>CM022299.1:49873869-52384756 GCA_011799875.1 Thinopyrum elongatum | reverse complement strand
TTAGTAATGGCGCACCACATAGAAGTGCGCCATTACTAACAATTTTTTTTCAAAAAAAAATTCAGAATTTTTTTTTCGTTTTTTTCTTAATCTCGGGTCACTATGGCTTAATCTCGGGTCAATATGCTTAATCTCAAGTCAAATCGCACTCCGTGGTCAAACTTCCCAGAAGGTCACCCATCCTCACACTACTCCAGACTAAGCACGCTTAACTTCTCAGTTCTATCCAACCCTAGCACCCCTAAGCACGCTTAACTTCTCAGTTCTATCCAACCCCAGCACCAGCTCACTTAACAGGCACTTGTTGATATATCTATTCATACAATCTATTAAACCTTGTTGATGTCTAGGACTTTGTTCATGTTATGAGTGTGATGAAATTTTGAAAAAAATTCAAACTTCCCGGTCATATTACGTATCATATTTGAACATTTTTCCAAAAAAAATTCGAAACCAATTTTTTTTTCTGTTACTAGTGGCGCACCTAGCAAATGGTGCGCCATTAGTAAGATACATTTTTCCATTTTCCCCCCTTAGATCTTAAAAGCCCGTATCTTTTATTCTGTTAGGTTTTTGGGGATTCTAAAAATCTTAACGGGGTAACCCAGTTGAATCGGATATAACTTTCGAGTAGATGATTTTTCATATAAAAAACTTTTCACGGAGTTGTATGCAAAAGTTATGCCCATTTTACAAATTCTCGAGAGATTTTGCAAAAAAGTCAAAAATTCATGTTTGTAAATTTGCTAACAACTTGAGACATATCACATGGGAATATTTTTTTTATTTTTTTGATATTTCTATCATTTTCTTTTATTTATTTTTTAAACTGAAAAGGCGGTCCACAGGGGGGGGGTGCATTTGGTGAATTTTTTTGCCACCTCAGAAAAGTTAGTAGTGGCGCACTGTGGGTGTGGTGCGCCATTACTAGTTTTGAAAAAAAATGGTGTAGTGGCGCACAGAGGGTGTGTGTGCCATTACTAGTTAAAACTAGTAATGGCGCACTTTCCCTGGTGCGCCATTACTAGTTTTGAAAAAAAAATTGTTAGTAGTGCGCACCGTGAGTTGGTGCGCCATTAGTAATATGGCATTAATGGCGTACCTATATCTGGTGCGCCAGCGCTTATAGCAGTGGCGCACCACATACATGATGCGCCATTAATGTCCTATTGCTACAAGCCGTTTTTCAGTAGTGAAGTGCAAATTTAAAGAGCATTCTTCAATATCGGTAAGACCAAGCACATCACTAAAATATTTTCGGAATTGTGAAACACTAGCACCCAAGTCACATAAGCCAAACACTCAAATTTTTAATCTTGACTTTGACAGTAGGTTCCCACTCATCTGTATTTTCTAGGAATTGAAACTTCTAATTCCAACTTTTCTTCCCAAGTTTTCGTCATAGCATCAACTATGTTTAGTAGTTTTATTTGTTCATAAGCATGGGGTGAATTTATCATGGATTGCAACAAATAAATACAATCAATCAAAGAGCAATTATCATAATTAAAGTCTTTGTAATCCAAATAAGTGGGCACATCACTAGTTAAAGTCTTGACCTCTTCAAACCCACTTTATCAAAATTTTCAACAAGATTTTTCACCCTCCAAATTATCGGAACGCCTTCTAACTAAAGTTGACTCTCTCCAGTCCCTTTTCCATCAATCTTAATTTATAATAAGGAATCAATAGAAGAAACACTAATCATTTAGATCTTCATCCCTTTTATGAAAGCAATCACTAGAAAACGCTTTTCTAAAAATTCTCTTCTAGCTCTAGCATGCGGTTCTTTTCTTACTTTCAACCATAGAAACATAAAGAGCTTTAATTGATTCCTCAACTTTTGGCACAAAAATTTTTCATCTTGAGATTTTCCACATCATGAGAATTCTATCAATACTTCTAGACAATTCATCGATCTTATCAACTTTTCTTCAATTGTAGTGTTGAAAGCTTTTTGCGTGTTGATAAATTCTTTAATATTATTCTCAACATCAGAGATGTTCCTATTATTATTGTAAGATTGATTTCCATAGGAATTACCATAATTATTAGAGGAATTACTAGGAAAAGGCCTAGGATTAAAATTACCTCTATAAGCATTGTTGTTGAAATTATTTCGCGAGATAAAATTCACATCTACGGCATCACTATTTTGCTCAATCAAAGTAGACAAAGGCATATCATTGAAATCAATAGGAGCACTTTTACTAGCAACCAATTTCATAAGAGCATCAACCTTTTCACTCAAGGAAGAAATTTCTTCAACCGAATTAACTTTTTTACTAGTAGGAGCTCTTTCGGTATGCCATTGTGAATAATTTGCCATGATATTATCAAGCAATTGGTGGCTTCACCCAAAGTAATTTCCATAAAAGTACCACGCGCGGCGGAATCTAAAAGATTACGAGAAACAAAATTCAACCCCGCTAAAATTTTTGTATGATATCCAAAGATTTAACCATGAGTTGGCAATTCCTTAGCATCATTTTCATTCTTTCCCAAGATTGTGCAAATGCTCGTTCAAGTTGCTTGAAATTCATGATCTGGGTTTCTAAGGGAAATAATTTTTGCGGGCGAAAAATACTTAGTGATAAAAGCATCTTTGCACTTATTCCAAGAATCGATACTATTGCGAGGCAAAGAGAAAAACCAAATTTTTGCAGAATACGCAAAGAAAACAGAAATAATTTCATCTTACACCAATATTGTCCACATCTTTTTTCTTTTGCATATCGCATAATTCCACGAAGGTATTAAGATGGGACGCGGCATCCTCATTAGGAGTACCGGAAAATTGATCTTTCATGACAAGATTCAGCAAAGCAGTATTAATATCACAAGATTCCGCACTAGTGGCGGGAGGAGCAAACGGAGTGCCATAAAAATCATTGTTTTTGGTTATTAGAGAACACACAACTTTGTGTCTCTTGAGTCTGTGATACGCAACAAGATTGCACTCAAAAATAGATCCGGCAAGAAAACGGCAACGGAAAAAGAGGGCGAATAATACGGAAATTTTTGTGAAGTGGGGAGGGAAGGAAACGAGAGGCAAATGGCAAATAATGTAAATTGCAAGGAGTGAGATTTGTGATTAGGACCTGGTATATGTTGAAGATCCTCCCCGGCACGGCGCCAGAATTTCCTTTTGATGCCTGAAGGCTGAAGTACCTCGGTATTTCCCCAAGAGGAAGGGATGATGCAGCACAGCGGCGGTAGGTATTTTCCCTCAGTGATGAAACCAAGGTTATCGAACCAGTAGGAGAACCAAGCAACACTACGTAAACAGCACCTGCACACAATAACAAATACTCGCAACACCGACGTTAAAAGGGGTTGTCAATCCTTTCGGGCAACGGCGCCAAAAATTGGCAAACGGACATGAGAGAGTAGTAAATATTGATAGATCAAACGCCAAATAAATCAAAGTGCAGCAAGATATTTGTATTTTTGGTTTAATAGATTGAAATAAAAGCAAAGGAAAATAGATCGCAAAGGCAAATATATAAAGAGAGACCCGGGGGCCGTAGGTTTCACTAAAGGCTTCTCTCGAGAAAAATAGCAAACGGTGGGTGAACAAATTACTGTTGGGCAATTGATAGAACTTCAATAATCATGACGATATCCAAGCAATGATCATATATAGGCATCACGCCCAAGATTAGTAGACCAACTCCTGCCTGCATCTACTACTATTACTCCACACATCGACCGCTATCCAGCATGCATCTGGTGTATTAAGTCAATGGGAGAAACGGAGTAATGCAATAAGAACGATGACATGATGTAGACAAGATCTATTATGTAGAAATAGACCCCATCGTTTTATCCTTAGTAGCAACGATACATACGTGCGGTTCCCCTTCTGTCACTGGGATCAAGCACCGTAAGTCGAACCCACTACAAAGCACCTCTTCCCATTGCAAAAGTTCATCGAATCCCAACAAACACACCGCAAAAAGAGTTACATCATTGGATCTCCAAGAGACCATTGTATTGAAGATCAAGAGAGAGAGAGGAAGCATCTAGATACTAACTACGGACCCGTAGGTCTACAAAGAACTACTCACGCATCATCGGAGAGGCACCAATGGAAGTGTGTGAACCCCTCCATGATGGTGTCTAGATTGGATCTGGTGGTTCTAGACTCTGCGGCGGCTGGAATTGATTTTCGTCGACTCCCTTAGGGTTTCTGGAATATTGGGGTATTTATAGAGCAAAGAGGCCGTTCGGGGGGCACCCGAGGTGGGCACAACCCACCAGGGCGCCTGGGCCTCCAGGCGCGCCCTAGTGGGTTGTGCTCCCCTCAGAGCACCCCCCAGGCGCTACTTCGGCCCACTGGATGTCTTCTGGTGCAAAAAAATCCACAAAAAGTTTCGCTGCGGTTTAGACTGTTTGGTATTGATTTCCTGTGATGTAAAAACATCAAAAAACAGCAACTGGCACTTGCCACTATGTCTAGGTTAGTACCAAAAAATGTATAAAATGATTGTAAAAATCCTAGAATGATAATAAACAGCATGGAACAATAAAAAATATAGATACGTTGGAGACGTATCACTCATACATGCCTTAAGGTGTGGTGGCATGTCTGAAGAGGCTACACGCGTCTCCGGGGTGTGGCCCCTCACGGACGGCGCCGTCGCCGGCACCTGGAGGGGGAAACAGCCGCGTCGGGTCTACACGGAGGGGATCTTGCTGTGGGTTTGGCCCGGACGTTGCTCCCAAGTGTTCCTATGGGCTGACCTACCACAACCAGGTGGAGAGGTCCACTGGTCAAGCCCGTCCGGAGAAAGTTAAAGGGTTAGATCTCGTGGTCAACCGCTGCAGGGTGGTGGGACGGGGGCCCTGGGGGGTAGCAATGCCACCGGAGCATCGATCGGGCCCTCATACTTGCCTTAAGGTGTGGTGGCATGTCTGAAGAGGCAGCACGCGGCTTCGGGGTGAGGCCCCCCTCACGGACGGCGCCGCCGCCGGCACCTGGAGGGGGGAAACGGCCGGGTCGGGTCTACACGGAGGGGATCTTGCTGTGTGTTTGGCCCGGACGTTGCTCCCAAGTGTTCCTATTGGCTGACCTACCACAACCGGGTGGAGAGGTCCACTGGTCTAAGCCCATTCGGGAAAACTCAAAGGGTTAGATCTCATGGTCAACCGCTGCAGGGTTAGGCGGGAAGGGGGCCCTGGGAGGGGGGGGGGGGGGGGGTAGCATGGCCACCGGAGCGTCGCACCGGGCCTCATACATGCCTTAAGGTGTGGTGGCATGTCTGAAGAGGCAGACGAGTCTCTGGGGTGTGGCCCCCCTTACAGACGCGGCGTCGCCGCACCTGGGGGGGGAAACGGACACGTCGGGTCTATACCTCTTCAGACATGCCACCACACCTTAAGGCAAGTATGAGGGCCCGATGCGATGCTCCGGTGGCATTGCTACCCCCCCAGGGCCCCCGTCCCACCTAACCCTGCAGCGGTTGACCACGAGATCTAACCCTTTAACTTTCTCCGGACGGGCTTTGACCAGTGGACCTCTCCACCTGGTTGTGGTAGGTCAGCCCATAGGAACACTTGGGAGCAACGTCCGGGCCAAACCCACAGCAAGATCCCCTCCGTGTAGACCCGACGCGGCTGTTTCCCCCCTCCAGGTGCCGGCGACGGCGCCGTCCGTGAGGGGGGCCACACCCCGGAGACGCGTGTAGCCTCTTCAGACATGCCACCACACCTTAAGGCATGTATGAGTGATACGTCTCCAACGTATCTATAATTTTTTATTGTTCCATGCTGTTTTATTATCATTCTAGGATGTTTTACAATCATTTTATATCATTTTTTGGTACTAACCTATTGACATAGTGGCAAGTGCCAGTTGCTGTTTTTTGCATGTTTTTTACATCACAGGAAATCAATACCAAACGGAGTCTAAACGCAGCGAAACTTTTTGTGGATTTTTTTGCACCAGAAGACATCCAGTGGGCCGGAGTAGCGCCTGGGGGGTGCTCTGAGGGGAGCACAACCCACTAGGGCGCGCCTGGAGGCCCAGGCGCGCCCTGGTGGGTTGTGCCCACCTCGGGTGCCCCCCGAACTGCCTCTTTGCTCTATAAATACCCCAATATTCCAGAAACCCTAAGGGAGTCGACGAAAATCAATTCCAGCCGCCGCAGAGTCTAGAACCACCAGATCCAATCTAGACACCATCATGGAGGGGTTCACCACTTCCATTGGTGCCTCTCCGATGATGCGTGAGTAGTTCTTTGTAGACCTACGGGTCCGTAGTTAGTATCTAGATGGCTTCCTCTCTCTCTCTTGATCTTCAATACAATGGTCTCTTGGAGATCCATATGATGTAACTCTTTTTGCGGTGTGTTTGTTGGGATTCGATGAACTTTTGCAATGGGAAGAGGTGCTTTGTAGTGGGTTCGATCTTACGGTGCTTGATCCCAGTGACAGAAGGGGAACCGACACGTATGTATCGTTGCTACTAAGGATAAAACGATGGGGTCTATTTCTACATAAATAGATCTTGTCTACATCATGTCATCGTTCTTATTGCATTACTCCGTTTCTCCATGAACTTAATACACCAGATGCATGCTGGATAGCGGTCGATGTGTGGAGTAATAGTAGTAGATGCAGGCAGGAGTTGGTCTACTAATCTTGGGCGTGATGCCTATATAATGATCATTGCTTGGATATCGTCATGATTATTTGAAGTTCTATCAATTGCCCAACAGTAATTTGTTCACCCACCGTTTGCTATTTTTCTCGAGAGAAGCCTTTAGTGAAACCTACGGCCCCCGGGTCTCTTCTTTAATATATTTGCCTTTGCGATCTATTTTCCTTTGCTTTTATTTTCAGATCTATTAAACCAAAAATACAAAAATATCTTGCTGCACTTTGATTTATTTGGCGTTTGATCTATCAATATTTACTACTCTCTCATGTCCGTTTGCCAATTTTTGGCGCCGTTGCCCGAAAGGGATTGACAACCCCTTTTACACGTCGGGTTGCGAGTATTTGTTATTGTGTGCAGGTGCTGTTTACGTAGTGTTGCTTGGTTCTCCTACTGGTTCGATAACCTTGGTTTCATCACTGAGGGAAATACCTACCGCCGCTGTGCTGCATCATCCCTTCCTCTTTGGGGAAATACCGAGGTAGCTTCAAGCCGCATCAAAAGGAAATTCTGGCGCCGTTGCCGGGGAGGATCTTCAACATATACCAGGTTCCTAATCACAAATCTCATCTCCTTGCAATTTACATTATTTGCCATTTGCCTCTCGTTTTCCTCTCCCCCACTTCACAAAAATTTGCCGTATTATTCGCCCTCTTTTTCCGTTCGCCGTTTTCTTGCCGGATCTATTTTTGAGTGCAATCTTGTTGCGTAGTCACAATGACTCAAGAGAACACAAAGTTGTGTGATTTCTCTAATACCAAAAACAATGATTTTATTGGCACTCCGTTTGCTCCTCCCGCCACTAGTGCGGAATCTTGTGATATTAATACTGCTTTGCTGAATCTTGTCATGAAAGATCAATTTTCCGGTACTCCTAATGAGGATGCCGCGTCCCATCTTAATACCTTCGTGGAATTATGCGATATGCAAAAGAAAAAAGATGTGGACAATGATGTGGTGAAGATGAAATTATTTCTGTTTTCTTTGCGTGATTCTGCAAAAATTTGGTTTTCTTCTTTGCCTCGCAATAGTATCGATTCTTGGAATAAGTGCAAAGATGCTTTTATCACTAAGTATTTTTCGCCCGCAAAAATTATTTCCCTTAGAACCCAGATCATGAATTTCAAGCAACTTGAACATGAGCATGTTGCACAATCTTGGGAAAGAATGAAAATGATGCTAAGGAATTGCCCAACTCATGGGTTAAATCTTTGGATGATCATACAAAAATTTTATGCGGGGTTGAATTTTGTTTCTCGTAATCTTTTAGATTCCGCCGCGCGTGGTACTTTTATGGAAATTACTTTGGGTGAAGCCACCAAATTGCTTGATAATATCATGGCAAATTATTCACAATGGCATACCGAAAGAGCTCCTACTAGTAAAAAAGTTAATTCGGTTGAAGAAATTTCTTCCTTGAGTGAAAAAGGTTGATGCTCTTATGAAATTGGTTGCTAGTAAAAGTGCTCCTATTGATTTCAATGATATGCCTTTGTCTACTTTGATTGAGCAAAATAGTGATGCCGTAGATGTGAATTTTATCTCGCGAAATAATTTCAACAACAATGCTTATAGAGGTAATTTTAATCCTAGGCCTTTTCCTAGTAATTCCTCTAATAATTATGGTAATTCCTATGGAAATCAATCTTACAATAATAATAGGAACATCTCTGATGTTGAGAATAATATTAAAGAATTTATCAACACGCAAAAAGCTTTCAACACTACAATTGAAGAAAAGTTGAATAAGATCGATGAATTGTCTAGAAGTATTGATAGAATTTCTCATGATGTGGAAAATCTCAAGATGAAAATTTTTGTGCCAAAAGTTGAGGAATCAATTAAAGCTCTTTATGTTTCTATGGTTGAAAGTAAGAAAAGAACCGCTATGCTTAGAGCTAGAAGAGAATTTTTAGAAAAGGCGTTTTCTAGTGATTGCTTTCATAAAAGTGATGAAGATCTTAAAATGATTAGTGTTTCTTCTATTGATTCCTTATTTAGTAAAATTAAGATTGATGGAAAAGGGACTGGAGAAGAGTCAACTTTAGTTAGAAGGCGTTCCGATAATTTGGAGGGTGAAAATCTTGTTGAAAATTTTGATAAAAGTGGGTTTGAAGAGGTCAAGACTTTAACTAGTGATGTGCCCACTATTTTGGATTACAAAGACTTTAATTATGATAATTGCTCTTTGATTGATTGTATTTATTTGTTGCAATCCATGATAAATTCACCCCATGCTTATGAACAAAATAAAACTTTTACTAAACATATTGTTGATGCTATGACGAAAACTTTGGAAGAAAAGTTGGAATTAGAAGTTTCAATTCCTAGAAAATTACATGATGAGTGGGAACCTACTGTCAAAGTCAAGATTAAAAATTATGAGTGTTTTGCTTTATGTGACTTGGGTGCTAGTGTTTCTACAATTCCGAAATATTTATGTGATGTGCTTGGTCTTACCGATATTGAAGAATGCTCTTTAAATTTGCACTTCACTACTAGAAAAACGGCTTTAGCTAATATGGACATTAATGGCGCATCATGTATGTGGTGCGCCACTGCTATATAGCAGTGGCGCACCAGATATAGGTACGCCATTAATGGCCATATTACTAATGGCGCACCACACTCACGGTGCGCCACTACTAACAATTTTTTTTTTCAAAACTAGTAATGGCGCACCAGGGGAAAGTGCGCCATTACTAGTTTTAACTAGTAATGGCACACCACACCCTCTGTGCGCCACTACTAACATTTTTTTTCAAAACTAGTAATGGCGCACCACACCCACAGTGCGCCACTACTAACTTTCTGAGGTGGCAAAAAAATTCACCAAATGCACCCCCCCCCTGTGGACCGCCTTTTCAGTTTAAAAATAAATAAAAGAAAATGATAGAAATATCAAAAAAATAAAAGAAAATAAGATTCCCATGTGATATGTGCTCTAGTTGTTAGCAAAATTTACAAACATGAATTTTTGACTTTTTTGCAAAATCTCTCGAGAATTTGTAAAATGGGCATAACTTTTGCATACAAACTCCGATGAAAAAGTTTTTTATATGAAAAATCATCTACTCGAAAAGTTATATCCGAATTCAACTGGGGGTTACCCCGTTGAAGATTTTTAGAATCCCCAAAAACCTAACAGAATAAAAGATACGGGGCTTTTAAGATCTAGAGGGGGGAAAATGGAAAAAATTGTATACTTACTAATGGCGCACCATTTGCTAGGTGCGCCACTAGTAACAGAAAAAAAAAATTGGTTTCGAATTTTTTTTTGGAAAAATGTTCAAAATATGATACGTAATATGACCGGGAAGTTTGAATTTTTTTTCAAAATTTCATCACACTCATAACATGAACAAAGTCCTAGACATCAACAAGGTTTAATAGGATTGATATGATAGATATATCAACAAGTGCCTGTTAAGTGAGCTGGTGCTGGGGTTGGATAGAACTGAGAAGTTAAGCGTGCTTAGGGGTGCTAGGGTTGGATAGAACTGAGAAGTTAAGCGTGCTTAGGCTGGAGTAGTGTGAGGATGGGTGACCTTCTGGGAAGTTTGACCACGGAGTGCGATTTGACTTGAGATTAAGCATATTGACCCGAGATTAAGCCATAGTGACCCGAGATTAAGAAAAAAACGAAAAAAAAATTCTGAATTTTTTTTTGAAAAAAAAATTGTTAGTAATGGCGCACTTCTATGTGGTGCGCCATTACTAAGTCAGATAGTAATGGCGCACTTCTAGGCATAGTAATGGCGCACTATGCGGTGCGCCACTATTATCTGGGATACTAATGGCGCACCAAATGTGCGTCATTACTATTTATTACTAGTGGCGTGTTAATAGTGGCGCACCTATAGTGCGCCATTAATAGCAAAAACTGGTGCGCCACTAACAGCCTTTTTTTCTAGTAGTGCTTGGTGGATTCTACTATTAAAAAGCCTATGGGAAGGATTAATGATGTTCTTATTCTTGCAAATAGGAATTATGTGCCCATAGATTTTATTGTTCTTGATATTGATTGTAATCCGTTTTGTCCAATTATTCTTGGTAGACCGTTTTTACGCACTATTGGTGTCGTGATTGATATGTATTAAATTTTAATTTCCACTAAGGAAGGGTATGGAACACTTCCCAAGAACAAGAATTAGGCCTCCATATGAATCAATCATGAGGGCATCTTATGGATCTCGAAACAAAGATGACAAAACTTAGATCCTTGCTTTATGCCTAGCTAGGGGCGTAAAAACAATAGCGCTTGTTGGGAGGCAACCCAATGAATAAAATTTATTTTTACTTTTTGCTTTCTGTTCTTGAGTGTTTGCACAATAATGCTACTATTATGATTGTGTTTCTTGTGTTTCAATTAGTGTTTGTGCCAAGTAAAGCCTTTAGGATTAATTTGGGTGATAGTTGATTTGATCTTGGTGGAAAACAGAAACTTTTGCATCCAGTAAAATAATATTTAAAATTCACATAAGAAACTAAAAATTCTGAATTTTTTACACAAGATTGAAACACAAATTGCCTATGTTTTCCTATTTTTTCAGAATTTTTGGATTTTTACAAGTATTTGAAATATTCAGATTGCTACAGACTATTCTGTTTTTGACAGATTCTTTTTTCTTTGCGTTGTGTGCTTGACCAGTGGACCTCTCCACCCGGTTGTGCTAGATCAGCCCATAGGAACACTTGGGAGCAACGTCCGGGACAAACCCACAGCAAGATCCCCTCCGTGTAGACCCGACGCAGCCGTTTCCCCCCTCCAGGTGCCGGCGGCGGCGCCGTCCGTGAGGGGGGCCACACCCCGGAGCCACGTGCTACCTCTTCAGATATGCCACCCCACCTTAAGGCATGTATGAGGGCCTGGTGCGATGCTCCGGTGGCATAGCTACCCCCCAGGGCCCCCGTCCCGCCTAACCCTGCAGCGGTTGACCACGAGATCTAACCATTTGACTTTCCCCGGACAGGCTTTGACTAGTGGACCTCTCCACCCGGTTGTGGTAGATCAGCCCATAGGAACACTTGGGAGCAACGTCCGGGCCAAACCCATAGCAAGATCCCCTCCGTGTAGACTCGACACGACCGTTTCCCCCTTCTAGGTGCCGGCGGCGGCGCCGTCTGTGAGGGGGGCCACACCCCGGAGACGCATGCTGCCTCTTCAGACATGCCACCACAACTTAAGGCATGTATGAGGGCCCGGTGCGACGCTCCGGTGGCATTGCTACCCCCAGGGCCCCCGACCCTCCAAATCCTGCAGCGGTTGACCACGAGATCTAACACTTTGACTTTCTCCGGACGGTCTTTGACAAGTGGACCTCTCCACCCGGTGGTGGTAGGTCAGCCCATCGGAACACCTGGGAGCAACGTCTGGGCCAAACCCACAGCAAGATCCCCTCTGTGTAGACCCGACGCGGTCGTTTCCCCCCTCCAGGTGCCGGCGGCGGCGCCGTCCGTGGGTGGGGCCACACCCCGGAGACATGTGTTGCCTCTTCAGACAGGACACCACACCTTAAGGCATGTATGAGGGCCCGGTGCGACGCTCCGGTGGCATTGCTACCCCCCAAGGCCCCCGTCCCGCCTAACCCTACAGCGGTTGACCACGAGATCTAACCCTTTGACTTTCCCCGGACGGGCTTTGACCAGTGGACCTCTCCACCCGGTTGGTTAGGTCAGCCCATAGGAACAATTGGGAGCAACGTCTGGGCCAAACCCACAGCAAGATCCCCTCCGTGTAGACCCGACGCGGGAAGTTCCCCCTCCAGGTGCGCGCGGGACGCCGTTCGTGAGGGGGGCCACACCCCGGAGACGCGTGCTGCCTCTTCAGACATGCCACCACACCTTAAGGCATGTATGAGGACCCGGTGCAACTCTCCGGTGGCATTGCTACCTCCCCCAGGGCCCCGTCCTGCCTAACCCTGCAGCGGTTGACCACGAGATCTAACCCTTTGACTTTTCCCGGACGGGCTTTGACCAGTGGACCTCTCCACCCGGTTGTGGTAGGTCAGCCCATAGGAACTTGGGAGCAACGTCCGGGCCATACCCACAGCAAGATCCCCTTCGTATAGACCGAGCGTGGCCGTTTCCCCTCTGGTGCCGGGGGCGGCGCCGTCGTGAGTGGGGCACACCCGAGAAGCGTGCTGCCTCTTCAGACAGCCACCACACCTTAAGGCATGTATGAGGGCCTAGTGCGATGCGTCGGTGGCATTGCTACCCCACAGGGCCCGTCCCGCCCCTAACCCTGCAGCAGTTGACACGAGATCTAACCCTTTGACTTTTCCGGCACGGGCTTTGACCAGTGACATCTTCCACCGTTGTGGTAGGTCAGCCCATAGGAACACTTGGGAGCAACGTCCGGCAAACCCACAGCAGATACCTCCGTGTAGACTCGACGCGGCCATTTCCCCCCTTTAGGTGCCGGCGGCAGCGCCCTCCGTGAGGGGGGCCACATCCCGTAGATGCGTGCTGCCTCTTCAAACATTACACCACACCTTAAGGCATGTATGAGGGCCCGCTGCGACGCTCCTGTGGCATTACTACCCCCCCCCCAGGGCCCACGTCCCGCAACCTGCAAGCGGTTGACCACGAGATCTAACCCTTTGACTTTCCCCGGACGGGCTTTGATCAGTGGACCTCTCCACCTGGTTGTGGTAGGTCAGCCCATAGGAACACTTGGGAGCAACGTCCGGGACAAACCCACAGCAAGATCCCCTCCGTGTAGACCCGACACGGCCGTTGCCACTCTCCAGGTGCCGGCGGCGGCGCCGTCCGTGAGGGGGGCCACACCCCGGAGCCGCGTGCTGCCTCTTCAGACATGCCACCACACCTTAAGTCATGTATGAGGGCCCGGTGCGACACTCCAGTGGCATTGCTACCCCCAGGGCCCTCGTCCCGCCTAACCCTGCAGCGGTTGACCACGAGATCTAACCCTTTGACTTTCCACGGACGGGCTTTGACCCGTGGACCTCTTCACCCGGTTGTGGTAGGTCAGCCCATAGGAGCACTTCGGATCAACGTCCAGGCCAAACCCATAGCAAGATCCCCTTCGTGTAGACCCGACGCGGCCGTTTCGCCCCTCCAGGTGCCGGCGGCGGCGCCCTCCGTGAGGGGGGCCACACCCCGGAGACGCGTGCTGCCTCTTCAGACATGCAACCACAACTTAAGGCATGTATGAGGGCCCGGTGCGACGCTCCGGTGGCATTGCTACCCCCAGGGCCCCCGACCCGCCAAACCCTGCAGTGGTTGACCACGAGATCTAACCCTTTGACTTTCCCCGAACGGGCTTTGACCAGTGGACCTCTCCACCCGGTTGTGGTAGGTCAGCCCATAGGAACACTTGGGAGCAACGTCCGGGCCAAACCCACAGCAAGATCCCCTCTGTGAAGACCCGACGCGGCCGGTTCCCCCCTCCCGGTGCCGGCGGCGGCGTCATCCGTGAGGGGGGGGGGCCACACCCCGGAGACGCGTGCTACCTCTTCAAACATGCCACCACACCTTAAGGCATGTGTGAGAGCCCGGTGCGACGCTCCGGTGGCATTGCTACCCCCCAAGGCCCCCGTCCCGCCTAACCCTGTAGCGGTTGACCACGAGATCTAAGCCTTTGACTTTCCCCGGACGGGCCTTGACCAGTGGACCTCTCCACCCGGTTGTGGTAGATCAGCCCATAGGAACACTAGGGAGCAACGTCCGGGTCAAACCCACAGCAAGGTCCCCTCCGTGTAGACCCGACGCGGCCGTTTCCCCCCTCCAGGTTCCGGCAGCGGCAACGTTCGTGAGGGGGGGCACACCCCATAGACGCGTGCTGCCTCTTCAGACATGCCACCACACCTTAAGGCATGTATGAGGACCCGGTGCTGCGCTCCGGTGGCATTGCTACCCCCCAAGGCCCCCGTCCCGCCTAACCCTGTAGCGGTTGACCACGAGATCTAACCCTTTGACTTTCCCTGGACGGGCTTTGACCAGTGGACCTCTCCACCCGGTTGTGGTAGGTCAGCCCATAGGAACACTTGGGAGCAACGTCCGGGCCAAACCCACAGCAAGATCCCCTCCGTATAGACCCGACGCGGTCGTTTCCCCCCTCTATGTGCCGGCGGCGGCGCCGTCCGTGAGGGGGGCACACCCCGGACGTGAGGGGGGTCACACTCCGGAGATGCGTGCCTTGCGTTTGCAACCGCCACAACACTTCCTTCAGCATAGCTGTTTTTTGATTTTAATAAAGTATAAGGACCTATATTCAAAAGAACATGATGTCACATTATTAACATACTCGAAAAAAATACAAACTACATATATATTCATAATCTATTGAAAAATTTTCACCAAATCGATAAATAATGTATGTATGTTTATATTTACATATGCTACATTTAAGTTAATCAAATAATAATACGTAAAAAAGCTTTAAAAAAGTATATACAAAAATTAAAAATATTTATACATAAGGCCGGGGTAGCTGCGATCCGTGGCTTGGATCGATGATGTGGCAGGTGCGGCGGATCGATGACGTGGACGGTCGGTATGCCGACGGCCGCCGTCTCTGCCGTCGGCATAGAGCTGACGGCGTGAACCACCCGACACATGCCGGGTCGCCGGGCCCACACATATGCCGACGGCCCAGGTATGCCGACGGCTTATCTCTGCCGACGACGGCCGTCGGCATACCTGGAGATAGCCTGACGGCTTGTGTATGCCGACGGCCTAGTCTGGGCTGTCGGCATAGCTCTGAATAGGCCGACGGGGGCCGTCGGCATTGTTTAGGCCGTCGGGCTAGAGCCCTGTTCCGGTAGTGGGAGATGGTGATGACCACGACCACCTCGACGGTGAGTGAGGAAGATGCCTTATTGCGTGGAGGGAAGCAGCCCCAGATTGAGGAGGACGACACAGGTCGTGAGCATGGTCATGTTCTGCAGATTGAGGAGGACGGCATAGATCCTCTTCTTTTATTTTTAGCACATAGTTTTGACAAAATTGTTCTGACTGTGCATCTTGAGAGAGTCCATGCCAACGCAAATCTTGCAGTTCTCTGAACTTGTTCTGAAATATGCAGCAAGGCTCAGTTACAGTGTGTGTCAAATGAGAATTACAATATTGCCTTTGTAGCTGCATGGGTATCAGTTTTTGTTTGTACCGATCCTTCCAAACTGAAGCTTAGAGAGATAAAAATGTTGCACCTGAAGGGCCAGGAGTGAACTACTCAACTCAGTTCTATAACAATCATACTGAAAATCTTCTTGCATTATGAGGTATTATAGAGCTTTCACATTTGCATCAAGTAGGTAAATTGAATACTGGATATGAGCATTTTTTACCTGAGGACTATTGGCACTAGGATGATGGTCTTGAAAGCAAATGATTTTTTTTTACTCAGGTTGGACAGTGGCAACCCTTATGCCGATTAGTGTTATAGCAGGCTTATACTAATTTCACATGGTTTTAACTTCTAGGATCCCATGATTATGGGAGTGAAGAAATTATCCCTTTGTAGATTTCAGTGATCAAATCATTTAGTTAGTATGTGTCTCGGTAATTTTCTTGTTAGTTTGACAAGGAATATGCCTGTGGTATCATACATGATTATGGAAAAGAAGGAAAACAAATGGAAGTCTTCCTCCCTCAGTTTTTACTCCTCGATTCTTCTGGTCTTGATAGTCTTATTTTGATTTCTCAATTTGTGGTTTTTCTATACACATGTGTGCAGATTTGAGAAAGAAGAAAAGAGCAATAATGTTTAGGTTTTTCTAGATATGTGTGCAGATTTGAGAAAGAAGAGAAAAGAAATAGTCTTCAGGAAGAGTTTGGTGAAGAATAAGGTGAATTCTCTCTCTCTCTCACACACACACACACATAGTCACATTTGTTCCTGCATTTTGATGTTTGATTGTACTTCTTTTTACTGTCATTTTACTATTATTTCTCTCATGCTAAATCTCAGATCGTTTCTTTCACTATCTATTCTTGCTACTATTTCTCTCATGCTCAATTAGAGAGATGTGGAGAATCACACTGTTTGTTTGGCTTATTCCATAGGTAATATCAGCTCCATATCACGTTGCAGAGGAAAAACTTCTCACCATATTCAGGCATATGTGGGAAGGTATGCCTTCAGAGAATCAGATCTTAGTCACTCTATCTGTTACTCATCACTTAATGAATTTTGTGTGGTAGAATCACATTTGTTCTTTAGAAAAAACTAGTCCTACCAAAGGAAGGCCTCCTGAAGAATCACAGCCATTGCATTGTTATCCTGCCTGTTCATGCTGAAAAGTTTAATTCGCTTTCAAGCATGCTAGAGTATGGGGGCATTTTATATGCTATTGAGCTATAAAACTTTACATGCTCAATTTTCTTGATCTGTATTTGGCTATTTGCCATTTGAGCCGAATTGTCTCATTACGGACTCATCAACATACGAACTCACCCTTCAGTTTACTTATGACATTTCTTCTTATGGTGCCACAAGTTGAGATATATGAAGATAATTTTTGCATGTCCAATGCAGGCTGATTATTTTTCCACTTTCCAATCGATGAAGTGCATTCAATTTATAAAGTAGATTTAGTTGTTGTGGCGGCACAAGCTCGGTGGCGGCCGCTACGACCCCAATCTTTGGATTATTATAAGCATAGGCTGATCGTGCAAGAGGTGAAGATGCTCACGCCTAAAGCCAAACCTAATGCCCTCGACACCACCATCCGGAGCTCATCTATATTAGCTTCGGATGGGTCTACCGTTGTAGTTTCTGTACTGGTGGTTGTGGTGGTAATTATTACACTGTGCCTTTGCAGGAGAAGAACTGAAAATGGTGACTTCTATTGACTGGAAACCAAGTACTTGTCTTATTATTGTTCAGGAAAAATATAGTGTATCGTGTTCTTTGTTGCTAATACTGTAGTACCTATGCAGATCCTTCTGTCAGACCGCTGAATGGAAATAACTCAAAAGAAGAGAATGGAGATGCTGTCTCTATGCAATTCGATAACTGTCAGTTCAGTTACAAAGAACTAAAGACCACATCACAAATAGCTTCGAGAATTCCATTGGCAAAGGTCAGTTTGGAGTAGTCTTATCTTGGCTACTTGGAAGATGGAAGGGCAGTTACTATTACTGTTGTTTGGTATTTGGACATATCTTTCTGAGAGGGAGATGGGAACAGACAAATTCAGGGAGATGGGAACAGACAAATTCAGTGAAGGTTGGCTGTGCGTAAACTATTGTGATCAAGTTGGAAATAAATGTTTCCTCTAACTCCTCGTGTTGGAGACTGGGGTTAGCAGTGGAAGTGATCAGTTCAAAAACAAGTAATATCTCTAAATTATTACACTACAATGCATGCATAGTAATACCATGACCTTACAAATTTACATTTGTTCCCTTCTCCTTTTCTTAGGAACTTGGCAGAAGCTATACATATGCAAATAGAGGTTCAGACACAGCTCCATGAACAACTATAGGTGCCTTCTTTGTTCCTGTTTTCGAGCTCTAATTGGATGATGCTGTTGTCGACGTATATTTTTTATGGTAGGAGCATTTTTTTTCTAGCTTCACAATAATTACTGTGCTTTGTGTAGGTATGAACCCAAATCCATATTTAAATGGGTGCTAAATGTTTTTGCGGCATGGTGGACTTTCTAATCTGGTCATATGTAGTTAGTGTATAGTATGGTTTTTTCCCTGTAGTGTGAGATGTACATATAATGTTGTGTTTGAGGTATTATCTAAGAAAAGATATATGTTATAGTTTTATTCAGAATTTACAAGGTTTTACCTTTATTCTATGGGTTATGGTTGATATAATTTCGGTGTTGTGCGTGTAATCTGTGTCTGTGCCTTTCCTTTTACCAAACTATGTTATAGAAAGAATCAAGATACTTCACCAATGGTAGCCCAATGGGGTAGTTCCTAAGTATGTTCAGTTCCTCAAAAAAAGTTCCTAGGTATGTTCTAAATCTGAAAAATGCATTGCTGGGCGAGGTTGATCGGTGTACTGGTTTTTCCGCTTCTTGATCAGTTTTTTGGAGGCCATGGGCATGGCTTCTTTTTATATTTGCATGGACTTTTTTCCTCTTCACTGTTTTCTCTCTTTAGTGTTTCTTTGATGTTCCTTTCTCGCATCGTTTGATGTTATGCCTTGGGTGGCCTCTGTCTTGGTTTTACTTTATTCCTTTCGCCCCATGTTTACTTTCTAATGTGTTTTTTGTTTTTCTTTCTTGATCTGCTATTTCCTTTGGTGATCCTTCTTCATATAAACAAGTCCACAACGAGATTGATTATAAGCTTCTTTTGTTGCAGCAGTTTATTTTTTTTCATCATCAAGATTTCTCCAGTTAGTATTTCTGCTTTTGTGTGCTGCGTGCTTCTTGCCGACGGACCTCCCATTGCTTATGTCCTACCAGTAGAGCCATGCCTCCCCGTTGTCCTGTCCGTCAAAAGCTCGGTACAACCAGTAGCGAGGCACCTGCGTGGCACCTCCCTGTGGTGCTGTTCGTCGAAAGCATTATTTCTCTTTGTCACAAATGTCTTCTCAGTATATCTGTCCAATTGATGATCTACTAGATTTGCAGAACAGTTAATGGCAGTTGTTGTTCTTCACTACATTAGTTTCTGATGCTAGCATGCTAAGGTTGAGTTCTTTGGGCTCGAAATATATCTGACCTCTGCTGCTCGTGCTCTCTAGGAGTGGTTTTAAATGCCTGACCTGTTCAGTTTTTTGGTTTAATAGACCATTCCCGATCCTTGCTTTATTAGGTACGATAGTTTCTTTGTTTGCTAGCAGTAATGAATATAAATATATAAATCTCGAGTGTGAGACGCAGACATGCTAAGACTGTTCGCTTTGATAATTTCTGCAGAAATCGTGCTGCTGCTGTATGGGTTCCAAACGGTTTGGGATAAACAATGTATAAGTTTACAAAAAGGGTGTGTTTGGATGGCTATGAAGCACATTTGAGAAGTAAGATCTCTTTTCTACTTTCATGAGTTGCATGTTGCAGCTTATTTTCATGTACGGTCTTGTTATTTAATTATTCTCCTTCTGCCTCCACCCTGTAATATTCTCCCAATGGCCGATACATGAACTCACAGAAAAACATTAGGTTCTATGCCAAGCTGTTGGTACCATATATATACTTGAAGTGGAGTGGTAATAGTTGAACGTTTTGCTTCCCTTTGTAGGAACACGGACATCGCTAGCAGGAGAAAGTATGTGAGGTTGGTAGAGTCAGTCAAGAAATATGGCGGTACAGTGCACACATTTCTTACTGCACGCTCTTTATTCATAGATGCTCATTTCACACTATGATCAATGAGAATTTTGAACTTCAATAAACTCTCACACTGTTCTGGACATGAGGTCTAACAAAAACTATAGTTCAATGTAGTGTTTTTCTCGATTCTTGATCGGTGTGGCAGAGGCCATGGACTGCTTTGATGCTTGCAAAATTGTTTTTCCATCTCTACTATTTTCTGCCTTTGGAACTACTTAAATTGATTTCCTCGTGTTGGTCATTGTTCTCACTTGGGTGGCCTCTGTCCTTTTTTTTTCGAATACGCAAGCTGTGTATCATTTCATTGATAGGTAGGAGAACAAGAGTTACAAGGTGGTAGATACATAGCTCGTACACCGGAGGGCGAGGATGGATCTACAATGAGCAGAAGAAGCCGGGGTGCTCAGCCCAAACACAAACAGGTGCAGCGGCATACACACCTTATGCGTGTTCACGGGGCAGCATCCGGCTGCCGCATCTTTCCGCCCGTGCCAGAGGAAGTCGCGGATCACCCGGTTGGCTCTCAAGTGGTGTTGTTCAAAGCTACCGCCGAGAAGATGTGCATGGGCATGGCGGAGAGGACATGACGGACAAGCGCAAGCCTAACACTGGCTACAACTTGGACACGGCAAACTACATCAACACGCATATATAGGAGTTTGGAATATCCAACATTTTCTGCTTTTTATTTACTTCATCCAATATCTGGGAACTAAATGTGCTTTTAAATTTGATCCCCCGTGTGACTTAATACTTTGAAATAAATTTTCATTACCTATACTTCTTCATTAGTTTTAGTTCTGTTCTCTATACAATTAGCACAATTATTTACTATTTACACTAGCAACTTCAGTTCTGCCTTCCCCAATACAAATAATCCAGGAAGGCGATTTGCTTTCGTTTAAGATTTTTTTAACAAAGATTCTTTGTTGAATTATGCACATATCATATTCTTTGTTTTAGTTGTCTACTGCTGCACTGTTATATTTGGGTTTTAGATATTGTAGTTTTCTGCAGGTTGTCGGACAAGTTCTTTTGTATATTGATATCTAATCCCTACAAATTTTTGTCTCTTTACTTTTTGTTTGCTTTGAGGTCAGGTGTAGTTTTTCATTTGTAAGGCAAATGAAATAGATTCCTCAAAAAAGAGACAAAAGCTACTGAACTAGACTAATCTGCTCATAATATGCTAATATGAAATTGATCGATTTACAGTGAAAAGAGATAGAAAAGTAAGTAAGTGGGACCTCCTATTGTCCTGCGATGCCTGTCGGCAAACATAAGCAAGAACTACAGTAATGGTAGCAGCAAAAATTAAGTACCTGATACAACGACGACGTACAATGCTTGAATCCTACTTTCATAGTCCGAGATACAATGTCTACTGTAGGTGTTGCATGTTATTACCTCCTCCAAATTAAGAAGTCATTTGAATAAACTTGATGGACCTCGATTATTACATGTTCTGATTTGCAGGTTAATATAAGGTTTAGAAACTAAGACTATTGTTAAAAGAAACATGTTCTGATTCACTCACATGCAAACCCTCCTAATTCCATCCATCAAACCTCATGTAACATATTTCTACCGCATAGGTGTTCATTTTCTATGCTTTCTATGTTTTTGGAGTTGCCACAAATTTAGTTTGTGCTACGGATAATACATGGTAGTACATTAAGTTTGAATTCATGATCATGTTCTCTCGCTATATACTCTCTTCGTTCCTAAATATAAGTCTTTTTAGAGATTTCAATAAGGACTACATATCGAAGGAATTTCTGCTCTGGACAATGTGAGTCAACAATCGCAACTATTATGAAGAGTTGCCTGGACAAGAAAATCGTTCTCAATACCAATGAAACACGCGGCAATGGGTCTATCTAATGTTCTTCACTTCATAACACTTATATGATGTATCTCTGGCTATGTACTTTCCTTGCTAATAACATTGTAAATAATCGTTTGTAAGCTTCTTAGAACACTATGTATCATCAGTAAGCAACTATCTACCAGCAATAGCTACTCATTTCCATATGTTTCAATCTGTGTCTAAATATTTTAATGTTCACTCTTTCAATACTTGGTTTGCTTCTGTCCTTTGCGCCATTGGCACAACGAGTCATCTAGTGTGACTAAAGCATGATAGGGGTCTTCATTAGCATTGCCGCGGACCATACAGGTTGCTCATTTAGCTAGGTGTCGGTCTTTCTTTTTCTGTGTAGTCACAAGAGCACGGGAGACCACTTTCCAAGCAAACACTCGCATCCTGTGGAGCAGCCATATGAGCTACCGAAGTGTTCGAGATCCGTCCGAGCTAGAGCTAGATGCTCCAGCCGCAAACTGCAAATCGTGCTCTTCCATAGCCAGTCGGTAAGCACTCCTAACACTGAAGCAGCCCTTAGGATCAGGTTGCCACGCCACAAAAACTTCACCTAGTCGTGGTGACGTACTGATCATTCTGATGTTGGAAACGTCGAATGGCCAAAAATGCTGCTGCAGCAAGTCAAGATTCCACGAACCATTGTCATTCAAAAAGTCCGAAACTCGAGTCAAACGACATCGGCGCTTCGGTGTAACAGGCCGAAAGGACGGTCCCCGGGGTATTCTTCTTTTTTATTTCTTTGTTACATTAAAGATTTTTTTTGTTAAAAAAAATACAAAATGATGTTTCAAAAAACAATAGAAAGCAAAATGACATGAAGAGAAGGAACAGGCCATCAACGAGCTAGCGACAAAATTGGAGCATCATTGTGATGTGAAGCAATACATGTACTATTTGACTAATGTCTAACGGGTTAACTAATGTTTGACCTTCCAAATCTAGTAACTGTTGCAGTATTGCAATATTGGCGCGCACAGCGTCAAAGTTGTTGCATCGCACAGGCTAGCCACTAGCGAAAAGTTAGACGGGCCGGCCCATTTAGACCTCATTAGGAGGTGAGGGAGTCCCGGTTTTGGGAACCTTCTGTAAGGTTCTTGACCAGTTTTGGAAAGCTTCTAGAAGGTTCTTGAATGTTTTTCTCAGTTGTTTTTTATTTTTTTGTGTTTTTCTTTTCTTTTTTATGTTTATTTTTATTCTCTATTTTGTTTTTCAAAAATATAAAAAAAACTCAAATTTTCTAAAAATGGCCCCACATTTGAAAAAGCATTCACATTTTAATAAATATTTACAACTTTTAAGAAAGTGTTTTTGTATTCACAAATTTGAAAAAAACATCTTTGCAAAACTAAAAAACATGTTTTCAAAAAAAAAATTCAAACAAAATTTGAGCTTTCGCTATATTTTTTAGAATTTCGTAATTTGTTCATGTTTTTTAGAAAATAGTCTGAAAACTAAAAAAATGTTGAAAGTTTCAAAAAAGTTTGGAACTTAAAAGTTTGTTCTTTTTAAGAGAAATAAAATCGCATTTCTAAAAAAATTGTAATTCCAAAAATGTTCAATTTTTTTTCAAAAATTGTTCTCATATTTTTTCCAAAAGTTGGTGCTACAGTATGTTTTTTTTAGGGTTTAGCCAAATTTTATTCATCGAAAACCACAGAGAGTGGGATACAATTCGGATCATGGGATTGGTCATACCAAACGTGGCGTCCCTGACCGAGATTAAGAGTGAATATGGCTAAACTATGTGCTTCATGGTTCACAGCACGACTTTCATAAGTAAAAGAACAAGTAAAAGATGACGCTTGAATATTGATTTCGTTGATGATGGCTCCGTAGTCTCCTCTTGCCCCCTTGTTGATGTCACCTATTGCTTGTTTTCAGTCAGACGAGATGACGAACTGGTGTATATGCAACTCCGCTGCTAGTGCAAGGGCCTCCCTACATGCGATGACATCCAAGGTCGTTGGATCATAGAGACCATCAATAGCTAGGGCCGAGCTCCCTAGTTAGTTTCCTTCACTGTCCCGGCAAACCGCAACAGCTGATCCTCTTCTCCCAGTCCTCACCTCGGCATCGACATGAATTTTGCAATGGCCTTGTGATGGAGCTTTTGGCCGCCTTGTAGACAGACCTCACGGGACCGTCCCTGCTTGACCCTGCTGACCTCTATCTTAGTCATACCAAGCTCCTGAATGAAACGGTTCACAAAGGAGTGTATTGCGTGTGGACTTTGGAAGACGCCTTCATGGATGGCCTTTCGCCTAGCCGCCCAGATTGCCCATAAGGTCACTGATAGCTTCATGAAAAGTTCATGAGACAGTGAATTCATGTGTGTGAATAGCCACAGTTTCGCATTAGGCTCCGTGGTCGAAGCTATTTTATATCCTAGTTCTTCATCAACGAGTGCCCAAGTGCATCTCGACATTGTACAATCCAGCAACGAGTGCCTCCACGAGTCCGGTGATCCACAAATACCGCATAGGCTGGAGTCAGACATGTTCCTGCGTGCCCGGACATCATTGGTAGGAATTGAGTGCTTTGATAGACGCCAAAGAAACATGCGGACCTTTGATACGTCTCCATCATATCTACTTTTCCAAACTCTTTTGCCCTTGTTTTGGAATCTAATTTGCATGATTTGAATGGAACTAACCCGGACTGACGCTGTTTTCAGCAGAATTGCCATGGTGTTGTTTTTGTGCAGAAATCAAAGTTTTCGGATGGACCTGAAAATTTACGAAGAATTTTTGTGGAATTAATAAAAAATACTGGCGCAAAAAGTTACCAAAGGGGGGCCACCCAGAGGTCACAAGCCCTGGGGGCGCGCCTACCAGACTTGTGGGCCCCTTGGACCTCCTCTGACCATAATTCCAATGCTATATATTCATATTCAGAGAGAGAGAAATCAGAGAGAAGGATTCATCGCGTTTCACGATACGGGGCTGCCGCCACCTCCTGTTCTTCCTCGGGAGGGCAGATCTGGAGTCTATTTTGGGCTCGGGAGAGGGGAAATCGTCGCCATCATCATCATCAACCTTCCTTCATCACCAATTTCATGATGCTCACCGCCGGGAGTGAGTAATTCCGTCGTAGGCTTGCTGGACGGTGATGGGTTGGATGAGATTTATCATGTAATCGAGTTAATTTTGTTAGGGTTTGATCCCTAGTATCCACTATGTTCTGAGATTGATGTTGCTATGACTTTGCTATGCTTAATGCTTGTCACTAGGGCCCGAGTGCCATGATTTCATATCTGAACCTATTATGTTTTCATGAATATATGTGAGTTCTTGATCCTATCTTGCAAGTTGTAGACACCTATTACGAGTTATGATCCGCATACCCCAAGGTGACAATAAGTGGGATTCTTTCCGGTGATTACCGTAGTTTGAGGAGTTCATGTATTCACTAAGTGCTAATGCTTTGTTCTGGTTCTCTATTAAAAGGAGGCCTTAATATCCCTTAGTTTTCTTATGGACCCCGCTGCCATGGGAGGGTAGGACAAAAGATGTCATGCAAGTTCTTTTCCATAAGCACGTATGACTGCATACGGAATACATGCCTACATTATATTGATGAATTGGAGCTAGTTCTGTGTCGCCCTAGGTTATAACTGTTGCATGATGAATGCCATCCGACATAATTATCCATCACTGATCCAATGCCTACGAGCTTTTCACATATTGATCTTTGGTAAGTTACTTTTACTGTGCTGCTGTTACAATTGCTACAAACTTGTTACTGTTACTGTTACCACCGTTACCGTTACTTCCATACTACTTTACTACTAAAAACTTTGCTGCAGATATTAAGTCTTTCAGGTGTTGTTTAATTGACAACTCAACTGCCAATACTCGTGAATATTCTTTGGCTCTCCTTGTGTCGAATCAATAAATTTGGGTTGAATACTCTACCCTCGAAAACTGTTGCGATCCCCTATACTTGTGGGTTATCAAGACCTTTTTCTGGCGCCGTTGCCGGGGAGCATAGCTATATTTGCTGAGTCACTTGGGATTTATATCTATTGATCACTATGAAGAATCTGAAAGATCTAAGAACCAAGATTTTTTCCTCTAAGATGAGGGGAGGTAAGGAACTGCCATCTAGATCTGCACTTGATCCACCTTCTATTTTGAGTTGGCTTGTGACACCACCACCTGCTAGTAATCCCGATATGTCGCAAGTAATTGATGATGATGCTTCTGCTATGAATGATACTTATCATGATGCTAGTACTTTACTTGATAAGACTGTGCCACTAGGAGAATTTCTTGATGAACAACTTGCTAGAGCAAAAGAAATTGAGAATGCTGAAACTGATGAAATCATTGAAACTGAAGATTATGATTCTCCTCCTAGATATGAATTGCCTGATATACCTGAAGGATATGTTATGGATGGAGAAGTAGCTAGAGACTTTCTTGCTTGTAAGGATAGAGATGATCTTAAGAAATTATTATGCAAGTGGGAAGAAAAATCTTTGAATGCTAGATTGAAATATGATCCTACATTTGCTACTTCACCTATCTTTATTACTGATAAGGATTATGAATTCTCTGTCGATCCTGAGTTAATTACTTTGGTTGAATTCTCTTGCTCCTAGTTGTGTGCGTAGTCCCCAGGATATGATACATTACTTCTCTGGAAAAAAAATCCTACTCATAAGAAACAAGCTGCCTTACAGGAAATATTTAACTTTGTGCAAATTAAAGAAGAGAGTCTCCCACAAGCTTGGGGGAGGCTTCTCCAATTACTTAATGCTTTGCCTGATCATCCTCTCAAGAAAAATGAAATACTTGATATCTTTTATAATGGACTAACCGATGCTTCTAGGGACCACCTAGATAGTTGTGTTGGTTGTGTTTTCAGGGAACGAACTGTTGAACAAACTGAGGAATTATTAAATAATATATTGAGTAATGATAATGATTGGACTCTTCCCGAACCACCGCCTAAGCCAACTCCGAAGAAGAGAGGTATTCTATTTCTAAGTCCTGAAGATATGCAATAGGCAAAGAAATCTATGAAAGAAAAGGGTATTAAAGTTGAAGATGTTAAGAATTTACCACCTATTGAAGAAATACATGGTCTCAATACCCCGACATAGGTAGTAGAGGTAAATTCTCTCTAT
Source organism: Thinopyrum elongatum (assembly GCA_011799875.1). Lineage (NCBI taxonomy): Eukaryota > Viridiplantae > Streptophyta > Magnoliopsida > Poales > Poaceae > Thinopyrum > Thinopyrum elongatum. Next base: position 52,357,817 of record CM022299.1, on the reverse strand, counting down.
AGATTTGATGAAGGTGATGTTCCTCATACTAAACCTGCTAGTCAATGCTTGGATGAATTTGATAACTTTATTGTTAAACAAGAAAACTTCAATGCATATGTTAGTAGACAGTCGAAATGAAATGCTTATATGCTTGATCGCTTGAGTGATTATATGTTTAGAAATGTTAATGATCTGAAGGTTGTTAGTAAACATGCTTCCATGGTAAAAACTCAAGTAGAACAAGTCCTCAAAGCACAAAATGATTTGCTTAATGAGATGAATAATAAAATGAATGATCATGCTGTTAGAGTTGTGACTAGGAGTGATAAAATGGCTCAGGAACCTTTGTATCCTGAAGGTCACCCTAAGAGAATTGAGCAAGATTCTCAGAGAATTAATACTGATGCACCTAGTTCATCTAGAAATAAAAAGAAAGATGATAGGACTTTGCATGCTTCTAGTGAACCTATTATAGACACACCTGAGAATCCCAATGATATTTCTATTTCTGATGCTGAGACACAGTCCGGTGATGAACATGAACCTAGTAATAATGGTAATGATGATGTTCATGTTGATGCTCAACCTAGTAATGACAATGATGTGGAGATAGAACCTGTTGTTGATCTTGATAACCCACAACCTAAGAATAAAAGATATGATAAGAGAGACTTCATTGCTAGGAAACATGGTAAAGACAGAGAACCATGAGTTCAGAAACACATGCCCTTTCCTCCTAAACCATCCAAGAAAAAAGAGGATGAAGAATTTGAGCGCTTTGTTGAAATGCTTAGACCTGTATTTTTGTGCCTGCGTTTGACAGATATGTTGAAAATGCCTCCTTATGCTAAGTATATGAAAGATATTGTTACTAATAAAAGAAAGATACCGGAAGCTGAAATTTTCACCATTCTTGCTAATTACACATTTAAGGGTGGAATACCTAAGAAACTAGGAGATCCAGGAATACCAACTATATCATGCTCCATTAAAAGAAACTATGTTAAAACTGCTTTATGTGATCTTGGGGCCGGTATTAGTGTTATGTCTTTCTCTTTGTATCAAAGACTTGAATTGAATAAGTTGACGCCCACTGAAATCTCTTTGCAAATGGCCGATAAATCAACTTCTATACTCATCGGTGTTTGTGAGTATGTACCTGTCGTAGTTGCAAATGTTACTATCTTAACGGACTTTGTTATTCTTGATATACCCGAGGACGACAGTATGTCGATCATCCTTGGTAGACCCTTTTTGAATAATGCAGGGGTTGTTATTGATTGTAACAAGGGCAATGTCACTTTTCATGTTAATGGTAATGAGCATATGGTACACTTTCCGAAGAAACAACCTCAAGTGAATAGTATCAACTCTATTGGAGAAATTCCAACAATTGCTATTGGAGGGTTTAAATTCCCTATTCCTACTGTCAAAAAGAAATATGATATTGGATACGTATGCCATAATCTCTTTCCTCCTCTACAAGAAAAGCTCCTCTCCTCCCGTCGGCGCCGCCGCCGGTCCGTCCCATCCCCGATGGCCTCTAGGTCATGGAGGTGCGGAGGATCTCGGCCCCCCCGCCGGCGGGAGGGACTCCGTTCTTGTTTTTGTTAGATTCAGCATTTTGGTTGGGGCTGTGTGGCGGCGACGATGTCCCTTAGTAGGAATAATGTCTCCCACGTTCTATCCATGTCCTGATGGTGCATCTAGCATCGTCGGAGGGCGTGTGGAGATTTGTCTCCGTCGGATCTCGTAGGATTCGGTCGGTGATGGTCTTCGGTGGATCTGTTTGGATCGGGTCTTCGTTTGTCTTCGTTTGGGCATTTACAGGTTTGACCCTTCTGATCTACGACTTTCTTCATCGGCGATGGTTGCTACTCTGGTGCGCTGGTCCTATGGGGCCTTAGCACGACGACTTCTCGACTGTCTACTACAACAAGGTTTGCCCGGCACCAGTGATGGCGGGGCAATGACGGCGGCGCGCCTTCGACTCGCTCCAGTGCTTATAGTCGTCGCTAGGTGGTCCACAAACATGGTTGCAATTTTTATTACCTCTGTTGTTCTTTGTACTGCCATGATTGAAGATGGATAGATTGGAAGTTTCTCGCCAAAAAAAAAGAAATATGATATTCTTATTGTTGGGGACATACATATCCCGTTAAGGTAACCTAGTGTTATTCGAAAATTCTCCGGTTTCATGTCATTCGGAAGAAATTTGTTAATAAGACTTTATCAACCTTATTAATGGATTCCTTTTGATAGGCATGAGATGGATGAATTGAGGAGGCACAACCTTCTGTACCCACTTTTTTACTTTCTGTTATTTTGAATTAATAATGTAGAAATGCTATTATTTTGCTGTTTTCTGAATTATCCGTGCAATAAAAAAAGAACCAGAAAATAAAAGTTCTCCAAATGCCCTGAAAATTTAGTATGATTTTTTTAGAATATTAGAGAATTTTTGGCACTGAACACACTTCAGGGGGGTGTACCAGTGGGCCACAAGCCCACAGGGCGCGCCTACCCCCTAGGCGCGCCTACGTGGCATGTGGGTCCCACAGGGGCCCCCTCACATATTCCAGCCACCCATCCACTTCGTTTTCCTCCAGAAAAAATCATCCCGTTGCTCAAACCCGTGTTCTTGCTCATCTTGCTGCCATTTTCGATCTCCTTACTCAGAGCTCCATTTGCAAAACTGTTTTGGGGGATTGTTCTTCGTGTTGGAAATATGCCCTAGAGGCAATAATAAAGTGGTTATTATTATAATTCCTTGTTCATGATAATTGTCTGTTGTTCATGCTATAATTGTGTTATCCGGAAATCGTAATGCATGTGTGAATACATAGACCACAACATGTCCCTAGTGAGCCTCTAGTTGACTAGCTCGTTGATCAATAGATGGTTATGGTTTCCTGACCATGGACGTTGGATGTCGTTGATAACGGGATCACATCATTAGGAGAATGATGTGATGGACAAGACCCAATCCTAAGCATAGCACTAGATCGTGTAGTTCGTCTGCTAAAGCTTTTCTAATGTCAAGTATCATTTCCTTAGACCATGAGATTGTGCAACTCCCGGATACCGTAGGAATGCTTTGGGTGTGCCAAACGTCACAACGTAACTGGGTGGCTATAAAGGCACACTACGGGTATCTCCGAAAGTGTCTGTTGGGTTGGCACGAATTGAGACTGGGATTTGTCACTCCGTGTGACGAAGAGGTATCTCTGGGCCCACTCGGTAGGACATCATCATAATGAGCTCAATGTGACCAAGGAGTTGATCACGGGATGATGTGTTACGAACGAGTAAAGAGACTTGCTGGTAACGAGATTGAACAAGGTATGGGGATACCGACGATCGAATCTCGGGCAAGTATCATACCGGTAGACAAAGGGAATTGTATACGGGATTGATTGAATCCTCGACATCGTGGTTCATCCGATGAGATCATCGTGGAACATGTGGGAGCCAACATGGGTATCCAGATCCCGCTGTTGGTTATTGACCGGAGAGATATCTCGGTCATGTCTACATGCCTCCCGAACCCGTAGGGTCTACACACTTAAGGTTCGATGACGCTAGGGTTATAGGGAAAGTTTGTACGTGGTTACCGAATGTTGTTCGGAGTCCCGGATGAGATCCTGGACGTCACGAGGAGTTCCGGAATGGTCCGGAGGTGAAGATTTATATATGGGAAGTCATCATACGGTCACCGGAAGTGTTCGGAGGTATGCCGGTATTGTACCGGGGCCACCGAAGGGGTTCCGGGGGTCCACCGGGAGGGTCCACCTGCCCCGGAGGGCCCTATGGGTTGTATGTGGAAGGGAACCAGCCCCTAAGTGGGCTGGGCGCCACTTCCCCTAGGGCCCATGCGCCTAGGGTATTTGGGGAACCCTAAAGGGGGCGCCCCCCCCCCTTGGCTTGGGGGGCAAGCCCCCTCCCCTGGCCGCCGCCCCCCTCTAGATCTCATCTAGAGGGGCCGGCCCCCCTTTCCCCTTCACCCTATAAATAGAGGAGTGGAGGGAGGGCAGCACGAAGACATCCAAGGCGCAGCCCTCCCTCTCTCCAACACCTCCTCCTCCTCTGCGGTGCTTGGCGAAGCCCTGCCGGAGTACCACGCTGCTCCAACACCACCACGCCGTCGTGCTGCTACTGGAGTTGTCTTCCCCAACCTCTCCCTCTCTCCTTGCTGGATCAAGGCATGGGAGATGTCACCGGGCTGCACGTATGTTGAACGCGGAGGCGCCGTTGTTCGGCGCTAAGATCGGAATCGACCACGATCTGAATCGCTGCGTGTACGACTCCTCCAACCGCGTTCTTGCAACGCTTCCGCATCGCGATCTTCAAGGGTATGAAGATGCACTCCTCTCTCTCTCGTTGCTAGTCTCTCCATAGATTGATCTTGGTGACGCGTAGGAAATATTTTGAATTTCTGCTACGTTCCCCAACAGTGGCGTCATGAGCCAGGTCTATGCGTAGTTTCTTGCACGAGTAGAACACAAGTTGTTGTGGGCGTCGATTTTGTCAATTTTCTTGCCATTACTAGTCTTATCTTGATTCGGCGGCATCGTGGGATGAAGCGGCCCGGACCGATCTTACACGTACGCTTACGTGAGACAGGTTCCACCGACTGACATGCACTAGTTGCATAAGGTGGCTAGCGGGTGTCTGTCTCTCCCACTTTAGTCAGATCGGATTCGATGAAAAGGGTCCTTATGAAGGGTAAATAGAAATTGGCATATCACGTTGTGGTTGTGACGTAGGTAAGAAACGTTCTTGCTAGAAACCTATAGCAGCCACGTAAAAATATTTTGCAACAACAATTAGAGGACGTCTAACTTGTTCTTGCAGCATATGCCGTGTGATGTGATATGGCCAAAAGGATGTGATGAATGATATATGTGATGTATGAGATTGATCATGTTCTTGTAATAGGAATCACGACTTGCATGTCGATGAGTATGACAACCGGTAGGAGCCATAGGAGTTGTCTTAATTTATTGTATGACCTGCGTGTCAATGAAAAATGCCATGTAATTACTTTACTTTATTGCTAACCGTTAGACATAGTAGTAGAAGTAATAGTTGGTGAGGCAACTTCATGAAGACACGATGATGGAGATCATGGTGTCATGCCGGTGACGATGATGATCATGGTGCCCCGAAGATGGAGATCAAAAGGAGCAAAATGATATTGACCATATCATGTCACTATATGATTGCATGTGATGTTTATCATGTTTACATCTTATTTGCTTAGAACGACGGTAGCATAAATAAGATGATCCCTTGCTAAAATTTCAAGAAAGTGTTCCCCCTAACTGTGCACCGTTGCGAAGGTTCGTTGTTTCGAAGCACCACGTGATGATCGGGTGTGATAGATTCTAACGTTCGAATACAACGGGTGTAAGCCAGATTTACACATGCAAAACACTTAGGTTGACTTGACGAGCCTAGCATGTACAGACATGGCCTCGGAACACGGAAGACCGAAAGGTCGAACATGAGTCGTATAGAAGATACGATCAACATGGAGATGTTCACCGTTGATGACTAGTCCGTCTCACGTGATGATCGGACACGGCCTAGTCGATTCGGATCATGTATCACTTAGATGACTAGAGGGATGTCTATCTGAGTGGGAGTTCATTGAATAATTTGATTAGATGAACTTAATTATCATGAACTTAGTCTAAAATCTTTACAATATGTCTTGTAGATCAAATGGCCCACGCTAATTTTGCCCTCAACTTCAACGCGTTCCTAGAGAAAACCAAGCTGAAAGACGATGGTAGCAACTACACGGACTGGGTCCGTAACCTAAGGATTATCCTCATAGCTGCCAAGAAAGCATATGTCCTTGAAGCACCGCTAGGTGACGCACCTGTTTTCCCAGCAACTCAAGACGTTATGAACGCCTGGCAGTTGCGTAGTGATGATTACTCCATGGTTCAGTGTGGCATGCTTTACAGCTTAGAACCGGGGCTCCAAAAGCGTTTTGAGCAACACGGAGCATATGAGATGTTCCAAGAGCTGAAAATGGTTTCCCAAGCTCATGCTCGGGTCGAGAGATATGAAGTCTCCGACAAGTTCTACAGTTGTAAGATGGAGGAGAATAGTTCTGTCAGCGAGCATATACTCAAAATGTCTGGGTTGCACAACCGCTTGTCTTAGCTGGGAGTTAATCTCCCGGATGACGCGGTCGTTGACAGAATCCTTCAGTCGCTTCCACCTAGCTACAAGAGCTTTGTGATGAACTTCAATATGCAGGGGATGGAAAAAACCATTCCTGAGGTATATTCAATGCTGAAATCAGCGGAGGTGGAGATCAAAAAGGAACATCAAGTGTTGATGGTGAATAAAACCACTAAGTTCAAGAAAGGCAAGGGTAAAAAGAACTTCAAGAAAGACGGCAAGGGAGTTGCCGCGCCCGGTAAGCAAGCTACCGGGAAGAAGCCAAAGAATGGACCCAAGCCTGAGACTGAGTGCTTTTATTGTAAGGGAAACGGTCACTGGAAGCGGAACTGCCCCAAGTACTTAGCAGATAAGAAGGCCGGCAATACCAAAGGTATATGTGATATACATGTTATTGATGTGTTCCTTACCAGCGCTCGTAGTAGCTCCTGGGTATTTGATACCGGTGCGGTTGCTCATATTTGTAACTCAAAACAGGAGCGGCGGAATAAGCGGAGACTGGCGAAGGACGAGGTGACGATGCGCGTCGGGAATGGTTCCAAGGTCGATGTGATCGCCGTCGGCACACTACCTCTACATCTACCTTCGGGATTAGTTTTAAACCTCAATAATTATTATTTAGTACCAGCTTTGAGCATGAACATTGTATCAGGATCTCGTTTGATGCGAGATGGCTACTCATTTAAATCCAAGAATAATGGTTGTTCTATTTATATGAGAGATATGTTTTATGGTCATGCCCCGCTGGTCAATGGTTTGTTCTTATTAAATCTCGAACGTGATGTTACACATATTCATAGTGTGAATGCCAAAAGATGTAAGGTTGATAATGATAGTCCCACATACTTGTGGCACTGCCGCCTTGGTCACATTAGTGTCAAACGCATGAAGAAACTCCATGCAGATGGACTTTTGGAGTCTCTTGATTATGAATCATTTGACACGTGCGAACCATGCCTCATGGGCAAAATGACCAAGACTCCGTTCTCCGGGACAATGGAGCGAGCAACCAACTTATTGGAAATCATACATACTGATGTGTGCGGTCCAATGAGCGTTGAGGCTCGCGGTGGTTATCGTTATGTTCTCACCCTCACAGATGACTTAAGTAGATATGGGTATGTCTACTTAATGAAACACAAGTCTGAGACCTTCGAAAAGTTCAAGGAATTTCAGAGTGAGGTAGAGAATCAATGTGACAGGAAAATAAAGTTCTTACGATCAGATCGTGGAGGGGAATATTTGAGTCACGAGTTTGGCACGCACTTAAGGAAATGTGGAATTGTTTCACAACTCACGCCGCCTGGAACACCTCAGCGTAATGGTGTGTCCGAACGTCGTAATCGCACTCTATTGGATATGGTGCGATCTATGATATCTCTTACCGATCTACCGCTATAATTTTGGGGTTATGCTTTAGAGACTGCCGCATTCACTTTAAATAGGGCTCCGTCGAAATCCGTTGAGACGACACCGTATGAATTATGGTTTGGGAAGAAACCTAAGCTGTCGTTTCTGAAAGTTTGGGGATGCGATGCTTATGTCAAGAAACTTCAACCTGAAAAGCTCGAACCCAAATCGGAAAAATGCGTCTTCATAGGATACCCTAAAGAAACTATTGGGTATACCTTCTACCTTAGATCCGAAGGCAAGATCTTTGTTGCCAAGAATGGATCCTTTCTGGAGAAAGAGTTTCTCTCGAAAGAAGTAAGTGGGAGGAAAGTAGAACTTGATGAGGTAACCCCTCTTGAACTGGAGAGTAGCGCAGCTCAGGAAGATGTTCCTGTGGTGCCTGCACCGACTAGGGAGGAAGTTAATGATGATGATCATGAAACTTCGGATCAAGTTGCTACTGAGCTTCGTAGGTCCACGAGGACACGTTCCGCACCCGAGTGGTGCGGCAACCCTGTCTTGGAAGTCATGTTGTTAGACAACGGTGAACCTTCGAACTATGAAGAAGCGATGGCAGGCCCGGATTCCAACAAATGGCTAGAAGCCATGAAATCCGAGATAGGATCCATGTATGAAAATGAAGTATGGACTTTGACAGACTTGCCCGATGATCGGCAAGCCATAGAGAACAAATGGATCTTTAAGAAGAAGACAGACGCGGATGGTAATGTGACCATCTATAAGGCTCGACTTGTCACTAAGGGTTATCGACAAGTTCAAGGGGTTGACTACGATGAGACCTTCTCACCTGTAGCTAAGCTGAAGTCCGTCAGAATCATGTTAGCAATTGCCGCATACTATGATTATGAGATATGGCAAATGGATGTCAAAACGGCATTCCTTAATGGTTTCCTTAAGGAAGAGTTGTATATGATGCAGCCGGAAGGTTTTGTCGATCCTAATAATGCTGACAAGGTATGCAAGCTCCAGCGCTCAATCTATGGGCTGGTGCAAGCATCTCAGAGTTGGAACATTCGCTTTGATGAGATGATCAAAGCGTTTGGGTTTACACAGACTTATGGAGAAGCCTGTGTTTACAAGAAAGTGAGTGGGAGCTCTGTAGCATTTCTCATATTATATGTAGATGACATACTATTAATGGGAAATGATATAGAATTCTTGGAAAGCATAAAGGCCTACTTGAACAAGTGTTTTTCAATGAAGGACCTTGGAGAAGCTGCTTACATATTAGGCATCAAGATCTATAGAGATAGATCGAGACGCCTCATTGGTCTTTCGCAAAGCACATACCTTGACAAGATATTGAAGAAGTTCAATATGGATCAGTCCAAGAAGGGGTTCTTGCCTGTATTACAAGGTGTGAGATTGAGCACGGCTCAATGCCCGACCTCGGCAGAAGATAGAGAAAAGATGAGTGTCATCCCCTATGCCTCAGCCATAGGGTCTATTATGTATGCCATGCTGTGTACCAGACCTGATGTGAACCTCGCCGTAAGTTTGGTAGGAAGGTACCAAAGTAATCCCGGCATGGAACACTGGACAGCGGTCAAGAACATCCTGAAGTACTTGAAAAGGACTAAGGATATGTTTCTCGTTTATGGAGGTGACGAAGAGCTCATCGTAAAGGGTTACGTCGATGCTAGCTTCGACACAGATCTGGATGACTCTAAGTCACAAACCGGATACGTGTATATTTTGAATGGTGGGGCAGTCAGCTGGTGCAGTTGCAAGCAAAGCGTCGTGGCGGGATCTACATGTGAAGCGGAGTATATAGCAGCCTCGGAGGCAGCACAGGAAGCAGTCTGGATGAAGGAGTTCATCACCGACCTAGGAGTTATTCCCGATGCGTCTGGCCCAATGACTCTCTTCTGTGACAAAACTGGAGCTATTGCCCTTGCCAAGGAGCCCAGGTTTCACAAGAAGACCAGGCATATCAAGCGGCGCTTCAACTCCATTCGTGAACATGTTCAAGATGGAGACATAGATATTTGTAAAGTGCATACGGATCTGAATGTCGCAGATCCGCTGACTAAACCTCTTCCACGAGCAAAACATGATCAACACCAGAACTCTATGGGTGTTCGATTCATCACAATGTAACTAGATTATTGACTCTAGTGCAAGTGGGAGACTGTTGGAAATATGCCCTAGAGGCAATAATAAAGTGGTTATTATTATATTTCTTTGTTCATGATAATTGTCTATTGTTCATGCTATAATTGTGTTATCCGGAAATCGTAATGCATGTGTGAATACATAGACCACAACATGTCCCTAGTGAGCCTCTAGTTGACTAGCTCGTTGATCAATAGATGGTTACGGTTTCCTGACCATGGACATTGGATGTCGTTGATAACGGGATCACATCATTAGGAGAATGATGTGATGGACAAGACCCAATCCTAAGCATAGCACTAGATCGTGTAGTTCGTCTGCTAAAGCTTTTCTAATGTCAAGTATCATTTCCTTAGACCATGAGATTGTGCAACTCCCGGATACCGTAGGAATGCTTTGGGTGTGCCAAACGTCACAACGTAACTGGGTGGCTATAAAGGCACACTACGGGTATCTCCGAAAGTGTCTGTTGGGTTGGCACGAATCGAGACTGGGATTTGTCACTCCGTGTGACGGAGAGGTATCTCTGGGCCCACTCGGTAGGACATCATCATAATGAGCTCAATGTGACCAAGGAGTTGATCACGGGATGATGTGTTACGAACGAGTAAAGAGACTTGTTGGTAACGAGATTGAACAAGGTATGGGGATACCGACGATCGAATCTCGGGCAAGTATCATACCGGTAGACAAAGGGAATTGTATACGGGATTGATTGAATCCTCGACATCGTGGTTCATCCGATGAGATCATCGTGGAACATGTGGGAGCCAACATGGGTATCCAGATCCCGCTGTTGGTTATTGACCGAAGAGATGTCTCGGTCATGTCTACATGCCTCCCGAACCCATAGGGTCTACACACTTAAGGTTCGATGACGCTAGGGTTATAGGGAAAGTTTGTACGTGGTTACCGAATATTGTTCGGAGTCCCGGATGAGATCCTGGACGTCACGAGGAGTTCCAGAATGGTCCGGAGGTGAAGATTTATATATGGGAAGTCATCATACGGTCACCGGAAGTGTTCGGAGGTATGCCGGTATTGTACCGGGGCCACCGAAGGGGTTCCGGGGGTCCACCGGGAGGGTCCACCTGCCCCGGAGGGCCCTATGGGCTGTATGTGGAAGGGAACCAGCCCCTAAGTGGGCTGGGCGCCACTTCCCCTAGGGCCCATGCGCCTAGGGTTTTGGGGAACCCTAAAGGGGGCGCCCCCCCCCCCTCCCTTGGCTTGGGGGGCAAGCCCCCTCCCCTGGCCGCCGCCCCCCTCTAGATCTCATCTAGAGGGGCTGGCCCCCCTTTCCCCTTCACCCTATAAATAGAGGGGTGGAGGGAGGGCAGCACGAAGACATCCAAGGCGCAGCCCTCCCTCTCTCCAGCACCTCCTCCTCCTCTGCGGTGCTTGGCGAAGCCCTGCCGGAGTACCACGCTGCTCCAACACCACCACGCCGTCGTGCTGCTGCTGGAGTTGTCTTCCCCAACCTCTCCCTCTCTCCTTGCTGGATCAAGGCGTGGGAGACGTCACCGGGCTGCACGTGTGTTGAACACGGAGGCGCCGTTGTTCGGCGCTAAGATCGGAATCGACAGCGATCTGAATCGCTGCGTGTACGACTCCTCCAACCGCGTTCTTGCAACGCTTCCGCATCGCGATCTTCAAGGGTATGAAGATGCACTCCTCTCTCTCTCGTTGCTAGTCTCTCCATAGATTGATCTTGGTGACGCGTAGGAAATATTTTGAATTTCTGCTACGTTCCCCAACACTTCTGTATGTGACTCCTCCAATGGTCTAATTAGTTTTTGTTCTAGTGCTTTATATATTGCAAATTTTTGCTGCTCTGGTGACCTTGTTCTTGATCTTGCATGTCAAATTTATATGGTCCAAAGTAGTTTTGTTGCATGATATAGCCTCTAGACACTTTTAGGAGTAGTTGCTATTAGTTTTGTTGAGTTTTGTTCACTTTTATTTTGAGTCACTAAAAATTTCAGAAATTTTTCAGAGGAAGAAAATGTTTAGGAAGATATACCAAGGTGGTTTCTCGAAGAAGAAGAATTCCGCAAGGCTCGCTATACGGGAGCCGGACCTTGAACCGCCGCGGAAAGCTCTAGTGCAACCTTGCGAATGGCCGTCGGACCATTTCATGACTCGTGTAGGTTTCAAGGAGGTGTTTGATATGTACGTGTGCAACGCTGACCTGACGGACTTCGTGTCAGATAAGTGTTTGCGGTACTATAACCTTACTGATTCCTTTGTGCGGAGGTTTGAATACTCGGTCCATCGCAATACACATTCAGTTTTATTTGATCTATATGATAAATCATTTCGCATGGACCTTGATGAATTTAATGATGCGTGCAAAATCCTGCAATGGGGTATTCCTACTGAACCTCGTAAATCTGATTGTGCTGGTCCATAGCCACCTTTGCGCCTCTGATTTGAGTGTTCTCAAGAGCGCAGTAATGAATGATAAACAATATAAACTAGGGGCTATCATTGCACGTCGGTTACATAATAATGCTAAAGATGAAGATTTCTTTGGTGGAATTTACGCCACTCGTTTAGCTAATCATCTTGGTGTTCCCATAAGAGAAAATAATGCTCGGTTACCGCCTGCTTATCTTGATTATGATGCTATGGTGCGTTACCAGTTTCTTGAGAGGGAAGAAACGCCGTTCCAGTACAGACTAATCTTTGATAGGAGTCACGTGGTCCATATTACGCTTCCTGCACTTGCTGCGGAACTTTAAGCATGTAGAGAGGGAATCGCGCTAGCTTTGGAGTGGAGCACACTTCCGTTTATCCTAGAGACGGACAATACCGAAGCTGCTACGATGATTTCAAACCCTTCGTGGAATAGATCACGACATGCCGCCATCATTCAGGAGATCGCCGCCATGATGAGAGGAGGTAGAGAGGTAGTGGTAAAAGCTATTAAAAGAGGGCGTAATAATGTTAGCCACCATTTGGCTCAGATGGGTAGATGTGAGATAAAGACGGCCGTATGGTTACGGTCAGGCACTGAGAGGGTTGTAAACTTGTGTGAACTGGATTGCCGCCATCCAGGTTAATTAATATACAATCCTTTGCCCCTGCAAAAAAAAAGAGCTACGGAACACGGATTCATGGAAAATAAATTGGGGATCTGAGTAGAAACATACCGTAGATCGTTCACGTGGAAGGACTCGAACTTAAAACAAGTAGGGAGAGGGATCCGATGAAGCTTTGGAGAGGTTTGGAGCAAGAAGAAAGAAGAGATAAAAAATTTAGGGTAGTTTTACCTCTTCTCGAGCTGATATGAGTGAAACTGGAGGCGGTATGAGTGAGTGCGCTCATACCAAGCGCCGCCAAACGCCATGGTGTTAAGAAATCCCGCTGAAACGCACCTGGTACGAACGACGATACAAGCGCTTGCTTCTCCTTCTGTAAAGCTTGCTTGTGTGTCGGTTTGTTGGTATTCCTTGTTGGACTGGTTGGTTGCTTTATAAAGCAGGGCGAAAGACTGTTTCCAGAAAACTGTGAAACGCACAAAATTGTCATTTCTCCTTCTATTGGTTCTACCAAGACACTTAGATATAACTATTGTGAAATGTTGACAACAAAATTCAAAATTGTATTATTATCTCAATAGGCTAAGAATAAATCTTAGTTGACTCTACAAATTTGTTCATGCGTATCTGAAAAATGTTGACCGCTTTGTAACAATTTGATAAGAGTTCAAAGAAATGTCAAATCTTGCACTGATCTATGCATGGTGGGCGATTAGGAACTACTACCTGGCAACACGTTTCCTTTTTTTCCCCGCAAAAAAAAACACGTTTCCTTTTTTTTTCCGGCAAAAAAAAACACATTTCCTTTTTTAGAGTCCAGAAACACAACTTCTGCTAATTAATTGTAGCCCAAGTCATCCTAATTTATACCAAAGATAATAAATTGTTCCCGTATCAACACGATCTCTCTATCTCCAGCGGCGTTGAAACATGAAATAACCATTCCCACAAAAAAAAAATGAAATAGACATGCATATATATACATAACATACACCTGGGCCTGGAATCCTAGATAGATCTGCGATCTCCTTTGCTCCAATCATGTCGTCGTCGATCTAAGCCAATGTCAGCGCTGGTGTCCGCCCTGCGCAGCGCCGGGCGGCAGCACGTCACCGCGTCCACCGTCGCCGCGAGGGAGCCGATCACCGGCTCCCACGTCTTCCGGATCCACGGCTACAAGCAGATCAGGAAAACGGTCCCCAACGGCACGGCGGTCGAGTCACCCACGTTCGACGTCGGCGGCCACCGCTGCAAAGTCAAGTGCTACCCAAACGGCGACCGCAAAGAGGCCGACGGCTCCACGTCCATCTTCCTTACCAGCCTCGGCGACGCGACGGCGGAGTTCAAGCTTAGCGTGCTCGACCACGACGGGAATCCCTCGGTCAATGGAGCCGCGAAGCAGCGACACTACTCGGCTAATGAAGAGTGGGGCTTTAGAAAGTTCCTCGACAAGGAAGATCCGAAGGAGAGTAAGCATCTCGAGGATGATTGCCTCACGGTCCTTTGCGACGTCACCGTCGACACCGGGCTGCGCGCGGAAGCCGAGGTGGCCGCGGTGCCGCCGTTCAACCTGCGCGGGCAGATGGGGGAAGCCCTCTGGAACAAGCACCCAGCCGACGTGACGGTCCACGTCGGCGGCGAGACCTTCGCCGCGCACCGGTGGGTGCTGGAGGCCCGGTCCCCCGTCTTCAAAGCGGACCTCGAGGACAACGCGACCGGCGAGCTACGTGTCGACGACATGGACGCGGAGGTGTTCAAGACCCTGCTCCAGTTCATGTACACGGACAGCTCGCGGCAGCTCGATGCGGCGCCCACAATGGCGGACAACGAACTTACTCACGTGATGAACCAGCAACTCGATCAGGCGGAGGCGACGAAGGCGGAGCGGCTGCTCGTGGCGGCGGACAGGCACGGGCTGGAGGACCTGAAGCTCGCCTGCGAGAAGGCGCTGCGGCCGCGCGTGGACATGGGCTCTGTGGCCGCCATGCTGTCGCTGGCTGAGCGGCATGGCTGCGCCGTGCTCAAGGAGGCGTGCATGGAGTTCCTCTCTTGTCCCGGTAATCTGAAATCGTTCATGGCCACCGATGGATTTGAACAGCTCAGGACAAGCTGCCCTGCTGCGGCGCTGGAGCTCGTCATCAAACAGTTGCCGTGATTCTTCTGCCTAGTTTAATTGCTCTTTACATACAGTAGTATTTAGCAACAGAATTTTCATGTCGACATATTTCCTATTTTCGGGTTTATTAGCTCCTCGTTTTTTAGGTCAAAACTTTTACTATAGATGTGACTAGCAAAAATATAAGTGATAGGTGTTGCAAATGTTATTACCAGATTCAAATTTAAAAGAAGTTTTTAATGGCACTCCCTCTGTCCCAAAATATTGTGCTTATTATAGTTTTTTACAAGTCAAATCTTGTAAATTTTGATCAAATTTATAGAAAAAAAATCTCTACATCTAAAATACCGTCTGATCGTTAGATGGATTTTGCTTTAAGATTCGCACACACTTTTTTTGAGACAATATTACATTCACGGGCTGGTTCGACGTGTGATTTGTTTAACAATAATACTATACCTACGTAATTCCTACCAGATCACACCTACGTAACCTTCCAACAAATTCTTTTGTCCCCCTTGAATTTCACCATGGTGGGGCCCATTCTCTCCCCTATCCCCAATCACAATATTCCACATCATTGATTACGTAAATTCATTACCTAACCTTTCTTAGGTATAGGGTATAGCATTGCTCTTTGTTTAAAAAAAAATTGAGACAATTTGCTCTTTGTTTAATGTTCTTGCCGGTTTTTGCTGCGTAGGGGTTGTGGACGTACGGGCTGGTTGAGGTGGAAAGGGCCTTTTCTGATTGTTTTTGACCTTTTTATCTGTTTTATGTTTGCTCTTTTGTCTTTTCAATTCATTTTTCAACGAAGAAGGGTTTGACTGAATGGCTACATCTTATTCATTTTCTAACACCTGCCCGGCTAATCTTCTTCCTTAACTATGTTTGTGTTTTTTGGATTTTGCTAATTCTTAAAATTTTACATTTATTTTGTCATTTTAAAATCAAACTATTTGTTACATGTATGTTCATCCACATACAACTCCACAAATCGTACAACTATGTTTTCTTTTACTTTTATCATTTTAGCCTCGAGTGAAAAATCAACCATACATGACATGTCATTCATCCACGCACAACTACGGATTTTTTTGGAAATAGTACTTTTATTTGAACAAATTGGGAAAATAAGATCAAAAAATTAGAAATTTCAAAAATAGCACACCGTCGTCCTACTGTTGGACGAAACGTGGGATTCGTCCTAGCGTTGGACGAAACACGTACATTCTAGCGTTGGACGAAACAGAAGTTTCGTTCTACCAAGGACGAAACTGCAAACATGACTGCTGCTACATTACCCCCCGCACCGGATACCCTTGCTGCACCGGAGCTCCCTTGGCCGAACCCTCGTGCCACCAAGACCGCATCGACGAGGAGAATCCATTCAGATGAAGAATGACTCGAACCATGCATCATGGAGGATGAATTTCGCCGTTCAATCTACATCGACCGCCGCAAGCCTGCGTCGCGTTCGGCAAGAAATTTTCTAATTACTCGCACCCATCTACTCATCTAGATGCCGCCAACCTCCTAGACATTGCCCCTTATCCTATTGTTGCCGTTGGCCACACGCATTGAACAGTTCTGATCCAGTACCTACACACCAAGATATAGATGTGAGCACTTCACCAACAACCTAGCCAAGTAACCCAACAGTGCAAATAAATTTTAGATCGCAAAATATGACTTTGGAAAACTAGATTTTTCCATGACGAGCCGCAGCTGTAATAGTAAATGCTTGTAGTCATAGTGTTGTTTTTTTCTTTTTCTTTCTGTTAACTGTCCATGATTTAGAAACTATTGGTGGCTACAAGTATCCAAAATACTTGTAGTAAGTTTCTGTAGTGCTTGCTTGCATCATTGTACCTTGCTTGTTTCATGGCTAAATAGACATTAGTTGTAAGAATTTAAAGATTGGATCATAGCTGGGAAAGCAAACCGTAGAGTTTTAAAAAAAGTAAGACCAAGTTAGTGTGTGCAAATCATTTTCAAGTAAATTAAACAACAAGGCACATAGCTGCAAGAAATTAGAGGTTCATTACAAAGATATTACTGAAGATAATTCTTGATGTAAATGAAAATTATTCCTTCTGTAAATTATTAAATGAAAATGATTCTTGCTACAAATGAAAATGTCTTGCTGTAAATTGTCCACCATTTCTGTGTGTGAACTCAATTGAGATGTATAATGCTAATGATCAGTTAATTTCATATTGATATTGGCTTATATTGATTGCAAGATTGATATTGATTTGCAAGATAGTGCTCCTAGGACTGACAGATTTAGTACTACTCCATTCTGATATAGCATTTCTAGTAGTAGCTACTTGAACAAGGGCCCTATGCGCGTGGCCAACGACAACAATAGGATAAGGGGCAATGTCTAGGAAGTTGGCGGCATCTAGATGAGTAGATGGGTGCGAGTAATTTGAAAATTTCTTACCGAACGCGACGTAGGCTTGCAGCGGTTGATGTAGATTGAACGGCGAAATTCGTCCTCCACGATGCACGGTTCGATTCGTTCTTCGTCTGAATGGATTCTCCTCGTCGATTGGTGTTTCGTCCAACGCTAGAACAAATCGTACGTGTTTCATCCACCGCTAGGATGAATCCCACGTTTCGTTCAACAGTAGGACGACGGTGTGCTATTTTTGAAATTTCTGATTTTTTGATCTTATTTTCCCAATTTGGTCAAATAAAAGTACTATTTTCAAAAAAAAATCCACAACTATACTCGCCCCCCAGCAATTGATGAAGGACTGGCCTTTGCATGCATGTTCCCTTTTTCTTTTCTTTTTGTCGGAATGAAACTTAATTGTTTTTTAGGTGGCACACAGGTCACATGCAGTTGCATGTCTGTTGTTCGCGTGCAATATTTTCTTGTCAAAAATATTGCTACCCAATTGCACACAAGTCGGCCGCAGGCAATTGCATGCCCTCGATCATGCACAATTACATGTCGCCCGCGTGCAAACTGCTTTTTTCCTTTTAAAATAACATTGCTACTCAGTTGCACATTAGCCGCCGCACACAGTTGCATATCCGTCGGCTACACGCAATTGAATCTTTTTTTTGGTTACATTAAAGATTGTTTTTTTGTTTTTAAAAGTACACAATGATGTTTCAAAAAACAGTAGAAAGCAAAATGCCATGAAGAGAAGGAACAGACCATCAACGAGCTAGCGACATAATCGGGGCTTCATTGTGATGTAAAGCAATACATGTACTAGTTGACTAATGGGCTAAGTAACATTTGACGTTTCAGATCTTCTAAATGTGGGAGTATGTAGTGCATTTCCTTTTTTTGGGGGAAGAATGTAGTGCATTTCCTTTTTTTAGTCGAATGTAGTGCATTTCCTATTCGAGACGCATTGCGTCAAGTGGTTCTTGCATCACACAGGCTAGCTACTAGCGAATGTTAGACGGGCCGGCCCATTTAGAGCTCTTTAAGTGCTGAGGGACTCCCGGTTTTGCGAACCTTCTGTAAGGTTCTTGACCGGTTTTGGGAACCATCTAGAAGGTTCCTGAACAGTTTTTTTCTCTATTTATTTACTAGTTTTTTCTTTCTTCTTTTTATTTTTTATCATTAATTTATTTTATTCTCTATTTTGTTTTTCAAAATTATAAAAAAACAAAAATTATAAATTTATCACATTTTAAAAACTGTTCAAAAGTTTGAAGAGAGTGTTTGTGTATTCGCAAATTTGAAAAAATGTTCACAAAATAAAAAATTGTGTTTTTAGGAAATATTCAAACAAAAATTGAGTTTTTCCTAAATTGTTCAGAATTTCAAATTTTCTTCATAATTTCAAATTATGTTCATATTTTTCTGAAAATGTTCCAAAAAATAAAAGAAGTGTTAGAAGTTTCAAAAAATGTTTGCAACTAAAATATTTGGTTGTGTTTTTCAAAACAAAAATTGCATCTTAAAAGAATATTTGGAATTTCAAAACGTTCAATTTTTTTAAAAAATTGCTATCATATTTGTTTTTCCTAAAACTTGTTGCTACAGTAAATCAGCACTGTACGCTGCACTGCCTGGGTTCGGTTCACTACAATGCCTTGGTCCGGTTCACTACAATGCCCAGTTCTCCCCCTCGTTGCGTTAACGAGTGGGCCGGCCCAGTTGGGTGGCTGCCTGTGCATATCCTTGCCAATCTGCCGCAAATAGTGGCAGATAGGAGCTCTCGGATTGTATGGACTAACAATCCATAAAAAAAAGGCCACTCAAAAAAAAAACCAATCCATAAAAAAACACGGCACAAGGAGAACCTGACTCCATGAGGGGAAAACGAAAAGCGAACGGAGTTAACGTGTGATCAAGTTATGTATGATGCCAGTCTACTGAGCCTTAGTCACGCCCATTTTCATATGGTGTAAATTTAGTACACCTAAATGTACAAAGTTTTTTGCAGTTTAATTTGAACTGCCAAAACATCTTATATTTAAAAACAAAGGTAGTGTTATGATACACATCGTTTCCGCTATAAATTCGATCAAATTTTATAACTCATGCAAAAAATAAATACACGGTATATTATGAAACAGACGGAGTACTATTTTCTCTATTTTATTAGTCAATTTATTATTAAATTTTGGCCCAAAATCAGATGAGGATTAATAAACCGAACGAAGAAATTACTACTTACTCCCTCCGTTCCTAAATGTAAGGTGCATTCTTTTTTCAAAAAGTCGAACTTCTCAAACTTTTACCAACTTTATAGACAAAAATATCAATGTCTAGAATATCATATTATTATCACTAGATTCATCATGAAATATATTTTTATATTTTACTTATTTATTATTGTAGATCTTTAAATATTTTGCTCTAATCTTGGTCAAACATAGACATTGTTTGACTTTTGGAAAAATTAATACACCTTATATTTGCGCTCCATGTGCTGAATTACTAACTTCATACTAACTGAAAAACGAAAATCGAGCTCTGTTTATTTATTTGGAACATTAAAATGAAGCACTCAGAAATAACTTCTCACTTATATACCCCCATTTATCATCTGTTCCCATGCTCTAGTGTCCCTAGCTGTGAAATGCAAGTCGTGCCAAGGGGAAATAGGTGGCTTACATGGTTGATTGAGCCTTTCTCAGTGATTTGCAAATGAAGTCATGTAATAAACTCGGTGTTTGTTGACCAAGTCCTTACCAAGTTGTTCATTTCAAAAATATTTAATGGAATTTGTACAATATTACATTTTTATTCGCAAGGTTCAAGGGGAGTGTACTCTTGAACGATAACATGCTCGAGATCTTTGAATCCTGGATATTGCGCTGTTTTCTTTTATCAGTTTTTTCTATATGATTTCTCATAGAAGGTATTTAATGAGGCAACAGTAATATAAGCATTGTGATATGTCATTTCTCCTTTTTTTCTCATTGGGTTTTTAGAACGAGTTTTTTTGTCATTCATATCAATGTATACGTCTGTGTGTCATTCTTGCCATGGTGCGCCTCCTTGTACATTAGTGCGCAAAGCACCGCCGAGAGGGACTCGTCTCTCTACAAGGAGACGATTCAGTTCTACGGTTAAAGATCATAGTTCTCAAACGAGCGTTCAAAAAGATTCTGAAAGATCCTCATGATTAGGTATTCTTTTTTTCTTTGGATCATAGCATCAAATATTTCTTAACAAGCTATAAGATTCTCAGATTTATAAGCAAATAACTCTTCAAAATATGATGCCAAACCACTCACAGTAAAATATGATGCCAAATTCCTCTAGATCATAATACCACTCCTCGGAAATTCTATGGTCCCCACTACACAAGTTTTATGCGACAAGGACAAGCCCCCCTCTATCACGAGTGATCGACAACAGGTTCCGCGGGACCAGAAACATGAGGTTATCGCCACCTACTATGAGCAAAAAACTATCCGAAAAATCCACGATATTATTATTCAATACATATGAACCAAAAAGGGGAAAAACACTTACTCCCTCCGATCGAGAAAAGGTGTCATGGTTTTAGTTTAAAACCACGATACTTTTTTTAGATCGAGGGGGTATTTGGATTTTTTTTTTAATTGGAAAAACGTTTTTGAGTTCTGATCAGTGATGAGTAGACTCATGCATCGAAATTTAGAAAGAGAAAAAATGGCCATCGTGGCAACAATCGTCTGATTGGCCAAGCAAACATCGTGGCAACCAGATGAAGATAAGACGGATAAACTCGTCGGCGCAGCCAAAAAAGAGAGACCGCGACAACAGCCAGCCAGGAAGCTAGCTCGTCATGGCCATGTCCATCCTCGGCGCTCTCAAGCTCGCCCCGTCCCCGCCACCGGCGACGGCGCAGCCGGCGTGGCGCGGCCCCTCCTCGCTGCACTTCCACCTCGCCAACGCCGGCGCCGCCGCGCTGGTCGCCGCCTCGCTGCTCGTCGCCGACCCGGCCCTCGCGTTCAGGGTTAGTTCTACTGTATTTGTACCTCTCGATCGAGTGTGGTGGCGAGGCGATGGAGGCGGCGTTAATGGCGTGTGGGTGGATGCAGGGAGGCGGGCCGTACGGGCAGCAGGTGACCCGGGGGCAGGACCTCACCGGCAAGGACTTCAGCGGCCAGACGCTCATCAAGCAGGACTTCAAGACCGTACCTACTCCATTTCGCCTCCTCTTTCCATCGATTCCTACACTATGATGTTATCATGCCTCAAATTTGTTCTTGCAGTAATTATCAAATAGCAGGCTCTGACCTCTGACTGAACTTTCTACCGTGTAGAAATAGAGCAGAGCATCTGAATGTCCAGAATATTTTGCTGATTTTCTGAATTTTTGTTTCTGCTGCAGTCCATTCTGCGGCAGACCAACTTCAAAGGCGCAAATCTGCTCGGCGCCAGCTTCTTCGATGCAGACCTCACAGGTAGCCTACTGACTCGCATCTGTTCCTCATCTCCTCGGTGGTTCCAACCAGCAGACAGACAGACACTAGTTGTTGTGATGCTTGTCTGCTGTCAAGTGTTCAGTTGTGATAAAAATGGGTGATATTGTTATTTTTGGCTATTTGATGGTGAATTCAGGTGCTGATCTCTCTGACGCTGATCTTAGAAACGCCGACTTCTCGCTGGCAAATGTTACAAAGGTACACCAGTAGCAGCTATAGACAGTAGACAGCAAAGCATGCCATAATTGTTTGGGTTCAGACAAAGCAGTAACATAGCTGTTCTGAATTTTGCTTGAAATCATGTACTCGGTCGAGTGACCATCACATCTGATCCTCAGAGCATCAGACTATTACCTTATTCTGTTGTTTCATTATTGATTTTTAGAGTAGTGCCTTAATTTTGGAATATGGTTTCACAGCAATCTGGTTCCATTCTGCAGGTAAATTTGACAAATGCCAACTTGGAAGGGGCACTTGTGACAGGGAACACTTCTTTCAAAGGTTCTAACATTTACGGGGCAGGCAAGTGCTAAGTGTTTATCTCCAAGTTCTGTCTGAAATCTTAACATATTTGGATTATCACCATGTGATCAATGTCGCAGTGAAATCATTTTACTGTATTGTGGCATCACCAAGTCATGTTTCCCCCTTTTTGCCTCTCCAGATTTCACTGATGTTCCACTGCGAGACGATCAACGGGACTACCTCTGCAAAATTGCTGACGGGTGAGAAGAAAACCAATGTCAATATGCAGGAACTTGCCATCCATTCTCGGAATGTCTTGTTCTCCATCTGCATTTGTATTTGATGACATGGTTCTTAGTGATTTTGCAACTGTTGTGCACCAGGGTAAATACAACTACCGGAAATGCCACAAAGGAGACTCTTTTCTGCAAATAAAGAACAAGAATGAAAGAGAATGGAGAGACTAGAGTTCAGAGGCTGATTTAGTTCTTGAATAGTACTACCAATTTTTTGTTGAACTTTCATATCTCCCATGCTGGAAAGAGTTCCGAACACACACAGAAAAAAGAGATGGTTGCTGGGAAATCAATGGGTGGTGTCACGTGTCAGCATGTCAGGCATGTTTGATTGAATGGCAAAAAATATTAGTAAATAAAATATATATTTGTTTGGTAATATTGATACATGAAAATGCTATTCATCTCAGTTTCTCAGTGCACTAGCTGGGATGATGCGGTAACACACGGAAGGTTTGGATTGTAAATCCGGGTCCTTACATACATGCTATGTGATAAACGTGAATTGTACAAGTACAACAACTTATTCATGTGGCGAATAAATAACGGAACTGTTTCTGAGATATGCATCCTTGATTCCATGTAGCTTAGCAGCCACCTCCTGCATGTTGATGCGTTCACCCGGAGATGTCTTGGTGCAGCAAAGGCCAACATTTAGCACAGATAGCAGACAATGTACACGTTTTTCCTTGAAGGACATTGGAGTTTCATCCAACTCTTTTAGCAGCTGGGGGTCGACAATCTCTAATACCCTATCAGGGAAGCTGGCCTCTGTAAACTTCACAATGCTGAGTCCATCCTTAAACATGTTGTCAGTCGGCCTTCTTCGAATGAATATCTCGAGGAGAACGACACCAAAGCTGTAAACATCCACGGCAGTTGAAACTTGGCCACCCCCTGCATATTCTACACAGTGAATAAAAAGAGGAGTTGACTTCACTTTCATTGTTTAACATAGATGCAGAAAAATGAAGCAACCCAAAATTTCCAAGAAGGTCCATTACCTGGAGCAGCATATCCAATCGTTCCCATTAGTGCAACCGAAGAGGAGCTATTGTTTCCAAGAGATGACGTTGTGGAATTAACTTTGAATCGTGCCAGGCCAAAGTCTCCAACGTGAGCTGTCATACTGTCATCCAAAAGAATATTGCTGGGCTTCAAATCACAATGAACCATTGTTTCCTGGTTGTTATGATGTAGGTACTCAGATGCATCCGCTACATCCACCACAATGCTTATCCTTTGAGCCATTGTAATGTGGTTCAAATCTGAAGAGCCTTCGTAATCTCGAGTCGAGTATAGCAGTTTATGCAAGTCTCCTCGTGGCATGAGCTCATACACTAGGGCCTTGAAATCATTGCCATTATAATCAATGCTTGAGCATGCAGTTAGGATAGGGACTAGATTACGGTGCCGCATATTTCTCAATGCATTACATTCTGCAGTGAAGCTCTCTTGCGCTCCTGTTATCTCTAGGTTGAAGACTTTCACGGCAACCTCATTTTCATCTTCAATTAGTTTTCCTTGGTAAACAGAACTGTATCTCCCTCTACCAATTAAGTTGGACGCTGAGAATCCCTGTGTTGCTCTTGCTAGATCATTGAATGAAACATTGGGAAAATTTGTAGCAAATGATGGCAGAGATATAGATTTGCTCTTGTATTTTCCTTTCTAGAGCAAATAGCCAAATATGACTATAGCAAGTGACACCATACTGGCTATTGGGAGAACTACTTTTAGCACTAAAGGTACCTTGTGCCTCGTTGAATTTGAAGACATAATAGAACACGCTAGCAAGTGTAACTCCAATGCCCCACCACAAAGTCCCTGATTTCCATCGATCCGCACGGCAGTTGCGTTCTTGAAGATCCCTCTAGTTGGAATCTTACCATGTAGATGGTTGAATGATAAATCTAGTTTCTCAAGAAGTTGTAGGTTGCCAAGAGATGTTGGTATTGACCCAGTTAAGTTATTGGCAGACAAATTTAAAACTTTTAGGCTTCTTATGTTGCCTAATGAAGTTGGAATGCTTCCGCTGAAAATATTCGAGTCTAACTCAATGTCTTCTAAACTTTCACAATCACCCAAAGTGTTTGGAATATCTCCAGATAACTTATTTGATGAAAGTATCAAGGTCACAAGTTGTTTGGCACTGCCAATGTCCGTAGGAAGTTGTTCATCTAGGTTGTTGAACGATAATTGAATTGAGATTATTGCTGGGATTTTGAAGATCTCCATTGGAACCCTACCATGAAGATTGTTGTTGGAAATGTCCAAATATTGAAGCATTAGAAGGTTTCCAAAGCTTGGTGGTATGTGGCCAATGAACTGTTTCAAGTTTAGAGAGATCACTCCCAATTGAGATAAGTTTGACAAGGATGATGGAATGACCCCCGTAAAGAAGTTTGTGTGTAAAAGAATTTGCTGCAAAGTTTTGAGAGTCCCAATCCATCCAGGAACCACACCTGTAAAGTGATTACCCCCCAATGCTACAACAATAAGGTTGCGAAGGTTTGCTATACCAGAAGGAAAATCTCCTGATAGTTGATTCTCTGATAAGTATAGATACTTGAGTTGAGCGGAAAGGTTACCTAATGAACTGGGTACATGCCCTGATAGACGATTCCAACTCATGGAGAACATTTGTAGCTTTGTGCAGTTGCCTAAGCTATCCAAAAACTCCCAGTCCTGCTTGCTATGTGCATGGAGCTGATTTTGTTGGAGATTCAACGACCAGAGACTGGTAAGTTTTCGAATCGTATTGGGAACCAATCCGGTGAAGTTGTTACCTGACAAGTCGATGAGGTTTAGATTGGAAGCATTAGCGAGTGAACTAGGAATGTGCCCTAGAAAGAAGTTGTTGTCTAATAGAAGGTTTTGAAGATTGGGCAGAGGTACAAATATTTAGTGGTACCTCTCCACTTAGACCATTGAGACCAAAGTCAAGGCCTATGAGAGTAGAAAGATTCAAGATGGATTGTGGAAACCTGCCCGCGAGTTGATTGGCACCTGCATATAGGTACTGCAAGCTAGAAGAATATGCAAACTCACTTGGAATATTTCCCATGATGTGATTATATGCACATCTAATCATGGATAATGTTGTGATATTGGCAAGAGAAGCTGGGATTGTACCAGTAAGGCTATTAGAAGAAATCCGCAACACCTCAAGATGATGAGGCAAATCAGCAGGAAATTGGCCAACTAGATTATTATCTGTAACATGTAGCACCATGAGCTTTGAGCAGTTAGCGAAACTCGGCATCCTTCCGTGTAGCATGTTACTATTTAGGAGGAGGGTTTTGAGGTGATGCAAATGACCAAGGGAGGGTGGGATCTTTCCTGTGAGTCTATTGTCCGTTAGGGCTAGAGAATGCAGGAAAGTTAGGTTCCCAAGTGAAGGAGAGATGTGTCCAACCAAACCCCGACTTGTAAGGTTTAGAGAAGTGACACGACGTGGAGCCTTCACTCTACACATGACACCTTCCCAATTGCAAAAGTGGATGCTGTCGTTCCATGACATAAAGGCTTGTTGCGGGTCGAGACTGATTGCATCCTTGAATCCAAGCAGTGATAATTGATCTGTCTCGTTTCCATGTAAGGAGGAGCTGCAGACAATGACCACATAATGCACACTGAAAGTCACCAGTACCAAGAGAAGTATTGTAGTAACTTTCATGGTTGGGTAGCGCTGTATGTATATATGTTGGTCGAGTTAGTGTAGGATGAAGGAGAATTTTGAATAGTAAAGTAAATGTAACTAATACAAAATATGTTACTGGTACATATTTTTTAATTCATGGTATGCACATGCATGCAGTGTGAATTACGTACGTACCGGGGGATTCTTCTTCTTCTTCAACGCTAGCTTTTCCTTTTCTGGCCGGATCAAGAGCTACAGCCGCCGCAGTAGCAGAGGCGAGACGAAGAGATCAAGCATATGTGTGTACAGGTTATTGGAGTATGGAGTGTTTGATTCACTTCGCCGGTCACTGTGGCCTTTATTTATATTATTATAGGCGCGACGTTGACATTGGTGATCGACTAGAGTAGTATACTAGCTTTGCTGCTATCCACTCTTTTTTTCTTTGCAAGATGCTACTGTCCACTAAGAGTAGTGCGTGATAACATCGAAGAAAATCTACAGTGCTAGACGCACTAATCTTTTTGACCAGCTTAAGGCCGGATCAACGCATTTATTTCTACCCCCTTTGAATTGACTGCCACTGACCGGTTGTGGGTTAGTCTGCTCGTAGTGGAGAGTATCATATACTAGTATCATGATATATATATTTTTTGTTTTGAGATAGCTTACCACATAGGCCATGTGGTATCATGCATATATGATACTAATGTATGATATTATATTAGTATTTTAGATGGTCTAATTTTATTGTTTTGTACAACACATAGTAACACAATATTTATTATGAAACGAAATCATGATATGATACTAGCATCATTTTTTCCCTCAATTAATACTATGTCATGTTATCAATATGGCTAGTTGGTATTGCACGAGGCTACATGATACTACTTATATGATACCCGCACTACGAGAGGTCTTAGGCCGGAACCCAGCCCGGGCCAGCGAGGCGAGGACTGACATCCTGAAATCCAATGTTGTCCGGATACCCCAACTAACCAAACGCTAATCCCATGGCCAATCCACCTAGCAGCTACGCGTATATACATTTTCTTTTTGCGAGTGAGCTACGCGTAATTATCGTACGCTATGTATATAGCTACACGTATATACATAGCATACGATAATTAATTAACCTCGCCTACACTTTCCATCCATTCCTATACTTCGATTGATGATTTGATACGATCAGGCATGTTATTGGAGTATGGTTTATGTTTGATCCACCTTGGCCAGCCACTGTGACATTTATCTTCTATATCTAAATAGTTAGCTCCCACTATTATATTTCTTTGTACATGCATGTTTTCACATCACCTCAATTATTGATAGTAGTCTGATCAAAACTGTGTGACATCAGAAGTCATGCGTGTACTCATAAGTTACATTTTTTGTATTAATTTATCCATGCAAATCATGACACCTCATCAAGTCATGTATGTCTTTTTTCCGATGGAATCAACTCATGAATGTCAGTCACGCGTTAAATTTTTTTGCATTCATTTTTGTGTGGTCATGGGCGGTATATATGTTCGACGCTTGGAGCAAAAAAATATAGTTCATGCTTCATATTTTTGTAAAAGATAGTGTCGCATTAAGTTTAGTTCAAAAGTTTTCTCTTTTAATTTTGTCAGATACTTTGTAGGCTTTATTGTTTTTAAATGTAAACTGAGAATACTCATATGTTTACGTTTGTTTTTCTGTTAGTTTTAGTTGTTTTTAAACACTTTGATGCATTTGTTTTAACAAGGTTCTCATGGTACGCACGTGCTTGATATAGGCGCGATATTGACATCGGTAATCTGTTAGGGTAGTGGTACTTCCTCCGTTTAGTTTATTAGTTCCATCGTATTTTGTGTCAAATTTGACCTTAGATTTAACTAGCAAAATATAAATTATATATCACAAAAAAAATCATTGGAAACTTCTTTCAAATACAAATCCACCAAATATAATTTTTGTAGCAAATCTATAATCAAAATTTGACATAAATCTTAAGGGGACCAATAAATCCGGATGAAGGAAGTACTAGCTTTGCTGATGTTTACAAGTCACAGAAAACCTACAGTTCTAGTCTGCCAGCTAGGTGCACTACTCTTATTGACCTGCCTAAAGTCAGGTCAACGCATTTATCTTATTCCACCTTTGAATTGACTGCCACTGCCTGGTTGTGGGTTAGGCCGGAACCCACCGAGACCCGGGCTAAACATTCTAGCGTGGCTCTGACTGAACATTTAGAGTGTTTTGTGTGTTTTTTCTGAATCTGTGTTCTTGCTGCAGACTATGCTGTAAAACTGCACGCACCAGTCAGTTCATCCAAAAGCTCAAGCTATGGGAGAGGGTCGGACATTATACTTCAACACTCCCTCTCACGTTTATGCTCCTTTGGAGTTTGTGACGTGGGCAGCGGAAGTGGGGGCAGGCCGCAATTATTTATTGCGTTTACTGGGTTTTGAACTCTGAACCTCTTGGTTGCAAGTTTATGCACCTAACAAGTTCACCCATGAGCTCAAGCTGATGGGGAAAGGTGGGCTATGCATTTATACGTCAACACTCCCCCTTTATGTGTACCTCCCTCAGGCCTAAACGTAGACCGAAAGTGGGATGCAATTTAATTGCGCCAGCCGGGTCTTGAACTCAAAACCTCTTGGCTCCGATACCATGTAGAACTGCACGCACCAGCTAGTTTACCCAAAAGCTCAAGCTATGGGAGAGGGCCGGACATTATACTCCAACACTCCCCCTCACGTCTATGCTCCTTTGGAGTTTATGACGTGAGGTAGCCGTGCGAGGGACGCCGTGGTCGATGTCGAGTCAGGGTGACCAGTGTCGAGGTAGTCGCCGTGGAGCCGTAGGCGCAAGGAGGCGCCGAGTTAGTCGTGGGCGCAATGGTGTCGAGGTAGTGGTGCGCCGGGAGGAAGACGGTGTTGACGAGGCGTCACGCCGGGTTTGCCATGCCCGGGGACATGTCGTGGACGAAGGCATGCGTCGGTGTTGCCAGCACCGAACATGTGTAGACTGACGAAGTCGATGTTGACGATGCGCCGCTCCAAGCTTGCCAGGCCTGGGAACACGTCATGGAACAAAGCACGCGTCGGTGTTGCCAGCACCGGGCATGCGTAGACGGGGACCTGCACGAGCTGTACGCCATGTCGAGGGGGGGCTAGCAGAGAAGGACTCAACGACGGTTGTGGCACCAATCGGCGTGGGGCCGATGTCGCCCGCGGTTGCCAGAGTAGATGAAGTGGTCAGGGAAGATGACGGCGACGCTGGCGATGAGCTGGTGCTGGACAAAGACGAAGAGGTGGAGTGGCGGCGCGGCTCGGGTGAGCGAGTGGCAGCGGTGCGAGGAAGAAGAGCGGCGGCGGCCTAAGGAGGCGGCGGCGGCTAGGTTAGGAGCGGCGGCGGCTAGGTTAGGAGCACGGCGGCGGTGCTTGAAGTAGGCGAGGAAGAACCCGACAGCGTGACAAAGACTGGCGCGAACGGTGGCGTTCCCACGCCTAGGGAGGCGGCGCGGCGCATACCACGTAGAAGTCGACGTGCATGGACGGCGGAGTGGACCGCGTCCCGCAGCGCTATGGCCCGAAGGGGCGACGCAGCGGCAGCGCGCAGGTCCGGGCAACGGCGGGGAAGACCTCGGCGCTGTAGCAGGGACCGCATGCCGCACGCGCTATGGCCCGAATGGGCGACGCAGTGGCAGCACGAGGGTCGGTGCAGCCGTGGGACGGCCTCGGGGAGACGACGTCGACCGCGTTGAAATGATCGATATGGTTGACTAGAGGGGGGGTGAATAGGCAACTAACAATTTTTAGCTTTTCTTGACCAAATTAAATTTAGCATCAAAATAGGTTATCTAGATGTGCAACTAGGTGAGCAACCTATATGATGCAACAACAACAAGCACACAAGCAAGCAAGGGACACAACACAATATAAGCTCGCACAAGTAAAGGTAAGAGATAACCAAGAGTGGACCCGGTGGAGAGAAGGATGTGTTACTGAAGTTCCTTCCCTTTGAGAGGAAGTACGTCTCCGTTGGAGTGGTGTGGAGGCACAATGCTCCCTAAGAAGCCACTAGGGCCACCGTATTCTCCTCACGCCCTCACACAATGCGAGATGCCGTGATTCCACTATTGGTGCCCTTGAAGGCGGCGACCGAACCTTTACAAATAAGGTTGGGGCTATCTCCACAACTTAATTGGAGGCTCCCAATGACACCACGAAGCTTCACCACAATGGAATATGGCTCCGAGGTGACCTCAACCGTCTAGGGTGCTCAAACACCCAAGAGTAACAAGATTCGCAAGGGATTAGTGGGGGGAATCAAATTTCTCTTGGTGAAAGTGTAGATCGGGGCCTTCTCAACCAATCCCTAGAAAATCAACAAGTTTGATTGACTAGGGAGAGAGATCGGGCGAAAATGGAGGTTTGAGCAACGATGGAGCTTGGGGAGGAAAGATGTGGTCTTCTTGGGGAAGAAGACCCCCTTTATATAGTGGGGGAAAAGATCCAACCGTTATCCCCTTTCTCAGCCCGTGCGATGCGGTACTAGCACACAGAGCCGCGGTACTACTGCAAAGGGTCGCGGTACTACCGATGCCCGGTGCGGTACTACTGCTAGCGCGGTAGTGACCAGGTGAGGGCCTGTTGCACAGGGCAACGAGCGGTACTATCGCGCGCCCCTACGGTACTACCGTAGGGCAGGGCTCAACTGGCGCTGGAAATGCACGGAAGAAATAAATTGCTTCCGTAACTACTTCCGCTGAGGTTGGAGCTGTGCAAAAATCCGGCACGGTACTACCGCTCACAGGGAGCGGTACTATCGTGTAGGGGCGGAAGTAAAAAATTACATCCGCGCCTACTTCCGCAAGCGTCAGCGTCAGGGCTAGAGGCAGCGGTACTACCGCTAGGCACGGTACTACAGCTCGCTCGAGCGGTACTACCGCATGCCCCTGCGATACTACTGCTTCCTTGAGCAGTACTACCGCACGCCACAGAGGCTTTAGCATTTGGCAGCCTTCATATCGCAGAGACATGGATAAACGGATGGTGCTCCATCGAAGCGAAGGAAAGGTGGTGTAAAGGAGCAGATGTGTACGTGTTGATTCCACCCTAACCTTTCTGAAGCGGACCCCCTCTTAATAGTACAGCTTTCCTACGACTCAAATCCACCGAAAAGAAACGTAGAGAACCGCCGTCTTCGATAGGCTTCGAGGGGCACCAAATCATCTTGTTCCTAGACATGAGATATCTGAAATGCTCAATGCACACGATTAGTCCGCAAATGCACTGTCATCAATCACCAAAACCACTTAGGGAGAAATATGCCCTTACAATCTCCGTCTTTTTGGTGGATTGATGACAATACGGGATTTGCACATAGAGATATAAAATGATCATAAGCAAACCCAAAATCTATAAAATATAGACAGGCTCCCCCTAGATGTGTGCATTCGATAGATATGCTTTGGACTGCACAACACACACACTAGGATCAACACTCCCCCTATATTTTATAGACAAGGCAATCCTTGCAACAATATAAGTGACATTAAGCATGGAAGCAAGGTATAGCAAGTGAGCATGATGATAAGGGCACAAGACAGAATAAACTCACAAGCTACTGATCATACTAGACAATAAAAGGATAAGAGTGAAGGCATATGTCTTACACCATATGATAGAATAAGTCCTGGTCTCACACACAAATAACACAAACCAAAGCAACGAAGGTTCAACGAAACGAAAGCAAGAAGACAAATACTCGCAAATCCTACACTCTCTCCCCCTTTGGCATCGAGACACCAAAAAGGCAGAGAGGACACCTAAGACACAGGTGGTAGCTCCCACTGACGTGATCACCCATCAACCTCCTCCTCTGAAGCAGCAGGAATGGACTCCCCATCTGACTCCCCATCTGACTCAGCCCACTGATAGCCCTTCTTCTTCATCCAAGCAGCTTCAGGTGTGATGTTCTTCTCAGACCCACTCGAGAAGTGCTCGCCAAGCTTCCTCAAGATCCGCTTGTCGCGCTGGCGACTCTCCTTCTGAGCAACGTGAGTTTGATACTGCCCCTTGGCCTGCATGCAGAACAGAGTCTTCACCTTGGCCTTGAGCTTCGAAGCCCAAGATGGCTCAACAAAGGGAGGTGCATACTCCTCAGAACTGTCCTCCGCCTCCTCCTCCTCAATCTCATCCTCATCAACATCCATGCGAGCAGCCTCTGCCTCAGCCCGGGTAGTGGTGTTAGCCCACTTGTTCTTCTGGTGCAGCCTAATGGGCTCATGGCGAATCCAGTTGGGAGCATGAAACTCTTCACCCAAAAAGAGCTTCTCCGAAGTCTTCGAAATCAAGAGGTGCAAATAGGGTCCATAGATGGGAACCTTACGATGGAACACAGCAAACTGAAGCTCACACCACATGATATGAGAGACATCAAGTAGTCCAGGTTGTTGAAGATGTGCTTCCTCACAAATAAGCATCATGTCCACAAGATAGGAATGCACCTTGTCCTTGTCGCCTATGCGAGGAAAAAGAGAGTTGCGGAAGATCCGGTGCATGATGTCAAGAAACGGGTTCAGCACATAAGACTTCTTGCCATTGGGTAAAGTCTTCTCAACAAGGTAGGGTTGAAGCTTGTTCTTGGAAGCAGACTCTGGGTTGGCATGCGGGCGGACACCAACGGGCACATCTAGCCCCTCATCACGAACGTGCAACAGATCCATGAACTCCTTCCACTCAGCAGTCATCCTCTTTCCATTTGTCATCCAAGTCATGCTCCGCTTCGCATCCGTGTGGAAGTGGACAGAAGCAAAAAACTGAGCCACAATCTCCGGGTCAAAGTCAAGGTGGAACATGAGGATCTCCTCAATACCAAACTGCTCCACCAAATCCAGGGGCTCACCAAAATATGCCTGGTTCTTCCTCAGATGGTCCATGTCAATCCATTGAATGGGTACGTAGATGTTCTGCTTGGCCTTGATCACATCTAGGAAGATGAGATTTTGTTGCTTGGTCCAAAACAAGTCATTGCCCCTTATGAGTTCCCTAGGCTTGATGTAGGGGTTGAGCTTCCTTCGAATCAGAAACTCTGCTTGAGGCATTTCATCCAAGCCGACAACTGGCTCCTTCATCTTGGTAGCTGTGGTCTTGGCGTTGCGTTGTGGGGCATTGGACCCCTCAGGAGCTTCTTGGTTGCGAAGGCGCTTTGAGCTCGTATCACGGCTGGGATTCGAGCGCCTAGCAACGGAACCGGAGCCACCACCTATGACACACACTGCAAACACACGAGAAGAGCGAGAAGGATTATTGCAAAGACCAAGGCCAAAACAGAACGAAACACATAGAAATGAGATTGGGTGTGACAAAACAAAGCAATTTTAAGTCACGCGGTAGTACTGAGAAAGGACGCGGAAGAAAAAGTTTACTACAGCTTTGACCGCGGCAGTACAGCGCCGGGTCGTCGCGGTAGTACCGCGCTCTGAGCGGAAGTAATTTTTTACGTCCGAGCACCAGGCGGTAGGACCGCTCCAGGGGAATGGTAGTACCGCACGGGGCCCGAAACGGGCAGTAGTACCGCTCCAGGTGGAGCGGTAGTACCGCACGGGGCGGATCTGGCAAGAACGCATCTGAGAGCATCCGTAAAGATGAATCGGTACTACCATTGATCAAAACTGCGTTGTTGTATCACACCAAATAGCACATCTACTGCACAAACCCTCTCCAACAATCTCCTCTTGCAAAGATTTAGCCAAAAATCACAAGACCTACTCATGCATCCCCCAAAACCTAAAAGCAAAGAAAAGAGGCAAAGAGAGAAGGTCTAGGGGAGATACCGGGGTTCATGGCAAGAGGGCGAGGTGGGGAACGATCCCATCGGTTGGAATGAGAGGAGAGAGGTCGGAGACGGAGATCCGGCGAGGCCCTCCGGCGCCGTTTTTGAGCAGGAGAGAGAGAGACGATGTGAGAGGAAGAGATGAATGGGTATGGGGGAGTTGGAACTCCCCCTGCCCGCGCTTAACCCCCACGCGGTCTCGACAGCGCGGTAGTACCATGGATCATCGTGGTAGTACCGCCCGGGTGGTAGTATTGCACACTGGGCGGTAGTACTACTCTTCCAGCGGCAGTAAAAAATTACTGCCGCGATGGAAGCGGTAGTACTGTGCCGTGGTCGCAGCTGTGCAATCACAGGAGCCACCCATCTCCAGCGGTAGTACCGTGGCATGCCATGGTAGTACCGCAAACCCAAGAAAGTGCAAGTTTCGTCAAAAAGAAACAGAAAGGCCTTTGCAATACAAACTTCAAGCAAACGGACACACAAGAGAGAACACAAAAGAAGCAACTTAACCACGAACAAGGTCCAAAAGATAGCAAAGAGACAACGAGGACCAAACATCGAACCAAAACCTCTCATGAAGAGAGGGTGGTGGCCGGAGCCACCTATGTTTGAGTCAATTGGTATGGCACCGCGAAGAATTATCCTTGGTCCCATGACCAAAACTCGTCTTTTAAGCACAAGTACCATCAACAATGGCGAATGTGAAAGAGTTGATCAATTTATGCATAAAGGGGGGAGGGAGAGTTCATTGAGAGAACAACACTCCCCCTATGTACATGCCTACACCTAAACAAGACAACAAGATGAGTATGGTGGGGTGTGCAAAGGTTCAAGCCACATTGCTCAAATCGATGATATTTAGCTCATGTCGTAACTCGCGAAATCTTGCTTCATCCAAAGGCTTCGTGAAAATATCTGCAAGGTTATCATGAGTGTTGACATAGTTAAGCTCAATCTCCCCTCGCCTAATGTGATCTCGGATGAAGTGATATCGAATCTCAATATGCTTCGTCTTGAAGTGTTGCACCGGGTTGAGAGAAATCTTGATGGCACTTTCATTGTCACACCAAAGAGGCACTTTGTCACAAATGACACCGTAATCCTTTAAAGTTTGCCTCATCCATAGAAGTTGAGCACAACAACTACCGGTGGCCACATACTCGGCTTCGGTGGAGGAGAGAGACACACAACTTTGCTTCTTAGAAGACCAACTCACCAAAGAGCAACCAAGAAATTGGCACCCTCCGGAAGTTGACTTCCTATCCACTTTGTCTCCCGCCCAATCCGAATCCCAAAAACCCACGAGATTGAAGTTTGCTCCTCTAGGGTACCATAAGCCAAAGTTTGGGGTATGAGCCAAATATCGAAAGATTCGCTTGACCGCCACATAGTGGCTTTCCTTAGGTGAGGCTTGAAACCGTGCACAAATTCCCACACTCAACATGATATCCGGTCTAGATGCACAAAGGTAAAGCAAGGAGCCAATCATAGAACGATATACCTTTTGATCCACCACTTTACCATTGGGATCAATGTCAAATTGGCATTTGACAGGCATTGGTGTAGAAGCCGGCTTGACATCACTTAGCTTGAATCTCTTGAGCATGTCTTGAGTGTATTTGGCTTGGTTGATGAAGGTTCCTTCTCTTCTTTGTTTGATTTCGAACCCGAGAAAGAACTTCAACTCTCCCATCATGGACATCTTGAACTTCGATGTCATGAGTGCGGCAAACTCCTCATTGAAAGCTTTGTTAGGAGAACCAAAGATAATATCATCAACATATAGTTGGCATACAAACAACTCCCCTTTGACCTTCTTAGTAAAAAGAGTGGGGTCGATTTTCCCAATTTCAAACCCACGATCTTGCAACAACTCGGTAAGGTGCTCATACCACGCACGTGGGGCTTGTTTAAGGCCATAGAGCGCCTTATCGAGTTGGTACACATGATTGGGGAACCTCAAACCCCGGGGGTTGTTTGACATACACCAACTCATTAATAGGACCATTAAGAAAAAGCACTCTTCACATCCATTTGTTGCAACTTGAAGTTATGATGAGGAGCATAAGCAGTCAATAAATGAATAGATTCAAGGCGAGCAACGGGAGCAAAGGTTTCACCGTAGTCGATACCCTCGACTTGGGAGTAGCCTTGTGCCACCAAACAAGCCTTGTTGCGAATGATAATCCCGTGAGCATCTTGCTTGTTCTTGAATATCCATTTGGTTCCAATAACATTATGGTTCTCCTTTGGCCTTGGCACCAATCTCCACACCTTGTTGTGCTCGAAGTTGTTGAGTTCTTCATGCATGGCATTAAGCCAATCCGGATCCTCGAGCGCCTCATAGACCTTTTGGGGTTCAACACAAGAGACAAACGCATGATGTTCACAATAGTTTGCTAATTGTCTACGAGTGCTTGCCCCCTTTCTTAAGCTTCCAAGCACATTCTTCATGAGATGATCTTTGGTAGTGAGCTTCGACGCAATCTTGGCGGCACGACGCTCCAATTGCTCCTCAAGAGAGAGTTGAGGAGCTGAAACTTGATCATCATGAGCGTTGTCTTGAGCTTGTTCTTGATCTTGAGCTTGCTCTTAATCTTGAACTTGCTCGGTGGCGAGAACTTGACCTTGGGCATCACTTGGTGGATCACCACCATCTTGAGGTTGATCTTGCCCTTGATCTTGTTCATTTGGTTGAGGGCCTTCACTTTGTTCCTCGGAAGCGTGTGGGTCTTGGGTTGGTGATGGTTCCACTTGAGTGGAACATTGTCCTTCTTCTTCGGCCACAAGGGGTTCCTCAATGGGTAGGGTATGGCCAACACCCATTCTTCTTATGGCTTGGGGAGGAATTTCATCACCTACATCACAAGTACCACTTTGCTCCACTTGGGAGCCGTTATTCTCATCAAACTCCATGTTACATGTCTCCTCAATGAGTCATGTGGACTTGTTGAGGACATGGTAAGCATGAGAGTTTGTAGCATAACCAACAAATATGCCCTCATGAGCTCTAGCCTCAAATTTAGACAAACGAACACCTTTCTTGAGAATGAAACACTTACAACCGAACACCCGGAAGTACTTGAGGTTGGGCTTGTTGCCGGTAAGTATCTCATATGGAGTCTTGTTCAAGCCTTTGCGGAGATAGAGCCAATTGGATGCATGACAAGAGGTGTTGATGGCTTCGGCCCAAAAGTTGTATGGAGACTTGAACTCCGCCATCATGGTCCTTGCCGCGTCCATCAATGTCCGGTTCTTCCTCTCCGCAACACCATTTTTTTGAGGGGTGTAAGGTGCGGAATATTGATGCTTGATCCCATCATCACTGAGAAACTCATCCAAGGTGTAGTTCTTAAACTCGGTGCCGTTGTCACTTCTTATCATCAAAATCTTTGCATTGTGTTGACGTTGAGCTTCATTTGCAAAGTCGATGACGGTTTGTTGGGTCTCACTCTTCCTCTTGAAGAAATATACCCAAGTGTATCTTGAATAATCATCCACAATCACCAAGCAATACTTTCTACCCCCAAGACTATCAAAGGATGGAGGCCCAAAGAGATCCATGTGAAGGAGCTCCAAAGGCCTCGTTGAGTAGATGATAGTTGTAACACCCCTGTGTATTAGCCACTGTGATTATCTGCTAATAATGCCAAGTCATCTCATTTGCAGTGCCTAGTCATAGTGGTTAGTCTCAACAATTCAAATATTTCTCTGAAAATCAACTTAAATTCAAAAGTGCAAAATAAATTTGCACAAACACTATTGGAAAAATGTTCACTAAAAAGCAAATAATCCAGAAGCACTTACAAAAATATAAACAATGATAATGGAATTAGCTAAATGACTCCAACAACATGAAACATCACCAAAATAGAATTATTTAATCCATTTATAATCATATCAAATTCAAATAAAATCCTACTTTGCCCAAACAAGCTTTTGGTGACAAGTAATATTGCATTGTAATATTGGGGCCAACTCTCACATTTTGCAAAATAGCAATAGTGGCATAACAATTACAAAACAGAAAAGAAATAAAGAAAAATAGAAAAGAGAAACAAGAAAATAAAACGAGGCACTATGCACTGAGCCTAAGTGCACAGTGCCCCGAAAACGGCCCACCTGGCCCATCCCCTCCTCTCTCTCTCTCCTGCGTGTCGTCGTGCCCGTGGGCGAGCGCCCGCGCGCCGGCGAGGCGTCGACACGCCGACGCCCACCGACGCCCGCAGCCGACGAGGGGGATAAGGACGAGGCCCGTGCTTTCCCCCTGGACCTCCTCCGTCATTCTCCCCTCTCTCCCTCGCTCGCCCCTTCCTTCTTCTCCTCTAGATCCGTGGTGGCCGAGCGCCACCGTCGCCGCGCCTCGCCACCGTAGTGGCCAGCGGCCTCGCTGCGACGGCTGCCTACGTCAGGAAGGACCGCCGTGGACCGCCACGTCTACTGGAGCCGTTGGAAGGAGTTGAGGAGCCCGGCGTTGCCCGAACGCGTCGTCTTCTTCCTCGGGACTCCGGCGATCCCCTTCTTCCCGGGCGACGTCCTGTAGCTACTAATCTGCCAAGGGCCCTCGTGCGTGCCGCTAGGTGAGCAGCAACACCTCCCCGTTCGCTTCTCTCAGCTCCAAAGTGCCCGTAGGCGTCGATCCGCGAAAGCCCGAACCCGCCGCCGTGGAACTCGTCGCCGGCGAGTCCCCGGTGACCTTTTGGTCACGCGCGCATGCCTAATGACTTCGCGCGCGCGCGTTCAGCCCACCTAGCCACTTAGATGTTCGCTAACGCCGCGTTTCGCCGAAACCCACCGAGGACCGAACTCCGGCCGCCGCATCGAGCTTGTTTCCGACGAGCTCCGACCATTTCAGCCGCTCCCACCGGTGCCTTTCGAAGCGGCGTCGTCTCCGCGTTCGAACGCGACCGACCGCGATTGTTTTGGTGGTATGTGGACGAATCCTGCGCGTCGCCGCCATCTCCTGTGGTCGCCGGCGTTGCTTCGGCCGCCGCGCTGACCTGGCACCGACGTGGCCATGCGGGGCCCACCCCTGAGAGACTGCCAGTGGGTCCCCTGGCCCCCTTTGACCCCGTTGACCGTGGTCAACGCGGGGCACTGTTCACATGTGTCACTGACGTGTGGGCCCGCTTCGGTTAATCACCTAATTAATCGTTTTGCTAATTAAGCCAAATTTAATTAGATAGTTAGTGACACTGACAGAAGGGCCCCACCTATTTAATTAACCATGTTAGTTAGTTTAATTCTCTGTTAAACTAATAGAGACCGACATGTGGGCCCCACCGGACCCACATGTCAGGTTTGACTCTGGTCAGCTCTATGGACTGCTGACGTCATCCTTTAGTCATGCTGACGTCATATATTCTTTTCTGTTAATAAAAATAATTCCAAAAAATCATTTAAACTTTGAAAAATTCATAACTTTTCAACCGTAGCTCAGATAGAAAAACTTAAAACATGAAAGTTGCTCAGAACGACGAGAAGAATCTGATCGTGTCGTCTGTTTTGATGCCGGAACCCCCTACATAGAAGAACCCATAACTTTCCGTCCGTATCCGGTATATGAATAGTGCATAATCACCGGATAATAAATCCCGCGTTAATCCTAAAATAACTAAAATGACTTAGGTGCATCTTTAGGCAACCCTGCATTGCATCTTAGCATAGCATGCCCTGTATTGCATTGTTTGCTGTGCATTTATATGTTTCCTCCCCCTCTTCTCTCTCGGTAGACCCCGACGTCGACGTAGCTCCCGAGGCCGACGCCGCTCAGGAGCCCGACGACACAGTTGACGACCTTGCCCTTGCCGCCGAGCAACCAGGCAAGCACCCCCTTTTTGAGCATTCCGATATCGCCCACTCCCTTCCCTCTTATGCTTGCATTAGAAGTTACTGCTGCTGCTGTTATCCTATTTTTGCTGCATAGCCTGTTTATTGTAACCTGCTATTGTTACCTACCTGCTTATCCTAAACTATTTAGTATAGGTTGGGTAGAGACCCAGCAGAGACCCCACTATATCCCAACTGCCCCGCTGGATTAACAGAAGACCCGAGCAACGGGATCGAAGACCAGGCCCCGACACCGCACGTCACTTCCCCTTAGTTGCTCGACACTACTGGGTTACTATCGAGTGCCGAGGGTGATACCTCGTCAGCACTTCTGATGATAACCTTGTAGGTTAGTTAATCGGGCGTGGTCATCGAGGGTGATTCCTCCTACACCACCCCCGATAACGACACCGTCGCGCAACTCCTCAAGAGTGGACCTCGAGGGTGATTCCTCCTCCGTTCACCTTGATGTTTACATCAGGTGGGAGTCCAACGAGGGTGATGCCTCGGATTCCTTCTTGATATGGTAGCCACACGGATGCCTTTACATTATTGTTGACACTGTTTAAACTGGATAAAGACGGGTCGGCCCTGAGGGGTACCCGCATGAGATTATGATGAGAACGATATGGAGTCGGGTGGACCTGGATGGTGCCCGAGAGTTGAACACGAGGCGTGGCCGGGCATTCCTAGCCCTTGCCGCAAGTCCTCGAGACGGGACGATGGGGTCACATCTTTTGTGAGTCTCTGCTCGTTTTCGCACTACCAACACACTAACGGTTTGGATATTTGATCCGAGGGGCCTCTGGCCTGATAGCACTAACCATCACGTGGGCATAGTATGGGCGTTCTGCGTCGTATACATTAGCCGAAGCTCTATAGATGTCAGCGAGGAGCGGCCCGCTTTGGATTGGACTAGTTAAGCCTGCGCTTGTATTAAGGGGGATAGGTTTACTTCCGGAGCGTCCTCGCAATGTGCAGGGTTCCCAGGGCGAAGGCCCAAGACCCCTGGGGGCATAGGTTAGTCCGGCGTGCTGACCTCTCTTTAGAGCCTAGGTCGGGTTGCGGCGTGTTGCTTAGCCGAGGCCGGGCATGACCCAGAAAAGTGTGTCCGGCCGGAGTTAAGCAAGCGTGGTGGGTAAGTTGGTGCACCCCTGCAGGGAAGAAACAATCTATCGATAGCCTGTCCTACGGTAACAGACACTCGGAGTTGTATCCCGATCGGTACAACTAGAACTTGAGATGATAACTGGATAGTATGGCTCTGGGATTGCTTTCTCGCAGGGATTCGAGAAAGGATCTCTGGGCGAGGTTGTTAACACTACTACTACTTTACATTATGTTATTCTGCACTCTTCTAATGCTGCAAGACCGCTGAAGGTGCTGAAGATGCTAGTCTTCGATAGGACTAGGCTCTCCCCTCTATTCTGGCATTTTTGTAGCCCAGTCCACATATACAGCCCTCCTTTGAAAATGTTGCATATGTAGTGTAGATCCTTGCTTGCTGAGTACTTCGGATGAGTACTCACGTTTGCTTTACTTTCTTTTTCTCCCCATATCCAATTGTCGCCGCCAGATGACGGAGCCCCTGAGATAGCTGCCCCTATCGATGACTACGGCTACTACTACTACCCTCCCGGCGAGTACTACTACGAGGAGCCGACTGACGACCAGGAGTAGGTTCGGAGGGTCCTAGGCAGGAGGCCTACGCCTTTCGATTGTAGTATTTTCTTTTGCCCTGCCTTTCTAAAAGGCCTATTTGTTTCTCTGTAATATCTGTACCCAGATATCTAATGCTTCCGCTGACATTTGTATGCCATCGAGCTATGTATTCGAGCCCTCGAGGCCCTGACTTGTAATATAAAGCTTGTATGACTTTATTTTTGTTTAGAGTTGTGTTGTGATATCTTCAAGTGAGTCCTTAGGCTTGATCATGTGCATTTGCGTGTATGATTAGTGCACGATTAAGCTGGGGTCGTCACAATAGTCGTGGGAGGGTGAGCCTTCTCATGTAGCTTTCCTTCGATACAAGCACTGCAAGCACGATCTTTTGCAAAACTAACATTTGTTAGTCCACGGACATGGTCCCCCTTGAGAAGACTTTGCAAAGATCTCATATTGACGTGGGCTAAACGGCGATGCCAAAGCCATCCCACGTCAACTTTAGCCATTAGGCATGTCGCGGTCTTAGTGGGTCGCTCCAAAAAGTTAATCACATAAAGACCGTTCTCGACATGCCCAACAAAGGCTACTTTAAGACTCTTGCTCCACAAGAGGGCCACGGTATCAATATCCAAGAAAGTGGCAAAGCCCATGAGTGCAAGTTGACTAACAGAAAGTAAGTTGTATGCAAGGGACTCAACAAGCATGACTTTCTCGATCGTGAGATCATGAGAAATGACAACCTTGTCGAGGCCCAATACCTTAGAAGATGAGGCATCACCCCATTCGACATTGGTGGGCATAGATGAAACCTTGTGCACGTCCACCACCAAGTCCTTGCTTCCGGTCATATGATTTGTGGCTCCACTATCGAGCAACCATGAACCCCCATCGGAAGCAAACACCTACAAGAGATCAATGCTTGGTTTTAGGTACCCATTTTTTAATGGGGTCCTTTGATGTTAGCAACAAGGGTCTTAGGAACCCAAATAGACCATTCAATGTACTCATAAGAAGAACCAACAATTTTGGCATAAACATGCCCATCACTAGCACGGCATAACACATAAGAAGGGTTAAAGTCGCCGGCTTTGTTGGAAGGAGTGGCATTGCCCTTCTTGACATCACCACCCTTCGCATTGTTCTTCTTCTCCTTAGAAGTACCCTCTCCCTCCTTCACAAATGCTTGCTTGAGAGGAGGAGTTTGTTTGGTCTTGTCATTCTTCTTCTTCTTCTTGGACTTGGGTGCAAACCCAATCCCCTCCTTGCCCACAACTTCCTTTTGATTGCTCAAAAGGTCGTTGAGGTTCTTCTCACCTTGTATGCAAGACACAAGGCCTTTCTCAAGTTGCTCCTTCAACTTGGCATTCTCCTCCACAAGATGCACATGCTCACAACACGGGTTAGTAGCATTTGCATTATCGATTAAAACCATATGAGGAAATGTGGCTTTCTCCTTGGTTAGCTTCACTTGGAGTTGATCATGAGACTCTTTGAGGCTAGCATGAGCACTCTTCAAGGCCTTGTGAGCCTTGTCAAGTAGATCAAACTCCTCCTTGAGTCTAGCATGGTCAACCCCAAGTTTGGCCTTCTCGGAGTTGAGCACACGAGAGACAACAAGAGCATGATCAAGATCTTTCTTTAATTTAGCATGATCATCGTTGTGTGACTCCTCAAGAGCCAAACGATGACCACGCTCTTCCTCAAGTGCATTAGAGAGATCCGATATCTCATCGGCATAGTCACGACTATGCCCTTCCATCTTAGAGATGGTTTCTTCGTGAGCCTCAATCATGTCATTG
Source organism: Thinopyrum elongatum (assembly GCA_011799875.1). Lineage (NCBI taxonomy): Eukaryota > Viridiplantae > Streptophyta > Magnoliopsida > Poales > Poaceae > Thinopyrum > Thinopyrum elongatum. The sequence continues at coordinate 52,314,516 of CM022299.1, read as the reverse complement.
GCTTCACCAAGTTGTTCCAAGAGAGCAACGAAGTGCTTCTTGGTTTTACCCTTGAGCTTACTCATAAAGGACTCAAATTCATTTTCCTCCTCCTTCGCCCCCTCATTTTCATCAATGCAATCCGTCAAGGAAGGATTAGTAGTGATGGTAGTTTTGATGTTGGGGGTTACCTTGTTGGTGGCTTTAGCCATGAGGCACTTGGCGGTGATGTTCTCGTCGGGTGAATCGAAGAGGGACACCCGTGAAGTTGTTGCAATGGCAACGGAGGCCATGGCAACCGTCTCACCATCTTCATCATCCTCATTGTACTCTTCTTGTGCCACCAACCCCTTGGGAGGAGTCTTCTTGGTGAAGTTGATCTTGTTGGGGAAAGACTTGGCCTTGTCTTTTCGGATAAGCTTGCCACCATTGTCTTCCCTCTTCTCGTAAGGGCAATCCACAACAAAGTGACTCACATTGCCACAATTATAGCATGTCCTCACACGTTGCTTGCCCTTGGCACCACTTGAGTTGTTCTTGTTGAACTTGGGCCTTGAGTTCTTCTTGCCCCAAAATTGCCATGAAGCAAGAGCCATGTGCTCATGATAGGCATACTTGGTGTCTTCGGGGCAACACTCCTCTTCTTCCTCTTCATCCTCTTCTTCCGCACTAGCCTTGGCCTTCAAAGCAAGGTTGGACTTCTTTGATCGTTGAGACCGCAACACCGCATTGTCGGCGGTCTTGTCCAAGATCCTCATTGCAACAAACTCATCCAACACTTCACTTGAGGATAAGGCGTGAAAGTCCGGCCTTTGACGGATGACGGAGGACATGGCCTTATGGTAGGGCATCATGGCCTTGAGAAACTTGCGCTTGATCCAATTGTCATCCGTATCCTTGCTCCCATGATCTCAGAGTGAGACCGCGAGAGTGGTTAATCTGCGGTAAAGCTCTCGAGGTTCTTCATCTTCAATCATTGCAAACTCATCGGTTTGATCTTGCACCACCTCAAAGTTTGAGCGTTGAATGCTTGCGCTTCCCTTGTACAAGGAAACAACATGCTCCCATGCTTCCTTGACCACAGTGAAAGGCCGGAGGTGCGCAATGTCTTCGGGAGGAATGGCTTCTTGGAGAATGAAGAGAGCGGACTCGTTGAATTGATGATCCGCGGCTTCTCTAGGAGTGAAGTTGCTTGGGTCGTGCGGGTAGAAACCTTGCTCAATAATTCTCCAAAGATTAGTAGAACTATGATTTAAATGACGTTTAAAGCGATACACCCAAGAGGCAAAATCCTCATTTTTCACTAGCTTAGGAGGAGGACCAACATGATTCATATGCGTGGAGGGAACCGGTCCTCCATAGGTAAGGGGAGGTTCAACATGGGCAAAGATGCCACTCCCACTCTTACCACTAGGCAAAGGAACTTGGCGACTACTAGCTTCCCCCTTATTGGAGTTAGCATCCGCCACCTTGTTAGTGGGATCAACCACTTCCAACGGTGCGGTGGATAATTTAAGCCCATCAAGAAACTCCTTAAACATGCCTTTAACCTCGGTCGTCATGGAGGTTTTCAATGTGTCCAAAACCGCATTGAACTCCTCACGAGAGATCGAGGATCCCCCATCGTCCGTAGACAAGGACGGATTCACACCGGAGTGCTTCTCCCCCTTGTCTACGTTGTCACCCATACTCTTCGAACGGTAAAGTCCTTAATAAAGAGACGAAGCTCTGATACCAATTGAAAGGATCGATATGATTGACTAGAGGGGGGTGAATAGGCAACTAACAATTTTTAGTTTTTCTTGACCAAATTAAACTTAGCATCAAAATAGCTTATCTAGATGTGCAACTAGGTGAGCAACCTATATGATGCAACAACAACAAGCACACAAGCAAGAAAGGGATACAACACAATATAAGCTCGCACAAGTAAAGGTAAGAGATAACCAAGAGTGGACCCGGTGGAGACGACGATGTGTTACCGAAGTTCCTTCCCTTTGAGAGGAAGTACGTCTCCGTTGGAGCGGTGTGGAGGCACAATGCTCCCCAAGAAGCCACTAGGGCCATCGTATTCTCCTCACGCCCTCACACAATGCGAGATGCCATAATTCCACTATTGGTGCCCTTGAAGGCGGCGACCAAACCTTTACAAACAAGGTTGGGGCTATCTCCATAACTTAATTAGAGGCTCCCAACGACACCACGAAGCTTCACCACAATGGAATATGGCTCCGAGGTGACCTCAACCGTTTAGGGTGCTCAAACACCCAAAAGTAACAAGATCCGCAAGGGATTAGTGAGGGGAATCAAATTTCTCTTGGTGGAAGTGTAGATCGGAGCCTTCTCAACCAATCCCTTGAAAATCAATAAGTTTGATTGGCTAGGGAGAGAGATCGGACGAAAATGGAGGTTTGAGCAACAATGAAGCTTGGGGAGGAAAGAGGTGGTCTTCTTGGGGAAGAAGACCCCCTTTATATAGTGGGGGAAAAGATCCAACCGTTATCCCCTTTCTCAGCCCACGCGACGCGGTACTACCGCACAGAGCCACGGTACTACTGCAAAGGGTCGCGGTACTACCGCTGCCCGGTGCGGTACTACCGCTAGCCCGGTAGTGACCAGGTGAGGGCCTGTTGCACAGGGCAACGAGCGGTAGAACCGCTGGAGCGGTACTATCGCGCGCCCCTACGGTACTATCGTAGGGCATGGCTCAACTGGCGCTGGAAATGCACGGAAGAAATAAATTGCTTCCGTAGCTACTTCCGCTGAGGTTGGAACTGTGCAAAAATCCGGCACGGTACTACTGCTCACAGGGAGCGGTACTACCGCGTATGGGCGGAAGTAAAAAATTACATCCACGCCTACTTCCGCAAGCGTCAGCGCAGGGCTGGAGGCATTGGTACTACCGCTCACTAAGAGCGGTACTACCACTGGGCACGGTACTGCAGTTCGCCCGAGCGGTACTACCGCATGCCCCTGCGGTACTACTGCTCCCTTGAACAGTACTACCGCACGCCACAGAGGCTTTAGCATTTGGCAGCCTTCATATCGCAGAGACATGGATAAACGGATGGTGCTCCATCGAAGCGAAGGAAAGGTGGTGTAAAGGAGCAGATGTGTACGTGTTGATTCCACCATAACCTTTCCGAAGCGGACCCCCTCTTAATAATACGGCTTTCCTACGACTCAAATCCACCGGAAAAAAACGTAGAGAACCGCCATCTTCGATAGGCTCCGAGGGGCACCGAATCGTCTTGTACCTAGACATGAGATATCTGAAATGCTCAATGCACACGATTAGTCCGCAAATGCACTGTCATCAATCACCAAAACCACTTAGGGAGAAATATGCCCTTATACGCGTGCCGCAACGCTACGGCCCAAAGGGGCGACGTAGTGGCAGCTCGCGGATCGATGCAACCTCGGGGTGGTGGTGTGGACCGCGGGTCGCGGCACTACGGCCTGAAGGGGCGACGCAGCTGCAGTGCACGGGTTGGTGCAACCGCGGGGACGGCCTCAGGGCGGCGGCGTGGACCGCGTGCCGCGGCGCTACGGCCCGAAGGGGCGACGCAGCGGCGACGCGCGGGTCGGTGCAGCCACGGGGTGGCGGCGCTACGGTCCAAAGGGACGATGCAGCGGCAGCCTGTTGCTCAATCGGCAGAGATGTGTAGATACTCGATGATGATTTTTACTGGATCCAGCGAAGACACGCGTATACGGTTGATCAGACCATAGTCACGATGAGCAAGGTCGAGAAAACGAAGACGTCGACGAGGTATCCGCAACACGCGTCGCGCGGCTCGGATGTGGCAGGAGTACGACCTGGCAGAGACACATGCTGTGCAGGGACGCGTCCAGGCTGGCAAGCAGCAACACCCGCACAGGATGCAACGCGCGCGAGCAGCCAAACCTGCGCAGTACGTGATTCAGACCGGATCCCGCTCATGATCTCCAAAGCACCCTCGTCCAGGACATTGCATCGTGCAGCTGATGCACGTGAGCACTGCACAGAAGCTAGCCTGGAGACGAAGCATCAGGCCACCCGCGCGGTTGTCGTTGAAGTCGCGAGAGACGCGCCGGGACGAACGCGGCGGAGGCCGGTGCAGTGTCAGCCAAGGTTGAAGTAGAGGCGCGCGAAGAGTCGACGAGCGGCGGCGGGCGACGCAAACTGATCTTAGATCGAAAAAACTAAAAAAAAAACACAGATCAAGATGACCGGCGAAAGAGAGAAAAATCTGGATCAAAGGACCGGGAAAAAGACTCTTTAGGGCAGCCGATCAACTGGATCGGCCGACGAACCCTAGGCGGCGCGGTCCCCGGTGACGATCATGGAGATCGACCGCCCCGGGGGCGGCGCGATTCGGAAGCAGCGGCGGCGGTTAGGGTTTTCGATCGGGGTTAGGCTGATACCATGTAGAACTACACGCACCAGCCAGTTCACCCAAAAGCTCAAGCTATGGGAGAGGGCCGGACATTATACCCCAACCTATGCTTCAAAGCCGCGAAGTTGCTGCACCAACGGCTTGTTCGACGTGGGTTTGGAGGTCGAAGGCGAGCAAGTCCGGTGGTTGTCTTCTTCGACGGAGTCGAAGATCCGCGGCGGATTTGAGATCGGAGAGGTTCAGGGGCTTCCCCTGGCCGATGAGCCACAGCGGCAAGTTCCTTGCCGGCGACGGCGGGGCTCTTTTGAGGTCCATAAAGCAATGTTTGCGAGGATGCTTCTCCGATCTTCGGTGGTCTCCGGCGGTTCCTATGGTAGCGGCGGAGACTGACGGCGTGCTTGGTGTTTCTGTGCAGGGGCCTCCAAGGGCCTTTTTGTTATTTTCTTGTTTTGGGGGTGTTTCCTGCATTTTCGCTGGTCCAGCTGTGTTTGTGGAGTGTTCTCGGTGCGTACGTGTCCTGTACCTTCAGCTGTTTTAATATATGTGGTGGTGCGTGTGCTCTCAAAAAAAAAAAAACCCCTCTTCGATGCAGTCTTGAGAGGTAGCCTACTGATTTGCATTTGTCTTTCATCTGCTCTCCTCAGAGATTCAAACCAGCAGTAGACAGAAAACTAGACAATTTGTGGCGATGCTTGCCCACTATCAAGTGTCAAGTTAGAAAATAGGTGATATTTTTTGACTGTTTGATGGTGAATTCAGGTGCTGATCTATCTGACGCCAACCTTAATAACGTCAACTTCTCTCTGGCAGATGTGACGAAGGTACAATAGTTGGTAGACAGCAAGCATATCAACAATCGTTCAGGTTCAGAATAAGCATTAACATATTTGGGTTGTTCTGAATTTTGATCCAAATCAGTGACCATCACGCAAAACTTTTTCTTTTGTTTATTTCTGACCGACCATCAAGTGTCAAACCAGTACCTCCAGAGAGACCAATTTGGACTGTCACCGGAACAGATTTAATAATTCATAACTGATGATTAGCATACCCCCTGAATTACTGGATATGGTTTTACATCAATCTCCTTTGTTTCGTTCTGTAGGTAAATTTAACAAATGCCAACTTGGAAGGGGCACTTTTGGCAGGGAAGAAATTCTTTCAAAGGTTCGTTCTGTAGACAAATGGTCCTCTGTTTCGTTCTGTAGGTAAATTTGTTGCGATACTCGAATAGTGTCAGCCTGTCAGGCATATTTGTTTGAAGGGTAGTTTTGCCACAGATAAAGCTTCGGCGATGTGTGGTTCGTCACCACACTATGGGTAACCAACGTTGAAGCCATAAGTGTGGCAAAAAAAAATATCTATGGCGTATGGACCATATAAATAATGAAGTGTGGCAAGCGACGACTACAACGGAAACCAAATAAACTCCGAACATCAGGTATTAATCAATAAAATATTTATTTGATTGCTGATATTGATGGCGGGAAATGCTATTCATTTTTCCTTGTTCGCTATCTAGGCTGATGCAGTAACACCGATAGGGTGTGGATTTGTAAATACGGGCCCCTTACATACACGCTATGTGACAAATACCAACTATACAAAAACTTACTTGTTCTGGTAGCTAATACTTCTTACATACACACTATGTGATAAAAGCCAATTATACAACTTGTCTATTCAGTTAGCTAATGCTACCGAAGCAACAGAATTGAGATAAGCATCCTTGATTCCATGTAGCTTGGCAGCCACCTCCTGCATGTTGATACGATCACCGGGAGATGGCTTGGTGCAAGAAAGACCAACGTTTAGCATAGACAGAAGACATTCTGAACACTTTTCCTTCGAGGCCATTGGAGTTTCCTCCAACTCCTGTAGCAGTTGGGGATCAACAATCTCCAATACCCTACCAGGGAAGCTGGTTTCTATAAGAGTGAATTCTGGTTTTTACCCCCTATTTTGACATTTTTGACACTAATTACCCCGTTTGACGAGATTTCATCCGTTTTACCCTATTTAAGAAAAATGTTGCCACAATTTACCCTGTTTAAAATTTTGTGAGCATTCTGACCGGTCGGTCACAATTGTTAGGTCCAGCTGGCATGCCACGTCAGTGGTTTTTCCTGGCTATTTTTCTCACTGCTGAACCGGGCCGCGCAGCTTCTTCTGACTGGCTCGGCCCGATGGCGGTCGCTCGCGTCATGTCCAACGCACAACGCCCAAGTCGGCCGCGCGCCATGCTCGCCTCCCGTGGCTTCTCGTTTGCGTTGCTCACCCCCAATCAAACATGCAAACTGATTTCCGTATAAGCATCAAATTCCTCTAGCATGTTCATCATGCCTGCATCATCTGTTAACTAAACCATGGAGTTTCCATTGGCCACCTTCTTCTGATAATAAACGTTGTCCCAAGGGTTGGATCCCAATTCCTTGATCTTCTCCTTTATATCAAAATAACTAATGAAATCCCTCCCAATCATCTCTAGCTCTGGATTCTGGTATCCAAAGACATGTAAAATATGCCTAACACTACACATCTTGGTTGCCATCCGCTTTGTGTAAGAAAAATAAAAAATGAATTAGTGGCTGCAATCTTAATAAATCATAATCTACTCTAATAAGGTAAATAAACATGTTTGATCATGCATCGTAAGATACAAAGATCCAAAATTCCTTTACAGCTAGCAAGTAGCAACAGATGCTATCACTTGTACTGTATTAACACTCCTCCGGTCAACATATTTGCTACCTAGATATTCATATATGTAGGTGTATGACAGTTAGTAAAGTAGTATATTTACACCACTTTAATCTAATCCATAGAACCCCGCATACTTAAGGCCGTATATGATAACTGAAGAAAAACATACATGATTTCAGATTATATCAGTAACAATTTCTCCTATAATTTATTCAATGGTAATATGCCATGCTGATCAAGTATAGTCGTCCCATCAGAATACTTCAAACTGGAAACGAGTTGAGTAGGGAGAAAAATAGGCAGGAAAAAACTATCGCAGTTGCATGCCAGCCGGTCAGAACGCACACAAACATTAAAACAGGGTAAATTATGGCAGCATTTTTGCTAAATGGGGTAAAACAGATGAAATCCCGCTAAATGGGGTAATTGGTGTCAAAAATGTCAAAATAGGGGGTAAAAACCGGAATTCACTCTTTCTATAAACTTCACAATGTTGAGTCCATCCTTAAATATTCCATCAGTCGGCCTTCTTCGGATGAATATCTCGAGGAGAACGACACCAAAGCTGTAAACATCCGCGGCAGTTGAAACTTGACCACCCCCAGCATATTCTAAAGAATGAAAAGAGCGGAGTTATATCGCTTTCGCTGCTTAACATAGATGCGAATAAAATGTACCAACGTGAGACTAAAAAAAGGCCATTACCTGGAGCGGCGCAACCAATCATTCCAATTACTGCAACAGAAGAAGAATTTGAGTTACCAAGAGATGACGTTGTGGCACCAACTTTGAATCTTGCCAGGCCGAAGTCTCCAACATGAGCTGTCATATTTTCATCCAAAAGAATGTTGCTAGGCTTCAAATCACAATGAATCATTGTTTCTTGGTTGTTATGGTGTAGATACTCCAGTGCATCCACTACGTCCATCACAATACTTATCCTTTGAGCCATCATAATGAGGTTCAAATCTGAAGAGCTTTCATAGTCTAGAGTTGAGTATAGTAGTTTATGTAAGTCTCCTCGTGGCATGAGCTCATACACTAGAGCCTTAAAATCATTGCCATTAAAATCAATGCTTGAGCATGCAGTTAGGATAGGGACCAGATTACGGTGTCGCACATTTCTCAATGCATTACATTCTGCAATGAAGCTCTTGTGTGCCCCTCTTGTCTCGAGGTTGAATACTTTTACGGCAACCTGTTTTTCATCATGAACTAGTTTTCCATGATATACAGAACTGTATCTCCCTCTTCCAATTAGGTTGGATGCTGTGAATCCCTCTGTTGCTATGGCTAGGTCATTGAAAGAAACTTTGAGGAATTTTGTAGCAAATGATGGCAGAGCTATAGATTTACTCTTTTGTTTTCCTTTCCATAGCAATAAGCCAAATATGACTATAGCAAGTGACACAACACTGGCTACTGGGATACCAACTTTGAGCACTAAAGATTCCTTGTACCTAGTTGAATTTGAAGGCACAATAGGACATGCTAGCATGTGTAACTCCAACACCCCACCACAAAGCCCCAGATTTCCATCAATCTGCACGGCAGTTGCATTCTTGAAGATCCCTTTTGTTGGAACCTCGCCATTAAGATGGTTGAATGACAAATCTAGTTTCTCAAGAAGTTGTAGGTTGCCAAGAGATGCTGGTATTGACCCAGTTAAGTTATTGGTTGAAAAATTCAAAACTTTGAGGTTGCTTATCTTTTCTAATGAAGTAGGAATGCTTCCGCTGAAAATATTAAAGTCCAATTCGATGACTTCTATACTTTCACAATCACCCAGAGTGTCTGGAATATCTCCCGATAGCTTATTTGATGAAAGTTGCAAATATAAGAGTTGTTTCGCACTGCCAATGTTGGTAGGAAGTTGTCCGTCGAGGTTGTTGAATATTAATTCAATTGCTATTATTGTTGGGATTCTGAAGATCTCCATTGGAACACTACCGTGAAGATGTTGTCGGAAATGATCAAATATTGAAGCATTGGAAAGTTTCCAAAGCTCGGTGGTATGTGGCCAGTGAATTTGTTCGAAAATAGAAAGAGCTCCCCCAATTGAGAAAAGTTTGATAGGGATGACGGAATGACACCCGTAAAGAAGTTTGTGTATAAATCAATTTTCTGCAATGTTTTGAGTGTCCCGATCCACTCTGGAACCACTCCAGTAAAGTGATTCCCCCCTAATGATACACCAATCAGGTTACGAAAGCATGCTATGCCAGAAGGAAAATCTCCTGATAGTTGATTGTCTGCCAAGTACAAATGCTGGAGTTGATTGGAAAGGTTGCCTAATGAACTTGGTACATGCCCTGATAGACGGTTCATACTCAGCGAGAGCATCTGTAGCTCTGTGCAGTTCCCTAAGCTGCCCAAAAATTCCCAGTCTTCCTTGCTATGTGCTTGGAGTTGATTCTGCTCAAGATTCAGCCACCAGAGTTTGTTAAGTTGGCCAATCAGGGTGGGCACCAATCCGGTGAAGTTGTTACCGGCCAAATCGATGACTTGTAGACTGGAAGCATTAGTGAATGAACTAGGAATGTGCCCTCGAAAGAAGTTCCCATCTAATTCAAGTATTTGGAGACTGGGAAGAGAGGTAAAGAGATTTGGTGGTAACTCTCCACTTAGACCATTGAGAATAAGGTCAAGGCCGATGAGAGTGGAATATTTTAAGATGGCTTGTGGAAACCTGCCTGTCAGCTGATTGATACCTGCATATAGGTACTGCAGGCTGAACAGATATGTGAACTCACGTGGGATATTTCCCTTGATGTGATTATCCCCAAAGCTAATTATGGCTAGTGTTGTGATATTGTCAAGGGAAGCTGGGATGATGCCAGTAAGGTTATTAGACCAAACACGCAGCACCTGAAGGTGAGTAGGCAAATCAGCATGAAGTTGGCCTACTAGATTGTTACTCGAAACATCCATCACCTTGAGCTTTGAGCAGTTTGAGAAACTCGGTATCATTCCTTGCAGCGTGTTATTATTCAAGTGCAAGGCTTGAGGTGATGCAGGTGACCGAGGGAGGACGGGATCTCTCCTGTGAGTCTATTCTCCGTCAGGGCTAAAGAATGCAGGAATGTTAGGTTCCCAAGTGAAGGTGAGATGTGTCCTACCAAACCTCGACTTGTAAGGTTTAGATAAGAGACACGACGTGGAGCCTTCACCCTACACATGACACCTTCCCAATTGCAAAAGTGGGTGCTCTCGTTCCAGGACATGATGGCTTGTTGTGGATCGAGACTGATTGCATCTTTGAAATCAAGCAGCGATAACATATCTGTCTCGTTTCCATGTAAGGAGGAGGTCCAGATGACTACATAATGTGCACTCAAAGTCACCAACACCAAGAGAAGTAACCGTCCGATTGTAGTACTCCCTCCGTCTAGGTGTATAAGTCACCTTATGAAAATCAAATAATCCCAAAACACTTAGGCGCGGTACATTAACTCTTACCTTGTTTCTTGTTTCGTAACATATCAACTGTCGGGGATATCGTGCGACATATGCCAGGGGGTGGCTTATCGTGGATGGGGACAAAAGTACGTCGCCGGGCTCTAGAAGCGGGAGTGAGCGAGACCGCGTACGCTTGCGAATCTTACCCAGGTTCGGGGCTCTCCTAGGAGATAACACCCCTAGTCCTGCTCTGCGGGGTCTCCGCATGATCACTACCTCAACAAGTAGCTACAAGCTTGCTCCTTGAGCTGTTTTAGCTAGAGGAGGAAGAAGGGCAAGGCTAGCTCTGCTCCACTCTCTCTATGTATGTGTATGGTGATTCGGGTGCTCGGCCGGAGTATCCTCCAAAGTCCCCCCCCCCCTCTAAAACCCTTGCATGGGGTGACTTGGGGGGTTTATATAGGCCTACCCCCCAGGGGCACAACGGTAATCTGGCCAGATGCGGGACCCGGCGGTCAGCGTCACTATTTGCCGGCTTCTCCGCCGACCGCTGGGGCCCGCCGCCTGGTGGGTCCGCCGACTGCCGCGATCTCAGCCGACAGGTAGGTCCTGCCATCTGCGGGCCACGTTGACTGCTTTATGCTGTAGCGTTGCCCCTGATGACGAAGGCCTCGTCAGGGGGAGCGTGGATACAGTCCCGCCGCCTGGTGGGGGCTCACTGTAGCCCCACCCCGTCGCATCTGGTTAATGGCGCACAGACTTCAAGGGAGGGGGAGGGCCGCCTGCTAGGAGCCGATCTCCCACCGAGCCGACTAGTCTGGGCTCGCCGCCCTTTGGCCTCTCACGAACAGGTAGGGCCCGCCGCCTGCGGGCCGTACTGGTCGTCCGTCGTGGGAGCATGGCTTCCTCTGCCATGGGTGATGTCATGGGCGGCATGGCAACAGTCCCGCGTTGGGCGCAGGACGCCTGCTTCGTACGCTGTACTGTGGCCATGTTCTGCCCTAGATTCGGGGGTGGCAGGCTTGTACTGTAGCCATGCCCCGTCTCATCATGTTTATGTTGGCGCTGACTTTGAGGGCGCGAGGGGCCGCCTGCTAGGACCCGGCTTCCCAGGAGGCCGCCTGCTAGGAGTCGGCCCACTTCATGGCCATCTTGTGAACTCCGCCGCCTCCTGGCAACCGGCTGCTTGGACCAGCCGGCCCCAAGAAGGCGGTCCTTTATCCTTGATGTTTGAGGGACGCAGCCTGCCCCGATGTCTTGAAATACCAAAGGGAGCTGATGGGGCTACCCGTGGTCATTTACTCCGACAGTAGTCCCCGAAGCTGATGAGGCGCTGCGGCCGAAGGGGCGAGAAGCCTCAGCAGCTTCATACTCCGGGTCGCCTGGTATTCTGCTTCGTCCGTCTTTCGAAGTGCCGACTGGTAGGTGTCGGCCATGACCAGGCAGGCCGCTTGGCGATTTCGAAACGTCGTGGTGGGGACCAGGTGGCATGCTAGCCAGACGTCAGACTTGTCGCCCGCGCATGTCGGCCACGTGGCGTCATCAGGTCAAGCCGGCCTGCCAGCCCGCGCGCGCGACGGGACGGCGCCGCAGGCCGGGGCCCGCCACTACAGTGCCTCGGCACGCGCGCGGATCCGCTGCGGCCGAGGTGGACGGTTGGGCTTCCGCGGCAGTTAATACACGCCTTTACTGGCGCCACAATCGTGGGATCGTGGGGGAGTGGGCGCAGTTAATCCCACGACCCCCCACATTCCCGCCCCCTCGGCTTCGCCGCCTGGGGCTATAAGTAGGGGGAGGAGGGGGGAGGCAGATGCACGCGCGCCCTCCTCTCCCCTCGCCGTTCTTCGTCTTCTCCACTGCCGCAGCGCCCTTTCCTTCCGCCGAAGCGCTGCCGCAGCCCACCGTCGTCGAGCATCTTCTCCCTGCGGCTTCCTCGCTCCGCCGCAGCCTCGCCCGCTCGCCACCGCGCCGCGCCTGCGACGAGCTCCTTTGTCCATGGCGCGCTCACGAGCCGACGACTGGGACGGCTCCAACGTCCATGAGGATCACCTCTCCTTCCTCCGTCAGACATGGCGGCTGCCCTGGGAGACGAATGTGCAGGTGCGCGTCCCCCCCCCCCCGAGGCAGAAATCTCGCCGGCGCCGAAGGACGATGAACCCGTCGTCTTCCGGTCCCATTTCCTTCGCGGCTTCGGCCTTCCAGCGAGCGGCTTCCTCCGCTCCTTCCTCGACTTCTACCGAGTCCAGCCGCACCACCTCACGCCAAACACGGTGGTTCTGCTGGCCGCCTTCGTCATCATGTGCGAAGGGTACCTCGGCACTCTCCCCACCCTCGAACTCTGGGGGGAGTGCTTCTACCTCAAACTCGGCACTGCCGCCAAGGGCCAGGCGGCTCAATGCGGAGCCTGCGTGGCGGTGCGGCGCCCGGGCACCGGGAACCGCTTCCCGCCCATTTCCCTGCAGCAGTCGGCCAAGCTGTGGCAGAAATCCTACTTCTACGTCAAGAACATCCACCCGACAAGCGACTACGTCAACTTGCCGGCTTACGCAGCCGGCCCGCCAGCCGAGCCGCGCGCCAACTGGCAGTACAAGCCGAGCTCCCTGTCGGCCGCCTCCTCCGCCGCCCTTGCCCGACTTCAGGCGATGACGACGTCGGAGGGCCTAAAGGGCTCGGACTTGCTGGCTGCCTTCGTGACGCGCCGAGTGCTCCCCCTCCAAGCCCGGCCTCACATCATCAGCTGCATGAGCGGGCACCGGGACCCGTGCCGGATGTGCACACGGGAGCTGCCGGACGTGGAGGTGGCCCGGCTGGTCAACTATATCTCCAACAGCAAGCTGTCGGAGACGGACTGGCGATTCGGCATGCGGCCGTACGACCGCGTACATCCGCCGCCTGCGGTGAGTCTTGTAATTTTTTTTCTCTTTGCTGGTCCGAGTTCTTGTTTTGCCGCCTGACCAGTCGGCCATGGTGAATGTAACACCCCATGTATTAAGCTACCGTAATCACCCTTGTTATTATGCCATGTCATCATGATCAACAGTGCCAAATTATCTTTTACATCATATTGCATTCAGCTCCTAACTCAAAATTCAAATTTAAATGAAAGTGAAAAATAAAAGTTATTCAAATTTGAAAACTAAATTGTTCATAATATTGTAATTAATCCAGAGACAATTCTAAAATTATATTCAACATATACTAAATAAATTATGTGACCCTAACAACCACAAAACAGCACTATTAAATCCTTTTCAAATTAAGTAAAATCCAAATAAAAAGATATGGACACCAAACCAATTTTTAGCAGTGACTAATTTTGCACTGTGATTTATGGACAAACTCTTATATTTTACAAAAGTCCATAAGTAGCCTAAGCATTTTTGCAAACAGAAAATAAAAAAAAAACAACAGAAAGAAAGAAAATCCCCCCCCCCCCCCCCCCCCCGCGGCCCAATGGGGCTTTGACCCAGCCGCCCCCCCCCCCCCACATAGCCCCCCCACTCCCCCCCGTGACCTAGCCCAACCACCCCAGATCCCCCCCCCCCCCGTCCGGGTCGACCCCGCACGCCGCACTGAGGCTCGGCGCTCCCGGCCGCGCCCGTCGCCCCCCGCCCACGCACCACACACCCCCCCTTCGCGCTCCTCCCCCGCCTCTGCGACGCCGTCCCGCCACTCGCCTCCGCCTCCTCTCCTTCGCCGCCCGACCGGTCCCCCCACCGGCCCCGCCCAACAACACCGCCCCCTCGCCCCCGACCTTGACCCCCTCCGCCCGCGCCGTCCTTTCCCTCGCCCCTGCCGTCGCCCCTCTTCTTCGCCCGATGTGAGCCGCCCCCTGCCTCCTTTCCTTTCCTCCCTCCCCGCCGACCCGCCTCCGCCATGCGCGCGCGTCACCGCCGCCGCCTTGCGCGTGCGCGCCGGCCGCGTCGTCGCTCACGCCCGCCACCTCTTGGCCCGCCCCCCTGTCGCCCGACCCACTCCCCCCCCCGCCACTGGCCTGGCCGGCCCTCTGGCTCGCCCTGGCCGCGCCGCCTCCCGGCCCCACCCCGCTCACCGGCCGCTGGCCTGAACACGGCCACGGCCGGGCCACCGGCCGCGCCGCCTGGGCCTTTGGCCACCCGCACGCGCCCAGTTCCCTTTTAGCCCGGACAATGTCTGGTGCCCATAAGGCACGGCCTGGACATTGTCCAGTGCCCCAATGCCCCCCTGTTTAGTTTTTTTTAAAATAAATAATAATAATAATAATAATAATAAAATAATAATTAACTAATTAGATAATTAATTAATTAGTTAATTAATCCTGTTAATTAACCCTGTTTTAGTTAACCTAATTAGTTAGTTAACACTAATCTGCTAATTAGTATTTAGTGACAATGACATGTGGGCCCTATTGCCCTGGTTGACCGGTCAACTCTGTTGACCCTTGACCGGTTATTAAAATTAGTTCAAGAAATGCTTTAAAACTTCAGAAAATAATATAAAATAAACTGTAATCCGGATCGAAAAACTTTGAACATGAAAGTTGCTCAAAACGACGAGACGAACCCGGATACGCTACCCGCATATCCATGTGATGCCTCTAAATAGCTGAACGTGGAACATTCCCCCTCCGGTCTTCTGTCTGGCACAGATCCGGAACCGGGAATACTTTCCCGGAAGGGTTCCACCTTTCTCGGTAACGTGTAGCGCTGCGTTAGGACACACCCGGCACTGCGTATTGTCATGTCTTGTATTGTGTTACCTTGCTTGCTTATTATTTACTGTTTCCTCCCCCTCTTCTCTCTCGTTAGACCCCGACGCAGTTCCCCGAGGCCGACGCAGCTCAGGAGCCCGACACCACCGTTGACGACCTTGCCCTTGCCGCCAAGCAACCAGGCAAGCCCCCCCTTTGATCATCCCGATATCGCCCATTCTATTTTCTCATGCTTGCATTAGAATTGCTGCTGCTACTGCTTTACCTATTCTGATGCATAGCCTGTTTATTGTATCCTGCTGTTGATAATTACTTGCATATCCTAAACTGCTTAGTATAGGCTGGGTAGAGACCTATCAGTGACCCCACTTATCCCGACTGCCGCGCTGGATTGTCAGAAGACCCGATCAACGGGATTGAAGACCAGGCCCCGACACTGCACACCACCCCCCTTAGTTGTAACGACACTGCAGCATTACTATCGAGTGCCGAGGGTGAAACCTCTTGTAGAACTTCGGATGTTAACTCTGCAGAGTAGCTATTCGGTCGTGGTCATCGAGGGTGATTCCTCCTTCACCACTTCCAGTAACGACGCTGTCATGCAACACATCAAGTGTGAACCCATCGAGGGTGAATCCTCCGAGTTCACCTTGACAGACACATCGAGTAGGAATCCAACGAGGGTGATACCTCGGATTCCCCTGATGTTATGGACACACGGATACTTCTACTTTACACTGTTACTTGGATAGGCGGGTCGACCCTGAGGGGTACCCGCGTGCGCCTGAGAGGCGAGTGTTGTGAAGACGGGTGCATGTATGGTGCCCGAGTGATGAATACGAGGCGCGGCCGGGCATTCTTAACCCTTGCAGCAAGTCCTCGAGACGGGGCGACGGGGTCACATCTTTCGTGAGTCTCTGCTCGTTACCGCAAGCCCAAGGTACTAACGATTTGGATATTTGATCCGAGCAGGCCTCTGGCCTGATAGCACTAACCATCACGTGGGCATAGTATGGGCGTTCTGCATCGTATGCATCAGCCAAAAGCTCTGTCAGACGTCCAGTTCAGCATGGCGGCACGGTCGGATCGTGTCGGCCACCCGAGGCGATGCTGGTATCCACCCTGTGCGCAACGACCCGGAGGGCGAGGGGCGATGGCCAAGACCCCCTTGCGCTTAGGATGTAGACCGGCGGGGACCTCTCTGCTGAGTTGTAGGTAGGGTTGCGGTGTATCGTTTGGCCGAGGCCGGGCATGACCCAGGAAAGTGTGTCCGGCCGGAGTTAATCGAGCGTGTTGGGTAAGTTGGTGCACCCCTGCAGGGAAGAACACTTATATCGATAGCCTGTCCTACGGTAACGGACACTCGGAGTTGTATCGTGATTGATACAATTAGAACTGGATACTTGGATACTATGGCTCTGGGATTGCTTCTCGCAGGGAGTCAAGAAGGGATCTCCGGACGAGGTTGATGACTGTATGGCTCTGGGATTGTTTTCTCACAGGGAGTCGAGAAAGGATCTCTGGGTGAGGTTGAGACTTAATGATACTGTTGCATTATATTGTACTGTCTACACTCTTCTAATGCTGCAAGACCTCTGAAGATGCTAGTCTTCGATAGGACTAGGCCTCCTCTCTATTCTGGCATTTCTGCAGCCCAGTCCACATATACAGCCTCTCTTTGAAAATGTTGCATATGTAGTGTAGATCCTTGCTTGCTGAGTACTTCTGAGTACTCACGGTTGCTTTGTTTTCCTTCTCCCCCCAAATCAGTTTGTCGTGACCAGATGACGGAGCCCCTGAGACAGATGCCCCGTCGATCGACTACTACTACTACCCCGAGGATGGATGCTACTACGAGTTGATTGACGACCAGGAGTAGGATCGGAGGGTCCCAGGCAGGAGGCCTACGCCTTTCGATCATAGTGTTTTATTTTGCCCCGCCTTTCTAAAGGCCTTTCTGTTTCTGTTTCATATCTGTACTCAGATATCTGATGCTTCCGCTGACGCTTGTACGCAAGCTTATGTATTCGAGCCCTCGAGGCCCCTGGCTTGTAATATAAAGCTTGTATGACTTTATTTATGTTTTAGGGTTGTGTTGTGATATCTTCCCGTGAGTCCTTAGGCTTGATCGTGTGCATTTGCGTGTATGATTAGTGCACGATTTAGCCGGGGACGTCACAAGTTGGTATCAGAGCCGACTGCCTCTAGGAATCCCCCTTTCCAACTCCTTGGCTGAAGTTGAGTCTAGTAACCCAAAACTATTTTACTAACTTGGCTGTGTGGCTTACGGGCCCACGTCGCCAATTGGGTGGTATTAGTATCTTTTATTCCTCGTCTATACTCTGGGACTCTGACCTCTCTTCTATTCGGGTTAAAATTTTACTAACTCCAACATTAGGTTCTCGTGATCACATCCACCCGGTGTTCTGAAATATTCCCCCTTGCTCCAAGATTGTGGGCCAGGTTCTGCTTACAGGATCCTCTTATCGAGGGCACCCTGTGTTGTCACTTGCAGATTCCTTGCCCCAATAGTTTTCTCTGACGTTGACGTAGCCTTTGCTATGTCTCGTTGTGTACTTCCTTGCCGCGTGCCTGCGCGCCGCCTTGTTGTCTAGCCTTCCCTTTTTCAACTGTCGTAATGCCGGATACTAACCGAGGCTATGTGTGGTTTTGAATGTCTGGTGCGAATATGCTGAATTATCTATTGCACTTCCTTCTGTTGTGCGTGTTACTTCATGAATCATTCCATACACCTGCAGTTCTTCTTGCTAAACTGCCCCTGTTGATTTGGCAGGATGGCTGACGATCCTCCACCTCCACCCTATATTGCCGCCATGATGCAGCAGTTTGAACTCAACCGTCAGCTGTTTGAGCTCAACCGTCAGTTTATGACCGGAGTATTGGCTCAATTCCCAACTCAGAATGCTCAGCAACAGAATGCTCCAATAACTCTGCCAGAATTTGTGCGCCTCAGTCCATCCGTCTTCCGCAACTCCACCAATCCTATGGATGCTGATGATTGGCTTCGTGACATCCTGTTTGAGATGGAATCAGCTGATGTCGCTCCTGACAGTTACGTCACCTTTGCGACATTCCACCTGAAGGGCCCAGCTGCTCAATGGTGGGAAAGCCACAAGGCTATGTTGCCTGCTGAAACTGTAACCACTTGGCAGGAATTTCAGTCAGCTTTTCATGCACGGTACATTCCTCAAGGTCTGATGGACCAGAAGAAGCAGGAGTTCCGCAAACTCTCACAGGGCACAATGACTGTGGATGAATATCAGAGGAAATTCCTTGAATTATCCCGCTATGCTGCGGATGACGTCGACACCGACACTCGCAAGCAGGAGAAATTCCGTGAAGGACTACGTACTGATATAAAACTTGCACTTGCTGTCCATGATTGCACAGAATTCGCAACGCTTGTCAGCAAATCTTTCCGAGTTGAAACAGCTCTGACTGAATACCAGGAGTCGCTCAAGCGCACTCGTGATGTTGGTTCATCTTCGGGTCGACCTGTTCAGAAACGTCGAATCTGGATTCCACACAATGTTTACCACCGACCTGCTCCAACACCAAGGCCGCCATATGTTGCACCTCGTTTGCCTTCACCGCCGAGACAGCTATCGGTTCATGATGGACCGCCTGATGCTATGGCTTTTCATCAGGATGCACCATGTCCTCCCGTTGGTTGCAAGAAGAGCTGTCGGAACCGTCGTCTCAGAAGCTCTAATGCCAGGCCGTCTGCTATAGTTCGGGTCCATGTCAACCAAGTTAACATGGAAGAAGCTCGACAGGACCCCAAAATTGTGATGGGCACCCTTCTAGTGAATTCAATCCGAGCTTCAGTCCTCTTTGATTCTGGAGCATCGCACTCCTTCATGTCCAAAAGTTTTGCGCGAAGCCATGATATACCTTTCGAGGAGATGTCCACCCCATTAGTAATCCAGTCACCTGGGGCTAATTGGCAAACTACCATGGTAAGCCACGGTAACCACATTGTGATCGGAGGATTGATGTTCCCCGTTTCACTCATTGCTCTCAAGACCTCCAACATAGACATTATTCTGGGTATGGACTGGTTGAAGCCTCATAAAGCTTTGATTGACTGTGCCACTGAATCAGTCCGGCTCACTCACCCTTCTGGCCAGAAAGTACAATACTCAGCTCGAATAGCTCAGGATGCTGAGACTCAAATATATGTTCTGAATGCATTGAATGCTTCACCTCTTGAAGGCATCGAGAACGTTCCAGTTGTTCGTGATTTTCAAGATGTATTTCCAGAAGAACTTCCAGGAATACCCCCTGCTAGAGCTGTCGAGTTTGTCATCGACTTGAAACCTGGCACAACTCCTATTGCGAAGCGTCCTTATAAGATGCCTCCGCACCACCTTCTTGAACTTAAGGAGGAAATCGACACGTCACTTAAGAAAGGTTTCATCCGCCCCAGTTCCTCTGCTTGGGGAGCACCTTCACTCTTCGTTAAGAAGAAGGATGGAACTAACCGATTGGTTCAGGATTACCGACCCATTAACCAAGCTACAATCCAGAACAAATATCCGCTTCCTCGGATCAATGATTTGTATGATCAACTTGCTGGATCATCGGTGTTTTCTAAACTCGACTTAAGGTTGGGTTATCATCAGATCCGTGTCCGCGAAGAGGATATTCCCAAGACAGCATTTGTTACTCGCTATGGTTCTTATGAGTACACTGTCATGTCATTTGGCTTAACAAATGCTCCAGCCACATTCTCCCGTCTGATGAATTACATCTTCATGGATTACCTCGACAAGTTCGTCGTGGTTTATCTAGATGATATTCTGGTCTATTCAAAGAATAAAGAAGAACATGCCGAACACCTCCGTCTTGTACTGGAAAGGCTCCGAGAACACCAGTTGTATGCCAAATACTCCAAATGTGAATTCTGTCTTTCTGAAGTAACCTACCTTGGTCATGTGATTTCCAAAAATGGCATTGTTGTTAACCCAGAACGAGTTCAGGCTATTCTTGACTGGACCCCTCTGAAGAACGTCAAGCAAGTGAGAAGTTTTCTCGGCCTTGCTAGCTATTGCCGTCGATTTGTCGAGAACTTTTCTAAGATTGCTAAGCCTTTGACTGATCTGCTTCACAAGGGCGTTAAATTTGAATGGACAGAAAAATGTCAGGAAAGCTTTCAAACACTCAAAGACAAGCTGACATCTGCCCCAGTACTATCTCCTCCAGATACTCGCAAAGAATTTGTGATTTATTGTGACGCATCCCATGAAGGATTAGGCTGTGTCCTAATGCAAGAGCGTAAAGTGATTGCTTATGGCTCTCGTCAGTTGCACCCACATGAAGAGAATTATCCGGTACATGATCTAGAACTAGCTGTTGTCATCTATGCACTGCAGTTGTGGCGACATTACCTTCTCGGTAATCGTTGCGAGATCTACACGGATCATAAAAGTCTGAAGTACTTGTTCACTCAACCATCTCTAAACCTCCGTCAGCAAAGATGGATGGAGGCCATTGCGGACTATGATTTGGGTATATCCTATACCCCTGGCAAGGCTAACGTGATGGCTGATGCCTTAAGCCGCAAGTCCTATTGCGACAACCTCATGGTTAGGCGAGCTCAACCTCGTCTTTTTGAAGAACTATGCAAGCTGAATCTCCGTATTATCCCACAGGGTTCTCTTAATAACCTTGTGATACAACCAGATCTTGAGAAAGCTGTTAAGAATGCGCAAGCTAAAGATGCTGAAATTGATCTGATGAAGAAAGACCTTCACCTTGTAAAGTACAGGGATTTCTCGCTGTCTGAAGATGGAACCTTGTATTTCAGAAACCGCATTGTGGTACCTCGCTTCGAACTTATGACTGACAAGGTCATGAAGGAGGCACATGATACCCCGCTGTCTATTCATCCGGGTAGCACCAAGATGTATCGTGATCTCCGTCAAAGGTACTGGTGGTCTAAAATGAAGCAGGATATTGCTCGATATGTTGCTGAATGTGATGTGTGTCGTCGCGTTAAAGCAGAACATCAGAAACCAGCTGGAATTCTGCAACCACTTCCTATTCCTCTATGGAAATGGGATAAGGTTCAGATGGATTTCATTACAGGACTTCCGAGGTCACAGAAGGGTCACGATGCTATTCTTGTCGTCGTCGACCAACTCTCTAAAGTTGCACACTTTCTGCCTGTCAAAGAGACTATCACTGCTAGTCAGTTAGCAGAGTTGTATATCTCCAGAATTGTTTCACTCCAAGGTATTCGGAAGGAGATCAGTTCGGACCGTGGCGGTCTTTTCACTTCCAAATTCTGGGAAAGTTTCCAAACAGCTATGGGAACTCATATTACCTGGAGTTCAGCTTATCACCCCCAATCCCAAGGCCAAGTCGAACGAGTTAATCAAGTGCTTGAAGACATGCTTCGGGCTTGTGTTATATCGTTCGGTAAGAAGTGGGAAGAATCTCTCCAGTATGCCGAGTTCTCTTATAACAACAGCTATCAAGCCAGCTTGAAGATGGCCCCTTTTGAAGTTCTATATGGACGTAAGTGTCGAACCCCTCTGAATTGGTCAGAAACTGGGGAACGACCGCTCGTGGGTCCGGATATTATCCAACACGCCGAAGAACAAGTTCGTATTGTCCGGGAAAATCTCAAGGCGGCTCAGGACCGCCAGAAGAGCAACTATGATCGCAAACGATGGGGTTTGACTTATCAACCTGGTGATCAAGCTTATCTTCGAGTCACTCCTATGAAAGGCACTCACCGTTTTGGAATCAAGGGCAAGTTAGCTCCACGCTACATTGGTCATTTCCGCATTGTTGCTAGACGTGGTCAGGTGGCATATAAATTGGAATTGCCGCCACAATTCTCTCATATCCACGACGTCTTCCATGTGTCGCAACTACGTAAATGCTTCAAGGAATCTCCGCACCGAGCTGTGGATCACGAAATGCTCGAATTGCATGATGATCTTTCTTATAAGGAGCATCCGATCCGCATTCTCGATGAAGCTGAACGTCGGACCCGACAAAAGGTTACCAAGTTCCTCAAAGTGTAGTGGTCAAATAATACTGAAGATGAAGCCACTTGGGAACGCGAGGATAATCTTCGTGTGGAATACCCCGAACTTTTTCCTTCTACCTCTTAATTCTCGGGACGAGAATTCTTGTTAGTGGAGGAGATTTGTAACACCCCATGTATTAAGCTACCGTAATCACCCTTGTTATTATGCCATGTCATCATGATCAACAGTGCCAAATTATCTTTTACATCATATTGCATTCAGCTCCTAACTCAAAATTCAAATTTAAATGAAAGTGGAAAATAAAAGTTGTTCAAATTTGAAAACTAAATTGTTCATAATATTGTAATTAATCCAGAGACAATTCTAAAATTATATTCAACATATACTAAATAAATTATGTGACCCTAACAACCACAAAACAGCACTATTAAATCCTTTTCAAATTAAGTAAAATCCAAATAAAAAGATATGGACACCAAACCAATTTCTAGCAGTGACTAATTTTGCACTGTGATTTATGGACAAATTCTTATATTTTACAAAAGTCATAAGTAGCCTAAGCATTTTTGCAACCAGAAAAAAAAAAAGAAAACCCCCCCCCCCGCGGCCAACAGGGCCTTGGCCCAGCGCGCCCCCCCCCCACATAGCCCCCCACTCCCCCCGTGACCTAGCCCAACACCCCCGATCCCCCGTTTCCCCCTCCCCCGTCCGGATCGAACCCGCCGCCGCAATAGAGCTCGGCGCTCCGGCCGGCGCCCGTCGCCCCCGCCCACGGCGACCACCACCGGCGCCCGCGTCGGCGCTCCCCCACCTCTGGCGACGCCGTCGCCCGCAGCTCGCCTCCGCCTCCTTCCTTCGCCGCCGGACCGGTCGCCGCCACCGGCCCCCGCGCCAACAACCGCGGCCTCGCCCCCGACCCTGGACCCCGCTCGCCCCGGCCTCCGTGGCCCTCGCCGCCTGCCGTCGCCCCTCTTCTTGCCCGATGTGAGCCGCCCCCTGCCTCTTCCCCCCCGCCAGACCCGCCCTCGCCATGCCGCGTGCGGTCACCGCCGCCTCCTTGCGCGCGCGCGTCGGCCGCGTCGTCGCTCACGCCCGCCACCTCTGGCCGCCCCCCCTGTCGCCCGAACCCCCCCCCATGGAATAGCCGGCCCTCTGGCTCGCCCTGGCCGCGGCGCCTCCCGGCCCCACCCCGCTCACCGGCCGCTAGCCTGGCCACGTCCACGGCCCGGCCGTCGGCCGCGTCACCTGGGCCTTTGGCCACCCGCGCACGCCCAGTTCCCTTTTGGCCCGGACAATGTCCGATGCCCATAAGGCACGGCCTGGACATTGTCCAGTGCCCCAATGCCCCCCTGTTTAGTTTTTTTTAAATAAATAATAATAAAATAATAATAATTAACTAATTAGATAATTAATTAATTAGTTAATTAATCCTGTTAATTAACCCTGTTTTAGTTAACCTAATTAGTTAGTTAACACTAATCTGCTAATTAATATTTAGTGACAATGACATGTGGGCCCTATTGCCCTGGTTGACCGGTCAACTCTGTCGACCGTTGACCGGTTATTAAAATTAGTTCAAGAAATGCTTTAAAACTTCAGAAAATAATATAAAATAAACTGTAATCCGGATTGAAAAACTTTAAACATGAAAGTTGCTCAACACGACGAGACGAACCCGGATACGCTACCCGCATATCCGTGTGATGCCTCTAAATAGCTGAACGTGGAACATTCCCCCTCCGGTCTTCTGTCTGGCACAGATCCGGAACCGGGAATACTTTCCCGGAAGGGTTCCACCTTTCTCGGTAACGTGTAGCGCTGCGTTAGGACACACCCGGCACTGCGTATTGTCATGTCTTGTATTGTGTTACCTTGCTTGCTTATTATTTACTGTTTCCTCCCCCTCTTCTCTCTCGTTAGACCCCGACGCAGTTCCCCGAGGCCGACGCAGCCCAGGAGCCCGACACCACCGTTGACGACCTTGCCCTTGCCGCCAAGCAACCAGGCAAGCCCCCCCCCCCTTTGATCATCCCGATATCGCCCATTCCATTTTCTCATGCTTGCATTAGAATTGCTGCTGCTACTGCTTTACCTATTCTGATGCATAGCCTATTTATTGTATCCTGCTGTTGATAATTACCTGCATATACTAAACTGCTTAGTATAGGCTGGGTAGAGACCTATCAGTGACCCCACTTATCCCGACTGCCGCGCTGGATTGTCAGAAGACCCGATCAACGGGATTGAAGACCAGGCCCCGACACTGCACACCACCCCCCTTAGTTGTAACGACACTGCAGCATTACTATCGAGTGCCGAGGGTGAAACCTCTTGTAGCACTTCGGATGTTAACTCTGTAGAGTAGCTATTCGGTCGTGGTCATCGAGGGTGATTCCTCCTTCACCACTTCCGGTAACGACGCTGTCATGCAACACATCAAGTGTGAACCCATCGAGGGTGAATCCTCCGAGTTCACCTTGACAGACACATCGAGTAGGAATCCAACGAGGGTGATACCTCGGATTCCCCTGATGTTATGGACACACGGATACTTGGACTTTACACTGTTACTTGGATAGGCGGGTCGACCCTGAGGGGTACCCGCGTGCGCCTGAGAGGCGAGTGTTGTGAAGACGGGTGCCTGTATGGTGCCCGAGTGATGAATACGAGGCGCGGCCGGGCATTCTTAACCCTTGCAGCAAGTCCTCGAGACGGGGCGACGGGGTCACATCTTTCGTGAGTCTCTGCTCGTTACCGCAAGCCCAAGGTACTAACGATTTGGATATTTGATCCGAGCAGGCCTCTGGCCTGATAGCACTAACCATCACGTGGGCATAGTATGGGCATTCTGCATCGTATGCATCAGCCGAAAGCTCTGTCAGACGTCCAGTTCAGCATGGCGGCACGGTCGGATCGTGTCAGCCACCCGAGGCGATGCTGGTATCCACCCTGTGCGCAACGACCCGGAGGGCGAGGGGCGATGGCCAAGACCCCCTTGCGCTTAAGATGTAGACCGGTGGGGACCTCTCTGCTGAGCTATAGGTAGGGTTGCGGTGTATCGTTTGGCCGAGGCCGGGCATGACCCAGGAAAGTGTGTCCGGCCGGAGTTAATCGAGCATGTTGGGTAAGTTGGTGCACCCCTGCAGGGAAGAACACTTCTATCGATAGCCTGTCCTACGGTAACGGACACTCGGAGTTGTATCCTGATTGATACAATTAGAACTGGATAGTTGGATACTATGGCTCTGGGATTGCTTCTCGCAGGGAGTCGAGAAGGGATCTCCGGACGAGGTTGATGACTGTATGGCTCTGGGATTGTTTTCTCGCAGGGAGTCGAGAAAGGATCTCTGGGTGAGGTTGAGACTTAATGATACTGTTACATTATATTGTACTGTCTACACTCTTCTAATGCTGCAAGACCTCTAAAGATGCTAGTCTTCGATAGGACTAGGCCTCCTCTCTATTCTGGCATTTCTGCAGCCCAGTCCACATATACAGCCTCTCTTTGAAAATGTTGCATATGTAGTGTAGATCCTTGCTTGCTGAGTACTTCTGAGTACTCACGGTTGCTTTGTTTTCCTTTTCCCCCCAAATCAGTTTGTCGTGACCAGATGACGGAGCCCCTGAGACAGATGCCCCGTCGATCGACTACTACTACTACCCCGAGGATGGATGCTACTACGAGTTGACTGACGACCAGGAGTAGGATCGGAGGGTCCCAGGCAGGAGGCCTACGCCTTTCGATCGTAGTGTTTTATTTTGCCCCGCCTTTCTAAAGGCCTTTCTGTTTCTGTTTCATATCTGTACTCAGATATCTGATGCTTCCGCTGACGCTTGTACGCAAGCTTATGTATTCGAGCCCTCGAGGCCCCTGGCTTGTAATATAAAGCTTGTATGACTTTATTTATGTTTTAGAGGTGTGTTGTGATATCTTCCCGTGAGTCCTTAGGCTTGATCGTGTGCATTTGCGTGTATGATTAGTGCACGATTGAGCCGGGGGCGTCACAGTGCAGGTCCTCCCGGCCCAGTCGGCCACCGGTGCTCTGGATCCAGTTCAGCAGTATATGCCGGACCGAACGAGGAGCGACGTGGAAGACCTCGACTTGGGGGCGGCCGCCATGGAGGAGGACGACGCCACAGGTGGCGCCGGTGGAGCAGGCGGCTCTGGGGGAGGAGGCGGCCTTGAGGACTGGCCGGATGACGACGAGGAGGAGGACGAGCTGCGCCGCCCGTACGGCACCGACAGGGCGGGTGCGATCTCCTCAGCCGCGCCGACCGCACCAGGCGGCCCACAAAAGCACCGAGCCGACTCGTTGCTGTTCGGCAGCCAGCCGAAGAAGTCCAAGAACGCGGCCACCGCGAGAGCGGCCCAGTTCCAGAGGGCCCCGAAGCAGCCCCCGATGGTGTCCTCGTAAGTGCTTGGTTGTGTTTTCTTTTCTTCTTCCTTGCAAACTTTTTCTGAGTTTCCTCTTGTCTTGCTTGAATCAGGGCCCCGCTCACTCTTGAGCGGTCTGCCGCTGCTTCCGTGGTCGGGGAGGCGGAAGGCTCCGCCAATACCCGCCGCGTGGACCCGCTCGCTGACCTCCGGGCGGCGACGGAGAGGAACGCGCGGGAGGCGTGCGAGGAGCGGGAGGAGGCGGAAAGGCAGAAGGCGGAGGCGGCCAAGGTAGCACAGGCGGACACGGACGCAGCGGCCAAGGTCCGGGCGGACGCCGCCGCCAAGGCTCAGGCGGACGCGGCCGCCAAGGCGCAAGCGGAAGAAACCACACGCGGCCGGACCCCGCAACTTGTTATTCCGCTGCGCGCGGTGCCACCAGCGCCAGAGATCCTGGTGCCTATTGGAGGAGCCGGCGACGACCAGCCGGTCGTGGAGAGGAGAGGAGGCGACGCCATCGTCTCGGAGGCGGAGGTGCCCACGCCAGCGCCGACTGCCGGGGCCCGAGGCAATCGGCCTGACGTGCCACCGGCGCCGCCGGTCAGTGGCGAGTTGGTGGTGGGGGCGACTCCCGTGGTCCGCCCTTCGGTGCGCCGGCGTGCGGCGAAGGCGGCCTCGGCGCCACGGGCGTAGGAGATCGGGGCCGCGAGCTCGTCGGCCCCAGACGCAGAGGCCACCAGTGCCGCCCCACCAGAATGGACGCCTGGGGGCAGGACGGGCGTGCTGAACAAGGCCGCGCAGGACGTTCAGGCCCAGCTCCAGGCCCAAGGCGTCGCCCTCCAGCAGTGTACGAAGGCGTTCTTGGCGACGCGGACGGTCGTTCGGGTATGCTTCTTTGTTTTGTTTTTTTTTCTATTCTTGCAATCTTCCGTGGGGGCGCGCCAGCGCACCCACTGGGTGTAGCCCCCGAGTTCCGGGCCGGCTGCTGAGCAGGCGGCTCAGAACTTTAAGGTAGATTCCGAGTGCTAACTTGTTTTCTCTTCTTTTGTCTTCGTTGCAGGACTACCACAACATCTGCGCAGCCGCCTTCAACTCCCAGGTCCAGGAGTTGGCTAAGCGGACCGCCGACCTCACCGAAAGCCGGAGTAAGCATTCTGTCTTCTTCCTCGCGGGGGCGCGTCAGCGCACCCGCTGGGTGTAGCCCCCGAGATTCGGGTCGACTGCTGAGCAGTCGGGCCGGATCTTCTGGCAACCACTTTCCTTTTTTGGTCGTCTTTGTTGATTGTCTTCTCTTTCTCATTTTTGCAGGAGCCAACGCCACACTGCAGCAGCATCTGGGCGAAGTCCAGACCGAGCTGCGCGCCAAGGAGGAGGAGCGCCGTAAGGCGGCCCTGGAGCGCGACCGTCTGGCCAAGAAGTTGGCGGACCAGGCGGACCAGCACAAGGCGGAGCTCCAAAAGCTCAAGGAGGCGGAAGGCGCCCTTCAGGCCGAGTTTGAGACCAAACGCTCAAAGTGGGCCGAGAAGGAGGCGATCCTCACCGCTGGCTACGGCGAGATTGAGGACATGATCGACGGTAAACTTTTTTCTTTGGAATAGCTGCCGACTGCATCGGGAGTCGGCTTTCGACTTCTGATCTTTGTTTTTCTTTTGCGTAGACTTCTTTCCTGGCCATGCCGTCGCCGTCAACCAGGCCATCGAGGCGCGGCGCGACCAGCGTAGGAGGGAAGGAGTGGAGATCCCGCCCGATGCGCCTCGAAACATGAACGAGCAGCTCCTGGCCGTCAGGACGCGTTTGCAGCCGATTCACCGTCTACTCCTCCGTCTTCAGCGTGCTGGGTCTCAGCTGGTTTCCGCCCTCTGGCCAGGCGGCCAAGCTCCACGCACCCCCAGTCGGACCGCCGACTGGTTGGAGGCGGCAATCGGCCGCTTCGAGGCTTGGAGGGGCTCCTCCGCTCGGGCAGGCGCCCGAAGAGCCTTGGAGTTCGTCAAGGCGTGGTATCCTAGGCTGAACCTAGCCCAGTTGGCCACGTTTCGGCAGGAGGCCATGGAAGAGTTGGTGGCAGCGGGGCCTGCGCTCACCCATCGTGCGGTGGCGATCGCCGAGTACACCGACACCAGCGTCTTCTTCCCCGAGCTGGACGAGGAGGGTGCCGAGGTGCCGATGGACTGGTTCGGGCTGAACCCGGATGACGGCGAGGACTCGGCAGAAGAAATCGCCTCAAGCGACGAAGGCGAGGACGAGGAAGATGAGGATGGTGAAGGCGATTCACCGGAGGGCGGAGCGGACGCCCAGCCTCAGCTTGATCGGGCCTCGAGCAATGAGCCGCGTGCGAGCGCACCGACTGCTGCTGAAGGCGACCAAGCCGAGACTCGCCAGACGGCCACTCCACCAGCTGGCGCCGCCGACTCCACCAACCTGCCAGACCCGCCTGCTGCTCCTTTCGCCTAGGCTGCCAACTTATCTTATCTTTTCCTGCTTTTGTAATCTTTAGAACAAACTTGTTAAATTCGCGCAGTTCCACCCGCTGGGGGTGTATTCAAACTTTGTTGAATGCTGGCCGAGGGCCTCTTGCTATGTAATTTAATTCTCGCACAAGATGTGCTTCGCCGAGCTCTGACTTGTCTTGCTTTCTGTTCTTTTGGCTTTTTCCTTTGCCGCCTTCCCTTGGCTGCCGCCTTGCCGGCCAGACGGCCATTCTTCGGTCTGCTGGCCGGGTCAAGTACTTGGCCATTTTGGGAAGACAAGTACTTTGGCCGCTTAGAACGTAGCAATTTAAGTGAGAAGTCGGCCGGCCGGCTGCTCAGCAACCGGACGGCTAGGCGAGGAGCCGACTTGGCGTATGTGGGTGCTCTCGTCCTTAGCCATTTTTCATGTGGACACCATTTCCTACCTTTGACTCTTGCCAGCCAGACAGTCGCTCTGCGAGCTGCGGCTTATGGCAAGGGTGGGCTTAGATGCCGGCACACTACTTGTCCGACTGCAGGTAGCGCCGACATAGTACAAGGCGGCAAGCCCCCGGGCCGACTGGTCGGACCCGGTGCCGGGCGGAGGAATGAAATAACATATTCACAGGCACGAAACTTATCATATAGATAAGAAAGGTAGCCCCCGAGTGCTCCTCGAGGGACCCGGTGTCTTTGCCCTTAGTACAAAAGGTAGCGTGGTACATACTGTCTTAACTGTAAAATCTTCGGAGGAGGTTTGCGTTCCATGGGCGCTCTGTTTCCTTGCCAGAATCGTCCCTCTTGCGCGCCCTGGGCTTCTGCGCGTCGATGAGGTAATAGGAGTCATTGCCCAAGGCTTTACTGATGATGAAGGGGCCTTCCCAAGGGGCCGAGAGCTTGTGCTGGCCGGCTGTTCGCTGGATCAGCCGGAGCACAAGGTCTCCCTCTTGGAAGGATTGTGGCTTGACCTTCCGATTGTGGTAGCGGCGCAGGCTCTGCTGGTAGATGGTGGACCGGCTGAGTGCTAACAGCCGGCCTTCTTCCAGCAGATCGACGCCGTCTTCTCGTGCTTCCTTCGCCTCTGCCTCCGTGTACATGGTGACGCGAGGCGAGTCGAACTCGATGTCAGTTGGGATTACGGCCTCGGCCCCGTACACGAGGAAGAAGGGAGTAAAACCGGTTGATCTGTTCGGAGTGGTGCGGAGGCTCCAGAGGACGGCCGGCAGCTCATCGATCCAGTGGCTCGACCAGTCAGGGCTTGATGCCGGACAAGATGAGGCCGTTTGCTCGCTCCACTTGGCCGTTTGACTGCGGATGGGCAACGGACGCCAAGTCCAGTCGGATGCCCTGCGTCGCGCAGAAACGGGCCAGGGCGCCTTTGGCAAAGTTAGTGCCATTGTCGGTGATGATGCTGTGTGGTACACCGTATCGGACGGTGATATCTGCGATGAAGGTCATAGCAGTCGGACCATTCAGTTTCTTGATTGGTTTTGCTTCAATCCACTTGGTGAATTTGTCCACGGCGACAAGCAGATGGGTCATGCCACCGCGTGCTGTCTTGAATGGGCCCACCATGTCCAACTCCCAGACGGCAAAGGGCCAGGTAAGGGGGATGGTCTTGAGTGCAGAAGCCGGCAGATGTTGCTTGGAGCTGAGTTTTTGGCACCCCTTGCATTTCTTGACCAGTTCCTTGGCGTCCTCCAAAGCAGTCGGCCAGAAGAAACCATGGCGGAAAGCTTTGGCGACAAGGGATCTGGAGGCCACGTGGTGGCCGCACTCGCCTTGGTGTATGTCTCTGAGGATTGCCTTGCCTTTCTCTGGTTCGACGCAGCGTTGGAAAACGTCGGTCACGCTGCGCCTGACAAGCTCTCTGTTTACTATCGTGTAAGCTCCTGCCTGGCGTTGCACCTGCCGGGCCGAGATCTCATCAACTGGCAGCTCTCCGCTTACCAGAAAATTGAGGATGGGCTGCGCCCATGATGGTGCTTCGACTTCATCCACTGTCATTACGGCCACTGAGACTAGGGCGGTTGGGTTGGGAGGTGGCGGGGTGGAGTCGCCCGCGTCTTGCTGCGTTGTTGAAGTCACCAGGCTGATTGCTGCAGCCCCCGGGCCGGGTTGTGGAGTCCCTGGGCCGGGTGCGACCGCTGCAGTCCCCGAGCCACTTGGTGAAGTCCCCGGGACGGCTGCTGTAGCCCCCGGGCGGGTTGCGAAGTCCCCGGGCCGGGTGCGGCTACTGCAGTCCCCGTGCCGCCTGCCGAAGTCCCCGGGCCGGCTGCTG
Organism: Thinopyrum elongatum; assembly: GCA_011799875.1. Taxonomy (NCBI): domain Eukaryota; kingdom Viridiplantae; phylum Streptophyta; class Magnoliopsida; order Poales; family Poaceae; genus Thinopyrum; species Thinopyrum elongatum. The sequence goes on along the minus strand of CM022299.1, from coordinate 52,283,238 downwards.
CAGCCCCCGTGCCGCCTGCCGAAGTCCCCGGGCCAACTGCTGCAGCCCCCGGGCCGGGTTGCGAAGTCCCCGGGCTGGGTGCGACTGCTGCAGTCCCCGTGCCGCCTGCCGAAGTCCCCGGGCCGGCTGCTGCAGCCCCTGAGTCGTATCCGACTGCTTCGGGAGCAGCCGGTACAAAGATGGATTCTGATTCCGGGGAAGGCTTGATAGACGGCTTGCGGAGGCACTGAAGGGACACGCCGGCTGGTATGGCTTACCGGGTGGAGCCGATCCGTGCCAGGGCGTCTGCTTGCTTGTTGTCGGCCCGTGGCACGTGAAGGGACTCGCACCCATCAAAATATTCGCTGATCTGCTGGACGAGGAAGCGGTAGCTCGCCATGTTTGCATCCTTGGCGTCCCAGTCGTCAGACAACTGTTGGACCACCAAGTCCGAGTCGCCGTAGCACAGAATCCGGCGGATGCCAATCTCCTTGGCCAGCCGGAGTCCGTGTACTAGCGCCTCGTACTCGGCCACGTTGTTGGAGGCGGCAAAGTGGATTTGCAGCGTGTATCTGAGCTTGTCGCCTTTGGGAGAGGTGAGGACGACGCCGGCTCCCAAACCGGTGCGCATCTTCGAGCCATCAAAGTGCATCCGCCAATGAGTGGAGTCTGGAGCTGGCGGTAGGTACTGGGTCTCGGCCCAGTCGACGAGGAAGTCGGCCAGTGCTTGGGACTTGATGGCGGCGCGAGGCTGGTAGAAGATGGTGTAGGGGGCCAGCTCGATGGCCCACTTGGCCACCCCGCCCGATGCGTCTCTGCTGCCTATGATCTCCGCGAGCAGGGCGGTGCAGACAACCGTGATGGGATGCTCTTGAAAGTATGGTTTGAGCTTCTTGGCGGCAAAATGCACGCCATAACACAACTTTTGGTAGTGGGGGTAGTTCTGCTTGGAGGCTGACAGCACCTCACTCAAGTAGTAGACGGGCCTCTGGACCGGCTGTGCCTTGCCGTCCTCTTGGCGCTCTACCACCATGACTGTACTGACCACCCGGCTGGTGGTGATGATGTAGAGAAGCATGCGCTCCTTGGCAGCCGGAGCGGCCAGGATGGGCGGCGTGGTCAACATTTTCTTGAGCTGGAGGAAAGCCTCGTCCGCCTTGTCGTTCCACTCGAAATGAGTGGTTTTCTTCATCAACTGGTACAGTGGAAGAGCCTTCTCGCCTAGCCGACTGATGAAGCGGCTGATGGATGCCAAGCAGCCGGTGAACTTCTGAATGTCTCGCAGTCGGGTGGGCCTCTCCATCCTCTCGATGGCCTTGATCTTGACAGGGTTGCACTCTATGCCGCGCTCTGAGACAAGGAAGCCGAGGAGCTGGCCGGCTGGTACTCCAAAGGCACACTTTTCTGGGTTGAGCTTGATTTGAAAACGGCACAGGTTATCAAAAGTTTCCTTGAGATCTTCCAGGAGTGTACCGCGCTTCTCCGTCTTCACCACAATATCGTCCACATAAACATGGGCATTTCGGCCGAGTTGCTTGAGGAGGCACTTCTGCATGCAACGATGAAACGTGGCATCGGCGTTTCTCAAGCCGAATGTCATGGTCAGATAGCAGAAGGCTCCGAATGGTGTGATGAAGGCGGTCTTCAGGCGGTCGGCCGGGCTTAACTTGATCTGGCGGTACCCTGAGTAGGCATCCAAAAAACTCAACAGCTCGCATCCGGCTATGGAGTCTATCACTTGGTCAATTCAGGGCAAGGCGAACGGATCTTTTCGGCAAGCTTTATTGAGGCTGGTGTAGTCAATACACATGTGCCATTTGTTGTTCTTCATCAGTACAAGGACTGGGTTGGCAAGCCACTCTGGGAAGAATACTTCCATAATGAAGCCGGCTGCTAGAAGCCGGGCTATCTCTTCACCAACAATTCCTCTCTTCTCCTCCGACAGGCGGCGGAGGGGTTGCCTGACTGGCTTTGCATCTGCTCTGACATGTAGCTTGTTCTCGGTGAAATCCGTCGGAACACCCGGCATGTCCTTTGGAGACCATGCAAAGATGTCCCGATTCTCACGGAGGAAATCGACGAGCTCGCTTTCCTATTTTCTGTCAAGGCGAGCTCCTATGACAGCGAACTTCTCCGGGTGCTCCGGATCCAAGGGTATCTTCTTGGTTTCTTTAGCTGGTTGGAAAGAGCCCTGAGCTTCTGACTCCTTGGGATCTGGCGACAGGTCCGGCTGCTTGCCGGCCATGGCCACAACCCGGTCAAGGAGCCGCTTCTCAGCAGCAATCACAAGGGACTCGGCCAGCCGACTGCTGGCGGTGGCACAGGCGGCAGACTTCTGGTAGTCGCCGGCTATGGTGATAATGCCCTTGATGCCCGGCATCTTCATCTTGAGGTAGGCGTAGTGGGGGACCGCCATGAACTTGGCCAGAGCAGGTCGGCCAAGCAACGCGTGGTAGGGGCTCTCAAGGTCAACCACCTCGAACCAGATTGGCTCTCGGCGAAAGTGATTCTTGTCTCCGAAGAGGACATCTATCTTGATCTTGCTGATTGGTGAGCAGGATAGGCCAGGCACAATGCCATGGAAGACAGTCCGGCTGGGCTGGAGCTGTTTCTCTTTGATGCACAACTTCTCCATGGTGTCGCGATAGAGGATGTTGATGCTACTACCGCCGTCTATCAGAATTCGGGAGAAACGAGTAGCTCACCTCTCTGTCGCAAAGGTGGCATCCAACACCAGGGCATAGGAACCCGGAGAAGGCATCACCTCCGGGTGGTCAGCTCGGCTCCAACTGATCGCCTTCTCCGACCAGTGCATGAACTCAGGGGCTTCAGAGGCGACAGTATTCACTTCTCGGCGCTGTTGACGCCGGCTGTGCCTGTCGTCAGTCACGCTGGTGAAGACGACGTAAGCCCCGTGCTCTTCAGGGAACTCATCTTGGATCGCGCCGGCTGGCCGGACCGCCGGCTGCTGGGGAGGCGGAGGCGACGGGCCAGCAGGCGGCGGAGGCAGTTCTTCGCCTCTGGCAATGCGGGTGAGCCAGTGGCACTTCCGGGTGGTGTGGTTGGATGTCTTCGCGCCGCTGTGGAACTTGCAGGGAGCATCGAGGGTTTGCTCAAACGAGAAGGCGGGCAACCAGGCAGGCTTGCCGCCCTTCTGGCGTTTGGGGCCGGGCTGCTCCTCTGGCTACTGGTCTTCGACTGTCGCCACCTGTCGGCTGGTGGTAGCCGGCTGCTGGGCCTTGCGCTTGTTGTCGTTTGACTGTTGGCGCCGACTGGGATCATCAGCCGGTGTCTGAGGGGCCGGAGGGAGCATCTTTCCTGACGCATCCACTCGGAGCTCCGACTTCATGGAGGAGTCAGCAGTGGCGTACATGTCCGCTATGATCAGCAGCTCGTCGAGCGTGGTCGGCTCGTCGCAGAGGAGTCGATGCTTGAGTAGGGTGCCCTCTCGGCACCCAGTAGTGAAGTATTCTATGGCTTGCACCTCATGAACCCCTTCGCAGGAGTTGCGTAGTTTGGCCCACCGCGTCAAGTATTCGCGGGTGGACTCGATCGGGCCTTGGATGCATAGGGAGAGCTGGCGAGGCTTGGGCGGCCGCTTGTAGGTGCTGGTGAAGTTGCGGATGAAAACTTCGGTGAAGTCTAGCTAGCTATTGACGCTGTAGGGCTTGAGGCTGTTCAGCCATGTCCGGGCCGTGCCCTGGAGCATGAGCGGAACATACTTCACGGCGACGCGCTTGTTGCCGTTCGCTATGTTGACGGCAGTGGAGTAGTCGACCAGCCAATCTTCCGGCTTCACCGAGCCGTTGTACTTAGGAGTGTCCCGAGGGAGCGAGAACCCTTTGGGGAAGGGCTCGTCGCGAATGCGGGGGCCGAAACAAGGCGGGCCGATTGCATCTTCTTCTTCCAACGCTAGGGACCGAGCCAAGCGGTCGATCCGGTTGCGGGCGTCGTTCTCTCCGACTCCTTCACGGGGGCCCAGCCGGTGCCCAAGAGTCGGATGCTCAACAGGCGGCGGGGAGGCGCGCCTCTCCCTGCGCGGGGGAGGGGGCTGACGACCGTCCCGCCCTTCCACTGCTCGTGGGCGGCCGTCTTGGTCGCGCTCGATGGAGATGCGGGTGCGGCTGCGGCTAGCAACCGGCTCTGGGTCTCCTCCGTCGCGGGCGCCGTCTGTCGGCGTCCGGGAGGTCGCGCCGTGCTCTCGGCGAGGGGGAAGGTTCCCGGCCTGTAAGCCGGGTTCCACCATGCGGCGGCCGGTTTCTTGCTGCGCGGCGGCCGCGTCGATGAGCTGCTGGACGCGCTCCGTCATGCAGCGACGCTCATCGCCCTCCAGGCGGTCCAGCTCGTCTGCCGCCGCCTGGGCGGCGCGCAGGTTCTCCATTGGCATGGCGTAGACTGGGCGGTCGGCCCCCAACATGTTGGCGATGGCCGAGCCGCGCTGCCGGACCGTGCCCGTGCGGCTGGGTCGCCAGCAGCCGGCGTGCCGCAGACGGCGCGGTCGATCTCGCGGTGGTAAGCCTCGGTGAGGCGTCTCATGGCCGCCAACTTGTTGGCGCTGTCGAGAAGTGCGATACGGCATGCTTCCAGCGTTTCACCGCTCACACCGGGCGCTACAGGAGCGGACAGGTCCTGCATTGCCGCCTGCAACGGGTCCCGGCCGGCCTGGTCGGAGGTTCCGTCGTGGCTGATGACCAGCACCTCAGTGACGGTGCTGGTGCTGGCGCTGCTGTCTGCAGCGGGGAGTGGGTCGTCGAAGATCACCACATCACCGGGGAAGGCATCAGAAAGCACGGCATCGGTGTCGATGATCATGTCGCCGAGCAGGTCGGTGGAGCAAACGGACTCCAGATCGGAGACCGGCTCGTCGGCGATGTGAAGCCTGCCGAGGAGATCGACGAGGCAGCTCTCGGAGCTAGCTGCGCCCGCGTCGAGTGCGGGCTCGTCGGAGAGGCAGACCCCGCCGATGAGATCAGCGAGGCTGCTTGCGGCGCAAGCAACTTCCACGCCGTGCAGCGTGTCGGCGCAAACGCCGTCGGGTGTGCCGGGCTGGCTGCGCTCGCCAGGGAGGAAGAGGGTTCCCGTCCAGAACGTGTTTCCGGACGACGGTGCACCTAGCCCCACGGTGGGCGCCAATGTCGGGGATATCGTGCGACATATGCCAGGGGATGGCTTATCGTGGATGGGGACAAAAGTACGTCGCCGGGCTCTAGAAGCGGGAGTGAGCGAGACCGCGTACGCTTGCGAATCTTACCCAGGTTCGGGGCTCTCCTAGGAGATAACACCCCTAGTCCTGCTCTGCGGGGTCTCCGCATGATCACTACCTCAACAAGTAGCTACAAGCTTGCTCCTTGAGCTGTTTTAGCTAGAGGAGGAAGAAGGGCAAGGCTAGCTCTGCTCCACTCTCTCTATGTATGTGTATGGTGATTCGGGTGCTCGGCCGGAGTATCCTCCAAAGTCCCCCCCCCCTCTAAAACCCTTGCATGGGGTGACCTGGGGGGTTTATATAGGCCTACCCCCCAGGGGCACAACGGTAATCTGGCCAGATGCGGGACCCGGCGGTCAGCGTCACTGTTTGCCGGCTTCTCCGCCGACCGCTGGGGCCCGCCGCCTGGTGGGTCCGCCGACTGCCGCGATCTCAGCCGACAGGTAGGTCCCGCCATCTGCGGGCCACGTTGACTGCTTTATGCTGTAGCGTTGCCCCTGATGACGAAGGCCTCGTCAGGGGGAGCGTGGATACAGTCCCGCCGCCTGGTGGGGGCTCACTGTAGCCACACCCCGTCACATCTGGTTAATGGCGCACAGACTTCAAGGGAGGGGGAGGGCCGCCTGCTAGGAGCCGACCTCCCACCGAGCCGACTGGTCTGGGCTCGCCGCCCTCTGGCCTCTCACGGACAGGTAGGGCCCGCCGCCTACGGGCCGTACTGGTCGTCCGTCGTGGGAGCATGGCTTCCTCTGCCATGGGTGATGTCATGGGCGGCATGGCAACAGTCCCGCGTTGGGCGCAGGACGCCTGCTTCGTACGCTGTACTGTGGCCACGTTCTGCCCTGGATTTGGGGGTGGCAGGCTTGTACTGTAGCCATGCCCCGTCTCATCATGTTTATGTTGGCGCTGACTTTGAGGGCGCGAGGGGCCGCCTGCTAGGACCCGGCTTCCCAGGAGGCCGCCTGCTAGGAGTCGGCCCACTTTTATGGCCGTCTTGTGAACTCCGCCGCCTCCTGGCAACCGGCTGCTTGGACCAGCCGGTCCCAAGAAGGCGGTCATTTGTCCTTGATGTTTGAGGGGCACAGCCTGCCCCGATGTCTTGAAATACCAAAGGGAACTGATGGGGCTACCCGTGGTCATTTACTCCGACATCAACCAATAAGAGATGTGGGTCGTGCATGTTTTCAATGACTTGAGACTACCAAACACGACATGCAGTGGTTAGTTCATTGCATGCAATACTATTAATTAGCAGAAACACATTAAGTTCTCTCATTTTCCCCTTTGCCTTGGTCACGGTGCACAACCTAAGATGACTTATACACCTAGACGGAGGGAGTAACTTTCATGGCCGGATAGCTCTGTGCAATCATATAATTAGTTTTCGAGTTAGATCTTCAGTTTTCTCAATATAGTATATATGCATGCGTAAGATGAATCAGAAATTTTAATACTCGATATAACTAATGATATTATTCACTAATGCATGGATTATGTTCTAGTGTGAATTACGTACGTACCTTAGTCTTCTTCTTCTTCTTCTTTCACGCTCGCTTTTCTTTTCCTGGCCGGAACAAGAGCTACAGCTGCTGCAGGGCAGAGGCGAGAGCGAGACCAAGCATATGTGTGTACAGGTTTGAAGTGTTGAGTGCTTGATCCACCTTCACTACGGCGGTCCTACTTTATAGGCGTGAAGTCGACGTTGGTGGTCTTTATAGGCGTTTAAGTCGACGTTGCTGCTGTACGGTCTCCAGTCAACTCTCAAATAATGCACTAGTACATGGGGCTTGGCCTCTTGGGTCGTCGTCGTTTACTGCATAATTACTATCACGTATGACACACGATTCAAAGCTAGATGTCTGAAAGAATTATCATAGAATAGTATGCATGCCTGACCAGAATTAATTGCTTGGCAAAAAGGAAACACTATCGTTCTCACAGAACTAATTGCTTGGCCAGAATTAACAGCTGCTGTATATATTCTCTGTGCACCATGTGAATGCATCTGCCTGAAATGCTTTAGATGAGATTCTCTTCTGCAGACGATGAACAGCAACGAGGAAAGTGATGAGAGAGACTGGAGAGTTCACAAGCTGATATACTTCTTCAACAGTACTTACTAGTACCAGCGTCATCTCTTACCGTGAATTTCTCTCTGTTTATCTCCCAAATCGGCATGTGAAAGTAAGTATAGAGCACAAAATGGTTGCGATATACTGTATACCTTTTTTGACTTGGCAGGGCGTCGGGTCAGGCTGGCACAAGAGACCTCACGAGCCGGTAGTCTGGGCGTCAGGCGACGACGGACTTCTTCGAATCTAATGCCGTCAGACACGGGCCAAGCCCCACTAATCAACGGGCCCACCATATACATATACGGTACCATAATGAATGATTCGTATACCTCTATTGATGATTCGATAGTGATTGGTTGATGTGATCAATTCTCCTAAACTATATTCAGAGTGCTCTGACTGAACTTTCTAGCGTGTAGAAACAGAAGAGAAGACCTGAATGTTCAGAGTGTTTTTGGTTTCTCTGAATCTGTGCTCTTTTGCCGCCAGTCTTTTCTGCGGCCCAACTTCAATCGTACTGATTTTGCATCTGTTCTTGATCTCCTCGGCTGTTCCAACTAAGACACAAACACCACTAGTTGTTCTTATCTCCTCCGAGGTACCAACCAGGCCCGCCGTCAAGTGTCAAGTTCGAAAACAGTCAGTGATTTTTTTTTTTTGAGTGTTCGATGATGAATTCAGGCGCCGATCTCTCTGACGCCAACCTTCGAAATTCCTACTTCTCGCTGGCAAATGTAACAAAGGTACATTAGTAGCTACACGGTAGGCAGCAAAGCATATCATAATCGTTTTGGGCTCGTTTGGATTTTGCTGGAAATCATCCGTTCGCTTCAGGAACCATCACACAGGACTTGTTTTTCTGTTCCTTCGTGATCATCAAACTACTCTCTTCACAGGGAGCAATCTGGCTGTCGGTGGAACAGAAAATAATATTTCATAATTGCTTGTGAGTGTATTGCCTTCTCTCCCAGAATTCGCTCGCGCCGCTCCCGCGAGCGGCCGGGCGAAACCCTAGTCCACCGCCGCCGCCTCCCACACCTTCGCCTCCCCCTCCCTCGCCGCCGCCAGGGGACGGCGCCGGGAAAAGCCCATGCGTGCGGCGGCGGCGGCGGGGTCCTTCCCTCCCCACGAGGCGCGGGCGGCGCGGGACGTCCGGCTTCCGTGGTGGCACGTGTGGCTAGGAACGGCGTGCAGTCGAGTGGTTCTGACGTGGGGGCGGCCAAGAGAGGGCGGATCTGGCGCCGGAGAGGGCGCGGCGCGCGGCGCGTCCAGGGCGGGCGCGGCCTGCCGCGGAGGCGGCCAGGAGAGCGGATCTGGCGCCGGCGAGGGCGCGCATCCAGGGGCGAGCGGGCGTGGTGCGCGCGCGTCCAGGGGCGAGCGGGCGTGGTGCGCGGCCTGGCCCGGTGGCGGCCAGGCGAGGGCGCGCGCGGACGTGGCCCAGGGTGGGCGCGGCCTGGCGCGGTGGCGGCCAGGCGAGGGCGCGTGGAGGTCCGCGGTCCAGGCGTGGGTCGCTCGTCGCGGGGGGCTAGGGAGCGCGCGCGGTCGCGGGGCCGGCGTGGCTTGCCCCTCCGGGTGAGTGGCGGCCGGGCCTGGCCGGATCCGAGGGTGGGCGTGCTGGTGGTTGCCTCGGATTCGGCGCGGGCTGGCGGGGCGGCGCCCCTCCGGCGTGTGGCGGCCGGATCTGGACGAACCTGGCCAGATCCGTGGTGTGTTGGACGCGCGCCGGCCCTGCGCGTTGGTCCCGTGATGCTGGAACAGGCGGCTCCGGCCGTGATAGATGCGGGATGCAGGGACTGATCTGGTCACTGTAGGCTCGCCGTGGGCGGGGTGGACCACGACTCCATGGCTTCTACAACTAGGTTCTGCGGCGGTGGCGGTGCGAGACTGCATGGACGAGCTTCTGTGGGCACGAGCGAAGGTGTGCGGCGATACGGACGAAAGTCCTGCACGACAAGAGGCCGGTGGCGATGGCGCCTGTGGGTGTCATTTTCCTCCTTGGAGGCGTCATCTGAGGTGTGTCGGCATCTTCCTTGTGCTCGGATGGTGGTTTGTCTCCGGGCGAAATCCTAGGTCCGGTGTTGGATCGGCGTGATGGCGGCGTGTTTGACGTCGTTCCTCTGTTGGGAGCATCACGTTTGGAGACATTTCCTGGAAGCTCCTTGCGGCGCTCCTCCGGTGCTCGCCGCTGTTCAAGGTGAAGCTCCAGGCGCAATGTACGAAATCATCGTTGAGTCCAAGACGAAGCTCTTCTTGGGATCGACCAAGTCCCGCCATCTACCCCCTGCTTCCAGGGTGGATGGTGCGTTGGCGAGGGAAGTTTTAATTGGAGCTGCTGCTGCCTTCGGAGGTGATCGGCGTTGTTCGAGACGCGGTGGTGATGCTTAGCTTAGGACAGGTGCTTCGGTTGTGTAGTCGTGTTGTTTGTGGTGGGTGTAGCTCTCTGCTGCTATTAGGGCCGCAGTTTTTCCTTTCTCTTTTGATCTTCGGATCTTCATCATGTTGTTCTTCCGCTGCTTTCTGCTAAATCTGAATCAAGCCAGCATTTTGCTGGATCTTTCAAAAAAAAAAGTGTATTGCCTTGACTAGGGGATATGGTTTTACAGCAACCATATGATTTGGATTGCCTTTGAGTTCATTCTGCAGGTAAATTTAACAAAAGCTAACTTGGAACTTGGAAGGGGCGCTTGTCAGACGGAACACTTGTTTCAAATGTTCCGACATATACATGGTCGGCAAGTGCTACTTGCTCATCTTCAATTCCTCTCCCAACTCTTAACATATTTGGATATGATCAATGTCATATCTCTTCTCTCCGCAAGAAGTTGCTGGCGAGGAGGGTTTCTGCAGTGGGGGAGGACATAGATTATGTGGGATATGTTTTTTTTAGGGGTAAAACCTAACTTTATTCATCAAAAACCAAAATATGTGGTATATGGAGTTCTCGTCATGTGGTTGGCCAAACCATACATGAAGCCCTGGAGCTAAAGAAATAGCAAATCTAGCTAAACTATGCGCTTCATAATTACTAGGGCGACCCTCGGAAACGAAATTACAATTGAAAAGTGAAGCTCGAGTTTTGATCTCGTTAACAATCGCTCCATATCTGCCTTGGGTCCCCTGTGTAATGTCCCCTATCACCTGTCTAGAATCAGAGGCCACAATGAATTGTTGCAACTGGAGGTCTTCCACTATGCAAAGTGCTTCCCGGCATGTCATCGCCTCAACTGTGGCAGGATCGTCCACGAACATAGATTTTGTGGGCACCGCAGGCCGTCCACGTTCGTGTGCAGCCTGACCCCAGATCCAGGCACAGATAAACCCTGAATCTGGACTGATCCTTCTCCTAAAAAAATATACTTTACTACTTCCTTCATCCCATAATATAAGAGCGTTTTTTACGCTAAACGCTCTTATAGTATGGGACGGAGGAAGTAATCAAGCCATCAGTCGCCGGATCCAGGGCGCGGAGGTAAGCGACGGCCCGCAACGGCGGCGACTCCGACACCACATCCTCGTAGCCTTCCCCATCGCTGCCCCACGAGATCCGCTCGGACTGCGAGCTTGGAGGCAGGGGAGGGAGGAGAGGCCGGGGATGGTGAGGCAGGGGCAGGGAGAGCAGCGGCGGCCTTCCCAGAGCGAGCCCAGGCCCAGGACTCATTCCCCTCCTTCTAACGTCACTGTATAAAATTAGCTTGTAAAATTTCCATCGATTCCTATACTTCAACTGATGTGATCAAGTCTCTTGCGGTGAGGCTCTGACTCAACTTTCTAGCTTGTAGAAATACAACACAAGTACTTTCTGAATATGTGTTCCTGGCTTCCTGCTGCAGCCTACTGATCTTTCTGAATATAATGCAGCAACTACTCCCACTGAATGTTCAGAGTGCTTTGGCTGTTTTTCTGAACCTGTGTTGTTGCTGCAGTCTATACTGCGGCAGACCAACATCAAAGGTGAAACCGCAAGAAACATTCATGAGTCTGTGTTCTTGCTGCATTCTATACTCCAAAGGCGCGAAGCTGCTCGGCACCGGCTCCTTCGAAGCAGTCCTCAGAGGTAGCCCACCGATTTGCGTTTGTTCTTCATTTTCATAGCTGATGATTAGCATACCCCCTGAATTACTGGATATGGTTTTACATCAATCTCCTTTGTTTCGTTCTGTAGGTAAATTTAACAAATGCCAACTTGGAAGGGGCACTTGTGGCAAGGAAAAACTTCTTTCAAAGGTTCGTTCGATAGACAAATGGTCCTCTGTTTTGTTCTGTAGGTAGATTTGTTGCATTGCTCGGATAGTGTCAGCCTGTCAGGCATACTTGTTTGAAGGGTAGTTTTGCCACAGATAAAGCTTGGGCGATGGTGGTTTGTCACCACAGTATGGGTGCCAAAGTCGAAGCCATAAGCGTGGCAAAAAAATTAATATCTACGGCCTATGGACCATATATAAATAATGAAGTGCAGCAACTGACGACTACAATGGAAACCAAATAAACTCTGAACTCCTTATATTGATGCCTGGGAATGCTATTCATTTTTCCTTGTTCACTATATAGGCTGATGCACTAACACCGACAACGTGTGGATTTATAAATACGGGCACCTTACATACACGCTATGTGACAAATACCAACTATACATAAACTTGCTTGTTCAGCTAGCTAATACTTCTTACATACACGCTATGTGATAAACGCCAATTATACAACAACTTGTCTTTCAGTTAGCATCGAGGTAAGCATCCTTGATTCCATGTAGCTTGGCTGCCACCTCCTGCATGTTGATACGATCACCGGGAGATGGCTTGGTGCAAGAAAGGCCAACCTTTAGCATAGACAAAAGACATTCTGAACATTTTTCCTTCAAGGCCATTGGAGTTTCCTCCAACTCCTGTAGCAGTTGGGGGTCGACAATCTCCAATACCCTACCAGGGAAGCTGGCCTCTACAAAGTTCACAATGTTGAGTCCATCCTTAAACATGTCATCAGTTGGCCTTCTTCGAACGAATATCTCGAGGAGAACGACACCAAAGCTGTAAACATCCGCGGCAGTTGAAACTTGACCGCCCCCAGCATATTCTAAAGAATGAAAAGAGTGGAGTTATTTCGCTTTCGCTGCTTAACATAGATGCGGAAATAAATGGTACAAACTTGAGACTAAAAAAAGACCGTTACCTGGAGCGGCGTATCCAATCGTCCCCATTACTGCAATAGAAGAAGAGTTGGAGTTATCAAGAGATGACATTGTGGAACCAACTTTGAATCTTGCCAGCCCAAAGTCTCCAACATGAGCAATCATATTGTCATCCAAAAGAATGTTGCTAGGCTTCAGATCACAGTGAATCATTGTTTCTTGGTTATTATGGTGTAGATACTCCAGTGCATCCGCCACGTCCACCACAATGCTTATCCTTTGAGCCATTGTTGACAGGAGAACTCACAGTGGGGAAATTTCTTGAAGCTTCAATCGCCTCAGGTGCTCTTCCTCCATCTCTGTATATACAATGTACAAGTTACATATTAGCCCCTACACAATTCTATTTTCCTAAGCTAGGACCTTCAACACTCCCCCTCAAGATGGGGCGAATATATCCATGAGTCCCATCTTGCTACATAAGTTCACAAAAGACACAACACTAACACCTTTTGTAAGTACATCTGCCAATTGACTATCAGATCTAACAAAAGTAACACTAAGGCTCCCCTCATCTAACTTCTCTCTAATGAAATGTCTATCAATTTCAACATGCTTAGTTCTATCATGCTGAACTGGATTATGCACTATATTGATTGCAGCTTGGTTATCACAATAGAGTTGTAGTGGTCCTCCATCAAATAGACCGAGCTCAGATAGTAATATCCTCAACCACATGAGTTCACATAAACCAGAAGCCATAGACCTGAATTCTGCCTCAGTAGTAGATCGTGCCACCACATTTGTTGGGTAACGCAGCAGAAAACAAAAAAATTTCGACCTACGCACCAGCCCAGGACCACTATGGAGACTGCATACAAGGTTTGATCATTTTCGTTACCGACTCGTAGCGCAGCGGAAGTAGAGTCGATGACGATCGTCGGTGCAGATCCCCGCAGCTAGGATTTACAACCTCCCAACCGCGAGGATGTACTCCCTCATCCGCCACTCGGACAGCCCTCCGGGAGGCGGTCGGACAGTCCCCCGGACGGTGTCGTGGACAGCCCTTCGGGAGGACTCACAGAACTCGGACCGTCACTCGGACAGCCCTTCGGGAGGACACTCGAACAGCCCCTCGGGCAAAAGGACGAAACTACGACCTCTCTACGGGGTTGCACACATACGGTGCCATCTATCCGGCAGGGCTTCGCCGTCCAGAACTAGTTCCCACCGGAACCCAGACAGCCTTTCGGCACTACGAAACTATTTCGTGGGAGGGAGAGAGAATGCCAGATCATGCATGGCTTGTGTGAGAGAGTTAGAGTGGAGTTGGAGAGCACCTCTCCTCCTCCTTATATAGTGGTGGAAGGGGTGGAGGGGGCTGAAAATTCAACCCACTAAACATGGGGAAAACATGTTCCCACAAAACAAGGAGAACACGTTCCCACCAAACAAGGGAAAAACATGTTCCCTTGTCCATGGTGTTCCCCCATGGGGCCCCACCTTCCTCCCAACACTCTCCACCATTTGTGGGGGCTGCCCCCCACCATGGGGGCCCCCCCCAACATTTTGTCCAGCCACAAGGGGGCTGCTCCCAAAGGGGGCCCCCCCAAAAACAGCCCAAAAACAGCCCCCACGATCCGTGGGATCTTATCCCCTCACGCTGGGACAAGATGTTTTCCGCGACTATTATTTCTGAAAAATTCCAGAAGGTCCCAGAACATTTCCTGCACCCTCTAAAATTATCTGGACGCGCTCTGGAACATTTCCAGTATGGTGGTTTAATTTAAAACCATCTTTGTTTACCCGGTAAACAACTCCGGCAGCTCCGAAACTTTTTTTTCGGTTTTTTCTCCAGAAATTACCAGACCAATCTGGCAACCTCCAAAACATTCCCGGTGCTTGCCGAAACCTTTTTGGATCAATGGTTTTATCCGAAACAACTTTTCGGTTTTACCGAAACTTTTTCAGTGTTCTCTCTCCGGAACTCTTCCGTTGTCTCCGAAACTTTTCGGTGATTTTCTCTCAGACTCCCTGTCTAGTATTCAGCAGATAGATGACCCTTAAGCGTGTGACCCTATAGGTTCGGTGAAGTATAGACATGACACGGAACACCTTCCGATCAATGATCAACATCGGAGCCGTGGACACCCATATTGACCCCTATACCCACACGAATGAATATTCGAGTGAACCTCCAGTTGCCGTGTGCTATTCCTGTTGCTTCGCGATATGTTACAAATACCCAAGGTGAGACATGTTGGCATTCCCGTGGAACAACAACTTGTCCACTATGCTAGTTACCTCGTTACCGGTATTGTTCTCTTTTCTCGTTACCGTGTTCCGGCATCCCTGTGATCAAATCACAAAGTGTCTGGCCAGACGATGATGGATACCGTAACACCGAGAGGGCCCAGAGATATCTCTCCATCGTCGGAGGAGCAAATCCCAATCTCGAGCTATCAAGTTACTTGACACACTTTTCCATGAACCCGTAAGCCGCCGTAATAGCCACCCATTTACGGATGACGTTTAACAAACCCCAAAGTTCATGAAGCAAGTATGAAGAAACTCGACACTCTCATGGTCTAAGGAATTTTGCAAACATTAACCATCTCTGTGTTATTAACCATTAATATGTGACGAATGTAACTCATAGCATAACATCAATTTGGGTCGATTCAACACAAATGTTCTTCTAACACTGTGCCCTCAAAATTGCTGGCATAGACATGCCCATGATCAGGAAAACAGAACCATCATGCAATACTTGAGCTAGTCTTAGAGGCCAGACTAGGAATACATATTACCGTTTATTATTCCACACGTGCATATGAGTCTTCCTCCGAGCCTCGTTTTATTTGCAGACTCGAGAACCATAGCAGTTATAGCATGGAACATAAACCTAATTATGAACAGGGAGATAATCAATAACATTTATTATTGCCTCTAGGGCATATCTCCTACAATATTTTGCTTTTTACTTCTCCAACAAACTAGATTATCTCCAACAAACACACAATAACTTGATGTAGATCGTCTATCATCTAGACATCCAGCCCAATCTGCATCAGTATATCCCTCTACCTTCAAATGTCCATGATTAGAAAATAAGATTCCCTTCCCTGGACAGCCTTTTAGATATCTCAGAATTCGATTTACCACTTCTAGATGGCCTGAACGAGGATCATGCATATAACGGCTTACAACACTAACTGCATATGCAATATCTGGCCTTGTATGCGATAAATAGATTAAACGGCCAACTAACCTCTGATATTGGTATTTGTCTACGGGGTCACCTGAGTCTGCCAAGATACGATGATTTTGCTCAATAGGTGTGGCCGCAGCTGGTTTGCATCCTAACATACATGTTTCATTAAGAAGATCAAGTACATACTTCCTTTGAGAAAGATAAATACCTTGTGCCCCATAAGCAACTTCAATCCCCAGAAAATAATGAAGATAGCCCAAGTCTTTAACTTCAAATATTTTAGCCATCATCTTCTTCAAGTATGATATCTCCTCAACATCATCCCCTGTGATTACTATATCATCAACATATACAGTCAGTATAGTAATCTTATCATGATGACGTTTAAAGAAGAGAGTGTGATCAGCATTGCTTTGTTGATACCCCAAGGAGCAAATTCCTTTTCTAAACCTTCCAAACCATGCTCGAGGTGATTGTTTTAGACCATAGAGGGATTTTTTTAGTTTACAAACCTTGCCTTCAGTCTCACGGCTATTGAATCCTGGAGGAATCTCCATATACACCTCTTCCTGCAAGTCTCCATGGAGGAATGCATTTTTAACATCCATTTGAAACAATTTCCAATTACGGTTTGCTGCAATTGAGATTATTGTTCTGATGGTGTTCATTTTTGCTACTGGGGCAAAAGTTTCATCATAATCTACTCCATAGGTTTGGCTATACCCCTTTGCTACTAACCTGGCCTTGTACCTCTCCACTTTACCTTCTGGAGTCTGTTTTACAGTGAATACCCATTTACAACCCACAGTCTTTTTCCCTGCAGGAAGAGTGGTGAGGATCCAAGTATTTTTTTTGTCAAGTGCTTCCATCTCTTCAAACATTGCTGTTCTCCATCTTGGGTCCTTTATTGCTACTTGCCAGTCATGTGGTATAGGATCTATAGAATCTAAAGCTGCAACGAATGACTTATACTTGGAACCCAAGGATGCATATGATACATAATTTGAGACATCATATGGAGATAGCTTTGATGGTAATTTCCTAGCAGTAGTGCGGGGTTGCTTCCTAAGAGCAATAGGATCATCTAAATCTTCATGTGGAAGAGAATGAGGAAGCGTACCATCATCTAAATCATGTATATCAGTAAGCTCTTGAGTTTCTGTACCACACTCCGGTGGGTTAGGTTCTTGTCTCTGCACTTGCTCCTTCTCAATTCTATGCCTCCGTGTAAACACTTGAACTTCTCGTTCCTCATTTGGTTTTGGCCATTTATGCCTCCGTGTAAACACTTGAACTTCTCGTTCCTCTTTCGGTTTTGGCCATTGTAATGCTCCATTAGAGTCACTTTGTTGTTCCCTCTGTTCATGTTCTTGCCCTGCATCATCTTGCACATCTTCAATAGGTATAACCCCAACTATCATCTTCTCTGGTGCTACATCATTGTCTTCTCTGCTGTCATCTCCCCCTGTCTCGTTGTCCAGGCCTGTAACATCATCAGGGAAGACATCGGTTAAATCTACTGGTTCCCCATAATATGGTTCATGTTCCCTGAACACTACATCCATGCTCACAAACATCCGTTTTTCTGATGGGCACCAACATTTATAACCCTTTTGTTTTCCAGAGTATCCCACAAATACACATTTCACTGCTCTAGGGTCAAGCTTGCCAACCGATGGTCTATGATCCCTCACAAAACATACACATCCAAATACCTTTGGTGGCACAACATATGTAGTTTCACCAGTTAGACACTCAATCGGTGTCTTGTTATTGAGCACCCGGGATGGCATTCTATTCATCAAATAAGCCGCTGTCATCACAGCTTCAGCCCACAAATATTTAGGAACATTCATAGCTAACATGATACACCGGGTGATTTCTAAGAGATGTCTGTTTTTCCTTTCAGCCAACCCATTCTGCTGAGAAGTTCCCGGGAAACTAGTTTGATGGATAATTCCAAAGCTTGACAAATACTCATCAAATTGGTTATTTACATATTCTGTACCATTGTCTGTTCGAAATATTTTCACCCGTGCATCATATTGATTCTTGATTAAGTTGTGGAAATCCTTAAAGCATTCAAACACGTCACTTTTATTTCTCAGTACATAAACCCAAGTAGTCCTCGTGCAACAGTCAATAAATGTAACAAAAGATTTGTATCCATAAAGTGACCACACCCCACTAGGACCCCACACATCTGAGTGGATAGTTTGAAATGGCACCATACTTCTGTGATCAGATGAAGTATATATACTACGGGTTAGCTTTCCATACTGACAGGCATCACATACTAGGCTTTCTTTGCAAATTTTATTATAAAGGTTAGGATACAACTGACCCAGGGTGTTAAAGGACATGTGTCCCAGCCTGCGATGATGAAGAAGAAATTCTTCCAATGGTGACCGAGACAACACAGCAGCAGCCATAGGTGCCATATCATCATCCAAGTAGTATAGACCATCTCGCATAATTCTTGTCCCGAGGATTTTCCAAGTCCCGAGTTGCAGAAACAAACACCAAGTTGGGAAGAAAACTGCAGCACAATTAAATTCCTTTGTAATACAGCTGATAGATAATAGATTAATTGGGAATGAGGGAACATGTAAAACCGATGACAGAGACATATTAGGTCCACATATGACAGTCCCTGATCCCATAATAGCTTGGGTAGAGCCATCTGCCAACTTCACATCCTGCCCCATCACATTAGGTACATATTTTAAGAAGTCCTCATAGGATCCCACCATATGTCTTGATGCACCAGAATCAATTAACCATGGTCGATCACAACTTACAGCTTTAGAAGCATTAGTCCAAGGACCAGCAGAAACAGGTGCTTCCTTTGAAGAATTTTCACTCGAACTCATCTTCTTAAACCACTGCCACTTCACCATATCTTCTGCAGTCATTCTCACACTCACAAGCTGTGTGGTTCCACTATCACTAGCTGGTCGTGTAACTCCACAAATATTACAGATTCTGCGAAAAGCAAAATTTACATTCCCACAGTTTGCATTTGGACACAGCCAATCCCCATCTCGTCGCCAAGACTTCTCAGTACCAACAACACGTCTTCTGCTATACCAATTCTGCCATTGCCCAGGTTGATTGTATCCAAAGCAACTCTTATTTCTTAGGTTCATTCCAGACCATAGTTTTAAATAGCCGGCTATAGCTCCGCTATAGCCCGCTATAGCCTTTTCAGCAGGGTGCCGCTAAATGGTCGCCTTCACAAATAGCCCGCTATAGCCTGCTATAGCCCGCTATAGCTGATTTGGAGGTCTGCCGCTATTTTCCATAGCCCGCTATTTAAAACATTGTTCCAGACCTTGAATTCTCCCCCTGCTTGCGATTTGCACCAAACAACATATTGTTCCTCTTCTCTTCCACCTTAAGTGTACTGGACCTCCTCTCTTGCAAGCTTCACACAGTACACCCGCAGCACTCCCCTGCACACACGTACAGTACTCCCAACAGCAAGCAGCAGCAGATCCAGCAAATTCAGTAGCAGCAGTCTTCAACCAGCACACACGGCAGCAACACGACCTCCTCCTTGGGCAGTCAGTAGCAGCAGCCTTCAGCAGCTGCTCTCAGCACCACCTCGCAGTAGCAGTCAGCAGCAGCCGCAGCCTCACCTCGCAGTAGCAGTCAGCAGCAGCCACAGCCTTCTCCCTTCCTTTTCCTCTAAGCAGCAGAGCAGCAAATTCAGCAGAAGCACTAGCAGTCCAGCACCAGCAACCACTTCTTCTCTCCACCACTACTCCTCCTCTGCCATGCAGTACCACCAGCAGCAGCTGCAGGAAACACCAGCCCCACGCTCACGCAAGCACCAGTCCTCCTCCTCTTCCCTTCTACTTCCCCCTCTGCTCCTCAGCTTCCTCAGCACGCAGCAACAGCAGTTGCCGGCCTCTCCTCCACCAGATCGGGCCTAGGATGGACCCAGATCCGCGCAGCAGCCACCGGCACGGGCCACCGCCGCGGTCACCACAGCCTCCTGCGCGCGCGCCCGCCACGCTCCTACAGCGCTCGCCCGCGCCTGCACCTTGTCGCCCAGACGCTCGCCCGCGCCTTCTCGCCGGACTCCGCCACCTCACCGGCAACTACACCGCCGGCGCCGCACCTAGCTCCGATGCCATGTTGACAGGAGAACTCATAGTGGGGAAATTTCCTGAAGCTTCAATCGCCTCAGGTGCTCTTCCTCCATCTCTGTATATACAATGTACAAGTTACATATTAGCCCCTACACAATTTTATTTTCCTAAGCTAGGACCTTCAACAGCCATCATAATGAGGTTCAAATCTGAAGAGCATTCATAGTCTTGAGTTGAGTATAGTAGTTTATGTAAGTCTCCTCGTGGCATGAGCTCATACACCAGAGCCTTGAAATCATTGCCCTTAGAATCAATACTTGAGCATGCAGTTAGAATAGGGACCAGATTGCGATGTCGCACATTTCTCAATGCATTACATTCTGCAATGAAGCTCTTGTGTGCTCCTCTTATCTCTAGGTTGAAGACTTTTATGGCAACCTCATTTTGGTCTTCAACTAGTTTTCCTTGGTATACAGAACTGTATCTTCCTCTACCAATCAAATTAGATGTCGAGAACCCCTCTGTTGCTCTGGTTAGGTCGTTGAAAGAAACTTTCGGGAATTTTGTAGAAAATGATGGCAGTGATATAGATCTGCTATTGTGTTTTCTTATCCATAGCAAATAGCCAAATATGACTATAGAAAGTGACACAACACATGTTATTGGGATGACCACTTTGAGCACTAAAGATTCCTTGTGCCTAGTTGAATTTGAAGGCACAACAGAACAAGCTAGTATGTGTAACTCCTTTACCCCGCCACAAAGCCCTTGATTTCCGTTAATCCTCAAGGCAGTTGCATTCCTGAAGATCCCTTTAGTTGGAACCTCTCCATTAAGATGGTTGAATGACAAATCTAGGTCCTCAAGAAGTTCCAGGTTGCCAAGAGATGCTGGTATTGACCCAGTTAAGTTATTGGTAGACAAATTCAAAAACTTTGAGGCTGCTTATCTTGGCTAACGATGTGGGAATGCTTCCGCTGAAAATATTTGAATCTAACTCAATGCTTTCTAAGCTTTCACAATCACCCAAAGTGTTTGGAATATCTCCGGATAGTTTATTTGATGAAACCCTCAATCTCACGAGTTGTTTGGCATTTCCAATGCTGGCAGGAAGTTGTCCATCAAGGCTATTGAATGATAAATCAATTCCAATTATTGTTGGGATTCTAAAGATCTCCATTGGAACCTTGCCATGGAGTTCGTTGCGGGAAATGTCCAATATTTGAAGCATTGGAAAGTTTCCAAAGCTTGATGGTATGTGACCAGTGAACTGGTTCGAGCGTAGGTAGAGAGCTCCCAATTGAGTCAAGTTTGGCAAGGATGATGGGAGGGCCCCCGCAAAGAAGTTTTTGAATAAGCCTATTACCTGCACAGCTTTGAGAGTTCAAATCCACATAGGAACCACACCTGTAAAGTTATTTCGTCCCAATGCTACAAAAATTAGGTTGCGAAGGTTTGCTATGCCAGATGGAAAATCTCCTGATAGTTGATTGTTTGTCAAGTATAATTCCTGAAGTTGACTTGAAAGGTTACCTAATGAACTCGGTACATGCCCTGATAGATGATTATAACCCATGGAAAACATTTGTAGCTCCGTGCAGTTGCCTAAGCTATTCAAAAACTCCCAGTCTTCTCCGTTGTGTGCTTGGAGTTGATTATATTCAAGATTCAGACTCAAGAGTTTGGTCAGTTTGCCAATCGTGGTGGGCATCAATCCGGTGAAGTTGTTCCTCGACAAATCGAGAGCTTGTAGATTGAAGCATTCGTGAATGAACTAGGAAGGTGCCCTAAAAATAAGTTGCCACCTAGGAAAAGTGTCTGGAGATTGGGAAGAGAGGTAAAGAGATTTGGTGGAACCTCTCCACTTAGACCATTGGCAGCAAGTTCGAGGATGATAAGAGTAGAAAGATTCAAGATGGCATGTGGAAATCTTCCTGACAGCTGATTAGCACTCACACACATGTGGTGCAAGTTGGTCAAATCTGCAAACTCACTAGGGATATTCCCCTTTATGTGATTATTCTCACAGTTAATTCTAGTTAATGTTGTGATATTGACAAGAGAAGTTGGTATGGTGCCAGTAAGGTTATTAGACCAAACGTGCAACACCTGAAAGTGAGGAGGAAAATCAGCATGGAGATGGCCTACTATATTGTTATTCGAAACATCCAACACCTTGAGATTTGAGCAGTTAGTGAAACTCGGCACCCTTCCTTGTAGCATATTACTATTCAAGAGGAGGGTTTGGAGGCGACGCATGTGGCAAAGGGAGGGTGGGATCTCTCCAGCTAGTGTGTTCGCTGTGAGGGCTAGAGAGCGCATGAACGTTAGGTTCCCAAGTGAAGGAGAGATGAATCCTACCAAACCTCGACTTGTAAGGTTTAGAGAAGTGACACGATGTGGAGCCTTCACCCTGCATAGGACACCTTCCCAATTGCAGAAGTGAGTGCTATCGTTCCAGGACATGAAGGTTTGTTGTGGATCGAGACTGATTGCATCCTTGAATGCAAGCAGCGATAACCGATCCGTCTCGTTTCCATACGAGATGGAGGTGTTGCAGATGACGACATGTGCGCTGCAAGCCGCCAACACCCAGAGAAGTAACCATCCGATCCTGGCAGCTTTCATGGTCGGCTGGCTATGAATGTATCTTGGTCAAGTTAGATCTTCAGTAGTCACTACATATGCATGCATAAAAACAAGGCGAATTTTAAACTAAATAGTTAATAGTAATAAGTAATAGATATGTTGGCAGATAGATAGTCATTCATGCAATGATTGTTGTTTACTAGTAGTAATAATTACCTGAGGATTCCTTCTTCTTCCGTATATACCGATACTCTAGCTTTTCCTTTCCGGGCCGAGACACAAGAGCTACAACCGCCGGAGGACAGAGGCGAAGAAGAGAGAAACCAAGCATATGTGTGTACAGGTTAATTTGGAGTGTAGACTGTGTAGTGTTTGATCAACCTCGACCACTGTGGCCTTCCTTTTATAGGTGCGACATCGACATTGGTGATCTATTACATCATTGCTATGAGTGTTACTCTAACTAATCACCGCAAATCGTAGTGTTAGACGCACTAATCTTCCTTTTTTGGAGTAAAAGGCACACTAATTTTCAGATTAACGTATTTGTTGTTAGGTTGGCCCAAACCCACCCAGAGCCCGGGCCAGCGAGGCAACTAATTTTTTTGAATGCAGGAAAAGGTCCCACCGGACAGCGTGAGGAAGCCCGCGACTGGTCAGGGGAGTTAATGGCTTGAGTGTGGGTGGGTGGCAGGTGACACAGGGGCAGGAGGATCTCCACCCCATCCTAATTAATTAACCTCTTTCATTGATACAATCTGGATCAAATCTAATCTCTTCAGTAACACAAAAATAAGGATTGGAAAAGGTGAAGTCCCAAGTCCTTTGCATTTCAGTGACTTTAAGTTCCTTTTTTTCGGAAAGGCCTTTTATAGTGATTAAGTAGCAGGCTATGACTGAACTTTCCAGTTCTAGCTTGTACTCTCCAGATTGTACTGATGTTTGGAGCAACATGTTTTAGTGATTAAGTTAAGTAGAAATAGAACAGACCCTCTCAAGTTCAGATTTTTTTTTTTGCGGGGTAAGTTCAGATTGTTCTTTTTCCTCTGAATATGTGTTCTTCTGCTGTGGCATGTACCGCAGCGGACCAACTTCAAAGTCGCAAAGCCGCTCGGCGCCAGTTTCTTCAATGTAGACGCCATGGGTAGCGTACTGATCTTGCATCTGTTCTTGATCTCCTCGGAACTAGTCAGACACTAGTTGCTGTGATGCTTGCCCACCGTCAATTGTGAAGTCTGAAACAGTGTGTGATCGTCTTTGCCTGTTTGATTGTCAGTGCACGTGCCTATCTCTCGAACTCTGACCTACTTAGAAACGCCGACTTCTCTCTGGCAAATGTAACAATGGTACATCAGTATAGATGGTAGGCAACAACTCATGTGATCAAGTCACTGTATAAAATTAGCTTGTAGAATTTCCATCGATTCCTATACTTCAACTGATGTGATCAAGTCTCCTGCGCTTGCGGTGAGGCTCTGACTCAACTTTCTAGCTTGTAGAAATACAACACAAGTACTCCTACTGAATGTTCATAGTGTTTTTGGTGTTTTCTGAATCTGTGTTCCTGCTGCAGCCTACTGATTTGCATTTGTTCTTCATCTCCTCTCCTAAGAGATTCCAGCCAGCAGTAGACAGAAAACCAGAAACTTTGTAGTGATGCTTGCCCACTCTCAATTGTCAAGTTCTGAGATGGTAAGTGGTATTTTTGACGGTTTGATGCTGAATTCACGTGCATGCAAATCTATATGACGCCGACCTTTGAAACAGCGACTTCTAGCTGGCAAATGTGACCAAGGTACAATAGTGGGTAAACACCAAGCATGTCATAAGAGTTCAGGTTCAGAATAAGCAGTAACATGCTTGCGCTGGCCTGAGTTTTGGTGCAAATCAGTGACCATCACACAAAACTTTTTGTTTTGTTCTTTCTGGCCTACCATCCAAACTAGTACCTCCAGAGAGACTAAATTGGACTACCACTGGAGCAGATTTAACAATTCATTGTTGATGATTAGCATACCCCCTGAATTACTGGATATGGTTTTACATCACTCTCCTTCGTTTCATGCTGTAGGTACAAATGGTCCTCTGTTTCGTTCTGTACGTAAATTTGTTGCCATACTCAGATAGTGTCAGCCTGTCAGGCATACTTGTTTGAAGGGTAGTTTTGCCACAATTAAAGCTTCGACAATGTGTGGTTTGTCACCACACTATGGTGCCAAAGTTGAAGCTATAAGCGTGGCAAAACTACCCTTCAAACAAGTATTAATCAATTCCGAACATCAGGTATTAATCAATTTTTCGTTTGGTGATATTGATTCCTGAAAATGCTATTCATTTGTTCTTGTGCACTATCTATACTGATACAGTAACACCGAGAAGGTGTGGATTGGTAAATACAGGCCCCTTACATACATGCTATATATGTGCCAAATATCCGTGCCGCTCCCTGGCGGCACCGGGGCGTCAAACCCTAGCCGCCAGGAGGGCGTGATTCGTGCTTGCCCAGCCGCCGCTGCCGCCGGCGTTGGCCGCGGTGGCGGCGGGCCCTTGCCTCAAAGGGGGAGGGGCACCAGTGTGTCGTTCTGGCGGCGGCGGTGGGACTCGGGGCGGCGGCCTCGGACACGGTCGCGAGGGCACTCTCGCCAGCGCGGCTGCGAGCGGCGGCGCTCCACTTCGGCTGTGCGGGCAGCGATGAGGACGCCGGCTGATGGGTGTCCTGCTGGCTTGCGGTGGCTTCAGATGCATCTTGGCGTTGGGAGCCTTGATGAGATCCGGCAGCCTCGAATTCGGCATGGACGTGATCACGTAAGACATAAAACATCCCAATATATCGAGTGTCAATATAGCATTGAATTTGGAGTTTGCTAACCATATGTGCATCTTATGACAACATATGTTTGTCTATAGAGAACGGAAGTTTTTTTATATTAGTATATTATAACCAAGGAATTTATTGTTGGTGTGTTCTCTTAATCCTTGTGGCATCATAATTAAGAAAAAGAAACAGTATTATTCAATTGCCTCAGATACTAGCTAAAGGTTGTAGTATATAGGACTAATGTAACTTCAGAATTGAGTGTTTATTCATCAGATAATCATGTACAAGTTAAAACCTACTTGATCGACGCTGTGACGGCCGGTAGAATCGATGGCACCGGACCGAGGCAGATAGAGCCAGCCGGCAGTCCGTCAGGATCAGCAGAGCGTGAAAGGAGAAGGTGCTAGCACCAGCTGCACCGCTCCATTGTCTTGGTCAGATCACCTGGCCCCCGCTGATGGCGAGAGGGCGAGATCGGCCGCCGCCGTCGCATACAGGAGTTCAATCTTTATTTTAGGGTTGGAGAGGAGACTGATACGATAGCCTAATTAAAATGGAGAGCTGGGCTGCTAAATTTAGTGGGCTTCTTTGCCGTACGCACGTAACTACAGGCCAGGCAATATAGATTAGGCCTATTTCTTTTGTTTTGCGGGGGATTAGTCCTAATTGTAATCAAGTCTGGCTAGCTAGTACTCATATACGTACGTACGTATTGTTGCCCCCCCCCCCCAATTGGCCTCCCTCCGATGGGCTCGGCCCCAGAGTTGGGTTGCGGTGAGCACATGCATAGGCGTCCGGGCGTATGATGCTTTGACGGACGTTGGCTGTGATGAGGTGCGGTTGTGGATTGTCTCGAGGCTTTGTGCTGGATCGAGTGTTGCTCGACTTCTAGATCCAGCGGATTTGCATGGTGCGGCCTTGCAAGCAGTTGTGCGATCCTGATCTGGCGGTGACTGGGCTCCGCGAGCGCACCTCGGCGAAGGTGATCTGTCTTTTGTGCTCTAGCTCTGGAAATGTCGGCTCAGGGCCGACGAGCCTGAGTAGAGCTCTCTCCAGCGAGCTGGTAGTCGCTGGTGGTGTGCTCCATCGTCGGTGCCGGTTCTTGTTGACCACCCGGCCTGTGGCGGCGGCCTTGCTGCGGACTGCAGTGGCCCTCGAAAGGTCTTCATGGGAGTTTCTCTCTCCAAGATCCGGTGGTTAACTTCGACGGTGAGATGCAATCTATGGGTGATGGCTTGATGCAGAGGAATGGTTGTGCAGCGACGGCGGTTTGCATGTAGCTGCTGGATCGTGGAAAAGTGCTGGCGACAACACATGTGTTACTTTGATGGTGTTGCTATTCGAGCACCCGGTCTCGAGCTCCGGGGTGAAAGCCTAGGTCTGCCCAAGTTGGCTATACCTGGCAATGGCGATGTTTCTACGTCGTTACCTTGTTGAAGACATTGCTCGGATATGCTCAGACTGTTCTTCAGGGTGAAAACCTAGATTCTGACCGTGGATGGTTGGATCCGGTGACGACGGCGCTTAAGCCTCACTCCCTTCCTGAAGGCGTTGCTGTTGAAGAACATCATCTTCTATGTGATGTCATAAAATAGTTGGTGCGGATATGGTCATTGTTGTAGCTTGCCAATTGCAGATCAGATCGCTTTGGGTTTTACTTTTTTCCTCGCCTACGCATAGTTTTGGTCTTAAATGACTTTGCTATTGCCGGCGTGTTTTTGTGTGCGTGTGTTGGTGTTGGCTGTGTGCATCCTAGCTATGCAGAGGCCGGGTATACTCATTGTGTTTGTATCCTCTTGATGCTTTATTTTGAGACAATAAAATCCACCCTTTGTCGAAAAAATGTGACAAATATCAACTGTACAAAAATTTGCTTGTTCAGGTAGCTAATACTTCTTACATACACGGTATGTGATAAAAGCCAATTATACAACAACTTGTCTATTCAGTTAGCTAATGGTACCGAAGCAACAGAATGGAGATAAGCATCCTTGATTTCATGTAGCTTGGCGGCCACCTCCTGCATGTTGATACGATCACCAGGAGATGGCTTGGTGCAAGAAAGGCCAACCTTTAGCATAGACAAAAGACATTCTGCACATTATTCCTTCAAGGCCATTGCAGTTTCCTCCAACTCCTGTAGCAGTTGGGGGTCAACAATCTCCAATACCCTACCGGGGAAGCTGGCCTCTATAAACTTCACAATGTTGAGTCCATCCTTAAATTTGTCATCAGTCGGCCTTCTTCGAATGAATATCTCAAGGAGAACGACACCAAAGCTGTAAACATCCGCGGCAGTTGAAACTTGACCGCCCCCAGCATATTCTACTAAAGAATGAAAAGAGCGAAGTTATTTCGCTTTCGCTGCTTAACATAGATGCGAGGAAAATGTACCAATTTCACACTAAAAAAAGACCGTTACCTGAAGC
The DNA here is from genome assembly GCA_011799875.1 of Thinopyrum elongatum. Classification (NCBI taxonomy): domain Eukaryota; kingdom Viridiplantae; phylum Streptophyta; class Magnoliopsida; order Poales; family Poaceae; genus Thinopyrum; species Thinopyrum elongatum. The sequence goes on along the minus strand of CM022299.1, from coordinate 52,255,709 downwards.
AGCGTATCCAATTGTCTCCATTACTGCAACAGAAGAAGAGTTACAGTTACCAAGAGATGACATTGTGGAACCAACTTTGAATCTTGCCAGGCCGAAGTCTCCAACATGAGCTGTCATATTCTCATCCAAAAGAATGTTGCTAGGCTTCAAATCACAATGAATCATTGCTTCTGGGTTGTTATGGTGTACATACTCCAGTGCATCCGCTACGTCCACCACAATACTTATCCTTTGAGCCATTGCAATGAGGTTCAAATCTGAAGAGCTTTCATACTGCCCAGTTGAGTATAGTAGTTTATGTAAGTCTCCTCGTGGCATGAGCTCATACACTAGAGCCTTGAAATCATTTCCATTAGAATCAATGCTAGAGCATGCAGTTAGGATAGGGACTAGATTGCGGTGTCTCACATTTCTCAACATATTACATTCTGCAATGAAGCTCTTGTGTGCCCCTCTTGTCTCTAGGTTGAACACTTTCACATCAACCTCTTTTTCATCATGAACTAGTTTCCCTTTATATACAGAACCGTAACTCCCTCTGCCAATTAGGTTGGACGTTGAGAATCCCTCTGTTGCTCTGGCTAGATCATTGAAAGAAACTTGGGGGAATTTTGTAACAAATGATGGTAGAGATGTAGATTTGCTCTTGTGCTTTCCTCTCGAGAGCAATAAGCCAAATATGACCATAGCAAGTGACATCAAACTAGCTATTGGGATAACTACTTTAAGCACTAAAGATTCCTTGTGCCTAGTTGAATTTGAAGGCATCACAGAACATGCTAACATATGTAACTCCAGTACCCCACCACAAAGCCCCTGATTTCCATCAATCCGCACGGCAGTTGCATTATTGAAGATCCCTTTTGTTGGAACCGCACCGTGAAGTTGGTTGAATGACAAATCTAGTTTCTCAAGAAGTTGTAGGTTTCCAAGAGATGTCGGTATTGACCCACTTAAGTTATTGGCAGAAAAATTCAAAACTTTGAGGTTGCTTATCTTTCCTAATGAAGTGGGAATGCTTCCGCTGAAAAAATTTGAGCCTAACTGAATTTCTTCTAAGCTTTCACAATCACCTAGTGTATTTGGAATATCTCCAGATAACTTATTTGAAGAAAGTTGAAAATATATGAGTTGTTTGGCATTGCCAATGTCATTAGAAAGTTGTTCATCAAGGTTGTTGGATGACAAATCAATTCCTATCATTGATGGGATTCTGAAGATCTCCACTGGAACTGAGCCTTGAAGATTGTTGTTGGAAATGTCCAAATATTGAAGCATTGGAAAGTCTCCAATGCTTGCTGGTATGTGACCAAAGAACTGGTTTGAGTGTAGAAAGAGCCCTCCTAGCTGAGACAAGTTTGACAAGGATGAGGGGATGGCCCCTGTAAAGAAGTTTCTCTCTAATACAATTTGCTGTAAATTTTTGAGAGTCCCAATCCACTCCGCAACCACACCTGTAAAGTTACCCCCCCCCCCCCCCCCCCCCCCCCCCCCCCCCCCCCCCCCCCAACCCCCCCCCCCCTCCCCCCCCCCCCCCCCCCAATGGTACAACAGTTAGGTTGCGAAAGTTTGCTATACCCAGAAGGAAAATCTCCTGATAGTTGATTGTCTTCCAAGTATAGATACTGGAGTTGATTGGAAAGGTTGCCTAATGAACTTGGTATATTCCCTGATAGTCGATTCATACTCATGGAGAAACTTTGTAGCTTTGTGCAGTTGCCTAAGCTGTCCAAAAACTCCCAATCTTCCCTGATGTGTGCTTGGAGTTGATTCAGTTCAAGATTCAACTGCGAGAGTTTGGTAAGTTTGTCAATCGTGTTGGGTACCAATCCGGTGAAGTTGTTACTCGACAAATCAATGCGGTGTAGATTGGAAGAATTAGTGAATGAACTAAGAATGTGCCCTAGAAAGAAATTGCCACCTAATAAGAGTATCTGGAGGTCGGGTAGAGAGGAACAAAGATTTGGTGGTACCTCTCCACTTAGACCATTGAGACCAAGGCCAAGGCCGATAAGAGTAGAAATATTCAAGATGGCTTGTGGGAACCTGCCTGACAACTGATTAACACCCATAGACAGGTATTGCAAGCTCGAAAAATATGCAAACTCACTTGGGATATTTCCCTTGATGTGATTATACTCACAATAAATGGCGGCTAATGTTGTGATATTGGCAAGAGAAGCTGGGATGGTACCAGTAAGTTTATTAGAAGAAATCCTCAACACCTGAAGGTGATGAGGCAAATCAGTGGGAAGTTGGCCAACTAGATTGTTAGTTCTAAGATTCAGTATCTTGAGCTTTGAGCTGTTTGCGAAACTCGGCACTGTTCCCTCCAGCGTGTTATTATTCAAGAGGAGCGTTTGGAGGTGATTCAGGCGACCGAGCATGGGTGGGATCTCTCCGGTGAGTAGGTTCTCCGTCAAGGCTAGAGAACGAAGGAATGTTAGGTTCCCAAGTGAAGAAGAAATGTGTCCTACCAAAACCTCGACTTGTAAGGTCTAGAGAAGTGACACGACATGGAGCCTTCACAGTGCACATGACACCTTCCCAATTGCAAAAGTGGGTGCTCTCATTCCAGGACATCAGGGCTTGCCGTGGGTCGAGACTGATTGCGTCCTTGAATCCAAGCAGTGATAACCGGTCTGTCTCGTTGTTTCCATGCAAGGAGGAGCTGCAGACGATGACCACATCATGTGCACTCAAAGTCGCCAGTACCAAGAGAAATAACTGTCCGACTATAGTAACTTTCATGCCCGGGTAGTTCTGTTGTACATATGTTGGTCGAGTTAGATTCCAGTACACTTTATAGGAATGCATAGTAGGATGAAGGAGAAATTTAAATAGTATATATAGCTAATATAATACTACCTCCGTAAACAAATATAAGACGTTTTAGGTCACTAGTAGTGGATATATTCATTAATTCATGGAATGCACTTGAACGTTCCAGTGTGAATTACTTATGCACCTGGGGTTTGTTGGTCTTCTTCTTGCAAGCTAGCTTTTACTTCCCTGACAAGAACAAGAGCTACGGCTGCTACAGCCTACAGGGCAGAGGAACTGGGAATTTAAGTGATTAGACTAATATAACATGTGTTAGCTGGTACTCCCTCTGTAAAGAAATATAAGAGCGTATAGATCACGCTCTTATATTTCTTTACGGAGGGAGTATTCATTACTCCATGGATTGTGTACGTAGTGTGAATTACGTAAGTACCTGCTCCTCCTCCTCCTCCTCCTCCTCTTCTTCTTCAAAAGCTACAGATGCTGCAGAGCAGAGGCGAGACGTACAAAGCATATAATGTGTGCAAAGGTTTGCAGTTTGGAGTGTTTGATCGACCTTCACCACTACGGCCTTACTTTATACTAGCTTGCCGCTGCCCGGTCATCTTCGTTTAGTGTGCAAGTGGTTTGATCAGAATATAATATCACGTCTGGAATACCAACTACCTTTTCAAAGCTAGATGCATGCATGCTATGCTTTCACATGACTATATATCCAAGTGGCAGAAAGAAGCATCGATTCCTTTGCCAGAATGGGCACCTGGTATATGTATGTAATATCTGTGTGCGCCATTTCAAAACAACTGCCTGCAATGCTCCCGGTTTTCCATTGATTAATATACAGTACTTCATAGTGCACCATTTCAAGACCTTGCCTACTCTTTCCATTGATTCTTTTTATTTTAAAAGAGAGGGTAAGAGTGACCATCACACAGAACTTATTCTGTTGTTTCTTTCTCCTTATCACAGCATCAGACTAGTACTTCTCTTGTTTCTTAATTGATTATTGCGCTCTGCCTTAATTTTGGGAAATGGTGTTACAGTGATCTTGTGATTTGGCTTGTCTTGTTCCATTCTGCAGGTAAATTTAACAAATGCCAACTTGGAAGGGGCAGGCAAGTGCTAAGTGTTTATCTCCGAATTCTGCCTGAAACCTTAACATATTTGGATTATCACCATGTGATCAATGTTGTAGTGATATCATCTTACTGCATCACCAAGTCATGTTCTTCTTTTTTTTCTCTCCAGATTTCGCTGATGCTCCACGGCGAGACGATCAACGGACTACCTCTGCAAAATTGCTGATGGGTGAGAAGAAAACCTGCAGGAACTTGCCATCCATTCTCTGAATCTCTTGTTCTTCATCTACATTTCTATTTTATGACATGGTTCTCTTGCTAATTGTGCTACTGTTGTGCACCAGGGTAAATTATAAAACTACCGGAAATGTCACAAAGGAGACTCTTTTTCTACAAATAAATAACAAGAATGAAAGAGAATGGAGAGACTAGAGAGTTCAGAGGCTGATTTAGTTCTTGAATAGTACTGCCAAATTTTTCTTTAACCTTCTTATGTCCCACACTGGAGAGTGTTCCGAATACACACAGAAAAAAATAGATGGTTGCTGGGAAATCAGTAGGTGGTGTCAGCAGGTTAGGCATGCCCCCGGCCTCTGCATCATGATGATGCATGCGGCCCTCTTATTAAAAATCCAGAAAGTATCGTCATAAAGGTTAGGCATGCATGTTTGGTTGAAGGGCAAAAAATATTACTGCCTCCGTTTCATATTAATTGCCACTGATGTATTACAACTTTGTACTAAATCAGCAACAATTAATATGAATCAAAGGGAGTAATAAATAAAATATATGTTTGTTTGGTAATATTGATGCTTGAAAATTATATTCATCTCAGTTTTTCAGTGCCTTGGGCTGATACAGTAACACACACAAGTACAACAATTTATTCAGGTAGCTAATGTTACTGAAATGCTAACGTAAATCCGGGTAGGTCGTTGAAAGAAACTTTGGGAAATCCGGGTCCTTGCATACATTACAGAGATTAGCTTCTCAAATATGCATCCCTGATTCCATGTAGCTTGGTAGCGACCTCATGCATGGTGATACGTTCACCTGGAGATGGCTTGGTGCAGCAAAGGCCAATGTTTAGAATAGGTAGCAGACAATTTACACTTGTTTCCTTCAACGCCACTGGAGTTTCCTCCAATTCCTGTAGCAGCTGGGGATCGACAATCTCCAATACCCTATCAGGGAAGCTAATCTCTGTAAACTTCACAATGTTCAGTCCATCCTTAAACATGTCATCAGTTGGCCTTCTTCGAATGAATATCTCGAGGAGAGCGACACCAAAGCTGTAAACATCTGCGGTTGTGGAAACTTGACCACCTCTTGCATATTCTACAGATTAATCAATAGAAAAGTAGTTAATTTTACTTTCATTGGTATACAATGCAGAAAAAAATGTGGTGACATGATTTGAAAGTAAAATGCAGAAAAAAATGTGGTATCCAATTGTTCCCATTATGGCAACCGAAGAAGAACTTGAGTTACACTGAGATGATGTGGTCGAACAAACTTTGAATCTTGCCAGGCCAAAGTCTCCAACATGAGCAATCATATTGTCATCCAAAAGAATGTTGCTAGGTTTTAGATCACAATGAACCATTGTGCCTTCGTTGTTGTGGTGTAGGTACTCCAGTGCATCTGCTACATCCACCAAAATGCTTACGCGTTGAGCCATTGTAATGAGGTACAAATCAGAAGAGCCTTCATGGTCCCGGTTCGAGTATAGCAGTTTATGTAAGTCTCCTCTTGGCATCAGCTCGTACACTAGGGCCTTGAAGTCATTACCATTAGAATCGATGCTTTAGCATGCAGTTATGAGATGGACCAGATTACGGTGCCGCACATTTCTCAACACGTCACATTCTGCAATGAAGCTCTTTTGCGCTCCTCTTGTCTCTAGGTTGAAGACTTTTATGGCAACCTCATTTTCATATTCCACTAGTTTTCCTTGGTATACAGAACTATAACTCCCTCTGCCAATTAGGTTGGACGTTGAGAATCCATGTGTTGCTTTGGCTAGGTCGTTGAAAGAAACTTTGAGAAATTTTGTAGCAAATGATGGCAGTGATACAGAATTCCTCTTATGTTTTCCTCTCCAAAGAAATAAAACAAATATGACCATAGCAAGTGACACCATGCTGGCTATTGGAGTAATTATTTTGAGCATCAGGGATCTCTTGTGCCTAATTGAATTTAAAGGCATAACAGAACATGCTAGCATGTGTAACTCTAGTACCCCACCTCAAAGCCACTGATTTCCATCAATCCGCACAATAGTTGCATTCTTAAATATCCCTTTTGTTGGAACCTCTCCGTTTAGATGGTTGACTGACAAATCTAGTTTCTCAAGAAGTTGTAGGTTGACAAGAGATGTTGGTATTGACCCAGTTAAGTTATTGGCAGACAAATTCAAAACTTTGAGGCCGCTTATGTTGCCTAATGAAGCAGGAATACTTCCGCTGAAAATATTCGAGCCTAGCTCGATGTCTTCTTTTTTTAGAAAAGGAGGATGACCCCCGGCCTCTGCATCTGGGCGATGCATACGGCCATTTTATTAATTATTCTCACAAGACCTTACAAAGTAATACCACAGTAAGACTAAAGCCGCCATCTAAGCAACAAACTGTCGCTACACCTATCCAGTTGATGAAGGGGCGCAGATAGCCTGGGCCTAATACCAAACAGACATCGCAGCCAAACATAACATTTAAGACCTGAGGACCCATCCAGAACGCCTGCCGGGCATGGGTCTTGCTGGTCCGGCGTGCTCTCAGAGGCCGCCGCCGCCAACTGCCACTGCTCCATCTTCAGAACTGTACGGATGCATCAACCTTGCTCGGTCTAGCTATCGTCGACGCCACCACGGTGCCCAACGACACCTCCTCCCTGCGCGCAAACAGCTGAGCACGTTGCGGTCGCCACTGATACACCTCAGCACCATGCTGCCAAGTACCACCAGCCGACACAGTTTGAAGTCTTTGGAAGATCTGTCGTGCGTAGCACCTGCCGACCAGGCATGACAAAGCGTAGCACCTGTCGGTCAGGCATGACTTGACATCTCCACCGAAGCTCCGTGCAAGACGAAGCCGCTCCACCTCCTGCCTCTGACTTCCAGCGTTGCTCCACAAACGATGCTCCCAAGAGAGAAACGACACCGCAGTGCCGCCATCGTCCGATCTGGAACACCAGATCCTAGGGTTTCCCCCAGAGCAGCACGAGTGGGTCGACAGTAGTTACACGACGATGCCTCCATCAAGGTAACGGCGTAGACCGCCGCCATCGCCTGCCAACGGCTCGGTTTTCACCGGCAACCATGTTTCCCCAACTCGCAGCCGGGACTAGATGATGGATCTCGAGATCCGATCACCAAGCCTCTGGCCGGCCATCTCTGACGAAGAAGATGACCACCACCATTGGCCAGCGAGACGACGCGAGATGAAGTAGGGCGCTGCCAGCGTGCGTCCTGGCCAGCACCACCGGCGCTCAGCCCGTCCCGGACCACGCCTCATGGCCGAGGGCAACGGCAAGCGCTGCCACGACGAGGACGTAGACCGGAAGCCCAGATCCGGCCCACCCGCGCGCCGTCATGTGGCCACCACCAAGCGCCGTTCAGGGGCAGCCCCGCCGCCGTGAGGGACGCCGCCCCACGGGCAGCAGGCGCCAACCACCGGCGGAACACCGCCGCGCGCCACCGGCCGCCGCGAGATCTGCGCGAGAACGACGAGGACGCCCCGCCGCCACCTTCCCTGGGGACCACGCGGGCTTCGCCGGTGTCCCCTCCGGCGGCGGCGAAGCGGGGGAGGAGCGGGAAGGGGCGGCTGGCGGCGCGGTTAGGGTTTCCCCCGTGCGCCAGAGGCGACGCGCGGGGGACGCGCGGTTATATCGAGCTTTCACAATCACCCAAAGTGTTTGGAATATCTCCGGATAGCTTGTTCGATGAAAGTAACAAATGTACGAGTTGTTTGGCATTTCCAATGTCGGTAGGAAGTTGTCCATCAAGGTTGTTGGAAGATAATTTAAGTATGAACATTGTTGGAATTTTGAAGCTCTCCATTGGAATTCTACCAGTAAGATAATTGTTGTAAATGTCCAAACATTGAAGCATTGGAAAGTTTCCGAGGCTTGGTGGTATATGACCAATGAACTGGTTCGAGTCAAGATATAGCCATCCTAATTGAGACAAGTTTGACAAGGATGATGGAATACCCCCGGTGAAGTAGTTTCCTCCTAAATCTACTAGTTGCAAAGTTTTAACAGTCCCGATCCACTCTGGAACCACACCCGTAAAGTGATTAGCCCCCAATGATAACAGAATAAGGTTGCGAAGGTTCGCTATGCCCGAAGGAAAATCTCCTGATAGTTGATTTTCTCCCAGGTATAATTCTTGGAGTTGATTGGAAAGGTTACCCAGTGAACTTGGTACATGCCCCGATAGACGATTCCAACTCAGGGAGAACATCTGCAGCTCAGTGCAGTTACCTAAGTTGTCCAAAAATACCCAATCTTGCTTGCTATTAGCTTGGAGTTGATTTTGTCCAAGATTTAAATACGAGAGTTTGGTAAGTCTGCCAATCGTGGTGGGCACCAATCCGGTGAAGTTGTTGATTGATAAATCAACATCATATATATTGGAAGCATTAGTGAATGAATTAGGAATGTTTCCTATAAAGAAGTTCTCGGCTAATACAAGTATCTGGAGATTGGGCAGAGAGGCACAGAGATTTGGTGGTACCTCTCCACTTAGACTATTGGGACCACTGGCGGAGCCTTGTGGAGGCCAAACGGGGTCATGACCCCCCCTACAAAACTGCATTTGTTTTAGTATACGTATATATGGGGTATATATATTAAGTGTTTTAGCCCAGCCATCGGTGGATGACTCCCTTTCAATCCGATTAACTTGTGTAGTCCATACTCCATAATTCCATATGTACAAAGCTATAGCTAGCTAGCACAAGCAGCTTAATTAATTGTACGTACAAAGCTAGCTAGCTAGTACAAGCAGCTTGATCGATTGTTGTACGAGTAGCTTCCTGCTTGTTGCTGCATCGGACTACTTGCTTGCTAGTTGGATTCGCCCTCTACTTGTTGCATCTGCTGGCATTAGAAAGATTTTCCGTCTACTTGCTACTGCATATGCATGGAATACGACGAGTCGGCAACCAACAATTAATGAGCCTGACTGCCAAAGGATGGAAGAAGCAAGATGTGCTCGATTACCATGTAATTTTGTATGATTCACATCTGTTTTCATGCATATTTTGCTTTCACTCAATACTACTAATATAATACTCCTTACATCTCTATTTACATGGTACTCCCTCCGTTTTTATTTGCTCTGCATATTAGGTTTGACTGAAGTCAAACTTCGTAAAGTTTGACCAAGTTTATAGGAAAAAATATAAACATTTACCGTAACAAATCTATATGATGTGAAAGTACATTCAATAAAGAATCTAATGGTATTGATTTGTTATTGTATATGTTAATATTTTTGTTTATAAACTTTGTCAAAGTTTGCAAAGCTTGACTTTGACCAAAGCTAATACGCGGACTAAATAAAAACGGAGGGAGTTCCATCGTGTTTCGTGATTAAATTGGAGCAATAATTGGACAATTAATATATTATTAGTCACATGTTATTAAATTATGGTAAATATTAAAGCCCGACTCAGGTTTTTAGCGTTTTTCATCAAACACCCAGATTTACCATGTGAAAACAGATGAATTTGCCATGCTTACGGAAATGATTTGCCATGTTCTAAAGTGAAAATTGTCATGTAGTGTAAAAATTATTAGAAAAATTGCCATGCTGTAACTACTAATTGCCACACATTATTCAATCGAGATCCGACGTACATGTGGGCATCAGATTTTTAACCCTACGAATCTGACCTCAAATGTATATTGAAATACTAAGTTATGCTGTTGGAAACTATTTTTAATTTTTAATTGATTACTATAATTTTTATGACACATAAACATGTTTTATTGGTCAAACTGATGGTCAAAATTGAACCTTGGAATATCTGAGCGCCATAGAAATAAGGACGGAGGGAGTATATTTTGGCAGATATACGCATTAATTCATGGAATGTGTCTTGCTGTGAATCACTTACGTACCTGGGGTCTCCCTTTTCTTGTTCTTCTTCTAGTGTTTCATTGTCTGGTTAGACAAGAGCTAGAGCTGGTGCAGGGCGGAGGCGAGAACATGGTTTAGAGTTTGAGTGTTTGATCCAGCTTCAACATTGCAGCTTACTATATAGGCACGAACCTCGAATAAAAATGCACTAGCTTTCTGCTGCCCACTCCCAAATGATGCACTAGCTAGCTAGATACAAGTACAATGCATTATAAGTACATGGGTTCAGATCATCGTCGTTTAATCTAGTGCACAAGTGGTCTGATCAGCACATATAATATCACGTGGGAATAGCACCCACTTCACCTTTCAAACCTGGATGCATGCATGCCTGCATGCTAGCTACGTTTTCACATGGTTATCCAAGGACGGGGTTTGCTACTATGGCGTGCGTCAGGCAGACTGCCGCTAGTATAGACTTTTGACTTGGCAGGCCGGGGTTAGGCCGGAATCCACCCAAGGACGGGTCAGCGTAGGCTATCTACGCGTGTACAAAATATACTAGTATTACATATAGTGTTCAATAACTGATTAACCTCGCCTACTCTTCCCATCGATTCATGTACTTCCATAGATTATCAAAGGATCAGGTCCCTTTCTGTGATCAAGCAGCAGGCAGGTTCTGACTGAACTTTCATTCTAGTATGTCGAAATGAAACAGAACCTCTGAATATTCAGAGTGCTTTGGGTGTTTTTCTGAATCTGTGTTCTTGCTGCAGTCTATACCGCGGCAGACCAACTTCAAAGGTGAAACCGCGCAAAGCTGCTCGGCGCCAGCTTCTTCGATACAGACCTCACAGGGAGTTGCCAGAATAACTTCATGGACTACATCTGCAAAATTGCTCACGGGTGAGAAGAAACCAAGTGTTAGTATGTAGGAACGACTTATCATCCATTCGCTTCATCTCTTGTTCTCCGTCTGCATTCGTCTATGATGACATAGTTGTTAGTAATTTTTTTGCAATTGTTGTGCACCAGGGTAAATGCAACTGCCGAAAATGCCACACAGGAGACTCTCTTCTGCAACCGAAGATGAGTTTGGGTTACAAGGAGATAACTTTGCGACAGCCACCTCATGCATGTTGATACGTTCACCCGGAGAAGGCTTAGTGCAGCAAAGGCCAACATTTACACGAGGCGTATCCAATCGTTCCCATTATGGTGTAGATACTCCAGTGACTAAGCTACATCCACCACAATGCCTATCCTTTGAGACATTGTAATAAGAGTAAAATTCATCCATGGTACTCAAACTTGCGCCGCGAGCTCACTTTTAGTCACTGTATATAAAAAGTTGGTCAATACGGTCACTAACCTGCCGTATAGCTTTGTATTTTTCTGAGTTGACCGGTCAAACACAGTGTGTAACAATGTTCTCTCTTTCTTCCCACGTGGGTCCCACCCGTCAGTGAAAGGAGAAAAGAAGGAAAGAAGGATAGAGGAGAAGAAAAAACTTTGAGGGAGTTAGGGATTCGAACCGGACACCTCCCGATGAGCCTCGCAGTCTCGCACGCGCTAGCCAAATGAGACATCAACGCCATATATATTTTGCTAATAGATTAGATTTATTATTTTCTAAACAAAAGAATACACGCACACAACGCATGATACACACGCACACGAGATTATGTGGTTGCTCGCGCTGATTTTGCATGTGTTCGTGCACCAGGCTCGGCTATGTTTGCTGGGTACTAATTGTCACCAGGTTTTTTTTTCAAACGAAATTTTCAAAAAAAAAGAGACCGGTTTCTTGATATTTCGGTGACCCCCGTAAAAAACGATACTAGAATATTTGAATTTAAGCGACCAAGCAATGTCAAATATGCTTCGTATATATGTTTGGGTATAACTCAGCAATTGGCATAGCGGTAGGAGCCGCAACATGTCATCTTGCAGCCTAAGTTCAAGGCAGTAGTGGATCTAGGGGTGGGGTGGTGGGGGCCATGGCCCCCGCATACCATTTGCAGATTTTCTTTTACTAGTGCATTCGTATGTATATTCAGTACTTTATTAACTATTTGTAATGTGTTTTGACAAAAAAACTACTACCCTTTTGTAACGTTGCCCCACGTTGGTCAAATTCTAGATCCGCCACTGGTTCAAGGCACTGTCTTTAACTTTTCTTTTTCTCTTTTGTGTTATATGAGCATAAAAAAGAAACTGGCCGTGGGGGTTCATATTAAAATCAAATTCGCGACCATAGATAGTAAGTAACTAATCCATGATGACCACTTGACCACCAAGTAGTTCATGCAACATATGAGTTAAACATAATATATTTTGGTGCTAAATATTTTTTAATTTTAAAATTCATTTTGAAACTCTCAGGCGAAGATAAACCAAAATTTCCAAGATTGTGATTGTGTGCGCGCGTCACGCGTTGCATGCGTGCCTGTGTCTGCTGCTAAAATAATTAGGAAAAAGTCCAAAATAAACCTTAAACTCGTAGACGGAAGCTAAATCGAACTCTGAACTTCCAATCCCTGAAATTGGCACACCAAACTCTTCGATCCCGGTCTATTTTGAACCTTGGCAGCGTTTCCAAACAGGGATTGTTGACGTGGCGGGTTGAATCCCGGGATTGTTGACTGTGCACGTGATTGGGCCGGCCCAACAGGCGCGAAGCGAGATTTTTTTTCTTTTTTGTTCAATCTATTTTTATTTCCTTTATGTAATACGTGATGTGTAATAAAAATACCCAAAAAATAGTCAACTGTTGATTGCACAGGGGTGGCCCACCACGGGAAGCGAGTTTTTTTTGCTTTATCATAACGCGCAACCTATAAAAAAATTCAAAGAAAATAGACAACCCAGAGAGAGTCGAACATGTGAACTGGAGCTGCTGAACTCGTCGCGCAAGCCACCAGAAATGCCTGCTACTGATTTAATGAGAGGCCCGATTTATTTAATCACATACCGCAAAGTCCAGATTAGGAAGAAACATTTTTAAGGGCAAACAAATACGGAAAACATAAACAATTTGTGAAAACGAACAACTTTTTGAAAACAGAATCAATTTTGAAAAAGTGAACACTTTTTTAAACATAATTTTTTTGAATAAATGGGAACAAATTTTGAAACCTGAACAAAATAAAAAATGCACTTTCTGACAATTTTAAAAATGGGAGCAACTTTTCGAACCTGAACAAATGTGTGAGAAAAATGTTGAATACTCCCTCCATAAATAAATATATTGATCTAAACGCTTTTAAATTTCTTTACAGAGGGAGCTTTTTAAAGAATGAACAACTTTTAAAAACTGGGAACACTTTTTGAAACATAAACATGTTTTGAAAGAATGGGAACTAATTTTAAAACCTGAACACAATTTTGAAGTGTGAACATTTTTGAATATTTTAAAAATGGGAGCAACTATTTAAACAATGTAAAAAACTGTTTGTATAGTTTTGTAAAATGTTTATTGACATTTTGGAAATGTTAAACATGTATTTGGTAAAATGTTACTGTATATTCGATTTTTTTTGTAAACGTGTATTTTTAAAATGTACATAATGTATTTGTAAAATGTCGAAAGTGCATCAAAAAATAAGTTTCATGTGCGTGTTAATGTATATAATAAATTTGAAAAATGTCGAAAGTGTAACAAAAAGAAAATAAAAAAAATATCAAAGAAATCAAGAAATAAACAAAAGAAAACCAAAATATCATGAAGAAAAAAACCCAAAGAAAACTAGTGAGAAAATATAACGAAGTGAAAAAAGCCGAAGAAAACCAATGAAAATGAAAAAACCAAAGGAAAAACAAAAGAAAATGAAAACCATAGCAGAGAGGCGCACAAGCGACTGCTCTAATGGGCCGGCCCATTTTAATTTGCCACGTCAGTGAATACCAAGGAAATGCTCTTAAGGTTTAAAATAGACCGGGATCGAAGAGTTGAGTGTGCTGATTTCAGGGATTGGAAGGTTTATTTTGGACTTTTTCCAAATAGTTACACTCTACCATGTGACTGACAATGTGTTGCGCTCGGGTGGCTAGCGCATGCGAACCTGACGCTGAGGATTCGGCACTGAGTCACCAACTCACGCAGATTTTTTTTTTCTTTATTACTTTCTTCCATTTACGGACAGATGGGACCCGTGGGATGGACAGTTGAACGGTCAATCCAGAGAAAATACGAAGCTATACTTCAGGCGGTGACTGTATAATCATGAAAATGTACCGTATTAACTATGTTCTTAAGTACAAGGACCAAAGTGAACTAGAGAGACAATACAGTGACCACCGATGCATTTTAGTCTTGTAATAAGGTTCAAATCTGAAGAACGTTCATAGTCCTGACTTGAGTATAGTAGTTTATGTAAGTCTCCACGTGGCATGAACTCATATGCCAAGGCCTTGAATTTGTTACCATCAAAATCAATGCTTGAGCATGCAGTTAGGATTAGGGCCAAATTACGGTGCTGCACAATTCTCAACGCGTTGCTTTCTGCAATCAAGCTCCTTTTTGCCCCTCTTGTCTCTAGGTTGAAAACTATTACCACAACCCCATTTCGGTCTTCAGCTAGTTCTCCTTTATACACAGAATTGTATCTCCCTCTGCCAATTAGGTTGGACAACGCTGGAAATCCTTATGTTGCTCTAGCTAGGTCGTTAAAAGAAGAACAACCATGCTGGGCCGGAAATGCTACCAAACACACCCGAATGCATGTACTCAGCATGTACGTATAAGAGAAGAACAACCATGCTGGGCCGGAAATGCTACCAAACACACCCGAAGAGACCAAGCATGCATATGCACGTGCAGTATTGGAGCGTGGAGTGTTGTTTTAATTTTATAGTGCTGCTGGCCAGCGTCCACTGTTTAGTCCACTCTCGAGAGTCTGAGTAGTGCGTTGCAAGCTGCAAAATCGGTAGTGGCAGGCGCACGCACCGATTCTTTTGACTGGGTCAACGCATTTGTTGGAGCATTGGCCGACCCGGTTGGGTTGGGTTGGGCCGGAACCCACCTCAGACCCGGTCCAGGAACACAAGGGAAAAGGAAAAGAAAAACGCAGGAGCAGGCCCCAGCGGTCAGCGTGGGGAAATGCCGCGACCGACATCCCCGAATCTAATGCGCGCCGGGATTCGGGCCGACCCGCACTAATTCCCTCGCTAATCCCCGGCGCACCGACGCGTATATATAGTGTGGCACGATAATAAAACACATTTGGGCTCGTAACTCCGTGACAGCTCCCGTCCCCCGCCCCGCCCCGGTCCCGTCCCTATCTCGTCGGATCGCCACCCACTCGCCTCGCTCTCCCCCCACCCCACTCCACTCCGATCCCCCGCCGCCCCAGATCCGCCCCAACCCTAGCGTCGCCGCCGACGCCGTCACCCCCTCCCCGGCACCGCCGCCGCCGCCATTACAGGTACCCTCTCCTCCCCCCCGCAGCAGTCGCCGGGTTTTCCGTTCGAGCCCGCGCCAAGGTCGACCGATCTGACTGACTGCGCGCCGCGGGGGAGGCGCGCGCCCGCGGCATTGCGGGACTTCGTTTCTCTTAGGTGTTTCGGAGTGTGGGTTGTTCGATCTGACGCGGCGGGGGGTTTACTGTTTGTCGTCGGCGCAGGGTGATCGAGGAGAGGAGAGAAGCTTGGCCGAGTGGATCGATCCGGTCGGTCAGGGTGGGGACCAAGGAGCGGAGGATGTCGAGGAGGGCGGTGAACCCCGGCCGCCGGGCCTCGGACGGGGGCCTGCCCACCGTCGCCAGCCTGCTCCACCACAAGTCGCGCTCGCCCTCCGTGCTCACCATCGCACTGCTCCTGCTGGTAACCACTTTTCCCCATGTTCCCTCACAGGAGTGCTGACGCTGTTGTTTGGCTGAATGCTGAAGACGTTTCTGCTGCTGGTTGTTGGCTTGTTTGTTTGCAGGGAGTGATTATTCTGATTGTATACTTCAACAGCGGCTCAGGTGGGTTGCAAATTCCCAGCTTCGGTACGCGTTTTCCTTGTCGTGTGTCTGTGTAATTGCTGTGTAGATTGCAAAAATGGCTGGCAAAACAGCAACAGTGCCATGAAGCAGCTCTGTTTCTCTGTTCTCTGCTCTGCTTTCAACTGAACTTGTTTCAGTTAGCAACTGGATACTGAATTTCAGAGTATGGGTGCTTGTAATGAGGTTACTGCGATAATGTATCTAGAGTTGAATTGTATTGTACCTGCTGTTTATAGATTAATTGTTCATGTACACTTCATTTGAAAATAAACATGTTGTCACATGTTCAAACAGTATCGGGAGTTCTGGGACTATTATATGGTGTTATGGATATACTTTGTGATTCAAGTTACTGATATGTGGTCTGGTCTCAGTGGGAAAGATGCAAATATTGTGATCTAATACTTCTTGTTTTGACTATTTCTGCAATGGCAGGTGTAACTGTTACGAGCAGAGAAGCTGTGAGCAGAGCTGAAGGTATATAATTCTTTTGTGTCGCTGTTCCGTGTGTCAAGCCGAATGCTACTCTTATTATAGAGTGCCCTGATGCAAGTTTCTGAATTATGCCTCTTCAACTTGCGAGTTGGGATATCTTGTGAACGTTTTAATTTTTAAACTCGAAACTGTTCCCTTTTCTGTTTGATTCAAGCTTACTCTCGTTATAATGTATTGTGCAGTTGTTGTTTCAAACTGTTTTGCTACAAGTACCATAATTTGCATTGAAGATATTATATTCTGTTGTTGTATCATTGTTTAATAGCATCACAGCACATGATGCTCACATGAGACATCCACATTATGTGTGTTGATTTGATAATAGGAGTGTCCTCGCCCTGGGCCTATACTGCATTTTGACTCCTATGTTTGTTCTTCTAGCCTCCTAGTTTTGTTTGTTACTTGGTTGTCTTTAGTTTTCACTAGGAGATGTGATAGTGAATAGTTAATATCCTCGCACAACAAGGAAACTGTATCTTACCAACATAATTTTGTTGTGTGGTTCACTCTAATCATGAAATTTGTTATCCTTGTTTACTCTGTTATATCATAATTGTCAGAATAGCCAAGTAGCAAATCCCCAAAGTTATAATAAACTATCTCAGAAATGGTTAATTATCAGCTTGTTACAGGCCAACACTGATATTTTACAGTGGCCTGGTCTTCAGTGAACATTGATGTTTGGTTCATTGGTTGATCTCATTGCGTTGTGTGTTACTGTCTTCTTTGTATTTTGTTTCCCAGATCATGATTGGGAGGAATTGTATGGTCCTCCTTTAATTACCTCCTTTGTTTTGCATTTGCATCCAGGTTCTTGCACATCAGAAGTTATCGAGGCACTTCCTTATCTTAAAAAGGCGTATGGCAGTGCTATGCAGAAGGTTCTCCATGTAGGCCCAGATAGTTGTACAGTAGTTTCTAACTTGTTGAAAGAAGGGAAGGAAGCATGGGGAGTGGAGCCTTATGATTTGGACGATGCTGATAGTAGCTGCAAAAGCCTTGTGCGCAAGGGCTTTGTCCGTTTGTCTGATATCAAGTTCTCTCTTCCATACCGCCCAGATTCTTTTAACCTTGTTGTCGTGTCAGATGCTTTGGATTATCTGACCCCAAGGTATCTGAACAAAACACTTCCTGATTTAGCAAGGGTCTCCACCGATGGCCTTGTTATCTTTACTGGTATGCCCTTTTCTTTTCAGCTGGAGACATTTACTTCCTTTTCTTTGGGTGGACCTTTATTTGACATGTAGTTGCATGTATTTGTTCGTCTTCAGATTAAAAGATATTTTCCTTCTTAAAAAATTATCAGATGATACTTTTGTTAGACCTAAAACTTACTATAAGTGATAACATTACTGATCTTCTTTGTATGTATATCTGAGATATAGAGAGCAATCTTTTTTATTTACTTTTTCCTTGATCCTGCCATTGTTCCACCAATAGTTGAGGATGGCTCCCCTCGAACTTATTTCTGATAATACCGTTATTAAGTAACGTACCAGTGTTCTTTTGGATATAACATAGCCCACAAAACACAACTTTGACCACTAGTTTCTGTCATAATATATATTTGTAGAGCCCAACAATTATAGTGCTATATGGAAGTACTTTCCGAATCAAATCTACAATTCCTTTGTGTCCAGTATAGATGTTTGTAAACATATTGGTGCCAAACTGTAAAAGTTTTGGCCGCGCACGTCCTGAACTGCCTCTCTTTTCTGACTTGTTAGGGAATAGTAGTAGGGTTTGATGTTTGTATTTATACATTATTATTTCTGTGGTATATGTACATGTTTTGCTTGTGTCTGGTGGATGATATAAAATATCCAAGCTAATATTTATTTCTGTTACTCCTATCCAGGCAATCCAGGACAGCAGAAGGCTAAAGTTTCTGAGCTACCAAAATTTGGAAGACCGGTACGTACAAATGACTTCTCATTGCTGGCATGGTGGCCTTAAGAAATGTTTCCTATATGACTTCCAAGCTTATGATGTTGACTTTACTGAACTCAAGCTAAACATCTTGAACACATTTCATGCTCATGATCCAAAAAGGAATCATTTCAAATCACTGAAGAGTTCTGTGTTTACCCTATAGATTAATAATCACCCAGAGATCTGTGCTTATGCTTTACCTAATCTTGCTTATGTGACATCTGTTGTTTGGATGTATCACATCATAGAATGAAGTTGTATCTCATTTTCTCATATCTTAACCAAGTTTCTGACCTACCGTGTTACACAGCAGTATTGCATATTGCCAAGTCTGTTAGGCTGTACATTTGTGCTATTGATTGTTAGATTTGTCTGATGTAGTGCAAGTATTCACATGCTCCAGAACCTGTAGAATAAATCACACCTGACTGTAGGCTATTCTGATGATACTTCTTCGATCCTAGTGATATAGAGCCCTTCACTGAAAAAACCTCCTGTTTTTGTTGACAGGCAAAGTTGCGTAGTAATTCATGGTGGACGCGCTACTTTATCCAGACAGGCTTGACAGAGAACGAAGGGCCGTTGAAGAAGTTTGAGCAGGCGGCTTCAAAGGGCAACTACGAGCCGGACTGTCAAATCTTCCACCTCAGCTCATAGTATCTTGCTGCTGATCGGGGCAACGTCTATCCATGACACCTTGGATCACCGCCACACCGTTTTTGTAAGCAATATCATCCCCCGCGGACTCTGTGCGGAGGAACTGTGTCACACGAAAGAGAGCCAGCCCTTCTGCCGTAGGTAGCTTGTGTAGAGAGGCTTTACCTCCTGTTGCTAGAAAGATTCTTTCCGGAGATTAAATTATGTGTTACTATTAAGCAAGCAAGGCCAGACGACAGATATATATGCGAGAACTTTACTACACTGTTGTACTATGTGTTACATTATTGGGTGTCAAATGTAAACTCCTCCCAAGGGAGGCTGATTGTCATGTGTCATGTCCCTTTCTTGTGACTTGGATGGGTGTCATTATCGTAATTTGGGTGATGCTTGAGGTGGACCAGTTCCTTGGGTTCAGATGCTTGAGAAGGATGGTCTACCAGACATGGGTTTTAAGCATAGATATACTATAGTATGTTTGCAATGACAGGTTTAGTTGAGGTCCTAATTTGAAGCCTCACTAACAACAGTGGATAACCAACCCCATTATACTATGTCATAAGGTGAGGTAAGATGTCGAAACCAAATGTCTGTATTATATTTTGTTCTTTGTATTGGCCTTCTTGAAACTGAACTAGCGGGTTTGTTCTGTCTCTGACTTGTATACGCATTGCATATTCATATTCCATACCTGTCGCGTGCACAGAGAATTGCATCTTGTCCTCTCTTGAAGTGCAGACATCAACTTCCCCTCACAAAATTCATTTCCTCCACAGGCATGCAACCCATCACCATCATCATCACCCATCTCTCCTCCTTCTCTCATTGACTAATTCAGTCAAGCTAAGCAAGGCCATAATCATCCGCTAACCTTTGATTAGCTAAGACTCAAAGCACATTTTGGCACATATCTTGTTATAGCTGTCTGTCTATAAAACCCCGTACAACAATCTTTTGCCTCTATCCTTTGCTTCTGCGCCCATATACGAGAAGAAAAACAAACACAAGCAGCATGGAAGGCTTGCTGCCGTTCCTGTACAGGGCCATCATCTTCCACTATGCCAAAGGCGGGTGGTGGGCGGCCACCGGCGACAGCCCCTTCCTCGGCAGCGACTCGCCATCGGCCTCGCGGTACTACTATGTCCGCCTCGCCGGCAGCGCCAACGACTCTGGCCGGCTCTGGTTCGCCCCCGCTTCTCCTCAGGCCAGCCGCGACGCGCTCCTGTGATTGAATGAATGGATGGATCATCTTCTCTCGTTTCCGGGTCCTTCTTCTTTCTTCTTCAGTAAATTTTAGGCGTGGGTGTATGGTATGGATGACCTCTGGGTGTTGTACAGTATGGTTTTGTGGTTTGCATCCGCAGGAAAAACAAACTGGATCAAAGATTTACAGTACTATAGTAGTACGTTCTAGTTAAATACAGTGACGATCTTCTCTCGTTTCCGGGTCCTTCTACTTCAATAAATTTTAGGCGTGGGTGTATGGTATAGATGACCTCTGGGTGTTGTATAGTACTGTTATGTGGTTTGGTACCGCATGAAAACAAACTGGATCGAAGATTTACAGTACTATATATATATACGTACGTTCTAGTTAAATACAGCGATGATGTTGCTGCTGCGGTCACCTCAAGATTTCACTGATTTGGCTTGACTTAGGAACGTCAGCAGCAGCTAGCAGTATTTCTTACATTCTCGTCAGTAGCCTGGATACTATAGTGATGTTGTGACCAGGATGCCTGCTTCGAACACTCTCAATTTCGTCATAATGAATGCTTAAGCTTTCTAGCTTTTATTTACATGATCTACATAATGGTGGCAATCTGCATAATACTCCCCCCGTTCCTAAATATTTGTCTTTCTAGAGATTTCAACAAGTGACTACATATATACGGAGCAAAATGAGTGAATCTACACTCTAAAATATGTCTATATATATCCGTATATGGTAGTTCATTTGAAATCTCTAAAAAGACAAATATTTAGGAACGGAGGGAGTACAAGATTTCTAGGCTGAACGGTCTTCACCCTACCCTAGAAATGGCAAACTGAAAATGTTTGCCAAGTTGACCAGGAGTGCGATTTACTCCGCACAAAGAAGCACAAGATGTTTCTCCAGTATACATGCGGCAGCAGATGTAGGAAATACAGCCTTTATTAAACCCAAATGATCAAGGACTATGAATTAAAAAGCCTCCTCGTCTCCGCGAAGGTCATGTCTGCAAACTGGTTGAGCCTTAACTTGTAGCTCGCGCCCGACTTGTTGACCTCGTGCACGCGCCTTGCCGTCTTGCTAAATGTCTTGAACCGGCGCCGCATCTCGGCAGGGCTGCGCGATAGCTCATGATACTTGCACCAGTACTCGTACACGGGCCACAGGGATTCCTTGGACTTGAGGCAATTCTCGTCAGCAACATCGAGGCAATCTATGTCTTCTGAATCGGGTCCCATGCATTTCTCTTCATCTTCCGGCTCTGTCATTCAGCAGGCATAGATAGATAGTCACAATTTGATTGATTTTACGCAAAGTTTTAAATAGCGCGCTAAGCCTTTTAGCGGCGGACCTCTTCTAAATGCTATAGCATGCTATAACGATGCTATAGCGTGCTATTTAAAATGTTTGCTCATGTGTTTGGAGAAAAGACCCTTAGCGCAGGACCTTTTCTAAATGCTATAGCGCGCTATAGCTCCGCTATAGCGCGCTATTTAAAACCATGATTTTACGATGCCCAGATCAACTGCACTACTATTGCACGATCGGCCCCTGCAAGGCAGAACTATATAGGAGTATATATATACGCCTGTTGGATGCGTGGTGATTCCGAATGAATGAGTATGCCAAATCCGTGCCTGCTTATTCAAAATTCAAATAGATGTATCTATTGATAATAAGAAAAAATAATGGGAATTTCAAGCATTAAATCCAGATCCAAATGAAGGATGATTAATTCATGAGGTAAATACACCAACAGTCTTAGAACTTGCATCTGGCGGTCAGTTTGATGCACAAACTTGTAAAATACGTGATTGTAGTCATCAAACTTGCACGAGCGTGCATATACGGTCACCTTTCGCATACGCAGACATATCCTCTGCCTGCATGGCAAGCCAGGCCGGGCCCCATTGTCAGCAACTGTAGTCGTTCACACATGGTATATTTGCAGAAAAGCCCTCAATTTTTTATTTACGTAGGCAGAACTCGAATAAAATTAAAAAAGAAGGGATGGGTGGGCTTCGAATAGACGACCTACTGTTTATACGCATGCATGGACAACCAACAAACCAATGATGGTTCATGTTACAGTTGCACGACAAATTTTTACATACTATATCAGGACGGGCAGAAAAAAATTAAGACGAAATTTATATTTAAATAACCAATAAAAGGGGAACCGCCAGGTTCGAATATGTATGTGATCTCGTGGTCGCTCGTGCTTATGCCAACAATCCGGATACGAGCACGCGTGATGTCTCAAAGAGATAAACATATTTACGTGGTTATTTCTTTCCTTATTCTGATGTATCTTGTGTTTCCTTTATATTGCCTTTGCATTTTACATTGTTCAGAGATCCTTCAAATGGTCAAAACTACGTAAATTCTTTCGGACAAATCAACGAAATTTTTGTTTGAATTTGAAAAAAAAATACAAATCTAGATAAAGGAAAATATAGTGTACAATGAATGTACATACATTCTTTTGGACAAATTAACAGTTTTTGTGTTTGAATTGAAATAAGTTATATTAAAAAATTTAGATAAAGGGAAATATAGTGCAGAATGAATGTACATACATAAAATCAACTAAATTTTAGTTTGAAATCGAATAATATTATATAGAAAAATCTAGATAAAGAAAATATGGCACAAAATGAATATATGTAAATTCATTGGGACAAATCAACAAATTTTGTTTCAATTCAAATATTTTTAAATTTAAAATCTAGATAAAAGGAAATATAGTGCAGTATGAATGCACGTAATTTTTTGGAAAAATCAACTAAATATTTGTTTTAATTTGAATAATGTTAAATTTAAATATCTAGATAAAAGAAAATATAGCGCAGAATGATTGTACGTTAATTCTTTGGGACAAATCAACAAATTTTTTGTTTCAATTCAAATAATTTTAAATTTAAAAATCTGGATAACAGGAAATATAGTGCAGTATGAATGCACGTAATTTTTTGGACAAATCAACTAAATTTTTGTTTGAATTTGAATATTTTTTAATTTAAAAATCTAGATAAAAGTAAATATATAATGCAGAATGAATGTACGTAAATTCTTTTGGACAAATCAACGAAATAAGAATGGACAAAATAAAATTTCTTTTATCCCTATTTTACATCATGTGTCCTCGTGGTCAGGGCACCGCCGGTCAGCTGGGAGTGCCCCGGGGAGATGGGCGGGCGGCTGCCACCAGCGACGGCTGCCCACGCGAGCTTGGACACGATGGAAGCCATCATTGAGAGGGGAATGTTCTGGCTAGATTTAGTTAGGGTTTGTAGTGTGCGGCGTTGATCCATTTGCTCTCTCCTCTCTTCTTCCTCCTTCGCGTCGTCCGTCTCGCGCTCCGCCGTCGCGTCCGCTCCGTAGTCGTTCCCCTTCGCTGTCCCTCCCGTCCTCGCCGCGGGAGACGTAGTCGCCGGCCCGGACGCGACCATGGTATGTCCGACAACTCTCTGGCTCTGCCTTGTGCTTGATGTGTTTGACACATTGTCCAACCGGATTTTTTGTGATTTTGTTAAGGAAAACGATGGATTCCGATGCTTCGTCAGACGAGGAGTATGGACCGACGGAGCTTGACCAAATGATTCAAGATGAGTTCTTCGATTCATCGGATTCAGACGAAGAAGTGGACATGGTTATGCTCATGAGCATGCAAGAGGAAATGGACCGGCAAGTAGAGCATATTCTCAACTTCAAGGGCTCAATCAAAGGGAGAAGAGTGATCAACCGGCACAGGGTGTCCTGAGCAAAGCTACCGCACAAGGACTACTTTGCTCCCAAACCTACTTTCCCGGATGATCCATGGTTTCGTCGCCGTTTCCACATGCGGAAACCATTGTTTTTGCGCATTGTGGAGGGAGTGTAGGCACACGATGGCTACTTCAAGCTCACAAGGGATTGCTGCGGCCAACTCTCTTTCTCGGCCAAGCAGAAGTGCACGGCTACTCTGAGGATGCTTGCACTTGGTACTGCTGCAGATGCCATTGGTGAGATGGTCAGGATGAGGGAGAGCACGTGCTTGAAGACTACTCTCAAGTTTGTCCGCGCCGTGGTGAAGGTGTTTGGACCTGAGTATCTCAGAGAACCAAATGCATAGGACACGGAGAAGTTGTTGGCTATTGAAGAGGCAAGGGGGGTTTCCAGGAATGCTAGGATCAATTGATTGCATGCACTGGCAATGGAAGAACTGCCCCAAAGGTTTGTGGGGAATGTATCAAGGTCACACCAGAGAGGCCACCATCATACTAGAAGCGGTGGCATCACATGACTTATGGATTTGGCATGCTTTCTTTGAAATGCCGGGTTCTCACAATGATATTAACGTGCTTCAATGATCTCCAGTGTTCAGGAGGCTTTGCAACGGGGAATCACCGCCGTGCAACTACACCGTCAACGGCCGAGAGTACAACATGGGATACTATCTTGCCGATGGTATCTATTCTCGGTGGGCGGCGTTTGTGAAGACCATATCCGAACCGCATGGCAATAAAAAGAGCCACTTTGCAACAATGCAGGAAGCGGCTAGGAATTATGTGGAGAGGGCATTCGGTGTGCTTCAGGCTCGTTGGGGAATTGTGGAGAGAGCTTCAATGATGTGGGAAATCAGAAACTTTGTGGCAGCTGATGACATGTGTTATTCTGCACAATATGATTGTCGAGGATGAGGGTGATGATGTAGCCCAAACCCATGATTTCGAAGCACCTGGAGAACAAGTTGAAATCCCGGAAGATGAAGATGCGGCTTAGCTGATGAACTTTCTGCAGATGCATTAGAATCTTTGAGATCAATAGGTGCATACGCAACTACTCAATGATCTTGTGGAGCACATATGGACCCACAATGACAACCAAGGAGCCAATGCTTGAGTTTAGCACTTAAAATAAATTTGACGTAAACACCATCTATGCTTCGTACCAACATTTGCTATTTACGTGCGACATTGGCTTGTATGATCAATGTGCATGTATTTGCATGGATTTGAGAGTCCGGATTTGAGATATGTGGATGCCGGGACGGAAATATGAGGGCCCGTCCGATGCGCCCGTGGGCGTATCCTGGCGCGTCCGG
This sequence comes from Thinopyrum elongatum, assembly GCA_011799875.1. Taxonomy (NCBI): domain Eukaryota; kingdom Viridiplantae; phylum Streptophyta; class Magnoliopsida; order Poales; family Poaceae; genus Thinopyrum; species Thinopyrum elongatum. The sequence continues at coordinate 52,230,385 of CM022299.1, read as the reverse complement.
GGACGTATATGGGGTCAGATTTGCCAAGTCTGGCTGTAGATGCTCTTACTTGTGAGCTGTCGCCACCAACAAAAACTCTTAAACGGATCACAAGTTCCTTAGTGAAAACCATAAATTATATATCTATATCTATACCTAATAATAAAGAGGCTATTGTTTCTGACGGTACGTCATAGAATTACCCTTAAAGTTGCCTCATATTACCCGCTATGCCACCCATAAATAAGAAAAAAACAATTCGCTTTTTCTTTCACAGGCCGCCAGACTTTTGTTTATTAACCACGAACCCGCTTAAGGAAAAAAGAAGACACAAGTGGCCAATTGGCTAGAGCGCTGCCCTTCTACTTGAGAGACCCAGGTTTGAATCTAGATTATCCCATTTTTCTACCTATTTTTTTATTGGACATATTTAAATACTTTTAAAAATATTTATATCTTTCAATCCTAACTCAAAATCTAACATATTATATATGAAGATTCCTTAGAAAAATGTGTAGATTTCAAATATGCTATTATCTTGCATGTCAATTATTTCTAAAAATCTCATTTTTCTACTTATTTGTTATTTTTTTATCGGACAGATTCAAATACTTTTGAAATATTGATTCTTTCAAATCCTAACTCAAAATTTAACATGTTATATATTCAAATACTTCTGAAATATTGATATTTTTCAAATACTAACTCGAAATCTAACATATTATATATCAAAATTCCTCAGAAAAATGTGTAGATTTCAAATATGCTATTATCTTGCATCTCAATTATTTCTAAAAACCCATTTTCTTCTTATTTGTTTAGTTATTTTATCGGATAGATTCAAATATTTTTTCAAAATATTGATTTCAAATCCTAACTCAAAATTTAACATGTTATATATAAAAATTCCTCAAAACAATGTGTAGATTTCAAATATGTTATTATCTTGCATGTCAGTTTGTACTGGGGCAGATGTCAGTTTGTCTTTGAGTGTTTGGAAACTTTCTTGACATTTTTCTGTCCACTCAAACTTAACGTCTTTGTGAAGCAGATCAGTCAAAGGCTTAGCAATCTTTGAGAAATTCTCGACAAAGCGACGACAATAGCTTGCAAGGCCGAGAAAACTTCTGACTTGCTTGACATTCTTCGGTGGAGTCCATTCAAGAATAGCCTGATACTCGTTCTGGGTTAACATCAATGCCATCTTTGGAGATCACGTGGCCGAGATATGTCACTTCAGACAACCAGAATTGACATTTAGAATACTTGGCATATAGTTGATGTTCACGCAGCTTTTCCAGTACCAGCCGCAGATGTTCGGCACGTTCTTCTTCATTCTTTGAATATACCAGAATATCATCTAGATATACCACGACGAACTTGTCGAGGTAATCCATGAAGATGTAATTCATCAGACGGGAGAACGTGGCTGGAGCATTTTGTTAAGCCAAATGACATGATCGTGTACTCATAGGAGCCATAACGAGTAACGACGGCAGTCTTCGAAATATCCTCTTCGCGGACACGGATCTGGTGATAACCCAACTTCAAGTCGAGTTTAGAAGACACCGATGATCCAGCAAGTTGATCATACAAGTCATTGATCCGGGGAAGCGGGCATTTGTTCTGGATTATGGCTTGGTTAATGGGCCGATAATCCTGTACCAATCGGTTAGTTCCATCCTTCTTCTTAACGAAGAGTGAAGGTGCTCCCCAAGCAGAGGAACTGGGGCGGATGAAACCCTTCTTAAGTGACTTGTCGATTTCTTCCTTAAGCTCGAGAAGGTGGTGCGGAGGCATCTTATAAGGACGCTTTGCAATAGAAGTTGTGCCTGGTTTCAAGTCGATGACAAACTCGACAGCTCTAACAGGGGGTATTCCTAGAAGTTCTTCTGGAAAGACATCTTGAAAATCATGAACAACTGGAACGTTCTCGATGCCTTCAAGAGGTGAAGCATTCAATGCATTCAGAGCATATATCTGGCTCTCAGCATCCTGAGCTATTCAGGCTGAGTATTTGACTGTTTGGCCGGAAGGGTGTGTGACGCGGACTGTCTCAGCGGCACAGTCAATCAAAGCTTTATGAGGCTTCAACCAATCCATACCCAGAATAATGTTTATGTTGGAGGTCTTGAGAGCAATAAGTGAAACGGGGAACACCAATCCTCTAATCACAATGTGGTTACCGTGGCTTACCAAGGTAGTTTGCCAATTATCCCCAGGTGACTAGATTACTAATGGGGTGCACATCTCCTCGAAAGGTATATCATGGCTTCACGCAAAACTTTCGGACATGAAGGAGTGCGACGCTCCAGAATCAAAGAGTACAGAAGCTGGGATTGAATTCACTAGTAGGGTACCCATCACAATTTTGGTGTCCTGTCGAGCTTCTTCAATTTTAACATGGTTGACATGGACAGGTTGACTAGCAGGTAGTCTGGCATTACGATTCCTGGAATGATGGGTTCGATGGTTCTTTCTACGACCAATAGGAGGACGTGATGCATTCTGAGGCTGACCCTGGCGACAGTTGATACCATAACATTAGGCTGTCCAGCTTGAACTATTAGCTGTCTCGGCGGTGCAGGCAGACGAGGTGCAACATAAGAAGGTCTCGGTGCAGGGGCAGGTCGGTGATGTACATTGTGTGGAATCCACACTCGACGTTTCTGAACAGGCTGACCTGAGGATGAGCCAACATCACGAGTGCGCTTGAGCGACTCCTGGTGCTTAGTCAGAGCAGTTTCAACTCGGAAAGATTGGCTGACAAGCGTTGCGAAGTCTGTGCAATCATGGACATCAAGTGCGATGTTTATATCAGTATGCAGTCCTTCACAGAATTTCTTCTGCTTGCGTGTGTCAGTGCAGACGTCATCTTCTGCATAGCGGGATAATTCAAGGAATTTCCTCTGATATTCATCCACAGTCATTGTGCCCTGTATGAGTTTGCAGAATTCCCTCTTCTTCTAGTCCATCAGACCTTGAGGAATGTGCCGTGCACGGAAAGCTGACTGAAATTCCTGCCAAGTGGTTACAGTTTCAGCAGGCAACATACCCTTGTGGCTTTCCCACCATTGAGCAGCTGGGCCCTTCAAGTGGAATGTCGCAAAGGTGACATAATTGTAAGGAGCAACATTAGCTGATTCCATCTCAAACAGGATGTCTCGGAGCCAATCATCAGCATCCATAGGATTGGTGGAGTTGCGAAAAACAGATGGGTTGAGGCGCACGAAATCTAGAAGCGATATCGGACCAGGCTCCTGACGAGCATCGTTGCGTTCCAAACGGTTCACCAAACTCTCATTGAGCTGACGGCTCAATTCAAACTACTGCATCATTGAGGCAATATAAGGTGGAGGTGGAGGATCGTCAGCCATCCTGCCAAATCAACAGGGGCAGTTTAGCAAGAAAAACTGCATGTGTAAGAGGTCATTCACGATGTAACATGAGTAATGAACAAGAAGGACATTAGATATATGATAGTAGTCGTTAAAGACATACCAATCCATGCACAGAGTTATATTCAAATGGATAGTACGAGCTCGGGAACGCTCGCAGCTAGACAAACTAGGCAGCGCGCAGGCACGCGGTGAGGAATACAACAACATGACCTAGCAAAGGCTACATCATGTCGGAGAAAACTGTTGGAGCGAGGAATCTGCAAGTGACAACACATGGTGCCCTCGATAAAAGGATCCTGCAAGCAGAACCTGGCCCACAATCTTGAAGAAAGGGGGGTAATTACAGAACTCCTGGTGGATGTGATCACGAGAACCTAATGTTGGAGTTAGTAAAATTTTAACCCGAAAGAAAGAGAGATCAGAGTCCGAGAATATAGACGAGGAATAAAAGATCCTAATACCACCCAATGGCGACATGGGCCCATAAGCTACACAGCCAAGTTAGTAAAACAGTTTTGGACGACTAGACTCAACTTCGGCCAAGGAGTTGGAAAGGGGAATTCCTACAGGCAGTCGGCTCTGATACCAACCTGTGATGCCCCAGCTCAATCGTGCACTAATTATACACGCAAATGCACACGATCAAGCCTAAGGACTCACTTGAAGATATCACAACACAACTCTAGACACAAATTAAAATAATACAAGCTTTATATTACAAGTCAAGGGCCTCGAGGGCTCGAACACATAAGCTTGCTTACAAGCGTCAGCGGAAGCATCAGATATCTGAGTACAGATATAAAAGATAAAACAAATAGGCCTTTAAAAGGCGGGGCAAAAGAAAACACTACGATCGAAAAGGCGCATGCCTCTTGCTTGGGACCCTCCGAACCTACTCCTGGTCATCATCAAGCTCGTAGTAGTAATCACCCTCGGGATGGTAGTAGTAGTCGTCGGCGGGAGCAGCTGTCTCAGGGGCTCCGTCATCTGGTTGCATCAAACGGACATGGGAAAAAAAAGGAAGCAAAGCAACCATGAGTACTCATCCGTAGTACTCAGCAAGTAAGGATCTACACTACATATGCAACATTATCAAAGAAAGACTGTATATGTGGACTGGGCTGCAGCAATGCCAGAATAGAGAGAAGGCCTAGTCCTATCGAAGACTAGCATCTTCAGCGGTCTTGCAGCATTAGAAAAGTGTAGATTAGTACAGTATAAAGTAGTAACAGTAATAAGTATCAACCTCGCCCAGAGATCCTTCCTCGACTCCCTGCGAGAAAGCGATCCCAGAGCCATACTATCCATATCTCATCACAAGTATCCAGTTCTAGTTGTATCGATCGGGATACAACTCCGAGCGTCCGTTACCGAGGATCCGGCTATGCATAGATTAGTTCTTCCCTGCAGGGGTGCACCAACTTACCCACCACGCTCGTTTAACTCCGGCCGGACACACTTTTCTGGGTCATGCCTGGCCTCGGCCAAACGACACGCCGTAGTCCAACCTAGGCTCAGCAGAGAGGTCCCCGTCGGTCTATATCCTAAGCGCTCAGGGGTCTTGGGCCATCGCCTTGTGCACTCCGGGTCATTGTGCACACGGTGAAGCTAGGCACCACCTCTGCCTGGATGGCGCCGGTCCGTCCGTGCCGCTATGCTGAACTGGACGTCTGACAAAGCTTTTGGAAGAAACGTACGATGCAGAGTGCCCATACTTATTCCCGTGTGATGTTTAGTGCTATCGGGCCAGAGGCCCACTCGGATCAAATATCCAAATCGTTAGTGTTTTGGTAGTGCGGTAATGAGCAGAGACTCACGATCGATGTGACCCTGTCGCCCCGTCTCGAGGACTTGCGGCAAGGGCTAAGAATGTCCGGCCACGCCTCGTAATTATCTCTCGGGCACCCTTCAGGTCAACCCGTCTCCACAACACTCGCGGGTACCCCTCAGGGCCGACACGCCTTTCCAAGTAACAGTGGTAAAGTCCAAGTATCCGTGTGTCCATAACATCAGGGAATCCGAGGTATCACCGTCGTTGGATTCCTATTCGATGTATCCGTCAAGGTGAACTTAGGAGGAATCACCCTCGAGGTTCACACTTGAGGTGTTGCACGACGGCGTCATTATCGGAAGTGGTGAAGGAGGAATCACCCTCGATGACCACGACCGAATAGCTACTCTACAGAGTTAATATCAGAAGTGCTAAACGAGGTATCACCCTCGGCACTCGATGGTAACGCTGCAGTGTCGTTCAACTAAGGGGGGTGATGTGCGGTGCCGGGGCCTGGTTGTCGATCATGTTGATCGAGCCATCTAATAATCCAGCGGGGGCAACTGGGTCAAAGTGGGGGCCTCTGGTGGATCACCGATCAGCCTATACTAAGCAGTTTAGGATAAGCAGATAGGTAACAATAGCAGGTTACAAAATCAGGCTATGCATCAGAATAGGATAACTCAAAGCAGTAGCAAATTCTAATGCAAGCAGGAGGGATAAAGAATAGGCGATATATGCATGTTCAAAAGGGGGGGAGCTTGCCTGGAAGCTCTACGGCAAAGGCCTGGTCTTCAGGGGCGTAGTCGATCTCCGGAGCTGCGTCGGTCTCAGGTACTACGTCGGTACCGGGATCTACCGAGAGAGAAGAGGGGGAGGAAACAAATAAATACGCAGCAAACATATGCAACACAGAGCAGGCTATGCTAACGTGCAGTGCAGGGTTGCCTAAAAGCATGTCTAAGTCATATTAGTTATTTTAGGATTTAAGTTGGAATTTTTAACCGGTGTATATGCACTATTCATCTATCGGAAACAGGCTAAAAGTTACGGGTTCACCTCCGTAGAGGGTCCCGACACAGAAACAGATAGCACGGCCGGCTTCGTCTTGTCGTTCTGAGCAACTTTCATGTATAAAGTTTTTCCATCGGAGCTACGGTTTAATTTCTATGATTTTACAAAATTTTACTGAATGTCTGGAATTAATATAATTACTAAATTCGAATTATCCAAAACAGTAATGGGTGACGTCAGCATGACACAATGATGTCGTCAGCAGTCAACTCTGGCTGACCAGAGTCAAACCTGACAGGTGGGGCCCCTCGGTCATAGACTAGACTAAATTAACAGTAGATTAAATTAACTAATTAACCTAATTAGTTACTGGGACCCGCTGGCTGTCAGTGACTGATTAGCTAACTAATTAGCTAACAGATTAATTAACATTTTAATTAGCATTTTATTTATTTTAAAAACGTATTAAACTAGTGGGGCCCGCATGTCAGTGGGACACGGTGCCCAGTCAGCAGTTGACCCAGTCCCGTGGGGCCCAGCGTCAGTGACTCTAAGGTGGGGCCTGGCCGGCCACGTCGGCGGCGGCGCCGAAGAGGGCTCCGGCGACCCCGAACACGGCGGCGCGGCTCGGGAACTCGCCGGGATTCGGCTACGGTCATCGGTTTGGTGCGGGGTTGGTCACGTTCGAATGAGAAGAGCACGCCGAGTCGAATGGGAGTGGTGGCCGGAGCTGAGATGGCAGAAAACGAGCGGCACGACCTCGTCGGCGGCGAGCTTATTCGGGTGAGCTACGGGGAGATCATTCCGGCGCGCAAACGAGCGGAAGAAGAAGCTAGGCAGGTGCTACGTAGTGCGGCGAGGCTAACGAACGCGAGCCCGTGACCATTTGGCCACCGGAGCCTCGCCGGCGACGAGCTCCGGGACGACGGGCTCGGGCTCACATGGAACGGCAGCTACGGCCAACTAACAGCGACGAAAGAGGGAAGGGGAGATGCAGCGCTCACCTTGAAGGCACAAGGTGGCCCGGTGTCAGATTAGTAGCAGTAGGAGTCGCCGGAGAGGAGGAAGATCGCCGGCGACCGAACGAAAGGGGGCGGAGGAGATCCGGCGCTGCAGAGGGCCCCGGCTCCAACGGCTGGCTCCAGGTGACGTGGAAGTCGATGGCGCGTCTCGTGGGCACGGTGGCTGGTCGCGGGAAGCCCTGTGGGCTACGCGAACGACGGCGGCGCAGCCATGGCATCGCTCGGGTGAGCTCGGGAAGCGAGGGAGAGAGTAATGGAGAGGGAGGGAGAGTGGATAGGGATGGAGGGGAGGCTGAGGGGGAGGTTCTTATCCTCTCGGCGGCGCTGTAGCGACGGGGGCGGCTAGCGGGTGCGGTGGCGACGGCGAGCGGCGTCGGGCGTGCGCGCGCGTGGTGACACGGGGAGGAGGGAGACGATGTCTGTACGCGGGGCTGGCTGGGCCTGCCACTGTGCACTAAGGCCCAGTCAGTCCATGCCTTTTTCTTTTCTTTTTATTTCTTTCTCTGTTTTCTTTTACAAGCTCTGTTTAGCAATTTTTCCAGCTGCCAAGTGCAGTTGCACAAATGTGAAACTTGGTCACATAAATATGGTGGAATATCTTGTTGTGCCAGAAAAAGTTTGAGCAAGATTGGAATTCATTTGGTATTTTTTCAAAAATGGAATTGGTATTTTAAAATGCTGTTTTGCAATGTAATAATTGCTTCTGTCCATCTTAGCATTGTGGTGATGTTGTTTTCCTTAAAAATGACGAACATTTTTCCAGCAATTTTTGTGCAACTTTAAATTTCCCTTTGAATTTAAATAGGATTCAGAGAAGGAATTTGAAATGAGATATTAATCCAACATAATTATCATTGCAAATCACTGTACTGTAGCACCGTTACATAGGGGTGTTACAGCGGTGATCACTCCGACGTCCGTGGCTCTGAGATTTAGTGCGGCGGCTCCCCTGAGGCATGTCGCTGCAGCGGCGGTCAGGGTGAGGAGCTCGGACTGGGAGCGGCTCTGGAGGCCTGTCTTCACGGCGGAGGCCACGTGGGGCTGGTTAGCGCCGGCGGACTCCGCCGCCTCCGCGCAGACTGTAGCCACAAGCGCGGCAGCTGAGGCGAGCACCGCGCCCAGCTTATTGTCCCCCTCAACGACGCCACGCCTCGGCAGCTCGCACGCTGACACAACGCCTGCGATGGCCACGGCGAGCTGGGCCACCGAGACAGCCGCGTGGGCCTGCGCCGAGTGCAGCCGGAGCTCGTCCCGCCGCCGTCTCCTACGGCTCCCGGTGATGGAGACGTTGTCCAGAAAGTAGCCTCGCAGTATCGCCCCCATCTTTCCAACGTTCAGCTGCCAAAACATCCACGTAATGTTGACAAATACTCAAACCCGACAATAATATGCATGCATGCTAACTGTACTAGTACTTCCATACGTACTACTATCATTGCATTGCAGTAGTAGAAGAAAGAGCATGAGGAATGCTGAAATGCCATGACGAACCCGGCCATTCAGGGCCGAAAAAATTGCACAGAAGAATAAAACCCCGTTGACTTCAGGGCGATCTTTTTTTGGTCAAAATAGTGTGCATGACAATATTTTTTTGTCAAAATAGTGTGCATAGTGTCAAAAAAACGTCTTAGGACGAAGGGAGTATATACCAATATATATATTTTTTTGCCCTGAAGTCAACTCTGGGTTTTTATTGGCAGAAATTATATAGTAGTGCAAAAGAATATCAAGTTTATTCAAAAAAACTTATGAACTTTTTTGACATTTTTTTTGTAATTTTTCCCCCATTTATCGGTGCATATACACCAAGGAAACAAGTGGTATTTCTCTAATGAACCCCCCGTAATTAAGTGTTGTTTCACATGTATGTAAGAAAAAACGTATGAAAATGTGTCGATTGCTAAATGAGATGAGCAAAATGTTCCCGTATCACCAGTTCACATCCACCGTGTTCTTAAATTCTTATTAAGGACAGTCTGACTGTATGACCTCTAAAACGACAGGTAAGAAAGATCACGTGATACACTGGCACAGTCTACAACCTATACTATTTGGTTGTTTGCTATACTTTGTTATATTAGCTGCTGTTCTTACCCATATAGGCTGGTTCAGCTTATTCTTGCCCTGCTTGGAGCTAGGCTTTCCATTGGCCAGAACTCTGTCAGATAAACCAAGAAAGTTATATTGATAATCACAGGGAAGATCGCAAGATGTCTTTGGAATTGCCATAAAAGTTTAAGAGAAAAGTATATTTTTCGTCCTTCAACTCTTCGCTGAGTTTAGTTTTCGTCCCTCAACTCTAAAATCGGACAGAGTGCACCCCGAACTCTCGAAACCGGTCACTTTTCGTCCCTGCTGCTGAGTCAATCCGGTTTTGACCACGAGTGAACAGTGCATCCAATGAACAGTAAATTCAAAAAAAATAGCAAAAAAAATCAAAAAAATCTGAAATTTTATGACATCGAAGATGCTCAGGTGCGCCACGTGCATGCAAATTTTCGTCATGTTTGGAAGTTCGAGGACCACGCAGCAAAAAAAATAAAAGTAAATGTACTCTGAAGTGAACAGTAAAATAAAAAAATAGCAAAAAAATCAAAAAATTCTGAAATTTTTTGGCATCGAGGATGCTCAGGTGAGCAAGGTACGTACAAATTTTTGTGGTAAAATAAGATCCGAGGGTTTGGAAACCACCCAAAGCGGCACACACACGTACGCTATTTTGTTTTTTTTTTGGCACGACCTTCTCGAATCTTATTTTACCACAAAAATTTGCACGCACCTTGCCCACCTGAGCATCCTCTATGCCAAAAAATTTCAGATTTTTTTGATTTTTTTTTGCTATTTTTTTATTTTACTATTCACTTCAGAGTACATTTACTTTTGTTTTTTTTGCTGCGTGCTCCTCGAACTTCCAAACATGACGAAAATTAGCACGCACGTGGCGCACCTGAGTATCTTCGATGCCATAAAATTTCAGATTTTTTTGAATTTTGTTGCTATTTTTTTGAATTTACTGTTCATCAGATGTACTGTTCATGCGTGGTCAAAACCGGGTTGACTCAGCAGCAGGGACGAAAAGTGACCGGTTTCGAGAGTTCGGGATGCACTCTGTCCGGTTTTAGAGTTGAGGGACGAAAACTAAACTCAGCGAAGAGTTGAGAGACGAAAAGTATACTTTTCTCAAAGTTTAACAAGGACGTACTCACTACTCACTGACTTACAAGTGTCTGAATCTGATTGAACAATTGGCCTTTGCTGCCATCAAATTGTACCGCGTCGAGTTCTTCATCTCCCTCTCTGTCTTCCTTGATCTCTCCCTCATGCTGCTCTGATTCGGTAATCATGCAGAACTACACGTAAACATACGTTGGGGGTGAGTATTTGGAAGAGATCCGAGGAGGAGGGGTTCCATGTCCGAGAGAGGAACTCCATTGCCTGCTCCGGCATCACCGGCATCTCTTCGCTTTTTGGGCGTCGCATCGACGACTTTCCCTTGTGACGGATGCCCGTTTTATGCGGATCGATCTGCCTGCTTGGAAATTTAGCAAATGACCACTGAGATGGTCAGTCACTAGCTAAGAGATGAGAACATGCAAATAGAGATGCAGTAATAGTGTTGCTGAAACATGTAGGCCACCATGTTGATTACAAATAAATAAATAAGTAAAGAAATAAAAGATGATCCTTTCTATGAATCCTGTCATAAGATGCAGTTGTGACAAAGATACAAACATTGCTTAAGAAGTTAAGATATATAATAATATTAGGAGTTAGGCCACACATCCGTGGATATTAGAGCTAAAAGAAATTATCTTATGAGGAGAAGGGTGCGAGCAAGCAGGAAAGTTTCATCACCATTTGACAGGACAAGGAGTGGCGTCTCTCGAAGGAGGCCGTCCCAAACTCCACTCCTCTCCTAAAGTGCTCCATTTTCATGCTGCGTAAAATGGGCTTCACCTAAAGATTTAACAGAATGTTATTGGAGAGTCAAGTTTAAGGTGAGATAACCTGTTTCTCCATGCTAAAACATTGAGATAATCTACATGGGCATGCGATTAACAATTAAGTACAATTAATATTTCCATGACCTGTACCTCAACACTGTAACTGGCCTTGGTGGACTAGTAGCCTACAATAAGTATGAAACAGCATATATATGGTAAACAACAAACAAGATTAGAAGATACTAATTTTGGTTTAATTAAAGCATAGTTCAGAGGATCTAGGTACGAATTTTACAAGAAGCAGAATAAGAACACAACGACTTGTAGCAGTAGCGTAGTAGTAGTAGTAGCAGCAGCAGCAGCAGCAGTGGTGGTGATAGCAGTAATAATAAGCAATGAACATGAAGCTTAGCATGGAGATAAGTACTTCAGAGAAGGAAGACTTGCCTTACTTGGAAGCCCTGGATGCACCGATGTTATGACACCTGCACTGGTTCAAGTATTTATATCACAACCCCAATCCAAAAAGGGTAGTCGCAAACGGCGATCGCACGGCGTTAGCAGTAACAGTAATTTAATATTAGGATTGCCAACCCAAAATATCCATCTTGCTCTTATTATATTACCCTAAACCGCCATCGTTTCGACATTCGGTTGGACCAATCTTTCCCCATCCAGAATATCTGCTGCTAGTAGTGTATTAAACTGTGAAAAGGGGCAGACTCACAATGCTTCTTCTGGAATAGATCTGTTAAGCCTAATCAGCTAGACCTGAATTGATGCGGATAAACCAACGAGATGGTCTTAATAATGGAAATTTGGCATGGTTTATTATTGCCACTTATGGTACATGAGAATGGAAAATTTGGTGCCACGTATTTAGTTTAAAGGGGAGATAATTTTATTTAGTTTTGCAAAAAAAGGGAAGTAATTTGGTATGAGGCACAATGCAATAGACGGTACTCAGGCAATTCCATCTGCTGACTAAGAGAACATTTCAAGTCATGGTGAATTATTGTGACGGTGAACAAAAGGGATGATTACCACTGATTTGAAATGATCAGACAAAACGAAAGCTTAAGCATAAAGCAACTTCTTAGAATTACAGTGTACTGATGGGATATAATCTATGATATTTATACTGGTGTGAAAAATGTACTACCAATGTGTTGGGGCGATTTTTTTTCGAAAAGGAGGAATACCCCCGGCCTCTGCATCTCTTCATTCACACAGCCATATGTGTTGGGGCGATGCAGGATGTGTAATCCGAGGGAGCTCCTCGGGTGCCATTCGGTGTGCGCCCTTGCATGGGTCGTTTTAATTGTTGGCGGTTTGATTGTTTTCTCACCGCCTAGCATGTCCCTTCTCAAAGCTGTGCCCACCGATTTCTCCTCGCTTTGTCTCCTCATGCCCATGTCTCTAACTGATAATTGGTAGAAGGTGGAGGATAGATAAATTACATGTGGACTATTTACATATATCAACAACACTTCTCTAATTGGAGAATACTAGTGGTTGGGGCGCCACCCCGTGGCGCCGCTTGAGAGGAAGGTGTGGGCATGTTTTGATTTAAAAAAATATAGCGAGTCCTCGCCTTCATGTAGAAAAATATTTTAAAAAAAATCCTCACCTCCATCTACAAAATGAAGTAAAAAAGAAAATAAAAAAATCATCAACGCAGCCTACCAGCGAGCGCCACTTTGTGTAGCCCTCAATTTAAAAAAATATTTGGGTTCATTACCTCCATCTAAAAAGGAAAAAATATTTAAATAAATTCCTCACCTCCATCTAAAAATAATATCCCAAAAGCTATTTCACCGCGGCCAACCAGCTTGTGCCACATGGCATAGCTGGTTGGCCGCCCTTCACGCGACGCTTAATGGGTTTAATGACTTGCCTATCTCATTGGCCATTTCTCTACGTTTCTCATTGCTTCAAGATTTTAGTATTGTAGAAAAACGGGGCATACCCAGTGCTGAAATGGGAAGGAAATTTCAGTATAGTTTTCCCCTTTTAAGACGGTGCAAAATTAGAATCTACCTTATATCTAATGATGTTTGCTTCATTTGTAGCAATGTGGTATTGCAATAGCAGTGTTCATATTGTGTTATTCATATGATTCTACCGATGCGGGAGTTAAAAATTACGTCTAAGAACGATCAGTTTCCACATGCCATCTACAACATTGGCACCAATGCAACGACATGCTTCAGGTTGACTTCTTTCCGTTCTGATTCGAAACCAATTTTTTCGGACAAAGGGTGAATTTTATTAGCTTAAAATGGAGCATCAAGGATGCACACAGCCCACACAAGTTCACACACATAAAAATCACGCCGTCAACTAGCAAAGTCATACAAGACCGAAGCTATGCCAAGGCACATAGAAAACAAAGATAAAGAGAAAAAAAAGAGCAGTGATAATCCACGTTGAGCGGATGTTGAGCCAACGAAGATGATGAAAGCGCACGTGATCTGGACGTGGATTCAGGCACAAGGACTAAACGTACACACGCCATGCAAGCCGCCAAAGACCATCCGCAGAGACAGAACCTTCGTCGATGCTAGAGTGACGTCAGTTGCAGCTCAACTGGCGAGAAGAGATGGTACCACCGAAATCTCATGGAGACACTCCTGTGTTCCCATGCCTTCGACGCAAGTATTTGTCGATTGTAAATCTTTGCATGACCATTGCCCTAGACAATACGCCACGAGCCTACACTGCACCGCCATGGCCGCAACAAGCCGCAAAAATCGTCGAACATGACCTGGCCATCTGCATCGCCGATTGAATTGATACAACGGAAGAATCACAAGTACAGGGTACAGATCGAGGATCGGTCCAGATTCTACCAAGTAGTTTAGGGTTCTAGTACCACGCTAGCTATTACAACTTGGAGAATGGGGAAAAGAAGCCCAGGGTTTGCGTTGAGGAGGAGATAAGTAGCTGGCGAGTTGGTGGCGTCGCACGTGCGTCGGCCACCGTTCTGTATACGTCCAGCGTGTGGCCGCAACGGTGTGAAGAGGAACAGGAGACCGTTGGTGATGATAGCCGTTGGTTGTTACTCCCTCGATTCATCATGGCCGTCCATTTCCCAGGCGAGTAACTCTTCATCCTCAGTGTTGAGTTCTTCAGTTAAACTCAGGATTTGAATCTGGATGGGCTGAGGATACCACTGTCCCTCTAACCATCCAACCACAGGTTGTCATTGCCCCATTCCTTATCGTCGGATTTTCTCACGTACATATGTTTACATATAGTTTCACAAAAAATGTGTGGCTGCAAATACAGCCCGTCAAAAAATCAACATTATTAAAAAAAATCCAAGAGAATCTCCTCTCTTGCTTAAAAATGGGTAAAGTTTTTCTTTCGTCCAACCTCCTCTACGTCATTCGCCATTCCTCTCCCCGTTTTGACCTTTTCCTTTATCATCTCAAAAAAAAATCCAACTTTTTTCATAAGAACCACCTCAGTGTCCGACGTTGGTAAGTTAATAAATGTCTACTAAATACAATCTTCGTCTCAAATTACTACTTATTTTAGATTTGTCTAGATACAGACGCATTGAGATGGATACATCCATATCTAACAAAACTAAGACACGTAATTTGTGGCGGAGAGAGCATATGACAATTGAACTTTTGGAGCTGCACAAACATGACGTACGGAGAATATCCACTTGGAACAATGAAGAGAACATATAAAAATGAAATTACTACGACCACTCACTTAGAGCAACTCCAACGGGCCGACCCAAACGAACGGCGTTTTTGTCCGCTTTTTGTATAAACATGACGTATGGTGAATATCCACTTGGAATAATGAAGAGAACATATAAAAATGAAATTACTACAACCACTCACTTAGACCAACTCCAACGGGCCGACCCAAACGGACGGCGCTTATGTCCGCTTTTCGTCCGTTTGGATCGGCCCGGCAGACACAAACGTCCGCTTCCGCGTTTGGGTCGGCGTAACTGCCCAACGCTGGCCCGACCCATTTTGACGGCGCGCAAAAAAAATTTTTTGCAAGCATTTAGAAAAATGAAACATACATTAACCAAACATAAAAGCCGGCCACGAGGGCCAGCGAGAGTCCACGCGTCCACATTACATTAATTAAACATTAAAAAAACCTAAAAACTAGGAGACGGCGCGCTGCCCTAGGTGTCGTCCTCGTCGTCGTCGGGGTCCGTGAGGTCGATGAGCGTCGACGCAGGGGAACGCCGTGTTCCAGGCGGCGGCGATGTCGGCCGCTGCCGCGGGCTGTGCCGCCGCGGGAGGGCTGTGCCGCCGCCTGTGCTGCCGCGGCCTGGCGCTGCTCCTCCTCAGCGTCGCGCTGGAGCATCTCGAGGTATTCGCCGTCGCAGCGCTCCTCGGCCAGCCGTCGCTGGCGCCACTGCTCGAGGTACGCCGCCTCCTGCGCCGGCGTCGCCCTCATCCAGACCGGCGGCGCGTTGACCCACTCGCGCACTACTCCCGTCCAGGAGTAGCGCTCGATGGGGGCCGGCTCCGGGTCGGCTTTGACAGGAGACGGCGGGGCCACGGGCGGCACGAAGCAGTCGCCCGACGTGGAGAGGGCCATGGCCTCCGCCATGGCCGCCTCGTACGCCGCCTCCTCTTCCTCGTTTGCCGCCACCCTGCGCCGCTCGTGCTCCTCACTCTCCCGGAAGACCGCCGCAACGGCCGCCTGGTGGGCGGCCTCCGCCTCCTGGTCCTCCTCGCGGACGACCAGCGGGGGCGGCGGCACGCTGCGATTGACTTCGCGGACGACGCATCGCCTCGCCTCCTCGTGCTCGAAGGCGAACCAACGAGTCCAGTTGGGTGAGTCGACGGCGTACGCGGCTTGGCTGCGCTGCTCCGGCGTCAGCAGCGCCCACCGGCGCCGCACCTCCTCCGCGTGCGCCCTAGCCGACCGCGGCGCCGCTGGCACTGGGATCCTCTCCGGATCCAGGTGCCAGTCGTGCGGCAGGGTGGCGTCGGGGTATGGGAGAGGCACGCGGTGCTGCCAGTGCCACTCCACCTGGTGCGCGGGCACGTTGACGCGCTGCCTCGGCTGGCGAGCTGGCGCCGGTGGAGGCGGGAGGAACTCACAGGGGAAAGGGATGGCGGAGGCCTTGCCCTTGGATTTGCTGCTGCCGGCGCCGGAGAAGAGCCCCATCTGTCTTCGCTGGGGTGGCTAGGGTTTGCCGGCGACGGGGGAGCAGAGTGTGGCTAGATGGGGACGGGGGCTGGCTGGAAGCGGATGAGGACGGCCCCGCCGCACGATCGGCTTAAAAAAGGACGACCGCCGTCGCTGACGCAGGGGCCCGAGGTCATAAATTAAGCTGACCAGAAAGGCCGCGGGCAGTTGGACGACCGCCAGATGGGGAAGCGGCGGACACCGAGAAAGCGCGCGTGGCGTCCGTTCCGCGTCCGCGCCGACGCATTTGGGACGCAAATTTGGGCTGCAAATGCGTCGGCGCGGACGCGAAGCGGACTCGATTTGGATTTGGGTCGGCGCGTTGAGCCACCTCTTTTGTCCGCGCCGACCCAAACGGACGGCGGCGGACGAAATGGGTCGCCTCATTGGAGTTGCTCTTAGTCATATTGTTACAGGCTGGCTAACTCATACATGCATTGAAGCTATAATGCTACTCATAGCTTCTATTGTACACATATCTCACACAACTTGTTCGCATAGTACTATCTTTCCAAATGAATCCCCCCTGGTTCACTTTCCCTAGCTGGCTAGCTCGCAGTACCAAAAATATAGGGAGATGTATCCACCTCCTATTTTTTTTTGGAGAACGGAGTAGGACGCCGCTACTCAGAACGGAGCAGTACATTCAGAGAGCAGAAAGGGTCGAAGGCTGTTCGGTACGTCAGAAATCAGTATTTTGCTCTCCTCTGCCCCTGGTCTCCGCAGCCAGTCCATGGGCCAAAGAGTTTTTATTCCTCATCACCCACTGGACACTGCAGGTTGAGAATGAGGCCATAGCTTTTTTAATGTCCATGATTAGGCCTTAATTGGGTGAGCGTGTAGGGTTCTTAGCCATCAGTTCCTTGGCGATTACTTGGTTGTCTGTCTCTAGGGCCACTTGCCATTAAATAATCCGGCCAAGGTCTGCAGACCGACCAGAATAGCGCGGCCTTCAGCCTTTTCCACACCGTGGCACCGGGGCAGCCTCTTGCAGACAGACACAAAGACAAAACCCCGGTAGTCCCGTGCAACAGCACCTGCAGTGCTTTCCCCTGTTCCAACTAAGAATGTTGCGTCAGTGTTAACTTTGGCTACCCCGCGTTCAGGCGGGATCCGCTGTCCGTCAGTGTTTGCAGCAACACGGTCAGGGGCACATCGACCCCGGCGCAGGGACCTTGGCTTGTTTCTGCGGCTTTTCCATCCGTCCATTCGGCTGAATCCGCTGCCTTTTCAAATCCTCCTCATACTGCTTCAAGAACTGCACCGAGCCACCAATCGACTCTATGCCATTATTGCGGCTACAGTCTTCTCTCAGGTGCCAACACCGTGAGAGAAGCAATAGGATTTTGGCGCGCATCTCCTCACTTTCTGAGTCCAGTACTACTTGTAACCGGTTCTCACCTATATACCTGAATTTACTTTCAGCAGGTAAGTTCCATATCTCCCTCATGGCATCTCTCAGGGCCCTGCTTTTTGCATACATAGTCACCGCGTGATGCTCATTCTCTGTACCATTTCCACAAATGTTGCATGTAGCATCCAGTTCCAGTGTTCGTTTCCATTTGTTTTCCTTTATGGCTAGGGTATTGGTAGCCACCCTCCAACCAAAAATTCGCACTTTCCCTGGCACTTTTGATTTCCAAATGAGGTCCCATATGCTTCGGTCATTTGGGTCTAGCTGAATTTGAAGGGTTGTGAGCTAGTGGGGAAGGTTCAATGCTGCCAATTTGTAAGCACTTCTCACCTAGAATTCTCCATTCTTCTTGTGCCATGCAACCCGGTCACCCATGTCCGAGACTGGAATATGAATTTTGCAAATCTCGTCTACATCAAAGGGGTAGAATATTTGTCTTATTAGTTCCTCATTCCACTCCTTTCTGTCGGGATGCATTAGTTGGTTAACCCAACGAATCCGAGACCTCCTAATGAAAGCGGCCGTCTTGAGACCCTCCCTCCTTGGGATCCAGTGGTCACGTTGGATCTGGATGTTCTTGCCATCTCCCACCCTCCATATTAGGCCTTTTTTCAGAAGCTCAATCCCAAACTCTATCGCTCTCCAAATATGGGAAGCATCTGTTGCAAACTCTGTGTCCAAGAGATTACCATGAGGGTAGTATTTGGATTTAAGGACTCCCGCACACAAACTATCTGGGTTTTGAATCAGTCGCCAACCTTGTTTGGCCAAAAACGCTTGGTTAAACAAGTGCATATCTCTGAAGCCGATGCCTGCCGTTCTTTTTGGTTTTATCATCCGGTCCCAAGACATCCAATGTACCTTCCTTTGTCCCTCTTCCTCTCCCCACCAAAACTTCCTAATCATTCTTCATATTTCTCACAGAAGCCTTTGGATAGCATGAACACACTCATGGTGATGGTTGGGAGGGCCAGGACCACAGACTTGACATGGACTTCCTTAGTAGCATACGACATAAATTTCTCAGACCAATCACCACATCTTTTTCCAAACCTATCCATGATCGGTTGGAATTGTTCGTCCTTCATTCTTCCTTCTAGAGTAGGTAGGCCCAAATATTTACTCTCGAAAGTTTCCGACTGTACTCCAAGGATGTTCTTAATTTCCCCTCTTGTTTGGGCTGGACAGACTTCACTAAACAGAAGTGAGCATTTGCTAGTACTTAGGAGCTGTCCAGTACACTTTTGGAAGGAAGTGAGAACCTTCTTGATAGCTTCAGCTTGATTCGGTATGGCTTTGAAGAAGATTAAGCTATCGTCCGCAAACAGGAGGTTGGAGATGCCCGGACTATTCCTCACGATTTCAATGGGAGTGAGCTTGTTCTCTTCCATTTCCTTCTTCAACCAATCCATCCGCCACAAAAAGGAAGAGGTATGGGCTGAGCGGATCCCCTTGCCTCAAACCCCTGGATGGGCAGAAAGGTTCCAATAGCTCCCCATTACATCTCACCGAGTATCTAACAGAACGAACACATTGCATCACCCAGTCAGTCCATTTTTTGCAGAAACCTGATTTCCGTAAGACACCTTCCAAGAAGTTCCAGGCAACTCTATCGTACACCTTTGCAAGATCTACTTTATATGCACAGTCATTGTCTCTCTCATTCCGGCAGTATTGGATCTTGTGGAAGCACTCGAATGCAATGATGGCATTATCCGTTATCATTCTCCCCGGTGTAAGGACGCTTTGGGTCTCAGAGATGATATCATCCAGAATGGGGCGCAGCTGGTTTATGAGGCACCTTGACACAACTTTGTAGATAACATTACACAAGCTTATCGGTAGTCCTTCAAACATTATGGGTTATTTCCTTTTGGAATTAGGACTATCACCGTGTCATTTATCCCTGCTGGAAGAACACCCTTCTCAAAAAAGTCTAGCACACCACTCACAACCTTGTCTTTTAGCTCCCCCCCCCCCCAATTTCTCTGAAAAAACCACGTCAGGAAACCGTCTGGCCCGGGAGCTTTTAAGAGGGCAATTTGGAACAAAGCATCGCTGACTTCCACGACAGAGAAAGGTTTTGTTAGTGCTTCGTTCATCTCACCACTCACCCGTTTGGATACTAGCTCAAGCACTTCCGTAGGATCCACTCCTTCCTCCTTCTCATGAAGTTTATGAAAGAAATTGTTCGTCATCTCATGTATACTTTTCACATACTCAACCCAGCCACCATTTTGGTCTTTCAGCTTCACCATGGAATTTTTCTTTTTCCTCCAAGTTGCCTTACGCTGGAACCATTTGGTATTTCTATCTCCTTCTCTAAGATACATAGACCGTGACCGTTGTCTCCACATAATTTCCTCTCTCAGCAGCATCTCATCGAGTTCCCTCGTTAATTTGATTTCTTCTGACTGTTGCTCAGCCGTGCGAGGGGAGTTCCAAATTCTGCTAAGTTTTTTTTACTAATCTCCATTGTTTTCTTTATGACTGACCCAAAATCCCTGTCCGCCCAGCCCCTTAGTTCAGACTGCATCTGTTGTAGCTTCATACAAACCTTCTGTAAGTTGTCCGCCGGCCCGTCCCTTTTCCAAGTCGCCCCAATAGTGGGCTATTGTGACTCCACTCTCTTCCACATTTGCTCATATCTAAACAGACTATTCTTCCTCTCATGCACCGGTCTCCATTCAGTTTTACTCCCAACTCGTAGAAGGATTGGTAGGTGATCCGATCTTGACAAGCAAATGTGCTCAACCGTAGCATTCTTGAAGTAGTTAGACCACTCCAAGGAGGCCACACATCTGTCCAAATGGGCGCGTACATTTTCGTGACCCTGCTGCTTATTATTGTACGTCCATCCCGGTCCCTTAAATCCCAAGTCGAAGAGGTTACAGTCATATAGTACATTGCAGAAGTTTTCCATATACCTTTCAGACCTCTTTGACGCCGAAAAATGTTCAGACTGCCACATAGTTTCATTGAAATCTCCCATCATCAACCACGGGAGGTTACTAGTATCTTTGATTCTTCTCAGCAAAGTCCACATAAGATGACGCTCATGTGCTTTCGGTTCACCATATACAAAGGTACCTCACCACTGGAGGCCATGAGGATTTAAGCGGATCAACACATCGATCTATCTCGCCCCTACGGCAATCTTCTATATTTCAGCATTCTCATCATAAAAGAGAGAAATGCCGCACCTTTTCCGATGTCGGGTTGTGTGATACAATGATGGAGGCCCAGCCTCCACTTGAGGTTATTGACGTACTTATTATTTTAACGTGTTTCAGTGAGGAAGACGAGCTTGGGCTTGTATGTATGCACGAGGCACACGAGTTCTTGAACTGTGCGAGGATGCCCAAGGCCTCGATAGTTCCAACTAAGGATCATCATGGCTCCTGGCGGGCGCCGTCCTTAGAGCCCACATGTTTACTGGTAGCCCCAGTGCCGATTGCTTCCATTCCACCATCACCCACATGAACCTGCCCCTCCTCATCTTTAGCAGTGCTTCTGAACTTTTTCTTTTGTTCCTCACCATCTTCCCCATTCACTATCTCTGTTGGAGCCCTTTCCTCCTGCTCTCTGTCACCCCTCTTGCCAAGAACAGAATTCACATGGTCTGCACTTGCGTTCGCCTTCCTGGTGCCCTTTACAACTTTGTTATTGACATCAGCCACTTCGGCCTTAGCAGTCAGCAAGGCTGGTTGGGTAGTGCCAGCCCCGCCCCTGCCAAAACGGGCCACTGGACCAAAGCCAGGTGATAACGGGAGGTCCTCCTTGTCAGCGTTCCTTGCTTCCTGTCCCATTGTGTTTTCCTGAACCAAGAGCGAAAGTGTACCCACCCGCACAGTCACCAAGTCATTCAGATCAGTGGCATGTTCTGACTACAGCTTGTCCCGTTCCCCGAAGCCTACCTCGTTCCATGTCTGGCCCACGGCAGAGGGCACCACCTGCGCCAAGAGCTGGGAGCCACCGTCAGAAACCTTGATCGCACTGATAGCGGCTATGGCTGCCTGTACCAGAGGGTTAGCAAGGACTTTCTCCGAGATCCCATCCTGTGACTGTCGTTGCTGGTGAGCCATGTTCCCTCCGAACACCTCCTTCCCAAAACTGAGAAACCGCCTAGCACTACTCGCAGCTGGAGCCACATACCCTCCTTTACTGTTACTCTTATTGAAAGGGGAGGCATGCATTGTTGCCGTGTACCTCATCTCTTGGAGGTCCATCGGCAACTTACAATCACGTTGGCCATGCCCAAGAAAGCGACAATACCCGCAAAACCTAGGCACTCTCTCATACTTCACCTCAAGGAAGAATAGCTTGTTACTAGGCTTGTCTCGGGACGTGATTTTGTTACTGAGGGGTTCATCTACATCATGATTCAGTCTAACTCTTATGGAGTCACCCAAGACCTTACCACTCCTGTTTGTGTCCACCTCGAGTACCTCTCCAAGCATGGCTCCAAGCTTCCATGCCACCCCTTCATCCAACATGATCGGGGGACATCATGAATGCACACCCAAATTGGCATGTGCGCAACCTCCACCTCGCTCGGCAGCGTGCCGCCGTCGTTTTCCACCATCAGGAAGGCATCTCCATTATACATCCATGGGTTGTTGTCGACGATGAAGCGCCAGTCCCCTTCCCGCTCAAACTCCAGGAGGAAGCGGTTGTTCTTGAGTGGCTTGTAGTCGAGGTGGCCGCAGAGTCCCCACTTGTTCTTTTGGTTGCCGAAGAGGCCCTCGTTGTTGTAGGGCAATGGCGAGAAGTAGAGCCCAATGGCAGTCGACCAGTTTTTCATGGTGGCTCTCTCTTTGGTGAGGTCCAGCATGACCACACCATCACTCTTTGTCCCCAGGTTAACTGGAAACCTAGGGGCAACGGTGCCAGCACCGGCCCCCAGCCTTCTTAGGGTTGCCCTCCCTCCCTGACTGCGGGAGGAGTCGCCGCGGAACAGCACCCGCGCGGTGCTGCTGCCATCGCCGGAGCGCTGCGCCTCGCCCTCAGACTCCACATGGCCTTGTTCTTTTGGTTCTCCTGACGCGCCATTGGTGTTGGTTGTGTACTGGCAGGCGAAGGCAAGGTGAGCTGTGTGCCCGTCTCCTTCCCTCCTATGTCTTTTATGTCTGCTCTTTCAAGATCAAATCCTTGATGTGTCATGGTCATCAGTGAATTTGTTGATTCTTTCCTTCCCGGCTGATCAATTGCCTCTATCTCAGATCTTCCAATCCCGTTACCCTTATCTGGTGGATCCTTCATCGACGAGACCGCTGACTCTGGTGCTCCTTTCGGGCGCTCAAGCCCTCCCAAGCCGCTCCTCATATCCTCCCCAATTGTGCGCAACTTCTCACTGATCCTCACCATCGTATGTTCATCCGCACCCGGGATCTGCTTCTTGGAACCCTGTCAATCCCCGTCGTGAAGTTTCCTTTTCTCCGCCATCTCCTTGAGCGCTTTCCTGGTTTGAGCCTTGCCTCACTCATCCCTAGCGGGTCATCCACCTTACCCACTTCCGATATGATATCTTCCTGCGATTTCTTCCATCTTAGGACTTGGGATCCTGCCGCCGGCAGGGTCATCTCGTATTCGCTCGGGAGTCGCCTCCCAGTCGCCCCAACGGGGGCTCCGTGAATTTTGGTCGTCCTTTCCCTCTCTCTCTCTCTCTCTCTGTGTGTGTGAATTTTATCCACCTCCTAATTAATTATCCAATAAACATGCCTTCCCAACCACATGTCCCATTTATTTGATTCTAGTGGTTATTTCTCTCCTCATGCGATTTGCATTGGGCCAAGGCGGGACCAGAGGGTGATAACTACAACAAACATTGTTTTCGAACTTCACTCTGTGGTGATTTATATTTAAGGTCCAACTCAAAAGGATGCTCCTAATTCTTGGCAGCAATACCTTGCCTCGTGCTCTAGTGCACATATGTAAAGACTGCCACTTCAAGGCCATTCAGGTTGGAAAAGCTCTCTCCCAGTGATTGCTAAAAAAATAAGAGCAGCATGCACAGAATGTGTCCTTGCTCGCTGCATCATATGTCAGAGCACCATTCAACCATAACTCATTGGGTTCATCATTCGAAGGATGCAAATATACATCACTGTTGTTCTCTTGTGATTAAGGTCGAGGAATTTTCATCAACTTGATTGAATATGATTTCTTCAAACATAACCAAGGTGTCAGCTTATATGGAAAAAATTAGGCAAGCTTATATGGAATTAGAATCATAGGCCATGTATGGCATGAAACATCATTTACCTAGATGGTTGAATAGCATAGTGCCATAATTTACATGGTCTTTTTTGTGCCATTGCATATACGATGTTGTAGGCTCAGCCATGTACTAAAACCTTTGGAGACGCGGAGTGAGAGGAAGTGACACTTAATTTTGTATGGTCCAAGCTTGCTGGTTCTACCACAAGAAGTCAGCTCCTCTGTGTTGGCATGAGCACTGATTTTCCATCTCGATGCACCACATGTTAGACAACTATATCCAACTAAGCGTATTTTCCGAAGTAACACGCAATTATTACTACAAGCATGTATCTTCTGGTAGTCCAGTCCAAGGTTTCAAATTACCTTCTGAACTTTGTCAAGGATATTGGGAATGCAGTGATCCTTTGGAAGCACATCCGAGAATAACTGAAGGATGGACTCACGACCTTCACTACTTAGACCATGCAAACATGTAGGATCAGAGAAGATAGGTTTAGAGGGGGTGAATAGACTCTTAACCAACCAAAGGTGCAGTTTTTATTTCTCTTGAAGATTAGGCAGATTTTCGCACTAGTTAAGATAATACCAAGGCTTTCTACACATGCATATCTAGAGATAGAGCGGCAGAAATAGTAAAGCATGCAATGTGCGGAAAGTAAGGTATGGAGATGGAAATTCAAACGCAATGAAGACAAGGTGATTTTTGGCGTGGTTCCGATAGGTGGTGCTATCATACGTCCATGTTGATGGAGACTTCAACTCATGGAGGGTAACGGCTGCATGACTCCATGGAGGGCTCCACCCACAAAGGGTCCACGAAGAAGCAACCTTGTCTGTTGATACGTCTCCATCGTATCTATTTTTTCAAACACTTCTGCTCTTGTTTTGGACTCTAATTTGCATAATTTGAATGAAACTAACCCGGACTGACGCTGTTTTCAGCAGAACTACCATGGTGTTGTTTTTGTGTAGAAATAAAAGTTCTCGGAATTGGACGAAACTTTTTGGAGAATTATTTTGGAATAAAAGAAAAATACTGGAGTCAAGACCCACTGGACGGGGGGCCCTGCTGCCCACTAGGCACCAGGGCGCGCTACCCCCCTCTAGCGCGCCCTGGTGGGTAGTGGGGCCCAAAAGGCTCTGCTGACCCTAATTTGGATACTATAAATTCCTATTTCCCGAGAAAAAAATAGGAGAGAGAGTTTCATCGCGTTTCACGATACGGAGCCGCCGCCACCTCCTGTTTTTCATCGGGAGGCCAGATCTGGAGTCCGTTCTGGGCCTGGAGAGGGGGATTCACTGCCATCATCATCACCAACCATCCTCCATCATCAATCTCATGATGCTCACCCCGGGGAGGGAGTAATCTCTTCGTAGGCTTGCTGGACGGGGATGGGTTGGATGAGATTCATCATGTAATCGGGTTAGTTTTGTTAGGGCTTGACACGTCTCCGTCGTATCTACTTTTCCTAACGCTTTTTCTCTTATTTTGGACTCTAATTTGCATGATTTGAATGAAACTAACCCGGACTGACGTTGTTTTCAGCAGAACTACCATGGTGTTGTTTTTGTGCAGAAATAAAAGTTCTCGGAATGGGATGAAACTTTGCGAGGAATTTTTATACAATAGAAGAAAAATACTGGAGTCAAGAACCACCGGAGGGGGGCACCTGGGTGGGCACAACCCACCAGGGCGCGCCACCCTCTCCAGGCGCGCCCAGGTGGGTTGTCCCCACCTGGTGGCCCCGCAGACCCTGAAACTGACGCTATAAAATCACATTTGTCCAGAAAAAAATTAGGGAGAAAGAATTATCGCGTTCCGCGAGACGGAGTCGCTGCCACCTCCTGTTCTTCATCAGGAGGCCAGATCTGGAGTCCGTTTGGGGCTCCGGAGAGGGGGATCTTTGATCTTCGTCATCACCAACCCTTCTCCATCGCCAATTCCATGATGCTCCCCACCGGGAGTGAGTAATTCCTTCGTAGGCTCGCTGGTCGGTGAGGAGTTGGATGAGATTCATCATGTAATCGAGTTAGTTTTGTTAGGGCTTGATCCCTAGTATCCATTATGTTCCGAGATTGATGTTGCTATGACTTTGCCATGCTTAATGCTTGTCACTTTGGGCCCGGGTGCCATGATTTCAGATCTGAACCGTTTATGTTATCATCATTATATCCATGTTCTAGATCCAATCTTGCAAGTTATAGTCACCTACTACGTGTTATGATCCGGCAACCCCGGAGTGACAATAGTCGGGACCACTCCCGGTGATGACCGTAGTTTGAGGAGTTCATGTATTCACCGTGTGTTAATGCTTTGTTCCGGTTCTCTATTAAAAGGAGGCCTTAATATCCCTTAGTTTCCAATATGGACCCCGCTGCCACGGGAGGGTAGGACAAAAGATGTCATGCAAGTTCTTTCCATAAGCACGTATGACTATTTACGGAGTACATGCCTACATTATATTTATGAACTGGAGCTAGTGCCGTATCGCCCTAGGTTATGACTGTCACATGATGAATATCATCCAACAAATTACCGATCCAATGCCTACAATTTTCCTACATATTGATCTTGCTAAGTTACTACTGCTGCTGTTACTATTGCACTTGCTACGAAACTACTGCTATCACTGTTACCGTTACTGTTGTTGCTGCTACTATTATCAAAACTATCATACTACTTTGCTACTGATCACTTTGCTGCAGATAATTAATCTCCAGGTGTGATTGAATTGACAACTCAGTTGCTAATACTCTCAATTATTCTTTGGCTCCCCTTGTGTCGAATCAATAAATTTGGGTTGAATACTCTACCCTCGAAAACTGTTGCGATCCCCTATACTTGTGGGTTATCAAGACCTTTTTCTGGCGCCGTTGCCGGGGAGCATAGCTATATTTGTTGAGTCACTTGGGATTATTATCAAATTATCACTATGAAGAATCTGAAGGATGCTAAGACAAAGATTTTTCCCTCTAAGACGAGGGGAGGTAAGGAACTGCCATCCAGCTCCGCTTTAGATTCACTTTCCATTATAAGTAAACTTGCAACACTACCACATGCTATTAATACTGATATGTCGCAAGTTATTGATGATGCTACTTCTGCTATGAATGATGCTTATGATGATGCTAGTACCTTGCTTGATGATGATGTGCCACTAGGTGAATTTCTTGATGAACAAGTTGCTAGAGTAAGACAACATGATATTGTTGAAACTGATGATGAGCTTGAACCTGACAATCTTGAAACACCTATTAGAACTAGCCCTCCTAGATATGAATTGCCTAAGGTACCAGAAGGTTATGTTGTGGGTGACGAGGCAACTAGAGATATTCTTGCTTGCAAAGATAGAGATGATCTAGAAAAGTTATTAAGCAAGTATAAAGAAAGATCTTTGAATGCTAGAATGAAATGTGATCCTAAGTTTGCTACTTCACCTATCTTTGTTGATGATAAGGATTATGAATTCTCTGTCGACCTAGAGTTAATTACTTTGGTTGAATCTGATCCTTTCCATGGTTATGAAACTGAAACTGTTGTGGCACATCTTACTAAGTTGAATGACATAGCCACCCTTTTTGCTCATGATGAGAAAATTCGCTATTACTATATTCTCAAATTATTTCCGTTCTCATTAAACGGTGATGCTAAAGCCTGGTACAATACTCTTGCTCCTGGTTGTGTGCGTAGTCCCTAGTACATGATTTATTACTTCTCTGAAAAATATTCTCTGCTCATAAGAAACAAGCTGCCTTGCAGGAAATATTTAACTTTGTGCAAATTGAAGAAGAGAGTCTCCCACAAGCTTGGGGGAGGCTTCTCCGTTTGCTTAACGCTTTTCCTGATCATCCTCTTAAGAAAAATGAAATACTTGATATCTTCTATAATGGACTAACCGATGCTTCTAGGGATTTCCTAGATAGTTGTGCTGGTTGTGTTTTCAGGGAACGAACTATTGGGCAAGCTGAAGAACTGTTGAATAACATATTGAAAAATTATGATGATTGGACTCTTCCTGAACCACCGCTTAAACCCACTCCGAAGAAGAGGGGTATCTTATATCTCAGTCCCGAAGATATGCAAGAGGCAAAGAAATCTATGAAGGAAAAAGGTATTAAAGCAGAGGATGTTAAAAATTTACCTCCTATTGAAGAAATACATGGGCTTGATACACCACCACCACCTAAGGTGGTAGAGGTAAATTCTCTAATGAAATTCAATGATAATGATAATCCTCACAATATGCACCCTAGCCAATGCCTTTATGAGTTTGAAAACTACATTAGAAAGCAAGATCACTTCAATGCAAATGTTATGAAACAATTGAAATATAATTCTGATATGATTGCTCGCTTGAGTGACTTGTTATTTAGAATCTCAAATGATGTTAGAGGTGTAGGGAAGCATGCTTCTATGGTTCAAACTCAGTTAGAACAAGTTGCTAAATCTCAATGAGAATTGTTAGATGAAATGAACAATAATATCAATGATTATGCTGTTAGAGTAATGACTAGAGGAGGTAGAATGACTCAGGAACCACTTTATCCTGCGGGACACCCAAAAAGAATTGAACAAGACTCTCAAAGAGTTGACACCGATGCACGTAGTCCTTCTAAAAGGAAAAAGAAGAAGAAAAATGATAGGACTTTGCATGCCTCTAGTGAACCTGAAGTAGAAAAACCTCCTGATAATGATAATGACTATCTCTGATGCTGAAACTCAATCTGGTAGTGAACACTCACCTTCTGATAATGAAAAACATAATGATGAGGTTCATGAAGACACTCAAACAAATAATAAAGAACCAGACAATGATGTTGAGATAGAACCAGCAGTTGATCTTGATAACCCACAACCCAAGAATAAAAGATATGATAAAAGAGACTTCGTTGCTAGAAAACACGGTAAGGAAAGAGAGCCATGGGTTCAAAAACCTATGCCCTTTCCACCTAAGTCAACTAAAAAGAAAGATGATGAAGAATTTGAACGCTTTGCTAAAATGCCGAGGCCAGTCTTTTTGCGTACTCGCTTGACTGATATCTTAAAAATGCCTCCTTATGCAAAGTACATGAAAGACATCATCACCAATAAAAGAAAAATACCGGAAGCTGGAATCTCCACCATGCTAGCTAATTATACTTTTAAAGATGGAGTACCTAAAAAGCTTGGAGATCCGGGAATACCAACTATACCTTGCTCCATCAAAAGAAATTATGTGAAACTGCTTTGTGTGATTTAGGAGCTGGTGTTAGTGTTATGCCTTTCTCTTTATATAAAAGACTTAACTTGAATAAACTCAAACCTACTGAAATATCTTTGCAAATGGCTGACAAATCAACTGCCATACCTATCGGTATTTGTGAGGATGTGCCCGTTGTTGTAGCTAATGTTACTATTTTGACTGACTTTGTTATACTTGAGATGCCCGAGGACGACAACATGCCGATTATCCTTGGTAGACCCTTTTTGAATACTGCCGTGGCTGTTATTGATTGCAATAAAATCAAGGCCACTTTTCATATCAATGGTAATGAGCATACGGTGCACTTTCCGAAGAAACAATTCCAAGTGAATGGTATTAATGTTATTGAAAAATCTCCGACAATCACTATTGGAAGTTTTCAACTACCTCTATCTACTATTAAAAAGAAATATGAAACGCTTATTGTTGGGGAAATTCATATCCCTGTTGAGGTAAGATAGTGATTTACGAAAGTTCTTCGGTTTCATGCTAATCGAAGGTGGCTGTTAATAAACTTGATCAGCCTTATTAATGGATCATTTTTGAGAGGTATGAAGTTGATGAATTTAGTGAGCACTACCTTCTGTCCCTACCTTTAGTTTTCTGTTTTTATTAGTTAAATAAAATAAAATGCCATGTTTTGTCTGTTTTCTGAGTTTTTCATGCAATAAAAAAAAATAACCCAAAAATAAAAGTTCTCAGAATGCTCTGAAAAATTAATACGATTTCTTTCTGAATATTTAAGAATTTTTGGTGCAAATAATATCAGAGGGAGGTGCACCAGGTGGGCACAACCCACCTGGGCACGCCAGGACCCCCCGGCGCGCCCTGGTGGGTTGTGGTCCCCACGTAGGCCCCCTCACTTATCTCTTCATCCCACATCATAACCTACCTCCAAAAAAAATCACCTTTGCTCTTGCTCTCGTGTTCTTGCTCTCAAACCCACGGATTTTGATCTCTTTGCTCGAAGCTCTGTTTCTGAAACTGTTTCGGGGAATTGTTGCTTGGTATGTGACTCCTCCGTTTGTCCAATTAGTTTTTGCTTTAGTGGTTTATATTTTGAATAATTAGCTACTCTTGGTGCTGTTGTAGATGAGCTTGTATGTTGAATTCTTAGAGTTTTAAGTAGTTTGAATGCTTGCTATGGCTTCTATGCTTCCCTATGAGTAGTTCTTACCAATCTTGTAAAGTTTTGTTAAGAAAATTTTATGGACTAAAAATTTCAGAATTTTTGTTCATAGGAAAAACATGAGTATCTTTAGGAAGTTTGCTTCCAAGAAGAACTCCAAGGGGGTGATTGGAGAGTCATCTGACAGTGATCTCCGCACCCGGAGGTTGGCAGAGCTACGGCCGTGCGAATGGCCGCTTACCCCGTTCATGGAAGGGGCCGGAATCCTCCAAGAGTTTGCACAATATGCTGCTAATGCCGGCCTCACCGACTTCATCACAGCTGAATGTGAACAGTATCATCTCCTCACAAATTCCTTTGTGCAAAGTTTTAATTTCCTTCCTAGGAATAATCCCCCTGAAGTGCAGTTTAATTTATACGCTGAACCCCATCAGATACCACTTACCGAATTCTGTGAAATATGCTTGCTTCCTTCTGATGGTGGGTTAGTAGAGCCTAGGCCTGCAGAGTTTGAAAGTTTTTTATCGTACTCCATCTGTGGGGGATGAGAGAGGAGTGTCGAGTGTCACCGCCACTAGCTTGCAATTTCCTGCTGTTCATTATTTTGCTCTTTTCATTACAAAGTGCTTGCATGCTAGAGAGAAGGTGGGTGCACTGAGTGCCCCAGACCTTGCCGTTTTACGTCGTGCACTGGAAGGCGACAACACTTATAGCTTGGGAGCTATTGTGGCACGCCGCCTCCACATTAATAAATCCAAGGGTAAAATACATGGTGGTATCTACGCTACTCGCCTGGCAGCTCACTTTAATATTCAGATACGCCAGCATGATTATCCTTTGCCCAAAGTCTACTTAGACCGCGCGGCCATGGAACACCACCAGTTTATTGTTGCTGACTACCCTGATATTCCTATTCCTTATAACTTAGTTTTTAGTGAGAAAACTCGTGATATTATTCCGCTGCCTGCACCTGCTTTGTTTGATCCTTTTGCCAGGCACGAATACAGGATTATGCCTGAGGACATCATCGCTTACCGGAACAACCAGGCTGCAGCACAGGAGGAGCCTCAGCAGTGGGATCCACAGGTGCCCGCGCCTCAGCACTTCAACATAGGACCTCATGGCTTCTACGACTGGTGATTACCAAGCTAGGCCAAAAGCCTAAGCTTGGGGGAGTACGTATTTCCACCGACATTACATTCATGTTCACACATTTCATTCGTCGGTGTCCTCACTTTTTCATTGTATTATCCATGCTTAATTTATTTTCTCGCTTTCTTCTTGTGTGTTTGAAAAACTTTGAGAAAATCTAAAAATATTTCTCGCTTCTTTTTGATTTTTCTTCCTAGTTTAAATTCTTGTAGCACTAAAAAGAAAAAAACCCAAAAAGGATTTCCTTTTGATTGTTGGGAGCTTTCCCGTGTAAATAGTTTTCTCGTTTTTCTTTTTCCCCTTTTATTTGCTTTCCTTCAGAAAACCCAAAACTCCAAAAATATTTCAGTGTGTTTTCTCTGAACTTATTTTCTTTTATTGAGTCATACCAAGGAGAAGACCACGATGAAAATGTTGAGTGGCTCTCATATGCATTATTGTTAATCTAACAAAGAGCCCAATTTACCTTGTCTTCTCCTTTTGAATAAAATGTTTGCAGATTCCAGCTTAGTCCACGGCACTCTTGCACTATTATTATTTTCACATCGTTCGATCGTGCAAGTGAAAGGCAATAATGACGATATTCGATGAACTGGCCGTGGCAGAGAGAAACGAGTATGAACTCGACTTGTTCTGTTTTTGTAAATATGTTTAACCTAGTATCCATGATTCAGCCCATTATGATTAAACATGTTTGCAATGACAATTAGAGATTATAGTTTCTCATGCCATGCATAAGTAGCTAAGAGTGGATAATGATTTATCTTGGATGTCAACATTGTGTTAAAATGATTGGATGTAGTATGATGATATGGTATCCTCCTCTAAATGTTCGAGAGGCTTGACTTGGCACATGTTCATGCATGTAATTGAATCAAAACCAACATAGCCTCTATGATATTTATGTTCATGGTGTTCATATCATACTCATGCTAGTGTCCAATGTTACTTATGCATAATGCATGTTCATGACCGTTGTTGCTCTTTAGCTGGCCGCTTCTCAACCTATTTGCTAGCCTTCGCCTGTACGAAGTGGGAATTCTGCTTGTACATCAAAAACCTTGAATCCAAGTTATTCCAGATGAGTCCACCATACCTACCTATATGCGGTATTACCCTGCCGTCCTAAGTAAATTTGCATGTGCCACCTCTAAAAAACTTCAAATAAATATCCTTTTTGTGTGCCTGGATTGTTCATAGAGCGACAGGAGGTAGTTGGTATCTTCCATGCTAAGCGGGTTATTCTCATGATGAGTGTTTATTCGCTCGTCCTTGCACGAGAGGGGCGGTAATAGGGATTCCCAGTCCCGAACTCAAAATGCAAATAATTAAACAAAACTCCCCCAGGACTGTTGTTGGTATGGATGGCACCCATTGTTTCGGACAAGCCATGGAGTGTGAATGTTGGTGGAGGGGGAGTAAACCTTTACTTTTATCACTTGGGAACCGCCACTAATGTGTTTAGCATGGAAGATATTGATAACTGATGGTCGCGAAGTAAACAAGAGGGGTGCATCTCTCAAAACTTCATTTACCTCTGTTTTTAAAACTTGAGCTCTGGCACCTCTGCAAATCACTGCTTCCCTCTGCGAAGGGACTATCTATTTACTTTAATGTTGTGTCATCACCTTCTCAAATAAGCGCCAGAACCTGAGAGCACTGCTGTCATGCTGATGCATTGTGTATAGCTAATGTTGGGTGCATCATGACTGGATCTTTTCTACCATGAATTACAATGTTTAGTCGCTGCTCGGACTTTGGAGGTGCTCTGCATTTATGTTTTGCGGTCTCAGAAAGGGCTAGCGAGATACCACTATTGTCATATTATATCATGGTTGTTTTAATAACGTGTTGTTGTTCGAGATATCTTATTATTGCTCGCTAGCTGATTATGTCATTGTTATGAGTTAATGTAATTTTTAAGAGTTATTGTCGACATGGTTTGTTATAATCTTTACTGAAAACCTGGATCCTACTTAAGCTTATTTATGCAAACAAGAGCAAAAGAGTTCGTAAAAGTTTTTCTTTTTCACTTTCAGTTTATCAACTGAATTGCTTGAGGACAAGCAAAGGTTTAAGCTTGGGGGAGTTGATACGGCTCCGTCGTATCTACTTTTCCTAACGCTTTTCCTCTTGTTTTGGACTCTAATTTGCATGATTTGAATGAAACTAACCTGGACTGACGCTGGTTTCAGCAGAACTACCATGGTGTTGTCTTTGTGCAGAGATAAAAGTTCTCGGAATGGAACGAAACTTTGCGAGGAATTTTTATACAATAAAAGAAAAATACTGGAGCCAAGAACCACCGGAGGGGGGGCACCTGGGTGGGCACAACCCACCAGGGCGCGCCACCCCCTCCAGGCGTGCCCAGGTGGGTTTTCCCCACCTGGTGGCCCCGCAGACCCTGAAACCGACGCTATAAAATCACATTTTACCACACAAAAATTCAGGGAGAAAGAATTATCGCGTTCCGCAAGACGGAGCCGCCGCCACCTCCTGTTCTTCATCGGTAGGCCAGATCTGGAGTCTGTTTGGGGCTCCGGAGAGGGGGATCTTCGATCTTCGTCATCACCAACCCTTCTCCATCATCAATTCCATGATGCTCCCCACCGGGAGTGAGTAATTCCTTCGTAGGCTCGTTGGTCGGTGAGGAGTTGGATGAGATTCATCATGTAATCGAGTTAGTTTTGTTAGGGCTTGATCCCTAGTATCCATTATGTTCTGAGATTGATGTTGCTATGAATTTGCCATGCTTAATGCTTGTCACTTTGGGCCCGGGTGCCATGATTTTCGATCTGAACCGTTTATGTTATCATCATTATATCCATGTTCTAGATCCGATCTTGCAAGTTATAGTCGCCTAGTACGTGTTATGATCCGGCAACCCCGGAGTGACAATAGTCGGGACCAATCCCGGTGATGACCGTAGTTTGAGGAGTTCATGTATTCACCGTGTGTTAATGCTTTGTTCCAGTTCTCTATTAAAAGGAGGCCTTAATATCCCTTAGTTTCCAATATGGACCCCGCTGCCACGGGAGGGTAGGACAAAACAAGTCATGCAAGTTCTTTCCATAAGCACGTATGACTATTTACGGAGTACATGCCTACATTATATTTATGAACTGGAGCTAGTGTCGTATCGCCCTAGGTTATGACTGGCACATGATGAATATCATCCAACAGGGCTTGATCCCTAGTATCCATTATGTTCTGAGATTGATGTTGCTATGACTTTGCTATGCTTAATGCTTGTCACTAGGGCCCGAGTGCCATGATTTCATATCTGAACCGTTTACGTTTTCACCAATATATTTGTGTTCTTGATCCTACCATGCAAGTTATATGCACCTATTACGTGTTATGATCCGCATACCCCAAGGTGACAATAATTGGAATTCTTTCTGGTGATGACCATAGTTTGAGGAGTTCATGTATTCACTATGTGTTAATGCTTTGTTTCGGTTTCCTATTAAAAGGAGGCCTTAATATCCCTTAGTTTGCCTAAGCAATTCTTCAAACACCTTGCGGGCGGAGAAGGTGATAGTGTCGGCCGGTGGTGTTGAGCCGAATACAAAGCTCGGTGTGGACGGTGGCTAGGTGGGGCCATAGACGGCCGGTAGTCGATGGCGTGACAATACATGACAGGCAGAAGACGGTGGACCTCAAATCAAACTACTCGGACAACAAGAAAGCTCGTCGGTCTCCTATAAAGATTGTCGGTCTTGCCTTGATAAGTGGCGCAGATCCCCTACAAAGATCATTGAAATTTATCCTGAGAAGTGGTGCCGATCGAGTATATTAGAGGGTCAGGAGAACTGGCGCTTTAAAATTATAAGGAGTTAAACCAGATAAGAATTCTTCTAAGTGCGGTTTACTCCTTAAAATGGAAGATGTACAGAGTTAGTGAGTTTTTATGGTATCCAATACTGGTGCAAGAAGCTAGTAGCACCAATTTTCATCTGACGGCAGATGTGCTGGGCATGTAAGATAACTAGGGGTTGGGGCACCACCGAGAGGAAGTTGGAGCGGTGCCAGGTGGGAGACACCCCTTCCACTCTCCTATTTGTACTGAGGAATGTGCTTTGTGTATTATGTGATGCTGCGATGAAGAACGGACAATTGTAATATGACAAACCTAGATAAGACAGTCACATTATACCATCACTACCCTATTTGTACTATGCACTGTTATAATATCAAAACTGAAAGAACACGAATATGTGTATCTGCAAGTTCCTGACTGGAGCTATAAGGGAAAGCAGTACAAATGTAACACATTATCAGCTCTGAGAGAAAAGCAGTGACATGATAGATCACAGATATTAACAGGCGCATGTGGTGAAATAAGCAACATTTTTAGAGGTTACATAATCGAGCGGATAGGTGATAATCGCTCAGGTTGCTCGTGACACCCTCTGTCTCGAGCACGTCCCACACCCGCTTTCACTCAAAGGCGAGGATGACAGTGACAGTGCTATGGCCTGCTCCTCCTCGTCCTTCTCCGCCCCACAAGGCGAGGGGCAAGTCGACGTCGACGCCATTGCATGAATAAAGGTGGATTGCAGAACTAAACGGCCAGGACGATTCATAAGAACCCTACAAAATCAACAAGCTCAGGGACGGCGACAAGATCTTAGCATAAAACAACCAAAGAATCAGAGGAATAATAATGGACTGGTTAACTTCATCTTCAAATGAAGATGACAATTAGTTAGTAGAGATGTAGAGCTGGATCGCCTAAACAAAAGAAAAAAAAAGCTTTCCACCATAGTTATCCTTTAGTCTTGTCCTACTATCTTCTTTCCCAGATATGCAGAACATCAGCACAAATTATGACATTATATTAAAAACTTTTGGTTGACAGATCAACTGAAAACCAGAGTTACATGTGGGGATGTGGATAAAATCAGAGTTGAAAGACAAATTTGCTATAAAAACAAAAATGTACATCAGACAACCATAGTCACCATATTCTCAAGGCATTTATCAAAAAGATGTCCATATCTATAAGTGAAATAGTAATTATGCAACAATCATAGGGATATATTCAGAGGTAACAGTAAACACGCTGGACCAGGAAAAAGAACAGGCCAAAGTATAGCTTCAGGTTCAGTAGTTCCATGAAGCTTCTGAACCAACCCTTTTTATCTCCTCACATGCAGCTAGTGCATCTCTTAACTGAGGCTGCCGCCGGTTTAGCGCCAACGAGGAGGAAGGGACAAACTCTCACCAACCCATCGTCGCCACCACGCGCGAGGTCATATCGGTAGGCGTCGGCCCCGAGCTCCAGCTACCAGCTTCCAGACCGACGACACAAGGAGAGGAGGAGAAGGACGTGGTCCATTCCTTGAACCTTGCACACATGGAAAATTCATGAGCTGCTTCTTCTCAGTAGCATAACAGACAAACAACTGAAGATGAAGTAGAAAGTAACCTAGTATGAAACTGCAAAGTGCTAGGATGGACCAGATGGACGAAGCGAGATCCATTAGAAACATGGTGCAGTACAGATTAAATTAGAACAAAAAGGCACCACATAATATTATATTAATGAGAAATAAGCAGGGTCAAGGAGGACTTTTAGCGAAGGTTCAAAAGTTAAACCATAGTAAAAATAACTCTGTGCACTCAGGCCTAACCGTAAATTTAAACTTTTCAGGTGCAAATGTATATTTGGAGAAGTTGTGTATAATATTTGAATACCAAACTTTGTTCAAACACTCCCACCATCTCATTTGTGCTTTGGGCATGCAAGAATGTACGTGGAGTTCTTTCAGATCCTCACGAATCAACGTATAGCCCAAGTGTAGCTTTCAGCCAAAACGGCAAGCAAGACGTGAACCAAAGGCTCACGAAAGGGAAAGCAGCACGTACCTCAAGTGCAGAGGTGAGGTACTACGCAGAACCAGTGGTGAACGAAAGGAAACAATCAACCGAGCCGCACAAATGCTAACGAAGGAAAGGAAACTTTCAGAACACACATTGAAGGAAGCATAAGCACGAACACATGACGAGCGCCAATCGACTGACAGAAATATCAATCAATGAACTAAACAGAAGCTCATCCTTTTAGCTTCAAATATAGCTTCAGAAGAAACTTGTGCGACGATCTCAAATGATTATGGGATTCACTGTTAATGGGTGTGGAAGACCAGATAATAAACTAATGATCTCATGTACCTTCCATCATGCATTTTAGAAGAGAGGTGTCTCAAAGATGTGACTTCAGTAGTTATTTTTTATACCAATGCATTAGGAAAAGGAACAAATAAATTATGGAATTATGAAATATATTTTTCATGAAAAAACTCATGATATTAGTTTGATTGGCTAACCTTGATAATCTTTTTGTATATTCAGTAAAAGTTAAAGCAAAGTTTGAAGGCACGCTTTCTTGAAATTATCTATTTTTTAACGGAGGCATTACTCCTTTTTGGTGCTTCAAATGCAAAGACAAAATTGATTGCTTACAACCATGAAAAAATTCCACAGCTCAATTGCTTGGTTCCTATGATATATTGATTACTCACAGTGGATTATAAGACCAATGATGAAATTCAGTGGGGGGAAAAGAAGGAAGGTATTGATTCGCGGAGCATATATTACATAGCAGCACATATGTCACATGCTTGAACACAAAAGCAGATCCCATGTCTTAGCCGTAGAGAGTCCATTACTCATTTAACATGCACTGCACTCTTTGGTACTTACGAATATGTAGCTGAAGGAAGATGAACAAACAGCAGCAACACTTTTGTTTACAATGTACTTTTGGATCTAGTAATAAAGCATGTTCTCTTTGTCAAGCACAAAAAGCCCAGTACAGTGTGTCAGATATGACAATGCTTAAACAACTACAACTGAGAAATTGAATACGATGATTTCAGAAATAAAACTATTCAATATACCACCACTCTGGTTTATTGTATATGCATAAGTTGGCTATGTTTTCAGATTTGAATACTTAGCTTTACTATACATGCATAAACAAAAGAACCTAATAAATGAAATATTCATAAACTAAGAGCCTAATATAAAAGAACATAGATTTGATTACCGGCCAAGCCTTACCTTCATTTCCTGGAATATCTGGCTATACAGCTATGGTGTTGTCTTCGGACACGCAGCTCCCACACTACCAAGTGATAATGCGGGCCCATAAACTTGTCTTCTTAATGCGCTCTGAATATTCCCATTCAGGGGCTGCAAAGCGGAGTGTTTCAGATCTGAAACCAGTAATAATTTAGCCATCAAACTATGATAACTAAACCATTGAAAAAGTACGAGTGCTAAATATGGCAATGCAAAATATTTCATATACCATCTCTATGTTCTCCTTCGACAAAAATTATTTATTTGTGTTCATTTCTTTTTAGCGGGCTTCAGAATGATGTGATGTTCAACTCAGATTCTTACCTGCCCATGTTTGTTGGTTTTTTGTTGTCCTCCCACCGACCCTGACCATTTCAAGAAACCACAAATGACAATTTTGCAAAGTAATTAACCAATCAAGAGTAACCAGTAAGAAATGTTGGGAAACACAATGAAGACATAATCCCACTAGAAACGGAAAACAAACATATGGTACTGCATACTTTTAACTACAGCCATAACTTTCAGAAGTTAGGTTACTCAGCATGCAGGGTACGCATTGATCAATAAAAAATACAAAAACTTATCATTGCAACCATTACTCATGGACTGGATGCACGCATTCACTACATGCATGATACAATGGCATCAATTGGCATTTTGGCTCAATTTTTGGTAGCATCATTGAGAAGTAACAATCAAATATTGTATATACTCTCAAAGCCGAGGGACTACCAACATGGAAATTCAGCAGATTAAGCTTCATGTTCAGATCCTTCTATACTTTCTAAACCTTTACTCTCAATGGTCATCTTTTTCATTGCCAGAATGGAGGAATTAACAAAATAAAGGGTAGAACTATATCCTGCTATAGTTTTTCAATGGTTTAGTTATCATAATTTGATGGCTATTCGTGTAGAAAGGACTAAAGTTCGTATAGAAATCTTAAGAACACAACAAACTAAACTGAAGTAGAACCTTCTGAATCCTTTAAGAAGTGGTGTCATATTAACAAGTGCAACAGGTTCAAACAACGAAACACACTTGCGCAATAGAAAGGCACATCGGACGAAGTGAAGACGAACAGGATGAATGATTGATGAAGGACGACGAATTGCGTGCTCACTTCACACCGACATGAGGAAACATGACATATATGAGCACAAAGAGGAGATACTATACAGCCGATGCAAAGAAGGAGAGGGAGGAGCCGAGAAAGTGGAAGCATGGTATGGGAGAATGTATTTGGAGGTATGGGAGCCGAGGCAAGCAGCGAGGGGGATTTGGTTTGGGAGGGTGTGGTGTTGGAAATATTATCACTTTTCCGACTAATCTAATCCATGAGTAAGCAGTAAACATGGCAAATACGGTATGCATCTCATACCGATACCTAAGCATGTGAGCACGTACAGTACATAGAACCGAAACATCTATGAAGGCTAGCACATGTACGAGTAAACAATGGATGAACAGATCATACCCTCCGGTTGGCCAGGCCAACGCGGCGGCGGCAGCAGCAGCCTCGGCGTCATCCGTGGCCTTCTTCTTGGCGGCGGCGTCGTCAGCCATGGGGTCGATGCAGGGGAAGTAGTGGAAGCCGAGGCGGACGAAGAGGGGGACGGATCGGGAGCAGTCGCGTCGAGACGCTCCCCAAAAACCTTATTGCCGTTCTCCCGGGCAGGATCTCGAACGATAGGGTTCCGGAGGCACCTGCTCTCCCGACCAACCGTGCACGCGGTCATCGGGATGGGATCGCCGGAAGCAGCACAGTGAGAGGAACAGTAGATGACGGCTAGGGTTGTGCGAGAGGGAGTGAGTGAACTGAGTTAGGGTTCACTCCACTGGCCGGCGCCTTCTTATATAGGCCGTCGGGTGGATGGGCCTGGGCTCAGGCCCACGACCGAGTCCGCGAACAGCCCACGGTCCAACGTCTCGGACAATGGCATTTTCGTAAGCGACTCGTTAATTAATTAACAATTAATTAACCATTCCTGACCGCCAAAAATAAGCTTCAGCTCGGCTCATTCCCTCAACCCGCGGCGCGCGCGCGCGTGGTGACGAGGCGGGCGGCGGAGGAGGAGGAGCGCGCGTGTACAGCTCCTATTCCCAAGCTCCCAATAGCAAGTGGTGGAGCAGCCCTTATAACTCTTCTTACTGTAGCAATATGGTACTAAACTTCCCACACTTCCCACCACTTGCCGTACACATTAATGGGCCTTAGAGATTAACCAGGGATTATTGTCTTATATGGGCCTAAGCCCATCCATAATCCAACAATTCCCACCAGATCTCAAGGCACATAAGTTTGTCAACTGTTCCAAACAATGTTTGATATACCAGAATTTTCAGTGGAGACTGTTAAGTTGAACTTCCACCTAGAGCAATGGGATTAGACTTCTTCACAACTGAACAATGGACTATGCCTTGAATTGTCAGTTTGGCGTGTAGAAGTTTCGCCTATTGTCAGCTGATACGTGGCTGCCGAAGGCTAAACCCCACGGGTGGAGCTTATTAGTCATACTCCGTACCTTCTCATGAGCTTCCTAGAGATCACCCAATCTCATAGACTGTGACCAGCAGTCGGATCACATAGGTGTTGATAAGTCTCCAACGTATCTATAATTTTTTATTGTTCCATGCTATTATATTATCTGTTTTGGATGTTTTATATGCATTAATATGCTATTTTATATTATTTTTGGGACTAACCTATTAACCTAGAGCCCAGTGCCAGTTCCTGTTTTTTCCCTGTTTTTGAGTTTCGCAGAAAAGGAATACCAAACGGAGTCCAAACGGAATAAAACTTTCACGATGATCTTTCTTGGACCAAAAGGAAACCAGAGGACTTGGAGTGCAAGTCAGAGAAGCCACGAGGCGGCCACACGGACGGAGGGCGCGCCCAGGGGGTAGGGCACGCCCCCCACCCTTGTGGGCCCCTCGTGCGTCTCCTGACCTAATTCTTTCGCCTATATATACTCTTATATGCCCAAACCACCAGAGGCATCCACGAAAAGACTTTTCCACCGCCGCAACCTTCTATACCCGTGAGATCCCATCTAGAGGCCTTGTCCGGCATCCTGTCGGAGGGGGATTCGATCACGGAGGGCTTCTACATCAACACCATTGCCCTTCCGATGAAGCGTGAGTAGTTTACCTCAGACCTACGGGTCCATAGCTAGTAACTAAATGGCTTTTTCTCTCTCTTTGATTGTCAATACCACGTTCTCCTCGATGTTCTTGGAGATCTATTCGATGTAATACTTTTTTGCGGTGTGTTTGCCGAGATTCGATGAATTGTGGATTTATGATCAGCTTATCTATGAATATTATTTGAATCTTCTCTGAATTCTTTTATGCATGATTTGATATCTTTGCAAATCTCTTCGAACTATCAATTTGGTTTGGCCAACTAGATTGGTTTTTCTTGCAATGGGAGAAGTGCTTAGCTTTGGGTTCAATCTTGTGGTGTCCTTTCCCAATGACAGTAGGGGCAGCAAGGCACGTATTGTAATGTTGCCATCGAGGATAAAAAGATGGGGTTTTCATCATATTGCTTGAGTTAATTCCTCTACATCATGTCATCTTTCTTAATGCGTTACTCAGTTCTTCATGAACTTAAGACTCTAGATGCAAGCAGGAGTCGGTCGATGTGTCGAGTAATAGTAGTAGATGCAGAATCGTTTCGGTCTACTTGACACGGACATGATGCCTATATTCATGATCATTGCCTTAGATATTGTCATAACTTTGCGCTTTTCTATCAATTGCTCGGCAGTAATTTGTTCACCCACCGTATTATTTTCTATCTTGAGAGAAGCCTCTAGTGAAACATATGGCCCCCCGGGTCTATTTTCCATCATACAATCTTCTACTTTCCAATCTACGAGTTTCCGATCTACTATTTTGCAATCTTTTACTTTCCAATCTATAAAAAAAATACCAAAAAATATTTACTTTACCGTTTATTTATCTCTATCAGATCTCACTTTTGCGAGTAACCGAGAAGGGATTGACAACCCCTTATCGCGTTGGGTGCAAGTTTGGTGTTTGTTTGTGCAGGTATTCGGTGACTTGCGTGTTGTCTCCTACTGGATTGATACCTTGGTTCTCAAAACTGAGGGAAATACTTACTCTACTTTTCTGCATCACCCTTTCCTCTTCAAGGGAAAAACCAACGCAAGCTCAAGAAGTAGCAGGAAGAATATCTGGCGCCGTTGCCGGGGAGATCGACACCAAGTCAAGACATACGAAGTACCCATCATAAAATCTCATCTCTCACATTACATTATTCGCCATTCGCCTCTCGTTTTCCTCTCCCCCACTTCTAAAACAATTTTTGAAAAGTTTGCCTTTTCTTCGCCTCTCTCTTTGCCTTTTCTTCGCCCCTCTTCCGTTCATCTTCTTCGTTTGCTTTTTGTGTGCTTGCTTTGTCACGATGACTCAAGAGAATACCAAACTTTGTGATTTTTCCAACACCAATAATAATGATTTTATTAGTACTCTGATTGCTCCCGCTACTAATGCGGAATCTTGTGAAATTAATG
Source organism: Thinopyrum elongatum (assembly GCA_011799875.1). Taxonomy (NCBI): domain Eukaryota; kingdom Viridiplantae; phylum Streptophyta; class Magnoliopsida; order Poales; family Poaceae; genus Thinopyrum; species Thinopyrum elongatum. Next base: position 52,187,277 of record CM022299.1, on the reverse strand, counting down.
CCGCTTTGCTAAATCTTGTTATGAAAGATCAATTTTCTGGCCTTCCTAGTGAAGATGCCGCATCCCATCTAAACAATTTCGTTGATTTGTGTGATATGCAAAAGAAGAAAGATGTGGATAATGATATTGTTAAATTGAAGCTATTTCCGTTCTCACTACGAGACCATGCTAAAACTTGGTTTTCATCTTTGCCTAAAAATAGTATTGATTCATGGAATAAGTGTAAATATGCTTTTATTTCCAAGTATTTTCCTCCCGCTAAGATCATCTCCCTTAGGAACGATATTATGAATTTTAAACAACTTTATCATGAGCATGTTGCACAATCTTGGGAGAGAATAAAATTGATGATACGAAATTGCCCTACTCATGGTTTGAATTTGTGGATGATTATACAAAATTCTTATGCCGGATTGAATTTTGCTTCTAGAAATCTTTTAGATTCGGCCGCGGGAGGCACTTTTATGGAAATTACCCTAGGAGAAGCTACTAAACTTCTAGATAATATTATGGTTAATTATTCTCAATGGCATACCGAAAGATCTTCCACTAGTAAAAAGGTGCATGCAATTGAAGAGATTAATGTTTTGAGTGGAAAGATGGATGAACTTATGAAATTGTTTTCAAGCAAGAGTGTTTCTTTGGATCCCAATGATATGCCTTTATCCACTTTGATTGAAATAATAATGAATCTATGGATGTGAATTTTGTTGGTAGGAACAATTTTGGTAATAACGCGTATAGAGGCAATTTTAATCCTAGGCCGTTTCCTAGTAATTCCTCTAATAATTATGGAAATTCCTACAACAATTCTTATGGAAATTATAATAAGATTTCCTCTGAATTTGAAAATAGTGTTAAAGAATTGATGAGTTTGCAAAAGAATTTCAATGCTTTGATGGAAGAAAAATTGCTTAAGATTGATGATTTGGCTAGGAACGTGGATAGAATTTCTCTTGATATTGATTCTTTGAAACTTAGATCTATCCCACCCAAGCATGATATCAATGAGTCTCTCAAGGCTATGAGAATTTCCATTGATGAGTGCAAAGAAAGAACCGCTAAGATGCGTGCTAAAAAAGATTGGTTTGTAAAAACATGTTCTTCTAGTTTCCGTGAAAATAATGATGAAGATCTTAAAGTGATTGATGTGATTCCTATTGAATCTTTGTTTTCGAATATAAATCTTGATAAATATGGGACTGGAGATGAGTCAACTTTAGTTAGAAGGAGTCCCAATGATTCGGAGTTTTTAGATCTTGTTGCAAAAATTGATAAAAGTGGGATTGGAGAGGTCAAAACTTTAAGTAGCAATGAACCCACTCTTTTGGATTTCAAGGAATTTAATTATGATAATTGTTCTTTAATAGATTGTATTTCCTTGTTGCAATCCGTGTTGAATTCTCCTCATCTCTACTACTATTAAACAATCGAGTTGTGGCAGAAACATTACATCTCAGCCATACATCCTCCATCTCTCAATGGACCGGATTGCCTCAATGTTGTATCACACCATTTACCAAAATCAATTACCAATAATTACCATGATCTACGCCATTATAATTAGGCAAAACTTACCAACCTGGGCCTATTTTAATCATAATCAATTAATCTACGCCATCATAATTACGCAAAACTTACCAACCTGGGCCTATTTTAATCATAATCAATTAGCAATAATTACCATGATCTAATAATTACGCAATAATTACCGCGATCTCGCTCCAAACTGGAGACTTCCACCTTGGGCCGTCCGGTCCTCGCTCAAACCTCTCGACCCGAATTTCTCAGGCAGCCCTCCTCGCGCAGCCGTCGACCTCCTTGCTCCAACCCCTAGCTGTGTTGTACTTTGAGCGAAGCTTTGCGTATGTGTGCTCCCGCTCCTTTGTGAATTGGTTTAGTGTTCTGAATCCACCATATTTTTTATATTGATCTTTTGCCAGATGTTTCAACAGCCCTTGCTACGTCGACGAGCGAGCGAGCAAGCGGACGTGTTACGTCTGATATGCAGTCGGAGATCAAATCCTCTAGGACCGATCAACATAATTCAAAGGTGTGTGTACTGACCAAATAAATCCAACCAAATAAATACTACAATCTGATCCAACTTTACACAATGCCGATATGAAAGCGAAAATCCAAATTGCTGTGATATGGGATTCACACTGATGTTTCATGACCTTTGGTCTCTATAATACTGGAAGCAATCCAATCGCTTGTTCAGGTGTCAAATAAGAGGATGTGCATGTTTCCAACACTTATCTTCAGGAGTGAAATTGTTTTGCCACTGAAAAGGAGCATGTGTCATTTGTCTTCCCTGTCATGTAAAAAACATGTTTATTTCCCTTAAATTAGAGTGAAAAACAGGGTAGACTGTTCGTTAATGTGATATTCTATTTTTGTCAGATGACTTGAAATTTCTTTAACATCACTTTTAATGTTAATGTCATGTATCATCATATTTATTTCCAAACTGTGGCATGAAGTTATATTGCCAGTTTATGTCATGTTCGGTTCACAAATATATATTGACAGTCCGTGCCTTGAAGCTTTGTTGGTAGATTATGTCATTACAGTGCATAAAATCTATTTCTACTTTTAGTGTAAAATTGACTTGTACACAGTTTGACATTTTCAGACATTGTGCCTACATGTGCTTGCTTTCGCTATATTTATTATAGATAGTGTTCTGACAGATTTTATAAAGTATGTCAATAGTTGGATCATGTATCCTTGACTTGATAGACAAGTTCAAAGATTTACATTCTTCAGAGTGCATAACTGACACGCTAGATCCTAACTTCGACTGTTTGCATAACCAACTTTCAGTTCAAGGAAGCTTTAGGTCTTACCTTGCAAATTTCTTTTACCTCTTCCATCTAGCACGGACATGTTTTCCAATTATTGATTACTGATTGTACACAAAAAAAAGTTCCCAATAATCTTTTCTACAATAGTCCAACATGGAACACTTATGCATGATTTGATATCTTTGCAAGTCTCTTCGAACTATCGATTTGGTTTGGCCAACTAGATTAGTTTTTCTTGCAATGGGAGAAGTGCTTAGCTTTGGGTTCAATCTTGCGGTGTCCTTTCCCAGTGACAGTAGGGGCAGCAAGGCACGTATTGTATTGTTGCCATCGAGGATAAAAAGATGGGGTTTTCATCATATTGCTTGAGTTAATTCCTCTACATCATGTCATCTTTCTTAATGCATTACTCTGTTCTTCATGAACTTAATACTCTAGATGCAAGCAGGAGTCGGTCGATGTGTGGAGTAATAGTAGTAGATGCAGAATCGTTTCGGTCTACTTGACACGGACGTGATGCCTATATTCATGATCATTGCCTTAGATATCGTCATAACTTTGCGCTTTTCTATCAATTGCTCGGCAGTAATTTGTTCACCCATCGTATTATTTTCTATCTTGAGAGAAGCCTCTAGTGAAACCTATGGCCCCCGGGTCTATTTTCCATCATACAATCTTCTACTTTCCAATCTACGAGTTTCCGATCTACTATTTTGCAAACTTTTACTTTCCAATCTATAAAACAAAAATACCAAAAAATATTTACTTTACCGTTTATCTATCTCTATCAGATCTCACTTTCGCGAGTAACCGAGAATGGATTGACAACCCCTTATCGCGTTGGGTGCAAGTTTGGTGTTTGTTTGTGCCGGTATTCGGTGACTTGCATGTTGTCTCCTACTGGATTGATACCTTGGTTCTCAAAACTGAGGAAAATACTTACTCTACTTTGCTACATCACCTTTTCCTCTTCAAGGGAAAAACCAACGCAAGCTCAAGAAGTAGCAGGTGTGTTCCTCCAAAGAATGCTCTGTAGGTTAGCATCTTGCTTACACAAGCTTTGGAACACATTAAGACAAAAGTCAGCCTGCCTTACAGAATTGAGAGTATTATTGCATCTCCAACGGAGAGGGTTAATTAAGGATACTCTCCTCAGTTGATCGCTAGATTGTTTTCCCAGGTCCTAATTGTAACACCCCCGGTGATTAGCAATAGTAATCACTTTTGATAATGACATGTCAGCGAGATTAACAGTGCATAATCATCATAACATCATATTGCATTTCAACTCCTAAGTCAAATTCAAATTTAAATGAAAGTGAAATATAAAAGTTGTCCAACATAAAAACTAAAATGTTCGATAAATAACAAATATTGCAGAGGCTAGTCTAAAATTGAAACCAACAAATAATAAAATAATTAGGTGGCTCTAACATAATTAAAACATCTAGGATTAATGCATATTAATTATTATAAAAATTGTGTGAACTCCAATTGTCTCCAAACTAATTTTTGGTAGTGATAGGTAATACCTAGTATTTGTTGGAGCAATTGTTATGTTTTACAAAAATCATTTGGTGGCCTAACTATTTACTAAACTGAGAAAAGAAAATAAATAAAAGAAAAAGGTAAAAGAAAACGGAAAAAGAAGAAAAAGGAAACCCCCCTCTTCCCCCCCGGCCCAACTGGGCCCCAGCCCAGCTGGCTCGGCCGGCCCACCCCGCCTCCCTTAACCCCTGGGAGACCCCCAAACCCTAATCCCTCCCCACCCCCTCCTCACTCCCCCCCCCTCCCCCCCCCCTCACCCATCCAGACCGATCGGGCCAGCCCCCCGCTCCCCGCGCGCTCGTCCCCGACCGCGCCACGCCGCGCCGACGCCGCACGTCCCCCTCGCCGACGACCGCCGCCGCCGCGCGCTCGGCCCGCCCTCGCCGGACACGCCGCCTCGCCCCCCCCCCCCACCGACCCCGACCCCGTCGCCGCTCGACGCCGTCGCCTCTCCACCACCGTCGCCGCCGTCGTCCCCGGCTCCTCTCCGCGCCCACTGCCCCGACCCTGCCCCCCACGGTGAGGCCCGGCCTCGGCCTCTGCCTCCCTCCCTCGCGCGCGCACCCCCACGCCCGCGCCCGACCGCGTCGGCCTCGCCTCGCCTCTCCCTCTGCTACTCGCCGCACACCGCCCCGCTGCCCGCGCCTGCCCCTACACGCGCCCCGCGCCGCGCTGCCGCTCACCATCGCCGCGCTGCCGCTCACCATCGCCGCGCCCACCCCCGCTCCTGCTGCCCGCCGGCCCGCACGCGCCCGCGCTGCCGCGCCCTCGCCGCGCCCATCGCCCGCTCGCCGCGCCCCTGCCGCCGCACGCGCGCCACGCCCGCGTCAGTGGCCTCGTGCCACTGACGGGTGGGGCCCCGCCGCCCCTGTGCCACTGGCCAGTGGGCCAGTTCCCCCCTAGCCCAATGACAGATGGGGCCCACGCCCAAAAACGTTTAAAAAAAATAAAAATAAAAATAAAAATAATAAAAATAATTAATTAATTAATTAGTTAGTTAATTAATCCTGATTAGGTTAATCTAATTAACTAATTAGTGTTAATTAAACGGTAATTAGTAATTAACTTAATTAACCTTGCTGACATCAGCATGATGTCATGCTGATGTCATCATCAGCACTGTTTCGGATAATGATGAATTAAATAATTAAATAAATTCTAGAAATTAATAAAAACTTTAGAAAATCATATTAAATAATCCGTAACTCCGATGGAAATATTTTATACATGAAACTTGCTCAGAACGACGATACAAACCCGAATACGTCCTCCGTATTCCCGTCAGACGCCCGCAGCTATAAGAACATTGAACTTTTGGACCGTTTTCAGTAAATGAATAGTGCCCAACTTTAATTAAATAAATCCAAATAAATTCCTAAATTAACTAAATCATTTAGTTAGGCAGTAGAACACCCCGGCATATCATTTAGGCATGTCATACATATTGTTTGCATTATTGCCGTGAATTTATTGTTTCTCTCCCCCTCCTTCTCTCTCTCGATAGACGCTGAGACCGACGACGCTGCACCCGGGTACAACTACTCTACCGACGAGCAGCCCGTTGACGACCTTCCTCTCTTGCCAGAGCAACCAGGCAAGCCCCCCCCCCTGAGCATTCCAGATATCGCCCATTCTATTCTCCTGCTTGCATTAGATTTTGCTACTGTTAATGTATGCTCCTATTCTGATGCATAGCCTGCTGTTGTAACCTGTTCATTGCTACCTTACCTGCCTATGATAAACTGTTTAGTATAGGTTGGTGATGAACCATCAGTGACCCCACCACCTTATCCTCGTTGCCCCTGCTTGATCATCGACGACTCGATCAACGTGATCGTCGACCAGAGACCGACACCTCACTTCACACCCCCTTAGTTGTACGACTCTGCTTAGTAACTATCGAGTGCCGAGGGTGATACCTCGTAACACACTCCTGATGAATACTCTGCAATGTAGCTGTTCGGTCGTGGTCATCGAGGGTGATTCCTCCTTCTCCACTTCCGATACGACTCTGTCGTGCAACCCTCAGTGTGAACCTCGAGGGTGATACCTCATACGTTCGCCCTGATGATTTCGTTGAGTTGAATCCGCCGAGGGTGATTCCTCGGGTTTCCCCCTTGATGTTATGACCACACGATTACTTGACCTCTGTTACAGGCGGGTCCACCCTGGTGGGTACCCGCTGGGGATCTATGATTTTCGGGTGTGCCGGAAGGACACTCGAGTGTGACATTGTGGCGGAGCATCAGATACTCTGATTGTCTCCGCTTGATACTAATTGAGCCTATTGGATTTGGGTGTGTGATCTGAGTGGGTCGACGTGCCCTATATGCACTACCACCACGCGGGATAATGGTTATGGGACCCTCTGCGAAGTACGTTTGTCCGAAAGCTCGTCTGACGTCACGATTCACCGTGCGGGCTGATTGTCGGGATTGGGCTGGATACTTCACTGACGAGTTCAGTGTCGCGCCTGCACCCCGGCCAGTCTCGCAACGCGCAGGGTGCCCAGGGCGATGGCCCGAGACCTCTGGGTGCATAGGTTAGTCCGGCGTGCTGACCTCTCTGCCGAGCCTAGGTAGAGCGCTGCTTTGTGTTGATCTTCCGAGGACGGGCATTACCCAGCAAGTGTGTCCGGCCAGAGTGGATCGAGCGTGTTGGGTAACAGTAGTGCACCCCTGCAGGGATGAATTTTCTATCGATAGCCGGTCCTACGGTAAAGGACGCTCAGTTTGTGTATCTCGATCTACTACTTAAACTGGATACTTGTTACTTAATTGAAGCTTCAGGATCGCTTTCTCGCTTGGGAGTCGAGGAAGGATCTTTAAGCTGTACTTCAACATGTTTGCTAAATAAAATGCTATTCAACTCTCTGCTACTGCTGCAAGATGATGGCCTTGTGAAGATGTTTGAAGATGCTAGTCTTCGATAGGACTAGGCCTTCTCCCTATTCTGGCATTTCTGCAGCCCAGTCCACATATACAGCCTTTCTCCATTGATAATGTTGCATATGTAGTATAGATCCTTGCTTGCTGAGTACTTCGGATGAGTACTCACGGTTGCTTTATTTTCTCTTTTCCCCATATACCCCACATTGATGATACAAATAGACGATGGAGTCCAGGAGTCAGATGCCACCACCGGAGCTTACTACCAGGAGGGTCCAGAGGGTACTTACTACTGGATCGAGCCAGATGACCAGGAGTAGGATCGGAGGCTCCCAGGCAGGAGGCCAACGCCTTTCGATCTAGTGTCGCTGTTTGTGCTAGCCTTCTTAAGGCAAAACTTGTCTAACTATGTCTGTACTCAGATAATATTTGTATGACTGACTTATGTATTCGGATCTTCGGATCCCTGGTCTGTAATATTGTGGACCTCCGTTTAAATTGTGTTAGAGTTGTGTTGTGATATCTTCCCGTGAGTCCCTGTGCTTGATCGTACACGTTTGCGTGTATGATTAGTGTACGATTGAGTCGGGGGCGCCACAGGTTGGTATCAGAGCCGACTGCCTATAGGAAGCCCCCTCCAATTCCTTGGCCGAAGTTGAGTCTAGAAACCGAAAAACTAATTTACTTACTTGGCTGTGTGGCTTACGGGCCCACGTCGCCAACTGGGTGGTATTAGGATCTTTTATTCCTCGTCTATACTCTGGGACTCTGATCTCTCTTCTACTCGGGTTAAATAAGTTTTACTAACGCCGACACTTAGGATCTCGTAAATCCTGTCTACCCAGAGAGCTGGATATCTGTGCGATTTCCCTGTCATTGATCTGATTAGTCTGATAATCATTTTCCTTTCCATTGTTTTGTTTAACCTTTCTCTCCGAGTTGAGTTAAACTTCTCATTGTCATTTGACAAATCTGAATTTCCTCTGTTTCAGATGGACCGTTTGTTTGCACCGCGTCCTACGACACAGCTTGTGCTTCGCACTTGGGCTCGTAATACCCCTGGGTTTCCAGCTGTCCTGATCGCTCTCATGACCAGACTTGGCTACCGTTGGTATCCCGAGTACTTGGTCTATGAGGTTTACCGCGAGTTCAACCAGGAATAGTACTATGCTGAAGTCCGGATTTATGATCAGCAGAACAACTCAGACACCGAGCTACACCTTTTTCACGGCTTAGGCGTGACGATTGAGATGGCAGTCCATGATGCCGCCTACTCTGCTGTCGTACGTCTCCGAGGAGAGCACAATGCTAACTTGGATGATACTGTGTTTCGGTACATTCCGTATGCACCTGTTGGAGATGCTACTAGATACTACACAGCTATCTGTGCCCCGTACGAGTCTCGACGCTACGACCCGCAGGTTCTGATTCAGTGCACTCAGGCTCTGGATTGCACTGTTCGGGCTCTTGCCGTCGAGTTGTTCGCCACTCGAGCACGCTACTACGAGGCTATGACACAGTTGCTACCAGCTGTTCGTGCAGGGATACATCCGGAGTATATTCTTTACCCACGCAGGACTGAGATGCCGCCAGGTATTGATTGGCCTGCTGTGGGAGGTCACACGCCTGCACGTGGACCTCTTCTTACAGTTCGAGACCGGGTTCTGCATCAGAGTGCACATGGAGCACAGGATCCTGCCGCGACGAACATTCGTCGTCCGCACTTGCAGTTACCCCGTTTCAGTGGTTTTCTCCGACGCTGATGTAGCCTTTGCTATGTCACATTGTGTACTTCCTTACCGCGTGCCTGCGTGCCGCCTAGTGTGTCTCTAGTTTTCAATTTGCGCCGTTATGCTGCCCGATTTTAACCGACTGTGTATGGATCTGTATGTCTTAATCGACTACTGTTATGTATCTATTACACTACTTAATTTGTTGTCGAGTTACATCATGTTTGGCACTAAACGCTCGCAATTGCTTTTACTAAACTACCCCCTGTTGATACTTAGCAGGATGGTTAGACCAGGTGGTCGTGGTCGTGCCCCTGAACGCCCACCACCGCCAGACTATATGGCGGCTATGATGCAACAGTTTGAGCTTAACCGCCAGTTCATGGTTGGAATCATGGCTCAGTTTCCGCATCAGAACAACCAGAACCAGAACCCAGCTTCAATAACTTTGACAGAGTTTATGCGACTCAACCCAACGCAGTTCCGCAACTCAGACAAGCCCCTGGATGCCGATGACTGGCTCCGCGACATCACTCACGAGATGGAGTCAGCTAATGTCGCCCCTGCCAACTACGTCAACTTCGCGGCCTTTTTCTTAAAGGGCCCCGCTGCTCAATGGTGTGACACACACAAGCGTACTCTGCCTGTTGGAACAGTCATCACTTGGTATGAGTTCCAGGCTGCTTTCCGTACACGTTACATCCCTCAAGCAATTATGGAACGCATGAAGACCCAGTTCCGTAACCTCACTCAGGGCAACAAGACCGTCGAAGCTTATCAGCGGGAATTTCTAGACCTCTCCCGCTATGCTGAAGAAGACATCGCCACAGATGCTCGCATACAAGAGAAGTTCCGTAATGGACTACACCCTGACCTCAAGCTTGCACTAGCTGCTCAAGACTTCAATGACTTTTCAACTCTGACGAACAAGGCTATTCTTGTTGAAACCGCTCAGATGGAATACAAGGACTCGCAGAAGCGCTATCGTGATGCTGGCTCATCTTCGGGCTCAGCATCGAAGCGTTGAGTTTGGATCCCCAACAATGCATTCCATTCCAATACCTCTGCGCCAAAGAACAACTATGATGCACCACGTCTGCCTCCTCCACCGCCGAGGCAGCCAAAAACTCAAGCTATTCAAAACAATGCTCCTCTTCATCCTGAAGATGGTCTATGCTTCAAGTGCCGCAAACCAGGACACCAGGCTAAAGACTGCCGCCAGAATCAGAATCAGTTAGCCTTTCCCCGTGCTGGCCGTGGCAATGGTCGTGGCAACAACCAGACCCGCAACTATAATACTGGGTCTGCTGCACATGGTCGTGGACACGCCTACAACATTGACATTGAAGAAGTCCAGGATCAACCTGCTACTGTGATGGGTACCCTTCTTGTTAACTCAGTACCTGCTTCTGTTTTATTTGATTCAGGAGCATCACATTCATTCATCTCTGGAAAATTTGCATTTATGCATGGCATTCGATATGAGAAAATGCATACTCCGTTAGTCGTTAAAACTCCCGGAGGTCACTGTCATGCTGACGTAATAGCACCTGACGTTACCGTCGAAATTAAAGGATTGGAATTCCTTGCCTCGCCCATCGTCCTGAAGTCTTCCACCATAGATCTCATACTTGGAATGGATTGGTTGAAAGCTCACATTGCTTCGATCAATTGTGCCACTAAAGTCGTCCAACTTCTTCACCCCACCGATGAGATAGTGAATTATACCGCCCGCATTACTCGGGACGCTGAAGCTCAGATATATGCTCTGAATGCTTTGAACGCCTCACCTCTGGAAGGGATCGAGAACGTTCCTGTCGTTCAAGATTTTCCAGACGTCTTTCCAGAAGAACTTCCAGGAATACCCCCGGCTAGAGCTGTCGAGTTCGTCATCGACTTGAAGCCTGGCATCGTCCCTATTGCCAAGCAACCTTATAAGATGCCTCCGCATCACCTACTCGAGCTTAAGGAAGAAATCGACAAGTCACTTAAAAGTGGTTTCATCCGCCCCAGTTCCTCCACTTGGGGAGCACCTTCACTCTTCGTTAAGAAGAAGGATGGAACTAACCGTTTGGTTCAGGATTATCGGCCCATTAACCAAGCCACAATCCAGAATAAATACCCACTGCCCCGGATCAATGATCTTTATGATCAACTCGCTGGATCATCGGTGTTCTCTAAACTCGACCTGAGGTTGGGTTATCACCAGATCCGTGTCCGTGAAGAGGATATTCCCAAGACTGCATTTGTCATTCGTTATGGCTCCTATGAATACACCGTCATGTCATTTGGCCTAACGAATGCTCCAGCAACTTTCTCCCGTCTGATGAATTATATATTCATGGATTACCTCGACAAATTCGTCGTGGTTTATTTGGATGATATCCTGATATATTCTAAGAATAAAGAAGAACATGCTGAACACCTCCGTTTGGTACTAGAAAGGCTCCGAGAACACCAGTTGTATGCCAAGTATTCCAAATGTGAATTTTGGCTTTCTGAAGTAACTTACCTTGGACATGTGATTTCCAAGGATGGAATTGCTGTTAATCCCGAACGAGTTCAGGCTATTCTTGACTGGACTCCCCCGAAGAATGTCAAGCAAGTTAGAAGTTTTCTCGGACTTGCTAGTTATTGCCGTCGATTCATTGAGAACTTTTCCAAGATTGCAAAGCCATTGACAAATCTGCTTCACAAAGGTGTTAAATTTGAGTGGACAGAAAATTGTCAAGAAAGCTTTCAGACACTAAAAATAAATTGACCTCTGCCCCTGTATTAGCACCCCCGGATTCCCAAAAGGATTTCGTGATATACTGCGATGCCTCCCGTCAAGGATTAGGCTGTGTCCTAATGCAAGAACGCAAGGTGATTGCTTATGTAGGAGATATGCCCTAGAGGCAATAATAAATGTTATTGATTATCTCCCTGTTCATAATTAGGTTTATGTTCCATGCTATAACTGCTATGGTTCTCGAGTCTGCAAATAAAACGAGGCTCGGAGGAAGACTCATATGCACGTGTGGAATAATAAACGATAAAATGTATTCCTAGTCAAGCCTCTATGACTGGCTCAAGTATTGCATGATGATCCTGTTTTCCTGATCATGGGCATGACTATGCCAGCAATTTTGAGGGCACAATGTTAGCAGAACATTTGTGTTGAATCGACCCGATTGATGTTATGCTATGAGATTCTTTCGTCACAAGTTAATGGTTAATAACACAGAGATGGTTAATGTTTGCATGATTCCTTAGACCATGAGAGTATCGAGTTTCTTCATGCTTGCTTCATGAACTTTTGGGTTTGTTAAACGTCATCCGTAAATGGGTGGCTATTACGGCGGCTTACGGGTTCATGGAAAAGTGTGTCAAGTAACTTGATAGCTCAAGATTGGGATTTGCTCCTCCGGCGATGGAGAGATATCTCTGGGCCCTCTCGGTGTTACGGTATCCATCATCGTCTGGCCAGACACTTTGTGATTTGATCACGGGGATGCCGGAACATGGTAACGAGAAAAGAGAACAATACCGGTAACGAGGTAACTAGCATAGTGGACAAGTGTTGATCCACGGGAATGCCAACATGTCTCACCTCGGGTATTTGTAACATATCACGAAGCAACAAGAATAGCACACGGCAACTGGAGGTTCACTCGAATATTCATTCGTGTGGGTATAGGGGTCAATATGGGTGTCCACGGCTCCGATGTTGATCATTGATCGGAAGGGGTTCCGTGTCATGTCTATACTTCACCGAACCTATAGGGTCACACGCTTAAGGGTCATCTATCTGCTGAATACTAGATAGGGAGTCTGAGAGAAAATCACCAAAAAAGTTTCGGACACCGAAAAGTTTCGGACAGCGGAAAAGTTCCGCAGAGAGAGGTCACCGGATGAGTTCCGGTGAAACTGAAAAGTTGTTTCAGGGGATACCATTAAGTCAAAATGGTTTCGGCACATGCCTGATAATTCCTGGAGGATGCCAGAATCATTCTGGAAACTTCTGGGAATTTTCTGGAAGAAAAACCGGAAATGTTCCGGGGCTGCCGGAACCGCTTCAGATGCTTTTCGCAGATGAAATCACTAAACTGGAATTGTGCCAGAACGCATTGAAAATTATTTTAGTGGGTACTGGAAATGTTCTAAGCCCACATAAATATTTTCAGTTCGAACGGACGCTGAAAAATGTCGTCGTGAATAGTGAAAGTGCTTTTTGGGAATTTTATGGAAAGCACCTTTTTGGAAATTCCAAAAGGGCCTTCTAGAAGGGGAAGGAGGGCATGGCACCTCATGGGGGGGGGTCCCCCCCCCAAGGGTGGCCGGCCAAGGAGGTGGAGCACCATGGTGCTCCACATGGCACTCCCATATGGCATATTCCCTTTTGGAAAGGGATATTCCAAGGGCACTTTGGGGTTTTTGTGTGACAATTTTACCCCTTGGCTAGCCTATATATAGGAGTGATCTTGGCAGCCATTTCCCCATCCTTAGCTCTCACACAAGCCATGCATGATCTGGCATTCTCTCTCCCTCCCAGCGAAATAGTTTCGTAGAGCCGAAAGGCTGTCTGGGTTCCGGTGGGAACTAGTTCTGGACGGCGAAGCCCTGCCGGATAGATGACACCGTATGTGTGCAACTCTGTAGAGAGGTCGTAGTTTCGATCTTAGTGCCCGAGGGGCTGTTCGAGAGTGCCTCCCGAAGGGCTGTCCAAGTGACGGTCCGGGTTCTGTGAGTCTTCCCGAAGGGCTGTCCGAGTGACCGTTCGAGTTTCAAAGGTCCTCCCGAAGGGCTGTCCGCGACATCGTCTGGGGGACTGTTCGACAGCCTCCCGGAGGGCTGTCCGAAGGGAAGACGAGGGTATACATCCTCGCGGTTGGGAGGGTTTAAATCCTAGCTGCGGGGATCTGCACCGCCGATCGTCATCGACTCTACTTCAGCTGCGCTTCGAGTCGGTAACGAAAATGATCAAACCTTGTATGCAGTCTCCATAGTGGTCCTGGGCTGGTGCGTAGGTCGGAAAATTTTGTTTTCTGCTGCGTTACCCTACAGCTTATGCCTCCCGACAATTGCGTCCTCACGAAGAAAATTACCCAGTGCACGATCTCGAACTTTCTGTGGTTATTTATGCCCTGAAGCTATGGCGACATTACCTTCTCGGTAACCGTTGCGAGATATATACGGATCATCAAAGTTTGAAGTATTTGTATACTCAACCGGATCTGAACCTTCATCAACAAAGATGGCTCGAGACAATAGCCGATTATGATATGAATATCTCATACACCCCTGGCAAGGCAAATGTAATGGCCGATGCTTTGAGCCGCAAGGCTTATTGCAGCAACCATATGGTTCAGGAATCACAACCTCTTCTTTATGAAGAGTTTCGTAAATTGAACCTCCATATTGTTCCACAGGGTTATCTCAATACCCTCGTTGTCGAACCAGATTTAGAACACAGCATCAAGACTATGCAACGGTATGACTCTGAAGTTGAAAGGATCAAGCGGTACCTTGAAAAAGGAAAACCGTCGGAGTTCCATCTTGATAATGATGGGATCCTATTTTTCCAACACCGTCTCTTCGTACCTAAGTTCAAAGATGAGAGGGAACACGTTATGATGGAAGCTCATGACCCTCCTCTGTCAATTCATCCTGGTAGCACAAAGATGTACCGTGACATTTGTCAGAGATACTGGTGGCCTAATATGAAGCGAGACATTGCTTGTTATGTTTCTGAGTGTGACGTTTGCCGCCGCGTTAAAGCTCAACATCAAAGGCCCGCTGGAACTCTGCAACCCCTTTCAATTCCTGAATGGAAATGGGACAAGGTCCAAATCGATTTCAATACTGGTTTTCCCAAATCCCAGAAGGGTAATGATGCTATATTTGTCGTCATTGACCGATTCTCCAAGGTTGCCCACTTTCTGCCAGTTAAAGAGACAATCACTGCTAGCCAGTTAGCATACTTGTATGTTTCCCGAATTGTGTCACTCCATGGTGTTCCGTTGGAGATCAGTTCTGATCGTGGCAGCCTCTTCACCTCCAGATTCTGGAATAGTTTCCAAGAAGCTATGGGAACACATCTGTCTTTCAGCACCGCTATTCACCCTCAGTCACAGGGTCAAGTTGAACGAGTTAATCAAGTGCTCGAAGATATGCTTCGAGCTTGCGTCATCTCCTTTGGTAAGAAATGGGAGGAATCTCTCCCGTATGCCGAATTCTCTTACAACAATAGCTATCAGGCTAGTCTGAAGATGGCACCGTTTGAAGTTCTATACGGTCGTAAGTGTCGAACCCCTCTGAATTGGTCAGCAACTGGGGAACGCTCACTCGTCTGACCAGACATTATTCAGCAAGCAGAAGATCAAGTCCGCATTGTTCGTGAACATTTGAAAACTGCTCAGTCTCGTCAGAAGAGCAACTATGACCGAAAGCACCAGGAAATAGTCTATCAACCTGGCGAGCAAGCTTACCTCCGCGTCACTCCGTTGAAAGGCACTCATAGGTTCGGAATCAAAGGCAAGTTAGCTCCTTGCTACATTGGCCCGTTCCGTATTCTTGCCCATCGAGGAGAGGTGGCATATCAATTGCAATTGCCGCCAAATCTTTCTCAAGTACATGACGTCTTTCATGTATCCCAACTCCATCGCTGCTTCAAGGATCCTATTAGAGCTGTGGATCACAAAGTGCTTGAATTACGGGAAGATCTGTCTTATCCAGAATATCCCATCCGTGTTCTTGATGAAGCTG
The DNA here is from genome assembly GCA_011799875.1 of Thinopyrum elongatum. Taxonomy (NCBI): domain Eukaryota; kingdom Viridiplantae; phylum Streptophyta; class Magnoliopsida; order Poales; family Poaceae; genus Thinopyrum; species Thinopyrum elongatum. The sequence goes on along the minus strand of CM022299.1, from coordinate 52,171,554 downwards.
AACGTCGGACTCGTCAAAAGTCAATCAAATTCCTCAAGGTTCAGTGGTCTAATCATTCTGAAGATGAAGCCACTTGGGAACGCGAGGATCGTCTTCGTGAAGAATACCCCTCTTTCTTTCAGTCTTCCTCCTAATTCTCGGGACGAGAATTCTTAATAGATGAGGAGAATTGTAACACCCCCGGTGATTAGCAACAGTAATCACTTTTGATAATGACATGTCAGCGAGATTAACAGTGCATAATCATCATTAGCATCATATTGCATTTCAACTCCTAATTCAAATTCAAATTTAAATGAAAGTGAAATATAAAAGTTGTCCAACATAAAAACTAAAATGTTCGATAAATAACAAATATTGCAGAGGCTAGTCTAAAATTGAAACCAACAAATAATAAACTAATTAGGTGGCTCTAACATAATTAAAACAGCTAGGATTAATGCATATTAATTATTATAAAAATTGTGTGAACTCCAATTGTCTCCAAACTAATTTTTGGTAGTGATAGGTAATACCTAGTATTTGTTGGAGCAATTGTTATGTTTTACAAAAATCATTTGGTGGCCTAACTATTTACTAAACTGAGAAAAGAAAATAAATAAAAGAAAAAGGTAAAAGAAAACGGAAAAAGAAGAAAAAGGAAACCCCCCTCTTCCCCCGCCGGCCCAACTGGGCCACAGCCCAGCTGGCTCGGCCGGCCCACCCCGCCTCCCTTATCCCCTGGGAGACCCCCAAACCCTAATCCCCTCCCCACCCCCTCGCTCACTCCCCTCCCTCACCCGATCCAGACGGAATCGGCAAGGAAAAGAGAGAAAAGAGAGAGAGGATAAGAAAGAGAGAAAGAAGAACAGTAAGAAGAAAGGAAAAGAGAAGAAGAAGAGAAAGAGAGAGAGGCAAGAAAGAGAAGAGAAAAGAAGAAGAGAGGAAAAAAAAAACAAAAAAAAAAAAAAAAAAAAAAAAAAAAAAAAAAAAAAAAAAAACAAAAAAAAACAAAAAAAAAACACAAAAAAAACACAAAACACCAAAACAAAAAAAAAAAAAAAAAAAAAAACCAAAACACAAACACACACAACAACCCAAAACAAAAAACAACACACAAAAAAAAACAAAAAAAACAAAAAACAAAAACAACCACCAACCAAACAAACCCCACCAAAAACACAAAACCCCACCACACACACAAAAAAAAACCACAAAAAAAAAAACAAACACAACACCCCCACCCCACCCACCCAACACCACACCCCAAAACCCACACCCCCACCACCCCCCCCACCCCCCCCCCCCCCCCCACCCCCGACCCGAACCCATCGCGCTTGACGCCGTCGCCTCTCCACCACCGTCGCCGCAGTCGTCCCCGGCTCCTCTCCGTGCCCACTGCCCTGACCCTGCCCCCCATGGTGAGGCCCGGCCTCGGCCTCTGCCTCCCTCCCTCACGCGCGCACCCCCACGCCCGCGCCCGACCGCGTCGGCCTCGCCTCGCCTCTCCCTCTGCTACTCGCCGCGCTCCGCCCCGCTGCCCGCGCCTGCCCCTGCACGCGCCCCGCGCCGCGCTGCCGCGCTGCCGCTCGCCATCGCCGCGCTCACCCCCGCTCCTGCTGCCCGCCGGCCCGCACGCGCCCGCGCTACCGCGCCCTCGCCGCGCCCATCGCCCGCTTGCCGCGCCCCTGCCGCCGCCCGCGCGCCGCGCCCGCGTCAGTGGCCTCGTGCCACTGACGGGTGGTGCCCCGCCGCCCCTGTGCCACTGGCCAGTGGGCCAGTTCCCCCCTGGCCCAATGACAGATGGGGCCCACGCCCAAAAACGTTAAAAAAAATAAAAATAAAAATAAAAATAAAAATAAAAATAAATAAAATAAATAAATAATTAATTAGTTAATTAATCCTGATTAGGTTAATCTAATTAACTAATTAGTGTTAATTAAACAGTAATTAGTAATTAACTTAATTAACCTTGCTGACATCAGCATGATGTCATGCTGATGTCATCATCAGCACTGTTTCGGATAATGTTGAATTAAATAATTAAATAAATTCCAGAAATTAATAAAAACTTTAGAAAATCATATTAAATCATCCGTAACTCCGATGGAAATATTTTATACATGAAACTTGCTCAAAACGACGATACGAACCCGAATACGTCCTCCGTATTCCCGTCAGACGCCCGCAGCTATAAGAACAATGAACTTTTGGACCGTTTTCAGTAAATGAATAGTGCCCAACTTTAATTAAATAAATCCAAATAAATTCCTAAATTAACTAAATCATTTAGTTAGGCAGTAGAACACCCCAGCATATCATTTAGGCATGTCATACATATTGTTTGCATTATTGCCGTGAATTTATTGTTTCTCTCCCCCTCCTTCTCTTTCTCGATAGACGCTGAGATCGACGACGCTGCACCCGGGTACAACTACTCTACCGACGAGCAGCCCGTTGATGACCTTCCTCTCTTGCCAGAGCAACCAGGCAAGCCCCCCCCCCTTGAGCATTCCAGATATCGCCCATTCTATTCTCCTGCTTGCATTAGATTTTGCTACTGTTAATGTATGCTCCTATTCTGATGCATAGCCTGCTGTTGTAACCTGTTCATTGCTACCTTACCTACCTATGATAAACTGTTTAGTATAGGTTTGTGATGAACCATCAGTGACCCCACCACCTTATCCTCGTTGCCCCTTCTTGATCATCGACGACTCGATCAACGTGATCGTCGACCAGAGACCGACACCTCACTTCACACCCCCTTAGTTGTACGACTCTGCTTAGTAACTATCGAGTGCCGAGGGTGATACCTCGTAACACACTCCTGATGAATACTCTGCAATGTAGCTGTTCGGTCGTGGTCATCGAGGGTGATTCCTCCTTCTCCACTTCCGATACGACTCTGTCGTGCAACCCTCAGTGTGAACCTCGAGGGTGATACCTCATACGTTCGCCCTGATGATTTCGTCGAGTGGAATCCGTCGAGGGTGATTCCTCGGGTTTCCCCCTTGATGTTATGACCACACGATTACTTGACCTCTGTTACAGGCGGGTCCACCCTGGTGGGTACCCGCTGGGGATCTATGATTTTCGGGTGTGCCGGAAGGACACTCGAGTGTGACATTGTGGCGGAGCATCAGATACTCTGATTGTCTCCGCTTGATACTAATTGAGCCTATTGGATTTGGGTGTGTGATCTGAGTGGGTCGACGTGCCCTATACGCACTACCACCACGCGGGATAATGGTTATGGGACCCTCTGTGAAGTACGTTTCTCCGAAAGCTCGTCCGACGTCACGATTCACCGTGCGGGCTGATTGTCGGGATTGGGCTGGATACTTCACTGACGAGTTCAGTGTCGCGCCTGCACCCCGGCCAGTCTCGCAACGCGCAGGGTGCCCAGGGCGATGGCCCGAGACCTCTGGGTGCATAGGTTAGTCCGGCGTGCTGACCTCTCTGCCGAGCCTAGGTAGAGCGCTGCTTTGTGTTGATCTTCCGAGGATGGGCATTACCCAGCAAGTGTGTCCGGCCAGAGTGGATCGAGCGTGTTGGGTAACAGTAGTGCAGCCCTGCAGGGATGAATTTTCTATCGATAGCCGGTCCTACGGTAAAGGACGCTCAGTTTGTGTATCCCGATCTACTACTTAAACTGGATACTTGTTACTTAATTGAAGCTTCGGGATCGCTTTCTCTCTTGGGAGTCGAGGAAGGATCTTTAAGCTGTACTTCAACATGTTTGCTAAATAAAATGCTATTCAACTCTCTTCTACTGCTGCAAGATGATGGCCATGTGAAGATGTTTGAAGATGCTAGTCTTCGATAGGACTAGGCCTTCTCCCTATTCTGGCATTTCTGCAGCCCAGTCCACATATACAGCCTTTCTCCATTGATAATGTTGCATATGTAGTATAGATCCTTGCTTGCTGAGTACTTCGGAAGAGTACTCACGGTTGCTTTATTTTCTCTTTTCCCCATATACCCCACATTGATGATACAAACAGACGATGGAGTCCAGGAGTCAGATGCCACCACCGGAGCTTACTACCAGGAGGGTCCAGAGGGTACTTACTACTGGATCGAGCCAGATGACCAGGAGTAGGATCGGAGGCTCCCAGGCAGGAGGCCAACGCCTTTCGATCTAGTGTCGCTGTTTGTGCTAGCCTTCTTAAGGCAAAACTTGTCTAACTATGTTTGTACTCAGATAATATTTGTATGACTGACTTATGTATTCGGATCTTCGGATCCCTGGTCTGTAATATTGTGGACCTCCGTTTAAATTGTGTTAGAGTTGTGTTGTGATATCTTCCCGTGAGTCCCTGTGCTTGATCGTACACGTTTGCGTGTATGATTAGTGTACGATTGAGTCGGGGGCGCCACACTAATTCACAGGATCTCCGATCACATAGGTTGGGTTACCCCCATGGAAACTTACGTGGGTCTCATGCCCATCTCCCTCGATGCATTTTCTATCACAATCCATGATAGCCCTTTCTTAAAAGGGTCTGCCAGATTCTTAGCCGTTTGGATATAATCCAACGATATCACTCCGGAGTTTCTTGATTTTCTGACAGATTTCAATCTTCTTCTTATGTGCTTTGTGGATTTCATATTGTACTTTGAACTCTTAGCCTTGGAAATCACAGTTTGATTGTCACAGTTCATGAGGACAGTCGAGACTAGTTTATGAACCACTGGCAAATCCATCAAAAGCTCTCGAAGCCATTCTGCTTTGACGCATGATGTGTCTAATGCTGTGAGTTCTGCTTCCATAGTCGATCTCGTTAAGATCGTGTGCTTGCAAGACTTCCAGGAAACAACACCACCACCAAGTGTGAAGACATATCCACTTGTGGCTTTCATCTCATCAGCATCAGATATCCAATTCGAATCACTATACCCTTCAAGTACTGTCGGGTACCCAGAATAGTGAATTCCATAGTTCACAGTACCTTGCAAATAACGCATCACTCGCTCAACAGCATGCTGATACGTCTCCAACGTATCTATAATTTTTTTATTGTTCCATGCTATTTTATTATCCATCTTGAATGTTTTATATGCTATTTTATATTATTTTTGGGACTAACCTATTAACCTAGAGCCCAGTGTCAGTTTCTGTTTTTTTCCTTGTTTTTGAGTTTTGTAGAAAAGGAATATTAAACGGAGTCCAAACGAGCTGAAAATTTATGGTGATTTTTTATGGACCAGAAGAAGCCCCCAAAGCACAAGAGTTGGGCCAAAAGAGTCCCGAGTCAACAACAAGGGTGGAGGGCGCACCCCCCTGCCTTGTCGCTGACTCGTGGACCCCCCTGATGTGAAACCGACGCCAAAAATTCCTATAAATCCAGAAACCCCCAGAAAGAAACCTAGATCGGGAGTTCCGCCGCCGCAAGCCTCTGTAGCCACCAAAAACCAATCGGGAGCCCGTTCCGGCACCCTGCCGGAGGGGGAAATCATCACCGGTGGCCATCTTCATCATCCCGGCACTCTCCATGACGAGGAGGGAGTAGTTCACCCTCGGGGCTGACGGTATGTACCAGTAGCTATGTGTTTGATCTCTCTCTCTCGTGTTCTTGATTTGGCACAATTTTGATGTACCGCGAGCTTTGTTATTATAGTTGGATCATATGGTGTTTCTTCCCTCTCTATCTCTTGTTGTGATGAATTGAGTCTTGCTCTTTGAGGTTTCGTTATGTTGGATTGAGTATTGGATTTGAGAACACTTGATGTATGTCTTGCGATGGGATATCTGTGGTGAAAATGGGATGTTCTATTGATTCACTTGATGTATGTTTTGGCACTCAACTCGCGGATTCCCGAGGTGACATTGGGGTAATCTATGCATAGGGGTTGATGCATGTTTTCGTCCTACGTTCTCCGATAGAAATTTTGGAGTGATTCTTTGTTGCACGTTGAGGGATTGTTATGTGATCCAAATATGTTATCATTGTTGAGAGAACTTGCACTAGTGAAAGTATGAACCCTAGGCCTTGTTTCTAAGCATTGCAATACCGTTTTTGCTCACTTTTGTTACTAGTTACCTTGCTGTTTTTATATTTTCAGATTACAAAAACCTATATCTACTATCCATATTACACTTGTATCACCATCTCTTCGCCGAACTAGTGCACCTATACAATTTGCCATTGTATTGGGTGTGTTGGGGACACAAGAGACTCTTTGTTATTTGGTTGCAGGGTTGTTTGAGAGAGACCATCTTCATCCTACGCCTCCCACGGATTGATAAACCTTAGGTCATCCACTTGAGGGAAATTAGCTACTGTCCTACAAAACTCTGCACTTGGAGGCCCAACAACGTCTACAAGAAGAAAGGTTGCGTAGTAGACATCACATGCCAATGCACATCTCCCGGATTGGAAACAAACCGGCTCAGTTTGCACACAGCAAATGACATGTCAGGATGAGTAGCACAAGCTAGGTACATTAGTGAACCAACCACTTGAGAATACCTCAATTGATCTACAACCGTGCCTTCGAATTTTCGAATCCGCACGCTAGGATCATATGGTGTTGCAGAAGGTTTGCAGTCCGAATATCCAAAACGGCTCAAAATCTTCTCAACATAGTGGGATTGCAAAAGTGTAATTCCACCCTCAGTATTTCTCAGTAGCTTGATGTTCAAGATAACATTAGCCACGCCCAGGTCTTTCATCTCAAAGTTATGAGATAGAAAATCCTTGACCTCCTCAATGACTTTGAGGTGGGTCCCAAATATCAGTATGTCATCGACATACAGACACAGTATTACTCATTCGCCCCCACCATAGCGATAGTATACACATTTGTCAGCTTCATTAACAACAAAGCCAACAGATGTCAAAGTTGTGTTAAACTTCTCATGCCATTGCTTAGGCACTTGTTTCAGGCCATACAAAGATTTCACTAGCTTGCGCACCTTTCTTTCCTGACCATTTACTACAAAGCCATCTGGCTGTTGCATGTAGATTTCCTCGTCTAGCTCTCCGTTAAGGAAAGCCATCTTAACATCCATCTGATGAATGAGAAGACCATGCGAGGCAGCCAAAGCGAGTAACACTCGAATGGTTGTCAGTCTAGCCACAGGTGAGTAAGTATCGAAGAAATCCTCTTCTTCTTTTTGGGTATAACCCTTGGCCACAAGCCTACCCTTGTACTTCTCAACAGTACCATCGGGCCTAAGCTTCCTCTTGAACACCCACTTACATCCCAATAGTTGGCAACCATAAGGATGATCAGTGATCTCCCATGTCCCGTTAGCCATGATGGAATCCATCTCGCTACGGACCGCACCCTTCCAGTAGGCAGCATCTGGAGATGCATAAGCTTCTGAAATGGAAGTGGGAGTGTCGTCATCCATGAGGTACACGAGGAAATCATCACCAAAAGACTTTGCAATCCTTTGTCTCTTACTCCTAACAGGAGCTTCCTCATCATCCTCTGATGAACTTTCATCACTTTTGTGTTCATAATATTCCATCAGAATGGCAGGTTCAGGAGTCTCATCAGATTCCAGTCTAGAACTGCTTTGCATATCTCTCATGGGGAAAATATCCTCAAAGAATTTAGCATCCTTAGACTCTATAATTGTACTGACCTTCTGGTCAGGTACCTCGGATTTCACTACTAGAAATCTATAACCAACGCTATTCTTAGCGTAGCCCAAATTAACGCAGTCCACGGTCTTTGGTCCAAGCTTACGCTTTTTGGGGATCGGCACATTGACTTTCGCCAAACAGCCCCAAGTGCGCAAGTAAGAGAGTGTAGTTCTTTTCTTTTCCCATTGCTCATAGGAAGTAGTCTCATTATCCTTTGCGGGAGCTTTATTCAGAACATGACATGCTGTCAATACAGCCTCCCCCCACCATGCCTTGGATAAACCCGAAGTATCTAACATGGCATTAACCAAATCTATTAGAGTACGGTTTTTCCGTTCGGCAACCCCGTTTGACTGGGGTGAATAGGGAGGCGTCCTCTCATGAATAATACCATGTTCCGCACAGAATAAGTCGAACTCGTTAGAAAAGTACTCTCCACCACGATCAGACCGTACTCGTTTTATTTTCTTCTCAAGTTGGTTCTCAACTTTAGCCTTATAGATTTTAAAGTAGTGTAGAGCCTCATCCTTTGTATTTAACAGATACACATAACAGAATCTAGTGAAATCATCAATTAAAGTCATGAAGTATTTCTTTCCACCTTTAGTCAACACACCATTCATCTCGCAGAGATCTGAATGTATGAGCTCTAACGGTGCCAGGTGTCTCTCCTTCGCAGGCTTGTGAGGCTTACAAGGTTGCTTAGCTTGCACACACGCATGGCACTTAGGGCATTTGGCTAAAAGTGAACTTCGGGATTAAATCCATGTTAGCTAGCCGTGTCATACAACTGAAATTTATGTGACAAAGACGTGAATGCCAAACCTCAGCTTCGTTCACATTAGAATGAATTTGGTTCACGACTTTATTACAGAAATCCTCTAGGGAAAGGCGGAACAAACCACCACAATCATATCATTTTCCAACAAATAGTCCATACCGAGATACGACTACTTTGTTGGACTCAAATACTAACTTAAACTCTTCTTTACATAGAAGGGAGCCACTAACGAGATTCTTCTTGATGGCGGGGACATGCTGCACGTTCTTCAGTTGCACGATCTTTCCCGAAGCAAACTTCAGATCTACCGTGACAACACTATGAACAGAAGCATGCGAGCCGTTCCCCATCAGGACGGAACAATCTCGTGCGACCTGGTAAGTAGAAAACAAAGACACATCAGCACACACATGAATATTGGCCCCAGTGTCAACCCACCAATCGGTGGACTGACAAACTGAAAGTACGGTAAAAAGATTACCATACCCAGATGCCGCATCATTGTTGCTCAGAGTGACATTGACAGACTTAGAGTCCTGTCCTGACTTCTTGTACTTGTTTGCCCGGTGTTCCTCTGAACCACAAGTAAAGCAGTCATCTCTCTTTATGTCTTTCTTCTTACCCTTCTTCTTAAAGGTAGTATTCTACTGGACAGAGTTCTTTCCCTTGAACTTGTGGGAATTCTTCTGCACCACATTGGCGCTAGAAGAACCCTCTACCCCTTTCACGTGTGAGTCCTTTGCTCTCGAGTTCTGCTCAACACTTAGATGACCAATGACATCCTCAACAGAGAATTCACGTCTCAAGTGCTTGAGAGAAGTAGCAAAGTTCCTCCATCCAGGAGGGAGTTTTGCAATAATGCAACCCGTGACAAACTTGCCCGGTAACTCACACTTCAGGAACTCTAGCTCCTTAGCGATGCATTGTATCTCATGGGCCTGGTCCAATACAGAACGGTTATCAACAATTTTGTAATCATGGAACTGCTCCATAGCATACAACTCGCTTCCAGCATCGGTTGCGCCGAACTTAGCTTCGAGCGCATCCCACAAATTCTTGGCAACACGCATATGGAGATACGCATCGACTAGCTTGTCTCCGATCACAGTAAGAACGGCTCCCACAAAGATGGTGGTTGCCTCCCTAAACGCATTCTCCTGTTCAGGAGCAATCGCTACCGTGAGAGACATACCACCAACCTAGAACACGTTCATTGCTGTGAGCCACAAGGTAGTCCTCGTCTGCAAACGCTTAAAATGCGTCCCGGTAAACTTTTTCGGTTTCAATGCAGCGACGAAGCCATGAGTCGAAAAGTGCCTAAAATAAGGTTTTTGGATTGTTGGATATATTAGCACTTTTCCGACTAATTTAATCCACGAGTAAGCAGTAAACATGGCAAATACGGTATGCATCTCATACCGATACCTAAGCATGTTAGCACGTACAGTACATAGAACCAAAACATCTATGAACATCATATATACGGCTAGCACATGTACGAGTAAACAAGGGATGAACAGATCATACCCTCCGGTTGGCCAGGCCAACGCGGCGGCAGCAGCAGCCTCGGCGTCGTCCATGGCCTTCTTCTTGGCGGCGGCGGCGTCAACCATGGGGTCGATGCAGGGGAAGTAGTGGAAGCAGAGGCGGACGAAGACGGGGACGGATCGGGAGCAGTCGCGTCGAGACGCTCCCCAAAAACCTTATTGCCGTTCTCCCGGGCAGGATCTCGAACGACAGGGTTCCGGAGGCACCTGCTCTCCCGACCAATCGTGCACGCGGTCGTCGGGATGGGATCGCCGGAAGCAGCATAGTGAGAGGAACAGTAGATGACGGCTAGGGTTGTGCGAGAGGGAGTGAGTGAACTGAGTTAGGGTTCACTCCACTGGCCAGCGCCTTCTTATATAGGCCGTCGGGTGGATGGGCCTGGGGTCAGGCCCAGGACCGAGTCCGCGAACAGCCCACGGTCCAACGTCTCGGACAGTGGCACTTCCGTAAACGACTTGTTAATTAATTAACCATTCTTGACCGGCAAAAATAAGCTTCGGCTCGGCTCATTCCCGCAACCCGCGGCGCGCGTCGTGACGAGGCGAGGCGAGGCGGGCGGCGGAGGAGGAGGAGCGCGCGTGTACAGCTCCTATTCCCAAGCTCCCAATAGCAAGTGGTGGAGCAGCCCTTATAAAGAGGTCTCACTCTTCTTACTGTAGCAGTATAGTACTAAACTTCCCACACTTCCCACCACTTGCCATACACATTAATGGGCCTTAGAGATTAACCAGAGATTATTGTCTTATATGGGCTTAAGCCCATCCATAATCCAACACGTGGCTTGCCTTGAGGACGCGGATCTCGTTGTCGAGGAGGTGGGAGGCCTAGACGACGTCCTCCGTGTACATGGAGGTCAGTTGGTCGTCCTCCGCGTCGTCCATGGCCATTGGCGCTCTCGTCCGGCGAGGCCACCCTGCATTTCCTCCTGTTCACCTTCTCCTGCACCCTGCCCGCAGGGCACCTTCTCCAGTGGACGGCGCCGAAGGAGCTTGGATGGGCCGATAGGGGCGAGGTGGCGGCGGCAGCAACCCTAGCCGCCCATGGAAGGAAGAACAAGAGACATATTTGGGAGAGAAAAGGAGGTCAAATCGCTAGAGAAGGGATGTCAAGCCTTCTTTTTATGAACACAATATAGGCGCAAGCGCTCATATAAACGTGCATACACTCACCCGTCTGAACGCACAGACGCACACCGTATCTCTATGAGCACCTCTAAGAGACTGAGCCGACATATCATCTTGAGATTTACGAAGTCGCTGTAAGCGCCTCGTAGTCGACGGGAACGTCTCCTCCCACTGAACGCGGAACGCCGAAAATCCTGAAATAAATGAGAGCATCAGGACTTGAAACTTGGTGGGCTGAGAATATAATTGTTTTTCTAATCATTCGACCACAGATTGGTTCGCGTCCTCAAGCCTTCGAGACGAAGGGAACGACGTGGGGGCCCAGCGCCCCAGCCAATCTTTGTTGTCTCATAGCTGATCCAACATGGACAGTGCGAGAGTGCACCATAGTTCCATAATTTATTGTGTTCGATTTGTTTTTGTTTTAATAAATTTAACTCATAAGGGTAAGGATGTAATTGCACAGGATAAATGGCATAGCCTAGTTAGCCCATGTAGCAGCAGCCCATCAGTACGATGTAATGTGATTGGAAGAACATATCACCTTCGTGTGTATATATATATAACCTCCCCTAAAAAAAAGATTAGAACAACATATCGAGCCACAGAGTCTAGTCGTCCGCCGCCGCCTTTCCCGGTGAGAGTTACGGGCGTCCGCCTAATCTCCAACCGCCGCCGCTACCCCCGGTCGCAGGTGCCGACGTCCGCCTTCATCATCCCTAAAGATCTCCAGTCAGCGCCGAGAGACTGAGCCGGCATATCATCTTGAGATTTACGAAGTCACGTACACGACTCGTAGTTGACAGGAACGTCTCCTCCTACTGAACACGCAACGCCGAAAATCCTGAAATAAATCCAGGATAAATGCAAGCACCATGACTTAAAACTTGATGAGCTGAAGAAATCATCGTTCTCCTTTCAAAAAAAAAATCATCATTCTTCTAATCATTCAACTACAGGTTGGTTCGTGGCCTCGAGCCTTCGAGACGAAGCGAACACGTGGTGGCCCAGCGCCCCAGCCAATCTTTCTTTTCTTGTAGCTGATCCGTCGTGGGCAGCGAGAGTGCGCCAAAGTCCCGCAGCTTATTGTGTTTGATTTGTTTATGTTTTAATAAATTTAATAACTTGTATATAAAGGGTAAGGATGTAATTGCACAGGATAAATGGCATAGCCCATTTAGCCCATGTAGCAGCAGCCCATCAGTACGATGTAATGTGATTGGAAGAACATATCACCCCAAAAACAAAAAAGATTGGAAGAACATATCGAGCCACACAGTCTCGTCGTCCGCCGCCGCCTTTCCCGGTGAGAGTTACGGGCGTCCGCCTAATCTCCAACCGCCGCCGCTACCCCCGGTCGCAGGTGCCGACGTCCGCCTTCATCATCCCTAAAGATCTCCAGTCGCCGCCGCCGCCTCTCCTGGTCGCAGGCACGGGCGCCCGCCTTCATCCCTAGAGATCTCCAGCAGCCGCCGCACCCTCTCGTGTGCGCAAGCGACCACCCTCCACCACTCCCGGCCTACCTGGCCGCACGCGTGCTTCGTTGGACCGCCCTCCGGCTTACGGTGATGCGCAGTTTGTTATTTGTTCTTTCCGATGTTTTACTGCCGGAGTTTCATTAGATTTCGATACTTGGTTATGATTTTGGTATGTATGTAATCCCCTTTGCAGAGCATTATCCCGAGTCACAGCTCGTTCCATCCCGAGTCACACTTCAATTCCAGGTGAGCGTGTTCTGAAGATGAACGAATAAAAACATATGAACGAGGGACCGAGTAAAACAGAGAGGTAACCACTTATGTGAATGCAAATTATTTTTGTGACGCATCAGCAGTTATCTTTTTCTTGTTTTTCTGAGTGTAAAAGATGCATTATAGATATTCTAAAGAAAGGATACGTCATAAACATGTTAGTTGATAGAGTACGAGCTACAATGGTCCTATTTTTAGGGCACACATTAGTACTAACTACTCTTTCGTGTTGATACTGGCGACATTTTTCTTAGCTTTACCTTGAGGCTAGGCCTTTTTTCTTAGCTTCACCTTGATATATTAGGCCTGGCCCAATGTTGTAGCACAAAACGTAGCTGCACAAGCGTGAGGCAGCACAATGCCACAAACAAGCGCTATGCACCCACACCGAGATCGCCTTACCCCCTATATCGCAGCACAATGACGTATCATTTTTTCGTCGTGAGGACTCAGATGTCACTGTGTTAGAGTAAGTCTTCACCGATTCGAAGCCCACCTAACCACTACGCACAACTCTCGTCTCCATACAACCACCTACACCTCAGCCACCAAGAAGGTAAGAGGTCAATCCGTCAACCAAGAGGAGACCACACATTTTTTTATACCCACATATTGTCTATATCTTAATGTTTATATTAAGGGCCCCTGGGTTATAGTTTCGCCCCGGCCAATGAAATCTTAGGACCGGCCCTGAGACCATCCCTACTTGTTGTGTTATGGAGAGGTGGACAATGGAAGCAAAGCTTGCTATTGACCCTGCTAGGCATGCCAAAAACACACGTATGGATAATTATCACGAACTCCACAACAAGGCTAGCATCGCTTTATGAGCCCAGAGCAAATACAGAAGGTGGATGATTTTCTCAAGAGTACTATGGATTTTTGGCCTGAAGATGACGATGATGATGGGAACAATGAGACTTCAACGTTCAGGCCTTTGAAAAGCAAAGTCTAGAAGAGCCTTATATGCTAACCTGGTTGGGCACAGGTGGTCTTGTAGATGACGGTTTTGATGATCTTTTTGGGGGTGGAGGTTGAGGTGGTGGCGACGCTGATGAAGAACCCTGCTGCCCCCAGGGTGAAAGCTTGGCCTCATGAGACACATGTTCGTGAACTAGGATGTTTTGGTTTGGCTAGGATGCATGCCGATGATCAGTACGGTTAGGGTTTAGCACTATAAACAACTTGGTCACAAACTGTACAACATACATATTACGATGTTAACCAAAGTTCAAAAAAGCACTAGGTGTTAATGATACGACTTCCGCTTTTCTAGTTTAGGCGCAATTAGGCGTTAGTACTGCAGCGTGAAGAAATAAGCTAGAATGGCTGGCCTAGCCCATTAAACCACATGGCCATCTCCATATCCTCCTACTAAAGATCTCGTATGGTGCAGTCGACAGGAAATTTAGGTTTCCTCCTCACGCCTCACGCCTCTCCCCCTCGTCCTCTCTCCCTTGCTGCACGAGGCTGTCCCTTGCTGCACGAGGCTGCCTCTCTCCCTCTTCCTTTGCCCCTTGCCGGAGAATCCCTCTTCCTTTGCCCCTTGCCGGAGAATCCCGATCCCTTGCCGGAGAAGCTCGATCCCTCGCTGGAATCAGTCAATTTGTCGTCCGAGTAGTTGAATCCCTCGTCGGCGAGGATGAATCCTCGCAGGGGAGATTGATTTCTTGCCTGAGAAATGTGATTCCTCGCAGAAAATGCTGATTTCTCGCCGGAGGACCTCACCGGCCGCTTTCTTGAGCGCCTAGGGCCAAAGCGAGGCGCTATGCCAACGCCCAACGCTTAAGCACGCCTAGGCGAGCGCTTAATAGCGCTTTTCTAAACTATAATGCTGAATAATTTGATCCTGGTTCGTTCAAACATTTTGTACGGCACGCAATCATATGAACTAAATGATGACAACTTACATGTGTTTATGTGTAATTTTCTAGGAGGATGTCGATGGTCATAGTGGTGATGACGACCTGGACGATGACAGTGAAGTTGAAATGGACATTGAGCAAGCTGAATACGATACGCATGGGAAGGTTATGGCTATGAATTTTTGGGTCACAAGGAGAGGCGTACACGTTCTACAACAAGCACAAGAAAGAGTGTGGATTCATCATCAAACAGAAGGTGAAACGAGGGAAAGGTGTCTCAAGAACTATATGGTTCAGGCGGTTCGTTTGCTCCAGGGTTTGCTCCAGGGCAGGAAAATGGTAGAGCAAATTCTTAAACACGGAGGGGCGCACCCGCAGGCTAAGACCCGAGTCCCGGTGCGCGTGCGGTGCGCAGTTGGTTTTGAAGTTGGACAGATCAGATAGAGTTTGATTCGTCGTGACATCTATGGACGATCACAACCATGTGCTGGCTAGACCCGACGAGGTCCCATTTCTCTGATCACATAGAAGGATAAAAGATTCCGAGATAGCGGAGATCTTAGCGACGGACGGAGCTGGGGTTAGAAAACACATAATCATCGATAACTTCATCAATAGGTTTGGTTCGTATGATCGGTCTTGTGAAGCAAGAGGTTTACAACCTATGCTGATAGAGAAAATGAAATTGATTGTAAAGGGTGATGCTGACACGACAGTCAGCATTATGAGGAGCAGAAAGGCAAATGACCCTAACTTCTTTGAGTACGTGCTTGATAATAAAGGGCGGTTAAAGAGCATGTTCTGGTGTGATGCGTGATGCATAGTCACGGCGGGACTATGAGGACTACGGAGATGTGATAGTGTTTAACGACACATACAAGATGAACTTGTATGGTATGCCACTCATCCCCTTCGTCGGTGTTAATAACCACCGCTGCACCATCGTTTTTGGTAGCACCATTATGTCTGACGAGACTGAAGATGCGTGCGTGTGGCTACTACAGACATTCATGAAAGCAAATTGTTAGCAGAAGCCAAAGTGAGTAATCACAGACGGAGAAGCTACAATGATCCGAGCAATTCAGAGTGTCCTTCCCAATGTGTGCCATCGTCTTTATTCGTGGCATGCAGAGAAAAAATGTGCAGACATCTTTATCATAAGTCAACAAAGGAGTTCAGGTAACTGTTGTACTACTACACCTCATGCCAATTTTGAGAGATAGAGCGTTTTTGTCAATAAATGGAAGTCTGTTTTCTTCGTCTTCCATTTATCGAAAAAAGCACTCCATCTCTCCTGATAATTGGCATGAGAGGTGGAGTAGTATAACTACGACGAACTCAGTGACTTATGATAAAGATGCCTCTGCATATTTTCTCTACATTCCATGAACAAAGACGATGTCACACATCTGGAAGGACATTCCGAATCGCTCAAATCATTCCAACGTCTCTATCTATGATTACTTAGTTTGGCTTCTGCTGAAAAATTGCTTTCATGAATGTCTACAGCAGCCACATGTACGTATCTTTAGTCTCGTCAGACACAATGGCGCAACCAAAAAGGTGTTGCAACGCTGGTTATTAACACTGACAAAGGGATGAACGACATACCATACATATTCATCTTGTATGTGCTGTCAAACACTGTCACATCTTCGTACTCCTAATAGTCCCGCTGCATCGCACGAGAACATGGTCTTTAACCGCCCTCCCTTATCCTTATTAAGCACGTATTCAAAGAAGAAGTTCGGGTCCTTCGCCTTTCTGCTCCTCATAATGCCAATTACCATGTCAGCATCACCGTTTGCAATCAATTTCATTTTCTCTCTGCATCACATGTTGTAAACGTCCCGCCTCACAAGGCCGCACTTATCATACGAACCACACCTACTATGAAGTTATCGATGATTATGTGCTTTTTGACCACAGCTCCTTCCATCTCTAAGATTTATGCTGTCTGTAAATCTTTTATCCATCTATGTGATCACATAAATGGGACCTCGTCGGGTCTAGGCAGCACATGGTTGTGATCGTCCACAAATGTGGCGACGAACCAAACTCTACATGATCTTTCCAAATTCACCACCAACTGCGCACCACACTCGCACCAAGTCTCAGGTCTTAGCCCCTCCATGTTTAAGAATTTGCTCTACCGTTTTCCTGCCATAGAGCAAACGAAGCGCCTGAACCGTATTGTTCCTGAAAGACCTTTCCCTTGTTTCACCTTCTCTTTCCTGATGATGAATCCATGCTCTTTCGCGTGCTTGTTCTACAATGTGTATGCCCCCCTTTGTGACCTCAAAAGTCATAGCCATAACTTTTCAATGTGTATCCAGCGCCTATTGTTGCTATTCGGCCTGCCCAATGTCCATTTCATCGTCCTGGTCGTCATCACCACTAGGACCATCAACACCCTCCGACAAAATTATACACAAACACATGTAAGTTGTCATCATTTAGTTCATATGACTGTGTGCACTAGTAGAAAAACGACTTTACGTGAGCCCCATTAGTCCCGGTTTGGAAAAGGACCGGTTCTAATGTGACCATTAGTCCCGGTTCCAACGGCTAGGGGGGCGGGCATCATTAGTCCCGGTTCGTGTTGAACCTCTAGTACCGGTTCATGACACGAACCAGGACTAAAGGGTTGGTGTCAGGCTGGTGTCAGGCTGGGGCCCCACGAGCACATTTAGTACCGGTTCGTGTCACGAACCGGTACTAGAGGTGCACCTTTAGTCCCAGTTCGTATAACCAACCGGGACTAAAGATATCACTATATATAGTGCTTCGTCCAGCCCGAGCCGAAGCTCTCTGTTTTTTCCCTCCTCTCTGTTTTCTTCCCCTCATGCTCGAGCTCACCTCCAGTTTTGCCAAAATTTGTCAAGATTTGAAGGCACCCCATCCATCCAAGTGTTCACAAAGGTTAGCAACTTTGTCCTTTCATCTCTCATTGCTAGATTAGCTCTTGCAATGCTCTATAAGTATAGTGATTTGTGGGTTTTAGTTTGGGAGTAATTATATGTGGTAGTTTATTTGATTTATATGCAATCTGAGCTCAAATTAACTTCTTAGTTTGCATATGTAGGTGTGGTTTACTTAGTGTCTTCCCATCCCCGTTCTAACCACCGTCGATCGCCCGCACCGTCCCGTCGCCGGCACCACCTTGGTGAGCCTCTTGTTCTTATCCTTTTTATATAAAAAATCATGTTTGTGTGATTTAGATAGTTACTTGTATAATTTTCTTACCCGTACGTTGTTTGTTATACATAGTGGCATGGTTTTGGTATCCGTCCCCATCGGCCCTCGTCCGGTTTATGATTCGAATGTGGTATATTCTCTTTTATAACTATTTGTTGCATTTCGTGTTTATGACAAATTATGCCCATCAAGTTGACATTATTTTTATCTAGGAGGTATGTAAAGCGGAAATTGCAACCGACCCTCTTGTCGAGAAGTTAAATTTAGTTGAAAAAGAAAACGAGTATTTGAAAGAAAAATTGAAAAGAATTGAAGAAGAGAAGATGAAACTGGAGTTGTATGTTGCCGATGTCGTCGATGATCACAAGATCAAGATGGATGCAATGCGCTTGAAGATTAGAAAGGTTAGAAAATATGCCATTGATAGTGAGGCTTGGTATCATTATGCTGTTGGATCAATTGTTACCTTGGTTGCGATCTTGATTGCATTTGTTGTTGCATTTAAATACTTTAGCTAGAGAGTGTGTATGTTGTTTTTTGAGAATAAGTGTGTATGAACTTTATGTATGAACTTGTATTAATTTGGTCTTTTCGGTGTTGTGTAATGAAGATGAGCCGGCAATGGATGTACGATGATCGATGCTCTCCCCAGTTCATTAATGGCGTGCATACTTTTCTGCTTGCGGCTGAGGCAAACAAGCGGGCGGATGGTTTTATGTGTTGTCCATGTGCTGTCTGTAACAATGATAACAATTACTCTAACTCAAGAACTATTCACGTCCACCTGTTTGAGTCCGGTTTCATGTCCGGCTATAACTGTTGGACCAAGCACGGAGAAAGAGGGGTCCTAATGGAAGGGAATAAAGAAGAAGAGGATGACGACAGCTATCCTGGCCATGGGTTCCCTGAATACGATGGTACAACAATGGGGTAAGAAGCTGAGCCGGCAATGCGGGAAGAAGCTGAAGAAGAGGCATCAGATGAGCCCGCTGATGATCTTGGTCGGGCCATTGCCGATGCAAAGAGAAACTGCATAAGTGAAAAGGAGAAGCTGAAGTCGCAGCGCATGTTAAAGGATCACAAGAAATTGTTGTACCCAAATTGCGAAGATGACAAGAAAAAGTTGGGCACCACACTGGAATTGCTGCAATGGAAGGCAAAGAATGGTGTATCTGACAAGGGATTTGAAAAGTTGCTGATAATATTAAAGAAGATGCTTGCAAAGGACAACGAATTGCCCGATAGTACGTAAGAAGCAAAGAAGGTTGTCTGCTCTCTAGGATTAGAGGTGCAGAAAATACATGCATGCCCTAATGACTGCATCCTCTACCGCGGTGAGTACGAGGATTTGAATGCATTCCCGGTATGCGGTGCATTGCGCTATAAGATTAACCGCGATGACCTTGGTGATGTTGTGGGCGAGCGCCCCAGGAAGAAGATTCCTGCCAAGGTGATGTGGTATGCTCCTAGAATACCATGGTTGAAACGTTTGTTCCAAAACAAAGAGCATGCCAAGTTGATGCGATGGCACAAAGAAGATCGTAAGAAAAACGGGAAGTTGAGAGTACCCGCTGACGGGTCGCAGTGGAGGAAAATCAAGAGAAAGTGGGAGGACTTTGCAGATGACGCAAGGAACATATGGTTTGGTCTAAGTGCAGATAGCATTAATCCGTTTGGGGAGCAGAGCAGCAATCATGTCACCTGGCCTATGACTCTATGTATCTATAACCTTCCTCCTTGGTTGTGCATGAAGCGGAAGTTCATTATGATGCCAGTGATCATCCAAGGCCCTAAGCAACCCGGCAATGACATTGATGTGTACCTAAGGCCATTAGTTGAAGAACTCTTACAGCTGTGGAATGAAAAAGGTGTACGTGCGTGGGATGAGCACAAACAGGAGGAATTTGACCTACATGCGTTGCTGTTTGTAATCATCAATGATTGGCCTGCTCTCAGTAACCTTTCAGGACAGACAAATAAGGGGATACCACGCATGCACGCACTGTTTAGATGATACCGACAGTATATATTTGGATAAATGTAAGAAAAATGTGTACCTGAGACATCGTCGATTTCTTCCGATCAAGCATCTCTTAAGAAAGAAAGGCAAGCATTTCAAAGGTGAGGCAGATCACCGGAAGAAGCCTCGCCACCGTACTGGTGATGATATACTTGATATGGTCAAGGATTTAAAAGTAGTCTTTGGAAAGAGTCATGGCGGACAATCTGTTCCGAATGACGCTGACGGACGCGCACCCATGTGGAAGAAGAAATCTATATTTTGGGACCTAAACTATTGGAAAGACCTAGAGGTCTGCTCTGCAATCGACGTGATGCACATGATGAAGAATCTTTGCGTGAACCTGCTAGGCTTCTTGGGCGTGTATGGGAAGACAAAAGATACACCGGAGGCACGGGAGGACCAGCAACGTATGCATGAAAAAGACGACATGCATCAAAAGCAGTATCAGGGTCATGCCAGCTACGCTCTTATCAAAGAAGAGAAGGAAATCTTCTTTGAATGCCTGCTCAGTATGAAGGTCCCGTTTGGCTTCTCGTCCGATATAAAGGGAATAATAAATATGGCAGAGAAAAAGTTTCAGAAGCTAAAGTCTCATGACTGCCACGTGATTATGACGCAACTGCTACCGGTTGCATTGAGGGGGCTTCTACCGGAAAACGTTCGATTAGCCATTGTGAAGCTATGTGCATTCCTCAATGCAATCTCTCAGAAGATAATCGATCCAGAAATCATACCAAGGTTAGAGAATGATTTGGTGCAATGTCTTGTCAATTTCGAGTTGGTGTCCCTACCATCCTTCTTCAATATCATGACGCACGTCCTAGTTCACCTAGTCGAAGAGATTGCCATTCTGGGTCCTATATTTCTACACAATATGTTCCCCTTTGAGAGGTTCATGGGAGTCTTATAGAAATATGTTCATAACTGTGCTAGGCCAGAAGGAAGCATCTCCAAGGGCCATAAAACAGAGGAGGTCATTGAGTTTTGTGTTGACTTTATTCCTGACCTTAAGCCGATTGGTATTCCTGAATCGCGGCATGAGGGCAGACTGGGTAGAAAAGGCACGCTAGGAAGGGACCAAGTAATATGTATGGATGGGCATTCTTGGGAGCAAGCACACTACACAGTTCTACAAAATTCCGCCTTGGTGGCTCCGTATATCGAGGAACACAAGAATATTCTACGCTCCAAACACCCGGAGTAGTCTGACGACTGGATTACACGTGAACAAACGGGGACTTTCGCCGGTTGGTTGCAGACACGTCTCATGCATGACGACACTGTTAAAGATGATCTGTACTTGCTGTCCCAGTTACCATATTCGAATATATTGACTTTCAAAGGGTATGAGATAAATGGGAATACATTTTACACGATCGCCCAAAATAAAAAGAGCACCAACCAAAACAGTGGTGTCCGCTTTGATGCAGCAAACACCAATAGGCCAAAGGACACATATTATGGTTACATAGCGGAGATATGAAAACTTGACTATGGACGTTGTTTGAAGGTCGCTTTGTTTCGGTGCAAATGGGTTAATCTAGCAGGAGGCGGGGTAAAGGAAGACCCGCAGTACGGAATGACAACAGTGGATCTCAACAATCTTGCGTACGCAGACGAACCATTCGTCCTAGCCAATGATGTGGCGCAGGTTTTCTATGTGAAGGACATGTCTACCAAGCTGAGAAAAAGAAAATATAAGGAAGCGAATACATCATACGATGAGCCAAAGTGCCACATAGTTCTTTCAGGAAAAAGAAACATCGTGGGAGTGAAGGACAAGACAGACAAGTTAGACGATTATGAAAAGTTTCTTGAAATTGCTCCCTTCACAGTGAATATTGACCCGAGCATCATGTTAAATGATGAACATTGTCCATGGTTACGGTGCAAAGGGACACATACGAAGAAAAAGTTTTATACCCTAAGATCTCACTCTGGGATGTGACCGTCTTCACTGTCATCACTTTCTTCTCTAGTGAGTTTCCGGACTTATATATCTGGAAAGTCCCACTTCGGACAAACCGGAGGGAATCTTTGTAATAGTTAGGGTACTTATGTGTTTTGGCATTTGAAACGCGAAGAAATATTATGTACAAACAAATTATTTCATGCATTATGTAGGACTTCATTTGCTGATTTTTTTAGCTAAATGACTCTGAAATTGAAAAGCACTACAAATGAACTCTGAAAAGGTTGAAAGTTGCCATGGTATCATCATTTCACCCACATAGCATGTGCTAAAAAGTTGAGAGGGTTACGGCAAAAACTGGATGCACTTCGTGTATAAAATGGACAATCTCTTTCGAAGTATCACGGTTTCGGACGAAAACTCATCTGTTACAAAGGCATTTTATTTTTTAAAACTTATTTCAACTCCAGACTTTTTGTGCGTTCAGTATGCACCATTCGAAGCCACGTCATCAATTTTCAACCTTTTCTGACTTCATTTGCTATTTTTATGCATTTACTGATTTTTTTTAGCTAAATGACCCTGAAATTGAAAAGCACTACAAATGAACTTTGAAAAGGTTGAAAGTTGGCATGGTATCATCATTTCACCCACATAGCATGTGCTAAAAAATTGAGAGCATTATGGCAAAAACTGGATGCACTTCGTGTATAAAATGGACAATCTCTTTCGAAGTATCAGGGTTTCAGACGAAAACTCATCTGTTACAAAGGCATTTTATTTTTTTAAATAAACTAATAATTACCAAATTGAATATAATGATGAAACACACTAATATTAAACAGCAGAAAAAAGAATCACTGAAAAATCTATTTTTAAAGTAAAGTTATTCACAAACTAGTGATTCACACAAATTTTAAATAATTCAAATTTAAACTATTCAAATTTAAAAACTACTGGCACTAATAGAAAGTTTATAATTTTTTTTAGCTAAAGCAAAAAAGATTCACTCAGAAACTCTAAATAAAGCAAAAAACAACTCAGAAACAAAAGATAATAAATAAAGCAGAAAACAAAAAAAACTGAAAAATAAATAAATTAAAAAAAGCCCGCCTACTGGGCCGCCACGGCCTGCATACGACTAGAAACCCAACCTCTAGTTGGGCCAGGATGCAGGCCCGCAAGGCCCAGTAGGCCCAACAGGGCAGCACAGGTTCAATAGGCCCACAAAGGCCTGCTTAGAGAGGAGCTTGAGGGTGATGCCGCGGCGGGGCTTATAAGCTGGTGCTGGTGCCTCTAGCCAAGCGAGGTGGGACTAAACTTGCCCTGCACCGCGCCAGCGCGAGCACCAGGCCTTTAGTCCTGGTTGGTGGTTCCAACCGCGACTAAAGACACCCCCCCCCCTTTAGTCGCGGTTGGAGGCACCAACCGGGACTAAAGGCCTGGCTTCCCGCCGCTCTGGCTGGCCAAAATTGACCTTTAGTCCCGATTGGTGGCTCCAACCGGGACTAAAGGTGCCTCGTATATAAGAAACACTTACGAATTTTTAACTCCGCCCTCTCCATTCCCATCGTCGACGCCGAACCAGGACGCCGCCAGGCTGCCGCGCCGCCCTCTCGACTCTCCCCCGACGCCATCTCGCCTCTCCCCTGACGCCGGAGCTCGTCGCCGCCCCCGACGCCGGCGCCTTCTCCCCGATCCCCGACGCCGGACGCGCCCTCCTCCTCGAGCCCCGACGCCGCCTGCGCCCTCCTCCCGAGCTCCTCGCAGCGCGCCTGCCCCGACGCACCGCCCACGCCACCCGCGGCGGCCTCGACCTCGCCGCTGTGAGCTCGCCCCCCCCCCCCCCCCCTCCGGTGATTTTTTCCACTAGTTTTTTATACAATGTATGCATGAATGTTTTGATGTTCTATTTAGATGTTTTAGATTTTATTAATTAGTATACAATGTATATATATCTAAATTTAGATGTTTTAGATGATTATTTTTTCACTATAGTATGTATGTTTAGTTTTTTTTTCACTAGTTTTTTATACACTGTATGTATATAAGATATATAATATATAATATATATATAAATATATATATATAATATATATATAAATAATATATATGTATTGTAGATGAACGGTGGAAATTTGAAAGATTTTCTGTTTTTTAGTTTTTTATACTTATAGAAAAAAGTTGCATAGGAAAAAGTTAACCACGTATTAATAATATTTTAATGTTAATATATATCTTAATGTTGTATTTGCAAAAGTTTGTCATGTATTTGCAAAATCAAGTGAAAAAGAATTACAAAAATCACAATGAAGCATTTAAAAATGTTAAATTTGCATAGAATTTGTTCTCGACGTCTACGATGCCCGGCCCGCATCCTCGTCGTCGACTCATTCGCGACGACGTCCTGCTTCAGGGGCGCCATGTCTGGGACTGGGCTCCGCCGAGCTGGCACTGCGAGGTGCTACCTTCAGGGGCGCGCATCTTGATGAGGAACCCGGCTCCCGTCGTCGACTCGGAGCTTCTTTGGTGGCGGGCGCGTGGGCCACATTCGGTGCGGAGGCTGACGTCCCCCGCGGAGGTGGTACGTCACCGTGTTAAGGAGGAGGACGAGCACGTCCGTCGCTACATGGTTGCGTTGGACGTCAGGTTCTCCAATACCTGGCAAGTTCTTCAGGGATCTCACCGGAGCTATGATCCTGTGATCGTTCGTTCTCTTTTGGTGTCCACCGCCCGCGCCTCAGGAACCACGAGTGATGTTAGCTACTGATGTTATATCTCTACTCCTAATGTTTGAGTTGATAGAATAGGCTCCATGGTTTATTTTTGTCTGGCTTTTTTTTGTCCGGTTTATTTTCGTCACACCTCCCACCACCCCACCCGCTACAAAACGAAAAAAACCGTACATGCCGCTGCTCTCTTCATCCACCCCCTCCCGAAGCGGCCGCTCTCTTCTGGCTATACGGCGCCGCCCCCATCTTCCGCTCCGCTCCGCCACCCCCACACCCTTCTCTCGATTGTCGGATCCGCTTGCAGATCGTCAAGGTTAGGCGGCGGAGCTCCACATCGAGGAAGCCGCTCCCGGATCTGCGCTCGTGCAGCCATGACGGAGGGGCTCGAGGTGGCCGCCACCGCCGCCGCCGAAGACCAAGCCCCCACCTTGTCCAGAATCGCCTCCTCCGTCGTGTTCCATCGAGGAAGGAAAGAAAAGATCATCATGGCTGGGGCACTGGCGGCGCCATGCTGGGCAAGGAGAAGATAGCGTTGTGGTGGTCCGCCGCCTGGAGGTTAGGGATGAGCCAGATCGAGGTCTCCGTAGCCGGATCCGTGCAGATCAAGGGTCACCGTCGTTGGATCCGTCAAAAGTGAGATCGCCGTCGCATGGGTCGCTGATGGCCAACACGCGTGGGTCGCGGACAGCACTCCCTTGCGAGCCACACGATCTGGCTCACCACCTCAGGCCGGGAGAATTGATTTTGACCCCCCCTGTTGGCTCGCCTTTGCTCTTAGACCCTCTTGTTCGCACGCCTTGCTCTGAACCCCTCCAGTGGCCTGATTTCTTGTTGATTGCTCCCCTGGCGGTATTATCTGTTCAATTAGAGAATAGTCAAAGAAAACTGGCCTTATTATATTTGGAATTGACAAATCTGCCCGGTGCAGTTCTACTCAACGCAACCATGCGAGACAGAGAGGACGACCCGTTCGTTGTTTCCACGAGCTGCCTCTAGCCGCCAGAGCCGCTGCGTCATGTCGCCCCTGGCTGCTCCGTCCGCCGCCCTCCATTGCTGCCTCCAGCCGAGCTTCTCCCCCGTCCGCCGCCCTCAATTGCTGCCCCAAGATGGAGAAGGAGTTGTGAAGTTGTTGAACGGGAGTCCGGTGCTCTGCGCCGCCGGCGAGATGGAGGAGCGAGCGTGAGGGAGTCAACGGTGGTTGCGAGCGCGTAGATGCTGGCCCCGCCGTCGCCGCAGTGCAGCCCCAAGACGGGGGCGTCGGTGGGGGAGCACTCGTCGCCTTCCCATGCGGCGACTGCGGTGCCTGTGGCGACGAAGAGGAGGATGAGGAGGGCGAAGGCGAGCGGGAGGAGGGCGGCGGCCATGGCGTCGGTTGTTGCGGTGCAGCTTGCAACCTCTGCCTAAACATGGCGTCGGTTTTGACATGATTTGAGTGCGAAGGGCTAGATTCGTTTCTATTTGATGCTTATGTACTAACACATTTCTTAACCATGCCAAAGGGGTTATCAGCAACATCTAGACAGAACTTGGGGGTTCAGAGTAAGGCATGCGAACAAGGGGGTCTAAGAGCAAAGGCGAGCGAACAGAGGGGGTCAAAATCAATTCTCCCCCTCAGGCCAACATGGTGCCTCCACGGTGAGGCGGTGACAGCCACTTCATCCTCGCGCTGTCTCCGTCCTCCTGCTCAAGCCGTCACCATCGCCTCCCATCCTCTATGGCCTGCCTGCGTGAGCCCAATGCTGGAGGGCGACGTTGACCATGAAGCGGAGCCCAGCCGGATGGGTCCGACGCGGTGGTCGTCGGCAAGGAGCGGTGGTCTACACCATTGAGCAGGGGCCCTCGGGCGCCTGCCCTCCTCCTGCTGCTATCCTCCCCATCCCCGACGAACAGGCTCCGGAGAAGCACAGTGCCTTTACTGGAAATTTCTGTGAATTTTCTAACTACTAGAAATTTGTATGAACGTCACTGCCTAGATCTGCCTAAGTGTGGTTTGCATTGTTGCGGCGACGACATCGTCGATCTTCAGCTCTGGCAGCTACATCGAGAAGGACTACCACCATTCTCGTGGCTGTTATCGATCTAAACTCCCATCTCATTGCTTTCTCCCAGCTACGAATCCTGATTGATTCTCTTTCCTCCTTCATGTGTCTTCCTCTCGGAATTTGGTATTAGGTGGTTCGTGCGTACCAGGTAGTAAATCAGCTAGTGGTGAATCTAACATAAGAATGGAGGGTGGGCTGGAATCATTAGTTACTATGCTAAACTGACACGATTTATAGTCTATATTTTTGTGCACATCAAAGGTAGTACCATGTTCTCTGAAACTTTTTATTCCTTTGATGTTTTGTGTGCCTATTGCATTACTATTCTCAACATGAATGGTGTCAAAATTACCATCGACATTAGCATCTATATTCTGCATTTTTCGAAGATAATTATGAGATGTTGGCTGCCTTCTTTTCCCTCTTTGCAGTTTAACGTCTTAGTTTTTAATCCCCTGTTTTTTAGGCTCCAATCCCCTGGTTAGTACTGATATATGCAGTACTAACACAAAATTGGGGGCCACAGATCTTGTGCTCTAAAGTTCATAATATATCTTGTACAATACTGATACTACTATGAAATTTCATAGTACTCTGATTAGTACTGATATTTTAAAATTTATGTACTCTGAATTTCATAATACATCTTGTCCAGCCAGTTTTCAGTTTATATCTGTGATTTAGGAAGTCAGTATATCCACTGTCTACTAGAAATAAGCTTGGTCAGAGCAAAGACAACCTTGGCAAGCTAGATGGAAAAAAAAGAGAGGAGGAATGGTCATATAGAAAAGACACTTCAAAACAGAATTCGTTGGAAGTATGTTATTTTCCTTTCTTGAACTTGTATTCCTTCATTTAGCAATATTTATTTACCACGTATTATGAAGCTAAATTTACATAACATTACAGGGGCCTGAATGAATCGAGGGTGCAATATGGCCTATCAGGTTTGAAGATATTGTTCATGTAAATTTGTTATTCGTACTGAAATTGACATACTAATCCTGCACGCACCCGAATATTCTTGCAGAGATATGTTATGACAACTCTATCAAAAATCAATATTGTATAATGATGGAAGCTGAAAATCTAAATCAGCAGGAGCAAGCCTTAGATGAGCGTATAAGCTAGGTTGGTAGCTGTTGCAAACAATAATCTTCAAATTATGGGATGCTCTACATACAATCTGCTTTATTGCTGAACAAAATAAAAGCATGATATAACTTGGAATCTTGTTTTTCTTGCAGCGACCTGTGCAGAAAGCTAAGCGGGTTAATGGAAGATGAGAACAGTCAAAGTTAATCATATTTCCCAGGTTAGTTATATGATGCTCTTTGGGTGTATTTACTAAAAGTAGTTTTTTTTAATGATGTATAAAAATATTTAAATCTGACTTTTATTTGTCTATTTGATGGTTCAGTCTCTGATAGGAGACCCCATCTTGTCCTTATTACCCAAATTTTCAATCTGTGTGCTTTATAGTAAACTTGTTTGTTTGTTAGTGTTAGAAAGAGTGTCACATAGCTAGGATATTTCTGGACTCATTGGTTGGTACATATGATCTGAGGATTACCACATGACAGCCGTACTTGTAAAAAAGTTATTTTAAATTGACATTTAATGTGCATGATGCACTATTAAAAATGAGCAATGCCTAATCTAGGGGTGACAACTAATGCACCAGCTTTGTTTTACTTTTGTGTAAGAGTGATCTCAGCTTTCGGAGTCAGATATTTACATCATAGAGTGTAAGATGATCACTCCGCAACTTGCAAAAAAAAAATCACTCTTTAAGGTAGTGAAAGACCTTCTCGTTATTTGTGATGTCTTCAGTCCTTAGTATGTGCTTAGCGTGAAATGGAGTTTATTTGTTTACACTCAAAGTCCTGCATTTCTTGGTTATTATTCTCTCGGTTCACCAACGATGACAACAGAGTTGCGGCGATGGTGTCAACCATGACAATACAGAGAGATGCACAAGGTGCAGCATGATGGAGTCGGGATCGTCTGCCTCCCTTGCCGCTTGTTTCTTGGAAAAGGCGTTTATGCAATGGCATGGGCTGGAGCAAGACGCGTTGCTTGCTGCTTGTGCTCAGACCGAGAGCTCGGTGTGTGTTGTCAATTTGCATTACCTTTCAATTAGTTATGTCCATTTTGATGGCTCAATGTGGCCACTGGTTCTTTGTGCTAACTATCCAGTTTCTCTGCTTGGTAATTATATGATCAACTAAATGTTAATACCAACATATTTGTATATATGTTGAAAACAATATGTGTTGTTGGATCTGATTTTTTTTGGTTCATTGTTTGAGTATTGTTGCAAGACAAGGGCACTATGCAAGAAAGTAGACGAGTAAGATAAACTAGGGAGGAACTTACAATATTCGATGAATCAGATGGTATGATCAAGAAATTTGTAGATCTCAACTGCTTCTTATGGACACATGAGAAATTTGAATTTTCATTTGTTAAATTTTGTATTAGTTTTTTTTGCAATAATGAATGTGCAGATACATTTTTTACGACACTGATCTGTTTTATTTTATCAATAGTATTAGAGTTTATTACTTATCATCTTTGGAAGCAAATGCTTTCTGGCATTTTTGGAAACTTAACATTATTAAACTCATCTTGTACAGATTCAGTTCCTAAATTCTTCCTCATGAAGCTATGCATTGGTGCAGATTCCTATTTGTAGATGTTCATGTAACTGTATCAAGATTCTAAAAAGCATGACATCATTGGCGGTGACCTGATGATTGAAAGAATATAACTATTTGCCTGCTAGGTGTCTCTTCTATCTGAACTCCCCTGAGTGCTTCAACAGACACGCTCTCTCTTTCCTTAGTCCTATGACATTTTATTGTTGTGATAATAAATTTGATCATGTAATTTTTCTTTACATGTAACTGAAAAATAATTCTGAGTTATGTATTATTTTGTATGCCACTTATTTTTGTTCTGCAATAATCCTATTTGTGTGATCATCCCAATAGCTTCTTAGTACGAGTGTAGAAATTCCATATATGTCTGCTACTTTTGCATAATCACAACTATAGATTTAACATGAGAGGGGGGAAGAAAAATTTATCCCGACACAACAAAAAAAACCCTAAGGAGGGCACTATTAAACTTTGCCACTACAGTTGCTTACTGCAGTTTTTGTTATTCAAAGTGCACCTGCCATGTTTCAACAATGTGCACAGTTTCTTAGTCCTCCATTTGAATTCTGCTGGAAGGCGGGTTGCTTGAACCTGCGCAATGTTATTTTTGTTTAACTACAAGTTTAAGTAAATGTCAAAGCCGAATGTGGTTTACTAGCTGAATTTAGGCCCCTAATTTGTTTAATACTAATTTAATCTATAAAGAATGCCCGCGCGTTATACCACTGCCCCTCGGCAGATAACTAGCTATCTGCTGATTATTTTTTTCTCCCTTTAATATTTTTGTCATGACTTGTAGTTTTATTTACTAACCTCTTTTCATAATTATTTTTTTGATTAAATTTAGCCTTTTAGAAACTTGTAAAGAATAGTTATAATTTTGTGCGCAGTCAACAGAATTATGGTTCTTGGTTGAAGGACCCTTGATGAACGACGCCCATGCAGAGGTGACAATGAACATGGGGAAAAGATCAAGAACATTAACAATCTCTTGTGGTGTTCCTCCTCATCGTCGCGCTATACAATGACAAATAGCTCACGAGACGACGATCACTGGAGCCTTCTTGAGAAGGCAACACACGAGAGATCAAGTGAAATCGAGAGAGAGTGAGGGAGAGAGATGGGGGAGGGAGGGAGGGAGGGAGGAAGGGGAGAGAGATCTGTAGGTACACATTGGTAGGACAACCACATTCTAAAATATAAATGGGATTTTGTGGTAACTCACCATGTTTGTTCTCAATCTGTCAGAAACCTTAACTTTCGTGCAGATTGTGTTGTAGAAATGTTCTTCAATAAATATATTTTTAGCTCTTGATATTTCAATATGGTGGTAAATTTATTCATTCAAATATTAGTCCGAGAAACAATTTTAGTTGGGGGAAGGGAAAAAGGGACATCACTTTAACAGTAAAAAAAGAACTCGCCAAGCGCAACTCACGACGTTCAACACGGAAGCCAAAACTGGAGTCACACTTTACTAACAGAAGCTATGAAATATACTGCATCTGCACCATTATGGGTTCGAATTTCAAAATATTTGTGTGAGGGACAGAAGTGGTGAGTTTGGACAGGGGATGGGGGAGATAAAGATAGTGGATGGAACAAAAGTGATTTAACGAAAAAATAATAATCGACAATACCAAACTATGTGTGCCCCCATTGCAATGTACGAGCAATTAATTATAGAAGAAGATAGAAAGTGACATGAATCTTTTTTTGCTCTTCTATAATGGATACGTAAATTTGTACCACGAATCAGTCATGCGCGCGTGAGGGAGGAAAGAGGAGAGAAACATTGACATTTTTTATGCTTTGGATGAGCGTAGCACCGTCGTGGTAGAGCTCGGGATGAAGGGTGGGTCCAGTATATAATCATGAGGTACTAGCACTAATATAGGAAGGCGGTTGCCACCCTTGTCCCTGGCCTGCCACAACTGCGTCGACCACTGGCTCATTTAGAACACGATTTAGTGAATTTTGTGATAAGAGTGAGGATTGAGAGTGAGCGGGATAGGGGTTGAAGTTGGTCAGTTCAGTTACGGCTGTTTTAGTGGAATAATTTCCCTACTTTAAAAAATGTGATAAATTGCGTTTCATTAAAGATGGCTTTGCAGCAGATTGCATGAGTGAGCTGTTCATATTTTTTCATCAAGTTGTACAATATTTTGGTTAGGATAGAAGGGTAAATGCATTGGTTGATTGTTTCAGTGTTAATAACGGACACGATGGTGTATCAGTTACATGCACAACAACTGACATCGTATTTTTGTTTCATGGTAATGCACTCCATTCAACTGTATGTTACAATGGGGCAATGTCTCACGAGACATCAGATCCGTCTTCTGGGCTCGGGGCGAGTCACAGGCGGCGCACGCCTCGTCCCCCCTTGAAAGCGGAGGTAGATTGACACGAACAAGGACGGAGGGGGAACAGGGGGAAAGCGGGGCGGCTGGCGGGGGACTCCTCCTTGGCGGTCTGTGGGAAAGTAGGGTGTGAAGGAGAGAGGGTGCCATTGCAAAGGTGAGGTGGGCATCATCCGATTTTAAAGAAAAGGGCTACACCAAGAAATGTTCCGCTACAACGAAAAACTGAGCGACGAAGGGAGGGTCTGACAGAAAGGGAAGGGTGTATCATGGGGTGTGGTTTTTGTGTTGGGATCGTATGTTGGACATAATATGACAGATAGTCCGGACAACCATATTTTTCCTCCACATATGAGCTGGATTTGGGAGAGTTCGGATTATTTAGACGGTTGGATTTTGGGAGCCCGCTGGCACCCATTTGATGTCCGAACACGTCCAGACATATGAGGGAGAAATGAATTTCGACCTTAGAGACGATCTTAATCATTTGTTCGATTATATGCGTTGTAGCCCGTGGCAAAGCACGGACATTCTACTAGTATATGATAATATTCGAGATGTATTAGTGATAATACTCAAGATGTATTCGAGATTATATTCGAGAATATTCGAGACGATGTATTCGAGATTATATTGTTCGATAATATTCGAGACGATGTATTCGAGATTATATTCGATGATGCATATTATCTGGATTATTCTAGATGTATATATTAGTGATATTATTCGAGATGCATATTATCTACTATGATTCAGTTTTTCCTTATTGATTGCATGCATTCTAATTTGAATACTAAATTGTTTTATCTTTCTTCTGGATTAGTTAAATAAAAGCTATGGACAATACCGGCAGAGAGGGAGAAGAGACTCTGTTCGACATCATACGCTCCCCGAGCCCAGATGAGAATGAACCTGAAGATGACGGCTCGCAATATCTGAACAATTCCGATGAGGGTATGATATTTGATGAAGACGAACAAATAGATGAAGGCCACAACAATGATGACGAAGGAAATGTTCTTCAATTAACAAAGACCGGCGAGGTATATTTATTATATAAGCCATCTGATGAATAGATGAAGATCATTATTTGTATATTTATTGTATATTAAAGAATCGATCTTTCTTCTTTTATCACTCCGGATCGAGCAAATCTTCTACAAGCAGCAGGGCAGTTAGAGGCCCGGCCAAAAGGTTGTAGGTTGGCGTACAGTACAACATCGATGCCATCAAACCAAATGGCGAACCGCTTGAACCTAAGAAGAATGCGAACAAGTTCACTCGTCAATGCGGAGTTATTGTCAAGGACCAAATCCCGATCTCCGTTCAAGAATGGAAAAAGCCAGCAAAGGGAGATCCAGGAGTTACTTTTGTCTCCGAAAGAGCAAAAGATCTGCTTTGGGAATCGCTCATGTCACATTTCACCCTACCAGATCATTTGACAGATGCAGATCTGGCGAAAGTCAGGAAGAGTGCTCTTAAGAAGATGGCGATAGCATTCAACAACCACAAGAAAAATATATGGGCCGGGTATGTCAAAGCAGGAAAGCAGACTCCAGAATTCAAGGGAACACTGGAGAAGGCAAGAGATCACTGGGATGCTTTCGTGAAGTTCAAGGAATCGGAAACATCTCAGGAACGGTCGAGAATAAACAAGATTAATGCTGCGAAAAAGAAGTGGCACCATATTCTGGGGCCAGGTGGCTACCAGGTGGCCCGGCCTAAGTGGGATATCGCTGAGCAAGAGATGATTGCTGCAGGGGTCACTCCAGTTACATTGAGCTGGCCCGATAGGTGCATGACTTGGTTTTATGCGCATGGGGGGAAGTTGGACCCAAAGACAGGGCAGGTTTTGGAGCGGGCAAGTCTTAAAGAAGACTCCGACGGTTTACTTGTTGCAATAGAAGAGGCTCGAACGGGGGCGTTCACGCCCAACAGAGAGAACGACGAGCTTACGTGTGCCCTGAAGAATCCTGAACACCCGGGAAGAACACGAGGCAAAGGCATTGTTCCGTGGTTTGAGGGGTTTGCGGATTGGAACGCCGACTACAGAAGCCGTGCGAGAAAGAAGCAGCAGGAGGAGCAAAAGAGGAAGCTGGAGGAGGAAGCAGTCCGCCTTCAAGGCCTAGAATCAAAGCACACGGAGTTGGAACGCGCTTTCAGGCGGCAGTAGGAGCAGATCGACTCACTTAGCCAGGAAAGGGGGTCTCAACAGCGGCAGCAGGTAGCGGATCCAGCATTAGATAGCACCGTCCCATCTTTGCCGAGAAGCAGCATGGATTCCACCCCGGCCGATGATGCACTGCTGGCTAGCTACCATGTGGATGATATCCAATGTGCGACACCTTGTGAGCTACACATTAAGGTGAAGAACATATCAATGAGGGTGGCGGACGGCTATGCTTTAACAAATCCCCCTGAAGCAACCTTCCATGGCAATCCGATTCCAGGTGGCTATGCTCGTGTCGGGGTGGATGTAGTGATGTCGGGATATAACGATCTAGAGCTTGACATTCATGGAGGTGACGAGGAGAGCACACTACGAGAGGCCATACATCGTATCATTCTATGGAGAAAGGATTGCATCGTCTTTCCAAGGTCACTGACTCCTCCTCCAAGTCCGCCGCGTCAGCCGACTCCTACTCCTCCAAGTCCGCCACCGCGTTAGCCGACTCCTCCTTCTCCAAGTCCGGCACTGCGTCAGCCGACTCCTCCTCCTCCAAGTCCGGCACCGCGTCAGCCGACTCCTCCTCCTCCAAGTCCGGCACCGCGTCAGCCGTCTCCGCCGCCTCAGCAACAGCGAAGAGAGGCGCCGCAACTACGGCGGCTAGTGGTACAACAGGCAAGAAATTCAGATATGGTCCAAGCCTCAAGCCTCTTCCGAAGTTGCCTTACGACTTGACTGACGAGGAAAACACGTCCATAGTGGATGCCCAAGTGAAGGCCCATTTTGCACCGAACCCCCCCTCCCCGCCGCCAAAGAAGAAAGTACCTGAGAAAGTCGTACAACACTTTATTTATAATGCTCAACCGGCTGTGAAGAAAAGGGACTCAGACTATGAGAGCTCTATCAAGAAGTTATATCGTGCACAAAAAGATAAGGAGTCGAGCTCGAGCCAAGCAGTTGGTAAAAAAAGCAGGAAAACTGTTCCCCAACTGGGAGAACAGGCAGTGCAATCGACCCCCCGCTCATTGTACAACCACATGTGAGTACCGCCGATCAGCTGGTAATAACCGACCATTATAGAAGGCAGGCTAAAGAGGCCGGTATCACTATTCAACAACTCCTAGGCATCGAGAAACTCCCCGGGTTTACAGAGGAGGAAATAAGATGGAAATTTGTCCCCGGAAAACCTCTGGTCAAGACTGAGGAGATCCCGCTTCTATGAACGCGAATGCGCATATTGCATAAGTGGTACCTGAGAGAAGTAAACAACGGGCGAGAGTCCCTCATGGTGAAAGTCCAGGAAGAGCATTACTTCCATGCAAAAAATTTGTGGATTGAGTTTCAAGAAATGTTTCAGTTATTCAATCAAGACGCACTCGACAAATCTATCGTCAGTTGCTATTGTCTGTAAGTGATTTCTTTCTGTAATTTAAGTCTCTAGCTAGCTGTGCTCGTTCATTACCTGTAATTATCCTCACTATATTTTTTTCTGTGGTATTATGCAGAATGAAGATGTATGAAATGAAAAGATATGGACGCTATGGCATTGGGTTCATTGACCCAAATACCATTAATCAAGAGACATGGTCAATTGAATGGTCGAGAAAAGACACAGAGAGAAGCTTGCTAGAGTTTTTGAAGCGACTAAATACCCAACCAGAAATACTACTTCCTTACAACTTCGGATGAGTGACACTATCTTGTACTACAAATTATGTTTTTGCTTACTAGATGTTAATAAGTGTAGTTGATGAGTTATGCACATGCCTGCTTAATTATACAAACGTGTGCGCATGCAGTTTTCACTGGATCCTGCTAATCATTGAAGTTTACTAGGGAAAAGTTCAAGTACTGGACTCACTACTTAAAGACTTTAATGACTACGCAATCGTGAGGGGATGGTCGACAGGTAATTTCAATCATTATCGCACTATGTCGGCCTCTTTAGTTCATTTCCTAATATCAACTAATTAATAACTCCTTTATTGCAGACTAAGGCATAGCCTAGTGGTGGGAAGGGGCTGATGCCTTCCCACCCACCCAGGTTCAAGGGATGGTACTTGCAATTTAGTTTTGTTGCACCAATTATACTGTAGGGGGTTCCCTTATAGTCTTTCTATCAAAAAAATAACTTCTTTATTCATTTTCTTTGCCGGCGGGTAGGGCTTGGCAAAAATTCATCAAACAGCTTAAAAGCGCATGAAAACAACAGCTGAAATGGGTGTGACCCAAGGTAATTAATTAAGTAGTACTAGCTACCTACGTCCGTGCATCTCTTTAATTCTATTTTCAATACCATTATCATGCTTGATTAATTATTATCTCATTGAATTCTATTCTCGTAAAGGCCATGAGGCAGGCGCCGGGGAATAATTTATGTGCATACTATGTTTGCGAGAACATTCGCATTATGACATCCGAAAGGACCAAAGACGATAGACAATTTTGGGTACGTTTGCCAGAACACTATTCACAATTTTTATATCATTATCTAATATATATACACACAACTAATACATTCATATTGATCTCCTTCTTTAAAGATATTGGAGATGCGGGATAAGCTCCTACCAACGGATCGCGTACAAGTAATTCAAGAGGAAATAACAGGATTTTTGCTCGAATAGGTCATACATCCCAAAAAAAAATAAAAAAAATTGGCATGCATCGGATGCCAGAATTTTTGCATCGGAGAAGAAGGCGGAGTTCAAGATTCAAGCCAACGGTGTGAGCAATCTCTGTGCATTGCTCATATAATTAGAAGACATTGGAGGCAAGCCAATCATCCACCAGAAGACAATGCCCACGTGAAAAAAGACAAAGATTCCTGAAGATTGAAGTCTGCCGGGCACTCTCTCTCGCACTTATCCATATTTTAGAAGGACACGCATGTACCCTAGTAGGACACGCATGCATGCTACCGTATGTAAAATAAATAAGTGAGGGCCTCGCTGGCAGTCGAGCGAAGGCTCCCGAAGGCTTCGCTGGCAGCCATCTCGCAGCTATAAAAGGAGGAGGAGAGGAGGAGACGAAAACAACACCTCAGACAGAGCACTCGAGCCGGAGAAGCAGAGCAGCACTCGAAGCAAGTGAGAGCCAGAGCACCAGCTTCTTCAGTAGCTTAGCCACCACCTCCACCTAATAGTATAGCCAAGAAGGCGCTGAGATCGCTAAGAATATCAAGGTAATCTCCTAGTTCATGTGTAATCCCTTCGGGGTTTCCCGAAAGGGAAAACCATATGTAAATTATGTTGTTGAAATGATGTAGTTTCTTTGGTTTCACTTGGTGTTTTTACTTATGAAATTGCGGGAAGAGTTCTTATGCTAGGGATCCTATAGGAGAAACCTCTGCGTGTGTAGCTCTCTGTGTAGCCCAGAGTGGCGTTGAATGAGAACCTTGTGGCCGTAGAGAAGTGTTCCCTTCGGGTGGAACTGCCTGGGAAGGCGATAAGAACTTAGCCTTTAAATTTGCATTTAAAACCGTCAAGTGAACGTAACTAGCTACATCTGATGCAACATAATGATAAATATTGTGAGTACCGAGTAGGAATATTACATCTCTGCAAGCACCATCGAACGAACTGACAGGCCTCGCTAGCCCTGAAAAGATCCTGCATATAAATATAATTTTCTGTTAAAATTTTGAATTAATCATGAATAGTAAACGAATAATTAACCAGATAGGCGCATATTATTGAAATAGTAACGAATAGTAATGCCGATTATTGGAATAGTAGGAACAGTAATCGGGCCAATTATTTGAACAGTAATTACTAACTGAAATTCGCTTTCAATAACCGCATACGCCAATTAAGACCGCGTTCAGCGATCAAATATAGAATATCCATTTCAAAGAATATCAAAATTCTCGCAGACAAGTGCTCCGGGATAAATAATAAAATAGATATCATTCTGCATAAGTTAGAAGAAGCAAAAGCAAGACAGAATATTATTTGCAAGAATAACGACTTTATTAAAGAAGAAGTGTTGACAATAGGCCGTTACCTAAGCAAAGGTAAAGACTCGTCATCACGCACTGAATCAAGTCCAGATATTCCTGAAATAAAAAGGTTAGTACAGGAGGTAAAAACTCTTATCCTCTCATAGTTATATGAATGAATATAGCAAAGCTTTAAACGAAGTTGCTAAATATTTGTCACCCTCTGTCGGATTTTCTGATCACGACTCACCAAAAGAAGACTCTAAAATTATTATAAGACAAGAAATAGTTGAAGAAATAGACACATAATCTTTTATGACAGAAAGAAAAATTAGCAATAATAAGAATAATGTGTAATTGAATACGCGGAAAAGACTAATTTAGAGGATGAAATAATTTATTGAGAAAATAAGCTAAAGCATATAGAATGGGAATATAGCCATTCTATAACAACAGATTGGCCTAAAATTAGAGAAACAGAATTATTTTTCATTAGAGAGATTGCTAGATTAAAAAGTTTAAAAAGTGAGAAAGTGTCAGCCATTAGTTGTTTTCACGTAAAAAAACAAAACTATATCATCAAAAGAAAAGGTAGATTTAAAAATAGAAATGATGAACCAAGTAGACTGTGAGCATGATTGGATTAAAGGAAAAGGTGATTATAATATCAAATGTGCTTTCTGTATATATTATCCAAGCCAAGATAATAGATCCACATGCAGCCTATGCCTAAGGCAAGCTTGTGCCTCCTGTCTAAAAGCCAAAAATCAAATATGTAGACAGGAAATAGAATTTGAACCAGAAGATAGAATATTATCTAGCAGGGTTAGAAATCTAGAAAATAGAATAAATAAATTAGAAGCAGAGTTAGAAATACTAAAAGATAAGTTAGCAGGAAATAAAGAACAAAAACTAAAAGATAAGATAGAAGATAATGAAGAACAGGAAATTATTGTTGCTGGAATCACGGAAATGGAGGAACAAATGGTAACGGTAAGAGATAAAAAAGAAGATAAGTTAATACAACTAAAAGATGCTATAACTAGTTTTGGAAACAAATATATAGTGCGATTACCATTTAAAGAAGTGCTAGGAATAAGAATTCCGGTTAGAATAAATTTAACACCAAATATTTCCTATAAAATATTGGCACTATTAGATACTGGTTGCACAAAGAACATTATCCATGACAAATACTTTATGAGATGCCCCGAAATAGTCAAAACTATAGATGATAATAAAGCCGAAGTATCTACTGATATGTCAGGAATAAAGAATATCCATAACCAATTGACATATAATATAGAAGCATATATAAATGGCACAAAATATATAATAGATGAAATTACAATAAGAGATTTATCGGTTATAAATGATGATATGATAATAGGGTTAAGGATTTTACAACAATCTTTGCAAACCACAATTATACATGAAGATGGGGTTACATTTATCCCACGTCAAGATAATGTTCCACACTTATCTGAAGTGTGGAAACAACGAAAGGCTTTGTGAAATATAGAAATATCCAATGTAGATGTTGAATATAGCGCAAGTGCAGATCCCCTTGAATTCTGCAAAGATGAAGAACTCAGTGAGGCAATAGAAGAATATCATATAGAAAATACATGTACAGAATGCATAGGGTTACAATCTTTCTCTCCAAATTGGTATAGAGATATAAAATCCAAAGAAGATATAGACAAGATTGTGCAAAGATTAGAGAATATACAAATTATGGGGGAAATACCAATGAAACATTGGGATAAGAACACAATAGTTTGCAAAATAAATATTATAAACCCAGATTATATAATTAAATCAGGACAAATAGAAGCTACTCCCAAAGATATTGAAGAATTCAAAATGCATATCGAAGAATTACTAAAGTTAAAAGCAATTAGAGAAAGCAGAAGTCCTCATCGATCTGCTGCTTTTATAGTTAGAAATCATGCTGAAGAAGTAAGAGGTAAATCCAGAATGGTAATTAATTTCAAAAGGCTCAATGATAATACGATAGATGATGCATATAATATACCTAATAAGCAGGAATGGATCAATAGAATACAAGGAAGCAAATATTTCTCTAAATTTGATTTAAAGGCAGGACTTTGGCAAGTGAAAATGGCAGAGGAATCTATTCCTTGGACAGCTTTTACTTGTCCACAAGGCCATTATGAATGGCTAGTTATGCCATTGGGTCTGAAGAATGCACCCGCATTATTTCAAAGGAAAATGCAAAATATTTTTAATGAGAATCAAGCATTTATATTGGTCTACGTTGATGACCTATTAATATTTTCCAAATCATATAAAGAGCATATTGCCCATCTTGAAGTGTTCTTCTGAAAGGTAGAGCAAAATGGGCTCATATTATCCAAAAAGAAGATGGAAATATTCAAAGAAAGAATAAATTTCCTTGGTCATGAAATAGGAGAAGGAAAAATATATTTACAAGATCATATTGCAAAGAAAATATTAGAATTTCTTGACAATATGAGTGATAAAAAAGTTCTGCAACAATTCCCAGGAATTGTAAATTATGCTAGGAATTATATAGACAATTTAGCAAAGTTAGCTGGTCCATTATATGCAAAGTTAAGAAAGAATGGACAAAAATATTTCAATTCTGAAGACATAAGATTAGTAAAAGCCATAAAGGAGAGAGTCAAGAATTTAGAACCCGTAGAGTTGCCTTTAGAGGATAAATATTTTATAATTGAAACAGATGCGTCTAAGGTAGGCTGGGGTGCTATATTAAAACAAAAACATACTAAATATTCCCCTAAAGCAGATAAGAAAATATGCAGATATGCTTCAGGAAGTGACAAATTAAAGACGGTAAATAATATTGATAGAGAAATCCTCGCAGTCGTAAATGCAATAAATGCTTTCAGATTATATTTAGGATTTAAAGAATTTACTCTTCAAACAGATTGTGAAGCTATATGCCGTTATTACAATAAAATTAATAGTAAGAAAAGCTCAACGAGAAGATGGGTCTTATTTGAAGACACCATAGCTGGAAATGGTTGTAAAGTAATATTTGAGCATATCAAAGGAAAAGATAATAGTTTGCCTGACATATTTTCCAGCTCATCAATTTTACAGAAATGAAGCGAATAGCAAAAGGAACCCTCTCAAGCGGAAATGAATGTTTCATATTCGGAGATGACAATAAATTAAAAATATTCTCTCCAAGTACATTCAATTTCAAGCCAAAGAGCCATATTCGTCTTGATGAAATCCAAAGATGCATATTGGATAATATGTGGTTTCAATATGCAGTAAAAAGGGAAGAAAAGGGGTATATGCTATCTAATCTGAATAGTCTTGCAGAATATTTCCATATATTCAACATGTTGAACAAAAATAGCCCAAGACCATCAAAAATTGAGGTAGAAAAAGAAGAACCTCCATATATATTGTTTAATGGAAATGAACCATATATATATATGCATTGAGAAGATATTCAAATAGAGAAGCTCGCAGCAAAGAGCAAAGGCATAGATTTATCATATAAAAAATATGATAATATCGATGATGCCTTGAAATGGGCACAGAAAGTAATAAGACCAGAATATTATATAGATCCAGAAGCCAGTGAATATATTGAGAAAAGAGGGCGCATAATTAAAAATATACCCGCATCAGCAGTTCCCTCAAAAGGAGAAGCTTCGAGCTCAAAAACTCCAATAAAAGAAGGATCACCAAAATATCAGTCATATCAAGAATGCCTTCTAAAGTGACTTGACCCTTTAGATAGTGAATATATAGACCAAGAAATGAATAAAAGATTTGAAGAATGGTCACAAATAATAAAGAAAGAGTTGCGAGAAGAAATATTAAAAGAAGTAAGAGAAGAAATGGATGAGAAATTTGAAGATATAAAGAAAGAATGTGACAATAAATATAATTTCAATTTGTCTGAAGATGATCCTATGATAGACATCGCGGGATATGGGCAGCAGCCTGAATAAATCAATAGGCCATATACTTGAATTGATATTTGCTATCAATTTTTCGGGCGCGGAGGACCTCCCGAATATTGATGCAACCCGAATATTGATATAGTATATCAATTATATTGGCGGGGAAGACCCCCCAGTGAAAACAAAAATTTTCATGCATCGGATGCCAGAATATTTGCATCGGAGAAGAAGGCGGAGTTCAAGATTCAAGCCAACGGTGTGAGCAATCTCTGTGCATTACTCATATAATTAGAAGACACTGGAGGCAAGCCAATCATCCACCGGGCGACAATGCCCACGTGAAGAAAGTGAAGATTCCTGAAGATTGAAGTCTGTCGGGCGCTCTCTCTCGCATTTATCCATATTTTAGAAGGACACGCATGTACCCTATTAGGACACGCGTTCATGCTACCATATGTAAAATAAATAAGTGAGGGCCTCGCTGGCAGTCGAGCGAAGGCGCCTGAAGGCTTCACTGACAGCCGTCCCGCAGCTATAAAAGGAGGAGGAGATGACGCACAACACCTCAGACAGAGCACTCGAGCCGGAGAAGCAGAGCAGCACTCGAAGCAAGTGAGAGCCAGAGCACCAGCTTCTTCAGTAGCTTAGCCACCACCACCACCTAGTAGTATAGCCAAGAAAGCGCTGAGATTGCCAAGAATATCAAGGTAATCTCCTAGTTCGTGTGTAATCCCTTCGGGGTTTCCCGAAAGGGAAACCATATGTTAATTATATTGTTGAAATGATGTAGTTTCTTTGGTTTCACTTGGTGTTTTTACTTATGAATTTGCGGAAAGAGTTCTTATGCTACGGATCCTATAGGAGAAACCTCTGCGTGTGTAGTTCTCTGTGTAGCCCATATTGGCGTTGAATGAGAACCTTGTGGCCGTAGAGAAGTGTTCTCTTCGGGTGGAACTGCCTGGGAAGACAATAAGAACTTAGCCTTTAAATTTGCATTTAAAACCGTTAAGTGAACGTAACTAGCTACATCTGATGCAACATAATGATAAATATGGTGAGTACCGAGTAGGAATATTACATCTCTGCAAGCACCGTCGGACGAACTGACAGGCCTCGCCAGCCCTGAAAAGATCCTGCATATAAATATAATTTTCTGTTAAAAAATTGAATTAATCATGAATAGTAAACAAATAATTAACCAGACAGGCGCATATTATTGAAATAGTAATGAATAGTAACGCAGATTATTGGAACAGTAGGAACAGTAATCGGGCCAATTATTTTAACAGTAATTACTAACTGAAATTTGCTTTCAATAACCGCATACGCCAATTAAGACCGCGTTCAGCGATCAAATATAGAATATCCATTTTATATACCCAATATTTAGCCGTATAGTATTGATGCAACCCGAATATTGATATAGTATTTCAATTATATTGGCGGGGAAGACCCCCCAGTGAAAAAAAATTGTCATGCATCGGATGCTAGAATATTTGCATCGGAGAAGAAGACGGAGTTCAAGATTCAAGCCAACGGTGTGAGCAATCTCTGTGCATTGCTCATATAATTAGATGACACTGGAGGCAAGCCAATCATCCACCGGGAGACAATGCCCACGTGAAGAAAGTGAAGATCCCAGAAGATTGAAGTCTGTCGGGCACTCTCTCTCGTATTTATCCATATTTTAGAAGGACACGCATGTACCCTAATAGGACACGCGTGCATGCTACCGTATGCAAAGTAAATAAGTGAGGGCCTCGCTGGCAGTCGAGCGAAGGCTCCCGAAGGCTTCGCTGGCAGCCGTCTCGTAGCTATAAAAGGAGGAGGAGACGACGCACAACACCTCAAACAGAGCACTCGAGCCGGAGAAGCGGAGCAGCACTCGAAGCAAGCGAGAGCCAGAGCACCAGCTTCTTTAGTAGCTTAGCCACCACCAACACCTTGTAGTATAGCCAAGAAGGCACTGAGATCACCAAGAATATTAAGGTAATCTCCTAGTTCGTGTGTAATCCCTTCGGGGTTTCCCAAAAGGGAAAACCATATGTAAATTATGTTGTTGAAATGATGTAGTTTCTTTGGTTTCACTTGGTGTTTTTACTTATGAATTTGCGGGAAGAGTTCTTATGCTAGGGATCCTATAGGAGAAACCTCTGCGTGTGTAGTTCTCTGTGTAGCCCAGAGTGGCGTTGAATGAGAACCTTGTGGCCGTAGAGAAGTGTTCCCTTCGGGTGGAACTGCCTGGGAAGACGATAAGAACTTAGCCTTTAAATTTGCATTTAAAACTGTTAAGTGAACGTAACTAGCTACATCTGATGCAACATAATGATAAATATGGTGAGTACCGAGTAGGAATATTACACCTCTGCAAGCACCGTCAGACAAACTGACAGGCCTAGCCAACCCTGAAAAGATCCTGCATATAAATATAATTCTCTGTTAAAAATTTGAATTAATCACAAATAGTAAATGAATAATTAATCAGACAGGCGCATATTACTGAAATAGTAATGAATAGTAACACCAATTATTGGTACAGTAGGAACAGTAATCGGGCAAATTATTTGAACAGTAATTACTGTTGTGAATAGTGACTAGTGAACAGTACTTCACTGTTGTGAACAGTGCTTTGCCTCGCCGTGGTGAACAGTGAACTGAAATTTGCTTTAATAACCACGCGCACTAATTAAAAACCGCAGAAAGCATCCATATATAGCCGCATATTTATATTAAGCCGTACAGTTGGTATCAGGACAAAATATAATCATTGAAAGATTAAGTTATTTAAATTTAGAAGTTAGTACAGGTAAGGTAATAAATACTAAAGAGAATATTAATATAAGGTGCAGAATAAATCCCTCTGAGGAGCATTTTTGGCATACATCTCATAGTCTGCTAAATATAGTGGTAGATTTGATATATAATTTTTATATATCTTGGGGAAAAGGCAAGATATACTTGAACAAAAATTTAAAAGCGTATTCAAAGAATATCAAAAACTCGCAGACAAGTGCTCCAGGATAAATAATAAAATAGATATCATTCTGCATAAGTTAGAAGAAGCAAAAGCAAGACAGAATATTATTTGCAAGAATAACGACTTTATTAAAGAAGAAGTGTTGACAA
Organism: Thinopyrum elongatum; assembly: GCA_011799875.1. Classification (NCBI taxonomy): domain Eukaryota; kingdom Viridiplantae; phylum Streptophyta; class Magnoliopsida; order Poales; family Poaceae; genus Thinopyrum; species Thinopyrum elongatum. The sequence continues at coordinate 52,126,807 of CM022299.1, read as the reverse complement.
TAGGCCGTTACCTAAGCAAAGGTAAAGACTCGTCATCACGCACTGAATCAAGTCCAGATATTCCTGAAATAAAAAGGTTAGTACAAGAGGTAAAAACTCTTATCCTCTCATAGTTATATGAGCGAATATAGCAAAGCTTTAAACGAAGTTGCTAAATATTTGTCACCCTCTGTCGGATTTTCTGATCACGACTCACCAAAAGAAGACTCTAAAATTATTATAAGATAAGAAATAGTTGAAGAAATAGACACAGAATCTTTTATGACAGAAAGAAAAATTAGCAATAATAAGAATAATGTGTAATTGAATACGTGGAAAAGATTAATTTAGAGGATGAAATAATTTATTGGGAAAATAAGCTAAAGCATATAGAATGGGAATATAGCCATTCTATGACAACAGATTGGCCTAAAATTAGAGAAACAGAATTATTTTTCATTAGAGAGATTGCTAGATTAAAAAGTTTAAAAAGTGAGAAAGTGTCAGCCATTAGTTGTTTTCACGTAAAAAAACAAAACTATATCATCAAAAGAAATGGTAGATTTAAAAATAGAAATTATGAACCAAGTAGACTGTGAGCATGATTGGATTAAAGGAAAAGGTGATTATAATATCAAATGTGCTTTCTGTATATATTATCCAAGCCAAGATAATAGATCCACATGCAGCCTATGCCTAAGGCAAGCTTGTGCCTCCTGTCTAAAAGCCAAAAATCAAATATATAGACAGGAAATAGAATTTGAACCAGAAGATAGAATATTATCTAGCAGGGTTAGAAATCTAGAAAATAGAATAAATAAATTAGAAGCAGAGTTAGAAATACTAAAAGATAAGTTAGCAGGAAATAAAGAACAAAAACTAAAAGATAAGATAGAAGATAATGAAGAACAGGAAATTATTGTTGCTGGAAGCACGGAAATGGAGGAACAAATGATAACGGTAAGAGATAAAAAAGGAGATAAGTTAATACAACTAAAAGATGCTATAACTAGTTTTGGAAACAAATATATAATGCGATTACCATTTAAAGAAGTGCTAGGAATAAGAATTCCAGTTAGAATAAATTTAACACCAAATATTTCCTATAAAATATTGGCACTATTAGATACTGGTTGCACAAAGAACATTATCCATGACAAATACTTTATGAGATGCCCCGAAATAGTCAAAACTATAGATGATAGTAAAGCCGAAGTATCTACTGATATGTCAGGAATAAAGAAAATCCATAACCAATTGGCATATAATATAGAAGCATATACAAATGGCACAAAATATATAATAGATGAAATTACAATAAGAGATTTATCGGTTATAAATGATGATATGATAACAGGGTTAAGATTTTTACAACAATCTTTGCAAACCACAATTATACATGAAGATGGGGTTACATTTATCCCACGTCAAGATAATGTTCCATACTTATCTGAAGTGCGGAAACAACGAAAGGCTTTGTGAAATATAGAAATATCCAATGTAGATGTTGAATATAGCGCAAGTGCAGATCCCCTTGAATTCTGCAAAGATGAAGAACTCAGTGAGGCAATAGAAGAATATCATATAGAAAATACATGTATAGAATGCATAGGGTTACAATCTTTCTCTCCAAATTGGTATAGAGATATAAAATCCAAAGAAGATATAGACAAGATTGTGCAAATATTAGAGAATATACAAATTATTGGGGAAATACCAATGAAACATTGGGATAAGAACTCAATAGTTTGCAAAATAAATATTACAAACCCAGATTATATAATTAAGTCAGGACCAATAGAAGCTACTCCCAAAGATATTAAAGAATTCAAAATGCATATCGAAGATTACTAAAGTTAAAAGCATTTAGAGAAAGCAGAAGTCCTCATCGATCTGCTGCTTTTATAGTTAGAAATCATGCTGAAGAAGTAAGAGGTAAATCCAGAATGGTAATTAATTTTAAAAGGCTCAATGATAATACGATAGATGATGCATAAAATGTACCTAATAAGCAGGAATGGATCAATAGAATACAAGGAAGCAAATATTTCTCTAAATTTGATTTAAAGGCAGGATTTTGGCAAGTGAAAATGGAAGAGGAATCTATTCCTTGGACAGCTTTTACTTGTCCACAAGGCCATTATGAATGGCTAGTTATGCCATTGGGTCTAAAGAACGCACCCGCATTATTTCAAAGGAAAATGCAATGTATTTTTAATGAGAATCAAGCATTTATATTGGTCTACGTTGATGACCTATTAATATTTTCTAGATCATATAAAGAGCATATTGCCCATCTTGAAGTGTTCTTCCGAAAGGTAGAGCAAAATGGGCTCATATTATCCAAAAAGAAGATGGAAATATGCAAAGAAAGAATAAATTTCCTTGGTCATGAAATAGGAGAAGGAAAAATATATTTACAAGATCATATTGAAAAAGAAAATATTAGAATTTCCTGACAATATGAGTGATAAAAAGGTTCTGCAACAATTCCTAGGAATTGTAAATTATGCTAGGAATTATATAGACAATTAAGCAAAGTTAGCTGGTCCATTATATGCAAAGTTAAGAAAGAATGGACAAAAATATTTCAATTCAGAAGACATAAGATTAGTAAAAGCCATCAAGGAGAGAGTCAAGAATTTAGAAACCCTAGAGTTGCCTTTAGAGGATAAATATTTTATATTTGAAACAGATGCGTCTAAGGTAGGCTGGGGTGCTATATTAAAACAAAAACCTAATAAATATTCCCCTAAAGCAGATGAGAAAATATGCAGATATGCTTCAGGAAGTTACAAATTAAAGATGGTAAATAATATTGATAGAGAAATCCTTGCAGTCGTAAATGCAATAAATGCTTTCAGATTATATTTAGGATTTAAAGAATTTACTGTTCGAACAGATTGTGAAGCTATATGCCGTTATTACAATAAAATTAATAGTAAGAAAAGCTCAACGAGAAGATGGGTCTTATTCGAAGACACCATAGCTGGAAATGGTTATAAAGTAATATTTGAGCATATCAAAGGAAAAGATAATAGTTTGCCTGACATATTTTCCCGCTCATCAATTTTACAGAAATGAAGGGAATAGCAAAAGTAACCCTCTCAAGCAGAAATGAATGTTTCATATTCGGAGATGATAATAAATTAAAAATATTCTCTCCAAGTACATTCAATTTCAAGCCAAAGAGCCATATTCATCTTGATGAAATCCAAAGATGCATATTGGATAATATGTGGTTCCAATATGCGGTAAAAGGGGAACAAAAAGGGTATATGCTATCTAATCTAAATAGTCTTGCAGAATATTTCCATATATTCAACATGTTGAACAAAAATAGCCCAAGACTATCAAAAATTGAGGTAGAAAAAGAAGAACCTCTATATGTATTGTTTAATGGAAATAAACCAGGAATATATATGCATTGGGAAGATATTCAAATAGAGAAGCTCGCAGCAAAGATCAAAGGCATCGATTTATCATATAAAAAATAAGATAATATCGATGATGCCTTGAAATGGGCACAGAAAGTAATAAGACCAGAATACTATATAGATCCAGAAGCCAGAGAATATATTGAGAAAAGAGGGCGCATAATTAAAAATATACCCGCATCAACAGTTCACTCAAAAGGAGAAGCTTCGAGCTCAAAAACTCCAATAAAAGAAGGATTACCAAAATATCAGTCATATCAAGAATGCCTTCTAAAGGGACTTGACCCTTTAGATAGTGAATATATAGACCAAGAAATGAATAAAAGATTTGAAGAATGGTCAAAAATAATAAAGAAAGAGTTGAGAGAAGAAATATTAAAAGAAGTAAGAAAAGAAATGGATGAGAAATTTGAAGATATAAAGAAAGAATGTGACAATAAATATAATTTCAATTTGTCTGAAGATGATCATATGATAGACATCGCGGGATATGGGCAGCAGCCTGAATAAATCAATAGGCCATATACTTGAATTGATATTTGCTATCAATTTTTCGTGCGTGGACGACCTCCCCGAATATTGATGCAACCCTAATATTGATATAGTATATCAATTATATTGGCGGGGAAGACCCCACAGTGAAATAAAAATTGTCATGCATCGGATGCCAGAATATTTGCATCGGAGAAGAAGGCGGAGTTCAAGATTCAAGCCAACGGTGTGAGCAAGCTCTGTGCATTGCTCATATAATTAGAAGACACTGGAGGCAAGCCAATCATCCACCGGGAGATAATGCCCATGTGAAGAAAGGGAAGATTCCTGAAGATTGAAGTCTGTCGGGCACTCTCTCTCTCTCTCGCATTTCTTCTCGCATTCCTTTATGGCTTTTACTAATCTTATGTATTCAGAATTGAAATATTTTTGTCCATTCTTTCTTAACTTTGCATATAATGGACCAGCTAACTTTGCTAAATTTTCTATATAATTCCTAGCATAATTTACAATTCCTAGGAATTGTTGCAGAACCTTTTTATCACTCATATTGTCAGGAAATTCTAATATTTTCTTTGTAATATGATCTTGTAAATATATTTTTCCTTCTCCTATTTCATGACCAAGGAAATTTATTCTTTCTTTGCATATTTCCATCTTCTTTTTGGATAATATGAGCCCATTTTGCTCTACCTTTCGGAAGAACACTTCAAGATGGGCAATATGCTCTTTATATGATTTGGAAAATATTAATAGGTCATCAACGTAGACCAATATAAATGCTTGATTCTCATTAAAAATATTTTGCATTTTCCTTTGAAATAATGCGAGTGCATTCTTTAGACCCAATGGCATAACTAGCCATTCATAATGGCCTTGTGGACAAGTAAAAGTTGTCCAAGGAATAGATTCCTCTGCCATTTTCACTTGCCAAAAGCCTGCCTTTAAATCAAATTTAGAGAAATATTTGCTTCCTTGTATTCTATTGATCCATTCCTGCTTATTAGGTATATTATATGCATCATCTATCGTATTATCATTGAGCCTTTTAAAATTAATTACCATTCTGGATTTACCTCTTACTTCTTCAGCATGATTTCTAACTATAAAAGCAGCAGATCAATGAGGACTTCTGCTTTCTCTAATTGCTTTTAACTTTAGTAATTCTTCGATATGCATTTTGAATTCTTCAATATCTTTGGGAGTAGCTTCTATTTGTCCTGATTTAATTATATAATCTGGGTTTATAATATTTATTTTGCAAACTATTGTGTTCTTATCCCAATGTTTCATTGGTATTTCCCCAATAATTTGTATATTCTCTAATCTTTGCACAATCTTGTCTATATCTTCTTTGGATTTTATATCTCTATACCAATTTGGAGAGAAAGTGTGGCACCCCGATAGAGGGCCGACGCATGCCAGCCCCAGGATAAGACCTGGCGCACGTCAACGACATGATACAGCAATTCCAGGCACAAAATGGCTTTATTAAATAGAAGGGAGCATTACAATACTGTTGCTTACAACAATATTACATAGCTCAAAGGCTAACTAAATGGCAGCGGAGGTCTTGGTTAAGCGGCACGTCGTCTCTGGCTGGGCTCCACAACTCACAGGACTGGCTGGGTTACGATCTAGCACGACGAATCTTCTCCTGCAACTGGCCACGTGCAAGGCCAGGTGAGTACTTTGAATGTACTCGCAAGACAACCAAATACATAGCATCCAAACAAGTTGATGACAAAGCAAGCCCTATGATATGCATGAGTTAATCCTAAACATGGCATGATATTTAACAGAAAAGCATGAGTCATGCATGGCATAATATTCCTAGCTAATAAGATTAATTATCATGTTATAACAGACTTATCTGACAAAATGAATGTTGAAGTAAATGCAGCAAAGAAGTAAATGTTTCATACTCCAAATCTTCTTATGATCCAATCTGTGTCTGATCCAAATCCAATCCAAACCATGTGATCACCTGACCACTCAACTCATAGCCATTTCATGGCTGTCATGTCATATCTCTGACCTCACCCGAGGTCTATGCGTCTCTACTGCAAGATTGCCCGGCTAATACTTTCATCATTATTGTCATTATTGTGGTTGACCATCCTATAGAGGTCTGGACGGGCTGTCCAATATCGTGGACCCGGCTATTCGAATAGATTTTACACTCTGCAGAGGTTGTACACTTTACCCACACCACGGAACTCATGGCCTCGTACTCCCATTCGGGTGGACCAATGACGTTCCGATGAAACCTGTCTGACCCGTGACTCTTCCATCGTACGACCGGCAATCATACTCCTTCTTGAAGTCGAGCCCTGGGTGGCCCCGTGTCCTCAAGACACCTGCCAGCGTCCTGGCCAAACTAAACTGTCCCAAACGGGGACGGGTACCCAAACAACTCAACTGGGCTCACAGGGTTATCGCCGCCTACCGGGCCAGGGTAGCGCGCGCGCATAACCCTCCCTCTTTGGTGGTACCGGTGGAAGAGCACGCGATCAGACCAAGTCAAGGCCGTCCCATACCGGCAAATGTGGTTGCACTAATAAGCCCGGACAGGTGACTCTTGATCAACCAACTAAGTTTAGCTTAGTTATCAAGATTATTTCAACAAGTTACTTAGTTGGTCCCATTAGTCATGTTAATAATTTACTTTAACATCTCTGTCCCAGCCACTTAGCAACCACACATCCAGATCATGGCAATATTAACCAACATGGCATGAGATCATGGTACTAGCATAATACTGATGATGACAGGATCATGGCATAATATGGCATGCAAACAGATCATGGCATTAGATGAAAGTAATGCTAACCACTAATACAGATAACATGGCAGGTGCATGCGAATGCAGACTAGCAGGTGATACATATGTACTACAATGAACACACAGGTGCAGGCAAAGTCATCACGCAAGTCCGGAGCTCATGGAAGAGGTTGGCTTACCTGGGTAGAGGAATACGCCGGGTGGAAGTGCGATAAAACTCCGAAAAGATTTGCCGGAAACGTTTCCTTCTCGGAGGGGCTGATCGTAGGGCAAGGGCAAAATGGTCATTTTCACAGTGTGTAAACATTATGAAAATGGCGCCATCGGAACGGGCTCGACAAGACGAAGACGTGGGCGTTGGTTTTACCTTAATCGGAGTTACGGTTAAAAAGTTGTGGCCGTTCACTTTTTAGGCAGAGAATTGCCTTAAACAGTGAACGTTCACAAATTAGCTGCTTCGGCTGGCGGCTGGGATAAACTGAAAGCGCATTTCTGAGTTTACGCTTTCAATACATCGAAAGCGTATTCTTCAAAATGCACCTCCACTTAAACCTGGCAGGTGGGCCTCGGCGGGCCCCACCTTATCTCTCTCTCTCTTATCTCTCTCTCCTCTCTTATTTATACTGGTCAACGCCTCCTTCACTCCCGACCGAAATAGAGGGGCACCGCGACAGCTCGGGCACCACTCGCCGCCGTCGACTGGCCGCATGGGGAGGGCCGCCGCTGGGCCCGTCCGACCCAGAGCTCCACACCGCACCCAAGGGCAGCGGCGGGGCTACGCGAGCCAGCCGGCAGCGCCGCGACCACTGCCCGGAGGGCGGCAGAGATGGGCGCCAGGGGGAGCAGCTCCGGCGGTGCTTTCCGCTGCTAAAGTGGGGGCGGCGGCCGCTCAGCGAGCCGTAGGGGTGGCCGGGGCGAGGTTCGGAGGGGAGGGGATGGAGCCTAGGCGCCGGCTTGGTCGAGGGGAGCGGCGGCCGAACCTTCTGCCATGGCGGGGCAGAGGAGCTCCGAGCTCGGGGAGGCGGCTGGGGCTCGAGGGGAGGGGCGCTGAGGCTGCTGGTGACCGGGGAGGAGCTCGGGCACGGTACTTATAGTCGAGGAGGAGGGCTAGGCGACAAGGGACGAGGTCTCCAGATTCATGGAGAACGACGATGTCCAGAGGGCACTCGAGGGCGGCAGGAGCTTCTACGAGCTTCGGGACGGGGTGGAGAGAACTCAAGACGGTGCGCGAGGGCAGTGGGCAACTCGACGACACTCCCGGACGCGCTGGAAGGGGCTGGAGACAAGCTCCCGACGAAACCAATGCACAGTGCACCGGTTTGGCAGCATTCAGGCATGGTCACCACGCGGCCAGGGTCTTGCCACGATGCACCTCATGCCAAAACATGTCCAGCGTGTTCTCCACACTTCCGTGAGTTGACCTGACCCTACGAGCATGAACAGGGAGCTCTGGTGTGACCACTGCCTGGGTCAAACACTTCTAGCAGCAATGTGTTTGATATGTGCAGTGGCGACCATAGTGCTCCTCTTGGCATGATCTTGCGCCAGGATTAATCATCTACCAGGGTGACTAGCTTGGCAAGATTTCAGGTCAATTGAAAAACCAGAACTAGCACTTCCTTTGCAACTTGGCACACTGACCAGAAATGCAAATGGGGAAGTAGGGGTCAAATGGATAGATGGATTTGGATGATATTTGGTGGACTGCAAGGATATGATCAAGAGAGATAGCTGGAAAAGTTTCAGCTCAAATTGATCATCTATGAGGGTACTTCCTTCACAGAGATGCAATCTGGACAGAAACTTAGATGATTTCCTGAGGAAGATTGGCCAAATGGAATGAGCTGATTTTTGGTATAAAGGGGTAATTTATCATAATGAATCACCCTGCAAAATTTCAGCCCAAGGAGATCAAGGAATCATGCACTTCCTTTGCAAACTGAAAATCTAGACAGAATTTGCAAAGTGGTGTTGTGCTCAAAATTTAATGGGTGGAACTTGAGATCTTGATGGAAATGGGGAATATATGGATAGGACAAGCTCCATAATTTATTTGGGATTTTTCCTAACTACCAAAATGGTAGTTCCTTTGGAAAGGCCCCAAATTGAAATATTGGCTTAAAATAGGAAAGTACAATTTCCACTATTTAATTATGGCCAATATTTTTATGAGAGCTCAATATAATCAAAAAGGATATCTCCACAAGTTTTCATGAACTTTGGAGATGGATAGATATTTTCTTGGATTTAATTCCTCGGAAAGGCAGAAAAAGGAATTAATTCTAGATGAGAAATATTGCATATGACTTGGCAATATTTTAGCACATCTAGGGCTTATGAGTGAAGGATGATCTCCGGGAATTTTGGGAGGACCAACTGAGCAAGAAAAATGATAGTTCCTTTGTAAACGCAAAGGCAGGATTTCCAGTTCCGATATTTTGGAACTAGGGTTTGAATGAGGTTCGGGGTTTACTGACGGAAACTTGACTGGCACAAGAGCATGGAAAATTCATGGAGAGATTGAGGATTGTCTGGATTCACCTGGTCACTCACCAGATTCCAGAGGAAAAAATCGGGAGAGAAAAGCTAGGAAGGAATAACAGCACAAAAATCGATAACCCGATTTTTGGGGTGTTACAGAAAGATTGTAACCCTATGCATTCTGTACATGTATTTTATATATGATATTCTTCTATTGCCTCACTGAGTTCTTCATCTTTGCAGAATTCAAGGGGATCTGCACTTGCACTATATTCAACATCTACATTGGATATTTCTATATTTTGCAAAGCCTTTTGTTTTTTCCGCACTTCAGATAAGTATGGAACATTATCTTGACGTGGGATAAATGTAACCCCATCTTCATGTATAATTGTGGTTTGCAAAGATTGTTGTAAAAATCTTAACCCTATTATCATATCATCATTTATAACCGACAAATCTCTTATTGTAATTTCATCTATTATATATTTTGTGCCATTTATATATGCTTCTATATTATATGCCAATTGGTTATGGATTTTCTTTATTCCTAACATATCAGTAGATACTTCGGCTTTATTATCATCTATAGTTTTGACTATTTCGGGACATCTCATAAAGTATTTGTCATGGATAATGTTCTTTGTGCAACCAGTATCTAATAGTGCCAATATTTTATAGGAAATATTTGGTGTTAAATTTATTCTAACTGGAATTCTTATTCCTAGCACTTCTTTAAATGGTAATCACACTATATATTTGTTTCCAAAACTAGTTATAGCATCTTTTAGTTGTATTAACTTATCTCCTTTTTTATCTCTTAGCATTACCATTTGTTCCTCCATTTCCGTGCTTCCAGCAACAATAATTTCCTGTTCTTCATTATCTTCTACCTTATCTTTTAGTTTTTGTTCTTTATTTCCTGCTAACTTATCTTTTAGTATTTCTAACTCTGCTTCTAATTTATTTATTCTATTTTCAACATTTCTAACCCTGCTAGATATTATTCTATCTTCTGGTTCAAATTCTATTTCCTGTCTACATATTTGATTTTTGGCTTTTAGACAGGAGGCACAAGCTTGCCTTAGGCATAGGCTGCATGTGGATCTATTATCTTGGCTTGGATAATATATACAGAAAGCACATTTGATATTATAATTACCTTTTCCTTTAATCCAATCATGCTCACAGTCTACTTGGTTCATCATTTCTATTTTTAAATCTACCTTTTCTTTTGATGATATAGTTTTGTTTTTTTACGTGAAAACAACTAATGGCTGACACTTTCTCACTTTTTAAACTTTTTAATCTAGCAATCTCTCTAATGAAAAATAATTCTGTTTCTCTAATTTTAGGCCAATCTGTTGTCATAGAATGGCTATATTCCCATTCTATATGCTTTAGCTTATTTTCCCAATAAATTATTTCATCCTCTAAATTAGTCTTTTCCGCGTATTCAATTACACCATTATTCTTATTATTGCTAATTTTTCTTTCTGTCATAAAAGATTATGTGTCTATTTCTTCAACTATTTCTTGTCTTATAATAATTTTAGAGTCTTCTTTTGGTGAGTCGTGATCAGAAAATCCAACAGAGGGTGACAAATATTTAGCAACTTTGTTTAATGCTTTGCTATATTCGTTCATATAACTATGAGAGGATAAGAGTTTTTACCTCTGGTACTAACCTTTTTATTTCAGGAATATTTGGACTTGATTCAGTGCGTGACGACGAGTCTTTACCTTTGCTTAGGTAACGGCCTATTGTCAACACTTCTTCTTTAATAAAGTCGTTATTCTTGCAAATAATATTATGTCTTGCTTTTGCTTCTTCTAACTTATGCAGAATGACATCTATTTTATTATTTATCCCGGAGCACTTGTCTGCAAGTTTTTGATATTCTTTGAATATGCTTTCAAATTTTTGTTCAAGTATATCTTGCCTTTTTCCCCAAGATATATAAAAATTATATATCAAATCTACCACTATATTTAGGTGACTATGAGATGTATGCCAAATATGCTCCTCAGAAGGATTTATTCTGCACCTTATATTAATATTCTCTTTAGTATTTATTACCTTGCCTGTACTAACTTCTAAATTTAAATACCTTAATCTTTGAATGATTATATTCTGGCCAGATACCAACTATACGGCTGAATATTGGGTATATAAAATGGATATTCTATATTTGATCACTGAACGTGGTCTTAATTAGCGTATGCGGTTATTGAAAGCGAATTTTAGTTACTGTTCCCCACGGGCGTGGAAACACTGTTCACAACAGTATTAACTATTCACTATTTACTATTCACAATGGTAATTACTGTTCAAATAATTGGCCTGATTACTGTTCCTACTGTTCCAATAATCGGCGTTACTATTTGTTACTATTTCAATAATATGCACCTGTCTGGTTAATTATTCGTTTACTTTTCGTGATTAGTTCAAATTTTTAACAAAAAATTATATTTGTATCCAGGATCTTTTCAGGGCTGGCGAGGCCTGTCAGTTCGTCCGACGATGCTTGCAGAGATGTAATATTCCTACTCGGTACTCATCATATTTATCATTATGCTGCATCAGATGTAGCTAGTTACGTTCACTTGACGGTTTTAAATGCAAATTTAAAGGCTAAGTTCTTATCGTCTTCCCAGGCAGTTCCACCCAAAGGGAACACTTCTCTACGGCCACTAGGTTCTCATTCAACGCCAATATGGGCTACACAGAGAACTACACATGCAGAGGTTTCTCCTATAGGATCCCTAGCATAAGAACTCTTCCCGTAAATTCATAAGTAAAAACACCAAGTGAAACCAAAGAAACTACATCATTTCAGCAACATAATTTACATATGGTTTTCCCTTTCGGGAAACCCCGAAGGGATTACACACGAACTAGGAGATTACCTTGATATTCTTGGCGATCTCAGCGCCTTCTTGGCTATACTACTAGGTCGTGGTGGTGGCTAAGCTACTGAAGAAGCTGGTGCTCTGGCTCTCACTTGCTTCGAGTGCTGCTCAGCTTCTCCGGCTCGAGTGCTCTCAATGAGGTGTTGTGCGTCGTCTCCTCCTCCTTTTATAGCTGCGAGACGGCTGCCAGCGAAGCCTTCGGGAGCCTTCGCTCGACTGCCAGCGAGGCCCTCACTTATTTATTTTACATACGGTAGCATGCACGCGTGTCCTATTAGGGTACTTGCGTGTCCTAAAATATGGATAAATGCGAGAGAGAGAGTGCCCGACAGACTTCAATCTTTAGGAATCTTCACTTTCTTCACGTGGGCATTGTCTCCCGGTGGATGATTGGCTTGCCTCCAGTGTCTTCTAATTATACGAGCAATGCACAGAGATTGCTCACACCATTGGCTTGAATCTTGAACTCCGCCTTCTTCTCCGATGCAAATATTCTGTCATCCGATGCATGACAATTTTATTTTTTATTTTTATTTCACTGGGGGGTCTTCCCCGCCAATATAATTGATATACTATATCAATATTCGGGTTGCATCAATATTCGGGGAGGTTCCAGTAATTACTGTTCAAATAATTGGCCCGATTACTGTTCCAATAATCGGCGTTACTATTCGTTACTATTTCAATAATATGCGCCTGTCTGGTTAATTATTCGTTTACTATTTGTGATTAATTCAAAATTTTAACAGAAAATTATATTTATATGCAGTATCTTTTCAGGGCTGGCGAGGCCTGTCAGTTCGTCCGACGGTGCTTGCAGAGATGTAATATTCCTACTCGGTACTCACCATATTTATCATTATGTTGCATCAGATGTAGCTAGTTACGTTCACTTGACGGTTTTAAATGCAAATTTAAAGGCTAAGTTCTTATCGTCTTCCCAGGCAGTTCCACCCGAAGGGAACACTTCTCTACGGCCACAAGGTTCTCATTCAACACCACTCTGGGCTACACAGAGAACTACACACGCAGAGGTTTCTCCTATAGGATCCCTAGCATAAGACCTATTCCCGCAAATTCATAAGTAAAAACACCAAGTGAAACCAAAGAAACTACATCATTTCAACAACATAATTTACATATGGTTTTCCCTTTCAGAAAACCCCGAAGGGATTACACACGAACTAGGAGATTACCTTGATATTCTTGGCGATCTCAGCGCCTTCTTGGCTATACTACTAGGTGGTGATGGTGGCTAAGTTACTGAAGAAGCGGGTGCTCTGGCTCTCACTTGCTTCGAGTGCTGCTCTGCTTCTCCGGCTCGAGTGCTCTGTTTGAGGTGTTGTTTTCATCTCCTCCTCCTTTTATAGCAGCGAGACGGCTGCCAGTGAAGCCTTCGGGAGCCTTCGCTCGACTGCCAGCGAGGCCCTCACTTATTTATTTTACATACGGTAGCATGCACGCGTGTCCTACTAGGGTACATGCGTGTCCTTCTAAAATATGGATAAGTGCGAGAGAGAGAGTGCCCGACAGACTTCAATCTTCAGGAATCTTCGCCTTTTTCACATGGGCATTGTCTCCCGATGGATGATTGGCTTGCCTCTAGTGTCTTCTAATTATATGAGCAATGCACCGAGATTGCTCACACCGTTGGCTTGAATCTTGAACTTCGCCTTCTTCTCTGATGCAAATATTCTGGCATCCAATGCATGCCAATTTTTTTTTATGTGGGGGGTCTTCCCCGCCAATATAGTTGATATACCATATCATTATTCGGGTTGCATCAATATTCGGGGAGGTCCTCCACGCCCGAAAAATTGATAGCAATATCAATTCAAGTATATGGCCTATTGATTAATACCAATATTCATGTATCATTAATTGCTAATCAATATGATGTCCATGCCCAGCGATGTCCATATGATCATCGTCAGACAAATGAGAAACATATTTTCGATTACATTCTTTCTTTATTTCTTCAACTATTTCTTGTCTTAATTCCTTTAATATTTCTTCTTTCAAATCTATTTTCAATTCTTCTTTCCACACTTTTGACATATCTTCCCATTTTTCATCTATTTTCATATCTATATATTCCCCATCCAAAGGATCCACTCCTTTGACAAGGCATTCTTTATATGTTTTATATTTTGGAGAAATATTATCTTTTTCATATTCGGAGCTTGATTCATCTATTTTCAACTTCTTGAGAACTGTTGTTGCCAGATTGGCATTATTTATCCTATTAACTTTGTGGATATATTCTTCGGTTGATGGCTCTATATAATATATAGGTCCTATGACAGCCTCTGCATGTTTTAAAGCTTCATCGGCACAAGCGTAACTTTTCCAGTTTATGCTTTCTCCATTTTTCTTTGCTATTAGTTTTTCTATACTTAGTTCTTCATATGAAGTATATATTCCTGGCCTTTTTCCTTCAAACAAGACATATAACGTCTTGTGCTCTGGATATTCCATAATCTCTGCGGACGTTTGTCCTTTATTCATCATTTTTCCTCTATTTAACATATTGAAATATTCTGCTAGGCTATTCAGGATTGATAGCATATAACATTTATCCTTTCTTTTGTTATTATATTGATTCCAAAAATTATCATGTATGCATCCTTGAACTTCATCTAGATACATATATTTCTTGGGCCTGAAATTAAAAGTATTTGGCTCAAATATCTTCAGACTATTCTCAGCTCCAAAGCTGATTGTCTCAAACCCATGGGGGTGAAGTCCTTTCCTCATATCTGTAAAATTAATGAATAAGAGGATATATTAGATACAACATTATTCTTTCATATTGCTCACATATTATTTCATAACCAGTCTTTCTTTCTTTCTAATTTTTGAAAATTCTTTCAATCTTTTATTCTTGATCTATGTATTCACTATCTAAAGGGTCAAGCCCCTTAAAAGGCATTCTTGATATGCTTAATATTTTAAAAAAATTACTTTATATTCTATTTCTCAAAACTTGAAATAACAACTATTCATTATCTTCGCCCAATTTGAGGCATAATTAATTTTATCACGCCTTATTTCGATTTCTTCCCATGTCATAGGTGTTCCATCGAACATAATATATACTGGTCTTGGTGTAAAATATATTGCAGGGTTATTGATATTAGATCGCATATAACCTTTCTCTTGTCTTTTGATTATGTCATTAATTTCTAATAAGCATCTTTCGATATCATCAACATGGATATGATCTTTTGGTTTGAAATTATATGTGCTTGGCGGCAATATCCTTAATCTGGTGTTATTTCCAGATATGTAGCCTTCCCTTCTTCGGGCGAGTGTACTTCTCTTTATTCCTATAGAAATGGTGATCAGTGGAATATGTTTGGTAAACTATTTAATTTGCCTATAATATGTTGATATATTAATTTATATCTATTCTCTGCTATGGTGTCTTCCATGTTCTGGTAGAACCTTTCTTGCTATTTATGTGGTTCTAATATTTTATCTCTTTCTGTTACCATTTGTTCCTCCATTTCTGTGTTTCTATTAACCTCTTTTTCTTCTAACTTATATATTAGTTTTTCTAACTCTGCTTCTAGTGTATTTATCCTATTTTCTAGATTTCTGACTTTACTAGATAATATTCTTTCTTCTGGCTCAAATTCTATTTCCTGTCTCCATATTTGATTTTTGGCTTTCAGACAGGAGGCACAAGCTTGCCTTAGGCATTTGCTGCATGTGGACCTATTATCTTTACTTGGATAATATATACAGAAAGCACATTTGATATTATAATCACCTTTTCCTTTAATCCAATCATGTTCGCAATCTACTTGGTTTATCATTTCTATTTTTAAACCTGATAACTCATCTATTAAGTCTATCTCATCTTCAATTGAATCATATTCTTGAGTCTCATTTTCTACTTCATTTGTTTCTATAATTGAATATATTGACTCATCATCTTTTATTTCATTGTCACATACTAGTATATTTTTATTAACACTATCTATAATTAGAACTCTTCCTTTCTCTTCATATTTACTGGAGTATCTTTTCTGGTCTTTATTAGGGCAAGTTCTACTTAGGTGATCTGGAGAGTTACACTATAAACACCTACATGTTTTATCATAAGTTTTTCTAGGATCTATCTTCTTACATTTCTTTTATGCAGAAGGGGGCTCTATTATCTGACCTTCTTAAGAAAAACCTTTTCTTAGTTCTAAGATTTCTATTATCTCTCCTTTGGGATTTATAATATTTTTTATTCTTATACCTTTCTTCTCCTATGTTTAATAGTATTTGGACAATTTTTTGCAGAAATTATAATCTGTTTTCTTCATATATCTTTGAGCTTGTATGCATGTACATATCTTTCTCAGCTGTTTAAAGACAAATGTTATGGCTTGAGATATATTTACAATATTTCCTCCTGATTCCTTTTTATATTCCTTAAATATTATAGACCCTAGAGGGTCAGGCAACTTATTAAAATATCTTTCTACTACTCCTATATTAAAGCTTTGCTTAGCAGTGGTAGCATTATATATGTAATGATGAGAGAATTCTTTATGCCTTTCCAACTTGTCAGCGTTAATTTTTCTATTTCTCTTAATCTTTCATTTTGTAATGCGGTATGTCCTAATTCTGGATCTTCTGCTATGATCATATTTGAAATAACATTTGCAAAATTATTCGGATTGCTTCCTGCTCTTTTTAATTCTTGATATTGATCAGGGCATGCTTCTACCCATTGTTCCCATAGGACTTTTACAGATTCTCCTAAAAATGTTTCAAGATAGGTTAACATATCTTCAACCTTACTGCCAATATTATGCTGGTTTTGTATGTATTTTTGAACTATTAAACCTTTCCATATGCTAATTATATTCGGCCAATCTATCGGGTCATGGGCTGCTAAATTTAATATACCACCATCATTTTTATAATTTTGAAATTGCACTGGCCTTTCAAAATCTCTTCTCTTGGTACCCATATATCTATATTGTCCAGGGATATATGTGGGTTGGTAGTCATCTTTTTCTGGAGGCCATTGTCCAGCTAATCTGGTAGGTCTCTCCCTTTCCTCATCTCTTCTTATTGATGATTCCCCATATCCCCTTCTTCTTTTACCACTATTTTCTACTTCCATGGCTTCCATTGCATTGTCTAAATTATGCAATCCCACGTCATCTAGTGAGTTATAAAAATCATTATTTTGTTCTGAATCATCATAATTTTTATCTTCTAATTCTTCTTCTTCTTCATAACTTTCTAGTAATAGCTTATTATTTATGTCCCATTGCTCTACTTCATCCACAACTTCATCTTTGTGGCTCTGAGCAATATTCTTATTTTTATCATTATTTTCAGTGGTAACATTATTATTACTATTAATATTATCTTTCTTTACTTCTGCTGATATTATGCGAGAACAACTAATTGCTGGCTTTTTCTCACTTTTAAATCTTTTTAATCTAGCAATTTCTCTGATGAAAAATAATTATCTTTCTCTTATTTTAGGCCAATTTGTTGTCCATGAATGACTATATTCCCATTCTATATGCTTTAGTTTCTTTTCCCAATGAATAATTTCATCATCTATATTAGTTTTTTCCATGCATTCGGTTACACCTTTATTTTTATTATCGCTAATATCTGTTTCTGACATAAAAGATTATGTGTCTTCTATGGATGCAGATTTATAATTCATGAATCTGATACTACTACCTCCTTCGCAATTTTGATAACTTATGTAGTTTTCAGGTAGCGTTAATTTCTTCTTTTCTATTAATTCACCTATCTTCCATTCTTCTCCTGCTCTTTCTTCAGAACTAGTTGTAAGAGGATTCATAAATTTTATGCCTTTTGATTGCATGCTATCGATTACGTTATTAGTATTTACTTTATATCTAGAATTACTTCTGTTAGTGAGCCTTCCTATAAATTCTATGCTTACTAACAAATTTGTTCCTTTAAAATCTTCATATCCTTTGGTTTGGAAACCGAAACTCATTTTTTCAATAAATTCTTTAACAGGCATTATTTGGTCTGGAGCTATGTATGTTATTAGCCTATTTTCATTCATATCTCCTTCCAGAAAGCCTAATGCCGCTTTATCAATTGATTCCCATCTTCGGTCTAATAATGTTATTAGCACTTTTGCTCCTAATTTCTTTCTTGTCATGCCTTTAACTCCTATGATATACATTCCTTGATGAATATATTTATAACCATAATATCTTAATTCATTTTCAAAATTCTTGCTTATAATACGTAAATCTACTGGATGCGTTAAAACGCTTAACTCTACTTCTCTAGATATCCTGTATAGACTATTCTTGCTTTCAAATAAACCCATATGATATACTTGTTGTGGTTTAATTTTCTTAGGGTATCTTTTTGAAATCTTTCTAAATCTTTTTGCAAATCTATAACTTCTTCTATGCTATGAACATCATCAGCTTTGCATGATAATCTATGCCTCATTGCAAGAGGCTTAGAGTCTTGCCTTACTACCTGGAGGAATTTGTCTCTTCTGGAGACGTTGTTAGGTACATCCATTTTTTCTGAATTAATATTTCTTGATGAGTATACTATTTCAGATGAGGATAACACAATATCTTTGTTGTTTTGAACACTATTTAGGTTTTCTAAAACTTGAATTAAAAGCTGGAGGATTGTGTTATTCTGTCTTATAATGATTTTAGAGTCTTTTTTTGGTGAGTCGTGATCAGAAAATCCGACAGGGGGTGGCAAATATTTAGCAACTTCGTTTAATGCTTTGCTATATTCGTTCATATAACTATGAGAGGATAAGAGTTTTTATCTCTTGTACTAACCTTTTTATTTCAGGAATATCTTGACTTGATTCAGAGCGTGACGATGAGTCTTTTCCTTTACTTAGGTAACGGCCTATTGTCAACACTTCTTCTTTAATATAGTCGTTATTCTTGCAAATAATATTCTGTCTTACTTTTTCTTCTTCAATTTTATGAAGAATGATATCTATTTTGCTATTTAACCCGGAGCACTTGTCTACAAGTTTTTGATATTCTTTGAATAGGCTTTCAAATTTTTGTTCTAAACTGTCTTGCCTTTTTCCCCAAGATATGTAAAAATTATATATCAAATCGACCACTATATTTAACTGACTATGAGATGTATGCCAAATATGCTCCTCAGAGGGATTTATTCTGCACCTTATATTAATATTCTCTTTAGTATTTATTACCTTACCTGTACTAATTTCTAAATTTAAATACCTTAATCTTTCAATGATTATAATCTGGCCTGATACCAACTATACGGCTAAATATTGGGTATATAAAATGGATATTCTATATTTGATTGCTGGACGCGGTCTTAATTGGAGTATGCGGTTATTGAAAGCGAATTTCAGTTAGTAATTACTGTTCGAATAATTGACCCGATTACTGTTCCTACTATTCCAATAATCGGCGTTACTATTTGTTACTATTTCAATAATATGTGCCTGTCTGGTTAATTATTCATTTACTATTCGTGATTAATTCAAAATTTTAACAGAAAATTATATTTATATGCAGGATCTTTTCAGGGCTGGCGAGGCTTGTCAGTTCGTCCGATGGTGCTTGCAGATATGTAATATTCCTACTCGGTACTCACCATATTTATTATTATGTTGCATCAGATGTAGCTAGTTACGTTCACTTGACGGTTTTAAATGCAAATTTAAAGGCTAAGTTCTTATCGTCTTCCCAGGCAGTTCCACCCGAAGGGAACACTTCTCTATGGCCACAAAGTTCTCATTCAACGCCACTCTGGGCTACACAGAGAACTACACACGCAGAGGTTTCTCCTATAGGATCCCTAGCATAAGAACTCTTCCCGCAAATTCATAAGTAAAAACACCAAGTGAAACCAAAGAAACTACATCATTTCAACAACATAATTTACATATGGTTTTCCCTTTCGGAAAACCCCGAAGGGATTACACACGAACTAGGAGATTATCTTGATATTCTTGGTGATCTCAGCGCCTTCTTGGCTATACTACTAGGTGGTGGTGGTGGCTAAGCTACTGAAGAAGCTGGTGCTCTGGCTCTCACTTGCTTCGAGCGCTGCTCTGCTTCTCTGGCTCGAGTGCTCTCTCCGAGGTGTTGTTTTCGTCTCCTCCTCTCCTCCTTCTTTTATAGCTGCGAGACGGCTACCAGCGAAGCCTTCGGGAGCCTTCGCTCGACCGCCAGTGAGGCCCTCACTTATTTATTTTACATACGATAGAATGCACGTGTGTCCTACTAGGGTACATGCGTGTCCTTCTAAAATATGGATAAGTGCGAGAGAGAGTGCCCGACAGACTTCAATCTTCAGGAATCTTCGTCTTTTTTCACGTGGGCATTGTCTCCCGCTGGATGATTGGCTTACCTCCAATGTCTTCTAATTATATGAGCAATGCAAAGAGATTGCTCACACCGTTGGCTTGAATCTTGAACTCCGCCTTCTTCTCCGATGCAAATATTCTGGCATCCGATGCATGACAATTTTTTTTATGTGGGAATATATATATATATATATATATATATATATATATATATATATATATATATATATATATATATATATATATATATGTGTGTGTGTGTGTGTGTGTGTGTGTGTGTGTGTGTGTGTGTGTGTGTGTGTGTGTGTATGTGAATGGTCGTACGAGCAATTCGATGATATATATATGATTGGTTCTACGAAAAATTCTATTTATATATATGCATAACGTGTACAGTATGTAGTAACGTAAAATATGTTTGAAATGAAAAAGAATTAAATGGAAAACAAAAAAGAAAAAAGAAAAATAAACAATAAACCCATAAACCCCTAAACCTTTTAGTCCCGGTTGGTGTAACCAACCAGGATTAAAGGCCCCTAGCCCCCCGGCGCGGGCTCGTGCCACGTGGTGGGCCTTTAGTCCCGGGTCGTGACGAACCGACACTAAAGGGGGGGGCCTTTAGTCCCGGGTCGTGACGAACCGGGACTAAAGGTCCTTACGAACCGGGACTAAAGCCCGATTCTGCATTAGTGGTGCCATACAAAATGTTTGAACGAACCTGGCTTAAGTTATCGGTGAAAGATTCCTGAAAATCATTTTACTCATTCTGAACATCAACATCTTCATGTAGATTAAAAAACAAAGACATATAAGTAGTCATGCTGGTTTTTTCCCAATAAAAAAATCAAATTAACCTACACGTCACTTACGTTTTCATTGCACTCATCATCCTCATTTTTTTTAAGTCCTCAGTAGGTAAGTTATCATATGACGACCATGATTCGTTGTCGCTGCTATAATCATCTTCATTTGTACAATTGTTATTGATACGACTGGCATTATCACTACCGTACTCATCGCTCGTATATCCGATTTCTTCCTCAATTCAAAACACCTCACTACCAACACTGCACAACATTGACGCACAAAAAATATCTCAGTTCAAATGCAAACATCATTTTGAATTACTATTTTGGCGCTCATTTCTTGGACCATTTCGATACGCAGACGATGGTTCAGATGGCAAACCTTCAATGCTAGGGGTCGATGTCGCATGAAAAGTCTAGTGGCGCAGTATCGGGGCCGTGAGGTAAGCCCCCCTGATGTGATTACGGTTGGCGGCGTGGTAGACGCCGCTGACGACGAGGATGGGGGACGACGGCGACGAAAGCCATGGGACGGGTGTGGTGTGAGGCGACGAAGGCGACGGGACGTCGATGAAGGCAGATCCGCGACGGGGAGTCGGCGGGGGAATGTGGCGGTGTCAGGCACCGGCGCCGGCGACGACGGCCGTCCACTGGGCAGGCAGAGGCGGCGATCGACCCCAGGAGAGGGGGAGGGGGTGCTCGTGGGCGGCAACGGATCGTGGCGGGTGCAGGATGAAATGGGGCGCGAGACGCGACGGGCGTGGGCGATCGGGTGGGGCCGGCAGATCGGGTGTGTACGTCTGCGTACACCTCGTGTGTGTCGATACGAAGGTGGGTATACGTTTTGGTCAAATGACCATCTGTCGTTATTATAAGGTTTGTGTGTGTGCGTGCGGGGCTTGGGGGGGGGGGAGTGGGTGTACCGAAGCAAGGCTTGCAAATTAGCATTAGTTGGTGGCCTATTTTACATCACGTACTATCCCCGAGTAAAAATATTTGCATCTACATCATCTATTGGAGCAGCGTTTTTGCTCTCTCATGGTGTAAAAAGTGGTCCCGGCCTATTTTACATCATCTATTGAAGATGCTCTAACTGGGTTATACCATTTAAGCTGTGCAATTACATCCTTACCCATACTAACCATTTGTGCTTTGTCTCTGCCTGCAAAACCGAGATTCAGTTGCTGCGAACTGGGCGCGGACGGCGGTTCTCTTCTCTCAGTGCTGACTGATGGATAGTTGCTGCCAGTTATGGTTCACAGCCTGTCTTCTCCTCCTTTTTCCATGTTCATCTTGGAATGAATTTAGGTATGGATGTATGGTTGAGCTGTGGGTGTTGTAGATAGGTAGCCATATAGTCGTGGAGGAGCTGGAGTTGGATCTTGTGCTTGCCGAATTGCATGCTCTCTCTCAGAAACTTGATCAAACATGATACTATCATATTGTGAGTCTGTTACTATGCATAATGCATGTTCGTGGTTCCCACATAATCTACTAAATGGTTTCTTGATTTTTCTTTGCTTGTAGCTGCTTTTGATCCTCTTATTCCGTGAATGCCCTTCCTTTGCTAATTTGCCAGCTCCGTCATCGTCAGCCTTTACCACCAAGAAAAACTCTGAAAAGATCACAAGTTCCTTCCAGAAAACTATTTATTATATAATCTTGAACTGAAATTATTCCCTTTTAGATACAAAAATCCTTGTAACAGTTGCCTTGTTGCAAGGTCCGAATAGTTCATAGCGTAATACACACCACCCCAAATAGTACATTATTATTTTTGCGAGAAGGCCTAAGGTCATACTGTATTCTACTCACTCTGTTTTGGAATTTTTGCATTCTTAAAATTCTGAAGTATCTTCAGCGTGTTACTTCAACAATTCTATTCTTTTAAGATATCTTGCTTGTAAATTAGTACAAATCATACATATTACATACATATATCTCGTGGTGGATTTGGTGGTATCAACTTCATATGTCAATGCTGATAATTTCCTCTACGTATTGATAGACAAAGATAAAAAAAAAAATTGGACCAAACCACAGTTTCAATTAATTTGAAAGGAAGAAAGCATTTTCTTTACTCGGTATTCGTTGGGCCAAGTTACTTGGTTAATATGTTTTGACAAAGTTACGCACGACCATACACGTGATTGAGTTAGAGTGTGTCGTCCTGAGTTACTAGAGCATAAAAGATGGGTGCGTGTGTAGGTGATACAAGCAATGCCACGCTTTTCTTTAAATGCAAATTTTCTAGAATTTCAAAATGTTTTTAACTCTTAAATCATAGTACTTGATCTATGATCCGTTGTCACAGTGGAGTTTGTTTTCACTAGAGCTTTAAAACTATATCCCAATATGGGTATACTTGATAATATTTTCCTCCTTAAAAGTTATCACATGATAATGTATGAAGTTACCGCTGCATTGATATAACGGTTATCATATTAATTTCATCTTATCTATTTAGTTCAAGAGATCAGTGTCATTTTGGTTCTACCGTGTCTACAATGGAGTTTTTGTCTCCTATGTGTATGTGTCTAAGCCCTAAATCAGACTTGTTAGAGTTATATTTATGTTGGCCTTTGGCCTTTTGCATTCTGGCCTTTGGCCTCCGTCAGTACATGTATATATATGATGGTTTTTGCCTCTTTATAATACAATGTTGCATATTTCCTAACACAGTATCATGAGCTAAGTTTTTTTTTTCTGCTCCACAACTCGTGTTTTCCGCTGCGCCGCCGCCACCAATCTTCTGGCTGGCCGTTGCTGTTCCTGGCACCGGTGTGCTGCTCCTTCCCTGCATGTGCTATTGTTCCTCTTCATAGCCACGCTGCTTTTTCCCGGACAGCCGCCGAACCAAATCTTCCCAGAAGCCCTTCACCGTCTGTCTTCCGCCTAGCTTCCTAGTCGTCTGCAGGCCACTGCTATTCTCTAGGATCTCTGTTGGGACTAACCCTAGACTCTCTCGCTCAGACGAAGGTACAAGAAGGAGAGGGCAACACTGTTTTGTAGCGACAAACGCCTCGGCCGCACATACGGCCTTTCCGGCGACGAACGCCTCGGCCGCACGCATGGCCGGTTCTTTTCCGTGAGCACAAACTGACTACTGGCTCACACCACGTCGGGCTACAACCTGGACACGCACACACGCCGCACAATCCGGAAGAACTCTCACGTCGACCGGGCGCACACCAGATCCCAACGAAGACTACATCTTTTTTAGGCCCCTCTAACTTGGCTCGGCACATACCGCAGCAATCAACCAGTACACAAGGGGATGGGTTTTATACCCAAGGCGCACACACACAACCCAGCCGGCACACCCGGCCACTAACTCCATGCACGTAGCACGCACTAACTAACCACGCCATGCACACGCACCCACGTCTCATGCAACGCACCGGCCAAGCAACACAGCTACTTGATCCACACAACCTGGCTAACCAACTGAGTCGAGATTAACTCCAAGTCAGGATTATCCTAACAAACTCGCCCTAATCTTGACTTGCCTTCTCGCCGCGGCATCACAGGAGACATGGCTCGTCGTCGACCATCGCGAGGAGGACATCGGCTTGCCGTGCGCTCGCCTTTGCCGGGGTTGACGCCGCTAGTAGAAAAAGGCCCATTTGTCCCGGTTCCAGAGGCCCATTTGTCCCGGTTCCAGAGGCCCATTTGTCCCGGTTCTGGAACCGGGACTAAAGGGTCGGGACCAAAGCCTAATACCTTTAGTCCTGGTTCGCCTACTAACCGGGACAGATGGGGCTCCACGTGGCCGCTGCGGCTTGTCCAGGCCGGAGGGCCTTTTGTCCCGGTTGGTAGCACCAACCGGGACCAAAAAGCATCCACGCGTCAGCAGTTCAGGGGCTGGGGTTTTTGTTTTTTTGAAGGGGGGGGAGGGTTGGGGGTTTTGGGGGTTTTGTAGGGTTAATTTAGGGGTTTCATATAT
Source organism: Thinopyrum elongatum (assembly GCA_011799875.1). Taxonomy (NCBI): domain Eukaryota; kingdom Viridiplantae; phylum Streptophyta; class Magnoliopsida; order Poales; family Poaceae; genus Thinopyrum; species Thinopyrum elongatum. Next base: position 52,101,630 of record CM022299.1, on the reverse strand, counting down.
TGTGTTAGCTAGCTAATAGCTAATAGAGAGAAGTGTCCTCTCTTATCTCCGTGCTTGGTCGACGCTACGTACTATATGTATAGAGAGGACTCGACACGCTAGCTAGTAAGCAAATGAAGGAAACCATTAAGTACACAAGATCGTCATGAACATATACAGAGAGAAGTGATCGACCTCCTCCTTCTCCGAGAGATCGGTCGAACAACAAGTTTTCGTATATCTATCCGACGCTACTAGCTAAATATATACAATATAAGATCTCTTACAATACCTAACATCTGATGTCAAGTTCCACATTATATTCTCCGTCTTTATTGATGACGTGGTCAAGAAAGAATCCCGCCAATTCCTCTTGAATTGCTTTTATGCGATCTTGTGGTAGGAGTTCATCCCGCAGATGCCACATCTAATTTGAAGAAGGGGGTCAATACATATATATGAATGAAACTCAACATAAATTATGGTAATAAAATAAAATTGTGAATATTATTGCTTACGCACTTCATATTGTTTTTCAGAGTAGTCCCGCTTAGAGGTCGTCGCGTTGTAGATGTGCTCGCAAACGTAGTATCCACAAAAATTATTCCCGTCTTCCTGCCACAACCACTTTACGAGAAATAAAGGTCAATCAAACTGATAATCAAGCATTATAAATGGTATTGATGAAACTAGCTAGAATCAATGGGAGATGCGCGGAACTAGCTAGTAGTACTTACTTTCGGGTGTGTAAATCGCAGCTCCCCCGGCAGTCCCGGAGCTTCTGCGGTGAACACTTTCCAAACCCTGCGAGACAAAGAAAATAATTACTTGATATCAGGAAATGAACAAAGTTGCTGATATGGTGCGATAATGATCGATTGAACTTACTTCTGGAGCATTTCAGTCATGGCCGCATACTCCTTGGGATCTTTTCGTCTTGAGTCTAAGACGGTTACTAGTCCCTGCTCAAGCTTAATCTCTAGGAGAATAAAGTGGAAGTTGCGCACGCATGCATAACTCATCAATTACATTACTATAACCTCGAGTAATAAGGGAAACCGAATATGCACCAGACAGTAACACTCACTTGAAGTTGTAAGGAAAGATTATTTTCTCTTTGTTTTGATTTTTAAGCAACGATTTTAGCAAGTTGGCCTCGGTTTCTTTGGCATTAAATTTAACCGTCCATTCATCTATGAGATTTATGTTAATGAACCCAATATCATAGATTTGTGTTTTTCTGCATTCGACGATCTTCAATCTGCATAATATAGTGAGGATAATTATATATACATGCAATGAAAGAGCTGAGCTATATATAGAGACTTAATTACAGAAGTAGTACTTACAGACAGTAGCAAGTGATGATTATTTTATCGAGGGCCCTTTGATTGAAAAACTAGAACTCCTCAAATGGAACAGACAACAGATCAATTCCAACGAGGTCGTGCTCCTCTTTAACTCTCAGCGTCAAAATATCCTTCCCAGACTTGCAGGTGTCCATGTACCACTGATGGAATCTTCGCATCATCGTTGTTAGAGGAGGATCACCAGGTTTGACGAGAGGCTTTCCGTACCGGTATTTGTGTTCGTCCACCTCCATTGTATCAAAATGTGCATCGTCGGGCAGGTAATCACCAGGATTGGTACCGGGCAGCATCCCCGGCAGATTTGCGACGATATCGCTAGACACCTTGAGCGGGGGGCACGATTGGTTCGCCTGTTCGCCGAGCTGGGGAATTTTTTTCCCACTTCTTCGTTCTTGTAACCTTTTGTCACTTGAAGTAGTTCCCGACCGGCGTGCTTCTTGCACTGCCTTTTTAAGAGCGCGGACATGATTGTCATCCGACGGAGGCGGTGGTGGTCGCTTCAGGGCATCCAAAGTGCACTTCAATTTCACCGGATCTATCTTCTCCTCTGGAGGTGGATTTTTCTTTGCAAAAAAGTCCTTCACTTGGGCTTGACAGATCTGCGCGTTTTCCTCCTCGGTCATCTCGTATGGTAACTTCTCTAGAGGCTTGAGAGATGGACCGAATCTGTATTGCCCCCCGCCTCTGGCTGTACTGCTAGACGTCGGAGCAGCCGGAGCGGCTGCGGCTGTCTTCCTTCGTTGCTTACGAGGCGGAGAAGGAGGCGAACTGCTACGACGGGCCGGAGCAGCCGGAGCGGCGGCGGCTGTCTTCCGCTGTTGCTGACAAGGCGAAGGAGGAGGCGGGCTGCTCGGACGCGCCGGCGCAGGCGGAAAAGGAGGCGGAGTGCCGCCACGCGCCGGAGCAGCCGGAGAAGGAGGCGGAGTGCACTGATCACTCGCCGGAGGAGGAGGCAGAGGAGGAGGCGGAGTGCCCTGACTCGCCGGAGGAGGAGGAGGAGGCGAAGGCGTCCAGTTCGGAAGGTTGATGAGCTACTTCCGCCATAGACATGGAGTCTTCAAAGCAAGACCCAGCTGAGTCTCCCCTTCACCGGTAGGGTGGTCAAGCTCGAGCTCCTCAAATCCCTCCGTTATTTCATCGACCATCACAACAGCATAGCCTTGTGGAATCGGAAGGCAGTGAAAAATTGCGCCGGGTTCAGGAGGTGCAACAGAGCCGACAGCCGCCTTGACTTTGAGGTGCTGCCATTGCGTCATAAGGTGGCAATCTTGAGCCTCCGTGATAGCATCCACGGGGTAGCTGGGAGCCGTGAAGTCAGGCTGCTGAAGGAGCTCGGTGGAAGCCACGCTGCTTCTCCGCTGAGATGGCGGGGTAGCTTCTGGGGTAGCTCCGGCAAGTCGCTGGCTCTGAACTAGTGCTTGTTCCTCTAGCGCTCGTACCCTTGCATTCAGCTTCTGCAGTTCGGTCTGCTCCACTTTCCTCCTCCTCTCCCGGGTTTTGTAACCGCCTGCGCTGGGAAACCCAACCTTCCACGCAACGGAGCCTGTCGTGCCTCGTGTTCGTCCTGGGTGCTCAGGATTCCCGAGGGCCTGTGTGAGCTCGTCGTTCTCTCTGTCGGGAACGAACATCCCTTGCTGCGTTGCGGCGATATACTTCTGAAGCTTCTTGATGGGTATTTCAAGTTGCTCCTTCGTCCAACGGCACTTCCCTGTTTCAGGGTCCAAGGTTCCCCCAACCCCGAAGAACCAAGTCCTTGAACGGTCTGGCCAGTTCAATGTCTCTGGTTCGACCCCTTTATCAAGCAGGTCCTTCTCAGCCTTGTCCCACAACGGCCGGGCTTTGAGGTAGCCACCTGACACCGTGCGATGGTGATGCTCCTTCTTTGCAGCATTTTTCTTGTTTGTCGCTGACATCTTCTTACTCTTCTCCGATGTCTTGTGGGCCACAAATGTGGGCCAGTGATCTCTTATCTTCTCAAATCGGCCGGTGAATTCTGGAGTCTTCCCTTTGTCGACAAACGTTGATTTCAACTCATTCTTCCACCTCCTGAATAGATCTGCCATCTTCTTAAGAGCATGAGCCTTGACCAATGGCTCTATAACTGGCTTATCCGGATCCTCCTCTGGCGGTAGGGTGAAATTTGCCTTCAGCGCGGTCCAAAGATCATCTTTCTGTCTATCGTTGACAAAAGACACTAGAGGGTCTTCGCTCTTAGGCTTATTCCATTGGTGGATGCTGATCGGGATCATATCCCTAACAAGAACCCCGCACTGAGCAGAAAATGCTTCCTTGGTCCGGCTGGGTTCAATCGGTTGGCCATCACCCTTGATTGCTGTGATCGTGAATCTTTCATCCTGGCGCAACCTTTTCTTCGGACCTCGTCTCGTTACCGAAGTTTGGCTCGATCCGGAGGGCTAGAAAAGAAGAAAGAAGAGAGTTAATATGTGTACATACCAAAACAATTAATGCATCAATTAGCTAGTCAGCACAGGCTTAATTAATATATATACCTCGCCAGACTTTGCAACAGCTCCTTCCTCCGTTCGCTCACCGGAGCAGTCATCACGGTCTCCTTCTTCCACCGGCATTCCGTCACCGGAGCCATCATAATCATGTCCTTCCACCTCCATTGTTCGATCACCGGAGCCTGCTTCACCCTCTCCTTCCAGACCATCGGTGTCGTTGAGATACGACAATACATCACCTCCGCCGAGGATTATGTCCCCCAACAACTGTTCTGCTTCGATGTCTCGGTGCTCCATAGTTTCTGCAAATATTACAACATGGCAATTAATATACAAACATGACAGATGGATATATTAGTGCAAACGTAGACCTAGCTAGCTTGACGCTTCTACGGTTTGGGGTGGCCTCGACAACGCTTCTAGGGTTTGGGGTGGCCTAGGCAACGCTTCTAGGGTTTGGGGTGGCCTCGACAACGCTTCTAGGGTTTGGGCCGGACCGCCTCTCTCATGAATGTCCGACGTCCGGACCGACAAGGTATTCAAATCTCGACCCTTGACCCTCGACCCCTCGACGACCCTCGACCCCTCGGCGATTCTCGAACCTCGACCCCTCGGTGACCCTCGACCCCTCGGTGACCCTCGACCCCTCGGCGACCCTCTACCGTAGTTCCCGACCCTCGACCGCTCGGTGATCCTCGACACCCTCGTTCCCGATAAAAAATAAGAAGAGGAAGAAGAAGAAAAAAAAAAGAGGAGAAGAAGAAGGAATAGAATAGAGGAGAAGAAGTTAGTTTTCCATTCCTCTATTCCTTCTTCTTCTCCTCTTTTTTTTCTTCTTCTTCCTCTTCTTATTTTTTTCTCCTCTTCTTCCTCTCCTCTTCTTCTCCTTTTTCTCCTCCTTCTTCCTCTCCTCTTCTTCTCCTTCTTCTCCTCCTTCTTCCTCTTCTTATTTTCCTTTTTCCTCTACTTCTTTTTCTTCTTCTTCCTTCTTCCTTCTTCCTCTTTTCTTCTTTTTCCTTATTTTCCTTTTTCCTCTCCACTAACCTAAAATCTACTAACCTAAAATGCACTAACAATACAACTAACCTAAAATGCACTGAATCAACTAACCTAAATCAACTAACTCAACATATGAATTTATAAAGTGCACTTGATATGTTTCGAGGACTCCCCCCCCCCCTCATGTCGAAGTTATTGGGGAGGGGGTATATCGACAACGACATACATACATGGAAAAAATGATATCCATCTATACATAGTACAGAGCCACATACATATATACATGAAAAAAAATGCTATAAAAAAATACATATTTGAACAAAAATTCTAACTTTTGTATATTCTTTGCATATGAACATATCATCATATACACTACATATATATCATCTATGAACAAAAAAATTATGAAAAAACAGGACATATCATCATATATATACACATACATATCATCATATACACTACATATATATCATCTATGAAAAAAAATCATCATATTAAAAAAAACAGAGAGGAGGAGGCAGGCCGGACCGAACGGCGAGGAGAGGTGCGGCGTGGTCGGGGCAGGCCGGGGGCGCGGGGCGGCATCGAGGCAGGGGCACGGGGCGGCCGGCGTCGAGGCAGGTAGCACGGGGCGGGCGGCGTACGTCGAGGCAGGGGGCACGGGCCGGGCGGCGCGTCGGGGCAGGGCAGGAGCGTGGGGCGACGGCGACAAGGAGCGGGCGGCGACGACGTCGAGGAGCGGGCGGCGACGGCGACCACGGGGCGGCGATAGCGTCTAGGAAGCAGGGGCAGCCTGGCGGCGTTCAGAGAAGAATGGCGGGGTGGAGGGAAATTTTTCCAAGTGTGGGGTTATATACCCACACCTTTTGTCTTGGTTTGTGGCACGAACCGGGACCAATGCAACCCTTTGGTCCCGGTTCGTGCCACCAACCGGGACCAAAGGTCTCTTTTCGTCAGCCCAAAGGGCGGGAAGCAGAGACCTTTGGTCCCGGTTAGTGGAACGAACCGGGACCAAAGGGTAGCATTGGTCCCGGTTGGTGCCACGAACCGGGACCAAAGGTGGGCATTGGTCCCGGTTCGTGCCACCAACCGGGACCAATAGCCTGTGCCTGGCACAGCCGCGGTGGATGTTTAGTCCCACCTCGCTAGCTGAGAAGCTTCGGCACCAGTTTATAAGCGCGGCTGTGCCTCCCCTTTCGAACTCCTCTCTATTGCAGGACTACTGGCCTAAATGTGTCTCTCTGCCTGTGGGCCTACTGGGCCTTCTGCGGGCCTGAATCCTGGCCCACCTGTCGGGTTGGGTTTCTAGTCGTATTCACGCCGTGGTGGCCCAGTAGGCGGCATTTTTTTATTTTTTTTCAAGTTTTTTTGTTTTGTTTTTTGCATTATTTATTTTCTTTTGTTTTTTGCTTTATTTTTTTTAATTCTTTTTGCTGTTAGGTCACAAAAATTATAAACTTTCTGTTAGTGCCATTAGTTTTCAAATTTGAATAGTTTAAATTTGAATTCTTTGAAATTTATGTGAATCACTAGTTTGTGAATAACTTTACTATAAAAATAGATTTTTGAGTGATTCTTTTTCCTGCTATTTAATATTACTGTGTTTTAACATTATATTCAAAAACAGATTTTGTTATTTTAGTTTCTAACAAAAAATTCTTTATGATAATTCTTTTTGCTATTAAAGTTTCTAACAAAAAATTTTATTCCCCTCTACCTGCTTCGGCACCTACCGAGCAATTCAACCCGACGGGCACTGGGTGGTTGTTATTACCAGGCGCAACAAACACAACCGCCGGCACACGCCGCCACTAACTCCTGCACGTAGCACGCACTAACTAACCCCCATGCACACGCCCCCACGCTCATGCAACGCACCGGCCAAGCAACAACAGCTACTTGATCCACACACCCTGGCTAAACCAACTGAGTCGAGATTAACTCCAAGTCAGGATTATCCTAACAACTCTCGCCTAATCTTGACTTGCCTTCTCGCCCGGCATCACAGGAGACATGGCTCGTCGTCGACCATCGCGAGAGGACATCGGCTTGCCGTGCGCTCGCCTTTGCCGGGGTTGACGCCGCTAGTAGAAAGGCCCCATTTGTCCCGGTTCCAGAGGCCCATTTGTCCCGGTTCCAGAGGCCCATTTGTCCGGTTCTGGAACCGGGACTAAAGGGTCGGGACCAAAGCCTAATACCTTTAGTCCTGGTTCGCCTACTAACGGGACAGATGGGGCCCCACGTGCCGCTGCGCGTGTCCAGGCGAGGGCCTTTTGTCCCGGTTGGTAGCACCAACCGGGACCAAAAGCATCCACCGGTCAGCAGTTCAGGGCTGGGGTTTTGTTTTTTTGAAGGGGGGGGAGGGTTGGGGGTTGGGGGGTTTGTAGGGTTAATTAGGGGTTTCATATATTGTGTTAGCTAGCTAATAGCTAATAGAGAGAAGTGTCCTCTCTTATCTCCGTGCTTGTTCGACGCTACGTACTATGTATAGAGAGGACTCGACACGCGCTAGTCAAATGAAGGAAACCATTAGTACACAAGATCTGCATAACATATACAGAGAGAAGTGATCGACCTCCTCCTTCTCCGAGAGATCTTCGCACACAAGTTTTCGTATATCTATCCGAACGCTACTACTACTATATACAATATAAGACTCTTACAATACCTAACATCTGATGTCAAGTTCCACATATATTCTCGTCTTTATTGATGACGTGGTCAAGAAGAATCCCGCCATTCCTCTTGAATTGCTTTTATGCGATCTTGTGGTAGGAGTTCATCCCGCAGATGCCACATCTAATTTGAGAAGGGGGTCAATACATATATATGAATGAAACTCAACATAAATTATGGTAATAAATAAAATTGTGAATATTATTGCTTACGCACTTCATATTGTTTTTCAAGTATTCCCGCTTAGAGGTCGTCCGTTGTAGATTGTGCTCGCAAACGTAGTATCCACAAAAATTATTCCCGTCTTCCTGCCACAACCACTTTAACGAAATAAGTTCATCAACTGATATCAAGCATTATAAATGGTATTGATGAATAGCTAGAATCAATGGAGATGCGGCAACTAGCTATTATACTTACTTTCGGTGTGTAAATCGCAGCTCCCCCAGCGGCATCCGGCTTCTGCGGTGAACACTTTCCAAACCCTGCAGACAAGAAAATAATTACTTGATATCAGGAAATGACAAAGTTGCTGATATGGTGCGATAATGATCGATTGAACTTACTTCTGGAGCATTTCAGTCATGGCCGCATACCTCTTGGGATCTTTTCGTCTTGAGTCTAAGACGGTTACTAGTCCCTGCTCAAGCTTAATCTCTAGGAGAATAAAGTGGAAGTTGCGCACGCATCATAACTCATCATTACATTACTATAACCTCGGTAATAAGGGAAACCGAATATGCACCAGACAGTAACACTCACTTGAAGTTGTAAGGAAAGATTATTTTCTCTTGTTTTGATTTTTAACAACGATTTTAGCAGTTGGCCTCGGTTTCTTTGGCATTAAATTTAACCGTCCATTCATTATGAGATTTATGTTGAACCCAATATCAAGATTTGTGTTTTCTCTGCATTCGACGATCTTCAATCTGCATAATATAGTGAGATAATTATATATACATGCAATGAAAGAGCTGAGCTATATATAGAGACTTAATTACGAAGTAGTACTTACAGACAGTACAAGATGATTATTTTATCGAGGGCCCTTTGATTGAAAACTAAACTCCTCAAATGGAACAGACAACAGATCAATTCCAACGAGGTCGTGCTCCTCTTTAACTCTCAGCGTCAAAATATCCTTCCCAGACTTGCAGGTGTCCTTGTACCACTGATGGAATCTTCGCATCATCGTTGTTAGAGGAGATCACCAGGTTGGACGAGAGGTTTCCGTACCGGTATTTGTGTTGTCGTCCACCTCCATTGTATCAAAATGGCATCGTCGGGCAGGTAATCACCAGGATTGGTACCGGGGGCACATCCCCCAGATTTGCGACGATATCGCTAGACACCTTGAGCGGGGGGCACGATTGGTTCGCCTGTTCGCCGAGCTGGGGAATTTTTTCCCACTTCTTCGTTCTCTTGTAACCTTTTGTCACTTGAAGTAGTTCCCGACCGGCGTGCTTCTTGCACTGCCTTTTTAAGAGCGCGGACGATTGTCATCCGACGGAGGCGGTGGTGGTCGCTTCAGGCACCCAAAGTGCACTTCAATTTCACCGATCTATCTTCTCTCCTCTGGAGGTGGATTTTTCTTTGCAAAAAAGTCCTTCACTTGGGCTTGACAGATCTGCGCGTTTTCCTCCTCGGTCATCTCGTATGGTAACTTCTCTAGAGGCTTGAGAGATGGACCGAATCTGTATTGCCCCCCGCCTCTGGCTGTACTGCTAGACGTCGGAGCACCGGAGCTGCGGCTGTCTTCCTTCTTGCTTACAGGCGGAGAGGAGGCGAAGCGCTACTACGACGGGCCGGAGCAGCCGAAGCGGCGGCGGCTGTCTTCCGCTGTTGCACAAGGCGAAGGAGGAGGCGGCTGCTCTAACGCGCCCAGGCGGAAAAGAGGCGGAGTGCCGCCACGCGCCGAGCAGCCGGAGAAGGAGGCGGAGTGCACTGATCACTCGCCGGAGGAGGAGGCAGGAGGAGGCGGAGTGCCCTGACTCGCCGGAGGAGGAGGAGGAGGCGAGGCGTCCGTTCGGAAGGTTGATGAGCTACTTCCGCCATAGACATGAGTCTTCAAAGCAAGACCCAGCTGAGTCTCCCCTTCACCGGTAGGGTGGTCAAGCTCGGCTCCTCAAATCCCTCCGTTATTTCATCGACCATCACAACACAGCATAGCCTTGTGGAATCGGAAGGCAGTGAAAAATTGGCCGGGTTCAGAGGTGCAACAGAGCCGACAGCCGCCTTGACTTGAGGTGCTGCCATTGCGTCATAAGGTGGCAATCTTGAGCCTCCGTATAGCAATCCACGGGGTAGCTGGGAGCCGTGAAGTCAGGCTGCTGAAGGACTCGGTGGAAGCCCACGCTGCTTCTCCGCTGAATGGCGGGGTAGCTTCTGGGGTAGCTCCGGCAAGTCGCTGGCTCTGAACTAGTGCTTGTTCCTCTAGCGCTCGTACCCTTGCATTCAGCTTCTGCGTTTCGGTCTGCCCACTTTCCTCCTCCTCTCCCGGGTTTTGTAACCGCCTGCGCTGGGAAACCCAACCTTCCACGCAACGGAGCCTGTCGTGCCTCGTGTTCGTCGTCCTGGGTGCTCAGGATTCCCGAGGCCTGTGTGAGCTCGTCGTTCTCTCTGTCGGGAACGAACATCCCTTGCTGGCGTTGCGGCGATATACTTCTGAAGCTTCTGTGGTTATTTCAAGTTGCTCCTTCGTCCAACGGCACTTCCCTGTTTCAGGGTCCAAGGTTCCCCCAACCCCGAAGAACCAAGTCCTTGAACGGTCTGGCCAGTTCAATGTCCTGGTTCGACCCCTTTATCAAGCAGGTCCTTCTCAGCCTGGTCCCACAACGGCCGGCTTTGAGGTACCGCACCTGACACCGTGCGATGGTGATGCTCTTTCTTTGCAGCATTTTCTTGTTTGTCGCTGACATCTTCTTACTCTTCTCCGATGTCTTGTGGGCCACAAATGTGGGCCAGATCTCTTATCTTCTCAAATCGGCCGGTGAATTCTGGAGTCTTCCCTTTGTCGACAAACGTTGATTTCAACTCATTTTCCACCTCCTGAATAATCTGCCATCTTCTTAAGAGCATGAGCCTTGACCAATGGCTCTATAACTGGCTTATCCGGATCCTCCTCGGGCGGTAGGGTGAAATTTGCCTTCAGCGCGGTCCAAAGATCATCTTTCTGTCTATCGTTGACAAGAACACTAGAGGGTCTTCGCTCTTAGGCTTATTCCATTGGTGGATGCTGATCGGGATCATATCCCTAACAAGAACCCGCACCTGAGCAAAAAATGCTTCCTTGGTCCGCTGGGTTCAATCGGTTGGCCATCACCCTTGATTGCTGTGATCGTGAATCTTTCATCCTGGCCACCTTCTTTCTTCGGACCTCGTCTCGTACCAAGTTTGGTCGTCCGGAGGGCTAGAAAAGAAGAAAAGAAGATTAATATGTGTACATACCAAAACAATTAATGCATCAATTAGCTAGTCAGCACAGGCTTAATTAATATATATACCTCGCCAGACTTTGCAACAGCTCCTTCCTCCGTTCGCTCACCGGAGCAGTCATCACGGTCTCCTTCTTCCACCGGCATTCCGTCACCGGAGCCATCATAATCATGTCCTTCCACCTCCTTGTTCGATCACCGGACCTGCTTCACCCTCTCCTTCCAGACCATCGGTCGTTGAGATAACCAATACTCACCTCCGCCGAGGATTATGTCCCCCAACAACTGTTCTGCTTCGATGTCTCGGTGCTCCATAGTTTCTGCAAATATTACAACATGGCAATTAATATACAAACATGACAGATGGATATTTATGCAAACGTAGACCTAGCTAGCTGTGACCTTCTACGTTTGGGGTGGCCTCGACAACGCTTCTAGGGTTGGGGTGGCCTAGGCAACGCTTCAGGTTTGGGGTGGCCTCGACAACGCTTCTAGGGTTTGGGCCGGACCGCCTCTCTCATGAATGTCCGACGTCCGGACCGACAAGGTATTCAAATCTCGACCCTTGACCCTCGACCCCTCGACGACCCTCGACCCCTCGGCGATTCTCGAACCTCGACCCCTCGGTGACCCTCGACCCTCGGACCCTCGACCCCATCCGCCCTCTAACCGTCTTTCCCCTGCCTCGACCTCGCCTCGTATCCTCACATCGCTCGTTCCCGATAAAAAATAAGAAGAGGAAGAAGAAGAAAAAAAAAGAGAGAGAAGAAGGAATAGAATAGAGGAGAAGAAGTTAGTTTTCCATTCCTCTATTCCTTCTTCTTCTCCTCGTTCTTTTTTCTTCTTCTTCCTCTTCTTTTTTTTTCTCCTCTTCTTCCTCTCCTCTTCTTCTCTCTTCTCCTTTTTCTCCTCCTTCTTCTCTCTCTTCTCTCCTTCTTCTCCCTCCTTCTTCCTCTTCTTATTTTCCTTTTTCCTCTACTTCTTTTTCTTCTTCTTCCTTCTTCCTTCTTCCTTCTTTCCTCTTTCTTTCTTTTTCTCTTTTTTCCTTTTCCTCTCCACTAACCTAATCTACTAACCAAATGCACTAACAATACAACTAACCTAAAATGCACTGAATCAACTAACCTAAATCAACTAACTCAACATATGAATTTTAAGTGCACTTGATATGTTTCGAGGACTCCCCCCCCCCCTCATGTCGAAGTTATTGGGGAGGGGGTATATCGACAACACATACATACATGGAAAAAATGATATCCATCTATACATAGTACAGAGCCACATACATATATACATGAAAAAAAATGCTATAAAAATACATATTTGAACAAAAATTCTAACTTTTGTATATTCTTTGCATATGAACATATCATCATATACACTACATATATATCATCTATGACAAAAAAATTATGAAAAAACAGGACATATCATCATATATATACACATACATATCATCATATACCTACATATATTCATCTATGAAAAAAATCATCATATTAAAAAAACAGAGAGGAGGAGGCAGGCCGGACCGAACGGCGAGGAGAGGTGCGCGTGGTCGGGCAGGGCCGGGGCCGCGGGGCGGCATCGAGGCAGGGGCACGGGGCGGCCGGCGTCGAGGCGGTAGCACGGGCGGGCGGCACGTCAGGCAGGGGGCACGGCCGGGCGGCGCGTCGGGCAGGGCAGGAGCGTGGGCACGGCGACGGCGGGCGGCGACGACGTCGAGGAGCGGGCGGCGACGGCGACCACGGGCGGCGATAGCGTCTAGGAAGCAGGGGCAGCCTGGCGGCGTTCAGAGAAGAATGGCGGGGTGGAGGGAAATTTTTCCAAGTGTGGGTTATATACCCACACCTTTTGTCTTGGTTTGTGGCACGAACCGGGACCAATGCAACCCTTTGGTCCCGGTTCGTGCCACCAACCGGGACCAAAGGTCTCTTTTCGTCAGCCCAAAGGGCGGGAAGCAGAGACCTTTGGTCCCGTTATTGTGGAACAACCGGGACCAAGAGTAGCATTGGTCCCGGTTGGTGCCACGAACCGGGACCAAAGGTGGGCATTGGTCCCGGTTCGTGCCACCAACCGGGACCAATAGCCTGTGCCTGGCACAGCCGCGGTGGATTGTTTAGTCCCCCTCGCTAGCTGAGAAGCTTCGGCACCAGTTTATAACGCGGCTGTGCCTCCCCTTTCGAACTCCTCTCTATTGCAGGACTACTGGCCTAAATGTGTCTCTCTCTTGTGGGCCTACTGGGCCTTCTGCGGGCCTGAATCCTGGCCCACCTGTCGGGTTGGGTTTCTAGTCGTATTCACGCGCGTGGTGGCCCAGTAGGCGGCATTTTTTTATTTTTTTTCAAGTTTTTTTGTTTTGTTTTTTTGCATTATTTATTTTCTTTTGTTTTTTGCTTTATTTTTTTTAATTCTTTTTGCTGTTAGGTCACAAAAATTATAAACTTTCTGTTAGTGCCATTAGTTTTCAAATTTGAATAGTTTAAATTTGAATTCTTTGAAATTTATGTGAATCACTAGTTTGTGAATAACTTTACTATAAAAATAGATTTTTGAGTGATTCTTTTTCCTGCTTATTAATATTACTGTGTTTTTAACATTATATTCAAAAACAGATTTTGTTATTTTAGTTTCTAACAAAAAATTCTTTATGATAATCTTTTTGCTATTAAAGTTTTCTAACAAAAAAATTCTTTATGATAATTCTTTTTGCTATTATGTTTTGAACTAAAATACTTTGATAATTTTAGTTGCATAATTTTTTTATAATTTTTTTCAAAAATACTAGAGGTTTATAAAAGCTTTTTAGTTGATTCCTTTTGCTATTAGAGTTTTATAAAAGCTTTTTAGTTGATTCTTTTTGCTATTGAAGAATATTATAGTTTTGTTTTAGTTGATCATAACAGAATATTTTAATTCATTATTTTAAGTTCATTCTTTTTGCTATTAGTTCATCTTTTTGCGCTAAATGACCCTGAAATTGAAAAGCATTACAAATGAACTCTGAAAAGGTTGAAAGTTGGCATGGTATCATCATTTCACACAACATAGCATGTGCTAAAAGTTGAGAGGGTTACGGCAAAAACTGGATGCACTTCGTGTACAAACAGGCAATCTCTTCGAAGTATCAGTTTCAAACGAAAACTGGTCTGTTACAAAGGGATTTCATTTTTTGAACTTATTGAACTCCAGACTTTTTGTGTGTTCAAAATGCACCATTCAAAGCCACATCATCAATTTTCAACCCTTTCTGACTTCATTTGTTATTTTTCATGCTTTACTGATTTTTTGAGCTATATGACCCTGAAATTGAAAAGCACTTCAAATGAACTTTGAAAAGGTTGAAAGTTGGCATGGTATCATCATTTCACCACATAGCATTGCTAAAAAGTTGAGAGGGTTACGGCAAAAACTGGATGCACTTCGACAAAACGGGCAATCTCTTTCGAAGTACCAGGGTTTCGAACGAAAACTCGTCTGTTACAAAGGGATTTCATTTTTTTGAACTTATTTGAACTCCAGACTTTTTGTATGTTCAAAATGCACCATTCAAAGCCACATCATCAATTTTCAACCCTTTCTGACTTCATTTGTTATTTTTCATGCATTTACTGATTTTTTGAGCTATATGACCCTGAAATTGAAAAGCACTTCAAAAGAACTCTGAAAAGGTTAAAAGTTGGCATGGTATTATCATTTCACCCACATAGCATGTGCTAAAAAGTTGAGAGGGTTACGGCAAAAACTGGATGCACTTCGTGTACAAAACGGGCAATCTCTTTCGAAGTACCAGGGTTTCGAACGAAAACTCGTCTGTTACAAAGGGATTTCATTTTTTTGAACTTATTTGAACTCCAGACTTTTTGTATGTTCAAAATGCACCATTCAAAGCCACATCATCAATTTTCAACCCTTTCTGACTTCATTTGTTATTTTTCATGCATTTGCTGATTTTTTTTAAGCTATATGACCCTGAAATTGAAAAGCACTTCAAATGAACTCTGAAAAGGTTGAAAGTTGGCATGGTATCATCATTTCACCCACATAGCATGTGCTAAAAAGTTGAGAGGATTATGGAAAAAACTGGATGCACTTCGTGTACAAAACGGACAATCTCTTTCGAAGTATCAGGGTTTCATACGGAAACTCGTCTGTTACAAAGGGATTTCATTTCTTCACATGTAACTGCAATGATATTCTAGATCAAAGGCATCATCATAATAGTTGTGGAGAGAAAGTCTTCACTTTTTCTTCGCTTGTGCACTTTGCTTATTGCGCCGTAACCATGGATATTCTTCATCACTTAACAGGGTGCTTGGGTCAGCCTTGACTTTGAAGGGAGGAATTTCATGAAACTTTTCATAATCTTCAGACATGTCTGTCTTACCCTCCAATCCCACGATGTGTCTTTTTCCTGAAAGAACTATGTGGCACTTTGGCTCATCGTATGATGTATTCGCTTCCTTATCTTTTCTTTTTCTCGGTTTGGTAGACATGTCCTTCACATAGAAAACCTGCGCCACATCATTGGCTAGGACGAATGGTTCGTCTGTGTACCCAAGATTGTTCATATCCACTGTTGTCATTCCGTACTGTGGGTCTACCTGTACCCCGCCTCCTGACATATTGACCCATTTGCACTTAAACAAAGGGACCTTAAAATCATGTCCGTAGTCAAGTTCTCATATGTCCACTATGTAACCATAATATGTGTCCTTTCCCCTCTTGGTTGCTGCATCAAAGCGAACACCGCTGTTTTGGTTGGTGCTCTTTTGATCTTGGGCGATCGTGTAAAATGTATTCCCATTTATCTCGTATCCTTTGTAAGTCAATACAGTCAAAGATGGTCCCCTAGACAACGAGTACAGCTCATCAGAAAAAGTGTTGTCACCTCTGAGACGTGTTTCCAACCAACTGCCGAAAGTCCTGATGTGTTCACATGTAATCCAGTCGTCACACTGCTCCGGGTGTTTGGAGCGCAGAATGTTCTTGTGTTCATCGACATACGGGGTCACCAAGGTAGAGTTCTGTAGAACTGTGTAGTGTGCTTGAGACCAAGAATGCCCGTCCCTACATATTATTGAGTCCCCTCCTAGCGTGCCTTTTCCAGTCAGTCTCCCCTCATACCGCGATTGAGGGCGGCCAATCTTCTTAAGGCCAGGAATGAAGTCAACACAAAACCCAATGACATCCTCTGTTTGATGGCCAATGGAGATGCTTCCTTCTGGCCTAGCGCGGTTACGGACATATTTCTTTAGGACTCCCATGAACCTCTCAAAGGGGAACATATTGTGTAGAAATACAGGGACCAGAATGACAATCTCGTCGACTAGATGAACTAGGACGTGCGTCATGATATTGAAGAAGGATGGTGGGAACACCAGCTCAAAACTGACAAGACATTGCGCCACATCACTCCTTAGCCTTGGTAGGATTTGTGGATCGATCACCTTCTGAGAGATTGCATTGAGGAATGCACATAGCTTCACAATGGCTAATCGAACGTTTTCCGGTAGAAGCCCCCTCAATGCAACCGGAAGCAGTTGCGTCATAATCACGTGGCAGTCATGAGACTTTAGGTTCTGGAACTTTTTCTCTGCCATATTCATTATTTCCTTTATATTCGATGAGAAGCCAGACGGGACCTTCATACTGAGCAGGCATTCAAAGAAGATTTCCTTCTCTTCTTTGATAAGAGCGTAGCTGGCAGGACCTTCATACTGCTTTGGAGGCATGCCGTCTTTTTCGTGCAAACGTTGCAGGTCCTCCCGTGTCTCCGGTGTATCTTTTGTCTTCCCATACACGCCCAAGAAGCCTAGCAGGTTCACGCAAAGGTTCTTTGTCATGTGCATCACGTCGATTGAAGAGCGGACCTCTAGGTCTTTCCAGTAGGGTAGGTCCCAAAATATAGATTTCTTCTTCCACATGGGTGCGCGTCCCTCAGCGTCATTCGGAACAGATAGTCCACCGGGACCCTTTCCAAAGATTACGCGTAAATCATTGACCATAGCAAGTACGTGATCACCGGTACGCATGGCGGGCTTCTTCCGGTGATCTGCCTCGCCTTTGAAATGCTTGCCTTTCTTTCGACATTGATGGTTGGTCAGAAGAAATCGACGATGCCCCAGGTACACATTCTTCCTGCATTTGTCCAGGTATATACTTTCGGTGTCAGCTAAACAGTGCGTGCATGCGTGGTATCCCTTGTTTGTCTGTCCTGAAAGGTTACTGAGAGCAGGCCAATCATTGATGGTTACAAACAGCAACGCATGCAGGTCAAATTCCTCCTGTCTGTGCTCATCCCACACACGTACACCGTTTTCATTCCACAGCTGTAAAAGTTCTTCAACTAATGGCCTTAGGTACACATCAATGTTGTTGCCGGGTTGCTTAGGGCCTTGGATGAGTACTGTCATCATAATGAACTTCCGCTTCATGCACAGCCAAGGAGGAAGGCTATAGATACATAGAGTCACGGGCCAGGTGTTGTGATTGCTGCTCTGCTCCCCAAAAGGATTAATGCCATCCGCGCTTAAACCAAACCATACATTCCTTGCGTCACCTGCAAACTCCTCCCAGTACTTTCTCTCGATTTTTCTCCACTGCGACCCGTCAGCGGGTGCTCTCAACTTCCCGTCTTTCTTACGGTCCTCTTTGTGCCATCGCATCAACTTGGCATGCTCTTTGTTTCTGAACAGACGTTTCAACCGTGGTATTATAGGAGCATACCACATAACCTTCGCAGGAACCCTCTTCCTGGGGGGCTCGCCGTCAACATCACCAGGGTCGTCTCGTCTGATCTTATACCGCAATGCATCGCATACCAGGCATGCGTTCAAATCCTCGTACGCACCGTGGTACAGGATGCAGTCATTAGGGCATGCATGTATCTTCTGCACCTCCAATCCTAGAGGGCATACGACCTTCTTTGCTGCGTACGTACTGTCTGGCAATTCGTTATCCTTTGGAAGCTTCTTCTTCAATATTTTCAGTAGCTTCTCAAATCCTTTGTCAGGCACAGCATTCTTTGCCTTCCACTGCAGCAATTCCAGTATGGTACCGAGCTTTGTGCTGCCATCTTCGCAATTGGGGTACAACCCTTTTTGGTGATCCTCTAACATGCGATCGAACTTCAGCTTCTCCTTTTCACTTTCGCACTGTCTCTTTGCATCAACAATGACCCGGCGGAGATCATCATCGGGCACATCGTCTGGTTCCTCTTGATCTTCAGCTTCCCCTGTTGCAGCATCACCGTATTCAGGGGGCACATAGTTGTCATCATCCTCTTCTTCTTCGCTGTCTTCCATTATAACCCCTCTTTCTCCGTGCTTGGTCCAAACATTATAGTGTGGCATGAAACCCTTATAAAGCAGGTGGGTGTGAAGGATTTTCCGGTCAGAGTAAGACTTCGTATTCCCACATATAGGGCATGGACAATACATAAAACCATTCTGCTTGTTTGCCTCAGCCACTTCGAGAAAATTATGCACGCCCTTAATGTACTCGGAGGTGCGTCTGTCACCGTACATCCATTGTCGATTCATCTGCGTGCATTATATATAATTAAGTGTGTCAAAAACCATTACAGAACATCATGAATAGATAAGTGACCAAATTAATAGAAGTTCATCATCACATTAAAACCAAAGTACATACATAGTTCTCATTGAACAACATATAGCTCTCCAGAGCATCTAATTAAACCATACATTGAAACTATGTAAAACATTTCAATGCAACAACAAATGCGATCATAATCGCAACCAAGGTAACAATTGATCCAACGGCATAATGATACCAAGCCTCGGTATGAATGGCATATTTTCTATATTTTCTAATCTTGAAGCGTATTGCATTCATCTTGATCTTGTGATCATCGACGACATCCGCAACATGCAACTCCAATATCATCTTCTCCTCCTCAATTTTTTTCAATTTTTCCTTCAAGTAATTGTTTTCTTCTTCAACTAAATTTAACCTCTCGACAATAGGGTCGATTGGAATTTCTGGTTCATATACCTACTAGATAAAAAAATCTATGTCACGTTGGTCGGCATAATTGTCATAAACAATAAATGAACCAAATAGTTATAAAATATAATATATACCACATCCGAATCATAGACAGGACGAGGGCCGACGAAGACGGATACCAAAACCATCGCACTATATAATAACAAACAATAATAAAAGTAAGAAAATTATACAAGTATCTATCTAAATCATACAAGTAAGAATTTTTTTTTTTAGAAAGAAGATAAGAACAAGAGGCTCACCACGGTGGTGCCGGCGACGAGATCGGCGCGAGCGATCGACGGCGGTGAAGACGGGGACGGGACGTGACGGACCGCTAAACCTAGACAAATCTTGAGGAAAATGGAGCTTGGAGGTCGAGTTTGGAGAGGAGAAAGCTTAAGTAGTGTGGCTCGGGCATTTCATCGAACACCTCATGTGCATAGGAGGTGAGCTAGAGCACCACAAAGCCCTCCCCTCGCCGGCAAAAAAAAAACAGAGCAGTGGAGTGCTCTGCTCGCGGGCGAGGGGTATATATAGCCACACCATTGGTCCCGATTCGTGCCTGGAACCGGGACCAAAGGGTGGCCTTTGGTCCTGGTTCCTGAACCGGGACCAATGGATGTGGGCCAGGAGCGAGGCCCATTGGTCCCGGTTCGTGTCTGGAACCGGGACCGGTTCGTGTCTGGAACCGGGACAAAAGGGTCCAGACGAACCGGGACCAATGCCCCACGAGGCCCGGCCGGCCCCCTGGGCGCACGAACCGGGACGTATGCCCCCATGGGTCCCGGTTCGTGACTGAACCGGGACTAATGGGCTGGGCAGGCCTGAACCAAAGCCCTGTTTTCTACTAGTGCGCCGCTGCTTCCATCGTCGTTGTCATGGCCGCGGACTCGACCTGGCGCACTGACACCGGCCGCCACCGTGCTCACCGCGCGGCGCAGCCGCGCCGCCAAGGCCTCCACGTCCGCCGCGCTCGTCGCGGACTCACCGTGTGCCGTCTCCGCATCCGCCGTGGCAGCCGTAGCGCCACGCACCTCCACAGGCCGACACACGGCCCGGAGCTTCACCACACTGCCTCCGGCGAACGCCGCCACCGCCGACACGCCTCCAGCAAGGGGAATGACGCCCAAGACAACAAAAGCTCATGATACCAAATGTTGGGACTGCCCTTCGGCGACACACACCGAACCAGCCCCCCGGCGACAAATGCCGGACGGAGGTAAGAAAAGATGAACAAAACACACTTAGTTATGGCGACAAACGCCCCGGCCGACGAACGCCGGCGTTGTGTCGTAGCTAGCGTGTGTGCGTGCATGTGTGTATGGCGTAGTGGTCAGTCGCATGAGCTAGATAGCTAGGCGGTTAGCGAGCTGTAGCGAGCGGCCACGGTGAGCCCGTCATGGACGCTGCATGCGGAGTCCAGCCGCCCCGGGCGCGTAGGAGCGCGTCGTTGGTGCAGATTGCATGCGGATCGTGGGCGCGTGGGAAGGAGTGGGACGCGGCGTTGTATGTGCACCCGTGTATAAGAACTCCTCCCTGTGTACTCTTGTAAGCTGAGCCGAGAGGAAGAAATACAAGAGAGAAAAAGGCCCCGGCGTTCGTCGCCGGGGGAGGGCGTCCGTCGCCGCGGGCGTTTGTCGCCCAGCAAAACCGTCTCCTCGTATTCTTGTCTGATCGTTCGCAGATCCTCGGTTCCAACAATCTCAAGGCCACCGGCGTCCGCCCACCGGATCCCGTCCGAGGTGCCGGTGCGCCGCCGCCGACCGCCGATTCGGTCGTCGTCCGCCCGTTTCGCTGGTGCGGGCGTGAGCCGCTCCGGCCTTGTCGCCCGCGGCCTCGTCTCCAGCTGGGCGCTTGCCGCCTCCGCCCGCTCTGCTCTCGTCCGCGGCCTAAGTCGCTCCGGCCGGTTGCCGGCGATCACGCTCGTCCGCTGGTCGTTTGCCACTTCCGCCCGTCGGTCTCCTCTGATCTGCCGCCGATCGGGTGCTTTCCTGGCGTTCCACCTGCTTTATACTTAGCGTTCTCACTGATTCCACTCGGGAAGGAGTGGATCGTGTTGACCTGGTGGTTTCCCTTTGGGCCTCGTGTGAATTCAGATCCGTATATGAGCTAAAAGAGAGAGAGAGAGAGAGAGAGATAGTAAAAAAAAGAGAAAGAGAGATATTATGTTGGCGGTCTCTGCTCATGGCGGTCCGGTGATTTTCGACGGTGTTCCCTGTATTGATCCCGTCTTGCACATGCGTCGTCGCTCGGTGCTTGGTGCTTGTCCATCTGTGACGTTGTCCCCTGTGGCGTCTTCAGCAGGCGGTGTTGGTCGCTTTTCGTCGACTCTTCTCACGGCATCTGCCCGCGGTGGTGGTGTCTGCTCTACGTCGACTCCTCTCGTGGCTTTTGCACGCGGCAGTGACCGCTCCACGTCGACTCCTCCAGTGGGTTCCACATGCGGCTCTATGTTGACTCTACAAGTGGCTTCCATGAGTGGAGGCGACTGCTCATCGTTGGTAGGTGTTTCTACCTCGACCTCATCCGTCGAGCCCTTGTCTGGGCCGGTCGAGTCCTTGTCTGCGCGTGAGATTGCGCAGCTACGATGTCTGCTTGCTGCTTGGGAGTCTTCACCGACAGGTTCTGCAGGTTCCGTGGCTGACTCTTCTGGCACTGAGAAACCACCTTGTACTCATCCAGGTACATCCCCATGGATTCTTGATACTGGAGCGTCTTTTCCTATGACTTATGATTCTTCCACTTTGACATCTGTTCGACCTGTCGAGTCTGCTGTTTGTGTCCTTACAGCTGATGGCACTCCCCTCCCCGTAGCTAGTCAAGGCACTCTTAGCACTTCTTCATTTCATGTTCCCTCTGTCGCTCATGTTCCTCGATTTGTTGACTCTAGTTGTAGGGTAATCCTCGATTTTGATTCGTGTTCTGTTCAGAATCGTCACACGGGGGATCTGCTTGGTGCTGGACCTCGACGCTCTGATGGTCTCTGGGAGCTTGACTGGCTTCGTCTTCCCCCCGCTGCCATCGACGCCAGTCTTGTAGCCCCTATTGTTGCATCTACCAGCTCTTTTCAACAGTGTCATCATCGTCTTGGGCATTTATGTGGTTCTCGTCTCTCATCGTTGGTTCATCGCGGTGTTCTAGGGTCTGTCTCTGGTAACGCTTCGTTGGATTGTCTGGGTTGTAGGCTCGGTAAGCAGATTCAGCTACCCTATCCTCACAGTGAGTCAGTGTCCGAACACCCCTTTGATCTTGTTCACTCTGATGTTTGGGTCTGGCTCCCTTTGCTTCGAAAGGGGGTCATCGCTACTATATAATCTTTATAGATGATTTTTCTCGGTACACTTGGATCTATTTCATGTCTTCTCGTAGTGAGGTCTTATCTATATACAAAAAATTTGCTGCAATGGTTCATACCCAGTTTTCCACTCCTATTCGTGTTTTTCGCGCAGATTCAACTGGTGAGTATATCTCCCATGCGCTGCGAGGATTCCTTGCCGAGCAGGGTACTCTTACTCAGTTCTCCTGTCCTGGTGCTCACGCTCAGAATGGTGTGGCTGAGCGCAAGCATCGTCATCTTCTTGAGACGGCGCGTGCGATGATGATCACAGCCTCTCTTCCTCCTCACTTCTGGGTTGAGGCTGTTACTACTTCCACCTATCTCATCAATATACAACCATCTACTGCTCTACAAGGTGGTATTCCTCTATAGCGTCTTTCTGGTCGTTCTCCTGATTATTCGGCGCTTCGTTTGTTTGGTTGCGTTTGCTATGTTTTGCTTGCCCCTCGTGAACGCACCAAACTGACCGCTCAGTCTGTTGAGTGTGTCTTTCTCGGATACAGTGATGAGCATAAGGGCTATCTGTGTTGGGATCCTATCGGTCGCCGGATGCGTATTTCCCGGGATGTGACCTTTGATGAGTCTCGTTCCTTCTACCCGCGTCCATCCTCCTCGGCCTTTTCCATGGAGGACATCTCTTTTCTTACGTTTCCGAATACACCTCCCTCTGTGCCTAGTATTCCTTCTCCTCGTCCCGCTGTTGCAGATCTGACGCCGTCCTCTCGTACGGTTTCTTCTCCTCCCTCATCGCATGACTCTCCACCTTCATCACCGATACCTTCCCCTTCTCAACCTTCATCACCGATATCTTCCCCTTCTCAACCTTCATCACCGATACATTCCCCGTCTCCACCTCCAGTGATCCCACCTCTTCCGTCCTTTCCTTTCCATTATACTCGTCGTCCACGTGTTGTGGATGAGTCTACTGATGTGCCCTCTACTTCTGGTGTGTCATCTTCCTCCTCTCAGCCGACTTATGGTCTTCGTTCGCGGCCTTGTCCGCCCCCTGACCGATATTCTCCTTCTCGCTATGGTCTTTCGACCGTTCTTGAGCCGGCCTCTTATCGAGATGTTGTTGTTCATCCTGAATGGCAGTTTGCGATGGCTGAGGGATTGCTGCCCTTGAGCACACCGGCACATGGGATCTGGTTTATCTTCCTCCCCGTGTTCGTCCCATCACTTGTAAGTGGGTCTATAAGATTAAGACACGCTCTGATGGTTCTCTTGAGCGTTATAAAGCTCGTCTTGTGGCTCGTGGGTTTCAGCAGGAGCATGGTCGTGATTACGATGGGACTTTTGCTCCTGTGGCCCATATGACCACTGTCCGCACACTTCTCGTCGTGGCCTCTGTTCGCCACTGGTGCGTGTCTCAGCTTGATGTTAAGAATGCCTTTCTTAATGGTGAGTTGCGTGAGGAAGTTTATATGCAGCCACCACCTGGGTATTCAGTTTCTGATGGCATGGTTTGCCGTCTTCGTCCCTCTCTCTATGGCCTTAAGCAAGCCCCCCACGCTTGGTTTGAGCGTTTTGCCTCGGTGGTCACTGCGGCTGGTTTTTCGCCTAGTGCTCATGATCCAGCACTGTTTGTCCACCTTTCTGCTCGTGGTCGCACTCTTCTTCTATATGTTGACTAGTAGAATGCCCGTGCGTTGCCACGGGCTTTTGAAATATTTTGTTGTAGTTACGTAAATATAATGCATGTTAAATTTCATATGTAGAGAAAGATAGCACGGGCACAATCGGGTAATAATTAAATCTACTTCATTTGCAATGTAAATCGATAACAAAAAGGCAATTTGGCGATGCATAAATATAAAATGATGATCTAACTAAAAATTGGTTACAAATTAAGATCTATCTAATGCGCCTAAGAAATTCTCGCACAATATCAGAAATGTTGTCTTTATCTTCATTGACACTATATTTGAGCAAGTATAATAAAAATATCTTTCTCAACTCATACCCATCATGCATAAGCAATATATGCAATTAGCATGAATCCTTCATGTTGAAGGTCTTAAAACGTGTAACGGAGAATACTCACCGACAAACTGGACGAACTAAATCTTTACCATTCCACCAAAGCATAACGGGAAAAAATAGCCAGAAAAATCTCTGCAATTTGCTAAATTAATATTATCTTGAATATATAGTGATAATACAACTACAATCTATTAGTATGGTCAGATGCATGGAAATTCCAAGGGGGTGCCTTTGCGATTAACTAACAAGAATTTTGTGTTTTAGTTGAACTCGCTTGTCACTGGTCTTCCTCTAATTTTTTGTCTTCTTTCTTCACTCGTCGATCCAACCACCTCCACTACACCACACCTGAGAGCATCGACGTCCGGGCACCCCAAACCGTCCCTATACGTGCGGTCAGACAGCCCGGTCACTAACGGCTCTGAAGTCTAAACCTCCGCCTAGTTGTTAGTGCAATGTTTGTATGCTTCAGAGATAACAATTTCTAAGGCAACATGCATGTGCTTTCACCTCTGAAAGAGCTACAGAATATGCTGACTTACCTATGTGCACTTCCTAAATCAAGCAGATAAATTTATTTCTGTCAGCAATATAAAAAACTTAATATTAGGTCAAATTGAATAATACAGCAGAATTTCCATTTCCGACTTTTCATCCATCTGAATACAAAATGAAGAGACAATGTCCACTAACCATGCAAATATGTTGACCATGGGATATTTAGGCTGGCGTATATGGGAAATCAAAGCTACAAAATAACTCAGTATGTTAAGGATACATAAAAAAATACTGTAAAAAGTGATAAAAACAAATTTGCAGGAACTCACAACCCCACGGACTCGTATTCTCAGTGAGCAAGTGAGTGCAACCGCCACGGCAGGCTAGCACCAAGGGACAAGGGTGACAACTGCCTCCCCATCCAGTGCCTACTGATTCTGCTGGCGCCACTTTCATCCTGAGCCCACCAGTACCTCTCGTGTGTTGCAGAGAAACTATGAATTGAAATTATCATCGAAAGCATGAAAAATGATAATGTTCCTCTCCGCTCCCCTCCCTCGTGTGAAATACCCAATTCATGGTTGCTTCGCTACATTCAGCGTAGCTCTGATGTGCAATGTTGTCTCCTCCAACGCTTAACAAATTCATCGTAGCTCACAAACTGGACGGGCCTTGCGGGTTGAAGAAAAAAATCCAAACCTAAACAGAAACAACAAAATGAGGACAACTTATAAGAAACGGAAAAGCGAGGAAGCACACACCTACATGCGCAAACAGAATATAAGGTGCAATTACACTATATAATTTACTCATTAAAGGAGGCATCACTCCCTGTTCGAGTCTTAGATGTAATTTAGATCGGACAATAATAATGCAAACCTGCACATCGAATTTATGGCAATTGAGACAAAACAATATGCACTAAGGAATGTTAGTTATATGCATCTATTGTATTATTAGCATGCAAAAGCAAAATCACTCGACTATACTGAAGCCTCGAGTAATATCCGCCGGGACTGGACCTTCAAAAAGGACTACTATACCACAGTGGCGGATCCAGAAAATCAACTTTAGGTGTTAAAAAAAAATCACCCTAACAGAGAAGTCCATTTTCCCATGGTAATACAAATTGTTCACAAAAACAACAATATCTCAAAAGAGAAGAAAATTACAAAGAGCTATATATCTAAATCCAAAGATAATTCATTTGCTTATTTTTTACTAATGAATTCGATCCAAAGATAATTATTTTTTATTTTTAAATCAACAGTCTCCCTCTTTTCTAATGTGGTCATGTACGGAGCTATATATCTAAATCCAAAGATAATTCATTTGCTTATTTTTTACTAATGATTCGATCCAAAGATAATTATTTGTTGTTTTTAAATCAACAGTCCCCCTCTTTACTAATGTGGTCATGTACAGAGCTATATATCTCTAAATGACTAAATGCAAACATAAGCTACACATGTACATGGCGCTCATCCCGTGACCCGTTTGGGCTGCTGTTGCATCTCCACTGACGGCGGCGGGCATGGCACTGCACGGCTTGACCATGGGGGCTCCATCCTGTCCGCGTCCGGTGCCGGCGGCTTGGTCAAGCTCTCCGTCGGCACAGCCGCACGCTGCACAGAGGTCAGAGCCCCGTTCCCCCGTGCTCGTTCAGCTCTGGTGCTGGTGGATTTGCTGAATTTAGACTGAGTTTTTTAGGGGCATTTGGACTGAGTTGAGCTGCTGAGTATCTCTAGTGTAGTCCTGCGTGATATCTCTAAAAAGATCTCATGAAGATCAAGTATGCACCACTGTTCAGTTCATATGTGTTTATCACAGTATATGATAGTTCATATGTGTTTATCACGGCATGTGATTAAAATCTCTCAATGTGCTTCTCAATATCGCTGGCTTGGTAAGTGCAGTTGTAACAGCTCTACGTACATGGTTGCAGACAAAGTACAACTCAGGTTCACAATTTTTCTAGATCTAATGTTTCTGAACCTAGGGATATGTATACAGCTAGTAACTTTCTTACCGACACAATGGTCATGGTCGTGGTCGCGGCAGCAGATGCCGAGGTCTTCACGGCGCCACCGCTCTCCTTCCACGTCTCCACCAAGTTCAGAGACGGTGCGGCAGTGGCGGACCCGTCATCGGCCTTAAGGTCCGTCAGCTTTCACGCCGGCCACGGTGGCCAACCTCGACGCAGGCTCGTCTTCTTCGGCTGTGCAATGGTGGATGCCTTGCTCTCCCTCGAAAACACCATGACGGCCCCCCGCGCTTGGTTTGAGTGTTTTGCCTCCGTGGTCACTGCGGCTGGTTTTTCGCCTAGTGCTCATGATCCAGCACTGTTTGTCCACCTTTCTGCTCGTGGTCGCACTCTTCTTCTATATGTTGATGACATGATCATCACTGGCGATGATCTTGAGTACATTGCTTTTGTCAAGGCTCACCTGAGTGAGCAGTTTTGAATGTCTGACCTTGGTCCTCTTCGTTACTTTCTTGGGATTGAGATTTCCTCCACCTCCGATGGCTTTTTTATTTCCCAAGAAAAGTATATTCAGGATCTTCTTGCTCGTGCGGCTCTTAGTGATGAGTGCACCGTTGAGACTCCTATGGAGCTTAATGTTCACATTCGTGCTTCTGATGGTGAGCCCTTGTCTGATCCGACTCGTTATCGTCATCTTGTTGGGAGTCTTGTCTATCTCGCTGTCACTCGTCCGGATATATCCTATCATGTCCATATCCTGAGTCAGTTTGTTTCTTCTCCCACTTCTTTTCACTACAGTCACCTTATTCGTGTTCTACGATATCTTCGTGGCACGATCTCTCACCGTCTCTTCTTTCCTCGTTCCAGCTCTTTACAGCTCCAAGCCTATTCGGATGCTACCTGGGCTAGTGATCCTTCGGATAGCTGTTCACTTTCTGCTTACTGTGTCTTTCTTGGTGGTTCTCTCATTGCCTGGAAGACGAAGAAACAGACCGCAGTTTCTCGTTCGAGTGTAGAGGCTGAGTTGCGAGCTATGGCTCTTCTCACGGCAGAGGTGACTTGGTTACGCTAGTTACTCGAGGATTTTGGTGTCTCTGTTACTACGCCTACTACACTCTTGTCAGATAGTACAAGCATTGCGCGGGACTCCGTGAAGCATGAGCTTACCAAGCATATTGGTGTTGATGCTTTCTTTGTGCGCGCTGGTGTGCAGGACCATGTTATTGCTCTTCAATATGTGCCTTCTGAGTTACAGTTGGCAGACTTCTTCACGAAGGCCCAGACTAGAGCGCAACATGGATTTTACCTCTCCAAACTCAGTGTTGTAGATCCACCATGAGTTTGAGGGGGGTGTTAGAGTTATATTTATGTTGGCCTTTAGCCTTTTGCATTCTGGCCTTTGGCCTCCCTCTGTACATGTATATATATGATGGCTTTTGCCTCTTGATAATACAATGTTGCATATTTCCTAACAAGAGTGACACTACAATGTGGACCCAACGAGGCAGCATAACTTTGTTTCATTTTTTGTGTGTGCAGGTAATCACTTTGTTTTGTTTTTTTGCTAAAAGTTACCACCATAGTGGTGATGTATTTACTATATAGTTTGGTAAAATGTTATCTACATAATGATAAATACAGACAGACTATGTACCAGTTTCCTGGTTTTTGTTTAGACATCAAGCATGTGCAGCCCAAATCGACTAACCACATGATTGTTTCCGTCAATTTTCCTCGGGCGCGACTATGTCTTGCTGCAAGCGAGATAGAGTCAGCTCTCGCTGTCAGCGGCCTAAATGGGCCAGCCCAGCTCGTGTGAGGCCACTGCCTCTTTTTTTGTTTGTTTGACCTTTTGTTTTCTTTCTTTTTTTACTTTTGTTTACACTTCCAAAAATAAACATATATATTACAAAACAAACTTTTTATAATAATTCAAAAATGTTAGTTACGCATTTGAAAAATGTTTAAGGTGTATAGAGAAAATGTTGACCATGAATACAAAAAATATACAATGGGTGTGAAAACATTTGATCATTTATTTAAAATATGTTAAACAAGTATTTTGAAAAAGGTTTAATCAAGTGTTCAAAAAATGTTGAATGTGTAGAAAAAATATTGACCATATATTTGAAGAATAATGAAATCTTTTGATCATGTATGTGAAAATATGAATCAAGGATTTTTTTTTGAATAAGTATATCAAATGTTTTAACAAGACATTTGGAAAATGTTAAATGTGTATACACAAAATGTTGACCATTCATTCAAATAAATGTTGAACTTGCATTTGAAAAATGTTGATGAAGCATTTGAAAAAGTAAAATGTTCATACAAAAAAGTTGACCATGTATTTGAAAAATGTTGACCATGTGTTCGAAAAATGTTAATCAAGCATTTGAAAAAATTTAAAGTGTGTATAGGAAAAATGTTGATCATGTATACAAAAAATATTAATCTTGTATTTGAAAATGTTAATCAACCATTTGAAAATGGTTTAAAATGTGTATAGAAAAAGTGTTTGCTATGTATTAAAAAATGTTAAATTTGTATTGAAGAAATGTTAAACATGTATTAGAAAAACGTTGTTGACATATACAAAAAATGTAGAATGAAAACAGAAAGAAATAAAGAAAACAAAAAAACAAAAACAAAAAAAGAAACAAAATAAACCAAAAAAAGGAAATGAAAAATAAAATCTAAGAAACAAATCAAAAAAGGTTAGAAAAAAAAAGGAAATGGAGAAGAAAAAAGAAAAGAAACATCCTAGAAGAAGAAAAACAAAAAAAATTAGATTGACCTGGGCTCATTTTGCCTAAATTACAACACGCCCTATTTCTTGAACAGAATCCTGACGGCTAGCACCGTCGTATTCTATCTGGGAGACCATGGTCCGTATCCCCCTCGCGTCTCTCTTTTTCAGTATTTTCTTTCAAAGTGTGAGCGAGTGAGCCGGCCCGTTCCTTTTGAAGCTCACAGCGAGACTTCCTGTGGTCTTGCTTAATGCGAGAAATAGCATTCGTGATTTTCCTCAACCAGCCAAACTCAGCCCTTTGCACACCAACGAAAAGAGGCCCACTACAATTCTTGGGCTGAGGGAACAACAAGCCCATTAAGAAAAACTCAAGAACAAAAGGGACCGGCTAACAAAAGTGTTCAACACCCCCCCCCCCCCCCCCGCCCCCCCTAAAAAAAGTGTGTCAGACACTTCTTTTAGATGTGTCATAATTTGTGCCGCCGCCTCTCCTGGTCGCAGGCGCGGGCGCCCGCCTTCATCCCTAGAGATCTCCAGCCGCCGCCGCACCCTCTCGTGTGCGCAAGCGACCACCCTCCACCACTCCCGGCCTACCCGGCCCAAGCCCAAAGAATATAGTCCACATTGGGAAATAACATTAGATGCATATACGCCACATTGTTTGCGTAATGTAATACTTGTTGTTGTGTCACCTTAAAGAGTAAATGAAAAAGAACCCAAAAAATTAAAGTTTTACAAGAAGAATGAATTTGTGGAATCGGTATTTCCCTTACAGAGGAAAGAAAAAGTTTTTTTTTAATGAATAATAACAAAAATTTACCACAATTTACACGAAAATTACACTTTTCCACAATATGTAAGAATAAACATATATAAAGGAATTTTAGCAAAAAATTCTATTTTCTAAGAAGAAATTAAAATAATTAAAACTAAATCAAAATAATGAAGTTTTCTAAGAAAGAATGAAGTAGTGAAATTGGTATTACCCCTTTGAAGAAGAAAGAGAAGTGAAAAATAAAACAAATAATAATAAAATTTGGACACAATGTACATAAATATATTTTTTTTATAATAGGCGAGAATAAGCATATAATAGTTATGATTTTTTGCAAAAAATAAGATTCCTAAGAAATATGATTAGTGGCATTGGTATCACGCTTTTAAGAAGAAACAATATGAAATAAAAAATAAAAAATATCAAAATAATGAAGTCTTCAAAGAAAAAACAATTAGTGGCATTTATTACCCTTTAAGAAGAAATTAAATGGAAAAACTAAATAAATAATGACAAATTTTTGACTAGATTTACACAAAGATTGCACTTTTTATATGCAAAAAGCATAAATTAAAAGTGTTTTTATGTAAAAAAAAAGATGTTTTCCTAGAAGGATGATTAGTGAGATGTGTATTACCCTTAATAAAAATAAAATAATAAAACAAACTTAAATAATGAAGTTTTCCACGGATAATGAGTTTGTGGCATTGATAAGAAAATGAAAACAAAACTTCAAAATAACTTGCACACAAAAATTGCACTGAATTCCACCTTTTGTAATATGGAAAGTATAAGCATGTAACTGCACAATTTTGCACTCTAGTATAATTTACACACAAGTTTTATAGTACTTGTGTATATACTTACACATGAAAACAAAATGAAGTTTTCTAAGAAAGAATGAATCAGTGTCATTTGTATTACCCTTTAAAAAAAGAAATAATTGCAAAATTGGCACACAATTTACACATAAATTGTGATTTTTATAATATGAAAAAATAGGCATATAATAATGAAATTCTCAAAAATAAAAGCTTTCTACAAAGGAATAAATTAGTAGCATTGGTTTTTCCAAAAAAATAGAAAGATAGTGAAATAAAATTAAAACAAAAACAAATAAAATAAAAATAAAAAAGTTTTCTAAAAAAGAATAATTTTCTGTCATTGGTATTATCCTTTAAAAAGAAAAAAAATGGCTAGAAAGGAATTTCTTTTAATAAAAAAAGCATAATGTTTTTAAAAAGGGCAACATGTAACGGGTTTCAAGCCCAATAAGAAAAGCGACTGACCTTAAACAGGGGCAAGCCAAAATTCAACCCAATAAGCCGTTAAAGGGAAAAAAAAGGACATCATGAATCTTGACAAAGAATTAGTGGTCAAAAAGTCAACCTACCCAATTTTTTTTTTAAAAATGCAACTTAAATATAGAAGTGTAGAATTAAATAGTGCCACACGATTGCAACATCAAACCGTTCCAGCATTAACAAATATACGAGAAAATATAACAATCGAAGTATCGACTAAGCAACAACAAATGAACAGGAGACAAAAACATTTGCACAAGCAAGAAAAATAAATTAATATTATGTCGTGTTGGTCACCTTTTCTTATTAGTACACGAAGACATATGCTTGTCTTTTATCAAAAAATGTCCAACCGAGCCCTAGTTTTGAAGCCCTCATCGATAAGAAACCAACTAAGGAAATGGAATGTGAATCGAAAAATAAACTATGAATCTGTAAAATGGTTAAGCTAGAAAACATTTTGTCGCCGTCGTTTAGAGCAGCTTTTCGTTGGTAACATCAACATGCTTGTGTTTTTCCCCTGAAAAATAAAATAAAGGCATGCTTGTCGTTTGTCTTGTACACAGAGAAATAAAACTTATGTCTTGTCTGTGAAACCAACACAGAGAACGGATTGTGAATCGAAAAAAATGGAATGTGAATTGGCCGAACGGTCGAGCTCGAAATCATCTTTTTTGTCGTCCAGATCATCATCTTATCCCGATGATATTGTCATCGTGCTTATCTTTTCTCCCGCGTAGGCTCCGAAATTTCACATGTCCCATGTTGTGTACACCCGCCAACTTGTTTTTACATGCAATCACTGGCCACCGAGAAAGTTCCAGCTAATACCGTGATCGTTGGATCTCAGATCTAACACATTTGAGAGGGGCCGGTACTTATCTAGTTATAAACATTTTATATTAGAAAAAGAGTGAAGTGTATTATAGATCTCTGAACTATTTCAGAGGAGTCACGTAGGGCCCCGAACTATGCAAATCATCATCTAGATCCTTAAAAGTGTAATAACTGTTACATCCAGATCCAAAATCAATTCAATACTAAAGTAGTCCGATGACCTATACTTTGCCTAGCATAACACACTTACTATACTTTTTGAGAACCTGAATGAATGACGATTTTCATACTTTGAGAACCTATGTGATGCCCTTGAAATAGTTCAATGACCTACTGCGCACTTCACTCTTATGTTAGGATAAAAGTTAAAACGAAAAACAGAGCTTCTGCTGTCACTGACATGCGGGCCACACACCCAACGGCGGCGCACGGCTCTCGCCTCCTCGTCTTAATCCCCAGGCTAGGGATCGTCGGCTGGCCAGCCGTTGATTTGGGCCGCGTAATCTCCTAAACCATGCCATCACAGTACGTCCATGTGACTTGATTACTTGGACCACAACATCACAACACGTCCTTTGTCTCCACAGCAGCCACGCTCCAGCCGCCGTTGTGAGCAAAAGGCAGGTTCTCACTTCCGTGGTGGCACACATAGCTCCGGCGAGAGCCCCAGCTTGCCGACTTGCATGCACCACCCGCACTGCTCAGGTTGCAGCAGCCACGTCGCCGGTCATCTCACAGCAACGTCAACGAGCTTGCCACAGACCGGCCATGGCTACAGCACCGGCATGCTCCGCGATTGCCGCACCAGCAACGACGCTGCTGCGACCATCCCTTGAAGCATGGACGATACTCCGGCGGCCTGACAATGTCCCATTGCGACACCGGTGATGCTCCGGCGGCTCGACAATACTCCGTTACAGCGCCCGATTATGCTTGGGCTGCCCAGCGATGCTCCATTGCAGCGTCGATGATGATCTGGTGGCCCGGCGACACTCCATTGCAACACTGACGATGCTTCGGCTACCTGGCGATGCTCCATTGTAGCGCTGATGATGATCCGGTGGCCTGGCGACATTGCAGCGTCAACGTTGCTCCGACGGCCCGACAATGGACCATTGCAACACCAGTGATGCTCCGGCGGCCCGACGATGCTCCGTTGCAGCGCCGTCGATGCTTTGGTTTCCCGGCACTCCGGTAGCCTGGCAACGCTCCATTGCAGCGTCGACGATGCTCCGACGGCCCGACAATGGCGAGTATTTAACAAAAAACTCCCACATTTCGTGGAAACGTTCCTACAAACTACTCCCTCCGTTTCTAAATATTTGTCTTTCTAGAGATTTCAACAAGTGACTACATACGGAGCAAAATGAGTGAATCTACACTCTAAAATATGTCTATATACATCCATATGTGGTAGTCCATTTGAAATCTCTAAAAAGACAAATATTTAGGAACGGAGGGAGTACCACTTTACAAATTTGTACCGAAAACTACCATTTTCTCACTAATCCTTGACTAAAAACTACCATGTCTAAAAAGAGCCTGATTTGCCTTTTTTAAACGCGTTTCTGATTGGTTGGGCCCACATGTAAGCGTTGACGTGGCACATTAGCGGAGATGCTCCGGCGAGGAGCTAGTCATGGCCGCCGCCGCGCCTGGGCTCGAGCTCAGCCATGGTCGCGCCTCCATGTTCGATTTGTTTGAGAACGCAAGGCATACTTACTTGGTTGAGGACCGGACCAAGGGAGGCGGGGCGGAGGCCGGGCCGCGACGGGTAGCTTCGGCGGCTCCAGCGGCGAAGGGCTCCCGCGGCGACCCGCGGCTCCAGCGGCGAAGGGCGGCGGCGGCGGCTCCAGCGGCGACCCGTGGCTCCAGCGGCTGCCGCGGCGAGCGACTCCAGGGGCGAAGGGCGAAGGGCGGCACCCGCGGCCAAGGGCGGCGGCTCCAGCGGTGAGCGGCTTCCGCGGCTGCACCTGCGGCGAAGTGCGGCTCCGGCTGCACCTGTTGTTAGATTAGTCTAACTCCTAATTAGTTTAGGTTACCGTCAGAAACGCGTTTAAAAGAGACAAATCGGGCTCTTTTCCTACAAACCCCTTCTCCTTATCCCCTCCCCCATTCCCTTCTCCCCCTCACCCCACCTCCCACTCCGCCATGGCCTCCTTCGTGTTCGCCTCCGCCGCACCCTCCACCGCCGCAGCCCTCCTCCGCCCCGCCCCTCCCGCCTCCCGCGGCGGGCTCGTGGGAGCGTGGGCGGCCCCGGTCCGGCGCCCTCTGCGCGCGGCTGCGGCGCAGGGGTCGGCCAACTCCGCGCCGGTCATGATGGAGAGCAAGGTCAAGAAGAGGAACAAGAAGGGCGCCGGCGCCGGGGGCCTCCCCGCCGCCATCGACCTCGAGATCCGGGAGGCCGAGCAGTACCTCGCCACCGACGGGCAGGTGAGCCAGACGCCGACACGGGACGCGCCAGCGCTTTAGGCGGCGGCGCTGTACGGTTCATTTTTCGGTGCGCGGCAGAGGAATCTTTGCCGGAATTAGAAATTAATTTTGTTCGGATTTACGGTGGTACCTTGCGTGGATGATGACTCTGGGTGACAGGTGTTTACTGGTAACTGTTTCGGTAGGAATGGACCATGCGTTGCCAATTTGCCACCACATTGACGGTATACCAGGAGCTGCCCATCTGTAAGAGTGAATTACTGATGGTCAGTTAAGCATGATAATGCTTCTTTTGGTATCCACTGTAATTTAGCTCGCTTTCCTGTGTTCTAATGTACATTCAGTTAAGCATGCCGGCATGTAAGGTGGGCAACCGTCCTGTTATGGATTTTAGCTTGGTTTATAGTGTTGTGCTAAAAATGAGTCTGAATATTTGAACTGCTTGGCAGATGCGGCCGTTCAGCCAATGTCAGTTTGCTGATCATTCTAATGGTTATATGGAGTATGAATTTAAATGAGTGCTATTGATGGTTAATGTATTGAGTGTTTGGTTTGGTTTCAAAGTTTGAACTACTTAGGCTTCATGTGAGAGGAGAATTCGATCTGACATTTAGAGTCATCAGTTTTTGTTTGAAAATCCTGAAATGAGTGTGATAGGTACTACAACCTCCGTCCGGAATTAACTGTCACTGAAATGAGTGTATCTAGACGCGTTTCAGTGTGTAGATTCACTCATTTCAGCAACAGTTAATTCTGGATGGAGGTAGTACTTTCTTCAAGGTGTAACATTTAGCCATAAAAAAAATACTTGCTAGCTTAACATCAAATTCTGGGTCTTGCAAATAATTAGGCTTCTACTGAATATTGGTCTGTCTGACGTTTACATACCTGAATAAGACGGGGGTTTGTCATCGCGGTTATGCGGGATATGCTTGTACTGATATTTTTTGTTGAATTGTGGTGATACCTTGCATGTCTGGGTGAGGCATGTACTAGTAATTGTTCGATACATGCTTTGCTAATTTACCACTACATTGCCTAATATCGAGAGTTTCCCATCCCTAAGGGGAATTATTGCTTATTTGCTATGCACAATCACAGTTTGCCAGACTGCCCGTGCTTCTTTCCATGCATGGTGTGCAGCCGCTTGTCCGTATGTACTAGTTAGTTCGGTTTCCTGTTGTTTCTTATGCATATTCATCAATTAAACTTGCCAGCATGTAAGGTGCGCAGCCACCCGTTCATATATCACAGTTTAGCTTGTTTTGTGTTGCTTCTGATGGTGTTGTGCTAAAAACGAGCCTGAATATATGACTGCTGATTCTCTGAGCAGCTGTGACCATTCAGCTGTTATCAGTTCACTGATCATTCTAATGATTTTACAGAGCTTGGATTTGAATGAGTGAAACCTGTGGTTGAGTTTTTAAGGGCTTGGTTTCCAGTTTTAATCATAGTTTTAAATAGCCGGCTATAGCTCCGCTATAGCCTTTTCAGCAGGGTGCCGCTAAATGGTCGCCTTCACAAATAGCCCGCTATAGCCCGCTTTAGTCCGCTATAGCTCCGCTATAGCTGATTTGGAGGCCTGCCGCTATTTTCCATAGCCCGCTATTTAAATCATTGGTTTTAATTACTTTGGATTCACAATGGCGTGAGACCAATATGCAAACTGACATTTATATTCATTAGTTATTGCCTGGAAATCCTGAAATGACTGGATAGGTGCTACTTTCTGCAAGATGTAGCTGTATAATTCACATGCTGGCTTAACGTCAGTTCTTGGTCTTGCAAATATTTAGGCTGTCTAGCTCATATCATTTGTCCTTCTTTTGACAGGAACCTACTCCAGAAGACTTTCCCTTTGAAATGGTTGATGAAGATGGGATGAGTGTGGTTATTCTTAAAAGGGACTACAAGGACGAGAAGATTGAGGTCATTGTCAGCATGCCTAACATGGAAGGGGATCCTGAGTTTGATGAAGATGACGAGGCCGATGAGGAGGAGGCTTCCAAGGACGAAGACGATGAAGATGAGGGCGGCGAAGATAGCAGCCTTGCCATGAAGGTGATAGTCTCCAAGGGATCTGGCCCGAACCTTGAGTTCACCTGCACAGCCTTCCGCGAGGAGATCACCATTGATGACATGATGATAGCAGAGAAAACAGAGTCTGATGCAGAGAAATTCCCCTTCGAGGGCCCTGAATTCACGTAAGTAAACCACTTCAGGCCCTCACTTCTCCACTGTGACATCGTGTGATGACCCATTGCTGATCAACTCTCTTATTTCTTCTTACTGCAGCGAGCTTCCTCCGAACGTGCAGAAGGGCCTGTTCAAGTTCCTGGAGGTACGAGGGGTGACGCTGACGACCACCAACTTCATGCACGATTACATGATCACCAAGCAGACCAAGGAGTACGTCCGGTGGATGACCAAGCTCAAGGGTTTGGTCCAGCAGTGAGGCTGAACAGATGGCCTTGCCGCGTGACTCGACAGCAAATTTTGGTAGCGTAGCCCTTTTATCACGCGTAGCAAGAGCAGCAAGAACCCTGCGAAACCAGTAGTGTGAAGTGTATCTGTAGTCCTGTATCAGCAGCTAGGCAGGGTGAGTTCCATTTGTGTTCTTCTGGAGCTGGCCGGTGAAAATCCTGTTGAAATGTGGTTACTAGTGGCGATGAAACAAGACTTCCTGAGCTTAATACAAGCTGTGTTACTTCCACTTTTATGCTTAAATATATCCGGTAATGACTGTTGTTAGATGATGGAACAGGGTTTGCTCCCCTTGTCAGTTTAAGCTGGATGGTTTTGTTGTGGGAAAAAGAAAAGAAGAGATAGATTGTGTGTTTGTATTGCTTTTAATTTGTGAAATCGAAATGAATTTGGTGGAGGATTTGATGTAGCCAAAAAAAAAGAAAAATAAATTATGTGTGAGTTATTAGCATGAGGGCAAAAAAAATCGCCCGCGTTCCAACTCAAAGCTCTGTGATCTGGAGCTGGAACATTTTTTGATGACGGAACAGAGTTTTGTGTTGGTCTGGAGCTGGCCGGTGAAAATTTACTACTTTTGTGTTGCTTTGAATAGTGAGATCGAAATGAATTCGCTGGAGAAAAAAAATTTGGCCAGTAAAAGAAGCGAGCACGGGAAGGAGATACCTAGTCCAGCGATCATAGCCACCAGGGCGAGACAGAACTTGATTTGAGTGACAAAAGTAGGCTAATTATTCTATATTGAGGTAATATTACTGAGAGTCACACAACTTGTATAGGACGTGCAGTTTGGTGCTAGATCTTTCAAAATACGGTTTTCTGGTCATCTAACTTGTCATTTGGTGCACATACGGTCAGTCCGGCTGTCCGTGCGCGTATCCGCCGCTGGTCTGGCATGCCACGCATGCACAAGCCCACTGTCAGCGCCCTACACTGTTTCGGAGCGACGTGCGTGTTGATTTTTTTGCACAAAATCCCCTCGAATTATTTTTATTTGCTCAAAAAGTCCCTGCTAACAGTGGCCCCAAACATAATCCTGTAGGCCTCCTCTCATTGCAAATCCCCTGGATTCCCAGATCTCAATGCACAAATTCAGTTAACATGTTCAGTGCGAAAATTCAGTTACCATTAAGGGCCAAAATTCAGTTAACACTGCAGCAGAGAACATGTTCAGTTAAGTAAGCAGTTAAGTCACAATGCACACTTGTCAATACAGCACATAATGTGCAAATAACAATTTCAGTTAACACTTTCACTCACATAATGTGCAGCATATTCAGTACGCATTGTAGCCAAATTCAGTAAACATCTCACAAATGGAAGAGGATTTGGACAATGCCATCTAACGATTCATAAACCCTGAACCGTGAACAAATTGATTAACCACCAGTCCACTGCCTAATATGATGGGCACATTGATTTGATCTTACTTTTTCACACATAAAGCTGCCTCCTTAACTTCCACAAAAACCCTAGCTCGAATTGGGAAACAGGGGAACTAGACCTTCGAAATGTAATGCGTATGGCAAAGATCGGTTACTCACAATACGAACATAAGTGAATGAATCATTGGTGATCGCCCTACCACAGGAAGCCTACCTAGGAGAAACGCGGGCACAGAGAAGTCACCGGGGAGCAGAGGAGAGAAATGGGACAAAAGGGAGGACAAGCTAACCATACGAAGGCGTTGCTTCGCCTAGAAGTCGATGACGCGGGTCTTCCACCTCCTCCTCCGACTGCCGCCATGACGCACTACCTCCTCCGCCTCCGCCTCGTACGATCAAGAGACGAAGCGGTGGAGAGTCAAAATGAATTGCCTGCAATATCGGGGTACCATTCTGCAAATATATACGGGTTGTCTCTTCCCGCCATTGCAAGGACTTTTTTGAGCAAATAAAAATGATTTGAGGGGGTTCTGAGCAAAAATATCCGCGTGCGCATCGCTCCGAAATTCCGTAAATCGCTGACAGTGGGCCCGTGCATGCATGGCATGCCACACCTACAGCGGATACGTGCACGGACAACCGAAGTGACCGTATTTGCACCAAATGACAAGTTACATCACTAGAAAACCGTATTTTGAAAGATCTAGCACCAAACTACACATTCGACGTGAGTTGTGTGACTACCGGTGATATTACCTCTTCTATATTCTAGGAACCAGCATAACTCTCTCGCTCTCTGGTCTCTGGCGCGTGGGCCTCCTTCCATTTCTCTCCCATTCCCTCGATCCCCTCCCTGCCGCTCCCGCGATTCGAAACCCTAGCCCTCCCCTCCGCCGACGCCGCCTCCCACCGCCATGTCCCTCTTCGCCGCGACTTGCCGAGGAGCCATGGGAAAATTAGATCTTTTGTCCCACTTTACTTCTCACTTAGATAATTTGCCCCCCGAGAGGCTGCCGGGTGGGGCCGGGGCCACTGGTCATTGAGACAATCCTGGGGCAAATCATCTAACCCCTTGTAAAGTGGGGCAAATCATCTAATATGCCGGAGCCATGGGGCTCATCTCTGGCGCCCGGCACGCCTCCGCGCCCTCCTCCACCATCATCAACGCCGCCGCCTCTCTGGACGCCGCGCACGCCGGCGCGCGCCGCGCGTGGTCCGACGTCTTCGACCGCACCACCCCGGCGATCGGCGCCGCCGAGGCCGAGATCCGCGCCGCGCAGTACTTCTACGACCTCGCCGCCCCGTCGCTGGCCCGCGCCTCCGCCTCGGGCGCCTCCCGGGAGGGGATCAACCTCAACGTCCGCGCCGCTACGTCTGACCTGATCGAGGGTTCGTTGTCTGTGCTGCGGGCATCGAGCATGCTCCGCGGCGCGACCTCCAACAACCTCCGGGAAGCGGCGTCGAGCTACCTCGACGCCGCCGCCTCCATGCTGCGTGCCTCTGAGACACCGGGCGATTCCGCGCTTTGCCATTTCCGTGCCTCGGCGTCAGCAATTGGTGCAGCTGAAGCCGCTTTTCATGCTGCCCTCCTCGCCCTGTCCGATGATTACCCGTCTCCCAACTCAAGTGGCGCCTCCAGCGGCGATGACTCAGATCTTATCCGCATCATCAACACCCAGCTTGAGTCAGCCTTGAGATCTGATGATCACCGTAAGGTATGATGATGCAAAACTACAGATGTAGCAAGTAGAAGCATGATAAGCAGGAAGAAACTTCTTCGGTATAGGTCGTATGCAAATTTTGCATCTAAATAGACATGTGCACACTGACCAAGCAAACTAGACTATGCAACTGCTTTTAATCATCAACAAAGTTTAAATGCTAGAAAGAATGGACTACAAGAAAAGAGTATATCTTGTAGCAAGCTCCACATGACACCAAGTATATTTCTGGAGATCGAATCGGGCGTGGTTCGTCATTAGGAATCTACATGTTTTGAATCCATGCATAGCAACATAAGTTAGGCTTGCTTGATAATATTTAACTGAGAACAATTAGAGACTACATTAAACACTAACATCTGAGAAATTTTGGACCATCAGGAGTTGAAAAACAGAACAAGTATTTCCCCATTCTTTTGCATATACTGCTCCGCAGTAAGAAAATACAACTAAATCCACTTTGCACCATTCTCCAAAAGCGAAATCTCATATAGTAAAAGCAGCAATACTAAAATGTAGATTGGGAAGAATACGTTAGGCCGCATGTAGAATCTCATATAGTAAAAGCACCCTCCAGACCGGAAGTATTTTCTCTCCCAGTGGTGGATATGGATATCAATTGGGAAGAATCCGTTTGGCCGCATGTAGGAATGCTTTAATGCCCAAAATAAAATAATAAGGTATCCCCATCTCGCTACACTTTGATGTCGCCCAGTTTCACTAGATCGACTCTCCAAATCTGCTTGGATTTAGGAGATTAGAGGATTGTGAGAGTTTTGTTTTATATGTAGTATATACTGCTTTATTTTAAAGTATTGACTGTTGACTGCTTTTTTTAACAGTATATACTGCTATTTTAGGCGGTATATACTGCTTAATTTTATGGAGTGTATACTACTCCCTCCGTCCCATAATATAAGAGTGTTTTTGACACTACACTAGTGTTAAAAACGCTCTTATATTATGGGACGGAGGGAGTATTTGATATCCAAAGTAGCATACGCCGGTTTGTTTCTTTGGATGGAGTATGTACTGATTGTGGGAGCATGGGTTTCACATCTTAGGGAATAGATTTGTAAGATTCTGATAAGCATGTACTGATGTCCAAAGTTATCATGTGGTTTTGTTTATTCAAAGAAGCGTTAACCGTTTTTGTGCAAACAGGTTGATGTCATTCTCACCGACTTCCCTTTCAAGATCTGTGAGAAGAAGGGATATGCCGGCCTAACCTTTACCAGGAACTTTCATGATGAAGAGATTGAGGTATTGGTTTCGGTGCCTGACAATTACAGGTGTGATTCAACAGAGAAGAAGGACGAGGATGAGAGTTCTCCCAAGGCCACCTTTGCTCTCACGGTTACCATCTCCAAAGGTAATGCCCTAAGTATGTTCACGTGCACTGCCTATCCAAGTGAGATAGGGGTAAACACGTTATACATGAGGCTGACCGCAGGGGATGATGAGCAAGAGGAGTATACTCTATCTTTTGAGGGCCCCGAATCAAAGTAATAACCTTAACTCAAGTACTCAACTTTGTTATTTGAATCTATAGCATGGGCTGTTATCTTATGACTATTTGCTTGCTGTTTGGTACAGCCAACCATTGCAGATGCTGTCCCAGAGATACTTGGAGCTGCGTGGTGTCGCTTTCATGAACTCTGTCTTTTTGGACCAACTCATGAGGAACAAGGGTGTCGTCGAGAGGATATTTTGGTTGGGTAAGCTTAAAGAGTTCGTTAGGCCATCAAAGTGAACGTGATCGTCAGGTGGAAACATGTGAAGCATTAAACTCTTGGATAAGTTATGTCTTGTCAGCATGCCAGTTTTGTAGAAGTATCGCCTAGTACTTGTTGTTTCTGTTTTTTTGGCCTGTGTTGACTAGTTATTGGTTTTCTGAATTGAAGGAAGGATATGGTAAGTTTGTCTCAGGAGTCAGGAGTATGATAAGTGCCTGCTTGATTGTTTGGTTGGTGTCACTGCATGATGGAGTTTGACTAGGGTAGTAGATGACATAATGAGCAAATTAAATAGTATCATTGAGTCACTGATAATCTGGTCTATTAGTTGGGTGGGTCCCTTGCAATATAGTGCCTCTGTTTTGGGATTGATGTAAAGAATGATTTGGGGGACACTTAGTGACAGATACATCAGTAGCAGCAATGTCGGGAGATGTAGGTGAGAAATAAGTATCATTTGCAGTGCGTCACATTGACATGGGCTAAGAAACATCAATTAGGATACGTAGTAGCTCATGTGCTTAAGAACCTCCACTGTTAGAGGGTAGTGGGGTTATATATCACGTACTGATGATGATCAAAGTTTTATTTTATTTTATTTTGAGCAGTATGATGATCAAAGTTGTGCTCTTGCATCAGACTGCCTGTTGTGGTTGCCAAAGCTAAGTAGTGTTTGTGTACACCACCCAGTTGTAATTCCTCCGTCGACAAGTTGCTTGGTTGTTTTGACATGGTCTAATTATGCATGCATGGTTTTGCATTTCCCTTTTCATAGATAGTAGCATCTTCCCTTCTTTTTTATGTTCAATTGAGAAAGAACAGGATTGCAGCCATTCTTCATGAATGTTGTCTTGTGAAAAAAATACTGATGGTGATTTGTGCCCGAGAGAAGATGTTTTCGCAGGGCAGGTGAAGCGAAGAGGAATCTTTTCATTTCTCCAGTTGGGCTTCTACTTGACAGATTCTTCAGGCTACCGAGTCCCCAGGGATCAGCTCTGTAGCTCTCTCTTTGGCTCGGTAGGGCTAACAGTTGTTCTCCTCCTACTCAAGCCTTTTCTTTTCTTTCTTTCTCTTGTATGAATAAATGATATTCTAGTGTGCTTTCTTCCTCATTCTGCTCTGTTCTCTGATTCTAATTGACAAAATTCTGTATTTCGCAAGCTTTTTATCCCGATAGTTATGTTTATTTGTTTTTCTGCTTAACTTTGTGTTTCACAATCCAAAATCTGTGTATTATTATAATGCAATTATATGGTTTATCTATGCCAGTTTTAAAGAACCAATGCAACAAAAGGGCTTATACATTTTGTCACCAAATCAGGCATTTTTTTAGGGGTCAAATCTTGAACTTGGATGATTTTTATTCTACTACAAAATGTGCACTTCTTTTCTGGAGGGGCTGTTCTGCATGAATCCTAGTATGATTTTGTAATGAATTTGAGAGGGTTTACTTGGACGATTTTTTTATTCTACTACAAAATGTGCACTTCTTTCCTGGAGTCGCTATTCTGCATGAATTGTAAGATTTGTAATGAATTTGAGAGGAAAAATGATTCACCTTGGGTGATTGCAGTGAATCCTGGAGATAGGAAAACAATACAAAAACATTGTGCCCATGATTTCTAATCAATATAAATCAATTCTCGAGATAGCAGTGAATCCCGTTGATAAGAAAACGATACAAGAACATTGTGCCCATGATTTGTAATCAATCCTGGCGTTAGGAAAACGATGCACATCGAGCCTATGATTGTGCTTATGGTTTGTAGTGAATCATGGGGATAGAACATAATGCACATCGAACGACAGATTCAGAGCGATGCGCTGGTTGGGTCGTGTGCTTGCCACGTGCCGCTCTCATCTTGCTGTCCTTACCTTCAACGTTAGACTGAACTGACCTGATACGAACCATTCTCCTCTCCTCGCGCTTACCTTGAATGTCAGAACGACCAGACCTGATAGGAGTTCACGGTTGTGGTCGTCGATGCTGCAAAGGGATGGTTCGTCGTCCTTACCTTGAACGTCAGAGCAACCAGAGCTGATAGGAAATTGTCGACATGGAGCAAGAGGATGCAAGCGGCCTTAGTGATGCTACAAGCAAGCAAGAGGGTATAGTGTTGCAAGCGATGCGCATTGCTGAAGCGGCATCAGGATGTTGCGAGACGTTGCGGGCCGGCGTGCGGTGGTGAGAGATGGGCAAGACATTTCTTTCTTCGTTGGCGAGACAAAGAGACAAAGAGACAAATCGAGCAATGAAGCCGACGCAGTGAGGCGTTGATCTGATGGCCATCGTTGCTGCGATATAATGACGTTGTGTCGAAGTCAGCCCAAGTGTGGATTGAGTTAGGCTGTAGATCGTTCAACAATGAGCTCGTCGAGCCAGCGAGGCACAGAGGTACATAGCACAGGGCGTTGCCCATGTTGTCATTAGCCATCTCAGCTGCCAGATGCCGTGAGGTAGTCGTTTAGCCAATTGTCTGGCTTGGAGTCCCCAAAGTATTTTTGGACACCTCTCTGACTATAAATGATTGTGGGAAGGGGTGTGTTATCACCTCGTACCCGAAACGACGGTGGAGCTATGCCGGATGTCAGGGCGGATGGGCGCGACACCGGGGCCTTGTAGTTTTTGCCATAGCGCTCCATCTCGCGGGCTTGTAGGTGGTCGTGGAGGTCGGGATGGTAACCCAGGAGAGGTGCTCGGTTCTGCGCTGGGGCGGCAGAAATGGATTGATGGAGATTTACGGCCTCAACCCCTGGTGGGGC
Source organism: Thinopyrum elongatum (assembly GCA_011799875.1). Taxonomy (NCBI): domain Eukaryota; kingdom Viridiplantae; phylum Streptophyta; class Magnoliopsida; order Poales; family Poaceae; genus Thinopyrum; species Thinopyrum elongatum. The sequence continues at coordinate 52,056,702 of CM022299.1, read as the reverse complement.
CTCCAGCCGTGGTACCGATCCCTGGCGATTGTTCCGCCTCAACCCCTGATGATATGCTATGTTGATGTTCAAAGAAAGACAAATGCCCATGATACATGATTTTGTAGGGAACACCTTCGAGTAGCATATGTTTTGCGGAATTAATGCTGGTTCATTTTAGTTCCGGCAAATTTCAGGCGCTCGATATGTCCGGCTTTTGGCAAAGGTCATGTCGAAATTTTCCGTAAATTTCGGCATGACTTGTGCTAGAAAGTAGGACGTATTGAACGCCCGGGATTTGCCGGAATAGGAATTAAACAACATTCAGGCAAAACATAGGTCATTTTTTATATCAATACTCGACATGTAATGTTAATTGACTTATGCTTAGGGTTGACTTTCAGTCTGTTGGGGCTCCTTGTGTGACTTTCAGTCTGTTCTTGAAGGAATGATCCTGACTGTTGTTGTGGGGGTCGTTTCCCTCTTCTTCTTCTTGTGATATACCTTGGTAATGCATGAAAGAAGGGGGGAAGCGGCCATCACCGACGATCGAAATATCAGAGAGGGAGTGTCCACCATATACGGTCGAAATATCAGTGAGGGAGAATCCCAACTGTTGTCGTGGGGGTCGTTTCTCCTTCTTTCCTGTGTGCTAGACCTTTTGGTAATACATTCGAGAAAGAAAGGAGGAGATACCATCACCGACGAACGCAATATCAGAGAGGGAGTGCCCGCCATATACACCACTAGAGATGAGAGTTTTTCAAGGGAGACTTGACAGATCGAAAGTCAACCCATGCTGAATAGTGATCTGTGTGTTGAGTTCCTTGTATTTGTCGTCAATATTTGATCTTTAAATTATGAGCACAAGAAATTCTGACGACGATAGGATCCCCGAGTGCGATGATTGCACCGACGACGGGGTTATGTGCGACAGGCCTCACTTGGACAACGGTAGATGCTTCTCCCTCACGCTTAAGGAGGGCTTCGAATATTTTACGGTTATGTAACTTCAGTGGCACATATTTCTTCTTAATTAAGCATTGCTTAAGATTTTCACATTAAAGTGTAATTTCCATTTTGGATAATTCGATCAGTGAATACCCTGCTATACAAGATCTTATGTCCTAGAGAAGCTCTCTTTTGAAGAGATGTACAAGGTGGACACGAAGAAAGCTCACCTTAAAGCGAAACATGGTTTCATTTTTTAGGTTAAGATCATAAATGAAGTAAGTCACACGCATTTTGGATGTTCAAATTGGAAAGGATTATGCAAGGCCTACGGATTTCAGAAGGATATGAAAATAACCTTTGATATTGGCATCCCTGAAGATAGAGACATTTGGGTGGATCTGGACATGATTCCAATTCTACCTCCGTGTGAGTTTGTTAAAAAAAATTGTTAAATAATCTATGTTGCTTATCTAAACATAGTTATTATTCATCCCTACTAAACTTTTTTTTTATAATTGACAGCTTATTCCTTTCTTCCAAAGATACACGAAAGATAATAGACGAGACCTAATCAGTTATGGCTCAAAGCTAACTTGGGAGGAGAAGAATTCTCTTGTCTCCTTCGTTAATTATGTTCTGAAATTCAAGATCATCTTTGGAGTTGGCCAAAATTAGGATACGTGCCACTAGTCCACAAGTTGAGAGATGGTAACATTAGTGCAAATATCATGGTAAGATATTTTTTACTATTTTGTCACTAGTCCATCTTTTTCATACATTCTTCTGAAGTAAACTACATTGATAACTACTCACACATTATGTTACTATTATGTTCTTCAACAAAAGCTCCCGAATGATGTTGTGTCTCCGCTGCTGTATGTCAAAGGTGAGATGACAATTATTTATGTACGACCATGGTCGGAGGGTCTCAAATATCCATACTCGACTTCTCAAATAGATGGAGGCCTCAAAATCAAAGGTTGGAGAAAAATAGTGACTGAGTGAAGGCCACAAATTGGAGACCGGTGGATCTCTATGCTCCATAATGGAGATGGAGGGTTTTTCTTGTTTTATGCTATTTTACCTGAGAGAGAGAGAGAGAGAGAGAGTAGGTCATAATACTTGTCATGTTCTAGGAAGTTATTTACCTAAACGATAACAATTAGCTAGTACTAGTTAACTTATGATGATCATTATGGTGAGACATTGTTATAACACTACGAGGATGATGAGTTGTTATATGACTATGATGATGATGAGTTGCTTTTTTTTGCAGGATAATGATGAGTTGTTATATGACTACGATGATGATGAGTTGCTATATGAACACGATGATGATGAGTTGTTATATCATTGCTATTGTATAAAAATTTGTATAAATATAGTATAAATATAAAGAAATAAAATATGCAGTAATAGTAGTGGCATGGGGTAATAACCAGCACTGCTGCTATTTAGCAATAGCACGGGTCCTACCCCACACTACTGCTAACACTAGTAGTAGTAGTAGCGTTGGGTCAGGCCTGCGCTACTACTAAAAGTTAGTTGCAGCACACTAGCAGTAGCGCGGGCCCCCACGCTCCTGCTAGGCCATTGCCCCGCGCTACTACTAGGGTTTTCCCTAGTTGTGGCCCCTCTGACATATTTTTGCTCCAGTATTTTTAATATATTCCAAAATAATTCTTCAGAAAATTCCACATCGATTTGAGCTCTAGAGAATTGCTATCTCTACTGTTACTTTTTTAGGTCAGATTTTTAGCTGTCGGTATTCTCCCTCCTTGATATATCTTGCATTTTAAGAGAGAAAAGACATAGGAATTACATCATATTGTGAACTATAACATACAAATAACCTAAATAACAGTAGATAATTATGATGCAAAATGGAGGCATCACATAGCTAATTAATTGTGCAGCAAAGAAACTTCAAGAGATTCAATTATATTCAATGAACAATCTGATCATAAATCCACAATTCATCTGACCCCAAGAAACACCACAAGAATTACATCGGATAGATCTCAGAAGAGAGCATGGTACTGAAGATCCAAGGCAGAGAGAGAGAGAGAACCATCTAGCTACAACTATGGACCCGTAGGTCCTGAAGGAACTACTCACACATTATCATGGAGGCCGCAAGGTTGATGAAGATGGCCTCTCTAATGGTTTCCCCCTCCGGCAGAACTCCGGAATGGGGCTCCAGATGGGATCGCTTCGGAACAAAGGCTTGTGGCGGCGATAAAATTGTTCTGGATGGCTCGCGAAGGGTTTTGAGATTTATGGGATTTATAAGCGGAAGAATTAGATCAAATAGAGGCTCAGGGCCTCCACATAGACAGGTGGTGTCAGGGTTACGATCCTGACAATGAGTACTAGGGGTACGAATAAGGGTTACGATCCTGCAAAGAACCTAGCAGAACAACGCCACCCTTGCCCCACATACACACTAAGCTCATGTTCAATATCTTTGGTAGGAGCAGAGCCCGCAATAATGGTGAGAACAATGTTGTAGATTTTCTCCCTAGCCTGCCTATCAACATTGAAGTCTTGGATGTAGTGAAAGCCTTGCCCCTTGGACTGGAAAGCACACATCACAGGCACATACTCCCACAGAAGAAATTCAGTGCAGATAATGGACAGATGCCCCTTCTTCTTACATCTAACACAAAGAGCTTGAGGGCATCTAGCTGTAACATGCCCTAACAGATTGCAGATCTGACAGGCCTCACGGGGGGGGGGGGGGGGCGATGTTACCAGTTTGAGCAGTAGGATCACGAGCACGCGGCGGGGTAGGGTTCCTGCCGACGGCACGAGGAGTCATGTCTCCGCCGTCTCCTCCACCACAGCGCTCCTGACGAGGAGGAGCAGCATCTTGTGGGGAAGCCAAGCTGCTGCCGCCCCCACCCCACCGCTCCTGGTGAGTGGAGGCAGCCTGCATCCCATCAGCCGCCTCATCCCATCTTTCGAATCCGGAATCACCAGATCCGGAAACTCTCGCCGTCGAGGAGTTCCTCGTCTCCGCCTTGCGCTTCCAAACATGAGAATCGAAGCTGCGTCCGCGGCCATGGTCGAAACGAATGACTCCACGGCCATGGCGGCCCGCACCGAATCCGTCCCCTCTCATCTCAGCAGATCTACTCGCACGAGGCAAGGTGGGTGAAGGGGGGAGGGGAGGGGATGCAACTACTTGAGCAAATGAGCACACATCGCCATGGATTTTACCCTCCCACCACACAAAGGATTGATGAACCCTAGATCTGGCGGGCGGGGTGGTGTTCCAGAAGTGGGCAAGACACTCGTCGAGATCCAGAATGGGGGATTGGGAGCGGCTGCGCGTTTAATACCTGATTCAGCCCCCGAAACCCTAGCGTCGCTCGATCCATGGCGGTCGGATCTCCCTTCCACCACGTGTCAGGCATCGACCCCATGGTGGACCGGTCCACGCCCAAGGACCCCCGACCCATTTGTTAGGGGGTGGAGGTAGCGGCGCGTGCGCGGACTCGTGTGCCCGGCTCTCTTGTGCACCGCAGCCGACGTGGCACCCTCCCCGTTCGCCGGCACGGCTGTATCGCGCGACGGCGCGTCCGCTCCTCCGACCATCGCAACAGTCGCCGGAATCCTATCACGAACCCTAGCAAAATGGCACGGGAAAGAGATGATGTCTCTGATATCAATCGACTCACCCTCGTGAAGGAAGCGCGCGTCCACCATACCCCCACGCTCGTTGAGAAGCACGAGACGGAGCGCCTCACGCCGTTGGCCAGCGAGATCCGCTGTGCGACCTCGAGGTCCGCTGCGAACGTCGCCCGCCATGTGCTCCATAGCAGCCGGTCGGCTCTATTCTGTCCGCATTCTCGGATGAATCCTAACCCAGTAGTATCAGAACTGGATCTGCAGTAATGTGGGGGGAAGAAGGAGGTCACCAGTCCGCTCAAAACTCGTGATGCTGGCAAACGAAAGGCCGGTCATGCAATAACAAAACAGCTAGCCTTCAAGGATGACTGCAGGAGATGACCTGAGCAAGAATAAGGACAATAACTCCATGTTGGTAGACGTCCCAGTAGGTGAAGAAGATATGAGCGGAAATAGGGAAAGACACTCTGGTGGAAAGGCGGGAAACAAGAATCAGAAAGAAAAGGAGAAACAGTGTGAGAATAATTCAGAAAATAAGGTGCTGGGTAATAGCATGGAAAAGGAAGGAAAGTCAGAGGGCAGGAAAGGTAAGATATTTAAAAGAAAGCAAAGGGAGGAGAAGGGAGTTAACCAGGAGAGCCTGGTAATTGTGATAGGGAAGAGGAGTGGAGAGGACATGGAGGTGGATGACGTGAACACACCAAAGAAGAGTAGGATGAAAGATGGAGAAGGGAGTGTGGAGGAGGGTGCTACAGCTAACACAAATGAGGAGGGGCTGCCGGAGCAGTCCTGCCAGACCCAATGAAGCTGATCGTCTGGAATTGCCGGGGGTTGGGGAACGGCCCGGCAATTCAAGGTCTTCTGGACATCTAGAAGAAGGACCCCGATGTACTATTCTTGTCAGAGACAAAGATGGTACGGGACATGATTAACTGGTTGAGGTGGAAGCTAGGCATGCCGCACATGGTGGTGAAGGATTGTTGTGGCAATGGGGGTGGCTTGGCACTATTTTGGAAGAGAGAGGTTGAGGTGAAGTTGACTGGTTTCTTGTCTAGGTATCATATTGACACTGAGATAACTGATCAAGATGGCTTTGTGTGGCGGTTTATGGGTATATACGATGAGCCGAAAATGGAGGAAAAGGAGAAGACATGTGTGACGACCCCGGCTTAATCGTGCACTAATCATACACGCAAATGCACATGATTAAGCCTAAGGACTCACTTGAAGATATCACAACACAACTCTAAAACATAAATAAAGTCATACAAGCATTATATTACAAGCCAGGGCCTCGAGGGCTCGAATACATAAGTGTGATGACAAACAAGCATCAGCGGAAGCATCAGATATCTGGGTACAGATATATCACAGAAAAGGAGATAAGCCTCTAGAAAGGCGGGGTAAAATAAAATACTACGATCGAAAGGCGTAGGCCTCCTGCCCAGGACCCTCCGATCCTACTCCTGGTCGTCGGTCGGCTCCTCGTAGAAGTACTCGCCGGGAGGGTAGTAGTAGTAGCCGTCGGCGGGGGCTGCTATCTCAGGGACTCCGTCGTCTGGAAGCAGCGAATGGATATGTGGGAAAAAGAAAGCAAAGCAAACGTGAGTACTCATCCGAAGTACTCAGCAAGCAAGGATCTACACTACATATGCAACATTATCAAAGGAAGGCTGTATATGTGGACTGGGCTGCAGAAATGCCAGAATAGAGGGGAAAGCCTAGTCCTATCGAAGACTAGCATCTTCAACATCTTCAGCAGTCTTGCAGCATTAGAAGAGTGCAGATTAGCATATTGTAAAGTAGTAGTAACGTCATCAACCTCGCCCAGAGATCCTTTCTCGACTCCCTGCGAGAAAGCAATCCCAGAGCCATACTATCCAGTTATCATCTCATGTTCTAGTTGTACCGATCGGGATACAACTCCGAGTGTCTGTTACCGTAGGATAGGCTATCGATAGATTAGTTCTTCCCTGCAGGGGTGCACCAAGTTACCCACCACGCTCGCTTAACTCCGCCCGGACACACTTTACTGGGTCATGCCCGGCCTCGGCCAAACGATACGCCGCAACCCGACCGAATACTTAACAGAGAGGTCAGCACACCGGACTAAACCTATGCCCCCAGGGGTCTTGGGCCATCGCCCCGGGAACTCCTGCACGTTGCGTCAGGTGGCTGAAAGCAGACCTAGCAACCCCTTAATACAAGCGCGGTTGCGTGACCAGTCCAATCCAGCGCGCGCCGCTTAGTCGCTGACGTCTATTAAGCTCCGGCTGAAGTATACGACGTAGAACGCCCATACTATGCCCACGTGATGGTTAGTGCTATCAGGCCAGAGACCCCTCGGATCAAATATCCAAACCGTTAATGGATTAGGAACGCGCGGTAACGAGCAGAGACTCATGATCAATGTGACCCCGTCGCCCCGTCTCGAGGACTTGCGGCAAGGGCTAGGAATGCCCGGCCACGCCTCGTATTTATCTCGCGGGCACCCTCCAGGTCAACCCGACTCCACATCACTCGCAATTAAACTCGCGCGGGTACCCCTCAGGGCCGACCCGTCTTTAGTAACATGGTACAGTGTAAAGTCAAAGTCACCATAATAACTGTGTGTCTAACACCAAGGAGGAACCCTGAGGAATCACCCTCGATGGAATCCCACCTGATGTTATCGTCAAGGTGAACGAAGGAGGAATCACCCTCGAGGTCCACTCTTGAGGAGTTACTCGACAATGTCGTTACCGGGAATGGAGATGGAGGAATCACCCTCGATGACCATAACCGTTAAACTAACCTACAAGGTTAACATCAGAAGTGCTGGCGAGGTATCACCCTCGGCACTCGATAGTAACCCAATAGTGTCGAGTAACTAAGGGGGGGGGGGGAAGTGATGTGCGGTGCCGGGGCCTGGTCTTCAATCCCGTTGATCGGGTCTTCTGAAAATCCAGCGGGGCAGTCGGGATAAAGTGGGGGTCTCTGTCGGGTCTCTACCCAGCCTATACTAAGCAGTTTAGGATAAGCAGGAAGGTAACAAAGCAGGTTACAATAAACAGGCTATGCAGCAGATATAGGATAACAGTAACAGAAGTAACTTCTAATGCAAGCGTAGGAGAGAAGAGAATAGGAGATATATGCATGTTCAAAAGGGGGGGTGCTTGCCTGGTTGCTCTGCGGCAAGGGCAAGGTCGTCAACGGTGTCGTCGGGGACATAGTCGTACTCCGGAGCTGCGTCTGCCTCGAGAGCTACGTCAACGTCGGGGTCTACCGAGAGAGAAGAGGGGGAAGAAACAGGTAAACATAATGCAAACAGATGCAACGCAGGGCATGCCATGCTATGATGCAGTGCAGGGTTGCCTAAAGATGCATCTAGGTCCTTTTAGTTATTTTTAGGATTATCGTGGGATTTGTTAACCGGTATGTGTGCACTATTCATCTATCGGAATCGTCTCGGAGTTACGAGTTCTCCTACATAGGGGGTTCCGACATGGAAACGGATGACACGATCAAATTCGTCTCGTCGTTCTGAGCAACTTTCATGTTTTAAGTTTTTCAATCTGAGCTACGGTTTAAAAGTTATTAATTTTCAAAGATTAAATGAATTTCTGGAATTATTTATTTAACAGAAAAAGAAGATATGACGTCAGCATGATGCCATGCTGACATCAGCAGGTCAACAGGTCGGCTGACCAGTCAAACCTGACATGTGGGTCCAGTGGGACCCACATGTCAGCCTCTGTTAACTAACAGAGTTTAATTCTAAACTAAACATGGTTATTAGAGGTGTGGGCCCAGCCTGTCAGTGAGTAATTAGTCTACTAACTGGTTTTTATTTATTAAATCATTTATTAGGTTAATTAGCCGAGGGGGTCGCACATGTCAGTGGCTGGGTTGCCCAGTCAGCACGTTGACTGGGTCAACCCAGTCAACAGGCCCCCCCGGACCCACTGGTCGGCGACCCAGGGGTGGGACCCACCGCGCACGTCGGCCGCGGCGCCGGAGATAACTCCGGCGACCATATGCGCGGCGGTGCGTCGCCGGAGCTCGTCGGAAATGCGCTACAGGGGGTTGTTTCGCGCGTAGCTAGGTTCATTCGAACGGGCTTTCGTTCGCGCATCGTTCTGTGGCGGCGGCTTGACCGGAAATGGCCGGAGACGGCGGTGGCGAGCGGCGGAGCGGGCGCCGGAGTTCGGCCTCTAGTGGAAATGGAGCTAGGAGGCACGGGGTGACATGCACGCGTGCTCACAGGACCCGCACGAGCTCCAGGAGCTCGATGTTGGGCTCGGACGAGCACGACGGTGACTGTGGTCACGGCGGCGAGATGCTCTGCGGCGGGGAGCTCACGGCATCGACGGCAGCTAGCTACATGCGACGATGGACAGCGCAAAGCGACGGAGAAGGAGATGGGAGCTCACCGAGCGGTTACGAAAAGCCTTCGTTAGGTTAGTAGCAGCAGGGGCTCGCCGGAGATGGAGGAGATCGGCGGCGTCCCGAGGAAGAAGACGACGCGCCCGGGCGTTGCGGTGCTCCTCAGCTCTCTCCTATCACTCAAGAGGACGTGGTCGTCCACGGCGCTCCTCCCTGGCACCTCCAGACGACGCGGGGAGGCCACTGGCCGCGGTGGTGCCGTAGCGAGGGAGAGAGGGGAGAGTGAGCGGGTGAGGACGGCGGAGAGGTGGAGGGGTCGACCTTATCCCCTCCACGGCTACTGCAGCGTCGCCGTGTCGGCGTATCGTTGGCGCGCGCCGCCGCATCCACGGCTGTGCCGGCACGCGCGAGGGGAGAGAAGGAGATGGGCCCAATGGGCTGTGGTCGGGGCACTGTGCACTAAGGCCCAGTGCACAGTGCCTCGTTTTATTTTTCTGTTTCTGTTTTGATTTTTATTTTATTTCTTTTCTGTTTTGAAATAGTTAGGCCACTTGTGCTCTTTTATAAAATATGAGACTTGACCCAAATATTTCCATACAATATTACTTGTCGCCAAAAACTTGTTCGGGCAAAGTAGGATTTTATTTGAATTTGATTTAATTATAAATGATTTAAATAGTGCTGTTTCATGTTGTTGAAGTCATCTAACTAATCCAAGTATCATTGTGTATATTTTTAATAGTGCTTCTTGAATATTTGCTATTTAGTGAACATTTTTCCAACAGTGCTTGAGCAAATTTATTTTGCACTTTTGAATTTGAGTTGATTTTCAGAGAAATATTTGAATTGTTTAGATTAACCACTATGACTAGGCATTGCGAATGATATGACTTGGCATTATTAGCAGTTGATCACAGTGGCTAATACACAGGGGTGTTACAACATGAAAACTTTTGTGTACCCTTAAGAACCAGAATAATAAACCATGGTTGTGTGCTGCTGATTTTAACGATGTCTTGTTTTCATGGGAAAAAGAAGGGGGGGGGGGGGGGGGGGGGGTACATCGGTCACAAGCATGCATGGACAGGTTCAGAAAGGCCTTGGAGGACTGTGAGCTTCATGATCTTGGATTTATGGGAGATGTCTTCACTTGGCGGAACCATAGCCACACTGCTGATCGGTACATTCAGGAAAGATTGGATATGGCTGTTGCTTCATAGGGTTGGAGAGATAAATACCTGACTGTGATAGTGGTGAATGGTGACCCACGTCACTCAGATCATAGGCCAATTATTATTGATACACATGGAGCAGCAGAAAGAACACGACGCCCAGCTCAGAACACGATGCCTCGATTTGAAGCGAGGTGGTTTGAGGAGGAGGGGTGTAAGGAGGAGGTGAGGGAGGCATGGGAGAGGGAGGCAGTGCAAAATAATAAGGAGGTAGTAGGATCGGTCCGAGGGGTTCTGAGTGAGCTGAATAGCTGGAATAGAAATGTCCTTGGGGATCTTGAAAAGAGAATCAGTCGACTGAAAAAAGATCTTGAAGGTTGGAGGAGGAAACCCATTGGGCCAGAACAAACTAGAAAGGAGGAGGTCCTCCGATACAAGCTGTCGAGGCTAGAGGAACAACTTGAACTCTACTGGAAACAGCGGGCTCACGCTCATTGGATGAAAAGCGGCGACCGAAACACAAAATACTTCCAGTCCTATGCATCATAGAGAAGGAGGCGGAATAGGCTCAAAAAGTTGAGGAGGGAGGATGGAAGTGTGGTGGAGGGAGAGGAGGCCATGAAAGATGTGGTGACTAACTATTTTATAAGCCTCTTTACTTCTGCTGCAGGTACCCGTATAGAGGAGCTCCTGGGTTGCATTGACCCTTGGGTAACACCGGCAATGAATGAATTGCTATGCAAGGAGTTCACTGATAACGAGGTCATAGAGGCTCTGAATAGTATTGGCGATCTTAAGGGTCCGGATGGTATGCCCTCTTTGTTTTACAAGAAATGTTGGGACGTAGTGTGAAAGAAAGTGCTTTTTGAGGTTTTGCATGTGTTAAATGGGGGACCTATGCCAACAGGATGGAATGATACATGTGTTGTCCTAATCCCGAAGACAAAGAACCCGGAGAGTATGAAGGATTTGAGGCCTACCAGCTTATGCAATGTGATGTACAAGTTAATATCGAAGGTACTTGCTAATAGGCTGAAGCAATTCCTAGCTGAAATTATTTCGCCAAATCAAAGTGCATTTGTAGCAGGCTGCCGCAACGGACAACATTTTGCTTGCTTATGAATGTACACATTACATGCAGAACAAGAGTGGAGGCAAGGAGGGGTATGCAGCAATCAAGCTAGACATGAGTAGGGCCTATGATCGTGTTGAATGGGATTTTGTTGAAAAAATGATGCGAAAGATGGGATTTGATGAGATGTGGATTAACAGGATCATGGTGTGTATCACATCAGTCAAGTACAGATTTAAGGTGAATGGTGATTACACGGATGAAGTCATTCCGCAACGAGGCCTGAGACAAGGTGACCCACTCTTCCCATACTTGTGCGGAGGGATTTTCAGCCTTGCTAAATAAGGCGGATCATGATGGTAGTTTGAGGGGAATCCAGTTGTGCAATGATGCTCCAAGACTCAACCATTTATCGTTTGCAGATGAGTTGTTGGTACTAATGAAAGCCAAGTGCGAAAGTGCCACAAATCTGCAACAAGTGCTAGAACTATATAAGAGTTGTTCGGGGCAGACAATAAATTTTGATAAGTCCTCTGTTATGTTCAGCAAGAATACTAGTCATGCAGATCGTCAAGGGATGTTGAATGTTGTTGGTATACGTGGGGAGACAAGGAATGAGAAGTATTTGGGCCTCCCTGTGTACATAGGGAAGTCAAAGAAAAAAAATGTTTGAGTATCTTAAGGACAGAATGTGGAAGAGAATACAGGGATGGTTAGAGAGATTACTCTCAAAAGCGGGAAAAGAGGTTCTCATCAAGGCGTGTGCCCAAGTTATACCCACCTTTGCAATGTCCTGCTTTGACTTGAGAAAATCATTGTGTGAGGAAATGGGAAGTATGATCTGTAGGTATTGGTGGGCTCAACAGGATAAAATGAACATGGTTCATTGGTTGAGCAGGGAACTTTTAACCAAGCCAAAAAGTAAGGGAGGCTTGGGTTTCAGGGAATAGCATGGCTTTAATCTTGCAATGCTTGCTAGGCAAGCCTGGAGAATGCTGATGGTTCCGGACTCACTATGTGCTCGCGTACTGAAGGCCAAGTACTTCCCCACATCAACGATCCTAGAGGCAGTAGCCACACCGGGTATTTCTTACACATGGCGAAGCATACTGAAGGGTGTGGAATGTTGAAGGAGGGCATTATTTGGAGAGTGGGCGACGGCACTAATATTAGAATATGGGATGACCCATGGATTGCCAGAGATGGAACAAGAAAGCCAATCACGCCTCGCGGACACTGCCTCTTACAAGGGTTTCTGAAGTAATCGATCCTGAATCAGTAAGCTGGGACCAGGCTCTTGTCCGGGACACTTTTTGTGCAGAAGACGCCGAAATCATCTTGGCTACACCAATCATAGAGGACTTTGAGGACTACTATGCATGGCACTATGACTGTAAGGGGCAATTCTTAGTTAAGTCGGCTTACCAAGTGTACATTACTGATGAGGACATGACTATCTTGGATGCGACCGAAAATATTGCATACATGCATATTGGTGAGGTGATTTCTAATGCAAACTATGCAATTATTTATTTATGTTATCCAAGACAAAAATACTTCACAGATTTTTGTGTCATGTCTAATTGCAGGTGTATGGGACATTTGTACAATCCACGTATGAAGATATGGGAAAAAGAAAAGTTTAGGTGTCCATGCCTTAGCAGCTATAGGGAGTTTGAATAGGGAGTGGTGGCCAAGAATTCCCCATCGTCTGTGGTTGGAGGGTGTGCCGAACTCTGTAAGCCACTTGGTGGCCAGCGACCTCGCTGTGCCTGATAAGTAATCGGAACTTAGTTCCAAGTTAAAAAAAAACAAAAAAAAGCTGGATCTGCAATCGAAAACTACTAGCATGTGTTTGATTTTCTCATAAGAATCGAACACGTTATTACACTTGCGTGCCCCTAACCCTACCCCACCTTTGCGAAACAAACCCGTTCCTGCTGTCGCTTCGCGTCATGGCCCAACTCGCCGCCCGCCGCGCCGCCGCACTTGTCCGCCCCACCGCCGCCGCAGCACTTCTCCGCCACAGACCCGCCAAGGTGCGGTTCTCGTCGGCGCCGGATTACAGCGCGTTCGTTCGAGGCCTCCGCCACATGTCCGACTCCCTCCGTGCCGAGAAGGAAGACTCCTCCCGCCCCTCCGCCGCCGCGCTCCGCGCCAAGTCCGACTCCCTCCGCGCCGCCACCCACGACGGCGAGATCGTCGGCGTCCTCAACTCCGTGATCCAGTCCCACCACCGCGACCTGGTACGTCCGTCCGCCCGCCCGTCGAGTTCCCCAATCTGCTAGTACTCCAGGAGGGGCGGTTTCTAGGTGATTTTGGTATCCGATTCGTTTATTCTCCCTGTCCTGCTTATAAACTAATCATGTGCGATTATTCTTCTGGGGTAGTATAGATTTCTGTGCCGGTGCTCCTGCGCTTGTGACACAAATATGGTGCAGAGATTGATCTCCTTAGTTTAGTGGCTGTGTTTAATAATTTCTTAATTATCTATCTATTGGAAGGGAACTCTGCACAATTTTTGGTCTCTCGCCTTCTGTTCTTACTCTAACTAGGTAGAAGACGTGCCCTGGCACTAGCAGTGTTAGGCATGATATCGATATTTACTATTCAGCCAGTGAGGCAGGTGGATGATCAGAAATTTCACAACTTGGGGTAGGATACGCACCTCGACGTGATAAGTAGATATAATCTCAACCACTTAGCTTGTGAGTAGATTTAATTTAATCTCATTCTAAGTGCATTGAACAGGTCAGCAATCATGTTCATGTAGTATATTCATGCATCAGTTTGTATGTGCTGGAGCATATCATCATGATCAATCTAAAATCTTCTCCCTCGGTCCCTTAGTAGATAGCATATACACTCAGTTAAAAGGTCAACTATTTCTAAGTTTTACCAGATAAATGTAGAGCTTCAGACACCACTCCATAATTAAATAGAACTTGTGGGACATTGGATCATGCAGAGATTTTAATTTCCTTCTAATTAGTAGTGTTTTTGCATTTGCTGTTTATTTCTGATCTGATCCTTCATTAAAAAGGAAATATTACCATCGTTGCATTATGTATGTAGTTTGATATCGAGAGTTTCTTATAAGTTAATACTGCCGACCAGAGTCTTAGAATGACAAGGCTGCAAAATCAACATACACATTTACATAAGAATAGTGCAGAACAGCAGATGCAGTCCTACAGATCCTATTAAGCCAAATAACCATGCAAATTTCTAAAATAATATCTTCTAAATTTCAACAATAACTTGTGTAACATTTTGGCATTTAACGATACTGTAAAAGTAGCATAAATCATATTTAAGTGATATCCGGTTTCCTGAAAGAAATCTTTCCACAAATCTGTTTTTTTCGAAAACATTCAAGGAAACACAGCCGATGAAGCTAACAGTAAGTGAGGAGTTTAACAAATTGAAATTATTCAGATAGCAAATTGATTAGTTTCACCGGGTATTCTTTCCCAACGAACTGCTCCAGGATCAGTTGAGATTCATGTAGGTTTGAAAATAAAGCAACACCGGGATACTAGACTGAACATGATGGGAATAATTATTAGTAGATGAATACCTTCTCTATGCTCATAGAACAGGGGAGCAAACAAGTCTTGTAATAGTAGCGTGCACTTCATAAGAAAAGGCTGCACTCAATACAAACTTCTCTGTCCACATCTTTCTGCACTTTATGTGCCTGTAAAAAGCATGGTAAAGGGAACTAAACATGAGTAGTGTTTGCATATCTTCTACAGTTTATGTTTAGGAGATCATAAGAACACGCCATAAAAAAATAGCTAGAGAGCTCATTTGCATGCTTCAAAATCAGGAAGTCTCTATAGATTGGTCAAGCAGCCATAGTGGCGTGGAGTCTCACGTGGCAACTCTTCCCTTCGCCCGCACAGTGCCGGTGCTGTGGGACGTGAGGCAGCAGTAGTGTTGTGGATGCGGATATATGATGAAGGGTGTGGTGGCTTTAGGGGAGGCGAGAGTAGGAGAGGAAGGGACGGGGGAGAAGAGTGATGGTTGCGGGAGGGGGGGAGGAAGGCATGATGCTAGGGTTTTGCAATTTTTGGCTTTTGTTTTTAACCGTCTTCTGCACACATCTAGACCGTCCATTTTCTCACCAAATTGATGAATGGTGTATATGAGCCCATCGGTGTAGCACGTCTGGCTGGAGAGTTCCCACCACTGCTCTGACCTCTTTGTAATTTTGCTGCCACACTCTGCGTCTCATTCTCTTCGTCTTGAAACAGGTTAAGGGGATTCCGAAGGACTTCCCTTTCGAAATCAGCAAAACGGAGGGGACTACCGACATTACTCTTACAAGAAGTCTAAAGGGAGAGCAGATTGAGGTCTTGGTTTCCATGCCCAAACTCGACCAGGATGAGGAGTGTGACGTTGGTCTGCAGTTTATGTGAACTTCTCTGTCCACATCTTTCTGCAGTTTATGTGCCTGTAAAAAGCATGATAAAGGGGACTACACATGAGAAGCATCATCAAAAAAATAGCTAGAGAGCTCATTTGCATGCTTCACGATACCAAAGCAGCCATAGTGGCGTGGAGGCTCTCTTACGTGGCAACTCTTCCCTTCGCCCTTGCAGTGCCGGTGCTGTGGGACGTGAGGCAGCAGAAGTGTTGTGGATGCGGATAAAGGATGAGGGGTGTGGTGGCTTTAGGGGAGGCGAGAGTCGGAGAGGGAGGAAGGGACGGGGGAAAAGAGTGACGGTGGCAGGAGCGGGAGAGGAAGGCACGATGCTAGGGTTTTACAAGTTTTGGCCTTTGTTTTTAACTGTCTTCTGCACACATCTAGACCGTCCATTTTTTCACCAAATTGATGTAAAGGTGTATGTCAGCCCATCGATGTAGCACCTCTGGCTGGAGAGTTCCCACCACGGCTCTGACCTCTTTGTAATTTTGCTGCCACACTCCGTGTCTCATACTTTTGTTCATCTTGAAACAGCTTAGGGGAATTCCGAAGGACTTCCCTTTCGAAATCAGCAAAACGGAGGGCATTCCCGATATTACTCTTACAAGAAGTTTAAAGGGCGAGCAGATTGAGGTCTTGGTTTCCATGCCCAAACTCGACCAGGATGAGGAGTGTGACGTTGGTCTGCAGGGAGACTCAAATCAGGTAGACAAAGCTGAGACCTCTCCAGAAGAATATAGCATTCCTGTCAGGGTCACTGTATCCAAGGCAGACGGCTCAAGCCTAGAATTCACCTGCACTGCTAATCCTGATAACATCGTCATCGAGACCTTGTCCATGAGGCAGAAGAAGTCAACAGGGGCAGAGGAAGCAGACGATGTGGTTGCGTCGGAGGGCATGGAACATGATCTGGCTGTATACGACGAGGGTCCTCATTTCCAGTAAGTGGACTGGTTAAAACTAGCTACCTTGAATTAACCGCTTGCTCATTTATCTTTGTTGATCTGGTGCGTGCAGTGAGCTGGACAAGAGCCTACAGGAGGCATTCCATAAGTATCTGGAGGTGCGTGGGATAACACCCATGACGGCGAAGTTGTTGCGCGAGCACATGATGAGCGAGGACGGCCACCTTTCGCCAAAAAAGAAGAGTGATGACAGGCGCAGGCATCTCGTCTGGCTGTTGAAGCTGTGGGATTTTGTCAAGAAAGATTAACACTATGTATGTCTTGATCCATCCTGTGCATTGGATCAGACGCATTGTTATCTTCGCCTGTTCTGTTTTCTCGGAGCTTTGACACTCATCCTCTAGACTAGCTAGGATCATTTTTTGTAACTGTGTAGGTTGAGAAAAAAAAATTATTGCCTTATTTTATAGAGTAAAACTTGTCGCGAAAGTTGAGCTTCATATACATCGACTTTGTAATGATATATTGTTTA
This sequence comes from Thinopyrum elongatum, assembly GCA_011799875.1. Classification (NCBI taxonomy): domain Eukaryota; kingdom Viridiplantae; phylum Streptophyta; class Magnoliopsida; order Poales; family Poaceae; genus Thinopyrum; species Thinopyrum elongatum. Next base: position 52,039,658 of record CM022299.1, on the reverse strand, counting down.
AGAGAGTGTTAAGTAGGATAAAATGGTCTGATACATTTTCGGCCGGATTTTGTATCACATTGCAAGTTTACTGTTTTTTTCTATTAACTTTGCAAGTTTGCAGTTTAATCCTTGATAGACCGTGTTGATGCACTTGAACCTGTTGACGAACATCGTGGAGAGCAATGGCGTTGGGTTGAAGAGGCTGCATTTGACGACAATAACACTGATGTCCTTGGGCTTGACGGCGGTGGTGCCTAAGAGGTGTGATCGAACGACGGACTCGGTCTCTGTGCGGGCATTTGCCATGGTGGGCTCCGGCGGGATGGATTGGGGCAGTACGTCTGCTTGCTGAGGCTGCGGCCCAGGGGAGGCTGCTGCTCATGCTCAGGTCGTCGTCGTGAAGGAGGCGATGCGGCTTCAACAGTGCAGGCACGGCACGACAATGGGTTTTGGGCAGCTTCTATAGCTTCCCGTTGTTTTTCTGGTTTTTGGTCCATTTTTTCTTTTCCTTTTGTTTTTTTATTTTCTGTTTTTCAAATGCATGAACTTTTTATTTGTTAAAAAAACAGTTTCATGAAATTTTTTAAATTTGATTTTTAAAAAATCATGAACTTTTTAAAATTTCGTGTAATTTTCTCAAATCCAGAAACTATTTCAAGGTAGCTATTTTTTTTCAAAGTCCTGTTATTTTTTAAATTTTATGAACGTTTCTCAAATTAGTGGGTTTTTTCATTTTCATGTACTTTTTGAAATTATGAACATTTTTAAGTTCGTATTTTTTTTAAATTTTTTGTGAACTCTTTCAAGTGCACAGTTTTCCCAAAAGTAATTGGTCAACATCCACGGCCCAAGGTCAATGGACAGTTGGCAATGGTCAAAGTCAAAAGCAGGGGGCTAACAATCTCTGCACAAGTGATTGTACTGTGTTTAGATAAAAAGATATATAGGTCACGCAAGACTCGTGTCAAACCTAGAGTATACTGTGTTTATATATGTTATTATATATGTAAAAGTATTATTGCCGAGATTCATAGGGAATTGTCTAATTTTTGAAGAAAATCCTGCACTGCGAACAGAACGCCAACGAAGACCACGGAAAATGCTCAATTTCCTATTTTTCTTTCCGGCAATAAATAAATAAATTCCCTTTCTTCTTTTCCAAGAAACACGTTGTGGGATAAAAGTCGCGGTATAGTCACCTTGTGCTTAGCAAAACCCAGCTAAACCCCCTTTTTCCCGCTGTAAGTTCGCGCCATGGCCCTCCTCGCCGCCGCCCGCCGCGCCTCCGCTGTGATCCGCCCTAGGGTCGCGGCCGCGACCTTCTCCTCGACCAAGCGGAGCTCCTCCTCCTTCTCCGTCTGTACCCTCCGCGCCAAGGTCGACTCCTACCGCGACGAGGCCACAGTGCACCGCGCCAACGCTACCTCCCTCCGCGCCCACGCCGAATCTGTCAACGCCACCATCCACGACGGGGAGGTTATCGACGTCATCGACTCCGTGATGCAGTCCCGCGACAGTGGCCTGGTATATATATACGGTCGCCGATCTAATTCCCCCCTCTGGCAACTGCTGGTCGTATTATTTGTTGTTTTTACTCGAACAGGGATGATTTCACAGGTTACCTGCACTTGTGAATTGTGACACAATTGATGTGATGTAGAGATTGATCTCCTTACTGTCCGTGCTTATTGCTTAACGCATCCTGATGCGTTCATCCAGGACGTACTCTTGAAAGAATTAATCTTAATTTTCTAATAAGGATATTGGCTTGCCTATCAGAAGTTTAGAACTGTAAGGTTTTGCACAAGCATTTTATTTTTATTTTGCATCAGATACGCATCTTTACATGATTAATTGTGAATATGCATATTCACAACTGTTATTCACAATTTATTTTCGACGACGTCCCTTTCTTTTTCGAGGACTGAAAAATAATAAACTTCCGGCCTTTGTCCACTTTAATCCTTTCAAAAGTTAATTACTAGTAGAGAGCTTGGATTAACTGCTGTGTAATTGCTCTTTGTCCATGTGCTGCAAGCAGTGAGCTGGATGAGAGCCTGCAGGAGGCACGCAGTGAGCTCGATGACAGCCTGCAGGAGGCATTCCGCAAGTATCTGGAGCTGCGTGGGGTCACTCCTATGAACATAAAGTTGTTGCACCAGTACTTGATCAGCAAGGACATACTCTGCAATCAACTCTGGCTGACCAAGCTGCGGGATTTGTCAAGAAAGATTGACACCGTCCATAATCCAGTCTCTCTCTGCATAAGATTAGCGACAATAAATTTTCTTTGGACACCATCCTGTTCTGTTTGAGAGCTCTGGATCTCATCCTCTAGAGTCTTAAACAAGTACTACTAGCGTACATGCCTGTTAAGATACTTTTGTGCAACTATTTATCTGACGGCACTACTTGGCAAACCTAAAGTTGAAACCATTTTGGGGTGCTTTATTCACTATGGCATGTGATTTGCTTCTGCTATGTAAGATCTTCGGTTGTGGCCGTTTCCAGCGTGTAACACTAGTTGTGTGGGCAGGCTGATGCGAGAGGAGAGAATTATGCAGTGGGTCGGTGGACTGGAATTACCAAACTTGCGATAGCTAAACACACCGGGGTGTGGTTGAACCTCACTGATCATTAATTGTGTGTGTGGGTTGGGGGGGGGGGGGGGGGGGGGGGGGGGGCAGGTTGTGGGTGACATATCGAAAAGCAACCAGGGTAGCTACGCAGCCGAGCTGCTCCTTTTACTTGTATTTTTAGCTTTGAGAGTCGTGCTGTTAATGTAGAAACACACAGTTTAGCTAAGTATTCTCTTTCTTTAGCTCAGGGGCATCATGTGTGATTTGGCCAACCTCATGATCCGGTCTGTATCCCACCCGTTGTGGCTTTTGATCAATAAAAACTGGCTTTACCATGGCTGACCAAGCTGCGGGATTTCGTCAAGAAAGATTGACACCGTCCATACTCTCTGCATAAGATTGGCGACAATAAATGTTCTTTGCACACCATCCTGTTTTGTTTGAGAGCTCTGGATCTCATCCTCTAGAGTCTTAGACAAGTATTACTTGCGTACGTACGTGCCTGTTAAGATACTTTTGTGCAACTATTTATCTAACTTGCAAAACCTAAAGTTGAAACCATTTTGGGGTGCTTTATTCACTATGGCATGTGATTTGCTTATGCTACGTAAGATCTTAGGTTTTGGCCATTTCCAGCGTGTAAGAGCATCTCTAGCAGACCCCGTATAATGCCCCGATTCGCAAAATAACCGTCAAAATACGGATCCGCGTGAAAAATGCTGCCCGATCAGACCCCGCAAACGCATCGGACCCGTAAATTTTTTTGCGGGGCGCGGCATAATTCCCACCCCAACCCGCGAAAACGCGGGTTCCCCCCTCGCCCCGTCAGTGCCCTGTATATAGTGGTAGCGGTTGGCGGGGGGCGGGGGGCATTTCAGCTCGCCTTTTTCCCCACCCACCGCCGCCCCTCTCCCCCTCGCCCCGCGCTCCCCCCCTCCCGCTGCCGGGCCGCCGCCTACGATTTCGGCCATACTAGCCGGCGGGATCACGCCGGAGGGCCGCCACACGCCCGAGATTGTCCTCCGCCACTTCCTCCTGCGTCGGCGGGCCGAAAAGTTGCAAATCGGCGGCTATTTGTCGCGCCGGCCGGATTTCGCGTTTCCGGCCACCGGTGGCTGCGCCAAGCCATGGATTGGTCGGGGAACACCCCGACCAGCCCTGGCAAAGCTCCAGCGCCGCATGCAGGTACTAGTTCCTCCTCTAGCCACCGTCGTCGGTTTGCCGGCAAGGACTCGGCCGGCCGTCGCCCGGGCTCGGCGCTCGCACAGCGGCTCGCCAATGCCACTCATACAGTGCGACGACTGCATGCAGACAGTGCTGCGGCTAACATCTAGCATGCCGAAACACCCCGGATGGGTATTCTTCAAATGTGAAAACGACGGGGTATGTTCTTGTTTCATTCGGTTTTGTCAAACTATTCGGTTCAATTTCGATAGCTTATTGAGATGGTCATGTGTGTAGGAAGGTGGATGCTCATTTTGGTATTGGGAAGAAGATTACATCGATTTATTGATAGAAAGAAACTTAATAGATGTTTGTGCACTTGTTGGTGCAATTAGTGAAGAAACTAGAGGGGAAGAAACGTCTACTTCTTTAGAATCAAAGAAGAAGAATGAAGAATGCAAGATCAAGAATCCGTAGATCAACAATGACGGCATGGAGAAGATATTGGTCCAACTAGTGGGAGTAGTTATGGAAGTTGGATATCTTCTAAAATGCCTAATTGTGGTTCTTATTTTCTTTGGTCTTACTATTCTAGCAAAGATTTCGTGAACTACTATCACTAGTAGAAAACAGGGAACTAGTCCCGGTTCCAGAGGGCCTTTAGTCCCGGTTCTGGAACCGGGACAAAAGGGTCGGGACTAAAGCCCAAAACCTTTAGTCCCGGTTTGCTTACGAACCGGGACAGAAGGGGCTCCACGTGGCCGCTGCGGGCCGCCCAGGCAGGAGGACCTTTAGTCCCGGTTGGTAACACCAACCGGGACCAAAAGGCAGCCACGCGTCAGCAGCTCGCAGGCGCTCGGGTTTTTATTTTTTTTGAAAGGGGGGGGGGGGGGGGGCGGGTTTGGGTTTTGGAGGGTTAATTTAGGGGTTTCATATTGTGTTAGCTAGCTAATAGAGAGAAGTGACCTCTCTTTCTCCGTACTTGGTCGACGTTAGCTACTATACGTATAGAGAGAACTCGACACGCTAGCTAATAAGCAAATGAAGGAACCATTAATTACACAAGATCTTCATGAACATATACAGAGAGAAGTGACCTCTCTTTCTCCGAGATTGGTCGAACAACAAGTTTTCGTATATCTATCCGACGCTACTACATATATACAATATAACATCTCTTACAATCCCTAACATCTAAAATCCATTTCAACTTCCACATGGCATTCTCCGTCTTTATGTATGACGTGGTCAAGAAAGAATCCCGCCAATTCTTCTTGAATTGCTCGTATGCGATCATGTGGTAGGAGTTCATCCCGCATCTGCCACAACTAATTTAAAGAAGGGGGTCAATACATATATATGAATGAAACTCAACACAATTGATGGTAATAAAATAAAATTGTGAATATTGTTTACGTACTTCATATTGTTCGTTAGAGTAGCCCCGCTGAGAGGTCGAGTTGTAGATGAACTCGCAAACGTAGTATCCACATAAATTATTCCCGCCTTCCTGCCACAAGCCCTTTACGAGAAATAGAGTTCAATCAAACTGATAATCAAGTATGATAAATGGTATTGATGAAAGTAGAATCAATGAGAGATGCGCGGAACTAGTTAGTACTACTTACTTTGGGGTGTGTAAATCGCAGCTCCCTCTGCAGGCCCGGAACCATTCCGGTGAACTTTTTCCAAACCCTGCCAGGCAAAGGAAATGATTACTTGATATCAGCAAATGAACGAAAGTTGCCGATATGGTGCGATAATGATCGATTGAACTTACTTCTGGAGCATTGCAGTCATGTTCGCATAATCCTGGGGATCTTTACGTCTCGAGTCTAAGACAGTTACTATTCCCCGGTCAAGCTTAATCTCTAGCAGAATAAAGTGGAAGCTGCGCACGCATAACTCATCAATTACATTACTATAACCTCGAGTAAGCGAAATCGAATATGCACAAGACAGTAAGACTCACTTGAAGTTGTAAGGAAAGAGTATTTTAGCTTTGTTTTGATGTCGAAGTAACGATTGTAGCAAGTTGTCCTCAGTATCTTTGACTCTCTTTTTAACCGACCATTCATTTACGGTATTTGGGTTAATGAACCCAATGTCATAGATTTGTCCTTTTTTGCATTCGATGATCTTCAATCTGCATAATATAGTGAGGATAAATATATACATGCAATGAAAGAGCTGAGCTATAGAGACTTAATTACAGAAGTAATACTTACAGACAGTAGCAAGTCATGAGTTGTTTGTCGAGGGCGTCCTGATTGAATAACTGAAATAACTCCACAAATTCAACAGGCAGCAATTCAACTCCAATGAGGCCGTGATCATCTTTAATTCTCACCATCATACTATCCTTCCCAGACTTCCTGCAGGTATCCATGTACTATTCATGCAATCTTCGCATCATCGTTGTTAGAGGAGGATGATCAGGTTTGACGAGAGGCTTCCCGTACTCGTATCTGAAGATCTCTGCTACCTCTAACGTTTCAAACTCTACATCATCGCTCAGGTAATCACCAAGATTGGTACCGGGCACTAGCCCCGGATGATTAGCGACGATATCGCTAGACACCTTGAGCGGGGGGCACGATTGCTTCGCCTGTTCGCCGAGCTGGGGAATTGTTTTCCCACTTCTTTGTTGTGCTAATCTTGCATCACTAGAAGTACTTCCCGACCGCCGCGCATCTTCATATGTCTTTTTAATACAGCGGACATAGTTGGAATCCGGCGGAGGCGGTGGTGGTCGCTTCAGGGCATCCAGAGTGCGCTTCGCTTTCACCGGATCAACCGTTTCCTTCGGAGGTGGAGGTTTCCGTTCAAAATGGGCCTGCACTTCGGCAGCACAGATGTCCGCGTTTTCCTCGTCGGTCCTCTCATATGGTAACTTTGGAAGAGGCTTCAGGCTTGGACCAAATTTGTATTTCTTCCCGCCTCTTGTATTGCTAGCCGCCGGAGCGGCGGCGTCTCTCTTTCGCCGTCCGCTGACACGCCAGAGGAGGCGGAGGAGGAGGCGGAGTGCTCCGACGCGCCGGAGGAGGCGGAGTGCCCTCACGCGCCGGAGGAGGCGGAGGAGGAGGCGGAGTGCTCTGATCACTCACCGGAGGAGGAGGAGGAGGCAGAGTGCCCTGACTCGCCGGAGGAGGAGGAGGCGTCTAGTTTGGAAGCTTGATGTACTCCTTCCTCCATAGACAGGTATTCCTTAAAGCATAAACCAGATGATTCTCCCCTTCACCTGTAGGGTAGTCAAGCTCCAGCTCCTCAAATCCCTCCATTATTTCATCCACCGTCACAACAGCATAGCCATGTGGAATCGGACGGCAATGAAAAGTTCCCTCAGCTTGAGGAGGTACAATAGAGCCGACCGCCGCCTTCAAAGTCAGGTTCTGCATTTCGTCATTAGCTCGCAATGTTCAGCCTCCGTGATACTATCCACGGGGTAGCGAGGAGCCGTGAAATCAGGCTGAACGAGCTTCGTGGAAGCCACGCTGCTTCTCCGCAGAGATGGTGGGGTAGCTTCTAGGGCAACATCGAAGAAAGGATCTTCGTGCCGCTGAGATGGTTGGCCGGTAGCTCGCTGGCTCTCAAGTTCCTCTAGCTTTGCTATTCTTGCATTGAGCTTCTGCATTGAGCTTGCTTCCACTTTCCTCTTTCTTTCTCGGCTTCTGTAACCACCGCTGTCGGGAAACCCATGCACCCATGGAACGGAGCCTGGTGTGCCTCGTGTTCGTCCAGGGTGCTCAGGATTCCTGAGGGCCTATGTCAGCTTGTCCTTCTCTCTGTCGGGAATGAACGTCCCTTCCTGCGCTGCCTTAATATATTCCTGAAGTTTCTTGATGGGTATCGCAAGTTGCTTGTCCGTCCAAACACACTCCCCTGTTTCTGGGTCCAAAGTTCCCCCAACCCCTAAGAACCAAGTCCTTGAACGATCTGGCCAGTGCAATGTCGCTGGTTGGACCCCTTTAGCAAGCAGGTCTTGCTCAGCTTTGTCCCACAACGGCCGGGCTTTGTAGTAGCCACATGACCCCATGTGATGGTGATACTTCTTCTTTGCAGCATTTTTCTTGTTTGTCAGTGACCCTTTCATACCCTTCTCCGATTTCTTGTAGGCCACAAATGAGGGCCAGTGATCTCTTATCTTCTCATATCGACCGGTGAATTCTGGAGTCTTCCCTTTGTCGACAAACTTTGTGTTCAACTCTTTCTTCCAGTTCCTGAATAGATCTGCCATCTTCTTAAGAGCAAACGCCTTGACCTTTGGCTCTATAACTGGGTTATTCGGATCCTCTTCTCGCGGGAGGCTGAAATTTGTCATCAGCGAGGTCCAAAGATCACCTTTCAGTCTATCCTAGACATAAGAAACTTCAGGGTTGTCCTTACTCTTATTCCATTGTTGGACGCTGATCGGGACGCTGTCCCTAACAACAGCTCCGCACTGATGTAAAAATGCGTCCTTGGTCCGCTTGGGAGCAATCGGTTGGCCATCTTTTGCGATTTTTGTGATCGTGAACCTTTCATCCTGGCGCAACCTTTTCTTCGGGCCTCGTCTCCTTACGGAAGTTTGGCTCGGGCTATAAAAGAAGAAAGAAGCATTAATATATGTACATACCAAAACAATTAATGCATCAAGTCAGCACAGGCTTAATTAATATATATACCTCGCCGGACTTTGCAACAGCTCCCTCCTCCGTTCGGCCACCGGAGCCGTCATCATGATCTCCTTCCTCCGCCATTCGGTCACCGGAGCCGTCATGACCTCCTTCCTCCTCCATTGTTGGATTACCGGAGCCGTCATCCTCTCCTTCCTGACCATTAGTGTCGTTGAGAAACGACAAGGGATCAACACCGGCGAGGATTATATCCCCCAACAACTATTCTTGTTCTAAGTCTCTTTCCAAAGTTTTTGCAAATATTACAACATGGCAATATACAAACATGAGAGAGGGATATATTAGTGGCAAACATAGATCTATAGCTAATCACAACAGGAATCATATGCATATATGAGCAATGCATTAGTTGCGGACCGCCTCTCTCATGCATGTCCGACGTCCCCCCACATGTCGAAGTTATCGGGGAGGGGGTAGATTGACAACGACGCTCTTTCTTGTAGGGTTTGGGTGGCCTCGATAGTTGGTCGGGCGAGCGGACCGCCTCTCTCTCATGCATGCCCGACGTTGATACGTCCATTTTGCATCATGTTTTCCTACTGTTATTTATGATGTTTTTATGCATAATAATGCTTTTTGGAGTAATTCTAATGCCTTTTCTCTCATAATATGCAAGGTACACTCAAAGAGGGAGAATTCTGGCAGCTAGAAATCTGGACCTGGAAAAGCTACGTCAGGCAACCTATTCTGCACAACTCCAAACAAGCTGAAAATTTACGGAGATTTTTTATGGATTATTTGAATAATATTGGAGCAAATAAGTACCAGAGGGGGCCCACCAGGTGGGCACAACCCACCTGGGCGCGCCCTGGTGGGTTGTGCTCACCCAGGCCCACCTCCGGTGCCCATATTCTGGTATATAAGTCATTTTAACCTAGAAAAAATAAAGAGAGGACTTTCGGGATGGAGCGCCGCCGTCTCGAGTCGGAAATTGGGCAGGAGCACTTTTGCCCTCCGGCGGAGCGATTCCGTCGGGGGAATTTCTCCCGGAGGGGGAAATCATCATCACCAACAACTCTCCCATCTTGGGGAGGGCAATCTCCATCAACATCTTCAACAACACCATCTCATCTCAAACCCTAGTTCATCTCTTGTGTTCAATCTTGTTACCGGAACTATAGATTGGTGCTTGTGGGTGACTAGTAGTGTTGATTACATCTTGTAGTTGATTACTATGTGGTTTATTTGGTGGAAGATTATATGTTCAGATCCAATATGCTATTTAATACCCCTCTGATCTTGAGCATGATTATCATTTGTGAGTAGTTACTTTTGTTCTTGAGGTCACGGGAGAAATCATGTTGCAAGTAATCATGTGAACTTGATATGTGTTCGATATTCTGATTGTATGTATGCTGTGATTCCCTTAGTGGTGTCATGTGAACGTCGACTACATGACACTTCACCATATTTGGGCCTAAGAGAATGCATTGTGGAGTAGTAAGTAGATGATGGGTTGCGAGAGTGACAGAAGCTTAAACCCCAGTTTATGCGCTATTCCGTAAGGGACCGATTGGATCCAAAAGTTTAATGCTATGGTTAGAATTTATTCTTAATACTTTTCTCGTAGTTGCGGATGCTTGCGAGAGGGTTAATCATAAGTAGGAGGCTTGTTCAAGTAAGAACAACACCTAAGCACCGGTCCACCCACATACCAAATTATCAAAGTAGCGAACACGAATCGAATCAACATGGTGAAAGTGACTAGATGAAATTCCCGTGTACCCTCAAGAACGCTTTGCTTATTATAAGAGACCGTTTTGGCCTGTCCTTTGCCTCGAAAGGAATGGGCTACCTTGCTGCACTTTTGTTACTACTATCGTTACTTGCTCGTTACAAATTATCTTGCTATCAAACTACTCTGTTACTTACAATTTCAGCACTTGCAGACATTACCTTGCTGAAAACCATTTGTCATTTCCTTCTGCTCCTCGTTGGGTTCGACACTCTTACTTATCGAAAAGAGCTACAATTGATCCCCTATACTTGTGGTTCATCAAGGCTATTTTCTGACACCGTTGCCGGGGAGTGAAGCGCCTTTGGTAAGTGGAATTTGGTAAGGAAACATTTATATAGTGTGCTGAAATTTATTGTCACTTGTTACTATGGAAAACAATCCTTTGAGGGGTTTGTTCGGGGTATCTTCACCTCGACCGGAACCACAATTAGCTACCCCTCAACCTACTGCACCTACTGAAAATATTGAATATGAAATTCCTTCGGGTATGATAGAAAAACTGCTAGCTAATCCTTATGCAGGAGATGGAACCGAACATCCCGATATGCACTTGATATATGTGGAACAAATTTGTGGATTGTTTAAGCTTGCAGGTTTACTCGGAGATGAAGTTATGAAAAAGGTTTTCCCTTTATATTTGAAGGGAAAAGCATTGGCATGGTATAGGCTATGCGATGATATTGGATCTTGGAATTGGAATCGATTGAAATTGGAGTTCCACCAAAAAATTTATCCTATGCATCTAGTTCATCGTGATCGGAATTATATATATAATTTTTGGCCTCGTGAAGGAGAAAGTATCGCTCTAGCTTGGGGGAGGCTTAAGTCAATGTTATATTCATGCCCCAACCATGAGCTCTCAAGAGAAATTATTATCCAGAACTTTTATGCTCGGCTTTCTCGTAATGATCAATCCATGCTTGATACTTCTTGTACTGGTTCTTTTATGAAGAAGACTATTGAATTCCGGTGGGATCTTTTGGAAAGAATTAAACGCAACTCTGAAGATTGGGAACTCGATGAAGGTAAAGAGTCAGGTATTAAGCTTAAGTATGATTGTGTTAAATCTTTTATGAATACCGATGCTTTTCAGAAGTTTAGCACTAAATATGGACTTGACTCTGAGATAGTAGCCTCCTTTTGTGAATCATTTGCTACTCATGTTGATCCCTCTAAGGAGAAGTGGTTCAAATATCACCCACCTATTAAAGAAGAAGTTAAAGAACTGGTACCAATTAAAGAGGAAACCATAATTTATAATGTTGATCCAGTTGTTCCTACTGCTTATATTGAGTAACCACCTTTCCCTGCTAAGATAAAAGAACATGCTAAAGTTTCAACTGTGGTTAACAAAAATTATATTAGAACAACTAAACCTGATGAACAAATTAAAGTAGAACCTATTGTTGCTATGATTAAGGATCTCCTGGAAGAAAACGTAGATGGGCATGTTATTTACTTCTGTGAAGAAGCTGCTAGAATTGCCAAACCCGATAAAAAGGATAATCATAGACCTGTTGTTGGCATGGCTGTTGTCTCAGTTAAAATAGGAGATCACTGTTATCATGGTCTTTGTGACATAGGTGCTAGTGTGAGTGCTATTCCTTATTCCTTATATCAAGAAATTATGAATGACATAGCACCCGCAGAAATAGAAGACATAGATGTTACTATTAAACTTACTAATAGAGACACTATATCACCAATTGGGATTGTTAGAGATGTTGAAGTCTTGTGTGGGAAAATAAAATACCCTACTGATTTCCTTGTTCTTGGTTCCCCACAAGATGACTTTTGTCCCATTATCTTTGGTAGACCTTTCTTGAACACCGTTAATGCTAAAATAGATTGTGAAAAACAAACTGTCGGTGTTAGCTTTGGTGATGAGTCTCATGAGTTTAATTTTTCCAAGTTTAGTAGAAAGCTTCATGAAAAAGAATTGCCTAGTAAGGATGAAATAATTGGTCTTGCTTCTATTGCTGTGCCTCCTACTGATCCTTTAGAACAATATTTGCTAGACCATGAAAATGATTTACTTATGCATGAGAGAAATGAAATAGATAAGATTTTCTTTGAACAACGTCCTCTGCTTAAACACAATTTGCCTATTAAAACTTTAGGAGGTCCTCCTCCACCTAAAGGTGATCCTGTATTTCAATTAAAACAATTGCCAGACACTTTGAAATATGCTTATCTTGATGAAAAGAAGATATATCCTGTTATTATTAGTGCTAACCTTTCAGAACATGAAGAAGAAAGATTATTGAAAGTTCTAAGGAAGCATCGAGCTGCTATTGGGTATACTCTTGATGATTTAAAGGGCATTAGTCCCACTCTATGTCAGCACAAGATTAATATGGAACCTGATGCTAAACCCGTTGTTGATCACCAACGTCGGTTAAATCCAAAAATGAAGGAAGTGGTAAGAACGGAAATCTTAAAACTTCTGGAAGCAGGTATAATCTATCCTATAGCTGATAGTAGATGGGTAAGTCCTGTTCATTGTGTTCCTAAGAAAGGAGGTATTACTGTTGTTCCTAATGATAAGAATGAACTTATTCCACAAAGAATTGTTACAGGCTATAGAATGGTAATTGATTTCAGAAAATTAAATAAAGCAACTAGAAAAGATCATTACCCTCTGCCTTTTATTAATCAAATGCTAGAAAGATTGTCTAAGCACACACACTTTTGCTTCCTTGATGGATATTCTGGTTTTTTACAAATACCTGTTTCTCAACCTGATCAAGAAAATACCACTTTCACCTGTCCCTTTGGAACTTATGCATATAGACGTATGCCTTTCGGTTTATGCAATGCACCTGCTACCTTTCAAAGATGTATGACTGCTATATTCTCTGACTTTTGTGAAAAGATTGTTGAGGTTTTCATGGATGACTTCTCTGTTTATGGGAAGTCTTTTGATTATTGTGTAAGCAATCTTGATCGAGTTTTGCAGAGATGCGAGCAAACAAATCTTTTCTTGAATTGGGAGAAGTGCCACTTTATGGTTAATGAAGGTATTGTTTTGGGCCATAAAATTTCTGAAAGAGGTATTGAAGTGGACAAAGCTAAGGTTGATGCAATTGAGAAAATGCCATGTCCTAAAGATATCAAAGGTATTCGTAGTTTCCTAGGTCATGCTGGTTTCTATAGGAGATTTATCAAAGACATTTCTAAAATTTCTAGGCCTCTTACAAATCTTTTGCAAAAGGATACTCCTTTTGTTTTTGATGATGATTGTTTAAAAGCCTTCGAAACACTCAAGAAAGCCTTAATTTCTGCACCTATTGTTCAACCACCTGATTGGAACTTACCTTTTGAAATTATGTGTGATGCTAGTGATTATGCTGTTGGTGCTGTTTTAGGACAAAGAGTTGATAAGAAACTGAATGTTATTCATTACGCTAGTAAAACTCTAGATAGTGCACAACGAAATTATGCTACTACTGAAAAAGAATTCCTAGTAGTGGTGTTTGCTTGTGACAAATTTAGATCTTAAATTGTTGACTCTAAAGTTATCGTTCACACCGACCATGCTGCTATTAAATATCTTATGGAAAAGAAAGATGCTAAACCTAGACTTATTCGATGGGTTCTCTTGCTACAAGAATTTGATTTACATATCACTGATAGGAAAGGAGCTGAGGACCCCGTAGCTGATAACTTGTCTAGGCTTGAAAATGTGCTTAATGACCCACTACCTATTGATGATAGTTTTCCTGATGAGCAGTTAGCTGCAATAAATGTTTCTAATAACACTCCTTGGTATGCTGACTATGCTAATTACATTGTTGCTAAATATTTACCACCTAGCTTTACATACCAACAAAAGAAAAAATTCTTCTATGACTTAAAACATTACTTTTGGGATGACCCACATCTTTATAAAGAAGGAGTAGATGGTATTATTAGACGTTGTGTACCTGAGCATGAACAGGGACAAATCCTACGAAAATGTCACTCCGAAGCTTATGGAGGGCATCATGCTGGAGACAGAACTGCTCACAAGGTATTGCAATCTGGATTTTATTAGCCTACTCTCTTCAAGGATGCCTGTAAGTTTGTATTATCTTGTGATGAATGTCAAAGAATAGGTAATATCGGTAAGCGTCAAGAAATGTCTATGAATTATTCACTTGCTGTTGAACCATTTGATGTTTGGGGATTTGATTACATGGGACCTTTTCCTTCCTCTAATGGGTATACACATATTTTGGTTGCTGTTGATTATGTTACTAAATGGGTAGAAGCTATTCCAACCAGTAGTGCTGATCACAACACCTCTATTAAAATGCTTAAGGAAGTTATTTTCCCAAGGTTTGGAGTCCCTAGATATTTAATGACTGATGGTAGTTCACACTTTATTCATGGTGCTTTCCGTAAAATGCTTGCCAAGTATGATGTTAACCATAGAATTGCATCACCCTATCATCCTCAGTCTAGTGGTCAAGTTGAACTTAGCAATAGAGAAATAAAATTAATTTTGCAAAAGACTGTCAATAGGTCCCAGAAGAATTGGTCTAAGAAATTAGATGATGCACTTTGGGCTTATAGAACAGCATATAAAAATCCTATGGGTATGTCTCCTTATAAAATGGTCTATGGAAAAGCTTGTCATTTGCCTCTTGAGTTAAAATATAAAGCATATTGGGCAGTCAAAGAACTCAACTATGATTTCAAACTTGCCGGTGAAAAGAGGTTATTTGATATTAGCTCACTAGATGAATGGAGAACCCAAGCTTATGAAAATGCCAAATTATTTAAAGAAAAAGTTAAAAGATGGCATGATAAAAGAATCCAAAAGCGTGAGTTCAAAGTTGGAGAATATGTTCTTTTGTACAACTCTCATTTCAGATTCTTTGTAGGAAAACTCCTCTCCAAATATGAAGGACCCTATGTTATCGAGGAGGTTTATCGGTCTGGAGCTATCAAAATAAATAATGCCGAAGGTACTAACCCGAAGGTCATTAATGGGCAACGAATAAAACATTATATCTTAGGTACGCCCATTAATATTGAAAGTAATATTATCCAAACTTTGACACCGGAAGAACACATAAAAGAGTCCTTTCGGAACACTCCAGAATCGTGAAAATAAGGAGGTACGTGATACGGTAAGTAAACGGACTCCGAAAAATCCGCTAAAATATTTTTTGTCAGTTTTGGAATATTTAGAAAATTAGTAAAATAAGAAACTTCCAGGAAGCGTACCCTGGTGGGCACAAGACACCAGGGCGCGCCTGGCTTGCCAGGCACGCCCAGGTGGGTTGTGCCCACCTGGGACACCTTCCGTACTCCGTTTTTCTTCCGTTTGCTTGTTTCCCAAGATAAAAAAAAAATCTTTATATACTCCCAGAACCTATTGACCACCGTATTGCGGAGAAATCTTCTGTTCTCTTTTCTTGCTGTTTTTGGTCAGATCTATCAAGCCAGGCATCATGTCTTCCTCTTCCTCCAACAATATGGAAGAAGATGCTTGGTTGATAAAGATTGAGCTGAAGAGGGAGGAGCCCACGGAAGCCGTCAAGGGAGACAGGGGCAAGGAGGCTACCATAGATCCACCCTCGGTGGCTGAGCAAGCACTTCCGGCCGAGGAGGAAGAAGAAGATATCCTTAAGCCTTACTATGCTCATCTTACCCCTACTGAGATTGCAGCCTTCCGGATCGTTGAAATGGTCCGTGTGCAGAATAAATACCTCACCCGTGAAAATATTATGCATCAAGAGCACATCATTTTCCTCCGGAGCATCATACGTAGATTGGAGAATCTCTTGATCGTGAAGGACAAGATCGCATCTACTTCATCATCACCACCTTCTTCTTCATCACCAAAGGAAAATTGAGTTTCGGGTATGGGCACTCCCCTTGGCTTCCGCCAAGCTTGGGGGAGGTGCCCTGGTATCGTATCATCCCCACTATCTTTTTGCCTTTACTTATTTTAGTTCGATCTTTTGCTTTAGATGAATAAAAGTTTAGTTCGATCCTTTCTTTTCGAGAGCTTGCTTAGTGGTCTATCCTTGTAATTGTGTGCAAGATATATAATAAAGTTTAGTTTGAGTTTTTGTTTTCTTACTTTCATGTTGCAATAAAAAAGGGGAAAGGAAATAAAAGAAAAGATCATATGCTAATCTTATGGTAGGTGATGGCACCACATAAGGAAAAGTATGAGTAGAAAATTTTATTAGAGATTGACAAACATAGCATTGGTCAATGATGCGACTCATGAAAGAATTAATAAGGGAAGAGAAGATTCACATATAAATATACTATCCTAGAAATCTTTTGTGATTGTGAGCCCCCATCAAATTATTATATGCCAAAATTGTTGACGTTGGACAAGGAAGACAACGTAATGATTTATGCTTGTCCATATTCACATAGAAGTTATATTGTCATAGATCCTTCAACATGTGGTACTTGCCCCCTATCTTTGCTAGCCATAAATTCCGCACTAAGTAGAGATACTACTTGTGCATCCTAAAACCCTTAAACCCAAATCTTATTTTCAAGTGTCCACCATACCTACCTAGGGATTGAGCAAGATCCCTCAAGTAAGTTGTCATCGGTGCAATAAGGCAATAAAAATTGCTTCTAAAAGTGTGAGATCATTTAGTGTAAAGGAAAATTGAGCGTTGTACGAACTTGTGATGGTGAAGAATAAAAGCGACAGACTGCATAATAAAGGTTGCCATCACAAGGGGCAATACAACGTGAGTTCTTTTGCACTAAGGGGTTGAGCATACAAACAAATAAGCGCATGGCAACCTCTGCTTCCCTCTGCGAAGGGCCTATCTTTTACTTTTATGCAAAGAGTCAAAGTTCTTCTCTCTTTTCCTTTTATTTTTATCCTTTGGCAAGCATCCTGTGGTGAGGAAAGATCTAGGCACATATGTCCAGTTGAATATGGGTGGCATAAGTTATTATTGTTGACATCGCCCTTGAGGTGAACACGTTGGGAGGCGAAACTATAAGCCCCTATCTTTCTATGTGTCTAGCTGAAACGTTTTGCTCATGTGTATGTGGTGAGTGTTAGCAATTATAGAAGACTATATGATGGTTGAGTATGTGGACTTGCCTAAAGTCTCCGATATGTGACCCTTCCTGAAAAGATGATGAATTGTAGTTGCAAAGTTGACTGAGAACATACTTTGTTGGTTTCTAATAGAGTTTATGCTTTATACTTCAATTGTGTGAGGAACTGCCACTTATTCATGAGAAATTTATGATAAAAGTTCTTTGATAAAAGTCTTTTGTTTAAATTTGTTGCTGTTATAATAATCTACATGATGCTTCTATGTCCGTATTTTGTTTTTATCGACACCTCTCTCTCTAAGCATGTGGACATGTTTTTCGATTTCGGTTTTTGCTTGAGGACAAGCGAGGTCTAAGCTTGGGGGAGTTGATACGTCCATTTTGCATCATGTTTTCCTACTGTTATTTATGATGTTTTTATGCATAATAATGCTTTTTGGAGTAATTCTAATGCCTTTTCTCTCATAATATCAAGGTACACTCAAAGAGGGAGAATTCCGGCAGCTCGAAATCTAGACTTGGAAAAGCTATGTTAGGCCACCTATTCTGCACAACTCCAAACAAGCTGAAACTTTATGGAGAGTATTTATGGATTATTTGAAGAATATTGGAGCAAATAAGTACCAGAGGGGGCCCACCAGGTGGGCACAACCCACCTGGGCGCGCCAGGGAGCCCAGGCGCCCTGGTGGGTTGTGCTCACCCAGGCCCACCTCCGGTGCCCATCTTCTGGTATATAAGTCATTTTGACCTAGAAAGAAATAAAGAGAGGACTTTCGGGACGGAGCTTGGGGAAGAGCACTTTTGCCCTCCGGCGGAGCGATTTCACCGGGGCAACTTGTCTCCCGGAGGGGGAAATCATCGTCATCATCATCACCAACAACTCTCCCATCTTGGGGAGGGTAATCTCCATCAACATCTTCAATAACACCATCTCATCTCAAACCCTAGTTCATCTCTTGTGTTCAATCTTGTTACCGGAACTACAGATTGGTGCTTGTGGGTGACTAGTAGTGTTGATTACATCTTGTAGTTGATTACTATATGGTTTATTTGGTGGAAGATTATATGTTCAGATCCAATATTCTATTTAATACCCCTCTGATCTTGAGCATGATTATCATTTGTGAGTAGTTACTTTTGTTCTTGAGGTCACGGGAGAAATCATGTTGCAAGTAATCATGTGAACTTGATATGTGTTCGATATTCTGATAGTATGTATGCTGTGATTCCCTTAGTGGTGTCATATGAACGTCAACTACATGACACTTCACCATATTTGGGCCTAAGGGAATGCATTGTGGAGTAGTAAGTAGATGATGGGTTGCGAGAGTGACAGAAGCTTAAACCCCAGTTTATGCGCTATTCCGTAAGGGACCGATTGGATCCAAAAGTTTAATGCTATGGTTAGAATTTATTCTTAATACTTTTCTCGTAGTTGCGGATGCTTGCAAGAGGGTTAATCATAAGTAGGAGGCTTGTTCAAGTAAGAACAACACCTAAGCACCGGTCCACCCACATATCAAATTATCAAAGTAGCGAACATGAATCGAATCAACATGGTGAAAGTGACTAGATGAAATTCCCGTGTACCCTCAAGAACGCTTTGCTTATTATAAGAGGCTGTTTTGGCCTGTCCTTTGCCTCAAAAGGATTTGGCTACCTTGCTGCACTTTTGTTACTACTATCGTTACTTGCTCGTTACAAATTATCTTGCTATCAAACTACTCTGTTACTTACAATTTCAGCACTTGTAGAGATTACCTTGCTGAAAACCATTTGCCATTTCCTTCTGCTCCTCGTTGCGTTTGACACTCTTACTTATCGAAAAGAGCTACAATTGATCCCCTATACTTGTGGGTCATCAGACGTCCCCCCTCATGTCAAAGTTATCGGGGAGGGGGTAGATCGACAATGACGCTCTTTCTTCTAGGGTTTGGGTGGCCTTGATAGTTGGTCGGTCGAGCGGTCCGCCTCTCTCATAAATGCATGTCCGACGTCCCCCCTCATGTCGAAGTTATCGGGGATGGGATAAATTTTAACTTAGTGAGTCTTTTAATTAACTCATTTTGAATATATGAACATTTTAACTTAGTAACTTAGTAACTTGGTAAGTTACCGGGAAAGTTATCGGGGAGGGGGCTCGGCGTCGAGGCAGGGACGGCGACGAGGAGCTACATCCATGGATCATATATAAAAACTTTGTATGAACAAAAAATCTTTCTATGAACATCATTGCTCATATATCAATGCATACACCCATGGATCATCATTGCTCATATATCCATGGTCATATATAAAAACTTTCTATGAACAAAAAAAAGTTCTATGAACAAAAAACTTTGTATGAACAAAAAACTTTCTATGAACATCATTGCTCATATATCAATGCATACATCCATGGATCATCATTGCTCATATATCCATGGTCATATATAAAAACTTTCTATGAACAAAAAACTTTCTATGAACAAAAGACTTTCTATTAACATCATTGCTCATATATCAATGCATACATCCATGGATCATCATTGCTCATATATCCATGGATCATATATAAAAACTTTCTATGAACAAAAAAAAGCATACATCAATGGACAAAAAAAATCTATGAACAAAAAAAAATCATACATCAATGCATACATATCCATGGATCATACATACATCTGCATATACATATACATACAGCATCCATATACATACATAATGGACAAAAAATGTATGAACAAAAAAAAGGCAAAGAGCAGGCCGGGGCGGCGGCGGCGGCGCGCGGCAAGCAAAGCAGGGGCGGCGGCGCGGGGGAAGGGGGCTCACTAGGGGCGGTATCGGGGCAGGGGCAGAGGCACGGCGGCGTCGGGGCAGGGCACGGGCGCGGGGAGCGGCGCCGGCGTCGGGGCAGGGAGAGCATCGGGGCAGAGGGCATAGACAGCGAGGTGGAGCAGCCTGACGGCGTCGACGGGGCAGAGGGCGGCGACAGCATCGACGGCGAGCTCGGGCAGCCTGGCGGCGTCGTCGGGGGCAACTGCAGAGATGAAATTTGAAAAACGCTAAGTGTTGGCTTATATAGCAAAGCCTTTAGTTCCGGTTGGTGGCACCAACCGGGACCAATGCCCCCCTTTAGTCCCGGTTCGTGCCACCAACCGGGACCAAAGGTCAGTTTTCGTCAGCCCAAAGGGCGGGAAGCAGAGACCTTTGGTCCCGGTTGGTGGCGCGAACCGGGACTAAAGGGGGGCATTGGTCCCGGTTGGTGCCACCAACCGGGACTAAAGGTGGGAATTGGTCCCGGTTTGTGCCACCAATCGGGACCAAAGGGGGGTGCTGCCGCGGCCAAAAGTTTAGTCCCACCTCACTAGTTGAGAGGGGCTCGGAGTGGTTTATAAGCGCCGCTGCGCCAACCACTTCGAGCTCCTCTCTAATGCAGGCCTACGGGCCTAAACACACTCTCTCTGCCTGTGGGCCTACTGGGCCTGCTACGGGCCTGCATTCTGGCCCAACTAGCGCGTTGGGTTTCTAGTCGTATGCAGGCCGTGGTGGCCCAGTAGGCGGCAGTTTTTTTTTAATTTTTTCCAGTATTTTTGTTTTGTTTTTTGCTTTATTTATTTTCTTTTGTTTCTACTTACAGCTAAATACTTAGAGTTTTTGAGTGATTCTTTTTGCTTTAGGTCACAAAAATTATAAACTTTCTGTTAGTGCCATTAGTTTTCAAATTTGAATAGTTTAAATTTGAATTCTTTGAAATTTTTGTGAATCACTAGTTTCTGAATAACTTTACTTTAAAAATAGATTTTTGAGTGATTCTTTTTTATGCTATTTAGGTTCATCAAGGCTATTTTCTGACACCGGTGCGGGGGGTGAGTGAGCGCCTTTGGTAAGTGGAATTTGGTAAGGAAACATTTATATAGTGTGGTGAAGAATGAAATTTTTGTCACTTGTTACTATGGAAAAATCTTTGATGGGGTTTGTTGGGGTATCTTCACCTCGACCGGAACCACAATTAGCTACCCCTCAACCTACTGCACCTACTGAAATATTGAATATGAAATTCCTTCGGGTATGATAGAAAAACTGCTAGCTAATCCTTATGCAGAGATGAACCGAACATCCCGATATGCCACTTGATATATGGGGAACAAATTTGTGGATTGTTTAAGCTTGCAGGTTTACTCGGAGTAAGTTTATGAAAGGTTTTCCCTTTATATTTGAAGGAAAAGCATTGGCATGGTATAAGGCTATGCGATGATATTGGATCTTGGAATTGGAAGATTGAAATTGAGTTCCACCAAAAAATTTATCCTATGCATCTAGTTCATCGTGATCGGAATTATATATATAATTTTTGGCCTCGTGAAGGAGAAAGTATCGCTTCTAGCTTGGGGGAGCTTAAGTCAATGTTATCATTCATGCCCCAACCATGAGCTCCTCAAGAAGAAATTATTATCCAGAACTTTTTATGCTCGGCTTTCTCGTAATGATCAATCCATGCTGATACTTCTTGTACTGGTTCTTTTATGAAGAAGACTATTGAATTCCGGTGGGATCTTTGGAAAGAATTAAACGCACTCTGAAGATTGGGAACTCGATGAAGGTAAGAGTCAGGTATTAAGCTTAAGTATGATTGGTGTTAAATCTTTTGAATACCGATGTTTCAGAAGTTTAGCACTAAATATGACTTGACTCAGATAGTAGCTCATTTTGTGAATCATTTGCACTCATGTTGATCCCTCTAAGGAGAAGTGGTTTCAAATATCACCCACCTATTAAAGAAGAGTTAAAGAACTGGTGTACCAATTAAAGAGGAACCATAATTATAATGTTGATCCAGTTGTTCCTACTGCTTATATTGAGTAACCACCTTTCCCTGCTAGATAAAAAGAACATGCTAAAGTTTCAACTGTGGTTAACAAAAATTTATATTAGAACAACTAAACCTGATGAACAAATTAAAGTAGAACCTATTTGTTGCTATGATTAAGGATCTCCTGGAAGGAAACGTAGATGGGCATGTTATTTACTTCTGTGAAGAAGCTGCTAGAATTGCCAAACCCGTATAAAAAGATATCATAGACCTGTTGTTGGCATGGCTGTTGTCTCATTAAAATAGGAGCTGTATATGTCTGTTGTGACATAGGTGCTAGTGTGAGTGCTATTCCTTATTCTTTATCAAGAAATTATGAATGACTAGCACCCGCAGAAATAGAAGACATAGATGTTACTATTAAATTACTAATAGAGACCTATATCACCAATTGGGATTGTTAGAGTTGAAGTCTTGTGTGGGAAAATAAAAACCCTACTGATTTCCTTGTTCTTGGTTCCCACAAGATGACTTGTGTCCCATTATCTTTGGTAGACCTTTCTTGAACACCGTAATGCTAAAATAGATTGTGAAAAACAAACTGTCGGTGTATCTTTGGTGATGAGTCTCATGAGTTTAATTTTTCCAAGTTAGTAGAAAGCTTCTGAAAAGAATTGCCTAGTAAGGATAATAATTGGTCTTGCTTCTATTGCTGTGCCTCCTACTGATCCTTTAAGAACAATATTGCTAGACCATGAAAATGATTTACTTATGCATGAGAGAAATGAAATAGATAAGATTTTCTTTGAACACGTCCTCTGCTTAAACACAATTTTGCCTATTAAAACTTTAGGAGGTCTCCTCCACCTAAGGTGAATCCTGTATTTCAATTAAAACAAATTGCCAGACACTTTGAATATGATTATCTGTGATGAAAAGAAGATATATCCCTGTTATTATTAGTGCTAACCTTTCAGAACATGAAGAAGTAAAGATTATTGAAAGTCTAAGGAAGCATCGAGCTGCATTGTGGTATACTCTTGATGATTTAAGGGCATTAGTCCCACTCTATTCAGCACAAGATTAATATGGAACCTGATGCTAACCCGTTGTTGATCACCAACGTCGGTTAAATCCAAAAAATGAAGGAAGTGGTAAGAACGGAAATCTTAAAACTTCTGGAAGCAGGTATAATCTATCCTATAGCTGATAGTAGATGGGTAAGTCCTGTTCATTGTGTTCCTAAGAAAGGAGGTATTACTTGTTGTTCCTATGGTAAGAATGAACTTATTCCACAAAGATTGTTACAGGCTATAGAATGGTAATTGATTTCAGAAAAATTAAATAAAGCAACTAGAAAGATCATTACCCTCTGCCTTTTATTAATCAAATGCTAGAAAGATTGTCTAGCACACACACTTTTTCCTTGATGGATATTCTGGTTTTTTACAAATACCTGTTTCTAACCTGATCAAGAAATACCACTTTCACCTGTCCCTTTGGAACTTATGCATATAGACGTATGCCTTTCGGTTTATGCAATGCACCTGCTACCTTTCAAAGATGTATGACTGCTTATTCTCTGACTTTTGTGAAAAGATTGTTGAGGTTTTCATGGATGACTTCTCTGTTTATGGGAAGTCTTTGATTATTGGGTAAGCAATCTTGATCGAGTTTTGCAGAGATGCGAGCAACAAATCTTTTCTTGAATTGGAGAAGTGCCACTTTATGGTAATGAAGGTATTGTTTTGGGCCATAAATTTCTGAAAGAGGTATGAAGTGGACAAAGCCTAAGGTTGATGCAATAAGAAAATGCCATGTCCTAAGATATCAAAGGTATTCGTAGTTCTAGGTCATGCTGGTTTCTATAGGAGATTTATCAAAGACATTTCTAAAATTTCTAGGCCTCTACAAATCTTTTGCAAAGGATACTCCTTTTGTTTTTGATGATGATTGTTTAAAAGCCTTCGAAACACTCAAGAAAGCCTTAATTTCTGCACCTATTGTTCAACCACCTGATTGGAACTTACCTTTTGAAATTATGTGTGATGCTAGTGATTATGCTGTTGGGTGCTGTTTAGGACAAAGAGTGATAAGAAAACTGAATGTTATTCATTACGCTAGTAAAACTCTAGATAGTGCACAACGAAATTATGCTACTACTGAAAAAGAATTCCTAGTAGTGGTGTTTTGCTTGTGACAAATTTATTTAGATCTTAAATTGTTGACTCTAAAGTTATCGTTCACACGACCATGCTGTCTATTAAATATCTTATGGAAAAGAAAGATGCTAAACCTAGACTTATTCGATTGGTCTCTCTTGCTACAAGAATTTGATTTACATATCACTGATAGGAAAGGAGTGAGGACCCCGTAGCTGAGTAACTTGTCTAGGCTTGAAAATGTGCTTAATGACCCACTACCTATTGATGATAGTTTTTCCTGATGACAGTTGCTGCAATAATGTTTAACTAACACTCCTTGGTATGCTGACTATGCTAATTACATTGTTGCTAATATTTACCACCTAGCTTTACATACCAACAAAAGAAAAAATTTCTATGACTTAAAACATTACTTGGGATGACCCACATCTTATAAAGAAGGAGTAGATGGTATTATTAGACGTTGTGTACCTGAGCATGAACAGGGACAAATCCTACGAAAATGTCACTCCGAAGCTTATGGAGGGGCATCATCGAGACGGAGACAGAACTGCTCACACAGGTATTGCAATCTGGATTTTATTAGCCTACTCTCTTCAAGGATGCCTGTAAGTTTGTATATCTTGTGATGAATGTCAAAGAATAGGTAATATCGGTAAGCGTCAAGAAATGTCTATGAATTATTCACTTGCTGTTGAACCATTTGAGTTTGGGGATTTGATTACATGGGACCTTTTCCTTCCTCTAATGGTATACACATATTTTGGTTGCTGTTGATTATGTTACTAAATGGGTAGAAGCTATTCCAACCAGTAGTGCTGATCACAACACTCTATTAAAAGCTTAAGGAAGTTATTTTCCCAAGGTTTGGATCCCTAGATATTTAATGACTGATGGTAGTTCACACTTATTCATGGTGCTTTCCGTTAAAATGCTTGCCAAGTATGAGTTAACCATAGAATTGCATCACCCTATCATCCTCGTGTCTAGTGGTCAAGTTGAACTTAGCAATAGAGAAAAAAAATTAATTTTGCAAAAACTGTCAATAGGTCCCAGAGAATTGGTCTAAGAAATTAGATGATGCACTCTTTGGGCTTATAGAACAGCATATAAAAATCCTATGGGTATGTCTCCTTATAAAATGGTCTATGGAAAGCTTGTCATTTGCCTCTTGAGTTAAAATATAAAGCATATTGGGCAGTCAAAGAACTCAACTATGATTTTCAAACTTGCCGGGTGAAAAGAGGTTATTTGATATAGCTCACTAGATGAATGGAGAACCCAAGTTATGAAAATGCCAAATTATTTAAAGAAAAAGTTTAAAAGATGGCATGATAAAAGAATCCAAAAGCGTGAGTTCAAAGTTGGAGAATATGTTCTTTGTACAACTCTATTTCAGATTCTTTGTAGGAAAACTCCTCTCCAATATGAAGGACCCTATGTTATCGAGGAGGTTTATCGGTTGGAGCTATCAATAAATAATGCCGAAGGTACTAACCCGAAGGTCATTAATGGCAACGAATAAAACATTATATCTTAGGTACGCCCATTAATATTGAAAGTAATATATCCAAACTTTGACACCGGAAGAACACATAAAAGAGTCCTTTCGGAACACTCAGAATCGTGAAAATAAGGAGGTACGTGATACGGTAAGTAAACGGACTCCGAAAAATACCGCTAAAATATTTTTTGTCAGTTTTGGAATATTTAGAAAATTAGTAAAATAAGAAACTTCCAGGAGAGCGTACCTGGTGGGCACAAGACACCAGGGCCGCTGGCTTGCCAGGCACGCCCAGGTGGGGTTGTGCCCACCTGGGACACCTTCCGTACTCCGTTTTTTCTTCCGTTTGCTTGTTTCCCAAGATAAAAAAAAAATCTTATATACTCCAGAACCTATTGACCACCGTATTGCGGAGAAATCTTTGTTCTCTTTCTTGCTTGTTTTGGTCAGATATCATCAAGCCAGGCATATGTCTTCCTCTTCCTCCAACAAAATGGAAGAAGATGCTTGGTTGATAAGATTGAGCTGAAGAGGGAGGAGCCCCGGAAGCCGTCAAGGGAGACAGGGGCAAGGAGGCTACCATAGATCCACCCTCGGTGGCTGAGCAAGCACTTCCGGCCGAGGGGAAGAAGAAGATATCCTTAAGCCTTACTATGCTCATCTTACCCCTACTGAGATTGCAGTCGGCTTCCGGATCGTATGAAATGGTCCGTGTGCAGAATAAATACCTCACCGTGAAAATATTATGCTCAAGAGCACATCATTTTCCTCCGGAGCATCATAGTAGATTGGAGAATCTCTTGATCGTGAAGGACAAGATCGCATTACTTCATCATCACCACCTTTTCTTCATCACCAAAGGAAAATGAGTTTCGGTATGGGCACTCCCTTGGCTCCGCCAAGCTTGGGGGAGGTGCCCTGGTATCGTATCATCCCCACTATCTTTTTGCCTTTACTTTTTTAGTCGATCTTTTGCTTTAGATGAAAAAAAGTTTATCGATCCTTTCTTTTCGAGAGCTTGCTTGTGGTCTATCCTTGTAATTGTGTGCAAGATATATAATAAAGTTTAGTTTGAGTTTTGTTTCTTACTTTCAGGTTGCAATAAAAAAGGGGAAAGGAAATAAAAGAAAAGATCATATGCTAATCTATGTAGGTGATGGCACCACATAAGGAAAAGTATGAGTAGAAAATTTTAATAGAGATTGCAAACATGCATTGGTCAATGATGCGACTCATGAAAGAATTAATAAGGGAAGGAAGATTCACATATAAATAATATCCTAGAAATCTTTTGTGATTGTGAGCCCCCATCAAATTATTATATTGCCAAAATTGTTGACGTTGGACAAGGAAGACAACGTAATGTTTATGCTTGTCCATATTCACATAGAAGTTATTTTGTCATAGATCCTTCAACAGTGGTACTTGCCCCTATCTTTGCTAGCCAAATTCCGCACTAAGTAGAGATACTATTGTGCATCCTAAAACCCTAAACCCAAATTTTATTTCAAGTGTCCACCATACCTACTAGGGATTGAGCAAGATCCCTCAAGATAGTTGTCATCGGTGCAATAAGGCAATAAAAATTGCTTCTAAAGTGTGAGATCATTTAGGTAAAGGAAAATTGAGCGTTGTACGAACTTGTGATGGTGAAGAATAAAGCGACAGACTGCATAATAAAGGTTGCCATCACAAGGGGCAATACAACGTGAGTTCTTTTGCACACATAAGGGGTTGAGGCAACAAACAAATAAGCGCATGGCAACCTCTGTCTTCCTCTGCGAAGGGCCTATCTTTACTTTTATGCAAGAGTCAAAGTTCTTCTCTCTTTTCCTTTTTTTTATCCTTTGGCAGCATCCTGTGGTGAGGAAAGATCTAGGCAAATGTCCAGTTGAATATGGGTGGCATAGTTATTATTGTTGACATCGCCCTTGAGGTGACACGTTGGGAGGCGAAACTATAAGCCCCTATCTTTCTATGTGTCTAGTGAAACGTTTTGCTCATGTGTATTGTGGTGAGTGTTAGCAATTATAGAAGACTATATGATGGTTGAGTATGTGGACTTGCCTAAAGTCTCCGATATGTGACCCTTCCTGAAAAGATGATGAATTGTAGTTGCAAAGTTGACTGAGAACATACTTTGTTGGTTTCTAATAGAGTTTATGCTTTATACTTCAATTGTGTGAGGAACTGCCAATTATTCATGAGAAATTTATGATAAAAGTTCTTTGATAAAAGTCTGTTTAATTTGTTGTTCTGTTATAATAATCTACATGATGCTTCTATGTCCGTATTTTGTTTTTATCGACACCTCTCTCTCTAAGCATGTGGACATGTTTTTTCGATTTCGGTTTTTGCTTGAGGACAAGCGAGGTCTAAGCTTGGGGGAGTTGATACGTCCATTTTGCATCAGTGTTTCCTACTGTTATTTATGATGTTTTTATGCATAATAATGCTTTTGGAGTAATTCTAATGCTTTTCTCTCATAATATCAAGTACACTCAAGAGGGAGAATTCCGGCAGCTCGAAATCTAGACTTGGAAAAGCTATGTTAGGCCACCTATTATTGCACAACTCAAACAAGCTGAAACTTTATGGAGAGTATTTATGGATTATTTGAAGAATATTGGAGCAAATAAGTACCAGAGGGGCCCACCAGGTGGGCACAAACCACCTGGGCGCCAGGGAGCCCAGGCGCCCTGGTGGGTTGTGCTCACCCAGGCCCACCTCGGTGCCCATCTTCTGGTATATAAGTCATTTTGACCTAGAAAGAAATAAAGAGAGGACTTTCGGGACGGAGCTTGGGAGAAGAGCACTTTTGCCCTCCGGCGGAGCGATTTCACCGGGGCAATTTTTCTCCCGGAGGGGGGAAATCATCGTCATCATCATCACCAACAACTCTCCCATCTTGGGGAGGTAATTCCCATCAACATCTTCAATAACAACATCTCATCTCAAACCCATCTCTTGTTCAATATTGTTCACAGGAACAGAGATTGGTGCTGTGTGGGTGACTAGTAGTGTTGATTACATTTGTAGTTGATTTACATATGGTTTATTTGGTGGAAGATTATATGTTCAGATCCAATATTCTTTTAATACCCCTCTGATCTTGAGATGATTATCATTTGTGAGTAGTTACTTTTGTTCTTGAGGTCACGGGAGGAGAAATCATGTTGCAAGTAATCATGTGAATTATTATGTGTCGATATCTGTAGTATGATTGCTGTGATTCCTTAGTGGTGTCATATGAACGTCAACTACATG
Source organism: Thinopyrum elongatum (assembly GCA_011799875.1). NCBI lineage: Eukaryota > Viridiplantae > Streptophyta > Magnoliopsida > Poales > Poaceae > Thinopyrum > Thinopyrum elongatum. Next base: position 52,010,755 of record CM022299.1, on the reverse strand, counting down.
ACACTTCACCATATTTGGGCCTAAGGGAATGCATTGTGGAAGTAGCTACGTAGTAAGTAAATAAAGAGAGGACTTTCGGGACGGAGCTTGGGGAAGAGCACTTTTGCCCTCCGGCGGAGCGATTTCACCGGGGCAACTTGTCTCCCGGAGGGGGAAATCATCGTCATCATCATCACCAACAACTCTCCCATCTTGGGGAGGGTAATCTCCATCAACATCTTCAATAACACCATCTCATCTCAAACCCTAGTTCATCTCTTGTGTTCAATCTTGTTACCGGAACTACAGATTGGTGCTTGTGGGTGACTAGTAGTGTTGATTACATCTTGTAGTTGATTACTATATGGTTTATTTGGTGGAAGATTATATGTTCAGATCCAATATTCTATTTAATACCCCTCTGATCTTGAGCATGATTATCATTTGTGAGTAGTTACTTTTGTTCTTGAGGTCACGGGAGAAATCATGTTGCAAGTAATCATGTGAACTTGATATGTGTTCGATATTCTGATAGTATGTATGCTGTGATTCCCTTAGTGGTGTCATATGAACGTCAACTACATGACACTTCACATATTTGGGCCTAAGGGAATGCATTGTGGAGTAGTAAGTAGATGATGGGTTGCGGAGTGACAGAAGCTTAAACCCCAGTTTATGCGCTATTCCGTAAGGGAACCGATTGGATCCAAAAGTTTAATGCTATGGTTAGAATTTATTCTTAATACTTTTCTCGTATTGCGGATGCTTGCAGAGGGTTAATCATAAGTAGGAGGCTTTGTTCAAGTAGACAACCACCTAAGCACCGGTCCACCCCACATATCAAATTATCAAAGTGCGAACATGAATCGAATCAACATGGTGAAAGTGACTAGATGAAATTCCCGTGTACCCTCAAGAACGCTTTGCTTATTATAAGAGGCTGTTTTGCCTGTCCTTTGCCTCAAAAGGATTTGGCTACCTTGCTGCACTTTTGTTACTACTATCGTACTTGCTCGTACAAATTATCTTGCTATCAAACTACTCTGTTACTCAATTTCAGCACTTGTAGAGATTACCTTGCTGAAAACCATTTGCCATTTCCTTCTGCTCCTCGTTGCGTTTGACACTCTTACTTATCGAAAGAGCTACAATTGATCCCCTATACTTGTGGGTCATCAGACGTCCCCCCTCATGTCAAAGTTATCGGGGAGGGGGTAGATCGACAATGACGCTCTTTCTTCTAGGGTTTGGGTGGCCTTATAGTTGGTCGGTCGAGCGGTCCGCCTCTCTCATAATGCATGTCCGACGTCCCCCCTCATGTCGAAGTTATCGGGGATGGATAAATTTTAACTTATGAGTCTTTTAATTAACTCATTTTGAATATATGAACATTTAACTTAGTAACTTAGTAACTTGGTAAGTTACCGGGAAAGTTACGGGAGGGGGGCTCGGCGTCGAGGCGGACGGCGACGAGGAGCTACATCCATGGATCTATATAAAACTTGTGTATGAACAAAAATCTTTCTATGAACATCATTGCTCATATATCAATGCATACACCCCATGGATCATCATTGCTCATATATCCATGGTCATATATAAAACTTTCTATGAACAAAAAAAAGTTCATGACAAAAACTTGTATGAACAAAAAACTTTCTATGAACACATTTGCTCATATATCAATGCATACATCCATGGATCATCATTGCTCATATATCCATGTCATATATAAAAACTTTCTATGAACAAAAAACTTTCTATGAACAAAAGACTTTCTATTAACATCATTGCTCATATATCAATGCATAAATCCATGGATCATCATTGCTCATATATCCATGGATCATATATAAAAACTTTCTATGAACAAAAAAAAGCTACATCAATGGACAAAAAAAATCTATGAACACAAAAAAAATCATACATCAATGCATACATATCCATGGATCATACATACATCTGCATATACATTACATACAGCATCCATATACATACATAATGGACAAAAAATGTATGAACAAAAAAAGGCAGAGCAGGCCGGGCGGCGGCGGCGGCGCGCGGCAAGCAAAGCAGGCGGCGGCGCGGGGGAAGGGGGCTCACTAGGGGCGGTATCGGGGCAGGGGCAGAGGCACGCGGCGTCGGGGCAGGGCACGGGCGCGGGAGCGGCGCCGGCGTCGGGGCAGGAGAGCATCGGGGCAGAGGGCATAGACAGCGAGGTGGAGCAGCCTGACGGCGTCGACGGGGCAGAGGGCGGCGACAGCATCGACGGCGAGCTCGGGCAGCCTGGCGGCGTCGTCGGGGGCAACTGCAGAGATGAAATTTGAAAAACGCTAAGTGTTGGCTTATATAGCAAAGCCTTTAGTTCCGGTTGGTGCCACCAACCGGGACTAAAGGTGGGAATTGGTCCCGGTTTGTGCCACCAATCGGGACCAAAGGGGGGTGCTGCCGCGGCCAAAAGTTTAGTCCCACCTCACTAGTTGAGAGGGGCTCGGAGTGGTTTATAAGCGCCGCTGCGCCAACCACTTCGAGCTCCTCTCTAATGCAGGCCTACGGGCCTAAACACACTCTCTCTGCCTGTGGGCCTACTGGGCCTGCTACGGGCCTGCATTCTGGCCCAACTAGCGCGTTGGGTTTCTAGTCGTATGCAGGCCGTGGTGGCCCAGTAGGCGGCAGTTTTTTTTTAATTTTTTCCAGTATTTTTGTTTTGTTTTTTGCTTTATTTATTTTCTTTTGTTTCTACTTACAGCTAAATACTTAGAGTTTTTGAGTGATTCTTTTTGCTTTAGGTCACAAAAATTATAAACTTTCTGTTAGTGCCATTAGTTTTCAAATTTGAATAGTTTAAATTTGAATTCTTTGAAATTTTTGTGAATCACTAGTTTCTGAATAACTTTACTTTAAAAATAGATTTTTGAGTGATTCTTTTTTATGCTATTTAATATTAGTGTGTTTTATCATTATATTCAATTAGGTAATTTTTAGGTTATTTTAAATGGGTGTTTTAATCAAAACAGATTTTTTTATTTTAGTTTGCTATTAAAGTTTCTAACAAAAAAATACTTTATGAAAATTCTTTTTGCTATTAATGTTTTGAACAAAAAATACTTTGATAATTTTAGTTGCATAAATTTTATATAATTTTAGTTTCAAAAATACTAGAGGTTTATAGTTTTGTTATTGAAGAATATTATAGTTTTGTTTTAGTTGATCATAACAGAATATTTTAATTGATTCAGTTTTATAAAAGTTTTCTAGTTCATTCTTTTTGGTATTAGTTCATTCTTTGAGCTAAATGACCCTGAAATTGAAAAGCACTACAAATGAACTCTAAAAAGCTTGAAAGTGTGCATGGTATCATCATTTCACCCACATAGCATGTGCTAAAAAGTTGAGAGGGTTACGGTAAAAATTGGATGCACTTCATGTACAACATGGACAATCTCTTTGGAAGTATCAGGGTTTCGGACGAAAACTCATCTATTACAAAGGGATTTCATTTTTTGAACTTATTTGAACTCCATACTTTTCGTGTGTTCAAAATGCACCATTCAAAGCCACATCATAAATTTTCAACCCTTTCTGACTTCATTTGGTATTTTTCATGCATTTAATGATTTTTTTGGAGCTAAATGACCCTGAAATTGAAAAGCACTACAATTGAAGTCTGAAAAGGTTGAAAGTTGGCATGGTATCATCTTTTCACCCACATAGCATGTGCTAAAAAGTTAAGAGGGTTACGACAAAAACTAGATGCACTTTGTGTACAAAATGGACAATCTCTTTCGAAGTATCAGGGTTTCAGACAAAAACTCGTTTGTTACAAAGGGATTTCATTTTTTTAAACTTATTTGAACTCCAGACTTTTTGTGTGTTCAAAATGCACCATTCAAATCCACATCATAAATTTTCAACCCTTTCTGACTTCATTTGGTATTTTTCATGCATTTACTGATTTTTTTAGCTAAATGACCCTGAAATTCAAAGCACTACAAATGAAGTCTGAAAAGGTTGAAAGTTGGCATGGTATCATCATTTCACCCACATAGCATGTGCTAGAAAGTTAAGAGGGTTACGACAAAAACTTGATGCACTTCGTGTACAAAATGGACAATCTCTTTCGAAGTATCAGGGTTTCGGACGAAAACTCATCTGTTACAAAAGGCATTTCATTTCTTCACATGTAACTGCGGTGATATTCTAGATCAAAGGCATCATCATAATAGTTGTGGAGAGAAAGTCTTCACTTTTCTTCGCTTGTGTCCTTTGCTTATTGCGCCGTAACCATGGATAATCTTTATCGTTTAACAGGGTGCTTGGGCCAGCCTTGACTTTGAAGGGAGGAATTTCATGAAACTTTTCATAATCTTCAGACCTGTCTGTCTTGCCCTCCACTCCCACGATGTATCTTTTCCCTGAAAGAACTATGTGGTGCTTTGGCTCATCGTATGATGTATTCGCTTCCTTATCTTTTCTTTTTCTTGGTTTGGTAGACATGTCCTTCACATAGAAAACCTGTGCCACATCATTGGCTAGGACAAATGGTTCATCTGTGTACCCAAGATTGTTCAGATCCACTATTGTCATACCATACTGTGGGTCTACCTGTACCCCGCCTCGTGACAGATTGACCCATTTGCACTGAAACAAAGGGACCTTAAAATCATGTCCATAGTCAAGTTCCCATATGTCCACTATGTAACCATAATATGTGTCCTTTCCCCTCTTGGTTGCTGCATCAAAGCGGACACCACTATTTTGGTTGGTGCTCTTTTGATCTTGGGTGATCGTGTAAAATGTATTCCGATTTATCTCGTACCCTTTGTAAGTTAATACAGTCGAAGATGGTCCCCTGGCCAACGAGTACAGCCCATCAGAAACAGTGGTGTCACCCATGAGATGTGTTTGCAACCAACTGCCGAAAGTCCTGATGTGTTCACATGTAATCCAGTCGTCACACTGCTCCGGGTGTTTGGAGCGCAGAATATTCTTGTGTTCATTGACATAAGGGGTCACCAAGGTAGAATTCTGTAGAACTGTGTAGTGTGCTTGAGACCAAGAATGCCCGTCCCTACATATTATTGAGTCCGCTCCTAGCGTGCCTTTTCCGGTCAGTCTCCCCTCATATCGCGATTGAGGGAGACCAATCTTCTTAAGGTCAGGAATGAAGTTAACATAAAACCCAATGACCTCCTCTGTTTGATGGCCCGTGGAGATGCTTCCTTCTGGCCTAGCACGGTTACGAACATATTTCTTTAAGACTCCCGTGAACCTCTCAAAGGGGAACATATTGTGTAGAAATACAGGGCCCAGAATGGCAATCTCGTCAACTAGATGAACTAGGACGTGCGTCATGATATTGAAGAAGGATGGTGGGAACACCAGCTCAAAACTGACAAGACATTGCGCCAAATCACTCCTTAACCTTGGTAGGATTTCTGGATCGATCACCTTCTGAGAGATTGCATTGAGGAATGCACATAGCTTCACAATGGCTAATCGAACGTTTTTCGGTAGAAGCCCCCTCAATGCAACCGGATGCAGTTGCGTCATAATCATGTGGCAGTCATGAGACTTTAGGTTCTGGAACTTTTTCTCTGCCATATTTATTATTCCCTTTATATTCGACGAGAAGCCAGACGGAACCTTCATACTGAGCAGGCATTCAAAGAAGATTTCCTTCTATTCTTTGGTAAGAGCGTAGCTGGCAGGACCTTCATACTGCTTTGGAGGCATGCCATCTTTTTCGTGCACACGTTGCTGGTCCTCCCGTGCATTCGGTGTATCTTTTGTCTTCCCATACACGCCCAAGAAGCCTAGCAGGTTCACGCAAAGATTCTTTGTCACGTGCATCACGTCGATTGCAGAGTGGACCTCTAGGTCTTTCCAATAGGGTAGGTCCCAAAATATAGATTTCTTCTTCCACATGGGTGCGCGTCCCTCAGCGTCATTCGAAACAGATAGTCCGTCGGGACCCTTTCCAAAGATTACTTGTAAATCATTGACCATATCAAGTACGTGGTCACCACTACGGACGGCGGGCTTCTTCCGGTGATCTGCCTCACCTTTGAAATGCTTGCCTTTCGTTCGACATTGATGGTTGGTTGGAAGAAATCGATGATATCCCAGGTACACATTCTTCCTGCATTTGTCCAAATATATACTTTCGATGTCAGCTAAACAGTGCGTGCATGCGTGGTATCCCTTGTTTGTCTGTCCTGAAAGGTTACTGAGAGCAGGCCAATCATTGATTGTTACAAACAGCAACACATGAAGGTCAAATTCCTCCTGGTCGTGCTCATCCCACACACGTACACCTTTTCCATTCCACAGCAGTAAAAGTTCTTCAACTAATGGCCTTAGTGAAGGAAATATGCCCTAGAGGCAATAATAAAGTTGTTATTTTATATTTCCTTATTCATGATAAAGATTTATTATTCATGCTAGAATTGTATTGATCGAAAACTTAGATACATGTGTGAATACATAAACAAATACTGTGTCCCTAGTGAGCCTCTACTAGACACTACTAGGAAAAGGCCTGCTAGTGGCGCACCAGTTTTGCCTACTAATGGCGCACTACTGGTGCGCCACTAGCACCACGCCATTAGAATTAAATATTAATGGCGCACCCCTGGTGCGCCATTAGTATCTAGTATACTAATGGCGCACTACGCAGTGCGCCATTAGTATAGCCCACCGTGCGCCATTAGTATGCCTCCGAGGGGGCCATATGTACCCATGTGCTTTGGCATACTAATGGCGCACTAGTGGGTGATGCGCCATTAGTGTCATTTTTGCAGTGCGCCATTAGTGTGCTGAGTGGTGTGCCACTAGTATGAATATTAGGGATTTTTTTTTCTTTTCTGATATTTTCACAGGTTGCAAAATATATTATTGGACAGAATATAGATAGCACCACACAGCAACAGCAGATTCATCGAATACAATAGAAGATTAGTCTCCGAATACAATTCATCATATTAGTCTCCGAATTCAAAAGACCGAACAAAGATAGAACATTACAAGTCTCAAGACCGCGAGTAGCGAGTTTGTCTTCACATTACAAGTCGATATCGATCATCTAAACTACCATCACATAGAAGAGAGCTGCGGTCATCACGATGAGCATAATCGCGATGAAACTGGTCTTCATCCGGTTCCTCCAACGCTCCCTCCTCTCTCCCGCTAGATAGCGTGCGTATCTAGATTCCGCCTCCGCCCTAGTGGTGTACCCTTTGTAACTGTTACCGCTGAAACGGTGAACCTGTCTCCGACACTCCTCCCAGTCGTCGTAGACTCCGGGAACCTTACCCTTGTACACGACATACGATGGCATCTCTATGTACTAGCCAAACAAAACGTTAGTAGCAATTCACAGACAATACATAAGCAATATATAAGTATGCAACAAAAGGATCGGAAGAGAAAAGCAAGACATTAATAGCATCGATTACATCTAAGTTGAACGACTGTCCAAACCAAAGAGACATACAAGTTCATTAAAGTTTAATTACAACATGAGCCAATCGATGTTTCAGAAATACACATAGCATCACTACTTTCGACTCGACTCAAGGGACCGGAGCGTGGATGAAGCCGCCGTCTCTCGTGATGGTCATGAAATCGCGGGCGTTGTCAGCCTGCATTTGTAGCGTTGTGTCTATCTCACTGTTGGACGGTTGATTTCTGAGGTTGAACTGCCCCGAGGTACGAAGGACATCTTGATGGATGATTTCCGCAAACTCTGACTGGATGCGAAAGAATTCTTGTCTGATGTCCGCGTCCTGGATTGCTGTCAAGCTCGCGGCCCAATCTTTGAGATTATTTGGTAGCAGAAGGTGATTATGGTCCTGTACGATCGCCCGCATGTGATGGAGGGCGTAGTAGGCATCCTTCTGACCGCCAGGCGGCTGCTTGACGTAGCAGAACGTCGTATTGTGGGCGAACACGTGCTTGCCGTACTTACGAACTGGCCTGGTGAAGGTGCCTCCAGATTTGGCGTAGCTAGGGAGAACATCATCAAGAACTTTCTTGATATTTGTGTAGTCTTTCTTCGACTGACGGTCCGAGTCGAAATACGTGGCCGTGGAATATTTCAGGCTTAAGAGGATGAGTGTGCAATGTGTGTCACTGCACAAAACACGGAATGTTAAAAAAAAAGATCGAAATCTAAGAAATCATATGTTACGGGGCGGTTGAGGGGACGACTTACTCGGGAAAGTAAGGCACGAGGAAGTTATCCTTATCTGGGTTTGCCAGAATGACGCCTTCGAGGTAAGAACTCGCGACTTGCCGGTCCCCAGTGCTGCCCAAGATCTTGGCACGCATGTAGAAGGGGTCGACTATCACGATGTCTGGGGTCTTGTCTCTAATGATCCGCATCTCCATACTCAGCGAAAATAGCCGAACGAAGGTGTAGTGCAGCGGATGAAGGTTAAACATAGCGAAGATGTCATCAAACCGCAGGACGATCGTACCCCCGATGGCGCTATCCACAAAGCCCTTGCCCTCTGGCACCTTGGCCACGAAAACCAGGTATGCCACATCATTCTCTCTGAGACGCCGCTTCTCCAAAGAAAGAACACTGTCATGCAGACTCCACATAGCACCGGTTGCAGCATTGAGCATATTAGTCGGTAGCATCGGCCTACCCGCCACATGCACCCTCCTCGAGATATCCTTAGGTAAAGGTGGCCCGTCCTGAGCACGGATCATACTCGGTGCCGGTTGGCTCGCACCCTTGTTACTCTTTCTTTTCCGTCCCTTCTTCTTCTGCTGTAATGGGACCGAGTTCTGCTCACAGACCGCCTTCTTGAGTGTGTTGGGGCTGATAATATTTCGCACCTCGGCTATCTGAGGCTCGGTGAAGTCGGCAGCTAGAGGCGTCTCCTGAGAACTGAACGCCAGACGATGCCTGTTGCAATTGTGTTTCTCCGCGGTACCAGCTAGATCGCGATCGTCTTTTGTAGGGTTGGGTTCTTGAGAAGGAGGCTCCAAGAATTCGTCATCGTACCCATGTTCGGCAAAGTACTTATCGACGTTGGTAAATGTACCATCGTCGTCGTCCGGATCCTGTGCCATATGCATGTTCGGATCCTGTGCCATAGGGATGTCCGGCATGTCCGGTAGAGTTGCGGCGGTCTTGCCATGGCTTGGCGCCGGCACGACTGGCGGTGTTGTCTTTGGGGTGGTGTCCCCCGCCCCCAAACGAATCTGGCTCTTCGGCCAAAGCAGGGGCCAGCTTAGGCAGGCGCTAAGGGTCATCACATCATCTTCGTTGGCCCCGGCGGGTCGAATCGGAGGTAACAACTCGTCGCAGCCTGGCAGCACCCGAACCAGTTGAACCCTATACACGGTGGGTGGCATCGGATTACCGTGGAACACGGGGTTGCCCGGTTGAACGATTCTGCCCTTGGCGACATCGACCAACTCGTCGTTCACGAAGTGCAGGAGAGTGCACGGAACATCGGCGGCGCCCTGCGAAAACATGTAGGGCGTCAGGGATGCCCAGTCAAAGGCAAGGAGATGAAGTCCTCGGCCGAGAGGCTTAATTAGTTACCGTGATGATGGCGTCGAGCTCGGCTAATGTCGAGGCACCGCCAACTGCGGGCGTGCAATTGACGGAGGGGCCGCTTGCTGCCGAGGTGCCGGCCGGCGTACACCCGGGTGCATTAAGCTCCAATGCCCGTGCCGGCGTTGGAGACACCAATACCGCCTCCGCCGGAGACACCAATGGCGCCGCCTGCGCGTTATGCGAGTTGCTGGCCGTGAAGCTGGGAATCGGGGGCGGCCCCTGTTGGCCGCCCGCAATCCACGTCGTCAGCCCATGAATCAAGGTAGGCATAATGCCAGTGAGCATCGATCCCAGTTGTTGTTGCACTTGCTCTTGGACAATCTCCGGAATCCGCGCCACTTGTGCCTTGAGTTCTTGAACCTCGCGTGACTGGCTTTTCGAGCTGGTCTTTCTCTCCTTTCGCCCACCAGCGTTATAGTATGACGACCATTTTGTGGACAAGCCTTTGCCGGCCACACGACCAGCTGACGACGGCTTACTGAGCTTATCCTTGTTTTTCATTACGTTCAACGCCCTATTTAGAGTGCTGTCCCAAGGGGTGCTCTGAGCCGACCCCGCGCTACTGCTTTCAGTCTCCTGCGGAAGGAATGTGAACCATTTAGAAATTTGGCTTCATTAATTAGAATGCAACCATATGGAGCTAATTACGCGGGGGTGTATTCCTTACCAGAACAAGCTGAAGCGCCCTGGTCTTCGGATCCGTGGTAAGCTCCTTTGTTACTGGGTCCTCCTTGTACCGGGCCCTGACATAGTTCCTGGTCTGCTTGTCACGGTATTTCTCGAAGCGGGGCGGTAGGCCTTGCTCGGCACGCTCCGCGTCCTCCTTGTCCCATATAGGCTCCGCCACTCTGTAACCGCCGGGACCGAGTTTTTGTTCCCCTAAGTTCAACTCCCGCATTTCTTTCCCCCACTGACTTGATTCGGAGGTTGCGCTGCTCTCGCATTTGATCTTGAACTCCTTGTAGTCATCTTCGCTGATCGAAGGATTTTTTGCCTTGATCTTCTCATAACTATCACCTTTGTCAATCATTCTCTTCACCGCGCTTCTCCAAGTAGACATGGCCGTGCTTATCCTCGTGAGGGTGGCACTGTTCACTTTATTCCCTGAGAGGCGTGTGTTTTCAAATTCAGCGGGGAACTTGTATCGTTCGTGCAGCTTCGTGAAGAGGAGGGTGCGCAAATTCCCTCGGTCCTTATGCCTTAGGTTCTCGGTGTTGATCGAGACGGTGCTCCGGAGAATGCACCCGAGCTGAACCGAGTACCCCTTGACTATTTGTTTGGGCGCCGTTGGATGCCCGTCGGAGTTCACTTCAGTAAATTCCTCCTTGACGGTGCGGAGCACGTTCGGGCGCCGGTCCTTCCGTTGCCTCTTCGGTTGGCTGCCATCTGTGCGTGCGCTGCCATCATCAGTGGTGGCATCCTCGGCGGCACCATCAGTGGTGTCATCCCCGACGCCACTAGCGGTTGTGTAGTCAGGATCGGTGTCTTCCGCGGCGTCCTCATAGCGGTGAGGTTCTTCCTCCATCTCCTGGGACAGCTCCCAGAATGCCTTGCCGCCCGAACCGCCGGCCTCATCGTTGTGGGCCATGTTTCCCTCTAAATAGGAAAAAAGTTTGGTCAAAAAGTTGGTTATTGTCAAGGAACAAGATCTCATCATTTAGGGTTTGTGAGGAATTATCATGGTCTCATCATTTAGGGTTTGTCGACACCGAGGCATCCTAAAAGCTAAGGTTTTATCATTTAGGGTTTGTCAACGTCGAGGCACCCTAAAAGCCTAAGCTTTCATCATTTAGGTTCTTATCGACACCGAGGCACCCTAAAAGCCAAGGTTTTATCATTTAGGGCCTAATCACTTGGCTCTATTGCCACCTATGGCAGTTGCTTTTTCGTCTGTCCACACATGAATTCATCATATGTGTTTAATGCAGCAAGAATAAAGGGGCAGTTGATCCTACTTAATTAAGTACTAAGATACCCCGGCCCATGCATTAGTCGCAAGTACCCCATATGTCCTATTTTTAGCAAAGTCATGCTAAAATTCACGGAAAATTTCAGCATGACCTTTGCTGAAAATAGGACATATGGAGTACCCGAATTTGCCGGAACAGAAGTCAATCGACATTCCGGCAAACTCAAGGGCCTCTCGGGGTACAGCAGCAGCATCACAAGTTGACAAAATTCCCAAGTAGTACAGCAGCAGCATCACAAGTAGTACCAATGAACATATAGTCCAGCAAGTTGAAAAACCTGAAGTTCTCAGCATGAAGAATCACACAACACAGCACCTACATTATGATGATACATTTGGATCTTCATAGGAGCATACAACAATGCAGGCAAAAAGAAGGAGAGATAGGTCAGATTACACAAATAGGTTCCATATTCTGAGAAAAGAACAAGTGATAAAATGTATAGCTGGAGCTTTTAAGAAAAAGTTGCAGAAGCTTGTAAAACTATACTTTGAAGTTGAAGCTTTTAAGAAGAAGAAAATCTAGCCGCGCTAACTAACTATAAGGTAATGACTACTCATATTGATGTTCAGAATAACTAATCCACTCTCCAAGAAGATGGCAGATAATGATTTCCTCCTTAAATGCAACTAAGCATTAAAACATGGATTTAGTTCTACTGATATGCAAATGGGCAATATAATTATTTATTCCACTAGTGAAGTTTTGCAAATGGGTATAAATCTGCCATTTATTCTAGATTTATTCTACAGCCATAATCGGTATTGCATAATCTAGTGATATAATTGCAGATTTATTCTACAACCACTAGTGAAGTTTTGCATAATGAAGTTCTACAGCCATTTATTCTAGATTTATGCAAATGGGTATAAATCTGCCTCAACGATTCACAACCCGTGTCACTGCTCCCCACGATGTAATGTCCCAAATCATCTATTTCAACATCACCAGGATACAGGATACAGGAGAGTTTGGGATGGGGAATTGGAGATACAGAGGGAGGAGGAAGTTGCAGGGGTGAGTTTCCGAGAATGAGAGAGAGAGAGAGAGAGAGAGAGAGAGAGTTTAGAGACTAATCAATGCCTGCTCACTTGCACGGTCTCAGCCACTCTTATAAATTTCTCCCACACACACTTACATGTGGTCCCGGGGGCCACCAGCCAGCTCAGCGAGCTCGCTCATCCTAAATTGCAGCTCACCTCATAGCTGGGTCCTGCACAATCGTCTAGGTTGGCAAGACCAGGCGACTCGATGTCCGCCGACGTAGCCGGAGGCGTGACACACGACCAGAGAGGAAGTACCAGAATTAAGATGAGGTTACACTGTTAAAGCTAATGAAATGGGATATCTCATTTCTTGCCTATATTTTTTCCAAGTAAGAAATGGTTGGGATCCATCTCCGTGGCCCATACAAATATACGATGAGTCATCTGACTCGTCTCACCTTACCTTATCAAGATTAAGTTTATGTGCCTTTATTTGGTTCTTTCGTACTCAACTGTTTTTTCTTAAGTTTGTGCATTTGTTGTTCTATTTGTTCCGTGCTTGAGGCTAGAAATATTGTTATATTCATTTTCATAGCCATTAGCCTCTTTAGTCCTATAACATTTATAGTTTTTATAGATAATTTTTTTTCTGCAGATAAAATTTATGTCATTGTTTCTCGAGCAGGAACATGCTTTTTCAACTAATTTGGTTTCTCTAGGCCTTTAGTACCAGCCCCTGATTACTGAATGGCTCAAATGTCCAAACATGCTGTCCTATTCATTCACTATGTACACATTTTTATTCAATCTAAAGTCCCGCAGCAACGCGCGGGGTATTATCTAGTAAATTTATATGCGCAGTTGGTATTCTCAAGTAGATACTTTGTTTGAGTAACATCCTTAGCAGATGAAAAAGAAAGTGTGCCTCAGATTTCACTGAAGCATGAGTCCAAGAACAAGTGCAACAACAACTGGGATGGAGAGGGCCTCTCACCTGGCGTCCCGGCCTCGATGACGACGATGTGGAGGTTGTGGCGGCTGCGGGGCAGGTCAACGACGAGTGGCACGCGTCGAGGCACTGAAGCTCCGGCAGCGGCTAGGCGTTGAAGATCCGGCGGCACGCGTTTAGGAGGCGGCGGGCTCCTCCTCTCCTCTCGCCTGTCTCTGTGTCTCCTCCGATCTGTTCCGCGCGGGTGCCGGGGAAGATGCAGTGGGCGGCGTGGAGACGGAGACGCGTCGGGGTGGGGTCGGAGGGGGAGGAAGGGGAGGATGGGGAGAGGGAGGCGGCGGGGGCGCGTGGGCGGCTGCGGCGCAGTGGGTCGGGGCAGCGGCGGCGGCGGCGCAGTGGGTCGGACGACTAGCTATAGGGGGAGTGGATCTGGCGAGGGAGGGATGAAGGGATCGGGCGACTAGCTATAGGGGGGAAGATTACTAATGGTGCACCCCCTGGCGGTGCGCCATTAGAATGTTTTTTTTGATAGCAATGGCGCACCACCGAGACGGTGCGCCATAAGTAATCTTTTTTTTAGATAGCAATGGCGCACCAGCCAGCGATGCGCCATAAGTAATTTATTATTATTATTATTTTTTGTTGCATCTAATAATTTTTTAGAAAATGAATATGAATATGAAACAGTAATAAATTTTTATAAAAATAGTAATAATTTTTAGTTGCATTCATTTGTGACGGTGGAGCGGGGGAGGGTGCGGGGGTCGTCGGCGGTGGTGGAGCGGGGGAGGGTGCGGGGGGTGCTCGGCGGCGAGGGGGGATAGCGATCGAGATGGAGGGGGATCGAGATCGAGTGTCCTCATGAATATTCAATATTTTTTCATGAATTCAAAAAGTGCCCATGAAATTTAAAAATATTCATGAGTTCAAAAAGTGCCCATGAAATTTAAAAATATTCATGAGTTTAAAAAGTGCCCATGAAATACAATCGAGAAATGAAGGCTACAATTTAAATACAATCGATCTTAGCTAGCTAGCTATCTGTTCACAATCTTCTTGCCCTTCTTTTTCGCAAATGGAGTTCTTCTGTGGAACGGACGTCCTTTAGGTAGGGTGGTCCTGCTTCTTCTTGTGGTGTATGCTGCTACTTCATCGTCGTCGTCATGTTCCATCTTCGGGTCACCGTACTTGTCGAAGTCTTGCTCATTGGCGACTCCATCCATTCCGATGATCTTCCTTTTGCCTCTCCTCACAACAACACGACTGGGCTTTGACGGGTCGGTAATGAAGAAGCACTGGTCCACTTGGGAAGCCAGTACCCATGGCTCATTTTTCGCGGTGACGTTTGCGCCCGCGGTCTTGGATTTGGCTTCGGGTATAACCATGGTGGTGAAATACCGGTCTTCTTTTAGGACGCTCTTGGCCGATCTGACACGGAACATCGGGGCCTTCTCTCCAGCGTAGCTCAGCTCCCAGATCTCCTCGATCCTTTCGTAGTATCTGTCCTTGTCGTTACCGGTGTAGGATTCCATCGTTACCCTAGAGTTCTGATAACCATCGCTCTTCATGTCCTTGTCCTCGGTGTAGAATGTGTAGCCGTTGATATCGTACGCCTCATAGGTCATCAGGTTGTGCTCGGCGCCGTGTGACAAGGCGAATATGAGTTGTTCTTCCGCGGAAGAATCCTCATGTAAAGGGTACGACAGAAGCTTCTGCTTGAACCAACGCGTGAAACATGAGTTGTGCTCTTTGATTATATCTCCGTCCGTCCTCTGTTGGCCTCGGTCATTGTACGTCTTCTCAATAAAGGTTTTGTGCTCTACCACCCAAGGATCGACCACGTCTATGTGTTGTAGCGCGACTAGGTTTGCTCTTTCAAAGTCGGCGAGTCGACCCTCGAAGTCGACATGCATTTCGCGGCGACCCTCGCGGTGACCCCATCCAGCGAGCCTGCCGAGGTGCCTGTTGACGGGCAGACCAACGGGGTTCTCGATGCCTAGATAATTTGTGCAGTAGGAGATGCACTCTTCGGTCAGAAAGCCCCTGGCTATGCTTCCCTCTGGACGTGACATGTTGCGAACGTATCCTTTGATGACACCATTCATCCTTTCGAACGGCATCATGCTGTGTAGGAACGTCGGCCCGAGTTGGATGATATCCTCCACGATATGGACCAGAAGATGCACCATAACGTCGAAGAATGCGGGTGGGAAGTACATCTCAAGCTCGCATAGTATCACCACGATCTCTTCCTGTAGCCTTCTGAGTTGCCTCACGCCAACCGACTTCCAAGAGATGACGTCGAAAAAGTTGCATAGGCCAAATAGCGTTTCACGGACGTGCGCGTCCATGATCCCACGGATTGCAACTGGAAGTATCTGCGTCATCAGCACGTGACAGTCGTGAGACTTCATCCCGCTGAACTTCTGCTTCGCTGGGTCTAGGTATCTGCTTATCTTCCCCGCGTAACCGTAAGGAAGTTTTACTCCTACGAGGCAGGTGAAAAACTGCTCGATCTCCTCCTGACTTAGAGTGAAGCACGCGGGAGGGTAGTCATTTCCGGTCTTCTTGGCCTTTTTGCCTTTGTGACGACTTTCTGTGTCCTGCTTCGCCTCATCATCATCATCATCATTAGCGTGAAGCTCCTCCCTGATGCCCATTGATTTCAAGTCTGCCCTTGCTTTCGGCCCATCTTTGGTCCTCTCTGGCATGTTGAGCAGGGTACCAAGCAGACTCTCGCACACGTTCTTCGTGATATGCATGACATCAAGGCTGTGAGGCACACAGTGGATCTTCCAGTACAGCAAGTCCCAGAAAACAGACCTCGTTTTCCATACCTTCAGCAGTGGCTCTGGCGCCTTTGGCTTCTTTCCCGGCTCTGGCGCCTTTTGCTTCTTTCCCGGCAGTGGGCAATCTTTCCAATTTTTCAACAGCTCGTCTATTTCCTCGCCGCTCCTCGTACGCGGGCGTCTTCGGGGTTCGGTTTCACCATCGAACAGATCCTTGCGTTTTCTCCACGGGTCATCGTCGCGAAGCCACCTTCGATGTCCCATGAACACGGTTTTCGAAGACCCGGGATCTCTATCTAGCTGGCGATACGTTGTGTCATCCATGCACCTGACGCATCCAAAAAATCCGTGGACCACCTGCCCTGCGAGATATCCGTAACCGAGATAGTCGTGCACCGTCATGAGCAGTGCGGCTCTCATAGGGAAATATTCTTTCTCTGCGGCGTCCCACGTATTGGCTGGCGTTTTCCACAGCGTGTCTAGCTCCTCTTTCAGCAGCCCCAGATACAGATTGATGTTGTTCCCTGGTTGTTTCGGCCCTTCAATTAGCATACTCATGTGAATGTACTTCCTCTTCATGCACAACCAAGGGGGAAGGTTGTACATCCACACAAACACAGGCCAGGTGCTATGTGTGCTTCTCTGGCTGCCAAACGGATTGACTCCATCGGTGCTCGCGCCCAGCACGATGTTCCTTGGATCGTTCCCAAATTCTGGGTCTTCGAAGTTCAACGCTTGCCACTGGCTCGCATCCTTAGGGTGACTCAGCATCTTGTCTTTTTTATTTATCTCCGGATCATTTCCGTCATCTTCTCGCTTCTTCTCCTCCCTATCCGCGTGCCAACACAGGAGCTTTGCTACCTTAGGGTCCGCGAAATACTGCTGCAGACGAGGAGTGATCGGAAAGTACCACACCACTTTTCGAGGAGCTTTCTTCCTCTTCTTGTATCGAGTGACGCCGCACACCGGACATATGGTAGACTCCGCGTGCTCGTCCCGATAAATGATGCAATTGTTCATGCACACATGGTATTTCACGTGCGGTAAATCCAGAGGACACACGATTTTCTTCGCCTCCTCGAAACTGGTCGGGCACTTGTTCCCCTTGGGAAGACGTTCGTGCCAGAATGACATGTTCTCATCGAAGCATGCGTCGGTCATTTTGTGTTTTACCTTCATCTCCAGAGCCATGAGCGTTACTTTCAGGCGGGTATCCTCGGGCCTGCATCCTTCATACAATGGAGTAACCGCGTCTATCTCCAGTTGATCCAGCTTGGCTTTCTCTCGGGCGGCAGCTCTTGCGTTATCCGTCTGCTTGAGAAGCAGCTCTTGAATATGAGGGTCCGGCACCCAGCCTCCATCGTCGTCTGCTTCGGCATCTTCATCTTCATGATCATGCCCTTCGTCTCGATCTTCCTCATCATCATGTCCGACATCTTCTACATGATGACTGTGTACAGCATCACCGTCGTGATCATGTCCCGGAGATTCTTCGTCTTCTCGCCCGCCCTCGCTGCGGTGGTTGTCTTGCTGCCCTTCCTCATTTCTTGCCCGGCCCCCATGGACGACTTCATAGTCATCTTCATCACCTTGCCACCGATAGCCATCCATGAAACCACGCAAGAGTAGGTGGTCCCGCACCTGCCCGGAATCCGGGTCCGCAATAAGGCTCTTCAGCTTGCATCTTCGACACGGACATCTTATCTCCGTCTCGTTCTTTTGAAGCATCTCGGCCTTCGCGGAGCTCAAAAACCTATTCACGATGCCTTCGGTCATCGTGCGGACCATGGTCGCCTGCGGGGTAGAGCAAAACGATATTTTAGAACCAAGAAAAAATTTGGCATGACTTTCCCTAAAAATAGGACCAAAAAGAATGCATAGTGCCAAAATTCTCGCCGAAACGGAAATGAATCAACATTCCGGCAAAATATTGGCAACTATCGCATTTCAAATACCGGTACCTGCAAACACAAACATATATGCAACACCACAAACATATGCAACACCACAAACATACATAGATCTAGCTAGGCCATAAAAAGTGCATGTGCACATTGTTGGAGGGAGAAAAAAAGTAGATCTAGCTACAACATAAAGATAGCTTTCCCCTTACTTACCTATCAAAAAAAGGTAATTTAACCACTTAATTTTGATGAATCTACAGTGCAAATGAGGTGAGGAGGAGGAGGCAGCCAACACAAGCTTGGAGGAGGAGGTGGAGAGAATGAAGTGGGGAAAGTGAGTGTGTAGGTGTGGCTGTCCAAAATATCTAGCTGGTCCTAGGTTACTAATGGCGCACCACCTACAAATGCGCCATTAGTAACCCTGGTTACTAATGGTGCACCAGCTGGTGGTGCGCCATTAGTAGTTTTGCAAAAAAATAATTAAAAAAAAATATAGTAGTGGCGCACTGTGTGGCTGGTGCGCCATTACTAGTTAAAATTAGTAATGGCGCACTCTGCCCTGGTGCGCCATTAGTATTTTTGGAAAAATAATAATAAAAAAATTTGTTACTAGTGGCGCACTTTGTGGCTGGTGCGCCATTACTAGTTAAAACTAGTAATGGCGCACTCTGGCATGGTGCGCCATTAGTATTTTTGGAAAAAAAATTATTACTAGTGGCGCACCATGGGTCTGGTGCGCCATTAGTGTCTTTCACACTAATGGCGCACCAACACATGGTGCGCCACTGCTACATAGTAGTGGCGCACCACATGTCTGGTGCGCCATTAGTGGCCATATCATCTATAGCCCTTTTCCTAGTAGTGAGACTAGCTCGTTGATCAAAGATGGTTAAGGTTTCCTAACCATAGACATGTGTTGTCATTTGATAATGGGATCACATCATTAGGAGAATGATGTGATGGACAAGACCCATCCGTTAGCTTAGCATAATGATCGTTCAGTTTTATTGCTATTGCTTTCTTCATGTCAAATACATATTCCTTCGACTATGAGATTATGCAACTCCCGGATACCGGAGGAATACCTTGTGTGCTATCAAACGTCACAACGTAACTGGGTGATCATAAAGATGCTCTACAGGTATCTTCGAAGGTGTTTGTTGAGTTGGCATAGATCAAGATTAGGATTTGTCACTCCGAGTATCGGAGAGTTATCTCTGGGCCCTCTCGGTAATACACATCATAAGCTTGCAAGCAAATGACTACGGAGTTAGTCACGAGGTGATGTATTACGGAACGAGTAAAGAGATTTGCTGGTAACGAGATTAAACTAGGTATAGAGATACCGACGATCGAATCTCGGGCAAGTCACATACCGATGACAAAGGGAATTACGTATGTTGTCATAACGGTTCGACCGATAAAGGTCTTCGTAGAATATGTAGAAGCCATATGGGCATCCAGGTTCCGCTATTGGTTATTGACCAGAGAGGTTTCTCGGTCATGTCTACATAGTTCTCGAACCCGTAGGGTCCGCACGCTTAATGTTCGTTGATGATATAGTGTTATATGAGTTATATGTTTTGGTGACCGAATGTTGTTCGGAGTCCCAGATGAGATCACGGACATGATGAGGAGTCTCAAAATGGTCGAGAGGTAAAGATTGATATGTAGGACGATGGTATTTGGACACCGGAAGTGTTTCGGGACGTACCGGGAAGGAATCGGGTCACCGGAAGGGGTTCGGGGCACCCCCCGGCAAGTTATGGGCCAAAGGAGGGGACAGACCAGCCCACAAGGGGGCTGGTGCGCCCCCTCCCTTGTTTGGCCAGCCCTAGGGAAGGAAAAGGGGGAGGGCTAGCCCCTCCTGCCTTTCCCTCTCATGGGAGAAAGGAAAGGGGGGGCGCCACCCTCCCCTGCCTTTCCCCGCACTCCAAATAAGGAAAGAAGGGGGCGCGGCTTGGAAAGGACCCCAAGTAGGATTCCTCCTACTTGGGCGCCTCCTTTGGCTACTCCTCCCTCCCTCCCACCTATATATATGTGGGAGGGGGGCGCCTAGCACACAACATCAATTGTTAGCCATGTGCGGCGCCCCCCTCCATAGTTTACACCCCCGGTCATATTCTTACAGTGCTTAGGCGAAGCCCTGCGAGGATCACTTCACCATCACCATCACCACGCCGTCGTGCTGACGGAACTCATCTACTACCTCGACATCTTGCTGGATCAAGAAGGCGAGGGAAGTCACCGAGCTGAACGTGTGCAGGACTCGGAGGTGCCGTAAGTTCGGTACTTGATCGGTCGGAGCTAGAAGAAGTTAGACTACATCAACCGTGTTGTCAAATGCTTCCGCTTACGGTCGACGAGGGTACGTAGACACACTCTCCCCCTCATTGCTATGCATCTTCATGGATAGATCATTGCGTGTGCGTAGAAATTTTTTTGTTTTCCATGGAACGTTTCCCAACACTGGCATCATGAGCCAGGTCTATGCGTAGATGATATGCATGAGTAGAACACAAAGAGTTGTGGGCGGTGATAGTCATACTGCTTACAACCAATGTCTTATTTTGATTCGACGGTATTGTGGGATGAAGCAGCCCGGACCAACCTTACATGTCCACGCACATGAGACCGGTTCCACCGACAGACATGCAACTAGTTTTGCATAAAGGTGGCTGGCGGGTGTCTGTTTCTCCTACTTTAGTTGAATCAAATTTGACTACGGCCGGTCCTTGAAGAAGGTTAAAACAACAAACTTGATGAAACACCGTTGTGGTTTTTGCGTAGATAAGAACGGTTCTTGCTAGAAGCCCGTACCAGCCACGTAAAACTTGCAACAACAAAGTAGAGGATGTCTAACTTGTTTTTGCAGGGAATGTTGTGATGTGATATGGTCAAGACATGATGTGATATACGTTATTGTATGAGATGATCATGTTTTGTAAGTTATCGGCAACCGGCAGGAGCCTTATGGTTGTCTCTTTATTATATGAAATGCAAACGCCATGTAATTGCTTTACTTTATCACTATGCGTTAGCGATAGTTGTAGAAGCAATAGTTGGCGAGACGACCATGACGCAATGATGGAGATCAAGGTGTCGAGCCGATGACAATGGAGATCATGACGATGCTTTGGAGATGGAGATCAAAAGCACGAGATGATGATGGCCATGTCATGTCACATTTTTTGATTGCATGTGATGTTTATCTTTTATGCATCTTATTTTGCTTAGTACGACGGTAGCATCATAAGATGATCCCTTCACTAAATTTCAAGGTAAAAGTGTTCTCCCTGAGTATGCACCGTTGCTACAGTTCATCGTGTTGAGACATCACGTGATGATCGGGTGTGATAGACTCTATGTTCGCATACAACGGGTGCAAGACAGTTTTGCACATGCGGAATACTTGGGTTAAACTTGACGAGCCTAGCATGTACAGACATGGTCTTGGAACACTGGAGACCGAAAGGTCGAACGTGAGTCATATAGTAGATATGATCAACATAGAGATGTTCACCATTGATGACTACCCCATCTCACGTGATGATCGGACATGGGTTAGTTGATTTGGATCACATATCACTTAGACAACTTGAGGGATGTTGATTTAAGTGGGAGTTCATTAGTAATTTGATTAATTGAACTTAATTTATCATGAACTTAGTCCTGATAGTATTTGCAAATCTATGTTGTAGATCAATAGCTCGCAATATAGCTCCCCTATTTTTGATATGTTCCTAGAGAAAACTAAGTTCAAAGATGATAGTAGCAATGATGCGGACCGGGTCCATGATCTGAGGATTATCCTCATTGCTGCACAGAAGAATTATCTCCTTAATGCACCGCTAGGTGACAGACCTATTGCAGGAGCAGATGCAAACAGTATGAACGTCTGGCAAGCTCGGTATGATGACTACTTAATTGTTTAGTGCACCATGCTTTACGGCTTAGAACCGGGACTTCAAAAACATTTTGAACGCCACAGAGCATATGAGATGTTCCAAGAGCTAAAATTGGTATTTCAGACTCATGCCCGTGTCGAGAGGTATGAGACCTCTGACAAGTACTTTGCCTACAAGATGGAGGAGAATAGCTCAGCCTGTGAGCATGTGCTCAGAATGTCTGGGTACTACAATCACTTGAATCAAGTGGGAGTTAATCTTCCAGATAAGATAGTGATTGACAGAGTTCTCTAGTCACTATCACCAAGCTACTAGAACTTCGTGATGAACTATAATATGCAAGGGATGATGAAAATGATTCCCGAGCTCTTCGCAATGCTGAAATCGGCGAAGGTAGAAATCAAGAAAGAGCATCAAATGTTGATGGTTAACAAGACCACTAGTTTCAAGAAAAAGGGCAAAAGGGAAAGAAAGGGAACTTCAAGAAGAATGGCAAACAAGTTGCCGCTTCCGTGAAGAAGCCCAAAGCTGGACCTAAGCCTGAAACTGAGTGCTTCTATTGCAAAGGGAATGGTGTTAATCACATGGTGATGTGAACTAGATTATTGACTCTAGTAAACCCTTTGGGTGTTGGTCACATGGCGATGTGAACTATAGGTGTTAATCACATGACGATGTGAACTATTGGTATTAATCACATGACGATGTGAACTAGATTATTGAATCTAGTGCAAGTGGGAGACTGAAGGAAATATGCCCTAGAGGCAATAATAAAGTTGTTATTTTATATTTCCTTATTCATTATAAAGATTTATTATTCATGCTAGAATTGTATTGATCGGAAACTTAAATACATGTGTGAATACATAAACAAATACCGTGTCCCTAGTGAGCCTCTACTAGACTAGCTCGTTGATCAAAGATGGTTAAGGTCTCCTAACCATAGACATGTGTTGTCATTTGATAACGGGATCACATCATTAGGAGAATGATGTGATGGACAAGACCCATCTGTTAGCTTAGCATAATGGTCGTTCAGTTTTATTGCTATTGCTTTCTTCATGTCAAATACATATTCCTTCGACTATGAGATTATGCAACTCCCGGATACCGGAGGAATACCTTGTGTGCTATCAAACGTCACAACGTAATTGGGTGATCATAAAGATGCTCTACAGGTATCTTCGAAGGTGTTTGTTGAGTTGGCATAGATCGAGATTAGGATTTGTCACTCCGAGTATCGAAGAGGTATCTCTGGGCCCTCTCGGTAATACACATCATAAGCTTGCAAGCAAATGACTAAGGAGTTAGTCATGAGGTGATGTATTACGGAACGAGTAAAGAGATTTGCCGGTAACGAGATTAAACTAGGTATAGAGATACCGACGATCGAATCTCGGGCAAGTAACATACCGATGACAAAGGGAATTATGTATTTTGTCATAACGGTTCGACCGATAAAGATATTCGTAGAATATGTAGGAGCTAATATGGGCATCTAGGTTCCGCTATTGGTTATTGACCGGAGAGGTGTCTCGGTCATGTCTACATAGTTCTCGAACCCGTAGGGTCCGCATGCTTAACGTTCGTTGATGATATAGTGTTATATGAGTTATATGTTTTGGTGACCGAATGTTGTTCGGAGTCCCGGATGAGATCACGGAGATGACGAGGAGTCTTGAAATGGTCGAGAGGTAAAGATTGATATATAGGACGATGGTATTTGGACACCGGAAGTGTTTCGGGACGTACCGGGAAGGAATCGGGTCACCGGAAGGGGTTCGGGGCACCCCCCGGCAAGTTATGGGCCTTATGGGCCAAAGGAGGGGACAGACCAGCCCACAAGGGGGCTGGTGCACCCCCTCCCTTGTTTGTCCAGCCCTAGGGAATGAAAAGGTGGAGGGCTAGCCCCTCCTGCCTTTTCCTCTCATGGGAGAAAGGAAAGGGGGGCGCCACCCTCCCCTGCCTTTCCCCACACTCCAAATAAGGAAAGAAGGGGGCGCGGCTTGGAAAGGACCCCAAGTAGGATTCCTCCTACTTGGGCACCTCCTTTGGCTGCTCCTCCCTCCCTCCCACCTATATATATGTGGGAGGGGGGCGCCTAGCACACAACATCAATTGTTAGCCGTGTGCGGCGCCCCCCTCCACAGTTTACACCCCCAGTCATATTCTCACAGTGCTTAGGCGAAGCCCTGTGAGGATCACTTCACCATCACCGTCACCATGCCGTCATGCT
This sequence comes from Thinopyrum elongatum, assembly GCA_011799875.1. Taxonomy (NCBI): domain Eukaryota; kingdom Viridiplantae; phylum Streptophyta; class Magnoliopsida; order Poales; family Poaceae; genus Thinopyrum; species Thinopyrum elongatum. Next base: position 51,986,457 of record CM022299.1, on the reverse strand, counting down.
GACGGAACACATCTACTACCTCGACGTCTTGCTGGATCAAGAAGGGGAGGGACGTCACTGAGCTGAACGTGTGCAGAACTCGGAGGTGTCGTACGTTCGGTACTTGATCGGTCGGAGCTAGAAGAAGTTTGACTACATCAACCGCGTTGTCAAACGCTTCCGCTTATGGTCTCAGAGGGTACGTAGACACACTCTCCCCCTCATTTCTATGCATCTTCATGGATAGATCATTGCGTGTGCGTAGAATTTTTTTTGTTTTCCATGCAATGTTTCCCAACACTTAGGTAAACATCAATGTCGTTGCCGGGTTGCTTAGGGCCTTGGATGAGCACTAGCATCATAATGCACTTCCACTTCATGCACAACTAAGGAGGAAGGTTATAAATACATAGAGTCACGGGCCAGGTGCTATGATTGCTGCTCTGCTCACCAAAAGGATTAATGCCATCCGCGCTTAAACCAAACCATACACTCCTTGCGTCACCTGGAAAGTCCCCCCACGTTCTCTCAATTTTTCTCCACTGCGACCCGTCAGCGGGTGCTCTCAACTTCCCGTCTTTCTTACGGTCCTCTTTGTGCCATCGCATCAACTTGGCATGCTCTTTGTTTCTGAACACACGTTTCAACCGTGGTATTATAGGAGCATACCACATCACCTTGGCAGGAACCTCTTCCTGGGGCGCTCGCCGTCAACATCACCAGGATCATCTCATCTGATCTTATACCGCAATGCACCGCATACCGGGCATGCATTCAAATCCTCGTACGCACTGCGGTATAGGATGCAGTCATTAGGGCATGCATGTATCTTCTGCACCTCTAATCCTAGAGGGCATAGAACCTTCTTTGCTCCGTACGTACTGTCGGGCAATTCGTTATCCTTTGGAAGCTTCTTCTTCAATATTTTCAGTAGCTTCTCAGATCCGTTGTCAGATACACCATTGTCTGCCTTCCATTGCAGCAATTCCAGTGTGGTACCGAGCTTTGTGTTGCCATCTTCGCAATTTGGATACAACCTTTTTTTGTGATCCTCTAACATCCGATCGAACGTCAACTTTTCCCTTTCACTTTGGCATTGTCTCTTTGCATCAACAATGACCCGGCGAAGATCATCATTGGGCACATCGTCTGGTTCCTCTTGATCTTCAGCTTCCCCCGTTGCAGCATCACCGTATTCAGGGGGCAGATAGTTTTCATCATCCTCTTCTTCTTTGTTGTCCTCCATCATAACCCCTCTTTCTTCGTGCTTGGTCCAAACATTATAATGTGGCATGAAACCCTTCTCAAGAAGGTGGATGTGAAGGGTTTTCGAGTCAGAGTAAGACTTCGTATTATCGTAGATAGGGCATGGACAACACATAAAACCATTCTACTTGTTTGCCTCAGCCACTTCGAGAAAATTATGCACGCTCTTAATGTACTCGGAGGTGCGTCTATCACCGTACATCCATTGCCGGTTCATCTGCGTGCATTATATATAATTAAGTGTGTCAAAAACCATTACAGAACATCATGAATAGAGAAGTGACCAAATTAATAGAAGTTCATCATCACATTAAAACCAAAGTACAGTAGTGATCAAATGTTATTACTGAAAAAATAAATACATAAAGTTCATACATAGTTCTCATTGAACAACATATAGCTTTCTAGAGCATCTAATTAAACTATACATTGAAACTATGTAAAACATTTCAATGCAACAACAAATGCGATCATAATCGCAACTAAGGTAACAATTGATCCAACGGCATAATGATACCAAGCCTCAGTATGAATGGCATATTTTCTAATCTTTCTAATCTTCAAGCGCATTGCATCCATCTTGATCTTGTGATCATCGACGACATCCGCAACATGCAACTCCAATTTCATCTTCTTCTCCTCAATTCTTTTCAATTTTTTTCTTCAAGTAATTGTTTTCTTTTTAAACTAAATTTAACCTCTCGACAATAGAGTCGGTTGGAATTTCCGGTTCATAGATTAAAACATCTATGTCACGTTGGTCGGCATAATTGTCATAAACACTAAATGAAACAAATAGTTATAAAAGAAAATATATACCACATCCAAATCATAGACAGGACGAGGGCTGACGGAGGCGGATACCAAAACCATCGCACTATATAATAACAAACAATAATAAAAGTAAGAAAATTATACAAGTATCTATCTAAATCATACAAGTAACAATTTTTTTCTTTTAAAAAGAAGATAAGAACAAGAGGCTCACCACGGTGGTGCCGGCGACGAGATCGGCGTGGGCAATCGACGGCGGTGAGGACGGGGACGGGACAGGGCGGACCGCCAAACCTAGAAAAATCTTGAGGAAAATGGAGCTTGGACAAGGAGCTTCGAGAGGAGAAAACTTAAGTGTGGCTCGGGCATTTCATCGAACACCTCATGTGCATAGGAGGTGAGCTAGAGCATCACAAACCTCTCCCACGGCCGGCAAAAAAACAGAGCAGTGGCTCTGTTCGCGGGCAGGGGCGGTGGTATATATAGGCCTCTCTTTAGTCTCGGTTTGTGGCTAAAACCAGGACTAAAGGACAACCGGGACTAAACGTGCTGGGCCAGGAGCGAGGCCCATTGGTCCCGGTTCGTGTCTGGAAGCGGGACCAATGGGGTCAGACGAACCGGGACCAATGGCCCCCGAGGCCCGGCCGGCGCCCTAGCCTCACGAACCGGGACTGATGCACCCTTTGGTCCCGGTTCGTGAGTAAACCGGGATTAATGCCCTTATCCTGGCTTCAACCAAAGCCCTGTTTTCTACTAGTGTATATATCCAATGCCGTTGAAGAAAATAAAAAAGCAAAGAAATGTGTTTTCATGTCTGAAATTGAAATGCAAATTACTGATTTGCGGGTCGGCATTATATGGGGTCTGCTAGAGATGCTCTAACACTAGTTTTCCACGAACTGTAAACGCATTTTGTGGGTCGGCATTATACGGGGTCTGCTAGAGAAGCTCTAACACTAGTTGTGTGGGCAGGCTGATGCGAGAGGAGAGAATTATGCAGTGGGCCGGTGGACTGGAATCGCCAAACTTGCGATAGCTAAACACACCGATGTTGGTAAAGGGGTGTGGTTGAAGCGCACTGATCATTTTTGTTGGGGGGGGGGGGGGGGGGGGGGGGGGGGGGGGGGGGGGGGGGGGGGGGGGGTCCATGACCCGGCAACATTGCAGATGCTTGTTTAACATTTTTCAAATACTTGTTCAGCCTTTTTCTAAATGGTTGATTTAAATGTTTTAAATACATGATCGATTTTTTCATACACATTTGTTTTTGTATACATTTTTCGTAGATGTGATAAACATTTTCTCTATACATATTTAAAACAATGCAAATGCTTGATCAATATTTTTTTTTGTACCGTGTATTTTGTAACATATATATATATATATAGAATATTTTAAAGTATAAACAAATTTAGAAAACATAATGCCAAAAAGAGAAAACAGAAAAAGTAAAAAGAAAAAAAACGTGGCTGTAGCATCCCGTGTGTATGGGCCGGCCCATATTGCTTTCCCTCTTCAACGAGTGTTCCATAGGTCTCGATTAATGCGAGACATGGGGGCGCCCTTATATAAGCGCCAATTATGAGCTCTCAAGTGAAGGAGCCGGTGAGGAGGTGTAGTGAAAAACTAATAGCATCTCTAATAGAAGATGTAGAAGTAAAAATAACCAATCTATGCATCTCCGAGACCTAAAAATCCCTCTCCAACAGATGATGTAGATGAAAAAATTTATATCTCCGTCTCCCGAAGATGTAAAATACAACACCTCGCGATGCAAATATACATCTTCACCAACAGGAGATGTAAAAACACTAGCCGCGCACCAACCGCCAACCGCCTTCATTTTGTTTCCGCCGAGGATCGAGAAGAGGTGTCTAGAGGGGGGGGGGGGTGATTAGACCCTCAACAAAGAAAAGTAGCAGTTTTTAATTTCTTCAAGTTAAGGTGGAGTTTTAGCACAAGTTTAAACATTCACAATACATTTCAAGCAAGCATGGCAAAAGTGTATGAGCAGCGGAAAGTAAAGCATGCAATTTGCGAGAATGTAAAGGGATGGGATTGGAGTGTGCAAACGCAATTGGAGACACGAAGATTTTTGGCGTGGTTCCGATAGGTGGTGCTATCGTACATCCACGTTGATGGAGACTTGAACCCACGAAGGGTAACGGTTGCGCGAGTCCACGGAGGGCTCCACCCACGAAGGGTCCACGAAGAAGCAACCTTGTCTATCCCACCATGGCCATCGCCCACGAAGGACTTGCCTCACTCGGGTAGATCTTCACGAAGTAGGCGATCTCCTTGCCCTTACAAACTCCTTGGTTCAACTCCACAATCTTGACGGAGGCTCCCAAGTGACACCTAACCAATCTAGGAGACACCACTCTCCAAAAGGTAATAGATGGTGTGTTGATGATGAACTCCTTGCTCTTGTGCTTCAAATGATAGTCTCCCCAACACTCAACTCTCTCTCACGGATTTGGATTTGGTGGAAATATGATTTGAGTGGAAAGCAGCTTGGGGAAGGCTAGAGATCAAGATTCATATGATTGGAATGGAATATCTTGGTCTCAACACATGAGTAGGTGGTTCTCTCTCAGAAAATGTATACTGGAAGTGTAGGCACGTTCTGATGGCTTTCTCCACGAATGAAGAGTGGGTGGAGGGGTATATATAGTCTCCACACAAAATCTAACCATTACACACAATTTACCAAACTCGGTGAGACCGAATCATAAAACTCGGTCAGACCGATTTAGTTCAAAATGTGAACGTTAGGATTTTCAGTGGGACCGATATGATCAACTCGATGGGACCGATGTGCTAGGGTTAGGGTAAAACCTCATCTCGGTTTGACCGATTACACAAACTCGGTGGGACCGATTTTGGTAATAAGCTAACCAGAGAGTTGGTCAAGCAAACTCGGTGGGACCGATTGCATATTTCGGTGGGACCGATTGCATATTTCGGTGGGACCGAAATGAGTGCAATAGGAAACAGAGAGTTTGCAAGCCCATCTCGGTGAGACCGGGATCCCATCGGTGAGACCGAACTGATTATGGTTTCTGGCAGTGGCTATGTCAAATGAACTCAGTGGCGTTGGATAGATGAAATCGGTGGGGCCGAGTTTGACTTTTGGTTTGGGACATATGTGGATATGAGAAAGTGGTTGAGGGCTTTGGAGCATATCACTAAGCACTTTGAGCAAGCAAGCCATTAAGCAACACCTCATCCCCTTTTAATAGTACTGGCTTTTCCTATGGACTCAATGTGATCTTGGATCACTAAAATTAAAATGTAGAGTCTTGAGCTTTAGAGCTTGAGCCAATCCTTTGTCCTTAGCATCTTGAAGGGGTTCCACATCCTCTTGTCCACGCCACTTCACTGTTGAACTCATTTGAAATATACTAGATAAAAGTATTAGTCCAACAAGAGATATGTTGACATTAATTACCAAAACCACCCAGGGAGCACTTGTGCTTTCAATCTCCCCCTTTTTGGTAATTGATGACAACATACATCAAAGCTTTAGATAAAGATATAGAGAATAGCAAGTAAAGCTTTGGAAAGACATGTAACATGCATAGGCTCCCACTACATGTATGCAATCATGTAAATATGGAATGTAAGAGCATGTGAATGCATGAGCATGATAGAGCAAGCAACGAGTTACATGTATCTTGGCTATATGCATCAGAGCAAAGGATGTAAATATAGGAATTTGTACCTTCATGTTCATGAGTCCTTCTTGCAAACAATATGTACGTTAGCAAGATATCTTCATGGACATGAGTGTGATGTATATACTTACCTTGTGGTCTTGAGCTGGCTTAGGAAGAGATGAACCTGAGTAAACAAGGTTAGATAACACAGGAATATCTACTGAACAGAGCAAACTGCAAACCACAAGAGTACCAAGATTGGGATGACATGTAGAGAGTGAGTACCAAGTACTCTATTTGATATAGACATGTCCCTAAAGATAAAAGATATGCAATGAATTCGAAGATTTCCTTCCCTTAGATGTCTTTCTCCCCCTGAATCTTATGTTGGATAATGGGAGAATATAGGGAAAAGAAAATCAGAGCACAGAAATCATAACACAGACTAACATGTCTTTCCCCTCTTAAAGACATGTGACTTCTCTCCACTTGAATACCAAGCATCTGGGGTCTTTGATGTGCTTATCTCTCTCCCCTTTTCAATGTGATTAAGCTTTGATGTGAGCTCTCTCTCCCCCTTTGACATCAATTTCCAAGAAGGGATCTTCTGGAGTGTGAGTCAAAATAGGTTTGGTCCTTGAGTCACATAGCAAAGCAGCATGTAGAATGTGATGCAGGTAGAGGACAAGAATCATCGAGTGGAGCTGGAACAAATATGCAGGATGCAAATGGCAACTTGTCTTCTCAGCATTGAAATCGGTAACACCGAATTGATTTCTTCGGTTGCACCGAAATGGTTCGGTTTAACTGAAAGAGACAAAACCGGTGTGACCGAGTTAAACACAGAGAGAGAACAATAGTCATCTTAGCTCACTAGGCAAATAAGATCTCACAAGGATTTGCAAGGAATTAACTGAAGGATTTGCAATGAATTAAATGCAGGGAATGCAGAACAAAACAGAGAATAGAAAAGAAGTCTAGATGAAGTTTTTTTTGAAAAAGAAGGGGAACAAATATGCAAGGAACAAATGCAAGAACACAGAAACACACTAGAGAACTTCATCTAGAATTGGGCGGCGACAAAGTCACCTATGTTAGAGTATATTGACTGAGGAGTCAAGTGAGAACACTTGATCATAAGTCATACTCATCGTTAATGCTCAAAATGGGGTTACCATTTTTCGTTTAAGCATCTTGATGTATTCGCATCTTGTTGAGCTGCTTTGACCCATGAATTTGGATAAAGCTTCTCTAAGATGGAATGTCATACCTTGGGTGGTGGTGTTGATCTTGATCATGTACTTGAACTTATGTGGGATGCTCAAGGTTGATGTAGCTCATCAATGGTTTGGGGCACCGCTAGTAGTTTGAGTTCATCTACCTACATGGGTTAGTCTTGCAAGGAAGAGCACTTGTGTATCCAAAATGACAATCATGAAACTTGATACCAAATGAAATTTGATATGTAAAATTTGTCAAAGGATATGTTGAAGGGTTTCATGCTTCCTTGACTTCAACCACCATATTGTAGAGACTTGGTGATGTAGAGATTGCTCATGATGTGAGTGATTTGCAATCTCATTGATTTAGATTCATCCAAGTACCTACAAGGGTTAGATAGCATGCAAGGGTGCAAATATATCCAAGACATATGAATATCATCATAAGAGAAATATCAAGGATTAGTCATAGGCTCATGCCTTGCATGTATCCAAATGGAGTATCTACTCCAAGTTTGAAGCATCAATGATGTTCAATTCACCTCTCAAACGGCAAAATACTTTCTCATCAAGCGGTTTGGTGAATATATCCGCCAATTGCTTATCGGTACGAACATGCTTGAGATCAATGTCTCCTTTAGCAACATGATCTCGAATGAAGTGATGACGAACTTCAATATGCTTAGTTCGAGAATGTTGCACAGGATTATGAGCAATCTTAATAGCACTTTCATTGTCACAAAGCAAAGGAACATGTTTCACATTGATCCCATAATCCTTAAGAGTTTGGGTCATCCAAAGTAATTGAGCACAACATGAACCGGCGGCAATGTATTCCGCTTCGGCGGTAGATAAGGATACCGAGTTTTGTTTCTTGGAGGACCAAGACACAAGAGATCTACCAAGAAATTGACAAGTACCCGAAGTGGACTTTCTATCAACCTTGTCACCGGCATAGTCCGAATCTGAGTAGCCAACAAGATCAAAAGAAGACCTCTTAGGATACCAAATGCCAATTTTTTTTTGTGTGAATTAAGTATCTCACTATCCTTTTCACAGCCTTAAGATGACATTCTTTGGGGGCCGCTTGATATCGTGCACACATGCACACACTTAGAATAATATCGGGACGAGAGGCACATAGATATAATAATGAACCAATCATAGAACGGTAAATCTTTTGGTCAACCGATTTGCCATCCTTGGTAAAGTCAAGATGTCCACTAGTAGGCATGGGTGTTTTCATACCTTTGCTTTCTTGCATGTTGAACTTCTTGAATAAGTCCTTGGTGTACTTTGTTTGAGAAACAAAGGTGCCTTCCTTAGTTTGCTTGATTTGCAAACCAAGAAAGAACTTGAGTTCACTCATCATAGACATCTCAAACTTCTTTGACATTAGCTTCCCAAACTTTTCACTAAAATGAGGGTTAGTCGAACCAAATATGATATCATCCACATAAATTTGGCACACAAATAATTCACCATTAACCCTTTTAGTAAAAAGAGTAGAATAAAATTTTCCAATTTCAAAGCCTTTTTCAATAAGGAACTTGGTCAAGCATTTATACCACGCTTTAGGAGCTTGTTTATGACCATAAAGAGCTTTGTGAAGTTTGTAAACATGGTCGGGTTTCTTAGGATTGACAAAGCCGGGAGGTTGTTTAACATAAACTTCCTCCTCAATTTCACCATTTAGAAAATCACTTTTAATGTCCATTTGGTACAAAGTGATATCATGGTGATTAGCATAGGCAAGTAAGATGCGGATGGACTCAAGTCTAGCAACGGGGGCATATGTCTCACCATAGTCCATACCTTCGACTTGTGTGTAGCCTTGGGCGACGAGACGTGCTTTGTTGCGAATGACTTGTCCATCTTCATCTTGCTTGTTGCGAAACACCCATTTGGTACCGATGATGTTGTGGTTGTTGTCGGGCCTCTCGACCAATGTCCACACTTGGTTTCTCTCAAAGTTGTGTAGCTCTTCGTGCATGGCATTTATCCAACCCGGATCTTCCAAAGCTTCTTCAACCTTCATAGGTTCAATGCTAGAGATGAATGAATAATGTTCACAAAAATTAGCCAAACGAGTTTTTGAGCGAGTGATTCTCCCGGTTTGTATATCATTGTAGATTTGTTCGACGGGATGATCTCTTGCGACTCTTGCTCGAACTCGTGAGAGCTTTTGCTTGGTTCGGGGTGGAACATCTTCTTCATCATCTTGTTCTTCCTCTTGGCCTTCTTCATTGTTGACGTTGTCGTTCTCTTGTCGGGGTGGAGAAGGAGGTTGATGAGGTTCATCTTGGTGTACTTCCTCGTTTTCTTCATCTTGGTGTGTCCCACTTGTGGATGCTTCCGTGTCAACTCTTGGTTCACCTTGTCGTGAGGTAGAGGCTTCCACTTGGATGGACGAGGTACTCTCCTTCACCTCCGTTGGACGAATCTTGCCAATAGACAAGTCTTGAATTGCTTCCGAAGGGTCTTTGTCTCCTACATCAATTGGCAATTGCTCTACTTGTGAGCCGTTAGATTCATCAAACTTCACATCTACCGTCTCTTCAACCTTTCGAGTGAAACTGTTGTAGACACGGTAAGTGTGAGAGTTTGAGCCATAACCAAGTAGGAAACCTTCATGAGATTTAGGAGCAAATTTAGAACGATGATGCTTATCAAGAATGTAACACTTTGAGCCGAATACTCGAAAGTATCCAACTTGGGGTTTGTTACCGGTGAGAAGCTCGTATGCCGTCTTGCCGAGTAGCTTGTGGAGATACAAGCGATTTGTTGCATGACAAGCCGTCTCAACCGCTTCCGCCCAAAAGTGTTTTTGGTGTTTTGTACTCATCAAGCATCGTTCTTGCCATCTCAATAAGAGTCCGGTTCTTACTCTCAACAACTCCATTTTGTTGAGGTGTGTACGTAGCCGAGAACTCGTGTGAAATCCCTTCTTCGTCAAGAAAGGTATCCACATTTGCGTTCTTGAACTCCGTTCCATTGTCGCTGCGAACCTTCTTGATCTTCACTTCAAATTGATTTCGGGCCTTCCTAGCGAAGTTCTTGATGATCTTTTGGACCCGCGTTTTATCATCAAGAAAGAACACCCACGTAAATCTTGAAAAATCATCAACAATGACTAAATCGAACGAGTTACCACCGAGACTTTTGTAGGCATTGGGACCAAAGGGATCCATATGAAGTAGCTCGAGCGGTCTTCTCGTGGTCATGATGTTCTTCACGGGGTGACTCCCTCCAACTTGTTTTCCTGCTTGACAAGCACTGCACAATCTATCCTTGTCAAATATAACATCTTTCACTCCAAGGATATGATCACCTTTAATAAGCTTATCAAGATTTCGCATGCCCACATGACCTAACCTTCTATGCCACAACCAACCTTTAGAGGATTTAGCAATAAAGCAAGTTCTAGGTTGAGCCTTTTTAGTGAAATCAACAATGTATAGATCACCTCTACGTATACCGGTAAATACCATATTATGATTATCTCTACGAAACACTTGGCAATCTGCTTCAGTAAATAGGACATTGAATCCAAAGTCAGCAAGTCTAGATACGGAAAGTAGATTATAGCCAAGAGATTCAACGAGCATAACATTTTGTATGGAGCTATCATGTGAGATGGCCACCTTACCAAGGCCAACCACCTTACCCTTTGAGTTATCACCAAAAGTGACATACTTTCGAGGGCCGTCGTTTTCAGCTAGCTCACGAAACATATCCTTGTCTCCGGTCATGTGATCGGTACATCCACTATCAAGAACCCATTCCTTTCCTCCAGCCATGTAGCCGCGAAGATTTGCCATAAGACCAAAGTGTCTCATAGACTCGTCGAGATCGAAGTCACTATCATCATCCTCATCATAGTATCCGTGTTCAACATCGTCTTGTGATGGATCAATTCCTAGAGAGAGTGATTCATTAGATAAATGATCATCACAATGTTCATCTTTATGAATTCTAATGACTTCGGAAATGATATTGCTAATGATTCCAACATCTCCTTTGGCACGCATAAGGTCACGAAGCTCAAATAAATAATCACCAAACTTAGGGTCTTTAGGATTCATCTTATTTAAAGCAATGGACTTTTGAAGAATCACATCTAGATTTTGCAAGGAATAGTTTGGAAATCGTTCCTCAAGAAATCTCCATATGGTATAGGCACAATCAAGAGCAGGCAAGCAAACAATCAAATTTCTAGGCAGCCCTCTAATGATAAGATTGATAGTTCTAAGATTGCGGATCAAGTCAATAGACTCATCAAGGGTAGGATGCAAAGGATCAAAAATGGGTGCACAAGGGCTAGTAATGTACTTGCTCAAATGATATTCACTGAAAATCACAAGCATCTCATTTTTCCACTCATGAAAGTATTCTCCATCAAGTATAGGCACTCAATGTCTAAGACTCCCCAACATAGACTCATCCATCTTCCTCCAATGGTGATTAAACCAAAGCAATGGAAACCAAAGCTCTGATACCAATTGAAAGGATCGAGAAGAGGTGTCTAGAGGGGGGGGGGGGGGTGATTAGACCCTCAACAAAGAAAAGTAGCAGTTTTTAATTTCTTCAAGTTAAGGTGGAGTTTTAGCAAAAGTTTAAACATTCACAATACATTTCAAGCAAGCATGGCAAAAGTATATGAGCAGCGGAAAGTAAAGCATGCAATTTATGAGAATGTAAAGGGATGGGATTGGAGTGTGCAAACGCAATTGGAGACACGAAGATTTTTGGCGTGGTTCCGATAGGTGGTGCTATCGTACATCCACGTTGATGGAGACTTCAACCCACGAAGGGTAATGGTTGCGCGAGTCCACGGAGGGCTCCACCCATGAAGGGTCCACGAAGAAGCAACCTTGTCTATCCCACCATTGCCATCGCCCACGAAGGACTTGCCTCACTCGGTTAGATCTTCACGAAGTAGGCGATCTCCTTGCCCTTACAAACTCCTTGATTCAACTCCACAATCTTGACGGAGGCTCCCAAGTGACACCTAACCAACCTAGGAGACACCACTCTCCAAAAGGTAATAGATGGTGTGTTGATGATGAACTCCTTGCTCTTGTGCTTCAAATGATAGTCTCCCCAACACTCAACTCTCTCTCACGGATTTGGATTTGGTGGAAAGATGATTTGAGTGGAAAGCAGCTTGGGGAGGGCTAGAGATCAAGATTCATATGATTGGAATGGAATATCTTGGTCTCAACACATGAGTAGGTGGTTTTCTCTCAGAAAATGTATACTGGAAGTGTAGGCACGTTCTGATGGCTTTCTCCACGAATGAAGAGTGGGTGGGGTATATATAGCCTCCACACAAAATCTAACCGTTACACACAATTTACCAAACTCGGTGGGACCGAATCATAAAACTCGGTCAGACCGATTTAGTTCAAAATGTGAACATGAGGATTTTCGGTGGGACCGATATGATCAACTCGGTGGGACCGATGTGCTAGGGTTAGGGTAAAACCTCATCTCGGTTTGACCGATTACACAAACTCGGTGGGACCGATTTTGGTAATAAGCTAACCAGAGAGTTGGTCAAGCAAACTCGGTGGGACCGATTGCATATTTCAGTGGGACTGAAATGAGTGCAATAGAAAACAGAGAGTTTGCAAGCCCATCTCGGTGCGACCGGGATCCCATCGGTGAGACCGAACTGATTATGGTTTCTGGCAGTGGCTATGTCAAATGAACTCGGTGGCGTTGGATAGATCAAATCGGTGGGGCCGAGTTTGACTTTTGGTTTGGGACATATGTGGATATGAGAAAGTGGTTGAGGGCTTTGGAGCATATCACTAAGCACTTTGAGCAATCAAGCCATTAAGCAACACCTCATCCCTTTTTAATAGTATTGGCTTTTCCTATGGACTCAATGTGATCTTGGATCACTAAAATTAAAATGTAGAGCCTTGAGCTTTAGAGCTTGAGCCAATCCTTTGTCCTTAGCATCTTGAAGGGGTTTCACATCCTCTTGTCCACGCCACTTCACTGTTGAACTCATCTGAAATATACTAGATAAAAGTATTAGTCCAACAAGAGATATGTTGACATTAATTACCAAAACCACCCAGGGAGCACTTGTGCTTTCACCCGCCTGCCTCCTGTGCGCCAACCGCCACCCGCCGCCCAGGCCATGGCCGACTCCGGCGTCCCCGCCCCCACCTCCGCCGTCAGTCTGACCCACCTCGCCGCCACTGGTTCCGTCGGCCCGCGTTGCCCTCTGCCTGAAAATTTGCTGCATCAACCGCTTTTTTGCGGCCCAGCCGCCGCCCGATTTGAGTTCTCCCGCCGTCCTGCCGCTGCCAGATTCAACATTTTGATTTATCTCTGGTTAATAGCTCATGTCATGTTTTGTGCAGTGATCTGGATAACAACCTTCAGGAGGGACTCCACAAGTACCTGGAGGTGCGTGGGATCACTCCGAACAACATAGAGTTGCTACACAAGTACATAATCAGCTAGGAAGGGCAACATTATCAAGTCTGTTTGGCCAAGCTGCGGAATTTCGTCAGGAAAAATTAACACCATCCATGAATGATCCATCTTCTGCATAAGATTAGGCACACAGTTTCTTCGCACTTTCTGTTTCGAGAGCTGTGAGTGACATCCTCTATACGAGTGTGTTCAGATCGTTTTTATCGTAACAACATTTTTTTTGGCGACTATGAGTAGAAACAATTTTACTATTTTTGGTGGTGCTTTATCTCTATGGATGTGCTCTATATATGCCAAGTGTGTTCTCAGTCTCCAGCGTTCTTTTTTTTACACAACATGACCCCAGGTAACCTGCTTCCTAGCTGAGGCAGTAGTTTAGTTCTTCAATTATTTTTCTTGGACTGGAAGGTTTAGGTCTTAGTTAATATAACCATTTTATGATTTTATTCACTATTGTATTTACTGCTTATCTTATCTAGATGTTTCATGGTAGACTGCGGTACAGCAGCAATTACAGGTTGTGGTGCACGCGAGGCGCTGAGATTATAGGTGGCGGCACACATTTATGAGCGAGGTTTCTCATGGGCTCATGGCCCTATTCAATTTTGGAAGACTTTCCAGCAACTATATACTCCCTCCGTCTGAAAATAAGTGCCTCAACTTTGTACCAACTTCAGTACAAAGTTGATACACTTATTTTGAGACAGAGGGAGTAGTTACTATGCTACATATGCTACAAGAGAGACGCCGCCGCTCCGGCGGCTAGCAGTACAAGAGGCGGGAAGAAATACAGATTTGGTCCAAGCCTAAAGCCTCTTCCAAAGTTACCATATGAGAGGACTGACAAGGAAACTGATGAAATCGTGGAAGCCGAAGTGCAGACCCATTTTGAACGGAAACCTCCACCTCCGAAGGAAATGCCAGATCCGGTGAAAGTGAAGCGCACTCTGGATGCCCTGAAGCGACCACCACCGTCTCCACCGCAATCCAACTATAACCGCTGTATTGCAAAGACATATGATGATGCGCGGCGGTCGGGAAGTACTTCCAGTGATGCAAGATTAGCAGAATGAAGAAGTGGGAAAACAATTCCCCAGCTCGGCGAACAGGCGAAGCAATCGTGCCCCCCGCTCAAGGTGTCTCGCGATATCATCGCTAATCATCCGGGGCTAGTGCCCGGTACCAATCTTGGTGATTACCTGAGCGATGATGTACAGTTTGAAACGTTAGAGGTAGTAGAGATCTTCAGATACGAGCACGGGAAGCCTCTCGTCAAACCTGATCATCCTCCTCTAACAACGATGATGCGAAGATTGCATGAATGGTACATGGATACCTGCACGAAGAGTGGGGCCGACAGTATGTTGCTGAGAATTAAAGAGGAGCATGACCTCATTGGAGTTGAGGTGATGCCTGTTGAATTTGTGGAGTTATTTCAGTTATTCAATCAAGACGCCCTCGACAAACAACTCATGACTTGCTACTGTCTGTAAGTATTACTTCTGTAATTAAGTCTCTATAGCTCAGCTCGTTCATTGCATGTATATATATAATTATCCTCACTATATTATGCACATTGAAGATCGTCGAATGCAAAAAATGACAAATCTATGACCTTGGGTTCATTAGCCCAAATACCGTAAATGAATGGTCAGTTCAAAACAGAGTCAAAGATACTGAGGACAACTTGTTACAATCGTTCTTTCGACATCAAAACAAAGGGAAAATACTCTTTCCTTACAACTTCAAGTGAGTCTTACTGTCTTGTGCATATTCGGTTTCGCTTACTTGAGGTTATAGTAATGTAATTGATGAGTTATGCGTGCGCAGGTTCCACTTTATTCTGCAAGAGATTAAGCTTGACGGGGGAGTAGTAACTGTCTTAGACTCGAGACGTAAAGATCCCCAGGAGTATGCGGACATGACTGCAATGCTCCAGAAGTAAGTTCAATTATTATCGCACCATATCGGCAACTTTCGTTCATTTCCTGATATCAAGTAATCATTTTCTTTGCCTGGCAGGGTTTGAAAAAAGTTCACCGGAATGGTTCCGGGTCTGCAGAAGGAGCTGCGATTTACACACCCCCCAAAGTAAGTAGTACTAGCTAGTTCCGCGCATCTCTCATTGATTCTAGTTTCATCAATACCATTTATCATGCTTGATTATCAGTTTGATTGAGCTATATTTCTCGTAAAGTGCTTGTGGCAGGAAGGCGGGAATAATTTATGTGGATACTACGTTTGCGAGTTCATCCGCCACTCGACCTCTGAGCGGGGCTACTCTAACAAATAATATGAAGTACGTAAACAATATTCACAATATTATTTTATTGCAATTAATTGTGTTGAGTTTCATTCATATATATGTATTGACCCCCTTCTTTAAATTAGATGAGGGATGAACTCCTACCACATGATCACATACGAGCAATTCAAGAGGAATTGGCGGCATTCTTTCTTGACCACGTCATACATAAAGACGGAGAATACCATGTGGAAATTGAAGCTGATTTTCAGTAGATGATGTCAGGGATCGTAAGAGATGTTATATTGTATATATGTAGTAGCGTCGGATAGAAATACGAAAACTTGTTGTTCGACCAATCTCGGAGAAAGAGAGGTCACTTCTTTCTGTATATGTTCATGACGATCTTGTGTAATTAATGGTTCCTTCATTTCCTTACTAGCTAGTGTCGAGTTCTCTCTATATGTAGTAGCTAGCGTCGACCAAGCACGGAGAAAGAGAGGTCACTTCTCACTATATGTAGTAGATATAGCTAGCACAATATGAAACCCCTAATTAAACCATCCAAAACCCCTAATAAACCCCCCTTTCAAAAAAAAAACCCCAGCGCCTGGGAGCTGCTGACGCGTGGCTGCCCTTTAGTCCCGGTTAGTGTTATCAACCGGGACTAAAGGTCCTCCTGCCTGGGCGCCCCACAGCGGCCACGTAGACCTTCTTTGGTCCCGGTTCGTAAGCCAACCAGGACTAAACGTTTTGCACATTAGTCCCATTTGTTTTGTCCCGGTTCCAGAACAGGGACTAAAGGACCTCTGGAACCGGGAGTAATGCCCTGTTTCCTACTAATGTATATTAACTGATCAGTTCCAGGATGGAATCTGGCTTGCTTGCTGCTTTGCCATAAGCCATTTTGGTCTCAGACTGAATCAGCTCATGATAGCTCAAAATGAAACAAAAAAGACTGCTAACACAAAGATAAACCTTCAAGAACCCACCACAATTATCAGACTAAGACATCTTCTCATACTTGTGAAATTTTCCATATTTCTAGCTGCAACTTAATGTTTGCAAATTTCTTGTGAAAATTTAGGTCATCTTTGATTCGCAGGATTCACAAAATGTAAGAGTACGAAAAATACATGATTGGAATGACATGTCCTTTTGATCCTCTAGGATAATTATCGACGACCACAACTATAATGCACTCAAATATATCCAAAAGTTGTGCAGCGGCACAAGAATGAAGCAAGACTAAAGAAGGAGAGTTTTTTTTTTTTGGGGGTTTGCCCCGGCCTCTGCATCAGAAAAGAAGAAGAGTTGGAGACAGAGAAACAACAAAAGGCAAGCCTTCAACGAGAGAAGACAAGAAGAACAAGAATCCTCAAGCTAATTTGCCTCCAATTTACAGATATCCTGCTAATCTGTCATCAGCCAGGACGTGTATCCAACGGCAACATCAATATTGTCTACACAGGGAACAAACCAAGAAGAACCAGACCAGAAGATCTAGCTTCATCATTTTACAACTACATCACATAGACAAATCCGGCCGGAGGATCAACTTCTCAGATCTAGGAGAAGAACGAGAGCTTAGGAATTTCCTATCTACTAGCTACTCCCACTATACACCATAGATCTCTTATGCATGTATCAATTACATGTACCCTTTCTCTGTACAAACCACTTTGCTACAAATCAGTTTCTCAGATGGATTATCAAATCTAAAAATGTTCGTGATATTTTTAAAAAATGTACACAATTTTTAAAAATAGACCGCGTATTTAGAAAATGATCATCAATTTGAATAAAAATCGTGAATTCAAATTATATTCATGAAACTTTTAAAAAATGTTCAAATAAACAAAACAATCTTTGCATATTTCAAAAATTTGTTCCCAAATTTTTACAAACTTTATTGATTCAAAAAATGTTTGCTGATTAAAAAAATGTTAATCTATTCACAAAAATGTTCATGCATTTCAAAACAATGATCATCAAACAAACAAATATTATTGATTTTCAAAAAATGTACGCCGATTCAAAAATGTACACGAGTTTAAAAAAATGTTTACAATTTCTACAAAATCATGAATTTTTTAATTTTTAATAATTCATTTTTTTAGATTTTAAAAAGTATTCATGAATTTGTAAAAATGTTCACGAATTTGCAAGAATGTTCATGATTTTTTTTAAAAATAGCCAATTTGAAAAAATGTCATGATTAAAAATAATGTTCACAAATTTGAAAAAATGTTCAGAAATTTGAAAGATGTTTGCGAAAAAATAAAAAAAGGAACTGTTGAAAACCAAAAAGGAAAAAACAGAACAAAAAACAAAGAAAAGAAACAAGAAAACCGGTGAGGAATACACCTACAATGGGCCGGCCCAAACGCAGATCGAGCGCGCTGGGTCGCTCGCAGGCGACCTGCACGCCAAACAGGAGACACGCGGCTTTGTTCTTTGGGGTTCTGGCGAGGAACGACGGCGGCAAGATCGGATCTTCGGTGATGGCAGAGAACAAGAGCTCACAGAGGAGGCAGGGGAAGGAGTCTGCGGAAAAGTTGCTGGCCCGGCTAACACTGCAGGAGGAGGAAGAGGACGAGTTCATCTAGGAGGAGGAGCTGCCGGATATGGTGGAATCGGCGAAGTGGTTAGCGATTGCCCGAGTCCACACACCAAAGACCTTCAGCCCTAATGCTGTTGGGGAAAGTAGTAATTTCAAAAATTTCCTACGCACACACAGGATCATGGTGATGCATAGCAACGAGAGAGGAGAGTGTGTCCACGTACCCTCGTAGACCGAAAGCGGAAGCGTTAGCACAACGCGGTTGATGTAGTCGTACGTCTTCACGATCCGACCGATCCAAGTACCGAACGCACGGCACCTCCGAGTTCAGCACACGTTCAACTCGATGACGTCCCGCGAGCTCCGATCCAGCAAAGCTTCACAGGAGAGTTTCGTCAGCACGACGGCGTGGTGACGGTGATGATGATGCTACCGACGCAGGGCTTCGCCTAAGCACCGCTACGATATGATCGAGGTGGATTATGGTGGAGGAGGGAACCGCACACGGCTAAGAGATCAATGATCAATTGTTGTGTCTATGGGGTGCCCCCTGGCCACGTATATAAAGGAGTGGAGGAGGGGAGAGGGCCGGCCTAGCTATGGCGCGCCCTGGAGGAGTCCTACTCCCACCGGGAGTAGGATTCCCCCCCTTCCAAGTAGTAGGAGTAGGAGAGAAGGAAGGGGAAGAGAGAAGAGAAGGAAGGAAGGGTCGCAGCCCCTCCCCCTAGTCCAATTCGGACTAGGCCTTGGGGGGGGGGGGGGGGGGGGGGGCGGCCTGCCTCTCTCTCTCCCCTAAAGCCCAATAAGGCCCATATACTTCTTCCCCGTATTCCCGTAACTCCCCGGTACTCCGAAAAATACCCGAACCACTCGGAACCTTTCCGATGTCCGAATATAGTCGTCCAATATATCGATCTTTACGTCTCGACCATTTCGAGACTCCTCGTCATGTCCCCGATCTCATCCGGGACTCCGAACTACCTTCGGTACATCAAAACACATAAACTCATAATACAAAACTTTAAGCGTGCGGACCCTACGGGTTCGAGAACTATGTAGACATGACCGAGACACGTCTCCGGTCAATAACCAATAGCGGAACTTGGATGCTCATATTGGTTCCTACATATTCTACGAAGATCTTTATCGGTCAAACCGCATAACAACATACGTTGTTCCCTTTGTCATCGGTATGTTACTTGCCCGAGATTCGATCGTCGGTATCTCAATACCTAGCTCAATCTCGTTACCGGCAAGTCTCTTTACTCGTTCCGTAATACATCATCCCACAACTAACTCATTAGTTACAATGCTTGCAAGGCTTATAGTGATGTGCATTAGCGAGTGGGCCCAGAGATACCTCTCCGACAATCGGAGTGACAAATCCTAATCTCGAAATACGCCAACTCAACAAGTACCTTCGGAGACACCTGTAGAGCACCTTTATAATCACCCAGTTACGTTGTGACGTTTGGTAGCACACAAAGTGTTCCTCCGGTAAACGGGAGTTGCATAATCTCATAGTCATAGGAACATGTATAAGTCATGAAGAAAGCAATAGCAACGTACTAAACGATCAAGTGCTAAGCTAACGGAATGGGTCAAGTCAATCACATCATTCTCCTAATGATGTGATCCCGTTTATCAAATGACAACTCATGTCTATGGTTAGGAAACATAACCATCTTTGATCAACGAGCTAGTCAAGTAGAGGCATACTAGTGACACTCTGTTTGTCTATGTATTCACACATGTATTATGTTTTCGGTTAATACAATTCTAGCATGAATAATAAACATTTATCATGAAATAAGGAAATAAATAATAACTTTATTATTGCCTCTAGGGCATATTTCCTTCAGTCTCCCACTTGCACTAGAGTCAATAATCTAATTCACATCGCCATGTGATTTAACACCAACAGTTCACATCACCATGTGATTAATATCCATAGTTCACATTGTCATGTGACCAACACCAAAAGGGTTTACTAGAGTCAATAATCTAGTTCACATCGCCATGTGATTAACACCCAAAGAGTACTAATGTGTGATCATCTTTTGCTTGTGAGAGAAGTTTAGTCAATTGGTCTGCCAAATTCAGATCCGTATGTATTTTGCAAATTTCTATGTCAACAGTGCTCCGCACGGAGCTACTCTAGCTAATTGCTCCCACTTTTAATATGTATCCAGATTGAGACTTAGAGTCATCTGGATCAGTGTCAAAACTTGTATCGACGTGACCCTTTACGACGAACCTTTTGGCACCTCCATAATCGAGAAACATATCCTTATTCCACTAAGGATAATTTTGATCGCTGTCTAGTGATCTACTCCTAGATCACTATTGTACTCCCTTGCCAAACTCAATGTAGGGTATACAATAGATCTGTTACACAGCATAGCATACTTTATAGAACCTATGACTGAGGCATAGGAAATGACTTTTCATTCTCTTTCTATTTTCTGCCGTGGTCGGGTTTTGAGTCTTCACTCAACTTCACACCTTAAAACACAGTCAAGAACTCCTTCTTTGACTGTTCCATTTTGAACTACTTCAAAAACTTTGTCAAGGTATGTACTCATTGAAAAATCTTATCAAGCGTCTTGATCTATCTCTATAGATCTTGATGCTCAATATGTAAGCAGCTTCACCGAGGTCTTTCTTTGAAAAACTCCTTTCAAATACTCCTTTATGCTTTCCAGAAAATTCTACATTATTTCCGATCAACAATATGTCATTCACATATACTTATCAGAAATGCTGTAGTGCTCCCACTCACTTTCTTGTAAATACAGGCTTCACCGCAAGTCTGTATAAAACTATATGCTTTGATCAACTCATCAAAGCGTATATTCCAACTCCGCGATGCTTGCACCAGTCCATAGATGGATCGCTGGAGCTTGCACACTTTGTTAGCATCCTTTGGATCGATAAAACCTTCAGGTTGCATCATATACAACTCTTCTTCCAGAAATCCATTCAGGAATGCAGTCTTTACATCCATTTGCCAAATTTCATAATCATAAAATGCGGTAATTGCTAACATGATTCGGACGGACTTAAGCATCGCTACGGGTGAGAAAGTTTCATCGTAGTCAACTCCTTGAACTTTGTCAACAACCTTTTTCGACAAGTCTAGCTTTGTAGATAGTAACACTACTATCAGCGTCCGTCTTCCTCTTGAAGATCCATTTATTTTCTATGGCTTGCCGATCATCGGGCAAGTCAACCAAAGTCCATACTTTGGTCTCATACATGGATCCCATCTCAGATTTCATGGCTTCAAGCCATTTCGCGGAATCTGGGCTCATCATCGCTTCCTCATAGTTTGTAGGTTCGTCATGGTCTAGTAACATGACTTCCAGAACAGGATTACCGTACCACTCTGGAGCGGAACGTACTCTGGTTGACCTACGAGGTTCTGTAGTAACTTGATCTGAAGTTTCATGATCATCATCATTAGCTTCCTCACTAATTGGTGTAGGCATCACTGGAACTGATTTCTGTGATGAACTACTTTCCAATTCAAGAGAATGTACCACTACCTCATCAAGTTCTACTTTCCTCCCACTCACTTCTTTCGAGAGAAACTCCTTCTCTTAGAAAGGATCCATTCTTAGCAACAAATATCTTGCCTTCGGATCTGTGATAGAAGGTGTACCCAACAGTTTCTTTTGGGTATCCTATGAAGACGCACTTCTCCGATTTGGGTTCGAGCTTATCAGGCTGAAGCTTTTTCACATAAGCATCGCAGCCCCAAACTTTAAGAAACGACAGCTTAGGTTTCTTGCCAAACCACAGTTCATACGGTGTCGTCTCAACGGATTTAGATGGTGCCCTATTAAACGTGAATGCAGCTGTCTCTAATGCATAACCCCAAAACGATAGTGGTAAATCGGTAAGAGACATCATAGATCGCACCATATCTAATAAAGTACGGTTACGACGTTCGGACACACCATTACGCTGTGGTGTTCCAGGTGGCATGAGTTGCGAAACTATTCCACATTTTAAATGAAGACCAAACTCGTAACTCAAATATTTGCCTCCGCGATCAGATCATAGAAACTTTATTTTCTTGTTACGATGATTTTCTACTTCACTCTGAAATTCTTTGAACTTTTCAAACGTTTCAGACTTGTGTTTCATTAAGTAGATATACCCATATCTGCTCAAATCATCTGTGAAGGTCAGAAAATAACGATACCCGCCGCGAGCCTCAATACTCATCAGACCGCATACATCGGTATGTATTATTTCCAATAAGTCCTTAGCTCGCTCCATTGTTCCGGAGAACGGAGTTTTAGTCATCTTGCCCATGAGGCATGGTTCGCAAGCATCAAATGATTCATAATCAAGTGATTCCAAAAGTCCATCGGAATGGAGTTTCTTCATGCACTTTACACCAATATGACCTAAACGGCAGTGCCACAAATAAGTTGCACTATCATTATCAACTCTGCATCTTTTGGCTTCAACATTATGAATATGTGTATCACTACGATCGAGATTCAATAAACCATTTATATTGAGTGTATGACCATAGAAGGTTTTATTCATTTAAACAGAACAACAATTATTCTCTGACTTAAATGAATAACCGTATCGCAATAAACATGATCCAATCATATTCATGCTCAACGCAAATATCAAATAACATTTATTTAGGTCCAACACTAATCCCGAAGGTAGAGGGAGTGTGCGATGGTGATCTTATCAACCTTGGAATCACATCCAACACACATCGTCACCTCGTCATTAACTAGTCTCTGTTCATTTTGCAACTCCTGTTTCGATTTACTAATGTTAGAAACTGAACCAGTGTCAAATACCCAGGGGCTACTATGAACACTAGTAAAATACACATCAATAACATGTATATCAAATATACTTTTGTTCACTTTGCCATCCTTCTTATCCGCCAAATACTTGGGGCAGTTCCGCTTCCAGTGACCAGTCCCTTTGCAGTAGAAGCACTCAGTTTCAGGCTTAGGTCCAGACTTGGACTTCTTCCCGGGAGTAGCAATTTGCTTGCTATTCTTCTTGAAGTTCCCCTTCTTTCCTTTGCCCTTTTCTTGAAACTAGTGGTCTTGTTAACCATCAACACTTGATGCTCTTTCTTGATTTCTACCTTCGTTGATTTCAGCATCACGAAGAGCTTGGGAATCGTTTTTGTCATCCCTTGCATATTATAGTTCATCACGAAGTTCCAGTAACTTGGTGATAGTGACTAGAGAATTCTGTCAATTACTATCTTATCCGGAAGATCAACTCCCACTTGATTCAAGCAACTGTAGTACTGAGACATTCTGAGCACATGCTCACTGATTGATTGAGCTATTCTCCTCCATCTTGTAGGCAAAGTACTTGTCAGAGGTCTCATACCTCTCGACACGGGCATGAGTCTGAAATACCAATTTCATCTCTTTGGAACATCTCATATGCTCCGTGGCCTTCAAAACGTTTTTGAAGTCCCGATTCTAAGCCGTAAATCATGGCGCACTAAACTATCAAGTAGTCATCACATCGAGCTTGCTAAACGTTCATAACGTTTGCATCTGCTCCTGCAATAGGTCTGTCACCTAGCGGTGCATCAAGGATATAATTCTTCTGTGCAGCAATGAGGATAATCCTCAGATCACGGAACCAGTCCGCATCATTGCTACTATCATCTTTCAACTTAGTTTTCTCTAGGAACATATCAAAAATAAAACAGGGGAGCTATACGCGAGCTATTGATCTACAACATAATTTGCAAATACTACCAGGACTAAGTTCATGATAAATTAAAGTTCAATTAATCATATTACTCAAGAACTCCCACTTAGATAGACATCTTTCTAATCATCTAAGTGATCACGTGATCCAAATCAACTAAACCATAACCGATCATCACGTGAAATGGAGTAGTTTTCAATGGTGAACATCACTATGTTGATCATATCTACTATATGATTCACGCTCAACCTTTCGGTCTCAGTGTTCCGAGGCCATATCTGCATATGCTAGGCTCGTCAAGTTTAACCCGAGTATTCTGCGTGTGCAAAACTGGCTTGCACCCGTTGTAGATGAACATTGAGCTTATCACACCCGATCATCACGTGGTGTCTTGGCACGACGAACTTTGGCAACGGTGCATACTCAGGGAGAACACTTTTACCTTGAAATTTAGTGAGAGATCATCTTATAATGCTACCGTCAAACAAAGCAAAATAAGATGCATAAAGGATAAACATCACATGCAATCAATATAAGTGATATGATATGGCCATCATCATCTTGTGCTTGTGATCTCCATCTCCGAAGCACCGTCATGATCACCATCGTCACTGGCGCGACACCTTGATCTCCATCGTAGCATAGTTGTCGTCTCGCCAACTATTGCTTCTACGACTATCGCTACTGCTTAGTGATAAAGTAAAGCAATTACAGGGCGATTGCATTGCATACAATAAAGCGACAACCATATGGCTCCTGCCAGTTGCCGATAACTCTGTTACAAAACATGATCATCTCATACAATAAAATATAGCATCATGTCTTGACCATATCACATCACAACATGCTCTGCAAAAACAAGTTAGACGTCCTCTACTTTGTTGTTGCAAGTTTTACGTGGCTGCTACGGGCTGAGCAAGAACCGTTCTTACCTACGCATCAAAACCACAACGATAGTTCGTCAAGTTAGTGCTGTTTTAACCTTCACAAGGACCGGGCGTAGCCACACTCGGTTCAACTAAAGTTGGAGAAACTGACACCCGCTAGTCACCTGTGTGCAAAGCACGGCGGTAAAACCAGTCTCGCGTAAGCGTACGCGTAATGTCGGTCCGGGCCGCTTTATCCAACAATACCGCCGAACCAAAGTGTGACATGCTGGTAAGCAGTATGACTTGTATCGCCCACAACTCACTTGTGTTCTACTCGTGCAAATAACATCTACGCATAAAACCAGGCTCGGATGCCACTGTTGGGGAACGTAGTAATTTCAAAAATTTCCTACGCACACACAGGATCATGGTGATGCATAGCAACAAGAGGGGAGAGTGTGTCCACGTACCCTCATAGACCGAAAGCGGAAGCGTTAGCACAACGCGGTTGATGTAGTCGTACGTCTTCACGATCCGACCGATCCAAGTACCGAACGCACGGCACCTCCGAGTTCAGCACACGTTCAACTCGATGACGTCCCACGAGCTCCGATCCAGCAAAGCTTCACAGGAGAGTTTCGTCAGCACGACGGCGTGGTGACGGTGATGATGATGCTACCGACGTAGGGCTTCGCCTAAGCACCGCTACGATATGATCGAGGTGGATTATGGTGGAGGGGGGCACCGCACATGGCTAAGAGATCAATGATCAATTGTTGTGTCTATGGGGTGCCCCCTGGCCACGTATATAAAGGAGTGGAGGAGGGGAGAGGGCCGGCCTAGCTATGGCGTGCCCTGGAGGAGTCCTACTCCCACCGGGAGTTGGATTCCCCCCCTTCCAAGTAGTAGGAGTAGGAGAGAAGGAAGGGGAAGAGAGAAGAGAAGGAAGGAGGGGGCACAGTCCCTCCCCCTAGTCCAATTCGGACTAGGCCTTGGGGGGGCGCGCGGCCTGCCTCTCTCTCTCCCCTAAAGCCCAATAAGGCCCATATACTTCTTCCCCGTATTCCCGTAACTCCCCGGTACTCCGAAAAATACCCGAACCACTCGGAACCTTTCCGATGTCCGAATATAGTCGTCCAATATATCGATCTTTACGTCTCGACCATTTCGAGACTCCTCGTCAAATCCCTGATCTCATCCGGGACTCTGAACTACCTTCGGAACATCAAAACACATAAACTCATAATACAAATCGTCACAGAACTTTAAGCGTGCGGACCCTACGGGTTCGAGAACTATGTAGACATGACCGAGACACGTCTCCGGTCAATAACCAATAGCGGAACCTAGATGCTCATATTGGTTCCAACATATTCTACGAAGATCTTTATCGGTCAAACCGCATAACAACATACGTTGTTCCCTTTGTCATCGGTGTGTTACTTGCCCGAGATTCGATCGTCGGTATCTCAATACCTAGCTCAATCTCGTTACCGGCAAGTCTCTTTACTCGTTCAGTAATACATCATCCCGCAACTAACTCATTAGTTACAATGCTTGCAAGGCTTATAGTGATGTGCATTACCGAGTGGGCCCAGAGATACCTCTCCGACAATCGGAGTGACAAATCCTAATCTCGAAATACGCCAACTCAACAAGTACCTTCAGAGACACCTGTAGAGCACCTTTATAATCACCCAATTACATTGTGACGTTTGGTAGCACACAAAGTGTTCCTCCGGTAAACGGGAGTAGCATAATCTCATAGTCATAGGAACATGTATAAGTCATGAAGAAAGCAATAGCAACGTACTAAATGATCAAGTGCTAAGCTAACGGAATGGGTCAAGTCAATCACATCATTCTCCTAATGATGTGATCCCATTTATCAAATGACAACTCATGTCTATGGTTAGGAAACATAACCATCTTTGATCAACGAGCTAGTCAAGTAGAGGCATACTAGTGACACTCTGTTTGTCTATGTATTCACACATGTATTATGTTTCCGGTTAATACAATTCTAGCATGAATAATAAACATTTATCATGAAATAAGGAAATAAATAATAACTTTATTATTGCCTGTAGGGCATATTTCCTTCAAATGCGCTGTATAACGACATGCGCGCTGCTTGGAACCCTGCTAAACAAGTGGTATGGAGGAAGATCAAGGCCAATTTGTTCACGGCGCAATTTGGGTGTCAAGGTGATTGGAACAAGGCAATGCTCGAGCGGCCGTGGCTATTCAGGGAGCAGGCTGTGATCATGGAGGAATATGATGGGTTCAAAAACCCTGATACTTTCGAGCTAGACAAGCTCTCTGTCTGGGCACAAATTCATCGTTTGCCGGACAAGTTCTTGATTGAGCCGGCTGTAAAAGGCTTGGCATCTAGGAATTGTGAGGTGGAAGAGGTGCAACTGAAGCTACCGGCAGGTTTCTTTGGAGAATTCGTGAGGGTTAAAGTGAAGATTGATATCAATGGTAAGATCAAGCGTTTTGTTACTGCCAAGAAGGGAGAAGAAAGGGTAAAGTACCAAGTGAAATACGAGAAGCTACCAACTTTCTGTTATAATTGTGGCAAGTTTGGCCATTGGCATGAGGAATGTGGAGAGGGGGAGCATGATGAGTTTACCTTTCAGTGGGGTGACTTCCTTTTTGCTGACAATGTTCGTTTCAAACCAGTTGGACGAGGAAGCTATGAACCGCAACGGGGAGGGGGAGGACAATGGACAGGAGGTAGAGGAAGAGGAAGGGAACCTTACAACCCAAACCAGAGTTGGCATTTTAATGCACGACAGCAGCATGCACCGAAGGACAAGGGCCCGAGAGAGGAGACTACGGAAGTGGATGACTCTTTGGCCAGGGAGAGGACCACGATGGGATCAGTACTTTCACCAACAGGAACTACCCAAGTTTCCAATAAACGAAACTTTGTGGACAATGTTGCGAGCTCATCTGAGACTGCGCCTGATGGAGGGGGACTAGGGGAACCGATGCCACTGGTAGTCAGAGAGCCCAAATCCCGCCTCTCCCACCGGTGTATGTGTCTCCAAGGAAGGAGAGAAAGAGGCCAAAGAAGGCGGGCATGGCAGCAGGTACTAGCAAAGATGCCGTTGAGGCGATGAACACATAAAACACTGATGCAATATCGGCAGGCTCCGGCGAGGAGCGCCGCCGGGCGCAATGAGTATCTTAAGTTGGAACTGTCGCGGGGCGGGCAACGCCGCGACAGTAAGAGAGCTTCGCGAGCTAGCGAAGAATTTTGCCCCTACCCTACTATGCATTGTTGAAACTCAGATTGATAGTACTAGGGTAGAAAATTTAGCAGGATCTATTGGCTATGATAATGGGTATGCTGTAAGCAGTCAAGGTAGAAGTGGTGGCTTAGGGCTTTTCTGAAATAATCCAATAAAGATTGAAATTCTTGGTTACTCAGTGTATCATATTGACTGCTCCGTGGAGGAACCCGGTAGTGATCCATGGAGGATGACCCTATTTTATGGGGAAGTAAAAACACACCAAAGGCATCAAACATGGGATGTTATGAAGGGGATTAGTACTTTGAGTGACCTCCCGTGGATTTGCATAGGGGATTTCAATGAAGTGTTACGTCCGGATGAACAAGAGGGAATAGGAGAAAGAAGCAATGCCC
Source organism: Thinopyrum elongatum (assembly GCA_011799875.1). NCBI lineage: Eukaryota > Viridiplantae > Streptophyta > Magnoliopsida > Poales > Poaceae > Thinopyrum > Thinopyrum elongatum. Next base: position 51,958,050 of record CM022299.1, on the reverse strand, counting down.
AAATCCAAGGTTTTCGAGATGCTGTGGATGTTTGCATGCTGATGGATATTGGCTATCAAGGCCATTTTTGGACATATGAGAAGAAGGTGGCCGGTGGAAGCTACACGCGAGTAAGGCTTGATCGTGCTGTAGCCACAGCGGAATGGAATGAAAATTTTCCCGAGGCGCATCTGAAACACTTAACAGCGGCAACTTCGGATCACTGCCCTGTTTTGTTGAACTTTCATGGGACGGGATGTTCAAATTATAGAAAGGATTTCAAGTACGAAGTAATGTGGGAAACCCACGAGACCTGGTCGGAGACAATGACGTCTAGATGGGCAGAGGGAGGCCCGACGGGGACCATGGAGGATCTGAGAATGAAGCTAAAACGGATCTCGGTGGATTTGGGTGCATGGAACAAAAACACTTTCGGCTCAGTAAGGAAAGAAATAAAAAGTTTGAAGCATGAACTGGAACGGCTACGTGATGATCCTGCGAGGACTGCACCCTCACATGTAGAACTCAAAATTAATGAAAAGCTAATCGAGTTATACCACAGGGAGGAGCTCATGTGGAGGCAGGGCTCTAGGCTTGAATGGCTCTCGGCCGGAGATCGGAATACACATTTTTTCACCTAAGAGCAAGCCAGCGGAGGAAAAGAAACATGATTAAGGCACTTGCTAACTCCTTGGGAGTTATGATAGAAGATCCGGGAGAACTAAGAGCTTTGGTAACGGATTTTTATAGGAGCTTGTATACATCAGAAGGAGTGGTTGGAATTGATAATGTTTTGTCCAAGGTGCCTACCAAAGTCACAGATGCGATGAATGAGATGCTCCTGGCGCCTTACACGAAGGAAGAGGTTAAAACGTCCCTATTCCAAATGTTCCCCACTAAGGCTCCGGGGCCGGACGGGTTCCCAGCTCATTTCTACCAGAGGCATTGGGATATTTGCGGAGATGAGGTGACAAAGGCAGTCTTGAGAATTGTTAAAGGGGAGGAGGGGACTGGCTGTGTCGATGACACTGTTCTGGTTCTCATCCCTAAGGTTTTGAATCCAACTCAACTCTCTCAATTCCGCCCTATTAGCCTTTGTAACGTAATCTATAAAATTGCCTCCAGAGTTGTCTCTAACAGGCTGAAGATTATCCTCCCTGACATCATATCAGAGGAACAGTCAGCTTTCGTTCCAGGAAGACTAATCACGGATAACATCATTTGTGCCTATGAATGCTTCACTACAGGAATCAACTTCTTTGCCGTCTGCCATGGCAAACGGCAAAGGACCGGAAAGCGGACGACAAAGGGCTTTGCCGTCAGCCGTGGACGGCAAACATGCCTGGCAAAGAAAGCTACGGTAAACAGCTCATTTGCCGTCTGCTTTCTGCCAGCGGACGGCAAAGACCCCTTTGCCGTCGGTGGCAGACGACAAAGAAGGTGGACGGCAAATAGGGGACGTTAGCCATGTTAGGTGGCTAACGGGAGCTTTGCCGTCAGCCTCCTAAAATCATAGACGGCAAAGAATTTTGTTTATTAAAATAAATCAACAGTCCAAGTGCAGAGGCTACAAAGAACGAACGGACAATGACGAACACCACATTATCCATCCACACTTTGTTCCAAGAATCGAAGACGAACGGACAAATTTCACAATACAAAATTACAATATTTACACAGAACACATCATCACTTGCTGATCCTAAGGCAAAACTGCTCTATTTCATAATATGAACGGATTACACATGAATTTTTTACATGAGAGTAGTGGCTAGTGTAGCTGCCCGAGATCTAGCACCCGCCCGCGCCTCCTTGCGAGCATCCTCTGTGCCCGTGGTCGCCGGAGCAGGATCAACTAGCAGCCGCGCCCTCTCACTTCTCCTTTTTTTCTCCAATGACGTAGCACACCGACGCCACCATGGACGCCCGAGGAGCTTCCGCCGCTCCTCGAGGCTAGGGCCGGGGTTCGAGGCCGGCGGGGCTGACGGAGCCGGGGCCGATGGAGTCCGGCAGGGGAGACGGGGTGCGGAGGCCGCCGCGGTCGACGAGCGATGAGACGCGAAGGCAGCCGGGGGCGACGAGCGACGGGGCCGGGGCCGGCGGGCGAGAAGGCGGCCAGTGAGGCCGGGGCCGGTAGGCGAGATGGCGGCCAACGAGGTGGTGGCAGGCGCTGGTGGGCCTATGGGGGCGACGAAGGAAGTGGCCGGGGCTGGCGGCGAAGGGGGAAGTGGACGCGGCCGACGGAAGAGGTGGTGGTCGATGAGGCTGGAACCGGCGGGCGAGGTGTTGGCCAGCAAGGCCGGGGGTCAAGGCGGTGGCGGGCGCCGGCCGGTGTGCTGATTTGGATCGAGAGGGAGAGAAAGGAGAGAGAGAGAGAGAGAGAGAGAAAGATGTGGTGTTGTGGGGATAAGGGACAGAGAGAGAGACGTGGTGGGGTGAGGTGTGACGTGGTGGGGTGGATGCTGCCCTCGAGGCGTGTGCATCATGGGTGCTTGGGTGGGGTGTGCGTCCGATGGGGTGGGTGGGGATGTGCATATAAGATGTAGCCAAGTCATCGATCCGCATGATCGATCCGGGTGATGTGCTTCTTCTTTGCGGTCCGCCCCGGCTTTGCCGTCTGCCTATTTGTTCTTTGCCGTCTGCTAGTAGACGGCAAAGAGGGGGGGGGGGGGGGAGGGGGCGTTAGGGTTAGAGAAAGCAGCTCATTAGTGGGGCCCACCTCCCTCTTTGCGTCTGCTAGCGGACGGCAAAGAAGCTTTGCCGTCAGCTAGCAGACGGCAAAGAACTGGCTGATGGAAAATAGTATCTTTGCCATCAGCTCGTTCTTTGCCGTCTGTTTTTTGTAAGCAGACGGCAAAGACCTTCTTTGCCGCCAGCTAGCAGACGGCGAAGAGTGGTTGATGGAAAATTCTCTGATTCCAGTAGTGCTTGCATTTTATGAAGAGAAACAAGGCCAAATTAAATAGTTTTTGCGCATTAAAATTGGACGTGATGAAAGCTTACGACAGATTGGAGTGGCCACATCTTCGGGCCATGATGGAAAAACTGGGCTTTACACAATCTTGGATTCAGATAGTGATGGACATGGTACAGTCAGTCTCGTTCTCAGTTCTCTTCAATGGTAAGAAGCTAGAACAATTTACACCCACAAGAGGTATCCGACAGGGAGATCCTATCTCCCCCTACCTTTTCTTAATTGCGGCAGAGGGCCTTTCGTGCCTTTTAAAATCAAGTTCTCAGTCGTTGGGTTTGGAAGGGATCAAGGTGGCACCAACAGCTCCGTCTGTGAACCATCTCCTTTTTGCTGACGATAGCCTGCTGCTTTTTAAGTTAAGTGTTGAGGGGGTGACAATGGTGTCAAACCTATTGGGTATATATTGCAATGCTTCGGGACAGAGGATAAACAATGCAAAATCATCTCTCTTTTTCAGCAAGGGATGCCCCCAAATGGTGAGAGAGAACATAAAACAAACTCTGAACGTGCAAAATGAGTCTTTGAGCGACAGGTATCTGGGAATGCCAACTGATGTGGGTCAATCAAAGATGGGTACTTTCAAGTACTTGAGAGATAGAGTATGCGAGAAGATTCGAGGGTGGATGGAGAAACTTCTTTCAGCTGCCGGGAAGGAAGTGCTCATAAAGTCTGTTGGACAGGCCATCCCAATATATTCAATGGCATGCTTCAGACTACCCCGAGGCTTATGCAAGAACATCACCTCAATAATTCGGCAATTTTGGTGGGGGGAGCAAGCAAGGAAGAAGAAACCCAGCCTGGGTTGCATGGGATGTCATGAGAAAACCAAAATATCTCGGTGGTATGGGCTTTAGAAACATTGAAATTTTCAATCTTGCATTGCTTGCTCGTCAGGCATGGAGACTACTTGATGATCCAACGTCGCTTAGTGCAAAGATACTCAAGGCGGCCTATTTCCCAAATAGCAGCTTTTTGGAAGCAGAACTAGGAAACCACCCTTCGCAAATATGGCGGGCTGTTATTGATGGAAGGGAAGTCTTGAAGCAGGGCATCATCCGACGGATCGGGAACGGGAACACAACAGATATCTGGGAAACCAATTGGTTACCAAGGGTTGGCCCCATACGGCCAATTACATCTATCTCAGCTAACCCTCCAAGGCTAGTGGCGGAGCTTATCGACCCCACTTCGGCGTCCTGTCGGGAGAACTGATTCGGGCAACATTTATACCCTTTGATGCGGATGCGATCTTGGCCATCCCTTTGTGCACGAGAGTTGTTGATGATTTTTGGGCATGGTCGGGTGAGAGAAGTGGAAAGTTCACGGTCAGGTCGGCATACCGGATGGTTATGAACACGAAGCACGACCGAAAGAACTGGATAGAGGGAAATGCAGGAGCTTCAGACCTGAATACGGACAATAGTACATGGACAGACCTGTGGCACATTAGGGACTTAGGGTGTCGTCAAAGCTAAGGGTTTTTCTCTGGAGATTAGCACAACATTCGATACCATCCATGGATGTTCTTCACCATCGTAATATGTCGAACACTCACCGATGCGCCCTTTGTGGTCGTGATGATTCATGGAGGCACGCCCTCTTGGAGTGCACCATGTCCAGGTGCATTTGGTCCTTAGCTGAAACTCGCTTAGTGGAGCATATGAGTCAGAGCAGCGATATGAATGCAAGAAACTGGATTTTTTCAATGCATGACAAACTATCCCAAAGGGACTTTGTTCTTCTGGTGGTAACGCTGTGGTCGGTATGGAAAGCTAGACGGAAGGCCATTTACGAGGACGTTTTTCAGAGTCCTCAATCCACACATCAGTTTATCTAATCTTACCTGACTGATCTTAACTCAGTTGAGGAGGTGAAGGGAAGAAAAATGCCGGTGCAGGGAGTCCCCCGGCCCACACATCGGATCTATCCTCCGGATACAAGCTGCAAGATCAATGTGGATGGTGCAGTATCACAGAATCGGAAGCGGGGAGTTGCAGCGGCACTATGCAGAGATCACAATGGCACTATCCTAAGGGCATCGGCTATACTTGTGAAAGGTGTTTTCAATCCACCTACACTTGAAGCCCTAGCGGTTCGGGAGGCTCTAGCACTTGCTGAAGACCTAAACATCCAGAGTATTCACATTGCATCAGATTGCAAAACGGTGATTGAGGATATCAATCAAAAAAAATCCGGCGAGCTATGGGGCAATTCTACATGAAATAATGGACCAAGCTAATTCTTTTGCCAAGTGCATTTTTGTTCATGAGTATAGGAGCTTGAATTTCGAGGCTCACAATCTAGCGAAGTATGTATTAAAGTTAGGGATGGGCCGCCATGTTTGGTTAGGGCACCCTGGCAATCTCCCTTTTGTACCTGTAAACATTGGGTCAGGTTAAATAAAGCTTCGCGTGATTGTCTAAAAAAAAAGAGACACCTTGGCCATTCGGTAAAAAAGAAGAAGAAGGGGTCCGCTGCTCACATGGAAGAGAAAGAGAAGGGGTGGGCAGCTCAAAGGGGTGGGCCTATAATTCGATTCATAGTTTGAGAGAGGAAAAGAAATGAATTTTCCTGTTTAGGAAAATCTAGAAAATTGATAACAGCTCGAAAAAGTGACAAATGAACTTCAGAAAATCAAAGAAATTCCAGTGGCGCACATTAAGACGTGATGAAGGCAAGAAAATGAACCCATCAAAAAGAGAAGAACAAAACTCAAATTTATATTTAGCTTCACATTAATTCAAATTAAATCCTCTAAATAAAAAAATCAATTTTATCTTATATTAACAGATAAAGCAAACAAAATTTTCTGGCCCAATTTTTTGAAAACTTTTATTAAACATTTCAAGAATTGGGATGTTACAAAAACTAGCTCAAACCTTGTAGAGACTAGATATCAACAGTTTTGTGGCTGATGGTGGAGGTATGGTGCTGCACGTTGCTTAGCCAACATGTAAAATGGACACCCTCATATTTGTATTTATTTAATTTTCCTGCATAAGGTCTCAAAATAAACTCAAGAACACAAATAAGAATTTTATGCCATTTTTATCATCTTTTCATGCACTTGTTGTTCAAATTTGAATTATATCTTTTAAATGCTTATAAATTCACTTAATTCCTTAAATACTGCAAACGAACGCAGAAAAATGCCAAAGTTTCACTTGTAGAATTTCATGGTACATGTTAAGTGTAGAAAAAGTTTTCAAGGTCAAATGGTGACCGATTACGGAATCATGATTCTTCCTCGGAGATGGCCCAATTTCCAATCTGTGTCCATCAGAAATTTGTTGAAAAACTTCTCAAATTTTTACAACAACTTCTAGGGATCATATAATGACACTATTCCAGGTTCAGATCTTTTGGCTTTGATTGCATTTTCTAGAATTAAAAAGACCAATAAGCTTCATATTCTGGGTCGAGTCTTGGCACACTGATGTTTGATATATGTTTCTTGGATAAGGCCTAAAAATAGACTCAAGAATACAAATGTGAATTTTAAACCCATTTCGCCAACTTTTTCATGCAATTGCAGTTCCAATTTGAATTATATCTGTTAAATGTCCAAAATTTCAATTAATGACTTAAATATTCAATTACGTTGTTAATGCCATATTTTGATATTTTTCAGGAACCATTTGCTAATTTTAAGACATTAAATATATTTTTGGCTATTTACCGGAGAATATTTAATTTTGAACTACATGTATATTATAAATGGGCTTTAACTTCAAGCAAAATTCAGATCGTGGTACTTGTATATATTTCTATCTCCCTTAACAAAAATAAACTCAAAATGCAAAAGTTTGCTCTAGAAAATCCAAATGTACATTCCCGCAAAAAAAAAATCCAATTGTACACATGCATTTTATTGCGTTTGAATTGTTTGCCCACTGTCTTATAAGAAACACTCCACAAAGCATGCCGACTGTAACACTAAGAAAAACACATGTTTCCCGACTTTCCTTTTTTTGCCGAGTGTTTTAACTGGGACACTAGGGAAACTAAGGGTTTGTTTGATGAGTGCCCGATCAAATGCACTCGACAAACAAGACCTTCTCTGTCCTCCTCCACAAGAAAAGACTCCAAGTTTTCTTCCGCCGCAGGTCTGCCCCATCTCTGATAACCTTTGGGCCATGGAGGTGCGGCGGTCTCGGCCCCCCGCCGGCGGGAGGGACTCCATTTTCAATCTTGTAAGCTAGGTTCAATGTCTCGGTTGGGGCTGTGTGATGGCGCCGATGACTCTCAGTAGGAATAATGTCTCCCACGTTATATCTTCGTCCTGATGGTGCGTCTAGCATTGTCGGAGCGCGTGTGGAGGTGTGTCTCCGTCAGATCTCGCGTGATTCAGTCGGTGCTGGTCTTCGAAGACACGGCTCGCACTATGTGACGACCCAGGCTTAATCGTGCACTAACCATACACGCAAATGCACATGATCAAGCCTAAGGACTCACTTGAAGATATCACAACACAACTCTAAAACATAAATAAAGTCATACAAGCTTTATATTACAAGGCAGGGCCTCGAGGGCTCAAATACATAGCTCGATGGCATACAAGCGTCAGCGGAAGCATCAGAGTCTGGGTACAGACGGAAACATAAAACAGATAAGCCTTTAACAAGGCGGGGCAAAATAAAAGCTACGATCGAAAGGCGTAGGCCTCCTGCCCTGGACCCTCCGATCCTACTCCAGGTCGTCGGTCGGCTCCTCGTAGTAGTACTCGCTGGGAGGGTAGTAGTAGTAGCCATCGGCGGGAGCAGCCGGCTCAGGGGCTCCGTCGTCTGGTGGCATCAAAAGGATATGGGGAAAAAAGAAAGTAAAGCAAACGTGAGTACTCATGCGAAGTACTCAGCAAGTAAGGATCTACACTACATATGCAACATTTTCAAAGGGAGACTGTATAGGTGGACTGGGCTGCAGAAATGCTAGAATAGAGGGGAAAGCCTAGTCCTATCGAAGACTAGCATCTTCAACATCTTCAGCAGTCTTGCAGCATTAGAAGAGTGCAGAATAACATAATATAAAGTAGTAGCAGTGTCAACAACCTCGCCGAAAGATCCTTTCTCGACTCCCTGCGAGAAAGCAATCCCAGAGCCGTACTATCCAGTTATCATCTCAAGTTCTAGTTGTACCGATCGGGATACAACTCCGAGTGTCCGTTACCGTAGGACAGGCTATCGATAGATAAGTTCTTCCCTGCAGGGGTGCACTAAGTTACCCTCCACGCTCGTTTAACTCCGACCGGACACACTTTACTGGGTCATGCCCGGCCTCGGCCAAACGATACGCCGCAACCCGACCGAATACTTAATAGAGAGGTCAGCACGCCGGACTAAACCTATGCCCCCAGGGGTCTTGGACCATCGCCCCGGGAACTCCTGCGCGTTGCGAGGGCGGTCGGAAGCAGACCTAGCAACCCCTTAATACAAGCGCGGTTGCGTAACCAGTCCAATCCAGCGCGCTCCGCTCCTCGCTGACGTCTATTAAGCTCCGGCTGAAGTATATGATGCAGAACGCCCATACTATGCCCACGTGATGGTTAGTGCTATCAGGCCAGAGGCCCCTCGGATCAAATATCCAAACCGTTAGTGGATTAGAAGCGCGCGGTAACAAGCAGAGACTCACGATCGATGTGACCCCGTCGCCCCGTCTCGAGGACTTGCGGCAAGGGTTAGGAATGCCCGGCCACGCCTCGTATTTATCTCGCGGGCACCCTCCAGGTCAACCCGACTCCACATCACTTCGCAAATATGCTCGCGCGGGTACCCCTCAGGGCCGACCCGTCTTTAGTAACCAGATACAGTGTAAAGTCAAAGTCACCATAGTAACTGTGTGTCTAACACCAAGGGGGAACCCTGAGGAATCACCCTCGATGGAATTCCACCTGATGTTATCGTCAAGGTGAACGAAGGAGGAATCACCCTCGAGGTCCACACTTGAGGAGTTACTTGACAATGTCGTTACTGGGAATGGAGATGGAGGAATCACCCTCGATGACCATAACTGTTAAACTAACCTACAAGGTTAAAATCAGAAGTGCTGGTGAGGTATCACCCTCGGCACTCGATAGTAACCCAGTAGTGTCGAGCAACTAAGGGGGAAGTGATGTGCGGTGCCGGGGCCAGGTCTTCAATCCCGTTGATCGGGTCTTCTGATAATCCAGCGGGGCAGTCGGGGTAATGTGGGGCCTCTAATGGGCCTCTACCCAGCCTATACTAACAGTCTAGGATATCCAGGTAGGACAAAAACAGGTTACAATAAACAGGCTATGCAGCAGAGTAGGTAAAGCAGTAACAGTAGCAATTCTAATGCAAGCATAAGAGAGAAGAGAGTAGGCGATATAGGAATGCTCAAAATGGGGGTGCTTGCCTGCAAGCTCTGGGGCAAGTGGCTGGTCGTCGGGGACGTAGTCGTACTCCGGGGCGGCGTCTGCCTCAGGAGCTACGTCAACGTCGGGATCTAATCAAGAGAGAAGAGAAGGAGGAAACAGATAAACATAATGCAAACAAATGCAACATAGGGTATGCTATGCCTAGTATGCAGTGCAGGGTTGCCTAAAGATATGTCTAAGTCATTTTAGTTATTTTAGGATTAAAGTTGGATTTATTAACCGGTAAGTATGCACTATTCATCTACCGGAATCGGGCTCAAAGTTACGAGTTCTCCTACGTAGGGGGTTCCGACATGGTAACAGACGACACGGTCAGATTCGTCTCGTCGTTCTGAGCAACTTTCATGTTTTAAGTTTTTCAATCCGAGCTACGGTTTAAAAGTTATTAAATTTCGAAGATTTATTCGATTTTCTGGAATTATTTTTATTAACAGAAATGATATATGACGTCAGCATGATGTCACTATGATGTCAGCAGTCAACAGCGGCTGACCAGAGTCAAACATGACATGTGGGTCCAGTGGGACCCACATGTCAGCCTCTGTTAACTAACAGAGTTTAATCCTAAACTAAACATGGTTATTAGAGGCGTGGGCCCAGCCTGTCAGTGGGTAATTAGTCTACTAATTAGTTTTTTATTTATTAAATCATTTATTAGGTTAATTAGCCGAGGGGGACCCACATGTCAGTGGCTAGGCTGCCCAGTCAGCACGTTGTTTGGGTCAACCCAGTCAACGGGGCCCCCCGGACCCACTGGTCGGCGACCCAGGGGCGGGACCCAGTGAAGCCAGGTCAGCGTGGCGACCGGAGACGCGCCGGTGACCTCTCCAGTGGCGGAAGTTCGCCGGAGTTGCCCGGAAAACCGCTACGATGCGCCAAATCGCACGCGACCACTTGCGTTCGAACGGCCTCTCGCTCGCGCATCGTCCTGTGGGGTTGGTTCGACCAGAAACGGTCTAAAATGACGACGGCGAGCAGCGGAGCGGGCGCCGGAGTTCGGGCAACGACGGAGACGGAGCTAGGGGCACGGGGAGGCACGGGCTCGAGCTCGTTGGGCTCCTGGGAGCACCAGGAGCTCGATGTCGTGCTCAGGTGAGCACGACGGGGCCCATGGTCTCGACGGCGAAGCGATCTGTGGCGACCAGAGCTCGGGTTCGACGACGAGCTGGCTACGGCGCGATTTAGAGGACCTAGAGGGCAGGGGAGGGGAGCATGCTCACCTAGCGGCACGCACGCACGCCCGTGATAGCTTAGGAGCAGCAGAGGCCGGCGCCGGAGACGAAGAAGACGGCGGCAACCGGAGACGTGGTCGAAGGGGATCCGGCGCTTCGGTGCTTCCCAGCTCCAGCTGAGGCCACCGGTCGATGGAGAAGACGACGGCAGAGCTCCTCGACAAGTCGGTGGAGCGAGGCGGCAGCTGTGGCCGCGGTGACGGCGAGGCACGGCGGCGACCGCGTCGGGTGCCGATGGGATCGAGCAGGAGAGAGCGAGGGGAGAGGTGAGGAGTGAGCGAGGAGGTCCAGGGGGAAGGCACAGGCCTCATCCTTATCTCCTCGTCGGCTGCGGGCGTCGGTGGCGTCGGCGTGTCGACGCCGCACCGGCGAGCGCGTGCTCGACCACGGCGGCGCTGACACGCAAGGGAGAGAGAAGGGGTTTTGGGCCGGTGGGCTGTACTCGGGGCACTGTGCACTTAGGCCCAGTGCACAGTGCCTCGTTTTATTTTCTTGTTTGTGTTTTGCTTTTTCTTTATTTCTTTTCTGTTAGATATTTGTTTAGGCCACTTTTGCACTTTTGTAAAATATGAAACTTGGCCCAAATATTTCAGTGCATTTTTTTACCTTCACCAAAAACTTGTTTGGTCAAAGTAGGATTTTATTTGAATTTGATATTAATATAAATGGATTAAATAATTCTGTTTGGTGCTGTTTCATGTAGTTTGAGTCTCTCAGCTAACTCAATTATCTTTTTTTATATTTTTATAATTGCTTCTGGATTATTTGTTGTTTAATGAACATTTTTCCAACAGTGTTTGAGCAACTTCATATTTCACTTTTGAATTTTGAGTTGATTTTTAGAATAGAATTTGAATTTGAAGTTGAATTATTTTCTAAATGCAATTAATTCAAGATGATCATGATGACATGGCAATTTAATTAGTTTAATGAAGATGGGGTAATCTGGGGATGTTACAACTCTCCTCCACTCAAAGAAATTCTCTTCCCGAGAATTTAGAGGTAGAGTAAGGGAAAAGGTCTGGTTACGAAATTTTAACGGGTCTTCTCGTTCTTGGTTGCTCTTCTCGAAGATGTTGATCCTTTTTCATTGATGTCTTCATTTCTCAGCTTCCGATCATCATGATGATGTCGTCATCCTTTTTTTCTTCAGAATCTTCATCGTACTTACGAAAAGTATAAGGGGTAACTTCGGAAGAATGGGCCTTTACAAGGTTGATTATCTGGTAGATAACTCAGGGAATGTGGCAGGAAGTATCTCTCAAGTTGAAACTTAAGAAAACATCGAGAGCAAGGTATGAAGGTATATTAAGAGGTTTCAAGCGAATAGACATCCGATCGATACCTGAACAGAGTGTGAGAATGGGGTTTAGAGCATCGGGAATAGATCATCTCTCGGAGGTTGACTCGTGATAACACACGAAACCAAGGGCAATCAATACTTCGGAATCGAAGATGTATAGGAGAGTCAGGTTCCGATCCTGTGGAACTGTGATGAGGGTCGATCAAAAGTAGAGAGGACGGTGACATCTTATCGGTCACGACATCAAGGTATGTCAGGGGATAGTCTGTTAGTTATGTCGGTAACAACATCGGTACCAAGGGCGAGGGACGAAGAGAACCATTTTTCTGCTCATTTAAAACGAGGCGGACCAATAGGCAAAGTTCTCATCCATCGGGGGTTACCGAAATGTCATCAACAATAGTAACAGGGTCTCACTGACAAGGTTGTCCATCGGGGTGTTTTATAAGTAGGGAATTATTTTTGCTTACATCATATAAATCACAAGAAAGGTTAAACAAAACAATGGAAAGGAAAAAGTGTTTACACAAAAGAATTGGGAGTATATCCTGTCCAAGGAAAAAGCGGAGCATGATATACATGATGGGACAGCAAGTTCAAAAGCTTTTAGGTAAAGGGGCGAGGGATGAATCATGATATTACTCATGCAACGGTGTTTGGATAATTGATCGAGAAGCATTTGGCAATGTGCTTCCAATGTTCTTGTTGATATTCAGAATACCACTATCATGTTTCGATGTAGCAATGGTATGGTGTCAAGTAAAGATTGGGTTCGAAGGTCTCAAGAGATACCAAGAAACAATTCCAAGATTATCCCAGAACGCAAGGAATAACCAAGCACAACCAGGTATGTGTTGGCAGAGAGTCAAGGATGTCATTGATGATATCACAAATCATCGAAGAGCAAGGATGGTAATTCTCAACATGTATTCAATCGATATCCTGAAACAGGTCAGTATATTGATGGGGATCACGACAAATGTTGTCGAGGTACTATGAGGAGACCATCGAACAGCGATGGCATCACGCAAAAGGAATGATGAAGCGAAAGGTTATTGAAACCACGGATACGTCACAAGCTCGAAATCAAGCTTGCTGTTTGAAGTGAAATGATAAGATGAGGAAGATCGATGTAAGCTTCGCTCATCGTCGGAAGTTGCTCCGGGCATAAGGACCAGGTAGCACGGTTAAAATTTAGCACGATATTGATATAGCCGGCCAGGCTAGGAATGATGTGATGGAGTATCATCCCATAAGAATTTACAAGAGATAGTGCAATGGCACAGTATCCTCGAGATAACAGGGGCAATACTCGAGGTAGATCAAAATAGAGGTTGGATAGATGAAATGATCTGCAGAAGACAGGTATTTTAACTTATCCGGGAAATGGGGTCAAGGAGGAAATATGGTCGGAACCACGATTGCAAAGGATCAATTCATAGATACAAGATGAACTTGTACCAAGGAAATAATTATTTTTACGAGCAGCTTCCATGATAAGTTCTACACCGGGTCCATGGGCATGAACACACAGTTCGAGGTCGACTCCCACTTCTTCAATGCATAACCTTTCATTCACTCCTCGTTTTTAATGAAGGGGTAGAGTTGAAAATTTATACGACGGAACGCCAGTAGATATAACCCGCATAACTTTCAGATTAGGGAAAGCATATGTTCAACCCATCGGGGCATCTTGGGAACATATACCACAAATTGCAGGAGTAATGATCTCAAACTCGGGAGCAGAGCATGGTTGACAAGAGCAAGAGATTCAATTTACCAAAGGCAATATGTATCAGGGAAGAGCGCTCAAGATTTTAAATATGAAGGACCCTGGCGGATATTAATCCAACAAAAGATCAGGTAGACGTCAAAGGATCCGATGGGAGTATCGGTACTCAGCCAGAGGAAGAAGATGGCAAATGCACTGATTTTATGGAATCATCTGAATAAGCCGAAGCTTAAATGCGAAAGGTTTACGATTTCAAAATCGGGGAATCAGAGGAAGAAGCTCTGATAAAAATATGGGTATGTTAAATAGAATTAGATGGCCAATCAATCAAGGATTGATTTACCGAGATCCAGCTCATATACATAATGACGTCTGAGCCAGAAGGATGAATTAGTAGGAAACAACTGATGATGGCGAGTATTCGCACACATGTTGAATCAATGAGGCCATAATGATAGTGACAAGGGATATCAAGAATGACTACTTGTCATATGGAACTATCCATAATGCAAGCAGGCAAGAATTTCAGGAGCAATAGGGTGCAGAGGATTTTCGAAAAGATCGATTAACAATGAGAATGATGTTGCGAAGCACATGATCAACTAGGGATGAACGAATCCCTGATAAGTGTGAGGAATTATCCGCAGTGCGAAAGAAGCTGCACGGCAGTAGGCTCAAAGAATTCCCGGATTAATGAGGAGTATTTCGGGGTATCTCGTACATAAAGAAGTAATTGGGAATGAAGATACAAACGACAAGAATGGATTGTTATCCACGGGGTTTTGTCGGTGGTCAGGAACTGCAAGGCAGGGGGCATAAGGTCTTGGGAGGCATCGAGAAGTATCTTCAGAGTCTTCTAATGAAGCAGACGACCATCTATGTGAAGGGGCTCTCCGGGATGAAGTGGTTACGAGAACCTAAGTGTTGGTGTTAGTAAAATCTTTAACCCGAATAGAAGAGAGATCAGAATCCCAGAGTATATACGAGGAATAAAAGATCCTAATACCACCCAGTTGGCGACGTGGACCCGTAAGCCACACAGCCAAGTTAGTAAAACAGTTTTGGACCACTAGACTCAACTTCGGCCAATGAGTTGGAAAGGAGGGACTCCTAGAGGCAGTTGGCTCTGATACCAACCTGTGACGACCCCGGCTTAATCGTGCACTAACCATACACGCAAATGCACACGATCAAGCCTAAGGACTCACTTGAAGATATCACAACACAACTCTAAAACATAAATAAAGTCATACAAGCTTTATATTACAAGGCAGGGCCTCAAGGGCTCAAATACATAGCTCGATGGCATACAAGCGTCAGCGGAAGCATCAGAGTCTGGGTACAGACGGAAACATAAAACAGATAAGCCTTTAACAAGGCGGGGCAAAATAAAAGCTACGATCGAAAGGCGTAGGCCTCCTGCCCTGGACCCTCCGATCCTACTCCAGATCGTCGGTCGGCTCCTCGTAGTAGTACTCGCTGGGAGGGTAGTAGTAGTAGCCATCGGCGGGAGCAGCCGGCTCAGGGGCTCCGTCGTCTGGTGGCATCAAAAGGATATGGGGAAAAAAGAAAGTAAAGCAAACGTGAGTACTCATGCGAAGTACTCAGCAAGTAAGGATCTACACTACATATGCAACATTTTCAAAGGGAGACTGTATAGGTGGACTGGGCTGCAGAAATGCTAGAATAGAGGGGAAAGCCTAGTCCTATCGAAGACTAGCATCTTCAACATCTTCAGCAGTCTTGCAGCATTAGAAGAGTGCAGAATAACATAATATAAAGTAGTAGCAGTGTCAACAACCTCGCCGAAAGATCCTTTCTCGACTCCCTGCGAGAAAGCAATCCCAGAGCCATACTATCCAGTTATCATCTCAAGTTCTAGTTGTACCGATCGGGATACAACTCCGAGTGTCCGTTACCGTAGGACAGGCTATCGATAGATAAGTTCTTCCCTGCAGGGGTGCACTAAGTTACCCTCCACGCTCGTTTAACTCCGACCGGACACACTTTACTGGGTCATGCCCGGCCTCGGCCAAACGATACGCCGCAACCCGACCGAATACTTAATAGAGAGGTCAGCACGCCGGACTAAACCTATGCCCCCAGGGGTCTTGGACCATCGCCCCGGGAACTCCTGCGCGTTGCGAGGGCGGTCGGAAGCAGACCTAGCAACCCCTTAATACAAGCGCGGTTGCGTAACCAGTCCAATCCAGCGCGCTCCGCTCCTCGCTGACGTCTATTAAGCTCCGGCTGAAGTATATGATGCAGAACGCCCATACTATGCCCACGTGATGGTTAGTGCTATCAGGCCAGATGCCCCTCGGATCAAATATCCAAACCGTTAGTGGATTAGAAGCGTGCGGTAACGAGCAGAGACTCACGATCGATGTGACCCCGTCGCCCCGTCTCGAGGACTTGTGGCAAGGGCTAGGAATGCCTGGCCACGCCTCGTATTTATCTCGCGGGCACCCTCCAGGTCAACCCGACTTCACATCACGTCGCAAATATGCTCGCGCGGGTACCCCTCAGGGCCGACCCGTCTTGCTAGGAATCTGATAATACTGAACTTTCGGTACGAGCACATGACAACTCCAAACGCTTTCGATGGTAAATTTAGTGATGCGAGGATAGCAAACTAAAGTCGACGTTTAGGATGACAACTTTCGTGTTTTAGTTTATTTTATGGCAGAAAATTGTCGTGCTTGCCCCTAGGTTGCCATCCTCTCGTCAACTAAAGTTGCCATAAAAAACGTTTGACTTGCCATGCTTAAAATCTGAATGTTGTGTACTTATTATTTTGGTACATTAATATATGCCTTATATGTTGTTGCCCAAGCATTTTATTTCTTTCTGACTTTGCATCAGAGACCTGCAACCTTTGCATGGTTAACTGTAAATGGTACTGCCTGTCTTTTTCCCGAGGGCTGAAAAATAATCAGTTCCCTGCCTTCTCCCTCTTCCTTCTAAATCTGCCATGAACAAGGCTTCATGTTAACTTTTGGAGCAATTGACAATATTGGTACCCTGGATTTTTCTTTCCGTCTTAAAACAGGTCGATGGGCTTCCGAGTGAGTTCCCTTTCGAGATCAGCAAAGAGGAGGGGCTCACTGGCATCACTCTCACAAGAAGTTTAAAGGGTGAGCAGATTGAGGTCCTGGTTTCCATGTCCAAACCTGATGACAACGGCGAGGAACCTTCATATAACGGGTATACGTGGGATGAAGAAGACGAAGACAACATGGCGATGCCTCTCACGGTGACTGTCTCCAAGGCTGATGGATCAAGCCTTCAATTCACCTGCACTGCTTATCATGAACAGATCACCATCGAGACCTTGTCCGTGAGGCAGCGGCCAACAGGGGCTGAGGAACAAGAGGTTGCAGGTGCGTCGGCAGATGATCCGGTCGCATATGATGAGTGCCCTGATTTCAGGTATGTATGAGGAATATCTTTTTGGCCAATTTAAATAATCCTTTCAAGTTTCGAGCAGAGACCTTGAATTAACCTCTATATAATTTGCTCCTTTTCCACGTGCTGCATGCAGTGAGGTGGATTACGGCCTGCGGGCGGCATTCCGCAAGTATCTGGAGCTGCGTGGGATCACTCTCATGAACGCAAAGTTTTTGCACAAGTACCTGATCAGGAAGGGCGTACGCTGCTATCAACTCTGGCTGACCAAGCTGCGTGATTTCGTCAACAAAGATTGACACTATCCATGAGCGATCCATCTGCCTTCTGCATAAGATTAGGCACAATAAATGCTCTTCGCACATCCTGTTTTGAGAGCTCCAAATCTCATCCTCTAGAGAAGTAGTACTTGCATCCGTGCATGTTAACACGTACGTTTCTCTGCAACTATGTATTTGGCGGCAGTAACAATGGGGCTAAACCTACCTAAAGTTGAAACTATTTTTAGGGTGTTTCTTCACTATGGCATGTGCTTTGCTTGACAAAAAAAATTCTGTCAATATCAGCTGCAAACTAAATCTTGTGCTGTTGTGCATATCCAACAGCCGCCTGGTCTGACGCCCGCTAGGTCGACCGCTCCCTCGCTCGGCTCGGCTTGACATGACACCGTGCCTCGCACAGCGCACCTGCTCGCTCGACTCACATGGCGACAAACCTGTGCTCGCCGCAGCCACGCCCCTGGTCACCGAGCCACGATGATGTTCCCTGGGACTCCACCTGCCCCCGCCCCCACCACACCCAGCAAGAAGCAGCACAAGAAGGGGGCACAGCGCCAGCAAGAGCTGGCGGCCAAGGAGGCCAAACCCTTCACGGCCAACTACGGCGACGTCCCCGCCTAGGAGATCCAATCCAAGTCTACGTCTATCAATATCAGGGTACTCTAAGAAGTCCTCTGAGTGCCCCCAAAATGACTGCAAAATGTTGGGAAAACTTGTAAAATGGTGTGCTATGTTTCTGCTTATAGCTAGAAACTTGTTTGTTTGAGCACCTTTTGTTGTACCAAAGTTTATTTGAACGGTGCACTCTTGATTTACTTGTGCAGGGCGATATAGATAATAAAATCTCAATTGTTCTTCATGTGGAGCATAATCAAGAGACAGTCATAATTGACTCTTACTGTATCTGAAATCAGAATGCCAAAACATGAGCAGAACCTTGACATACGCCCACCGACTGAAGAAGATATCATGCCAGTTACGTTGACAAAATGTTCAAATACGTGAACATAAATTGAAAGGATTGTGGTTCCATGATTCTGGCCTTTCTTTGCAATCTGAAAGTTTGCAAGGATTGTAACAGTCAAATCACAGATTTTTTCGCGAATATGCAAAGCTTGCGTATCATTGCATTGATAGAAGAAAAGCAGAAAAGTACATAGGAGGGTACAACACATAATACGGACGCATACATGAGAAAGCGTGGACATGGGACCCGGAGCAGAGAGACACATGATGCTCAGCCCGAACAAAAGAAAAGACTACAGCTAAACCACCAAGCCAGACTCAAGTAGAGGGGCAACCGGCCAAACATCAAACATCTCTAAATCCAACACCGGGGACGCTGCGAGCAAGCAAGATGGCGCCTTTAAGAAGGGAAGCAACGTCGTGACGCCACCGCCAGCTGATCCAAAGAACCGGAAGGGGTTCCCCCGTTGCTCGAAGAGGGGCACGGATAGAGGCCATGGCAGCGCCTCCCAGAAGGGAAACGACACCTGCGGGTGCCGCCGCTGCCAGCTTCGGCGAGCCGAGCAGGGATTTTGCCCTGGCCTAATTCCGAGCGATCCCATTGCCGCGGATCAAGGTTCGGAGATGCAGAAGAAGCTTTGCCGGTTAAGAACCACTTCAAGGGAAGGTGGGTGGGGTTGCGCCTGCCGCGAAGGGTGGCATCAGACGACGCCGAAAGACGCGAGCTTTGGGATTGGCACGCCGTGATGGTGGATGGGGTCGGATGCGGAAGGGGCGGAGAGAGCCGGCGCGGAGGAGGGGATGGCGACCGACTCCACCCACAAGCTGGGAGCCGGAAAGGATGGCAGATCCAAGCTGCCGGGGACGGGGCTGTCGGGACGCCGGTGAGACAAGTGCTAGAGAGGACGCAGCAACTGGACAGCTGGGGACGGAACCACGCCGGCAGAGGATGCTGGAGAACGCAGGCCCATGGCCGCCAGGACCAGAGCAGTGCCGACAAAGGGTCCACCACGAGGCCACAAACCACACCCACCAAGGGAGATCCTTTGTAATTTGTACAATGTATGTGACCCGTTTTTTGTTTTGGCATAAGAGAAACAATCTCAGTTTTGAAGGTCATTCCAGACATCACAAATTTGAAGTATCTGTCATTTCATATTTTATTTTTTCATAGGAATAAGAGGGCAATCTTAGTAGCACATATATCTCCTTTCAAAACATCCATGTATATATCACATTTCAAAAAATTGTGCATTGATCCTGTGAAACCACATACAAATATCTCATTCTACGAAATATAAAAGGAAATTCCCAGTGCCTGAATTTAGCAATGATAGGGAATTCAACTATTACAATCTACAACCTCTGAAGAATTTACAATAAGCATCTATAATTTGACTGGTCTCGAAGTATTGACAACATCGTTGTTACCATCACCATTGTGCTGGAAATCTAGGTTTGTCATGATCTTCACATTGCTTTCCCCAGCCCTGCTCACAAGTCTAGGTTAGGTTCTTCACACTATAAGGGATCAATGATATCAAGGAATCCCATGACCCATTAGCCATCATCCTAACTTCAGTAAAATGCAGTGGCGGATCCAGGATCCAGGCCGCGCCTGGGGGGGGTTGCTGGGCCCTGGGCGTGAGGATGAATCACTTCGTTGCCTGTAGCATATTGTGCACTGTAGCAGCATGGGCCCTGGGCTTGGCCCAATCCTGAGTCTGCCCCTGGTAAAATGTCAACATGGATAATGGTCAGTGTTAGACTTCGTATTGTAGCCCCACTGTGTAATCCATACCGTACTGGTATAGGACTTGTATGTCACCATTATATATATGTGATAGACCACCCCATAGAGGGTTGAGCCAGTTCCCCCAAAACCTACGTTTTACATGGTATCGAGTCTAACCTAGGTCCTACACCCCACCCGCCGCCGCTGCCGCACCAAAAACCCTAAACCCTAGGGCCGGCGCCGCCGGCGCCATGACTGCTTCCGCTTCGGGCGCCGCCAGCTCCGGGTCAATCCCCGCATCGCTTGCCGCCCTCCTCAACCTCCCACCTCACTCCCTGGCTCCGTCGGGGCCCCAGTTCTTCGGCACCACCGCTGTGGGCTCCATGTTCTCAGCCCCAATCCCGCCCGCGGCGCCACCCGCGGCCTCTTCTGGCTCCTCCTCGACACTTGCCGTCATCCCGGCGACCTCGGGGGAGGTTCTGCCCGCGGTGCCACCCGCGGCATCTGTCGCGGCCGTGGTTCCTGTCGCGGCTCCGCCGCCCACCGCCCCTGCTGCTGGCGTCATCACGCCCATCGGGCCGTTCCACTTCGACAACTTGATCGCCATCAGACTCACGCCGGACAACTACTTGTTCTGGCATGCCAAGGTCCTACCGCTGCTCCACAGCCGGTCTCTCCTAGGGTTTGTTGATGGTTCGCTACCGTTTCCTCCGCAGGTCATCCCTACCGTCCACGGCCCGGCCATCAACCCGGAACACCATATGTGGGTGCAGCAGGACCATGCGATCCTCTCTGCCATCCAGGGTTACCTCGGCGACGGGGTCGCCGGCCTCTGTCTCTTCGACGCCACCTCCATGGACGCGTGGACGACCCTAGAGCACACCTTTGCCCAGGTCTCTACCTCCCTCTCGATGGCACTACGCAGCGAGCTCGCTACCATCAAGAAGCTGGACTCCTCCACCACGACCTACTTCAACAAGATGAAGGTGCTGGCGGACACGCTCACCTCTATCGGTCGGCCGCTTAGCGACGAGGAGTTCGCCGGTTTTGTCATCAAAGGGCTCGACGCCGAGTACGACAATCTTGCCGAGGCCGTTCACAATGCCAAGCCAGCGATGCCTCCTCATGAGCTCTACTCGAGCCTCCTCTTCACCGAGCAACGCGTCGAGGCTCGTCGCTCCTCTGCCACCATCACTGCGCAGCCGGCGGCCTTCTGGGCTTCTTGCGGCCAGCGCCCCCCTGCCCCATCAACTGGCAAGGCCACCCCACCCCCTGCATCGACCCTGGGTGGGGGCCCTAACACTCGGGTGGTGTGCTAGCTATGTAGTCGTGAACGCCATGTCGCCTCCAAGTGTCACCGCCGCTTTCAGAGGAGCTTCCTTGGCATCGGCAACGACGGCAAGGGCAACGAGCGCCAGTTTGCCATGGTAGACTTTGGTCCCCCCGCCGCCGCCCCGGCTGCCCACATCGCTGCCGCCCCGGCTGCCCACATCGCTGCCGCCCCGGCTGCCCACATCGCCGCCAAGGGCAAGGACCCGCGCGTCGAGCAGGGGTACACACCATCCTATCATGTTGATCCAGCCTGGTACATGGACACCGGCGCCATGGATCACATGAAGAATGAGCTCAACAAACTCTCCACCTACCAGCCCTACTACGGGCACGATCAGGTTCACACCGCCAATGGTGTAGGTATGCCCATCTCTCACATTGGCCAAGCATCTCTTTTAACTAGTCATCCATCTAGGCAGCTCCATCTTCGTAATGTTTTGCGGGTACCCTCGGTGACTCGTAATCTTTTATCTGTCCCTAAGCTCACCCTTGATAATCATGTCGTATGTGAATTTCACCCTTTCAATCTTTTTGTTAAGGACCGAGCAACCTGGGACGTTCTGCTTAGTGGCCGCTTGAGCCAAGGCTTGTACCGTTTGGAGGATCCATCCGCCCCGTGCGTCTTCAGCGGTGTTCGTGTGTCGCCTTCCCAGTGGCACTCTCGCTTTGGTCACCCCGCCACACCCATCATTCGCCACATACTCCACCGCCATGAGCTGCCATTAGCGTCTAGCAATAAAGAGATGTCCGTGTGTGATGCCTGTCAACAAGGCAAAAGTCATCAACTACCTTTTGTTTCATCTACTAGAGAAGTAAAGAGTCCTCTTGAAATTGTGTTTTCTGATGTGTGGGGTCCAGCACAAACATCTGTTAGTGGTCACAACTACTATGTCAGTTTTGTTGATGCCTATAGTCGTTTCACATGGCTTTATCTTCTGAAGCGCAAATCTGATGTGTTTGATATATTCATTCAGTTTCAATTGCATGTTGAACGTCTACTCAAGCATAAAATTATCCATGTTCAGTCAGATTGGGGGGGGGGGGGGCGAATATCGCAACCTCAACACTTTCTTTAATAAGCTTGGGATCTCCCATCGTCTGTCATGCACACGTACACATCAGCAGAATGGCACTGTTGAGCGCAAACATCGCCATATAGTTGAGACCGGCCTCACACTTCTTGCTCATGCTTCTGTACCTTTTCGCTTTTGGAGTGATGCCTTTGCCACCGCGTGTTTTCTCATTAACAGATTACCTACGCGTGTTCTTAATATGAAAACTCCTATTGAGCTTCTCTTGGATGAAACTCCTGACTATACCTTTTGCAAGGTGTTCGGGTGTGCCTGCTGGCCTCATCTTCGTCCTTATAATGATCACAAACTTGAGTTTCGCTCCAAAAAATGTGTGTTCTTGGGGTATAGTTCTCTCCATAAAGGCTACAAGTGTCTCCATGTCCCAACCAATCGAGTCTACATATCTCGGGATGTTGTTTTTTATGAGAACGTCTTCCCTTTTTTTGCCATGCCTCAGTCATCCATCACAGCACCATCTATGCATTCATCTCCTCTTATGCCTGGCCAATTTGAAGATGTTGCATATTTGCTTGTGTTGTTACCTAACCATGGTGCAGGAACTGGACGTGGAGCTCGCTTGGAACTCCTCCCTGACGGACCCCCTCCGCCGCCCGTGGCGCAAGTCGATCGGCCGGTGCATGTGCATGCACCGCCTCCCGCCCTCGACCCCACCTCGGGAGCCCCGTTTATCACTCCGACTGGGCCAGAGCCTGCGTCGGCTCCTGCGACTGGGACGGAGCCCGCGACGGTCTCCTCTGAGCGGCCTACGTCGCTGCCTCCTCGCCTGGCCTCCCCTCCATCGTCACCGCCGCCATCTGCGCGGGCGCCCCTGCCGCCTCCTTCGCCTGGGTCTACAGCGACCCACACGACGCCTGGGCATACGTCGCCCAGCCCGCCGTCGCCTGGTCCGCTGTCACCCGGTCCCTCTTCGCCGGAGTCCCCTGGACCGGCCTCGCCTGCTCCGGATGTCCCGCCTGCCCCAGTGTTCGCTGCTCCGCGGCGTCCACACACACGCAGCCACAGTGGCATCGTTCGTCCCAAGGAGCGCACCGATGGCACGGTCACCTACCTTGCTGCTTGCCTGGCTCATGCTGTGGACGATCTCACACTGGAGGGCTGCTATGGAACAAGAATATCATGCTCTTATGCAGAATAAGACCTGGACACTTGTTCCCCCTCCGTCTCGCGTCAACATCATTGATTCGAAGTGGGTTTTCAAGGTGAAGAAACATGCAGATGGTTCCATTGAGCGCTACAAAGCGCGTCTCGTGGCTAAGGGATTTAAACAGCGTCAGGGGCTGGACTACGAGGATACATTCAGCCCAGTTGTCAAGCTTACCACTATTCAACTTCTTCTGTCTCTGGCAGTTTCTCGCGGATGGTCTCTCCACCAGCTTGACGTGCAGAACGCTTTTCTTCATGGATTGCTTGAAGAAGAGGTTTACATGAGGCAGCCACCTGGATTTGTCGATCACACTCAGCCGTATCATCTCTGTCGTCTGACGAAGGCTCTCTATGGACTAAAGCAGGCGCCTCGTGCCTGGCATGCTCGCCTGGCTTCAGCTCTACACACTCATGGATTCATTCCTTCGACGGCTGATACTTCACTGTTCTTGTTTCAGCGACCGAGTGTGACCATGTACCTCCTTGTGTACGTGGATGATATTGTCCTGGTTAGCTCCTCTCCGACGGCTGCTGATGCTCTTGTGACTGTGCTTGGTCGTGATTTTGCAGTTAAGGATTTGGGACAGCTTCATTTCTTCCTGGGTATTGAAGTCACTCATCAGTCTCGTGGCAGTTTGGCTCTCACTCAGAAGAAGTACTCTCTTGATCTCTTGCGACGTGCTGGTATGCTCAAGTGCAAGACATCACCTACGCCCATGTCCTCCACTGAAAAACTTTCAGCTGCTGCTGGTGCTCTTCTATCTCCTGAGGATGCTACTGCGTATAGGAGTATCGTTGGTGGCCTGCAGTATCTGACGATCACGCATCCTGATCTCTCCTTTACGGTTAACAGGGTGTGCCAGTATCTTCATGCACCTACTGATGTGCACTGGTCTGCTGTGAAGCGCATACTGCGCTATGTGCGTCTCACTGTCTCCTTTGGCCTTCACCTGCGCCCCAGTTCCTCCGGAGTTCTTTCTGCATTCTCAGATGCTGATTGGGCTGGGTGTCCAGATGACAGGCGATCTACGGGGGGACATGCTGTGTTCTTGGGTCCTAATCTGATCGCCTGGAGTGCACGCAAGCAAGCCACTGTTTCCCGCAGCAGCACAGAAGCTGAGTACAAGTCAGTTGCCAATGCGACTGCCGAACTTATATGGATTGAGTCCCTACTTCGAGAGCTAGGAGTTGCTCAGCCTCATCCTTCGGTCCTTTGGTGTGACAACATCGGTGCTACGTTTCTGTCATCAAACCCGGTGTTCCATGCACGGACTAAACACATTTAGATTGACTATCATTTTGTGAGGGAACGTGTTGCACAGAAGCTACTACAAGTCAGGTTTATCTCTTCAAAAGATCAACTTGCAGACATCTTCACCAAGCCTCTACCTTCTCCCATGTGAGGTCTGTAGGCGCAATCTCAACCTCCTAGATGCTTCAGGAGTGAGTTGAGATTGAGGGAGGGTGTTAGATTTCGTATTGTAGCCCCACTTTGTAATCCATACCGTATTGGTATAGGACTTGTATGTCACCATTATATATATGTGATAGGCCACCCCATAGAGGATTGAGCCAGTTCCCCCAAAACCTACGTTTTACAGTCAGAGGCATTCTTCAACATGGGTCCATTCGAAGCTTATTGTTTGGTTGAGGTGGAAAAAATATGATTAAAGAGAATTTTAGGAAAACTAATCATCAATTTCATAAAGAAAATGTATTGGTAACTGCTAAAACAGTTATTGTACTTTCAGTCATATGCACAAGCATAAGATGTACTTTGGACTAGCTTTATTTAGTCTATTGGACATACTTTTCATTTTCATTTTTACTCTTCTACACCAAGGCAATCATCGCTACATCCAGAATGAGCAAATTGTGCCACATTTCAAGTTTAACACTGTAGCATTGTACAACAAGCCATCTATATTATTTCTTCTATGTTCAACAGTAGTGACAAAGAGTGAGAATCTTGTACTCCCTCCGATCCGTATTAATTGATGCAGCCCCTATATAATGTATAGAGGACAGTGTACTCCCTCCGATCCCTGCAGAATTCTATCGAAACTTACGATGGGGCGTCATCAAGAAGGGGGAGTGGCGACAGTGGCACGACAATGGCTTATTCTGGCGGCGGCGGTGGTCGTTTGGTGGTGCTAAGGTTCTCGATGTAGTTTTTATTATGTTTAGGATTCTTTGTACTTCTTATGATCCTTTATAAATTAGATCTGGATAATTTTTTTTGAAAAAAAGAAAGGGCCTAGGCCCTGATCCATAGGAACTCAAAAGCCAGATCCGCCTAGTGCCAGATCCAGCAAGATACGGAGCCGCCCAACGACTAGCACGAGCTGGGCAAAGGGAGCCAAAGCCCCATGATCAGGTCTTAATCTCCGTCGACTCAGCTGTCTCCGCCGCATCAGCAGACTTCGCTGGAGGAGGCCCCTCAGCGGAATCCTCCGCCGCCTCAGCGAACTCAACCGGAGGAGGCCCCTCAGCAGAATCCGCTGCGTCAGCTGACTCCGCCTCCTCCGCCGCCTCAGCACCGGCGGAAGAGATCCGCCGCCGCTCCGGCATCTAGTAGTATAACAACGAAGAAATCCAGAGCAAGTACAAGCGTCAAGAAGGCTCCTGCCAACTTACCATACGACATGACTGAGGAGGAAAACAATGAGATCGTGGCTGCCGATGTGAAATGCCAGCTTGCACCGAAACGTCCAGATCCAAAGGAGAAAATAGATCCGGTAAAAGCAAACCGCTGTCTGCATAACCTTACGCGACCACCACCGCCTCCGCCGCTATCACACTATGATCACTGTATTGTAAAGATATTTGATCAAGTGAAGCGGTCGGGAAGTAGCCGTGGTGCAAGAAGTGGGAAAACAATTCCCCAGCTCGGCGAACAGGAAAAACAATTGTGCCCCCCGCTCAAGGTGTTTACCGATATCGCTAATGATCCGGGGGTAGCGGTCGGTGATCTTGGTTTCACTACTCTTGGTGAATACTTAGGCGAGGAGGCAGAGTTCCCTATGGCTGAGCTAGCCTTTAGATACGAGCACGGGAAGCCTCTCGTCCGACCTGAGGAGCTCCCGCATCTAACAACACAAATGCGAAAATTGCATCAGTGGTACATGAAAGCCTGCGAGGATGGGAGCAACAGTATCTTCGTGGGAATTAAAGATGAGCATTTTTTGGATGAAGTCGAGGCGTTGTACATTGAATTTGATGAATTCTTTCAGATATACAATCAAGGCGCCCTCGACAAAACTATCATCAGTTGCTATTGTCTATAAGTATTATTTTTGTAATTAAGTCTCTAGCTCAGCTCGTTCATTGCATGTATAATTATCCTCATTATATTATGCAGATTGAAGATACTCGAATGCAAAAGAGGACAAATCTATGATATTGGGTTTATTAACCCAAATACCATAAATGAATATACGGTAAAACACATTGCCGAGGATACAGACAAATACTTGCTAAAGGCGTTAATTCGACAACAAACCAGAAGGAAAATACTATTTCCTTATAACTTCAAGTGAGTGTTACTGTCTTGTGCACATTCTGTTTCGCTTACTCGAGGTTAAGTGTAATCGATGAGTTATGCTTGCGCAGGTTCCACTTTATTCTGCTAGTCATTCAGCTTGACGCGGGAGTAGTAATTGTCTTGGACTCGAGACGTAAAGAGCCTAAGGAGTGGGCGGACATGAGTGAAATGCTCCAGAAGTAACTTCAATCATTATCGCACTATATCGGCAACTTTCGTTCATTTCCTGATATCAAGTAATCATTTTCTTTGCCGTGCAGGGTTTGAAAAAAATTCACCAAGGAGGCTAGCGGTGAATGGAAAAAGGAGCTGCGATTTTCACACCCCAAAGTAAGTAGTACTAACTAGTTCGGCGCATCTCTCGTTGATTCTAATTTCAATATCATTATCATGCTTCATTATTATTTTGACTAAACTCTATTCTCGTAAAGTGCTTGAGGCAGGCACCGGCCGGGAATAGTTTATGTGGATACTATGTTTGCGAGTTCATTCGTCAGACGACCTATGAGCAGGGCAGATCTTTTCAATAACTTGAAGTACGTAAACAATATTCACAATTTTATTTTACTACCATCAGTTTTGTTGAGTTTCATTCATTCATATATATATATATATATATATATATATATATATATATATATATATATATCTTTCCCTAATAATAAAGCGGCTATTGCGTATGCCTGCTCACCGTCGTCATGTTTTTGCAGAAAAGTCCCTGTACTTTTTGATAATTCAACCCGCAGTCCCTTTTTAAGTGGATCTGAGATAACATTTTGTTCTTACAAAAAAGACCCTATAGTTTGCTATATTCAACCCGCGGTCCAGTGGACACGAGCACGGGCCGACGCGTGCTCTCCTCGATCCGCACGGGTACGGCGCCGGCGGCGGCGGCCGGTCTCTTCTCCGGCCACGAGCCGCCCTGTTCTCCTTCCCCTCCCCATCCGCCCCTAAACTTCTCCGGCGACACCCCCAACCTCCTGCTCCCATGCCTTCCTTCCCTGATTTGGATCGAAGTTGGTTGTTCTCGGTCGAGAACCAATCGACCCAGAGCTACCGACGCTGCCGGCCGCCCAGCACCGTCCGCCTCGCCCCGGGCCCGAATGATGAGGATGGGGCGCAAGAGACGAGAGGCCTCATCATCGCCTCCTACTGGACCAGTCCCAATGACTTCCTCGCTGACTTTCCAGCAACGTGGTACGGGGACAACGGCGGGGGCGGGTTCAGGGGGGCGCTTCCTGGGCTGGCCGGCTGATACCCCGTGGAGGGCGGCTGCGGCCTGAGCGAGATCCATCCAGCAAGGAAGCTGAAAGGAGGGAGAGGGGATAGATGGGGTCAGGGACGAAGGGGTGCTGCAGGTGGCTAATCGTGGCGTTGGTGCAGGCGCTCGTCGCCACGACAGAGGTGGTGGCCAAAGCGGAAGCCTGGGGAAGGCGGAGGGGCCGGCGCCGGCCACCCAAGATGCTCCCCATCCTGGGCCTGCCCGGGGACATCAACTCCAAGCACAGCGACGCGCTCCAGTTCTTCCAGGTCCAGAAGGGTGAGTAAGTTCCGCTGTGGGCGTAGCCATCCTTGCAATGTCACGGCGATCCCATGTCGAAGCATTGCTCCGACCCTCTAAGTTTGGTCGGTGTGGCGAGCTCTGCTTGCTTAGATTCATTTTCGTATGGTACGCCATCTCATCTCCACCATGGTAGGTGGAAAGGCCAATTCTGTCTTTGTCTAGTGTGTTTTGATGGATTGAGCTGGATAATTTCATGCTCACTGTTGCCTTCGAAATTGCTGTCAGTCTAGATTTTCTTTGCTAATTTGAGTCTCCGTTTCCTGATGGTTTTGCCTTCTTTCTCAGTGGATAGCTTCTTCTCCACTTACTGTGAAAAGCTGTATACCTTTTCTTAGTTGATGTTGCTGGCAATGAGGTTTGGCTCGCATATTCCACTCAGTTTTTCTCATATAGCTGTTAAATTAGTTGCTTCTGATGTCAGTGTTGCTCCTTTAGCTACTGGAGATTGCTACTTTGGCAATCCCATACTCTAATGCTATGCTTGTGATGTCGGCCGAGCAAAATTGACAATCTCTACTGCTTGTTCAGCTCTGATCCATCTCAGAAAGCCTTGTTAATTTCTGCTTCCTAGGCTGGCCGACTGACATCCCGCGGAGGGCGGCTGTGGCCTGAGCGAGATCCAAAGGAGGACGTCCAGCCTCAGCCTCAGCACCAGGCCACCTCCCCTCCATGTTGGATGCTGTAGTCTGTATGTACACCTTCGTCAGATCAATCTCTATATATTGATAGGCCTGCCAGCAGATGGGCTCCATGGCACTACATCTATATCATATTGGAATGATGTGTTGATCGATTCATAGATGGTTTGTGGTATAATCATATAGAGTCTCGCGTCACTTTTCTAACTCTATGCTGGGTCATTGGTCCTCAGTCTAATGTACAAAAGGTTAGTTTATCAGAATTCAATGACAGTGCATATTTACAGCCGTTTATTGCATATGAGATTTCTCAATTTCACTTCTCAACATGATATTTGCAGGTTAATTATTACTCAACCGACCTGCTTTTGTTGTACTTTTTATTCGATTTGTTCAGGTTTATTTGATGTCCAATGATATATTATGTGCATCTCTGAACCAAGCAGACATGATGGTCAATGCGCCGAACTTGCATGAAAACCCACGGCTTCTCGGTCTATCCTCTATAGATGCTTCCAGGTTTAACATTGTTCTCCTAATGCTCTTTTCTCTCGACGACTGCTGCTATCCACTTATCTACACCATCACATTTTCTGACATGTTCATGTGCAGGCTGATTGATGCATGCATTGCTATGAGCTAAGGGTTAACAAAATACGAGTAGCATGCTGCAGCATCTCATTACCTTTTCCCAAATTAGCCTATAAAATTAAATGATTGCTAGCGTTGTATCATTAGCAGTCTGAAGATCTTTTGTCTTGTTTTGTTTACTCAGGATGAAGAGGGGCAATGTTGTTGACCGATTGATTTTCCTCCTGACAAATCCGTGACTAATTCTATCGCAATCTTTTCTTCATTATCTTCATTATTTTTTATCTAATGTTCCCTTACAGTGAAATTCTCAGTATCGGTGTTTCTGAGCAACAAATCTATCTCCTTCAAAGAATGCCATTGGCACTTGAAGTTAAATGGAATAAGCTCAAGCTTACCTTTTTCATATGTGGGGAACACATCTTCTATCAAGACACTTCCTATATACTCCCTCCGTCCCAAAATTCTTGTCTTAGATTCGTCTGGATACGGATGTATCTAATACTAAAACGTGACTTGATACATCCGTATTTAGACAAATCTAAGACAAGAATTTTGGGACGGAGGGAGTATTGCATTTATCCCTTTATTCAAGACAAGCATGCAACAAGATACTTAACTTACATACAGAACAATACCATAGATGCTTTAGTTTTCAGGACAGGCTACAATATTTTCATAGACGGGATGCATGTGAGTTGTTGCTGTACAGAAAAGGTTGGATATGTGAGTTCAATCATTTTAGTTTCAGGTTCTGGTACTTGATACTGAACTACGAAAATGGAAGATTGTGCTTCATACATTTGACAGTGAGTTCTATCAAATTTAGTTAGTCTTCCTTTGAAACCCCCGCTGGAATGTTAATCTATGTGAAACTTTGAGTGCCTATAATTTGTGTGTGGGGGGGAGATTGTAGCAAGTGTCTCTGTCGTGGGTGTTTGCTGCGCGAGCAACAACGCAGAGGGAGAAGCGACGACCATCAACAGCGACGCCTTGCAATAAAGCGATTTAGGTTAATTGCGTTTAGCACATTCTTAATTTCTTTGGCATGGGAAGGGTGTTGTTAATCTCAGTGTTGTAACATGCCTAAATGTTATATTATGCTCCTCCTCCTATCCTTTTGTGGGTTACTTTGCCAGTTTTGCTACAGTGTTGTCACATGCATCCAGATTGCACATATAGAAACTAAGATCTTTCTACTAACTGATAGAGAGATAAATCCATATTTATTATTTGAAAGGGAGGGCAAACTCCTATAGGAGGATAAATAAATCACATGATCGGTTGTTCTTCTACATGGCAATAATTGACGAAATTCAAGTCACTTGGACCATGACCACGGTTGGGTATACCTGGTAATGTGATGTCAATTATTGAATTACCAATTTCATGCTATTTGAAATACTTAGAGAATGCATTGTGCCAAATTCTTCATGACCTAAAAATAAAATAAAATTTAACCAGTGGCAACGCACAAGCAATGTCGTAGACCGGATGCTCACGCAACTGGGCCTCGTCAAGGAGAGCTGCATGAAGTTGCATGACGCTCATGTGCTCCCCTAGGCCGAATCATTGGGAAGAAGAGTAGGAGGCCATGGGTGGCATTGGGTCTAACCGATGTCTTGAGGACCTTCTTGACAACAAGACTGGGTCTAATCAATGCCTTGAGGACCTTCTTGACAACAAGACTCTGGCACCATGCTGTATAGGGCCATCAAGGTGACCATTGCCGACCAGGCTTAATGACGGGGCTGGGATGGAGCCCTGGTAGGATCCTGCCACGTTGTTGTGGGTAAGAAGGGTGTCAACCAGGATATCCCTGTTGCAACGCACGGGCAATTTTCCTAGTGTGTATATATATATATATATATATATATATATATATATATATATATATATATATATATATATATATATATTGCCCCCCCTTCTTTAAATTAAATCTAACGAAAGTGGGACGAACTCCTACCACATGATTGCATACGAGCAATTCAAGAGGAATTGGCGGGATTCTTTGTTGAAGAGGTCACACCCACACACGGAGAATACCATCGGGATATGAAATGCGATTTTGGTAATTAGACATTAGGGATCGTAAGAGATGTTATATTGTATATATGCATGAACGTGTACTATATGTAGTAGCGTCGAAATAGATATACGAAAACTTATTGTTCGACCAAGCACGAAGAAGGAGAGGTCACTTCTCTCTATATTCATGATGATGTTGTGTAATGGTTCCTTCATTGCTTATATAGTAGCTAGCGTCGAGTTGAATGGAAAGCACAAAAAAAAAGAAGAAGAAAACACAAAATGAAACTCCTAAACCCTTCAAAACCCTAAACCCCTCCTTTAAAAACAACAAAACCCCCAGAGCTTTGCAGGTGCTGACATGTGGCTACCTTTTGGTCCCGGTCGGTGTTACCAACCGAGACTAAAGGGCCTCATGCCCGGGCTCCCCACAGCGGCAACGTGGAGCTCCTTTAGTCCCGGTTCGTAACACAACCGGGACTAAAAGTGAGGGCCTTTAGTCCCGGTTCGGCAACCGGGACTAAAGGCCCTCAGGAACCGGGACTGATGGCCGTTTCCTACCAGTATATGAAGAAAATCTTACACAGCATTTTTCAGCATTTTTCAGCAGAACGAAAAGAGAAGAAAAAAAGTTTTAAAATCCTTTCTTCTTCTTCAAGAAACACAATGGTCGAATCAAACGCGTTACGCTTACCTGGCATAATGCTCAATCGTATTAACGAAACCCACCAAAACCCTTCCCCGCTGTAGCTTCGCGCCATGGCCCTCCTCACCGCTGCCGCCCGCCGCACCTCCGCCCTGCTACGCCCCACGGCCGCCGCTGGGCCGTTCTCTTCCATCTGGCGCAGGTCCTATTCATCCTCCTCCTCAATCCGCTCCCTCCGCGCCAAAGCCGCCACCAGCCGCGCCGAAGCCGCATCCTACCGAGCCGAGGCCGTCAGCTTCCGTGCCAAGGCCGACTCACTCCGCGCCGCCACGCATGACGGCGAGCTCCTCGGGGTAATCGACTCCGCGATCCACACCTACAACGGCAACCTGGTACGTTCACGTACTTCCGCCGATCGAGTTCCACACTTCCAGTTCGCCAATCTACTACTAGCTCACTTCAAAAAAAAAAAATCTACTACTAGCTAGTTCTGCTATCACTGTTTTAGTACCCATAGATTTCTGTGTTGGCGCTCCTGCACTCGGTAGAGATTGACCTACTTTTGGCTTTTGAGTCTCCTGGCCTGCTTTTAGTTGTTGCCCTAATTTTGCTGGAGTGTGTGATTGTGTTTGCACGTGCTGTGTTTGCGCGCGCATACCTCTTGTGCTCTGCAGTCCTATACAAACAAAAACGTTTCTTTGATGATGTAGTAGGACAGATGGGAAAGTTTTTGTGAGATGCAGTTGTTTTTGTTTGGAGATGGTCTGTATTGTGCCTTCACCATTGTAAGGTAATGTAGCTGTAGTTAATGCTGTCTACATTTTGCACAAGCAATCTCTTTGTTCTGATTTTTATTACATCTAAATAAATCTGCTGCGAACAAGTTTCATCTTACTTTTCGGAGCAATTCTCATTGTTCGTACTATGAATATTTTTCCCATCTTAAAACAGGGTGAGGAGATTCCGAGTGACTTCCCTTTCGAAATCAGCAAAATCGAGGAGCTTACCAGGACCGACGTTACTCTTACAAGATGTTCAAAGGGTGAGAAGATTGAGGTCTTGGTTTCCATGCCCAGACTTGAGGAGGAGGACGACGACGATATGCAGGAATCCTCAAACTCCTCATCATCATCTTCAGACGAAACCTCATCATCTTCAGACAACGAGACCTCATCATCTTCAGACGACTCTTCATGGTCTTCAGATGAAACCTCATCCTCTTCTGATAACGAGACCTTATCATCTTCAGACGGGTCCTCATCTTCAGATGAGTCATCATCATCTTCGGAAGATGAAGCCAAGAACCGTACAGGAGAATACAACCTCCCTATTCGCCAAAAAATAGAACAGAGCCTCCCTCTCACGGTCACTGTGTCGAAGCCTGATGGCTCAAGCATGAAATTTGCCTGTGACGCCTATCGTGATGAGATCACTATTGATACCGTGTCTGTGAGGCAGCGACCATCAGGAGCTGAGGAAGGCGATAATAATGCATATGATGAGGGTCCTGATTTCAGGTAGGCACATCCGTTGAACTTAGCTACCTTCGGCATTTTGATTTATCTCTGGTTAATAGATCATGTCATATTGTGTGCAGTGATCTGGATAACAACCTTCAGGAGGAGTGAATTGCAAAAAACCACCATATTGAAGCAGTGTTTTACAGAAAAGACTCTTCTACGAATTTGTGCCAGATAACACTGATTTTGGTTCTAATCTTTTGCAAAAACCACTGATCCTTCTGTTCGGGCATTTTAACCGTGATTATGACATGTGGGTCCCGCAGTTGATGACGTGGTGTAACGGTTCACGGTAGATGACGTTAGATGAGGGCTTTTCCAAATTTACAAAACAATCCCTGCAATTTTACATAGACAACCTTCAATCGAAAAACAAAAAGCAATCATCCCCAAAATGGATTTTGGGCTGCCGAGGGCCTCGAGCTCTTGGGCTGCTGCGAGCTCACCTCGCCCGGACCAATGCATCGCCGCGCCGCTGCTGCGCGCCGCAATTCCACCTCCGCACTCCGCGCCGGCCGGCCCCAAGCCGTGCGACCCCGCCCCGGGCGCGAGCAGCGGCGGTCGCGCCTCCCCATGGCTGGATCCGCCCGCGGCGGGGCTAGACCTCGCCTCCCCATGGCTGGATCCGCCCGCGGCGGGGCTAGACCTCGCCTCCCCATGGCTGGATCCGCCCGCGGCAGGGCTAGACCTCCACGCGGCGCCGAAGGAGGAAGGCGTAGGGCGCGACAGCCCTGCGCGGCGGCGGCGGCGCGTCCATCTGCTCCACGACCGGGAGCACGGAGGGCAGCGGGGGATGGGTACGGCGAGCCCGAGCGGTCCCCCGAGGCACCTCGCCTCCCGCGGCAGGGCCGGACCTCGGCCGACCCTGGAGCGCCTCCGCGCCGCGCCGGCGGAGGAAGGCTGAGGGCACGACGGCCCTGCGCAGCGGCGGCTCATCTATCTTCTCCGGGACCGGGAGCAGGACGGGCGACGTGGGATCGGGGTAGGGGGGAATTGTTCTTCGGAGGGAGGGGATCTTTGTGAAAAATACCAGTCTACTGAGAACCGTTATGCCACGTCATAAAAAAGGGCCCCACCTGTCATAATAGAGGTTAAAATGCCCGGACAGAAGGATCAGTGATTTTTGCAAAAGATTAGGACCAAAATCAGTGTTTTCTGGCACAAATTCGTAGAAGAGTCTTTTCTGCAACACACTGCTTCAATGTGGTGGTTTTTTGCAATTCACTCCTTTAGGAGGGACTCCACAAGTACCTGGAGGTGCGCGGGATTACTTCGAAGAACATAAAGTTGCTACACGAGTACATAATCAGCAAGGAATGGCAACATTATCAAGTCTGGTTGACCAAGCTGCGGCATTTCGTCAGGAAAAATTAACACCATCCATGAATGATCCATCTTCTGCATAAGATTAGGCACACAGTTTCTTCGCACTTTCAGTTTCGAGAGCTCTGAGTGACATCCTCAATACAAGTGTGTTGAGATCGTTTTTATGGTAACAACATTTTTTTGGCGACTATGAGTAGAAACAGTTTTACTATTTTTGGTGGTGCTTTATCTCTATGGATGTGCTCTATATATGCCAAGTGTGTTCTCAGTCTCCAGCGTTCATTTTTTTACACAACATGACCCCAGGTAACCTGGTACCTAGCTGAGGCAGTAGTTTAGTTCTTCAATTATTTTTCTTGGACTGCAAGGTTTAGTTATTAGTTAATATAACCATTTTATGATTTTATTCACTATTGTATTTACTGCTTATCTTATCTGGATGTTTCATGGTAGACTGCGGTAAAGCAGCAATTACAGGTTGTGGTGCACGCGAGGCGCCGAGATTATAGGTGGCGGCACACATTTATGAGCGAGGTTCCTCATGGGCTCATGGCATTATTCAATTTGGGAAGACTTTCCAGCAACTATATACTCCCTCCTTCTGAAAATAAGTGCCTCAACTTTATACTAATTTCAGTACAAAGTTAATACACTTATTTGGAGACGGAGGGAGTAGTTACCGAGCTACATATGCTACAGTTACTAGTATGGCAACTAAAAGTTTCATGAAACTTTTTGAGCATTAGTACAGACACAAGCGCTCATATATATGCGCATACACTCATCCCTATGAACGCATGCACGCACGCACATCCTATCCCTATGAGTACCTCCGAGAGACTGAGCCGGCATCACTACCAGAATTTGCCCAAATCCCGACGGTCTTATCTATGCCGACGGCCCCCGTCGGCATATATGGAGGTATCCCGACGGCCTTGGTCAAGCCATAGGCGTAGAAAAGCCGCCGACATACGTCCACATATGCCGACGGGGGCCGTCGGCATAGCTCGGCCGTCGGCAGCACTAGATCTATGCCTACGGTGGCCGTCGGCATAGGTCAAGCCGTCGGCATATCCGTGCGCCCGGCTACCCGGCGGGCGACGGCCGTTTGACGGCGTCAGACCTACGCCGACGGAGCTAACGGGGGCTGTCGGCAAACCTATGCCGACGGCTAGGCCGTCGGCATAGCTTTGCCGACGTCATCGATCCGCGTCTTCTGCCACATCATCGATCCGAGCCCCTGGTCGGTCCGTGGGGTGGCAGAGATATGCCGACGGCCTGGCCGTCGGCATAGGCCTGGCCCATGGCCTCTGCCACATCATCGAACCGCGTCCTCTACCACGTCATCGATCCGTGGGCGTAGCTATGCCGACAGCATTGCTGTCGGCTAGATTTGTGCTAATTTTTTTCTATTTTATTTATTTTTCTCTTTTTTTTAAAACTAATTTGATTAACTTAAATGTGCCTTATCTAAACAAAAAACATACCTCAATTATATATCGATTGGCCCCCTCACGGACGTCGCTGCCGCCGTGTCACGGAGGGGGAAATGGCCGACATGGAGGGAATCAGGTTTAGACGTGACGGGGAACCTGGGGGGGAGGGTAGCAAACACGTCAGGTCTTGCGGTGGGCCCTCCTACGCGTGGTAGCAGGCGCAAGCACCCGGCACGCTGCTCCGGGGTGTGCCCCCCCTCACGGGCGTCGCTGCCGCCATGTCATGGAGGGGGAAACGGCCAAGTCGGGCCGACACGGAGGGAATCTTGGGGTGGGTTGGGCCCGGACCGTGTTCGGGGGTGTAGCTATGAGTTGGGCTATGACAACCCGGTGAAAAGGTCCATCGGTCAAACCCCGTCCGGCGAAGTCAAAGGCCTAGATCCGCCGGTCGACTGAGTCAGGGTTAGACATGACGGGGTACCTGGGGGTAGCAAACACGTCAGGTCTTTCGGTAGGCCCTCCTACACGTGTGGAAGCATGGTGGCAGGCGCAAGCACCAACCCCCCGGCTCCGGGGTGTGCCCCCCCTCATGGGCGTCGCTGCCGCCGTGTCACGGAGGGGGGAAACGGCAAAGTCGGGTCGACACGAAGGGAATCTTTGGGTGGGTTGGGCCCGGTCCGTGTTCAGGGGTGTAGTTATGGGCTGGGCTATGACAACCCGGTGAAAAGGTCCCTCGGTCAAACCCCGTCCTGCGAAAGTCAAAGGCCTAGATCCACCGGTCGACCGTGTCAGGGTTAGACATGACGGGGTAGCTGGGGGCTAGCAACCACGTCAGGTCTTGCGGTGGGCCCTCCTACGCATGTGGAACCGTGGTGGCCGGCGCAAGCACCCGACACGCGGCTCCGGGGTGTGCACCCCGCACGGGGGTCGCTGCCGCCATGTCACGGAGGGGGGAAAACGGCCACGTCGGGCCAACACGGAGGGAATCTTGGGGTGGGTTGGGCCCGGACCGTATTCGGGGGTGTAGCTATGAGCTGGGCTATGACAACCCGGTGAAAAGGTCCATCGGTCAAACCCCGTCCGGCGAAAGTCAAAGGCCTAGATCCGCCAGTCGACTGTGTCAGGGTTAGACGTGACGGGGTACCTGGGGGGGGGGGTAGCAAACATGTCAGGTATTGCAGTTGGCCCTCCTAGGCATGTGGAAGCGTGGTGGCAGGCGCAAGCACCCGGCACGCGGCTCCGGGGTGTGCCCCCCTCACGGGCGTCGCTGCCGCCGTGTCACGGAGGGGGGAAACGGCCATGTCGGGCCGACACGGAGGGAATCTTAGGGTGGGTTGGGCCCAGATCATGTTCGGGGGTGTAGCTATGGGCTGGGCTATGACAATCCGGTGAAAAGGTCCATCGGTCAAACCCCGTCCGGCGAAAGTCAAAGGCCTAGATCCACCGGTCGACTGTGTCAGGGTTAGACGGGACGGGGTACCTGGGGGGTGGGTAGCAAACACGTCAGGTCTTGCGGTGGGCCCTTCTATGCATGTGGAAGTGTGGTGGCTGGCGCAAGCACCCGGCACGCGGTTCCGGGGTGTGCCCCCCTCATGGGCGTCGCTCCCGCCGTGTCACGGAGGGGGGAAACGGCCACGTCGGGCCGACACGGATGGGATCTTGGGGTGGGTTGGGCTCGGACTGTGTTTGGGGGTGTAGCTATGGGCTGGGCTTTGACAACCCCGTGAAAAGGTCCATCGGTCAAACCTTGTCCGGCGAAAGTCAAAGGCCTAAATCCGCCGGTCGATTGTGTCAGGGTTAGACAGGACGGGGTACCTGGGGGTGTAGCAAACACGTCAGGTCTTGCGGTGGGCCCTCCTACACGTGTGGAAGCGTGGTGGCAGGCTCAAGCACTCGGCACGCGGCTCCGGGGTTTGCCGCCCTCACGGGCGTCGCTGCCTCCGTGGGACGAAGGAGGGAAACGGCCACGTCAGGCCGACACGGAGGGAATCTTGGGGTGGGTTGGGCCCGGACCATGTTCGGGGGTGTAGCTATGGGCTGGGCTATGAAAACATGGTGAAAAGGTCCATCAGTCAAACCCCGCCCGGCGAAAGTCAAAGGCCTAGATCCACCGGTCGACTCTGTCAGGGTTAGACGGGACGGGGTACCTGGGGGTAGCAAACAAGTCAGGTCTTGCGGTGGGCCCTCCTACGCGTGTGGAAGCGTGGTGGCAGGTGCAAGCACCCGGCATGCGGCTCCGGGGTGTGCCCCCCCTCACGGGCGTCGCTGCCGCCATGTCACCGAGGGGGAAACGGCCACATCGGGCCGACACGGAGGGAATCTTGGGGTGGGTTGGGCCCGGACCGTTTTCTGGGGTGTAGCTATGGGCTTGGCTATGACAACCTGGTGAAAAGGTCCATCGATCAAACCCCGTCAGGCAAAAGTCAAAGGCCTAGATCTGCCGGTCGACTATGTCAGGTTTAGACGGGACGGGGTACCTAGGGGGGGGGGGTAGCAAACACGTCAGATCTTGCAGTGGGCCCTTCTACGCGTGTCGAAGCATGGTGGTAGGTGCAAGCACCTGGCGCGTGGCTCCGGGGTATGCTCCCCTCACGGGCGTGGCTGCCGCCGTGTCACGAAGGGAGGAAACGACCACGTCGGGCTGCAGCCCAGTGCCAGTTTCTATTTTTCCTTGTTTTTGAGCTTGGCAGAAAAGGAATACCAAACGGAGTCCAAACAAAATAAAACTTCATGATGATTTTTCTTGGACCAGAAGACACCCAGGGGACTTGGAGTGCAAGTCAGAAGAGCCACGAGGCGGCGGCAAGGGTGGAGGGCGCGCCCTAGGGGGGGCGCCCCCCTACCTTGTGGGCCCCTCTGTGACTCCCTGACCTAGATCTTGCTGCTATATATTCACATATATTCCAGAACCACCAGAAGCGTCCATGAAAACACTTTTCCACCGCCGCAACCTTCTGTTCCCGTGAGATCCCATCTTGGGGCCTTTTCCGGCATCCTGCCGGAAGGGGATTCGATCACGGAGGGCTTCTACATCAACCCTATTGCCCTTCCGATGAAGCGTGAGTAGTTTACCATAGACCTACGGGTCCATAGCTAGTAGCTAGATGGCTTCTTCTCTCTCTTTGATTCTCAATACCATGTTCTCCTCGATGTTCCTGGAGATCTATCCAATGTAAAATTCTTTTGCGGTGTGTTTGTCGAGATCCGATGAATTGTGGATTTATGATCAACTTATCTATGAATATTATTTGAATCTTCTCTGAATTCTTTTATGCATGATTTGATATCTTTGTATTTCTCTTCGAATTATCGGTTTGGTTTGGCCAACTGGATTGGTTTTTCTTGCAATGGGAGAGGTGCTTAGCTTTGGGTTCAATCTTGTGTGATTTCACCCAGTGACAAAGTAGGGGCAGCGAGACACGTATTGCATTGTTTCCATCGAGGATAAAAATATGGGGTTTTCATCATATTGCTTGAGTTTATTCCTCTACATCATGTCATCTTACTTAAGGCGTTACTCCGTTCTTTATGAACTTAATACTCTAGATGCATGCTGGATAGCGGTCGATGTGTGGAGTAATAGTAGTAGATGCAGGCCGGAGTCGATCTACTTGACACGGACGTGATGCCTACATGCATAATCATTGCCTTGGATATCGTCATAACTTTGCACTTTTCTATCAATTGCTCGACAGTAATTTGTTCACCCACCGTATTATTTACCTTCATGAGAGAATCTTCTAGTGAAACCTATGGCCCCCGGGTCTATTTTCCATCATATTAGTTTCCAATATACTATTTTGCAAGTGTTTGATTGTTTGTGCAGGTATTGGTGATTTGTGCGTTCTTCTCCTACTGGATTGATACCTTGGTTCTTAACTGAGGGAAATACTTACCTCTACTGTGCTGCATCACACTTTCCTCTTCAAGGGAAAAACCAACGTAAGCTCAAAAAGTAGCAGGAAGAATTTCTGGCGCCGTTGCCGGGGAGATCTACGCCAAGTCAAGACTAGTCTCTCATCGACTTGCCAATTTTTGGCTTCGTTGTTGGAGGGATCTACGTCGAGCATACCAAGTACCCATCATAAAAATCTCATCTCTTGCATTACGTTATTTGCCATTTGCCTCTCGTTTTCATCTCCCTCACCACTAAAACGATTTTCAGAAAAATACAAAAATATTTGCCTTTTTATTTGCCTTCTTTCCTCTTGCCTTTATGTCTTACTTGGTTTGTTTGCTTGTTCGCTTGCAATAGTTGTGTATTTATTGAAAATCAAAAAGCAAAAAGTTTATGGATCCTCATCCACTTGCTAATCTTTTTAAGAGATCCAATTATGATGAACCAATTGCTAGTGAGTTGTGTGCACTAGATTATCTTTATGAAGTTTTGCTTGAAATTCATGAATCTGAAAATTGTGATGAAGTGCTAAAAGAAGAAATTTATGAAGTGATTCACGATAGCTCCTTGAAAGAAAAGCATGATTGCAATGATGTTATTATAAATTCTATTAATGCCAATTATGCTAATAATATGCAAAACCCAAGCTTGGTGATGCTAGTTTTGCTATGTCCACTACTTATTGCAATGATCATGATTGGGGTGATAATGCTTCTTATGATCTTAAAAATTTATTTAAGCCTCATGATGAATATGTTTGTGATAATATTGAAAGTGGGTTTGGAAGAGTGTCAACTCTAGGAAATAATGATCCCACTACTTTGGAGTATGATCAATCTTATGAAATTTTTGATAAAAGTGGGCTTGGAGAGGTCATGACTTTATTTGATGATAATCCCATTATTTTGGAAGAGTGTCAACTTTGCATGCTTGTGGATCATGAAGAGAATATTTTATGTGATAGTTATATTGTTGAATTTTATTATGATCCTACATGTAATTATTATGAGAGAGGAAAATATGGTTGTAGAAATTTTCATGTTACTAAACTACCTCTCGTTATGTTGAGATTGCTATTATTTATTTCTTCTTCCTTGCATATGCTAGATCTTGCTTGCCTTGCTAATTTGTTTTCCTATAAAATTCCTATGCATAGGAAGCATGTTAGACTTAGATTTGCTTGTCACATGTGTCGGGGTATTCTCGCGACAGATGCCAGGGGGTGGCTTATCTTGGGTCGAGCCAAGAGGATGTCGTCGGGCCCTGGAAGCGGGAGTGAGCACGAGCTTGATCGTACACGAGATGTACCCAGGTTCGGGGCTCTCCGGGGAGATAACACCCCTAGTCTTGCTCTGCGGGGTCTCCGCATGATGACTATGATCAAAGGGAGTACAAGGTTGCTCCTTGAGCTGTGTCGCTAGAGGAGGAAGAAGGGCAAGGCTAGCTATCTTCTCCTAGTTATGGTGTATGGTGAAATGTGGGCTGAACTCTTTGCATGGGTGATCCTGGGGGGCTTATATAGGCCTGCCCCCCAGGGGTACAATGGTAACATGGCCGGGTGTAGGACCCGGACGTCAGTGTCTAGGGTCACCGGGTTCTCCGCCGGCTGCTGGGGCCCGCCTCCGGAGGGCGCCGCCGGCTGCCGAGAATCCGACCGACAGGTAGGGCCCACCGCCTGCGGGCCACGCTGATTACTTTTTGCTGTAACGTTGTACTTGATGACGGAGGCCGCATCAGGAGTCGCATGGCTACAGTCTCGCCGTCTTACGGGTTGGTGGCCGCTTGGTCAGTGCACGCTATAGCCATGCTCCATCCCATCGGAGCAGGTGAGTGCGGACTTCGAGGGGAAGGGAAGGCCGCTTGCTGGGGGCCGGTCCGCCCCCGAAGCCGCCTTCCAGGAATGCGCTGTCTTCTGGGAGCTCACGGACAGGTAGGGCCTGCCGCCTGCGGGCCGTACTGATTGCCTTTTGCTGTAGCAGGCCCCTTGCTGACGAGGGCCATGCTGAGGGTCGCATGGCTACAGTCCTGCGCATGGCAGGTAGGTGACCGCTTGGTCAGCTCGCACTGTAGCCATGCCCCCCTGGGATTTGGGGGAGAGGGTGGCCCTGTAGCCACGGTCCATCTCGTCGTAGTGGTTGAGTGCAGACTCCGACGGGAGGATGGGCCGTCTGCTAGGAGCCGGCCTCCCCTGAAGCCGCCTTCTAAGAGCGCGCCGTCTTCTGGGAGCCGACTGCTTGGGCCTAGCCAGCCCAAGGAGCCGGCTGAGAGTCCGGAAGGTGCGAGGGGCTTTGCTAGCCCTGATGTCTTGAAATGCTATGGGGTGTAGATGAGGCTACCCGTGGTCAATCCCTCCGACAGTAGTCCCCGAAGCTGGTGAGGCACCGTGGCTCAAATCCGGAGTGCCTCAGCAGTTTCCTCCTCTGAGAGATCCTGTACCCTTGCTTCGTCCGGCTGGGAGAAGCCGTCTGACAGGAGCCGGGCGAGGCAAAGTCGGCCGCCTGGTGAATTTGAATCGTCATGGCGGGCGCCGAGCGGACGCCGCCGGGTGGCGCGCCTGCCCCGTTGCTCGCCCGCCACGCGTCGCCAGCAGGCCAGGCCGGCGTGCCAGCCCACGCACGCGACGGGACATCGCCGCAGGCCCGGGCCCACCACTACAGGGCCTCGGCACGCGCGCGGATCCGCTGCGGCCGAGCTGGGCGGTTGCCCTTCCTAGGCGTAAGGATTGCGCGC
The DNA here is from genome assembly GCA_011799875.1 of Thinopyrum elongatum. NCBI lineage: Eukaryota > Viridiplantae > Streptophyta > Magnoliopsida > Poales > Poaceae > Thinopyrum > Thinopyrum elongatum. The sequence goes on along the minus strand of CM022299.1, from coordinate 51,914,556 downwards.
CATGATGGCGCGGAATACAAGGGGATGTGCGGGGCGTGGGCACAGTTATTCCCCACGCCCCCACGATGCGTCGCCTTGGCTCCGCCACCGCCGCCGTATAAGTAGGAGGGAGGGGGTGCGGCCGAACGCATGCGCCCCCCTCTGCTCTTCTTCTTTCTTCTTCTTGCTCCTTGCCGCCGCTGCGCTGCTGCGCCGCCCACCACCGAAGCGCCACCGCCGCTCGTCGTCGCCTAGCCTCGCCGCGCCACCGCAGACTCGCCGCCACCTGACCTCGCCACGCCGCCACCAAGTCACCACGAACCATGGCACGAGGCGAGTGGGACGACTCGAATGTCCATGAGGGGCACGTCGAGTTCCTCCACGCGACGCGATGGATGCCCAACGAGGCGTGCATGGGGGCGCGCCTTCCGGATGCGCGGGAGATCTCGCCGACACCACGGGCCGGCGAGTACGTAGTCTTCCGCAGCCACTTCCTCCGCGGGTTTGGCTTGCCGGCGAGTGGCTTCTTCCGTGAGTTCCTCGACTTCTACCACCTTCAACCTTACCATCTCACGCCCAACACGGTGGTCCTCCTCTCCGCCTTCGTCACTTTCTGCGAAGGCTACCTCGGCGTCCTGCCCACACTCGAGTTGTGGGGCAGGTTCTTCTACCTCAAGCTCGGCACCACGGCCAAGGGCGAGCCGGCCCAGTGCGGCACTTGCGTCGCCATGCAGCGCACCGGCACCGGGACCCGATGTCCCCCCGTAGCCTTGCACGAGTTGGTGAAGTTGTGGCAGAAGTCATACTTCTACGTCCGCAACGTCCACCCGACCCGTGATTACGTCAACCTGCCGGCCTTTGTGCCTGGCCCGCCTGCTGAACAGCAGAACAACTGGGGGCAGCAGCCCAAACCGTTGCCGGCTGCCATCACCAACGCCCTCGACTGGCTTCAGGAGATGACGGAATCAGAGGGGCACCAGCCGGCGGACCTGCTGGCCGCCTTCATCTACTACCAAGTGTCGCCCCTCCAATTCCGACCGCATCTGATCTGCCACATGAGTGGCCGCCGGAACCCGTGCCGGATGTCAACGAAGGAGCTGCCGACTGTCAAAGTGGTTCGGCATGTCAACTACTTCTCCAACAGCCAGCTGAGCGAGACCGACTGGAGCTTCGGCAAGCCACCGTACAGCCGTGCCAACCCGCCGCCTGCGGTTAGTATCTGGTCCCCTTTCTTTTCTTACGCTGTGCTCTTCATCCGCCTTGACCACCCAAACGCGACGCAGCGCTTCGCCGACCAGGCGGCAGCCGCCGCGTCGGCTCCTGGCCACCAATGGTTGGCGGACCGGGAGGTGAGCGACGTGGTCGACTCCGAGCTGGGGGCAGCCGCGTTGGAGGAAGAAGACGCCGCTGGGGGAGGCAGCGCTGGAGCAGGCGGAGCCACAGGAGGTGGCGCGGGAGGCGTCGTCCGGGACTGGCCGGATGATGATGAGGACAGCGACGGGCAACGCCGCCCTGAAGGAGCCAACAGGGCGGGTGCCGGCTCCTCGGCGGCGCGGCCGACTGTTGCACCCGGCGCGTTAAGCGCCGTGCCGACGCGGGGATGTTTGGCAGCAGGCCGACCAAGAAGGCCAAGTCGACGGCCGCCACCAGGCGGCAAGAAGCCGCGAAGACAGCTGCCATCCGGAGGGCCCCGAAGGAACGCCCACTGGTGTCCACGTGAGTGCTCTTACTGCTCTTGTCCTGATTGTTTCATCTTGGCTTTTCTCCTCTTGCGAGTTTCTTATCTTTTGCTTGCCTTGATGCGCAGGGCTCCCCTTTCCGTGTCGCGGGCTCCATCCGCCTCGCTGATTGGAGCAGCAGGCGGCTCTGAGGAGGCCCGCCGCGTGGACCCGGCCGCCGCCCTTCGGGAGGCGACGGAGAAGAACGCGCGAGAAGCGTGGGAGGAGCGGGAGGCCGCCGCGCGACTGGAGGCCGAGGCGGCGACTGCAGCGCAGGCGGAGGCCGAGGCTGTGGCCAAGGCGCAAGAGGAGGCTGCGACCAAGGCGCAGGCGGAGGCCGACGCCAAGGCCGCGGAGGACCTTGTCTGCGGCGAGGTTCCGGAGGCCACCGACATGCAGCAGCCGGAACCACCGGTGGTGGAGGACCGGGCGTCGGCTGGAGCAGCCGAAGCTGACCAGACGGCCCCAGAGCAGGGGGCGACCGACCCCATCATCCCGGAGGATGCTTAGTGCGCGCCAGGTGCTGAAGAGCGGGGAGGCGGCCATCCCAAAGGGCCAGAGGTGCCGCCAGCGAGCACCGAGCTGGTGACAAGCCGGGCAATGACGACCCGCATGTCCCCGCGCCTGCGCCCATCGCGAGATACTTCTGCGCCGAGGCCGATGGAGGTTGGGGCCGCGAGTTCGCCCGCGCCTGACACCGAAGCCTCGAGCTCTGCTCCGCCTGGTTGGGCGCCAGGAGCCGGCCCGGCCGTCCTGAATGTCGCAGTGCAGGACGTCCTGGACAAGTTCAACGCCCACGGCGCCACCCTTCTACAGGACAGGAACAAGATGCTGGCGATCCAGGCGTCCGTCCGGGTACGCTCTCAATCTTGCTTTTTATTTTTGCAATCTTCAGTGGGGGCGCGCCAGCGCACCCACTGGGTGTAGCCCCCGAGTTCCAAGCTGGCTGCTGAGCGAGCGGGTTGGAACTTCAAGGCATGTTTCTGAGTGCTGAAGTGTTGCTCTTGCTGCAGGACTACCACAACCTGCGCGCGGCCGCCTACAACTCCCAGAACCAGTAGCTCGCCAACCAGACTACTGATCTAAACAAGAGCCGCGGTACATAGGCCGGCTTTCAGTGGGGGCACGCAAGCGCACCCACTGGGTGTAGCCCCCGAGATTCGGGCCGACTACTGAGCAGTCGGGCCGGATCTTCCGATGACTTCTTGGTTTTGTCGATGTTGATGTTTCTTTCTTGCTTTTGCAGAGGCCGCCGCCCAGCTGCGGACGCGCGTGTGCGAGCTCGAGAGCCAGCTCCAGGCCAAGGAGCAGGAGCGCAGCCAGGAGGCCGCAGAGCATGATCGGCTTGCGAAGGAGCTGGCGGACCAGGCGGCCCAGCACAAGGAGTGGGTCCGGCAGCTGAAGGACGGGGAGTCACTCCTCAAGGCCGAGTTCGAGACTCAACGCTCGGACTGGGCCGAGAGGGAGAAGCTGCTGTCGGAAGGTTATGAGGTGATCGAGGTCATGCTCGAAGGTAACTTTTCTTTCTTGCTTGGAGGTGCCGGCTGTTGCTGGAAGCCGGCCTCTTATTCCTTTGTTTTCTTTCCGCGCAGAGTGCTTTCCGGACCACGCCGGCGTCATCAGCCAGGCGATCATGGCACGGCGCGAAGAGCGGAGGCGGGTGGACGAGGAGATTGCGCCGGACCGGCCTCGGACTATGGGCGAGCAGTTCCGGGCCGTCCAGCAGCGCCTTGTGCCGGTACGCCGGCTGCTCCGCTGATTTTAGCGCGCCGGGTCCCAGGTCTTGGAGGGGCTCTGGCCGGGTGTGCAGGTGCCCCGGACTCCCAGTCGGACCGCAGACTGGTTGGAGGTGGCGGCCGAGCGGCTCGACGCTTGGAAGGGTGCCGCGGCACGGGCAGGCGCCAGGGCGACACTGGAATTCGTCAAGGCATGGTACCCAGGCGTGAGTTTGGCTCAGCTCGCCACTTTTCGCCAGGAGGCGGCGCCGGAGCTGGAGGAAGAGCGTGAGGTGATCGCCGAACGCGCGGCAGCCCTTGCCGACTATGCCGATGTCAGTGTCTTCGTCCCGGAGCGGGCGGAAGACGACACTGAGGTGCCGCCCTCTTGGTTCGGGCTGAACCCGGAAGAGGGGAAGGACCCGATGGAGGAGATCGCCAACAGCGACGAAGGTACGGAGGAGAGCGAGGACGAGGAAGGCGATGATGTCGCACCAGACGGCAGAGCGACCAGCCGGACTCAGCCCAACCCGGCCTCAGCCAGCGAGCCACAGGAGACTACGTCAGCCGCCGCCGACGCCGACCAGGCCGAGACCCACCAGCCTTAAGCCCCACCAGTCGGTGCCTCAGCCACCGCCGACCTGTCCGAGCAGCCCGCCACACCTTCGGCCTAGGCGGCCTTTTTATCTTCTTAAATTCTCTGTCTTGTAATTAAGAACAAGTTAATTGTGCACAGTTCCACCCACTGGGGTGTATTAAACTCTGATGAATGCTGGCCTTGGGCCTTTTGCAGTGTAAATAACTTATTTTCACATGCTTGTCTCTCTGCCAGGCTCTGGCTCGGTTTTGCCTTTGCTCTTGTTGGCTTTTTCTTTTGCCGCGTTCCTCTGGCCGTCGCCCTGCCAGCCGGACAGCCGTGCTGCGGTCTGTGGCTGGGTCAGGGACTTGGCTGTTTAGAATAGGCAAGTTACTTCAGCCGCCTAGAGCGTAGCTAGTCGAGCAAGAAGCCGGTCGGCCGGCTGCTGGGCAGCCGGACGGGTGAGGCGAGGAGCCGGCTTGGCCTGTATTGGCGTTCTTCCTTAGTCGTTTTTCGTGTGGACAGTGTTTCCGGCCTTTGGCTCTTGCCAGCCAGACAGTCGCGCTACAAGCTGTAGCTGAGGCAAAGAGAGGGCCTTGGCGTCGGCACACTATTTAGCCGACTTCGGGTGGTGCCAACTTAGGTCAAGGCGGCGAGCCCCCGGGCCGGCTGACCGGACTCGGATAAGGCGGAAGAAAGAAAGAACATACTCATAGGCGAAGCTTATCATATAGATAAAAAGGTAGCCCCCGAGTGTGCCTCGGGGGACCTGTTGTCTTTGCTTAATACAAAAGGTAGCGTGGTACATACATTGCATCAGCTGTAAAATGGGCGGAGAAGGTTTGCGTTCCACGGGCGCTACGACTCTTGGCCGGCATTGTCCCTCTTGCGCGCCCTAGGCTTTTGTGCGTCGATGAGGTAGTAGGAGTCATTGCCCAGGGCCTTGCTGAAGATGAAAGGCCCCTCCCAAGGGGCCAAGAGCTTGTGCTGGCTGGCTGTTCGCTGGATCAGCCGGAGCACAAGGTCGCCCTCGCGGAAGGCGCGCGGCTTGATCTTCTTGTTGTGGTAGCGGCGCAGACTCTGCTGGTAGATGGCGGACTGGCTGAGTGCTAGCAGCCGGGCCTCTTCCATTAGATCGATGCCGTCCTCTCGCGCCTCCTTGGCTTCCACCTCCGAGTACATGGTGACACGAGGCGAGTCGAACTCAATGTCAGTTGGGATGACAGCCTCGGCCCCGTAGACGAGGAAGAAGGGTGTGAAGCTGGTTGCTCGATTCGGCGTAGTCCGAAGACTCCAAAGGACGGCAGGGAGCTCCTCGATCCAGCAGCCGGCCGAGCGCTCCAGAGGCTCGACCAACTGGGGCTTGATGCCGGACAGGATGAGGCCGTTTGCTCGCTCTACTTGGCCGTTTGACTGCGGATGGGCGACAGACGCGAGGTCCAATCGGATGCCCTGTGTCTTGCAGAAACGGGCCAAGGCGCCTTTGGCGAAGTTCGTGCCGTTGTCGGTGATGATGCTGTGCGGGATGCCGTATCGAACGGTGATAACCACGATGAATGTGACAGCAGTTGGACCATTCAGCTTCTTAATTGGACTCGCCTCGATCCACTTCGTGAACTTGTCCACGGCAACCAGCAGATGGGTCATGCCGCCGCGTGCTGTCTTGAATGTGCCCACCATGTCCAGTCCCCATACGGTAAACGGCCATGTGAGGGGAATGGTCTTGAGTGAAGAAGCCGGCAGGTGCGGCTTGGAGCTGAAGCGCTGACACCCCATGCACTTGCGGACCAACTCCTTGGCGTCGTCCAAAGCAGTCGGCCAGAAGAAACCGTGGCGGAAAGTTTTGGCGACGAGGGCTTTGGAGGCTGCATGGTGGCCACATTCGCCTTGATGAATGTCCGTGAGGATTGCTATGCCCTTCTCCGGCTCTACGCAGCACTGGAAGACACCAGTCACGCTGCGCCTGACGAGCTCTCTGTTGACAATTGTGTATGCAGCTCGCAGCTAACCAGAAAATTGAGGATGGGCTGCGCCCAAGATTGCGCTTCAACCACCGTCATGACAACAACCGACAGAAGTGCGGCCGGGTTGGGAGGTGGCGGGTTGGAGCTGGCCGCTGCTTGCTGCGTCGTTGAAGTCCCCGGGCCGACTGCAGCAGTCCCCGGGCTGGGTTCTGGGGTCCCCGGTCCGGGTGCGGGTGCTGCAGCCCCCGAGCCGCCTGCAGAAGTCCCCGAGCTGGATCCGACTGTTCCGGGGTCAGCCAGCACGAAGATGGATTCTAATTCCGGCGAAGGTTTGACAGATGGCTTGCGCAGGCACTCGAGGGAGACGTCAGTTGGTATGGCCTGCCGAGTGGAGCCAATCCATGCCAGGGCGTCGGCTGCTTCGTTGTCGGCCCGTGGCACGTGGAGGAACTCGCACCCGTCGAAGTGTCCGCTCATCTGCTGGACGAGGAAGCGGTGGCTAGCCATGTTGGCGTCCTTGGCGTCCCAGTCGCCAGAAGACTGTTGGACCACTAAGTCCGAGTCGCCGTAGCATAGAATGCAGCGGATGCCGATCTCCTTGGCTAGCCGGAGCCCGTGGATGAGCGCCTCGTACTCGGCCACGTTGTTGGAGGCGGCAAAGTTGATCTGTAGCGTGTACTTGAGCTTGTCGCCTTTGGGAGAGGTGAGGACGATGCCGGCTCCCAAACCGGTGAGCATCTTCGAATCGTCGAAGTGCATCCGCCAGTGCGTGGAATCCGGCGCTGGCGGCAGGTACTGGGTCTCGACCCAGTCGACAAGGAAGTCGGCCAGCGCTTGGGACTTGATGGCGGTGCGGGGCTGGTAGAGGATGGTGTGGGGAGCCAGCTCGATGGCCCACTTTGCCACCCGGCTTGAGGCGTATCTATTGCCCATGATCTCGGCAAGGGGGGCGGTGCAGACGACCGTGATGGTGTGCTCCTGGAAGTACTGCTTCAGCTTCTTGGCGGCAAAGTACACGCCATAGCACATCTTCTGGTAGTGGGGGTAGTTCTGCTTGGAGGCAGACAACACCTCGCTCAGGTAGTAGACCGGCCTCTGGACCGGCTGTGCTTTGCCGTTTTCTGGGTGTTCGACCATGATCACGGTGCTGACAACCCGGCTGGTAGCGGCGATGTAGAGGAACATGGGCTCTTTAGCAGCCAGAACAGGCGGCGTGGACAACATCTGCTTGAGCTGGAGGAATGCCTTGTCCGCCTGATCGGTCCACTCGAAGCATGTGGTCTTCTTCATCAACTGGTACAGAGGGAGGGCCTTCTCGCCCAACCGACTGATGAACCGGCTGAGAGAGGCTAAGCACCCGGTGAACTTCTGGATGCCTCGCAGCTAGGTCGGCTTCTTCATCCGCTCAATGGCCTTGATCTTCACGGGGTTGCACTCGATCCCGCGCTTAGAAACAAGGAAGCCAAGGAGCTGGCCGGCTGGTACTCCGAAGACACACTTCTCTGGGTTGAGCTTGATCTGGAAGCGGCGTAGGTTGGCGAAGGTCTCCTTGAGATCCTCCAAAAGGGTGCCGCGCTTCTCCGTCTTCACCACAATGTTGTCCACATAGACATGGGCGTTCTTGCCGAGTTGCTTCAGGAGGCACTTCTGCATGCAGCGCTGAAAGGTGGCGCCGACATTCCTCAGGCCGAACGTCATGGTGATGTAGCAGAAGGCGCCGAAAGGGGTGATGAAGGCGGTCTTCAGTCGGTCGGCCAGGTCCAGCTTGATCTGGTGGTAGCCGGAGTAGGCGTCCAAGAAGTACAGCAGCTCGCAGCCGGCCGTGGAGTCGATCACTTGATCTATCCGGGGCAAGGCAAAAGGGTCCTTGGGGCAGGCTTTGTTGAGGCTAGTGTAGTCGATACACATGCGGCACTTGTTGTTTTTCTTCAAAACGAGGACTGGGTTGGCAAGCCAGTCCGGGTAGAACACTTCCATGATGAAGCCGGCTGCCAGAAGCCGGGCGATTTCTTCACCAATGATCCTTCTCTTTTCCTTTGATAGGCGGCGAAGGGGTTGCTTGACCGGTTTTGCATCCGATTTCACATGTAGCTTGTGCTCGGCGAAATCCGTCGGAACACCCGGCATGTCCTTGGGGGACCATGCGAAGATATCCCGATTGTCATGGAGGAAGTCAACGAGCTTGCTTTCCTATTTGCTGTCAAGGCCGGACCCTATGACAACGAACTTCTCCGGGTGCGCCGGGTCTAAGACGATCTTCTTGGTTTCCTTGGCCGGCTGGAAGGAGGCTCCGGCCTCCGCGTCCTTGGGGTCAGATGGTATGGCTGGCTGCTCGCTAGCCATAGCCACAACCCGATCAAGGAGACGCTTCTCTTTGGCGATGATGAGGGACTCGGGCAGCTGGCTGCTGGCAGTGGCGCACGTGAGCGACTTCTGGTAGTCACCGGCAATGGTTGTGATGTCCTTAGGACCCGGCATCTTCATCTTCAGGTAGGCGTAGTGCGGCACCGCCATGAATTTGGCCAGCGCAGGCCGGCCCAAGAGTGCGTGGTAGGGGCTGTCCAGGTCGACCACTTTGAACCAGATCGGCTCACGGCGGAAGTGGGTATTGTCGCCAAACAGGACATCAATCTTGATCTTGCCGATTGGGGAGCAGGAAAGCCCAGGGACGATGCCATGGAACACGGTCCGTCTGGGCAGGAGCTTCTTTTCCTTGATTCCCAGCTTCTCCGTGGTGTCGCGGTAGAGGATGTTGATGCTGCTACCGCCGTCTATTAGGATCCGGGAGAAGCGGCAGGCCCGCCTCTCTGTCGAGAAGGTGGAGTCCAGCACCATTGCATAAGCACCCGGCGAGGGCATCACGGCCGGGTGGTCATCATGGCTCCAGGAGATGGGCCTCTTGGACCAGTGCATAAATTGGGGGACCTCTGAAGCGACAGCGTTCACCTCACGGTGTTGCAGACGCTGGCTGTGCTTGTCGTCAGCTTCACTGGTGAAGATGACATAGGTGGCGTTTGCGTCAGGGAACTCGTCTTGGAGCATGCCGACCGGGCGGGCCATCGGCTGCTGAGGAGGCGGAGCCGCCGGGCCAGCCGGAGGAGGTGGCAAGCCCTCACCCTTGGCGATTCTGGCGAGCCAGTTGCACTTGCGGCTAGTGTGGTTAGACGGCTTCGCGTCGCTGTGGAACTTGCATGGAGCGTCGAGGGTCTGCTCAAAGGAGAAGGCCGGCAGCCAGGCCCCCTTGCTGCACCGCTGACGCTTGGAGCCGGGTTGGTATGCCGGCTGCTCGTCCTCGACGGTCGTCACCTGTCGGTTGCTGGTAGCCGGCTGCTGGGCCTTGCGCTTGTTGTCGTTCGGCTGTTGACGCCGGTTGGAGTCACCAGCCGGCGTTTGGGGAGCCGGTGGGAGCAACTTCCCGGAAGCGTCAACCCGGATCTCCGACTTCATGGAGGAGTCCGCGGTGGCGTACTTGTCCGGCACGACCAGAAGCTCGTCCAATGTAGCCGGCTCGTCGCACAGAAGCTTGTGCTTGAGCAGGGTGCCCTCTCTGCACCCGGCGGTGAAGTATTCGATGGCCTGCACCTCATGCACCCCTTCGCAAGAGTTGTACAACTCGGCCCAGCGCGTCAGGTAGTCATTGGTGGACTCGGTCAGGCCCTGAACGCACATGGAGAGCTGGCGTGGCTTGGGGGGCCGCTTATAGGTGCTGGTGAAGTTGCGGACGAAGACGTCGGCGAAGTCCAACCAGCTGTTGACGCTGTAGGGTTTGAGGCTGTTCCGCCATGTCCGGGCCGTGCCCTGGAGCATGAGCAGAACATACTTCATGGCAACGCTCTTGTTGCCGTTCGCTATGCTGACTGCCGTAGCGTAGTCGGTCAGCCAGTCCTCCGGCTTCACGGAGCCGGTGTACTTGGGAGTGTCTCGGGGGAGCAAGAACCCTTTGGGGAAGGGCTCATCGCGGATGCGGGGGCCGAAGCAGGCCGGGCCGACAGTGTCCTCCTCCTCGACTGCCAAGGACCGAGCTACCCGCTCGATCCGATGGCGGGCATCATTCTCGCCGACCCCTTCATGGGGGCCTAGCCGGCCCCCGAGAATCGGGTGGTCTACTGGCGCCGGAGAGGCTAGCCTCTCCCTGCGAGGGGGAGGCGGACGCTCATCCTGCTGGCGCCGGTCCTCCACTCTTGGAGGAACTTGCCGGCTGTTGACAACCATCAGGCGGGTGCGCTGGCTACGGCTAGCAGTCGGCTCCGGGTTCCGCTGGCCGCGGTCGCCGCCGCTTAGGGACCGGGAGGTCGCTCCATGCTCGCGGCGGGGGGATGGTCTTCCGCTTGCTTGCCGGCTTCCACCGCGCGGTTGCACGCGTCTTGCTGCATATTCGCAGCGTTGAGGAGCTCTTGGAGGCGCACCATCTGGTTGCGCCACTCGTCGCCCTCTAGGTGCTCCAATTCTTCTGCCGCCGCCTGGGCGGCGCGCAGGTTCTGCACGGGGGTGGCATAGATCGGGCGTTCGACCCCCAGCATGATGGCTATGGCCGCGCCGCGTTGCCGAACGGTGCCAGCTCGGCTGGGCTCGCCAGCAGCCGGTGTGCCGCCTGCGATGCGGTCGATCTCGCGCTGGTTGGCCTCCGCGCGGCGCTTCATGGCCACCATCTTGTTGGCCCTGTCGAGGAGCGTGACACGAAACGCCTCTAGTGTCGCCCCGTCGGCGTTGGCCACAACGGGAGTGGCCAGGCCCTGCATGGCCGCTCGCAATGGGTCCTGGGTGGCCCCATCGGAGTCCCCGCTGTGGCCAATGACCAGCACCTCTGCGACGACGCCGGCGTCGGCGTCGCTGGTGACAGGAGGGAGTGGATCGTCAACGACCACCACGTCGGCGGGCAACCCGTCGGTGGAGGCCGCATCGGAGATGGTGAGCTTCTCGAAAAGCTCAGAGAGGGGGTCGACGGAGCAGAGGGCCTCGACATCGGAGCCGGGCTTGTTGGAGAGGCTGGCCTTGCCGAAGAGTTCGACAAGGCAGCTCGCGGGGCAGGCTGCCCCCGCGTCGGGCTGTGCGCTGGTGCAAGCCAAGCGAGCGCGCCGGGCTGGCTGATCAAGCCGGCCGTGAAGTGCTCGCCGGAGAGGAAGAGGGTTCCCGTCCAGAACGTGTCTCCGGCCGACGCTACATTAGGCCCCACGGTGTGCGCCAACTGTCAGGGTATTCTTGCGATAGATGCCAGGGGGTGGCTTATCATGGGTGGAGCCAAGAGGACGTCGTCGGGCCCTGGAAGCGGGAGTGAGCACGAGCTCGATCGTACACAAGACGTACCCAGGTTCGGGGCTCTCCGGGGAGATATCACCCCTAGTCCTGCTCTGCGGGGTCTCCGCATGATGACTATGATCAAAGGGAGTACAAGGTTGCTCCTTGAGCTGTGTTGCTAGAGGAGGAAGAAGGGCAAGGCTAGCTATCTTCTCCTAGTTATGGTGTATGGTGGAATGTGGGCCGAACCCTTTGCATGGGTGATCCTGGGGGGCTTATATAGGCCTGCCCCCCAGGGGTACAATGGTAACATGGCCGGGTGTAGGACCCGGACGTCAGTGTCTAGGGTCGCTGGGTTCTCCGCCGGCTGCTGGGGCCCGCCTCCGGAGTGCCTCGCCGGCTGCCGAGAATCCGGCCGACAGGTAGGGCCCGCCGCCTGCGGGCCACGCTGATTGCTTTTTGCTGTAGTGTTGTACTTGATGACGGAGGCCGCGTCAGGAGTCGCATGGCTATAGTCTCACTGTCTGACGGGTTGGTGGCCGCTTGGTCAGCGCACGCTGTAGCCATGCTCCATCCCGTCGGAGCAGGTGAGTGCGGACTTCGAGGGGAAGGGAAGGCCGCCTGCTGGGGGCCGGTCCTGCCCCGACGCCGCCTTCCAGGAATGCGCCGTCTTCTGGGAGCTCACGGACAGGTAGGGCTCGCCGCCTGCGGGCCATACTGATTGCCTTTTGCTGTAGCAGGGCCCATGCCGACGAGGGCCATGCTGAGGGTCGCATGGCTACAGTCCTGCGCATGGCAGGTAGGTGACCGCTTGGTCAGCTCGCACTGTAGCCATGCCCCCCTGGGATTTGGGGGAGAGGGTGGCCTTGTAGCCACACTCTGTCTCGTCGTAGTGGTTGAGTGCAGACTCCGAGGGGAGGATGGGCCGTCTGCTAGGAGCCGGCCTCCCCTGAAGCCGCCTTCTAAGAGCGCGCCGTCTTCTGGGAGCCGGCTGCTTGGGCCTAGCCGGCCCAAGGAGCCGGCTGAGAGTCTGGAAGGTGCGAGGGGCTTTGCTAGCCCCGATGTCTTGAAATGCTAAGGTTGTAGATGAGGCTACCCGTGGTCAATCCCTCCGACAACATGTTTTATGATGCTCTCTTTGTGCTTCAATTATTATCTTTCATGTGAGCATCATCGAAATCTCAATGCCTAGCTAAGGGCATTAAATAATAGCGCTTGTTGGGAGGCAACCCAATTTTATTTTTGCATTTTTTGTTTTTCTTCTGTTTTTGAATAAAATACACATTATTACCTCTGTAGTAATTGTGTTTTGGTGTTTTAAATAGTGTTTGTGCCAAGTAAGACCTTTGGGATGGCTTACGGTGATAGTTGATTTGATCTTGCTGAAAAACAGAAACATTTGCGTCCAGTCACAGAATTTTAATAATTCACTGGAGCGTGGAAAAACCCTGAATTGTTTACACAGGATTTATATACAAATTTCCTCTGTTGTCCTAATTTTCAGAATTTTTGGAGTTACAGAAGTATTAGAACAATTCAGATCTTCGCAGACTGTTCTGTTTTTGACAGATTCTGTTTTCTTTGTGTTGTTTGCTTATTTTGATGAATCTATGGGTAGAATCGGGGGGTATGAACCATGGAAAAGTTGGAATACAGTAGATGTTACACCAATATAAATAAAGAATGAGTTCACAACAGTACCAAAAGTGGTGATTTTATTTTCTTATACTAACGGATCTCACGAGTTTTCTGTTGAGTTTTGTGTTGTGAAGTTTTCATGTTTTGGGTAAATATTTGATGGACTATGGAATAAGGATTGGCAAGAGCCTAAGCTTGGGGATGCCCAAGGCACCCCAAGGTAATATTCAAGGACAACCAAGAGCCTAAGCTTGGGGATGCCTTCTCTTTCGTCTTCGTCTATCGGTAAATTTACTTGAGGCTATATTTTTATTCACCACATGATATGTGTTTTGCTTGGAGCGTCTTGTATGATATGAGTCTTTGATTTTTAGTTTTCCACAATCATCCTTGCTGTACACACCTTTTGAGAGGGACACACATGAATCGTGATTTATTAGAATACTCTATGTGCTTCACTTATATCTCTTGAGCTAGGCAATTTTGCTTTAGTGCTTCACTTATATCTTTTTAGAGCACGGCGGTGGTTTTATTTTATAGAAATTGTTGAACTCTCATGCTTCACTTATATTATTTTGAGAGTCTCTCTAAACAGCATGGTAATTTGCTTTGGTTATAAATTTAGTCCTAATATGATAGGCATCAAAGAGGGATATAATAAAAACTTTCATATAAAGTGCATTGAATACTATGAGAAGTTTGATTCCTTATGATTGTTTTGAGATATAAAGATGGTGATATTAGAATCATGCTAGTGAGTAATTGTGGATTGTAGAAATACTTGTGTTGAAGTTTGTGATTCCCGTAGCATGCACGTATGGTGAACCGTTATGTAACGAAGTTGGAGCATGATGTACTTATTGATTTTCTTCCTTATGAGTGGCGGTCGAGGACGAGCGATGGTCTTTTCCTACCAATCTATCCCCCTAGGAGCATGGGCGTAGTACTTTGTTTCAATGACTAATAGATTTTTGCAATAAGTATGTGAGTTCTTTATGACTAATGTTGAGTCCATGGATTATACGCACTCTCACCCTTCCACCATTGCTAGCCTCTCTAGTACCGCGCAACTTTCGCTGGTGCCTTACACCCACCTTTTACCTTCCTCAAAACAGCCACCATACCTACCTACTATGGCATTTCCATAGCCATTCCGAGATATATTGCCATGCAACTTTCCACCGTTCCGTTTTATTATGACACACTCCATCATTGTCATATTGCTTTGCATGATCGTAAGATAGCAAGCATGATGTTTACATGGCTTGTCCATTTTTTGATCTCATTTGCTACGCTAGATCATTGCACATCCTGATACACCGCCGGAGGCATTCATATAGAGTCATATTTTGTTCTAAGTATCGAGTTGTAAGTAAATAAAAGTGTGATGATCTTCATTATTAGAGCATTGCCCCACGTGAGGAAAAATAAAAGAGGCCAAAGAAGCCAACAAAAAAAAGAGGCCAAAGAAGCCAAACAAAAAAAATGAGAGAAAAGAGAGAAGGGGCAATGTTACTATCCTTATTCCTCATTTGTGCTTCAAAGTAGCACTACAAAAAAATACACTTCCGTGATGATACGTGTTTGTCACAGTAGATCACGTTTTCTGTCATGCATGTACATCCATGACGATTTTATTATAGAATCAAGATAGTCATACCTGTGCTGTCGTAGAAGTGTTCCGTGACAATACCAAAATTATCATCACGGAAGTGTCCACTTCCATGACGATAAATGGTGCGTCATGGAAGTGTTTTCATCAAGGGTAACCGACACGTGGCATCCACCGTAACGGGTCGCCGTTAAGCTATCAGGTTCTGGTTTGGATCCGACAACCCATTAACAGCCCCGACCAATGGGGATTTTCCATGTGTAAAATTCTCAATCGCCGGAGGATCCACGTGTCGGCTCAGCGTTGGGACAGATGTCATCCACTCATTGTACGGGAGGCGCCTATGATACGTTGGCATGTGGCAAGGCCCAACAGTGGCCCATTTAGGTGAGAGATGCCGGCCCAGCCAAAATTAGCAGGCCGGCCCATATAGGGCCTACTTGTGTCTGGTCCATTTAAGCCCACGGCCCATACGAGATGTGCCAATTCGGCCCGTCAACTGTCCATTAACTATTTGACACCATTGCAGCCCATCGTCAGTTCAAGCCCGTTAACAGCCCGCTATATATTTGGGCTCAATATCGGCCCCATGTGGTTTCGGCCTGTTAATGGCCCATTCAAGCGATGGGGCAATTTTCAGGATGTACGTCTTTCGGCCTTTTAACGACCCATTTAAGTGTTGGGCCAATTTCCAGCCCGGTGTTTCTTTCAGCCCGTTAACGGCCCATAAATGAGTTGGGCCATTTGCAGTTGGACCTGAGTTTTGGCCTCTTAACGGCCCAAGCTCTTCATAACCTATACCAGCCCGGTTTCTCTTTCGGCCTGCTAAAGGCCCACAACACAGTTGGGCCATATAAAGTCCGACTTGACTTTCGGCCTCTTAGCGGCCCATGCTCTTCATGGTCCAGTACGAGCCCGCTGTCTCTTTCGGCCTGTTCAAGGCCCAAAATACAGTTGGGCCATATATAGCCCGACCTTAGTATCGGCCTGTTAATGGCCCGTGAAGTCGAATGGGCCCACTTATTGCCCGCTTCGATGTCGGCCTGTTAACGACCCGGGAGGTAACAGGGCCGAGCATTAACTGTTGGCTCGTTTCAATTATAGCGGCCCAATAGTGCTTTCGGCCTGGTTACGGCCCATTAACTTGATGGGCCCGCTAAAGTTCGAACGTGTCAGTAGGCCCAATTAGATAACATCGATTCCGGCCCAGCTATAATTTCAGCCCATTACGACGAGCAATTATAGACAGGACAAAAACCGATCAATCAAAGGCCTATGAGAATTTTGGCCCATGAGAGCCCATTAGGGAAGCCCATTATGGGCAGTGGGCCGCTTCCTTCATATGGGGCCCACGACTGTTCGTGCTAACTAATAATTTCACTGGTTTTTTCCTTCCTAGCGACCAGTTAGATGGAATGCGAAGCGCGCTATGCAAACGTACGGCATACAAGGAAAAACGTTGCACATCCAGCATATATTACAGGAAATTACATCCACTGGGCAATCAAAGATTGATGCCAGTGCAAATAAATGAGCAGAACTTAACGATCTACAACCTCACAATCTGCAACCTCAGCGCGGATGACGCCCATAAGCATGTGAGAAGTTCTTCCTTCTTTGCTACACTGTCTCTGAAAACATTGATCAGTTGTTGTTGCGCAAGAATGTGCACCTCTGATTCCTCCACGATTTCCATGATTGCTTCAGCCAGTAATTCGTTCACAAACATACATTTTTTCCGTTGGATTCGAGACAGAGGAAACTCAATAGATTCAGATGGCGATTTTGGCAGGCTTGTATTATTGATAGTGGAGAGTGTCTCGACCAGTGCATCATAACATAAATTAGGAGGGGAACCGAACAGATTAATCAAGAGTTATTGCCATATTACCTGGCCTAGATTTATTGGAAAGAAACAATGGGGTTGCCGTGCTGTTTTCAGAGTTTGTCCTCTTATCTTCAGCAGCCTGCACCAAATTAACACACTAGCATTGCTATCCTTTAAGCTTATTTTTTAAAAGAGAGATGGGTAAGAAACATGTAGAAAATATGATCTGAATGCTATAAAATTTCATGATGTGAGGATACGCACACGCTTTTTAGAATGGAGTTGACATATTTTTGCTGGATTGGAATGGACTAGTTCTTTGGCCACTTGAATCTGCTTATTATTAGTAGGAGTTGGGTTTCTCTGTGCTGGAGAAGTATCTATGAACACTGGAGTTGGTTTACTATCTCCTGGCATTTTGATGTTTTGCAAAGACCTTGTTTGTAACCCTCAGATTCTAACATAGCCGTCTTCCCCTTGCATGCCTTATATAGAAGAATGGTGCTTCAGTTGTAAAACATGCTACGGCAGAGAGATGGAATAGGTACTGAAGAATAAAAAGGCATGACATATTGACTTGTATTCCCTCCATCCGAAAATAAATGGACGTGTCTAGGCGTATTTCAGTTCTAGATACATCCATTTTTATCCATTTCTGTGACATGTAATTCGGACGGAGGGAGTATGATGTAAGAGCTAGGGATACGACATGACAACAGAGTAAAAAACACTAGTTGAATGTAAAACTGTATGATAGCGGAATACATACAGAAAAACACTAAGGCAACATATGCGTGTATGATTGGGAAACTAAGATGGCATTGCAACAGACCACTAGAACATCACTTCAATGTAAAAAAAACATGGTATGGTAGACAGATGAAGTACATACTGATGAATAACAATGCATAAGATATTCAGAAGCATGATGTCCAAACTAAGCAGATGGCATTGCGACAAAGTAGAATGACAGTACTTGAATTTGAAAACATGTTATCATGAATGGAATAGGTACTGAAAAACAGGAAGGCATGACATATTTACATGCATGATCAGCAGGCTAAGCACATGGCATTGCAACAGAGTAGATGCACTCTAGGACATTATATGCATGCTGTACCCATATCACAGGCCAAGTTAGAGCAAGGACCTTGTGGGGTGAATAGGATTCGGCATCTTTCTGCAAGTCTTCTGAGGAACTGCCTTTACATGTTCCATCATATTGGGTATCATTGATGTCAAGTTTGTTGGCCGTTACATTGCTCCGTGAGGTTCTTGTGGATATATCAGTGTGCAATTATATCTGACATTCATGGAAGACAACTAGTAGTTAGATTTATGTAATGAGTGCCTGTAGGAGACGACATAAATAGTAGGACTGGGCTTAACTAGCAGCAACAGGTCTCAAAAACTAAAGGGAGAACATAGATGAAAGCTACAGAATATGTATCGTTCATACTCGAGATTAACTAGATGGCACACAAAAGTATTAAAGAACAACATAGGTAATACTAGAAGTGGTATAATCACTAGCCTATGGGATAACATAGGCTGATGGATGATAACTATGAAACAACGTTACCTAAAGAACAATTCTCTTATCTGAACTATGGAACAGGGTTAACTCCTGAACAAGACTCTTAAGAGATCAGCATGAATATACAGTGAAATGTGATAATCTATTTTCCATGGTTAGATGAATAACAAAGCCATAAATGTTGCACACAAGTAAGATGAGGGTACAACCTATCTGGCCGCCATCCATAGGAGTGAGCATCATGTGCTGACTTGTCGATAGCCCTGCAGTTGTTGTGGCTGTCCATGTCGGGCACGCACATTCGATGCAGGGAACTGTTGAGTGGGGACTATAGCTCGCTTCTGGTGTATGCTTCCCTTGTTGGAGCAGCTGCGGTGAGAAGGAAGACGGTGTGGTTGAAGATGCAGAAAACGCAAAATGTTAAGAACGACACATATCTCTGATCTGAAGAAATACCCTAAGAGATCAACAGTAAGGTACGAGAGTGGTCACATGTCTGTTGACTGAAAACTAAATTGGGGTCACATGATTTTATTTTATTTTGGTACTGTCCGATCTACGCCGGATGGCTTGATGGCCGTCTTATGCCTCCTGGCTGACACTGTTCAGAATCTTCCCAGAAGAGCCAGCGACCACCGGCAGAGCAGCCTGCCTCCACCGTCCCTAGCCGCGAGAGCTCCGACCAAAACCCCGCTCCCTGCCCCACCACACTGCCGTGGTTACGCCGCCCCCGGCTAATCCACAAAGACTCGCCGTCATCCAGATCCGGCGGCGGCAGTACCTTCAACCCACGCAACTCTAAGATAGCCGCCTAAGCGCTGCTTCCGCGACGAACTTGCACCCCCGCACCCTTACGTTAGACACCAGCCAACCGACAGCCTAGGACTTCCGCCGCCTCGAGGTGTGCTGCTTCCCATTGGGAATCGATTGGCCCAGAATAAAAATTCAGAAAACTGATGCCTAAATAAAGTGATTTAAGATGAGTGTACAACCTATGTTGCGGCCCGTGAAGTAGGCAGCTCCACCTGCCGAGTCGGTGAGGCCGGCGCGATTGCGGTGGCTACCGGCGGCAGGAAAACAGAGATGTCACGACGGTCGACGGCTACGGGGAAGCAGCTCTAGACGCTTCCGAAGTTGGAGCCGCTCCGGCGCCGTGCACAAAAGCGGGGGTGAATCGGCTCCGGTACGGTTCACGCGGCCGTCGTCGAGGCAGCTCCAGCAGCACGGAGTAAGAGGCACACGGCCCAGTGCATGACGGCAAATGGACATCGTCTCCGGCATTGGGGAGGAGGGCGGCGGTGAATTTGGTGTGGTGGGGGCGCCATGGAGGAGGGGCTGAGGTTTCGTGGCTGGGGAGAAGGGAGCTTCCGGGGAGAAGGTGATTTGGCGCCCACGATGTATGAATGGGGAATTGGGAGGGGGAACCATGTCTTACAGACGCATTTGTCTGAAATGTGTGTGTGGGGGGGGGGGAGTTACAGTTCTACCCCTGCCTTTAGGCTTCTGGGCTTGGGTCTTTGTACTAAGGGTTGGGGATAGTAGAGTAACTTTGCTTCTCCCAAATAGTGGGCGCGAGCGATTTCAGGCGAGGAGGGCGTGTTTTGAAATAGTTGGCGCGAGCGATTTTGGGCGAGGAGGGCGTGTTATGAAATAGTCGGCGCGAGCGATTTCGGGCGAGGAGAGGGTGTTTTGCCGCCCATGGTTTATGAATTATTCGGCACCTGTCATTTCGGCCAAGGTGAACGCGCGCTTGGATGAAGTTATGAAACTACCCTCGATGTACAACGGGCCAATTGATGCGTGTCCCACATAGGCCGGTAATTTCGCGTCTCCCATTTATTTGCTTGGGCAAATTCCACCGAGCAGAGGGTGTTTAGCGGTTCGTTCAAATTTTGGGAGAATGAGCATCCACGTCTACCTTACCAAGTCGATTCGAATCAAATTTCGAAATATTAGCTTGCCACTTCTTTTTTAGATGGTGAGATGATGCTCAGGACTAATGTGTTTTTACATGCTCGTTGCTAACGATTTACTATATGACAAATAGTTGACCCACTCAAAAACGGGAATCAAACCCAAAATGAAATATCTCGATTCAATGAAATAGCTCATTCACCAGGTCAAAATAGTGAACTAAATCCAAAATTGAACACCTCAACTGAGTAGCATGTTGTACTATATTATAGTACTCCATGAACATGTTGAAACTCAAATTAATGAACTTGTTTGATACGCATATCTCCATTCATGTGTGGATTGCAAACAACATGTTCTCCAATTCAAATATTTGAATGCAATTTTATACCGAAACATGGTTTATATCAGTCTTTGATGCATAAACGCGACCTCCCCCTCTCCCGGACTCCTGTTCTCTCTCTCGACGACAATCTTCAATTCTATCGCACGCATCCAAACACAAACCTTGTCGGACCCTCTCCCTCTCTCTCTCCCTCTCTCTCTCTCTGTGGGGGGGGGAGGGGGTCTTTCTAGTTCGCATGCACACTCCATGTATAGGTCTCTCTGGCACACTATGTATGATTATCTAGTCCAAGCTAAATATCTTGGGTGCACTCATCGTACGCACACAAATTCCCTAGCTCGTTGCTCGTAACTCTCTCACGCACCACTCTGCCGTCTCAGAGCTCTTCCCTCTCTCTCTCAAACTCTCCATCTCCCTGGGTCACACATACACATGCATATCTCACTCGCACTCTGTAGACCCATCTAAAACTCTCTCTCTCTCCCCCTCGTCCTCTCTCCATCTCACACGCACACACACACAATCTCACGCCTAGCTAAGTATGATTGCTTCTCACTCAATTGTAGGCACACGCAGTCCCCCCTATGTATATGACTAATACTTAGTCTCCATCACAAACATGTGCATTGTCTGTTTCCCTTACTTGGTCTATCTCGATTTCTCTCGGGTGTCAGTGCAACAGACCCTGGGTCCATTGCACGGACTGTGCACAGGCCAGAGACAAGATTACAAGACCAAGATCAGACCAAACAAGGAGGATCAATTCCTTTGAAGGATCGAAGTACAAGTCGAGAAGGCCAAGGTGAGCCAGAGGGACAAGGCATCGCTAAGGGAAGGACCTACCTTGCCGGGCAGGCGAGCCCGGCAGGGTTGGGTTTTGCCCGGGAAGCAAGCTCCCAGATTGTCCCGGCAGGCCAAGCCACTCCACCGCTCCACCTCACAAGCGACGCAAGTCATTAATCAAAGAGGTGTCGAGCTCCAAGATGACTAAGTGGCTGCATCTTGCCACATGGCAGCCACTTCCTACAGCAAACACCTCCATATGACACCCGTCCTAAGACGTGTCAAACGAGCAGGCGCGAAGCTGGCAAAACAGCCCGGAAGGACCTGCCGGGTGGGCTGTGATGTGACACTGAGCGGCGCATTTAATGCGCTCTGTCAGCCTGCAGAGTTAGATATGATAGCACTGTTAGCTATCTAATCAGTACGCAAAGACTGATTTGCCATTGTGGTGACCCCTTAATCTATAAAAGGAGGCCCATGGCAACCGTAGAAAGGGTTGGACCCTCGCATATTCATATGCGCATAGCCACTCTCGCCCTCAGAGCGACCTTGCCGGGCGAGTTTGCTACGTCCACCACTATTATCCACCATCAATCCACCAAAGCAGGAGTAGGGTTCTACGCCTCACGGCGGCCCGAACCTGGGTAAAGACTGCCTGTGTGATCTCTGCCGTGCTGCGCGATGCTTCTCCGCTCTTTGTGCAACGTGCCCAACCCCCCACCGAACCAAAAGGGGCTCATGGCCCCATAGGTGGCCGTGGTTTCCCACGACATCTTTGGTGCGCCAGGTAGGGGGATCACTTGTGCGAAACCGAGAGCGTATGCTGCGCGTCATCTTCATCGATATTTCCATCGCCGACGGCGTCATCGACTATGGTGCCCAAGAGGAAGCCCGGTAGGCCAAGCCACTCCACCTCGAAGGCTCCGCCGCCCGTGACTGCTGATGTCGTGGGGAATGCAGGGGCTCGCGAGGGTGTGGATGCCGTGGGGGGACATGGTCGGCGCAGTCGGCGCCGTCACCACCTCCCCCACGGCCGAAGCAGGAACGGGAGGTACCGGGGAAAGACAACATCAGCAACATCCCGACGGCCATGCTCCACGAGGTACGGATGGAGGGATCATTCCGCCTGAACCCCTTCTCCTTGCCAACGGGCACAGCCGCAGTGATGATGCCCGTTCTGGGGCGAATCGCAACCCTCCGGCCGCCCCCGCTGCGAGCGCGACCGCGGGGCACGCACCACCCCCGGGGCGGGCTGACCCAGCTACTGTGCCCAACAGAGCCGCTGGCCCTCAGGCGCCTCCGCCGCGTCACCATGCCGTCCAAACGGCTGGTTCACAGCAGCAGGGGCGCGGTGCGGTCGCCACCGGCAACGTCAGGAGCCGAGCGACACTACGATCTACATCGTCATCACCTATGCCAAGCACTGCCTCCGAGGCCATGGCATGAGCCCAACTGCTGTTGAGATTTCCACCGGTGGCAGACCAGATGGCTGAGTGGCGAGCCACCATCAAAAGTCTGATTGGTTTTGCCGAAGCGAAAGGATCACAGTGGGCCGGACCGCCACGGCCTTCCCAGGCAGCAATGACGGCTCGTGCGGCTGGTCGTGCGGGAGGGGCCTCCCTCACGGTGCAATCCCCACCACGGCAAGCGGCCCGGAGCCGCAAAACCAAGCATCCGATGACGTCTTGATGGCCTCATCCAACCCTCGAGCGCGTCAAGGCCGACATCATGCCCCAGAGGGCAGGCGAAGGGAATGCGCGCACGTCATCGACGAGCGGCGCCGCGACAACCCCCACCGGTCCAATGGGTGTGATGGCCCCAACGTTGACGAGCCCGCGTTCGGAGATGGCGGGTGCCTGCCTTTCGAGGTTGGGTGCCTTGCCTTCACCCGTGAGCTGCGGCAAGTCCGTTGGCCGTCCACTCGCACGTTCAAGCCAGAGATACCCGAGAAGTATGATGGGAGACTAAACCTGGCAGAGTTCTTGAGCATCTACACCATCGCTGTTCAAGCTGCTGGGGAAGAGATGAGAAGGTGTTCGCCAACTACTTCCCTTTGGCCCTCAAGTCAAATGTGAGGTCTTGGCTGATGCACCTGCCGGAGAACTCCATTTCGACCTGGGCTGACCTGTGCCACGAGTTCATTGGTGCCTTCACAGGCAGCCATCAAGAACCAGGGTGGCCTAGTGACTTGCAGCTTCTGCAGAAGAAAGAGGGAGAAACTCTATGGAAGTACTTGTAGAGATTCAGCCGAATCCACAGAAATATCCCAGATATCCACCTAGCCGCCGTGATAGCTGCCTTCCAATCCAACATGCGCAACCGGAGGATACGTTCCAAGATGAACGTTCGGTTGCCCAAGACTGTGAAGGAGCTCTACACTTTGGTGGACAAATGTGCTCGGGTGGTGGAGGGGAGAAAACTTCCTGGAGAGGAAGATTGCGTCGACATCGACTCAGAAGATGACGACGAGACCATCAGTAAGAAGAAGAAGAACAAGAAGCACAACAAGAAGCGCAAGGATAAGACTGTGTTGACTGTTGAGGGGTCAGGCACGCCTAGTAACGGCAAGAAGGCCAAGGCTGAAGCCCCCGGCAAGGAAGCTACCGCATGCGCTGACTGTCGGGAGGCGACGGCTGCCGAGAAAGCTGGGAAATGTGATGGACCGTACTGTAAGATTCATCAGACCAAGGGCCATGATCTCCAGGAGTGTCATCAAGTTGAGTAGCTCGTCAAGAGGCAGAAGGCTGAGTATGAGAAGCGCGATAAGGAAAAAGGTCAGAATGGCGCTGGCGGGAAGGGCCGGTGTGGTGAAGCAAATCGCCTCAGCAAGGCTCCTCGGAACCAAGGGAAACCCGCCAAAGGTCGAGAGAAGGAGGATTGCAGTAATGAGAGTGATGGAGGGAATGAAGAGGAAACCAGCGAGCAGGAGTTCCAGAAGGCCACTGGCGCCCAGTGCATTGACGGGGTGCATCTTTGCACCCCTCTCACCGCCAACTTAAACAGTGGGCGCGTGAAGTCAATGCCGTGGAGCCAGCGGCGGATTCTCGGAAGCCACTCAAGTGGTCACGCATGCCCATCATCTTTGATGAAGAGGACCACCCCGACCGCATTACTGCGGTAGGGTGCTTGCCGTTATTGGTCTCACCAACAATTCGCAACCTCAAGGTCACAAAGATGCTGGTTGACGACGGGGCCGGGTTGAATCTGATTTCCCCAAAGGTTATCGGCAGACTCTAGATAGCAGAGGAAGAACTTAAGGCCACAAACATGTTTCAAGGAGTAAATCCCGGCAGGAACCGTCCTAAGGGAAAGATTACATTGCCAGTGACATTTGGAGGAGAGTTGAACTACAGGACTGAGAAAGTTGTGTTTGATATGGTTCACCTCCCCCTGCCGTACAACGGGATCCTTGGGCACCCGGCCCTGGCCAAATCCATGGCAGCATCCCACTATGCATACAACACCTTGAAGATGCCAGGGCCGATGGGCGTCATTTCCATCCCATCGGACAAGAAAGACACAATTATTTGTGTGGATAAGATGTACCGGGACGCGGTCGCGACAGAGGTCGCGGAAGCCACAGTTCCCGCCAAGGAAAAGCATAGCAAAGGCACTGGCAAGGAATCCGGGAAGCGTACTATTGTGGAATGTGCCGCGCACATTGATGACATGCCAGAAAGTTCCAACAGCAAGAGATCCAAGACTGCTCCACCCCAAGTGAAAAAGGTAACGGCAGGGCTGGCTGGCGCTGATGGTACTTTCACTATCAGCGCCACCCTTGATGACAAAATAGGAAAGCGCGCTCGTTGCCTTCCTGCGGGCGAATATCATTGTGTTTGCCTATCAACCATCTGATATCCCTGGTGTTCCCAAGGAGGTAATCGAGCACCACCTTGCCGTCTGCCCACATGCCCGACCCGTCAAGCAGAAGGTTCGGAAGCGGGCCTTGGAACGACAGCAGTTTATTGCCAAGGAAATCAAGAAACTTGAAGCAGCTGGTTTGCTCAGAGGAGTACTGCATCCAACATGGTTAGCAAATCCAGTGGTTGTGCGCAAGGCTAATGGAAAATGGAGGCTTTGCATAGATTTCACGGATCTGAACAAGGCATGCCCAAAGGACCCATTTCCCTTGCCGCGCATCGACCAAATCGTGGATTTTACTTCAGGATGTGAGTTGCTCTCTTTTCTGGATGCATACCCTGGATATCATCGGATTTTTATGTCCAAGGAATACGAAGAAAAGACCTCATTCATCACCCCATGCGGCACATACTGCTTTGTGCGCATGCCTTTCGGGTTGAAGAGTGCCGGGTCCACTTTTGCAAGAGCAGTCCAGATCGGCTTTGAACCACAGTTGCACCCAAGACCGATAAGATCAAGGCCAACCCCGATAAGATCAAGGCTATTAAGCAGATACAGGCACCCAAGACAGTTAAGGATGTGAGGCGTTTGACAGGATGCGTTGCCGCGCTTAGCAGATTCATATCCAAGTCTGCCGAGCACGCCTTGCTGTTCTTCAAGATTTTGAAGAGGGCAGGACCCATGAAGTGGATCCCGGAAGCAGATGCAGCGCTGCAGGATTTGAAGGCCTACTTGTCTTCTGTGCCCACTTTGGTCGCTCCCAAACCACAAGAGCCGTTGCTGCTATATCTGGCAGCAACAAATCAAGTGGTTAGTGAGGCCCTAGTGGCGCAGCGGGAAGTAGAAGAAGCAGCCACCTTAGCAAGTGTCCCGCCTGGGGAAGAGAAAGAGAGCGGTCCGACAAGGCCAGATACGGATCGGGACAAAGAGGAGCACGGCAGCGGAAGCAACCCCAAGGACACGGCAACGAAGAAGGTTGTGCAGCGCCCAGTATACTTCGTTAGCTCCCTGTTGCAGGGGGCTAGATCTAGGTATTCTGGCGTGCAAAAATTGATCTTTGGCCTTGTCATGGCCTCAAGGAAACTGCGCCACTACTTCCAAGCCCATGAGATCACGGTTGTCACCCGCTTCCAGTTGCAAAGGATACTTCGAAACCCAGAGGCCACCAGCAGGATAGTGGAGTGGGCATTGGAGTTGTCCAACTTTGGCCTGAAGTTTGAAAGCACACCAACAATCCAGAGCAGGGCGTTGGCAGAGTTTATTGCGGAATGGATGCCAACCCCTGATGATGAAGTATTGGAAACAATTATCCCCGGCAAGGAAGCGCCCCATGAACGGATCATGTATTTCGATGGTGCCTTCTCCCTATAAGGTGCAGGGGCTAGCATGCTTCTCGTGGCTCCCACTGGGGAGCACCTGAGGTACGTCGTCCAGATGCACTTTCCCCGGGAGGAGGCGACCAACAATACAGAGAATATGAAGGGCTTCTTGCCGGGCTTAGGGTTGCCACAGAATTGGGAATCAAGAAGCTGATCATTCGAGGAGATTCACAACTGATGGTGAGACAAGTCAACAAGGATTATCAAAGCCCATTGATGGAGGCATACGTCGAGGAAGTGAGGAGATTGGAGGAGCGCTTTGACGGGTTGCAAACATAGCATGTACCCCATGCGGAAAACAGCATTGCTGATCACCTGTCAAAGTGCGCTGCACACAAGCTTCCTGTGGAACCAGGAACTTTTGTTCTCCATCTTACTCAGCCCTCCATATCCCCGGCAACAATGACCCAAAAGAGGAGGAAATTGGACTCCAGTAAGCCTCTCTCGGTAGAGCCTTTCGGGCTCCTGGCAGGGACCCTGCCGGAAATAACTCCCCTTCGATTGCCGGGCTGCACCCTCCTACCGGGCCACTGGTCCCCGCGGTCGAGGGATGCGCCCCCACGAATGAGGAGGTGCCGCTAGTCCTCGTTGCCGAGCCTCAGGCTCCAACTTGGGCAAGGCACATAGTCCATTTCCTCCAAACCGGAGAACTTCCCGAAGAGCAAGAAGAAGATGAAAGAGTAGCCTGGAGGGCCAGTATGTATCAGTTTGTCGATGACACACTATACAGAAGAAGGCCCAACGGTGTGAAATTGAAGTGCATTTGCCCAGAAGGAGGAAAGGAACTGCTGGCAGAGATACACAAAGGCATGTGCGGCTCCCACATTGGATCAAGGGCTTTGGTTGGGAAAGCATCCCGGCAAGGATTCTATTGGCCCACAGCCCTCCAAGATGCGAGTGAGCTTGTCACCAATTGTGAAGCCTGTCGGTTCCATTCCAAAAATATCCATCTGCCTACCCAAGCACTCCAGACAATCCCTTTGCCATGGCCGTTTTTGGTCTGGGGGCTTGATATCCTCGGCCCTTTCCCCCGAGCTGCCGGGGGCTTTGAATTCTTGTTTGTTGCAATCGACAAGTTTACAAAGTGGCCGGAAGTAGATGCCGTGAGAAAGGTGACTGCTCAGTCAGCTATCAAGTTCTTGAAAGGATTGGTGTGTCACTTCGGGGTCCCTGCCCGGATCATCACCGACAACGGCACCCAGTTCACGAGCCGCGCCTTCATGCAATATGTTCATGCCCTCGGAAGCAATATCTCATTTGCCTTTGTCGCACATCCCAGAAGCAATGGACAAGCTGAGAGGGCGAACGCTGAAGTGCTGCGAGGACTCTAGACAAGAACTTGTGATAAGCTGCGGAAGCACGGCAAGCGGTGGATCGATGAGCTGCCGGTGGTTCTTTTATCCCTCAGAACGACACCAAACCGAGCTACCGGGCAGACTCCCTTCTCCCTAGTCTATGGGGCAGAAGTAGTTATCCCCACGGAACTCATTTATGGGTCACCTCGAGTGCTTGCCTACGATGAAGTAGCGCAGGAATAGCACATGCGTGACGACGCCGTGCTTCTCGAGGAGAACCGTCTCGGGGCTGCTACGCGTGCTGCACGCTATCAGCAAGCCCTGCGTTGCTATCATAGCCACAGGGTTCATAGCCACAGGGTTCATAAACTGCAGGCTCCTGCCATGGACTTGATCCCAGAAAGGGGATGAGGAGACGAGCCAGCACTGCAGTCTCCAGCAAGCCAAACAGATAAGTTCCATCTCTTATCCATACATGTTCTGTGAGTAGGACTTGTGCATATGAAAACCTGACCGCCCCGGAAACAAAGGTGCTCCCATCTGCTGACGCGAACGCTGCTTCGGTCAGGATGGTCGCAGTGGCCTTTGGCTAGAAGTGGTTGGCGGGGGTCTGGTCCCTCCCAGTGGGTTATACACCCGGCACACTCAGCCTCACGGCAACGATCCTATGGGATACCGGCAAGGTAGCTTACCGGGATCTACTTATTTACATGAAAGTATAGAGGTGTTCCACCTCTGCATGGATATCATACATGCACAAGTGCCCGCTAAAGCTTATCTTTTTCATTAATATGCTGATCAACAAGTACAAATCTCACAGAACATAAACATGGATTCAAGAGATTACATTATTTGAACTAAAATTTGGCAAGTGCCTACAGATTTAAGATTAAAAAAAGATAAGTGCCCCGTGATCTCCTCTTTTCATTTTCCCTCCGCCAGGTATTGCGGTAGGAAGAGAAGATGGCTAAAAAAAGCACCCAAGCAATAGCCCACCCCCTATCCCGTCATGGCCTGCCGAACGCCGCCTGACAAGATCGGGAGTGGCGAGGCTGCGAACGAGGGGCGCAAAGAGAGGCTCGGCAGCGCCCGAGTCACCACCTCCAGGACCAACGAGGAGCCCCAGCTTGAGCATCGGAGGGATCAACCACCGACACCCAGCTGGAAGACTGCTGGAGGAGGGGGAAGGGAGCAAGGGAACATCCCTCCCTGGCTATCACCCGAAGAGGCTGGTGATGATGGTGCTGGGGAGGGAGGGGAAGAGCGAAAAGACAAGGCGGCAGGTCGCCAATACGAGACGAAGGCGTCGGTGCCATCGTACTCCGACCTGACGCCCCACCTCCCGCCTCCCCCGTCTTCCCTCAATTTCTCTCCATCACCATCGCTCCAGGAAGATGCCGGGCCCCCAGCCCAGCACCTCCCCCAAAGATACGGCGGGCGACTGCGATGACCAGGACACCCGATGCGTGCCACTCCCCACCTCGGCGGGCAGGAAGACGCCACCGTCCTTAGCCAGAATGCAAGATCCGCCGGAAGGAGCAGTACTGGGATTACCAAGGACCCCATATACTGTATCCCAGGCAAGCATCAAGAGCCCCGGACGCCTCGCCAACAGGGTGGCGACCCCTAGCGACGCGCGGCACCAGACCAGACTCACTCCCCAAGCATCAGCATGAGCATTTGACATCGTCAGCAACTCCAAGCTAGGACCCGGGGCCTGACCCCGGGCTCTTCCTTTCAGCATACCCAGAAGAAGCAGAAGGCGGAGGAGGAGAGGAATGTGGATGAATGCCTCTGCTCCACCCCCGCTCCTCCTTTTATAGGCGAGCTGGGGCTGGGCGCTGATTCCCCGGTGAGTAACTGTCGCCCTCCTCCACCAATCCAAGAAGATGGGGCCCCTCCCTTGATGCTCTACAACACCACGCGTCCCCATTACCTACCCCACTCAATGCATGCGGCATACGTGGCTGAGGATAAGGGCGCAGTGGGAAGAGTGAATTGGCAGTTATCCGCCCGTGCGTTAAAGTCATTCACGGGCCATTACAAGAATGGTGCCACCACAATTGGCATTGCACGACGCGCGGGAAAACCGGAAACTGACCCGAGCTCAGGTTAATGAAGAAGCAAAGAAGATCTCAAAGGGCGGAGAGGCCCTTACATTTCTGCCTGTGCACTGGTTAGGGCCTAGCCCGACGACGCCTAGCGGCGCGTTCGTGCCAGGACCAGGGGCTCCTGTCGGTGCAACAGACCCTGGGTCCATTGCACGGACTATGCACAGGCCAGAGACAAGATTACAAGATCAAGATCAGACCAAACAAGGAGGATCAATTCCTTTGAAGGATCCAAGTACAAGTCGAGAAGGCCAAGGTGAGCCAGAGGGACAAGGCGTCGCTAAGGGAAGGACCTACCTTGCCGGGCAAGCGAGCCTGGCAGGGTTGGGTTTTGCCCCGGAAGCAAGCTCCCAGATTATCCCGGCAGGCCTGCCGGGGCTGGCGGAGCCAAGCCACTCCATCGCTCCACCTCACAAGCAACGCAAGTCATTAATCGAAGCGGTGTCGAGCTCCAAGGTGACTAAGTGGCTGCATCTTGCCACATGGCAGCCACTTCCTACAGCAAACACCTCCATATGACACCTGTCCTGAGACGTGTCAAACGAACAGGCGCGAAGCTGGCAAAACAGCTCGGAAGGACCTGCCGGGCGGGCTATGATGTGACACTGAGCGGCGCATTTAATGCGCTCTATCAGCCTGCAGAGTTAGATATGATAGCACTATTAACTATCTAATCAGTACGCAAAGACTGATTTGCCACTGTGGTGACCCCTTAATCTATAAAAGGAGGCCCATGGCAACCGTAGAAAGGGTTGGACCCTCGCATATTCATACGGGCATAGCCACTCTCGCCCCCAGAGCGACCTTGCCAGGCGAGTGTGCTACGTCCACCACCATTATCCACCATTAATCCACCAAAGTAGGAGTAGGGTTTTATGCCTCACGGCTGC
This sequence comes from Thinopyrum elongatum, assembly GCA_011799875.1. NCBI lineage: Eukaryota > Viridiplantae > Streptophyta > Magnoliopsida > Poales > Poaceae > Thinopyrum > Thinopyrum elongatum. The sequence continues at coordinate 51,884,174 of CM022299.1, read as the reverse complement.
CCGAACCTGGGTAAAGACTGCCCGTGTGATCTCGGTCGTGCTGCGTGACGCTTCTCCACTCTTTGTGCAACGTGCCCATCCCCCCGCTGAACCAGAAGGGGCTCATGGCCCCATAGGTGGCCGTGGTTTCCCACGACATCGGGGCATCTTTCTATCGCACACACACCTCGTCCCTCGATCTCCCACCCATATAGTCTCCTCACGATCTCGAGGGGATCTCTCTATGACAAACACACCCTCTCTCCCTCCCCATGCATCCATCTTCTCCATGCGTCCCTCTCGGCCTTTGTCCCTTGTTGGCCAGACCTCTATTGGACATGTGCTATAGGGGTGTCTCTCTCCGTGGCAAACAATCACGCACTAGCTATCTTCGTGTATCTCCTCACCTCGCTTTTCTATCTCGGAGATGCATGCGAGATATGTTTGCATAAGAAATGAACACACACTCTCTCTCTCTCTATTTTATCGTTTGTTGTCCCTCTCTCTTTCACACACACACTCTTTTTGCACACTCACTCATTCTCCTTCACAGGCACTTGATTTCTCTCGACTTAGGTACTCTCTTCGGTCCATAGCATATAGATTTATTGAAAAGTCAAACATCACAACGTTTGACAAAGTACGTGGAGAAAAACATTTACATCTAGAACATCAAACATATATCATTAGATTCATCATGAGATGTAGTTTCGTATGATGTATCTTTGGTATTGTAGATATAAATAATATTTGCGTAAACCTGGTCAAAGTTTCCAAAGTTTGACTTCTAAAAAATTTATATGCACTGCATTATCGAATGGATGGAGTATCTCTTTCCCCCTCTCAGCTATCCACTAGTATAAAAATGACTTTACGTGAGCCCCATTAGTCCCGGTTTGGAAATGGACCGGTACTAATGTGACCATTAGTGCCGGTTCCAACGGCTAGGGGGCGGGCATCATTAGTCCCGGTTCGTGTTGAACCTCTAGTACCGGTTCGTGACACGAACCGGGACTAAAGGGGTGGTGGCAGGCTGGTGTCAGGATGGGGCCCCACTAGCACCTTTAGTCCCAATTCATGACACAAACCGGGACTAGAGGCTAACCTTTAGTCCCGGTTTGTGTCACGAACCGGTATTAAAGATGCACTATATAAACCCTTCATCGAGCCCAAGCTCTCTGTTCTTCCCCTTTCCTCTCGTCTCTGTTCTTCCCCTATTGCTCGAGCTCATCCTCCATTTTTGCAAAAAATTGTCAAGGTTTGAAGGCACCCCATCCATCCAAGTGTTCACAAATGTTAGCAACTTTGTCCTTTCATCTCTCATTGCTAGATTATCTCTTGCAATGCTCTATAAGTATAGTGATTTGTGGGTTTTAGTTTGGGAGTATTTATATGTGGTAGTTTATTTGATTTATATGCAATTTGAGCTCAAATTAAATTCTTAGTTTGCATGTGTAGGTGTGGTTTACTTAGTGCCTTCCCGTCCCCGTCCTAACCACCATCGATCACCCGCACCGTCCCATCGCCGGCACCACCTTGGTGAGCCTCTTGTTCTTATCCTTTTTATTAAAAAAAATCATGTTTGTGTGATTTAGATAGTTACTTGTATAATTTTCTTACCCGTACGTTGTTTGTTATACATAGTGGCATGGTTTTGATATCCGTCCCCGTCGGCCCTCGTCCGGTTTATGATTCGGATGTGGTATATTCTTTTTTATAACTATTTGTTGCATTTCGTGTTTATGACAAATTATGCCCATCAAGTTGACATAGATATTTTTATCTAGGAGGTATGTGAATCGGAAATTCCAACCGACCCTCTTGTCGAGAGGTTAAATTTAGTTGTAAAAGAAAACAATTACTTGAAGAAAAAAATGAAAAGAATTGAGGAGGAGAAGATAGAATTGGAGTTGCATGTTGCCGATGTCATCGATGATCACAAGATCAAGATGGATAAAATGCGCTTGAAGATTAGAAAGATTAGAAAGTATGCCATTGATAGTGAGGCTTGGTATCATTATGCTGTTGGATCAATTGTTACCTTAGTTGTGATCTTGATCGCATTTGTTGTTGCATTTAAATGCTTTAGCTAGAGAGTTTGCATGTTGTTTTATGAGAATAAGTGTGTATGAACTTTATGTATGAACTTGTTTTAATTTGGTCTTTTCGGTGTTGTGTAATGAAGATGAGCCGGCAATGGATGTATGATGACCGATGCTCTCCCTAGTTCATTAATGGCGTGCGTACTTTTCTGCTTGCGGCTAAGGCAAACAAGCGGGCGGATGGTTTTATGTGTTGTCCATGTGCTAACTGTAAGAATGATCGAAATTACTCTAACGCAAGAACCATTCACGTCCACCTGTTTGAGTCCGGTTTCATGTCCGGCTATAACTGTTGGACCAAGCACGGAGAAAGAGGGGTCCTAATGGAAGAGAATGAAGAAGAAGAGGATGACGACAGCTATCCTGGCCATCGGTTCCCTGAATACGATGGTACAACAACAATGGGGGAAGAAGCTGAACCGGCAATGCAGGAAGAAACTGAAGAAGAGGCATCAAATGAGTCCGCTGATGATCTTGGTCGGGCCATTGCTGATGCAAAGAGAAACTGCGCAAGTGAAAAGGAGAGGCTGAAGTTGCAGCGCATGTTAGAGGATCACAAGAAATTGTTGTACCCAAATTGCGAAGCTGACAAGAAAAAGCTGGGCACCACACTGGAATTGCTGCAATGGAAGGCAGAGAATGGTGTGTCTGACAAGGGATTTGAAAAGTTGCTGATAATGTTAAAGAAGATGCTTCCAAAGGATAACGAATTGCCCGACAGTACGTACGAAGCAAAGAAGGCTGTCTGCCCTCTAGGATTAGAGGTGCAGAAGATACATGCATGCCCTAATGACTGCATCCTCTACCATGGTGAGTATGAGGATTTAAATGCATGCCCGGTATGTGGTGCAATGCACTATAAGATCAGCCGCGATGACCCTGGTGATGTTGAGGGAGAGCGCCCCAGGAAGAAGATTCCTGCCAAGGTGATGTGGTATGCTCCTATAATACCACGGTTGAAACGTTTGTTCCAAAACAAAGAGCATGCCAAGTTGATGCGATGGCACAAAGAAGACCGTAAGAAAGACGGGAAGTTGAGAGTACCCGCTGACGGGTCGCAGTGGAGAAAAATTGAGAGAAAGTGGGAGGACTTTGCAGATGACGGAAGGAACATATGGTTTGGTCTAAGCACAGATGGCATTAATCCTTTTGGGGAGAAGAGCAGCAATCATAGCACCTGGCCTATGACTCTATGTATGTATAACCTTCCTCCTTGGTTGTGCGTGAAGCGGAAGTTCATTATGATGCCATTGCTCATCCAAGGCCCTAAGCAACCCAGCAAAGACATTGATGTGTAGCTAAGGCCATTAGTTGAAGAACTCTTACAGCTGTGGAGTGAAAAAGGTGTACGTGCGTGGGATGAGCACAATCAAGAGGAATTTGACCTACATGCATTGCTGTTTGTGACCATCAATGATTGGCCTGCTCACAGTAACCTTTCAGGACAGACAAACAAGGGATACGGCGCATGCACACACTGTTTAGATGATACCGACAGTATATATTTGGATAATTGTAAGAAGAATGTGTACCTAGGACATCGTCGATTTCTTCCGAGCAGGCATCCCGTAAGAAAGAAAGGCAAGCATTTCAAAGGTGAGGCAGATCACCGGAAGAAGCCTCGCCAGCGTACTGGTCATGATATACTTGATATGGTCAAGCATTTAGAAGTAATCTTTGGAAAGGGTCCTGGCAGACAATCTATTCCGAATGACGCTGACGGACGCGCACCCATGTGGAAGAAGAATCTATATGTTGGGACCTACCCTATTGGATAGACCTAGAGGTCCGCTCTGCAATCGACGTGATGCACGTGATGAAGAATCTTTGCATGAACCTGCTAGGCTTCTTGGGTGTGTATGGGAAGACAAAAGATACACCGGAGGCACGGGAGGACCAGCAATGTATGCACAGAAAAGATGGCATACATCAGGGTCATGCCAGCTACGCTCTTACCAAAGAAGAGAAGGAAATCTTCTTTGAATGCCTGTTCAGTATGAAGGTCCCGTCTGGCTTCTCGTCGAATATAATGGGAATAATAAATATGGCAGAGAAAAAGTTTCAGAACCTAAAGTCTCATGACTGCCACGTGATTATGACGCAACTGTTTCCGGTTGCATTGAGGGGGCTTCTACCGGAAAACGTTTGATTAGGCATTGTGAAGCTACGTGCATTCCTCAATGAAATCTCTCAGAAGGTAATCGATCTAGAAATCATACCAAAGTTAGAGAATGATTTGGTGCAATGTCTTGTCAGTTTCGAGTTGGTGTTCCCACCATCCTTCTTCAATATCATGACGCACGTCCTAGTTCACCTAGTCGAAGAGATTGCCATTCTGGGTCCTGTATTTCTACACAATATGTCCCCCTTTGAGAGGTTCATGGGAGTCTTAAAGAAATATGTTCATAACCGTGCTAGGCCAGAAGGAAGCATCTCCAAGGACCATGAAAATGAGGAGGTCATTGAGTTTTGTGTTGACTTTATTCCTGACCTTAAGCCGATTGGTGTTCCCGAATCGCGGCATGAGGGCAGACTGGGTGAAAAAGGCACGCTAGGACCAAAAGCAATAATATGTATGGACGGGCATTCTCTCACTCAAGCACACTACACAGTTCTACATAATTCCTCCTTGGTGGCTCCGTATATCGAGGAACACAAGAATATTCTACTCTCCAAACACCCGGAGCAGTCTGACGACTGGATTACACGTGAACAAACAGGGACTTTCGCCGGTTGGTTGCAGACATGTCTCATGCATGACGACACTGTTGAAGATGAGCTATACTTGTTGTCCAAGTTACCATCTTCGAATATATTGACTTTCAAAGGGTACGAGATAAATGGGAATACATTTTACATGATCGCCCAGGATAAAAAGAGCACCAACCCAAACAATGGTGTCCGCTTTGATGCAGCAAACACCAATAGGCCAAAGGACACATATTATGGTTACATAGAGGAGATATGGGAACTTAACTATGGACGTGATTTGAAGGTCCCTTTGTTTCGGTGCAAATGGGTTAATCTGACAGGAGGTGGGGTAACGGAAGACCTGCATTACAGAATGACAACAGTGGATCTCAACAATCTTGCGTACGCAGACGAACCATTCGTCCTAGCCAATGATGTGGCGCAGGTTTTCTATGTGAAGGACATGTCTACCAAGCCGAGAAAAAGAAAAGATAAGGAAGCGAATACATTATACGATGAGCCAAAGCGCCACATAGTTCTTTCAGGGAAAAGAAACATCGTGGGAGTGGAGGACAAGACAGACATGTCAGAAGATTATGAAAAGTTTCATGAAATTGCTCCCTTCACAGTGAATATTGAACCGAGCATCCAGTTAAATGAAGAAGATTGTCCATGGTTTCGGCGCAAAGGGACACACGCGAAGAAAAAAATTTATACCCAAAGATCCCATTCTGGGATGTGACCGGCTTCACTGTCATTACTTTCTTTTCTAGTGAGTTTCCAAACTTATATATCTGGAAAGTGCCACTTCGGACAAACTAGAGGGAATCTTTGTAATAGTTAGGGTACTTATGTGTTTTGGCATTTGAAACGCGAAGAAATATTATGTACAAACAAATTTTCAACCCTTTCTGACTTCATTTGCTATTTTTCATGCATTTACTGATTTTTTTGAGGTAAATGACCCTGAAATTGAAAAGCACTACAAATGAACTCTGAAAAGGTTGAAAGTTGGCATGGTATCATCATTTCACACACATAGCATGTGCTAAAAAGTTGTGAGGGTTACGGCAAAATCTGGATGCACTTTGTGTACAAACTGGACAATTTCTTTCGAAGTATCAGGGTTTCTGACGAAAACTCGTCTATTACAAAGGTATTTCATTTTTAAAATAACCTAAGAATTACCAAATTGAATATAATGATAAAACACACTAATATTAAACAGCAGAAAAAAGAATCACTGAAAAATCTATTTTTAAAGTAAAGTTATTCACAAACTATTGATTCACACAAATTTCAAATAATTCAAATTTAAACTATTCAAATTTGAAAACTACTGGCACTAACAGAAAGTTTATAATTTTTTTTACCTAAAGCAAAAAGATTCACAAAGAAACTCTAAATAAAGCAAAAAACAACTCAGAAACAAAAGAAAATAAATAAAGCAGAAAACAAAAAAATAGAAAAATAAATAAATTTAAAAAAGCCCGCCTATTGGGCCGCCACGGCCTGCGTACGACTAGAAACCCAACCTCTAGTTGGGCCAGGATGCAGGCCCGTACGGCCTAGTAGGCCCCACTTGGCGGCAGAGGTGCGGTAGGCCTAGAAGGCCTGCATTAGAGAGGAGCTCGACACGGTAGCCGCGGCGGGGCTTATAAACCGATGCGAGCTACTCTCAACTAGCGAGGTGAGACTAAACATCAACCGCGACCCTCGCCTGGCACACAATCTTTAGTCGCGGTTGGTGGCTCCAACCGCGACTAAAGACCCCCCCCTTTAGTAGCGGTTCGAGCCACCAACCGCGACTAAAGGCCCCCCTTCCCGCCGCTTGGCCTGGCCAAAAGTGACCTTTAGTCCCGGTTGGTGGCTCCAACCGCGACTAAAGGTACCCGCATATATATAAAACACTTGAAAATTTTCACATCGATCTCTCTCTGCTTCTTCTCGACGCCGTGCGACCACTGCGACAGAGAAAGCCGCCAGGCTGCCGCGCCGTCGCCTTCCCTGACGCCGTCTAGCCTCCCCCAACGCCGGAGCTCGTCCGGCCTCCTCCCCGCGTGACGCGCCGCCGCCCACGCCTCCTCCCGGTCGACGCCGCCCGCGCCTCCTCCCCCGGCCGAGCCCCGTCGATGCCGCCCGCGCCCTCCTCCCCGATCGAGCCTCGCCGTCGCCTCACCCTGCTGTGAGCTCGCCGCCCCTCGATCTTCGGTGATTTTTTTCATTTTTTTTCATTTTTCAGAACTGTACATATGCATGTTAATAAATGGATGAATAGAAATGTTAGGTTTTTTGTGTAGATGAATTAGTGTAGTATGTAATTTTTTTGTGTACATGAATGCATGTTAGATGGATTTAATTAGTGTTTAATTAGTATAGATTTTTTTTATATAATGTTGTTTTTCTGTTTTTTAATGGATGTATAGAAGTATGCTTAATTAGTGTTTCTTTTTCTGCTTTTTAATTTTATATAATGTTGTATATCATAGTATAGAAAAAATTTGCATATCAAAAAGTTGCATAGGAAAAAGTTGACCATATATATATTTGTTAGAAGGACTATATATAAGTGGGAAAAGTTTCGATTTTTTTTGAAAAAGGAATATTATTAGGGTAGTTATAACCTAGGAATGGGACATTATAATTGAAAAAAGGATATTTTGCTCAAAATTTCCTAATAAAATGACATTGCATATATAGGATTTTTTGTTCATAAGAATTTTTTCTCGAAGTCAATGATGCCCGGCCCGCATCCTTGTCGTCGACTTGTTCGCGATGACGTCCTGCTTCAGAGGCGCCATGTCCGGGACTGGGCTCCGCCGGGCTGGCACTGGGAGGTGCTACCTTCAGGGGCGGCGCAGCTTGGTGAGGAACCCGGCCCCGGGCCCCGTCGTCGACCCAGAGCTCCTTTGGTGGCATTCGCGTGGGCCACTTTCCGTGCGCAGGCAGCCGGCCCCGCCGGAGGTGGTACGTCGCCGTCTTAGTGAGGAGGACAAGCACGTCCCGTCGCTACATGGATGCGTTGGACGTCAGATTCCCCAATACTTGGCAGGTTCTTCAGGGATCTCACCCAAGCTATGATCCTGTGATCGTTCCTTCTCTTTGGGTGTCCACCGCCCGCGCCTAAGGAACCTCGAGTGAACTAGATTCTTCGATAATATTCGATCTGTATTAGCTAGTGATGTTATATATATGATAATATTCGAGATGTATTAGTGACAATACTCGAGATGTATTTGAGATTATATTCAATAATATTCGAGACGATGTATTCGAGATTATATTATTCGATAATATTCGAGACGATGTATTCGAGATTATATTTGATGATGCATATTATCTGGATTAATTATTTCAGATGTATTATCTACTATGATTTAGTTTTTCCTTATTGATTGCATGCATGCATTCTAATTTGAATACTAAATTGTTTTATCTTTCTTCTGGATTAGTTAAATTAAAGCTATGGACAATACCGACAGAGAAGGAGAAGAGACTATGTTCGACATCATACGCTCCCCGAGCCCAGATGAGAATGAAGAAGATGACGGCTCGCAATATCTGAACAATACCGGTGAGGGTATGATATTTGATGAAGACGAATGAATAGATGAAGTCCAGAACAATGACGACGAAGGAAATGTTGTTCTTCAAATAACAAAGACCGGCGAGGTATATTTATATAAGGCATCTGGTGATCATCACATGTTTTAATTGATTTGTATATATATTAACAAATCGATCTTTCTTCTTTTAGCCCTCCGGATCAAGCAAATCTTTTACAAGCAGTAGGACAGTTCGAGGCCCGGCCAAGAAGTTGCAGGCTGGCGTAAAGTACATCATCGATGCCATCAAACCTAATGGCGAACCGCTTGAACCTAAGAAGAATGGGAAGAAGTTCATTGGTCAATGCGGAGTTATTGTCAGGGACCAAATCCCGATCTCCGTTCAAGAATGGAAAAAGCTAGCAAAGGGAGATCCATATGTTACTTGTGTCGACCAAAGAGCAAAAGATCTGCTTTGGGAATCGCTCATGTCACATTTCACCCTACCAGATCATTTGACAGATGCAGATCTGGAGAAAGTCAAGAACAGTGTTCTTAAGAAGATGGCGATAGCATTCAACAACCACAAGAAAAATATATGGGCCGCGTACCTCAAAGCAGGAAAGCAGACTCCAGAATTCAAGGGAACACTGGAGAAGGCAAGAAATCACTAAGACGCTTTTGTGAACTTCAAGGAATTGGAAGTAGCTCAGGAACGGTCAAGAATAAACAAGATTAATGCCGCGAAAAAGCTGTGGCACCATAAAATGGGGCCATGTGGCTACGAGGTGGCCCGGCCTAAGTGGGATCTCACTGAGCAAGAGATGATAGATGCAGGGGTCACTCCAGTTACATTAAGCTGGCCCCCCAGGTGCAGGACTTGGTTTTATGTGCATGGGGGGAAGTTGGACCCAAAGACAGGGCTGGTTTTGGAGCGGGCAAGTCTTAAAGGAGCCATCGACAGTTTACTTGTTGCATTAGAAGAGGCTCGAACGGGGGTGTTCACGCCCAACAGAGAGAACGACGAGCTTACGTGTGTGACGCCCCCGGCTTAATCGTGCATTACTCATACACGCAAATGCACATGATCAAGCCTAAGGACTCACTTGAAGGAATCACAAGACAACTCTAAAACATAAATAAAGTCATACAAGCTTTATATTACAAGCCAGGGGCCTCGTGGGCTCGAATACATAAGCTCGCTTACAAGCGTCAGCGAAAGCATCAGATATCTGAGTACAGATATAAAAGATAAAACAGAGAAGCCTTTAAAAAGGCGGGGCAAAAGAAAACACTATGATCGAAAAGGTGCAGGCCTTCTGCCTGGGACCCTTCGATCCTACTACTGGTCGTCGGCAAGCTCGTAGTAGTAACCACCCTCGGGGTGGTAGGAGTAGTCGTCGGCGGGGGCAGCTGGCTCCGGGGCTCCATCATCTGGTTGCATCAAATAGGTATGGGGAAAAGAGGAAGCAAAGCAACCGTGAGTACTCATCCGAAGTACTCAGCAACCAAGGATCTACACTACATATGCAACATTATCGAAGAAAGGCTGTATATGTGGACTGGGCTGCAAAAATGCCAGAATAGAGAGAAGGCCTAGTCCTATCGAAGACTAGCATCTTCAGCGGTCTTGCAGCACTAGAAGATTATAGATTAGTACAGTATAAAGTAGTAGCAGTATTAAGTATCAACCTTGCCCAGAGATCCTTCCTCGACTCCCTGCAAGAAAGCGATCCCAGATCCCTAATATCCATTTCTCATCACAAGTATCCAATTCTAGTTGTATCGATCGGGATACAACTCCGAGCGTTCGTTACCGATGATATGGCTATGCATAGAATAGTTCTTCCCTGCAGGGGTGCACCAACTTACCCACCACACTCGCTTAACTCCGGCCGGACACACTTTTCTGGTTCATGCCCGGCCTCGGCCAAACGACACACCGCAGCCCTACCTAATGCTCAGCAGAGAGGTCCCCGCCGGTCTACATCCTAAGCACTCATGGGTCTTGGGCCATCGCCCTATGCACTCTGGGTCGTTGCGTGCAGGGTGGATACCAGCGTCGCCTCGGATGGCCGACACGATCCGACCGTGCCGCAATGCTGAACTGGACGTCTGACAGAGCTTTCGGCTGATGCCATGATGCAGAGTGCCCATAACTTTTCCCCCGTGATGGTTAGTGCTATCGGGCCAGAGGCCCACTCGGATCAAATATCCAAATCGTTAGTGTATTGGAGGTGTGCGGTAACGAGCAGAGACTCATGATCGATGTGACACCATCGCCCCGTCTCGAGGACTTGCGGCAAAGGCTAAGAATGCCTGGCCACGCCTCGAATTTATCTCTGAGGTACCCTCCAGATCAACCCGACTTCCCATCACTCGTGGGTACCCCTCAGGGTCGACCCACCTTTCCAAGTAACATTTGCAAAGTCCAAGTATCCGTGTGTCCATAACATCAGGGAATCCGAGGTATCACCCTCGTTTGATTCCTACTCGATGTATCGATCAAGGTGAACTTAGGAGGAATCACCCTCGAGGTTCAAACTTGAGGTGTTGCACGACGGCGTCGTTATCGGAATTGGTGAAGGAGGAATCACCCTCGATGACCACGACCGAATAGCTACTCTACAAAGTTAACATCAGAAGTGCTAAATGAGGTATCACCCTCGGCACTCGATGGTAACACTGCAGTGTCGTACAACAAAGGGGGTGATGTGCGGTGCTGGGGCCTGGTCGTTGAGTCTTCCAATGATCCAGCGGAGGCAACTGGGACAAGTGGGGTCACTGGGGTTCACTAACCAGCATATTCTAAGAAGTTTAGGATAAGCAGGTAATTATCAAAAGTAGGTTACAAAATCAGGTCATGCATCAGAATAGGTAAAGCAGTAACAGCAGCAATTCTAATGCAAGCACAAGAGAGAAGAGAATAGGCCATATAGGCATGCTCAAGGGGGGGGGGCGTACTTGCCTGGAAGCTCTGCGGCAAAGGTCTGGTCGTCAGGGGCGTAGTCGATCTCCAGAGTTGCGTCGGTCTTGGAAACTGCATTGGTACTGGGATCTACCGAGGGAGAAGAGGGGGAAGAAATAGATAAATACACAGAAAACTTATGCAACACAGAGCATGCTATGCTAACATGCAGTGCAGGGTTGCCTAAAAGCATGTCTAAGTCATATTAGTTATTTTAGGATTTAAGTTGGATTTATTAACTGGGTATACGCACTATTCATCTATCGGAAACAGGCTAGAAGTTTTGGGTTCACCTCCGTAGAGGGTCCCGACACGGAATCAGATGGCACGGTTGGATTCGTCTCATTTTTTTTATCAACTTTCATGAACAAAGTTTTTCGATCTGAGCTACGGTTTAATTTCTATGAATTTTCAAAGGTTTTAGACATTTTCTGGAATTTATTTTATTTATCTAATTCAACATTATCCAGAACAGTGTCTGATGACATTAGCATGAGGTAAAGGTGACGTCAGCGGTTAACAGTCGGCTGACCAGGTCAAACCTGACATGTGGGGCCCACCTGTCATAGACAGTGGGCTAAATCAGTGTTTAAACCTAATCTAATCCAGCTAATTAATCTACTGGGCCCATTGGTCAGTGTCTAACTAATCTAACAGATTAATCTAATTAGTGATTTAGCTAGCTAATTAGGTGGGGCCTACCAGTCAGTGACTGGACCCAGTCCAATCATCGTAGTTGACTTAGTCAACAGGGTTGTGGGGCCCGTGGGCAGTGACATAGGGGGCACCAGGTGGCGGCCAGGTCATCTCCAGTGATTGGAGCAGCGCCGGCGAGCCGTAACAGTGGCGGAGCTGGCCAGACTTGGCCGGAATCGCGCCACAGTGGTCCAAATCGCGCGGGGTTAGGTTCTTTCGAACATGCACTCTGTCACGCATCGAATGGGAGCCATGGCAGGGGCGGAGGCAGTCAGAAAGGTCGCCGGCGACGACGTCGGGCGGCGGGGTTCTCGGGCGGTGCTCGGTTTCGTTGCTGCGGTGCGCGCGCGAGCAAAAGAAAAGGCTAGGTGAGGCCTACGAGACGCGGCGAGCTCGTTGGACATTGCTACGCGGGCGTGCGGTCACCGGACCATGGCAAACGATGAGCTTGGCGGCGATGGGTTTGGCCGTGTCGAGAATGTCGCCCTAGAGCTCGCGAACGACAGAGAAAAAGAGAGGGGAGGGACGGCCGCTCACCGAGGGAGCTCAAGGAGGCTCTTCGGAGGCTTAGGAGCACAGAGCGGTGCCGGAATCGCCGGTGGTCGCCGGTGGCAGTAGCGGAAAGGGGGCGGCCCGATTTGCACGATGCAAAGCTTCCTGTCTCCATCTGAAGACACCGGACGGCATGGTCGAGTGCGGCGAAGACAACGGTCATGGTGGTGCTGCTCGGGGACGATGGCGACCGCGAGATCGACGACGTGCGGCGGCGGGAGCGTACTGGAGATAGAGAGGAGAGGCAAGCGTGCATGAGGGAGAAGGGGGAGGAGTGGCAGAGGCGTCCAGGGGGGAGGGCTCGGGGGAGTCCTTATCCCCTCATCCACCTGCCCCGTCGCCGTATCGTCGGCGGGCTGGTGTGTGCGCGCCCAGCCATGGCACAGCCGACATGGGGAGGAGTGAGACGATGACAGCGATGTTGGGCTGGGCCTGCACACTGTGCACTGAGGCCCAGCCAACAATGGCTCTTTCCTTTTTATTTGTTTCTTTATTTTCTGTTGTCCTTTTCAGTTTCTGTTTTCCATTTCTTTTGGGCATTAACTGTCTCTTGTAAAATGTGACACTTGTCTCAATAATTGATATGCAACAGTCCTCACTGTCACAAAAAGTATGGGGCTTATATGATTTCATTTGAATTTTGCATAAATGGAAAGGAGTTAAATATTGCTATTTTGGGTACTGTTTCATGATGTTAGGGTCATTTAACTAATTCAATTAATGTAGCAATTATTTTTATAATTGCTTTGGGAATATTTGCAACAGTAGGAACATTTTAGTTCCTGGATTTGAACAACTTTTATTTTATCACTTAAAGTTTGAGAAATTTATTTGAATTGGAATTTGAAATGGGATATGACAATAATGATGATCAAGCACTGTTGAATAGATTGACTTGGCATTAACAAAGGGTGATCACTGTGGTGTGATGCTGGGGATGTTAGAAATCTCCTCCACTACAAAAAATCTCGTCCCTAGATTTAAGTGGGGAAGAAAAGGGTAACTTCAGGAGAACTGGCATTTGCAAGATCGATTATCTGGCAGATAACTCAGAAAATGTGGCAGAAGTATCTCTAGCGGATAGGCCATCGTTCGATGCCTAAAATAGGGTGTGAAAGGGGTTCAGAGCAACGGGACTAGATCATCTCTCGGGGGGGGGGGGGGGGGGTGGCTCGTGATAACACAAAGAACCAAGGGCATAGGATACTTCGGAATCAAGGATGTACAGGAGAGTCAGGTTCCGATCCTGAGGAACTGTGGGGGTGTCTATCAAAGGTAGGGAGAACGGTGACATCTTACCGGTCACGACAACAATTAAGCAGTAACCATAATTTTGTTCTACCTCCCTCATCCTCTACCAGGAGCTTTGTTCCCAGACAACCATAATTTTGTTCTACCTCCCTATCCGGCGATTGGCTGGAATGATCTCCCGCCAGTGCCTCCTCCAATGCCTAATCAGGCGGACCCAGATAACTAGGGACATGCACACTGGGGTGATGATGATGCTGATCTGCAAGGTGACCACAACCCGGAGCCTGAACCTTCACAGGATCAAGAATCAATTGTCATTGACAATTCGATGCAGTCTGAATCTGTAGTTCAGTTGGAGGAGCCCCCACTGCAGATTTTTGATGTTAACGAGTGGGCCATTGTGCCATATCAGCCGCCTGCTATTCAGTTTGATCGAATTGTCATTGCCTCTGTCAAGCTTGCTTATGGGCCTGTCTTGCCGCCCGAGATGGCCTGGAAGCGCACTTTTGAATCGCTTATGCAGTTCTGTCCAACGTTTGTTATCCCTCAGCAGATGCCTCTGGTTGATTTGCAGCCCATTGTTCTGTCTAAGAGGAGCTGGGCTTTTGCTTTTGATGATGTTCAAGTGCTCTCGCGGCTACAGTGGAAGGTTGCCCAGGTTGTCAGCAAGCCGAGGCCCGTTGCCCGGGCTCTTTTCTCTGAACCTGTGGTTTCGGACAGTTCTATCTCTGAACCTCTGGTGGATAGTCAGGTTTCGCTTTCTGCACCTCAGGTTGCTCAGTCCGATGAGGCTTTCTCATTCCCAGTTCAGGGTGACAGAAAGAAGGCGCGCCGTCACAAAACCCTCACCCCAACTCCTATTGTGGATACTGAAGTTCGCCGTTGCACCCAGGGTTCAGTTTAGAGGGATGGTTTCAAGCCTGTTTTCCGGGAGCTTCAGCAGCAGGCGAAGAAAAAGAAGCCCAAATGCAGGCCTCTCACTGCGTCTCTGTCTGAAGAATCACCAGGGCCTGGTACTTCAAATGCTGGGCCACCTCCAACTCCTATCAGGTTGATTCAAGAGATTGGCCGTGATCTGCAGATACCTGAGGAGCAACTCACAGTGGATAAGCTTATGGCTAATCCCAAGGATGACAAGGAGTCTGGTGGGGATGTTTAGTCTCTTTATGAGCTTTTGGGTTTGCCCTGCCCTTATGGTGGCAGTGGTGCTTGGCCAACTGGCTTTTTATTATTCATGTAATAATTTAGGGCTGAAACCTTCTTGTTTGTTGGGTTTGAACTATCTGTGGTGCTACTATGTAGTGCTCTTTTGCGACTTTCAACTCTATGGTTTTTTATGAGTACTTATAATTGCAAGAATTGGAGTGTGCTGTGTTGGAATGTGAGAGGTCTTAACTCACCTGCTAGAAAATGTGCTGTTAAACAGAAAATTGAGGAGAGCCAATGTGTGGTAGCTTGCTTCCAAGAAACCAAATGTGAAAATTTTGATATAAGGGAAATTAGGGCTTTCTGTCCCAAACAATTTGATACTTTTGCTTTTGCATCATCTGTGGGTGCCTCTAGAGGGATTCTTGTGGTATGGAATTCTGCTGTGTTGTCTGGTTTGTTGGTGGAAGTTTAGCCTTTTGCTGTGATTGTGCGTTTCACTTCAAAGCAGAACAATGAACAGTGGTCTTTGGTGTCTGTTTATGGGCCCTGTTAGGGGGAGGCCAGAGATAACTTTGTGTCCTGGTTATACAATCTGAATATCCCAATTGATGATAACTGGTTAGTCATTGGGGACTTTAATTTCATCAGATCCTCTGAAAACAGAAATTTGCCAGGCTGGGCCTGCACACTGTGCACTGAGGCCGAGCCAACAGTGGCCCTTTCCTTTTTATTTGTTTCTTTCTTTTCTGTTTTCCTTTTCAGTTTCTGTTTTCCATTTCTTTTGGGCATTAACTGCCTCTTGTAAAATGTGACACTTGTCTCAATAATTGATATGCAACAGTCCTCACTGTCACAAAAAGTTTGGGGCTTATATGATTTCATTTGAATTTTGCATAAATGGAAAGGAGTTAAATATTGCTGTTTTGGGTACTGTTTCATGATGTTAGGGTCATTTAACTAATTCAATTAATGTAGCAATTATTTTTATAATTGCTTTGGGAATATTTGCAACAGTAGGAACATTTTAGTTCCTGGATTTGAACAACTTTTATTTTATCACTTAAAGTATGAGAAATTCATTTGAATTGGAATTTGAAATGGGATATGACAATAATGATGATCAAGCACTGTTGAACAGGATGACTTGGCACTAACAGAGGGTGATCACTGTGGTGTTGTCGGAGTAAATGACCATGGGTAGCCCCATCAGCTCCCTTTGCTATTTCAAGGCATCGGGGCAGGCCGCGCCCCTCAAGCATCAAGGACAAGGGCCGCCTTCTTGAGGCCGACTGGACCAAGCAGCCGGTTGCCGGGAGGCGGCGGAGTCCACAAGACGGCCATGAAGTAGGCTGACTCTTGGTAGGCGGCCTCCTGGGATGCCGGGTCCTAGCAGGCGGCCCCTCACGCACTCAAAGTCAGCACCAACTTAAACATGACGAGACGGGGCATGGCTACAGTGCAAGCCTGCCAACCCCGAATCCTGGGCCGAACGTGGCCACAGTGCGACGTATGGAGCAGGCGTCCCACGCCCAGAGCGGGACTGTTGCCATGCCGCCCGTGACATCACCCATGGCCGAGGAGGGCATGCTCCCGCGACGTTCGGCCTGTACGGCCCGCAGGCGGCGGGTCCTACCTGTCCGTGAGAAGCCAGAAGGCGGCGAGCCCAGACCAGCCGGCTCGAAAGAGAGGTCGGCCTCCGGCAGGCGGCCTTCTCTCTCCCTTAAAGTCTGTGCGCCATTAACCAGATGTGACGGGGTGTGGCTATAGTGAACGCCCGCCGGGCGGCAGGACTGTACCCACGCTCCCCCTAACGAGGCCTTCGTCATCAGGAACACCACTACAGCGTAAAGTGGTCAACCCTGGCCCGCAGACGGCGGGACCCACCTGTCGGCGGAGAAGCCGGCGACCAGCGACGCCGACCACCGGGTCCCGTGGCAAGCCAGATTATCGTTGTACCCCTGGGGGTAGACCTATGTAAACCCCCCGGGTTACCCCATGCAAGGGGTTGGAACCTTGGAGAACACCACAACCGAGCACCCGACGTGCCACACATTCACGTAGAGAGAGTGGAGTAGAGCTAGCCTTGCCCTTCTTCCTCCTCTAGCCAAACAGCTCCAGGAGCAAGCTTGTAGCTACTTGTTGAAGTAGTGATCATGCGGAGACCCCGCAGAGCAGGACTAGGGGTGTTATCTCCTAGGAGAGTCCCGAACCTGGGTAAGATTCGCAAGCGTATGCGGTCTCGCTCACTCCCGCTTCTAGAGCCCGTCGACGTACTTTTGTCCCCATCCATGATAAGCCATCCCTTGGCATATGTCGCTCGATATCCACGACAGGTGTGATGCTGGGGATGTTACAACACGCGCCCTATAGAATCCTGAACACCCGGGAAGAACACGAGGCAAAGGCGTTGTTCCATGGTTTGAGGGGTTTGCAGATTGGAATGACACTTACAGAAGCCGTGCGAGAAAGAGGCAGCAGGAGGAGGAGAAGAGGAAGCTGGCGGAGGAGAAGAGGAAGCAGGAAGCAGACGGCCTTGAACTAGTAGAATCAAAGCACGCGGAGTTGGAACGCGCTTTCAGGCGGCAACATCAGCAGATCGACTCACTTAGCCAGGAAAGGGTGTCTCAGCTGCAGCAGCAAGCAGATCCAGCATTGGATAGCACCATCCCATCCATGCCGAGAAGCAGCATGGGTTCTGCCCCGAGCGATGATGCACTGCTGGATAGATACCCTGTGGATGATATCGTAGCTACGACAACTTGTGAGCTACACATGAAAATGAAGAACATATCCATGAAGGTGGCGGACGGCTATGCTTTAACAAATCCCCCTGAAGCAACCTTCCATTGGATTCCGATTCCAGCTGACTATGCTCGTGTCGGGGTAGATGAAGTGATGAAAGGATATTTGGGGCTAGAGCTTGACATTCCTGGAGGTGAAGAGGAGCGCACACTGGGAGAGGCCATACATCGTATGGTTCTATGGAGAAAGGATTGCATCGTCTTTCCAAGGCCACCGCCACCGCGTCAGCCGGCTCCTCCTCCAAGTCCGCCACCACGTCAGCAGACTCCCGCTCCTCAAAGACCGCCACCGCGTCAGCAGATTCCTGTTCCTCCAAGTCCACCACCGCATCAGCCCACTCCTCCGAAGTTGCCTTACGACTATACTGAGGAGGAAAACACGGCCATAGTGGAGGCCCAAGTGAGGGCCCATTTTGCACCGAACCCTCCCCCCCCGGCCACCAAAGGAGAAAGTACCTGAGCATGTCATACAACACTTTATTGATAATGCTCAACCGGCTGTGAAGCATAGAGACTCAGACTATGAGTGCTCTGTCAAGAAGTCATATTATGCACAAAAAATAATGAGTCGAGCTTGAGCTCGAGCCAAGAAGTTGGCAAAAAAAGTGGGAAAACTGTTCTCCAGCTGGGAGAACAGGCAGTGCAATCGATCCCCCCGCTCATTGTACAAACACATGTGAGTACCGCCGATGATCAGCTAGTAATAACCGACGATCATAGAAGGCAGGCTGAAGAGGCTAGTATCAGTGTTGAACAACTCCTAGGCTTCGAGGAAGTTCGCGGGTTTACAGAGGAGGAACTACAATGGAAATATGTCAGCGGCCAACCTATGGTCAAGCCTGAGCAGATCCCGCTTCTATCAACGAGAATGTATGAATTGCATCAATGGTATCTGAGAGAAGTAAAGACTACCGATCGAGAGTCCCTCATGGTGAAAGTCAAGGAAGAGCATTACTACCATGCAAAAGATCTATGGGTCGAGTTTCAAGAAATGTTTCAGTTATTCAATCAAGACACACTCGACAAATCTATCGTCAGTTGCTACTGTCTGTAAGTGATTTCTTTCTGTAATTTAAGTCTCTAGCTAGCTGTAGTGCTCGTTCATTACCTGTAATTATCCTCACTATATTCTTTTCTGTGGTATTATGCAGAATGAAGATATATGAAATGAAAAGAGCTGGACGCTATGGCATTGGGTTCATTGACCCAAATACCATTAATCAAGAGACATGGTCACGTGAATATGATCGACCATACACAGAGAGAAGCTTGCTAGAGTTCTTCAAGCGACTAAATACCCAACCAAAAATACCACTTCCTTACAACTTCGGGTGAGTGACACTGTCTTGTACTACAAATTCTGTTTTTGCTTACTTGATGTTAATAAGTGTAGTTGATGAGTTATGCACATGCTCGCTTAATTATACAAATGTGTGCGCATGCAGTTTCCACTGGTTCTTGTTAATCATTGAAGTTGACGAGGGAAAAGTTCAAGTACTGGACTCACTATATAAAGATAGTAATGAATACGCAATCGTGAGGGGGATGGTCAACAGGTAATTTCAATCATTATCGCACTATGTTGGCCTCTTTAGTTCATTTCCTGATATCAACTAATTAATAACTCCTTTATTCATTTTCTTTGCTGGCGGGTAGGGCTTGGGTAAAGTTCATCAAACAGGTTAAAGGCGAATGGAAACAACAGCTGAAATGGGTGCAACCCAAGGTAATTAAGTACTACTAGCTATGTCTGCGCATCTCTTTAATTCTACTTTCATCAATACCATTATCATGCTTGATTAATTATTATCTGATTGAATTCTATTCTCGTAAGGGCCATGAGGCAGGCACCGGGGAATAATTTATGTGCGTACTATCTTTGTGAGAACATTCGCATGATGACGTCCGAAAGGAGCACATCTGACAGAGCACTTTGGGTACGTTTGCCAGAACACAATTCACAAATCTTTTTTCATGATCTAATATATATACACACTACTAATATATTCATATTGATCTCCTTCTTTAATAAAGATGATGGAGATGCGGGATAAGCTCCTACCAACGGATCGCGTACGAGCAATTCAAGCGGAAATAGCGGGATTTTTGCTCGACCAGGTCATAGATCCCAAAGGAGAATACCATTACAAGCTGTAATGCCTCCATGTGTAATGATCTGCAAATTGTAGGAGAAATTGTATATACCAAATTGTATATATATATATATATATATATATATATATGTTTGTGTGTATGTGAATGGTCGTGCGAGAAATTCGATGATATATATATGATCGGTTCTACGAGAAATTCTATTTATATATATGCATAATGTGTACAATATGTAGTAGCGTAAAATATGTTTTACATGAAAAAGAATTAAATATAAAACACAAAATTAAAAGGAAAAATAAACCATAAACCCCTAAACCTTTTAGTCCCGGTTGGTCTAACCAACCGGGACTAAAGGCCCACAGCCCCCCGGCGTGGGCTCATGCCACGTGGTGGGCCTTTGGTCCCGGTTCGTGACGAACCGACACTAAAGGGGGGGGGCTTTAGTCCCCACCCTTTTGTGCCGGTTGCAGAACCGGCACTAAAGGTCCTTACGAACCGGAACAAAAGCCCGATTCTGCACCAGTGATCTGACGCACCACTCAGCCGTATCGGGGCTCCTCTATCTCTCTCAAACTTTATATCTTCCTAGTTCACACATGCACATATCTCGTTCGCGCTACATAGACTCGTCTAACACTCTCCACCCTTGTTCTCTCTCTCTCTATGTGACATGCACCCCCCTAAGTACCATAATCCCTCACTCCATCATAGGCACACACACTCCCCCCTAAGTATGACTATCTCTCACTAGCCATCAAGAACACACGTACTGTCTCCTTCCATCCATACGTCTATCTCGATATCTCTCGGGGTATCTTCTATCACGCACACACCTTGTCACTAGATCTCCCACCCATGTAGTCCCATCACGATCTCCAGGGGATCTCTCTATCACAAACATACACTCTGTCCTCCCCATGTCTGCATTTTCTCCGTACGTCTCTCTCGACCTCTCTCCCTTGTTTGTCAGACCTCTCTTGGCCACGTGCTAGGGGTCTTTGTCTCTCGGTTGCAAACAACCACACACTATCTCCACACCTCGCTTCTGCTGTCGAAGATGCATGTGTGATATGTTTGCATAAGACACACACGCTTTTTCTCTACTTTATCGTGTGTTGTCCATGTCTCTTTCACACACGCACACACACTTTTTTCACTCACTCTTTCTATTTCACACACTATCTCTCTCTCTCTAGTTAGGTACTCTCTCACATCCATAAACATATGGATGGTTTGAAAAGTCAAACCTCAGAAAAGTTTGACCAGGTATATGTGGAGAAAAACATTTACATCTGGAACGATCATTAGATTCATCACAACATGTACTTACTTCATACTATCATTTATCTTTGGTATTATAGATATAAGTAATTTCTTTATAGGCTTGGTCAAAGTTTCAAAAGTTTGACTTTAAAAAAATATAGGCACTACATTATCGAACGGAGGGAGTAGCTCTTTCTCTCTCTCTCTACTGTATCTCTCACGGGCCTCCCCTCTCACTCGATCTCTCTATACCGAGGGATTATACGGTCACTTTGTCAACGTATAGCTTCGTATATTGTTTAGTTGACCAGTCAACCACTCCACATGCTGCCTTGTCAGCTCGTGTTCTCTATCTTCGTATGCTGGCCCATGTGGCAGTGGGTGAAAATAAGTAAACTAGAGGCCCATCTGACCCGCGGTGAAGTAAACAAAGTTGAAACCACTCGCGGTAGCACCCCGCACGCTAGTAAATTGAGGGCACACTTGTTCCGCGTGAAGGACGCACTCGCGCACCCTTCACCACTGCACGGCGGCATGCACACAAGGACGCACTCGCGCATACCCAGCACATAATACACACCAAGCACACGTGTACACCGGCGTCACCGCCGGCTGAGATGGACGGCGAGGCAGCCAACAAGGGGAGGTGGCTCGAGCCAAAACCGCATCCAGCGAGCCTGGACTTCATCAACAGCCTCCCCGATGACATGCTGCTCGTCATCATCGGCCTCCTCTCCACCAAATCTACCATGCGGACCACCCCGCTCTCCTGGCAGTGGCGCCCCCTCTAGCGCCACATCCCCCTCAACCTCACTGTCGACAGCTGCCTCTGCGACGGGGATTGCAAACGCATGGCCGCAGTCACCAAGATCCTTTCATCGCACCCTAGGCCAGCCAGACGCCTTGACATCCACATGTTCAGTACCAACTGCAAGGTCCAAGCCAAGTTCGACGAGTGGTTCTTATCCCCCGCCCTAGATCAGCTCGAGGAGCTCAGGTTTGAAGCTGGACGATGTCGCTCTCTGCCGCCGTCCGCGCTCCGCCTCACGCCAATGCTGCGCCACGCCAGCTTCAGCTCCTGCTATTTTCCCCAGATTAATGCCACGTTCACCCTTCTTCTCCCTCAACTCAGGCAGCTCGACCTCTCGACGTTGGCATCTTGAAGAAGGCTATGGAACACCTGCTCTGCAGCTGTACTGCGCTCGAGTACCTTCGTCTTCGGCAGATCCACAGGTTCATTAGCCTGCACATCGCCTCGACGAATCTCCGATGGATTTATGTGTGTTGTTGGCCCCGCAACAGGACATCTATTGGGAAGAGATCACTCCAGCTATTCCATGTTATTGTCATTGAGAATGCGCCTTTCCTTGAGAGATTGCTTGTATCTGATCTAGAAGGTCCAATAAAAATCAGGGTCATTGACGCACCAACATTGACAGCGTTAGGGTACTCGTCTGCCAAATTTTCCGAACTCTATATTGGATCCGTAATCGTTCAGGTACAACACTCATCTTCTTCTCCGTCTTCTCAAAATTCATATTTTTAAATTTCTTCTTGATGTATTTACGACTGTCATCCAGAAAATGATTCCCACAAGGTTGACCCAGTATGTGCGCACAGTGAAGATCTTGGCAATAAAATCTATCGGCCCCAATCTGGATCAAGTTGTTGGATTCCTTACATGCTTCCCGTGCACGGAGAAGCTACTCATCGAGGTGAAACTTCTTTCCTATTAGTAAACAGTAATCACAACGTAGCTCAATTATTTCGCAATTTTCCCAAATTACGATGACAAGTGTAGTGTTCAAAACTGCATCTACGCACTGCACCGAAAGAAATGTTTTTAGTATTTTTTCTCACGTGATCACCTGCATCGTTTTTGTTGTTGTACTACTAGTAGCCTAGGCTAGTCATAGTGGCAAGTAACTTAGACTAGTAACTCTATGGTTAGCCTAAGAGCAAGTACTACCTCCGTCCTGGTTTACTCTTCGTATTTTGTAGTATCAAAATTTGACCATAGATTTAACTGACAAAATGTTAATGCATGTCACTAAAAATTATATCGTTGGATTCGTATTTGAACATAATTTCAAATGGTATATTTTTTGGTGACATGCATTGGCATTTTCTTAGGTAAATCTATGGTCAAAATTTTACACTAAATACGAGGTAGTACAAAAGTGGGCTATAACGGCCCTCCACTATGTAGGCCAAAAAAC
Source organism: Thinopyrum elongatum (assembly GCA_011799875.1). Taxonomy (NCBI): domain Eukaryota; kingdom Viridiplantae; phylum Streptophyta; class Magnoliopsida; order Poales; family Poaceae; genus Thinopyrum; species Thinopyrum elongatum. The sequence continues at coordinate 51,860,843 of CM022299.1, read as the reverse complement.
GTGCCGAATTCACTTGTGATGCATTTGGCATCGATGCCCCTCCATTGCTCACACGGTGCCCCAATCTGGATCACCTACTTTGCTCCGGTGCCAAATTAACTCACGCAATGAAAAAACACTTGCGTGGGAGAGGGAGAGGACCGAGGCAATAAAAACACTTGTTTGGGAGAGGGAGAGGCTGGTGTAGTTGGTTTATTTGATTTGTCTATACATGTGGGTCTGTGTGCACAGCGGTGCCAACTCTCTCACATCGCTAGAGCGGTGGCAAAATCTTTTGATTTGACCTCGATGCGTATTATGTGGCATACTTTTGAGAAATGTGGCATCGACCACATAGTGGAAGGCAACAAATGCCCAAGCTCTTCACGTGCTCCTAGGTAAATGAGAGGAAAGAGAAAGAGAGAGAGAGAGTGAAAAAATATCACTAGCCTTAGAGCCAACCCTATAGCCAACCCTATCGTATGAGCAAATGATATTGGTACCTCTTGATGACACGGCAATCTTATACAGCCAGCTGCTCTAATATGTTCTCTTCTTTTGCAGATAAAAAAAGACCCGAAAGTGAAAAATTTGCTGCACTATAACAATCTCATTGAATGCCTTGATCTCCATCTTATAGAAATTGATTTGATCGACTACCGAGGCAGCACATCTGAGATTAAATTGGCTAGGTTCTTTGTTCTGGAGGCAAGTGTGCTCAAGGTAATGAGGTTTGGCATTCTCTGGCACAACAATGAATGGCGTGCTGATCACCGCAAGCGTCTAAGCCTAAATGACAAAGTCTCCGCAGAAGCTGAATTTGTTTTTGAAACATCAAGTCGCCAGAGACTCAAAAATTTATTTGCCCATTAGTGACTTGTCAGGGTGGTGGATTTTAGTTTATACGATAATGCTGCATCCACCTAAAGTAACGAAAGTTCTTATGTAAACTTCCTAATAATTCCCTCTTCATAGGTGCATCATTACTCCTAGCATTTGTCAGATCAGTTTGAAACTTGTAATATTATGGCTATCCAGCAAGAGGTAGTACTATGTTACGATAAATGTTCACGTGCATAGGTGCAGCAACGATATACCCATTACTCGAGTACAATATTTGTTATTACTAGCAAGAGGCCTATGCGTTGCACGGAACATCAAGATGCATTTATACGAGCTGTTTATCTTGTGGGAGACGAAGATGAATGAGGGAAGGCCTTATCTGCAAATGTGGAGAGGGGTGCAGGTATCTTTTTTAAAAATTGCCATAGTTTGCTTTCTATCCGTCAGATATAAATTGAACGGTCTATATTGCAAGATGGCAGGCACACCATCATCACCAACTCGGTTTTTAATGAGAAAAAAAGTTTCTCTATTTCTCTATACTACTCCTATAAAAACCTGAGGGCTCCTTTGATTCAAGGGAATTCTATAGGATTTTTGGAGGATTGAAATCCTTTGAAATTTTTCCTACGTCTGTCCTTTGATTCATAGGATTGAATCCCATAGGAATTTTTCCAATGGAATCTTTTGTACTACATTTCATAGGAAATCTAACATCCAATCTAACCTCTTTTTACAATTCCTTTGCTTTTCCCATGAAATCAAACGCTCCTTGCTAATCCTATAGGATTCAAGTGGGTATGACACTCCAATCCTATACTTTTCCTATTCCTGCGTTTTCAAAATCCTGCGAATCAAAGAGGTCCTGAGTTGGTGATGATGGTGTGCCTGCCATCTTTCACCAATAGCCGTCGGATCTAGATCTGACGCATACAAAGCAAACTGCTGCAGTTTTGCAAAAAGATGCCCGCACTTGTTCCGTATTTACAAACAACTCCTTGTCTCTCACAATTAGCATTATCTCTTCCCCACCATATCTAGAAGGCCATGGAACAATCTGGCGCGATGGCCGCTGCCGGCGCCGTCCACCCCCAATCTTGGTGTTCTGTGCAATGCACAGGCATCTTACTCGTATCAGAAAAGAGTAGAGATACTCGTGGCAATGCACGGGAAATTATGTCGAACACGGCTAGATGTAAGCAGGCTAGCTCTACAGCCATGATGATAGTGACTGCACACGGTGAGGCTGACTTTGGTATGCCGAACACGGCACCTACACTCAGGTGTCATCTCCGGCGCAGGGTCTTGTCACTTCACTGTGAGGAGCAGCACGTAATAATTTGACCAACGGGTAGTACAGTACTATTACATTGGTAGTACTACTACTAGTCTAGCACGTCCGTCTGGATTTATTAGTACTACCACGTCCGTCTGGATTTAGTATTTGACTAGCAATATCTAGTAATGCATGTCACAAAAAATATACTACTCCCTCTGTAAATAAATACATGGAGTATTGTTTTATTCGGTTTTGAACGTAGTTCCCAATGATATTATACACTCTCCCTTTCGGTAGATGGCTCAAATCTGAATCCTCATCAATTAGACTACTATTGTACTCACCGAGCGGTCAGCTTGGTAAGCTACCAACAAAAAATTGCAATCAAAGACTACTATTGTACTCCCTCCGTACTGGTGCATTAGGCTGGTCGTAATGGGAGTATGATAGGTAGTATCATGCATGCCAACTAGGCAAATTTGATGAGGTGGCATAGAATTAAATGAAGAAAGACTGGGGTGAGTATCATATCATGATACCGTATCATATTAAATGTTGTGATAATATGTGTCATACATGGCAATAAATGAAGTTATCTATGATACTAACACATGATACTATGCACTACGGGTGTAGTGTCATACATTAGTATCATATACATGATACTAGTATATGATACTCACCATTATGACCAGCCTTAGTCACGTTACGAAAACCAAATAATCCCAAAACTTTTAGGCGTGGTGCATTAACTACCCACCTCGCTCCCTTTTTTTTGCCACGAAAAAAGAAATCACCCAATAGGAGACGTGAGGTGACATTAATTACAAAATATTACTCCTACCTCCATCCTGGTTTATTGGCCCCCTTAGTATTTTGTGCCAAATTTTGACCATAGATTTAACTAAAATAATAATAATGCATGTCACCAAAAATTGTATCATTGGATTCATATTTGAACATAGTTACCAATGATATTATTTCTGGTTACATGCATTAACATTTTATTAGTTAAACCAAACATCAAAACTTGTTACAAAATGCAAAGAGGACCAATAAACCAGTAAACATCAAAGTTCTCTCGTTTTGCCCCAACTTGGTCTCGGTGCGATGACTATACTGCATCGGCACGGAGGGAGGGCCGAGGAGTAGATGGCCAACACACACGTGAATGCAACACAGTCTGCACTTCTCATATAAAGGCTCCCCGCCAGTTCAATCTATGAAATCGTACACACCTACGCACCCTAACCAAGGGCAAGAGTGATCACTCCAATCGCAAGATCAGTTGACTAGAAGCTACACCCGTGGAGGCGATGAGCGTGAGCATCAACCAGCTGTGCCAGATGATCCACGACGCCGGCTTGCGTCCCGGCACTGAGGAACGCCTCCAGGTCGTGCTTGAGGCCGCCAGGACGAGAGGCCTCTTGGACGACAGCTTCGTCTCCTTGTTCGACGAGGGTCCTCGTTGGCTTCCTCGACAAGTTCACCGTCGTCAAGAAGCTCGCGGACGACCTTGACGTACGCCTCCAGCCCACGCGCCCAGGCTCTGTGATGCCTGCCACCCTCAACGGCCTCAATAGTGACAACCTCTTCGACGCACTAGTGGCCCTGCGATTGCCCGCCGTCGAGCCGGAGAATGTCCACCTCGAGGTCACGCTCGCCGCGCAGGGCCTGGCGCAGCAAGACACCATCGACATAATCACCCATGTCTACGCGCAAATCGTCCACAAGGACTTCTACGTGCAAGAGGAGGACGATAGGACGCTGGCCTTCTTGGACCGCAGGGCAACCTTGGACGGCATTGTTCAGAAGCACGTTGAGCTCGACGCCAACGCTGCTGCTCCTCACACGTCGGTTTGTGACCCGGCGCACTAGGGCGTGAGGATGTCGTTGATGGATCCGTATGTATCTTTATCTTTTCGTCAATTCCATGTAGTAGTATATTGTACTACTAATTATCTTACCTTTCGAATCAACTTCATAATTTTCATACGTACTCCATGCATGAACCGCGCCAAAACCAAACTTCTCATTACACTAGGGAAAATCATTATTTCTATCTATCGGTCGCGCCATGGAGCAGAACCAAATTTTACAAGTTACAAGTTCAAAAGGAAAAGCCTGCCGTGTTCGCGTCGCACCCCCACACGGTTGGTCTAGCACGCCGCTCAAGGGGGAATGTGTGTTGTGTTGCATTTTCACTTACAAGTGGGACCGCAGTTGAGCAAACCGACTATCGGCAAACCCCCACCTCGCCCACCGCGCGATTGTTGAGTTAGAGAAAACATGAGGGAGAAGAGATAGCTATAGCACGGACTCCAAGAAAATTGGTGTCAAATGGGACTCGTGTGGGTGGTGTGTGCTATACTGCTAGACGTGAATGCTAGTTATGGCCCATGCCACCCCACTATATCGAGGTGCTGGTTACGTAGAGCGAACACATTATCTCTCCAGGAGTACGGTACACCACTAGTACTACTCACATTGTCGCGAAATTTCCTTGAGTCCGTGCTCAGCCCTCCTCTCTCTCTCTTCTCAGCCAGCCAGCAGACGCGCGGAGTGTGCCCATCGTCTGTTTGCTCACATGCGGTCCCACATGTCAGTGAAAACGCAAGACGACCCACTGAACCTGCACATCTGTCACCTCGACGTGCTGGTTATGAAACACAAATCCAATAAAGATCTTCGGTGGCCGCTTTTGGAGTTACTCAAGAGTAAGATTATATTTACAGTTTAACCCAAGATGCACATCACGTGGCTTCAACTAGCACTCCATTTTCTTGCATGACACGACCTGGTTGCTGGATGTCCCATGTATCGGCAAAAGGAGGAAGAACTCGACCAAATCTTCTCCACATTTAGACCGGAGGAGTAGGAAACACGGCAAGCACTGTGCCTACATCATACTATGTACAAGCCCACCTCACGCAGTCATGCTATCACCATATTTCTCAGCCTCCGTGCGACACCTAGCTCTAGTTGATGGTATACTACTACTAGGACTAACTATTGCACTAGCATACTCCACTATTGGGTTGGCTCTATGTCATGTGGCAACTTCATATAACTGGATGGTGGCTATACTACTACGGTACTCACACTCCAAGAAGTGACTCGAAAACCATTCATAAATTGAGTTTATGACATGCATATGCAAATGTACCATTCATTACATACAACAAGTCATCAACACACAACGACAATGAGGATACATGTTGGATTATAGATTATTTCCAACAAAAAATTCTAGTAAATACTAAAGTTTTTATCACACAACAAATAACAAGCAATGAAATGAACTTCAGCTCAACCAATCATCGGCGTTGGAAATGCTTGCTTTGAACCATAAGTAAGCCTCTGGGAAGGAGAAGCTATTGTCAATATCGAGACGAACGCAGGACTCATCATCCAGGCTGAAGCGGCCTATATCAGGACGCATATTGTGATAGCCAGGGTAGGGAACCATAGCAATGTCCGAGGTATAGATACAATTGCTTCTCATAAACGGTAGTAACGTTGTGCCAATAGCAGCTGGATCGCCTTTTACCATCATTGGATAGTTTTGTCCAAGAAAGAGCGAGTTTTCTCCAAGACTATCAATATGGAACCAGGCAGAAGGTGCTGGCTCTAGCACACTAGTATCCATCACGAATACCCTGCAACGGATGTTGGAATAGGTCCGGAGAGTGCGACCATGGGAGACAACACCTGCTTCCTTAGTAACATCAGCAGTGCCCTGTATACATACAAGAAGAGGTGAACCATCGGAATAAGTTGCCAGGCGCCACTAAGTATGTAGGTCCTGCTCGTCCTCATGCTCGTGATCATCACACTACTAGGGAAAAGCCTAGCAGTATCACGGGTCTAAGGGCTATCAGTAGCGCGGGGAACCGCGCTACTGATACGGCGCTACAGCTAACGTTTAGCAGTAGCGCGTTTTGACACGCGCTGCTACTATACCTACTTAGCAGTAGCGCTTTCCATACCAGCGCTACTGCTAAGTGCCTTAGCAGTAGCATTTTCCTGTCCAACACTAAAGAGCGCTACTACTATATTTTCACATATCTTTTTTTTTGCTACGTATTTGCAATGTTTTTGTACATGTTTTATACAATATTCTAATCATATCGTAAACATGCAATATGCTCATCATATCATACACATAATAGTCTCATCATATCATCCAACACTAAATCATGTCGTCACATCATAATCACGATATAGCTATACAAGTTACATGACATATCTCATCATACATAATGTAGTACTTCTTGAGGCACCGGTTTGTATCCCTCTCTGGCTGTCGCTCGGAAACCGGTACACCTAGGCCTAACACTCCAGCCACTCGTCGTATACTCCTAGCGTAGCACTTCTTTGCCATCGATGATCTATGTACCTGCATCGTCAGAGTCGATAATATGCAACATATATAGTTGAGCAACAGAAAGTGACAGAGTTGGCAAAAATAGAAGCAACATATCATAAGCATAAATAACAAAGTTCATCATACCCAAAATGCCCTAACAAGAGTGATCTTCGCTAGTTGAGGAGGACGGTTTAATTACATCACAAATAAAGTTTCGTCGTGCATAACTCAAAGTTTCGTCATAGAGAAAGTATGGACTAAATGGACACATTGTCATATATCGTCAATCACTCCAACATGTCGTTCCATCCCTCCAAGTCAGGGAGATAGTCCCCGAGCATAGTGAAAGGCTTCAGGTCAAGACGCTGAGCGGCTACGCGTGTTCGGACGTCTTACCGTGACATTTGCCCTTCTTCGTAGAACATCCCTGTTTTTTCGAGGACCTCCTTCATGATGATTTGGGCAAGTTCACACTGGTTGTGATAGAACTCAGCTCGGAGTCGATGATCAGGGATATCTCCTAGGTTCTTTGCCCATTGTAGAATATGGGCATCGCCGGATCTAGGTGACATGCGAAGGTTCTGCTGATCCCCTCTGTACTCCAGCATGTGGTGGAGGACATAGAATCCATCACTGACAGTACCACTCGGTTGCTGGATGCAGCATAAGTCGGTCTTATGGCCGAAGGCGGGCACGCGGTTCCTTGTCTTCTTGAGCTTGATCTCTCCACCCCGTAGGCTGTAGCTAAAGATAGCACTGTCGAGTACAGATTTGATGTGGGTGTAATCCTTTTTCTTCATGTTCTTCGACGAGTCCAACTAAAGAGCATGGCAGAATCGGGGGTAAAGGATGATGAGGACGGCGTGCCCATCGCTGTGCAAAATAAGTACACCTCAAATTAGCCTCCACACATGCAAATGAATGATTGAAATCGAAGGAAGGATATCCGCGGATGACTTACATGGGATGATAAGGCACGAGAACCGTCTCCTTGTCATTATTGCCGACCATGAAATCGGCGATGTAGTTACTCACGTATTCACCGTGCTTTGGGCAGAGTGCTAAGAAACCCTCGTGCATGAAGTATGGGTCAGCGATACAGATATAAGGTATCTGCTCAATCCTGATGATGTAGTTCATGTACAAGGCAAAAAGGCGAACAAACATAAAATCTAGCTTTTTCAAGTGAAACATGTCGAAGATGTAATCGAATCGAAGGAAGAACTTTTCCGCGGGGAATGTGTTGACGTACAACCTTTGCTGCGGCACGTTAACCACATAGAGCGGGTATCCTAGATTTTCCGAGGTGATCAGGTTTTTCTCCCTCCGCAGCACATCGTCATGAAGTCTCCTGAGATCGCCGTATATGGCCTCTACCGCTGCCTTAGGTAGGATCGAATCACCGGGGATACGGTATTTCGCCGCACCTATGACAGGTATACGGTCTTGAAGCCGAGGCTGTGGAGGCGGCTGGCTCATAGAAGTAGCTTTGTTGTCTTTCCTTGGTCTCTTCCTATGCTTCTTTGCTACTGTAAGGTCGCCTATAATACATTCATCCTCCGGCAATTCAGGCACCGACTCATCATGCTCAAACCCTGAGTACTCATACTGCTGAGCCATCAATCCTCTATTGTCATAGGCGCCAGTATTGAGATACTGTAGAGGGTCATCGTCATCCTCATCGATGGCATCGATATCATGCATTGCTTCTTCGACGGTGGCGATGTCATCAGTGACTAATGGAGCCTCTTCCTCACGCCGTACGCTATCACCCAGCACGACAGGCAACGCTAATTGGGTAGGTGGGGTGTTGGTGTTCATACCTTGCTAAGGCTGCGTGGTCATGGGTGTGCTCCCGGCCGCCTCCAGAGGAAGCAGACTCTTTGGCCACAACAGGACCCAACTCTTGCAATCGCCAAGCCGCCGCGGGGTCTCGTCGTCATTTTCCCCTAGTGCCGGAGGAGACGAATTCTCATGGCCTGGTTTGACACTGGCCACGGAAACCTTGAAGACATCAGGGGGGATCGGCCGGCTGTGGAACAATTGTTCCTTCGGCTTCATTATCGTCGCCTTTCCCACGTTCACCTTCTGGCCATCGATGGTGTACAATATGGTGCACGGGGTTACGTCGGCCTGCAAAGACATGTCTGCGACGTGAGACATTCGAAAGGCAACAGAAACGAGAGATTATACATATATTAAAGAGGGCCGGTGTGACAGGTACCGTGAGGGCGTCGAGCTCAGCCAAAGACGAAGCCCCGCCGAGCATGCCAGAGACGGAGGACGGGCTGCTAGTGGGTGCGGGAGCAGGTGGAGTAGCAGGTGCGGGAGTAGGTGCACTAAACGAGCTACTCCCGAAGAAGTTGGAAAGGGGAAAGTCCGCTGCCTCTTTATCTGCATTTTGCTTGGTCCAACTGACGATAGCTGGAACCAAGACACTATACGAAGCTGCCATCTCCTCTCTTTCGGCAGCTACCGCTTCTTTGACTGTCTCAGCTGATTTCTTATCAACCGCAATCTCAACCTTCTTGTCGATTATTTCTTCATTTAACTTCCCTCTTTCCTTTCTCTCCTCCGTGGTCTCACGGTAGTACTTCTTCCACGTGGCGCCGTCTCCAACGCCGTGCACGCGTCCATATGATGGCCGAGTGTCCACCGGGAGTCCTTTCAATATGTTCAAGGCCCAGTTGAATTGGGTGTCCCACTTGGGCCTTGCCAACGCCTCAGACGGCGAGTCGCTTTCGGCCGCAATCTTGTGCTGCTCTTTCTGCAAAAGGAACAAGGATCATTTACAAATGTAACTCCGTGCAGTCGAATTGATCAGAAGCTAAAATTAGGGGGTAAATTAAAAATTCCCAGCAGTCTCATGAACTCCGTCGTGACCGTGTCCGTTTCGAAAACCATGTTGACTGGGTCCCAACGGTACCGGGCCCTGATGACATCACGCTCCTGCGGGATGGTGAACTTCGCCAAGGGGTGTGGGATCCCCAAACTTTCGCATTCCGCGTCCTCCTTGGCCCATATGGGCCTCTTCCCCGCATAACCACGGCTTCCGAGGTGGTGGCACCCCATGATCCTCTCTTGAAGCCCCTTCATGTACTCCGACTTTTCTTTGGCAGCTTCGGCAACACAAGCCTTCTTGAATATTTCAAACTGCTCTTCCATAATTATCGGATTATCCTTTCCATTCTCGGAGTAGGGTTCCTTTTTGACCATGATCCGATGTTTCACCCTTACTTTCCAGGCGGACAACGCGCCGCTAAACTTGCCCATGGCATGTCTGTTTATCTTCTTCATTGCCGGGTCTTTATCATGATGAATATATTTGATTTCATCCCGGCCCGGGAACAAGAATACCTGGTGCAGCTTCCTTAGGAGCAAGTGCTCCATATTTGGTATCTTCTTTAGTTTCTCATCATTGATGGTGGCGGTTGCCCGTAGGATGCAGCCTATTTGATTACCGTAGCACGCGCGTGCTTCCGCGGGCTCTTTTGGCTGAAAATTGCCGGAGTCCACCTCCGTGACCACTAGTCTTGTAGTGTTGAGCTGGTTTGGGCGCCGTATCCTCTTCGGTTTTGGTTCTATACCGGCTTCACCAGTCTCGGCGCCAGTCTCGGCGCCGGTGTCGGTCTCAGCGCTGGTCTCGGCGCCGGTCTCAGTCTCGGATGTTACAGCTGGGCACTGCAACAACCATTGCTCCTCGAGAAGGTTCAAATAGGCGTCTGCCGCCTCGTAGATATTGCAATCACCAGAACCCTATCCTTCATCATCGCTACCCATGTTTCCTATGATTAAATCTAGTCAATTAATTCTAGACCTAATAAAATGAATAATGACATTAAAAAAGGCCTATGTTTTGCAGGAATGTTGATTCATTCCCGGTGCGGCAAATCCCGGGCACTCGATATGTCCTAGTTTGTAGCACAAGTCATGCGGAAATTCATGGAAAATTTCGGCATGACCTTTGCTACAAAGTTGACAAATCGAGCACCTGAAATTTGCCCGAACGGAAATGAATCAACATTCCGGCAAAACATAGGCCACTCGGCTTCATTATCTGCAAACAACAAAAGGCCACTTGGGCACAATCGAATCACTTCAGTGAAAAGATATAACATGACCACTTCAATGAAAAGATATAATCAACAATAATGGAATATGCAAATGACTTAGCAAAATTTTGAGCCTGCAAAGATATAACATAGGCCACTCCATTTTCTCTAACCCTTCTGACCTCACCAAAATTTCCATAGCAAGACCTTAGTACCTACACCCAATTTCTTTAAAAATATTCAGGTCCATAGTCCAAATAATTCAAATTTCATTTGAATGAAATTTGGACCAGATTCAGGTCCATAGTCCAAATAATTTTTTATAGCTAAATGCTACTATTTTTTGTTTATAGCCTCTATTAATTTAAAGCTAAATGCTTCTATTATTTATATACCCTTTGTTAATTTAAAGCTAAATGGAATTACTGTTTAGGCATTTTCATAAAAATTTACCCTAGCTAATTTCCTAAAAAAATTGCTAATTTTTTTCTTAAATCCTAAAAAAATTCCGACTGTCCTAAACAAATCTAGGGTTCATATGAACACCTAGGGTTCATATGAACATCATCACAGCAGCAACATATGAAATTTTCCCTAGCTAGCAGAGAGAGAGAGAGAGGAGGGCAGGGGAGAGAAGAGGGAGAGGCTTACGGTCGGCGGCGATGGCGGGCTCGGGCGGCGACAGTCTAGGGAGGGCTTGGGCGGTGGCGGCGAGGTCGAGTGCGGCGGTGGTGAGGTCGAGGGTGGCGGTGGTGATGTCGAGGGCGGCCTCAGGTGGTGGCGGCAAGGTCGAGGGTGGGCTTAGGCAACGGCCGGCGTTGAGGGCGTGCTCGGGCGCAGGGCGATCGACGGCGGCGAAAGATCGAGTGGGGGGAGAGGGGGGCGAGGGGGGAAAAGGATGACTTAGCAAAATTTTGAGCCCGCGCATGGTTAAGTCAAACTAGCAGTAGCGCTGGTAGGAAAAACACGCTATAGCTAAGTTAGCTATAGCGCTTAGCACCAAAACATGCTACTACTATAGGAAGTAGCTATTTATTTTCCTTTTTCTTTTCCTTTTATCTAAGGAACTTAGCTATAGTGCGGGCCTGCAAAAAGCGCTACTGCTAAGGTAGCTATAGCGCTTTGTGAGAACAAGCGCTACTCCTATGCCTTTCTCCTTTCTTTTTCTTTTTCTTTTGCTTTTCTTTACATTTTCTTTTTTTTCATTTCTCCTTTTTCTATTTCTTTCATTTTCATTTACTTTTCTATTTATTTTCTTTTTCTTAGCAGTAGCGCTCTACACCAGAAACGCGCTGCTACAAGGCACTTAGTAGTAGCGTGCTTTCCGCAGAATTGCTACTACTATTCCTAGCCTACCGGCAACAATGTGGGAATTATAGTAGTAGCATTTTTTCATGCAGACACGCTACTGCTATAACCATAGTTGTAGCACGCTTTGTTGACGCGTGCTACTACTAAGTAGCAGCAGCGCTTTGTTCTGACCAGTGCTACTGCTATACCTCTGTGTGTAACGTTTTCCCTAGTAGTGTCACCATCGTCATCTCCCCCTTGGTTATAAATTTTTTCAAGTATAGGTGGTGGAATGTTCACAGGACCTTGGAAACACAAGAAGATTAATTAGTACGGGCATACTAACTCGCATGCACGTGGATGAAACAATTCTAATTACGGTGGAAGACAAACGTACCAAAACAATAAGGATTCCATGCACAAACAGTGCTATGAGTGGTGGCAGCAAACACAAGACTCTCGAATTTAATTGCATTATCGTACTCATCCGTGTACAGAAATTGATTTTTGAGCAATATCCATCGAGGCGTGGAAGTAAGGATGGCAACAAGCTTGTCGAAGATAGCAACAACATGATAGTTCGTGTAATCCCAAGAGCGGTTGGGAACTCGATAAATTGCTATCTTCTGTAGATGACAGTCACCATGATCGTATTTGAACCTACGTAGATCATCTGTGTGCTCAACCTCAGGGCACTCTGAGATTTTTGGAAGTGGAATCCGGTGACGAGTGTACACATTCACAAGTTCCCACTCGTAGTTGTACCCAATATAAACAACCCAATCTCCATTTGCGCCTGCCCAGGCCTTACCCTTAAGCGATGGCATCTTAACATCACACGTATCATTATCAAGCGGCATCAACTTGCACAAGGCGGGGCTTCCGTCATCCCCGCGCCAGCGACCAGGGTCGTGGCAAAGAAGATAGGGGAGATCAAACCACTCCTGAACCCTTGGGTTCTTTGTAATGATGTTATTTGTTGAGTCGAGAATGGTATTGAACGAACCTGCCACTACTGGAATCAGCTTCTTTGCCGTCCGCCATGGTGGACGGCAAAGGCATGGATCACGGACGGCAAACATCTTTGCCGTCCGCTAGCGGACGGCAAACTGTCCGGATGAAAGCCTGCCAGCAAAGGCCTTCTTTGCCGTCCGCTTCTTAGAAACGGACGGCAAAGGGTTACGCCGTCCGCCATCCGAGGCCAGCAGACGGCAAAGAAAGCTAACGGCAGTGCAGTAAAGATAGGTCATAATCCCACCCGAGTATGTGTATATCGGGTTCGTTTTCCCATGCTCTGCTCCGGATCCGACGCAAAATTTCGGCAGCACCTCCCCGCTGTTCTCCTGATACACGTCTCGGCAATAAGCAGAGAGAATGTGTACCCAGAGAACAACAGGGAGGCACTGACGAAATTCTGCATCGGATCTGGAGCTGAGCATATGGGAAAACGAACCCAATCTACACATACTCGGGCTGTCCATGGATAACGTTGGACAATTCGAAAGAATCACGATTATAAATATGCAAATGCATGCATATTTATAGATGTAACCCTTTCGAACGGGAGACGCATAGTGGTTACGCATACTGATGATTGACACCTATAGCTAGCAAGTTTCATCGGCACGAAGACTGGAACACAGCGGGTTAGGGGGTCCTTGGCGTCGATGGAACCTTAAATAGCAAGTATCATCGGTGCGAGGTACATGTGGTGCTCGGCGTTGAACACTAGATCCACATTCCACAAGTGAAGCCGGCGCCCGGCGTCCCGCAACAATAGTTCTGGTGGCCGATGACGGTCGAACACCATCGCGAATTTGTCTGGCAGCCTCTGCGATGAGGATTAAAGCCAAGTTTTGAAATTTCAAACAACCAAACCGACTTGAGTCAGTTTGGGTGTTTCAAGTTTCAACACTTGCCTTTTAATCGTCATCACAGAGGCTGCCAGGCAAATTCGCGATGGTGTTTGACCGCCATTGACGCCGAGAACAGTTGCTTTGGGACGCCGGACATCGGCGTCACTTGTGGGGCATGGATGTAGTGTTCGACACCGACGGCCACATTTATCTCGCACCGACGATACTTGCTATTTAGGGTTCCATCGACACCGAGGAACCCCTAACCCACTCGTCCCCGGGCGCCCTCTTTTTTCCTTTCCTTCTTCTCTTCTTTTTCTTTTTCTTCTTCTTCTTCTTCTTCTTCTTCTTCTTCTTCTTCTCCTCCTCCTCTTCCTCCCTCCTCCTCCTCCTTCTACTCCTCTTCTTCTTCTAAACTAAAACTAAAACTAATCTAAAATAAACTAAACTAAAATAAACTAAAACTAAAACTAAAACTAAACTGAAAATAAAACTAAAACTAAAACTAAAACAGAAACTAAACTAGAAGAAACTAAAAAAACAAAACTAAAAAAAAGGGGGAAGAACAAACCTACAGTGGATCGCCGGTGGAGGGCGAGGTCGGCCGGTGGGGCGGGGCGGCGCAGGGGCCGCGGGGAGGAGGGCGGCAGCGGGGCGGGGCTGCGTAGGGCCGCGGGAGGGGTCCGGCACCGGACGGCCCGCGCAGGCCTCTCCGGTGACGGGCGCGGCGGGGCGGCGGGGCGACGGCGCGGGGGGGGGGGGGGGAGGGCTGGACGGCGGATGGGGCTGGGTCCGGGGGGCGTGGCTGGCGGGCGGCGGCGGCAGAGCGGCGGGGGAGGAGAGAGGCGGGCGCGTGGGAGGGAAACAGAGAAAGAGAGAGAGAGGGGAGACGGCTCGGCCCGTTAAGTGGGCCTTCTTTGCCGTCTGCTAGCAGACGGCAAAGAGGGCGGCCGTTTAGGGCTAGCCCACGTCTCCTCTTTGCCGTCCGCTGGCGGACGGCAAAGAACCTGACCTAGCCACGCTGTGCCCCGTGGTGCCCACCTGGCCCTTTGCCGTCTGCCTTCTAGCTCTTTGCCGTCAGCTGGCTGACGGCAAAGAAACACCGGACGGCAAATAGACTTTTTGCCATCTGCACTTTCTTTGCCATTCGCTTTGTGGAAGCGGACGGCTAAGAGGCTCTTTGCCGTTAGCTGGCGGACGGCAAAGAGGTGGCAGACGGCAAATTACCAGATTCCAGTAGTGTGCCATGCTAGCCGAGGTGATGACGTCGCACCGATCAATGAGTTGCTCCACCATGTCATCTTTCAGATTGGGGCAAGAATAATGGGGTCCTTTCTGGCCTGTTCCCTCCATGGAGAAGATGATCAAACAATGGCAAAAGGAAGGGTGAAGGCAAATGGAGGGAGGAAGAGCGTGCGACATCAGTTCCAAATTGAGAGGGAAAGGCGAAGAGGCGATGACCGATTGCCACGGTACAGGAAGAGGCTCCCCGGTCTACATAGACGTCCGTTCAGAATTTGTACAAAAGGACTCGCCGTTGTCTCACTGACATGTTGGAATGGGACCACATGTCATCGAAACATGGTGTGTCATTTCTCGTGCAAAATGCAATCTGGCCGCGTTGGACCGAGGTGCCGCATTATTTCTCGAATTTATTTTTTAATGGCGTGTCATTCAGTTTTGAAGCACGACTAACTGGTACTGTATGCAGAGAAAATATAAACTACTCTACCACTACTCCACCTCTAGTACTAGTATAAAAAAAGATATATAGGCTGGAGCTTCAGCGCTTGCTTGCTAAGGGCTGCCCACTTGCTTCTGACACTATCACCCTCTCTCCAGATCTAAAAAATACAGCGGTGCCCCTCTCTCTCCTTCCTCACCGGTGGTCACAGATCCGCCGGGGAAGAAAAGGACGTGCAGCATTGACGCACTCGTCGTCAGCGAGCGAGGTCAAGCACTTACGACAAGGCCGTCCTCTCAGACCTAGCGGCCGCGCGGGATGGCCTCCGTCCCCAAACTCGCTGCCGTAGTGTGTGCGGAGGATGACCACCACGAGCGAAGCCACTTCCCGTCGACCCTCAGGTATGCTACCTCTTTTTGAACCATACCCTTGTTCTATTGCCCCATCTGCCACGTCGCTGCATGTGGATCTTTTTCCACTCCACCATCTCCCCAATTTTCTATCCTCTGCTCTGCTGGTCACGCAGACGAAAATCTTAATTTTCACTATTAAAGGAAACCCTACTTCATGCAGACTAATCCATGTCTGGGTTGAATAAGGAATGGAAGGGAGAAAGTACTGTCGAAGAGACTATGCATCGAACCCGCATCTAGGTTGGAAAGGGGAAAATCAGTAGCTAAGGAACAAGTCTCGTGTCTCTTGGTTGAAAAAGGGTAGAAAGGCATGACAACACAATAGAGAATGACCAGGTCGATTGTTTTTTTGTCCTCACATAGGAAAAAGGTGGCTAAAGAGAACAAAAATGGGATGTAATCCACATATGCTGCCTGGATATTTGTTGCTATGGGCAACCATCCCTCCCTCACCACTCTATGCGACCGTGGAGGTACATCGTACTGGTGCGCCCACTATCCGAATGGGCCTCCCATGCTCTTATTGCCACTTTTTTGCTGTTAGTATAACTCCAGCAGTAAAGTCAAGCAATGCTACTGCTAAAGTGATGCCACATTTAACTAATGCCTCACTCAGTCTAATGCCACCGATAAATTTAAGCAATGCCATTTAATGTCACTGGATTATTTTAGGGTTATCTGTTGATTGTGGATGTATTAAAGATTTTTCAGCTAAGGCATTCTAATGTTGTTGCACAACCAGTATACCAATGATGAAACTTGTTACTACCTTCAGATTTTTGCACTGTTAATGCTTATAGATTACATACCTCACTTTCATGAGATAAGTCAATTTTTTTGTACAGTGTCACTAAAATGCCAAGGCGCTGATGTCATTTTATTTTGGTTAAACTGCACAAAAAATTATGAAGAGAAGAGGAAAGGTCAAGAGTGGGCATCTCCTCCTCCGGCTATTTTCTTGATTTGGTTGATCAAGTTTTTATATTTGATCGATTATCAAGATTGGGATAGCAATTTTTCAAGTCCCCTCGAGTTCGAAATGATATTTACCTTGAAGATCATGGTTTGCAAATTTTTTATACTGTCATTAGTTAATAATGCTAGTTACCTTCAGACTTTTGTATTTGGTTTAATGCTGTTGCACAGCTAGTATACCAATGCTGAAACTTTTTACCTTTACATTTTGTATTGTTAATGCTTACATAAATCTTCTAGTGCTAGCTTATGGAAATCTGTTCAGTAAAACCATTGTACTGTACCCCATACTAAAAAAACTACTCTACTATTGCACTAGCCACTGGATTAGTGTATATTTGTACTATTCGAATGGTGTTGCATTAGCGTATGGACATATATAAGGTGTGGCAAGCTTTCCCAGATATGTGCTCAAGAAAACTACTACCCGTTTTTCTAAATACTAGACGTTTGGGTACTTTAAATTGAACTGCGAAAACGTCTTATATTAAGGAACAGAGGGTGTAGAGTTCACTCAAATTATGCCGGTAAAGCTAGTCACACCTTTGTTAAAATTAATGTTCATTATGTTATCGGAGGAGGTCTGGATGTTTGTCTCTAATGCCTGTCGATCACATACCCGACATCATGATGTAATGGTAAGTCATTTCTTTTTGTACAGTGTCACTAAATTGTCAAGGTGGTGGTGGCATTTTATTTTAGTTGAACTGCACAAAATATGCTTAAAAGAAGAGGAAAGGTCAGGAATGGTTCATTTTTTAAGAAAATACTATGTATGCCTTCCTGACATCAGCCGTTGTTGCCTTATTTATTCCTTCGAACAGGTGGTTAGAAACAGTCTTGCTACCTTTTCCCATTAAGAAATTGGAATGCTTATATTTGTGAGTCTATGCTTCACCTAGTGCCACTTTTATAGTAATCACACTTTCAATATCTGTGCAAACAGGGATGCTCGATTTTAGTGGAACTGCACAAAAAGTCCAAATGGTTCAACATTAGGAGCATGTTTTCTTCCAAACCGTTATATCCAATTGGTGGCACTATGAGCTGTTCATTACGAAGGTACATGGTTTGCTACTATCTTGCTACTCTTTTTGTACTGTCATTAGATAGTAATATTAGTGGTTTGCATGTGAATATATTGGCAGGGTGGACCTACATTGGAGGTGCAGGACATGATTCAATGATTGGATGCTCAATTTCGGTTGTATCGATTTCACCTCTTCCATCACTGTGAACATGGATATCCTTGGTCTGATGAAGAATAGGCGTTATATTTCTGCTCTGTACCAGCAAATCAATTCAGTACGAAATTGTCCAGGGCAAAACATGACAATATCAAATTGTCCAGTGCAAAACATGACAGATGCTAAGCGGAAGAGACGTGTTTAAACCAAAAATACAAGATGGGGTATAGCGGCTTGATATTTGTGCAGACAGATGTCTGCCCGTTGCTATTTGGCAAACAAATAAAGTGACCTCAATTTTGGTGGAACTACACAAGAGAATAGTATAGTCACTGCATGCAGAGCCATTTGAAAATATTCACAGAAAGATTGGATAGTCACTTCATGGATTGCACAAAAGTAGCACTGTACTATTTATTGGCCAACACTAGCTGCTTCATTGCTTTTGTCTGATTATACAATGGGCATCATTTTGCCTAAGTTAAAGTTTGTATTATGAAAATAGTCTCGCCGTGTGATTGAGAGAAGACCAAATCATATTGCAGTGGATGTTCCTCCATCATGTGTGGTTCATTCTCATGGTTCCAGCTGTTGGTGAAACCACTTATGTTTGCAAGAGGAGTTGTAGACTTCACAAACAAATTTGTCTTTCACTCTGTACTGAATGTTGGCCCGGAGAAGCATCCATGTTAGTAGCAAGAACATATGTTTTTTCTAGATGTTTGCTTTTGGAGATACATATTTGTATATGATCTGTGAATCATTGAGATGCATTAACATGTTGATCTTATGTATGGGAATCATACTAGTTGGTTGTGAATTTGGGCTACTAATGTGAACATATTACAATGCCAGGCCTGTGAGTCTCGTGTGAACATTTCGAATGGATCGGCTCTTACTACTGTGCACAGCATGACCCTTATTTCTGTGTGCTCAGTGTTTACAAGTTACTAGCAGTTCCTTATTTCTGTTCGCTCAGTATTTACAAGTTACTCATCGATCACTAGCTAGCCTACTAATACGCTCCTGGCAGTTTGAGTTGAGACGCAAGATCCGAAGGTGGCAGTTTTTTGAATAAAAATGCCTACATCTGAAGAAACTGACATGCTGTTCTGAAGAAAATGCCATGCGAATCTGAAGAAACAGCCAGCAAAAATGTTCGCAAATGCCTTATCTCCCAGCGAACATTTATCAGCTATTGCGATCCTACACGTACAATATCCGACCGACTCGATCCTACGCGATTAACCAGCGGATCATGCATGTACCTCATCTGGATTAATCGAGCGCACTAGTTTGACCGTCATGCCGACGTGCGACCCAGCATGGATGGGACGCTCCACTGACGGGACAGGACGGCACGGCACAGTCATAATTTCAGTTTTTCTAGTTTTCCACGGCAAGCTGGCACGCTAAGCCATGCCTGCTTATGCATTGAATTTCGATGACCGCGATGACCATCGCGTTTCCCGTGACACGCTGGTTCACCTACCTTCCGCCTATAATTACTGGTTCCCGGCGTTCTCCGGTGGCACCATCACCCAACTCGCCCTATCCTCATAAGCCCCCACCGGCCCGACGTCGCTCGCCACTTGCCCTCGCTCTCGCCACATCCGTAATGCCCTCACCCGTCCGCAATAGGCGACGCCGGAGGCGGTCACCACTGGAACTAGTGTTCGGTTTTTCACCGGAAGGCAGACGGAGGGAGGAGGCATTCTATCGGTCTTTAGATGGCAATGCGGAGTATGAGGACTTGTTGGAGCGCGACCGTGATACGTCTCCATCGTATCTATAATTTTTGATTGTTTCATGCCAATATTATACAACTTTCACATATTTTGGCAATATTTTATATGATTTATTGGACAAACCTATTGATTCAGTGCCCAGTGCCAGTTCTTGATTGTTGCATGTTTTTTGTTTCACAGAAAATCCATATCAAACGAAGTCCAAACGCGATAAAAATTTAAGGAGAATTATTTTGGAATATCTGTGATTTTGGGGACTTGGAATCAACGCAAACGGGGGCCCACAGCCCCCACAAGACACCAGGGCGTGCCCAAGGGGCCAGGCGTGCCCTGGTGGGTTGTGCCCTCCTCGGATGTCGGTTGGAGCTCTACTTCGCACGCAAGGAAGCTTATATCCGGAAAAAAAATCGTGTTAAATCTCAACGTAATCGGAGTTACGGATCTCCGGGAATATAAGAAACGGTTTTCGGCCAGATCTGGGGAACGCGAAACAGAAGAGAACAGAGAGAGAGATCCAATCTTGGAGGGGCTCCCGCCCCTCCGCCGCCATGGAGGCCATGGACCAGAGGGGAAACTCTCCTCCCATCTAGGGGGGAGGCCAAGGAAGAAGAATAAGGAGGGGGGCTCTCTCCCCCTCTCTCCCAGTGGCGCCGGAGTGCCGCCGGGGCAAGGATCGTGATGGCGATCTACATCAACAATCTTGCTACCGTCAACACCAACTCTCTCCCCCTTTATGCAGCGGTGTAACACCTCTCTTCCCCGCTGTAATCTCTACTTAAACATGGTGCTCAACTCCATATATTATTTCCCAATGATCTATGGTTATCCTATGATGTTTGAGTAGATCCGTTTTGTCCTATGGGTTAATCATGATCTTGGTTGGAATGATTGTATTATTTTTTATGGTGCTGTCCTACGGTGCCCTCCATCTCACGCAAACGTGAGGGACCTCCGCTGTAGGGTGTTGCAATATGTTCATGATTCGCTTATGGTGGGTTGCGAGAGTGACAGAAGCTTAAACCCGAGTAAGTGGGTTGTTGTGTATGGGATAAAGAGGACTTGATACTTAATGCTGTGGTTGGGTTTCACGACCTTAATGATCTTTAGTAGTTGCGGATGCTTCCTAGGGGTCCAATCATAAGTGCATATGATCCAAGTAGAGAAAGTATGTTAGCTCATGCCTCTCCCTCATATAAAATTACAAGAATGATTACCGGTACTTGTTATCGATTGCCTAGGGGCAAATGACTTTCTTGTTGACAAAAGCTATCTACTTTTATTACCTTGCAATTTATTCGTAGTTTCATTCTCGCAAAGTACTCATAGTTTTATTCTTGCAAAATAGTTTCATACTTGTTTTAGGTCAAGCAAACGTCAAGCGTGCGTAGAGTTGTATCGGTGGTCGATAGAACTTGAGGGAATATTTGTTCTACCTTTAGCTCCTTGTTGGGTTCGACACTCTTATTTATCGAAGAAGGCTACAAACGATCCCCTATACTTGTGGGTTGTCAAGACTTTTTTCTGGCACCGTTGCCGGGGAGCAATAGCGTGGGGTGAATATTCTCATATGTGCTTGTTTGCTTTATCACTAAGTAGTTTTTATTTCCTAGTCTAAGTTGTTCTCTATCTTTAGTTATGGATATGGAACATGAAACACCAAAAAAATTAGTTGTACTTGCTACTCATGGAGATGGGGAACCTCCTAAAACCCTCGATGCTCGTTATGTGAAAAATATTATGCAATACTTTGATAATCCTGAGAAAACCCCGTTCAACTTGATAATGGGAGACACGTTGGATCAACGTGAATACTTTAGGGATTATCGCTTGACACAAAATGGGAAATTATTATGGGATCAAATTGATATGTTGCATTGGTATGCTTGGAATTTATGACAAACATATGATTATACTTGTTGCTCTAGGATGAACGCTCCACACCTTCCCTTTACATGCAAATTTAATGATAATGAAACCTTGGCTTCTTATGCCAATGGTAGATATGATTATTATGATGTGGAACGAATAGAAGATTTTTTTGCTTTTAAGGGTGCTTATGAAATTGAGAGCTTTTGATGATGATGTTTATAGAACTGAAAATTTTGCCATCCTTAAATATTGCTATGAAAATTATAAATACAATTCCGATATTGATATATTTATTGAGAAAGTCTCCGCTATCCAAGAAGAGACTAATATTTTGTAGGAGTCTATGGAAGAAGAAATTGATGAAACTGTGAGCTCATTGGATGAAAAAGATGATAAGGAGAGCGAAGAACAAAAGGAGGAAGAGCGGATTAGCTACCCGTGCCCACCTTCTAATGAGAGTAACTCTTCGACTCACACATTATTTAATTTCCCTTCATGCTTACCGAAGGATGAATGCTATGATAATTGCTATGATCCCGTTGATTCTTTTGAAATATCCCTTTTTGATGAACTTGATGCTTGCTATGCTTGTGGCCTTGATGCCAATATGAATTATGCTTACGGAGATGAACTTGCTATTGTTCCTTATGTTAAGAATGAAATTGTTGCTATGGCACCCACACATGATAGTCCTATTATCTTTTTGAATTCTCCCAACTACACTATATCAGAGAAGTTTGCACCTATTAAGGATTATATTGATGGGTTGCCTTTTACCGTTGCGCATGATAATTTTGATGAATATAATATGCATGTGCTTGCTACTCCTACTTGCAATTATTATGAAAGAGGAACTATATCTCCACCTCTCTATGTTTCCAACACGATTAAATTGCAAGAAACTGCTTATGCTATGTATTGGCCTCTACTTGATGTGCATGAATTGTTCTTGTATGACATGCCAATGCATAGGAAGAGAGTTAGATTTCGTCATTGCATGATATGTGTTGCTTTGTGCTCACTACTAAATGCCAAATCATTGTTAATTAAAATTGGCTTTGATATATCTTGGGATCCGGGTGGATTCATTACTTGAGCACTTTATGCCTAGCTTAATGGCTTTAAAGAAAGCGCTGCCAGGGAGACAACCCGGAAGTTTTAGAGAGTTATTTATTTCTGTTGAGTGCTTTTATAAAGTTTAAAAACAAAAAAATATAGAGAGGAACTTAAAACTTCACAAAAAGAAAAGTGAAAGTGAGAGGGACGAGCATTGTGAAAGTAGGAGCTAGCCTTGAACTTTTTCATGCCCATGGAAACTTTGTGAATTTTAATTACAGAAAATTTTCAACAAAAATAATTACCCCCTTGTACAAATCCATTGTTTTATAAAAATAATGTGCCAAGATTTGCCTTTAGGATGATTAGATTGCTTGTTGGTATGTGCGGTGCAAAAACAGAAACTTTGGCTGTAGAGCGCGATTTTACATTTTTTACTGGAAAGTCAAAAGTTTCTGAATTTTTTTGCATAGTATTGCTATACAAATTTTTTATTTTTCCTAATTTTTCAGGATTTTTGGCGGACAGAAGTATGGTAGGTGTTCAGATTGCTACAGACTGTCCTGTTTAAGACAGATTCTGTTTTTGATGCATTGTTTTGCTTATTTTGATGAAACTATCGATTTTTATCGGTGGTATAAGCCATGGAAAAGTTATAATGCAAAAATAAAATATGAATTGGTTTCCAACAGTACTTAGAGTAGTGATTTGCATAATTATACTAACGGATCTTACCGAGGTTTCTATTGAGTTTTGTGTGGATGAAGTGATCGAAGATCGAGGAGGTCCCGATATGAGAAGAAGGAGGAGAGGCAAGAGCTCAAGCTTGGGGATGCCCAAGGCACCCAAGTAAATATTCAAGGAGACTCAAGCGTCTAAGCTTGGGGATGCCCTGGAAGGTATCCCATCTTTCTTCAACAAGTATCGGTATGTTTTCATCTTTGTTTCGTTCATGTGATATGTGTGAATCTTGGAGCATCTTTTGTGTTTATTTTTCATTTTTTTTCTTTTATGCACCATGATGGTATTAGATAGTCCATGGTTGATTTATAGAATGCTCATTACACTTCACTTATATCTTTTGAGTATGGCTTTATAGAATGCTTCATGTGCTTCATTTATATCATTTGAAGTTTGGATTGCCTGTTTCTCTTCACATAGAAAACCGTTATTTGTAGAATGCTCTTTTGCTTCACTTATATTTATTAGAGCATGGTATTTTGTAGAAAGAATTAAACTCTCTTGCTTCACTTATATCAATTTAGGTAGTCAACGGGAATTGGTCAATTGCATGGTTAGTCATAAAATCCTACATAAAACATATGGATCACTGAATATGATATGCTTGATTCCTTGCAATAGTTTTGCGATTTAGAGATGGTAATGTGTGGGAGGTACTAGTAAATGGTTGTGGTTAGTAGGAATATTGGTGTTAAGGTTTGTGATTCCCGAAGCATGCACGTATAGTCTCTCGTTATGCTATGAAGTTGGAGCATGATTTATTATTGATTGTCATCCTTATGGGTGGCGGTCGGGGACGAGCGATGGTCTTTCCTACCAATCTATCCCCCTAGGGGCATGCATAGTAGTACTTTGCTTCGAGGGCTAATAAACTTTTGCAATAAGTATATGAGTTCTTTATGACTAATGTGAGTCCATGGATTATACGCACTCTTACCTTTCCACAATTTGCTAGCCTCTACGGTACCGTGCATTGCCCTTTCTCACCTCGAGATGTGGTGCAAACTTCGCAGGTGCATCCAAACCCCGTGATATGATACGCTCTATCACACATAGGCCTTATTATATCTTCCTCAAAACAGCCACCATACCAACCTACTATGGCCTTTCCATAGCCATTCTGAGATATATTGCCATGCAACTTCCACCACTTCTGTTTTGATGACTTGAGCATTCATTGTCATATTGCTTTGCATGATCGTAAGATAGCTAGCATGATATTTTCATGGCTTGTCCGTTTTTTGATATCGTTGTTATGCTAGATCATTGCACATCCTGGTACACTGTCAGAGGCATTCATATAGAGTCATACTTTGTTCTAGGTATCGAGTTGTAATTTTTATTTCTTTTGAGTTATAAGTAAATAGAAGTGTGATGATCATCATTATTCATTATTAGAGAATGTCCCAGTGAGGAAAGGATGATGGAGACTATGATTCCCCCACAAGTCGGGATGAGACTCCGGACAATGAGAGAGAAAAAAGAAAAGAAAAAAAAGAAAAAAAAGAAAAAAGAAGAAAAAAAGAAGAAAAAAAAAGAAAAAAGAGAGAGAGAAGGGGCATTGCTACTATCTTTTACCACACTTGTGCTTCAAAGTAGCACCATGTTTTTCATGTAGAGAGTCTCCTTTGTAGTCAATTTCATATACTAGTGGGAATTTTTCATTATAGAACTTGGCTTGTATATTCCGATGATGGGCTTCCTCAAATGCCCGAGGTCTTCATGAGCAAGAAAGTTGGATGCACACCCACTTAGTTTTCATATTGAGCTTTCATACACTTATAGCTCTTAGTGCATCCGTTGCATGCCAATCCCTACTCCTCACATTGATATCAATTGATGGGCATCTCCATAGCTCGTTGGTTAGCTGCGTCGATGTGAGACTTTCTTACATTTTTGTCTTCTCTATATTTACCCCTATCATCATACCCTATTCCACCCATAGTGCTATATCCATGGCTTGCACTCATTTATTGCGTGAGGGTTGAAAAAGCTGAAGCGTGTTAAAAAGTATAAACCAATTGCTCGGCTTGTCATCGGGGTTGTGCATGATAAATACTTTGTGTTAAGAAGACAGAGCATGACAAGACTGTATGATTTTGTAGGGATAGCTTTTTTTAGCATTGATATTTTGAAAGACACGATTGTTTGTTGGGATGCCTGAGTATTAATGTCTTTATGTCAAATTATAGACTATTGCTTTGAATCACTTATGTCTTAATATTCATGCCATGATTAGACATATGATCAAGATTATGTTACGTAGCATTCCACATCAAAAATTATCTTTTTTATTATTTACCTACTCGAGGATGAGAAGGAATTAAGCTTGGGGATGCTGATACGTCTTCGTCGTATCTATAATTTTTTATTGTTTCATGCCAATATTATACAACTTTCACATATTTTTGGCAACATTTTTTATGATTTACTCGACTAACCTATTGATTCAGTGCCCAGTGCCAGTTCCTGTTTGTTGCATGTTTTTTGTTTCACAGAAAATCAATATCAAACGAAGTCCAAACACGATAAAAATTTACGGACAATTATTTTCGAATATATGTGATTTTTGGGACATGGAATCAACGCAAACGGGGGCCCACAGCCCACACAAGACACTAGGGCGCGGCCCAGGGGCCAGGTGCGCCAAGGTGGGTTGTGCCCTCCTCGGATGTTTGTTGGAGCTCTACTTCGGGTGCAAGGAAGCTTATATCCGGAAAAAAATCGTGTTAAAATCTCAGCGCAATCGGAGTTACGGATCTCCGGGAATATAAGAAACGGTTTTTGGCCAGATCTGGGGAACGCAAAACAGAAGAGAACAGGGTCGGAGATCCAATCTCGGAGGGGCTCCCGCCCCTCCGCCGCCATGGAGGCCATAGACCAAAGGGGGAACTCTCCTCCCACCTAGGGGGGAGGCCAAGGAAGAAGAAGAAGGAGGGGGGCTCTCTCCCCCTCTCTCCTAGTGGCGCCGGGGCAAGGATCGTGACGGCGATCTACATCAACAATCTTGCTACCGTCAACACCAACTCTCTCCCCCTCTATGCAGCGGTGTAACACCTCTCTTCCTCGCTGTAATCTCTACTTAAACAAGGTGCTCAACTCAATATATTATTTCCCAATGATCTATGGTTATCCTATGATGTTTGAGTAGATCCGTTTTGTCCTATGGGTTAATCGTGATCTTGGTTGATATGATTGTATATTTTATTTATAGTGCTGTCCTACAGTGTCCTCTGTCTCGCGCAAACGTGAGGGACCCCCGCTGTAGGGTGTTGCAATATGTTTGTGATTCACTTATGGTGGGTTGCGAGAGTGACAGAAGCTTAAACCCGAGTAAGTGGGTTGTTGCGTATGGGATAAAGAGGACTTGATACTTAATGTTATGGTTGGGTTTCACGACCTTAATGATCTTTAGTAGTTGCAGATGCTTGCTAAGGGTCCAATCATAAGTGCATATGATCGAAGTAGAGAAAGTATGTTAGCTCATGCCTCTCCCTCATATAAAATTACAAGAATGATTACCGGTACTTGTTATCGATTGCCTAGGGGCAAATGACTTTCTTGTTGACAAAAGCTATCTACTTTTATTACCTTGCAATTTATTCATAGTTTTATTCTCGCAAAGTACTCATAGTTTTATTCTTGCAAAATAGTTTCATACTTGT
Organism: Thinopyrum elongatum; assembly: GCA_011799875.1. Lineage (NCBI taxonomy): Eukaryota > Viridiplantae > Streptophyta > Magnoliopsida > Poales > Poaceae > Thinopyrum > Thinopyrum elongatum. Next base: position 51,833,837 of record CM022299.1, on the reverse strand, counting down.
TTTAGGTAAAGCAAACGTCAAGCGTGCGTAGAGTTGTATCGGTGGTCTTTAGAACTTGAGGGAATATTTGTTCTACCTTTAGCTCCTCATTGCGTTTGACACTCTTATTTATCGAAGAAGGCTACAAATGATCCCCTATACTTGTGGGTTATCAGACCTCCTGGCGGAGGAGCAGCATCTCGCCGATTTGCGCCGCTAGCGAGGCATGGAGCAGCAGCGCACCGACGCTCTGAGTCGCGAGCAGAGCGCCCGCAACTGGGCCAACTACGTGGAGGCCGGCGCCCGGCAAATAGCCCTGGAGGCTGTCGGGCATGCACGCGTTCTCGACGCCGAATTTTACTACCAACTCGTCAAGTGGGTTTCCCGCTTAGAAGCCGAAACTTCGGTGGACCACGCCTTCATGGAAAGGGCCAACGCGCGCGAGCAACGTGCCCTATCGCACCTCTGGCAAGTCTGAGGCGAGGAGGAGGACGTCGGTGCCGGCGTTTAGCATGTACCGCACATGGCTGCCGGCATCGTCTAGTTAGCTAAGAGTAAGTTAGTACTTGTACACTACTAGAGTATTAGTGGGAGTAGATAGTTAACCTGGCTATGATGGTTGTAACCATGGAAGTTCAGTACTCTATATCTGGATCAGACCTGTTACTTCGCTTTGAATGTTGAACTTTCCGTTTGAACGTATGGAATGGGCTGTTATTTTTTTAAATGGGTTGTATTTGTCCGCCACGGGTTTAGAGGCTGACTTGTGGGCCTACTAGGTTGACGCGTACACAATCAAGAGATGATTGTACGTGGAGAGGATGACTGCAGGGACCCACCAGTGTTATGGCAGTACGCAAGCAAGTGCCTCCTTATTTCAAACCAAAAAAATGGTTCCTCCTAATGGATTTCTGACATCTGGGTCCCATGCCATTTTCAACGTAGTCAATAAACAAGAGAATTGCACAATGAGCGGCTGACACCAGGGACCCAGCAGCTCGGCCAGTTCTTTTTGTTTTTGAGACGGAAGCAGGGTGTCAACTAGGCTATGCGGGGCACTCTGGCCTGTCTAGCCATCCTTTTATTTTATGTTTACCACAAGACCAGCCCAGTAGTTTTTTTTTCTTTCTGAAAATTGCTAGCCCAGTTTTTTTGTTCTTTTGCAGAATACCCAACCGAGGCCTACTTGCTTTGTCAGCCCTGCTGGGCTGCAAATCTTTCAAGACGAGGAGAGTTTCATTTGGCATGCCCAGAAAATGGGCTATCAGTAATGAGAAATGGGTTGTACATTTTTAAAACACATCAAACCGGCAATTATTTTGAAATTTATTTTTTTTCATTTCAAGATTTTAAATTCCATTGATTTTTATGCGTGGACAATTATTTGGATTTTATATTGATATAAATTTATTTTTTAAATTAGTTTGAACATGACTCAAAATTTTGGGATTAAAAACAGTTGGGACCGCACCGAAATATCCAAAATTTTCGTATAATTTTTTAACCGTGGCCACAATATAGGCTATAATGCTAACAAAAAGAATATGGGCTCCAAAAAAATCCTTAAGAATTAGCAAATGGGCTGTAAATTATTAGAAATAAAGGAAGATGGGTTGTATGTTGTTTTCCACACATTTGAGGCTGACTGTTGGACGTCCATCCAACGGCCGTCGTGATTCTTCACTCTTTGCTCTTCCTGCTCCAGCCGCTCAAACAAGCGCCAGAGGGACTTCCTGCTCCCTCCTCCCGCGGCCAGCTATGCTGCCGTGCAGGCCTCACCGTGCCACTGTACTCCCATCGCTGGCCTAGCCATCCCTGTACTCACCCAGACCTCCTGTTATTCTCCGGCGACGGCAGCCTCACACTGCAGCTGAAGCAATAAACCCCCGTTCTCCTCTCCGTGTGGGAAACAACTGCCGAGTCTTCCCCGGCTCCTGGTCATTCGGTTCCTAGGCCTCGCTGTCATCCCCGCCTTGGTGCTCTCGACACGGCGTAGTCAACATGGTCAAGGAACGACTTTCATCGGAAGAGGACTGTACGTGGAGAGGCTGACAGCTGGGTCGACGGCCGCAGCAAGGAAGTGCCTCCTTATTAGGCGCACAATAATGATTCCTCCACCTGACAGAGGAGACCCACGGAAGGGCCTCTATATTTCGCAAAAAAAACATTCCCCCCGCTGACAGCTCGGACCCACCAGCTATATCTTCGAACGCAAGGAAGTGCCTCCTTATTACGCACAAAAAAAAGAATATGCCAGCTGCTAGGTGGGACCCACCATATTTGAAGGCTGACTTGTGGGCCTACTAAGTTGACGCAGACACAGGGCTTTGTCAACTTAGTCAATATAAATGATTCTAGCTATGGTGACCGTATGATGTCCATCCAACTGCTGTCGTGCTTCTTTAACCTCTGGTCTTCTTGCTCCAGTCGCCCAAACCATAGCGGGCGTGCCGCCTGCTCCTGCCTCCCGTGGCCAGCTGTGCTGCCGCGCAGGCCTCACCGCCCCACCGTACTACCATCGCTGGCCTGGCCATCCCTGTACACACCCAGACCTCCTGTTATTCTCCGGCAACGGCAGCCTTACACTGCAGCCGAAGTAGTGAACCCTCGTACTCCTTTCCACGTGGGCATCCATTGTCGCGTCTTCCCTGGCTCCGTGTCGTCCCCTTCCTAGGCCTCGTTGTCGTCCACCGCCTTGGTGCTCTCGGCGCGGTGTGGTCAACGAGGTCAAGGAACGACTTCCATCGGAAGAGGACTGTACGTGGAAAGGCTGATAGGTGGGTCCACGACTACAGCAAGGACCCACCAGACAGTTGGGACCCACCGGAAGGGACTCTGTATTTTGCGAAAAAAACGTTTCCCCCTGACAGCTGGGAACCACCAGCTACATCTTCGCACGCAAGGAAGTGCGTCCATACTACATGCAAAAAAAAATGATTATTCCCCCTGACAGCTGGGACCCACCAGCTATGTCTTCGCACGCAAGGAAGTGCGTCCTTATCCTCCCTGACAGCTGGGACCCACCCGGTCGAAGCGTATGTAGCGTTGTCGCGAATGTGTACGTACATACTGGTTGATCGGTCACTTTGCAGCGATGAACTATGGCCGAGTAAGGAGCGGCACGTGTCGTAGTAGAGGCGCGGACGTAGCATGTCACGCAATCCCGTCTATATCGTATACACGTACGTATAGCCATGTTGCAAGAAAGTAAATATGGCTACGTACGTACATATGGGCGGGGTCTCGAACAAGTACAACGATGTCGTCCTGTTCATCGGCAGCCAACCGGCTGGGTCGCAACGGAGGAAACAGCGTCGTGTTCATCGGGAGGTAATGGAATACGTCGTGTTCATTGGGAGCCAACTGGTTTGGACGGAACAGCCGAAACGAGGCCTGGCGTACCGCAGAACAGAGGAAATGGGCCTTCTGTTCGACCGCGTATGGTCGAAACGGGGTCCTATTCATCGGGAAGGGTCTGGCGTACTGCAAAACGGAGGAAACGGACTTGTGTTGGAGAGTCTACGGTCGAAACAGGGTCCTGTAGATCGGGAGGGGTGTGGCGTACCACAAAACGGAGGAAATGGACTAGTGTTGGAGCGCCTACGGTAGAAATAGGGTCTTGTTCATCCACCATCTACTGCCTCGCTCCAGCCTCCACGGCTACTGTTCATCCAGCCTCCACCGGATGCTGTTCATAGAGCTTCCACGGGGTCCTGTTCATCCACCCCAACCGGCTGGGGTGCGGCAGCCTCCTCGGGGTCCTGTTCATCCAGTGGCAACGACCTACTACCACGGGGTCCTGTTCATCCAACCCCCACCGGGAACTATTCATCCATAGCCAACCAACCGGCTCGACTCGCCACGTCTCGACTCGTTCTACGTACCGCGTGCATGGTAGCAACGGTCACTGTTCATCGAGAGGCAACCAACACCGGTTGGCTAGCTACGTCTCGCACGGGGGCTCGATCGGCTTCAGTGTAAGCAGTAGCAGTGATCGATCGCTCGGTTCAGTTAGCAGCAGCAGCGAAGGAATCACTGGGGTTCAGTCAGCAATGAATGAATCGCTCGGGTTCAGTTAACAGCCAAGGATCGATCGCTCTGGTTCAGTAACATGCAATCGCTCGGGTTCAGTTAGCCAACGCCCCACACACACGCGCGTACACGAGAGAAACGCGCAAACCTCCGTGCATCGCTCGGCCCCGACCACCCACTGTAACCGGGAACTCGCCGATATTTTCCTCACCCTCGCTTCTACCACGATTTTTCCGTCATGGACAGCCCAAAGAATGTCATGCAGCTGCGTCTCCGGCCCGCCCAGGACAAAAAGCCCATTTTCTGTCATGATTTTTTGTCATAGAAGTAGGAGCCCACCACATCTATGATGATACTGGGTTTTGTCACAATTATCGTCATAGAAGTGTCATAAGCATGTCAGGAAAAAAATTCGTTCGGCCCAAAATGTCACGGATGTGTCTTTTTTTTGTAGTGTAGCACCATGATCTTCATGATAGAGAGTCTCCTATGTTATCACTTTCATATACTAGTGGGAATTTTTCATTATAGAACTTTTCTTGTATATTCCAATGATGGGCTTCCTCAAATTGCCCTAGGTCTTCGTGAGCAAGCAAGTTGGATGCACACCCACTTAGTTTCTTTTTGAGCTTTCATAAACTTATAGCCCTAGTGCATCCGTTGCATGGCAATCCGTACTCACTCACATTGATATCTATTGATGGGCATCTCCATAGCCCGTTGATACGCCTAGTGGATGTGAGACTATCTCCTTCTTTTTGTCTTCTCCACAACCACCATATTCTATTCCACCTATAGTGCTATGTCCATGGCTCATGCTCATGTATTGCGTGAAAGTTGAAAAGGTTTGGTAACATCAAAAGTATGAAACAATTGCTTGTCTTGTTATCAGGGTTGTGCATGATTTGAATACTTTGTGTAACGAAGATGGAGCATAGCCAGACTATATGATTTTGTCGGGATAACTTTCTTTGGCCATGTTATTTTTAGAAGACATGATTACTTTATTAGTATGCTTGAAGTATTATTGTTTTTATGTCAATATTAAACTTTTGTTTTGAATCTTATGGATCTAAACATTCATGCCACAATAAAGAAAATTACATGGATAAATATGTTAGGTAGCATTCCACATCAAAAATTCTGTTTTTATCATTTACCTACTCGAAGACGAGCAGGAATTAAGCTTGGGAATGCTTGATACGTCTCCAACGTATCTATAATTTTTTTATTGTTCCATGCTATTATATTATCTGTTTTGGATGTTTTATATGCATTAATATGCTATTTTATATTATTTTTGGGACTAACTTATTAATCTACAGCCCAGTGCCAGTTTTTGTCTTTTCCTTGTTTTTGAGCTTTGCAGAAAAGGAATACCAAACAGAGTCCAAACAGATTTTTCTTGGACCAAACACCCAGGGGACTTGAAGTGCAAGTCAGAAGAGCCACGAGGCGGCGGCAAGGGTGGAGGGCACGCCCTAGGGGTGGGGGGGCCTCTACCTTGTGGGCCCCTCGGTGACTCCTTGACCTAGATCTTCCTCCTATATATTCACATATATTCCAGTAGCATCCACGAAAACACTTTTCCACCACCGCAACCTTCTGTTCCCGTGAGATCCCATCTTGGGGCCTTTTCCGGCATCCTGCCAGAGATCACGGAGGGCTTCTACATCAACCCTATTGCCCTTCCGATGAAGCGTGAGTAGTTTACCACAGACCTACGGGTCCATAGCTAGTAGCTAGATGGCTTCTTCTCTCTCTTTGATTCTCAATACCATGTTCCCCTCGATGTTCTTGGAGATCTATCCGATGTAAACTTCTTTTGCGGTGTGTTTGTTGAGATCCGATGAATTGTGGATTTATGATCAGCTTATCTATGAATATTATTTGAATCTTCTCTGAATTCTTTTATGCATGATTTGATACCTTTGTATTTCTCTTCGAATTATCGGTTTGGTTTGGCCAACTAGATTGGTTTTTCTTGCAATGGGAGAGGTGCTTAGCTTTGGGTTCAATCTTGCGAGATTTCACCCAGTGACAAAGTAGGGGTAGCGAGACACGTATTGCATTGTTGCCATCATGGATAAAAAGATGGGGTTTTCATCATATTGCTTGAGTTTATTCCTCTACATCATGTCATCTTACTTAAGGCATTACTCCATTCTTTATGAACTTAATACTCTAGATGCATGCTGGATAGCGGTCGATGTGTGGAGTAATAGTAGTAGATGCAGGCAGGAGTCGGTCTACTTGACACGGACATGATGCCTATATGCATAATCATTGCCTTGGATATCGTCATAACTTTGCGCTTTTCTATCAATTGCTCGACAGTAATTTGTTCACCCACCGTATTATTTGCCTTCATGAGAGAAGCCTCTAGCGAAATCTATGGCCCCCGGGTCTATTTTCTATCATATTAGTTTCCGATCTACTATTTTGCAATCTTTTGTTTTCAGATCTATATACGAAAAAACCCAAAAATATTTTATCTTTTATTTATCTATCTCTATAAGATCTCACCTTTGCAAGTGACCGTGAAGGGATTGACAACCCCTTTATCGCGTTGGGTGCAAGTGTTTGATTGTTTATGCATGTATTGGTGATTTGCACGTTCTTCTCCTACTGGATTGATACCTTGGTTCCTAACTGAGGGAAATACTTACCTCTACTATGTTGCATCACCCTTTCCTCTTCAAGCGAAAAACCAACGCAAGCTCAAGAAGTAGCACCCTCCGACACTGCCTCCGTCGCCACCTCCCCTGCCCCCTGTTGTCCTCCTGCCGCTCCGCTGCTGCCTCCATTCGGTGAGCTCCCCCGCCACCCATCACTCGCCGGAGTTGTTACCGCCGCCGCTGTTGTGCTGCCGCCATTGGCCGCCGTTCTTTAGGGCTTTTTTATAGATAGATAGACAAATGTTAAAATTTTAGTATGTTTAGTGCAATTTTAGTAGATAGATAGACAATTTTTGTTGCTTGGTTCATGGAGAAAGTAATTTTCCACATTCCCCTATTAAATACCTAGTTCAACATTTATTAGTTAACCGAACTAATGCACCCAGCAATTTCAATTAAACTTGTAGGGAAAAGATCCGAACATATCTATGGATGACGAATTGAGATGGGTTTCCATGGGTTTTGACCATGCCGACATGACATGTAAAAAGTATGATGTGAATGGGTATCGCTTCCATACAGTGGAGCACCAGAACAGCCCGCCTGATCCCAAAACTATAAATACCGGAGTGTACACCCCCGGTCAAAATTGAGTAGACTACTACGGAAGGGTACAAAATATATACAAGCTTACCTTCCGCAAAGGGCGTGAAACCCTAAGTCTGCCTGTGTTCAAATGCCGATGGTTCGACCCGCGGGAGGGGCAGAGACATACGCCTTCCATTGGTTTGGTCGAAGTTAAACCATCAACCCTCTATGCCGGAGCCGATCTCTTCATGCGGCTACCCAAGCTACACAAGTTTATTATCTGCCTTACCCATGCCAGAAATAGTACCTAAAGGGTTGGGAAGTTGTGTTCAAGGTGTCTCCACATGGTAAGCTACCGGACCCGAACGAAGACGATTACTACAACATTAACCCCATGACATACGAGGGAGTGTTCTATCAAGAGCAACCTGATGTTGATGTGGTCAGAAAAGATGATGCTAGACCATTGGGTGATGATGATGTGGATCCAAACGATGATGATGCATGGAATGATGGTGAGACCATTGTTAATGAAAATGACATACTTATGCTAGAAAAGTTAAATGAAGACGCTGACGACGAGGAAGCGCCTCCACCTCCGTCAGACAATGAAGATGATATGCATGATAGTGATGATGACACCCAGCGAGAACTCGGTTACAATAGTGGTGATTTGTATGGGTTCTAGCAGATGTACGTTTCATGTCTTTTTTTCTATGGTTTAGGAATATGCCTTTTTATGCTGATTTATTAATGTGTTTTTTATTCCTTATTATTATGCTTTTTTCTTCATTATTAATGTACTAATTGTTTGTTCTCTTTTCAATGCAGATTTGTGGAACATGGGCAAGGGGAAGGCAGACGGCACGGGTTTCCTACGCAAGGTCATCAGCATGGCTAGTCGGAGTGGTCGACCATGTACACTTACCCCCGGACTACTTGAGGATGACTCCTCACAGGGAGGTCAAGGGAGAGGTGCCCCTAGAGGAGGAGGGGGTGGGGGAGAGCCCCTAGAGGGTGAGGGGGTGGGGGCAGAGCCACTAGAGGGGGTCGCGGCCAGAAAGAGCGCACCCTCACCAACTTAGGGGTGTTGTCTTCGAGGCCCTCCTCTAGTGAGGTACCCTCTGCCGAGGAGGAGGAGGACGAGGAGGAGGAGGAGGTTCGCAAGAGAGGAGGAGGAGGAGGAGAGAGGTTCGGGAGGGGCGAGAGGAGGAGAGGTTGGGGGAGTGGACGAGGAGGAGGAGGAGGAGGCAGGCGAGGAGGATGGTGGTGGCGGGGATGATGGTGCTGGCGGGGAGGGGGTTGGCAACAAGAATGGGTGGTTGCACAGTAAAGCAAAGCTCCCTACCCAGCTTCCTGCTACCAAGGAGCAGAAGTGGCTCATTGAGCCCACAGGGAAAGAGTAAGTGCTACCTAATTATAATTTAATTCTTTTGCTTGTCACATGCTTATATTTTCATTATTTTGCTGGTACACATGCTAATATTTTCATTCTTTACATCTTTTGCAGCAACTGGAGATATCCTAAAGGGGCCCGTCTTCCCAACGGCCTCATCACCGTCTTGCTTAAGACACATTGGCTGGGGCTGTACTGTCCGAATCCAGTCAGGCACCCGGAGCGCCGGGTTTTGGCCACGAGCTGGGACCACTAGGAACCCCCCCCCCCCACGCGGACTATGAGACCCATGCTAAGGCTGTGATCACAAATTTTTGGGTGAGTTCTCTTCAGAAGCACAAGTCCATTCTGGTTTCATGAATGATTTAACTCATGGCTTCTTCCATTCTGGTTTCATGAATGATTGTAGAAATTCTATTGAGTTCTTCAGGAGCACAAGGCCACTGCCGACGAGATCATGCTGCGCCAAGCGAAGAAGAAGGCCCGCCAGATGCAGTATGAGGTGTGCTGGGTGGCCATCTCGCAATACTATCACGACGCTCTTAGCATGAAGATGACCAAGGAAGAAGCGCGAAGGGAGAACCTTACCTTGCAGAGGGATGAGTACTTGGCGGTAAGTATAAAAGAATTTTTTTCATTCCGACGTTTGTGGTAAATTTCATCGTTTTGTGTTGACATGCCATTATGCTTTCATTATGTAGGTTTGTCCAAATTGGTGTTTTGGAAAAGACGAGGGATGGGCAGCATTGGTGGTTCTATGGCTCGGTCAGGATGGAGACTGGGCGGCTAAGAGCATGAAAAACAGGGCTAACTGAGGGAAACCGGAACCACTTTCTTCACAAGATACTTCAGGTATATCTATGTACGTTAAACATTCTTCTTCTTCTATTTACCGTCACTTTCTTATGTATGACTAACCTCTATTGGTGGTGCAGGAGGAGAAACTGAAGCGGCCGCTCTCACACATGGAGGCGTGGGAGATCGCCCATCACTACAAAAAAAATTAACTTTTGTGATGATACGTGTTTGTCACAGTAGGTCACATTTTCTGTCATGCATGTACATCCATGACAATTTTATGACAGAATCAAGATAGTCATACATGTGCTGTCGTAGAAATGTTGCATGACAATACCAAAATTATCATCACGGAAGTGTCCACTTCCATGACGATAAATGGCGCGTCATGGAAGTGTTTTCGTCAAGGGTAACCGACACATCGCATCCATCATAACGAGTCGCCGTAAAGCTATCGGGTTCTGGTTTGGATCAGATAACCCGTTAACAACCCCGACTAATGGGGATTTTTCACGTGTAAAATTCTCATTCGCCGGAGGATCCATGTGTCGGCTCAGCGTTGGGACAGATGTCATCCACTCATTGTACGGGAGGCGCCTATGATATGTTGGCACATGGCAAGGCCGAACAGTGGCCCATTTAGGTGAAAGAGGCCGACCCAATCAAAATTAGCAGGCCGGCCCATATACGGCCTACTTGTGTCTGGTCCATTTAAGCCCACGGCCCATACGAGATGTGCCAATTCGGCCCGTCAACTGCCCGTTAACTATTTGACACCATTGCAGCCCATCGTCAGTTTGAGCCCGTTAACAGCCCGCTATATATTTGGGCTCAATATCGGCCCCATGTGGTTTCGGCCTGTTAACAGCCCATTCAAGGGATGGGTCAATTTTCAGGATGTATGTCTTTCGGCCTTTTAGCGACCCATTTAAGTGTTGGGCCAATTTTCAGCCTGGTGTGTCTTTCAGCCTGTTAATGGCCCAAAATGAGTTGGGCCATTTGTAGTTGGACTTGAGTTTTGGCCTCTTAACGGCCCATGCTCTTCATGACCAATACCAGCCCGGTTTCTCTTTCGGCCTGCTAAAGGCCCACAACACAGTTGGGCCATATAAAGTCCAACCTGACTTTCGGCCTCTTAGCGGCCCATGCTCTTCATGGTCCAGTATAAGCCCGCTATCTCTTTTGGCCCGCTAAAGGCCCAAAATATAGTTGGGCCACATATAGCCCAACCTTAGTATCGGCCTGTTAACGGCCCATGAAGTTGAATGGGTCCACTTATTGCCCGCTTCGATGTCTTCCTGTTAACGACCTGGGAGGTAACAGGGCCGAGCATTAACTATTGGCTTGTTTCAATTATAGCGGCCCAATAGTGCTTTCGGCCCATTAACTTGATGGGCCCGCTAAAGTTCGAACATGTCAGTAGGCCCAATTAGATAATGTCGATTCCGGACCAGCTATAATGTCAGCCCATTACGACGAGCAATTATGGAGAGGACAAAAACCGATCAATCAAAGACCTATGAGAATTTTGGCCCATGAGAGCCCATTAGGGAAGCCCATTAAGGGCAGTGGGCTGCTTCCTTCATATAGGGCCTATGACTGTTCATGCACACTAATAATTTCACTGCTTTTTTGCCTTCCTGGCGACCGGTTAGCTGGAATGCGAGGCGCGCTAAGCAAACGTACGGCATACAAGGAAAAATGTTGCACATATAGAATATATTACAGGAAATTACATCCACTCGGAAATCAAAGATTGATGCCAGTGCAAATAAATGAGCAGAACTTAACGATCTACAACCTCACAATCTGCAACCTCAGCGCGGATGATACCAATAAGCATGTGAGCAAGTTCTTCCTTCTTTGCTACACTGTCTCAGAAAACATTAATCAGTTGTTGTTGCGCAAGAATGTGCACCTTTGATTCCTCCACGATTTCCATGATTGCTTCAGCCAGTAATTCGTTCACAAACATACATTTTTTCTGTTGGATTCGACACAGAGGAAACTCAACAGATTCAGATGGCGATTTTAGCAGGCTTGTATTATTGATAGTGGAGAGTGTCTCGACCACTGCATCATAACATAAATTAGGAGGGGAACCGAACAGATTAATCAAGAGTTTTTGCCATATTACCTGGCCTAGATTTATTGGAAAGAAATAATGGGGTTGCCTTGCTGTTTTCAGAGTTTGTCTTCTTATCTTCAGCAGCCTGCACCAAATTAACACACTAGCATTGCTATCATTGGCCAGGTCAAATAATAGGAAAGCAACATTGACACAATATGGCACAGCTATCATCAGCCAGGTAAGGTAATAGGAAAGCAACATTGACACAATGAATGATTGGGCAACCAGAACAGCACAATAATTTAGTAATGTGCATGATATGAGATAGTACACTCATGCAGCCCAGTATGCAAATATACCAGGCAGTTTTCCTTACAAAAATCAACATTGTCGCCTTTAATTATACATTTTGCTACAAGTAAATTTAGATCAGATAAAGGTTGGATTCACGCCGATTAACAAAATACATGCTGATCTAAAAATTTAGTGATATACAACAGGTACTTACATCAGCATTGGAGCACAGATAATTCCCGCAAGATACTTTCCTCGAACACGATCCCAGTTTAGAAAGTCTTCTATCATTTAAGCTTATTTTCTAAAAGAGAGATGGGTAAGAAACATGTAGAAAATATGATCTGAATTCTATAAAATTTCATGTGAGGATACGCACACTCTTTTTAGAATGGAGTTAACATATTTTTGCTGGACTAGAGTGGACTAGTTCTTTAGCCACTTGAATCTGCTTATTATCAGTAGGAGTTGCGTTTCTCTGTGCTGGAGAAGTATCTATGAACACTGGAGTTGGTTTACTATCTCCTGGCGTTTTGATCTTTTGCAAAGACCTTGTTTGTAACCCTTCAGATTCTAACATAGCCGTCTTCCCCTTGCATGCCTTATATAGAAGAATGGTGCTTCAGTTATAAAACATGCTACGGCGTGAGAGATGGAATAGGTACTAAAGAATAGAAAGGCATGACATATTGACATGTATTCCCTCCATCCGGAAATAAATGGATGTGTCTAGGCATATTTCAATTCTAGATACATCCATTTTTATCCATTTCTGCGACATGTAATCCGGACGGAGGGAGTATGATGTAAGAGCTAGGGATACGACAGGACAACAGAGTAAAAAAGACACTAGTTGAATGTAAAACTGTATGATAGCGAAATACATACAGAAAAACACTAAGGCAACATATGCGTGTATGATTGGGAAACTAAGATGGCATTGCAACAGACCACTAGAACAACACTTCAATGTAAAAAAACATGGTATGGTAGACAAATGAAGTACATACTGATGAATAACAATGCATAAGATATTCAGAAGCATGATGTCCAAACTAAGCAGATGGCATTGCGACAGAGTAGAATGACAGTACTTGAATTTGAAAACGTGTTATCATGAATGGAATAGGTGATGAAAAATAGGAAGGCATGACATATTTACATGCAGGATCAGCAGGCTAAGCACATGGCATTGCAACAGAGTAGATGCACTCCAGGACATTATATGCATGTTGTACCCATATCATGGGCCAAGTTAGAGCAAGGACCTTGTGGGGTGAATAGGATTCGGCATCTTTCTGCAAGGCTTCTGAAGAACTGCCTTTACATGTTCCATCATATTGGGTATCATTGACGTCAAGTTTGTTGGTCGTTACATTGCTCCGTGAGGTTCTTGTGGATATATCCGTGTGTGCAATTATATCTGACATGCATGGAAGACAACTAGTAGTTAGATTTATGTAATGAGTGCCTTTAGGAGACGACATAAGTAGTAGGACTGGGCTTAACTAGCAGCAACAGGTCTCAAAAACTAAAGGGAGAACACAGATGAAAGCTACAGAATATGTATCGTTTGTACTCGAGATTAACTAGATGGCACACAAAAGTATTAAAGAACAACATAGGTAATACTAGAAGTGGTATAATCACCAGCCTGTGGGATAACATTGGCTGATGGATGATAACTATGGAACATCGTTACCTAAAGAACAAGTCTCTTATCTGAACCATGGAACAGGGTTAACTCCTGAACAAGACTCTTAAGAGATCAGCATGAATATACAGTGAAATGTGATAATCTATTTTCCATGCTTAGATGAATAACAAAGCCATAAATGTTGCACACAAGTAAGATTAGGGTACAACCTATCTGGCCGCCATCCATAGGAGTGAGCATCATGTGCTGACTTGTCGATGGCCCTGCAGTTGTTGTGGCTGTCCATGTCGGGCACGCACATTCGATGCAGGGAACTGTTGAGTGGGGACTATAGCTCCCTTCTGGTGTATGCTTCCCTTGTTGGAGTAGCTGCGGTGAGAAGGAAGACGGTGTGGCTGAAGGTGCAGAAAATGCAAAATGTTAAGAACAACACATATCTTTGATCTGAAGAAATACCCTAAGAGATCAACAGTAATGTACGACAGTGGTCACACGTCTGTTGACTGAAAACTAAATTGGGGTGACACGATTTTATTTTATTTTGGTACTGTCCGATCTACGACGGATGGCTTGATGGCCGTCTTGTGCCTCCCGGCTGACACTGTTCAGAATCTTCCCAGACGAGCCAGCGACCACCGGCAGAGTAGCCTGCCTCTGCCGTCCCTGGCCGCGAGAGCTCTGACCAAAACCCCGCTCCCTGCCCCACCGCACTACCGTGGTTGCGCCGCCCCTGGCTAATCCACAAAGGCTCGCCGTCATCCAGATCCGGCGGCGGTGGTACCTTCAACCCACGCAACTCTAAGATAGCCACCTAAGCGCTGCTTCCGCGGCAAACTTGCGCCCCACACCCTTACGTTAGACACTAGCCAACTGGCAGCCTAGGAGCTCCGCCGCCTAGAGGGGTGCTGCTTCCCATTGGGAATCGATTGGCCCAGAATAAAAATTCAGACAACTGACGCCTAAATAAATTGATTTAAGATTAGTGTACGACCTATGTTGCTGCCCGGTGAAGTAGGTAGCTCCAGCTGCCGGGTCGGTGAGGCCGGCACGATTGCGGTGGCTACCAGCGGCAGGAAAGCAGAGATGTCACGACGGTCGACTGCTACGGGGAAGCAGCGCCGGGGCCCTGGACGCTTCCGAAGTTGGAGCCGCTCCGGCGCCGTGCACAACGGCGGGGGTGAATCGGCTCTGGTACGATTCACGCGGCCATCGTCGAGGCAGCTCCGGCAGCACGGAGAGGCACATGGCCCAGTGCACGACGGCTAACGGACAGGGTCTCGGACATTGGGGAGGAGGGCGGCGGTGAATTTGATGCGGTGGGGGCGCCATGGAGGAGGGGCTGAGCTTTCACGGCTGGGGAGAAGGGAGCTTCCGGGGAGAAGGTGATTTGGCGCCCACGATATATGAATGGGGAATTGGGAGGGGGAACCATGTCTTACGGACGCATTTGTCTGAAATGTGGGGGGGAGTTACAGTTCTACCCCTGCATTTAGGCTTCTGGGCTTGGGTTTGTGTACTAAGGGTCGGGGATAGTAGAGTAACTTTGCTTCTCCCAAATAGTGAGCGCGAGTGATTTTGGGCGAGGAGGGCGTGTTTTGAAATAGTGGGCACGAGCGATTTTGAGGGAGGAGGGCGTGTTTTGAAATAGTCAGCGCGAGCGATTTCGGGCGATGAGAGGGTGTTTTGCCGCCCATGGTTTATGAATTATTCGGCACCTGTCATTTCAGCCGAGGAGAACGCACGCTTGGATGAAGTTACGAACCTACCCTTGATGTACAACGGGCCAATTGATGCGTGTCCCACATAGGCCGGTAATTTCGCGTCTCCCATTAATTTGCTCGGGCGAATTCCATCGAGCAGAGGGTGTTTAGCGATTCTTTCAAATTTTGGGAGAACGAGCATCCACGTCTAACTTACCAAGTCGATTCGAATCAAATTGTGAAATATTAGCTTGCCACATCTTTTTTAGATGGTGAGATGATGCTCGGGACTAATGTGTTTTTACATGCTCGTTGCTAACGATTTCCTATATGACAAATAGTTGACCCACTCAAAAACGGGAATCAAACCCAAAATGAAAAATCTCAATTCAATGAAATAGCTCGTTTACCAGGTCAAAATAGTGAACTGAATCCAAAATTGAACTCCTCAATTGAGTAGCATGTTGTACTGAATTATAGTACTCCATGAACGTGTTGAAAGTCAAATTAATGAACTTGTTTGATATGCATATCTCCGTTCATGTGTGGATTGCAGACAATATGTTCTCCAATTCAAATATTTGGATGCAATTTTATATCGAAACATGGTTTATATCAGTCTTTGATGCATAAACATGACCTCCGCCTTTCCCGGACTCCTGTTCTCTCTCTCTCCGACAATCTTCAATTCTATCGCACGCATCCAAAGACAAACCTTGTCAGTCCCTGTCCCTCTCTCTCTATCTCTCTCTCTCTTTGTGGGGGGGGGAGGGGGTCTTTCTAGTTCGCATGCACACTCCATGTATAGGTCTCTCTGGCACACTATGTATGACTCTCTAGTCCAAGCTAAATATCTTGGGTGCACTCATCGTACGCACACAAATTCCCTAGCTCGTTGCCCGTAACTCTCTCACACACCACTCTGCCGTCTCAAAGCTCTTCCCTCTCTCTCTCAAACTCTCCATCTCCCTGGGTCACACATACACATGCATATCTCACTCGCACTCTATAGACCCATCTAAAACTCTCTCTCTCTCTCCCTCGTTCTCTCTCCATCTCACACGCACACACACACACAATCTCACGCCTAGCTAAGTATGATTGCGTCTCACTCAATTGTAGGCACACGCAGTCCCCCCTATGTATATGACTAATACTTAGTCTCCATCACAAACATGTGCATTGTCTCTTTCCCTCACTTGGTCTATCTCGATTTCTCTCGGGGCATCTTTCTATTGCACACACACCTCGTCCCTCAATCTCCCACCCATATAGTCTCCTCACGATCTCGAGGGGATCTCTCTATCACAAACACACCCTCTCTCCCTCCCCATGCGTCCATCTTCTCCATGCGTCCCTCTCGGCATTTGTCCCTTGTTGGCCAGACCTCTATTGGACATGTGCTATAGGGGTGTCTCTCTCCGTTGCAAACAATCACGCACTAGCTATCTTCGTGTATCTCCTCACCTCGCTTTTCTATCTCGGAGATGCATGCGTGATATGTTTGCATAAGAAACGAACACACACTCTCTCTCTATTTTATCGTTTGTTGTCCCTCTCTCTTTCACACACACACTCTTTTTGCACACTCACTCATTCTCCTTCACACGCACTTGATCTCTCTCGACTTAGGCACTCTCTTCAGTCCATAGCATATAGATTTATTGAAATGTCAAACATCACAAAGTTTGACAATGTACGTTGAGAAAAACATTTACATCTAGAACGTCAAACATATATCATTAGATTCATCATGAGATGTAGTTTTGTATGATGTGTCTTTGGTATTGTAGATATAAATAATATTTCCGTAAACCTGGTCAAAGTTTCCAAAGTTTGACTTCTAAAAAATTTATATGCACTGCATTATCGAACGGATGGAGTATCTCTTTCCCCCTCCCAGCTATCTGACGCGCCACTCAGCCGTATCGGGGCTCCTCTATCTCTCTCAAACTTTATATCTCCCTGGTTCACACATATACATATCTTGCTCGTGCTACATAGACTCGTCTAACACTCTCCGCCCTTGTTCTCTCTCTATGTGACACGCACCCCCCCCCCTAAGTACCATAATCCCTCACTCCATCATAGGCACACGCACTCCCCCCTAAGTATGACTATATCTCACTAGCCATCTGGAACACACGTATTGTCTCCTTCCATCGATACGTCTATCTCGATATCTGTCGGGGTATCTTCTATCATGCACACACCTTGTCACTCGATCTCCCACCCATGTAGTCCCATCACGATCTGCAGGGGATCTCTCTGTCACAAACATACACTCTCTCCTCCCCATGTCTGCATTTTCTCCATACGTCTCTCTCGACCTCTCTCCCTGGTTTGTCAGACCTCTCTTGGCCACGTGCTAGGGGTCTTTATCTCTCGGTTGCAAACAACCACACACTATCTCCTCACCTCGCTTCTGCTGCCGAAGATGCATGTGTGATATGTTTGCATAAGACACACATGCTTTTTCTCTACTTTATCGTGTGTTGTCTATGTCTCTTTCACACAAGCACACACACTTTTTTCACTCACTCTTTCTATTTCACACACTCTCTCTCTCTAGTTAGGTACTCTCACGTCCATAAACATATGGATGTTTTGAAAAGTCAAACATCAGAAAAGTTTGACCAGGTATATGTGGAGAAAAACATTTACATCTGGAACGATCATTAGATTCATCACAATATGTACTTACTTCATACTATCATTTATCTTTGGTATTGTAGATATAAGTAATTTCTTTATAGACTTGGTCAAAGTTTCAAACATTTGACTTTAAAAAAATATAGGCACTACATTATCGAATGGAGGGAGTAGCTCTTTCTCTCTCTCTACTACTCCCTCCATCCCATAATATAAGAGCGTTTTTCACACTAGTGTAGTGTGAAAAGCGCTCTTATATTATAGGACGGAGGGAGTATCTCTCACGGGCCTCCCCTCTCACTCGATCTCTCTATACCGAGGGATTATACGGTCACTGTGTCAGCGTATAGCTCCGTATATTGTTTAGTTGACCGGTCAACCAGTCCACATGCTGCCTTGTCAGCTCGTGTTCTCTATCTTCGTGTGCTGGCCCATGTGGCAGTGGGTGAAAATAAGTAAACTAGAGTCCATCTGACACGAGGTGAAGTAAACAAAGTTGAAACCACTCGCCGTAGCACCCCATACGGTAGTAAATTGAGGGCAACTTCTTCTGCGTGAAGGATGCACTCAGGCACCCTTCACCACTGCACGGCGGCATGCACACAAGGACGCACTCACGCATACCCAGCACACAATACACACGAAGCACACGTGTACACCGGTGTCGCCGCCGGCTGTGATGCACGGCGAGGCAGCCAACAAGAGGAGGCAGCTCGAGCCAAAACCGCATCCGGCGAGCCTGGACTTCATCAGCAGCCTCCCCGACGACATGCTGCTCGTCATCATCGGCCTCCTCCCCACCAAATCTGCCGTGCGTACCACCCTGCTCTCCCGGCGGTGGCGCCCCCTCTGGCGCCGTGTCCCCCTCAACCTCACTGTCGACAGCTGCCTCTGCGACGGGGATTGCAAACGCATGGCCGCAGTCTCCAAGATCCTTTCATCGCACCCTGGGCCAGCCAGACGCCTTGACATCCACATGTTCAGTACCAACTCCAAGGTCCAAGCCAAGTTCGACGAGTGGTTCTTATCCCCCGCCCTAGATTAGCTTGAGGAGCTCAGGTTTGAAGCTGGACGATGTCGCTCCCTGCCGCCGTCCGTGCTCCGCCTCACGCCAACACTGCGCCATGCCAGCTTCAGCTCCTGCTATTTTCCCCAGATTAATGCCGCGCCCGCCCTTCTTCTCCCTCAACTCAAGAAGCTCGACCTCTTCGACGTTGGCATCTCGAAGAAGGCTATGGAGCACCTCATCCGCAGTTGTACTGCACTCGAGTACCTTCGTCTTCGGCACATCCACAGGTTCATTAGCCTCCACATCGCCTCAACGAATCTCCGATGGATTTATGTGTCTTTCTGGCCCCGCAATAGGACATCAATTAGGAAGAGATCACTCCAGCTGTTCCACGTTATGGTCATTCAGAATGCGCCTTTCCTTGAGACATTGCTTGTATCTGATCTAGAAGGTCCAACAAAAATCAGGGTCATTGACGCACCGAAATTGACAACGTTGGTGTACTCGTCTACCAAATTCTCCGAACCCTTTATTAGATCCGTAATCGTTCAGGTACAACACTCATCTTCTTCTCCGTCTTCTTGAAATTCATATTTTTAAATTTCGTCTTGATGTATTTAAGATTGTCATCCAGAAAATGATTCCCACAAGCTTGACCTAGTCTGTGCGCACCGTGAAGATCTTGGCAATAAAATCTATTGGCCCCAATCTGGATCAAGTTGTTGGATTCCTTACATGCTTTCCGTGCACGGAGAAGCTACTCATTGAGGTGAAACTTCTTTCCTATTAGTAAACAGTAATCACAACGTAGCTCAATTCTTTTGCAATTTTCCCAAATTACGATGACAAGTGTAATGTTCAAAACTGCATCTACGCACTGCACCAAAAGAAATGTTTTTAGTATTTTTTCTCACGTGATCACCTGCATCATTTTTTTGTTGTACTACTAGTAGCCTAGGCTAGTCATAGTGGCAAGTAACTTAGACTAGTAACTCTATGGTTAGCCTAAGAGCAAGTACTACCTCCGTCCTGGTTTACTCTTCGTATTTTGTAGTATCAAAATTTGACCATAGATTTAACTGACAAAATGTTAATGCATGTCACTAAAAATTATATCACTGGATTCGTATTTGAACATAATTTCAAATGATATAATTTTTGGTGACATGCATTGGCATTTGCTTAGATAAATCTATGGTCAAAATTTTACACTAAATACGAGGTAGTACAAAAGTGGGCTATAACGGCCCTCCACTATGTAGTCCAAAACACGTGCCAAATTCACTTGTGATGCATTTGGCATCGATGCCCCTCCATTGCTCTCCTGGTGCTGCAATCTGGATCACCTACTTTGCTCCGGTGCCAAATTAACTCACGCAATGAAAAAACACTTGCGTGGGAGAGGGAGAGGACTGAGGCAATAAAAAAACACTTGTTTGGGAGAGGGAGACTCAACGGTGCCAACTCTCTCACATCGCTAGAGCGGTGCCAAAATCTTTTGATTTGACATCGATGCGTATTATGTGGCATACTTTTGAGAAATATAGCATCGGCGACATAGTGGAAGGCAACAAATGCCCAAGCTCTTCACGTGCTCCTAGGTAAATGAGAGGAAAGAGAAAGAGAGAGAGAGAGTGAAAAAATATCACTAGCCTTAGAGCCAACCCTATAGCCAACCCTATCGTATGAGCGAATGATATTGGTACCTCTTGACGACACGGCAATCTTATACAGCCAGCTGCTCTAATATGTTCTCTTCTTTTGCAGATAAAAAAAGACCCAAAAGTGAAAAATGTGCTGCACTATAACAATCTCATTGAATGCCTTGATCTCCATCTTACAGAAATTGATTTGATCGACTACCGAGGCAGCACATCTAAGATTAAATTAGCCAGGTTCTTTGTTCTGGAGGCAAGTGTGCTCAAGGTAATGAGATTTGGCGTTCTCTGGCGCAACAATCAATGGCGTGCTGATCCCCGCAAGCGTCTAAGCCTAAATGACAAAGTCTCCGTAGAAGCTGAATTTGTTTTTGAAACATCAAGTCGCCAGAGACTCAAAAATTTATTTGCCCATTAGTGACTTGTCACGGCGGTGGATTTTAGTTTGTATGATAATGCTGCATCCACCTAAAGTAATGAAAGTTCTTACGTAAACTTCCTAATAATTACCTCTTCGTAGGTGCAGCATTACTCCTAGCATTTGTAATATCAGTTTGAAACTTGTAATATTATGACTATCTAGCATGAGGTAGTACTATGTTACGATAAATGTTCGCGTGCATAGGTGCGGCAACGATATACCCATTACTCGAGTACAATATTTATTATTACCAGCAAGAGGCCCATGCGTTGCACGGAACATCAAGATGCATGAGCTGTTTATCTTGTGGGAGACGAAGATGAACGAGGGAAGGCCTTATCTGCAAATGTGGAGAGGGGTGCGAGTATCTTTTTGGAAAATTGCCATAGTTTGCTTTCTATCCGTCAGATATAGATCGGACGGTCTATATTGCAGGATGGTAGGCACACCATCATCACCAGCTCTGTTTTTTATAAGAAAAAAAGTTTCTCTATTTCTCTATACTACTCCTATAAAAACCTTCAGGGCTCCTTTGATTCAAGGGAATTCTATAGGATTTTTGGATGATTGAAATCCTTTGAAATTTTTCCTACGATTGTCCTTTAATTCATAGGATTTAATCCCATAGGAATTTTTCCAATGGAATCTTTTGTACTACATTTCATAGGAAATCTAACATCCACTCTAACCTCTTTCTACAATTCCTTTGCTTTTCTCGTGAAATCAAACGCTCCTTGCTAATCCTATAGGATTCAAGTGGGCATGACACTCCAATCCTATACTTTTCCTATTCCTGCGTTTTCAAAATCCTGCGAATCAAAGAGGTCCTGTGTCGGTGATGATGTTGTGCCTGCCATGTTTCACCAATAGCCGTCGGATCTAGATCTGACGCATACAAAGCAAACTGCTGCAGTTTTGCAAAAAGATGCCCGCACTTGTTCCCTATTTACAGACAACTCTGTGTCTCTCACAATCAGCCTTATCTCTTCCCCACCACATCTAGAAGGCCATGGAACAATCTGGTGCGATGGCCGCTGCCGGCGCCGTCCACCCCCAATCTTGGTGTTCCATGCAATGCACGGGCATCTTACTCGTATAAGAAAAGAGTAGAGATACTCGTGGCAATGCATGGGAAATTATGTCGAACACGACTAGTTGTAAGCAGGCTAGCTCTACAGCCATGATGATAGTGACTGCACACGGTGAGGCTGACTTTGGTATGCCAAACATGGCGCCTACACTCAAGTGTCATCTCCGGCGCAGGGTCTTGTCACTTCACTTTGAGGAGCAGCACGTAATAATTTGACCAATGGGTAGTACAGTACTACTACAATGGTAGTACTACTACTAGTCTAGCACCACCATCTGGATTTAGTAGTACTACCACGTCCGTCTGGATTTAGTATTCGACTAGCAATATCTAGTAATGCATATCACAAAAAATATACCACTCCCTCTGTAAATAAATACATGGAGTATTGTTTTATTCGGTTTCATGATGCTCACCGCCGTGCGTGAGTAATTCCATCGTAGGCTTGCTGGACGGTGATGGGTTGGATGAGATTTATCATATAATCGAGTTAGTTTTGTTAGGGTTTGATCCCTAGTATCCACTATGTTCTAAGATTGATGTTGCTATGACTTTGCTCTGCTTAATGCTAGTCACTAGGGCCCGAGTGCCATGATTTCAGATCTGAACCTATTATGTTTTCATGAATATATATGTGTTCTTGATCCTATCTTGCAAGTTGTAGACACCTATTACGTGTTATGATCCGCATACCCCAAAGTGACAATAATTGGGATTCTTTCCGGTGATTACCGTAGTTTGAGGAGTTCATGTATTCATTAAGTGCTAATGCTTTGGTCCGGTTCTCTATTAAAAGGAGGCCTTAATATCCCTTAGTTTCCATTAGGACCCCACTGCCACGGGAGGGTAGGACAAAAGATGTCATGCAAGTTCTTTTCCATAAGCACGTATGACTATATTCGGAATACATGCCTACACTATATTGATGAATTGGAGCTAGTTCTGTGTCGCCCTAGGTTATAACTATTGCATGATGAATGCCATCCGACATAATTATCCATCATTGATCCATTGCCTACGAGCTTTTCACATATTTATCTTTGCTACGTTACTTTGCCGTTGCCACTGTTACAATTGCTACAAAACTGCTACTGTTACTGTTACTTCCACACTACTTTGCTACTAAATACTTTGCTGCAGATATTAAGTCTTTCAGGTGTGGTTGAATTGACAACTCAGCTGCTCATACTTGAGAATATTCTTTGGCTCCCCTTGTGTCGAATCAATAAATTTGGGTTGAATACTCTACCCTCGAAAACTGTTGCAATCCCTATACTTGTGGGTTATCAATATTATACACTCTCCCTTCCGGTAGATGGCTCAAATCTGAAGTCTCATCAATAAGACTACTATTGTACTCACCGAGCAGTCAGCTTGGTAAGCTACCAACAAAAAATTGCAATCAAAGACTACTATTGTACTCCCTCCGTACTGGTGCATTTTACAAAAACCAAATAATCCGAAAACTTTTAGGCGCGGTGCATTAACAACCCACCTCGTTCCTTGTTTTTTGCCACGAAAAAAGAAATCACCCAATAGGAGACATGGGGTGACATTAATTACAAAATACTACTCCTACCTCCGTCCTGGTTTATTGGCCCCCTTAGTATTTTGTGCCAATTTTGACCATAGATTTAATTAAAATAATAATAATGCATGTCACCAAAAATTGTATCATTGGATTCGTATTTGAACATAGTTTCCAATTATATTATTTTTGGTTACATGCAATAACATTTTATTAGTTATATCAAACATCAAAACTTGGCGCAAAATGCAAAGGGGACCAATAAACCAGTAAACATCAAAGTTCTCTCGTTTTGCCCCAACTTGGTCTCGGTGAGATGACTATACTGCATCGGCATGGAGGGAGGGCCGAGGAGTAGATGGCCAGCACACACGTGAATGCAATGCAGTCTGCACTTCTCATATAAAGGCTCCCCGCCAGTCCAATCTACAAAATCCTGCGCACCTACGCACCCTAATCAAGGGCAAGAGTGATCACTCCAATCGCAAGATCAGTTGACTAGAAGCTAGACCCATGGAGGCAATGAGTGCGAGCATCAGCCGGCTGTGCCAGATGGTCCACGACGCCGGCCTGCGGCCCGGCACCGAGGAACGTCTCTAGGTCGTGCTTGAGGCTGCCAGGGCGTGAGGCCTCTTGGACGACAGCTTCGTCTCCTTGTTCCACGAGGTCCTCGTCGGCTTCCTCAACAAGTTCACCATCGTCAAGAAGCTCGCGAACGACCTTGACGTACGCCTCCAGCCCACGCGCCCAGGCTCTGCGATGCCCGCCACCCTCAACGGCCTCTATGGTGACAACCTCTTCGACGCACTGGTGGCCATGCGACTGCCTGCGTCGAGCCGGAGAATGTCCACCTCGAGGTCGCGCTCGCCGCGCAGCGCCTTGCGAAGCAAGACACCATCGACATAATCACCAATGTCTACGCGCAAATCATCCACAAGGACTACTATGTGCAAGAGGAGGACGATATGACACTAGCCTTCTTGGACCGCAGGGCAACCTTGGACGGCATCGTTCAGAAGCACGTTGAGCTTGACGCCAACGCCGAGGCGCCTCACACGTCGGTTGGTGACCCGGCACACTAGGGCGTGAGGATGTCGTTGATGGATCCGTATGTATCTTTATCTTTCCGTCAATTCCATGTAGTAGTATATTGTACTGCTAATTATCTTACCTTTCGCATCAACTTCATAATTTTCGTACGTACTCCATGCATGAACCGCGCCAGAACCAAACTTCTCATTACACTAGGGAAAATCGTTATTTCTATCTATCGGTCGCGCCATGGAGCTGAACCAAATTTTACAAGTTACAAGTTGAAAAGGAAAAGCCTGCCGTGTTCGCGTCGCACCCCCACACGGTTGGTTCGGCACGCCACTCAAGGGGGAATGCGTGCTGTGTTGCATTTTCACTTACAAGTGGGACCGCAGTTGAGCAAACCTACTATCGGCAAACCTCCACCCCGCCCACCACGCGATTGCTGAGTTAGAGAAAACAGGAGGGAGAAGAGATAGCTGTAGCACGGACTCCAAGAAAATTGGTGTCAGATGGGACTCGTGTGGGTGGCGTGTGCCGTACTGCTAGACGTGAATGCTAGTTATGGCCCATGCCACCCCACTATATCGAGGTGCTAGTTACGTAGAGCGAACACATTATCTCTCCAGGAGTACGGTACACCACTAGTACTACTCACATTGTCATGAAATTTCCTGGAGTCCGTGCTCAGCCCTCCTATCTCTCTCTTCTCAGCCAGCCAGCAGACGCATGGAGTGTGCCCATCGTCTATTTGCTCACATGCGGTCCCACATGTTAGTGAAAACACAAGACGACCCACTAAACCTGCACATCTTTCACCTAGACGTGCTGGTGATGAAAAACAAATCCAATAAAGATCTTCGATGGCCGCTTTTGGAGTTACTCAAGAGTAAGATTCTATTATTTTGCAAACCATGATCTTCAAGGTAAATATCATTTCGAACTCGAGGGGACTTGAAAAATTGCTATCCCAATCTTGATAATCGATCAAACTGTTGACGCTCGAAAATGGCCTGATCGCAAAGAGTGACCTGAGGCTATAATGAGATGAGGTTAAAATTATGAGTTCATGTCACCATTTGATGGCTCAAGATGATCAAAATAGATATGGAGATAGTCCATAACGGAGCTCGGATGCGAAAGTTATGACAATCTTAGAGATGCTCGTATTGACACCAGATTAAAGAATGGCGTGAAACCTAATTAAGATGGCCTTTGATGAAAAAACTTTCAACTAGAAAGTTCTTTGTCTCGTCGAAACAGACGATTTTGGTATAAAAATCGTCTTAATCCGAGGTCGTATGCAACAGTTACAACCAAAATCGTGCGCTGCAGCAATATTTTGCCGGATCATCCGGGCCGGGGTCCAGATCATCCAGAAAAACAAAGCAACAGAAAAAAAGAAGGTTTATGATGAAGCCGGATGATCTGGGTCTAGTCCCAGATGATCCGGGTGGAGGCCGGACAATCCGGGTAGAAGTCCGGATGTCCGGATAGTTTTTTCTTCTGCAAATGTTAGAAAACAGCCTGAAACTCCCTCAATATGGCCTCAAATCAAAAAGTATTCTACATGAAAGTTGTGCGTCTCATCGAAACGGATGATTTTGATACAAAAATCGTCTTAATCTGAGGTCGTATTGAAAATTTACAACCCGATCAATATGCTGATGTCAGAAATTTGGGCTTGGCCGGATCATCCGAGCCTACATCCGGACATCCGGACCAGAGGTCATGAGAAGTCCGAATTTGGTTAGATTTTGATGATTTGGACGGCAAGGCAAGTCCTTTTCTTGTACGGGAAGTCCATCCGCCTCTTATATAGACAAGAGGTGACGGCCGATTGAACAACACACAATCGAACAATCATCTACCACTTTTATCTTTACTTTTATCTTCTCCTTTGTTCTTCTTCTTCCTCGTTCTTCGTTTGTTCTTCTTCATTGCAGGGCGGCGAACCTCGAGGACCTAGGGGCGATCAGGTCGACCTAGGGCAGCCCATAGACACTGCGCGCCCTGACGGGGTCCCTCCCGGGCGTGTGGGGTTTCGGGTCCTCAAAAGCACCCGCCGGATTGCTTGCGTACCGCGCTTCCGGACGGGTCTCCTTCGACGTGAGCTGCGATGCATCACCCCCAGCATCGAGGGTACATGGTGATGTGTTTGTGTGCGAACACAAACATAAAAACTTGATCAACCGAATCAAGAAAACAGTCGGAGGAGGAGGTGCCCAATCTTGACATTTCCTCTTCTCTTCATAATATTTTGTGCAGTTTAACCAAAATAAAATGACATCAGCGCCTTGGCATTTTAGTGACACTGTACAAAAAAATGACTTATCTCATGAAAGTGAGGTATGTAATCTATAAGCATTAACAGTGCAAAAATCTAAAGGTAGTAACAAGTTTAATCGTTGGTATACTGGCTGTGCAACAGCATTAGAATGCCTTAGCTGAAAAATCTTTAATACATCCACAATCAACTGCTAACCCTGAAATAATCCAGTGACATTAAATGGCATTGCTTAAATTTATCGATGGCATTAGACTGAGTGCGGCATTAGTTAAATGTGGCATCACTTTAGAAGTAGCATTGCTTGACTTTACCGCTGGCGTTATACTAACAGCACAAAAGTGGCAAT
Organism: Thinopyrum elongatum; assembly: GCA_011799875.1. NCBI lineage: Eukaryota > Viridiplantae > Streptophyta > Magnoliopsida > Poales > Poaceae > Thinopyrum > Thinopyrum elongatum. The sequence goes on along the minus strand of CM022299.1, from coordinate 51,806,678 downwards.
AAGAGCATGGGAGGCCCATTCGGACCGTGGGCGCACCAGTACGATATACCTCCACGGACGCATAGAGTGGTGAGGGAGGGATGGTTGCCCAGAGCAACAAATATCCAGGCAGCATATGTGGATTACGTCCCATTTTTGTTCTCTTTAGCCACCTTTTTCCTATGTGAGGACAACAAACCGATCGACCTGGTCATTCTCTATTGCGTTGTCATGCCTTTCTACCCTTTTTCAACTAAGACACACGAGATTCGTTCCTTAGCTACTGATTTTCCCCTTTTCAACCTAGATGCGGGTTTGATGCATAGTCTCTTCGATAGTACTTTCTCCCTTCCTTTCCTTATTCAACCCAGACATGGATTAGTCTGCATGAAGTAGGGTTTCCTTTAATAGTGCAAATTAAGGTTTTCGTCTGCGTGACCAGCAAAGCAGAGGATAGAAAATTGGGGAGATGGTGGAGTGGAAAAAGATCCACATGCAGCGACGTGGCAGATGGGGCAATAGAACAAGGGTATGGTTCGAAAAGAGGTAGCATACCTGAGGGTCGGTGGGAAGTGGCTTCGCTTGTGGTCGTCGTCCTCCGCACACACTACGGCAGCGAGGTTGGGGACGTAGGCCATCCCGCGCGGGCGCTAGGTCTGAGAGGACGGCCTTGTCGTCAATGCGTGACCTCGCTCACCGACGACGAGTGAGTGAACGTTGCACGTCCTTTTCTTCCCCAGCGGATCTGGGACCACCGGTGAGGAGGGAGAGAGAGGGGCACCGCCGTCTTTTTTAGATCTGGAGAGAGGGTGATAGTGTGAGAAGCAAGTGAGCAGCCCTTAGCAAGCAAGCGCTGAAGCTCCAGCCTATATATCTTTTTTGATACTAGTACTAGAGGTGGAGTAGTGGTAGAGTAGTTTATATTTTCTCTGCATACAGTACCAGTTAGTCGTGCTTCAAAACTGAATGGCACGCCATTAAAAAAATAAAGTCGAGAAATAATGCAGCACCTCGGGCCAACGTGGCCAGATTGCATTTTGCACGAGAAATGACACACCATGTTTCGTTGACATGTGGTCCCGTTCCAACATGTCAGTGAGATGACGGTGAGTCCTTTTGTACAATTTCTGAGCGGACATCTATGTAGGCCGGGGCGCCCCTTCCTGTACCGTGGCAACCGTCCATCGCCTCTTCGCCTTTCCCTCTCGATTTAGAACTGCTGTCACACGCTCTTCCTCCCTCCATTTGCCTTCACCCTTCCTTCTGCCATTGTTCAATCGTCTTCTCCATGGAGGGAACAGACCGGAAAAGACCCCGTTATTCTTGCCCCGATCTAAAAGATGACATGGTGGAGGAACTCATTGATCGGTGTGACATCATCACCTCGGCTAGCATGGCAGGTTCGTTCAAGACCATTCTCGACTCAACAAATAACATCATTACAAAGAACCCAAGGGTTAAGGAGCGGTTTGATCTCCCCTATCTTCTTCGCCACGACCATGCTCGCTGGCGCGGGGACGACGGAAGCCTCACCTTGTGCAAGTTGATGCCGCTTGATAATGATATGTGTGATGTTAAGATGCCATCGCTTAAGGGTAAGGCCTGGGCAGGTGCAAATGGAGATTTGGTTGTTTATATTGGGTACAACTACGAGTGGGAACTTGTGAATGTGTAACTCGTCACCGGGTTCCACTTCCAAAAATCTCAGAGTACCCTGAGATTGAGCACACAGATGATCTACGTAGGTTCAAATACGATCATGGTGACTGTCGTCTATAGAAGGTAGCAATTTGTCGAGTTCCCAACCACTCTTGGGATTACACGAACTATCATGTTGTTGCTATCTTTGACAAGCTTGTTACCGTCCTTACTTCCACGCCTCGATGGATATTGCTCAAAAATCAATTTTTGTACATGGATGAGTATTGTGATGCAATTCAATACGAGAGTCTTGTGTTTGCTGCCACCACTCGTGGCACTGTTTTTGCATGGAATCTTTATTGTTTTGGTACGTTTGTCTTCCACCGTAATTAGAATTTTTTTCATCCACGTGCATGCGAGTTAGTATCCCCGTACTAATTATCCTTCTTGTGTTTCCAAGGTCCTGTGAACATTCCACCACCTATACTTGAAAATGTTTATAACCAAGGGGGAGATGACGATGGTGATGATCACAAGCATGAGGATGAGCAGGACCTACATACTCAGTGGCGCCTGGCAACTTATTCCGATGGATCACCTCTTCTCTTTTGTATACAGGGCACTGCTGATGTTACTAAGGAAGCAGGTGTTGTCTCCCATGGTTGCACTCTTCGGACCTATTCCAACATCCATTGTAGGGTATTCGGAATGGATACTAGTGTGCTAGCGCCATCACCTTCTGCCTGGTTCCGTATTGATAGTCTTGGAGAAAACTCGCTCTTCCTTGGACAAAACTATCCAATGATGGTGAAAGGCAATCCAACTGCTGTTGGCACAATGTTACTACCGTTTATGAGAAGCAACTGTATCTATACCTCAGACATTGCTATGGTTCCCTACCCTGGCTATCACAATATGCGTCCTGATATAGGCCGCTTCAGCCTGGATGATGAGTCCTGCGTTGGTCTTGATATTGACAATAGCTTCCCCTTCCCAGAGGCTTACTTATGGTTCAAAGCAAGCGTTTCCAACGCCGAGGATTGGTTGAGCTGAAGTTCATTTCATTGCTTGTTATTTGTTGTGTGATAAAAACTTTAGTATTTACTAGAATGTTTTGTTGGAAATAATCTATAATCCAACATGTATCCTCGTTGTCATTGTGTGTTGATGACTTGTTGTATGTAATGAATGGTACATTTGCATATGCATGGCATAAACTCAATTTATGAATGGTTTTCAAGTCACTTCTTGGAGTGTGAGTACCATAGTAGTATAGCCACCATCCGGTTATATGAAGTTGCCACATCATATAGAGCCAACCTAATAGTGGAGTATGCTAGTGCAATAGTTAGTCCTAGTAGTAGTATACCATCAACTAGAGCTAGGTGTCGCATGGAGGCCGAGAAATATGGTGATAGCATGACTACATGAGGTGGGATTTTACGTAGTATGATGTAGGCACAGGGCTTGCCGTGTTTCCTACTCCACCGGTCTAAATGTGGAGAAGATTTGGTCGAGTTCTTCCTCCTTTTGCCGACACGTGGGACATCCAGCAACCAGGTCATTTCATGCAAGAAAATGGAGTGCTAGTTGAAGCCACATGATGTGCATCTTGGGTTAAACTGTATGTTCAGTAAAACCATTGTAATATACCCCGTAATAAAAAAACTACTCTACTGTTGCACTAGCCACTGGATTAGTGTACATTTGTACTATTCGAATGGTGTTGCATTAGCGTATGGACATATATAAGGTGTGGCAAGCTTTCCCAGATATGTGCTCAAGAAAACTACTACCCGTTTTTCTAAATACTAGATGTTTGGGTCCTTTAAATTGAACTTCGAAAATGTCTTATATTAAGGAACAGAGGGTGTAGACTTCACTCAAATTATGCTGGTAAAGCTAGTCACACCTTTGTTAAAATTAATGTTCATTATGTTATCGGAGGAGGTCTGCATGTTTGTCTCTAATGCCTGTCGATCACATATCTGACATCATGATGTAATGGTAAGTCATTTCTTTTTGTACAGTGTCACTGAATTGTCAAGGCGGTGAAGGCATTTTATTTTAGTTGAACTGCACAAAATATGATTAAAAGAAGAGGAAAGGTCAGGAATGGTTCAGTTTTTAAGAAAATACTATGTATGCCTTCCTGACATCAGCCGCTGTTGCCTTATTTATTCCTTCAAATAGGTGGTTAGAAATAGTCTTGCTACCTTTTCCCATTAAGAAATTGGAATGCTTATATTTGTGAGTCTATGCTTCAACTAGTGCCACTTTTATAGTAATCACACTTTCAATATCTGTGCAAACAGGGATGCTCGATTTTAGTGGAACTGCACAAAAAGTCCAAATGGTTCAACATTAGGAGCATGTTTTCTTCTAAACCGTTATATCCAATTGGTGGCACTATGAGCTGTTCATTATGAAGGTAGATGGTTTGCTACTATCTTGCTACTCTTTTTGTACTGTCATTAGATAGTAATATTAGTGGTTTGCATGTGAATATATTGGCAGGGTGGACCTACATTGGAGGTGCAGGACATGATTCAATGATTGGATGCTCAATTTCGGTTGTATCGATTTCACCTCTTCCATCACTGCGAACATGGATATCCTTGGTCTGATGAAGAATAGGTGCTATATTTCTGCTCTGTACCAGCAAATCAATTCAGTACGAAATTGTCCAGGGAAAAACATGACAGTATCAAATTGTCTAGTGCAAAACATGACAGATGCTAAGCGGAAGAGACGTGTTTAAACCGAAAATACAAGATGGGGTATATAGTTACTAGCTGCTTGATATTTGTGCAGACAGATGTCTGCCCGTTGCTATTTGGCAAACAAACAAAGTGACCTCAATTTTGGTGGAACTGCACAAGAGAATAGTATAGTCACTGCATGCAGTGCCATTTGAAAATAGACACAGAAAGATTGGATAGTCACTTCATGGACTGCACAAAACTAGTACTGTACTATTTATTGGCCAACACTAGGTGCTTCATTGCTTTTGTCTGATTATACAATGGGCATCATTTTGCCTAAATTAAAGTTTGTATTCCGAAAATAGTCTCGCCGTGTGATCGAGAGAAGACCAAATCATATTGAAGTGGATGTTCCTCCATCATGTGTGGTTCATTCTCATGGTTCCAGCTGTTGGTGAAACCACTTACGTTTGCAAGAGGAATTGTAGACTTCACAAACAAATTTGTCTTTCACTCTGTATTAAATGTTGGCCCAGAGAAGCATCCATGTTAGTAGCAAGAATAGATGTTTTTTCTAGATCTTTGCTTTTGGAGCTACATATTTGTGTATGATTTGTGAATCATTGAGATGCATTAACATGTTGATCTTATGTATGGGAATCATACTAGTTGGTTGTGAATTTGGGCTACTAATGTGAACATATTACAATACCAGGCCTGTGAGTCTTGTGTGAACATTTCGAACGGATCGGCTCTTACTACTGTGCATAGCATGATCCTTATTTCTATGTGCTTAGTGTTTACAAGTTACTAGCAGTTCCTTATTTCTGTTCGCTCAGTGTTTACAAGTTACCGATCGATTACTAGCTAGCCTACTAATACGCTCCTGGCAATTTTAGTTGGGACGCAAGATCCGAAGGTGGCATTTTTTTGAATAAAACTGCCTACCTCTGAAGAAACAGACATGCTGTTCTGAAGAAAATGCCATGCGAATCTGAAGAAACTGCCAGCAAAAACGTTCGTAAATGCCTTATCTCCTAGCGAACGTTCATCAGCTATTGTGATCCTACACGTACACTATCCGACCGACTCGATCCTATGAAATTAACCAACGGATCACGCACGTACCTCATCTGGATGAATCGAGCGCACTGGTTTGACCGTCATGCCGACGTGTGACCCAGCACGGACGGGACGCACCACTGACGGGACGGGACGGCACAGTCATAATTTCATTTTTTTTCTAGTTTTCCACGGCAAGCTGGCGCGCTAAGCCATGCCTGCTTATGCATTGAATTCCGATGACCGCGATGACCGTCGCGTTTCCCGCGACACGCTGGTTCACATACCTTTCGCCTATAATTATTGGTTCCCGGCGTTCTCCGGTGGCACCATCACCCAACTCGCCCTATCCTCATAAGCCCCCACCGGCCCAACGCCGCTCGCCACTTGCCCTCGCTCTTGCCACATCCGTCATGCCCTCGCCCGTCCGCAATAGGCAACGCCGGAGGCGGTCACCACGGGAACTAGTGTTCGGTTTTCACCAGAAGGCAGACGGAGGGAGGAGGCATTCTATCGGTCTTTAGATGGCAACGCGGAGTATGAGGACTTGTTGGAGCGCGATCGCCTGGCGGAGGAGCAGCGTATCGTTGATTTGCACCGCCAGCGGGGCATGGAGCAGCAGCGCACCGATGCTCTGAGTCGTGAGTAGAGCGCCCGCAACTGGGCCGACTATGTGGAGGCCGGTGCCCGGCAAATAGCCATGGAGGCTGTCAGGCACGCACGCGTTCGCGACGCCGAATTTTACTACCAGCGCGTCAAGTGGGTTTCTCGCATAGAAGCCGAAGCTTCGGTGGACCACGCCGGCATGGAAAGGGCCAACGTGTGCGAGCAATGCGCCCTATCGCACCTCTGGCAAGTCCGAGGCGAGGAGGAGGACGTCGGTGTCGGCGTTTAGCATGTACCGCACATGGCTACCGGCATCATGTAGTTAGCTAAGAGTAAGTTAGTACTTGTACACTACTAGAGTATTAGTGGGAGTAGATAGTTAACCTGGCTATGATGGTTGTCAACATGGAAGTTCAGTACTCTATATCTGGATCAGTCCTGTTACTTTGCTCTGAATGTTGAACTTTCTGTTTGAACGTATGGAATGCGATGTTATTTTCTTAAATGGGTTGTATTTGTCCGCCACGGGTTTAGAGGCTGACTTGTTGGCCTACTAGGTTGACGCGTACACAATCAGGAGATGATTGTACGTGGAGAGGATGACAGCATGGACCCACCAGGGTCATGGCAGTACGCAAGCAAGTGCCTCCTTATTTTAAGCCAAAAAAATGGTTTCTCCTAATGGATTTCTGACATCTGGGTCCCATGCCATTGTCAACGTAATCAATAAACGAGAGAATTGCACAATGAGCGGCTGACACCAGGGACCCAGCAGCTCACCCAGTTCTTTTTGTTTCTGAGACGGAAGCAGGGTGTTAACTGGACTATGCGGGGCACTCTGGCCTGTCTAGCCAGCCTTTTATTTTATGTTTACCACAAGACCAGCCCAGTAGTTTTTTTTCTTTCTAAAAATGGCTAGCCCAGTTTTTTTGTTCTTTTGCAGAATACCCAACCGAGGCCTGCTTGCTTTGTCAGCCCTGCTGGGCTGCAAATCTTTCAAGGCGAGGAGAGTTTCATTCGGCTTGCCCAGAAAATGGGCTATCAGTAATGAGAAATGGACTGTACATTTTTAAAACACATCAAACCGACAATTAGTTTCAAATTTCTTTTTTTTTCATTTCAAGATTTTAAATTCCATTGATTTTTATGTGTGGACAATTATTTGGATTTTATATTGATATAAATTTATTTTTCAAATTAGTTTGAACGTGACTCGAAATTTCAGGATTAAAAACAGTTGGGACCGCACCGAAATATGCAAAATTTCATATAATTTTTTAACCGTGGCCACAATATGGGCTATAATGCTAACAAAAAGAATATGGGCTAAAAAAGCCTTAAGAATTAGCAAATGGGCTGTAAATTATTAGAAATAATGGCAGATGGGTTGTATGCTGTTTTCCACACATTTGAAGCTGACTTGTGCACCTACTATAGGTTGACGCGTACGCTTTCCTAAAAAAAGGTTTACGCACACGCAACGCCGTGTCAACTTAGTCAACACACGAGAGCAGTGACTGTTGGATGTCCATCCAACGGCTGTCGTGCTTCGTCAATCTCTGCTCTTCCTGCTCCAGCCGCTCAAACAAGCGCCGGCGAGAATGCCTGCTCTCTCCTCCGCGGCCGGCTGTGCTGCCGCGCAGGCCTCACCGCCCCACCGTACTCCCATCGCTGGCCTAGCCATCCCTCTACTCACCTAGACCTCCTGTTATTTTCCGGCGACGGCAGCCTCACACTGCAGCTGAAGCAGTAAACCCTCGTACTCCCCTCCACGTGGGAAACAACTGCTGAGTCTTCCCCGGCTCCTGGTCATTCCCTTCCTAGGCCTCGCCGTCGTCCCCGCCTTGGTGCTCTCGACGCGGCGTGATCAACGTGGTCAAGGAACGACTTCCATCGGAAGAGGACTGTACGTGGAGAGGGTGACAGCTGGGTCCATGGCCGCAGCAAGGAAGCGCCTCCTTATTATGCGCAAAATAATGATTCCTCCGCCTGACAGCGGGGACCCACCGGAAGGGCCTCTGTATTTCGTGAAAAAAAGATTCCCCCCGTTGACAGCTCGGACCCACCAACTATATCTTCGAACGCAAGGAAGTGCCTCCTTATTACACACAAAAAAATGAATACGCCAGCTGCTAGGTGGGACCCACCATATTTGAAGGCTGACTTGTGGGCCTACTAAGTTGACGCGGAAGCAGGGCTTTGTCAACTTAGTCAATATAAATGATTCTAGCTGCGGTGACCGAACGATGTCCATCCAACGGCTGTCGTGCTTCTTCAACCTTTTGTCTTCTTGCTCCAACCGCCCAAACCATCGCGGGCCGTGCCGCCTGCTCCTGCCTCCCGTGGCCGGCTGCGCTGCCGCGCAGGCCTCACCGCCCCACCCTACTACCATCGTTGGCCTAGCCATCCCTGTACTCACCAAGACCTCATGTTATTCTCCGGCGACTGCAGCCTCACACTGCAGCCGAAGCAGTAAACCTTCGTACTCCTCTCCGCGTGGGCATCCACTGCCGCGTCATCCTTGGCTCCGCGTCATCCCCTTCCTAGGGCTCGCCGTCGTCCACCGCCTTGGTGCTCTCGGCGCGGCGTGGTCAATGTGGTCAAGGAACGACTTCCATCGGAAGAGGACTGTACGTGGAAAGGCTGACAGGTGGGTCCACGGCTGCAGCAAGGAAGTGCCTCCTATTACGCGTAAATAATTATTCCTCCACCGGACAGCAGGGACCCACCGGAAGGGACACTGTATTTTGCGAAAAAAATGTTTCCCCCCTGAAAGCTGGGACCCACCAGCTACATCTTCGCACGCAAAGAAGTGCGTCCATACTACGGGCAAAAAAAATGATTCTTTCGCCCGATAGCGGATACGTCTCCAACATATCTATAATTTTTTATTGTTCCATGCTATTATATTATCCATCTTGGATGTTTTATATGCATTTATATGCTATTTTATCTTATTTTTGGGACTAACCTATTAACCTAGAGCTCAGTGCCAGTTTTTGTTTTTTCCTTGTTTTTGAGTTTCGCAGAAAAGGAATATCAAACGGAGTCCAAATGAGCTAAAAATTTACGGTGATTTTTTATGGACCAGAAGAAGCCCCCGAAGCAAAAGAGTTGGGCCAGAAGATCCACAAGGCCTCCACAAGGGTGGAGGGCGCGCCCTCCGGTCTTGTGGCCTCCTCATGGACCCCCCTGACTTGTTCACGACGCCAAAAATTCTTATAAATACAGAAACCCCCAGAAATAAACCTTGATCTGGAGTTCCGCCGCCGCATGCCTTTGTAGCCACCAAAAACCAATCGGGACCCTGTTCCGGCACCTTGCCGGAGGGGGAATCCATCACCGGAGGCCATCTTCATCATCCCGGCGCTCTCCATGACGAGGAGGGAGTAGTTCACCCTCGAGGCTGAGGGTATGTACCAGTAGCTATGTGTTTGATCTCTCTCTCTCGTGTTCTTGATTTGGCACGATCTTGATGTACCGCGAGCTTTGCTATTATAGTTGGATCTTATGATGTTTCTCCCCCTCTACCTTCTTGTAATGAATTGAGTTTTCCCTTTGAAGTTATCTTATCAGATTGAGTCTTTAAGGATTTGAGAACACTTGATGTATGTCTTGCATGTGTTTATCTGTGGTGACAATGGGATATTCACGTGATCCACTTGATGTATGTTTTGGTGATCAACTTGCGGGTTCTGTGACCTTGTGAACTTATGCATAGGGGTTGGCACACGTTTTCATCTTGACTCTTCGGTAGAAACTTTGGGGCACTCTTTGAAGTTCTTTGTGTTGGTTTGAATAGATGAATCTGAGATTGCGTGATGCATATCGTATAATCAAGCCCGCGAATACTTGTGGTGACATTGGAGTATCTAGGTGACATTAGGGTTTTGGTTGATGTGTGTATTAAGGTGTTATTTTAGTACGAACTCTAGGGCTATTTGTGACACTTATAGGAATAGCCCAATAGATCGATCAGAAAGAATAACTTTGAGGTGGTTTCGTACCCTACAATAATCTCTTCGTTTATTCTCCGCTATTAGTGACTTTGGAGTGACTCTTTGTTGCACGTTGAGGGATTGTTATATGATCTAATTATGTTATCATTGTTGAGAGAACTTGCACTAGTGAAAGTATGAACCCTAGGCCTTGTTTCAAAGCATTGCAATACCGTTTTCGCTCACTTTTGTTACTAGTTACCTTGCTGTTTTTATATTTTCAGATTACAAAAACCTATATCTACCATCCGTATTGCACTTGTATCACCATCTCTTCGCCGCACTAGTGCACCTATACAATTTAGCATTGTATTGGGTGTGTTGGGGACACAAGAGACTCTTTGTTATTTGGTTGCAGGGTTGTTTGAGAGAGACAATCTTCATCCTACGCCTCCCACGGATTGATAAACCTTAGGTCATCCACTTGAGGGAAATTTGCTACTATCCTACAAAACTTTGCGCTTGGAGGCCCAACACGAGTCTACAAGAAGAAGGTTGCGTATATGCCGGGGAGGTGCGTGCTTGAAGGTATATGTTTAGATCTTGCAATCGAATCTTTTATTTTCTTGTTTTATCACTAGTTTAGTTTATAAAATAAAACTACAAAAAAATGGAATTGAGGTTGCCTCATATGCTTCATCTTTTTAATGTCTTTCGTGAAAATGATGGAAAGGAAAATTGTGCTCAAGTGTTAGAAGAAGAAGTCTATAAAATGTTTGGCACTAAATCTTTGTATGATGAGCATGATTGCAATGTTATTAGTATGAATTCTTTGAATATCCATGATGCTAATGATATGCAAAGCCACAAGCTTGGAGATGCTATGTTTAATGAAGATGATATTTTTAGTCCCCCAAGTTTTGATGAGATTATTTATTATGATGATAGCGTGCCTCCTATTTATGATGATTATATTGATGAAAGTGGGTTTGGAAGAGTGTCAACTCTAGGTAGTATTGATCCCACTATTTTGGAGGGTGTTGAATCTTTTCACAATATTGATAAAAGTGGATTTTGAGAGGTCATGACTTTATTTAGTGATGAGTCCACTATTTCGGAAGAGGTTCCAATTGATTATGAGAACAAAGTTGCTATCTATGATGATTATTGTGATGACATGTATGCTAAAAATAATAATGATAACCATGAAACTTGTCATCATGATTTTAGTTTTCAATTGGATTATGCCTCACATGATAGTTATTTTGTTGAGTTTGCTCCCACTACTATGAATGAGATGAATTTTGCTTATGTGGAGAGTAATAAAATTTCTATGCTTGTGGCTCATGAAAAGAATGCTTTATGTGATGGTTATATTGTTGAATTCATTCATGATGCTACTGAAAATTATTATGAGGGAGGAACATATGCTTCTACATATTGCAATAATATCAAGTTTCCTTTCTATGTGCTTAAAGTTTTAAAGTTATGCTTGTTTTACCTTCCTATGCTAGTTGATTCTTATTCCCATAAGTTGTTTGCTCACAAAATACCTAGGCATAGGAAGTGGGTTAGACTTAAATGTGCTAGTCATATTCTTCATAATGCTCTCTTTGTGTTTCAATTCTTATCTTTTATGTGAGCATCATTGAAATCATCATGCCTAGCTGAAAAGGCATTAAAGAAAAGCGCTTGTTGGGAGACAACCCAATATTTACCCCTACTGTTTTTGTGTGTTCACATGATTAAGCTACTGTAGTAATCATGTAGTATAGCTTTTCTTTCAATAAAGTGCCAAGTAAAGCCTTTGGGATAGTGTGGATGATAGTTGACTTGATTCTGTGCAAAAACAGAAACTTTTGCGTCCAGTAACAGAATTGTTAAAATTCACTGGAACGAGAAAAAACTCTGATTTTTTTAAATACGATTGAAATACAAATTTTCTACGTTGTCCTAATTTTTCAGAATTTTTGGAGTAACAGAAGTATGAGCTCAATTCAGATCTTCACAGACTGTTCTGTTTTTGACAGATTCTGTTTTCGATGCATAGTTTGCTTGTTTCCTAGTTTCTATGGCTTATATTGCTTAATATAAATTGTAGAAATGATAAGTTACAGTAGTAATTTTATAAGAACAATTATGAATCTTGCCTTTGACAGTACCCAAGTGAATGATTTGTTTTATTATACTAACGGATCTCACGAAGGTTTTGTTAAGTTTTGTGTGATTGAAGTTTTCAAGTTTTGGGTTAGATATCGATATGAGGAGAATAAGGAGTGACAAGACCCTAAGCTTGGGGATGCCCAAGGCACCCCAAGGTAATATTCAAGGAAGATCAAAGCAACTAAGCTTGGGGATGCCCCGGAAGGCATCTCCTCTTTCGTCTCCAACATCATCGGTAAATTTACTTGAGGCTATATTTTTATTCACCACATGATATGTGTTTTGCTTGGAGCATCATTTTATTTTATTAGTATTTGCCTTCTGTTATTTAGAGTAATGTGTTGCATCTTTTATTTCAATAAAAGTGTCAAGTATAGCCTTTACCATGCTTATTTTGCAAGTCTACATGTTGCTCTATTGAAAACAGAAAGTTTTCTATTGTTGTCTGAATTCTTCTGGAAAGTCAGAACATGATAAAATCATGAAATTTTTACACGTTGAGCAATAACAAATTTTATACAGTGTGGTATTTTTCAGAATTTTTGGAGTTAGGGAAGTATGAGTACAATTGCACTCTTTACAGACTGTCCTTTTTAGACAGATTGCTGTTATGTTTGCATTGTTTGCATATGTTTGCTTGTTTAATGATTCTATTTGAGGATAGGAGTATTAAATATGTAGAGGCATTTAGTATGCATTGTTAAATAATAATTTTAGTAATTTTCTACAGTAGAGAATGATAAGGTTTTGCATTTGATTTATACTAACTTATCTCACGAGATCTTGTTGAGTTTTGTGTGGATGAAGTTTTTAAGATTTAGGGAAACCATCATATAAAAGGAATTAAGGAGACACAAAAGCTCAAGCTTGGGGATGCCCAAGGCATCCCAATATAATATTTCAAGAAGTCTCAAGCATCTAAGCTTGGGAATGCCTCGGTTGGCATCCCACCTTTCTTCATCAACAATTATCGATTAGCCTCGGTTGAGCCTAAGTTTTTGCTTCTTCACATGATATGTGCTATCCTTGCAATGTCATTTTATTTTGTTTTCCTTGCTGTTTTAATAAAGTACTTAATATCTAAATTTTCTTTATGAGAGAGAGTCTTCACATAGCTACTTAATTATTTGACTACTCATTGATCTTCACTTATATCTTTATGGAGTAGTTTGTCATTTACTCACATGCTTCACTTATATCCTATGAGTAACTGGTTGAATGTATTGAATATCATAAATCTGAAATTGTATATGCTTCATATGCTTATACCATGGGGAGTAGTGACTTCACATATAAGAAGTAGAGGTAGTAAATTTATTGAAAGTTAGCAAACATAGTATCGGTCACTTGAACAATTCATGAAAGAATATTGAAGGAAGAGAGATTTCACATATAAATATACTATCTTGGACATCTTCTATGATTGCGAGCCCCATTAATTATTTTCAAACTTGAGCAAATTAGTTGAAGTTGGACAAGGAAGACAACATAATGAGTTATGCTTGGGTATATTTGTATAGAAGTTATATTGTTATGAATCCTCCAACATGTGGTGCTTGCTATTTAGAATCTTTTGCTATCCAAAATTTCTGTACTAAGCGGGATTACTGCTTATGCATCCAAAATCCTTGAACCAAGTTTCTTCCATGAGTGTCCACCATATCTACCTATATGCGGTATTTACCTGCCGTTCCAAGTAAATTTGCATGTGCCAAACTCTAAACCTTCAAATAATAATCTGTTTTGTATGCCCGAATCGCTCATGTAGCGACTAGGGGCTGTTAGTATCTTCCATGCTAGGTGGGTTATTCTCACGATGAGTGGACTCCGCTCATCATTCACGAGAAAATGGCTGGTAACTGGGACGCCCAGTCCTATGATCAAAAGATCAAAAACAAAATCGCAAATAATTGCAAACAAAACTCCCCCAGGATTGTTGATAGTTGGATGGTACCCGTTGTTTCGGACAAGCCGTGGGGTGTGATTGTTGGTGGAGAGGAAGTAAAAAAAAAACTTTACCTTTCTGTTTGGGAACCGCCTATAATGTATCTAGTATGGAAGATATTGGGACCTCTTGGTTGTTATGTTGAAAATGAAAGCATACCTCTCAAAATTATTTTCATCTCTGTTTTAAAAGCTTCGAGCTCTAGCACCTCTGCAAATCCCTGCTTCCCTCTGCGAAGGGCCTATCTTTTACTTTTATGCAAGAGTTGTTGGGAAATGTAGCATGCAATTTCAAAAAAAATCCTACGCTCACGCAAGATCTATCTAGGAGATGCATAGCAATGAGAGGGGGAGAGCGTGTCCACGTACCCTCGTAGACCAAAAGCAGAAGTGTTAGCTTAACGTGGTTGATGTAGTCGAACGTCTTCTCGATTCAACAGATCAAGCACCGAATATACGGCACCTCTGAGTTCTACACACGTTCAGCTCGATGACGTCCCTCGAACTCTTGATCCAGCAAAGTGTCGAGGGAGAGTTCCATTAGCATGATGGCGTGGTGACGGTGATGGTGAAGTGATCCGTGCAGGGCTTCGCCTAAGCACTACGACAATATGACCGGAGGAGTAAACCGTGGTGGGGGACGCCGCACACGGCTTGGAACAATTGGTCTCTCTCCAAGGGGTGCCCTGCCCAAGTATATAAAGGAGGGAGAGGGAGGAGGCCGTCCCTAGGTGGCGCGCCAAGTGGGGGGGGAGTCCTACTAGGACTCCTAGTCCTAGTAGGATTCGGCCCCCCTTCTTATTCCTTCTCATGGAGGGGGAAAGGGGAAAGGAGAGGGAGAGGGAGAAGGAAAGGGGGGCCGCGCCCCCTCCCCTAGTCCAATTCGGACTCCCCATGGGGGGGGGGGCGCCACCTCCTTGTGGCCTGCCTTCCCTCTCCCCTATGGCCCATGAGGCCCATTACTTCCCCCGGGGGGTTCCGGTAACCTCCCGGTACTCCAAAAAAAACCCGAAACAATCCAGAACCATTCCGATGTCCGAATACCATCGTCCAATATATCAATCTTTACCTCTCAACCATTTCGAGACTCCTCATCATGTTCGTGATCTCATCCAGGACTCCGAACAATCTTCTGTCACCAAAACACATAACTCATAATATAAATCGTCATCGAACATTAAGCGTGCGGACCCTACGGGTTCGAGAACTATGTAGACATGACCGAGACATATCTCTGATCAATAACCAACAGCGGAACCTGGATGCTCATATTGGTTCCTACATATTCTTCGAAGATCTTTATCGGTCAAACCGTAATGACAACATACGTCATTCCCTTTGTCATCGGTATGTTACTTGCCCGAGATTCGATCGTCGGTATCTTTATACCTACTTCAATCTCCTTACCGGCAAGTCTCTTTACTCGTTCCGTAATGCATCATCCCGTAACTAACTTATTAGTCACATTGCTTGCAAGGCTTATCACGACTTGCATTACCGAGAGGGCCCAGAGATACCTCTCCGATACTTGGAGTGACAAATCCTAATCTCGATCTATGCCAACCCAACAAACACCTTCGGAGACACTTGTAGAGCATCTTTATAATCACCCAGTTACGTTGTGATGTTTGATAGCACACAAGGTGTTCCTCCGGTATTCGGGAGTTGCATAATCTCATAGTCAAAGGAATATGTATAAGTCATGAAGAAAGCAATAGCAATAAAACTTAACGATCATAATGCTAAGCTAACGGATGGTTCTTGTCCATCACATCATTCTCCTAATGATGTGATCCCGTTCATCAAATGACAACACATGTCTATGCTTAGGAAACTTAACCATCTTTGATTAACGAGCTAGTCTAGTAGAGGCATACTAGGGACACTGTGTTTTGTCTATGTATTCACACATGTATCAAGTTTCTGGTTAATACAATTCTAGCATGAATAATAAACATTTATCATGATATAAGGAAATATAAATAACAACTTTATTATTGCCTCTAGAGCATATTTCCTTGAGTCTCCCACTTGCACTAGAGTCAATAATCTAGATTACATTGTAATGATTCTAATACCCATGGAGTCTTGGTGCTGATCATGTTTTGCTCATGGAAGAGGCTTAGTCAACGGGTCTGCAACATTCAGATCCGTATGTAATTTGCAAATCTCTATGTCTCCCTCCTTCACTTGATCACGGACGGACTTGAAGCATCTCTTGATGTGTTTGGTTCTCTTGTGAAATCTGGATTCCTTCGCTAAGGCAATTGCTCCAGTATTGTCACAAAAGATTTTCATTGGACCCGATGCACTAGGTATTACACCTAGATCGGATATGAACTCCTTCATCCAGACTCCTTCATTTGCTGCTTCCGAAGCAGCTATGTACTCCGCTTCACACGTAGATCCCGCCACGACGCTTTGATTGGAACTGCACCAACTAACAGCTCCACCAATAAATACGTATCCGGTTTGTGACTTAGAGTCATCCGGATCAGTGTCAAGACTAGCATCAACGTAACCATTTACGACGAGCTCTTTGTCACCTCCATAAACGAGAAACATATCCTTAGTCCTTTTCAGGTATTTCAGGATGTTCTTGACCGCTGTCCAGTGATCCACTCCTGGATTACTTTGGTACCTCCCTGCTAGACTTATAGCAAGGCACACATCAGGTCTGGTACACAGCATTGCATACATGATAGAACCTATGGCTGAGGTATAGGGAATGACTTTCATTTTCTCTCTATCTTCTGCAGTGGTCGGGCATTGAGTCTGACTCAATTTCATACCTTGTAACATAGGCAAGAACCCTTTCTTTGACTGATCCATTTTGAACTTCTTCAAAATTTTATCAAGGTATGTGCTTTGTGAAAGTCCAATTAAGCGTCTTGATCTATCTCTATAGATCTTGATGCCCAATATATAAGAAGCTTCACCGAGGTCTTTCATTGAAAAATTCTTATTCAAGTATCCTTTTATGCTATCCAGAAATTCTATATCATTTCCAATCAACAATATGTCATCCACATATAATATTAGAAATGCTACAGAGCTCCCACTCACTTTCTTGTAAATACAGGCTTCTCCAAAAGTCTGTATAAAACCATATGCTTTGATCACACTATCAAAGCGTATATTCCAACTCCGAGATGCTTGCACCAGTCCATAAATGGATCGCTGGAGCTTGCACACTTTGTTAGCACCTTTAGGATCGACAAAACCTTTTGGTTGCATCATATACAACTCTTCTTTGAGAAATCCATTAAGGAATGCAGTTTTGACATCCATTTGCCAGATTTCATAATCATAAAATGCGGCAATTGCTAACATGATTCGGACAGACTTAAGCATCGCTACGGGTGAGAAGGTCTCATCATAGTCAACTCCTTGAACTTGTCGAAAACCTTTCGCAACAAGTCAAGCTTTGTAGACAGTAACATTACCGTTAGCGTCAGTCTTCTTCTTGAAGATCCATTTATTCTCTATGGCTTGCCGATCATCGGGCAAGTCAACCAAAGTCCACACTTTGTTCTCATACATGGATCCCATCTCAGATTTCATGGCCTCAAGCCATTTCGCGGAATCTGGGCTCATCATCGCTTCCTCATAGTTCGTAGGTTCGTCGTGGTCTAGTAACATGACTTCCAGAACAGGATTACCGTACCACTCTGGTGCGGAACGTACTCTGGTTGACCTACGAGGTTCGGTAGTAACTTGATCTGAAGTTTCATGATCATCACCATTAGCTTCCTCACTAATTGGTGTGGGCATCACTAGAACTGATTTTTGTGATGAACTACTTTCCAATTCAAGAGAAGGTACAATTACCTCATCAAGTTCTACTTTCCTCCCACTCACTTCTTTCGAGAGAAACTCCTTTTCTAGAAAGGATCCATTCTTAGCAACAAAGATTTTGCCTTCGGATCTGTGATAGAAGGTGTACCCAACAGTTTCTTTTGGGTATCCTATGAAGACGCACTTCTCCGATTTGGGTTCGAGCTTATCAGGCTGAAGTTTTTTCACATAAGCATCGCAACCCCAAACTTTAAGAAATGATAGCTTAGGTTTCTTGCCAAACCACAGTTCATATGGTGTCATCTCAACGGATTTAGATGGTGCCCTACTTAACGTGAATGCAGCTGTCTCTAATGCATAACCCCAAAACTATAGTGGTAAATCGGTAAGAGACATCATAGATCGCACCATATCTAATAAAGTACGGTTACGACATTCGGACACACCATTACGCTGTGGTGTTCCAGGTAGCGTGAGTTGTGAAACTATTCCACATTGTTTTAAATGAAAGCCAAACTCGTAACTCAAATATTCGCCTCCGCGATGAGATCGTAGAAACTTTATTTTCTTGTTACGATGATTTTCCACTTCACTCTGAAATTCTTTGAACTTTTCAAATGTTTCAGACTTGTGTTTCATTAAGTAGATATACCCATATCTGCTCAAATCATCTGTGAAGGTTAGAAAATAACGATACCCGACGCGAGCCTCAACACTCATCGGACTGCATACATCGGTATGTATTATTTCCAATAAGTTAGTGGCTCGCTCCATTGTTCCGGAGAACGGAGTCTTAGTCATCTTGCCCATGAGGCATGGTTTGCAAGCATCAAATGATTCATAATCAAGTGACTCCAAAAGTCCATCTGCATGGAGTTTCTTCATGCGCTTTACACCAATATGACCTAAACGGCAGTGCCACAAATATGTTGCAGTATCATTATCAACTTTGCATCTTTTGGCATCAATATTATGAATATGTGTATCACCACGATCGAGATTCTACAAAAATGGACCATTCTTCAAGGGTGCATGACCATAAAAGATATTACTCATATAAATAGAACAACCATTATTCTCTGATTTAAATGAATAACCGTCTCGCATCAACCAAGATCCAGATATAATGTTCATGCTCAACGCTGGCACCAAATAACAATTATTCAAGTCTAAAACTAATCCCGAAGGTAGATGTAGAGGTAGCGTGCTGACGGCGATCACATCGACCTTGGAACCATTCCCGACGCGCATCGTCACCTCATCCTTAGCCAATCTTCGTTTAATCCGTAGCCCCTGTTTCGAGTTGCAAATATGAGCAACAGAACCAGTATCAAATACCCAGGTGCTACTACGAGCATTAGTAAGGTACACATCAATAACAAGTATATCAAATATACCTTTGTTCACTTTGCCATCCTTCTTATCCGCCAAATACTTGGGGCAGTTCCGCTTCTAGTGTCCAGTCCCTTTGAAGTAGAAGCACTCAGTTTCAGGCTTAGGTCCAGACTTGGGCTTCTTCCCGGGAGTGGCAACATGCTTGCCATTCTTCTTGAAGTTCCCCTTCTTTCCTTTGCCCTTTTTTTTGAAACTAGTGATCTTGTTAACCATCAACACTTGATGCTCCTTCTTGATTTCTACCTCCGCTGCTTTGAGCATAGCGAAGAGCTCGGGAATAGTCTTCTCCATCCCTTGGATATTATAGTTCATCACGAAGCCTTTATAGCTTGGTGGCAGTGATTGAAGAACTCTGTCAATAACACTATCATCCGGAAGATTAACTCCCAGCTGAGTCAAGTGGTTATGGTACCCAGACATTCTGAGTACGTGTTCACTGACAGAACTATTCTCCTCCATCTTGCAGCTATAGAACTTGTTGGAGACTTCATATCTCTCAACTCGGGCATTTGCTTGAAATATTAACTTCAATTCCTGGAACATCTCATATGATCCATGACGTTCAAAACGTCTTTGAAGTCCCGATTCTAAGTCGTAAAGCATGGCACACTGAACTATCGAGTAGTCATCAAGTCAAGCTTGCCAGACATTCATAACATCAGCATCTGCTCCTGCAGCAGGCCTTTCACCTAGCGGTGCATCAAGGACATAATTCTTCTTTGCAGCAATGAGGATAATCCTCAAGTTATGGACCCAGTCCGTGTAGTTGCTACCATCATCTTTCAACTTAGCTTTCTCTAGGAACGCATTAAAATTCAAAGGAACGGTAGCACGGGCCTTTGATCTACAACATAGATATGCAAAAACTATCAGGACTAAGTTCATGATAAATTAAGTTCAATTAATCATATTACTTAATAACTCCCACTTAGATAGACATCCCTCGAGTCATCTAAATGATCACGTGATCCATATCAACTAAACCATGTCCGATCATCACGTGAGATGGAGTAGTTTTCAATGGTGAACATCTCTATGTTGATCATATCTACTATATGATTCACGTTCGACCTTTCGGTCTCCAGTGTTCCGAGGCCATGTCTGTACATGCTAGGCTCGTCAAGTTTAACCCGAGTATTCCGCGCGTGCAAAATTGTCCTGCACCCGTTGTATGTGAACGTAGAGCTTATCACACCCGATCATCACGTGGTGTCTCGGCACGACGAACTGTTGCAATGGTGCATACTCAGGGAGAACACTTAGACCTTGAAATTTTAGTGAGGGACCATCTTATAATGCTACCGCCGTACTAAGCAAAATAAGATGCATAAAAGATAAACATCACATGCAATCAAAATATGTGACATGATATGGACATCATCATCTTGTGCCTTTGATCTCCATCTCCAAAGCACCATCATGATCTCCATTGTCACCGGCATGACACCTTGATCTTCATCGTAGCGTCGTTGTCGTCTCGCCAACTATTGCTTCTACAACTATCGCTAACGCATAGTGATAAAGTAAAGCAATTGCATGGCGATTGCATTTCATACAATAAAGCAACAACCATAAGGCTCCTGCCAATTGCCAATAACTTTTACAAAACATGATCATCTCATACAACAACGTATATCACATCATGTCTTGACCATATCACATCACAACATGCCCTGCAAAAACAAGTTAGACTTCCTATACTTTGTTGTTGCAAGTTTTACGTGGCTGCTACGGGCTTCTAGCAAGAACCGTTCTTACCTACACATCAAAACCACAACGATGTTTCGTCAAGTTTGTTGTTTTAACCTTCAACAAGGACCGGCCGTAGTCAAATTCGATTCAACTAAAGTTAGAGAAACAGACACCCGCCAGCCACCTTTATGCAACAAGTTGCATGTCCGTCGGTGGAACCGGTCTCATGAACGCGATCATGTAAGGTTGGTCCGGGCTGCTTCATCCAACAATACCGCCGAATCAAAATAAGACATTGGTGGTAATCAGTATGACTATCATCGCCCACAACTCTTTGTGTTCTACTCATGCATATCATCTACGCATAGACCTGGCTCTGATGCCACTGTTGGGAAACGTAGCATGCAATTTCAAAAAAATTCCTACGCTCACGCAAGATCTATCTAGGAGATGCATAGCAATGAGAGCGGGAGAGTGTGTCCACGTACCCTCATAGACCGAAAGCGGAAGCGTTAGCTTAATGTGGTTGATGATGTCGAACGTCTTCTTGATTCAAAGAATCAAGCACTGAACGTACGGCACCTCCGAGTTCTACACACGTTCAGCTCGATGACGTCCCTCGAACTCTTGATCCAGCAAAGTGTCGAGGGAGAGTTCCATTAGCATGATGGCGTGGTGACGGTGATGGTGAAGTGATCCGTGCAGGGCTTCGCCTAAGCACTACGACAATATGACCGGAGGAGTAAACCGTGGTGGGGGACGCCGCACACGGCTTGGAACAATTGGTCTCTCTCCAAGGGGTGCCCTGCCCAAGTATATAAAGGAGGGAGAGGGAGGAGGCCGTCCCTAGAGGGCGCGCCAAGTGGGGGGGGAGTCCTACTAGGACTCCTAGTCCTAGTAGGATTCGGCCCCCCTTCTTATTCCTTCTCATGGAGGGGGAAAGGGGAAAGGAGAGGGAGAGGGAGAAGGAAAGGGGGGCCGCGCCCCCTCCCCTAGTCCAATTCGGACTCCCCATGGGGGGGGGGGCGCCACCTCCTTGTGGCCTGCCTTCCCTCTCCCCTATGGCCCATGAGGCCCATTACTTCCCCCGGGGGGTTCCGGTAACCTCCCGGTACTCCAAAAAAACCCCGAAACAATCCAGAACCATTCCGATGTCCGAATACCATCGTCCAATATATCAATCTTTACCTCTCAACCATTTCGAGACTCCTCATCATGTTCGTGATCTCATCCAGGACTCCGAACAATCTTCTGTCACCAAAACACATAACTCATAATATAAATCGTCATCGAACATTAAGCGTGCGGACCCTACGGGTTCGAGAACTATGTAGACATGACCGAGACATATCTCCGATCAATAACCAACAGCGGAACCTGGATGCTCATATTGTGTCGTGGACTTAACACGGCAGATGCCCTAGCAAAAGGACTTAGGTGTGGAGCCATCGCAACTAGGTTAGCTTGAAGGGGTTAAACGGGACAAAGGACACAGAGAATTTACACAGGTTCGGCCCCTCTCAACGAGGTAAAAGCCTACTCCTGCTTTAGGTTGTATTGCTTGGGTTTCGATTACCAGGGAGCGAATACGCTTGAACTAGTTCTCGATTGATTGTTCCTTGAGTTAACCCGCCGCCGGGTCACCCCTTTATATACACAGGTTGATGCCCGGCAGCTTACAGAGTCCCGGCCGGCCCATACACTACGTGTCCGGCTCGGTAACCAACTAAACTTGCCTTACAATATAAGTTAAACATATGGCGGTTCATACCCATGGGCCTTAACTCGCCCCTCGGGTCTTGGGCCTTCAATAAGCTTGCTCTATGGACCGCCATCTTCACATCTTCCTGGGCTTCCTCATCATGAGCCGCCAGTGGCATGACCCGGCCCGTCCTGGGCGGGTCATACCCAATAGTTATATCCCCAACATTAGGCCCCAGGTTGATTTGAACTTGTTCACATCAATCTTCAGTGCTTGACTTAACAAATTTTGCATCATCAACTTTTATGAACTTGGTATAATGTAACATCCCAAAATTCTAAATTTTGGAATGTTATATTAAATAAATAGTTTTGTTTGTTTGTTTGATTGCTTGTGTGAAACTGAGTGAAATTTGGAATTTTTTTTGAAAGTTGAATGAGAGGGAATGAAATGACTTTCCCAAACTTTCACCTTGCATTTATGATCTCTGTGAATTCAAATTCTTTTCAAATACAAAACCCTAGAGAGAAGATGACATGACTTCTTCCCTTATAAATGAAAAGGGTTTTGAAAAGGTTTGAATTTCATTTGGAAATATTTCAAATTCGGAAACTTTATGCGACTCAATGAGTTTCATGAGAGAAGATAAAATGACTTCTTCAAAAGCTAAGAAAGAGAGTTGGAAGTTTCAAAGAAAATCAAATTTAAAGTCCCTTTGAAAGTATTTTCAATTTGGAGTTATTTGGTTTTTATTCAAATTATTTTTCTCCAAAAATAAAATATATGGAAATTAGGGTAAAATGATTACCTATATTAGAAAATTGGAGAGAAATAAATTTGAAATCATTTTGGTATTTTGAAAATAATGTTTTATTAGGTTTTATTGCAACAGTAGTACTGTTCGCTTTATTTAAATTTGTGTGGAATTTATTCGCCGCTGAAAATATGTTCATCTTTTAGGAAATCTTTTTCTGAAATTTTTGATATATAATATGCCTATGTAAAATTTTATTTTTATTTTCGTTATTCAGTTTTTCCTTTCTGTTTCTATTTTAAAAAAAAAACTGCGCGTGCGCCTGGAACTAAATGTCGCCCATGTGCGCAGCATTGTAGACAGGCCGGCCATATATATATATATATATTTTTTTTATTAAGGTTTATGATTTTATTTGTTTTTTTTTTTAAACAATTTTCAGGAAAGAAAAATATTTAAAAAAAAAAAATCTATGCGCGTACGCAGGCGCGCGGCCGGCCGGTAAAGGCTTTTTAGGCCCATGCGTTTTTCTTCTTCGTTTTATTTATTCGTCTATGTTTAGTCCCACATTGCCTAGCCTTTAACCCCTAAACCTCTTTTCCACCTATAAATATAGACCCGTAGAGCCTCCAAAAATCATCTGATTCGGGTTAAATCAATATATTTTGGTTTGACTAGATTCACTAAATAAAAAAAAAATTCTTCTCTTCGGCGGGACTTCTGAAAGTTGTCTCCTCTCTCAGAAGTCGTCTTTTCTCTACCTTATAACGGTATCTTTCTTCGTTTGTTTTTTTTTTTCTCCAATAGCTTATTATTTCTATACTAGTACGGTAGAATAATTAGATTTATAAATTAGTCCCTGTATTTATACTTTAGACATAGAATTCTTTTAGCCATAGTTTTTTTTCTTCCGTAAAACAACTTGGCCCTGATTTTTCAAATAGCCATAACTTTTTACTCGTTCATTCAAATTAGACGAAACCAACGCCTACATTTTTGTCTTGATTCCACCTTTCTAGTGAATCTATCAAATAAACTTTTTGCAACTTTCAAATTTCGAAATTTGTTCAGATTCATATTCAAACTTGTTTTGGCTATAACTTGAGTTTCGTAACTCCGATTTAATTGATTCTTTTTGCTAATTGAAGCTCTTGACCTAAACTTTCTGATAAGACCAAATCCACCCAATTTTGGTACTGTTAGAAATTGTTTTCTGTTGCAAGAGTTAATTGCTAGTTTTCGAAGTTTTTCGAGATCTTTTCTTCGATTCTTTTGCATGAGTGCTTATGTATGCAATTGCTTGCTCACGTTAGATTGAACGGAGTGTGACGAGTAGAACTATCAGGAATTATGAGTGCGAAGGATCTTCATCAACAGTACAAGGCAAGTAACACTTTGATCATACTCTTCGTTACCAGTTTTTATGCATTAGTTTCGACCCTCAAATATTGCATGATTAGGATGTGATTAACTTGTGGGTATTGGGAAGTAGATGATGAGGTAGAACCTATTGCCCTTTTATTATAAAACCCTTGGGAGTTACTTCTACGCTATGCTTATGTTGCCATGCTATGCTCGTAGACGTGGATTGGGTTTGAGTGTATCCATGACAGATGTGAGATTTTTAATTAATGGTTCAACTTAAGGTGGCAACTTTAATACACATCTGGGTGGATTGCTTGTTTGGGCACCTGGGGATATACCAGTGTTGTCCTAGGAGATCCCGCGGATATACCGTGTGATCCTCCTACGGTCCGCCACCCAGGCTCAAAGGGATCATAAGATTATTCATGCTAGAAACTTCCGTGTGCAGCCACAAGCTATTATGGGCTCTAGCATAGTTGAGTATGTTACATGACCTCTTTCAGTGGTAGGCTAGCAGATGTAGGGGAAAGTAGGTGTAACTGTCTACCCAGAGTAAAGAGTAAATGTTTCTGAAAGACTGTGTCTCGGTCATCCGTTTCTCAAACACCATGTAGTGCGAGAAATCCAACGGAGGAGATCGAGTCTTGTGGGGAAAAGTGCACAAACCTCTGCAGAGTGTACAAACTGATCATGATTAGCCGTGTCCCCGGTTATGGACATCTTGAGTATCTGGTTCTTGGATCATCATATTGAATCCCATCACTCTAAATTAATTTGTTGGGATTAATGATTACTTTTAATTGGGATTGAGAGGGGGTTTTACCTTCTCAATATTTTTCAACCAACTTTGTAGTTAAACAAAATATATTCCTTTGATGTAGGGAAAAATTGGCTTTTCGCAAAACATATTAACCGTAGAGCCTCCACCAGCCATATATGCATGTAGTGATAGCATTTATTCTGTTCATTGCTCTACTGTGTTATCTTGCCAGTATATTCAATGTACTGACCCGTTTCGGGCTGCAACGTCTCATGTTGCAGGATTCTTACGACGAGTAAGTGATACGTTAGGGTTACGATTTCTACACTCAACTTTGCCGTTGGTGTTGATGGGAATCCACAACCCTGTTGTTACTTCCGCTATTTGGATTGAGGTAATAGTATTTACGTTACTTTATACATGTGATTTACCTCTGTTATAAATCCTCGAGTACTGTGTGTGTCAGCATACCGATCCAGGGATGACACTTAAGCACAGAGACTTTGATCCATTCGGGTCGGGTCGCTACATATAACCCGCCATGACATCATCTCGCATTAATTTCGCATGAAGCCCAGAAACATCTCAACAGATCTTTTACCTTTAATGGATCTCCCGAAAATCTAGGCGTCCGCATAGCCACATAATTATTTTTTTGGCCTCCTTGATTCCCGCGCATGCCTTTTATCCATCTCCTTATAAATAGGGACAGAGGGACAGGGGTCCTTTTCATTTTTTCGCCTTGCCTCCTCGTCTTCTTCTTCCTCCTTGCAACGCCCACGCGCACCCAATCTCTGCCGCCGTCGACCTTGTCAACTGCCTCAACTCCGGCCGCTGCATCAACCTGAACGAATCAGAGCACCGCGACGCACCGCCACTGTCCAGCAGCATCAGTAAGTACTCTCCTTTCCCGTAGCAGATTTGCATTAGGGTTTTCACCGTTCGTCGGTGTTCTTCTCTGTTCCTCATTCTCCTCCCTAGACTGCTTAGTTTGATCTGCAAATGGTACTGAAATCGTGCGGCATTAGCTTTAGCATTCATTTTCAATAGCAGAAGACATTCCCTCTGTAGAAGATCTCATCTAAGCACACGAGCTCTACTACTGCCGGCCCCTTAGGTTTAGAATTTATTTTATTTTCTGAACTGCTGTAGATCCAAAATTCTAGCGCCAATCTGTGAAACTTGTTTTGTCCAGCACTTAGTAAAATTTAGCTCTGCTCCAGATCCATAGCCATTAGCCCTTCATGGCGGTTTAAATAGTAACTTGTAATCCGCCAAGTGCCTGCCGGCTTAACTCCGAATCCCTTTTTAAACTATCAGTTCAATGTTGATATAACCCGGCTATACCTTACCAGTTTAATCCTGTTCTACATTATCTCTTTTAGGCCGTGCACCGTAATCATGGCTAAGACTGTTACTTCATGCGACTGGGTCCCTTCTATCGTCACAGAAGAAATGCTGGACGACTATGTCAAAACAGGCATCTTGTCAGCAAAAAATGTCATCCACTGGCGTGTTCCAAACCCAGATGAAGTCAGGCCTCAGCCGCGGGATAATGAGGTTATTGTTTTTACTGATCACATAAACCGGGGCTTCTCACTGCCTGGGTCAAAATTATTCCGTGATGTTCTGCATTTCTTTCAACTCCATCCTCAAGACATCGGACCCAATTCCATTTCAAATATCTGCAATTTCCAAGTCTTCTGCGAAGTGTATCTTCAAGAAGAACCCAGCGTCGAACTCTTCAGAGAGTATTTTTATTTAAACCGCCAGAATGAGTTCACTGACGGGCCCAGCTTAGAGCCTGGGGGAGTCTCGATTCAACGATGAAGAGATGTCATTTTTCCTTCTGCTATGCTTCCAAGTCATCCTAAGGACTGGAATCAAACTTGGTTCTATTGCCAAGACACATCTCCAGCCGAGGAAAATCCCTACCGGGTTATCGTGACCATCGGTTCAGCCAAAGCACCCTCTTCCGGACCGGCTTACCACCATTGAACGAGCCAAATATATGCCTACCTTTTCAAAAGTTAGAGCATTGATGGCCAATGGGTTGACTGGTGTCGATCTGGTCCGTTGTTGGGTAGCTTGGAGGATTATACCTTTAAGCCGTCGGCCCGGTTTAATGTGCACATATACTGGTGATGTCAAAGATCCACTGCGCCACTGCCAAGTACGTTTGTCTGATAAAGCAATCAATGATATGACCAAGACCCTTCTAGGGGAAAGCTTGGAGAGCTACAGCAAAGTGGTGTTGAACCCCTTTTGCAAACTTAACCCGCCACCAGATGTAAGCTCTCCAATCCATATATTTTGCTTCACGGTTTATATGATCTACATATCTCTTACCTTTCTATGGCTTATACAGGCTGCATCTGCCTTTTGGAACAAGAAGTATGACGAGAAAGCGGCCAAGAAAGCCAGGGCTAAGACTAAAGTCCTTAAGAAGAATAAGAAGAAATCAAACGCCTCAGAACTGTTTAATTTGGTGGAGGAGGACGAGTCGGAGGTAGACCTTGATTCCCTTGGCTATTTTTTTTCCATTTATCTTACTGATACTGATTGCTATCAGGACGATGAGGAAACCAGCCAGGCGGGTGATGAAGAGGTAACTATTATTTCCTCCGACTTAGAGCCTTTGCCAAGACAGAAAATTCGACAAGTAACCCGGAAAGTAAGGTTTTCTCACCCCTTAGCTTACTTGGATCCCAACTTTATTTTGAAGCAACAACAGCATGAGAACCGGCGCAGAACTCGGACTAGTGGAGGCGGAGAGCTATCCTCCGGGTTACCCAATACACCAGCCTCACGCAAGCGCCGCAAAGAAGTGCTTCAGAATTCAAATTCTTTCTATCCAAAGGCGGGTCTTATTCGCCAACCACTTAATCTTTCCGACTCGAATTATCAGGGGACTTCTCATTCTTCCTCTGGTGACTGATCTCAGACCCAGCTGCCGACTTTCAAAACTGCCCCTGGGTAATGACTTTTGGTCTGCTATCTCGCATTTCTATACATATACTGACCTCTTCAACCCTTTCTTAGTGGGATGGCAAAGCCTGGCAAGAAGGAGAGAACAAATAAACCGGTCGAAGATCCAAAAGCCCATGAACCGGAAAAACAAGCACCAGTATCTGAAGCCTCCGTGCAACACCGGAGGAACTTGGTGATGACCCGCCACCAGAGAACCCTGGCGCCTCCACCGATCATATGAATATTGACCCTTTGGGTGCTAAACCGCCAAGCCCAAGCAAGTCTTCAGAACAAAATACTGAAGATGTTCTGATCACCGGCACTAGCTTCCAAGAGCCGGGGAGTCCCACTATCCTGGCGAAACACTCTGCCAAGGAAGAATTGGTTGAAAAGCGCAAGGTCAAGTTTGACATGGCCAATTATTCTCATCTGAGCATCAGTGAAGTATTCTCCGGCTACCTCAGTCAAGTGCACACTAGCCGTGATCTTGAGATTGATATGGTTAAACAAATGCATCAGAAATATGAGGTACAAACTTCTACTTCGTCTGTGTAAGATATATTTCTCCAGCCCCCAAGTCTTAGTCATAGGACAAATTGTATTGACTCTGGCAAAGACTTCAACCATTATATCATAGAAATAACTTCAAGCCATAGCCCCCATGAACCGGCTTGTCTTGAAAAAAGATGAGCCAGATCAATTAAATTATTTTCCAAATAAAATCTCACCTCATAGCCCTCACAGGCCGGATTATCTTTGAAAAAGATGAGCCGGGTTTGTCTGTCACTGCCTTATAAAAGAAACTTTCTGCACCCATTAGACCCCAAGTGCCAAGTGCTATTGCTTGCAAAGGGCATGGGACTTTTTCTGTATTTATACTGTGACATAATTGTTGATAATTGTTCAACCTCTTGCTTACAGGAGGCCTCAACTCAATTTCAATCTCAATTGGCCGATTTAAAAACCCGACTTGAACTGCAAGAAGCTGAGACCCGGAAAGCTAACTCCAAGTTCAAATTTAGCTTGGATGAAACGGAAAAGCATAAAACGGGGTTTCATGCAGAGAGAGCCGCCTGGGATGAAGAAAAGACTGCCTTGGTGCAGAGAGCAGAAAACGCTGAAGCATCTTTGCAAGAGGTCACTTTAGAACTGTCCGGCTTAAAACGTCATATCACGCAGATAACTGCCGCTATTTTTGGTAAGTAATACTTAGATACTATAATCAATTCCAAGGCTCCATTTTGTAAGCCGCCTGGTGACTTGACTGCGTATTATGTTGTACAGGCCCCAGGAGTACCAATCTTGGCCAGGATATGCTGATAAAACTCAAGGCGGTTTACACACTAGTGGAGCAATTATATACAGGTGCTCAGCGCACCACATCTACCATCTCGCAAACCAAACAAGCACCGTCTCTTATTAGTGATGTTTTAACCAAGCTCTCTGTCCTGCCCGCAAGAATTGAAGAAATCAAGCGGTCGGCTGCTAGAGCCGGTGCTATTACAGCCTTGAGCTGGGCGAAGGCATGGCAATCAGAATTAGACCCGGCCGAGCTAGCTACTGGCTGCCCCAGTTTCAAAGAGGATGGGTCTCCCTTTGATAAGAGGTACTTTGCTACTTGTGTGAAAGAGATGCGTCCGCTGGCGAGTAAACTGGCCGAAGAAACAGACCTGTCGAGATATCAGGCGGCTTATGCAACGGATAATTCAAAAATGCCAATGCCGGCTTATGAAGTTGTGGATCTTATCCCTCCAATCCGTAAGCATACTTTTGCTCCTGAAATTGATCCGTCTAAACTTATCGATGATGAAGCTGAGTTTCAAGCCTTGACTGGCATCGATTGGTCATCGCCTAACTTCCTGACGACGGAAGAAGAAGAACCGGCGCAGGATGACCCGGACGCCTCAACACGCCAAGACCAATACAACTAATCCAAGGGCCGGCTTATCCTCCACAGCATGGGATGCTATGTGCATCAAAAAACACTTATTCTTTTGGGCCGCCCGATGCCTTGTAATAGGCTAGTTGAAAACAATGATCTGTCATGCCATCGTGCATGTTTATTTGCATAACACTTTTGAACCACCGATCTGATGTCGAAGATCTGGTACCTATGCTTATAATATCATGAATCATGCAGACCATATTCATCATACTCCCTGCACACAGGCAGATAACATGCGCCCTGGCGGTTTACCCCAGGTTGGGTCATAATGCCCCATATAAAGCTCACTGGTGACTATACAGTCCATAACCAGGGTGGGCTATCAAAACCTCGCATATTCATATAACAAGTAAATAACATACCAGTGCAATTTATTCATACTGCCGGCTTTACAACGCCATATGCAGCAAGGATAACAGCCCAAGCACAACGCCCAAAGTGCATAATCAAAACATACTGGCATCTTATCGTCCAAAGCCAGGCCGGGTTATCGAAACTCTGGATATACTCAAATATGAGTCATAAGGAACAAGGCTACATGGCCTGAATCAATTTTAAACCATATGTTAATATGATACAAAAGATGACCCAAAAAGATGTTCAAAGCAAATACAAATCAGATAAAACAAGGCCTTCATAGGCTGCCAAGCCTCAATATCAAGTGCTATTCAAGGGCCGCACAGCCACAGAGTTAATCCTTTATTCAAACCTGTAAACCGGGCCTCACATGACCAATCGCCGTTTTAACTTTGCCAAGTTCAGGGTCTTTATAAGATTGACTGTCAAGAGTACAGCGAGCCATTCCAGGATTACCTGGTCGGAGTGGCAGGTATACAAAGGCAGGATAACCCGGATTTTTGGTGAATACACCTGGCGTCCAAGCCGATCAAAAGGGTAATTAAAGCTTTGTTCATTAAACAGGAAGCCCCCAAGTGATTGTTGTGATCACGGCGTATAAGCCGGACCAGTAGGGCAATCATAGCTATACTGAAATGAGGAGGAAGCCCCCAAGTAATTTTTATCAAGGTGTACAAGCCGGATCAAGAGGGTAGTCACAGCTATGCTCAATGAGCAGGAAGCCCCCAAGTGACCTTATGAACCGACAATAAAGACTCAGATACTCAGAAATGAAATGACAGAGACCCTGAATTATCAGGGATGCCGGCTTTATTATACTTGATCATAATATATACATGAATGAAAATATGTACAACACAAGAACCAGTAATTCAAGTGTAATAAGGCCGAAGATGAGCAATATTCCACGGCCGGCGGGTCTCCTCCTCAGACTTGCATGAGTCTTTGTGCTCTCGAATATCAATGAGGTAGTATGATCCGTTGTTCAAATTTTTGCTGACCACAAAGGGCCCTTCCCAAGGTGGGGACAACTTGTGCATGTCTGTTTGATCCTGTATGAGCCGGAGCACCAAGTCACCTTCTTGAAAGGTCCGGGTTTTGACCCGGCAGCTGTGATAATGGCGCAGATCTTGCTGGTAAATCACCGAACGAGCCGCCGCAAGGTCGCGCTCTTCATCTAGAAGGTCAATAGCATCTTGTCGTGCTTTTTCATTATCAGCTTCAACATAAGCCACCACACGGGGCGAGTCGTGACGGATGTCACTAGGGAGAACCGCCTCTGCTCCGTAAACCATGAAGAAAGGCGTGTAACCCATGGATCTGTTGGGGTAGTATTGATATTCCAAAGCACTGAGAGTAACTCCTCAACCCAACAACCCGGCGTCCTCTGCAAAGGGACCATAAGCCGGGGTTTGATACCTCTCAAGATCTCTTGATTGGCTCGTTCAGCTTGACCATTGGACTGGGGGTGAGCTACAGATGAAACGTCAAGACGAATATGCTCTTGTTGACAGAATTCTTTCATAGCACCCTTAGACATATTAGTACCATTATCAGTGATGATACTGTGAGGGTATCCAAAATGAAAGATCACCTTTTTGATGAATTGAACCGCCGCCACTGCATCACATTTGCTGACCGGCTCAACCTCAACCCACTTTGTAAACTTGTCAACTACCACCAGGAGGTGAGTCTTTTTGTCCTTGGATCTTTTAAAAGGTCCAACCATGTCCAGCCCCCAGACTGCAAACGGCCAAGTAATTGGAATCATCCTCAATTCTTGAGCCGACACGTGAGCTCGTCTTGAAATTTTTTGAAAACCATCACACTTGCTAACCAAATCCTCTGCATCGGCATGAGCCGTCAACCAATAAAATCCATGACGAAAAGCCTTAGCCACAAGAGACTTAGAGCCGGCATGATGGCCACAATCTCCTTCATGAATCTCTCGCAGAATCTCACGGCCCTCCTCAGGAGAAACACAACGCTGAAACACCCCTGTAACACTGCATCGGTGCAACTCGCCATTGACTTAGACCGCCGGGTTATCTGCCTGGCCCAAGTTTCATCTTCAGGTAACTCGCCGCGGGTCATATAAGCCAAATATGGAACTGTCCAATCAGGAATAACATGGAGAGCCGCCACCAACTGCGCCTCCGGGTCAGGAACAGCAAGATCTTCCTCCGTAGGCAATTTTACTGAAGGGTTAGACAAAATATCAAGAAAAACATTAGGTGGTACCGGCTTACGCTGGGACCCCAGCCGGCTTAAAGCATCAACCGCCTCATTTTTCCTGCGATCAACATGTTCCACTTGATATCCCTTGAAATGTGCAGCAGTAGCATCAACCTCTCGGCGACAAGCCGACATGAGTGGATCCTTGGAATCCCAAGTTCCTGAAACTTGCTGAGCCACCAAGTCTGAGTCGCCAAAACACCTCACCCGGCTTAGATTCATCTGTTTAGCCATCCGAAGACCATGGAGCAAGGCCTCATACTCAGCTGCATTGTTAGTACAAGGGAACATCAACCTTAAGACATAACAAAATTTATCACCTCGTGGGGAAGTTAAAATAACTCCAGCCCCCGAGCCTTCCAACTGCCTAGACCCATCAAAATGAATAGTCCAATATGTGTTATCAGGCTTTTCCTCAGGCATCTGCAACTCTGTCCAATCATTGATAAAATCTACAAGCACTTGAGACTTGATGGCTGTCCGAAGCATATATTTCAAACCATGGGGTCCAAGCTCAATGGCCCATTTGGCCACTCGACCTAGGGCTTCTCTGTTTTGAATGATATCCCCTAAAGGAGCAGAACTAACCACATTGATGGGATAACCAAGGAAATATTGTTTCAACTTACGGCTAGCCATGAACACACCATAAACCAGCTTTTGCCAATGTGGGTATCTTTGCTTGGATTCAATGAGTACCTCACTGACATAGTAAACCGGCCGCTGAACCGGATATTCCTTGCCTGATTCCTTCCTTTCCACAACAACTGCTACACTAACGGCTCTACTGTTAGTAGCCACATATAACAGCAAGGGCTCCTTATCAATGGGAGCTGCAAGGATTGGCGGCTCAGCCAACTGCTTTTTCAACGCCTCAAAAGCCTGATTAGCAACATCACTCCATACAAAGTGGTTTGTTTTCTTCATAATCTGATATAAAGGGATAGCCTTCTCTCCCAGGCGGCTTATAAACCGGCTCAAAGCCGCAATACGACCCGCCAGACGCTGGACATCATTGATACACGCCGGTTTAGCCAAAGAAGTGATACCCTTGATTTTCTCCGGGTTAGCTTCAATGCCTCTTTCAGAAACCAAAAAACCCAATAGCTTGCCTGCTGGCACACCAAAGACACACTTGGCCAGGTTAAGCATCATCTTGTAGATCCGGAGATTATCAAAAGTCTCTTTCAAATCATCTATCAAGGTCTCCTTCTTCCTGGATTTTACAACGATATCATCCACATAAGCATGAACATTGCGTCCAATCTGGTTGTGGAGGCAATTTTGAACACACCTATGATAAGTCGCCTGGGCACTCTTGAGCCCAAAAGGCATAGACACATAACAGAAGGCTCCAAAGGGAGTGATAAAAGTTGTCTTCTCCTGGTCCTTAACTGCCATCTTGATCTAATGATAACCAGAATAAGCATCTAGGAAACTCAAACGCTCACAACCCGTCGTAGCATCGATGATCAGATCAATACGAGGGAGAGCAAAAGGGTCAGTCAGACAAGCCTTATTAAGGTCTGTGTAATCCACACACATACGCCAAGTGCCATTCTTCTTAAGTACCAGCACCGGGTTAGCCAACCACTCAGGGTGAAAAACTTCAATAATAAACCCAGCCGCCAAGAGCTGGGCCACTTCTTCACCAATGGCCTTGCGCCTCTCTTCATTAAAACGACGAAGGAATTGCTTTATCGGCTTAAACTTTGGATCAACCTTGAGAGTGTGCTCAGCGAGTTCCCTCGGTACACCTGGCATGTCTGAAGGCTTCCATGCAAAGATGTCCCGGTTCTCACGGATGAACTCGATGAGCGCACTTTCCTATTTCAGATCCATATTAGCACTGATACTGAACTGCTTGGATGAGTCGCCAGGAACAAATTCAACCAGTTTGGTGTCATCGGCCGACTTAAATTTCAACAAGGGGTCATGCTCTGTGGTTGGCTTCTTCAAGGGGGTCATATCCGCCGGGTCAACATTTTCTTTGTAGAACTTCAACTCCTCTGTTGCACAAGCAGACTCAGCATAAGCAGCATCACCCTCTTCACACTCCAAAGCTATCTTCCTGTTTCCATGCACTGTGATGGTACCCTTGCGACCCGGCATTTTAAGCTGCAGATAAACATAACAAGGCCGTGCCATAAATTTAGCATAAGCCGGCCGTCCAAACAAGGCGTGATAAGGACTCTTGATCTTGACTACTTCAAAGGTCAATGTTTCAGCTCTGTAATCATTGTCATCACCAAAGGCCACTTCCAAAGCTATCTTACCCACAGGATACACCGACTTACCAGGCACCACCCCATGAAAAATAGTAGAAGATGGCTTAAGATCTTTGTCAATCAAATTCATACGGCGGAAAGTATCATAATAAAGGATATTGATGCTGCTGCCTCCATCCATGAGCACCTTGGTGAACTTATACCCTCCAACCTGAGGAGCAACCACTAAAGCCAATTGACCCGGGTTATCAATCCGGGGCGGGTGACCCTCACGGCTCCATACAATAGGATGTTCAGACCATCGTAAGTATCGAGGGACTGCCGGTTCAACCGCATTCACCGCCCGCTTACGAATCTTCTGGTCTCATTTGCATAGACTCGTGGTAAACACATGATACTCACCACTATTCAGCTGCTTCGGATTACTCTGATAACCGGTCTGCTGCTGCTGATTCCCTTGACTAGGTTGCTGATTAAAACCACCTTGACTGCCTTGGCCCTGAAAACCTGAGCTTGAGCTGCCACCTCCAAAGCCAGGTCCGTGAGAGCCGGATCCTGACCCGCCATGCGGGCCATGATTGTTCTAGAAAAAACTGGAATTTCTATACTCCCTCAAGATGAAGCAATCTTTCCATAGATGACTGGCCGGCTTCTCTTGCGTACAGTGCTTTGGACAAGGCTGATTCATCATCGCCTCAAGGTTGAACTTCGGCCCGCCAAACCGGGGCACTGATGACTTCCCCTTGCGACGCTGATTATTATTCTATGTATTGGTATTAGCCACAAAATCTGAACCGCCGTCCATCTGTTTGCAATTGCCATTACCTTGACCCACCGGATTATGCTGCTGTCCCTTTACATTGCCATTCTTCTTTTCCTTGCCAGCCTTCTCCTCATCAGACTCAGGGTCCTTAGTACTATCAGAGTCGGCGTATTTGACGAGAGTCGCCATGAGCTCCCCCATATTGTTGCAGTGGTGCTTAAGCCGCCCCAACTTCTGCTTAAGGGGAAGGAAACGACAGTTCTTTTCCAACATCAGGACGGCTGAACCGGCGTTGATACTGTCCGATGAGTGGATAACGGCCGAGATCCGATGCACCCAATTGGTTGTTGACTCGCCCTCACCCTGGACGCAAGAATCTAAATCAAGAATCGACATAGGCTGCTTGCACGTGTCTTTGAAATTTTGGATAAAACGCGTCTTTAATTCAGCCCATGACCTGATGGAGTTAGGGGGCAATCCTTTCAGCCAAGTGCGTGCCGGCCCATCCAACATCATGGTGAAGTATTTAGCACACGCAGCATCATTAACATCCAACATCTCCATGGCCATCTCATAACTCTCAATCCAGGCCTCAGGGGGCTGATCCGCCGTGTAATTACGCACCTTGCGAGGGCCCTTAAAATCCTTAGGTAAGCGCTCGTTACGTAGAGCCGGCACTAAACATGGCACACCAAGGGTTCTGGAGGTCACTCCTGCCTCTACAGACACTGTTGGGTAAGCCGGAGATTGTTGATGAGCCGCCAACTGAGCCGCCAGCTCAGCCTCCTAACGTGCCCTGCCCTGATCCACCAAAACCTGAGCATTGTTATCTGCACGGGGCGGGTTACGGTGCCGCTCATTTCTTGAAACCGCCGGCGAATCAATATTCCTGCTATAACTCCGGCTTGGACGAGGGGTTGAATGAATCCGTTCGCAGCTGTACGAATAAGCCGCCTGTTGAGCCACCGTTGTCTGAAGAAGCTCTCTGGCCCTCCGTATCTCCATTGCAGTTGGAGACTCGCCTTCAACGGGTAGGGCCGCCAGTCGCGTAGCCGCAATGATCATATTGTCCAGAGGGTTAGAATAACGACCCGGCCGTGTCGGAACATGCTGAGGCGGAGTCAAATTTAAGCGAGGCGGGTCCACCGCACGTAGCTGAACTGGTGCTCCGGTCACGGGTGTCTCAACAGCCCGGTTTACCACGGGCGGATCACTGGTCCCTGCCCCAGGCGTGTTGAAAAGGTTCCTAGCCTCATACTCCGTGGGGTAGACGGGTCTGGTGCCTCCTCCTCATAACAGCGTTTGAAGCGTTTTGATCCAAGGTGAGCCGGAACGATTCTGCCTGAATCCGCTGTGATTACGCGTCCAAGGCAGCTCGCTCTGTCGCCATCCTAGCATTCTCAACAGCAAGCTCTTCCTTGGCCTGGGCTATCTCATCTCATAGCTTTGCGACATCCACTTTGTGCTATTCTTGAGTCTCCGGGGTTACCTCTGCTCCCATTAAAGTCGCCAAAGCATCCAACAGCTCAGTTAAAACCTGAGCCGGCGGGCGCGCAGAGCCGCTGGCACCAGCCATCGCCGCCGCCGTGGAGCTGGAGGTCATAGCCGCAGCAGTCGTCGAACCAAGCATCGGTTGTGTGCCTGCCATGAAGATTGCGACCCTGTTCGGCGCCTCATGGGGGTCCGGAATACTGTCACCATCGGAACAGCCCCCAAGCCTGCCATCTTGCAATTGATACATCGAATCGGTCTCACCAATTGAGGATTCACCATCAGAGTAAATTACCGTCTCTCCCCTGGACTCAGATCCTTCCTCAAGATCCATGCCATGGATGACACCAACAAAAGCGCTCTTCGCGGCGGTTTGAACCTTGGCGGGTCATGCGCGCTGAGCCATCTCGACGATGTCGATGCAGGTGTCCGGCTCAGGCCCCGACTCCCCGATCTTGCCGATGAAGACATGGACTCCGCCAAAGGGGACCCGGTACCCATACTCGATTGAGCCAGCCTCGGGGCCCCAGCCTGCATCGTCGATGTAGAGCTTGCCGTGACGACTATTGGTCATCCGGCCCACAGCGTATCCCTTCATCCCTGCGAAGTTGCCCTCCAAGAACTCGAAACCACCGTGCGCTGGCCCAACGGTGGGCGCCAAGTGTCGTGGACTTAACACGGCAGATGCCCTAGCAAAAGGACTTAGGTGTGGAGCCATCGCAACTAGGTTAGCTTGAAGGGGTTAAACGGGACAAAGGACAAAGAGAATTTACCCAGGTTTGGCCCCTCTCAACGAGGTAAAAGCCTACTTCTGCTTTAGGTTGTATTGCTTGGGTTTCGATTACCAGGGAGCGAATACGCTTGAACTAGTTCTCGATTGATTGTTCCTTGAGTTAACCCGCCGCCGGGTCACCCCTTTATATACACAGGTTGATGCCCGGCGGCTTACAGAGTCCCGGCCGGCCCATACACTACGTGTCCGGCTCGGTAACCAACTAAACTTGCCTTACAATATAAGTTAAACATATGGCGGTTCATACCCATGGGCCTTAAGTCGCCCCCCGGGTCTTGGGCCTTCAATAAGCTTGCTCTATGGACTGCCATCTTCACATCTTCTTGGGCTTCCTCATCATGAGCCGCCAGAGGCATGACCCGGCCCCTCCTGGGTGGGTCATACCCAATAGTTATATCCCCAACATATTGGTTCCTACATATTCTTCGAAGATCTTTATCGGTCAAACCGTAATGACAACATATGTCATTCCCTTTGTCATCGGTATGTTACTTGCCCGAGATTCGATCGTCGATATCTTTATACCTAGTTCAATCTCATTACCGGCAAGTCTTTTTACTCGTTCCGTAATGCATCATCCCGTAACTAACTTATTAGTCACATTGCTTGCAAGGCTTATCACGACTTGCATTACCGAGAGGGCCCAGAGATACCTCTCCGATACTTGGAGTGACAAATCCTAATCTCGATCTATGCCAACCCAACAAACACCTTCGGAGACACCTGTAGAGCATCTTTATAATCACCCAGTTACGTTGTAACGTTTGATAGCACACAAGGTGTTCCTCCGGTATTCGGTAGTTGCATAATCTCATAGTCAAAGGAATATGTATAAGTCATGAAGAAAGCAATAGCAATAAAACTTAACGATCATAATGCTAAGCTAACGGATTGGTCTTGTCCATCACATCATTCTCCTAATGATGTAATCCCGTTCATCAAATGACAACACATGTCTATGGTTAGGAAACTTAACCATCTTGGATGAACAAGCTAGTCTAGTAGAGGCATACTAGGGACACCGTGTTTTGTCTATGTATTCACACATGTATCAAGTTTCCGGTTAATACAATTCTAGCATGAATAATAAGCATTTATCATGATATAAGAAATATAAATAACAACTTTATTATTGCCTCTAGGGCATATTTCCTTCAAGAGTCAGTAGTATTGCTTTTCATTCCAACCTACTCTTTAGTTGGCAAGCATCATGTGGTGGGGAAAGATCTAAGCATATATGACCATTCAAATATATTTGATCATGAATTATTATTGTTGATAGTTATCTATATGATAAATAGGTTGGGAGGCAAAACATTAAGCCCCTATCTTTCTCTGTGTACGATGGATGCTATTTGTTCTAAAAATATGATTTGGGTGGTAGCAATCATGGAAGACTATATGATAGTTGAGGATGTGGAATTTGCTAAACCAAAGCTCTTACATAGACCCTTCCTGAAAATAAGATGAATTGCAATTGTTTGATGACTGAGAACCTAGTTTGTTAGTTTTCAAGAAAGTTTATGATCTATGCTTTAACATGTGAATAGTTTGCTACTTGATCATGAGAAGTTTTATGAGATGAGCTACTGTTCATGATTTATAATGATGCTAGAAAAAGTGATTGAAATTATCATTGATCAAACTTGTGCACTTGCTAGCATTCCACTTCAAAAATTCTGTTTTGATCATTTACCTACTTCAGGACGAGCAGGAATTAAGCTTGGGGATGCTTGATACGTCTCCAACGTATCTATAATTTTTTATTGTTCCATGCTATTATATTATCCATCTTGGATGTTTTATATGCATTTATATGCTATTTATCTTATTTTTGGGACTAACCTATTAACCTAGAGCCCAGTGCCAGTTTCTGTTTTTTCCTTGTTTTTGAGTTTCGCAGAAAAGGAATATCAAACGGAGTCCAAATGAGCTGGAAATTTACGGTGATTTTTTATGGACCAGAAGAAGCCCCCGATGCAAAAGAGTTGGGCCAGAAGAGCAACGAGGCCTCCACAAGGTTGGAGGGCGCGCCCTACCCCCCTGGGCGCGCCCTCTGGTCTTGTGGGGTCCTCGTGGACCCCCCCTGACTTGTTCTCGACACCAAAAATTCCTATAAATACAGAAACCCCCAGAAATAAACCTAGATCGGGAGTTCCGCCGCCGCAAGCCTCTCTAGCCACCAAAAACCAATCGGGACCCTGTTCCGGCACCCTGCCGGAGGGGGAATCCATCACCGGTGGCCATCTTCATCATCGCGGTGCTCTCCACGACGAGTAGGGAGTAGTTCACCCTCGGGGCTGAGGGTATGTACCAGTAGCTATGTGTTTGATCTCTCTCTCTCTCGTGTTCTTGATTTGGCACGATCTTGATGTACCGCGAGCTTTGCTATTATAGTTGGATCTTATGATGTTTCTCGCCCTCTACCTTCTTATAATGAATTGGGTTTTCCCTTTGAAGTTATCTTATCGGATTGAGTCTTTAAGGATTTGAGAACACTTGATGTATGTCTTGCATGTGTTTATCTGTGGTGACAATGGGATATCGGGTTCTGTGACCTTGTGAACTTATGCATAGGGGTTGGCACGCGTTTTCATCTTGACTCTCCGGTAGAAACTTT
The DNA here is from genome assembly GCA_011799875.1 of Thinopyrum elongatum. NCBI lineage: Eukaryota > Viridiplantae > Streptophyta > Magnoliopsida > Poales > Poaceae > Thinopyrum > Thinopyrum elongatum. Next base: position 51,765,772 of record CM022299.1, on the reverse strand, counting down.
GGGGCACTCTTTGAAGTTCTTTGTGTTGGTTTGAATAGATGAATCTGAGATTGTGTGATGCATATTGTATAATCAAACCCGCGGATACTTGTGGTGACATTGGAGTATCTAGGTGACATTAGGGTTTTGGTTTATGTGTGTCTTAAGGTGTTATTTTAGTACGAACTCTAGGGCTGTTTGTGACACTTATAGGAATAGCCCAATAGATCGATCAGAAAGAATAACTTTGAGGTGCTTTCGTACGCTCCAATAATCTCTTCGTTTATTCTCTGCTATTAGTGACTTTGGAGTGACTCTTTGTTGCATGTTGAGGGATTGTTATATGATCTAATTATGTTATCATTGTTGAGAGAACTTGCACTAGTGAAAGTATGAACCCTAGGCCTTGTTTCGAAGCATTGCAATACCGTTTTCGCTCACTTTTGTTACTAGTTACCTTGTTGTTTTTATATTTTCAGATTACAAAAACCTATATCTACCATACGTATTGCACTTGTATCACCATCTCTTCGTCGAACTAGTGCACCTATACAATTTACCATTGTATTGGGTGTGTTGGGGACACAAGAGACTCTTTGTTATTTTGTTGCAGGGTTATTTCAGAGAGACAATCTTCCTCCTACGCCTCCCACGGATTGTTAAACCTTAGGTCATCCACTTAAGGGAAATTTGCTACTGTCCTACAAAACTCTGCGCTTGGAGGCCCAACACGAGTCTACAAGAAGAAGGTTGCGTAGTAGACATCAACAGCTAGGACCCACCAGCTATATCTTCGCATGCAAGGAAGTGCGTCATTATCCTCCCTGACAGCTGGGACCCACACGGTCGAAGCGTACGTAGCATTGTCGCGAACGTGTACGTACATACTGGTTGATCGGTCTCTCTGCAGCGATGAACTGTGGCCAGGTAAGGAGCGGCACGTGTCGTAGTAGATGCGCGGACGTAGCATGTCACGCAGTCCCGTCTATATCGTGTACACGTACATACAACCACGCTGCAAGAAAGTAAATACGGCTACATACGTACATATGGGCGGGGTCTCGAACGCGTACAGTGACGTCGTCCTGTACATCGGCAGTACCTGGCTGGGTCGTAACGGAGGAAACAACATCGTGTTCATCGGGAGGAAACGGAATACATCGTGTTCATCGGGAGCCAACCAGCTTGAATGGAACAACCAAAACGAGGTCTGGCGTACCGCAGAACGGAGGAAACGGGCCTTCTGTTCAACCGCGTATGGTCGAAATGGGGTCCTGTTCATCGGGAAGGGTTTGGCGTACCGCAAAACGGATGAAACGGACTTGCGTTGGAGTGCCTATGGTCGAAACGGGGTCCTGTTGATCGGGAGGGGTGTGGCGTACCGCAAAATGGAGGAAACGAACTTGTGTTGGAGCGCCTACGGTCGAAACGGGGTTCTGTTCATCCATCGTCTACTGCCTCGCTCCAGCCTCCATGGGCTACTGTTCATCCACCGTCGACCTCCTCCAGCCTTCACGCGCTACTGTTCATCCAAGGCTACTGTTCATCCAGCCTCCATCGGCTGCTGTTCATAGGGCCTCCACGGGGTCCTGTTCATCCACCCCCAACCGGCTGGGGTGCGGCGGCCTCCTCGGGGTCCTGTTCATCCAGCGGCAACGGCCTACTACCATGGGGTCCTGTTCATCCAACCCCCACCGGGAACTGTTCATCCACAGCCAACCAACCGGCTCGACTCACCACGTCTCGACTCGTTCTACGTACCGCGCGCATGGTAGCAACTGTCACTGTTCATCGAGAGGAAACCAACACCGGCTGGCTAGCTACGTCTTACACGGGGGCTTGATCGGCTTCAGTGTAAGCAGCAGCAGTGATCGGACGCTTGGTTCAGTTAGCAGCAGCAGCGAAGGAAACGCTCGGGTTCAGTCAGCAGCGAATGAATCGCTCGGGTTCAGTTAACAGCCAAGGATTGATCACTCGGGTTCAGTAACGTGCGATCGCTCGGGTTCAGTTAGCCAACGCCTCGCACACACGCGCGTACACGAGAGAAATGCGCAATCCACCGTGCATCGCTCGGCCCCGACCACCCACCGTAACCGAGAACTCCCCGATATTTTACTCGCCCTCGCTTCTACCATGATTTTTTCCGTCATGGATGGCCCAAAGAATGTCATGCAGCTGTGTCTCCGGCCCGCCCAGGACGAAATGCCCATTTTCTGTCATGATTTTTTGTCATAGAAGTAGGAGCCCACCACTTCTATGATGATACCGGGTTTTGTCACAATTATCGTCATAGAAGTGTCATAAGCATGAAAGAAAAAAAATCGTTCGGCCCAAAATGTCACGGATGTGTCTTTTTTTTGTAGTGCATACGTGGAGGAAGCCCAAGCCTGGCGAGGCCAAGTACCACGGCAAGACCACGGAGAAGAAGAAGGCCTACTCTGAGGTTTATCTGAGGTTACATCCTAACACACCTGACCCCATGAAGGCGGATCTGGACGACAGGGTGGTGGTGGGCATGGGGCCGAAGGCTCATGGTCGGCAGCCGGTTCTGGATGCTGTGATCACACCTTCTATCTCCTACACATAGTTCCGAGCTACCGACCCGAGCCTGAGCCAGCGCACGAGCACGACCATGACCAGTGTGCAGTCATACTCCCTCCTAGCCGAGCGGCACTCTGTAAGTATTTTCCCTATAATCTTCATTGCTCACGCAATTTTCCGCATTGAGATGTTTTATGAGTTCCATCGTGTCATATTGTAGGCCTACATGGAGTACACACGCCAGGAGACCATGGCGTGGGCTGCGAGAGTTGCAGCAATCCAGGACCACAACACTCGCATGATGACGGTTAGTTTAGCCCCTTTCATTTCATTTCCATATTTGCACTTTCATTTCTTCTGACATTCGTGTTTGCTTTGTCAATTAACATGCAGCTCGTTTTTGAGAGCATGGCGGCAGGCACGGTTCCTGTAATGGAACCACCACCACCAGCTGCTGGATCACAACCAGTGCTGCTTACCTTCGAGGAGTTTCTGGCATAGCACCCGGGGACTACGGTGGTTAGTACATCCCCAAACTATTCAACCATCGCTTACCGTTTATTCAACACAATCATATATCCCCTGAACATATCTTTTCAAACATCCAGGGAACCGGTGGATCATCCATTGGTGGTGGTGCCGGTCATCGCATCACTCCCGAGTCACGGAGCCCGGTCACTCCGATCCACCAAGGCGGTGGCTGATGACCAACAAGTATAGGGGATCTATCGTAGTCCTTTCGATAAGTAAGAGTGTCAAACCCAATGAGGAGCAGAAGGAAATGACAAGCGGTTTTCAGCAAGGTATTCTCTGCAAGCACTGAAATTATCGGTAACAGATAGTTTGGTGATAAGATAATTTGTAATGGGTAACAAGTGTAACAAAGGTGCAGCAAGGTGGTCCAATCATTTTTGTAGCAAAGGACAAGCCTGGACGAACTCTTATATAAAGCAAAGCGCTCCCGAGGACACATGGGAATTATTGACAAGTTAGTTTTCATCATGCTCATATGATTCGCGTTCATTACTTTGATTATTTGATATGTGGGTGGACCGGTGCTTGGGTGTTGTCCTTACTTGGACAAGCCTCCCACTTATGATTAACCCCTCTCGCAAGCATCTGCAACTAAGAAAGAAGAATTAAGATAAATCTAACCATAGCATGAAACATGTGGATCCAAATCAGCCCCTTACGAAGCAACGCATAAACTAGGGTTTAAGCTTCTGTCACTCTAGCAACCCATCATCTACTATTACTTCCCAACGCCTTCCCCTAGGCCCAAAAAATGGTGAAGTGTCATGTAGTCGACGTTCACATAACACCACTAGAGGAGAGACAACATACATCTTATCAAAATATCGAACGAATACCAAATTCACATGATTACTTATAACAAGACTTCTCCCATGTCCTCAGGAACAAACGTAACTACTCACAAAGCATATTCATGTTCATAATCAGAGGAGTAATAATTATCATTAAGGATCTGAACATATGATCTTCCATCGAATAAACCAACTAGCATCAACTACAAGGAGTAATCAACACTACTAGCAACCCACAGGTCCCAATCTGAGGTTTTGAGACAAAGATCGGATACAAGAGATGAACTAGGGTTTGAGAGGAGATGGTGCTGGTGAAGATGTTGATGGAGATTGACCCCCTCTCGATGAGAGGATCGTTGGTGATGATGATGATGATGATTTCCCCCTCCGGGGGGGAAGTTTCCCTGGCAGAACAGCTCCGTCGGAGCCCTAGATTGCTTCTGCCCAGGTTCCGCCTCGAGACGGCGGTGCTTCATCCCGAAAGCTTTTTTCTTGATTTTTTCCAGGTCAAAACACATCATATAGCAGAAGATGGGCACCGGAAGCCTGCCTGGGGCCCCACAAGCCAGGGGGCGCGCCCAGGGGGTAGGGCGCGCCCCCACCCTTGTGGCTACCTGGTGGGTCCCCTCTGGTACATTCTTCGCCCAATATTTTTTATATATTCCAAAATAATTCTTCGTAAATTTTAAGGACTTTTGGAGTTGTGCAGAATAGGTCTCTCAGATTTGCTCCTTTCCGGTCCAGAATTCCAGCTGCCGGCATTCTCCCTCTTTGTGTAAACCTTGTAAAATAAGAGAGAAAAGGCATAAGTATTGTGCTATAATGTGTAATAATAGCCCATAATGCAATAAATATCAATATAAAAGCATGATGCAAAATGGACGTATCAACTCCCCCAAGCTTAGACCTCGCTTGTCCTCAAGCGAAAGCCGAATTCAAAAAATATGTCCGCATGTTTAGAGGTAGAGGTGTCGATAAAGTAAAATACGGACATGAGAGCATCATGATCATCTTTAGAACAGCAACATATATTGTCATATAATTTCTTATGCTAAAGTAACAATTCATTCACAAGGTAAAGTATGAATCAAAAACTTCATTGAAAACTAACAAACTATGATCTCGGTCATTGAAGCAATTGCAATTTATCATAACATCGGAAAGAGTCAATACCAGAGCTTTTCAGCAAGTCCACATACTCAACTATCATTTAGTCTTTCACAATTGCTAACACTCACACGATACTTATGAGTTCAAAGCTTCAGTCGGACAGAGAAAGATAGGGGCTTATAGTTTCGCCTCCCAACCTTTTACCTCAAGGGTAATGTCAACAATAATAATTTATGATAACCTACATCCGAGTGGATATATGCATCTGGATCTTTCTCCAACACATAGTGCTTGCCAAAAAGAAAAAGTGTAAAAAGGAAAGGTGAAGAACACCATGACTCTTTGTATAAGGGTAGAAGATAAAATTAAAAGATAGGCCCTTCACAAAGGGAAGCAGAGGTTGTCATGCGCTTTTATAGTTGGATGCACAAAATCTTAATGCAAAAGAATGTCACTTTATATTGCCGCTTGTGATAAAGAACTTTATTATGCAGTCTGTCGCTTTTATTTCTTCCATATCACAACTTCGTATAAAGCTTATTTTCTCCACACTAAAAGATCATACATATTTAGAGAGCAATTTTTATTGCTTGCACTGATGACAACTTACTTGAAGGATCTTACTCAATCCATATGTAGGTATGGTGGACTCTCATGGCAAAACTGGTTTGAGGGATGTTTGGATGCACAAGTAGTATATCTACTTGGTGCAAAGGATTTAGCTAGCATAAGAGGGAAAAGCAAGCTCAACATGTTGGAGGATCCATGACAATATAACTTCTATTCGGATATAAGAAAATATAACCTATTATGTTGTCTTCCTTGTCCAACATCAACTTTTTAGCATATCATATTTTAATGAGTGCTCACAATTACAAAAGATGTCCAAGATAGTATATTTACATGTGAAACCTCTCTTTCTTTATTACTTCCTATTAATTGCAATAATGACCAAACCTATGTTTGTCAACTCTCAACAAATTTTATTCATCATACTCTTTATATGTGAAGTCATCACTCTCCATAAGATCATTATATGATCTTTTTATTTCTTTTTATTCTTTCTCTTATTTTATTCCCTCAAGATCATAGCAAAAAGAGACAAAGCCCTCAACTCAAAACTACTCTTTATTATATAACTCACGGACTCGGTTACATAGATAAATCTCAAAGCAAAACTCAAAGCTAGATCATACTAAAACTTTATTCTACTAGATCAAGATATAACCAAAAGGATCGAACTAAGAAAAACAATAAAGGTAAAGGTGTGATGGTGAGACGATACCGGGGCATCTCCCCCAAGCTTGGTAGTTGCCAAGGGGAGTGCCCATACCCATGTATTTAGGTCTCTTTCTTCGGAGGTGGTGATCCAATATTCTTGGCAATAATACCCTTCAGGATGTGATTTTCCTCCTCGAGCTTGTTGACTTGCTGTTTAAGATCCATTATTTCCTCACGGAGTTTGCCTGTAACAGCCAGAGCTCCGATCACCCATGGATGCTTCCTGGCTGCGGGGGAAAAGGCAACACTCTTTTTCATGTTATCGTAAGAGAGAAATCTAGTATTGGGAGGTATAACCTAATTCGGTATTGCTGAGCTTTGGAGTTCCTCAAGCATGGCTCTAGGTTGAAAGCGTGAGGTAGCTTCTTGGTCCTCCTCCATGGCATCCACTCTTTTTAGGTCAGCCTCCATCTCTTCCTCCGTTGACCACCTAAAGTGGTCAGCATCACTGTATGCTCTTGGGCTAGGTATCGGGTGAGAAACCCGACTCTCCCCGACCGACTCTTGCGAAGACATCCTGCTCCAAATCTGCTACAGAATTAGCTAAACACAAGAACAGAGGATTTCTTCATGGTACGGTGGTCAATGAATTTTTACCAACCAAAAGAAGTATTGTGCAAGAAAACGGAGTCTGGAGGGCATACGAGGTGGCCACAAGGCACAGGGGCACGCCCAGGGGGTAGGGAGCGCCCTCTTGCCTTGCCACTTCCTCGTGCACTCTTTGGACTACTTTTAATTTTCCTAATTTTTTAAATATTCCAAAACGGAGAAAAATTTCCATTGGAAACGTATTGGAGTCGGTTTACTTACCGTACCACATACCTATTCCCTTTCAGAGTCTGTGACGTTCTGGAAAGTCTCCCTTATGTACTCCTCTGGTGTTATGGTATTAACAATATTGGTTTCAACATTCATGGGAGTACCTGAAATATAATGTTTGATTCTTTGACTGTTTACCACCTTCGGGTTAGTTCCTTCGGTGTTGTTGATCTTGATGGCACCGGAACGATAAACCTCCTCGATAATGTAAGGACCTTCCCATTTAGAGAGAAGTTTTCCTGCAAAAAATCTTAAACGAGAGTTGTATAGTAAAACATGATCACCTACATTAAACTCACGCTTTTGTATCCTTTTGTCATGCCATCTTTTAACCTTTTCCTTAAACAACTTGGCATTCTCATAAGCTTGGGTTCTCCATTCATCAAGCGAGCTTATGTCAAATAACCTCTTCTCACCGGCAAGTTTGAAATCATAGTTGAGCTCTTTGATTGCCCAATAAGCTTTATGTTCTAGTTCAAGAGGTAAGTGACATGCTTTTCCATAAACCATTTTATATGGAGACATACCCATAGGGTTTTTATAAGCCGTTCTATAAGCCCATAATGCATCATCAAGTTTCTTAGACCAATTCTTTCTAGATCTATTAACAGTCTTTTGCAAAATCAATTTAATCTCTCTATTGCTCAATTCTACTTGACAACTCGACTGAGGATGATATGGAGATGCAATTCTATGGTTAACATCATATTTAGCAAGCATTGTATGGAAAGCAACATGAATAAAATGTGAACCACCATCAGTCATCAAATATCTAGGGACTCCAAACCTTAGAAAAATAACTTCTTTAAGCATCTTAATAGAAGTGTTATGATCAGCACTACTAGTTGGAATAGCTTCTACCCACTTAGTAACATAATCAACAGCAACTAAAATATGTGTATACCCATTAGAGGAAGGAAAAGGTCCCATATAATCAAATCCCCAAACATCAAATGGTTCAATAACAAGTGAATAATTCATAGGCATTTCCTGACGTCTACTAATATTGCCAATTCTCTGGCATTCATCACAAGACAAGAGAAACTGACAAGCATCCTTGAAGAGAGTAGGCCAATAAAAACCAGATTGCAATACCTTGTGCGCAGTTCTATCTCCAGCATGGTGTCCTCCGTAGGCCTCGGAGTGACACTTGCGTAGGATCTGTTCCTGTTCATGCTCAGGTACACAACGTCTAATAACACCATCTACTCCTTCTTTATAAAGGTGTGGGTCATCCCAAAAGTAATGTCTTAAATCATAGAAAAACTTTTTCTTTTGCTGGAATTTGAAACTAGGTGGTAGAAATTTAGCAACAATATAATTAGCATAATCAGCATACCATGGAGTATTACAAGAAGCATTTATGACAGCTAATTGCTCATCAGGAAAGCTATCATCAATAGGCAGTGGGTCATCAAGAACATTTCTAACCTAGACAAGTTGTCTGCAACGGGGTTCTCAGCTCCCTTTCAATCAATAATATGCAAATCAAATTCTTGCAGCGAGAGAACCCATCTAATAAGTCTATGTTTAGCATCTTTCTTTTCCATAAGGTACTTAATAGCAGCATGGTCAGTGTGAACAGTTAGTTTGGAATCAACAATATAAGATCTATACTTATCACAAGCAAAGACAACTGCTAAAAATTCTTTTTCAGTAGTAGCATAATTTCTTTGAGCACTGTCTAGAGTTTTACTAGCATAATGGATAACATTCAACTTCTTATCAACTCTTTGTCCTAGAACAGCACTAACAACATAATCACTAGCATCACACATAATTTCAAAGGGTAGGTTCCAATCAGGTGGTTGAACAATAGGTGCAGAAATCAAGGCTTTCTTAAGGATTTCAAATGCTTCTACACAATCATCATCAAAAACAAATGGAACATCTTTTTGCAAGAGACTAGTGAGAGGTCTAGAAATTTTAGAGAAGTCTTTAATAAACCTCCTATAGAAACCAGCATGACCAAGGAAACTTCTTATACCTTTGATATCTTTAGGACACGGCATCTTTTCAATAGCATCTACTTTAGCTTTATCAACTTCAATACCTCTTTCAGAAATTTTATGCCCGAAGACAATACCTTCATTAACCATAAAGTGGCACTTCTCCCATTTCAAGACAAGATTAGTTTCTTCACATCTCTGCAAAACTCGATCAAGGTTGCTTAAGCAATCATCAAAAGAAGTTCCGTAAACAGAGAAATCATCCATGAAAAACTCAACAATCTTTTCACAAAAGTCAGAGAATATAGCAGTCATACATCTTTGAAAGGTAGCAGGTGCATTGCATAAACCAAAAGGCATACGTCTATAAGCAAAAGTACTGAAAGGGCAAATAAAATTGGTCTTTTCTTGGTCCTCTTTTGACACAGGTATTTGAGAAAAACCAGAATAACCATCTAGAAAGCAGAAATGTGTATGTTTGGACAGTCTTTCTAGCATTTGATCAATAAAAGGTAGAGGGTAATGAACTTTCCTAGTAGCTTTATTCAACTTTCTAAAATCAATAACCATTCTATAGCCTGTAACAATTCTTTGTGTGATCAATTCATTCTTATCATTAGGAACAACAGTAATACCTCCCTTCTTAGGGACACAATGAACCGGACTTACCCATCTACTATCAGCAACAGGATAAATTATACCTACTTCCAGAAGCTTTAATATTTCATTTCTTACCACCTCCTTCATCTTGGGATTTAACCGTCGTTGGTGATCAACAACTGGTTTAGCATCGGGATCCATATTAATTTAGTGCTGACATAGAGTGGAACTAATGCCCTTAAGATCATCAAGAGTATATCCAATAGCAGCACGGTGCTTCTTTAGAGTTTTCAATAATTTCTTTTCTTCATGCTCTGAAAGGTTAGCACTAATAATAACAGGATATATCTTCTTTTCATCAAGATAAGCATATTTCAGAGTATCAGGTAATTGTTTAAGCTCAAACACGGGATCACCCTTGGGTGGAGGAGGATCCCCAAGAATCTCAACCGGCAAGTTGTGTTTCAAAATAGGCATTTCATTAAAGAATATGTCATCCAGTTCCTTTCTTTCATTCATAAACATATCATTCTCTTGGTCTAGCAAATATTGTTCTAAAGGATCGGTAGGAGGCACGGCAATAGTAGCAAGACCAATAATTTCATCCCTACTAGGCAATTCTTTATCATGGGGTTGTCTACGAAATTTAGAGAAATTAAAATCATGAGACACATCCCCAAAACTTACAGTAACAATTTCTTTCTCACAGTCTATCTTAGCATTGACAGTGTTCAAGAAAGGTCTACCAAATATAATGGGACAAAAATCATCTTGTGGGGAACCAAGAACAAGAAAATCAGTAGGGTATTTTATTTTCCCACACAAGACTTCAACATCTCTAACAATCCCAATTGGTGATATAGTATCTCTATTAGCAAACTTCATAGTAACATCAATATCTTCTATCTCAGCAGGTGCAATATCATTCATAATTTTTTGATATAAAGTAAAGGGAATTGCACTCACACCAGCACCCACATCACATAAGCCATGATAACAATGATCTCCTATTTTAACAGAAACAACAGGCATGCCAACAACATGTCTATGTTTATCTTTTTCATTGGGTCTAGCAATTCTAGCAGCCTCATCACAGAAATAAATAACATGCCCATCAATATTGTCGACCAAGAGATCTTTAACCATAGCAATACTAGGTTCAACTTTAATTTGTTCAGGGGGTGTAGGTGTTATAGTATAACTCTTACGAACTATAGCTGAAGCTTTAGCATGTTCCTTTATTCTAACAGGGAAAGGTGGTTTCTCAATATAAGCAGTAGGAACAATATGATCAACATTATAAGTAATGGTTTCTTCTTCAACTTTAATAGGTTCTACTACTTTCACTTCAATGGGAGGATGATATTTAAACCACTTCTCCTTAGGGAGATCAACATGAGTCGCAAATGATTCACAGAAGGAGGCTACTATCTCAGAGTCAAGTCCATATTTAGTGCTAAATTCACGAAAGGCATCGGTATCCATAAAAGATTTAACACAATCAAACTTAAGGTTTATACCTGACTCCTTACCTTCGTCGAGTTCCCAATCTTCAGAGTTGCGTTTAATTCTTTCCAATAAATCCCATTTGAATTCAATAGTCTTCTTCATAAAAGAACCAGTACAAGAAGTATCGAGCATGGATTGATCATTACGAGAAAGCCTAGCATAAAAATTCTGAATAATAATTTCTCTTGAGAGCTCATGATTGGGGCATGAATATAACATTGACTTAAGCCTCCCCCAAGCTTGAGCGATACTTTCTCCTTCATGAGGCCAAAAATTATATATATAATTCCGATCACGATGAACCAGATGCATAGGATAAAACTACTGATGAAATTCCAATTTCAATCTGTTATAGTTCCAAGATCCAATATCATCACATAGCCTATACCATGTCAATGCCTTTCCCTTCAAAGATAATGGAAATACCTTCTTCTTGACATCATCCTCGGGCAAACCTGCAAGCTTAAATAATCCACAAACTTCATCTGCATAGATTAGGTGCATATCAGGATGTAGTGTTCCATCTCCTGCATAAGGATTAGCTAGCAGTTTCTCTATCATACCCAAAGGAATTTCATAATAAATATTTTCAGTAGGTTCAGTAGGTTGAGGAGCAACTCTTTGATCTTCCGGTCGAGGTGAAGATACCCCGAACAAGCCCCTCAAAGGATTATTTTCCATCGTGACAAGTGATAGTAAATTTCAGCACGTAATATAAATGTTTCCTTACCAAATTCCACTCACCAAAGGCGCTTCACTCCCCGGCAATGGCGCCAAAAAAGAGTCTTGATGACCCACAAGTATAGGGGATCTATCGTAGTCCTTTCGATAAGTAAGAGTTAAGAGTGTCGAACCCAACGAGGAGCAGAAGGAAATGACAAGCGGTTTTCAGCAAGGTATTCTCTGCAAGCACTGAAATTATTGATAACAGATAGTTTGGTGATAAGATAATTCATAACGGGTAACAAGTAACAAGTGTAACAAAGGTGCAGCAAGGTGGCCCAATCCTTTTTGTAGCAAAGGACAAGCCTGGACGAACTCTTATATAAAGCAAAGCGCTCCCGAGGACACATGGGAATTATTGTCAAGTTAGTTTTCATCATGCTCATATGATTCGCGTTCGTTACATTGATAATTTGATATGTGGGTGGACCGGTGCTTGGTTGCTGTCCTTACTTGGACAAGCCTCCCACTTATGATTAACCCCTCTTGCAAGCATCCGCAGCTACGAAAGAAGAATTAAGATAAATCTAACCATAGCAGGAAACATGTGGATCCAAATCAGCCCCTTACGAAGCAACGCATAAACTAGGGTTTAAGCTTCTGTCACTCTAGCAACCCATCATCTACTTATTACTTCCCAATGCCTTCCCCTAGGCCCAAACAATGGTGAAGTGCCATGTAGTCGACGTTCACATAACACCACTAGAGGAGAGACAACATACATCTTATCAAAATATAGAACGAATACCAAATTCACATGATTACTTATAACAAGACTTCTCCCATGTCCTCAGGAACAAACGTAACTACTCACAAAGCATATTCATGTTCATAATCAGAGGAGTAATAATTATCATTAAGGATCTGAACATATGATCTTCCAACGAACAAACCAACTAGCATCAACTACAAAGAGTAATCAACACTACTAGCAATCCACAGGTACCAATCTGAGGTTTTGAGACAAAGATCGGATACAAGAGATGAACTAGGGTTTGAGAGGAGATGGTGCTGGTGAAGATGTTGATGGAGATTGACCCCCTCTCGATGAGAGGATCGTTGGTGATGACGATGACGATGATTTCCCCCTCTGGGAGGGAAGTTTCCCTGGCAGAACAGCTCCGCCGGAGCCCTTGATTGCTTCTACCCAGGTTCCGCCTCGAGATGGCGGCGCTTCGTCCCAAAAGCTTTTTTCTTGATTTTTTTCCAGGTCAAAACACATCATATAGCAGAAGATGGGCACCGGAAGCCTTCCAGGGGGCCCACAAGCCAGGGGGCGTGCCTAGGGGGGTAGGGCGCGCCCCCCGCCCTTGTGGCTACCTGGTGGGTCCCCTCTGATACTTTCTTCACCCAATATTTTTTATATATTCCAAAATAAGTCTCCGTAAATTTTCAGGACTTTTGGAGTTGTGCAGAATAGGTCTCTCAGATTTGCTTCTTTCCGGTCCGGAATTCCAGGTGTCGGCATTCTCCCACTTTGTGTAAACCTTGTAAAATAAGAGAGAAAAGGCATAAGTATTGTGCTATAATGTGTAATAACAGCCCATAATGCAATAAATATCAATATAAAAGCATGATGTAAAATGGACGTATCAGTGGCGGTGGCAATCTCGGCGGTAGCGCTGCCGCTAGCAGTGACGACCTGGGCTTTGGCGGACTTGGCGGTGATGACCTTGGCGGTGGTGGTGGACATACTAGCGCTTAAGCCTATGGGTTACGGTGGTGGTGATGATATACTTGTGTGCTTTAGATGACTTGTTCTTTTATGCTCCTTCAGATGACTTGTGTGCTTCTTAGATGCTTATGTTGTTTCTGATATGCTTTTGTTTGTTGGTGGTGTTGGTTGTGAGGATGTGATGGTGGTGGTGTTGGTTGTGAGCACATATATACTTATGTCGTTGTCATGGTGGTGCTGTTGGTTGTGAGCATGATAGCTATATGTGCTGTGTATGTCCATTTCATCATATATATCTGCTGTGTATTTGAATTGAATTGAATTCAAACAGAAAACAGAAAAAAAAATCAGACAAAAACTATGTCGAAGGCTTCGCCGTCGGCATAGGGCAGCGTCGAGCTACCAGTGGGCGACACGTGTCACCTATGCCGACGGCCTAGCTGTCGGCATAGTTTTACACATACGCCGATGGCTAGGCCGTCGGCATAGGTGACACGTGTCGCCCACTGGTAACTCCTGGCGCGTAGATATGCCAACGGCCTAGCCGTCGGCATACGTGGACACGTGGCGTCCCCTGGTTACTTTCTGGCACGTAGGTATATCGACGGCTAGGCCGTTGGCATAGATATGAATCTATGCTGACGGCCTAGCCGTCGGCATACGCGTGCCACGTGGCATCTTCTGGTTGGGTGAAATTGACGACGGCGCCGTTAGCCACCGTTAGGCGTGGAAGTTTGCCGACGGTGATTCTATCCCGACGGCCGTACGGAAGCCGTCGGCATAGGCTTCTATGAGGACGGCATCCCGGGGTACGCCGACGCATATGTTGCCGACGGCCCTATGCCGACGGGGGCCATCGGCATAGGCCTATCCCGACGGGAAACTGGCCTGGGCCGTCGGCATAGTAGGTCATTGTGGCAGTGCATTCCATCTTGAGATTTTACGAAGTCACCGTAGGCACCTCGTAATCGACGGGAAAGTCTCCCCCCACTGAACGCGTATCGCCGGAACTCCTAAAATAAATTCACGATAAATGCGAGCAACAGGACTTGAACCCTTGTGGGATGGGGATATTACTGTCCACCTAACCAGCCAACCACAGGTTGGTTTGCTCATGCCAAATAACTTATTGTGTATGACTCAGTAAGTCCTGTGTTATTGAATGATATAATTTACGAACTAGAAAAAGGTTTTGAAATATTATAAGGGGACTGATAGGCGCCGGCGCGCCGGCCCAATAGTTCGGCCGGTCAAGCGCGAGCCGTCGAATTAATCTTCCCTCAACCGTCAGATCTGGTCAACGCTCATTCTATCCCCCGCACGGGTCGCGTCCTCGCTGGTGCCGCGTCCTCCCGGCAAAAACGATGGCCATCGTGCTCCGCCAAGCCGTGCGAGGTCGCCGCCCATCACGTCGCCACCCTCTGGCTCGTCACCGCCGCCGACCTGCACCGCTATATTCCAGCGAAGAACACATCTCAGCACCAAAAAAACCTTCGGTGGTCACTTGAAGCAAAACAGAAAAGTGGTTCCAGCAAAAAAAAGGTTCAGTTCCAGCAAAACAATCTGAGCAACTAGGAACTCTAGTAAAATGTTTGATGCAAAAGTTTACTTGGATCCAGCAAAAAATAACTCTGGTTCCAGCAAAACGATTTGAGCAACTAGGAATCTAGTAAAATGTTTGAAGCAAAAATTTACCCTGTATCCAGCGAAAAATAACGCAGATTCCAGCAAAAATCATGTCAACAACAACTCAACCTTGAAGCTCCCCAAAACGCTGGTGGTCAGATGAAGCAAAACCAAACACTAGTTCCAGCAAAAGAAAACTGTGGTTCCAGCAAAAACGACACGAGCAACGAGGAACTCCGGTGAACGTTTGAAGCAAAAATTTACTCAGGTTCCAGCAAAAAAAGCTCCGCTTCAAGCAATAATCGCATCGCAGGAAAAGAACCGACCTTGCAGCTCCCAAAAACGCCGTTTGCAGCTCCGGCGTGCACGGATGCAACTCCACCGTCGAAGGGTGCAACTGATTGCAGCACCAAAAAGCTTGTCCGCCTCGTGGCCGGCGGTGGCAGCACAGCACTAAATCCAGCGCGAGGAAGCAGAGTTGTGCGGCCTAGCTGGCGGCTCGGAGTAGTCAACGCTGGGCGCCGCCGTGGCTGGCTCACCACAAATCTAGGGTGACTCTCGCATCGGTGAGAAACAAATGGTTTGCAGTGGGGGATGGGAGTTGTGTGCCGCGCCGGCAAGGATGCGGATAGAGATAAGAACTAGCACAGATGTGTTCTGGGGGCAGAAGAAAAAGGGGTGGAGGAGAGCGCATCGCACGCGTGACTGAATAGATAAGGTAGCCAAGCGGTGTGTGGGTCCAACAAAGTGCGTTGCGCTGCGCGAGTGAGACCGGCGCAATGATTCGGCCGGCGCGCCGGTTTTAAACGTTTCCCATATTATAAATGATTTTCAGTTTTCATGTCGTTTAACTACTTATGAACAACTCGATAACTCTTATAGTCCTAGATGTTAACTTATGACTTATGAGCTAGAAGAAGTTGTGGAAACATTACAAAATAGTTCAAATTTTCTTGCATGCAGATGATAACTTCTGAGCTAGAAGAAAATCTTTGAAGCATTACAACAGAGTTCCAGTTTTTATGTCGGATAAATACTATATGAATAATGTGGTAACTCGAGTAAATAGCATAAAACTACCACAATTCAGGGTAGGGTTCCAAAAAACTACCAGTTTTTCGCTGATAACTATCAACTTTGGGGTCAGCTGTTTCAAAAAACACAAACCAATCGTTGCTAGCGTTTTAAGCCATTTTCTGACTTCCTAGGCCTGCTAGTCAGGCCACGTGGCCAGGCACGTTGACGGTGCAGCCCGTTAACGACCGTTTCCTAGACTGGTGTAGTCGGAACAAAAACCGCTAGTCGTTCCCCATTCTCTCTCTCACTCTCTTCTCTCCTCACACCGTGCTCTCCTCTCTCTTACCTAGGTCCGGCGATGGGGGCGGCTCAGCCCATTGTCGGCGGCGAGCCAGTGGGCGAAGGGGGAGTGGCGACAGTGGCGCGACAACGGCTCAATCTGGCAGCGACGGTGGTCGTTCTGTGGTGCTAAGGTTCTCGATGTAGTTTTTATTATGTATAGGATTTTTTGTACTTCTTATGAACCTTTGTAAATTAGATCTGGATAATTTTTTTCGAAAAAAAGAAAGGGCCTAGGCCCTGATCCATAGGAACTCAACAGCCAAATCCGCCTAGCGACAGATCCAGCAAGATACGGAGCCGCCCAATGGCTAGCACGAGCTGGGCAAAGCCCCATGAGGCCATGATCAGATCTGCACTGACGCGACCAACATATCATGGGAAACCCAACTGCCGAAAGCACAGTCGTGGAAAACTACAGCGCGCCATCACCAACAAGTAGCACATGAAGCACATGGGCACCGCCTCCGCAACACGTCGCCACAACCAAGCAGCATTAGAAGCACGCAGGGCCAACCAGATCCAAAGAAAGGAGAAAAACACCTGTCGTCGCTGGCACCGTGTGGGACTTTGCCTAGAGCCGAGCGGCGGCGGCAAGGGGCAGGGGCGATGAGGAGGGAGTGACTGCTGGGTCGCGCGGGCATGGTTTTGGTTACCGCTCAAGAATTCGGTTACCGAGCGGTAACAACAGATCTCGGTGCCCCACGAGAAATCATCTTACCGAGCAAAATATCTCAAAATTTTGGATTTAAATGGGATTTGACTGGATTTTTATGAATCTTATCCGGATTTAAAATTCATTCAAAAATCTCGTTCGGTAACCAGTCGGTATTTGCCAGTTATTACAACGGTAACCAAAAATCTTAGTGCCCCACGAGATTCTTTTGGGATACTGTGGCCAAAACCTTGGGCTAGGGTCGCCTACTATGTTGCTCAGGAAAGCGGCGATGTGGCTCTATCGTAATGTTCGCCAGAATTGTAGACGATATTGTACATGGCAAAACACATTGTGCTGACCATTTGTTTTCCGAACAAAGTATCTGCAATTTGAATAGCCATAGCAAAAACAAACGAGCAGCAGATGACGAAGACGCCGAGCCCAAGCAGAGCATCCGACAACGTAAACGTAGCAATTCATCTCTGTCAATAAAATATATGAAGGAAATTTGTTCTGCACAAGAATTTCATAATGTATTGCAGAGGTTTCATGGAACTGTTTTAATTTTGGAAGAATAGTGTGTTGCAATTTGTACGCACACTACTGGAATCGACATATACGCCGAGTGCCACGGACACTCGGCAAAGGGCCAAAACCCGCCGGCAAAGTCTTTGCCGAGTGCTGCACTCGGCAACAGCCACCCGGCTTACACCCCTCAGGCAAACAGAAATTTGCCGGGAGCCAGGACTAGGGCACTCGGCAAAGTATTTGCCGAGAGCCAAACAATAGCACTCAGCAAAATAAAGTAGCTAACGGACAACAGACGGGGACGGCGGTTGCCACGTGGTGCTTCTTTGCCGAGAGTCACTCTCGGCAAAGAGTGCCAATAGGAGTGCGCCACGTGTCATGTCCTGACATGTGGGTCCGCGTAAACACGCCGAGGGCTTCTTTGCCGAGAGCAACTCTCGGCAAAGGAAGCCAATAGGAGTACGCCATGTGTCAGGTTCTGACATGTGGGTCCTCGTTCACGCGCCGAGTGCCATCTTTGCCAAGAGCCACCCTCGGCAAAGAGAGCCAATACGAGTGCGCCACGTGTCAGCTCCTGACATGTGGGTCCACGTTAACAAGCCGAGTGCCATCTTTGCCGAGAGCCACTCTCGGCAAAGGGAGCCAATAGGAGTGCGCCACGTGTCAACTCCTGACGTGTGGGTCCGCGTTAACACGCCGAGGGCCATCTTTGCCGAGAGCCACCCTCGGCAAAGAGAGCCAATACGAGTGCTCCACGTGTCAGCTCCTGACATGTGGTTCCGCGTTAACACGCCGAGGGCTCTCGGCAAAGAGAGCCAGTAGGAGTGCGCCACGTGTCAGCTCCTGACATGTGGATCCGCGTTAACACGCCGAGGGCCATCTTTGCCGAGAGCCACTCTCAGCAAAGAGAGCCAATAGTAGTGCGCCACGTGTCAGCTCCTGACATGTGGGTCCGCGTTAACATGCCGAGGGCCAGCTTTGCCAAGAGCCACTCTCGGAAAAGAGAGCCAGTAGGAGTGCGCCACATGTCAGCTCCTGACATATGGGTCCACGTTAACACGCCGAGGGCCATCTTTGCCGAGAGTCCCTCTCGGCAAACCTTGTACTTTTACCGAGAGGACTCTCGGTAAAGTTGTCAGGGGCACTACAGGTTGACACCCTTTGCCGAGAGCCCTCTCGGTAAAAGTTCTAGTTTCACCGTCTTTGTCGAGAGACACTCTCGGTATTGTTGTGCCCAACAGCCTTTTTTTGGCGTTTTTGTTTCTTTCCTGCAGCAAAACGTATACAGCAGCAGCATATAGTTCATCACACATAGAACATGTCACATATAGGCATCATTGAACAAAGTAAACATTGATTCTCAAGAACATCCCACATAAAAGCAATAGTGCATAAAAGGTGCAATAGTTGTCAAGCACACTCGACTACCACAAGTTTGCAAGTCTCAAGATCACACAAGATGCAATAGTTCTCAAGCACATACAAGGAACAGTTTCAAACACAACATAACATGAAGTTCACGTGGTTTTGGAGATCGGAGTGGTATCATCAACATCTTGTGTGGCGTTTGCTTCCTCAACTCCACCAACTTGAGGTGGAACTACCGGAACATTGTTCGACCCTTGTGATGGATTGAGCTGTGATGAATTGACCCAATAATGAGATGAATGCATATGGTAATGCCGAAAATGGTGATAGAAATAGTTTGAACGAAACTCACAATGTTCCACTCTGGCGTCGGTGGCATCTCTGGCACTGGTTTGCCTTGCATGGAATAAAGATTGGCCACCATATGTTGTAAAGACTTCACTAGATCATCTTGTGCCTTCAGCTTAGCCCGGTCTTCATCTTGTTCTTTCTGGGTATCAATCAGTCGAGTCTAAAATATGGCAATGCAAATGGCATTCGTGTTGAAATGCAAACATGCAGGACCATGAAGGATCAATGAAGAAGCGCTGACCTGAATATCCTCAATAATGGTCGTGGTATGTGGTACGTGACGCTCTATGGTAGGAGTAGAGCCAGTACTCATAGCACGGAGCGTGTTGACTCTCGGAAGGGGGGAGGTTATGACAGAATCGAGGTGAACCGCCATCCGGCCATTCGGTCTACCGCCTGCCGAGGCAATGGCCACAAGAGGGTCAAACGGCAACACGTGAGGATCAGCCTCTTGCCATACGTCTCCTTCAATTTTTTGGTGTAGTTCTCCCCATCTGACCGGGCTTTAGAGCTGATCCAGTCCCTCTCCGGGTGGAGAGGGTCCTTGTCCTTGTCGTCTTTGGTACGTTTGATGGTCCATGCCTCGAAGTAAGAGATATCCTCGCCAGTGTCTTCTTTCTGCAAAAGAAAATGATCCAAACAATCAAGGGAATGCTCACAAATGAAAGAGAACATGATGAAAAGAAAAGGATGTTGTTGCCTGCATGTTTGCAAATGACACCTGGGATGGTGAGGTTGCCTTGACGGTGTCCTGGACAACCCATCAACGTACGCCATTCCCCTATTGCCTTGTGTTCATTCTGCCACCCTGGATCTGTCCCCTGTTCGACGATCTTCTCCCAGCACGGACGTTTGTCAGCGCACCACCGAGGAATCACCTGTAAAGTAAACAAATACATCTTAGTAAGGAATCTAATTTGCGGTAGTGTAGGGAATAGCAAGGATCCATCGTCACTTGCCTTGAAGTAATTGTCCCGTGAAAGATGCTTCACCCGAGCATCCTTTTTGGAAATCTTCTGGTTGAGATAGTCCGCGTGATACTTGACCACTAACCGGACGCGCTCCTCATAGTGCATGTCGTGGACTAGTTTCTTGGCAATATTCTCAATCACCACATTTGCATGATCCTTCTGACCCTCTACGCATGTATAGAAATCCTACAAACATGCATACATGTGAGAAGGGTAAAATCATGACTATGGCAAATTTAAACCTTTTGGTATTGACATTCAGATGTTTGAAAGGACTTACTCAGAAATCGTTGACCACTCGCAAGGCTCTGTTATCATAAACCCTCTGACGCATATCCAGGAAATCCGGAGCGAGTTTGTAGTGATCCCATGACGAGGCTGGCTCAATGATACCGTTCGGCAAAGTGACCAATCCAGGATAATTTAACCTACAAAGACCCCCAATGATGCCACTCGGCGACCATGGCAGACGCCTCTCACCACCTTTTACTAAGCTCCTGCATTACGAAGAGTGAATTCATATTATATGTGATGAAATGACAAAGGTACAATTTATATGGGATGAGTCGAGATAACCACTTACTTCTCTCCCACTGGTTTAATCAACACGTCTCTATGCACATATGGACGTCTTGGAAGCTTTGAAGGACCACGCAGCCACACTTTCCCTGTGGAAGTAGTGCTGATAGTCGAACCGCTCGGCTGTGAGCCGCTCACCTCGTGCCGCTCCGTCACTCTTGAGGGTCCATCCCCACCCTCAGAAACCTGACGAACAACCAGCCTCCTCTCGGCGGCGGCGGCCTCCACCACCTCCTCCTCCTCATCCTCATCCTCCACCACCACCTCCTCCTCATCCTCCTCCTCCTCACTCGCATCCTCCCCATCCTCTATTTCCTCCTCTAGCCGTCGAGCATCCTCCTCCTGAGCATGGCGAATCACTGCATCAGAGGGTCCAGGAGAAGAAAGAGGTGCTCTACTCAGGGCCGCTCTACGTCCTCCTCCTCCCCCAACTCGTCCTCCTCGTCCCCCTCCTCTGCCTCATCTACTCCCCCTCCTGTCCCCCTACTCGTCCTTCGCCCCCTCCTCGCCCCTCCTTCCTGCCTCATCACTTCCCCCTCCTCGCCCCCTACTCGTCCCATCCCCCTCCTCCTGCCTCATCTTATCTACCCCCTCCTCGCCCCCTCCTCCTCCTGCCTCATCTACTCCCCCTCCTCGTCCCCCTACTCGTCCTCCTCGCCCCCTCGTTCCTCCTGCCTCATCTACTCCCCCTTCTCGTCCCCCTACTCGCCTCCTCGTCCCCCTCCTCCTGCCTCATCTACTCCCCTCCTGTCCCCCCCCTTCCTCCTCCTCATCTACTCCCCCTCCTCGTCCGCCTCCTACTCCTCCCCCTCGTCCTACTCGAGCTCATTTCGCCTGGTTTTTCTGACTGGTGTCTATACCCGCTGGTCGTTTGGCCTTTTTGGCGGCTGTGGCAACCGACGCAGGAGCGGCCGCCGCTTTTACCGGTCGAGCTGCCACATCTTTCAAACTTTCCTTTGGATTCTTGTTGCCACATGTCATGTTTCAATCACCTGATACAAAGAAGAACAAACCAGTTAGTACAGATGATACAACATGATGTAAATACAATAAATATATCACATATGAAGAAAAAATGGAGTTGTCACAATAATACATATAGTTGTTACACACACGAATACATAGAGTTGTTGCACACACGAATACATAGAGTTGTGACACGCATACATAGAGTTCTCACATGATTACATGGAGTTGTTAGAAATAAGGGTCAATATTAGGTGCAACATTTGGATCAGGGCTATCATCATCTCTATGACGCCCATTCATACATTCATCCTCGAAGTCTTCAGGGGGGCCCTCATCATCATCTAGCCCCATGTGCCATCGCATAAGTAATGCCAAATCTCGAGGGTCAGAAACATCCTCGTATTCATCCTCTGCATTATCTACTTCCATGTCATGCATGGCCTCATGTTCCATAGCATCATCTTCGTGATGCACGCCATCATCTTCCTCTGCATCATCTTCGTCTTTGTGATTGTCTGCTTCTTGATAGAACTCTCCCTCGTATGTGTTAGGGTTTATGTGGTAATCATCCTTGTTTGGGGTAGGTACCTTGATACGCGGGGGTACCTTGTACACGACATCCCATTTCAAGAGATCGATATGTTCCATAGATGTGCACGCGTACGGGAGATAAAACACTTGTGTAGCCTATTGAGCCATAATATATGCATCATTTCCTGCATATTTCGATGCTCGTTCAACTTCGACCCAACCAATACTAGGGGTTCGTCTCACTTTCTCAGGATTGAGCCAACTGCATCTGAATACGATGGGCTTCACACCTTGTAAACCACAGTATTGCAGCTCATAAATTTCTTCGATGATTCCATAGTAGTGACGTCCATCTGTCCCTAGACAATAGACCCCACTACTGATTGACCTTCGATTGGGCCTCTCACGCGTGTGTTTATCAGTGTGGAAGCGATACCCATTCATGTCGTAAGCCTTAAATGACTTGGCATCATATTCAAAACCTTTGGCTACTTCTCTCACTTTCGTGTCCATATCAACCTCCTGATATGCCTACAAGATTAATAGAAGATTGTCAGGTTCATTAATGGAAGCATTGCCCGCAAGTAAGAACAACTTGAAGTTTACATAAAGTTAGGAAAGTTACTTTTCTTGAGAACCAAGAAATGAAACCGCCATCAGGCTTGTTATCTTCAAGAAGGTTTGCTGATTCTTCGTCGCTAGGGGGCCGTGGTAGCTTCCAGAATTCGTTCTGGAATTCCCTAGCAATGAGAAGAATTCGAGTTAGGACTCAAGACTAGTGAGTAGTTGTCAATGAAGGTGTTCTACACTTACTTTATGTACGGCTGCACTTCTTCCATGTTGGTCAAGACATAGATCATAAGAGTCGACCACTCGGTAGGTGAAAAGGTCTTGCGCTTCGGTCCACTTGCTTTGCCACCTTGGCCTTCGAAGAAGCTAAGGTCGGAAACATTACTGGTGGGTTCTTCATTGTAACGAGGAGCTGGATTTAACCTAGTCTGAATACTGTCATGATAGTACTTTGTCATGGTCGTTGCCACCTCCTCGTTCAGGTATGCCTCGGCTATGGAGGCTTCGATGCGGGCTTTATTCTTACATTTTCCACGAAGATGCTTGAACTCCCGTTCAGGTGCATACTGCCATCGGAACTGCACAGGTCCTCCCATTCTAGCCTCATACACGAGATGTAAAATCATATGTTGCATCGGATTAAAGAAACCTGGCGGAAATATCTTCTCTAACTTGCATAGCAACTCAGGTGCTTGTTCCTCCAACTTTGCAACCACTTCATAATCTAATTCTTTGGCACAAAGCTGGCGGAAGAAGTAGCTCAACTCCACCAGCACTCGCCAAATATCCTCTCTGACATACCCTCAAATCATCACAGGCATTATCCGCTCAAGCCATACATGGTAGTCATGACTCTTGAGGCCTCCTATTCGCTTTGTAGCCATATTCACTCCCCTCATGATATTAGCTGCATATCCATCAGGGAAGTACAACTTGTTCACAATCCATTGGAGAATTTCCTTCCTTTGGGGCATTGAAGGGGTGAAAGGGGCTTGTGGCTTCTTCCAAGAATTACCTTTTGCACGAGGCACCAATTTTAATTTTGGCATGTTGCATAGCTGGGCTTGATCGATCCTAGCCTTAATGTTATCCTTTAACTTCTCGGTGCCGAGGAATGTGCCGAGTAAGGCCTCCGCAATATTCTTTTCAGTGTGCATTACATCAATGTTGTGTGGAAGGAGAAGATCTTTAAAGTAAGGGAGCCTCCATAAGCTTGGAATGTGAGTCCACTGGTGTGTCTCTCCATATCCCACAAAACCTGGCCCATCGAGATTTTTCTCGAGAGCATCTAACTCATCCTTAAGCTGAGCGCCGGTCATAATAGGTGGTGGCGGGTCATCAACAATAACACCTTCCCGGAAGTTCACAGTGTCTTGTCTGTATGGGTGATCAAGACGAAGGAACTGCCGATGTTGGTCAAAGCATACATACTTGCGACCCTTAGCCAGCCAAATGAAAGTCACACGCTGTCGGCAGACTGGGCAAGGCCACTTCCCCTTTACACACCAACCACAAAATATCGCACGTGCTGGTAGGTCATGTAGCGATGTGTGGTACCAGATATGCATATTGAAGTGCTTCTTTGAAACAGCATCGTATGTCCTTACCCCATTGTTCCAAGCAACGAGTAAGTCATCCACCAATGGCTCCATGTACACACTCATATGCTTCCTGGATAGTTAGGCCCTGGAATTATCAGCGTCAGGAACATGTGATGTCGTTGCATGCAAATGCCTGGGGGCAGATTCAGGGGGATAACATATACTGGCCAACAACTGTATATGGCAGCCATCAAACCAAATGGATTGAACCCATCGGTTGTTACCCCCTCCCCCCTCGGACGGTTTCCAGACCGAGGACCCATCTGGTGGCCCCGGCGGTCTAGGGCGTTGACCGACACCGAGAGAGGGTAGCCCACGGTGAATACTTGCTTCTTCGTGTTACGGCAGGTCACCGTTCTCATGTTTTTTACTTTATAGTCTTTAAAGTTAAGTTTTGAACAAATCTAGCCAAAACATATATATAAGTCATCAAAAAGTCCTTTTCATAGAAAAAGTTCATCAAAAGTCATGGCATTTTCAAAGTCTAATCATAAAAACATTTGAAATATCAAATACAAAAAGAGAGTGCCAAACAAAAACACAAAATAGAAGGAAAATAAAGAATTAGAGCAGTGGTTACCGAGGGTCGACTACCGGCTCTCGGCAATGCCCACCTTTACCGAGAGTTGCTCTCGGCAAAGAGAGTGCCAAACCGTTTCTCCCCTCCCTTTGTGTGCATTCTCGATAATATGTCTTATACTTTTTTTGTTGTTTTCTTCCATGCTTGGAAAACCACCTTACCACGTTATAGTTACCGTCTTGTTTTCTGCTTTTCAGATGGCCCTCGGGCGGTTCTATAGACCGAGCACCCATCCGGTGGCCCCGACAGTCTAGGGCGTTGACCGGCACCGAGAGGGGGTAGGCCACGGTGAACAACTGCTTCTTCGTGTTACGACAGGTCATCGCGAGATGACAGACCAAGTCTAAGCTCGTTCTGTCACGTGATCGCCCACCGAAGACTCGGTCTCGCGGACGAACGCAGCCGGTCCTCGACGTTCCCGCCCGTCTGTGTGGTTCGTGAGGCATGTGTCACGTCAAGGACGTGCGTAGGTTATTCCAACAACACACTACCCATTTGCATGCATATGCATGGGGACTTGCGCATGCAGGTGTGGTCCCCCCTCCCCCCTCGGGCGGTTCTATAGACCAAGCACCCAATCGATGGCCTCGGCGGTCTAGGGCATTGACCAGCACCGAGAGGGGGTAGGCCACGGTGAACAACTGCTTCTTCATGTTACGGCAGGTCGTCGCGAGATGACAGACCAAGTCTAAGCCCGTTATGTCACATGATTGCCCACCAAAGACTCAGTCTCGCGGACGAACACAGCCGGTCCTCGACATTCCCGCCCGTCTGTGTGGTTCGTGAGGCATGTGTCACGTCAAGGACGTGCGTAGGTTATTCCAACAACACACCACCCATTTGCATGCATATGCATGGGGCCTTGCGCATGCAGGTGTGGTCCCCCCAACCCTCCTCAGGCGGTTCTATAGACCGAGCACCCATCCGGTTTCCCCGGCGGTCTAGGGCTTTTACCGGCATCGAGAGAGGGTAGCCCACGGTGAATACCTGCTTCTTCGTGTTACGGCAGGTCGTCGCGAGATGACAGACCAGGTCTAAGCCCGTTCTGTCACAGGATCGCCCACCGAAGACTCGGTCTTGCGGACAAACGCAGCCGGTCCTCGACGTTCCCGCCCATCTGTGTGGTTAGTGAGGCATGTGTCACGTCAAGGACGTGCGTAGGTTATTCCAACACCACACCACCCATTTGCATGCATATGCATGGGGCCTTGCGCATGCAGGTGTGGTCCCCCCTCCCCCCCCTCGGGCGGTTCTACAGACCGAGCACCCATCCGGTGGCCCCGGCGGTCTAGGGCGTTGACCGGCACCGAGAGAGGGTAGCCCACGATGAATACCTACTTCTTCGTGTTACGGCAGGTCACCGTTCTCATGTTTTTTACTTTATAGTCTTTAAAGTTGAGTTTTGAACAAATCTAGCCCAAAACATATATATAAGTCATCAAAAAGTCCTTTTCATAGTAAAAGTTCATCAAAAGTCATGGCATTTTCAAAGTCTAGTCATAAAAACATTTGAAATATCAGATACAAAAAGAGAGTGCCAAACAAAAACACAAATAGAAGAAAAATAAAGAATTAGAGCAGTAGTTACCGAGGGTCGAGTTTCGGCTCTCGGTAATGCCCACCTTTACCGAGAGTTGCTCTCAGCAAAGCACCTAAACCTAGTTCTTATCCGATCCCCTTTCTCTCTATTCTATCAGTTCAGTCTCTTCTCTTTCTTCTCTGCCCCGCCGCCGGAATCGCCAGCGCCAGCGCCACCCCCACCAACTACCGCCGCCGCCACCGCCCCCGCCACAACCTGCCGCCACCGCCACCGGTTCTTCATGGCCAGCTCCAGGCGCGGCGGTTCTTCTCTGAGGCCCAACGACGGCGGCCACGGCGGAGGGTCACCGGTGGCACGGCAGCTCGTGTTGCACGCAGGTACTCCTCTCCCCTCCCCTCCCCTCCCACCACCTCTCACCTCCCACCCCACAGCCCCCCACGACCCCACCTCTCAACCGCATCCCTCTCCCCTCTGGCTGCCTCCCCCCTCTGGCTCCCTCTCCCTCTCCCCTCTTGCTCCCTCTCCCTCTGGTTAGGTGATTTTGCTTAGGTTAATTTTAGAGTAGGTCAATTTTGCTTAGGTTAATTTTAGAGTAGGTCAATTTTGCTTAGGTTAAATTTCAAAAATTATATAGGGTGGGAATTAAATTTAGAGAGAAATAGAACAAAATATAGGATAGCAACAGCTTATGCCTCCAAATTCATGCTTAATATAGAAAAAGCAAGTATAAAATCCATATCTTAAATAAAAACAAGCACTGAAGTTTTATAGACTTTGATTGCTAACTCACTGCCATCTGTCTTTGTTGCATGATATACATTTTGTAGGCGAACGTGACAGAAAACGAAAAATTTCGGTATAGCGAGCATGCCCAGGACCACTATGGAGACTGCATACAAGGTTTGATCTGATCCGTACCGACTCGAAGCGCAGCGGAAGAAGAGTCGGTGGAGATCGTTGGTGCAGATCCCCGCAGCTAGGATTTACAACCTCCCAACTGCGAGGATGTACTCCCTCGTCGGACAGCCCTTCGGGAGGTGGTCGGACAGTCCCCCGGACGATGTCGCGGACAGCCCTTCGGGAGGACCCTCGAAACTCGAACGGAGACTCGGACAGCCCTTCGGGAGGACACTCGAATAGGCCCTCGGGCAAAAGACCAAAACTACGACCTCTCTATGGGGTTGCACACATACGGTGTCAGCTATCCGGCAGGGCTTCGCCGTCCAGAACTAGTTCCTGCCGGAACCCAGACAGCCTTTCGGCTCTACGAAACTCTTTTCGTGGGAGGGAGAGAAGAAGCCAGATAATGCATGGCATGTGTATGAGAGCAAGGTATGAAGAGATGGCAGCCCCCATCTCCTCTATTTATAGGAAACCCAAGGGGTAGGGTGGTTTTACAAGAAAACCCAAAATGCACATGGATGAAGTCCTTCCACAAGGACCCAAGTGAGAAATCAAGGGACAAGTGGGGGCTCCAAGGAGGAGCCCCCATGTGGCCGGCCATCTCCTTGTAGGGGCCCCCCAAGGGGGCCTCATCCATCCATGTCACCCCCAAAAAATATCTTGGGACAAATCCCAAAAATAAAGGCTTTCCAAAAATAACCATAAAGCTGATTTTCACTATTCACGACGACATTTTTCAGCGTCCGTTCGAACTGAAAATATTTATGTGGGCTTAGAACATTTCTAGTACCCACTAAAATAATTTTCAATGCATTCTGGAACAATTCCCATTTAGTGATTTTCATCTGCGAAAAGCATCTGAAGTGGTTCCGGCAGCTCCGGAACATTTCCGGTTTTTCTTCCAGAAAATTCCCAGAAGTTTCCATAATGATTCTAGCACCCCCCAAGAATTATCAGGCATGTGCCAAAACCATTTTGACTTAATGGTATCCCCTGAAACAACTTTTCAGTTTCACCGAAACTCATCCGGTGTTCTCTCTGCGGAACTTTTCTGCTGTCCGAAACTTTTCCGGTGTCCGAAACATTTTCTGTGATTTTTTCTCAGACTCCATGTGTAGTATTCAGCAGATAGATGACCCTTAAGCATGTGGCCCTATAGGTTCGGTGAAGCATAGACATGACCTGGAACCCCTTCCGATCAATGATCAACATCGGAGCCGTGGACACCCATATTGACCCCTATACCCACACGAATGAAAATTCGAGTGAACCTCCAGTTGCCATGAGCTTTTCCTGTTGCTTCGCGATATGTCACAAAACACCCGAGGTGAGATTTATTGCACCCCCGTGAATCAACAATTTGTCCACTATGCAAGTTACCTCGTTACCGGTTTTGTTCTCTTTTCTCGTTTCCGTGTTTCGGTATCCCAGTGATCAAATCACAAGTTGTCTGGCCAGACGATGATGGATACCGTTTCACCGAGAGGGCCCGAGTATATCTCTCCATCGTCGGAGGAGCAAATCCCAATCTTGAGCTATCTCGTTACTTGCCATACTTTTCCGTGAACCCGTAAGCTGCCGTAATAGCCACCCAGTTACGGATGACGTTTAACAAACCCCAAAGTTCACGAAGCAAGTATGAAGGAACTCGATACTCTCATGGTTTAAGGAATTATGCAAACATTAACTTCTCTGTGTTATAAACCATTAACTTGTGACGAATGCATCTCATAGCATAACATCAATTTGGGTCGATTCAACACAAGTGTTCTACCAACAATTTGTGCCCTCAAAATTGCCGGCATAGACATGCCCATGATCAGGAAAACAGGATCATCATGCAATACTCGAGCCAGTCATAGAGGGTTGACCAGGAATACATTTTTCCATTTATTATCCCACACGTGCACATGAGTTTCCCTCCAAGCCTCGTTTTATTGTAGACTCGAGAATCATTGCAGTTATAGCATGGAACATAAACTTTCATTACAAACCAGGAGATACAAAATAACTGATATTACTGCCTCTAGGGCATATCTCCTACAGACTCCCACTTGCACTAGAGTCATAATCTAGTTACATGGCTTCCCTAACACCAATGGCTATCCGGTGTTGCTCATGCTTTGCTCGTGGTAGAGGCTTTGTCATCGGGTCTGACACATTCAGATCCATGTGAACTTTGCGTACTTTCACTAAACCCTCTTCGACATGATGTCGAATGAGTTTATATTTGCGTTGAATATGTCTTTTCTTATGGTGCGAACTTGGCTCCCTTGCCTGAGCCACGGCGCCACTATTATCACAATAGATCTCCACCGGGTCCAGAGCACTTGGAACCACACCAAGGTCTTCAAGAAATTGCTTGATCCATACCGCCTCCTTGGAGGCTTCTGAAGCTGCAACATACTCCGCCACCGTCGTAGAATCCGCCACAGTCTTTTGTTTGGAACTTTTCCAATCAACTACGCCACCGTTCAACATGAAAACATAGCCTGATTGAGATTTGAAGTCATCTGGGTCAGTCATGAAGCCTGCATCAGTGTAACCACTTACAATGAGCTCTTCATCACCTCTGTACACAAGGAGTAAATCCTTGGTCCGTCTGAGGTACTTAAGAATACCCTTGACTGTGGCCCAGTGTTCCAATCCAGGATCACTTTGGTACCGGCTGCTAACACTTAGCGCATAGGAAACATCCGGTCTTGTACATAGCGTGGCATACATAATAGAACCAACTGCCGAGGCATATGGAACATCATTCATTTGTACTCGCTCATCGAGAGTTCGAGGACTCTGATTCTTGCAAAGCACTGTGCCAGGTGACATGGGGAGTAGGCCTTTCTTGGAGTTCTCCATGTTGAACCTTTTCAACACCTTGTCAATGTACGTGCTTTGGCTAAGCGCTATCAGGCGTTTTGATCTATCTCTATAGATTCTGATGCCCAATACATATGCCGCTTCGCCTAAGTCTTTCATTGAAAACCTTTTCTTCAATGATTCTTTTATTTCGCTAAGAAAATTCACGTCATTTCCAATCAACAATATGTCATCCACATACAAGATTAGAAATGCTTTTGCACTCCCACTAAACTTCTTGTAAACACAAGATTCTTCGTCATTCCTGATGAAGCCAAACTCTTTGACCACTTCATCAAAACGAATGTTCCAGCTCCTTGACGCTTGCTTCAGACCATAAATGGCTTTCTGAAGTTTGTATACCTTTCCAGCATCCTCATGAATGACAAAACCTTCTGGCTGTATCATGTATACATCCTCTTTGAGGTCTCCATTTAGGAAAGCCGTTTTGACATCCATCTGCCATATTTCATAATCGAAATAAGCAGCAATTGCTAGTAATATCCGAACAGACCTAAGCATAGCTACGGGCGAGAAAGTCTCGTCGTAGTCCACTCCTGGAACTTGCGTGAACCCTTTCGCGACAAGTCTAGCTTCGTGGATAGTAATGTTACCATCCGCGTCCGTCTTCCTTTTGAAAATCCATTTACATCCAATTGGCTTTACGCCTTCTGGAAGTTCTTCCAAGTTCCAAACTTGGTTTTCGTACATGGATTCCATTTCGGACCTCATGGCTTTGTGCCATTCTTTTGAGCTGGGCCCCGCCATCGCTTCCTTGTAGTGCGCATGTTCATCGTCTTCAAGAATGAAGATTTCGTTATGAAACCATTCAGGTGGCTGGATAGCCCTACCTGATCTGCGCGGTTCAGTTACAACATTGTCTGAAGTCTCCGCATCATATGCGACAACTTCCGGCTCAGTTGTAGGGATAATTAGTGGAATTTCTTCCGGTTCCTTAGCCATATCAACGGTCACCGAAGATTCACTAATCTCATTAAGTTGCACTGTCCTCCCACTTAATTCTTTGGCGAGAAACTCTTTCTCGAGAAAGTGTCCAACTTTTGCGACAAACGTTTTGCCCTCGGACTGGTGGTAGAAGGAATACCCAATGGTGTTTTTGGGATAACCTACAAAGTAACATTTGTCTACTCTGGGGTCGAGTTTGCTTTGTTGTAAACGTTTTACATAAGCTTCACAACCCCAAACCTTGAGATGTGACACATTGGGTTTCTTCCCATACCATAATCCAAATGGCGTCGTCTCAACAGACTTAGACGGTGCTCTGTTTAGTGTATAAGCGGCAGTAAGTAGTGCGTGAACCCAAAAAGATATCGGTAGATCTGTAAGAGACATCATCGACCTTACCATGTCCAACAAGGTTCGGTTACGTCGTTCCGATACTCCATTTCTCTGTGGAGTTCCGGGAGGCGTAAGCTGTGGAACGATTCCACGGTCACTCAGATGTTGGCCAAACTCATGACTAAGATACTCGCCTCCGCGAGCAGACCGCAGAAACTTAATCTTTTTGTCACGATGATTTTCTACCTCATTCTGAAATTCTTTGAACTTTTCAAAGGTTTCCGACTTATGCTTCATCAAGTAGATATAGCCATACCGACTTAAATCATCAGTAAAAGTCACAAAGTAAAAATACCCACCCCGTGCGGCCGTGTTCATTGGACCACATACATCACTATATATTATTTCCAACAATTCACCCGCCCGTTCAGGATGACCAGTGAACGGCGTCTTGGTCATTTTCCCCATCAAGGAAGCTTCACATGTGTCAAATGATTCAAAATCAAGGGACGGTAAAACTCCATCTTTATGGAGTTTTTGCATGCGTTTCTTTCCGATGTGGCCAAGCCGACAGTGCCACAAGAAAGTGGTGGTGGTATCAGCCTTCTTAAGGCGTTTAGCATTCACGTTAAAGACATCATTTCCACATTCAAGATTTAGTATGAAAAGGCCCCCAACAATGGGTGCAAATCCATAAAACATATCCTTACAATAAAGTGAACAACCATTGTTCTCAGACTTGTACGAATACCCATCGTGTACTAAACATGATCCGGAGATAATGTTTCTACACAACAGTGGAACAAAATAATAGTTACTTAGTTCTAAGATAAATCCTGAAGGGAGACGTAGAGGCATAATGCCGACGGCTTGAGCGGCGATCCCAGCGCCGTTCCCGACACGCATCACGACTTCATTCTTTGCCAGCTTACGCACCTTCTGAAGCCCCTGAGTTGCAAATGTGAGCAACCGATCCGGTATCAAATACCCAAGACTTAGAATTTTCGCTAGCAAGCAAAACGTCAATGACATTAACTTGTATAACAATTATACCTTTTCCGGTTTTCCCGGACTTCTTATCTTCCAGATACTTCTTGCAGTTTCTCTTCCAGTGTCCTGTGCCCTTGCAGTAGAAGCACTCAGTTTCATTCTTGGCTCCACCCTTAGAGTTGCTTTGGGAGCCGGTCTTACCGGCGCCCTTGCCCTTCTTTGGCTTGCCTTTCTTCTTTTTGAAACTGGCGGTTTTATTCACAAGCAACACTTGCTTGCGATTTTTCGGCAGTCCTCCTTCTGCAGTTTTCAGCATGGCAAGCACCTCTTCCGGTTCCTTCTCCATCCCACTCATGTTGTAGTTTAATACAAAACCGTTGTAAGACGGGGGGAGTGAAGAAAGCAACATGTCCATCGTATGGCCAGGTGGAAGTGGAAATTCCAGGGTTTTAAGCCTTTCGGCATAGCCAATCATTTTGACCACGTGTTCGCCAACTGAACTACCCTCAGCCATCTTGCAATCCATCAAAGCCTTCATGATATCAAATCGTTCAGACTTTGCGGTTTCCTTGTACAGAGCATCCAATTCCCGGATCATATCACGGGTTTTATGGAATTCAAAACGTTTTTGAAGGTCTGTACTCATGCAAGCTAGCATGAGGCACTGCACTAAGTTGTGATCATCATCCTTAGTGGCCCAGACATTTTGTTCATCTTCCGGGGCCTCTGCCGCCGGTTTAGCTGGAAGAGCATTTTCAAGCACATACAGTTTCTTAGCGCTCCTGAGGACAATCCTTAGGTTGCGGACCCAGTCCACATAGTTGTTCCCAGTCGTAGTTAACTTCTCTTTCTCTAACATCGGGCCTAAGTTGAACGCGGTGTTGCGAGCCATTTGATCTACAACGGAAAACACAAGTTTCACTTAGACTTTGTTTATAATGAAATTTGCACTAGTGAATAAACAGTTTTATTCTAAAGTGCGCTCCCACTCAAATCAATATATCTCAAAATTGATTATGAGTGATACAAGACCCGCATATCCATTCAACGCCATTGAACGAGATGAACACTGATGGTGCGAACTTCAATCGGTAGGCAAACTTGCCGATCACATCTCTATGTGACTCTTGTTCATCTTTCGATGGGCGTGTTCCGAGCTCAGGGAGATCCTTCCAGAACGTCAAGACAACCAAGTGATCTTGCTGTGAGGTCTCAACTCACCCGCCTCACACATCCCTAATCGTTCGTACCCAG
The DNA here is from genome assembly GCA_011799875.1 of Thinopyrum elongatum. NCBI lineage: Eukaryota > Viridiplantae > Streptophyta > Magnoliopsida > Poales > Poaceae > Thinopyrum > Thinopyrum elongatum. The sequence goes on along the minus strand of CM022299.1, from coordinate 51,731,731 downwards.
GGAGATCCTGTGATACCCCGAAAAGTTAGGTGCCGTGACGGTGCTACACTTGGGAGAACACTAACTACTTGATATTTTAAGTGAGAGATCACCCTAATAAAAAGCGACTACCGCGCAATCAAGAAGGGTGCATCAAGAGGGATAAACATCTCAGGCAATTCATAATAGCATGATATGGTATAGCCTCTTCTGACGGAGAAGTCTTTCATTTCTTCGTCTTCGGCATTCGCGTCGGTGTTCACCTTCGCGAAGATTGCCACCACCTTGTCGATGCACCAGATAATATTGCTATCTCCATAGCAAGATAAAATAAATGCATTACTTAAGGTTGACACGCAGGTCATTAAAGTGCAATCATATGGCTCCAGCCATCATGCCAAATCATGACACGCAGGTCATGTTAATTACATCATATAGTCATCTCATACATAATCAAATTGAATATGAGCATTGCTATACCACATCACATGCAAAACATCCTGCAAAACCAAGTTAGTCGCCTCTAATCGGTTTATGCAAAATTTTATTTTACGTGGCTTCTAAGGTTTTTACTCAAACCGCAGCTACCAACGTTTTATCATCAAGTATGATTATTCAAGTTGCTAGATTAACATCTCGGGGTGTATGAAACACGAGATAATTAAATCTCGAGCCCCATACTAAACTTCGTCATACGCATGACCCCCATGCAGATCATATCTGCAATGCCCTTTCATCTGTGAATTTCATCTTTCTTTTGACTATGGCAGAACCCAAAGAACTGATAGCACTTCCATGATCACTCAGGATCACGGATTGCCAGAACTTTGTCAAATTACACCATGCTGTCTCGAGATTGAGCAAACGCAAATTCTAGGGAAGCAACAAGAACGTCGGGTAACAGATTTCATCTGTCACCCGCATAAATAATTTTCAGCAATAGATCTCATCTACTCCAAAATTATATTATGCAATACCCATACATCTCCATGTATTCTAGATCGTAACCTGCATCTACGCATAGCACGGCTCTTGATGCCACTGTAGGGGAACGCGACAGAAAACGAAAATTTTCGGTATAGCGAGCACGCCCAGGACCACTATGGAGACTGCATACAAGGTTTGATCTGATCCGTACCGACTCGAAGCGCAGCGGAAGAAGAGTCGGTGGAGATCGTTGGTGCAGATCCCCGCAGCTAGGATTTACAACCTCCCAACCGCGAGGATGTACTCCCTCGTCAGACAGCCCTTCGGGAGGCGGTCGGACAGTCTCCCGGACGATGTCGCGGATAGCCCTTCGGGAGGACCCTCGAAACTCGAACGGAGACTCGGACAGCCCTTCGGGAGGACACTCGAATAGCCCCTCGGGCAAAAGACTGAAACTACGACCTCTCTATGGGGTTGCACACATACGGTGTCAGCTATCCGGCAGGGCTTCGCCGTCCAGAACTAGTTCCTGCTGGAACCCAGACAGCCTTTCGGCTCTACGAAACTCTTTTCGTGGGAGGGAGAGAAGAAGCCAGATAATGCATGGCATGTGTATGAGAGCAAGGGATGAAGAGATGGCAGCCCCCATCTCCTCTATTTATAGGAAACCCAAGGGGTAGGGTGGTTTTACAAGAAAACCCAAAATGCACATGGATGAAGTCCTTCCACAAGGACCCAAGTGAGAAATCAAGGGACAAGTGGGGGCTCCAAGGAGGAGCCCCCATGTGGCCGGCCATCTCCTTGTAGGGGCCCCCCAAGGGGGCCTCATCCATCCATGTCACCCCCAAAAAATATCTTGGGACAAATCCCAAAAATAATGGCTTTCCAAAAATAACCATAAAGCTGATTTTCACTATTCATGACGACATTTTTCAGCGTCCGTTCGAACTGAAAATATTTATGTGGGCTTAGAACATTTCCAGTACCCACTAAAATAATTTTCAATGCATTCTGGAACAATTCCCGTTTAGTGATTTTCATCTGCGAAAAGCATCTGAAGTGGTTCCGGCTGCTCCGGAACATTTCCGGTTTTTCTTCCAGAAAATTCCCAGAAGTTTCCAGAATGATTCTGGCACCCCCCAAGAATTATCAGGCATGTGCCGAAACCATTTTGACTTAATGGTATCCCCTGAAACAACTTTTCAGTTTCACCGAAACTCATCCGGTGTTCTCTCTGCGGAACTTTTCCGCTGTCCAAAACTTTTTCGGTGTCCGAAACATTTTCTGTGATTTTCTCTCAGACTCCCTGTCTAGTATTCAGCAGATAGATGACCCTTAAGTGTGTGACCCTATAGGTTCGGTGAAGCATAGACATGACCTGGAACCCCTTCCGATCAATGATCAACATCGGAGCCGTGGACACCCATATTGACCCCTATACCCACACGAATGAAAATTCGAGTGAACCTCCAGTTGCCGTGAGCTATTCCTGTTGCTTCGCGATATGTCACAAAACACCCGAGGTGAGATTTATTGCACCCCCGTGGATCAACAATTTGTCCACTATGCAAGTTACCTCGTTACCGGTTTTGTTCTCTTTTCTCGTTTCCGTGTTTCGGTATCCCAGTGATCAAATCACAAGTTGTCTGGCCAGACGATGATGGATACCGTTTCACCGAGAGGGCCCGAGTATATCTCTCCATCGTTGGAGGAGCAAATCCCAATCTTGAGCTATCTCGTTACTTGCCATACTTTTCCGTGAACCCGTAAGCCTCCGTAATAGCCACCCAGTTATGGATGACGTTTAACAAACCCCAAAGTTCACGAAGCAAGTATGAAGGAACTCGATACTCTCATGGTCTAAGGAATTATGCAAACATTAACTTCTCTGTGTTATAAACCATTAACTTGTGACGAATGCATCTCGTAGCATAACATCAATTTGGGTCGATTCAACACAAGTGTTCTACCAACAATTTGTGCCCTCAAAATTGCCGGCATAGACATGCCCATGATCAGGAAAATAGGATCATCATGCAATACTCGAGCCAGTCATAGAGGCTTGACCAGGAATACATTTTTCCGTTTATTATCCCACACGTGCACATGAGTTTCCCTCCAAGCCTCGTTTTATTGTAGACTCGAGAATCATTGCAGTTATAGCATGGAACATAAACTTTCATTACAAACCAGGAGATACAAAATAACTGATATTACTGCCTCTACGGCATATCTCCTACACATTTGCCTACAAAGGGGGGAAAACAAATCAACTGCCACAGTTAATATTGAGTGTGTTATTCTAATTATAGATACATATATATATATATATAGAATGATGAACAAAAAAAGTAGTGCTATGTTCCTCTCATCCTCTGTCAACACTCAATAACTAAAGTAGTGCTATGCTCCAGATACTTTTCTCATAATATTATTTTTAAATCTGCGGGCAATGAAATTGGCAAGTCGCAAATGCCTTGTCACTATGATGTGCACTGCAAATTGAAGTTATTATGTAACTTTTGATTAGGTATGCTAATTCATTTGGCGACCCACGTCAAATTGGCAACACTTCCGTTTTAGTTACTAATACATTTTATTTTGTTTTCAGATTATGATGGGGCCAGTAGTAAGTACCGGAGAGTCGCGAGCCATCCGGCGACCCACGTCAACAACTCCGGCACGACCGAGTCATCCAGCTCCCGTCAGGCCGCTACCGATGACGAGTCGTTATAGGATGGCAATGTAGGAGTGGACTTAGATGGACCGGATCCGCTCGCTAACGATTCGGGCGACATGGAGGCCTCGGATGGCTCGGGGTCTACCTCGAGCAACACTTCCAAGAGGAAGAAATCCGGGCATGGTCCGGGGAAGGTCCCGGAACCAACGGCTGCCGGCGCCCGTACTGTCATTTCCCCGACAGGAGAGGGGTAAGCAAGCATTTCATTTGCAACATATTTTGGATGCCACAGCTTTGACACTCACATATGCTTGTCTTTTTCATCATGAAGTCACTGGGAATTTATCCCGACACAGCCTAAGGGGGCGCACCCGCGGAACCACGTCATCGTATCCCTCTTGAGGAAGCACTTCCCCGGGTTGTCCAAGCCAGGTGATCACGAGCCGCCGTCGCCAGGTTTAACCTGGGAGCATTACCAACACAGCAAGGACGAGCACAATGTCACCATGGCCACCCGGGTCATCACCGCTTTTTTTGTAAGTATCTTTGCCCCGGCCACTGCATTTTTCCATATCCAAATCCTTGTATTAACTGCCATATGCTTTCTTGTAGAAAACATTTGCTTGTGTGGATGGTGAGAAGCAGAAGGCGATCAAAGGCATCGTGAAATCTGCCCGAAAGATACTCTCCGACATAAAGCACACGCTACGGTACAAAGCCGTCATGCAGTGTCAGCCGCTCGACAACAAGGGAGAGAAGATGACAAGGAAGACTGCTTGCCAGACCAACTTGTCGCGAGAAGAATACTTGTCAGTGGTAAGTGACTACATCCGTTGCTAGTACTTTGATTCATCCGCCTCTTGTTCCTCAATGATTCGATTTTGTCTGACTAGGTGAGGGAACCCTAGATGAAGGCTGATTGTTGGGAGGCCCTGGTTGACAAGTGGTGTGACCCGGCATGGCAGGCGCAACATGTGGAGAAGGGAAACAATCGCACCAGAATGTCAGGCCCGGCTCATGTCTAGGGGAGCCGGAACCTAACCGCTCTCAAGCAACACATGGTATGTGGATTAAGATGTTAACTTTTTCGCACGGTGCATCTTGGTTCATTAAACTTGATGGTTAATTTTGCAGGAGGTGACGGTTGGTCACCCGGTCCACATCCTGAATGCCTGGAAAGAAGGCCACAAGGGGAAGGATGGCGCCGAGTTCTGCAGCTTGTCGGTGCAGGAGAAGTACGAGAGCTTCAAAGAGGTCTTCCAGGAGGTGCACGGGCAGGACGCCGAACCTACGTCCAAGCCCCTTGATCCTGAGGTTCTCGTCATTGCTAGCCAAGGGAAGGGCCATGGCCACCACCTCCTTTGCAACGGGGCGATCGCCACCTCCTCGCATCGCAAGTTGCACGAGATACGCGCGTCCAGCACCAGCTCAACTCCGTCCATACGGAGTTGCCCAACCGCCACGTCACGTGAGATAAAGCGTCTCAAGGTTAGCATCCTAACCTTTCATTTATGTCCATGCCTTGAAATAGCACCGTTCCAACCTATATGAGCCTAACGTCGTATTACAGGATATCATTGAGCAGCGGGCTGCTGAAGAGGAGCAAAGGCGGCTGGTTGAGCAGGAGAACAGAAAGAAGGAACAAGCTGACATGAACGGAAGGTTGAAGCTGCTCGAGGATCAACTACAGGTAGAAAATTCTATAAACTAGAGTAGAACATTCATTATATAGCGACGAACCACCCTCACATGACTCTACTCTTATAGGTTCTTATGCAATCTCGAAGCAGTGGAAGTGATGCCCCTCCTCCTCCTCCTCCGGAATCTTAACCTGATGGCCCCTCCTACTCCTCAAGATGATCTATGAACTTTTGAACTTCTTTGTGACGTGCACGTGTTTTGCAAGAACTTCTAGGTGAAGTGCACATGTTTTGCTACTCCACATATATGTATGAATTTGTGAACTTGTGTGTGTTGTGTATGAATTTGTGAACTTGTGTGTGCTAGTTATGCCTATATATGATCAAATTATGCCTATATATGTGCTAGTTATGCCTATATATGATCAAATTATGCCTATATATGTGGACTACTCCAAATTGCACTGTAGTTGTTTTCATCTGCAGGGATCAGAAAAGAAACAGCTTAACAGCAGAAGGAATGGGAAACATTTCCGAGAGCCACACTCGGAAAATTACAGACTTCCGAGAGTAACTCTCGGTAAAGGGGTCACCTGAGAACGTGCACGTGTCGAAAAACTGTAGACTACCAAGAGTAACTCTCGATAAAGGGGGCGTCTGAGAAAAGTGCCCGCCATAAGTTTAAAAAAAAGAAAAAAAAGTGCCCGCCTAGGCCACCGGCCGAGCCTTACTTGGCCAGTCACTATCCAGCCAGTTCAGGCGACTGTGACTGCGTTTCAGGTCTCTGGGCTGGCGGCAACCAGGCCCCACAGGGCGGTCGAGTGAGCAAGCGACGGCAGTGTTTAGAGGAGTTCGAAGCAGTCGGGGGCGACGGGTTTATAAAGCGGTCGACGCCTCCCTCGCTCGGCGAGGTGGGACTAAAGACTTGTACGCGTAGTGCGCCGCGAGTTGGCGGTCGAGGCGGCCGCCACGGGCCGGCCCACTAGTGTTGTGGGCTCGACTGCCCGCCCAGTAAGATGGTCGGGGCGACACTCGGCAAACAGTCAGCAGCCATGTGGGACACCCGGTCCCACTGGTCACGAGCATTTTTTAGCGCTGCTCTCGGCAAAGACATCTTTATTTTTTTGTAAAAATATTTAGCAAATAATTTGAAACTTTTACTGATAAATGTGACCAGTGGAACCACATGTAAGTTAGAAAAATGTTTGTGTGACGTGTTCTTACCGAGGGTGACGTCGCAAGTCTCGGTATAGGGTGAACCAAGTGACGACGCCGTCACTCCCGAAAGGATATGCCATGTGGCCTCCCTTTGCCGTGCGTGGCTCTCAGTGAATGCCCCGTTCGCCGTGAAGCCAGTTTTAGTCCATTATTCCCTCACAGGATTTCCCACCGCCGCCTCGATCTGGGTGACGAACGCAGCTAGTCCTCGATGTTCGTGCCAGTGCATATGTCTGGTTTGTGAGGCATCTGCCACGTCAAGGATGTGCATTGGGTATTCGTACACCACACCACCCTTTCATACATATGCCTTGGCCACACGCATGCATGCAGGGACAGTTGCCGGACCCCCCCCCCCCCCTCGGGCGGCTTCCCGATCGAGCACCCAACCGGTGGCCCCGGCGGTCTATGGCGTTGACCGGCACCGAGAGGGGATAGGGGTTGGTGAATACCTGCTTCTCGGTGTTACGGCAGGTCACTGTTTTCATTCTTTTACTTTATATATGTAGTGCTTAATTAAAAGTTGAGATTTGAAAAAATCTAACCGAAAACAGAAGTCATCAAAACTCATGGCATTTTGGATCTTTAGTCATTAAAAGTCATGAAATATCAGAAAAAAAGAGTGGCAAAGAAACACAGACAAATGGGAGGAAAATATGATGTGACCTTTACCGAGAGTCGATAAACGGCTCTCGGTAAAGGTTCTAACCCTAGGTCTGCACATCCTCTCCATACGTAGTCGTTCTCGGTAAATATGTGTTATTCCTTTTGTTATTGTTTACATCTTCTTTTATTTTCTTACATGCTTCGCAAAGCACCTTATCGAGATGGGGTTTTCCGGCCGTGCGCCCTTACGGAGGCCCGGACAGTCTACAAAATTGACATGCACCGAGAGGGGGTAGGGGTTGATGAATACCTGCTTCTCCGTGTTACGACATGTCTCTGTTTTCATTCTTTTACTTTATAGTGCTTAGAAGTTGAGATTTGTAATAATCTAGCCCAAAACACAAGTCATCAAAAGTCATGTCATTTTGAAACTTGAGTCATTAAAAGACATAAAATATCAGACACCAAATGAGAGTGGCAAAGATACACACAAAAATAAAAAGGTAAATATGATGTGGCTTACTCAGTACCGAGGGTCGATAACCGTTTACGATAATAGCTGCATGTACCGAGAGCCCTCTTGGTACAGGTCGTAACCCTAGGTCTAGGGGTCTTCACCGTTTGTAGCCGTGCTCGGTAAGAATTTTTCTCCCTATTGCAAGTATATCTTTTTCTTTCCTGGCCTAATTTATTTACTTGCCACTAACGAACAAATTAGCCAAGGATAACTTCGTCCTAAATACGCTATAATTTTGTGCCTTGGGCACCGTGGCAAAAATAGTATGCCTTATTTAAAGGAACGTAGGTAGTAGTGCTTAGAAGTTGAGATTTGAAAAAATCTAACACAAAAGACAAGTCATGGCAGTTTGAAACTTTAGTCATTAAAAGATACGAAATATCAGACGAAAACATAGAGGGCAAAAGAACACACACACAAAAAAGGAAAATAGGATGGTGTGGCATACACTTTGCCGAGCGTCGAGATACGACTCTCGGTTATATTGGAACTAACTGACGGAGCCGTCTGGTGCGAACGGACATGCCACGTGGCTCCTCTTTGCCATGCACGGCTCTCGGCGTCTGCGCCGTTTGCCGTTCGGTGCATGTTCGCCGTGAGTCAATGACGGCAAAGTAAGCAGTTGCCGTGAGGCCAGGTTCGCCGAGTGCGGCTCTCAGCGTTGTTTAGTTTGCCGAGTGCCCGCGTTTTGGCTCTCGGCGAAGACGCGCACACCCGGCGCATACGAAAATTCCAGTAGTGGCAGAGACATAAGAGGAAACTACTCCGTGACGTCAAAAAAACGTCTTACATTATCTGTTCCTACTTGTTCAAGAAGGAAAGCACATCGTCACATTCGGGACTGCCTGACAGGTGGGCCCCAGGGACCTACTTCCTAAACCCCCTCCGTACGTCCCCGCTGAAAACCTCTTAAATTCTGGAAGTAGCTAGGGAGGAAGAGATACGTAGATCCACGCGAAATCTTGTTCACGGCTTCGACTCCGCATCCGCTTGGCCATGGCCCTCCGCGCCGCCGCCCGCCAGGCCTCCTCCCTTCTCCTCCTCCGCGCCTCCTGTGCACTGCTTCGCCCCCTGGCCTCTCCGGCGACAGCGATCAGGAGCAGAAGCGCCAAGACCGCCTTGCTCAAGGCTGCGTTGGAGTCCGTTGAAGCCGAGACCGGCTCCCGTGCCTCCGCCGCCGCTCTGGAATCCCTCTGCGCCGCCGCCGACTCCCTCGGCACCGCCACCTTTGACGTCCAGCTCCTCCACGGCATCGACTCCGCGATCAAGTCCTCAGAGCACCACCGTCTCACCAAGGTACGTACATATATACGCAGATCGATATCTTCATTGATACGATTGCTTTTTAGTGTAATTAATCATGCATGAGAAACTGAGTGGGATCAATTTTTTATCCGTCGCAAAACAGATGGAGACCGCGGATTTCTTCCCCTTCGAAATAAGTGAAAACAAGTGGGGTTCTATTAGCAACAGTATTGAAAGACATATTACTCTTGAGAGAACTTTTGAGGGTGAGGAGATTAAGATTAGGGCTTACAAGAGCAGGTACAACAACGAGAAGGGTTTGATCACCCTAGATGTCACCGTCTCCAAGAGCAATGGCTCAAAGATTAAATTCGAGTGTGCTGCGCATGCCGATGCCGACTATATCACCATCCGTTCCATGAATATGCAGGAGCAGTCTGAACCGTACGCGTATGATATGTTTCAGTATGACGGTTTCAAGTAAGTATTAAGACTAAACCTAACTTAATTCATTGGTCTTTTCAATTTTTTTACCAGTTGAATGCTTGCTTCGATTTTTTACAACCTACACATTAATCGAATGCTCTTAACTTGTGGATCTGGTGCAGTAAGCTCGATGAGAATCGGCAGAAGTCATTCTACAAGTATCTGGAGCTGCGCGGGATCACACCAACGGTGGTGAACTTGTTACGTGAGTACATGAGCGGCAGTGGACACCGCACACATCACTATTGGCTTAACAAGCTGTCAGATTTCATAAAGAAAGATGAATCTTCATCTAATACTTATTATCCTAGGGCCGCATGATCAAGACTTATAATTGTTCCTCTTGTAGGGAAGTGTTTTTATATCTATTTGTTTTTGTAACAATGATTTTGGTAGCAGTTGGGCTAGACCTACATATATAGAGTTTGTTAATTAGCGTTTGTTTACTCGCTATGTTTGCTTTGCTAATTCCTAATTTACTCCTTAATTCTCAAGTATATCTGTTTTCGATTTGGTCATGCATACGTAGATAGTATTACGCAAGTTGCTTTGAAGCTGAAAAACAGAAATTGGAGACACCTTTTGGAAATTTCATATGAAGCACTCAAATACACTACTGGAATTGGCAACTTTGCTTAGTGTCGGGGTGTTTGCCAAGTTCCTTTTATCGGCAACTCGGCAAAGACAGAGATAACCGAGTGCATATAGGTAAGAAAAATCAGCAATGACATAGAACTCGGAAACGATTATCATGCAATGAGTGCAATAAAAACTCAGCAAAGACATAGAACTCGGTAAAGGTAGTTTCTTTGTCTAGTGCAGAACAGGCAGAACTCAGCAAAGACCTAACCAACGGGCCCCACCAGGTGTTGCTGACGAATTCATGATTGTTGGGCTCTGTTTGCAAGTGTCGTCTAACGGGTTCTCGGCAAAGATAAATAATTTTCTCCTTTAGACCGCTAACATTGTTTGCCTAGTTCTGCACCCATGCACTCGGCAAACACTTGCTCCAGGAGTCACCAGCAAGCGCCACGTGACTTCGTTTGCCAAGTGTTATACTCGGCAGAAGTTCCCACCAATGTTTTAAAATTTAATTTAATTTCTAAAAAAGCACTGCAATAGATAGATATAGCAATTCAGCATACATGATTATTCAGATATGACAACCTTGTTAACCAAACAACCATTGCTTCTAGGATGTCCGCAAACATGATTCTTCAGATATAACAATAGGTACATATAGCAAGTCTTACAACCAAATATAATAGGAGTTTTTGCTACTTGCAAACTAGGGTATCCACAAGCCGGACCCTCAAAGATTACCACTAGCATACTACAATAACAACCTAACAAAAAGTAGCAACCGCAGTATATGCACGACGAGCCACTGCCTGAAGACGTGGCGGGGGGTGCGGAGGCCGCACATAGTCCTCCACCTCTAGCGGCATCTCCTTGCAGCCTGGCGTCGTTATCGGCTTCACCATCGCCACCGCGTCGGCTTCCATCTCCACGTTGTCATCAAGAGGAATCGGCACATGCATGCTTCCTAGCACAGGCATGGGCACCACCCCACCGCATCAATGCGGTACTTAGTGTAGCGCTCTTGTTGTCCGAGATCCTTGGACTCCGCCTCGTCCTTCGCCCATAGAAGTATTTTGATTGGAATGGTCCCATCGCCGGGAATAATCTTATGTAGCTATGCCGGCATAGCATGTATGGCCACACCATCAACCTCCTTCACCAGTTCCTTCGCATTGGGAAACCAAGCGGAGATCTTCATCTTCGTCAACTTCACTGCCTCGGCTCCCACGTACGCCTATCCCTTCCATCCCACACTTCCGTCCATCTTCGCGAGCTGCGGTGGATGTGAGATGAGCCCGTGGTGAATGGGAAGGAAATTTGTTATTTCTAGCACAAGAATTTCATAATGTATTTCTGAGGTTTTTCAATAAACTGTTTAATTTGGAAGAATATAGTGTTGGTATTGCAAACAGAAAAGGAAGAGAAACGAGCAGGTTCGAAACTGCTTGACAGGTGGGCCCAAGGACCTCCTTCCTTAGACAACCTAAACCCCTAAAAATAGTTTTTTTCTAGCGGAAGCTGTATGTACCGGAAAAGCATCCATAGTTCAATACTTTTGAAGATATGTGCATGTATATCAGTGTTATTGTGCTAAATGAGGGAATATAAGAGAATACCCCTCATGCATATCAACTTTGTAGGAACGAAGTATGTCTACCAGAGGGGGGTGAATGGGAGTTTTAAATTATCTTCAGAAAACATAAATCTCTCAGAACCCAGCAGCGGAATGAAAGAAAAGTAAACTACAATGAACTAGAACAGATCATCGAAAGAGAACTAAGGCAGGCATCGAAGTAAATCATACGAATGAAAGTGCATCGAAGGTAAACATGAGTGATAGAGATAACCGAAGATGCTTGATGGTAACAAGGAATTTTTTCGACCAGTTCGTCCTTCTTCACAAGGGCAACGTCTGGTTGGAGGGGATGTGACTTAACACGGAAGATAAACTCTCTTCACCCTAGTCACCTCGACAATCGATTCATTAACCGATGATGATTAATCGTGGTAGATACTCGAAGGCGGTCTCCGAACCTTTACAGACTTCTTCTTCGAGAACCACAATCACTCTTTGACACCTAACCGTCTAGAGAGTTTGCAGCTCTCAAAAGTAATAGGCGGAGCGTAGTAAACTTAGATTCCAGTGATGCTAAATAACTATCTAATTCTTCGGCTCTAGGATTTTTCTCTCGGTGGATTTTAAACTCAAATCGCTCAGAGAGTGGTTTGCTCAACAATCTTCTCAGAATCAAACGGAGCAGCCACCGGACAAAGCCGGTGCGGGGTGGCTATTTATAGCCGTAGCCTACCCTGACGGAAAATGACCATTTTGGACACGAGGTCTAGCCAATGGTCAACCGACACGTTCACAACGGTCGGATTTTGGAGCAATGGTAACATTACTTGAGGAACAAGTAATGCTAACTCCTCGGTCCGAGTCAAATCTCTTGCAGTGAAGAAGATCACAGTCTCTTGCTGGCAAGTATTTGCTCGGAACATAAAGAGATTTCTCTCACATCTTTCATAGGATTTGGATTTAGCATCAGAGAATCAAAGCGTCGAACGCTACACCCCTCTTAATAGTACGGTGGTCCTATGACTCAATGAAAGAAGAAGAATGACGAAACAAATGCTATGTCTTCACTTCGTCTTCATTCTTCCTCGAACGCAGTCATATGCTTCGAACAGACACCGACCCAATTGCTTGAGCTTCAGCAATTTTTAGGGGTCACTCTTGTTAGCTTTATCTTCGGTGATAACCTTCACTACCGCGCAGGGAGATTATATTCATCGTTTGCATCAAACTCCTCGATACTTCAGGGACCTGTTACTCTGTGTGCACTAGCAAACACATAAGTCCGATATTGTTTATGTCAACAAACTCCAAAACATACGGGGATTATCATTGCACCAACAATCTCCCCCTTTTTGACGGTTGTTGACAAAACAGATAATCATCGAAGTGAAGATAGATAAGTGAATGTAAATCGAACAAGAGTGAACTTGCGTGACTTGACTTGATGATGAAATATACTCCCCCTAGATGTATGCAGGGTCAATTGATATACAATGAAATTCCTTGCAATTCATTTACTTATAAGGAGGATTTTTCAATCAAGCGAGGTAATGATTCGGATTTTTTAATCAAGCGAGGTAATGATTCGCACTGATGATAATTAATCCATCGAGAATATAGTGCAATCATTTATGACTTCAGACACCTGCAAAAAATACTTCGAGAGAGAATGGTGCAGCAGGCGAGGTCATTAATATTACAGTTCATATCAGAAGTTTTACATCAGAACACATCAAGAGTCATAAAAGGTCTTTGAAACATACAACACAAAAGACTCATAAACCAGAGCAAATAAACATGGAGACCAAATCCAACAGAGCAAATCTATCAAAACTCTGGATGTAATTCTCCCCCTTTTGTCAACTAGTGTCAAAAAGGTGACGAAAAACATGAGTGCGAGAAATAGGTGAATCTGATTCACTCTGAGGCATCGCCCGAAGAACTTCCCGAAGACGTTTCTGATTCAGAGGTGGCTGGTAAATCTTCGACGTCATCAGCAGCAGCAGATCCTTCAAGACTGGCATGGTGCTGAGAGGACGAAGGCAAATTGGGATCAGCCTGTTGGGACCTGCGAGACAGAATATTTTCTGCAGCAGGTTTCTCAGTGGGCGAAGTGGCTTCTGACTCGTCGAGCAACTTGCGCAGCTGAATCTGAAGTAAATTCGTTGTTGGTTCACGAGCTGGCAAAGGCGGAGTAATGCGGTCTTGAAAATCTTCAGCAGTAAACCCTTGATCAATATACTCATAGAGTTCTTTGAGATGGGAGTGGCTCAACTGCTTCTTTGAGAAGAATTTCCAAAGCAATTACCATAAATGCTTCTTGTTTTCTGCTGTGATCATGTGCACAACTTTTGTTCGGTTGTGAAGTGCATTAAGTTCAGCAGCCAGATATTCTTTCTCTTGACGGTCTTCGGCCATATGCTTCGGCAGTAGCTGTTGAGTGCGCATGCTCACTTGAAGATGTGACGGAGGTTGAGTGTTCGGAAGGCGATCACGCTTAGGTAGCTTTGGTCCACTGAAGGTGTTATGATAATCAGGAGGGCTTGACACTAGTGCATTCTCCGAAGAAAAATCTTCCATTACTTTCAGCGTATCACGCACAGGAGGAATGAAGCTTTTGGGCGTGTTTGGTTGCCTGGGTGGCTCTAGCCTGCATCACATGGGGGATCCTGGGTGAGCATGGCCTGGTTGAGCTGATGCAGAGATTGGCTAAGATGTGCCTTTGGTGGACTGTATGATATTGTTGCATGAGAGATGCTATATACAACAGATGTTGTTTGGTAGACCGCATTTGAGCTTAAGTCTGTGAACTTTTCTCTTCCAATTTCAATCATTTCAATTGGATCTGGATCATTCCATGGAACATGTAAAAGAAGGCTGAACTGAAATCTGAATTAAACTCATGTTTCAATTTTTATTTATCAAAAATTTCTCAAAGAAATGAAAACATTCTCACCGATCTAGACCATTCAGCATACCAATCAAACGAAGAGGTGGAGGGCGATGAGTTGGCTGGGGTGCAGATGGGCAGCGGGGAGGAGATGCCGACGGCGAGATTCGACTGCGGCTCGCCGTAAGGATTGGGAGCGGTGGCGCAGTTTGAGGGGAGAGAAGGGGAGAAACGCGGTGCCCGTTGCGGCTCGTAGCACACAGGTGCTCCCCTCTCCCCTTCTTCCTCTCGATTGGTGGCGGACGGCGTGGCCCCCGGCGTGGGCATGGGGTAGCACTGGCGAGGGAGCTCGAACGGGTGGTGGACGAAGCGGCTGTCGAGGCGGGTCGGCGAGCTCCCGACGTGGGCACGGAGGAGCGCCGGCTAGGGAGCCTGGACTTGTGGTGAACGAGGGAGCCCGGACCGCTGGTGGACGAGGGAGCTCAGGTGGCGGCAGCGGCGATGGGTTACTCGATCCAATCTGATGCGTGAGAGAGAGGAGGAGAAGGAGACACGGGACGAGAGTTGTGGCTGCACGCGCGAGCCTAGCTGGGAGATACGGCCGATTCCTGCGTGCCCCTCAGCCTGGCTGAGAGGCCTCCTTTTGCATCGGTTGGGCCAGGCTGAGGAGGCCGCATAGGCCACAAAACACAATAGATTTTGCATGGCGGGTGCGACCCAGGTGCCACACAGGAAACCAAACACGCCCTTTGTGACTGACTTTGGCAAGATATTCGGTTTTCATTGCATAGTCAACCACTTTCTGAATCCAGGGCGCAAATACCTTTATAGTTTTTGGGCACTGAGCTGAATCCATCAGTATGCGCAGGAACGTGTCTTCGACATCGAAGATATAACCTTGTGAGATGGCTTGGATGGTGTTGCGAAGAACATTAGATATCACATTGTCTGTATTCATCCCAGGCAGCGGACAGAGGGTGTAAGTGAGAATATGATATAAAGTTTGATTGTTCAATGTCAAGTGCTCAGGCAGAGGCGGACCATTGTAGTCACGAATTTTATCTTCATCCATTGTGCATCGAAAGTCTTCATCAGTGATTGCATCAATGTTATGAACTCGAATCTCAGTCTTGCCATGTTCAAACCTAGGGAAATGAAAATGAGATACAAAGTCCATGGCAGAGCATTTTATTCTCTTTCCTTCAGTCATCCATTCCATGATCCACTTTGTGCTATCTGATTCATCACCGGAGATATATAATGTTGCATAAAATTGAAGAATAATCTCCCTGTTCCATGGATGATGATAGCCAAAGACATGTGTGAGACTAAAGTCTTCGATGTCTTGAAGTATTTGGTTGAAACAGCCAATGTTCTTCATAGCAGCAATATCCGGGAACTCATGAGGGAAAATCTTGAGGTTGTCATAAAGAATCTGTGAATAGTATATTGCCTGTTCCTGAGTCCAGAACCAAGGAGATTCAGATGTGCGGGGCTTGCTGTATGCACTCTCTTGAAAGAAAAGCGGATGAGTGTTCCGATTGAAAAGAGGCCCTTTGATGCCAACGCCGATGGAAAACAATGGTAGTCGCTCGCGAGGATAAGGGTACTTGAGTTCATCTTCAACAGAGATCACTTCATCGCCATAAATTACTGAGTCTGAGTGATGAGCAGAGGCAGATTTTGTTGCAGAGGGATCAACATCTGAGGTTCGTCGTGCAACATTGAGTGAAATTCTCAGAGGAGATGGATTAGACACTTTGTCAGGAACTGAGCCTTTATCTGGCACTGAATCTTTATTGGCCACAGGAAATAGGTGAAGATTTGCTTCAGAAGTCGTTGGAGGAGCAAAGGGAGGAACCGAATCATTTGGTTCAACACGGGCTGGAGAAGTCTGGTATGCAGACTGAGGAATTTCACCTTCTTCCGAAACATTTGGCTGAGCCGGATTTTCTTCATGAACTGGTGATGCCACAGGCACTGATTCAGTTGGCCTTGGCGAAGTAGTTGCATCTGCAGCTGGATCAAGAGTTGGCGAAGGAATAGCTCATTCCGGAGACTTTTCCTTCTGTGGCTCGGCGACTGGTGGAGGAGGAAGAGGAACATTCTTCTTTGCTATCTTTTTCTTCTTCTTTTGCTTCGACGGATCATTGTGCCCTTTGACAAGATCATTGTAGCCAGACACTTGGGCTTGATGATCGAGACAAATTTTTTGAACGATTTGATCCATGTCTGAGTGAAATCCCAATCTTTTGTGCCGAAGGATAGTCAGAGCCTTATTGACATCCACATAAGATTCTTCAAGTTGCTTGATGACAAACTTGGATTTCGTATTTTGCATACGGTTGTTAAGTTCCTGGAGTTGGGCAGTGAGGTCATTGATCTCAACTGAGTCATTTCTCATGTCATTGATCATATCAGAAGCTTGAGTAATTACTGCAAAGGGAATGGGCAAAGATGTCACTTCTCCATCAAACAGGTTTTCCACAAATCTATCAAGTTGTTCCATGATGAACACTTGATTGAAATACTGTGGTGCAGCAGAATCATCTTGAGGCTGTGCAGCAGGAGCATCTTGTGCTACATTCTGTTCGGCCGGAGGCACCGAAGCCAAGGGTTGTGTCAGCTTAGGAGCAAACTGCGCAGCCTTTTCCTTCACAAAATCAACACTGGGAACATTTTTCTTAGCAGCTGGGTCTTTGATTTGCTTCACTTTCTGCATTGGGAGTTTTTCTCCTGGCTTAGTTGTGCCGACAGGAGCAACAACTACCAAATCTTGCAAGTTTATAGCATCAGGATGAGGACCTGTATTCACCTTGTCAACCATTGTGACAATAGTAGAAGGAGTCTTTCTTTTCAAGGGGTTCTTCTTCGGAGGTGCAGTTGGGACTGCACTTGCTCAAAGATCAGGCAAAATAGTGGAAGTGGTGATATTCACTTGTTCTGAAAGAGTTGCATCAATTTATTCTCTGGTGAGTGGAGGATCATCTTGATCAGAAGAATCACTTTCAGATTCAACTG
This sequence comes from Thinopyrum elongatum, assembly GCA_011799875.1. Lineage (NCBI taxonomy): Eukaryota > Viridiplantae > Streptophyta > Magnoliopsida > Poales > Poaceae > Thinopyrum > Thinopyrum elongatum. Next base: position 51,714,364 of record CM022299.1, on the reverse strand, counting down.
GCTTAGCAGGTCTTTTCCTCGGTGCGCTCTTTTTCTTCAGAGCAGTAGATTTTGGATCATGTTTTTTCTTCGTGCGGCATTCTGCTTTTCCTTCAGCCTTCTTCTTTTCGACATCTGATTTGATAAGAAGACGATTTGCTTCTTCTCTTTCCTGCTCCTTTCAGCCTTCTTGGCTCTCTTTTCAGCATTCTTGAGGCGCTTGGCCTTTTCTTCGGGGTAGGAGTCAGGTGTCTTGAGAGATGACTCATTAGCTTCTGGAGGTGGTTGAGGCCTTTCCTGGGGCTCACCTGCCCTGATGAGTCCAATTTCACGGCAATGACCCCACGGGGGATGGAAGGCAAAGTTCTTGGCATAATGAAGATGAACCATTTTGTAGTTAAACCACTTCCGTACCCAATGACGCCGAATCTTTTGCATGCGCCTTTTTCTCTGAGTCGAATCTTCTCCAGGTACTATGTTGTAATCATCATGCGAGATGTATTGTGCTGAATTGGCGAGAGGTTGTCTGCTATCTTTCCTTTTCTTTGGAGCATCTGCTTCTTGCTCATTTGCATTTGGTTCAGATCTTTTTCATTTGCTAGTAGATGGGCCTACCGTTGGGCCCTTTGCATTTGGTGCTTTGGATTTATCAGCTGTTCCCATGAATACATCTTCGTCATCAGCCATACTGTGCGGTCTAGCAGAATCCTCAACAGAGTGCATACACCTGTGAATCAGAATAGGTACGAGGGAAAATGGGGACAGGGTTACAAATGCTCACAGCGAATAATTTTCCGAACGAAAACATTTTGAGGAAGAAATATATACAGACTTTGAGAAATGTTTCAAAAGAATGAAACATATAGATCAAGCTAGCAGATCCAAAGAAAATACTAAATAGCGAACTAGGCATATCATACGAGCGAAGCATAACACAAACCCTAGATCGGATAGATTCGGATGCGAGGAACAACTACAAACCACATCCGCACTAGAAGGGTAAAAAACTAGATCTAAGATATGCGGTAAAATCGGAGATTAATAACCGCAGATGAACTCGACTCGAAAAAGAAGGAGACCCGAGTTTGAATCACACGTAACCTAGCTTGGTGACGTGCGACAGCTACAGCGGCGCGGGGAAGAAGATGTCCCGCGGCGGCGTGGAAGGACTCCGGTGACCTCTTTCCGGCAGTTAAGCGGTGAAGGGGTCGTCGGCGTCGAGCTCAATGAGGAGCACAGCAGCAAGGATTTCGTCAGAGTGGTGGCGAGGAGAAGAGGGGTAAGGTTGAAGAACGTAGCGATACGGTTTATATAGAGGCGAATGGAAATAACGGTACGCAGAGGATTTTGATCGAACGGCCTCAAAGTAGAGACGATTGTGATTCAAAGGTTAGGATGGACTGACAGTTGATGTGCAGCACATGGCAACCGTCAAAAGATCGTGGTCCTGACTTGGGCGGGAAACCCCAAATTTTGGACAGCTTTCGCCAAAACAGATTAATGTTCGGACCGAATCTTAATCGTGGTCAAGGACACCAGATAAAGTTTTGTTCCAGTTAAAAGTTGAGCATATGTAACGGATCAGCATAGACTGGAAGAGATAGAATAGAGGGAAAACAGGGTCCTAGGCATTTCACTCAGTCAGAAACATAAACACTCGAGCAAATAGCTATGAATGAAATGCATTCGGACGAAGTCAAAAACTATCGATCAAAGAGAAATCCAACGAAGGAAAATTATGGTGGCATTACCCACCATATACGAACTGTATGACCCTGAGCGTCACACAATTATCGTGGCACACGGTTAGTCTAGTTCTTCGTTAATGTATTCACTCTCAGAAAGAAAATTTCACTTTGTCAAAAATTTCAAACTCTTCGAGTGTTATGCACCCATTCCTTCATAGATGTGGAAGTGTTAGCACGGGTGCCGAGACCAGCTTACTGCACGTTTGCGAAGTCTAGGATATTTAGCTCACACTGTAACACAGAGAATCTTTTCTCATCGAGAGGCTTGGTGCAAATATCTGCAAGATTGTCTTCGGTCTTGACGTGATTGATAACAATATCCTCTCGAGTAACATGATCGCGAATAAAATGATGTCGGATGGCAATGTGCTTCGTGCGAGAATGCTGCACAGGATTGTGTGCAATTTTGATGGCACTCTAATTATCAGAATACAGAGGGATATGCTTGACCTTGATGCCATAATCTTTCAATGTCTACTTCATCCACAATAACTGAGTGCAACAAGCGCCAGCAGCAATATATTCGGCCTCAACCGTGGAGAGAGATACACAATTTCTGCTTCCTTGATGACCAACAGACTAATGATCTACCGAGGAAATGATATGTCCCGAAGTGGATTTCCTATCAACCAAGTCACCAGCCCAATCTGAGTCTGAATATCCAACGAGATCAAACTGTGCTCCCTTAGGATACCATAAACCTAAGGTGGGGGTGTGAGCCAAATATCTCAGAATGCACTTGACCGCTTGGTGATGCAATTCTTTCAGTGCAGCTTGACAGCGGGCACACATGCAAACACTCAACATAATGTCAGGTCTGGATGTACATAGATAAAGAAGAGATCCAATCATCGAACGATAAGCTTTCTCATCATAATCCTTACCATACGCATCTGCATCCATCTTACCATTCATGGGCATAGGAGTTTTATAGTCCTTCATTTTGGAATCTTGCATTTTGAACTTCTTCAGGCACTCTTTTAGATATTTTTCCTGAGATATGAAAATGCCATTTGCTTGTTGACGAATTTGCAGTCCGAGAAAGAACTTGAGTTCACCCATCATGGACATTTGATATTTATTGGACATCATTTTTTCGAACTCTAAGCTGCAAGCATTGTTAGTACAGCCGAAGATGATATCATCCATATAGATTTGACAAACGAATAAATCATTGTCAACAGCACGAGTGAAAAGTGTGGGATCAGTGGATCCTGGCTTGAACCCTTTATCGAGTAGAAACTTCTTCAGAGTATCATACCAAGCTCGAGGGGCTTGCTTTAGCCCATATAAAGCTTTCTTCAACCTGAAAACTTTGTTAGGAAACTCAGGATGTTCGAAGCCAGGTGGCTGTCTAACATAAACTTTCTCATCAATTTCACCATTGAGGAAAGCACTTTTCACATCCATTTGATAAAGCAAGATATTATTGTAGTTTGCATAAGCAAGAAGAATATGAATTGCCTCAAGGCATGCAACAGGAGCATATGTTTCACCGAAATCAATACCTTCTACCTGTGTGTACCCTTAAGCAACAAGTAGTGCTTTGTTTCTCACCACGATGCCATTCTCATCTTGCTTATTGCGAAAAATCTATTTTGTGCCTATGAAATTATGCTTCTTGGGATTCGGTTTGTCAACCAATTCCCACACATCATTCAATTCAAATTGCACCAACTCCTCTTGCATGGCATTCATCCAATCTGGATCATTCATGGCTTCTTCATACTTGGTAGGTTCTGCCAATGAAACAAAGAAGAAACTTCCACAGTAGTTAGCCAAACGAGTGCATGAGCGAGTTGTGGGTCGATAACCTAGATTCTCAATTTCATCGAGAATTAGTGAAGGGTCAACTCGATTTGCCACACGAGGATGAGCATTTTCTTCATGATGATCATTGTCATTTTCATCAGCATCAGTATTTGTATCATCATTCCCTTCAGGGTTGCCATTTTGATCGGCATTTGCATTTTGATTGCCATTTCCACTCGGAGGAGCATTTGCTTCGGCAGTGGCTTGACGAGTTCTGCTTCGAGTCATAGGAGCATCATCATCGGAGGACTCAGGTGCGTTTCCTTCAATAGGCTTGATGCTCCCAATGGCCATTTGCTGAATAGCATCCGATATCAATGGTTCATCTATCACATTTGGCAGGTGCTCCTTTTGGGAGCCATTAGATTCATCAAACCGCACATTTACCGTTTCCATAACTTTCATGTGGTGAGAGTTATAGACGTGATATGTATGCGAGTTTGAGCCATAACCAAGAAGAAAACCTTCATGTGCCTTGGGTGCAAACTTGGAAGAATGATTCATATCAAGAATGTAACAAGGTGCACCAAAAACACGCAGATAAGAAACATTCGGTTTCTTGCCAGTGATAAGCTCATATGAAGTTTTCTGAAGGAACTTGTGAAGATAAACACGATTGATAACATGACAAGCAGTGTTAATCGCATCAGCCCAGAAATGAATGGGAGTTTTATACTCACTTAGCATTGTTCTTGCCATTTCAATGAGAGTTCTGTTCTTTCGTTCAACAACTCCATTTTGTTGGGGAGTGTATGCAGTAGAGAACTCATGAGTAATACCATGTTCATCGAGAAATTCAGCAATATGAGTATTTTTGAACTCAGTTCCATTGTCACTTCTGACATTCTTAATTCGCACATCATATTCATTCTAGGCCTTCTTAGCGAAGCTTTTGAAGATATCTTGAGTACAAGTCTTGTCTTCGAGAAAGAATACCCAAGTGTATCGAGAGAAATCATCAACAATAACTAGACCATAATGACTACCATCGAAGCTTGCATAATTTGGAGGACCGAATAAATCTGTATGAAGAATTTCCAGTGGTCTTGTTGTGGTCATAACTGTCTTGGATGAATGATGCTTCTTAGCCAATTTGCCAGCCTCACAAGCAGCACAGAGATGATTCTTGTCGAATTTTACATCAGGAATGCCGCGAAGATGATTTTCTTCACCAGGTTCTGCAATTTTCTCATACCTGCATGACCTAGTCTACGATGCCACAGCCAACCTTCGGTTGCCTTTGCAAGAAAACAGGTTTGGACTGAGGGACCCTTAGAGAAATCCACAATATACAGATCACCCTTCCTAATACCCTCAAAGACGAAGGAATTGTCAGAGGCCATGAAGACAATGCATTATGATATAGAGAATAATACTAGCATGCCTAAATCACATAGCTTGCCAACTGGCATAAGATTGAATCCGAGAGATTGAACAAGTAACACATCACCAATGGACTTATCTTTGGATATGGCAATTTTACCTAGCCCAATTACCTTTCCTTTGTTGTTGTTGCCAAAAGTTATATACTTCAAAGGAGAAGCAGTTAAGTTGGTGTCGACAAACAACGACTTGTCTCCGATCATATGACTAGTGCATCCACTATCCATAATCCATTCAGTGCACCCGGAGACATAGTCCTGCAGAAGAATTAGGCTTTCTTAACCACCCACATCTTTGCAGGTGGCTTCGAAACAATTAAATGAGCAGGATATGATTTCTTTCGATAAACATAGTTGTTACTCGATGAGGTGCAAGTGTAATTGAAAGAGTAAGCATTGAAATTCTTTCCAGAAGAATGAGTGTAGTGATTGTATGTTGTATGCATATACTCATTCTGTCGAAACCTTTGAGTCTGCATGGTCAGTCGAGCAGACACAGGCAAAGAATCAACAGTTTTCTTAGGCACCCAAATAGCTTTCTTTGGGGAGCCATTTCTGCTGTTAGGTCCAACATAGTGATCCACAGTCTCACCATGTTGATTCTTGAACAACTTATAATTGTACAGGGAATTATCATCAGGATATTCAGGAATAAGAGAGTTGTATCCCGAAAGTAACGTTGGATCGAGCGTTTTTGCTCTTTGCAGGAACCCACACAGTTTGAGGATATTGATGTGGTTCCCAGTAAGAGCCATCTTCATTCAGTTTCCTTTCGAAACCGATGCCTTCCTTTCTGGAATTTTTGTGTAGAATAGATTTCTTCAGGACATCACAAAGGGTTTGGTGTCCTTTGAGAGATTTAAACATTCCTGTCTGAAGAAGATCCTTCAACCTAGCATTTTCATCACAAACAGAACCACTTTCCTCAATCGAGGGGTTAGCATTCACAGATGATTCAACCTTTGATTCTGCATTGGTTCGTTCAAGGCATTTTAGACACAGTGGCTCAAACACCTCAGGTTTATCCTTGAGTTGTTGGGTGAGAAGAGAATTTTCTCTGATCAAATCCTCATGAGCCTCTCTCAGCGCCTCGAGTTCCTGATTCCTTTTCAGGTAATCGTAGGTTAATCTTTCGTGGTCTGCTGAGAGAAAATCATGACGAGTTGAGAGTTCATCTATTCGTGACTTGAGAGTGGAATACTCTTCGGTCAACAACTGATTTTTCTCCATCTCCTCAACCAACAACTCTTCAGATTTTCAGAGGGTTTTCTCATTTTTCTCAAGAGAGTTTTGTTGTATGTTGGCTATTTTGATCAACTTAGCATGGTCATCCTCATCAGAAGAATATTGATCACTGGAGTGAACCTTGTGATGTTTGGAGGATACCTTTTCTTTCGAAGCTTTGGCCATGAAGCAGTAGGCAGGAGATTCATCGTCGCTTGACGGATTCCCAAAGAAGTTTGTCATAGCAGAGGAGGCACATGCTATGCTAGCCATGCCTGAGTCGGAATCCTCATCGGATTCATCAGCTTCTTCGAAGGCAGATGACTCTTCTTCTTGCCGATGTACGCCTTGGCCTTGCGAAAGGTATTCTTGCAGTTGGAGGAGGACTTGGAGGGGTTCCTTGATGAAGATCTTGAGGAAGATTTTGAAGTGGAGCTGTCCTTCTTCTTGAAGAATTTCTTCGCTTTCTTTTCTTCATCGGAATCGTAGTTCTTGCTCTTGCTTTTGCTTCGATAGTTGCTCGAATCATATCTCCCACTAGCACGGATTTCAGCTTCCCAGAGAGGGTAGTCCGAAATGAAGTGTCCAGGCTTTTTGCACTTGAAACGGGTGTATTCTCCAGCAGGTTTTGATGAAGATTTTGAACCCCTAGATTTGCTTGAACTTCTTTTCTGGAACTGGATCTTCTTGTGAAAGCGTTGGAATCTTTTCGTGATTAGTGCGAGGTCTTTGCTGAGTCTTTCTGGATCATCAGAATCTTCTTCGGCATTTCCATCGGAGGAGGAATCAGCCACAGCCTTGAGAGCATGATTGCATAAACTTGAGCCATACAGATCTCTTTTCTCTTCTTCCTGTTCCTCGTGAGTGTTCAGTCTCTCCACGATATCAGTAGAGTCAAGTTGTTTGAAGTCAGGTCATTCACGTATCATCAGAACTAGAGTGTCGAAAGAACTGTCAAGAGATTGAAGCAGTTTCTTCACGACTTCATGGTCAGTGATGTCTTTGGCGCCGAGACCTTGAAGTTCATTCGCGATATCACTCAAGCGATAGAAGGTTTGTTGGCAGCTTTCATTTCCAATGTGCTTGAAGCGATTGAACTTGGCTCGAAGAGTATCAATTCTACCTTATTTCTGGGTTGAAACTCCTTCATTGATCTTTTCGAGGATGTCCCACAATTCCTTCGCAGTTTCACACTGGCGGTAGCGAAGAAATTGTGACCGATTGAGATGGCCACCAATTTCATATTTGGCCTGAGCATCCAGCTGAAAGAGCTTCTTCTCTTCGTCGGAAGGGGCTTGAGGTACAGTAACGTTGAGCACGAACTGCACCACATTCCACATGTCATCATCTATTGCTCAGAGACGGATCTTCATCTTCTCCTTCTAGATGGGGTAGTCCTTCCCATCGAATATGGGAATCTTGAGATGTGACTTATATTTCACTGAAGACATACTTAAAATCCAAAGTCGTTAGACTAAAATGAGCAGAGTCAAGGAGTACCTTGCTCTGATACCAATTGTAGGAACGAAGTATGTCTACCAGAGAGGGGTGAATGGGAGTTTTAAATTTTCTTCAGAAAACTTCAATCTCTCAGAACCCAGCAGCGGAATGAAAGAAAACTAAACTACAGTGAGCTAGAACAGAGCATCGAACGAGAACTAAGGCATGCATCGAAGTAAATCATAAGAATGAAAGTGCATCGAAGGTAAACATGAGTGACGGAGATAACCGAAGATGCTCGATGGTGACGAGGAATTTGTTCGACCAGTTCGTCCTTCTGCACAAGGACTACGTCTGGTTGGAGGGGCTGTGACTTAACACGGAAGATAAACTTTCTTCACCTATTCTCCTCGACAATTGATTCGTCAACCAATGCCGATTACTCATGGTAGATACTTGAAGGCGATCTCCGAACCTTTACAGACTTCTTCTTCGAGAATCACAATCACTCTTGGTCTCTGAAGAAACTGACACCTAACCGTCTAGAGAGTTTGCAGCTCTCAAGAGTAATAGGCGGAGCGTACTAAACTTAGATTCCAGTGATGCTAAACCACTATCTAATTCTTCGGCTCTAGGGTTTTTCTCTCGGTGGATTTTAAACTCAAATCGCTCAGAGAGTGGGTTGCTCAACAATCTTCTCAGAATCAAACAGAGCAGCCACCGGACAAAGCCGGCGCGGGGTGGCTATTTATAGCCGCAGCCTTCCCTGACGGGAAATGACCATTTTGGACACGAGGTCCAGCCAATGGCCAACCGACACGTTCACAATGGTCGGATTTTGGAGCAACGGTAACATTACTTGAGGAACAAGTAATGCTAACTCCTCGGTCCGAGTCAAATATCTTGCAGCGAAGAATATTACAGTCTCTTGCTGGCAAGTATTTACTCGCAACACAAAGAGATTTCTCTCACATCTTTCATAGGATTTGGATTTAGCATCAGCGAATCAAAGCGTCGAACGCTACACCCCTCTTAGTAGTACGGTGGTCCTATGACTTGATGAAAGAAGAAGAATGATGAAACAAATTCTACGTCTTCACTTCGTCTTCATTCTTCCTCGAACGCAGTCATATGCTTCGAACAGACACCGAACCAATTGCTTGAGCTTCAGCAATTTTTAGGGGTCACTCTTGTTAACTTTATCTTCGGTGATAACCTTCGCTGCCATGCAGGGAGATTATCTTCATCATTTGCATCAAACTCCTCGATACTTCAGGGACCTATTACTCTGTGTCCACTAGCAAACACATAAGTCTCATACTATTTATGTCAACAAACTCCAAAACATACGGGGATTATCATTGCACCAACAAACTTTTTGTTATCTTGTCACGAAAGAGAAAGAGAGAACACAGAGAAGGACGGTGCATGCATCCTTTATATTCTTTCTCTCCCATACAAAAAGCAACCCTTTTATTTCTAAGTGATATTTTAAATTATTCATATCTTCTAAATCTGAAAAAAAAATCAGTTTATTTATACATATATTTGAATTCCCAGAGAAGGACCTTTAAAACAACATCAAATTTTCATACATGTCAAAGTCGTTTAATTTCCACTATTTCAGTTTCGCATTGATAGTTGTGATGTGAAAATTCAGTTTCATATTTCAGTCTCGCATTAACTAAAATACATGGGAGATGAAATGGATGTGGTATTGAAACTGGTCTGGAAATTGAAATGGATGCGGTCTGGGGATTGAAATTTGAATTTCATATTTTGGTCTCACATTATATATACGAGTTGCATTTCATTTCATATTTCAGTCTCACATTAGTTGAAATGGATGTGGTACTAAAGCTGGTCTAGAAATTGAAATGGATGTGGTCTGAAAATTTCAGTTTAATATTTAAGTCACACATCATATATATATATACCAATTGCACTTCAATTTCATATTTCAGTCTGGATGCGGTACTGAAGCTGGTCTGGAAATTGAAATGCAACTGGTATTAAAATTTATATGCTAACAAAGTGGTATGGTGCTGAAGCATACAGTATTGAAATGCATCTTGTATCTGTGTTATCCGGTATCAAAATGCATCTTGTAACAAAGTGATTTGGTAATTGGAAAGCATTTGGTAACTATGTTATTGAAAATGTATGACACAAAGTGATATATGGAATTTATTTCAATTTCAATCAATGGAAGAAATAGTTAAAATTTGTTAAGCCCATTTGAAGTCAAATCAATTTCGTGAAACAAAAAAAAATTAAGCGAGATTAAAAGATACTTAATATTGCTCGTGTTTGAAATATCTTGTCATCAGGATTCCAAATACATATAAAAATTCAAAACCTGAATTCTAGTTTAAAATATATGGATCATATAAAAAAACACTAAGAAAATTAATGCTATGCTACTATTTTCCATGGGAGAGAGATGGAGAATGGCAAAGTCGTCATGCATGCACATTACGTCCTTCTCTCTCGTACAAAAGGTGATGAGACCCTCCTCCGGTGTGACTTAAACATTCTATACCATATAAGAGACAAAGCAAATACATATAATACCACATGAATATGTGTCCAAAATACACAGATCTTGAAGCAAATGAAAGGAAGATGTTTACCCGATACATACATGCTCCGCCCGAAGACTTTGTCGCTAAACCCCTTCGTCGTCCCCTCTAAACCCGCTTAAAATCTGGAAGTAGGAAGAGAGATATCGGTAGATCGAGAAGAAACCTTCTTGATGGCTTCGAGTCTCCGCATCTGCCGCGCCATGGCCATCCTTGCCGCTGCCTGCCAGGCCTCCTCCCTTCTCCTCTCCGCGCCTCTCATGTGCACTGCTTCGCCCTGTTGCCTCACAGGCCATGGCAAATAGGGAGCAGCTCATCCTCCTTCCTCGACAGCGCCAATTTCGTCTTTTGGAAATTGGAGACACCTTTTGGAAATTTCATATGAAGCACTCAAATACACTACTGGAATTGGCAACTTTGCTTAGTGTCGGGGTGTTTGGCAAGTTCCTTTTATCGGCAACTCGGCAAAGACAAAGATAACCGAGTGCATATAGGTAAGAAAAATCAGCAATGACATAGAACTCGGTAAAGGTAGTTTCTTTGTCTAGTGCAGAACAGGCAGAACTCAGCAAAGACCTACCAACGGGCCCCACCAGGTGTTGCTGGCGACTTCATGATTGTTGGGCTCTGTTTGCAAGTGTCGTCTAACGGGCACTCGGTAAAGATATATCATTTTCTCCTTTAGACCGCAAACATTGTTTGCCTAGTTCTGCACCCATGCACTCGGCAAACACTTGCTCCAGGAGTCACCAGCAAGCGCCACGTGGCTTCGTTTGCCAAGTGTTATACTCAGCAGAAGTTCCCACCAATGTTTTAAAATTTAATTTAATTTCTAAAAAAGCACTGCAATAGATAGATATAGCAATTCAGCATACATGATTATTCAGATAGGACAACCTTGTTAACCAAACAACCATTGCTTCTAGGATGTTCGCAAATGAGATTCTTCAGATATAACAATAGGTACATATAGCAAGTCTTACAACCAAATATAATAGGAATTTTTGCTACTTGCAAACTAGGGTATCCACAAGCCGGACCCTCAAAGATTACCACTAGCATACTACAATACCAACCTAACAAAAAGTAGCAACCGCAGTATATGCACGACGAGCCACTGCCTGGAGACGTGGCGGGGGGTGCGGAGGCCGAACATAGTCCTCCACCTCTAGCGGCATCTCCTTGCAGCCTGGCGTAGGTATCGGCTTCACCATCGCCACTGCATCGGCTTCCATCCCCACGATGCCATCTAGAGGAATCGGCACATGCATGCTTCCTAGCGCAGGCATGGTCACCACCCCACCGCATCAATGCGGTACTTAGTGTAGTGCTCTTGTTGTCCGAGATCCTTGGACTTCGCCTCGTCCTTCGCCCATAGAAGTATTTTGATTGGAATGGTCCCATCGCCGGGAATAATCTTATGTAGCTATGCCGGCATAGCATGTATGGCCACACCAGCTACCTCCTTCACCAGTTCCTTCACATTGGGAAACCAAGCGGAGATCTTCATCTTCGTCAACTTCACTGCCTTGGCTCCCACGTATGCCTATCCCTTCCATCCCACACTTCCATCCATCTTCGCGAGCTGCGGTGGATGTGAGATGAGCCCGTGGTGAATGGGAAGGAAATTTGTTATTTCTAGCACAAGAATTTCATAATGTATTTCTGAGGTTTTTCAATAAACTGTTTAATTTGGAAGAATATAGTGTTGGTATTGCAAACAGAAAAGGAAGAGAAACGAGTAGGTTCGAAACTGCTTGACAGGTGGGCCCAAGGACCTCCTTCCTTATACAACCTAAACCCCTCAAAATAGTTTTTTTTTTCTAGCGGAAGTTGTATGTACCGGAAAAGCATCCATAGTTCAATACTTTCGAAGATATGTGCATGTATATCAGTGTTATTGTGCTAAATGAAGGAATACAAGAGAATACCCCTCATGCATATCAACTTTGTAGGAACGAAGTATGTCTACCAGAGGGGGGGTGAATGGGAGTTTTAAATTTTCTTCAAAAAACGTAAATCTCTCAGAGCCCAGCAGTGGAATGAAAGAAAAGTAAAATACAGTGAACTAGAACAGAGCATCAAAAGAGAACTAAGGCATGCATCGTAGTAAATCATACGAATGAAAGTGCATCGAAGGTAAACATGAGTGACAGAGATAACCGAAGATGCTCGATGGTGACAAGGAATTTGTTCGACCAGTTCGTCCTTCTGCACAAGGACTACGTCTGGTTGGAGGGGTTGTGACTTAACACGGAAGATAACTCTCTTCACCCTATTCTCCTCGACGATCGATTCATCAACCGATGCCAATTACTCATGGTAGATACTTGAAGGCGATCTCCAAACCTTTACAGACTTCTTCTTCGAGAACCACAATCACTCTTGGTCTCTGAAGAAATTGACACCTAACCGTCTAGAGAGTTTGCAGCTCTCAAGAGTAATAGGCGGAGTGTACTAAACTTAGATTCCAGTGATGCTAAACCACTATCTAATTCTTCGGCTCTGGGGTTTTTCTCTCGGTGGATTTTAAATTCAAATCGCTCAGAGAGTGGGTTACTCAAAAATCTTTTCAGAATCAAACGGAGCAGCCACCGGATAAAGCCAGCGCAGGGTGGCTATTTATAGCCGCGGCCTTCCCTGACGGGAAATGCCATTTTGGACACGAGGTCCAGCCAATGGCCAACCGACACGTTCACAACGGTCGGATTTTGGAGCAACGGTAACATTACTTGAGGAACAAGTAATGCTAACTCCTCGGTCCGAGTCAAATCTCTTGCAGCGAAGAAGATCATAGTCTCTTGCTGGCAAGTATTTGCTCGGAACACAAAGAGATTTCTCGCACATCTTTCATAGGATTTGGATTTAGCATAAGAGAATCAAATCTTTTTATGGTCCTCATGTTTTTTTTTCGGTCCTCATTTTTTTCACGTTTTTTACTTACCTATTTTGAAAAATAAACGAAAAGAACAAAAAGAAGTGGGGAAGGAGGACTTGAACCAGCTACCTCTAGAAGCGGATAACAGATGGTTACCATAACACCACAGTAAGGGGGTTGGCTTAAATGAGAAACAAAGTTGAATTAGTATACCTTCAGCGTTTAAATTCAAATTATTAAGAAAAATCGGAATTTTTTGCTCGGGATGGTATTTCTCGTGGGGCGGCGAGAAATGCGGTTACCGCCCGGTATCCGAATTTCTTGGGCGGTACCCAAAACCTTGAGTAAAACAGATGAAGGAGTCCGAGGGTTTCTTCCCCTTCGAAATAAGCGAAGATAAGTGAGCTAACAACAGCATTGATAGAGATGTTACTCTTAAAAGTACTTTTGAGGGCGAGGGGGTTAAAATTTGGGCTTACACGACCACGTCTACCTTAATATCACCCTAAAAGTCATCGTCTCCAAGAGCAATGCCTCAAAGCTTGAATTCAACTGCAGTGTGTATCCCTTTCACAACGATATCTTCATCTATTCCATGAAGATGACGCCAGACCAGGCTGAAATGTATGGTATCTCTATCTCTCAATATGAAAATTTCAAGTAAGTATTAAGACTAAACCTAGCTTAATTCATTGGCCTTTTCAAAAACAAAAATCTAGTTCAACGCTTTCTTCGATTTACTTTTACCACTCACACATTAACTAAATGTTCTTTAATTCGCTGGTCTGGTGCAGTGAGCTCGATAAGAATCTGAAAATTTCATTTTACAAGTATTTAATGGCACGGGATCACGGCAAGGATGGGTAAGTTGTTGTGGGAGTTCATGAGAGGTACTGGACCCCGCAGGCATCACTTGTGGCTGAAGAAGTTGTCCAATTTCTTCAAGAGAGATTGATCTTTATTTGATACTGTATTAATTATCCTAGGGCAGAATCATCAAGACTCTTAAAATTGTGTCAGTTCGAGAGAAGTGTTTTTTATCCGTGTGTTTAAGATCATTTTTTAACTATGATTTTGGTGTCAGTAAGGCTAGACCTGCATAGAGTTAAAACCATTTTAATTAGCATTATTTATTCACTATGCTTGCTTTGCTAATACTTAGTTTACTCTTTCATTGTCATGTGTATCTGTTTTCGATTTGGCCATGTAAACTGTGAGATAGTATTAGGCAAGTTTCTTTGAATTTGAAATATGTACCTCTAAGAGAAACAGAGATTGCAGCCACCTTTTGAAAATTTCATATGAAGCACATCAAACATTACAATTATTGAGAGGCTGAAGCACATGCCATTGTGATGGACCAGTCGGTTTTACCTTTACGTGAGAGGTTTTAAGGCCTGTAATTTTTGAAGATTTTGGAGACTGACTGCGTAGGGATTGCCAATGCCTTATCCTCCGAGAGTATTAATTAATCGTTCTTAGATATTTCCCATAATCGTTGATGGCGAAGCGCTGATGAAAATCACTCCGAGTGCACTTTCGAGTCATCAGGGAGAGAATGCAACAAGCTGGCTCATGAGGCAGTGCGCTGGCCATAAAGGAAAATGATTGGACAATGGATTTTGACATCCCGGGGCTCCTGGAATCTGTTCTGGATAACGATTGTAACCAATTAACACCTTACTTTTAAATAATCATTCCTTATCATTCATTGGTAATATAAGTTCTATGCACTATGCTCGAACTAAATTTTTGGGAACTCAGATAGTCATGCCTACTCCAGCAAATTCAGCTCGTTACTTCAGCGGCGATATTGCATCCAAGCTATCTGAAATGACAATCAATCGACTACATCTTAGGAATTGTGCTAGGCTCAGCCCATGCTTAGCGCTTTGTTTAATGTCATCTGTGTTACCTTAAAAAAAGAGAAAACTAACTCAAATCCGTTCACGTACTTCTTCAAGAAGAAGCAAATTAAAGCACATCGTGCAGATTCGGAACTGCCTGTCTGACACATGGGCCCAGCGAAGTACCTCCTCCTACAAGCAAAACCCCTCCATTCTTCTTCTTCGAAAACCCTCTTAAATTCTCGAAGTAGGAAGAGAGATATACTACGTAGATCGAGGGGAAACCTTGTTCGCGGCTTCGAGTCCGCAACGCATACGCCGCGCCATGGCCCTCCTCGCCGCCTCCGGCCGGGCCTCCTCCCTTCCCATCTGCTCCGCCCCGTGGCCTCGCCGTTCCCGGCGACTAAGCGCAGCTCGTCCTCCTCCATCCGCGCCGCGAAGACGGCCTTAATGAACGCTGCGATGGACACAGTGAACGCCGAGCATGGCTCCAGCGCCTGGGCCGCCGCACTAACTCACTCCGGGCCGCCACCGACTCCCTCAGCAACGCCTCCTTCGAGCACCAGCTCCTCCACGGCATCGACTCTGCCGTCAAGTCCTCCGAGCCCCCACGTATCGCCGAGGTACGTGCATATATGCAGATCGATCTCTTCACACCGATGCGACATGCGACGATGATCCCCGTTCCCTTTGAAACAGCCTGTTGTCGAGAAACCTTACTATTTTTACGTAATTAATTAATCATTCGTGAGATACAGAGTGTTGATTACCGCCGAGTTTTTGTTGTTCATGTCCTCAAAAAAAATTCCCATTGTAAAACAGATGGAGGATACAGCGGGTTGCTTCCCCTTCGAAGTCAGTGAAAATAAGTACTTTGTTGACTTCGATTTTAAAAGGGGTGTGACTATGTCACATCTAGATGTGAGATATTATCTCACATCTAAATTATGACATTAGCAAGAGTCAACGCTCATTTAGCCATTATTTTTTTTTCGTGACAAAAAATAAATTGTACGTAATGCATTGCTCTTGATAGGACTCGAACTCAGCACCACACCCTGAGAAACGCCAGCTCCTACTACACCAGCCGATTACTGCTGTTGTCATTTACAAAGCACGGAATTTAGATACTGTAATGCAGCGTCGACATTATAAGACACTTTTGAAGTTTTTTGAAACCTTTTTTTGCAAATTGTGAACAGACTAAAAATGTTGAATATATTTGAAAACCCAAGTAATTTAATTTTTTTGAAAAATATTTTTCAAATGGGAATACAATTTGTAATTCCGAACATTTTTTGAAAAATAAGAACAAAATTTGGTATTCCAAACAATTTTTTCACAAACAAAATTTGAAAATGTGAACAATTTTTGAACTGTGGACACATTGAAAATTCTGATTTTTTTTTAAACACGAAAAAATTTAAATAGTGCACGTCACACAATGACCGCCCCATGTGGCAGGCTCGTGCGCACCGTGACTCGGGGCGTCGCTATCGAACTATAGTAGGACGTAGTGAAGACAAATACAAAACGCTACAATATCTTTATATTCTGGTGTCGCGCTCTTTTGCTATAGTTGCCATGAATGCTGGTGCTTCGTTGCGCTACAGTACCTTGGATGCTAGTGTAATAGGACTAGTGAGCGCATCAACTGATTAAAGTACTGGGTTGTTAACTACTAACATGGTGGGACATTGCTAAATCAGATTTTAAAAAATCATGAATTTAAAAAAATAAAGAACAAATAAATGTTTCTGATTGATACAAAACAAATGTTGAATGTGTATTACAACACCCCCAAATAAAAAGAATGTGTACTACAATAGTTCACATGTGTCGAAAAAAGAAACCGATGAAAATCGCCACAAGAACAAAGAAAAATGAAGAAACCCAATAAACCCAAAAAGAAAAAGGCAAAGAAAACCAAAAAAAGAAAATGAAAACCGAAGAAAACCTCTAAAAAAATGAAAACAATGAAAGAAATAAGGGAAAACTAAAAAACCCAAGAAAAATCAAGAAAGAAACAGTGAAATCCAAAAAAAAACAAAGGAACCAATGCAAAAAAAATGGAAGCAGTAAAACCCAAGAAAGAAAAAAAAGGAAACCGATGAAAACCGAGAAAGAAACAAAGAAAAAGAGAATGAAAAATTGAGTGAAAACCAAAAAAGTAACCACAAAATAAAAATTAAATTATAATAATATTTAAAGAAATCATACATGGAAAAATATTTTTTTAGAAATTTAACAAAAATAAATTAAAAATAAAAGTAAATGGTCGGGGCCTAGGTGCGAGTCGAGGGTGCGATTGCAATTGGGACCAAAAATGGTCAGGCCCCAGCTACGAGTTGATGGTGAGATTGCACCTAGGAGAAAAAAGGGTGAGCCTCAGTTGCGAGTCAAGGGTGGACATGCAACTGGAACAAAAAATGTCGGACTGGAGTTGCGAGTGGAGGGTGGACTTGCAACTAGGACAAAAACTTCTCAGGGCCCAGTTGCGAGCCGAGGGTTAACTTGTAACTAGGAAAAAGATTGGTTCAGTTGCGAGTCGATGATGGAATTGCAACTAGAACAAAAAAAATCTCAGGGCCCAGTTGCGAGTCGAGAGTGGACTTGCAACTAGGAAAAAAAGTTGGTTCAGTTACGAGTCGACGGTGGACTTGCAACTAGGACCAAATAATTCTTAAGGCGTAGTTGCGAGTAGAGGGTGGACTTGCAACTAGGAAAAAAATTGGTTCAGTTGCGAGTCGACGGTGGACTTGCAACTAGGACAAAATAATTGTTAGGGCCCAGTTGCGAGTAGAGGGTGGACTTGCAACTAGAAAAGAAAAGTTTTGTTCAGTTGCGAGTCGACGCTGGACTTGCAACTGGGACAAAAAAAGTGTTGAGCCCTAGTTCCGAGTCAAGGGTGGACTTACAACTGAGACAAAAAAATGTTCAGGCCCCAGTTGTGAGTCGAGGGTGGGATTGCAACTAGAACAAAAAAGGTCGGGTTCCAGTTACAAGTCGATTGTGGACTTGTAACTGAAAAAAAGGTCGGAACCTAATTGCGAGTCGAGTGTGGACTTGCAAGTAAAAAAGGTCAAGCCCCAGTTGCGAGTCAAGTGTGGACTTGCAACTGAAAAAAGGTCGGACCCTAGTTGGGTGTCGAGGGTGGATTTGCAATTGTGACAAAAAAAGACCGGGCTCCAGTTGCGATTCGAGGATGAACTTGCAACTGGGACAAACATAAGTTGGGCCGCAATTGCTAGTCGAGAGTGAACTTGCAACTGGAACAAAAAAAAGTTATGGACCTCAGTTGCGAATTGAGGGTGGACTTGCAAATAAGACAAAAAAAATGACGAGGCCTAGTTGCAAGTCAATAGTGTGATTTCAACTTGGACAAAAAAAAGATCGGACCCCAGTTACAAGTTGAGAGTGGACTTGCAACTGAAATAAGAAAAAAGACAACTCCTTGTTTGGTGGTGGACAGTCAACGAAGAGCGATGAGGAAAAATCATGGATTAATAAAATGGAAAAAAGAAAAAAAGAAAAATAAGAAAAGATTGAATTGAAAAAGTTTACAAATTTGAAACACACAAATGAAAAAAGAAAGAAAAAGGAAATAAGAAGAGAGAAAAACACAGTCGTGAGCCAACTCCAAGACTTGCGCATGCACTAAAGTCGCGAAAGAAAACAAACAACGGCCCAGCTCCAACTAGCATCAACCTAGACACGGCCGCGCGCGAGACAACGCACCACAAGCAAGCACAACAGCGAGACGAACACGTTTCCGCGAGTCTTAAAGAGGGACAAGATCCAAAGGCTCTAGACTTAAATGTGACTGATAAAGACATAACCCGACGAGGGCACTAGCGCACGAGGCACATCGACATAGCAAAAAAATATTATTTTTTTGCACAAATCTTATAGCCTTTATCGTGTGATGTACAACTTAGATGTGACATAATCAATCACAGTTTGATCACGTCGCATACGACCACACATAGAGGTACATGCGTGTAGCTGCATAGTTAGTATATCATGAAAACACAACAAAAGAAAAAAATTAAGTAACAATAGCTTTTATAAAGAAAGCACATTCAGAAATGCATAGAAAACAAAAAACACAAAAAAAAGGAAAAAGAAAAAAAAATAACGTTGCGACCGTTTCCCCATTACTACTACACCACACGAACCGCTCAAAATGAAAAAAAGAAAAAAAAATGGCATCCGGCTGAACAGACTACAAAAGCAGACTACACAAATCGATGGAGGAAAAAAAAGGCCCACACAAAGTAGCGCTGGAGGCTTGCTCCGTGATAACAGCGGACAAGAAATATGACAACTAGGTACGTGAAGGATCCGTTTAAAAAAAAACTACGTACGTGAAGGCAAAAAAACACGAATATTGATATGTACATCTAACGGCTAGAGAGTTAGATGTGAGATAACTATTTCACATCTAGATGTGAAATAGCAAATCTGTTTTAAAAGATACATTACACTTAAAAGAACTTTTGAGGACGAGAAGATTGAGGTTGCGACTCAGACAGACTGCCTTGAGAAGGATGGAAAATCGTCTTTGGAATCCTTCCGCATGAAGCTGCGACATGGCGAAAGTGAGAAGAACGCCTCAAGACCTAGCCTCACCTTTGATGTCATCGTCTCCAAGAGCAATGGCTATAAACTTCAATTCACCTGTGTTGCGTTTCCGGACGACGTCATCATCTGTTCCATGAATATGACGCCCGGGGGGTCGCGAAAAGAGCAGGAGCTACTGGAGGATATGTATAAGTATGACGGTTTCAAGTAAGTACCAAGACTGAACCTAGCTTAATTCATTGGCCGCTTTTATATTTTGCCCACCACGGACACATATTTAACGCTCTCTTAATTTGCGGATCTGGTACAGTAATCTCGATGAGAATCTGAAGAAGTCATTCCACAACTATTTGGAGCTGCGTGGGATCACGCCGACGACGATGAATCTGTCTCGCGAGTACATTATTAGCAATGGCGCCCGCAAGCAACACTTTTGGCTGAACAAGCTGTCAGATTTCGTCAAGAAAGATTGATCTTCATCTTAATTTAGTTATCCTACTAGGGAAACACGATCAAGACTTATAATTGTTCCTTTTGTAGAGAAGCGTGCATGGTCGTTTTGTTTTATCTGCGCATGTTTAAGACCGTTTTTTGTAATTATGATTTTCTCGAGGTACGTAGAGTTCAAACCATTTTAATTAGGTTGTTTATTCACTATATATGTTGGCTCTGCTTATTTCTAGCCTATTCTTTAATTCTCAAGTCTAGCTGTTTTCGATTTAGTCATGTACGCCGTCAAATAGTATTAGCCAAGTCACTTCGAAGCTGAAATAATTACAACAAAGAAAAAACTTTAGAAAATTTAGTAGGATTATGAAGCACTTGAAACAAAAAAGGCCTTCGAAGCAGGAGAAAAGAAGACGCAAATCGTCGCAAGGACCATCAATTTCTCTGTCAGACCAGAAATTCATGTTACTTAGTAAAAGACTATGATATTTGATGCCTTAATGCTACTTAGGTGGACGTACAATTTGGAAATATACCTTTAGTTGTAGAAAGGTGCAGTTGAGCAGTTGTATGTTCTAGTCCTAGAGTTGCACTTTTTGTTTCCAATTTTAGGTTCCATGATGTGCAACTTGAACGCCTAAAAACTATCAATTGTGTGGTCTCCACGTTCTCCTTTGTTCTATACCACATTGGAGGTTTATGTGGAATAAAATCAAGCATTTTGCTCCCTCGAAGTTCATAATTGGCTTGAATAAAAGGGTTTTCTTGAACTTGGAATAAGGCTGACGACGTTACGTGAAAAATATCGCAATAAAATCAAAGAACTATTTCACTGTGTCTTTTGGCTTCAATTTTTCTATAGCTTTCACTATGGGCGCTGCTACGCGTCGGTCGGTGGATCTTTTTAAAAGATCCGCCGCCTCGCGATCCATCGGATCTGACCGATTGAGCGCCAAGTGTCACTCTATGCCCTTGCAACACAGGTCTTGTTCAGAATTTTTCTGGAAAACGGGTCATGTTGTAGAATTTTATGCAACATAGGTCAAGTTCAGATTTTTTTTTTTTGCAACAGAGTTATTGTTGCAGATTTATTTATTTTTTGCACAGAAGTGATGGAGGCGGCCGACGACCGTGACAGTGGAGCGCTCTCTTGCCGGCGGCAGCAGCGGCGCAGCGGGTGTGTTTGGTGGCAGCATGACTGTGATAGGCCGGGTGATCGCAATCATTTCCCTTTAACTATGGGAAACGTTCTTCGCTGGTCGACCGGCTAGAGACTCTGGCGGCCATGTGCGCTTGTGACACGCGGCATGGGCCCCATACGACTAAAAACATCCATCTCCTTCCTTATCTTGTTCCACCGCCCCCAAATCCACCTCTCTTTCTCTCTCTCTCTCATTTGATATCTTCCTCTGCCGCTCATCCTTCTACAATAACCAGTGAGGAGTACCCAAATAGCGTACCGCGCGACGCCCTTGCCACGCCACATCGCTCGATTTGTTGTTTCCCCGGCCGCTCATCTTTTTTCCCCTCCCTCTCGCAGCAAATGACCGGCAAGGAGCTCTCAAATAGCGGTCGCACTATGGCTCGCCACGCAAGCAAACACCCTGCAGCTTAGAGCAGAGGCAATGGTTGATTTCCAGCTAGCCACGGTGGCGCCATGACCCATGCGCACGTAGGCCGTGCGGCCGTGCTGGAACTGACGACTAAAAAATTTGCAAGCGCGCGGTGGCCGCTCGTGCTGGAAGCGGCAACTGGTCATGCTGGAATCGGGTGTCGAGGAGCTGGAACCTAGGGGGATGGGGGCCGCCGTGCTAGAACCTCCAAGTGAAGGAGCTGCAACCATTGTTGATGTATGTTGGAACCGGTGTTCGTCGGCGCGGTGACCAGTGGAGTAAGGTGCCGCAAGCAGCGATGAGCGGGAGGTTTTGTGTTGACCAGCTATTGTCGTAGCTGGAAGAACCATGGTGTGGGGGCGCTGGAACCAGTGTGCAGAGAAGCTGGAACCACAATAGCCAAAGCTTCGACGGAGGAGCAAAGCTGCAACCACCTGCGGGAGATGTTAGAACCACGGTGTCAGGGTGCTAGAACGAGTGTACAGAGAAGTTGGAACCGACGAGGAAGCCAAAGCTACAACCAACTGTCGTAGATGTTGGAACCATGGTGTTGGCGTGCTTGAACTGGCGAATCTGATTGCTACGACCCAGGCAACCTGCGGACCGGCGGATGTTGCAACAGGTGGAGTCTGCATATTGGCGGCGGTAGTGGTCATTCGGTGGTCTAGGTACCTTGATGTAATTTTTATTATGTTTGAGATTCTTTATATTTCTGATGAACTTTTGTAATAGATCTGAATATTTGTCGCACAAGAAAAGAGTAGTTTAATTTTCGAAGAAGATATATTAATTCCTGCCTGGAAGTGGAAACTGCAAGAGCCTGCGAACGGAAAAGGGAAAACTTGCTCAAATTCGCTTTCTTTTTCAGCAAGCACATCGTGCAGGTTTAAGCCCTTCCTGACCGGTGGGCTCCTTTTTTCTCAGACAACCAAAACACTCCTCGCTAAAACCCTCTTAAATTCTGGAAGAAAAACCCTCTTCACCGGCGCCATGGCCCTCCTCGCCGCGGCCCGCCGGGCCTCCTCCCTACCCATCCTCCGTCGGGCCTCCACGCTTCTCCGCCCCACGTCCTCGTCGGCGATGGCGATCAGGTGGAGCTCGTCCTACTCCCTCGACGCCGCAGTCTCGTCCTTCGAGTCCTCCGGCGCCTCCCTCATCGCCGCACTGGACTCTTACCGTCACAGCACCGTAACCGATGACTCCATCCGTACCGTGTTGGGCCCCCTCCGTGCCTTCTTAACCGAGACCGAAGCCCTCAGCACCACCATGTTCGACCTTGAGCTCCTCGGCGCCATCGACTCCGCGATCAAGTCCCGCAACAAGGACGGCGCGCCCCCCACCGAGCTCCAGTGTCTCCTCGCTAAGGTACGCACGCAGAACGATCTCTTTATTCAGTTTCAAATCCACCGTGCGGGATTGTCCCTGTGCTGACTGCGATCCCATGGTTGGGAACTTGGGATAGATTGCGGCTGTTCGGATCTCTGTGGCCTCTATCAAATTGATCAAGTTTGTAGCGTATAGGTCCGCATAGTAACTGATATATGTACATCACATGCCTTTAATCCTGCTTGAGAATCCGAGTTGTTGTTTTGCCCTCAAGTTTTTCCTATCTTAAACAGATAGAGGAGACCGGGGATTACTTTCCCTTTGAAATCTCTGAAAATAAGTGTCGTGCCAGCATTACACTTACAAGAACTTTAAAGGGTGAGAAGATTGAGGTTGTGGCATCAAAGCCCTGCTTGGACGACGACGACGACGAGAACAACTCCTCATGCACCTCACATGAGGATGTAGAATTGTCTTCGGCATCCTCGAACGAGAATCTAGAAGAAGACGGTGGCCAAAAGAACAAATTAAGATCTAGCATCAACCTAGAGGTCACCATCTCCAAGGGCGATGGCTCAAAGCTTGTGTTCACCTGCTTCGCGTATCCCGACAATATCACCATCCATTCCATGTGCATGTTGTCGCGGACAGCTAAAGATGATGTTCAGGCTACATATTACGATTTCGAGTGAGAATATTAAGACTAATTTGCCTAGATGGATTAATTGGCAACACTTTTTGGTGTCTTGCCTTGTTGAAGGCTGTCTTTAATTAATCGGTGACGCGCTTATTAATTAACTACTCTCCGTCAATCTCATGCAGTAAGCTCGATGCGAACCTGCAGAAGTCATTCGTGAAGTATCTGGACCTGCGCGGGGTCACGCCAACGACGACAAATTTGTTGCGTGTGTACTTGAGCAGCAAGGTCCAGTCCAAGGATCTGCTGATGCTGACCAAGCTGCAGGATTTCGTCAAGAAAGACTGATCCTCACCGTTCATATAATGTTCACCGTTCATATAATGCTTTATCTCCTCTAGGATTGTAATGCTCGGCCTACAGAAAGTCGAAACCATTTTAATTAGGGTGCTTTGTTATTCGCTATGTTATGTGATTTGCTTATTCCTATAGTGTACTTCAGTTCCCAAGTGAGTTTATTAATTTAATCATGTGTGATGTCCAGCTAGTATTAGGCAATTGTTGTTTCGAAGCTGAAATGCATACGGCAGAAAATTTGAAACAGAAATTAGAGAGGTAGCCGATAGAATTAATAAAATGAACTACTTTAAAAAGTGAAAGTTGGATAAAACTCAAACATTAAAGCAGGAGTGAGAAAGACCCAAATTGTATTTCATGTCGAGCAAGAAATTCCTATTACTCAGTGGAGCCATTTCTAATGCTATACTTACGTGCAGTGGCGGACCTAGGAAAACGGCAGGCCCAGGCCAGCTTTGAAGTACTGTAGCTACAGTGATGTACTGTAGCTGCAGTCAACGAAGGGAATCGTGGTCATGCCCCAGGCAGCCGCCCGGGCTGCCTGGGGCCTAAATCCGCCTCTGCTTACGGGATTGTAAATTTTGAAAATATGAATTTAGTTAATGTGTAGCAAGCAGTTGTATGTTTTTAGACCTAGAGCTAACCTTTTTCTAAATTGTTTAGCCAATGATCAGTACCTGCACACAAAATACAAAACTACCTTTGCCCCCGACAGGACTAGTGAGGTTGCCAGTCTCACTGGCTTGCTAATTACAAGGATTAAAAACACAAGTGTATGGAAGATTTGATTGCAACGAAAAAGTAAAAGTAAGGAATTGAAAAGAGCGTTTAATCTAGGTTGAAAGAATATAAGAGGAAGATGAACCAGGATCCATGGTGCGATCACCGGGATCCATGGTGCGGTGAACAAATTGCAGTTGTGCATCGTTTAAATTACAGTTTTTATAACGATGACTATCCATGGCATAATCAACATATGAGCATCATGTCCCAATATCCTGTTATCCAACTGCATCTATAGTTTTTTTAACACAACTGCATCTATAGCTAATGCTCCATACAAGATCGATATCCAGCATGCATCTTAAAGTATTAAGTAAAAACAGAGTATTACAATAAGTGCAATGACATGAAGTAGATGATATATTGTCTTCACACCACGTTCAAAAGAAAACTGCAACCATATTTTTATCCCTAGTGGCAACAACACAATACAAGTTTTTTCACTTTCTGCCATATCATGGAGACGTCGCGCCATCTCAGGCGACCGCGCTGCAGCTCACAGGCGCGCCACCCCAGCCGCCTCAGGCCGAGGTGTCTCCTCGCCCACTTGCGATCGTCCCCACCCCCGCTCACGTGCCCCTCGCGCCGGAGTTGAAGAAGAAGAGCAAGAAGAAGAACAAGAAGAAGAACGAGAAGCCTGTCCTCCCCGCTCTACGGCATCACAAGGCATGCCTGTACCGAAGCTTCCCAGATGATCGGAACAAAAAGAGCAATATCGATGATTCCCCCCCTCCTCCTGCTCCTGTACCTGATGAGCCGCAGCCTTCGCAGCCCGCACCAGTGCCAGTGGTATGATCCAATTCCTCTCCTTCCCAGAATTCAGACTCTTGCTTTTCCTTCAGAAAATTTCAGTGATAGTTTCAGAACACAAAACTGAGTCACAAACCATAAAATGGACTTTGTTAGAATTCGTTGATAGTTGCATGAGAACTTAATTTATGTTAATCGGTTAAAGTCACAGCATTAAGCAAAGAAACTTTGCTGGAATTGCAGCAGCTCTCTTCTGAAGTTCTGATGAAGGGCAGAAAAACTTTGCATTCAGTTAAAATTCAGTGATAGGAAAACAAAGTTATCGCCAAAGTGTTCTTCTGTTAATTTTGCAAACAAAGTTACCAGAAGATTGTATCCCTTCCAGAATTTTGGATTCAGATTCTTGCCTTTGCCTTCAGAAAATTGAAAAAATACAATACTTACAGTCAAAGTTTTACCCTTGAGTTGAGTCTGGTATCCAAAGAAATCACAAACTGAACTAGATTTCCATCCCTTGTAATCAGATTGCATGAGAATAAAATTATGTGATAGTTTCAGATCATCCTGAGTTACAAACCTGGGGCTTAGCATTATGCAAAAAAAAAAAACTTTGCTGGAAATGCAAGAACTGTAGGTAAACTTTGTGATAGCATCTCCACAACAGGCTGTTGCTGTGGAGGATACTAATTTCCTGGAATTGTTCAAAAGAAACAAATAATTTCGAAACCATGTTTTGTTGTTTATCTTACTCTGAACCAGTGCTTACTGCCAGTCCCTTTTAGTGTTTTCCTGAACTTAAATACTGGGACATCTTGAGTGGTAAAATATGAATAAAGATGGCCTAAAAGTTGTTGGACAAACAAAATTACCAGAGGATTGTGTCTTAGTTTGCTTGTACTCTGTCACATATCTTGTTTATAATTTCACTCAGTTTGAGTTTTGACAATCAACCTTCCATTCATTTTGTTTCATTGCTTCATTTTCTTACCGGTCAGGAAGAATTGACAGAATGGCACCATTGTTTGCTATGCTTGGATACACATGTGTTTGTGTTTTCCTTCTTAATCCTCTCCATTCCATGTACCGTAAAATATTCATTTTGTTGCTCGTAATTGTCAAGCATCACCTTTCTTTGGTGACTCATTCAATACATCATATCTTATAATGCATCATATCTGAAATATAAAGATCTGCATTGTTTTACCATTCGATCCCATATCTGCACAAATGATAGCCAGAATTGGATCAGTTGAACACAAGGTTTACCCTTGAGTTGAGTCTGGTATCCAAAGAAATCACATACTGAACTAGATTTCTAACACTTGTAATCAGATTGCATGAGAATAAAATTCTGTCATAGTTTCAGAGCATCCTGAGTTACAAACCTGGGGCTTAGTTTACTGTTAATCAGTTAAAATTTTAGAACACCCGATCTCAAATTTTATGTTAATTTCGTTGATAGTTGATAGTTGCATAAATTCTGTCAATTTCGTTGATAGTTGCATGAGAACTGAATTTATGTTTATTAGTTAAAAGTCATAGCATTGTGCAAAGAAACTTTGCTGGAATTGCAGCAGCTCTCTTCTCATGAAGGGCAGCAAAATCTTTGCATTCAGTTAAAATTCAGTGATAGGAAAACATAGTTATCGCCAAAGTGTTCTTCTGTTAATTTTGCAAACAAAGTTACCAGAGGATTGTGCCTTAATTTGCTTGTACTCCGTCACATATCTTGTTTATAATTTCACTCGGTTTGAGTTTTGACAATCAACCTTCCATTCATTTTGTTTCATTGCTTCATTTTTTTACCGGTCAGGAAGAATTGACAGAATGGCACCATTGTTTGCTATGCTTGGATACACTTGTGTTTGTGTTTTCCATCTTAATCCTCTCCATTCCATGTACCGTTAAATAGTCATTTTGTTGCTCGTAATTGTAAAGCATCACCTATCTTTGGTGACTCATTCAATACAGAACATCTTATAATGCATCATATCTGAAATATAAAGATCTGGATTGTTTTACCATTCCATCGCATATCTGCACAAATGATAGGCAGAACTGGTTCAGTTGAACACAAGTTCCATCATTTACTACTCCTACTTTGTTTTATTTTCTAATAATGTAGTTCAGCTTTTTAATCTTGTGTCATACCTATGCTTAGATTATCGACGGAGTGGCCGTCCCTGCTGCGATTGAGGAGAGATATAAGAGGTACTGCAGAATAGCTGGATCCTGTCCGGCGATGACGACAGTGTGTCACCTTTGTATTTTTGAGGAGGAGCTTCACCCAAACGGCATTGTTCGCACCTCGGAGGTTAGAAATCAAACTAGCATCGTTTTACTCCAACACATGATCGTGCATTGCAACATAGATGGCATTTACTCCATTTGAGCTAACTTTTGTTTGCTTTTGTAGATGATCATGCATTGCAACATACATGATTCAGTAGCTGTTCGCTGCGGCCGGTTGGGCTGTTCTGTTAAGGTTCCTCCAGGCCTCGACCTGCGCTGGCACACTCATTTCTGCCATGACCTGCCTGCTGATTGGTGGCGGCTACCGTAGAGACCTTGGTGGTACTAGGAAATGAAATGTTGGTAGCATAAATGATACGTATGTATTGCTGTAAAGTTGTAAATGTTGTGGGTTCAGTCTGATATACATACGCTTATGGTCCTAAAACTACAACCAGATGCTTTACTGGAATTTACAAGTCAATTT
The DNA here is from genome assembly GCA_011799875.1 of Thinopyrum elongatum. NCBI lineage: Eukaryota > Viridiplantae > Streptophyta > Magnoliopsida > Poales > Poaceae > Thinopyrum > Thinopyrum elongatum. The sequence continues at coordinate 51,686,256 of CM022299.1, read as the reverse complement.
AGTATCATCTTTGGGAGCTCTTATATTTCCTTGTGTGCAACGATATGACAGAGAGCTCTTATATTTTATTTGCATTTCTGTAGGAAACAACACTGTTTGATTCCAGTAACAACACCAAAGTCACATACATTTCTTTATTTTTGCAATAAATTATGAAGAGCATGTGTACAGTATTTGAGGAAACTATTACAAACTATTTGAAACATAAACATTGTCAGATTGCTGTAACTACGCAATGATTCCATCTTATCCATGATTTTCTGAAAACACCTGCATATATCATCTCTCACTACCAAACCAGCAGTGTCATCAAAAGACTGAGCAGAAAAGGATGTTGATGTTCAGCACTCCCTCGGCAGGCCATTTTTGCAGCACAGACAGGACCTCCCTCTCGAGACTCGACTAGTAGCGTCTTGCTGTACTGCACCTCGTGTTAATTGCGACTGTAGCAGTTCACTTCACAATTGTTGGCTCATTGAGCCCATCGCGTTGATCGTTCTAAGATCAGGAATAATCCACGTTGGAACTGGACAGTTGGACCAAAGCTGAGGAGACACATGTTCCTCCTTGCTGTTATCATCCAAGCTAAGAATTCCCATATCACGATGATTGTTCTTATGTCCCGCTGTCCATAGAAAATTATCGTCGGTAAAATAGGAACGATTTGCCTTGAGAGCGGGATATTCATCAGCACTGAGGCATAGCGATAGATTATGACCAAGAAATAACACATGGTCACGCAAGCAATTGATTGCCTCAATTTTATTCCACAGAGTATCAATTTCGCATATTTTAATTTCTGTAGTCTTCCAGTACTCAGATGCACCAGGCTGAGGTTCTAAATCATGGTCATGAACTATTCTAAACACAAGTATCAGCCTGCCCCAAGGAGCTTGAACGATGTACCTGCTACAACAATCATAATGCTCAGGTATCATTATAATTGTCTTCGCGAGTATGGTGGCCTTGGGGTACTAAACACTGACAAGTTCGCCCGTGCCTTGAGACTGAGATGGCCATGGTTTGAATGGAAGGAGCCCAACAAGCTTTGGGTGGGGCTTGGTAACCCATGCTCAGAGGAGGACCTGAATTTTTTCTATGCCTCAACCACGATTACTGTTGGAAATGGTACCAAAACGCCTTTTTGGGACTCTCCTTGGCTGCTTGGGCGCAAACCCAAGGACATTGCCCCGCTAATCTACGGTGCCTCCAGGAGAAAGAATTGGAAGGTGCGTGAGGCCCTTAAAGGGAATGCATGGATCCTGAAGGTCAAGATTGACACGCCCGTCACCGCTGCCCACGTTCACGAGTTCTTCTCCCTTTGGATGCTCGTGAATGAGGTCCACCTTGACGAGCATGCCGAGGATGATATCACCTGGAAGCACTCCAGCGACGGGATTTACTCGGCATCCTCTGTCTACAAGGCTCAATTCCTTGGGCTGATTCTCTCCCCTATGGATTTCATGGTGTGGAAGGCTTGGGCTCCACCCAAAGTTAAATTCTTCTCGTGGTTGGCTCTACAAGACCGGATTTGGACTGCGGACAGGTTGGCCAGGCGCGGCTGGCCCAACTGCGGCCTTTGCCAACTTTGCAAAAGGGAGCAAGAGTCTGGCGCCCATCTTTTCTTCAAGTGCCGCTACACTCTTAGGCTTTGGAGGATGCTCATCGACAAGTTGGGACTTGTGCACATGGACACCACCACTTGGCATCTTGCTGGCTCGGTGAAGGAGTGGTGGGAGAAGCGAACCGACTTGCAAAATCCTAATAGACGAGCAATGGCCTCTCTCACTATGCTCGTCTCCTGGTCCGTTTGGAACGAGAGGAATGCCAGAGTCTTCCGCCACAAGAGTGCTCCACCGACCATCCTTCTTCAAATGGTCCTCAACGAGGCAAAGCTTCGGGGCACTGCGGGTGCTAGAAAGCTAGGGGACATTATATTGCGAGAATAATTGTCATGCTGTGTGTTCGGCTCTTGTAACAACTCTATCTTCTCCTTATTTAATATATGGGGCAAATCTTTTGCCTCCGTTTCGAAAAAAAAAATTATAATTGTCTTCACGGTGACCACAGGGCCACTAAGATCGAATGCGTGGAATTCTCCTTTTACATTCACTGCATACAATATGCCATCCTTGTAAATGCAGTCGTCGTGAGGATAATGAGGCGGAAGCCAGGTCCACTTATCATCACTTGCCTTTGCAAATGAGAGCTGAGCTTGTGGATTGTGGATGAGCACCACAATGTAACTTCCGTTGGATGTGTCAGGAAATACAAACGCCTTCCGCTCGAGTCTATCCCTCAGCTCGGCAAGAGCGAAGATGGATGGCGGTTTACGACTGCTGCGCGTTCCAGTGTGCCATGACATCTCATACTTGCAGACATCAGTTGATTACCTGATAGTAGAGTCGTGAGATCATCAAACTTCTTCAAGCATCTACAAAGAGTAAGCGCCTTGTCCCAATCATCAGCTGTTGGAGCAAACTTATCAAACTTCTTTTTGTCAATCTCATGCAACCTATCAAAGGCCTTCTTATAATATAGGGCATCACTCAACATGTGGTATGTAGAATTCCACTCGTTTGGACATCCAGCCGTAGACCTTTTTCTGTGGACAACCCACACTCAGATGCACACTTATAGAATTCCTCCTCCAACTGAGGCGATGATTTTACTGCCAAAACAAATGCCTTAACACCCCAAACTGCATGTGAAATCTGATCAAGACCATCTCTAGCAACCAAATTAAGAACATGATTTGCACATCTCACATGAAAGAATTCACCATCACATACTAGAGGGGAATACTCTTTCAGTTTACTAATGACATGTTTAACACAAACTTCATTTGAAGATGCATTGTCCAAAGTAAGAGAAAACATTTTTTTCTCAATAAACCAGCGCAAAATGCAAGCAATAAATTCTCCAGACATGTTAAGACCAGTATGGCACCCTTCTACATGCATAAATTTGATGATCCTTTTCTGAATAATCCATTCATCATCAATCCAATGCACAGTGACACACATGTACCCTTTATTCTGATTTGATGTCCACATGTCCATTGTGGTGCTAAAATGACAGTTAATTGTTTTGAAATACTCATACAACTTATCCTTTTCTGTTTCAAACATAGCCACTATTTTATTTCTAACAGTGTTACGGTTCTTCAGAGGAAATGAAGGGCGCAAGGATTTGATGAAGTCTCGGAAGTATTCATGCTCAACAATATTGAAGGGATATTCATGCATGATTATTGCCAAGTGGAGCTTTCTCAAGGAAGACTCTTGATCATACTTATAAGCCTCAACAGCAACAGAACCATGTTCCTTCTTCTCTACTTTGAGCAACTGTTGGCCTGACTTCACACTATGCATCTTGATATGGTTCAAGAAGACTGATGTCCCATTCCTGCTATTTCTCTTTGCATCATAAGTGCAGTACTTGCATTTAGCCAATGATCCTTAACTTTCTTGCCATCAACCACCACCGTCTTGAAAAACTTATCAAAATGGTCCCAACATTCTGATGTGGTCTTCTTTTGTTTCTTCCCTACAGGCTCATCGACTCCTGCATCCTGATTATCACCCTCCAGAACAATCACTTCATTTGCAATTTCATTTCCACTGCCAATATTCGGCGGCTCTTCATCTTGACTTTCAGCTGGGGGTGATACAACCATACTGTGAACTGAACTTGCACTTGTTCTTTCAGATGTTGATCTTTTCCCCAATATCTTATTCAGACGATCTATAAAAAGAATAACAATACAAAAGTAATCAATCACTTTTTAATGATCAAAGGAATTAATATCTTAGAAGGATCAGCAAGAAAGACATTAAACATCATAAATTCAGTGTTTTGTAGTCTATTAAGATAAAGCCTACTCGACTACTACAAACTTGCCATTGTCATGTATGGGTGTCGATCATGGCCGTGAGCAACACTGATTTTGCTCCGCGCGAATCTAAACTGAATAGTATACGTGGGTGCCGAAGTGAAGTGGCATGCTGCAGTTTGCCTGCAACTGAAGCCAACTTACACATGTGCCAGAATGTTTTTCTATTCTGCTAAGTTGAACCAGCTGGGTGTGTCGGTTCAGTGTTTAAGTCAGGTTTGTGTTGCCAAGTGGATCTTGTATAAATGTTCAGGAATTTGTGCTACAGAAAAGGTTGGCTGAAAATTGAAGAAGAAAAGGGCAAGTGTTGGCCGGAACCAAATACTACTGTCTCTATCTGTCTCCTCTGTTTTTCAGTTACTCTGTTTTTCTCTGAAAGTCTGAAGCATACATCTTTCTGAAACACAGCATGTGTGTGAGTCTACAGAAAGCAGACAGAGGCAAGAGAGATTGTGAGGGTCTGACCATAAATACATTGATTCAGCAAGACGTGTAAGTGCAAGAAGCTAACCCAAGGCCCAAGCAAGCAAGCAATCGGATTGATTTCTAGAGCTAGCTACTGTATTCATTGCTTTCAACCTGGTGAGTTTAGAGGAGTATGTGCGTACGTGCTAATGGTCACGTTCTATCGGCGTATTACTGATGGCGAACTGCGTCGACGCGAACCCACGTCGGATCCATGGAGACCGCCATCAAGACGGCGGACGTTGCCCATCGTCGCTTCCAGGCTGCCGATCATGTCCGTGAGAAGCGCCGGCCACGCCTGTCGAGGCTCTACGACGCTGGCGTGCGTTTTGCCGTGGTGTGGGCGTGCGGCTGCTCACGGCGTCCATTGACAGCCGGACATGATCATAGATCATCGGTGCTCTACCTTGCGCGGGACTATGTGCATTTACGAATTCACTTACCTCCGTTTTTGGCACCAACTGATTGGCCACAACCACGGGCATCTTTGACCATCGTTGAACCACCGGACTATCTGAGAGATCAGAGATGCAGCCGGCGGCCGGGGAGAAGCAACAATGCAAGATGGCGATGGAGAGACCGAGAGAAGGATATGTATGCGCTATCGCCGTTGTGCTACCAATTTTACAAGCGGTGATTGCGTACGAGATTATGGTAGAGTATATCCTAGGGGTGACTGCAAATCAACAATTACTAACTTAAATTGGCATATGGACCGGGTCGTCTCGTCTGGGCTTATTTTATCGGATATAATCCGGTTTTCTTTCCTCGGATAATCCGCAAAAAATAGCGAATAATCCACATCCGTCGGATACTAGGGATACCATATCCGTCGGATATCCGATTGATCGAAATCCGTATCCGCATCCATATCCGGCGGATTCACATAATTGCATACCATATCCTCAAAAACAGATGCGGATGCGGAGCGGAAATTATCCGTACCATTTACATCCCTGGACATCACCATACTCATGAAATATGGGCTTCACATGCTCAATGGTGGTCACTGAAGGGAGAGCAATCTGTTCACAGGTGATTGGATTCAGAAGGTGCATCTCAGATCTCTCATCAACGGTAATTAGCCAGCCATGTGAGGACCCAATCAAATACCTGCTGCGCATAGGTGGCTGTGGCAGAGTTAACTTGTAGGACTTCTTCTCGGCAAGGCTGTAGAGGGACAAAACATCATCAGGATCAGATTCAGAGGTGTGGACCAGGCAAGGCGTTTGGCGTTGCTTGTACTGCCCAAGGCTACGTAGATGGGCGTATGCCGAGTGCCAGGATGGGCAAACGGAGCCAGCGCGCATGAGGTCAGGGATCTCGAGAACGGCAAAGATAACCATCAAGATGTCCTGCGGCAGCTCCGGCAATGTGGCCGCCATCTTGGTCTCTGACAGTGCCACATGAACATGTTCATCTTCGCGGAATTTCTTGAGTGGAGGGAAGCCTAGCAGCCTGGGCAAAAGTCTGAAGACTAGAGAGCACAACTTCTGCCGGTACATAGCTAGGTCTTGCAATATGATTATCCTGGCTATGCTACAGGTTTCCATGGCTTAAAGCAGAGCAGAGCCTCTCTGTTGGAAGACAAGCCAGTTAAAGCAGAGCCTCTGTTGGAAAGTCGCAGTCTTGATCAGAGAACAGGCAGGTCCTGCCAATACTTATAGATCGCCGGCCGAGGCCTCACCCTCAACATGGCACCCGCCGGGTTCGGGTGCGGGTAATGATCGCCCAAACCTGTACCCGTCTCATTATTTTTTGCCCATACCCGTACCCATACCCGCACCTCGGGTTTCAAACTGTTTCCATATCCGTACCCGGTCGGGTGCGGGTAATACCCGTAGGGTAAAATACCCATCTCAATCACCTTACCCAATTCACACTTCATCATGTAGTTTTCAACATTTACACATATATACCCAACATTTCAGCATGTATACTTCAACATTTCAGTACATATATACCACATTTTACCATTTGTCGCTTGATGGAATAAAAAGAATGATATTAATTTTTAGAAATGGATAACAATAAGCACGAAGTAGATGGCACTAAACAATGTCCAGTTACATACATGGGTGAGTAGCCTGTACGTGAACTTTTAGAGAAACATTCACACTTGTTCTTTTTTTTCAATTACAAGATGAACAAGACGGACACAATTTTCTCTAATTTTCTTTTATTGAAGGTACTTTTGCATCCCCTACTCTGAAATAATCAATCGAAGGAGACTATATAATAAGATTAACAAAACCATGAGTTCACAAAACAAGATCAACGCATTTAAACAAAATCATGCGCATAAGGGGAGAGGATTTTTGGTCGAGGTTAACGGTTGTGTTAGCCTAGGATACAATGGCTAGGTTCCTTTAGTGAATGACACATGAAGCCTACTGTTAGAAGAAATTAGTATATGAGTATGCGGGTACGCTGGTATGGGTATTGCATTCCCATACCCGTACCCGGCTTACCCGATGGGTACAATTTTTTTCCATTTATAAACCCACGGGTATTTATTTGTCCCAAATCTTTACCCTAATAGGGTTTTTACCCGCCGGGTTCGCGGGTTGCGGGTACCCATTTGACCTCACCCCCACTCCGAGCAGGTGAAGCAAATCCGAATCCAGACTGGAACAGGAACACTGAAATTATTTGGACTCCCTGTTGATTGGTGAAGGAATTCCGAGTCCCCCCGCTCTGCTTTGCTTCCACGAACTCTGATTCCCAGCGAGGGCCCAAGACAGAGCACTAACTGGCTGTCGAGTGTCGAAGAGGGAACGGTTCTGCGGCGAGCTGCTGGATACGGATCCGGACCCAAGGAGAGAATGGTAGCTGGCACCTTGGGATCGAGCTAGAGCCTTGGCGCCGCTCGTGGCGGTCCGAGGTCGCCGGAGTGGACGCGCCCGTGCTCGCTGGAGTCACCGCACCGCCGCTCGATTGGCTGACCTGCACTAGTTGCGGCGCCGCCCGTGGTCTGGTTGGTGTCGCCGAGCCCCTCGTCTTATCCCTCTGGATGAACTGAACGAGCAGGGGATTTTGATCTTCAATCCATCCATGGGGTTCAGTCCAGCCAGGTAGAGAGAAATTGCGAATATGCCACAGGGGTAATTGGGTAATTTCACCATATTTTCTGCACGAAAAGTTCGAGAATCAGTTAAAACCTTTTTTATTTAGGGAATCAGTTTTTTTAGGCTTTTAGGGGAATCAGTTAAAACTTATAAAACACTAAATAGGTCAAATGATCAATATTTTTTGGCCCACTAGGCGTCACCCACGGAGTCATATCCAAGGTGAGGTGCCTCGCACTCCAATCGGCCTCACCATACCATAGTGTCAAATGTCCACGGTTGTTTGCCTATTTACTTCACCATCATATCAATATGATATTTCGATTAATTATTTAGACTCAAGTCAGCATAATTCTTCCAGGAAATACACAATCCACCACTACGACCAGAACTACCCACTCGATCTGCATGGTCAAAACCCAAAGTCCTCGTCAAATCCTTCACAAAGTACTTTGCAATCCTGGGCAAGATCGCGCAACTCATGAACTATCATGGGGTCGCCCTGCTAGTGACAGTTCCAACATAGCATATTCATTGCTCCTGATGGTCCTCCTCGAGGGAGGCCGCCAATCCCAAATCAGATTTTTCCTGTCTTGCTAGGTGATGTCCCCTTCCTTGCACGTCTCCGCTCCTTCGGTGGCACATAAGTTGGCGGCTATGGTGGGACACCCCTTGCTCCCTCCATATGTGTGGTAGTGGTTCCCACCTAATTAATTGTATCTTGGTCCGTCTGCATCCCTCCTAGATCACTCGCATTATCTCCGTTTTGTAGTTGCCCATCAGTCCATCACACATGTTCAGCTTCTTTTTCGCAGCACTGGTTTCATTTATCATATATTCCTTTGCTTCAGTTGTTGGTTTCGGCGGGCTTTATGCGATGTCGTTTAGGTCATCATCATCATGCATACCCACAATCCTACGACGTATGCTTCCTTGGCACATATGCATTGTCTCATGATCATGTTCCTCTGGTCCTTCCCCGGGTGCCTCTAGCTTGCCCTCGTCCTGCCTAAGGAGGTGGAGCTCCATGCCCGAAACCCTGAGCAAAAGGGCAGGTTACTCCTTGTCACTATCAACTAAGAGTCTTATTCTATTCCTTCCGGGTCATTCACCATACTCCTCCTGGATGCGCCCCATTATATCGTACACATCACAACAGAAGCCGGTCTTTTTCATATTTTATGGGCATGAAGACCCTTACCATTCAGATTCAACGAAGCAAACCTCACCAGCGACCGGCATCTTTACCTTGACTTGTACATAGTTCCCTTCATAAGTTCTCACCGGGTTCACATCCACACTCTTCACATGCCCGATCCTGCGTGCCAGCTAATCGACAATGCCTGGAGATCGGTAAAGATCAGGAAGATCATGTATTTGTGTCCATACATGGATGTGATCAAGCACCACCGCATCTAGTTCCCCCTTGCCATCATATTCCTCAATGACCATTGCTAACCCTTGAAAGATCCAAGGTCCCTAGTGCATAACATGTTCCAATCTCCAAGGCAAAACAGTTGGATCACAGACATATTATCATCTACCTCCCGAAACACCAGTTCATTGGCTAGCCTCCATGCATACTTCATGGTAGAAAGCACCAGCATTGTATGGCTTCCTGGTGTTCACCCTGGCCACTGCTAGCCATCTCGCCGATTTGGCCAGCTCCAAAATTTTCTCTGACCCCATAAAGACACCATCAAGTTCCGAATTTGTTAGCCACAAATTTTTCGTGGCTGCCTCAAGATCAATCGCATCATTGTTATTCTTTCCCTCTGCTGCTACACTACCGGCTCCTAAGGATGATGAAGTCATCACCATTAGTCGATCTAAAATCCGGCCTCTCTGATGACATGCGGTTGCACCGAGACTGGGTGGATGGGCTAGCCGACCCCGTTATCAGTCCAAGCGCGCAGGTCGAGGGGAGAAGGGCTTAGACACAACAGTGGCTAGAAAGAAAAACCTCAGCGACAATGGAATCGCCGGAGTAATGAAACCTTAGTCACCTAGGGTAGTTTTTTAGAGACATGTTTGCTTTCCTAGAAAAATCTAATGTTAGCCACTCGAGCTGACAATCGCTAAAAAATAGAAAGAAAACCAATATTTGTGCGACCCGGCCAAGTTTTTAACCTTCTTAAAACCCTAGTCAAACCCCTATTTGTAGTGCCTCTTCACTCCCCCACCCCCAAATTCATTCATCCCAAACCGGCGGCACCTGCTACACTGCGGCCACGCCCGGTGAGCATCCACGCCGAGCACCTCCTGACATCTCGGCTCCCGGATCGCCGCCAACAGCCAACCCCGACTCCTTACTTTGGGCCGATTGCCCTAGTTCTGCTTCTCATCTTGATCCCATCGTCGCATTTTCTTTGTTCTCTTTTTCCTTCAAACATTTTGGGCGTAAATTCCTCGTTCCGCAATCAGATCAAGCAGAACTCTAAGTAGACTTGGCTCATGTATGGTTCTACCCTATATTGGTAGACCAAATTATTTTGCTTCATAAATAGTAATATTTTGATGCCATGAGAATATAGCTAGAGATGTAATGCCATGAGAATAGTAGTCTTTTATTTTGATGCCAACTTTTTCTTCATAACTAATAGTCTTTTGGTAGACCAATTTTTTCTTCATAAATAGTAATCTTTTGATGCCATGAGAATATTAGTCTTTTGTTGCCAATTATTTCTTCATACATAGTAGCATTTTTGTAGACCAAATTTTTCTTCATAAATAGTAGTCTTTTGATGCCAATTTCTTCTTCATAAATAGTAGTCTTTTGATGCTACGAGAATATTGCTAAACATGATACTCCCTCCATCCCATAATATAAGAACGTTGTTCAAGCTAACATAGCTTGAAAAATGTTCTTATATTATGGGATGGAGGAAGTAGATTGTAAGTAATCCATGGTAGATTGTTAGGACAATTTTTGTAGGTTAAGGCTCACTCATTGTAGATAATGTGAACCTTGTTCTTTGTAGGTTATGATGGTCATAATTTTCTTTTTATAATCTTGTTGTTGTTTTATTTGTTTATTCTAATATGTGTACAACTAAATCAATTTCATGATAATGTGATTGCAAACATTTCATCTTTACATTCTTTGTAGGGCTACATAGGGATTCAATCCGGAGGGGGTCTGGGCAAGCTGAAGAGAAAGATTATGATGTGGACAGGCTCAACAAGCAGCTTCTATCCTCTCAAGAAATTATCATCACGAAGCTGAAGGAGGTGAGGGATGAGCTGCAGGAGGAGAGAGATCAATTGATTGACGTCAGGACTCAGCTGATCAATGAGAGGGGTCAACTGAAGGAGGAGAGGCGTTAGCTGAAGGTGGAGAGGTATCAGCTGAAGATGGAGAGGAAAGAGTTGAAAAAGATGATCACTGATCTGCTCCACGATGGGGATGCAAATTGGCAAAAGCTACGCAAGATCAAGGCAATCCTAAATGAGTGAGCACTAACTCTTTTATGTTAAGTTGGTGTTGATCGAGTACTTATATTTCTCAATTAGTTGTAAAACTACTATGTGCTCAGCTGATTACCTATCTAACTTCTTGACTCTTCTATGCTAAGTTGTTAAACTGCTATGCTTAGTTTAGTGATGTTGTAAACGTCAACTTTTTCTTGTCGTCTGGAATCTATATTGGTGGCGTGTTGTGAAAATTCAGTTGTGGCGTGTCAAACCCACTCCACCGGTATACTTCCTCCATCCGTGAATAAGTGTACATCTAGGTTTTGTCCTAAGTCAAAGTTCCAAAGTATAACTTTATAGAAAAAAATAACAGCATTTATTGCACTAAATTAGTATTAGTAGATTCGTTTTGAAATATACATTCATAATATACAAATTTGACGTCATATATGCTACTACTCTTTTCTATAAAATTAGTCAAGATTTTAAAATTTTGACTTAGAACAAAAGGTAGAAGTACACTTATTCGCGGACGGAGGGAGTATATGTTATTGGTGGGCGTGGGGGCTCACACGCCAACAATAATTTTTATCAGTGACGTCATATTGATGGTGTGAGGTCGACACCCCACCAAGGTGCTTTTTGGCACGCCAACACTAGCTTTTCTGCACTAATGCATGGAGCTCGAGCAAAGAATTGGAGTTCTATTCTAACTTGTGGTTTGACAAGAGACTTGAAGCAACGACAGGAAAAGAATGTTGGTTGTAGTCTCATGGATGTTTTATTCTGAGCAACTTATTGTGTTCTTCCTTTAGCTTCTCTGCTTATTATGAATTGCAATCACTACTGCAGGATGCTGCTAACGTGACACTACGATCAGAGACCCTTTGACGAAACTGTGTGCGATGCATTAATTGTAAACGGTGATGTAAAAAAACCGTCAAAAAAGATGCAAAACGTTTGCGATGAAGGATATCAAACACAGTTCAGATTTTAGTAGCGTGTGCGATGCGGGGCATACGGTTTAGTTCAATGAACTGTTTGTGATGAGGCAGAACAACAGAAACGGGCAGCCAGATAAAGGCGTGTGTGATATACGGCTTACAGTTCACTCGGATAAACTGTTTGTGATGAGGCGGAACAACAAAAACGGGCAGCCAGATGAAGGTGTGTGCGATATACGGCATACAGTTCACTTGGATGAACTGTTTGTGATTAGACAACACAAAAGAAACGGTCCACCAGATCAAGGTGTGTGCGATATACGGCATACGGTTCACTCGGATGAACTGTTTTCGATTAGGCAACACAACAGAAACGGTTCAGCCAGATCAAGGTGTGTGCAATGGAGGGCATACAGTTCATTTCGATAAACTGTTTGTGTTGAGCCAAGAGAACAGAAACATTTCACATAAATAAGATGTGTGTGATACACGGCAAATATCCAATTACATAGGTGGCTAGTATACACATGACATTTCCACACACCAAAGTAAACTATTACATGCATAATTAACTCGGATAAACGATCATCTGATCATCATCTACTTCTTGTGACGTTTGCCGCCACTGCTCTGCTAGGATAAACAGAACAGTATTCTTTACTGTGAATAGTGTACTTTGTTGGGCACACAAGTATATGGATCATAGCCTTGCGCGAGCAATGTGCCCGCACGCGTCGTGCTAGCTTGATATTCCTTCTATGCTAAGTTTCCATTAATTGATGGCATTTTATGAACACGCCACCGTTTCCCGCCATTTCCTCACCGGTTTCCCGCCGCCACCCAGCGATATTGCACATGAAGCTAGGCGGCGCGCGACGCACGGAGGCAACAAGCGCAGCCTGTAACACATCCACCTTTTCCAACTTTCAAGCATGCCAACCCACCAAAGCGCTGCCTCTGCCATCAACCTCCTCGATGAGGAAAACGAGAAGGCGTCACGGCCCGTCGAGGCCGAGGCGCTCCCCAGCAACGCGATGGACGACGCCGTGATGCGCGTCATCGCCAGGGTTGAGCAGACCCTTGGTGCATGGCGCTTCAGCGCCGCAGATCAAGATGGGCATGTCAGCGTCGAGAGGCTACAGCTCGCCGCACAACATGATCGATGGCGCGCCGCAGAGCAAGCTAGGCGCATTCGCGCCGATAGGCTGCGGCTCGCCGCACAGCGAGACCGTTGGAGCGCCGCAGAGCGAGAGGCGCGGCGCGCCACACAGCAAGAGCGGATCCATCAGGGCTTGCCTGCTGTCGACAGGGCGTCGCAGCTGAGTACACGTCCCGTCAGTACCCCCATTCCTCGCCAGGAGTGGGCAGAGGCCGTCTGCGCCGTACTTGCACCAGAGGCCGGCCGCGCCGTACTTGCACCAGACGCCCGCCGCGCCGTTCGCATGGGTCGCACCGTTCGCCTTATGCGCGGCCCGCTCGATGCCAACGCGCTGGTCGCTAGGCTCGACCGCCTCCTTGGCCCAGGTGTCCACCTAGGCGCAGTAGAGGAACATGGCCGTCGCATCCTTGAGCTGGTGATCTTGGATGAAATAGTCAACTTGGAGCTCGAGATCGCGCTCCAGATGTACCACGAGCGTGTCAACCGCTTGGACGAGCGCCTGCACGAGTTCAGGCAGAGCCAAGAGCTACCGTAGGCAAGGGCTGCTGATCATGGTCTCATTGACGCGTTTTATTTTGTTGAGTTGTTTCGACGTGGATCGCTATGTATTCACAGCAATCATAATATTGCTTTGTTTATTGCTCTGTTTCAATGTGTGTACTCTGTTTTCCGTTCTTATATGTTATGTTTCAGTGTGTGTGTATATGCTTTTCATTCTGTATATGTGGATGATAACAACTAGATACAAATTAATATACAAAAATAGATAGAAAATGGAATTCATAATATATATTAATTGTTCATTGGTTCATCACAGAATATATATAATATCATTACATATACGTGATGATACTTAACTACTAGGTACATTGCATAAAATTGAAAACGAACAATACTAAAACTAATAATCCCTCCTGGGGGCAGTATTCCGGCAGCCCCTCGCCAGCAGCTCCCTGATGCGCGGCGTCTTCCCAGCGCGGAGGCAGTACTCCGCCTCCTCTGCCTCGCTGCGCTTGACGTACCGATCTGCCTCTTGCTGGTGGACGAGCGCGAACGATTTTGCCATTTCGTTGGGCGCCCACCGGAGCTCCTCGTCGGTGGCACGCTGGAGGTTATCGGCCCACCTCCACGCAGCGATGAGGAGCCTAGCGCCTTTGACCTTCCTCGCGAAGTACCCGTCTTCGTACACCTCCTCCGCACGATGACGCACCCGCCCCCAAAGCTCCACCGCCTCCTTTTTCCAGGCGGCAGCACAGGCTTCACAGGCCGCCTGGTACCTGGCTTCCTCCTCAGCCATCTCCTTCTTCAACGCCACTTGCCTGGCTTTCTCACCCGACGGCAGTGACTTCCAGAGACAAAGATAGTACTGGCTCCAAAACCACTCCAAAGTTGGGGGGTCCGGCGCAACCTCGTCCGGCGGCACGTAGGGGTCCTCCTCGTCGCTGCTCTTCGACTGAGCATCCTCGGGGGGGGGAGGGGGGCGGAGCCTCCTCGTCGGCGCGTGGGCAGATCGGCGGCGCCATGCCAGAGATTTGAGAGAGAGAGAGAGAGGGCGAGCGAGCGAGGGGAGGATGTAGATGAGAACGCAGGCGGGACGACATGAGCAAGGTAGTATTTATTGGCGGCCGGAATCTAGATCGACGGGAACTATACACACGCCGGTCGCCGGAATTTACGAGTACTGTAGTTTGAATTACACACGATTCCCGCAGCAAAACCCTTGTGTGAACTTAATAGCTGATGGTTTCCAATACAGAACCGTGTCTGATTAATAACCAGTGCCAATTGTGTGGGGCCCGGTTGTCTTGCCAGATCTTTACATTTTCTTTATTGAACACCTGATATTTACATCGTCTGATTATTTTTTATTTTTTATAATTTAAATGACATGGCACTCCATGCATGTGTCCAAGCTGTGACACCAATATGTTTGAAAATTTGTTCCAATGTACTGCACATGGAATTAACTCGCACATAAGTACACAAATATTTTTTTTCAAACCGTTATGGTTAGCCACTGTATGTAGATGTAGTTCAAATTTGGATTACGGTCATTAAATGTCTAGAAAATCAGTTAAATGTCTTAAAAAGGTCAAATGACCCCTGAAATTTTCTAAATTTTGACATGATAGTTGTATTAGTGCACGTTAACTGTAGAAAATTTTTGAAGCCCATAAGAGGAAACTATTGTCGATTCTTCATCAAACATGCGTTGTTCCTTCTCGGAACCACGAGCCTTCTAGTGAGTTGCTCCGCTTTGTGAAGGGTGTGTGTCCAAACTTTTATCAAACAGACTAATTTTTTACCACATCATCTTGGTGGCATGACATTACATCAAGCAAGGTTTCATGTGTTTCTGATCATTTTTTTATTTTTTGGATTTAAATGGCATGGCATTCCATGCATGTGTCCAGGCCGTGACACCAATATGTTTAAAAATTCCTTCCAATTTACTGTATATGGAATTAACTCGCACACAAGTACACAAATATGATTTTTTTTCAAACCGTTATGGTTAGCCGTTGCATGTAGATGTAGTTCAAATTTGAATTACGGTAATTAAATGGCTAGAAAATCACTTAAATGTCTTTAAAAGGTCAAATGACACCTAGAATTTTCTAAATTTTCACATGACAGTTGTATTAGTGCACGTTAAATGTAGAAAAAATTTGAAGGTCATAAGAGGAAGCTATCTCCCGTTCGTCATCAAACATGCATTGTTCACTCTAGGAACCACGAGCCTTCTAGTGAGTTGTTCCGGTTTGTGAGGGTGTGTGTCCAAACTTTTGCCAAACAGGCCAATTTTCTTACCACATCATCTTGGTGGCATGACATTACGTCAAGTAAGGTTTCATGTTTTTCTGATTATTTTTTAATTTTTTGCAATTTAAATGCCATGGCACTCCATGCATGTGTCCAGGCCGTGACACCAATATGTTTGAAAATTCCTTCTAATTTACGGCACATGGAATTAACTCGCACACAAGTACACAAATATGATTTTTCAAACCGTTATGGTTAGCCGTTGCATGTAGATGTAGTTCAAATTTGAATTGCGGTAATTAAATGGCTAGAAAATCACTTAAATGTCTTTAAAAGGTCAAATGACCCCTAGAATTTTCCAAATTTACACATGACAGTTGTATTAGTGCACGTTAAATGTAGAAAAAATTTGAAGGCCGTAAGAGGAATCTATCTCCCATTCGTTATCAAAGATGCATTGTTCCCTCACGGAACCACGAGCCTTCTAGTGAGTTGCTCCAGTTTGTGAGGGGTGTGTATCCAAACTTTCGTCAAACATGCCAAATTTTTTACCACATCATCTTGGTGGCATGACATTACATCAAGCAAGGTTTCATGTGTTTCTGATCTTTTTTTAATTTTTTGGAATTTAAATGCCATGGCACTCCATGCATGTGTCCAGGCCGTGACACCAATATGTTTGAAAATTCCTTCCGGTTTACTGCACATGGAATTAACTCGCACGCAAGTACACAAATATGATTTTTCAAACCGTTATGGTTAGCCGTTGCATGTAGATGTAGTTCAAATTTGAATTACGGTCATTAAATGGCTAGAAGATCACTTAAATGTCTTTAAAAGGTCAAATGACCTCTGCAATTTTCCAAATTTTCAAATGACAGTTGTATTAGTGCATGTTAACTGTAGAAAAAATTTGATGGCCGTAAGAGGAAGCTATCGCCCGTTCGTCATCAAACATGCATTGTTCCCTCTCGGAACCACGAGCCTTCTAGTGAGTTGCTCCGGTTTATGAAGGGTGTGTGTCCAAACTTTCGTCAAATATGCCAAATTTTTACCACATCATCTTGGTGGCATGATATTACATCAAGCAAGGTTTCATGTGTTTCTGATCTTTTTTTAATTTTTTGAAATTTAAATGCCATGGCACTCCATGCTTTGTGTCATAGCCGTGAGACCAATATGTTTGAAAATTCCTTCCAATTTACTGCACATGGAATTAACTCGCACACAAGTACACAAATATGAATTTTCAAACTGTTATGGTTAGCTGTTGCATGTACATGTAGTTCAAATTTGAATTACGGTCATTAAATGGCTAAAAAATCACTTAAATGTCTTAAAAGGTCAAATGACCCTTGAAATTTTCCAAATTTTGACATAACAGTTGTATTAATACTACAAATTTTCTCGTACATTTAAAACACCATCCGTTGCCACTTTAGTCCAAATTCTTCTTTCACAGCTAATAAAAAATATCAACAACATCAAACACAGTTTTTTTGTAGGAACCATTTGCGATGAAAATTCATGGGTCTATTTAAGTCTTCGTCCTTAAGCTTCACCGGCTCGTCTGCTCCAGTGCTGGCAACCCCCGAATCCACGAATCCCGATCCCCATTCTCGCAACCCCTTCTTGCAAAGATGAAGCCATGAAAACGCTTCGTGAGGGCCCGTACGGTGGCCGGATCCTCCCCGAGCGCCGCCGCCTGCGCCAAGAGCGCGGCCGCCTACGCCGAGAGTGCCGCCGCATCTGCATTGAGCGCGGACGCTGATAACCCACAAGTATAGGGAATCAGTTGTAGCCTTTCTCGATAAATAAGAGTGTCGAACCCAACGAGGAGCTAAAGATAGAACAAATATTCCCTCAAGTTCTATCGACCACCGATACAACTCTACGCACGCTTAACGTTCACTTTACCTAGAACGAGTATGAAACTAGAAGTACTTTGTAGGTGTGATAGGATAGGTTTGCAAGATAATAAAGAGCACGTAAATAAAAGCTAGGGGTTGTTTAGATAAATAAATAACTAAGTTGGTTTTAGTAGAAAGCTTTTTGTCACAAGAAAGTTATTTGTCCCTAGGCAATCGATAACTAGACCGGTAATCATTATTGCAATTTTATATGAGGGAGAGGCATAAGCTAACATACTTTCTCTACTTGGATCATATGCACTTATGATTGGAACTCTAGCAAACATCCGTAACTACTAAAGATCATTAAGGTAAAACCCAACCATATCATTATAAGGTATCAAGTTCTCTTTACTCCCATACGCAAACAACCTACTTACTCGGGTCTGTGCTTCGGTCACTCACGCCACCCACCATAAGCAAATCATGAACATATTGCAAACCCTACAGCGGGGATCCCTCACGCTTGCGCGACACGGAGAGCATCATAGGACAGCACCAATAATAAAACATGCAACTCAAACCAATCATGATCATCAATCAACCCATAGGACAAAACGGATCTAGTCAAACATCATAGGATAGCCATACATCATTGGGAAATAATATATAGCATTGAGCACCATGTTTAAATAGAGATTACAGCGGGAATAAGGGGTGTTACACCGCTGCATAGAGGGGAAGAGAGTTGGTGATGACGGCGGCGAAGTTGTTGGTGTAGATCGCTGTCACGATGATGGCCCCGGCGACGTTCCGGCGCCACCGGGAGAGAGGGGGAGAGAGCCCCCCTCCTTCTTCTTATTCCTTGACCTCCCCCCTAGATGGGAGGAGGGTTTCCCCTCTGGTCCTTGGCCTCCATGGTGGCGGAGGGGCGGGATCCCCTCCGAGATTGGATCTCTCTTTGTTTCCTTCTGTTTCAGCGCTCCCCGGTTCTGGCCTTTCACTGTTTCTTAAATTCCCGGAGATCCGTAACTCCGATTGGGCTGAAATTTTAACATGATTTTTATCCGGATATTAGCTTTCTTGCGGCTGAAGAAGGGCACTAACCACCTTACGGGGTGGCCACAAGGGTCCAGGGTGCGCCCTACCCCCTGGGGCGCGCCCACTGCCTTGCCACCGCCTCGGGCATCGTCTCGCGTTGATTCCAATTCCCAAAAATCACATATATTCCAAAAAAATCTCCGTAAGTTTTTATCGCGTCTGGACTTTGTTTGGTATGGATATTCTGCGAAACAAAAAACATGCAACAAACAGGAACTGGCACTGGGCACTAGATCAATATGTTAGTCCCAAAAATAATATAAAAAGTTGCCAAGAGTATATAAAAGTTGTAGAATATTGGCATGAAACAATCAAAAATTATAGATACGACGGAGACGTATCAGCATCCCCAAGCTTAATTCCTGCTCGTCCTCGAGTAGGTAAATGATAAAAAGATAATTTTTGATGTGGAATGCTACCTAGCATAATCTTGATCATATAATCTAATCATGGCATGAATATTAAGATACGAGTTATTCAAAGCAATAGTCTATCATTTGACATAAAGACAATAATACTTCAAGCATACTAATAAAGCAATCATGTCTTCTCAAAATAACATGGCCAAAGAAAGTTATCCCTACAAAATCATATAGTCTGGCTATGCTCCATCTTCACCACACAAAGTATTTCATCATGCACAACCCCGATGACAAGCCAAGCAATTGTTTCATACTTTTAATGTTCTCAAGCCTTTTAACCTTTCACGCAGTACATGAGCGTGAGCCATGGATATAGCACTATAGGTGGAATAGAATATGATGGTGGAGGTTGTGTGGAGAAGACAAAAAAGGAAGAAAGTCTCACATCGACGCGGCTAATCAACGGGCTATGGAGATGCCCATCAATTGATGTCAATGTGAGGAGTAGGGATTGCCATCAACGGATGCACTAAGAGCTATAAGTGTATGAAAGCTCACACTGAAAAACTAAGTGGGTGTGCATCCAACTTGCTTGCTCATGAAAACCTCGGGCATTTGAGGAAGCCCATCATCGGAATATACAAGCCAAGTTCTATAATGAAAATTCCCACTAGTATATGAAAGTGATAACTCAAGAGACTCTCTATATGAAGAACATGGTGCTACTCTGAAGCACAAGTGTGGAAAAAGGATAGTAACATTGTCCCTTCTCTCTTTTCTCTCATTTTTTTTTCTTTTTTTTCTTTTTTGGTGGGCTTCTTTGGCCTCTTTTTTATTTGGGCTTCTTTGGCCTCTTTTATTTTTCATAAAGTCCGGAGACTCATCCCAACTTGTGAGGGAATCATAGCTTCCATCATCCTTTCCTCACATGCGACAATGATCTAATAATGATGATCATCACACTTTTATTTACTTACAACTCAATATTAGAACTCGATACTAGAACAAAATATGACTCCATATGAATGCCTCTAGCGGTATACCTGGATGTGCAATGATCTAGCATAGCAAAGATATCAAAAAACGGACAAGCCATGAAAACATCATGCTAGCTATCTTACGATCATGCAAAGCAATATGACAATGATGATGCGTGTCATAATAAAACGGAACGGTGGAAGTTGCATGGCAATATATCTCGGAATGGCTATGGAAATGCCATGATAGGTAGGTATGGTGGCTGTTTTGAGGAAGATATAAGGAGGCTTATGTGTGATAGAGCATATCATATCACGGGGTTTGGTTGCATCGACGAAGTTTGCACCGACTCTCGAGGTGAGAAAGGGCAATGCACGGTACCGAAGAGGCTAGCAATGGTGGAAGGGTGAGAGTGCATATAATCCATGGACTCAACATTAGTCATATAGAACTCACATACTTATTGCAAAAATCTATTAGCTATCGAAACAAAGTACTACATGCATGCTCCTAGGGGGATAGATTGGTAGGAAAATACCATCGCTCGTCCCCGACCGCCACTCATAAGGAAGACAATCAATAACTACCTCATGCTCCAACTTCGTTACATAACGGTTCACCATACGTGCATGCTACGGGAATCACAAACTTTAACACAAGTATTCTTACCAATCCACAATTACTCACTAGCATGACTCTAATATCACCATCTTTATATCACAAAACTATTGCAAGGAATCAAACATATCATATTCAGCGATCTACAAGTTTTATGTAGGATTTTATGACTAACCATGTGAATGACCAATTCCTGATGACTCTCTAAATAGATGTAAGTGAAGCAAGAGAGTTTAATTCTTTCTACAAAAGATATGCCCACGCTCTAACAAATATAAGTGAAGCAAAAGAGCATTCTACAAATGGCGGTTTTCTATGTGTAGAGAAACAGGCAATCCCAACTTCAAATGATATAAGTGAAGCACATGAAGCATTCTATAAAGCCATACTCAAAAGATATAAGTGAAGTGCAAAGAGCATTCTATAAATCAACCAAGGACTATCTCATACCAGCATGGTGCATTTATTAAAAGAAAAATAAAAAAGCACACGACACTCCAAGATTTACACATATCATGTGACGAATAAAAATATAGCTCCAAGTAAAATTACCGATGATCGTTAGAAGAAAGAGGGGATGCCTTCCGGGGCATCCCCAAGCTTAGGCTCTTGCCACTCCTTATTCTTTCATCCATCATGATCTCGCCCAAAACTTGAAAACTTCAATCACACAAAACTTAACAAAACCCTCGTGAGATCCGTTAGTATAATAAAACAAATCACCAATTTAAGTACTGTTGAAAACTCATTCATATTTTATTTTTGCATTGTAGCTACTGTATTATAACTTCTCCATGGCTTATACCACAGATAAAATCGATAGTTTCATCAAAACTAGCAAAACAATGCATCAAAAATAGAATCTGTCTTAAACAGGACAGTCTGTAGTAATCTGAAAATTCACCATACTTCTGTAACTCCAAAAATTATGAAAAATTATTAAAAAATAAAAAATTTGTATAGAAGTACTGTGTTAAAATTTCAGCAACTTTTGACATTCCAGTAAAAAAATGTAAATTCACGCGCTATAGCCAAAGTTTCTGTTTTTCCACCGCACATACCAAACAAGCAATCTAATCATCCTAAAGGAAAATCTTGGCACATTATTTTTATAATACAATGGATTTGTACAAGGAGATAATTATTTTTGTTGAAAAGTTTCTGTAATTCAAGATTTGCAAAGTTTCCATGGGCATGAACGAAGTTCAAGGAGCTCCCCCACTTCAACGGTGCTCGTCCTTCTTACTTTCACTTTTGTTTTTGAAAAGTTTTAGGTTCCCCACTATATGTTTTTTGTTTTTAAACTATATAAAAGCACTCAATAGAAATAAATGACTCTCTAAAACTTCCGGGTTGTCTCCCTGGCAGCGCTTTCTTTAAATCCATTAAGCTAGGCATATAGTGCTCAAGTAATGGATCCACACGAATCCCAAGGTATATCAAAGCCAATTTTAATTAACAATGATTTGTAATTTAGTAGTGAGCACAAAGTGACATATATCATGAAAAAACGAAGTCTAACTCTCTTCCTATGCATCGGCATGTCATAAAAGAACAATTCATGCACATTAAGTAAAGGCCAATGCATAGCATAAACAGTTTCTTGCAATTTTATCGTATTGGAAACATAGAGAGGCGGAGATGTAGTTCCTCTCTCATAATAATTGCAAGTAGGAGCAGCAAGCACATGCATATTATATTTATCAAAATCATCATGTGCAATAGTAGAACGCAACCCATCAATATAATCCTTAATAAGCGCAAACTTCTCCGATAAAGTGTAGTTGGGAGAATTCAAAAAGATAATAGGACTATCATGTGTGGGTGCAATAGCAACAATTTCATTCTTAACATAAGGAACTATAGCAAGTTCATCTCCATAAGCATAATTCGTATTGGCATCATGGCCACAAGCATAGCAAGCATCAAGTTCATCAAAAAGGGATATTTCAAATGAATCAACGGGATAATAGCAATCATCCTTCGGTAAGCACAAAGGGAAATTAAACAATGTATGAGTTGAAGAGTTACTCTCATTAGAAGGTGGGCACGGGTAGCTAATCCGCTCTTCCTCCTTTTGTTCTTCGCTCTCCTCGTCATCTTCTTCATCTAATGAGCTCACAGTTTCAGCAATTTCTTCTTCCATAGATTCCTGCAAAATATTAGTCTCTTCTCGGACTTTCTCAATAAACTCATTAATATCAGCATTATATTCATAATTCTCATAGAAATATTTAAGTATAGCAAAATTTTCAGGTCTATAAACATCATCATCAAAAGTTTCATACATTTCAAACAAAGATTCAATTTCATAAGCACCCTTAAAAGCAACAAATTCTTCTATTCGTTCCACATCATAGTAATCATATATACCATTAGCATAAGAAGCCAAGGTTTTATTATCATTAAATTTACATGAAAAGGGAAGGTGTGGAGCCTTCATCCTATAGCAACAAGTATAATCATATCTTAAGCATAGTTCCCGAGCATACCAATGCAACATATGAATTTGATCCCATAATAGTTTCCCTTTTTGAGTCAAGTGATAATCCCTAAAGTATTCACGTTGATCCAACGTGTCTCCCATTATCAAGTTGAATGGGGTTTTCTCAGGATTATCAAAGTAGTGTTCAATATTTTTCACATAACGAG
Organism: Thinopyrum elongatum; assembly: GCA_011799875.1. NCBI lineage: Eukaryota > Viridiplantae > Streptophyta > Magnoliopsida > Poales > Poaceae > Thinopyrum > Thinopyrum elongatum. The sequence goes on along the minus strand of CM022299.1, from coordinate 51,662,987 downwards.
CATCGAGGGTTTTAGGAGGTTCCCCATCTCCATGAGTAGCAAGTACACCTAATTTTTTTGGTATTTCGTGTTCCATATCCATAACTAAAGATATAAAACAAATAAGAACAGCAAATAAAATCTACTTAGTGATAAAGCAAGCAAGCACACACGAGAATATTCACCCCACGCTATTGCTCCCCGGCAACGGCGCCAGAAAAAGGTCTTGATAACCCACAAGTATAGGGGATCAGTTGTAGCCTTTCTCGATAAATAACAGTGTCGAACCCAACGAGGAGCTAAAGGTATAACAAATATTCCCTCAAGTTCTATCGACCACCGATACAACTCTACGCATGCTTAACGTTCACTTTACCTAGAACGAGTATGAAACTAGAAGTACTTTGTAGGTGTGATAGGATAGGTTTGCAAGATAATAAAGAGCACATAAATAAAAGCTAGGGGCTCTTTAGATAAAGAAATAACTAAGTTAGTTTTAGTAGAGAGCTTTTTGTCACAAGAAAGTTATTTGTCCCTAGGCAATCAATAACTAGACCGGTAATCATTATTGCAATTTTATATGAGGGAGAGGCATAAGCTAACATACTTTCTCTACTTGGATCATATGCACTTATGATTGGAACTCTAGCAAACATCCGTAACTACTAAAGATCATTAAGGTAAAACCCAACCATAGCATTATAAGGTATCAAGTCCTCTTTACTCCCATACTCAAACAACCCACTTACTCGGGTCTGTGCTTCTGTCACTCACGCCACCCACCATAAGCAAATCATGAACATATGGCAAACCCTACAGCGGGGATCCCTCACGCTTGCGCGACACGGAGAGCACCATAGGACAGCACCAATAATAAAGCATGCAACTAAAACCAATCATGATCATCAATCAACCCATAGGACAAAACGGATCTACTCAAACATCATAGGATAGCCATACATCATTGGGAAATAATATATAGCGTTGAGCACCATGTTTAAGTAGATATTATAGCGGGGAGAAGGGGTGTTACACCGCTGCATAGAGGGGGAGAGAGTTGGTGATGACGGCGGCGAAGTTGTTAGTGTAGATCGCCATCACGATGATGGCCTCGGCGACGTTCCGGCGCCACCGGGAGAGAGGGGAAGAGAGCCCCCCCCCCTCCTTCTTCTTCTTTCTTGACCTCCCCCCTAGATGGGAGGAGGGTTTCCCCTTTGGTCCTTGGCCTCCATGGAGGTAGAGGGGCGGGATCCCCTCCGAGATTGGATCTCTCTCTTTGTTTCCTTCTGTTTCTGCGCTCCCCGGTTCTGGCCTTTCACCATTTCTTAAATTCTTGGAGATCCGTAACTCCGATTGGGCTGAAATTTTAACACGATTTTTATCCAGATATTAGCTTTCTTGCGGCCGAAGAAGGGTACCAACCGCCTTACGGGGTGGCCACAAGGGTCCAGGGTGTGCCCTAACCCCTGGGGCGCGCCCCCTGCCTTGCTGCCGCCTCGGGCATCGTCTCGCGTTGATTCCAATTCCCAAAAATCACATATATTCCAAAAAAAATCTCCGTAAGTTTTTATCGTGTTTGGACTTCGTTTGGTATGGATATTCTGCGAAACAAAAAACATGCAACAAACAGGAACGGGCATTGGGCACTAGATCAATATGTTAGTCCCAAAAATAATATAAAAAGTTGCCAAAAGTATATAAAATTAGTAGAATATTGGCATGAAACAATCAAAAATTATAGATACGACAGAGAAGTATCAGCCACATCCGCCAAGAGGGCATCTGCGACAGCCGACAGGGCAGCTGCAGCAGCCGAGACGGCTGCAGCAGCAGCTGCGACGGCGGCTGCAAATGTCGAGAGCGCTCGAGCTGCCATCTGTGTCGCCGATGTCGCCCTGGCCTGGGTCGAGGCCATCCACGCCAAGATCGAGGATGCACACGCCAAGATATTCCAGGCCACCTCAGAATCCAGCATGCAACCTACGTCCGAAAAGGCGGCGGTGGCCATGGAGCACCTGCTTCCTCATGAGATCGCCGAGCGGGAGCTGGAGATGCAGGAGGCGGCAGAGATCGATGAGCGCTAGGAAGAGGAGTTGCGCGTGGTCGAGGTCGAGGTAGAGAAGAGTTTGTCCGTCGAGGAATCGGCGGTGGAGTACCAACGCGAGCTCTAGCGTAGCCACTACTACGAGTACTACAACCTTGAGGGCGGCGCCGAGGACGAGGACGAGGATGCGGTCAACTTCAGTAGGGGGGACGCGGAGTCCACCAACGGCGGCATGTGCCAGGACAATGTTGGGAAATGTTGCATGGAAAACAAATAAATTTCTATGCACACGCAAGATCTATCCATGGAGATGCATAGCAACGAGAGGGGAGAGTGTGTCTACGTACCCTCGTAGACCGTAAGCGGAAGCGTTTGTTAACGCGGTTGATGTAGTTGAACTTATTCGTGCTCCAACCGATCAAGTACTGAACGTACGACACCTCCACGTACAGCACACGTTCAGCTCGGTGACGTCCTCGCCTTCTTGATCCAGCAAGACGGCGAGGTAGTGGATGAGTTCTGGCAGCACGACGGCGTGGTGATGGTGATGGTGAAGTTTTCTCCGCAGGGCTTCACCTAAGCACTACGAAAATATGACCGAGGGTGTAAACGGTGGAGGGGGGCGCCGCACACGGCTAAGAAATTCTCGTCGTTGTGCTAGGCGCCCCCTTCCCATATATATATAGGTGGGGGAGGAGGGAGCAGCCAGAAGGGCGCCCCAAGTAGGTCGAATCCTACTTGGGGTCCTCCCCAAGTGGCGCCCCCCTTTCCTTATTGGAGTGCGGGAGGAAGGAAGGAGGAGGTGGCGCCCCCCCCCCCCCAAGCTACAAATACTCGGGTGGGATTAGGATCTATCTTTACCTATTAGAGTGTAGGTTGCATGGACGTAATAAAATTGACAAACTAGAACTGATGAATATATACATGGTGAATTATATATATATATATATATATATATTTCTTGTGTGTCTAGTAGCTAGGCAAGCCAAGATGAGTGATCATGCATGGATGTACACCGGTCACACTAGTCAGAAAGAGATGACCAATGAATGGTAAACAAAAAACAAGGGGTTTGTGAAAGCCGCATTTGCAAATGGCCAGAGGAAAACCTGGTGCCCCTGTGTCCGGTGCGACAATTGGGAAAAGAGGACAGAGGATGAAATGGGCAAACACCTGCAGAAGAGTGGTTTTATGCCCGGTTATACGGTGTGGACATTTCATGGTGAGTCTGCCCAACGTGCCAGAGCTGAGGTGGTTCGTCGTCGCACCGACGAGCATGGTACCGGGATGGAAGACATGGTGCAAGACTTTGATGATGCTCGGGATTCGGACGATGAGATGGAGCAATCTGCAAAGGCCTTCAATGAAATGTTGGAGTCTTCAAAACGTCCGCTCCACGAGCACACTGAGCTTTGTCAGCTGGATGCCATCTCACAAGTAATGGCTCTGAAGGCTCAATTCAACTTGGGCAGAGAATGCTAGGACACGATGATGACAGTATTTGGACGCTTTCTACCCAAAGGCCATGTAATGCCTGCAAACCTGTACCAGTCGGACAAAATCCTTCGTGCACTTAAGATGCCCTATGAGAAGATACATGCCTGTGATGAAGGATGTACCTTATTTAGGCTTGAGTATGCGGACTTGAACTATTGTCCCATTTGCAAGTCTTCCAGGCATGTTGTGGTAGACAATGGTATGGGTGAGAAGACGCAGACCAAAATCCCCGTTAATGTTCTTCGGTATATGCCAATCGTACCAAGACTTCAACGTCTTTTCATGGTCGAACAGACAGCCAGACAGATGACATGGCACAAAACGGGCAAAAGAACCGAACTAGATGCAGATGGGAATCTGATGATGGTACACACATCGGATGGTTCTGCGTGGAAGCGATTAGATGCATTACATGCGCAAAAAGCGGCAGATCCAAGGCATCCTCAAGTCGCCATCAGCATGGATGGGTTCAATGTGTTTGGTCTGATGGCAACCCAATACAGTTGTTGGACCGTATTTGTCATTCCACTCAATCTCCCCCCGCCCCCCCCCCCCCCGGACAGATTATGCAAAGAAAGAACATTTTCCTGACGTTGATAATTCCAAGGCCCAACTATCCGGGGAAGAATATGAATGTGTACATGCAGCCGCTTAAGGACGAATTGCAAGAAGCTTGAGATAATGGGTTCAAGACATACGACGCCTTTAGCAAATAGAACTTCATAATGTGTGTCTGGTACATGTACTCGATGCATGACTTGCCGGCGTATGCGCTATTCATTGGCTGGTGTGTGCTTGGAAGGTTCCCGTGCCCCACATGCAAGGCAGCTCTTCAGTTCCATTGGCTGCAGGCGGGTCGCAAGTTTTCTTGCTTCGACTTGCATAGACAGTTCCTTGATCCTCGCCATAAGTTCAGGAAAGACAAGAAGAACTTCATCGAAGGTAGAGTTGTCAAAAACTATGCACCACCTGCGTTGACAGGCCAAGAGACCCTGGATCAGTTAAACGCTCTCAATCCAGATCCAGAGCGTCCAGGGTATTTCAAGGGGTATAATTCGGAACACGCCTGGACTCACAAGACATGTTTGTGGGATCTGCCTTACTTCAAAGACCTCCTTTGCCCACACAGCATCGATGTGATGCACACTAAAAAGAATATCGCCGAGGCACTTTTTGATACATTGTTCGGCATAGAGGGGAAGTCAAAGGATAATACTAAGGCTAGAGTCGATCAGGAGGCGCTATGTGATAGACCATTACAAAACATGCAAGAACCAAAAGGAAAGCATAACTGGACGAAGCCAAAGGCATGGTTCAATCTTGGAAGGCCAGCTATGAGGGAAATTATCTTGTGGGTGAAAATGCAGTTGATGTTCCCCGATGGGTATGCAGTGAATCTAAAGAGGGGAGCGAGTCTTGAAAAATTGAAAATATTTTGTCTCAAGAGTCATGATTGGCACATATGGATTGAGCGGGTAATGCCGATGATGTTGCGTGGCTTCATCCCTGATGATGAATGGCTAGTACTGGCAGAGCTCAGCTATTTCTTCCGTGTTCTTTGTGCGAAAGAACTATCACCTGGCATGCTAGAAGAAATGGAAGAGTTGGCGCCGGAGTTGATCTGCAAGTTAGAGAAGATCTTTCCGCCGGGCTTTTTTAATCCAATGCAGCACTTGATTTTGCATCTCCCGACCGAGGCAAGATTGGGGGGGAGGCATGCAGAATCATTGGTGCTACGCAACTGTGAGGATGCAGAAGATGCTTCGAGCAAAATGTAAAAATAAACGTAGAATTGAAGCATCGATGGCCGAGGCATTCATTACCGAGGAGGCGGCAAATTTCGTGACAGCACACTACAAACCCAAAAATCTTCATTTGCATAATCCAAAGCGTCGGTACAATGCTGGCGACCCTAAAAAAGGTGGATCCAACCTCAGCCTATTCAAAGGGAATCTCGCACCAGCCGGTGCTTCGAAACCATTATCGTTGGATGTCGAAGAATGGCAGATCATTTCGTTGTATATCTTCAACAACCTAACAGAAGTGCGGCCGTACATCGAGTAAGTTCTCGCGGTACATTGTTTCGCAACTTCTAATTCCTTTGAACTGCTCTTATTCCTAGATATTTGATACAGTCGATACGTTGCCAAATTCTTGGATGGAGCGGTGATCCAAAAGGAATCCATCGATGAGTATGAGCTTCTGGCAAAGCATGGAGGCGGCTTTCCCGGTTTCATCTCTTGGTTCAAACAAACGGTAATTTCCATTAGACCATTCTCATTTCTTTGTCTAATTTGCTGCTAATGCAACAATCCTTTCGTATTAAACTTGTAGGCTAATTCAGAGTCTATGGACGCCGAATTGAGACAAGTCACTAATGGTTTTGACTATAAGGTCCATTCATTTGAAAAATATGACATCAACAGGTATCGCTTTCGTACCTTCAGCAAAGAGCTATCTATGGCCGACCAAAAGTCTACAAATTGTTGTGTCTCTGCTATCGGCGAAGGAGGTACCGAGTATTATGAAGCAATTTATGAACTTCTATTCTATGGTGAAAACCCACCGAACGTCGTAGTCTTCAAATGTTATTGGTTCCAGCCGAAGGAGACTAGAAGGACTCATGAACATATAGGGCTAGTTGAAATCAAACAAAGCACCCATTTAGATGTTCCCGGTGTCTATATTACGGCTCAACAGGCGACCCAAGTTTTCTATCTACCGTGGGCTTGCCAAACTGATCCAAATCTGAATGGTTGGGATGTCGTTTATGAAGTGCCACCACGTGTTAGACCACCTCCCCCCAATGAAGAGGATTATGAACCTCACGTTAACCCAGACACATATGAAGGAGAATTCTTCCAAGAAACATGTTTTTCCAAAAAACATTTCAAGAAATGCTCTACTTCACCCCAGAACATTGAAGTAGACAGCGATAGTGAATCCGACTTCACCCCTGAGCCGGAACAAGAAGAGGTTACTGCTGTGGATGACCTATCAATGCTTGACCGATTACATAAAGGTGGCCTTCCACATGTTGATGCCGCTGAACCCAATGAGCACGTCATTCATGATAGTAATGATGATGATGCATTTGATGATCCCGGAGCATATATAGACGATCAAGATTATTATTAGTTCATGTCGGGTATTCAATTTGTATTATATACATATATGTATTGTTAGTTCATGTTAGGTATTCAATTTTTTTTTATTGTACTTGATGATGATACACTTAAGTTATATACATATTATTATTCATGTCGGTATTAAATTTTTTTATGTTGTACTAATTTCGTGTACTCTTTGTCATGGCAGGTGTTGAAAGATGGTGGGCGCGGGTAAGGAGCGCTCCAAGGCTCCTTCTTCGTCGGCACGTGGTGGGAGTGGTACTTCCATTCCACCCGTACCTCTCCGGAGAGCGTTGTACGAGGGTATGGCTTCACCGGTGGGCGCTTTTTCGTCGGCGTCGTTGCCCACCGGGAGAGGAGGTCGGGGAGGGAGGAAGAGAGGAGGTTGGGGAGGACGTGGCCGTGGAAGAGGTAGGCAGGCTCCTACGTCTTCCTCGCCGCCACCCCCAGCTGATTTACCCGAGCACAGGACTGCTAGGGTGGACATGTCTGAGGAGGAGGCTACGCGGACTCCGGTCCACGAGCCTCGGGTCGACGGGCCTTCGGCCCATGAGATCCCGGACCAGGAGACGACCATATGGGGTACCTGGCCGGATCAGCCTGAGGGGCCGAGTGGCCATGCTGATGGTGGCGGGGATCCGGCTGATAGCGAGGACGAGGTGGTTGAGGGGGCACCGTCTACCAGCATGGTTGTACACGGCTCCCACCCCTGCCGGTGACCCACGACCAGAGGTGGTTGATTTTCCCTGATGGGGAGAGGTAAGTGCATTTACTCTTTTTGTACCTTTTGTATTCATGTTTCTTCAAATATCTAATGTGTTGGCCTTGTCATACTGCAGGGGTTGGGACCACGCTCCGAATGTCCGCAGGCCCAACACCATCCTTGGTGTGCTTTGCCGGCAAAACTTCTCGGGGTTTGTCATGTTGCCCGGTGAGGATCAGCTTCCACAACTAGGATTGAGCTGGGAGCACTACTTGGCTGCCCCGGCCCCACCGGAGGAGATGATCGACGGTGTCTTGTGCCACACGAGGGCAGACATGGTGATCAAAAAGTTCTGGGTAATTTCTCCTTTACACAATTAAAAATCTTCAACTAGCTAGTTATTGTACTAATCAATGTTATCTCATTTGATTGTAGACCTTCTACAGGTGCGAGGAGGGATATGAGGAGGCCGCAGCACAGGTTATCGATACCGAGTGCAAGCGCCTACTACAAAACTTACGGCACGAGGCTCGGGTGCAGGCTGTTCGAGACTACTATGCCTCGCGTGGTATTAAGAAGGCCAAGTCGGCGTGCCGCGGAAAGTTTCTGAAGAAGGAGCAGTACATGACGGTAATTACCTATTCTTAAGGCCTTGTACTTACTTTCTTTGATTTGATTCATAGGCGTAGTGCTCAAGTTCCTCTTTACTAACTTAGGTGCCCCCGAGATGGTGTGCAGATTAGATGGATTGTTGGGAGGTGTTGGTCGATGAGTGGTGCTCAGACAAATGGCTAGCCCTCCACAACAATGCCAAGGACCGGCATGCCCAAATGGAAGGTGTGCCACACCATCAAGGCAGTGCCAACTTATATCAGTTCGGGCAGAACTGGCTATGTGGTTTGCTTCATGATTCATGCAATTCATTCTTCATGATAGCTTGGGCCCTTTAATTACTAATTTACTTTGTTCCTCTCTTTCAGGCGCGACTTAATAAGGCGAAGGTGCCAGAGGTGTACGACCTCTATGCCATGGCCCATACTGCCTCGTACAAGAAGGTCAAGGCATTCTCTCCGTCTGACCTCGATCATCCAGAGAACTTCACCAACATCTCCTCCCACAACAAGCTCGTGAGGTACAGAGATGAGGGGAAGGCGAGGAAAGGGGAGGACTTTAACCCGAGCCAGCAGTTTGATCCAGAGCTGGTGATGATATCTGGTGGCGGGAGGTCCCGTGGCTCGATAGCCATTGGAGATGGACTTATCCGTTGTCCTCGCACTCTCCCGGAGATCAAGGCGCGTCAGTCGAGCTCCACTCCTGAGATAAGGCCTCGTCAACGGCCAGTCGAGCTCGCCTTCGAGGTTAGTTATACGGACTCAGCTATCTTTCCTCCATTACATTGTGTGTGCGGCCATCGATGATTACAATGCTAACGAGGAGTGGTGTTGCAGGCTGCTCTTCAGAGTGAGAGAGATAGAACACAGGCACTTCTGGCGGAGAGGGACCGACAGGCGGCGGAGAAGCAGCTAGAGTTGGAGGAGAGGATGGCAAGGATGTTGGAGGAGGAGAGGGCACGGAATGACATGCAGAACCGGGCCATGTACGAGCTCCTCGTGGTAAGTTTCTTCTGCATATTAGCCAAATCATTCACGTAATGTTTGTTTCATTACTAACTAGTATGACTGACTCGCCAAAACCAAATGTGTAGTCTGTGTGCGAGAAGGCCGGTCAGACCCCTCCGCCGATGCCAGAGATTGCGCCGGGGACCATGGTGAGTTTAATTTGAATGGTCATTAGTTACTAGTCTTAACATTTGAGTGTCATCATGCTAACGAGACATTGCAAATGATCTTTGGTGCAGCGTAACTCCAGACAAGCATCGTACGATCCTTCTCCAGGTGGTACCGGCACGAGCCACCCCGGTGCTTCACCTCCGTGATGACGGTAAGTTTTCTCTAGTGTTTTGCTTAACAAATGCATAATGACCTAGACGTAGCTTTATTTCCTCCAATATGCTTACCATAATGACCTAGACTTAGCTTATTTTCCTCCAAAATGACATAATAAGGTTACTTAGCTCCAAAATGATCCATTTTACCTAAGTTGGCTCTAAAATGATCTATACTTAGCTTTGTTTCCTCCAAAATGACCTAAGTTAGCTCTAATATGCTTAGTTACCTAGGTTTGCTCAATAATGACATACACTTAGCTTACTTATGTCAAAAATGGCATAATTAGCTTACTTAGGTTTGAAATGGCATAACAACCTTGGTAACCTCATAAATGTCATATACTTAGCTTATTTTCCTCCAAAATGAAATAACAAGCTTAATTAGCTCCAAAATGATCAATTTTACCTAAGTTAGCTCCAAAATGACCTAAGTTAGCTCTAATATGCTAAGTTACCTCTAATATGCTTTGTTACCTGGGTTAGCTCAATAAATACCTATACTTAGCTTACTTATGTCAAAAATGGCATAATATGCTTAGTTAACTCAAAAATGGCATAATTACCTAGGTTAGCTCCAAAATGATCCATTTTACCTAAGTTAGCTTCAAAATGATCCATTTTACCTAGGTTAGCTCCAAAATGATCCATTTTATCTAGGTTAGCTCCAAAATGATCCATTTTAGCTAAGTTAGCTCATAAATGATCTATTTTACCTAGGTTAGCTCATAAATGTCATTTTTACCTAAGTTAGCTCCAAAATGATCCATTTTAGCTAAGTTAGCTCATAAATGATCCATTTTACCTAAGTTAGCTCATAAATGTCTTTTTTACCTAAGTTAGCTCATAAATGTCATTTTTACCTAAGTTAGCTCATAAATGTCATATACTTCTTCTTCTTCTTCTTCATTTTCTTCTTCTTCTTCTTCTTCTTCTTCTAATCTTCTTCTTCTAACTTTCTTATTTCCCATTTTGCAGATTTCATTCACTTCACGGAAGCTTGCATTGATGGAGTGCTTGTTATCCCTTTCTGTGTTTCTTTTGTATCGATGAACTATGCATGTATGGTTGGATGAAACTATTGTAATATGTATGGTTGGATGCCTGTATGTGGAACTTTCTATGTATGGTTGGATGGAACTATGCATGATGATGAAATTATATGTGTTGGATGTCTCATATGTTTGCTGTGAAATTTCCCTGTGAAAAATATATATATATCATCTATTTGCTGTGAAAATGCTTGGATATAAGAAAAAACAGGAAAAAAAAGAGGCAATGCAGCCTCTTTGCCGTCTGTCACCGACGGCAAAGGGCTATTTGCCGTCTGCCATAGACGGCAAAGTGGCCACGTGGCAGTAACCTGTGCAACCTGGGAGCTAACCCATTTGGTCACTTTACCGTCTGTGGCAGACGGCAAAGAGCAGGGTGGTTTGCCGTCTGTGGCAGACGGCAAAGAGCGGGGTGCTTTGCCGTCTGTGGTAGACGGCAAAGAGCGAGGAGGGCATGACGCTTCTGCTGACGTCAGATGGCAGACGGCAAAGGGGAGGGCATGTTTGCCGTCAGCTCGCAGATGGCAAAGCCTCCCGTTAGCCACCTAACGTGGCTAACATCCCCTATTTGCCGTCCACCTTCTTTGCCGTCCGCTGGCAGAAAACAGACGGCAAATAAGCTATTTACCGTAACTTACTTTGCCGGGCATGTTTGCCATCCGCGGCTGATGGCAAAGACCTTTGCCATTAGCTTTTTGGTCCTTTGCCGTCTGCCATGGCAGACGGCAAATAAGCTGATTCCTGTAGTGCGTAGACCGTAAGCGGAAGCGTTTGGTACCGCGGTTGATGTAGTCGAACTTATTCGCGCTCCAACCGATCAAGTACCAAACGTACAGCACCTCCGCGTTCAGCACACGTTCAGCGCGATGACGTCCTCGCCTTCTTGATCCAGCAAGACGGCGAGGTAGTGGATGAGTTCCGGTAGCACGACGGCGTGGTGACGGTGATGGTGAAGTTATCTCCGTAGGGCTTTGCCTAAGCACTACGAAAATATGACCAAGGGTGTAAACGGTGGAGGGGGGCGCCGCACACGGCTAAGCAATTGTCGTCGTTGTGCTAGGCGCCCCCCTCCCACATATATATAGATGGGGGGAGGAGGGAGCAGCCAGGAGGGCGCCCGAAGTAGGCCGAATCCTACTTGGGGTCCTCCCCAAGTGCCCCCCCCCTTTCCTTATTGGAGTGCGGGAGGAAGGAAGGAGGAGGTGCCCCCCCCTTCCTTTCTCTCCTGAGGAGGGAAAGGCAGGAGGGGCCACCCCTCCCCTTTCCTTCCCCTAGGGCTGGCCAGCCATGTAGAGGGGTACACCAGCCCCCTAGTGGGCAGTTGGTCTGTCAACTCCTATGGCCCATTGTAACATCCCTATGTAATGTCTACAGTGATTGCCTTTTTGATAATGCCAAGTCATTCTGTTCAACAGTGCTAGATCATCATTACTGTCATCCATTTCCATAATTCCAATTCAAATGAATTTATTCAAACTTAAAGTGAAAATGAAAGTTGTTCAAATCCAGGAACTAAAATGTCCCTACTGTTGCAAATAATGCCAATGCAAATATAAAATTGTAACCAATAATATTGGGATTAGCTAAGTGACTCTAACAACCTCAACCAGTGGCTAAAAGCAACATTTGATAACCTTTTAATTAATCTAAATTAAATATGAAATTGTATTTTGCCAAACTAATTTTTGGTGTTAGGATATAATGCACTGCAGTTTATGAGATAGGTCACACATTTTATAAAAGTCATTAAATACTCAAACAATTTGCAAGACTGAAAAGAAAATAGAAAAACAAAAGGGAAATAAAGTAAAAAGAAAAGGAAACCCCCGGGCCAACTGGGCCAAACGGCCCAGCCGGCCAGCCCAACCGAACAGGCCCACTCCCCCGTTCCCCTTGTCGTCGTCTTCCGCGCGCCCTATTGCGCCGACCGCGCCATGAACAGGGGCGCGTCCCCGTCGCACCCCCTCACCGACCCCGCCGGTGGGATAAGGCCGCCAGCGCCGTGGCTCCTCGGTTCCCTCTCCCACTCAACTCCCCCGCTCTCCCTCTTCCTCTCGCCCGCGCTCCCCTCCTCCAAGATCCAGCGCCCGCGCGGCCATCGCCATAAGTGCCGTCACCCGCACGCCCAACGAGCTCGTCGTCGCTTGAGGGCATGCCCACGAGCTCCGACGTGCTCCTCTGTGTCTTCCCCGACCCCGGCCTTGAGCTCGCCGCCCCTGAATCGCCCTCTTCGATGTCTTCTTCATCCTCAGACGCAGTTGACCTCGTCGTCGATTGCGGCTCCGGCAACCCCTCCCTGCGCTCACCTTGCTCGACTACAGGCGCTCGGTGAGCCCCTCTTTCTCTCCCCTCTCTCTTCGATGGCGATCCCCTCCCCTACGTAGCTCCCCCACGAGACCGAGCTCCGGCCGCCGCCATGGACGGCGAGCATCACGTTCCCGTGCTTCCCCGCTCGAACTAGTGCTGCTGTAGTGCTTCTGGTGCTCCCTAGATGCCGCCTAGGTGGTAAGATGAGTCGCTGGAGCCCCGCCTTGCCGTCCCCGTCGAGCACCCGAAGCGCCACCGCCCGCCGTCGTCGTAGCACTCAGCTCCGGCCACGCCTCCATACGAGACCGCCACGAGCGGATGCGGCTTCGTCTGCTCGTTCGAATGCGGTCGGCCCTGTGCCAAACGGTGGCCCGTGGCCGTTTTCCGGCGAGGCCCAAGGCACTCCGCTGCGAAAAGGGCTCGCCGGAGCTCACTCCGGTGCCGGTCCGACGTGGCCCCCCCATGGGTCGCTGACGATGGGCCCGGTGGGGCCCGGTCGACTGGGTTGACCAGTCAACCCTGCTGACTGGTCAACCGCTGTCACTGACCTGCAGGCCCCAGTGCCTAATTAACCCTAATTCAAATTTAAACTAATTGTAATCAGTATAAGACACTGACAGGTGGGTCCCGCTAGTTGATTAGGATTAGATTAATTAATTTAACTATGTTAATTAGTCCAGTCACTGACCAGTGGGACCCACTGGACCCACTGATCAGGTTTGACTGGTCAGCCTGTCTGTTGACTGCTGACATCAGCATTACATCAAGATGACGTCACCATGTACTGTTCTGGATAATGTTAAATTTAAATAATTAAATAAAATCCAAAAAATAATTAAATCTTCTAAAATGCATAGAAAATGAACCGTAACTCGGATGAAAATACTTCGTACATAAAAGTTGCTTAGAACGACGAGACGAATCCAAATACGCGGTCCGTTTGTCCGCCACACGTCCCTAGCATAGCGAACATGCAACCGTCCCCCGGATGTTTTCGAAAATGCCAAAATTCAGGAAAACATTCCCGGATGTTTTCCCTCTTCACCTATATCGTGTAGCACCGCGTCAGAACACCCCTAGCTCTGCGTATTGTCATGTCATGCTCTTGTTTGCTTTATATTTACTGTTTCTTCCCCCTCTTCTCTCTCGGTAGACCCCGCTACAGACGCAGTTCCCAAGACCGATGCAGCTCCGGTGATTGGCTACACTACTGACGACCTTGCCTTTGCCACCGAGCAACCAGGCAAGCCCCCCCCCCCTTTGATCATCCCGATATCGCCCATTCTATTTTGTCATGCTTGCATTAGATTTTGCTACTGTAATTGATTGCTCCTATTCTGATGCATAGCCTGCTTTTGTAACCTGCTTATTGTTACCTTACCTGCCTATTTCAAACTACTTAGTATAGGCTGGTTAGAGACCCACCAGTGACCCCCACTTGTCCCTACTGCCCCGCTGGATTATCAGAAGACCCGATCAACGGGATCGAAGACCAGGCCCAGGCACCGCACTTCACCCCCTTAGTTGTACGACACTACTGGGTTACTATCGAGTGCCGAGGGTGATACCAAGTCAGCACTTCTGATGTTAACCTTGTAGGTTAGTTCATTGATTGTGGTCCTTGAGGGTGATTCCTCCTTCACCACTCCCGTTAACGACACTGTCGTGCAACTCTTCAAGAGTGGACCTCGAGGGTGATTCCTCCTTCATTCACCTTGACGATAACATCAGGTGGAATTCCATTGTGGGTGATTCCTCAGGGTTCCCCTTGGTGTTAGACACACGGTTACTATGCTTACTTGGAATTTACAACTGATACTTGGAAAGGCGGGTCGACCCTGAGGGGTACCCGCGAATGATGGGATGTCGGGTTGACCTGGAGGTTACCCGTGAGACGAATACGAGGTGTGGCCGGGCATTCTTAGCCCTTGCCACAAGTCCTCGAGACGGGGCGACGGGGTCACATCGATCATGAGTCTCTGCTCGTTACCGCAAGCCCCTAATCCACTAACGATTTGGATATTTGATCCGAGCCAGCCTTTGGCCGGATAGCACTAACCATCACGTGGGAAGAGTTATGGGCACTCTGCATCGTAGCATCAGCCGAAAGCTCTGTCAGACGTCCAGTTTAGCCTGGCGGCCGGGAAGGGCCGGCACCATCCTGTAGTGGTGGAGCCTGGACCCACCCTGCTCGCAATGAGCCGGAGTGCACAGGGCGATGGCCCAAGACCCCTGAGTGCTTAGGAGGTGGACCAACGGGGACCTCTCTGCTGAGCTGTAGGTAGGGTTGCGGTGTATCATTTGACCGAGGCCGGGCATGACCCAGGAAAGTGTGTTCGGCCGGAGTTAAGTGAGCGTGGGTAAGTTGGTGCACCCCTGCAGGGAAGAAAACATCTATCAATAGCCTGTCCTACGGTAACGAACACTCGGAGTTGTATCCCGATCGATACAACTAGAACTGGATACCTGTGATGATAACTGGATTTGATGGCTCCGGGATCGCTTTCTCGCAGGGAGTCGAGGAAGGATCTCTGAGCGAGACTGTTACTTGATACAACCACTACTACATTATACTGTGTTGATCTACTCTCTTCTATTGTTGCAAGACCGCTGAAGATGCTAGTCTTCGATAGGAATAGGCTTTCCTCTCTATTCTAGCATTTCTGTAGCCCAGTCCACATATACAGCCTTCCTTTGATAATGTTGCATATGTAGTTTAGATCCTTGCTTGCTGAGTACTTTGGAGTACTCACGGTTTCTTTGCTTTCTTTTCTCCCCATATCAGTTTGTCGTGACCAGATGACGGAGCCCTGAGACAGCTGCCCCGCCGACGACTACTACTACCACCTCGAGGGTGGTTACTTCTACAAGCTGGCCGATGACCAGGAGTAGGATAGGAGGGTCCTAGGCAGGAGGCCTGCGCCTTTCGATCGTAGTGTTTTATTTTGCCCCGCCTTTCTAAAGGCCTTTCTGTGTTTTCTTTTATATCTGTACTCAGATATCTGATGCTACCGCCGACGCTTGTATGCCATCGAGCTATGTATTCGAGCCCTCGAGGCCCTGGCTTGTAATATAAAGCTTGTATGACTATATTTATGTTTTAGAGTTGTGTTGTGATATCTTCAAGTGAGTCCTTAGGCTTGATCATGTGCATTTGCGTGTATGATTAGTGCACGATTAAGCCGTGGGCGTCACAGGTTGGTATCAGAGCCGACTGCCTCTAGGAATCCCCTTTCTAACTCCTTGGCCGAAGTTGAGTCTAGTGGTCCAAAACTGTTTTACTAACTTGGCTATGTGGCTTACGGGCCCACGTCGCCAATTGAGTGGTATTAGGATCTTTTACTCCTCGATCTTTACTCTGGGACTCTGATCTCTCTTCTATTCGGGTTAAAATTTTACTAACTCCAACATCAGGTTCTCGTGATCACATCCAACCGGAGTTCTGAAATTGTTCCCCCTTGCTTCAAGATTGTGGGCCAGGTTCTGCTTACAGGATCTTTTTATCGAGGGCACCCTGTGTTGTCACTTGCAGATTCCTCGCTTCAACAGTTTTCTCCGACGTTGATGTAGCCTTTGCTATGTCTCGTTGTGTACTTCCTTACCGCGTGCCTACGCACCGCCTAGCTTGTCTAGCTACGTGTGTTTCCGTACTCCTACCGCCGTTTGTGTCCAAACTCCGTGCATCGTTCTGTATGTCTTTAAGGACTACTAATATGCACCAGATGCCTTCTTTTTCATTTCCCATGTTACATCATGAATAACTCCATACACATGCAATTTTTCTTGCTAAATTGCCCCTGTTGATTTGGTAGGATGGCTGACGATCCTCCACCTCGACCCTATATTGCCACCATGATGCAGCAGTTTATAACCAGACTAATGGCTCAATTCCCAACTCAGAATGCTCAGCAATAGTCTGCTCCAATAACTCTGCCAGAATTCGTGCGCCTCAACCCGTCTGTTTTCCACAACTCCACCAATCCTATGGATGCTGATGATTGGCTTCGTGACATCATGTTTGAGATGGAGTCAGCTAATGTTGCCCCTGACAGTTACGTCACCTTTGTGACATTCCATTTAAAGGGTCCAGCTGCTCAATGGTGGGAAAGCCACAAGAGTATGTTGCCTGCTGAATCTGTAACCACTTGGCAGGAATTTCAATCAGCCTTTCGTGCATGGTACATTCCTCCAGGTCTGATTGACCAGAAGAAGCAGGAGTTTCGCAAACTCACACAGGGCACAATGACTGTGGATGAATACTAGAGGAAATTTCTCGAATTATCCCGCTATGCTAAAGATCATCTCGACACTGACGCTCGCAAGCAGGAGAAATTCCGTGAAGGACTGCATTCCGATATACAACTCGCACTTCTTGTCCTTGATTGTGAGGACTTTGCGACGCTTGTCAGTCAAGCCTACCGAGTTGAAACTGGTCTGGCTAAATACCAGGAGTCACTCAAACGCACTCGTGATGCTGACTCATCCTCGGGTCAGCCTGTTCAGAAACGTCAAGTCTGGATCCCGCACAATGTTCATCACCGACCTGCTCCAACACCAAGGCCGTCTTATGTTGCACCTCGTCTGCCTCTGCCGCCGAGACAACTAACGACTCAATGTGGACATTTCAATGCTGTGGCTCCTCCCGATAATGATGGTTTATGCCGCATCTGTGGACAGCCAGGGCACCGTGCTTTCAACTGTCATCAGGGTCAGCCGCAGAATTCATCACGGCGTCCTGTTGGCCATAAGAAGGGCTGTCGAAACCATCATACTAGTAGTTGTAGTGCCAAGCCGACTACGGTGACAAGTGGTCAGGTCACACATGTCAAAATGGAAGAAGCTCGAGAGTCCCCTAAAATCGTGATGGGTACCCTTCCAGTTAACTCAGTGGCAGCTTCTGTTCTTTTTGATTCAGGTGCGTCACATTCCTTTGTGTCCCAGCAATTTGCACAATTGCATGGGTTAGCTATGAGCTCATTACCCACTCCATTGGAGATTAGCACTCCCCATTCCAGGTGGCAAACCAAGATGGTAAGTCACAACAATCAGATCAAAATTGAAGGGTTGATGTTCTCTGCTTCCCTTATTGCTCTTGGACCTTTCGACATAGACATCATTCTTGGCATGGATTGTTTGACAGCGCATAAAGCTTTGATTGACTGTGCCACTAAGACAGTCCAGCTCACTCACCCTTCTGGCCAGACAGTCAAGTACTCAGTTCGAATAGTTCAGAATGCCGAGAATCAGATATATGTTCTGAATGCATTGAATGCTTCACCACTTGAAGGCATCGAGAACGTTCCAGTTGTTCGTGAATTTCAAGATGTCTTTCTGGAAGAACTTCCAGGAATACCCCCTGCTAGAGCTGTCGAGTTCGTCATAGACTTGAAGTCGGGCACTACCCCTATTGCGAAGCATCCTTATAAGATGCCCCAGCACCACCTTCTCGAGCTTAAGGAAGAAATCGATAAGTCACTTAAGAAGGGTTTCATCCGCCCCAGTTCCTCTGCTTGGGGAGCACCTTCCCTCTTTGTCAAGAAGAAGGATGGTACGAATCGGTTGGTTCAAGATTGCCGACCTATCAACCAAGCAACAATTCAGAACAAGTATCTGCTTCCCAGAATCAATGATCTGTATGATCAACTTGCTGGTTCCTCAGTATTCTCTAAGCTTGATTTGAGATTGGGATACCACCAGATCCGAGTTCTTGAAGAGGATATTTCGAAGACAGCCTTCGTTACTCGCTATGGTTTTTATGAGTACACTGTCATGTCTTTCGGCTTGACTAATGCTCCAGCTACCTTCTCCCGGTTAATGAATTACATCTTCATGGATTATCTCGACAAATTCGTCGTGGTATATCTGGATGATATTCTGGTTTATTCGAAGAATGAAGAAGAACATGCCGAACATCTTCGGCTTGTACTGGAAAGGCTGCGTGAACATCAACTGTATGCCAAGTATTCCAAATGCGAGTTCTGGCTATCTGAAGTGACATATCTCGGTCATGTGATTTCGAAAGATGGCATTGCCATTAACCCAATACGAGTTCAGGCTATTCTTGAATGGACTCCGCCAAAGAATGTCAAGCAAGTCAGAAGTTTTCTCGGCCTTGCAAGCTATTGCCGTCGCTTTGTCGAGAACTTTTCTAAGATTGCTAAGCCTTTGACTGATTTGCTTCACAAGGGCGTTAAGTTTGAGTGGACAGACAAATGTCAAGAAAGTTTTCAAACACTCAAAGATAAGCTGACTTCTGCCCCAGTACTTGCTCCTCCAAATTCTCGCAAAGATTTTGTGATCTATTGTGACGCATCCCGTGAAGGATTAGGCTGTGTCCTAATGCAAGAGCGTAAAGTGATTGCCTATGGCTCTCGTCAGTTGCACCCGCATGAAGAGAATTATCCGGTACATGATCTAGAACTAGCTGCTGTCATCTATGCACTGCAGTTGTGGCGACATTACCTCCTCGGTAATCGTTGCGAGATCTACACGGATCATAAAAGTCTGAAGTACTTGTTCACTCAGCCATCTCTAAACCTCCGTCAGCAAAGATGGATGGAGACCATTGCGGACTATGATTTGGGTATTTCTTATACCCATGGCAAGGCTAATGTAATGGCTGATGTGTTGAGCAGTAAATCCTATTGCTGTGAACTTGAAGTCCAGCTAGAGCAACCACTTCTGTATGAAGAGCTTCAAAAGCTAAATATCGAGATAGTTCCTCAAGGATACCTAAAAACCTTGGTTGTTGAACCAGACCTTGAGAAGGCTGTTAAGATTGCGCAAGCTAAAGATGCTGAAGTTGATCTGATGAAGAAAGATCTTCACCTGGAAAAGTACAGGGATTTCTCGCTGTTTGAAGATGGAACCTTGTACTTCAGAGACCGCATTGTGGTACCTCGCTTCGAGCTTATGACTGACAAGGTCATGAAGGAGGCACATGACACACCGCTGTCTATTCATCCGGGTAGCACCAAGATGTATCGTGATCTCCGTCAAAGGTACTGGTGGTCTAGAATGAAGCAGGACATTGCTCGTTATGTTGCTGAATGTGATGTGTGTCGTCGCGTTAAATAAGAACATCAGAAGCCTGCTAGAATTCTACAACCATTACCTATTCCTTTATGGAAATGGGATAAGGTTCAGATGGATTTCATTACTGGCCTTCCCAAGTCACAGAAGGGTCACGATGCTATTCTTGTCGTCGTCGATCAACTTTCTAAGGTTGCACACTTTCTGCCTGTCAAAGAGACGACCACTGCTAGTCAGTTAGCAGAATTATATATCTCCAGAATTGTATCACTCCACGGTATTCCGAAGGAGATCAGTTCGGACCGTGGCGGACTTTTCACCTCAAAGTTCTGGGAAAGTTTCCAAGAAGCTATGGGAACTCATATCACCTGGAGTTCAGCATATCACCCCCAGTCCCAAGGCCAAGTTGAGCGAGTCAATCAAGTGGTTGAAGACATGCTGCGAGCTTGTGTTATTTCTTTCGGCAAGAAGTGGGAAGAATCGCTCCCGTATGCCGAGTTCTCATATAACAACAGCTATCAAGCTAGCTTGAAAATGGCCCCCTTCGAAGTACTCTATGGACGTAAGTGTCGAACCCCTCTAAATTGGTCAGAAACTAGGGAACGACCGCTCGTGGGTCCAGATATTATCCAACACACCGAAGAGCAAGTCCGTATTGTCCGAGAAAATCTCAAGGCGGCTCAGGACCGCCAGAAGAGCAATTATGATCACAAACGATGGGGTTTGACTTATCAACCTGGTGATCAAGCTTATCTACGTGTCACTCCTATGAAGGGCACTCACCGTTTCGGAATCAAGGGCAAGCTAGCTCCACGCTACATCAGCCCCTTTTGCATTGTGGCTAGACGTGGACAGGTGGCATATAAATTGTAGTTGCCACCGCAATTCTCTCATATCCACGACGTCTTCCATGTGTCGCAACTTCGTAAATGCTTCAAGGAATCTCCGCACCGCGCAGTGGATCATGAGATGCTCGAATTGCAAGATGATCTTTCTTATAAGGAGCATCCGATCCGTATTCTCAATGAAGCTGAACGTCGGACCCATCAGAAGGTTACCAAGTTCCTGAAAGTGCAGTGGTCAAATCATACTGAAGATGAAGCCACTTGGGAACGCGAGGATTATCTTCGCAAGGAATACCCTGACCTCTTTCCTTCTACCTTCTGAATTCTCGGGACAAAAATTTCTTTTAGTGGAGGAGAATTGTAACATCCCTATGTAATGTCTACAGTGAATGCCTTTTTGATAATGCCAAGTCATTCTGTTCAATAGTGCTAGATCATCATTATTGTCATCCATTTCCATAATTCCAGTTCACATGAATTTATTCAAACTTAAAGTGAAAATGAAAGTTGTTCAAATCCAGGAACTAAAATGTCCCTACTGTTGCAAATAATCCCAATGCAAATATAAAATTGTAACCAATAATATTGGGATTAGCTAAGTGACTCCAACAACCTCAACCAGTGGCTAAAAGCAACATTTGATAACCTTTTAATTAATCTAAATTAAATATGAAATTGTATTTTGCCAAACTAATTTTTGGTGTTAGGATATAATGCACTGCAGTTTATGAGATAGGTCACACATTTTACAAAAGTCATTAAATACTCAAACAATTTGCAAGACTGAAAAGAAAACAGAAAAACAAAAGGGAAATAAAGTAAAAAGAAAAGGAAACCCCCTGGCCAACTGGGCCAAACGGCCCAGCCGGCCAGCCCAACCGAGCAGGCCCACTCCCCTGTTCCCCTTGTCGTCTTCTTCCGCGCGCCCTGTTCCGCCGACCGCGCCATGAACAGGGGCGCGTCCCCGTCGCACCCCCTTGCCGACCCCGCCGGTGGGATAAGGCCGCCAGCGCCGCGGCTCCTCGGTTCCCTCTCCCACTCAAATCCCCCGCTCTCCCTCTTCCTCTCGCCCGCGCTCCCCTCCTCCAATATCCAGCGCCCGCGCGGCCGTCGCCATAAGTGCCGTCACCCGCGCGCCTAACGAGCTCGTCGTCGCCTGAGGGCATGCCCACGAGCTCCGACGTGCTCCTCTGTGTCTTCCCCGACCCCGGCCTCGAGCTCGCCGCCCCTGCATCGCCCTCTTTGACGTCTTCTTCATCCTCGGACGCCGTCGACCTCGTCGTCGATTGCGGCTCCGGCAACCCCTCCCTGCGCCCACCTTGCTCGACTACAGGCGCTCGGTGAGCCCCTCTTTCTCTCCCCTCTCTCTTCGATGGTGATCCCCTCCCCTACGTAGCTCCCCCATGAGACCGAGCTCCGGCCGCCGCCATGGACGGCGAGCATCACGCTCCCGTGCTTCCCCGCTCGAACTAGTGCCGTTGTAGTGCTTCTGGAGCTCCCTAGATGCCGCCTAGGTGGTTAGATGAGTCGTTGGAGCCCCGCCTTGCCGTCCCCGTGGAGCACCCGAAGCGCCGCCGCCCGTCGTCATCGTAGCACTCAGCTCCGGCCATGCCTCCATACGAGACCGCCACGGGCGGATGCGGCTTCGTCCGCTCGTTCGAATGCGGCCGGCTCTGTGCCAAATGGTGGCCCGTGGCCGTTTTTCGGCGAGGCCCAAGGCACTCCGCCGCGAAAAGGGCTCGCCGGAGCTCACTTTGGTGCCGGTCCGACGTGGCGCCGACGTGGCCCCCCCTATGGGTCACTGACGATGGGCCCGGTGGTGCCCGGCTGACTGGGTTGACCAGTCAACCCTGCTGACTGGTCAACCGTTGTCACTATCCTGCGGGCCCCAGTGCCTAATTAACCCTAATTCAAATTTAAACTAATTGTAATTAGTATAAGACACTGACAGGTGGGTCCCCCTAGTTGATTAGGATTAGATTAATTAATTTAACTCTGTTAATTAGTCCAGTCACTGACCAGTGGGACCCACTGGTCAGGTTTGACTGGTCAGCCTGTCTGTTGACTGCTGACGTCAGCATTACATCAAGATGACGTCACCTGGTACTGTTCTGGATAATGTTAAATTTAAATAATTAAATAATATCCAAAAAATAATTAAATCTTCTAAAATGCATAGAAAATGAACCGTAACTCGGATGAAAATACTTTGTTCATGAAAGTTGCTCAGAACGACGAGACGAATCCAACAACGCGGTCCGTTCGTCCGCCACACGTCCCTAGCATAGCGAACATGCAACCGTCCCCCTTCATTTCATCTGTCCGAAAATGCCAAACTTCGGGAAAACATTCCCGGATGTTTTCCCTCTTCACCTATATCGTGTAGCACCGCGTCAGAACACCCCTAGCTCTGCGTATTGTCATGTCATGCTCTTGTTTGCTTTATATTTACTGTTTCTTCCCCCTCTTCTCGCTCGGTAGACCCCGCTACAGACGTAGTTCCCGAGACCGACGCAGCTCCGGTGATTGGCTACACTACTGACGACCTTGCCTTTGCCACCGAGCAACCAGGCAAGCCCCCCCCCCCCCCTGTTGATCATCCCGATATCGCCCATTCTATTTTCTCATGCTTGCATTAGATTTTGCTACTGTAATTGATTGCTCCTATTCTGATGCATAGCCTGCTTTTGTAACCTGCTTATTGTTACCTTACCTGCCTATTTCAAACTACTTAGTATAGGCTGGTTAGAGACCCACCAGTGACCCCCACTTGTCCCTACTGCCCCGCTGGATTATCAGAAGACCCGATCAACGGGATCGAAGACCAGGCCCCGGCACCGCACTTCACCCCCTTAGTTGTACGACACTACAGGGTTACTATCGAGTGCCGAGGGTGATACCAAGTCAGCACTTCTGATGTTAACCTTGTAGGTTAGTTCATTGATTGTGGTCCTTGAGGGTGATTCCTCCTTCACCACTCCCGTTAACGACACTGTCGTGCAACTCTTCAAGAGTGGATCTCGAGGGTGATTCCTCCTTCGTTCACCTTGACGATAACATCAGGTGGAATTCCATCGAGGGTGATTCCTCGGGGTTCCCCTTGGTGTTAGACACACGGTTACTATGCTTACTTGGAATTTACAACTGATACTTGGAAAGGCGGGTCGACCCTGAGGGGTACCCGCGAATGATGGGATGTCGGGTTGACCTGGAGGTTACCCGTGAGATGAATACGAGGCGTGGCCAGGCATTCTCAGCCCTTGGCACAAGTCCTCGAGAGGGGGTGACGGGGTCACATCAATCGTGAGTCTCTGCTTATTACCGCAAGCCCCTAATCCACTAACGATTTGGATATTTGATCCGAGCCGGCCTTTGGTCGGATAGCACTAACCATCACGTGGGAAGAGTTATGGGCACTCTGCATCGTAGCATCAGCCGAAAGCTCTGTCAGACGTCCAGTTCAGCCTGGCGGCCAGGAAGGGCCGGCACCATCCTGTAGTGGTGGAGCCTGGACCCGCCTTGCTCGCAACGAGCCAGAGTGCATAGGGCGATGGCCCAAGACCCCTAAGCGCTTAGGAGGTAGACCGACGGGGACCTCTCTACTGAGCTGTAGGTAGGGTTGCGGTGTATCGTTTGACCGAGGCCGGGCATGACCGAGGAAAGTGTGTCCGGCCAGAGTTAAGCGAGTGTGGTGGGTAAGTTGGTGCACCCCTGCAGGGAAGAAAACATCTATCGATAGCC
This sequence comes from Thinopyrum elongatum, assembly GCA_011799875.1. Lineage (NCBI taxonomy): Eukaryota > Viridiplantae > Streptophyta > Magnoliopsida > Poales > Poaceae > Thinopyrum > Thinopyrum elongatum. Next base: position 51,638,711 of record CM022299.1, on the reverse strand, counting down.
TGTCCTACGGTAACGGACACTCGGAGTTGTATCCCGATCGATACAACTAGAATTGGATACCTGTGATGATAACTGGATTTGATGGCTCCGGGATTGCTTTCTCACAGGGAGTCGAGGAAGGATCTCTGAGCGAGACTATTACTTGATACAACCACTACTACATTATACTGTGCAGATCTACTCTCTTCTATTGCTGCAAGAACGCTGAAGATGCTAGTCTTCGATAGGACTAGGCTTTCCTCTCTATTCTGGCATTTCTGCAGCCCAGTCCACATATACAGCCTTCCTTTGATAATGTTGCATATGTAGTTTAGATCCTTGCTTGTTGAGTACTTCGGAGTACTCACGGTTGCTTTGCTTTCTTTTCTCCCCATATCAGTTTGTCGTGACCAGATGATGGAGCCCTGAGACAGCAGCCCCGCCGACGACTACTACTACCACCTCGAGGGTGGTTACTTCTACAAGCTGGCCGACGACCAGGAGTAGGATAGGGGGGTCCCAGGCAGGAGGCCTGCGCCTTTCGATCGTAGTGTTTTATTTTGCCCCGCCTTTCTAAAGGCCTTTCTGTGTTTTCTTTTATATCTGTACTCAGATATCTGATGCTACCGCTGACGCTTGTATGCCATCGAGCTATGTATTTGAGCCCTCGAGGCCCTGGCTTGTAATATAAAGCTTGTATGACTATATTTATGTTTTAGAGTTGTGTTGTGATATCTTCAAGTGAGTCCTTAGGCTTGATCGTGTGCATTTGCGTATATGATTAGTGCATGATTAAGCCGTGGGCGTCACACCCATAAGGCCCATAAACTTGCCGAGGGTGTCCGGAACCCCTTCCGATGACCCGATGACTACCCGGTGCACTCCGAAACTATTTCGGTGTCCGAATACCATCGTCCTATATATCAATCTTTATCTCTCGACCATTTCGAGACTCCTCGTCATGTCCGTGATCTCATCCGGGACTCCGAACAACATTCGGTCACCAAATCATATAACTCATATAACACTTATCATCAACGAACGTTAAGCGTGCGGACCCTACGGGTTCGAGAACTATGTAGACATGACCGAGACACCTCTCCGGTCAATAACCAATAGCAGAACCTGGATGCCCATATTGGCTCCTAAATATTCTACGAAGATCTTTATCGGTCGAACCGTTATGACAACATATGTAATTCCCTTTGTCCATCGGTATGTTACTTGCCTGAGATTCGATCGTCGGTATCTCTATACCTAGTTCAATCTCGTTACCGGCAAGTCTCTTTACTCGTTCCGTAATACATTGATGCGGCTTGAACTACGTCGGTATTTCCACAAAGAGGAAGGGAAGATGCAGCACAGCTACGGTAGGTATTTCCCTCAGTGATGAGACCAAGGTTATCGAACCAGTAGGAGAACCACGCAACACTACGTGAACGGCACATGCACACAAAGAACAAATACTTGCAACCCGACGTAAAAGAGGGGTTGTCAATCCCTCCCGGATAAAGAGATAGATAAATTTGTAGTAGATAAGATAAATAGATCTCGCGGGAATGCGAGATAAAATAAATAACAATAAATTGCAGCAAGATATTTTTGGGTTTTTGGATTAATAGATCTGAAAATAAAAGATGCAAATAAATAAAAAGGCAAATAGCAATATATATCTGAAAGTATATGATGGAAAAATAGACCCGGGGGCCGTAGATTTCACTAGTGGCTTCTCTCGAGAAAAATAGCATACGGTGGGTAAACAAATTACTGTTGGGTAATTGATAGTACTTCAAATAATTATGATGATATCCATGCAATGATCATTATATAGGCATCACGTCCAAGATTAGTAGACCGACTCCTGCCTGCATCTACTACTATTACTACACACATCGACCGCTATCCAACATGCATCTAGTGCATTAAGTTCATGGAGAAACGGAGTAATGCAATAAGAACGATGACATGATGTAGACAAGATCTATTCATGTAGAAATAGACCCCATCTTGTTATCCTTAATAGCAATGATACATATGTGTCATTTCCCCTTCTGTCACTGGGATTGAGCACCGTAAGATCGAACCCATCACAAAGCACCTCTTCCCATGGCAAGAAAAATCGATCTAGCCAGCCTAACTAAACCAAAGATTCGAAAAAGAAATATGAGGCTATAAGTAATCATGCATATAAGAGATCAAAACACTCAAATAACTTTCATGGATAAAAACATAGATCTGATCATAAACTCAAAGTTCATCGAATCCCAACAAACACACCGCAAAAAGAGTTACATCGAATAGATCTCCAAGAGACCATTGTATTGAGAATCAAAAGAGAGAGAGGAAGCCATCTAGCTACTAACTACGGACCCGTAGGTCTACAATGAACTACTCACGCATCATCGGAGAGGCACCAATGAGGATGATGAACCCCTCCGTGATGGTGTCTAGATTGGATCTGTGGTTTCTGGAACTTGCGGCGGCTGGAATTGTATTTTGTCGACTCCCCTAGGGTTTCTGGAATATTGGGGTATTTATAGAGCAAAGAGGCGGTGCGGGAGGACACCGAGGTGGGCACAACCCACCAGGGCATGCCTGGGCCCCCAGGCGCGCCCAGGTGGGTTGTGCCCCCCTCGGGGCACCTCTCTGGTACTTCCTTGGCCCAACTTGTGTCTTCTGGTCCAGAAAAAATCACCAAAAAGTTTCGCTGTGTTTGGACTCCGTTTGGTATTGATTTTCTGCGAAGTAAAAAACAAGCAAAAAATAGCAACTGGCACTGGGCACTATGTCAATAGGTTAGTCCCAAAAATTGATATAAAGTTGCTATAAAATGATTGTAAAACATCCAAGATTGATAATATAACAGCATGGAACAATAAAAAATTATAGATACATTGGAGACGTTTCAGCATCTCCAAGCTTAATTCCTACTCGTCCTCGAGTAGGTAAATGATAAAAACAGAATTTTTGAGGTGGAATGCTGCCTAACATGTTCATCACATAATCTTTTCTTTGTAGCATGGACATTTGGACTTTTATATGATTCAAAGCAATAGTCTAGTTTTGACATGAAGATTTCAATACTCAAGCATATCAACAAGCAACCATGTCTTTCAAAATATCAACACTAAAGCAAGTTATCCCTAGCCCATTATGCTCAATCATTGATCCATTCATGAAACACACTCGCATATTAGCTGCACCCAATGCTCAAGTACGATCATAGTGCCCCTTAGTTGGTGCTTTATAAGAGAAAATGGAGACTCAAAAATAAAAATTGCATAAAGTAAATAGAAAGGCCCTTCGCAGAGGGAAGTTGGGATTTGTAGAGGTGCCAGAGCTCAAAGCGAAAAAGATAGAGATAAAAACATTTTGGGTGGCATGCTTTTCCTGTTAACGAAAACAATCGAGTAGTTTCCAATACTTTCCATGCTAGATATATCATAGGCAGTTCCCAAACAGAAAATAAAGTTTATTCCTTTTTCCACCATACTTTCACATTCCACGGCTAACCGAATCCACGGGTGCCGTCCATACCAATACTTTCCAATGAATTTATTATTTGACAACATAAAGTAAATTCATTTTTCATTTCGGGACTGGGCATCCCTAATACCTTTGTCGTACTCTCGTGCAATGACAAGTGAATAAACACTCATCTTGAGAATAACACATCTAGCATGGAAAAATATCAGCCACCCCCTACCGTTCATAAGCGGTACGAGCACACAAAAGAGAAATTTATTTTGAAAATTAGAGATGGCACATACAATTTTGCTTAGAACGGCACGGAAATACCGCATATAGGTAGGTATAGTGGACTCATATGGCAAAACTGGTTTAAGGATTTTGGTGTTGGGAAACATAGTAATTTCAAAAATTCCTACGCACACACAGGATCATGGTGATGCATAGCAACGAGAGGGGAGAGTGTGTCCACGTACCCTCGTAGACCGAAAGCGGAAGCGTTATGACAACGCGGTTGATGTAGTCGTACGTCTTCACGATCCGACCGATCCAAGTACCGAATGCACGGCACCTCCGAGTTCAGCACACGTTCAGCTCGATGACGTCCCACGAACTCCGATCCAGCAGAGCTTCAAGGGAGAGTTCCGTCAGCACGACGGCGTGATGATGGTGATGATGATGCTACCGACGCAGGGCTACGCCTAAGCACCGCTACGATATGACCGAGGTGGATTATGGTGGAGGGGGGCACCGCACACGGCTAAGAGAGATCAATGATCAACTTGTGTGTCTATGGGGTGCCCCCTGGCCACGTATATAAAGGAGTGGAGGAGGCGAGGGGCCGGCCCTCTCTATGGCGCACCCTGGGGAGTCCTACTCCCACCGGGAGTAGGATTCCCTCCCTTCCATGTAGTAGGAGTAGGAGAGAAGGAAAGGAAAAAGAGAAGAGAAGGAAGGAGGGGGCGCCGCCCCTCCCCCTAGTCCAATTTGGACTAAGCCTTGGGGGGGCGCGCAGCCTCCCCTCTCTCTTTCCCCTAAAGCCCAATAAGGCCCATATACTCCCCGGCGAATTTCCGTAACTCTCCGGTACTCCGAAAAATACCCGAATCACTCGGAACCTTTCCGAAGTCCGAATATAGTCGTCCAATATATCGATCTTTACATCTCGACCATTTCGAGACTCCTCGTCATGTCTCCGATCTCATCCGGGACTCCGAACTACCTTCGGTACATCAAAACAGATAAACTCATAATACCGATCGTCACCGAACGTTAAGCGTGCGGACCCTACGGGTTCGAGAACTATGTAGACATGACCGAGACACGTCTCCGGTCAATAACCAATAGCGGAACCTAGATGCTCATATTGGCTCCCACATATTCTACGAAGATCTTTATCGGTCAAACCGCATAACAACATACGTTGTTCCCTTTGTCATCGGTATGTTACTTGCCCGAGATTCGATCGTCGGTATCTCAATACCTAGTTCAATCTCGTTACCGGCAAGTCTCTTTACTCGTTCCGTAATACATCATCCCGCAACTAACTTATTAGTTACAATGCTTGCAAGGCTTATAGTGATGTGCATTACCGAGTGGGCTCAGAGATACCTGTCCGACAATCGGAGTGACAAATCCTAATCTCGAAATATGCCAACTCAACAAGTACCTTCGGAGACACCTGTAGAGCACCTTTATAATCACCCAGTTACGTTGTGACGTTTGGTAGCACACAAAGTGTTCCTCCGGTAAACGGGAGTTGCATAATCTCATAGTCATAGGAACATGTATAAGTCATGAAGAAAGCAATAGCAACATACTAAACGATCAAGTGCTAAGCTAACGGAATGGGTCAAGTCAATCACATCATTCTCCTAATGATGTGATCCCGTTAATCAAATGACAACTCATGTCTATGGTTAGGAAACATAACCATCTTTGATTAACGAGCTAGTCAAGTAGAGGCATACTAGTGACACTCTATTTTGTCTATGTATTCACGCATGTATCAAGTTTCCGGTTAATACAATTCTAGCATGAATAATAAACATTTATCATGACATAAGGAAATAAAATAATAACTTTATTATTGCCTCTAGGGCATATTTCCTTCATTTGGATGCACAAGTAGTGATCATACTTAGTGCAAATGAAGGCTAGCAAAAGATTGAGAAGCATCCAACCAAGAAACGAAAAATCTCATAAGCGAGCATTAAGCATAACTAACACCGAATAATGCACCACAAGTAGGATATAATTTCATTGTATAACTATTGACTTTCATGCTTGCATAGGGAATCACAAACCTTAACACCAATATTCTTACTAAATCATAATTACTCACCAACATGACTGACATATTATGTCATCATATCGCAAAACTATTACAAGGTATCAAGTTTATTTTGTCCAATGATCTTCATGAAAGTTTTTATTATATCCCTCTTGAATATCTATCATTTTGGGACTAGTTTAATGTGTTGCTTCTGATAACTCAAACAAATCTAAGTGAAGAACATGAGCTTAAAAATTTTCTTCTCCCAAAATAATATAAGTGAAGCATGAGAGAATTTCTTCAAAAATATTAAAGCACACCGTGCTCAAAAAGATATAAGTGAAGCACTTGAGCAATTCCATAGCTCATAAAGATTTAAGTGAAGCATAGAGAGCAATTCTAAACAATCATAGCATAATTTTGGCTCTCTCAAATAGGTGTGTCCAGCAAGGATACTTGACTAAGAATAAAAAGTAAAACAAGCAAAGACTCAAATCATACAAGACGCTCCAAGCAAAACTCATGATATGTGACGAATAAAAATATAGCTCCAAGTAAAATACCGATGGTCGTTAGAAGAATGAGGGGATGCCACTCGGGCATCCCCAAGATTACTTGCTTGCTTCTCTTTTAGATAATAGCTTGGGATGCCATGGGCATCCCCAAGCTTAGGCTCTTCTTACTCCTTATTCCTTCATCCATTGTGATCTCACCCAAAACATGAAAACTTCAATCACACAAAACTCAACAAAACCTTCGTGAGATCCGTTAGTATATGAAAACTAATCTTTAATTTAAGTATTGTAGAAAACCCATTCAAATTTTGTTATTGCATTATATCTACTGTATTCTAACTTTACCATGGCTTATAACCTCCAATACAAACCATAGATTCATCAAAATAAGCACACAATTCAAAGCAAACAGAATCTGTCAAAAACAGAACAGTCTGTAAAGATGCGAATTGTTCTCATACTTCTTTAATCCAAAAATTCTGAAAATTTGGACAACATAGCTAATTTGTATATCAATCTTGTGTAAAAAATTCAGAATTTTTAGTCCCTTCTGTGAATTTTTAAAATTATTTTACTGGACGCAAAAGTTTTTGTTTTTCAACAAGATCAAATCAACTATCACCCAACATGATCCCAAAGGCTTTGCTTGGCACTAACACTAATTAAAACATAAAAAACACAATCATAACAGTAGCATAATTGTGCAAATACTCAAGAACAGAAAGAAAAAGACAAAAATAAATTTTATTCATTGGGTTGCCTCCCAACAAGCGCTATCGTTTTATGCCCCTAGCTAGGCATAATGCAAAGATCTAAGTGTTGTCATCCTTATTTTCATTTTCCTTAGAGGTGTTTTTGTCAAGAGGTTTTGCAAAAACAACATAAAACACCTTATCCATAGAGACTTTAGCACTATCAGGTTGCTTATCGTCATATCCCCTTTGATTTCCGGCAACAATCCAAGAATAGTGTTGATTAACATCATTGAAAACTTGTTGGAATATATCTAAAACGGGGACGTCCTTTTTAAGGTTCTCATCAAAGATTTGATTATCCCCAAGCAAATGTCTTAGCACATAATCACTATTGTAAAGGATTTCATCTATCATCGGTTTTTCACGATTCATACCAGAGATCAAAAATTTCCCTAACTTCCCGTACTATGTGATCAAATTCATTCATAAGAACAAGGGTGGCCAACTTTTTAGCTTTGGGATTCTTTATAATGGGTAACTCAAAAAACAATCTTTGCAAGGTAGGATGGGTATGGATAAATTTATTTTCAAGTTTCAGAACTAGAGCTGATATAGCTTCCGCATAAGATTTAGTTCTTTTAAGTATAGGAACATCGTCAAGACTTAAATTTCCAACACAATTGAAAAATTCTTGGATACGTTCTTTTCCTATAACATTCCCTTGCCCCAAAACAAAAGTTTTAGCATCCAGATTGCCAGATCGTCCAATTTTAGGAGTTAGGCCATCATCTGTTTCTGCCATACCAAAGTCACTCATGATGACAAGTTCAAGCAATTAAGAGATCTGACAAGAAAACGGCGAACGAAAAAGAGGGCGAATAAAACGGCAAATTTTTGTGAAGTGGGGGAGATGAAAACGAGAGGCAAATGGCAAATAATGTAAATTGCAAGGAGATGAGATTTGTGATTAGGAACCTGGTAGATGTTGATGATGTCTCCCCGGCAACGGCGCCGGAAATTCCTTTTGATGCGGCTTGAACTACGTCGGTATTTTCCCAAAGAGGAAGGGGTGATACAGCACAGCTACGGTAGGTATTTCCCTCAGTGATGAGACCAAGGTTATCGAACCAGTAGGAGAACCACGCAACACTACGTGAACGGCACCTGAACACAAAGAACAAATACTTGCAACCCGACGTAAAAGAGGGGTTGTCAATCCCTCCCGGGTAAAGAGATAGATAAATTTGTAGTAGATCGGATAAATAGATCTCGCGGGAACGCGAGATAAAATAAATAACAATAAATTGCAGCAAGATATTTTTGGGTTTTTGGATTAATAGATCTGAAAATAAAAGACGCAAATAAATAAAAAGGCAAATAGAAATATAGATCCGAAAGTGTATGATGGAAAAATAGACCCGGGGGCCGTAGATTTCACTAGTGGCTTCTCTCGAGAAAAATAGCATACGGTGGGTAAACAAATTACTGTTGGGTAATTGGTAGAACTTAAAATAATTATGACGATATCCAGGCAATGATCATTATATAGGCATCACGTCGAAGATTAGTAGACTGACTCCTGTCTGCATCTACTACTATTACTCCACACATCGACCGCTATACAACATGCATCTAATGTATTAAGTTCATGGAGAAATGGAGTAATGCAATAAGAACGATGACATGATGTAGACAAGATCTATTCATGTAGGAATAGACCCCATCTTGTTATCCTTAATAGCAACGATACATACGTGTCATTTCCCCTTCTGTCACTGGGATTGAGCACCGTAAGATCGAACCCATCACAAAGCACCTCTTCCCATGGCAAGAAAAATCGATCTAGTCAGCCTAACTAAACCAAACATTTGAAGAAGAAATACGAGGCTATAAGTAATCATGCATATAAGAGATCAAAAGACTCAAATAACTTTCATGGATAAAAACATAGATCTGATCATAAACTCAAAGTTCATCGGATCCCAACAAACACACCGCAAAAAGAGTTACATCAAATAGATCTCCAAGAGACCATTGTATTGAGAATCAAAAGAGAGAGAGGAAGCCATCTAGCTACTAACTACGGACCCGTAGGTCTACAATGAACTACTCACGCATCATCGGAGAGGCACCAATGAGGATGATGAACCCCTCCGTGATGGTGTCTAGATTGGATCTGTGGTTTCTGGAACTTGCGACGGCTGGAATTGTTTTTCATCGACTCCCTTAGGGTTTCTGGAATATTGGGGTATTTATAGAGAAAAGAAGCGGTGCGGGAGGCCACCGAGGTGGGCATTACCCACCAGGGCGCGCCTGGGCCCCAGGCGCGCCCAGGTGGGTTGTGCCCTCCTCGGGGCACCCCTCTGGTACTTCTTTGGCCCAACTTGTGTCTTCTGGTCCAGAAAAAATCATCAAAAAAAATTCGCTGCGTTTGGACTCCGTTTGTTATTGATTTTCTACAAAGTAAAAAACAAGCAAAAAACAGCAACTGGCACTAGGCACTATGTCAATAGGTTAGTCCCAAAAATTGATATAAAGTTGCTATAAAATTATTGTAAAGCATCCAAGATCTATAATATAATAGCATGGAACAATAAAAAATTATAGATATGTTGGAGACGTATCATACATCACCTCGTAACTAACTCCTTAGTCATTTGCTTGCAAGCTTATGATGTGTATTACCGAGAGGGCCCAGAGATACTTCTCCGATACTCGGAGTGACAAATCGTAATCTCGATCTATGCCAACTCAACAAACACCTTCGGAGATACCTGTAGAGCATCTTTATGATCACCCAGTTACGTTGTGATGTTTGATAGCACACAAGGCATTCCTCCGGTATTCGGGAGTTGCATAATCTCATAGTCGAAGGGATATGTATTTGACATGAAGAAAGCAATAGCAATAAACTGAACGATCATTATGCTAAGCTAACGGATGGGTCTTGTCCATCACATCATTCTCCTAATGATGTGATCCTGTTATCAAATGACAAAACATGTCTATGGTTAGGAAACCTTAACCATCTTTGATCAACGAGCTAGTCTAGTAGAGGCTTACTAGGGACACGGTATTTGTTTATGTATTCACACATGTATTTAAGTTTCCGATCAATACAATTCTAGCATGAATAATAAACCTTTATCATGATTAAGGAAATATAATAAGACCATTTTATTATTGCCTCTAGGGCATATTTCCATCAGACACATCATCGACGTCTCATCTCACACCGGCGATGCATAGGCCGGCGCGCTGGCGGCTTTGTTAAAATTATGCGTACTTAGGCTTTGTTTTTAATGCTGGTCTTTTGTTAGAGCAATGTTTAGGTCAACTAGCTCTGTTTAATTACTAAAATTGCTCGATTCAATAAGTGTGGTCTGTGTGCTGTACGCTCTTTTGTGTGCCCAAATTAGCAAGCGATGTTAAATTATACAATGACGTGGATGAGGACAGTACCCAAGGAAATTTTCACCAAAATTTGAATTATCAAACTCATCCCATGCGCGTAAAGCAAAAGAATCGTTCGCGATGCACACAATCGTTCAAAGTGAATGGTGTCCGGCGGCACCGCGCGCAAAGTTTCCCTCCACATTTCGAATTTTTTGGCCTACCGCCAAAATATCTACCCCCGCCCCCCTCTTGCCCACCCCCCTTTCTCCCCGACCATAAGTCATATTTCCCATGTTTCCTCCTTCCTTCCTTCCGAAGCTATAGCCGCTTCCTCGCTTGCTTACTCGCTCTCGTCGTCTCGCATCCTACCGCTGGGGTCGCCATGGTCTTCTTCAATGACCTCTCCTGCGGTTCCTCCTCCGACGACGACTCCTTCACCACCCGGGTATGCCTCTCTTCTCTCTCTTGGGTTGTGACTTGGAATGAAGGATTTTAACCCGGCGGTCGATTTGAGTCATTTCTTCCTCTTGTAGCTCCCTAGGACCATCAGTTGCAACGAATGGAGCGGGGTGGCTGAAGATCTGCCTGCTCGTTGTCACCATCAATCTCCATGCGTGAACTTAGTTGCGTTTGAATCTGTGGACAGTGGGAGGAAGTTTCTGGCATGTGCAGAGAAGGTTAGCCCCACTTTCTTTGTTACAAATCATTTGTTAGATGTGATTCAGACACTGTCACTGTGCTATGTTATTCTGGATGTTAAGACAGTGTCACAGTTTGTACCTAGTATCTAAAAATGTTGCCATCTCATCAACAGTGCCATTAGAAAATTATTTGGCACCGCTTTAGCAGTTTGTGCAGCCAACTTTGGTCCACACATCCGAGCAGTCAAGCAGTAAAATACTAAATCTTTATGGCACGAAGGAACTGGGCATCGGAGCAACTAGGTGCTCCTAAGTCCGGGTCCCTGATTTTTTTTCACTGCATCGTCTCGCCAGTGCAGGGCACCGGTGCCAAATGTAGCAACAACTGTCTTTACACCGGTTTTGGCATACATAGTGGACGGCCTTAGTGCTATTAGTTCTATGTTACTAAATTTGTGCATGTACACACCTACTAGTATCAATTTGATGTCATCCAAATGTAACACCCCTATGTAATTGCCACTGTGATTAGCTGAAGATAATGCCGAGTCATATCATTTGCAGTGCCTAAACATAGTGGTTAACCAAAGCAATTCAATTCAATTCTGAAAATCAACTCAAATTCATAAGTGAAATATGAAGTTGATCAAACACTGTTGGAAAAATGTTCATTAATTGGCAAATGATCCAGGAACATTTATAAAACCATCATCACTTAAATTGGAGTTAGATAAGTGACTCTAACATCCTAAAACAGCACCAAACAGCAATATTAAATCCATTTAAAATCATATCAATTTCAAATGAAACCCAATTTGGCTCAAACCAATTTTTGGTAAAGGCTAATATTACATATTAATATTTGGGTCAACTCTCACATTTTACAAAAGTGCTAAAGTGTGCTAACTATTTTGAAACAGAGAATAAATAAAAGAAAAGCAAAGCAGAAACGGGAAAAATGAAACGAGGCACTGTGCACTGGGCCTAAGTGCACAGTGCCCCGACAGCCGGCCCATCTGGCCCAAACTCCCTCTCTCCTTCGCGCTGTCGCCTTCCCCCGGCCGAGCGCGCGCTCGCCGCTCCGGCGCCGACACGGCGACACCCGCAGCTGGCTGAGGGGATAAGATCCACCTCTGCCCTCTCCGTCGTCGCCCTTATCCACTCCTTCATCGCCTCGCTCGCCCTCTCCTCTCCTTTTCCCCTCCAGATCCGCGTCGACCGAGCGCCGCCGTCGTCACGCTTCGCCACCGCCATGGCCACCAGCCTCCCCGCGTCGCCTGAGTGTGCCTGGGAGGAGCACCGTGGACGACCACGTCATCTGGTGCAACTAGCGGGAGCTGAGGAGCGCAGCATCGCCCCGAATGCGTCGTCTTCTTCCCCGGCCACCGGAGATCTCTCTCCCCGCCGGCGACGTCTCTGCTGCTCCAAATCTGTCACCGGGCCATCGTGCGCCTCCGCTGTGAGCTACTACTCCCTCCTCGTCTCTCTGTTGCTCCGCACGCATGCCCTAGCCGCTTCTCCACGTGAACCCGAGCCCGACGCCGCGGACCTCGTCGTCGACGAGGCTCCGATGACCATTTGGTCAGGGGCGCGAGTCCAATAACTTCGTCCGCACGCGTAGAGCATGACTAGCCCACTAGCTCGAGCTACGGCGCACTGCTTCGTCGATTCCTTCTCCGGCCAAACTCCGGCGCCCGCCGCGAAGCTCGCCGCCGACGTTACATGCCGTTTCCGGCCCCGCCACCGCCACCATTCGACGCGGATCGTTATGGCCGTTCGAACACGCCCGGCCCCGAGCCTTTTGGTGGTTTGTAGACGAATTCCGGCGACGCCCGAGTCCCTCCGCCGCGTTTTCGGGCTCGCCGGCGTTCAGCCGCCGGCAGCCGATGTGGCCAGAAGTGGGGCCCAGCCCTGGGGACCCCAGTAGACTGGGTTGACCCAGTCAACTGCGCTGACTGGGCAGCCTAGCCACTGACATGTGGGCCCTCGCGATTAATTAACTAATAAATGATTAATTAAATATAAAAAAATTAGTTATATTAATCATTCACTGACATGTGGGGCCCGCCCCCTAACTAACCCTGTTAATTAGATTAACTAAATGTTAGTCTCAGCAGAGGCTGACATGTGGGTCCCACTGGACCCACATGTCAGGTTTGACTGGTCAGCCGACCTGTTGACTTGCTGATGTTAGCATTACCTCATGCTGACGTCATAATTCTCTTTTCTGTTAAAATAAATAAATTCTAGAAAATCATTTAAACTTCGAAAATTAATAACTTTTAAACCGTAGCTCAGATCGAAAAAGTTAAAACATGAAAGTTGCTCAGAACGACAAGACGAGTTTGATCGTGCCGTCTGTTTTCCTGTCGGAACCTCCTACGTAGGAGAACTCATAACTTCGAACCCGTATCCGATAAATGAATAGTGACTAATCACCGGTAAATAAATCCCACGATAATCCTAAAATAACCAAAATGACTTAGATGCATATCTAGTCAACTCTGCACTGCATCATAGAATAGCACGCACCGTGTTGCATTTGATTGCATTCTATTTATTTGTTTCCTCCCCCTCTTCTCTCTCGGTAGACCCCGACGTCGACGTAGCTCCTGAGGCAGACGCCGCTCCGGAGTACGACTACGTCCCCGACGACCCTGCCCTTGCCGTCGAGCAGACAGGCAAGCACCCCCATTTTGAGCATTCCGATATCGCCCACTCTCTTCTCTCTTATGCTTGCATTAGAAGTACTGCTGCTACTGTTGTCCTATATCTGCTGCATAGCCTGTTTTATTGTAGCCTACTTTTGATACCTGTCTGTTCTCCTAAACTGTTTAGTATAGGATGGGTAGAGCCTTATCAGAGACCCACGTGTCCCGACTGCCCCGCTGGACTCTCAGAAGACCCGAGTAACGGGATCGAAGATCAGACCCTAGCACCGCACGTCACTTCCCCCTTAAAATTGCTTGACACTACTGGGTTACTATCGAGTACCGAGGGTGATACCTCGTCAGCACTTCTGATGATAACCTTGTAGGTTAGTTAATCGGTCGTGGTAAGCGAGGGTGATTCCTCCTACACCACCCCCGATACCGACGTCGTCGTGCAACACCTCAAGTGTGGACCTCGAGGGTGATACCTCCTTCGTTCACCTTGATGATAGCATCGAGTGGGATTCCATCGGGGGTGATTCCTCAGGATTCCCCCTTGGTGTCAGACACACGGATACTTTGGATACTATGGCTGATCACTGAACCATAACACTAAAGACGGGTCGGCCCTGAGGGGTACCCGCGCGAGCATGTTGCGAAGTGATGTGGAGTCGGGTTGACCTGAGAGGTGCCTGCGAGATAACTACGAGGCGTGGCCGGGCATTCTTAGCCCTTGCCGCAAGTCCTCGAGACGGGGCGACGGGGTCACATCGATCGTGAGTCTCTGCTCGTTTCCGCGCGCTCCTAAACCACTAAACGGTTTGGATATTTGATCTGAGGGGCCTCTGGCCTGATAGCACTAACCATCACGTGGGCATAGTATGGGCGTTCTGCGTCGTATACTTCAGCCGAAGCTTAATGGACGTCAGCGACTGAGCGGCGCGCGCCGAGTTGGACTGGTTAAGCAACTGCGCTTGTATTAAGGGGTTGCTAGGTCTGCTCTCGGCCGCCCTCGCAACGTGCAGGAGTTCCCGGGGCGATGGCCCAAGACCCCTGGGGGCATAGGTTTAGTCCGGCGTGCTGACCTCTCTGTTAAGTATTTGGTCGGGTTGCGGCGTGTTGCTTAGCCGAGGCCGGGCATGACCCAGAAAAGTGTGTCCGGCCGGAGTTAAGTGAGCGTGGTGTGTAAGTTGGTGCACCCCTGCAGGGAAGAAACTTCTATCGATAGCCTGTCCTACGGTAACGGACACTCGGAGTTGTATCCCGATCGGTACAACTAGAACTGGTAACTTGAGATGAGAACTGGATAGTACGGCTCTGGGATTGCTTTCTCGCAGGGAGTCGAGAAAGAATCTCAGGCCGAGGTTGATAACATTACTATTACTTTACATTATGATAATCTGCACTCTTCTAATGCTGCAAGACCAATGAAGATGCTTGAAGATGCTAGTCTTCGATAGGACTAGGCTTTCCCCCTCTACTCTGGCATTTCTGCAGCCCAGTCCACATATACAGCCCCCTTTGAAAATGTTGCATATGTAGTGTAGATCCTTGCTTTCTGAGTACTTTGGATGAGTACTCACGTTTGCTTTATTTTCTTTTTCTCCCCATATCCTTTTGACGCCACCAGACGACGGAGCCCCTGTGTCAGATGCCCCAGTCGACGACCACTTCTACTACCCGCCCGGCGAGTACTACTACTACGAGGAGCCGACTGACGACCAGGAGTAGGATTCGGAGGGTCCTAGGCAGGAGGCCTACGCCTTTCGATCGTAGAGTTTTAATTTGCCCCGCCTTCTAAAGGCTTATCTTCATTTCTGTAATATATCTATACCCAGATATCTGATGCTTTCGCTGAAACTTGTATGCCATCGAGCTATGTATTCGAGCCCTCGAGGCCCTGGCTTGTAATATAAAGCTTGTATGAATTTATTTATGTTTTAGAGTTGTGTTGTGATATCTTCAAGTGAGTCCTTAGGCTTAATCGTGTGCATTTACGTGTATGATTAGTGCACGATTAAGTCGGGGTCGTCACACCAAACACTGCCGCTATGCTGTTGCAGTTATATTTAGCTTCCTCATAAAATGTTCAATTTGTTATTCATAGTACATGACTAAGAACTTGTCGCGTTGTTGTAGTTAATTATAGATTCTGATGTTTCAGAATTTGGTTGTTGTCTCAGTAGCAATTAATTCATTTGCACATTGATCTTTCTGAGAAGATATGTCATAATTAACTTGTTTCTTCAGTTTTTCAAAATATGTATTTGATGATTTTCTATGTTGCTAGAAACTCATTTCCCCTATAATTGTTACAGATCTAGTTTTAAATATTATAGGATAAACGGAAGTGTTCTTACCTGGAGTGGGTTGATCAAGAGTGGCCACAGTCTTTGAAGATGTGCCTAGCAAAACTCTAGAGCATGTATGAGGAAGAGAATAGAGGTAGGCTTAGAGAAAGTGTTGTCAGCGCTGAAGAATATTTGAAGATGCGGGATAAAAAGAGGAAGATGGAGAATGAGCTTAGATTTTTTAAATTAGACTTTGCTAAGATGATGTTGGCGAAGGAGAAGGCACTTTCCCAGTTGGCCAGTGCAAAACAGGTTCTTACTGAACTGAAAGCAGATGTGGATAATACGAGCCTGGATGATCTCGATTAGGGAAATGAATATATTGTTCTTATGAAGGTGAACTAGCTATATGTTGCATTGTGTTGTTTTCAGGTAGCTATCGTACTGTGATGTTAAAATATATTTATGTGCCTGATATGAAATTGGCAAACAGTTGTTCGATATGAAATGTGAATTTGCGTAATACTGAAATTATTAATTGTAAACTAATAAACATGCTAAATGGGTCATGAAACTTTGCAAATGGTTCTAGCAGTAAAAGCGCTTGTGATGGATAGCCCAATGTCATACAGTTTTTTTCATCAAATCGTGTGTGATGTAGTTGAATACAAGCAAACGGTTAACCGAGACAGAGCGTGTGTGATAGTTACACCTATCACACACGAGGCTATACATAAAACTGTGTGGGATGTATATACGAACGGAAACGTTTTCCCTGGATTAACTGTGTGGGATGTACATACGAACGGAAACGTTTTTCCTGAGTTGACTGCGTGAGATGTATATAAGAACGGAAACGTAATTATTGGATTGACTGTGTGGAATGTATATAACAAACGGAAACATTTGTCTGGGACTGACTGTGTGGGATGTACTTACGATCGGAACCGATTGGGTCTGTATAACCGTATTTGATCGCTCGTCCGTCACACACGACCTCATTTTGCCGAGCGTGTGTGACCGGAGGGCCTATCCCTGACGATTTCTAGATCGTGTGAGAAGGGCCCCCTATCGCACACACTCACTCGGCGACGGTTCAGAATGCCGTCGTGAAAAGGGGTTAAAAATCGTTTGTATAGCATCTCGCTGTACCAGTGAATGGTGTTTGTTGAACTTAGCATGAACCTGTCAAATGTTTGCATCATTGGTGTGGTAGATGCGATGAATGTTTGCTTGAGACATTAGTGGATTTTGTTGTTAAACATGTCATGTGTTACTGGTACAAATTACTAGCTACTGATGACGCTATTTACAAGGAGGAGAATCGAGGGGTTTAACAAAATGGCAATCACCAAATCCTCTAGTGGACCTATAGGGGACTGGGAGCCCTAAGTTACCAGGAACCTTAGGCTATGCTTCAATGTGAAAGCGGCGAAGTTGGCTACACTGCAGTTCTAGACCAAACGGTAACTAAACAGACGGAAACTCAAAGTTTATGGAAATAATCCGCACATAATACCGGCACAGGACATTGACATACTAGCCCAAGGATGAGCGTTCCCAGCAGTATGTAAAAGGTAACTTGCATACAATATTTACATAAGGTTTCTCACAAAGGGATTTTTTAGATAGGTTTAGAACTAAGAGAAAAACAAAAGAACATGTACAGTCATTCTGTACATGAGAGTCAGGGAAAGGAGTCATTCTGCATCTGCCTCATCTTCAGTCTTCACCTCGATTTCTCGCTTGATGAACAACATCTTCTCCTGAAAATCAACAGGCAACGGAATCTGATTGGATCGGTACACTCATCTGGAGTTCAATGTACTTGCAGAAAATAAAAGCAGACACGTTTCTCACCCCTCGGTTTACATGGTTCGAAAAATGGCAAGCATGTCCTGCCTCCATAAGTTGTGAGCTGCAGCTAGACACTGAAGAACAACCGTCTTCCTTCGACAAAGGGCTGTCACCTCCCACTGCCTGCTGAACTGAGCCACTTTGCTGCAGCAGTGCAACCTCATCGTCCTTCAGGACCCACTTGACAACAAAGCTCCTCCGGTCGTCCATGCCAACTTGGAAGGTGTGGGTGGAGCCGAGAACATTTGAGATTGCACCTGCCAATCTGCCATCGTCGGTGATCTCTTCGACGAGGTCTTCTGCCGCGACACCGATCAGTTCATGCGCCTCTTCTCGGCAAAGATCAGCAAGTTCATGGACCCAGTGTCATCCTCCACCACTGCATTTTTCTTGTACCTTGCGTGCCGAAAAACACCAGCATGGTAATTACTAACTACTCCCCCCGTCCCAAAATAAGTGTCACTGATGTAGTACAAAGTGACGACCGAACTAAGCAACAATGAGGCACTGGCAGCACAGGAGTCACCAAAATTCTCACCGGCCTCTTACTTCTTGTTAACCGGGTCACACTGGCTGCACCGGAATTCGCTTCCATCCCTGCTGATCGACTATTTGCAGTGGAAGCATCCACGGTAGCAACAATCTTTGACTGGTGGTGCACACATGGGGATTTTTGGATGATGCCAACTGCAAACACACAAATAAGTTAGTCCTCAACTGATGTGGGTTAGGATAGATCATCGCCAGTTTAAGGAATAAACAGTAGAGGTCACTCACCTCGTGCGGAATTGTTGTGCCTCTGGTATCTTCAAATCAAGGTAGTACACTGGAGCTGATGAAGAGCAAACTGTATATCCTTTTCCTAAACAGACAGTGATATCATGTTTTAAGAAAATGAAAGGAATACACTTATATGGTTTTATCAGAGGTAGAAACCGATAAATAGATGAAAGGGTGAATCAATAACTGACACTTGTAGTGGCAAACACGGCAACAACAGGATCTTGTCGGCATTTCTCGCGAATCTTCATGTAAAGATCATGACCGAGCTCTCCATACAGTGTGACATCCAGTTCATCTCCACAGCAAAATGCCAAATGCAAAAGCTAAGGCGCTGTCACAGAGAGACAAAGATCTGAAAGGGATGACTGAATTCTGTTACCTGAAATCCTCAGTCTGTAAGCTGCAAAATTCTATCATGCGGAATTTTTTTGGGGACCTGCTGTATGGACCAAACTTCTACTACTTGCCCAATAACATCTGCAATATTTATATCAACACATCTCAGACAAAAATTCAGAATTTGCAGGAATTAATGTGGCAAGCCTAACACTGAATTCTACTTTCAGCTTCCCAAACATTACCTGTCAATAAGCTAATTTTTTTTTTGCGAGAATAACTTCCGATCTATTCATCAACTGTTAAGATAGTGCAAAGAACACCAAAAGTAAAAAATACATCTAGGTCCGTAGACCACCTGGCGACGACTACTATCACTGGAGCGAGCCGAAGGCGCGCCGCCATCTTCGCCCCTCCCTCGTCGGAGCCGGGCAAACCTTGTTGTAGTAGACAGTCGGGAAGTCATCGTGCTAAGGCCTCATAGGACCAGCGCACCAGAACAGCAACCATCACCGATGAAGAGAATCGTAGATCGGGAGGATCCCACCTATAGACACACGAACACAGACGAACGAAGACAAGATCCACGTGGATCCACCGAATACAAACGCCGACCGAATCCTGCGAGATCCGTCAGAGACAAACCTCCACACGCCCCCCGACGATGCTAGAAACACCACCAGGACGGGGACAAGGCGGGGAGAACCTTATTCCATCTGTAGAAAGACGTCGTTCTCACGCCTCTCTGAGCAGGAGACAAACCCTAACAAAACACAAGAGAGTATGAAAAAACGGAGCCCTCCCGCCAGGAAGGGCCGGGATCCGCCACACCTTCATGGCCCTAAAACCACAGAAGACGAGGTAGACCGGCGGCAGCACCGACGGAAGGCACGAGAGACCCTAGCCAAAGGTCCTCTTTCTTCCCGTGGAAGAAAGAAAACACGATTTCATCCAGAATTTGCGGTCCCTCAAAGGAACATCATCAAAATCAACAAAATCAAAGCTGTGGAGAGGTATCGCATCGACGTCTCCATCGATCTCATCCACAACCGTCTATGCTCCAATGCGCATCATGAAGCGATTCCTACAGGTCATGAAGCTTCTTTGACTTGGGCAAACTGTAAGAAAAAAAACGCATAGACTCTCCCTTCAACTAGATACTCTTTGAGTTGTTTCATATCATCGTGTTCTACATGATCTTGCATGGTTCCACCCCATAATTGCAAGACCAGAGGAAGGATTATCGTGTTGAGAGAACCAAACGGTGGTAATTTGACTATAGTAGTGTGTAGGGAAGGTGCCGCATCGACAACATCTGGAAGACGGAACGTATGCTGGGTTCGTGGTTCATGGATGACAAATATGGTTTCCTCCTTCGGCGTCTTAGTCGTGGTGGGGTGCCAGATCTGAAGTTCGATGGCGTGTCCAGGGTGTTGCCCCGGTCTGATTCGTTCAACGGCAATGGCTTCACTTTTGGCGAGCCACCTTGGAGGTCCGCAAAGCTGCATATCAACGATGGAGCCGCGTCGAGCTCGGGTGAGGAGGTGATCCGTCATTCTTTTCTTCGGTGGCTGCTATGGTGGTGCCGGAGGCAGATGACGGGTGTTGATGTGAAACTCAGAGATGTTCTGCTATCTTTTCAGTTTTGTTATGTCGGTCCTTACGTGACTTGTACCTTGATATTTATAATACGAATGAGACACGCATTACCATGAAAAAAAAAAAGAAGGCGCCTCCACCTCTTGATTGATCAGAAGGCTGTCGAGGCCGAACGCCGTGCCGTTGTTTGGGTTGAAGGAGTGCCACATGGGCGAGATGTGCACCTGAACTCTGCACATGTGCGCTGTTGACGGGTTCAACTAGACAATGGGATGAACCCACCCTCAGCTTCACCCTCTACATATAAGATGTGTAGACAAATGAATAAATACAGTGATCAATCTTTTGTGTTGTCCCTGAGCCAAGTCCAACAATTGCACAGAAAACTTCAGAATGTGCAGCAATATTTTCGCCGTGGAAGCTTTCCGCTCATATGCGGCAGCATTATCATAATTGTTTTGTTAGATAGTACTTCTTCCGTCTCAAAATAAGTGACTCAACTTTGTAGTACAAAGTTGAGTCACTTATTTTAGGACGGAGGGAGTATAATTTATTGAAATCACTAGTTTGTTTATATGCGTTGTGGTATGTGCTTACTATTTGGGGTGAAATACCACTCTGAAGGCAATTTAGGGTGATTCCGACTCAAATGGCATGTTTAGGTAATTAGTAAAATGCTAATCTGAATTCCAATCTAATGTAGTGTAAGCCGGAAAAAAAAGAATTAACAACCTAGCTAGCGCCTACACATTCATTTACACTACTTCACCTCAATTCAGTGAATCACTGCGTCAGATAAGATAACGGGCAGGAAGGCAAAAGTTACGCATATGCTTCAAAATTCACGCAGGCCAAACACTGTATGGAAACCTTCACGCACACTGCACAGGTTGCAGCAGAGAGCAAAGCAAACAGTGCGGTTAACAAACGCACCATCAGAGCATAATTATTTTCTCAGAAAATTACTGAAGTAGCACACTACTGAACGAAGTATTCTATCCCAAGCCCTACCCAGGTATTGAACTAACATCACCCGGTCGTTTCCACACTGCCAAAAAAGCGATCTAAAACACGATGATAAGCATACACATCGTCATCATATACTAAACACGGAGCAGTTTGGAGTTCCGAAGCCCGAAGGTCTCAGAACAGGATGTGCAAAGCACATTGGCTCGTCTTTATGCTATGGATCATAACTTGCAATCTCTAGATTACTGCTTGACGAAATCCTTGAGCTTGTTGAGCCAAAACAGGTACTCCCGGCTGTCCTTGCTGATCATGTACTCATGCAGGAAGTTTGTCGTCATAGGCGTGATCCCACGCAGCTCCAGGTACTTGTGGAATGCCCTCTGCAGGTTCTCATCCAGGTCACTGCACGTCACAAAGACCAAGCATACAACATCAGCAAGCAGCGACGGATAAGCGCATTCAGTTACCCAAGAAATTAAAATGGCCAAGCTATGGTTTGTGTTCTTACTTGAAGTCAGGACCCTCGTATGCAATGTAGTCCTCTTCTAATTTCTCAGAGGGCTGCTTCACGGACAAGGTATCAATGAGGATCTCATCGGGATAGGCGGTGCAGGTGAACTCGAGGCTTGGGCCGTCGCTCTTGGTGATGGTGACTGTAAGGGGAAGGCTGGATTTCGGGGGCTTCTCGCCGTCATCCTGATCATCGTCTTTCTCCTTGTCATCCTCGTCCTGGTCATGCTCTGGCTCGTCTCCAGTGACTAGGTTGGGCATGGAAACCAGAACCTCAATCTTCTCACCCTGATAAGTTCTTGTAAGAGTGATGTCATTAAGCCCCTTCGTGTCGTTGATTTTGAAAGGGAAGCTATCTGGGATCTCCTCAACCTGCTTAATAAGATGGAAAAGGTGAGGCTCTGAACACCAACTCAACACTACTAAAATGAACACCAAACTTGCTCACAGTAAAGCTGAATGTAAAAAAAATAGTGTCGCTGCAAGACAAAAAGGGTAACTCAATTCTTTTCCAGCCCTCATGTTTTCTCTCCCGAAATGCTAATTATGGATTAGATACCAAGCGAGAACAAATTGCTTTAATTCCTACACCTTTGAGAAGGCCTTGAAGATTACATTGCGGAACCGTGATAACCATGATAACTCAACTCTTTTCCAACGCTCATGTTTTCCCTCTAAAAATGCCAACTCATGTATTAGATGCCAAGCCAGAACAAATTGCTTGAATTCGAAAACCTTCCAAAAGGTCTGGAAGATTACATTGCTGAATCATAATAACTCTATGTAACAGACAAAACCATTGCATTTCATACACAGTCAGAACATCTACCTTCTGTTCTACACTCCTACTACATCCAAAGACCCCATCTAGGCTTCTCAAGCATGAGTTAAGGTATGAGTAAATCTTTGCAATATTGAGTTGGTATGTTAGCAACCACTATCTGTTTGGGTTCGATCTCACTCCAGCCGGCTAGAAATACTCAAGCATGACTGCAGAAGCATATATGCTTTTATGTTGGAACCTTAGAATCAACATTCAACACTAAGTTGGAAAAAAAACGTGAAACAATATGATATATATAAATAAATGCACCTAATAAAGAAAGTACCCATCAGTGAGCCTTGTCAAAACGGATTGTTTGACGCATAAAACTCAACTCAGTGCATGAAAGTGCTGCAGTTAAAGGAAAGCAACCAGTGTCCCTTGCCATCGTAGAAAAAGACAGAGAACCATGCAAATAATTGAACAGTTTATCATAACAGCGGAACACTGATGGTCTGGTATGGCAAGCATGCAAGCTGTAAAGTGACAAGAAATATTAACTGTGAAAAGAGCAGAGTCCAGCCAAACATATCACACAAATTGCACTGAAACAAGTAACGAAACCTCCACCACGAACTGGGCCATACTATAGCATCAAGACTGTAGTAAGAAAGAACCAATTCCGAAGTCGCAATATTACTCATGGAATAAGGCACATGCAAATCCTCATGCGAGATTACATTAAAAAAAAAAGAATACTTATGCAAGAACTGACTCATCGCTATAGTAGTCTAAATCAACTGCAGAATCACCAACACTGAAAGTCAATCTATGGTACCATGAAAAGAAGTTCACATGGACAGCAAGGAACTGACACAAAGCGAACATAGCCTAATTTAGCGAAGAAAACCCTCAGGTCGTACTACCAGAGACTACTCTGAAAATCGAATTACACGATCAACTGCAGCTGGAAGATATGCGCATGACCAGAGTAATGAAAGTCCTGAATTACCTAAGATAAATCCCTCCCTTCTGAATGGGGAATATCAATATCTGACACCATTTCCAATCCTACCGCTGCAGGTGAACAATAAATGAAATCTAAACTGCCTCACGGCGACATATTACCCAATTAATTCCCTCCGGGAACATCAGACTACAACTACACAGATGAAGGGATTCGGGCCGCAAGCCAGCGACAGATCTAAATTAACAGCAGCAGCACTAAAGGTTTCGGGGAGCGGGCGGACGGACGAACGAACCCGGTCGTGGTCGTCGCAGTCCTCGGCGAACTTGATCTCGGCCTTGACGATGCGGAGGAGCTCGTCGTCGGAGCTCGGCTTCAGCGCGGTCGCCGACGAGAAGGGCATCGGCCGGGCGGCGGCGGCGGCAAGGGGGCGGAGCAGGGCCGCGCCACGGGAAGCCGCGCCGCGGGAGGCGGTGGCGCGGAGGAGGGGGAGCGTGGAGGAGGCCGCGCGGCGGGCGGCGGCGAAGAGGGCCATGGCTGGCGGCGGCGGCGGCGGCGGAGAGGGTTTAGGGTTTTCGTGGTCAAGGGGTTTGGGGTTGGGGGGAATGGAGGTGGGACGGGGTTTATAGGCCACTCGACTATTACTAAGAAAAAAACTGTAAACCTTCACAATCTCGAAAATGCTAAATGGAGCTCAAGCTTCATGAAGGCGAAAATTTGAAAAAAATAAAATTCATACTTTTATATTTTTAATATTTTTTAGAAAAATAGATACATATATCTAGACACATAAAGTACATGTGTGATAATTTTCATGATGAAATACGTTAAATGAGAGCTACACAAAAAATGGATTTTTAGCATATGCATTGTTTATTATTTAAGTCCATGATATTTTTTTTCGTGCAGCTCACAACTCAAAGTTTTTTTAGGACCGGCTGTGAGCATGTGCAGCCGTACCGGCTGCATAGGGGCCCAACAGCTTAGGGGTTCTAGTTCAGGTCATACATTGTATATGTTACTATCTAATACTATGTGGCAAAATTAAACAACACTATTTAATATTCAGCCCACACGGACACACTCATCGATGCATCCATATAGCAATGCTTTTAGAGCAGGTACAATAAAATGACAAAAGCAGGCTATAAAAGTCAAAATACTAAAAAAAAAATCCTTTGTTGGAAGGGAGAGAAAGTAAGTAGGTTGTAGATTTTTTTTCTGCAGTTCTGACACAGAAATGATTGCATCTCTGTCTTTGAATGCCAGCCCTAGGAATTGACTTCGGTGATCGGCATGGCACGCTGGCCAGCCTTCAGGCAGACCCGACCCTTTTATTCCTCTATCGGGCTAAAATTTCATGCATGCGCGACACGGTCCATATGGCCAGGTTTGGACTGGACTAATCTTGTTGGTTTACTTCTCCAAAGTGAGAAGAGGAGCGCGGGAGCTATACCTTACTTCATGCGAGATGGTAGGTTCTCTATAGCAGTGTGTTCGTTTTTTCGCCCTCTGTGTGGCTTTTGCCCATTCTTTCACTATTTGGACTGTTTTTGTCTGGGTTTTCACTTTTTCGGGTTTGGGTTTCTTGTTTTTTTACTTGTTTTATTTTTTATGGTTTTTCTTTGGTTTTATTTTTCTTTAGTTGTTTTCTTTTTCTTCTTCGTTATACCTTGGTTTTTTGTTTCTTCACCGGTTTTCTTTGGTTGTTTGATTTTGTCTTGTTTTTTCTTCAGTTTTTTATGTTTTCCGCCTGTTTTCTTCACTTCTTTATTGATTTTTATTGGTTTTGTTTTTCTTTTGTTGGGTTTTTCTTTGTTTCTTTATTGATTTTTTCTTTTGTTTGTTTTTTCTTTATTTTTCTTTGGTTTTCTTTGTTTCTTTCTTGGTTTTCATCAAACTTTTGTTTTTTCTCTGTTTTATTTGTTTCCTTATCGGATTTCATTGGTTTTTCTTGCTTTTATTTCTTTTTTTTGTTTCTTTATTGGTTTTAACGGGCTTTATTTGTTTGTCTCTTAGTTTTTTCTATTTCCATTCTTTCACACTTTTTTCTTCAGTTTTTCATTTTCTTTTCTTTGTTTTTCTTTTTGGTTTTTATTGGGTTTCTTTTTTTCTTATTTCATCGATTCTCTTATATTGAACACATGTTAACTTTTTAGTACACATTCAACATTCTTCGTATACATCAGAAACATTTTCTATAGACACGCTTAACATTTTTTAAATACACTAGAGACGGGGGCGTGCCATTGCACGCCTCGTGAGACGGAGCTGTGCGTACTTGTCCTGGTGTGAGCCCTATTAGCGTTTTTATTAGCCCTTTTGTGGTCTGGGCAGCACATGTACTGGTAACTGTTGCTGAACTGAAGCTAAATTTCTTAGCTTTGATACATGCACATACACCCTATTCACTTTTGTTTTCTGATTTGGGTAGCTCATGCCAATGGATAACAATAAAATAACACTAACATGAGCATATGTTGCCTCTTCTTGAAAAAGAAAGATACTCCCTCCGTCTCATAATATAAGAGCGTTTTTAACACTAGTGTAGTTTCAAAAACGCTCTTATATTATAGGACGGAGGGAGTAGAACACAAAAGTACAGTGCACGTTCAGAATTGATCATGTAGGCTACACTTGACTTTTTATGGAAAGAGGGCAAATAGCACATCAAAAGTAGATGCCTGAATGACCTTGTCCATTCCGGGTAGGTTAGGTCGAACATCTCGATCAGCACGGAGGTGGGCATCGTCATGGCGGCAGAACTATTAGTTGCGTGGTGCTGGTTGGACGTCGGCGAGGATAGTAGCATTTGTCCTGTCGCCCTTGGGTCACGGCCGCATCATAAGAGAGTTGGTGTTCGCAGGGAAAGGACCAAGATGTTGCCTCTGATTTCCTGCGTGAAAGTCACCAGCTGACATGGCAGTTGCGATGGTTCTCGTGTCCCAGTCTCCAGTGGTGAGGCCGGTGAGGTGGACGGGTCCGAAGAGGACTTGGAGATATGTATCCTCCAGCCAATCATCTGGGTATGCATTACTTACAGGTAGTGAGTTCGATAAATGTTGAGGATGTTGCAAGTTACAACTTCGTTCAAGCTGAAATAGATAAATGCAGTGTAAAAAGAATGGGGAATTTTCTAACCTTTTAGAGTCTCTGTCCTCGGGCTAATATGTATGCGTGCACGGCCGCTTGTCAGCTCGTCGACCAGCACCACCTCATAACCTAAAGTGTGCGCAACCATTCTAGGAAAGAATAGAGATTAATCGTGAACCAAGCTGATGGTTAACGTAACTGAAGGTAGATCCTATTTTCTGAACCAAACATCAAGTAAATAGTAGCAGTCAATCATAAGTTATTTGACTAAGATATGTTCATGGCATCCCCTGGTTCATGGTTGTACCTGATGTGGATGGGTGTCCATGTCAGATAAGACGCCCGTGGCCTTGATGGAGAGGCTTTGCTTCTGCCATCCACCCGGCCACCGTCTCTTCTCTATCGGCAGCCTGTAACAACATTCATTGGTAGTTGTAACTAAGATATACGCAAATGCTCAGTCTCGTCTCATCTTTTCTGAAGATGCGGGTATCTTCTCCGGCATGTATTTGAAAACAGTCTTCTTCTGTCCTCCTTCATATATGTTACACTGACATACAATCTGCAAATGCAATCGTAAACTGTCCGGCTGAACCGCTTCACTATTAAATTACATAACAATAAGCCAACATTGCAAAAGGAGATGGTAACTATTCTCACATCATTTTCCTGTAATATTACAAAATGTAGTTACGGATGCATCTAATCATGTCTCCTACTGTGAATTACCAATATCATGGTGAGCTTGGTTTTCATGCCTAGTCAAATAGATTAATGGAGTGTATTTTGTCAAAAAGTTTGACTCCTGTGTAAGATAGCTTGGTCCCCATGCCCAAGGAAATAGGGTTGACCATTCATGTGATTGTGAGATCCTCTATGCTACTCAAAGTACAAAAATACAAATTGTACAAAAAATACAACAGAATAAGAATGCCATCAACACAAATTGTAGTGCTTTTTAAAACAAAATAGCATGAACAATGACGCGGTATGCGTCTGATACGTCTCCAACGTATCTATAATTTTTGCTTATTCCATGCAGTTATATTATCATTCTTGGATGTTTTACAATCATTTTATAGCAACTTTATATCATTGTTTGGGACTAACCTATTGACATAGTGCCTAGTGTCAGTTGTTGTTTTTTTTGCTTGTTTTTTACTTCGCTGAATATCAGTACCAAACGGAGTCCAAACGCAGCGAAACTTTTTGGAGATTTTTTCTGGACCAGAAGACACCTAGTGGGCCAAAGAAGTACTAGAGAGGAGGCCCGAGGTGGACACAACCCACCAAGGCGCGCCCAGGGGGTTGTGCCCCCCTCGGTGACCTGCTGCACCGCCTCTTCGCCCTATAAATACCCAAATATTCCAGAAACCCTAGGGGAGTCGACGAAACACAATTCCAGCCGCCGCAAGTTCCAGAACCACGAGATCCAATCTAACACCATTACGGAGGGGTTCATCATACTCATTGGTGCCTCTCCGATGATGCGTGAGTAGTCCATCATAGACCTACGGGTCCATAGGCAGTAGCTAGATGGCTTCCTCTCTCTCTCTTTTGATTCTCAATACAATGGTCTCTTGGAGATCTATTTGATGTAACTCTTTTTTGCGGTGTGTTTGTTGGGATCCGATGAACTTTGAGTTTATGATCAGATCTATATCCATGAATATTATTTGAGTCTTCTTTGAATCTCTTATATGCATGATTATTTATAGCCTCGTATTTCTTCTTCGAATATTTGGTTTAGTTATGCCAACTAGATCGATTTTTCTTGCCATGGGAAGAGGTGCTTTGTGATGGGTTCGATCTTGCGGTGTTCTTTCCCAGTGACAGAAGAGGCAGCAAGACACGCATGTATCGTTGCTATTAAGGATAACAAGATGGGGGCTATTCCTACATGAATAGATCTCGTCTACATCATGACATCGTTCTTATTGCATTACTCCGTTTCTCCATGAACTTAATACACTAGATGCATGCTGGATAGCGGTCGATGTGTGGAGTAATAGTAGTAGATGCAGGCAGGAGTCGGTCTACTAATCTTGGACGTGATGCCTATATATTGATCATTGCCTTGGATATCGTCATAATTATTCGATCATCTATCAATTGCCCAATAGTAATTTGTTTACCCACCGTGTGCTATTTTCTCGAGAGAAGCCACTAGTGAAATCTACGGCCCCCGGGTCTATTCTTTATCATATTTGCTTTGAGATCTATTTTTATTCGCTTTTATTTTCAGATCTATTATTCCAAAAACCCAAAAATACCTTGCTGCACTTTTTCTTTATTTATTTTATTTTGTGTTATCGCGAGATCTATTTATCCAAAATCATACGAACCAATCTATCTTTTGTCCGAGGAGGGATTGACTACCCCTCTTACACGTCAGGTTGCAAGTATTTGTTCTTTGTGTGCAGGTACCGTTTACATAGTGTTGCTTGGTTCTCCTACTGGATTGATACCTTGGTTTCATAACTGAGGGAAATACCTACCGTAGCTATACTGCATCATCCATTCCTCTTTGGGGAAATACTGACGTAGTTCAAGCGACATCAAAAGGAATTTCTGGCGCCGTTGTCGGGGAGACATCATCAACATCTATCAGGTTCCTAATCACAAATATTATCTCATTGCAATTTACATTATTTGTCGTTTGCCTCTCGTTTTCATCTCCCCCACTTCACAAAAAATTACCTTTTTATTCGCCTTCTTTTTTGTTTGCCTTTTTGTCGTCAGATCTCATGTTTGCTTGTGTTGCCATGTGCCTTCTATTTGCTTGCATCTTCGCTTGCTAAAAATCTATTGATATGGATCCTCATCCACTTGCTAATCTTTTCAAAAGATCCAATTATGATGAACCCATTGCTAGTGAATTGAGTTCACTAGATTATCTTTATGAAGTTTTGCTTGAGATTCGTGAATCTGAAAATTGTGATGAAGTGTTAAAAGAAGAAATTTATGAAGTGATTCATGATAGCTCCTTAAATGAAAAGCATGATTGCAATGGAGTTATTATAAATTCTATCAATGTCAATTGTGCTAATAATATGCAAAACCTCAAGCTTGGGGATGCTAATTTTGATATGTCTACTACTTATTGCAATGATCATGATTGGGGTGATGCTTCTTATGATCTTGAAAATTTATTTATGCCTCATGATGAATATGATATTGTTTGCAATAATATTAAAAGTGGGTTTGGAAGAGTGTCAACTTTAGATAATAATCCCACTACTTTGGAGAACAATCAATCTTATGATTTTTTTTATAAAAGTGGGTTCGGAGAGGTCATGACTTTATTTGATGATAATCCCACTATTTTGGAAGAGTGTCAACTTTGCATGCATGTGGATCATGTAGAGAATATGTTATGTGATAGCTATATTGTTGAATTTGATTATGATCCTACATGTAATTATTATGAGAGAGAAAAATATGGATGCCAAAATTTTCATGTTACTAAATCACCTCTCGTTATGTTGAGATTGTCAATGTTTTATTCCTCTCCTTTGCATATGCTAGATATTTCTTGTCTTCATAATTTGTTTGCTTATAAAATCCCTATGCATAGGAAGAGAGTTAGAATTAAATGCGTTTGTCGCATGTTTTATGATGCTCTCTTTGTGTTTCAATTATTATCTTTCTTGTGAGCATCAATAAAAATTTATGCCTAGCTAGGGGCATAAAACGATAGCGCTTGTTGGGAGGCAACCCAATGAATAAAATTTATTTTTGCCTTTTCCTTTCTATTCTTGAGTGTTTGCACAATTATGCTACTATTATGATTGTGTTTTTATGTTTAAATTAGTGTTTGGGCCAAGCAAAGCCTTTGGGATCATGTTGGGTGATAGTTGATTTGATCTTGTTGGAAATAGAAACTTTTGCGTCCAGTAGAAGAATTTTGAAAATTCACAGAAGCGACAAAAAATTCTGAATTTTTTACAAAAGATTGATATACAAATTTCCTACGTTTTCCTAATTTTTCAGATTTTTTGGAGTTACATAAGTATGGTTAAAGTTCTGATTACTACAGACTGTTCTGTTTTTGACAGATTCCGTTTTCGTTGCATTGTGTGCTTATTTTGATGAATCTATGGACTATATTGGGGGGTATAAGGCATGGTAAAGTTGGAATACAGTAGGTATAATGCAATAATAAAATATGAATGGGTTTGCAACAGTACTTAGAGTGGTGATTTGCTTTGTTATACTAACGGATCTCATGAAGGTTTTTGTTAAGTTTTGTGTGATTGAAGTTTTCAAATTTTGGGTGAGATCACGATGGATGAAGGAATAAGGAGTGAAAAGAGCCTCAGCTTGGGGATTCCTCATGTCACCCCAAGATAATATTCAAGGAGAACCAAGCAACTAAGCTTGGGGATGCCCCGGAAGGCATCCCCTCTTTCTTCTAACGACCATCGGTATTTTACTTGGAGCTATATTTTTTTTCGTCACATATCATGAGTTTTGCTTGGAGCGTCTTGTATTATATGAGTCTTTGCTTGTTTTGCTCTTTAGTTTGTCATAAGTATCCTTACTGGACACACCTATTTGAAAGAGCCAAAATTATGTTACAGTTTGTTAGAATTGCTCTTTATGCTTCACTTAATTTTTTTGAGCTATGGAATTGCTCTAGTGCTTCACTTATATCTTTTTGAGCACGGTGTACTTTAATATTTTTGCAGAAATGCTCTCATGCTTCACTTAGATTTATTTGAGAGTTAGTAAAATTTTGAAGAAATTCTCTGATGCTTCACTTATATTATTTTGAGAGATGAAATTTTTTATGCTCATGTTTTTCACTTAAATTTATTTGAGCTTGTCAAAAGCAATTGCAATACATGAAACCAGTCCCAAAGTGATAGATATTATAATAAAAACTTTCATGAAAATCATTGGACAAATAAACTTGATTTCTTGTAATAGTTTTGAGATATGATGATAGTGATATGTGAGTCATGTTGGTGAGTAATTATGCTTTAGTAAGAATATTGGTGTTAAGGTTTGTGATTCCCTATGCAAGCACGAAAGTCAATAGTTATGCAATGAAATTACATCCTACTTGTGGTGCATTATTCGGTGTTAGTTATGCTTAATGCTCGCTTATGTGATTTTTCGTTTCTTGGTTGGTTGCTTCTCAATCTTTTTGCTAGCCTCCACTTGTACTAAGTAGAAATACTACTTGTGCATCCAAAATCCTTAAACCCAGTTTTGCCATATGAGTCCACCATACCTACCTATATGCGGTATTCCCGTGCCGTTCTAATTTTCAAAATGAATTTCCTTTTTGTGTGCTCGTACCGCTCATGAAGCGGTAGGGGGTGGCCAATATTTTCTATGCTACATGTGTTATTCTCAAGATGAGTGTTTATTCACTTGTCATTGCACGAGAGTACGATGGTAATAGGGATTCCCAGCACCGAAATGAAATTTTTTTTTACTTTATGTTGTCAAATAATAAATTTCTTGGAAAGTGTTGGTATGGACGGTACCCGTGGATACAGATAGCCGTGGAGTGTGAAAGTATGATGGAAAAAGGAATAAACTTTATTTTCTGTTTGGGAACCGCCTATGATATATCTAGCATGGAAAGTGTTGGGAATTACTCGGTCATTTTCGTTGACGGGAAAAGTATGCCTCTCAAAAACTTTTATCTCTCAATTTAAGCTTTGAGCTCTAGCACCTCTACAGATCCCTTCTTCCCTCTGCGAAGGGCCTATCTATTTACTTTATGCAAATTTTTATTTCTATTTGAGTCTCCATCTTCTCTTATAAAGCATCAACTAAGGGGCACTATGATCATACTTGAGCATTGGATGTAGCTAATATGCGAGTGTGTTTCATGAATGGACCAATGATTGAGCATGATGGGCTAGGGATAACTTTCTTTAGTGTTGATATTTTGAAAGACATGGTTGCTTGTTGGTATGCTTGAATATTGAAATCTTCATGTAAAAACTAGACTATTGCTTTGAACCATATAAAAGTCCAAATGTCCATGCTACAAAAGAAAAGAATACGTGATGAACATGTTAGGCAGCATTCCACATCAAAAATTCTGCTTTTATCATTTACGTACTCGAGGACGAGTAGGAATTAAGCTTGGGGATGCTGATACGTCTCCAACGTATCCATAATTTTTGCTTGTTCCATGTTGTTATATTATCATTCTTGGATGTTTTACAATCATTTTATAGCAACTTTATATCATTGTTTGGGACTAACCTATTGACATAGTGTCCAGTGTTAGTTGCTATTTTTTGCTTGTTTTTTACTTCGTCGAATATCAGTACCAAACGGAGTCCAAATGCAGCGAAACTTTTTGGAGATTTTTTCTGGACCAGAAGACATCCAGTGGGCCAAAGAAGTACCAGAGAGGAGGCCCGAGGTGGGCACAACCCACCAGGACGCGCCCAGGGGAGTTATGCCCCCCTTGGTGACCTCCCGCACCGCCTCTTCGCCCTATAAATACCCAAATATTCCAGAAACCCTAGGGGAGTCGACGAAACACAATTCCAGCCACCGCAAGTTCCAGAACCATGAGATCCAATCTAACAACATCACGGAGGGGTTCATCATCCTCATTGGTGCCTCTCCGATGATGCGTGAGTAGCCCACCATAGACCTACGGGTCCGTAGGCAGTAGCTAGATGGCTTCCTCTCTCTCTCTTTTGATTCTCAATACAATGGTCTCTTGGAGATCTATTTGATGTAACTCTTTTTTGCGGTGTGTTTGTTGGGATCCGATGAACTTTGAGTTTATGATCAGATCTATATCCATGAATATTATTTGAGTCTTCTTTGAATCTCTTATATGCATGATTATTTATAGCCTCGTATTTCTTTTTCGAATCTTTGGTTTAGTTAGGCCAACTAGATCGATTTTTCTTGCCATGGGAAGAGGTGCTTTGTGATGGGTTCGATCTTGCGGTGTTCTTTCCCAGTGACAGAAGGGGCAGCAAGACACGCATGTATCGTTGCTATTAAGGGTAACAAGATGGGGGCTATTCCTACATGAATAGATCTCGTCTACATCATGACATCGTTCTTATTGCATTACTCCATTTCTCCATGAACTTAATACACTAGATGCATGCTGGATAGCGGTCGATGTGTGGAGTAATAGTAGTAAATGCAGGTAGGAGTCATTCTACTAATCATGGACATGATGCCTATATATTGATCATTACCTTGGATATCGTCATAATTATTCGATCTTCTATCAATTGCCCAATAGTAATTTGTTTACCCACCGTGTGCTATTTTCTCGAGAGAAGCCACTAGTGAAATCTACGGCCCCCGGGTCTATTCTTTATCATATTTGCTTTGAGATCTATTTTTATTCGCTTTTATTTTCAGATCTCTTATTCCAAAGACCCAAAAATATCTTGCTGCACTTTTTATTTATTTATTTTTTTTTGTGTTATCGCGAGATCTATTTATCCAAAATCATACGAACCAATCTATCTTTTGCCCGAGGAGGGATTGACAACCCCTCTTACGCGTCGGATTGCAAGTATTTGTTCTTTGTGTGCAGGTACCGTTTACATAGTGTTGCTTGGTTCTCCTACTAGATTGATACGTTGGTTTCATAACTGAGAGAAATACCTACCGTAGCTGTACTACATCATCCCTTCCTCTTTGGGGAAATACCGACGTAGTTCAAGCGACATAAGTGTCATATTAACACCCTTCTCCTTAATAAAAAAATGTGTGTTTGAGAAAAAAAAATGAACAATGAGGTGCATACATGAGAAGAGAACACATAGTTGTACGGTATCAACATTATCAAACAAACATATTATAAGTCCTGGATGAATTGGAAATATTCAGTTCTGCTCTGAAGTAAGACAAGGAAAGAGACTATGCCTGAGTTTTGTTGATGAAAGAACCATGCGTGCTTCCAAGATCATAAAGGAAAACCTGCCCATCATTTCTAAACTGCAGAACAAAAAAGAACACACAAGAAGCTCATGAGTGTGATGCATAAAACTGATCGAGAAAATATTATATATTATCATTGTGTAGTGCTGAATTCTTGGATCCTATTATCACCATCTCGGGTTCACAAACAATAAATAATTATCACATGTCCACAAAACTTGCACTCAGAGATTACTAAAAACATAATGAATGATAATAAAACAAAGTGAACAATTGCTCATAAGAGAAAACTTTACGTCGTGATACATATAGTTCATGGCATACTTATGCAAGAAAATCAACTGCAGAACTTCAGTAGAGTTAACCAAGTGCATATACTTTGTGACCTTTGCCAAAACAACATGGACAATGCACTACAAGTTCGCCTACCTTGTGTCATTGCTGTTGGTGTCGCCGGCGTTGATGTCCCTGTACTCCAGGGTTGTGCTCCTGCCTCTAATAAGCATGCACAAGAACAAATCGCTGCCCTCGATACAGAGGGACGATATGGCCGTCGAAGACGAGGAGGAGAGAAGCATCCGCTTGGCCAGTGAGTCCTATTAGCAACAATAGTTTAGGCACTGAACTAGAACAGTTAGCAATAATCTAAGAGTCTAGGCAATATTAGCAACAATGTAACATGTAGAGGAAACCTAGTAACCAAGATGCAAGGTGAATGACATGTACTGAACCAGAACAATTAGCAAGAAGTGGAAAATGCACAAGCTCCTACCAGGACTCACCTTGAAATTGACGCCTTGCAGTAAACGCTTGTCCCTAAAGGACTTATGCACATCCCCAATCTGTTTGCCCAAATCCGAGTTCTTGGACAAGCTAGAATCCTACACCACGTTCAAAACAAAAGACCATTCATCAAGCTGAGAAGAATTCATAACAAGCAAGACGCAAATACCAGAGTAGTAGACATGGTCAAGTCTGATAGAAAAATACCCTCACAAAACTATACAGGCAAAAATACCACGGACCTGAGCCAGACCCGAGCACGTAAACCGCGTGGGTCAAGCTGGCAATGGTTAACCGTCCCCTGCGTCCCCATGGGTAATTACTCTATCAGGGGACAGGGATGTGCCAGCTTTAATACCTACGGGGAAGCTGGTGGGTCAAATACCTTACCCAGCATGCACGAGGGGTGGGTATGGGATAGTTTTACACGTGCCCGTTACCCGACTTACCCATGAAGGCTTTACATGCGGGATCTAAAATTAGTAGACCCCATGTAATTCCTGCCCTTACCCACCCAAATTTTCTCCCATCCCACCACTTTGGCCAAAAAGCCCGAAGAAACCCTAACCTAGCCACAACATATTATTTATTGTGCTGAAATGCTATTTTTTTCTACTGAAATACTATCTAAGGTTGTTGTTGATTGCGTGTATGGGTTTCCCCACGGGTATAAAAAAACCCGACGGGGACAGGGATGGGAATATTTTTATCCCCACAGACGTGTATGGGGATGGGGACGGGCATGGTAAGGTTGTCGCGGGGACGGGGATGGGAGTCCAATACCCGCCTAGGTAATCCCCATTGTCGGCCCTGCGCGTGGAGGAACCGCTTGATGTGGGTGACTGCTTCGAATTCCTTGCCCAATTGAGACCTTGCACATCCAGCAGTGAACCTCACCAAGCTTGAATTGCCTGGCCAGGCAGATTGCTGGGCCGCAGCACGCACGTCCGCATCTCACCATTCCCATCCGCACTCGGCACCATCATCTCGACCCGTGCTCTGAGCTCGCTGACCGCATTCCCGAACTGCAGCCAAATCCAAAAGCAGAGTCATGATCACTCCACCACCAAGAAAAAAAGCCCAAAGCCAGAGGAGAAGCGGGAAGCGGACGACACCAAATCACAATGAGGAGAGTATAACACCGGGATCCCTTAGCACGCACCTTGTCAGGGTACAAGACCGAGTCCTCGTCGGCGTCGACCACTTCGAGAGCCACGGCAGCGATCGCATCGGAGGCTGGCAATGAAGATGGAACGGCAGAAGCCACCATTGGGTAGAGGATGGGGTGGGTATAGGCGAGGAGGAAGGACGGGGGTAGTGGCGTCGGCTGGAGAGCCAGAGAAGGGGAGAGGAGGTGGCGGCGGCAAAGAAGAAAGGACGTCGTGGGGAGACCCGGGCTAGGTTAGG
Organism: Thinopyrum elongatum; assembly: GCA_011799875.1. NCBI lineage: Eukaryota > Viridiplantae > Streptophyta > Magnoliopsida > Poales > Poaceae > Thinopyrum > Thinopyrum elongatum. The sequence continues at coordinate 51,601,843 of CM022299.1, read as the reverse complement.
ATTTCTACTACTCTAGCCAATCCTGCGTGCGTGAGCGAGACGACTTGATCGCGTTCCTTTTGTCCTTTTCTTATCCGACGTGGACATCACGAGCAGGTGCCCCTTGCGTGACACTTTATTGTGTTCGATGATTAACATTACAACTTATATTTTTTAAATCTACTTTTTCTATACATATTGTACATTCTTTTATATATCTAATACATTTTTCTAATACACATTTACATTTTTGTTATACAAGATTACGATGTAATACATGGTAAAAAAATCTATACACATTTAACATTTTCAAATGCCTTATTAATTTTTTTCTAATACACGATTAACATTTTTTAATACAAGATTAACATTTTTAATACATGGTCAATATTTTTTCTATACACATTTAAAATTTTTAAATGCTTGATTAACATCTTTTATATACAAGATTAACATTTTTTAATACATGTTCAACATTTTTCTATATTTAACATTTTTCAAATACTTGTTTAAAATTTTCCCAAATGCTTGATTAAAACAATTTCAAATACTTGTTTAAATTTTTTTCAAATGCCTGATTAACATTTTTAAAATACATAATCAACTTTTTTCATACACATGGTATTTTCTTGTAGGCATGAGAAACATTTCTCTGTACTCATTTAATATTTTTCCAATACTTGGTTAAAAAATGTATAGAGAAAATTATGTAAAGTGTTTTTTTTTGCGGGGTTGTACAGTGTTTTTGTAATATATTTATTTAGAATATTATTTTTTAGAGAAATTTAGAATATTCGTAAGTATGGAAAAAAGTAGAAACAAAAAAAAACGAAAAAGAGAAAAAAAACAAAAAAACGAGGCTGTAGCGTCCCGCGCGCCTGGGCCGGCCCAACCGGAGTACCGGACCACGGGCGGCGCGGCAACTACGCAGGCACTGCCGGCCATCCAATCGACCGGCGGGGGTGACTCAAGCGACCATGGGTTTGTCTCAAAAAAAAAAAAAGCGACCATGGGCGCGCGGGATACGACCGGTGGGGGTGGCCAGTCCGGCGACTACGGACTGCCACGAGCGGCGCCAAGACTCCAGCTCGATCCCCAAGGTGCCGGCCACCATTCTCTTCTTCCTTCCAGCATCTCGCCGCAGAACCGTTCCCTCGTCGGCTGCCGGTTACTGATCTGTCTTCTGCTCCAGTCTGGACTCGGGACAGAGCGGGACTCGGGATTTTTTCGCTAATCAACAAAAGGTCCGAATAATTTCAGTGTTCCAGTCTGGATTCGGATTTGCTTCACCTACTCGGAGTGGGGGTGAGGCCTCGGCCGGCGATCTATAAGTATTGGCTGTTCTCTCATCAAGACTGCGACTTTCCAACAGAGGCTTTGCTTTAACTGGCTTGTCTTCCAACAGAGAGGCTCTGCTCTGTTCCAATGGAGACCTGTAGCATAGCCAGGATAATCAGATTGCAAGACCTAGCTTTGTACCGGCACAAGTTGTGCTCTCTAGTCTTCGGACTTTTGCCTCAACTACAAGGTTTCCCTCCACTCAAGAAATTCTGCAGAGATGAATCTGTCCATCCGTCACTGACCGAGACCAAGATGGTGGGCACATTGCCGGAGCTGCCGCAGGACATCCTGATGGTTATCTTTGCCTCTCTCGAGATCCCCGACCTCATGCGTGCTGGCTCCGTCTGTTCATCCTGGCACTCCGCATACGCTGAGCCATAGTTGCCGGGATCGGGGAACGAGGCAGCGACCCTCGAACCGGGTTCGTCGTCCCGAATCGAGGGTCGGGGTCGACGAGGGGAACGACGAGAGTCGATGTCGGGGACGCGACCCCGGACGCTAGGATACGGACCACTTCAGCGACACCAAAAATTCAAAACATCTCGATTCCAATTTACCATCGCAAACAGAAACAGAAGGTATTGATTCATCGAGACGCTGAGATTTACCAGGAGTCCATGGCGTCCAGGCGTTGTGGTGCTTCCTCACCGCGCCGCTGTACGGGCTGCTGCGGCGCGTCGGGAGCCTCGTCGGCGAGGCGGCGCGCTCGGGCAGGGTGAGGGCCAGCGTCGCCGTAGAGCTCAAGCTGCTCACGGAGCGGAGCAACCTCTGGGACGCGCCGGCCGATGTCATGCTGGGCTACGGTGTGCGGTTCACGAAGTTCATCCGCGGATGTCGCATGCGTTCCGTGCGCTCACGAGGCTCGCACTTGTATTTGGATGTTCCACACTTTCCTCGATCATGGAAAAAACAGCCAAGTATAGGTAACGTAGATAATTGGCTTACCTACAATCAAGCCATGTAATTAGCGATCTGCTACCAGTATAATGGAATCAATCAATTTCATCCTTTTTTTCTGTCACGGTGATTTATAGATTCTTAAATAATGCACCTCCCGTGTTCCTCGACACGCCGCATCTTTCCCGGGTCATCGTTCCCAAATTGATTGGGTCACGTTCCACCTATCGATCGGTTCGCTCGAAAGATGTATACCTCCATCGTCCCTGCTATTCCTACCTGGCGATTCTCGACCCTCGTTCCCATCCCTCGACCCCATCGTCCCGGGAACTTGGCAACTATGCGCTGAGCTACGCACCCTTGGGAAGTACAAGCAGGGCCAGACGCCTTGCCTGGTCTACACCTCTGAATCTGATCCTGATGATGTTTTGTCCCTCTACAGCCTTGCCGAGAAGAGGTCCTACAGGCTAACTCTGCCGCAGCCACCTATCCGCAGCAGGTATTTGATTGGGTCCTCACATGGCTGGCTTGTTACCGTCGACGAGAGGTCTGACATGCACCTTCTGAATCCAATCACCTGTGAACAGATTGCTCTCCCTTCAGTGTCCACCATTGAGCATCTGAAGCCCATATTTGACGAGCATGGTGATGTCTGCAAGTATGAGATGTCAGGGCACAGTGGATCGTACAGCAGTTATAATCTGCCATTCATCTTTGCTCTTGCCGAGCTGAGGGATAGACTCCAGTGGAAGGCGTTTGTATTTCCTGATACATCCACAGGAAGCTACATTGTGGTGCTCATCCACAACCCACAAGCTCAGCTCTCATTTGCAAAGGCAGGTGATGATAAGTGGACCTGGCTACCGCCTCATTATCTTCATCAGGACTGCATGTACAAGGATGGCATATTGTATGCAGTGAATATGAAAGGAGAAATCCATGCTTTCGATCTTAGTGGCCCTGTGGTCACTGTAAAGACGATTATAATGGCACCTGAGCATTATGATTGTGATAGCAGGTATATCGTTCAAGCTCCATGGGGCAGTCTGCTACTTGTGTTCAGAATAGTTCATGACCATGATTTAGAATATGAGTACTGGAAGACTACAGAAACTAAAATATGCGAGATTGATGCTCTGTGGAATAAAATTGAGCTAACCAATTGCTTGCGTGACCATGTGTTATTTCTTGGTCATAACCTATCGCTATGCCTCAGTGCTGATGAATATCCTGCTCTCAAGGCAAATTGTTCCTATTTTACGGACGATAATTTTCTGTGGACAGTGGGACATAAGAATAATCATCGTGATGTGGGAATTCTTAAGTTGAATGATAAGAGCAGGGAAGAACTTGTGTCTCCTCAGCTGTGGTCCAACTGTCCGGCTTCAATGTGGATTACTCCTGATCTTAGAAAGATCAACGCGATGGGCTCAATGAGCCAACAACTCTGAAGTGAACTGCTACAGTCTCAATTAACATACGTGCAGTGCAGCAAGGCGGCACTACTCGAGTCTCGAGAGAGAGGTCTTGTCTGTGCTGCAAAAATGGCCGGTCGAGGGAGTGCTCAACATCAACATCCTTTTCTGCTCAGTCTTTTGATGACGCTGTTGGTGTGGTAATCAGAGATAATATATACGCGTGTTTTCAGAAAATCATGGAGAAGATGGAATCATCTAACTGTTACAACAATGTGACAGTTTTTATGTTTCAAATAGTTTGTAATAGTTTGCTCAAATACTGTACATATTTTCTTCATAATTTATTACGAGAGATTAAATGAATATATGCTAGTTTGGTGTTGTTATAGCAATATAACAGTGTTGTTTCCTACAAAAATGGAAATAAAATATAAGAACTCTCTGTTGTATCATTGCACACAAGGAAATATTGTTCCCGTTTAATATTTTCCACTGTTGTTCATGAATGAACCACAAGGATCTGGTTGTAGTTTGAGAACCATAAGCGTATAAACCCACACGATTTACAAGTTTATACAACAAGTCATATCTTTTATGCTACCAACATTTTGTTTCCTAGTGCCACCGGGTCTCTATGGTAGCCACCAATCAGCAGGCAGGTCGTGGCAGAAGTAGGTGTGCTCACGTAGGTCGCGGCCTGGAGGAACTTTCGCAGCACAGCCAAACCTGCCGCAGCGAACAGCTACTGAAGGATGCTTGCTGTACTGCGCGATCATCTACAAAAGCAAACGAAAGTTAGCTCAAAATCAAATGGAGAGAGATGTGTTTGAGGGTAAAACGATGCTCGTTTCAATTTCTCACATCATTGGTGCGCACAATCCCATTTGGGTGAAGCTCCACCTCAAAAATGCAAAGGTGACACACTGTTGTTGTCGCCGGAGAGGATCTAGCTATTCTGCAGTACCTCTTATATCCCTCCACAATCTCAGCGGGGACGGTCTCTCCATCGATAATCTGAACATAGGCGAGATACAAGATTAAAAAACAGAAGTGCATTAGCAAATAAAGCAAAGTAGGAGTAGTAAATGATACAACTTGTGTACAAATGAACCAATTCTGGCTACCATTTGTGCAGATATGGATGGAATGATAAAACAATGCATATCTTTTTATTTCAGATATGATGCATTATAAGATGTGATGTATTGAATAAGTCACCAAAGAAAGTGATGCATGACAATTATGAGCTACAAAATGAATATTCAGCCGTACATGGAATGGAGAGGATTAAGATGGAAAACACAAACACTAGTGTATCCAAGCATAGCAAACAATGGTATCATTCTGTCAATTCTTCCTGACCGGTAAAAAAATGAAGCAATGGAACAAAATGAATGGAAGGTTGATTGTCAAAACTCAAACTGAGTGAAATTACAAACAAGATATGTGATGGAGTACATGCAAATTAAGGCACAATCCTATGGTAACTTTGTTTGCAAAATTAACAGAAGAATACTTTGACGATAACTTTGTTTTCCTATCACTGAATTTTAACTGAATGCAAAGTTTTTGCTGCCCTTCATCAGAAGAGAGCTGCTGCAATTCCAGCAAAGTTTCTTTGCATAATGCTATGACTTTTAACTAATTAACACAAATTCAGTTCTCATGCAACTATCCACGAATTCCAACAAAGTCCATTTTATGGTTTGTGACTCAGTTTTGTGTTCGGAAACTATAACTGAATTTTGTGTTCAGTTTGTCATTTCTTTTCAATTTTGTGTTCTGAAACTATATCATTCAGGTATAATGGTTCTGGGCACATAGTAAGGTAAACAGCAAACAATTCCTGGTCATCACAACCGAGGCAGTTCTTTCTGCACTTCATCAGAAAGATAAACAGCAAATAATTCAATCTGAATTTTGTTAACTGATTAACATGAACTATCACTGATTAACTGATTACGAGGGAAAGAAATCAGTTCAGTTTTCTCATTTCTTTGGATATATCAGACTCAAGGGTAAAACTTTGACTACAAGGATTGTATATTTTTTTCAATTTTCTGATTGCAAAAGGCAGGGGTCTGAACATAAGTTAATCCAGTGGATACAAGCAAATTAAGGAACAATCCTCTTGTAACTTTGTTTGCAAAATTCACAGAAGAACACTTTGTCGGTAACTTTGTTTTCCTATCACTGGATTTTAACTGAATGCAAAGTTTTTGCTGCCCTTCATCAGAAGAGAGCTGCTGCAATTCCAGCAAAGTTTGTTTGCATAATGCTATGACTTTGAACCGATTAACATAAATTCAGTTCTCATGCAACTATCAACGAATTCCAACAAAGTCTATTTTATGGTTTGTGATTCTGGATGCTCTAAAACTATCACTGAATTTTATGTTCGATTTCAATTTTCTGAAGTCAAAGGCAAAGTTGTAGAGAAGGAGATAATTCTCTAAAATCTGAACAATTTGGGTACTGCAGAATACCAGAGTGCTCTGAAATTTGGGGAATGAGAGGAATAATTCATACCACTGGCACATCCTTCTTCGTCTGCCGATCATCCTTGTTCGTCTTCCGATCATCCTTGTTCGTCTTCCGATCATCTTTGTTCGTCTTCCGATCATCCTTCTTCGTCTTCGTGTACAAGAATGCCGTATGACGCCGTACAGCGGGGAGGACAGGCTTCTTGCTCTTCTTGTTGTCCTTCTTCTTGTTCTTCTTCTTCAACTCCGGAGCAGCGACAGCGAGCGGCGGCCCGCTCCACCACCGGTGCACGGACGCCCACGCGCCCTGAAAGGCCTCGAAGATCCTCGCCACAACCGGCCCCGGAAACCGGAGTCGGAGGGCCTCCAGCAAGCTCCTGAACCAGGCCGCGTCGGCCTGAGGCGGCACGTGAGCGGGGGCGGGGACGATCGCAAGCGGGCGAGGAGACACCTCGGCCTGAGGCGGCTGGGGTCGCGCGCCTGGGAGCTGCAACGCGGTCGCCTGAGATGGCGCGACGTCTCCATGGAGCCGCCGCGTCGTGTCGACCTCGGGCTGGGTCGGCGGTGGTGGCGCGCCCGGGAGCTGCAGCGCGGCCACCCCGGACCCAGTCGGCGCGCCAGGGAGCTCCAGAGCGGACACCTTCACATCGTAATTGGACGCCTTCGCCTTGCCGAGCTTCTTCCCGGCGCCCTGCGCCATTGGAGGGCCTCCAAGAAGCCGCTTCTTGGCTTCTTGGTCGTCTTTTGTCTTTGCCCGTACAGCGAGGTGGAGCGGAAGGAGAAAGCAGGGAGAGAGGGGCGGTGCAGTGGTGGTGGTGGACGGCGGCGAGACAATCGCTTCGGTGGTTGGGTTGGGTGGTGCAAGCTTGAGGAGTACGAAGCCGGCGGGGAGGAGCTTGCGGGACTGTTTTGGGGGGAAGAAGGCGGAGGGGAGGGGGCGACTCTGTTTTATTGGGGGGAACCGCGGCCCGTTGCAAATTCTAACTTTGTGTATTTTTTTTTAAACTGTTTTATTTGTTTATACCAACACCTGAGATTTGTATGGGTGGGAAAAAATTCTACACTATAAATTTATTTCAAATAAAAAAGGCCGTGCTTGTCAACTAAAAATGGTTGAATAAATTCAAATTTTTATTTTGGTACATAAAAATGCTCTGCATTAAACAATGATTTTTTTGAACGGTATTCTCATGTAATTGTTCATGTATGTAAAAGACACTGTCTATTACTATTAAATTTTTTAATACATATAAAAGAATTCATATGAATTTGTTTGATTGACAACACTGCCACTCCTCGGTTCAACTTTTCTTCTTCTAAAATGGTACCAAAGTATATTTAGATATGCAAATAATGTCACCAATAGATTCTTTTTAGACAACCCTCTAAGCTTTATTAATCGATTAAAACATTCATGGTTACATCAGCCCCATCAGTATTTTAAATTTTAATTTCAAAAACATGTTTGAACGGAAAAACTTCCTTTGAATATTTTTACACCATAGAATTATTTCAAATAAAAATGGTCACGCTTATCAACTAAAAATGGTTGCGTAACTTCAAATTTTTACTTTGGTACATAAAGATGCTCTACGTCAAACAAAGTTTTTTGAACTATATCCTCATGTAAATGTTCATGTATGTAAAATAAATTGTCCATGTTCTTTAAAAAAAATTGTAACATAGATAAAATCTTTTCATACAATTCTTTTTGTAAACAACACTACCACGCCTCAACTCAATGTTTCTTGTTCTAAAATTGTACCAATCAAAGTCGCTCACATATACTCACCCTTATGAACCCACCCACTCACACTCTAATCCTATGAGCACTTGTGAGAGACCGAGCCGACATATATGTAAAAGAAAATTTTAAAAAATGTAATATAGATTAAAAAAATCATACAATTTTTTTATAAACAACACTGCCACGCATGTTCAACTTTCCTTCTTCTACAGATAAAATAAAGCTTTCTTCTTCTAAAATGGCACCAACACGAAGTATTTAGATATGTACGGAAAGACTCCCACCATCAGCTCCGTCGCCGTTCCGCCCCACCTCCGATGGCCTTTGGCCTATGGAGGTGGGAAGGATCTCCTCTGCCGGCACGAAGGACCCCACACTCGTTCTTTTTAGATTCAACATCTTGGTTAGTGCTGCATGGCGGTGGCGATGTCCCCGAATAGGAATAATGTCTTCCACGCTTGATCACCATCATGATGGTGCATTTAGTGTCGTCGGAGGGCGTGTGAAGGAGCCTGCAGTGGCTGCCATTGGTAGCGGATTTCGTGACAACGGAGGTGAAGACGAAGACAACACCGCGAGTTGTAGGAGGCAATGTTGGAGCTCTCCTACCGTGACACAGAGTCCATGGCGGTGGCCGAGCTCGATGCCATTGCAAGCTCCCTGGTTGTTGGGGATATAACCCCGCGGTGTGACCCGCCCAGAAGGGGCCGAGTCACACCGTTGGCGACTCAGCAAGAGAAAGCCCAAGTAGGTGCAAGAAGATGAAACATGAAGACCGGTGGCGGCTTACAAGGTGGGCCTGCTGAAGGCCCAAGACCTGACGGTGGAATCATGACCCGGAAGGTGTGAGCCGCCACGATGGCGACTTGCCTGGCAAGGCAGGGCGACTTAGAAACCAAGTTGGTCATGTTGTGTGATCCGACTTGGACTCTTGTAAGCCCAGGGCATCGACCTGTATATATAAAGGCGAGACCCTGGGGCGAGTTAACCTAAGAAACAACTGATCGATAGCTAGGCCAAGCGTGTCCGCTCCCTTGTAATCGATACTCAAGTAATATCAACGAAAGCAGGAGTAGGCCTTTACCTCCTCCGTGAGGGGCCGAACCTGGGTAAACCTTGTGTCCTTCGTCCCGTCCAACCCCTTCAAGCTAATCATCAAGCGATGGCTCCACACCTAAGTCCTTTCACTAGGGCATCTGCCGTGACAAAACCACGACAGTTGGCGCCCACCGTGGGGCCAGCGCATAGTGGTTTTGAGTTCTTGAAGGGTTCTTTCCCAGGGATCAAGGGATACGCCGTTGGCAGGATGACTAAGAGTCGCCGCGGCAAGCTTTACATCGATGACGCTGGCTGGGGCCCCGAGGTCGACTCAATCGAGTACAGGTACCGGGTCCCCTTCGGCGGAATTCATGTCTTCATCGGCAAAATTGGCGGATTAGAGCCTGAGCCGGACATCTGCACCGACATCGTCGAGCCGGCTCAGCGTGCGCAACCCGCCCAGGCTCAACCCGGACGGAAGCATGCCTTCGTCGGTTTTGTGCATGGGACGGGTCTTGAGGAAGATTCTGCATCTAGTGGAGAGACGGCCATCTATTCAGGTGATGAGTCTTCAACCAGGGAAACAGAGTCGATTTACCAGCTTCAGGACGGCGGGCTTGGGGGCTATTCCGATGGTGACAGTATTCCGGACCCCTATGAGCCGCCGTGTAGGGCTGCTGTCTTCATGGCTGGTACTACGCCAGGTCTCAACTCGTCGACAGCAGCAGCTATGACGTCTGGCTCAACTGATGTGGCGGCGGCTGGTACCGGCTGTTGGGGAACGTAGCATGCAATTTCAAAATTTTCTACGCTCACGCAAGATCTATCTAGGAGATGCATAGCAACGAGAGGGGAGAGTGTGTCCACGTACCCTCGTAGACCGAAAGCGGAAGCGTTTAGTAACGCGGTTGATGTAGTCGAACGTCTTCACGATCCGACCGATCCAAGCACCGAACGTACGGCACCTCCGTGTTCTGCACACGTTCAGCTCGATGACGTCCCATGAACTCTTGATCCAGTTGAGGTCGAGGGAGAGTTCCGTCAGCACGACGGCGTGATGACGGTGATGATGAAGTTACCGGCGCAGGGCTTCGCCTAAGCACTATGACGATATGACCGAGGTGTGTAACTGTGGAGGGGGGCACCGCACACGGCTAAGAGATTCTCTGTCTTAAATGAATAACCGTATTGCAATAAACATGATCTAATCATATTCATGCTCAACGCAAACACCAAATAAAATTTATTTAGGTTCAACACTAATCCCGAAAAGTATAGGGAGTGTGCGATGGTGATCTTATCAACCTTGGAATCACTTCCAACACACATCGTCACCTCGCCCTTAACTAGTTATCTGTTCATTTTGCAACATCTGTTTCAAGTTACAAATCTTAGCAACTGAACCGGTATCAAATACCCATGGGCTACTATGAACACTAGTAAAGTACACATCAATAACATGTATATCAAATATACCTTTGTTTACTTTGCCATCCTTCTTATCCGCCAAGTTTTTGGGGCAGTTCCGCTTCCAGTGGCCATTTCCTTTTGTAGTAGAATCACTCAGTTTCAGGTTTGGGTCTAGCTTTGGGCTTCTTCACGGGAGTGGCAACTTGCTTGCCATTCTTCTTGAAGTTCCCTTTCTTTCCCTTGCCCTTTTCTTGAAACTAGTGGTCTTGTTAACCATCAACACTTGATGCTATTTCTTGATTTCTACCTTCGCCGATTTCAGCATCGCGAAGTGCTCGGGGAATCGTTTTCGTCATCCCTTGCATATTATAGTTCATCACGAAGTTCCTGTAACTTGGTGATAGTGACTAGAGAACTCTGTCAATCACTATCTTATCTGGAAGATAAACTCCCACTTGATTCAAGCAATTGTAGTACTCAGACATTCTGAGTACATGCTCACTGGTTGAGCTATTCTCCTCCATCTTGTAGGCAAAGTACTTGTCAGAGGTATCATACCTCTTGACATGGGCATGAGTCTGAAATACCAATTTCAACTCTTGGAACATCTTATATGCTCCGTGGCGTTTCAAAACGTTTATGAAGTCCCGGTTCTAAGCCGTAAAGCATGGTGCACTAAACTATCAAGTAGTCATCATACCGAGCTTTGTCAAACGTTCATAATGTCTGCATCTGCTCCTGCAATAGGTCTATCACCTAGCGGTGCATCAAGGACATAATTCTTCTGTGCAGCAACGAGGATAATCCTCAGATCACGGACCCAGTCCGCATCATTGCTACTATCATCTTTCAACTTATTTTTTCTCTAGGAACATATAAAAAATAAACGGGGAGCTACATCACAAGCTATTGATCTACAACATAGATATGCAAATACTATCAGGACTAAGTTCATGATAAATTAAAGTTCAATTAATCGTATTACTTAAGAACTCCCACTTAGATAGACATCCCTCAAGTCATCTAAATGATCATGTGATCCAAATCAACTAAACCATGTCCGATCATCACATGAGATGGAGTAGTTTTCAATGGTGAACATCTCTATGTTGATCATATCTACTATATGATTCACGTTCGACCTTTCGGTCTCTAGTGTTCCGAGGCCATATCTGCATATGCTAGGCTCGTCAAGTTTAACCCGAGTATTCCGCACATGCAAAACTGTCTTGCACCCGTTGTATGTGAACGTAGAGCTTATCACACCCGATCATCACATGGTGTCTCAGCACGAAGAACTTCCGCAACGGTGCATACTCGGGGAGAACACTTATACCTTGAAATTTAGTGAGGGATCATCTTATAATGCTACCTCCGTACTAAGCAAAATAAGATGCATAAAAGATAAACATCACATGCAATCAAAATATGTGACATGATATGGCCATCATCATCTTGTGCCTTTGATCTCCATCTCCAAAGCACCGTCATGATCTCCATCGTCACCGGCTTGACACCTTGATCTCCATCGCAGCGTCGTTGTCGTCTCGCCAACTATTGCTTCTACAACTATCGCTGCCGCATAGTGATAAAGTAAAGCAATTACATGGCGATTGCATTTCATACAATAAAGCGACAACCATAAGGCTCCTGCCAGTTGCCGATAACTTTTACAAAACATGAGCATCTCATACAATAACGTGTATCACATCATGTCTTGACCATATCACATCACAACATGCCCTGCAAAAACAAGTTAGACGTCCTCTACTTTGTTGTTGCAAGTTTTACGTGGCTGCTACGAGCTTCTAGTAAGAACCGTTCTTACCTACGCATCAAAACCACAACGATTTTTCGTCAAGTGTGCTGTTTTAACCTTCAACAAGGACCGGCCGTAGTCAAACTCGATTCAACTAAAGTTGGAGAAACAGACACCCGCCAGCCACCTGTGTGCAAAGCACGTCGGTAGAACCAGTCTCATGAACGCGGTCATGTAATGTCGGTCCGGGCCGCTTCATCCAACAATACCGCTGAATCAAAGTAAGATGTTGGTGGTAAGAAGTATGACTATTATCGCCCACAACTCTTTGTGTTCTACTCGTGCATATCATCTACGCATAGACCTGGCTCTGATGCCACTGTTGGGGAACGTAGCATGCAATTTCAAAATTTTCTACGCTCACGCAAGATCTATCTAGGAGATGCATAGCAACGAGAGGGGAGAGTGTGTCCACGTACCCTCGTAGACCGAAAGCGAAAGCGTTTAGTAACGCGGTTGATGTAGTCGAACGTCTTCACGATTCGATCGATCCAAGCACCGAACGTACGGCACCTCCGTGTTCTGCACACGTTCAGCTCGATGACGTCCCACGAACTCTTGATCCAGTTGAGGTCGAGGGAGAGTTCCGTCAGCACGATGGCGTGATGACGGTGATGATGAAGTTACCGGCGCAGGGCTTCGCCTAAGCACTACGATGATATGACCGAGGTGTGTAACTGTGGAGGGGGGCACCGCACACGGCTAAGAGATTGTCTGTTGTGCCTTTGGGTGCCCCCTTCCCCACGTATATAAAGGAGGGGGAGGAGGAGGCCGACCCTAGAAGGGGGCGCGCCAAGGGGGGAGCCCTACTTGGACTCCCGGTCCAAGTAGGATTCGGCCCCCCCTCCTTCCTTCCACTAGAGAGGGAAAAGGGGAAGGGAGAGAGAGGGAGAAGGAAAGAGGGGGGCCAGCCCCCTCCCCTAGTCCAATTCGGTTTGGTCAAGGGGGGGGGGGCGCCCCTCTCACGTGGCCTCTCTCCTCTCCTCCAATAAGGCCCAATAGGCCCATTACTTCTCCCGGGGGGTTCCCGTAACCTCCCGGTACTCCGGAAAAATGCCCGAATCACTCGGAACCATTCCGATGTCCAAATGCAACATTCCAATATATGAATCTTTACCTCTCGACCATTTAGAGTCCCCTCGTCATGTTCGTGATCTCATCTGGGACTCCGAACAAACTTCGGTCATCAAATTACATAACTCATAATACAAATCGTCATCGAACGTTAAGCGTGTGGACCCTACGGGTTCGAGAACTATGTAGACATGACCGAGACATTTCTCCGGTCAATAACCAATAGCGGAACCTGGATGCTCATATTGGCTCCTACATATTCTACGAAGATCTTTATCGGTCAAACCGCATAACAACATACGTTATTCCCTTTGTCATCGGTATGTTACTTGCCCGAGATTCGATCATCGGTATCATCATACCTAGTTCAATCTCGTTACCGGCAAGTCTCATTACTTGTTCCGTAGTGCATCATCCCGTAACTAACTCATTAGTCACATTGCTTGCAAGGCTTCATATGACGTGCATTACCGAGAGGGCCCAGAGATACCTCTCCGATACTCGGAGTGACAAATCCTAATCTCGATCTATGCCAACCCAACAAACACCTTCGGAAACACCTGTAGAGCATCTTTATAATCACCCAGTTACGTTGTGACGTTTGATAGCACACAAGGTGTTCCTCCGGTATTCGGGAGTTGCATAATCTCATAGTCAGAGGAAATATGTATAAGTCATGAAGAAAGCTTTAGCAATAAAACTTAACGATCATTATGCTAAGCTAACGGATGGGTCTTGTCCATCACATCATTCTCCTAATGATGTGATCCCGTTCATCAAATGACAACACATGTCTATGGTTAGGAAACTTAACCATCTTTGATTAACGAGCTAGTCTAGTAGAGGCATACTAGGGACACTGTGTTTTGTCTATGTATCCACACATGTATCAAGTTTCCGGTTAATAGAATTCTAGCATGAATAACAAACATTTATCATGATATAAGGAAATATAAAATAACAACTTTATTATTGCCTCTAGGGCATATTTCCTTCACCGGCGGGTCAACTCAGCCGCCAGCTCAGGTTTTGTCTGAGCTTTTAGGCACCTTAACAACCCTGTTGGCAACTGAGGTTACTACAGCAAATCAAGTACAGCACAACGCAGAGGTTGCAAAGGTGCGAGATGAGGTAGTCAAATCCCAGGAGGAGCTCAATGCAGAGAATGCCAGGATGGCGACGGAGAGGGCTCAGATGGATGCTGAGTCACAGCGTATAAGGGCAGAAGCTTTTCGCTTAAGTTTGGATCAAGGTGCCTCCAATGCAGTTCTTCGGAGGAGACACCAAACCCGCATGCCTTTACAGTATGAGGGGCGGAACCTTTTTAACACGCCTGGGGCAGGGACGAGTAACCCGCCTGGCACAGCACGGGCTGTGGAGGCGCCAGGAGGCTGGGCGGCGGTTCAACCTCAGCTGCCAGACCCGTCCCGTAGGGATCAGACCCCGCCCCAGCAGTTCTTAACACCGTCGGGTCATTATTCTAACCCGGTGGACAACATGTTAGCAACGGCAACCCGTCTGGCGGGGATCCTGATCGAAGGAGAGTCGCCGGAGGCAATAGAGACTCGGAACGCCGTTGAGTTCCTCCGGACAGCTGTTGCGCAGCAGGCGGCTTACTCATACAGTCGTGATCGTGTTCACTCAACCCCTCGTCAGAGTCAAAGCTACAGCCGGCGTATTGAATCGCCCACAGTTTCCAGCAGTGAACGACGAAGTCGGCCACTTCAGGATAACCCGCCTCGTACTGATAACCCGCCCCGTGATAATAACATACTGGTTAATGCTCAGGCGATCGTGGACGAAGCCAGAGCTCGTCGAGGGGCGGAAGCAGCAGTGGCAGCTCAGATTGCAGCGGCTCAACCGGGGGCTTATCAGCAGCCCCCGGCAACCCCTTCAAACTCGATGGGAGCCGGGGCAATTTCTAGGACAGTGGGGGTACCGTGTCTAGTGCCGGCTCTGCGTAATGAATGTCTGCCCAAAGATTTTAAGGGCCCACGCAAGGTGCCTAACTATATCGTAGACCTCCCCCCTGAGGCTTGGATTGAGAGTTACGAGTTAGCAATGGAGATGTTGGATGTCAATGATGTTGTGTGTGCCAAATATTTTACCATGATGTTGGATGGGCCAGCCCATACATGGTTAAAAGGATTGCCTCCTAACTCTATTAACTCATGGGCAGAGTTGAAAGCACGGTTCATTCAGAACTTTAAAGGTACGTGCAAGCAGCCGTTGACGATCATTGATCTTGACAACTGTGTACAGCGTGAGGATGAGTCGGCCCACCATTGGGTCCGGCGGGTCTCAGGGATCATTCATTCATCGGACAGTATTGCGGCAAATCAAGCGGTTCTGGTCTTGGAGAAGAACTGTCACTTCACCCCCCTTAAACCGAAGCTTGGGCGGCTCAAGCGCTATTGCAATGACATGGGTGAGTTAATGGCGGCTCTCATTAAGTATGCCGACTCTGACACTACCAAGGACCTTGGATGTGATGAGGAGAAATCTAATAAAGGCAAGAAGAGTAGCAATGGCAAGGGTCAGTAGTAGAATGTGACAGGAGGCAATGGTAATAACCAAGGCAATGGTGGTAAGTGACGACACCCGGATGGCGGGTCTGATCTAGTGGCTAATACCAACGCCGGGTCTAAAAACCAGCGCCGCAATGGTAATGGTAAGCTGTCCTTTGGAGGGATTTTTTTTAATATTGAGGCAATGATGAATGAGCCTTGCCCGAAACACAGTTTGCCGAATAAGCCGGCCACTCATGCTTGGAAGGATTGTTTTATCATGCGAGAGTACAAGAATTCCAGCTTTAGTCAGAATCATGGTAACAATAATGGCCCGCCTAGCGGATCAGGATCCGGCTCACAAGGGCCCGGTTTTGGCGGCGGCGGCTCAAATTCTGGTTATCAGGGCCAGGGCAGTCATGGCGGTTATAACCAACAGTCCGGTCAGGGTAATCAGCAACAAGGTAATCAATCAGGGTATCAGAGTAACCCAAAGCAGCTTAATGGAGGTCAGTATCATGTTTTTACTACCAGCCTTTGCAAGAGAGATCAGAAGGTCCATAAGCGTGAAGTCAATACTGTTGAGCCGGCAGTTCCCCAATACTTGTGATGGTCGGAGTATCCAATCACATGGAGTCGGGAGGATCACCCGCCCTGTGTTGAGAATCCGGGTCATCTAGCATTGGTAGTAGCCCCTCAGGTGGGTGGTTATAATTTCACTAAAGTGCTTATGGATGGTGGCAGCAGTATCAACATCTTATATTATGACACTTTTCGTCGGATGAATCTTACTGACAAGGATCTTAAGCCGTCTTCCACAGTTTTCCATGGTGTGGTACCTGGCAAGTCGGCTTATCCTGTTGGAAAAATTGCCCTGGAAGTAGCTTTCGGTGATGATTATGATTTCAGAGCAGAAACGCTATGGTTTGAAGTAGTCAAGATCAAGAGCCCGTACCATGCCCTGTTTGGACGGCCGGCTTATGCCAAGTTCATGGCTCGCCCTTGTTATGTTTATTTATAGCTCAAGATGCCAGGGAGAAAGGGTACGATCACAATCCATGGTGATCGGAAAATTGCTTTAGAGTGTGAGGAAGGAGATGCTGCCTATGCTGAGTCAGCCTGTGCCACAGAGGAGCTCAAATTAAGGATAATGTTAAACCGGCTGATGTGACCCCTCTGAAAAAGCCCACCACTGAGCAAGACCCCTTATTGAAGTTTAAGTCGGTGGATGACACCAAACAAGTTGACTTTGTCCCTGGCAACTCATCTCAGCAGTTCATAGTGGGGGCTAATATGGATCCTAAATAGGAAAGCGCTCATCGAGTTCATCCGTGAGAATCAAGACATCTTTGCATAGAAACCTTCTGACATGCCGGGTGTACCGAGAGAATTCGCTGAGCACACTCTTAACATAGATCCTAAGTTTAAGCCGGTCAAGCAGTTCCTCCGTCGCTTCAATGAAGAGCGACGTAAAGCTATTGGAGAAGAGGTTGCCCGGCTCTTAGCAGCTGGGTTTATTGTGGAAGTCTTTCACCCTGAGTGGTTGGCTAACCCTGTGCTGGTGCTTAAGAAGAACGACACATAGCGTATGTGTGTTGATTACACAGATCTTAACAAGGCTTGCCCAGCCGACCCGTTTGCTCTCCCTCGCATTGACCAAATTATTGATGCCACGGCGGGTTGTGAGAGTTTATGTTTCTTGGATGCTTACTCTGGATATCATCAGATCAAGATGGCAGTTAAAGACCAAGAGAAGACGTCTTTTATCACCCCTTTAGGAGCTTTCTGTTACGTTTCTATGCCTTTTGGGCTTAAGAGTGCTCAGGCGACTTATCAACGCTGTGTTCAGAACTGTTTTCACAATCAGATTGGGCGCAATGTGCATGCTTATGTGGATGATATTGTGGTTAAATCCAGAAAGAAGGAGACTCTCCTGGACGATCTAAAGGAGACTTTTGACAATCTCCGAGTCTATAAAATGATGCTTAACCCGGCCAAATGTGTTATTGGTGTGCCTGCAGGCAATCTATTGGGTTTTCTGGTCTCAGAGAGGGGTATTGAAGCTAACCCGGAGAAGATCAAGGCTATCACTTCACTGGCTAAGCCGGCGTGTGTCAATGACGTCCAGCGCCTCGTATTGCGGCTTTGAGCCGGTTTATAAGTCGCCTGGGAGAGAAGACAATTCCCTTATACCAGATGATGAAAAAGACATATCACTTTGTTTGGAGTGATGCTGCTGATAAGGCATTTGAGGCACTCAAAAAACAGTTAGCTGAGCCGCCAGTCCTGGCTGCTCCTATTGAGAAAGAGCCTTTGCTCCTATATGTGGCGGCTAATAGCAAGGCTGTCAGTGTGGCAGTTGTGGTGGAGCGCAAGGAGGCGGGTAAGGAGTACCCGGTTCAGCGGCCGGCTTACTATGTCAGTGAAGTGCTGATTGAGTCCAAGAAACGATATCCACATTGGCAAAATCTGGTGTATGGGGTGTTCACGGCAAGTCGCAAACTAAAGCATTATTTTCTTGGTCATCCTATTACCGTGGTCAGTTCTGCTCCCTTAGGAGACATTATTCAGAACAGGGAGGCCACAAGCCGGGTTGCTAAGTGGGCAATTGAACTTGGACCTCATGGTTTGAAGTATGTGCCAAGGACAGCTATTAAGTCTCAAGCTTTAGTAGATTTTATCAATGACTGGACAGAGTTGCAGGCACCTGAGGAGAAACCTGACAACACTTATTGGACAATTCACTTTGATGGGTCCAGGCAATTGGAAGGCTCGGGGGCTAGAGTTATTTTGACTTCCCCACGAGGTGACAAATTTTGTTATGTTTTAAGGCTAATGTTCCCTTATACTAACAATGCAGCTGAGTATGAGGCTTTACTCCATGGCCTTCGTATGGCCAAGGAGATGAATTTAAGCCGGGTCAGGTGTCTGGGCGACTTAGATCTTGTGGCTCAACAAGTCTCAGGCACGTGGGACTCCAAGGATCCGCTCATGGTGGCTTATCGCAGGGCGATTGACAACATTGCGGGTCATTTCCAGGGTTATTAGGTGGATCACCTTGATCGAAGAAAGAATGAGGCGACTGATGCCTTAAGCCGGCTTGGGTCTCAGCGTAAGCCGGTGCCCCCTAATGTGTTTCTTGATGTGTTACACAATCCTTCGGTCAAATTACCATCTGAAGAAGACCTTGTGGTCCCTGACCCGGAGGCTCAACTAGTGGTGGCTCTCCATGCTATTCCTGATTGGACGCTCCCCTACTTGGCTTATATGACCCGAGGTGAGTTACCTGAGGATGAAACTTTGGCTCGACGGATAACCAGGAGGTCTAAATCTATGACTATCATCAATGGCAAGTTACACAGATGCAGTGTGACAGGTGCGTTCCAGTGATGTGTCTCTCCTGAGGAGGGTCGTGAGATCCTAAGAGAGGTTCATGAAGGTGATTGTGGTCACCATGCCGACTCTAAATCTTTGGTGGCTAAAGCTTTTCGTCACGGATTTTACTGGTTGACGGCTCATGCTGATGCAGAGGATATTGTTAGCAAATGTGATGGATGTCAGAAATTTGCAAGGCGAGCTCATGTGCTGGCTCAGGAGTTGCGGATGATTCCTATAAACTGGCCGTTTGCGGTTTGGGGGCTTGACATGGTTGGACCGTTCAAGAGGTCCAAAGATAAGAAGAGCCATCTTTTGGTGGTGGTTGACAAATTTACTAAATGGGTTGAGGTAGAGCCGGTCAGCAAGTGTGATGCAGCGACTGCAGTTCAGTTTGTTTAAAAGCTGATTTTTCGCTTTGGTTATCCTCATAGTCTCATCACGGATAATGGTACTAATCTGTCCAAAGGAGCTATGAAAGAATTTTGTTAAAGAGAGCATATTCGCCTCGATGTTTCTTTGGTAGCTCATCCACAGTCTAATGGTCAAGCTAAACGAGCCAATCAGGAAATCTTGAGAGGTATTAAGCCCCGGCTTATGGTTCCCTTGGAGTGAACACCGGGTTGTTGGGTGGAGGAGTTGCCTTCACACTACTAGGAAAAGGCTTATTAGTGGTGCACCTGTTTTGGCCATTAGTGGCGCACTACAGGTGCGCCACTATCATCACGCCACTAGTAACAAATACTAATGGCGCACCCCTGGTGCGCCATTAGTATACAAGACAATAGTGGCGCACCTGGCAGTGTGCCATTAATATGTCAAACGGTGCGCCATTACTATCTGACTTAGTAATGGCGCACCACATGGAAGTGCGCCATTACTAACAATTTTTTTTCAAATTTTTTTTTCAAATTTTTTTTCTGACTTAGTAATGGCGCACCACATAGAAGTGCGCCATTACTAACAATCAGTGGTTTGGAGTATTAATACCACCCCCAATAGGTCAACAGGCTATACGCCTTTCTTCATGGTCTATGGTACAGAGGCGGTTCTCCCAAGTGATATCCGTCATGACTCGCCCAGGGTGGTGGCTTATGTTGAAACTGATAATGAGACGACACGACATAACGCGCTTGATGTTTTGGATGAAGAGCGTGACCATGCAGTGGCCCGGTCGGCGATTTATCAACAAGACCTGCGTCGCTATCATAGCCGCAGAGTTAAAACTCGGGCGTTTCAAGAGGGCGACATAGTGCTCCGGCTGATTCAAGATCAAACTGACATGCATAAGTTGTCCCCGCCTTGGGAAGGACCCTTTGTGGTTAGCAAAAATCTCCACGATGGCTCATATTATCTTATTGATATACGTGAGCGCAAGAAGTCATGCACCTCTGAGAAGGAGACCAACAGGCCTTGGAACATTGCACATCTTCGGCCTTATTACACCTGAGCCACTGGCTCTTCTC
This sequence comes from Thinopyrum elongatum, assembly GCA_011799875.1. Classification (NCBI taxonomy): domain Eukaryota; kingdom Viridiplantae; phylum Streptophyta; class Magnoliopsida; order Poales; family Poaceae; genus Thinopyrum; species Thinopyrum elongatum. Next base: position 51,581,289 of record CM022299.1, on the reverse strand, counting down.
ATTGTACATACTTTTGATGATGTGTATATATCTTTTATGATCAAATATAATAAATTCGGCATCCCTGAAAAATTTGGGGCCTCTGTTGTTTCATTTCTGTGTATATGAGTCTTTATTTATGGATCATAAGGTCACTTGGGGGCTTCCAACCCACCGGGTTTAGCTTTCATATCCTTTTGACCAGGCATGAGACGCCAAATTATGGGTTATCCTGCCTGTTTGCAACTTGCTATTCCACCAGGTGACCTGCCGAACTCTTAACAGTCAATCTTTTTAAGACCCTGAACTTGTTAAGGTTAAAACAACGCCTTGTGTCACGTGAGGGCCGGCTTACAGTGAGCTAGGATAAACTCAACGACTATGCGGCCTTGAAAGCAAAAGGCCTGTGTGCCAACTTGTTTGGTCGTGTCTTGAAAGCCGACCTAACAGAAATTTGGGATTTTTTATCTCTCTCTTTTTTGGATTTTTCAAGCTTTTGCTTTTTGTGCAAATTTTGACTACCCGGGTCGTGAGGCTCTGGATTATGTTACTCATGTTTGAGTATTGTTGGGTTGTAACCCGCCCTGGCTTTGGACTTTAAGTCGCCAGTATGTTTTTTATTTGAACAACCGTGGTTATGAGGCTACAAGGCTTTGGGTTGTCACCCGCCCTGGTTTCTGACTTTAAGTCACCAGCATATATGTTGTTGAGTTTTCTGCAAAGTGTACAAGACCACAGTTGAAGAGCATAATCACGGTAAAGGCTTATACAAGGGTCAAACTGGCAAATCAAAAGTCAAGATCAACATGCATGAAGGCATGACATGGCGGATCATTGTTTTACACTACCCTATTACAAGGCTTTACATTAAGCCCAAAATAATTTTGAGTCAAGTGTTTCTGGAGCTGCACTCCCATAACCCGGCCTGAGAGCCGCATGGCTCATCATTGCTATGATCAGTTGTCTTCCTGACGCCTTGAAGCTTGTGGGTCATCCTGCGCCGGCTCTTCCTCGTCGATCATCTAAAGATCAGCCGTTGTCCAGTCGATGTCGGTTAAAGCTTCGAATGTGGCTTCGTCATTTAGTATAATGGAATGATCAACATCAGGGGCGAAGATATGCTTACGCCGAGGCGGAGTAAGATCTACGATGTCATGGGCGGGCGGCTTGATTTTGTTGTTGTTGTCATCATAAGCCGGCGTATAATTGTTTAAGTTCAGCTCCTCAACAAGCTTGCAAGCCATGGGACGCATCTCTCTGACGCATTGGTTGAAGTCTTTTTCTTCAAAGACTGATTTATCATCCTTGAACTCTGGGCACCAAGTGGCTATTTCCTCCGGGTCAAGCTCAGATTGCCACGCTTTAGCCCGGCCAAGAGCAATGATGGCTCCGGCTCGGGCGGCTAATAATTTTATTTCTTTAATTTGGCCTGGGAACGTTGACAGATGATCCAGAACAGTCATGATTTGACTTGGCAGCTTCCAGTTTCCTCCTAAAGCCACAAGACTGCGCAATGTTCCACTGTATAATTGTTCAGTTAAAGGGTATACCGCCTTCAACTTAAGCAACATGTTTTGACCAAGGTTGGCGCTTCTGGAGCCTGTTCAATCATTTGCGTAAGAGTCATCAGGCGGGTTAAATATCAACTATTATGAATCGCCAGGCGGGTCAAAAAGGTATTAAACCATATGATGAAGTGTAAATGTTTAACGTACCGAAGATGGCGGTTGTCATGTGGATTATGTGTTGCTTTAAGCCGGCAAGCTCGTCAGTTACCGGCTTAAGTTTATTTTCAGCCTCCCAGGCGGTTCTCTCAACATCAAACCTGCCTTGGTCTTTTCAAACTCTTCCAATGAAGTCTTTAGTTTTGACTCGGCCTTGGAAGTTTTAGCCTGTTGCATCTCAATGTTTTTCTTCAAGTCGCCAAGCTGTGACTCCTGCTCCTTCAACATTTCCTAAAAGATAACAGTGAGACAATGGTTACAGCATAAGGAGCAAGGTTTTTGTGATGCAATTAATTGAAGTCCCAAGCACATTGCAAGCAATATACTTGGCACTTGGGGGCTAATGTATGTCGTTTCAATTTCTGATTGCGACCCGGCTTATCTTGTCAGATTAAGCCGGCCCTTGGGGGCTACATGTTTAATTTTATTAAGGTCATTGAAGACCCAGCTTGTCTTGTCAGATTAATCCGGCCCTTGGGGGCTGCATGTTTGATTTTATTATGCTCATTGAGACTCGGCTCATCTTGTCAGGATAAGCCGGCCCTGGAGGGCTACATATGGTTTTGTTCACAGTTAATAATTTTGAGACCTGGTTCATCCTTGTTAGGATAAGCCGGCCCTTGGGGGCTACATGGTTATGCATATATGGATTGATGGAAAGAGGATTGAATTTGTACCTCATATTTCTGCTTCATAAGTTGGACTAGCCCAGCTTCCATGTCTCGACTTGTGTTGAGGCGGCTCAAATAGCCCGCATATACGTCGCCTGCACTGAAGGAGGAGTAGCTCTTTAGGTTCAGCTTGGCCTTGCCTTTTTCTAAGGAAGGAGATTCTTCCTTAGGGCTATGCTTGGTTAGCACAGTTGAGGCTCCTGGTGCTGTGTAAGCCATCCCAGTGATAGTCACGTCATCAGAATTCTTATTAAGGAGGATCTCCTCAGTCAGCTTGGCAGGGCTAGGCGGTTTAGGGCTTGGCGGATCATGACTGGCAGCCAGGTCAATCTCAGTGTGCATGGGATCAAAGGCTGTAGCGTCAGTCTGTGGTGGCGGGTCATTGGTGAGGTCTTCAGGACTTTGGATCGAGCCTTCAGGGGCTTCTGGCACCTGCCTCTCTGGCTCAGCAGCTGTGGGGTCTTTGGAAGAGCCGCCCACCTTCTGTTTTTTACCCGCCTTTGTTACACCTCTATGCAAAAGATACAAGAGCTTGTGCGTATATGTTGATATAAGCCATTTATGAACAAGTGGAAATACTTACCCATGGGCAACCTTGAAGGTAGGCATTTGAGTTCCAGTAGAGTCGCCGGATGACGGAGGTGTCCCCTGATAATTTGAGTCGGAAGGATTAAGAGGTTGACGGATAAGACCAGCCTTTGGAAGAGAAAGAGTCGGGCTATGAGGCACCTCATTTCGACGCTTGCGAGGGGCAGGCGTATTGGGTAAGCCGGCCACGAGGTCTTTAGTACCATCACTCCGGGTCATATGTCTTGAATCATGCTGTTGCTTCTTCAAAAGAAAATTGGGGTCCAAATAAGCGCGAGGATTTGAGAATTTTACTTTCCGGATAACCCGCCGAGCTTTCTGTCTTGGTAAGGGTTCTGAGCTAAAGGAAATTATAGTTACCTCTGCTGCGTCGACATGACTGGTCGCTGCCTCTCCCTGAGATGAATCAGCATCAATAAGTTGTATAAAGAAAAAACCAAGGGAAGTCAATTTCTACCTCTGACTCATCATCAAGCTTGAACATGTCTTCGGCTGATGATTTCTTGCGACTACCTGGGCCCTTAGTCTTTGTTTTGGGTTTCTTGGTTGGGGTGGCGGCTGGAAGTTTCTTTCTCCAAAAGGGAGAGCCGGCCTGTTTTAATATGAGCAGAAAAAATAAAGAGTCTGTTGGGTAAAGAGATAGACAAATAAAGGATTGTTTACAGTACTTACAGGTGGAGATGGGTTAAGTTTGCAGAAGGGGTTCAATCCCACTTTGCGGCAATTATCCATGGGTTCCCCGAGCAGTGACTTGACCATATCAGTAATATCTTTGTCACTCAAGGATGACTGATTGAAACGCTGTGGATCCTTGGTATCTCCAGTGTATTCACACATCAAACCGTTGCGTCGGCTTAATGGTAGTATCCTCCAAGCAACCCAGCAGCGGGTCAGATCTACTCTGGTTAAACCATTAGCCACCAATGCTCTTATTTTTTAGAAGGTAGGGGCATATTTAACGCGCTCTGCGGTGATTAATCGGTCTGGAAGTTTGCTATGGGTGTTGAGTCGGAAGGGGCAGTAACCTGGCAAGTGATCCTCGTCAGCCGGAGAAGTATCTTTGCAATAAAACCAAGTTAAGTTTCAATCTTTGGGGTGGCTAGGCAGTCTGGCTTCAGGAAAAATTATGTCTCTTCGCCGTTGAATAGAAACCCCTCCAAGTTCCAAGCTGGGTCCATCAGTCATCTCGGTTTGATGATTGATACAAAAATACTCTCTAAAGAGGTCAATAGTGGGCTCCTCTTCAAGATATACTTTGCAGAATGTTTGAAAATTGCATAGGTTGGAGACAGAGTTGGGACCAATATCTTGAGGATGAAGCTGATAAAAATTCAGAGCGTCACGAAAAAACTGTGACCCGGGCGGTGAAAAACCACGAAGAAGGTGATCTGCAAAGATCACAACTTCACCCTCTTGGGGTTGTGGAGTTGTCTCGGAGCCAGGGACCCGCCAGTGTATGATCTCCTTAGATGGTAAAACCCCCATGTCTACATACTCCTTTAACAAAAGTTCAGAGACTTGGGAGGCGGCCCAGTCACAAGAAGTGGGGTGCTACTTCTTGAGCTTGCGTTGGTTTTTCCCTTGAAGAGGAAAGGGTGATGCAGCACAGTAGAGATAAGTATTTCCCTCAGTTAAGAACCAAGGTATCAATCCAGTAGGAGAAATGCGCAAGTCCCCAATAGATGCACCTGCACAAACAATCAAACACTTGCACCCACCATGATAAAGGGGTTGTCAATCCCTCCACGGTCAATTGCAAAGGTGAGATCTGATAGAGATAGATAAAACTAAATAAAAGATAACTAAATATTTTTGGGTTTTTTGGTTTATAGATCTGAAAATAAAAGATTGCAAAATAGTAGATCGGAAACAAGTATGATGGAAAATAGACCCGGGGGCCATAGGTTTCACTAGAGGCTTCTCTCTTGAAGGCAAATAATACTATGGGTGAACAAATTACTGTAGAGCAATTGATAGAAAAGCGCAAAGTTATGACGATATCCAAGGCAATGATTATGTAATATAGGCATCACGTCCGTGTCAAGTAGACCGACTCCTGCCTGCATCTACTACTGTTACTCCACACATCGACCGCTATCCAGCATGCATCTAGAGTATTAAGTTCATAAAGAACGGAGTAACGCCTTAAGTAAGATGACATGATGTAGAGGAATAAACTCAAGCAATATGATATAAACCCCATCTTTTTATCCTTGATGGCAACAATTCAATACGTGTCTCGCTACCCCTACTTTGTCACTGGGTGAAATCACGTAAGATTGAACCCAAAGCTAAGCACCTCTCCCATTGCAAGAAAAACCAATCTAGTTGGCCAAACCAAACCGATAATTCGAAGAGAAATACAAAGATATCAAATCATGCATATAAGAATTCAGAGAAGATTCAAATAATATTCATAGATAAGCTGATCATAAATCCATAATTCATCGGATCTCGACAAACACACCGCAAAAGAAGATTACATACGATAGATCTCCAAGAACATCGAGGAGAACATGGTATTGAGAATCAAAGAGAGAGAAGAAGCCATCTAGCTACTAGCTATGGACCCGTAGGTCTGAGGTAAACTACTCACGCTTCATCGAAAGGGCAATAGGGTTGATGTAGATGCCCTCCGTGATCAAATCCCCCTCCGGTAGGATGCCGGAAAAGGCCCCAAGATGGGATCTCACGGGAACAGAAGGTTGCGGAGGTGGAAAAGTATTTTCGTGGATGCTTCTGAGGGTTTTGGAATATATGTGAATATATAGGACGAAGGGCTAGGTCAGGGGACCCCCGAGGGGCCCACAAGGTAGCCCCCCCCCTAGGGCGCGCCCTCCACCCTTGCCGCCGCCTCGTGGCTCTTCTGGCTTGGACTCCAAGTCCCCTGGGTGTCTTCGGGTCCAAGAAAAATCATCGTGAAGTTTTATTCCGTTTGGACTCCGTTTGATATTCCTTTTCCGCGAAGCTCAAAAACAAGGAAAAGACAGAAACTGGCACTAGGCTCTAGGTTAATAAGTTTGTCCCAAAAATAATATAAAATAGCATAATAATGCATATAAAACATCCAAAACAGATAATGTAATAGCATGGAACAATAAAAAATTATAGATACGTTGGAGATGTATCAAGCATCCCCAAGCTTAATTCCTGCTCGTCCTCGAGTAGGTAAATGATAAAAACAGAATTTTTGATGTGGAATGCTACCTAACATATTTATCCATGTAATTTTCTTCATTGTGGCCTGAATGTTCAGATCCATAAGATTCAAAACAAAAGTTTAATATTGACATAAAAACAATAATACTTCAAGCATACTAATAAAGCAATCATGTCTTCTCAAAATAAGATGGCCAAACAAAGTTATCCCTACAAAATCATATAGTCTGACTATGCTCCATCTTCATCACACAAAGTATTAAATCATGCACAACCCCGATGACAAGCCAAGCAATTGTTTCAAACTTTTGATGTTCTCAAACTTTTTCAACTTTCACACAATACATGAGCGTGAGCCATGGATATAGCACTATAGGTGGAATATAATATGGTGGTTGTGGAGAAGACAAAAAGAAGGAGATAGTCTCACATCAACTAGGCGTATCAACGGGCTATGGAGATGCCCATCAATAGATAGCAATGTGAGTGAGTAGGGATTGCCATGCAACGGATGCACTAGAGCTATAAGTTTATGAAAGCTCAAAAGAAACTAAGTGGGTGTGCATCCAACTCGCTTGCTCACGAAGACCTAGGGCAATTTGAGGAAGCCCATCATTGGAATATACAAGCCAAGTTCTATAATGAAAAATTCCCACTAGTATATGAAAGTGACAACATAGGAGACTCTCTATCATGAGGATCATGGTGCTACTTTGAAGCACAAGTGTGGAAAAAGGATAGTAACATTGCCCCTTCTCTCTTTTTCTCTCATTTTTTTCTTTTTTTCTCTTTTTTTTATTATGGGCTTCTTTGGCCTCTTTTATTTTTATTTTTCGTCCGGAGACTCATCCCGACTTGTGGGGGAATCATAGCTTCCATCATCCTTTCCTCACATGGGACAATGCTCTAATAATGATGATCATCACACTTTTATTTACTTACAACTCAAGAATTACAACTCGATACTTAGAACAAAATATGACTCTATATGAATGCCTCTGGCTGTGTACCGGGATGTGCAATGATCTAGCGTAGCAAATGATATCAAAAAATGGACAAGCCATGTAAACATCATGCTAGCTATCTTACGATCATGCAAAGCAATATGACAATGATGGAGCGTGTCATAATAAAACGGAACGGTGGAAGTTGCATGGCAATATATCTCGAAATGGCTATGTAAATGCCATAATAGGTAGGTGTGGTGGCTGTTTTGAGGAAGGTAATATGGTGGATGTATGGCACCGGCGAGAATTGTGCGGTACTAGAGAGGCTAGCAATGGTGGAAGGGTGAGAGTGCGTATAATCCATGGACTCAACATTAGTCATAAAGAACTCACATACTTATTGCAAAAGTCTATTATTTATCGAAACAAAGTATTAGACGCATGCTCCTAGGGGGATAGATTTGTCGGAAAAGACCATCGCTCATCCCCGACCGCCACTCATAAGGAAGACAATCAATAAATAAATCATGCTCCAACTTCATCACATAACGGTTCACCATACGTGCATGCTACGGGAATCACAAACTTTAACATAAGTATTTCTATCAATCCACAATTACTCACTAGCATGACTCTAATATCACCATCTTTATATCTCAAAACAATCATAAGGAATAAAACTTCACATAGTATTCAATGCACTTTATATGAAAGTTTTTATTATATCCCTCCTGGATGTCTATCATATTAGGACTAAATTCATAACCAAAGCAAATTACCATGCTGTTCAGAGAGACTCTCAAAATAATATAAGTGAAGCATGAGAGTTCAACAATTTCTATAAAATAATGCCACCGCCGTGCTCTAAAAAGATATAAGTGAAGCACTAGAGCAAAATTGCCTAGCTCAAAAGATATAAGTGAAGCACATAGAGTATTCTAATAAATCACGATTCATGCGTGTCCCTCTCAAAAGGTGTGTACAGCAAGGATGATTGTGGTAAAATAAAAAGCAAAGACTCATATCATACAAGACGCTCCAAGCAAAACACATATCATGTGGTGAATAAAAATATAGCCTCAAGTAAATTTACCGATAGACGAAGGCGAAAGAGGGGATGCCTTCTGGGGCATCCCCAAACTTAGGCTCTTGGTTGTCCTTGAATATTACCTTGGGGTGCCTTGGGCATCCCCAAGCTTAGGCTCTTGCCACTCCTTATTCCATAGTCCATCAAATTTTTACCCAAAACTTGAAAACTTCACAACACAAAACTCGTGAGATCCGTTAGTATAAGAAAATAAATCACCACTTTTGGTACTGTTGTGAACTCATTATTTATTTATATTGGTGTAATATCTACTGTATTACAACTTTTCCATGGTTCATACCCCCCGATACTACTCATAGATTCATCAAAATAAGCAAACAATACAAAGAAAACAGAATCTGTCAAAAAGAGAACAGTCTATGAAGATATGAATTGTTCTAATACTTATGTAACTCCAAAAATTCCTAAAAATTAGGAAAACAGAGTAAATTTGTATATAAATATTGTGTAAAAACTTCAGGGTTTTTAGTCGCTGATGTGAATTATTAAAATTCTTCAACTGGACGCAAAAGTTTCTGTTTTTCAGCAAGATCAAATCAACTATCACCGTAAGCCATCCCAAAGGTCTTACTTGGCCCAAACACTAATTAAAACATGAAAACACATCTAACCAGAGGCTAGATGAAAAATTTATTGAAAAACAGAACCAAAAAAATAAGAACAAAAATAAAATTGGGTTGCCTCCGAACAAGCGCTATTGTTTAACGCCCTTAGCTAGGCATAAAAGCATATATCTATGTATTGTCATCTTTGATATGCAATTCTTCGATTGCACACTTATAAGCCATAGGAGTTTCTTCAATTTTATCAATAATCACACTCCTAGGCAAGAATTCAAGAAATTCACTCGTAGCAATCGGTTCCTTAATAATGTTGATAAAATTAGGGTGAACACTTATCATCTTAAGATCCTCGTTTTCCTTAATAGAAGTTTCACCTTTATTCTTAGGAACATAAATAAACTTGGCAGATTTTGTAGGAGGAAAATTGGGAGTGGTTTTAACAGAAGCAAACGCGGAACCCAAGTTGGTAATAATATCTTCTAGCTTGCCAATTCTAGTAGAATCTTGATCTATCTTTTCATTAACTATGGGTTCTTTTTTTTTCCTTTAAGCTCTTTAAAGTGACTCCTACCTTAGATCCATATTGGGTGATATGATTATGAATCTTTTTATCCAAGTTTTCAATGAGCTCTACGGTAGCAACTTTATTCTCAATAATATCAAGTCTTTGCATCACATGTTCTAAAGTCAAAACAGTTTCATTAACCATAAGAGGTGGTGAGCCTACCAAATCTATCATAGCATTATAAGCATCAGCGGTGTGGCTTCCCAAGAAATTCCCCCCAGTAATGGTATCTAGAACATATCTATTCCAAGGAGTAACTCCCACATAAAAATTACGAAGGAGAAGGGTAGTAGATTGCTTACGAGTAGATCTATTTTGAGTATTGCAAATTCTATACCAAGCATCTTTTAAATGTTCTCCCTCCCTTTGCTTAAAATTAAGAACTTCACCCTCAGGAGTACTAGCGATAGTGGAAAGACTAGCCATGAAAGCAAATCGAGCGAGCTAACACACGAGCAAACAAAAGGCAAACGAAAAGGCGAACGGAAGAAGGGCGAAAAAAGGCAAATCTTTTCGAAAATCGTTTTAGAAGTGGGGGAGAGGAAAAAGAGAGGCAAATGGCAAATAATGTAATGCAAGAGATGAGAGTTTATGATGGGTACTTGGTAGGCTTGACGTAGATCTCCCCAGCAACGGCGCCAGAAATTCTTCCTGCTACTTCTTGAGCTTGTGTTGGTTTTTCCCTTGAAGAGGAAAGGGTGATGCAGCACAGTAGAGATAAGTATTTCCCTCAGTTAAGAACCAAGGTATCAATCCAGTAGGAGAAACGCGCAAGTCCCCAATAGATGCACCTGCACAAACAATCAAACACTTGCACCCAACACGATAAAGGGGTTGTCAATCCCTTCACGGTCAATTGCAAAGGTGAGATCTGATAGAGATAGATAAAACTAAATAAAAGATAACTAAATTTTTTTGGGTTTTTTGGTTTATAGATCTGAAAATAAAAGATTGAAAAATAGTAGATCGGAAACAAGTATGATGGAAAATAGACCCGGGGGCCATAGGTTTCACTAGAGGCTTCTCTCTTGAAGGCAAATAATACGATTGGTGAACAAATTACTGTCGAGCAATTGATAGAAAAGCGCAAAGTTATGACGATACCAAGGCAATGATTATGTAATATAGGCATCACGTCCGTGTCAAGTAGACCGACTCCTGCCTGCATCTACTACTATTACTCCACACATCGACCGCTATCCAGCATGCATCCAGAGTATTAAGTTCATAAAGAACGGAGTAACGCCTTAAGTAAGATGACATGATGTAGAGGAATAAACTCAAGCAATATGATATAAACCCCATCTTTTTATCCTCGATGGCAACAATTCAATACGTATCTCGCTACCCCTACTTTGTCACTAGGTGAAATCACGCAAGATTGAACCCAAAGCTAAGCACCTCTCCCATTGCAAGAAAAACCAATCTAGTTGGCCAAACCAAACCGATAATTTGAAGAGAAATACAAAGATATCAAATCATGCATATAAGGATTCAGAGAAGATTCAAATAATATTCATAGATAAGCTGATCATAAATCCACAATTTCTCGGATCTCGACAAACACACCGCAAAAGAAGATTACATCGGATAGATCTCCAAGAACATCGAGGAGAACATGGTATTGAGAATCAAAGAGAGAGAAGAAGCCATCTAGCTACTAGCTATGGACCCGTAGGTCTGAGGTAAACTACTCACGCTTCATCGGAAGGGCAATAGGGTTGATGTAGATGCCCTCCGTGATCGAATCCCCCTCCGGCAGGATGCCGGAAAAGGCCCCAAGATGGGATCTCACGGGAACAGAAGGTTGCGGCGGTGGAAAAGTATTTTCATGGATGCTTCTGAGGGTTTTGGAATATATGTGAATATATAGGACGAAGGGCTAGGTCAGGGGATCCCCGAGGGGCGCACAAGGTAGGGGGCGCCCCCCTAGGGCGCGCCCTCCACCCTTGCCGCCGCCTCGTGGCTCTTGTGGCTTGGACTCCAAGTCCCCTGGGTGTCTTCGGGTCCAAGAAAAATCATCGTGAAGTTTTATTCCGTTTGGACTCCGTTTGGTATTCCTTTTCTACGAAGTTCAAAAACAAGGAAAAAACAGAAACTGGCACTGGGCTCTAGGTTAATAAGTTAGTCCCAAAAATAATATAAAATAGCATAATAATGCATATAAAACATCCAAAACAGATAATATAATAGCATGGAACGATAAAAAATTATAGATACGTTGGAGACGTATCATGGGGGCCTTTGTCATTGTTGGCGGGTTAAAAGAGCTGCAATCTGGAAATTTAAGGTATGGCGGGTTAAAATTACAATGAGAAACCGTTTGAGCATTAGCAAAGATAAATCAGTGGTAGTGAGGTGGTTCAGGATAAGAGATTAATCATTATGATGAGAGTATGAAGGGATTCTAAGCCGCCCCGGTAAGGAAGGAACGACTACTCTCAGGTTAAGAATTCAAGTATGGCAAGTCAAGTTATACCTAATAAGCCAGCCACAGGCTGGCGGGTTACAAAGTCATTATTTAAGCCACCCAAGTAACATTGGCGAGACAGTTATCTACAGATCTGGGATTGGCAAAATTTTGCTAAGTATGGGATAAACAAGTTTCACGGATTATGCCTGCAAATTTGGATCTATGGCAACTCAAAAAATGAAGAATAAATGCTAAACCTAAAGCATGGCAGTGGAAGAACTAGAGAACTGAGTATTGATTTGTCAGAAGATGGGATCTATCCAGGATATGAGTAAAGGGCTAAAAACTACCGCCGTGCTACTTTTTCTTAGTTTTTGGATTGGACTACATGTTCTAAGTAACAGATGCATGAACTAGGTCGAACTGCGAAGAACTCCGACAAACCTTATGAACAGGGTTGATCTAATGTGGATCTAAGAAGGGGGGAAATGAGTACCTGGAAGTGTTGATGAAGAGCGGGAGTGCGCCGCCGTTCTCTGGTTCGGTCAGGTTGATGCAGCGGCCTTTATCGGAGTCGCCGGCGAAGAACGGTCGGAGCAGCGGAGCGCTTGCGTAGCGGAGGTCGCGAGGAAGAAGAAGAAGTGGAGGCGGAGGGGGTAAAAGTGAAAAAGGGACCCCCCCCTCCTTATTTATAAGGAAAAAGTGAAACAGTAAAGGGCATGCGCGGAAATCGAGGAGACGATATGATTATCTAAACAGTATAAAAAAATGTTTCTTATATATATATATGAAAAATGTACAATTTATGTAAAAAAGTACACATCAAAACATATATCTGAAAAAAGTAAATCATGTATTTGAGAAATGATGAACAAGTATAGAAAGTTCCTACTGTATACAGAAAGTGTAAAATCTGTATGAAAAAAAGGTAGACATCAAAACATATTTTTTTTAAATTGTTCATCATGTATTTAAAAAATGTTAAACATGAATAAAAATGTTCCTATTGTATATGGACAATGTATAAAATGTATGAAAATGGCAAAAAAGCCAATGAAAACGAGAAACCAAGAAAATAACCAAGAAAAAAGAAAACCAAAGAAACCAGCAAAACAGGGAAACATAGTGAAAAATGAAAAAAAAAAGAAAGAAACAAATAAAACCTAAGCAAAAAGGAAAAGGATAAAGAAAAAGGAAAAACTGGAAAAGGCCGAGAAAACGATGCAAAAGAGTGAACACAGTAAAAAAATAATGCCACGCCCAGTACTGTAGAGACAGAAAAATGCCGAGAGAGGCATATGTCTCGCTACAAGCAAGATATATATCTCTTGCGCATACGAACCGGTGGTCCAAGTTCAAACTCCTTTGCGGTCCGCAGTAGCAAACCAACACAACCCTATATCTCGCTTATAGCGAAATGAATCGCCCGCTCACCTGAAGGGGTTTCCTCCCGCCGTAGTTACCGAGCCAGCCACTGTCGTCTTTTTTCGTTGTTTGATCGATGGAGACGCTCGCTCGTGTTCGCTCACACATTTCTTCCGAGTTCTTTCATTTTCTTTTCTTTTTAGATTTCTTTTATTTATTTTTTCCTTTTGGTTTTCTCTATTTCTTCAGCGGTTTCTTTATTTTTTTTTGTTTTTTCATCAATTTTCTTCATTTCTTTCAGGGCTTTCATTGGTTTTTTTCCTGTATGTTTTTTTTCTCGGCTTTCACTGCTTTTTTGCTTTTCTATTTTCTTTCTTTGTTTTCATCCATTTTCTTTGTTTTTTTTTCTTGATTTTCACTATTTCCATTATTTTGTACTGGTTTCTTTGGTTTCCTTTTTATTTTTATTTTACTTTCGTTTCCTCTGTTCCTTTTTTTGGTTTCTTTTTTTCCTTTCATTTTCCTTTGTTTCTCTTTTTGGTTTCCATTATTTTTTTCTTTCTCTTTTCATATATAACCGGAATATTTCTTTATACATGTTCAACATATTGTTCAAATACATAAAACATTTTTTGTATACATGTTGCTTTTTAAATACATGTTTAACATTATTTTCAAACATATATTTTCATATCAACTTTTTTTCATACGTATTAACATTTCTTTTATACACCGGGAATATTTTATACACACATTTAACACTTTTCAATTACATGATTAAGATTTTTTTAACACATATTATTTTATGTCTACTTTTTGCATACACACGGTACATTTTATATACATCAGGAATTTTTTTAGATTCATGTTTGACATTTTTAAATATATGATTAATATTTTTTAGACATGTATTTTTATGTCTACTTTTTTGTATAAACAATTGTTTTTCTATCTCAGGTTCACTAGAGTTATGCAAAGTCCTATTATTTTTCTTTTTCTTTTTCTTTTTAGAAGGACTAGGTGCATCAGTATTAATTCTTTGAGAGTCTTGTTCAATTCTTTTAGGGTGTCACTCAAGATAAAGTGGTTCCTGAGTCATTTTTCCTCCTCTAGTTGCTACTCTACCAACATAATCATTCATATTATTATCCATTTCACTAAGCAATTCTCTTTGGGATTTAGCAACTTGTTCTAACTGGGTTTGAACCATAGAGGCATGTTTTTCTACACCTCTAACATCATTAGTGATTCTAAATAACAAGTCACTCAAGCGAGCAATCATATTAGAGTTTGTTTTAATTGTTTCATAACATTTGCATTGAAGTGATCTTGTTTCATAATGTAGTTGTCAAATTCATATAAGCATTGACTAGGATGTTTATTGTAAGGGATGTCACGTTCATCAAATTTCAATAAAGAATTTACCTCTACCACCTGTGGTGGTGGTGTGTCAAGACCATGTATTTCTTCAATAGATGGTAAATTCTTAACATCCTCAGCTTTAATACATTTCTCCTTCATACATTTCTTTGCCTCTTGCATATCTTAAGATACGCTTCTTCTTTGGAGTGGGTTTAGGAGGTGGTTCAGGAAGTGTCCAATCATCATAATTTTTCAATACATTATTCAATAATTCCTCAGCTTGTTCGACAGTCCGTTCCCTGAAAAAACAACCAGCACAACTATCTAGGAAGTCCCTAGAAGCATCGGTTAGTCCATTATAGAAGATATCAAGTATTTCATTTTTCTGAAGAGTATGATCAGGCAAAGCATTAAGTAACTGGAGAAGCCTCCCCAAGCTTGTGGGAGACTCTCTTCTTCAATTTGCACAAAGTTAAATATTTTCTGTAAGGCAGCTTGTTTCTTATGAGCAGGAAAATGTTTTTCAGAGAAGTAATAAATCATATCCTGGGACTACGCACACAACCAGGAGCAAGAGTATTGTATCATATATTAGCATCACCCTTTAACGAGAATGGAAATAACTTGAGGATGTAGTAATAGCGAATTTTCTCATCATGAGCAAAAATGGTGGCTATATCATTTAATTTAGTAAGATGTGCCACTACAGTTTCAATTTCATAGCCATCGAAAGGATCAGATTCAACCAAAGGAATCAACTATGGGTCGACGGAGAATTCATAATCCTTATCGGTAACAAATATAGGTGAGGTAGCAAACTTAGGATCACATTTCATTCTAGCATTCAAAGACTTTTCTTTCAACTTGCATAATAATTTCTTTAGATCATCTCTATCCTTACAAGCAAGAAATTCTCTAGCTACCTCTCCATCCATAACATAACCCTCAGGTATCTTAGACAATTCAAATCTAGGAGAGCTAGTCTAATAGGTGTTTCATAGTTTTTAGTTTCGAAGACTTCATCAGTTTCAGTAATTTCATCAGTTTCAGCATTCTCAATACCTTTAGCTCTAGCAAGTTGTTCATCAAGAAATTCACCTAGTGGCACATTATCATCAAGCAAAGTACTAACATCATCATAAGCATCATTCATAGCAGAAGTAGCATCATCAATAACTTGCGACATATCAGGATTAATAGCATGTGGTGGTGTTGCAAGTCTATTCAAAACAGAAGGTGAATCAAGTGCAGAGCTAGATGGCAGTTCCTTACCTACCCTCGTCTTAGAGGGAACGATCTTGGTTCTAGTATCTTTCAGATTCTTCGTAGTGATAAATAGATAGAAATCCCAAGTGACTCAACAAATATTGCTATGCTCCCCGGCAACGGCGCCAGAAAAAGGTCTTGATAACCCACAAGTATAGGGGATCGCAATAGTTTTCGAGGGTACGTAGAGTATTCAACCCAAATTTATAGATTCGACACAAGGAGAGCCAAAGAATATTTGCAAGTATTAGCAGTTGAGTTTTCAATTCAACCACACCTGGAGATTAAGTATCTGCAGCAAGGTGATCAGTAGCACGGTAGTTTGATAGTTTTTATAGTAGTGATAACAACAATAGTAACAGTAATAGTGATAGCAGTAATTTTGTAGCAGTTGTAACAGTAGCAATAGCAATAGTAACTTAGCAAGAACAATATGTGAAAAACTCGTAGGCATTGGATCGGTGATTACGTTGGATAATATTCATCATATAACAGTCATAACCTAGGGCGACAGAGAACTAGCTCCAGTTCATAAATATAATGTAGGCATATATTCCGTAAATAGTCATACGTGCTTATGGAAAAGAACTTGCATGACATCTTCTGTCCTATCCTCCCGTGGCAGCGGGGTCCATAAGGAAACTAAGGGATATTAAGGCCTCCTTTTAATAGAGAACCAGAACAAAGTATTAACACATAGTGAATACATGAACTCCTCAAACTACGGTCATCACCGGAAAGTATCCCAATTACTGTCGCCCTGGGGTTTACGGATCATAACACGTAGCAGATGCATATGACTTGCAAGATCGGATCTAGAACATAGATACAATGGTGAAAACATAAATGGTTCAGATCTGAAATCATGGCCCTCGGGCCCTAGTGACAACCATTAATCATAGCAAAGTCACAGCAACATCAATCACAGAACATAGTGGATACTAGGGATCAAACCCTAACAAAACTAACTCGATTACATGATGAATCTCATCCAACTCCGTCACCGACCAGCGAGCCTATGAAGGAATTACTCACTCCCGGTGGAGAGCATCATGGAATTGGTGATGAAGGAGGGTTGGTGGTGACGAAGACCGAAGATTCCCCTCCCCGAACGGGCTCCAGATCTGACCTCCCAATGAAGAACAGGAGGCAGCGGTGGTTCTGTATCGTAAAACATGATGAAACTTCCTCTCCTATTTTTTCTGAAAAAATAGGATTTTATAGTGTCGGAATTAGGGTCAGCGGAGCCCCTAGGGCCCCACTACCCACCACGGCGCGCCAGAGGGGGGTGGCGCGCCCTGACGTCTTGTGGGCAGTCTGGGCCCCCCTCTAGTGGGCCTTGGTTCCAGTATTTTTTATTTATTCTGAAATAATTCTCCAAAAAAATTCGTCCAATTCCGAGAACTTTTATTTCTGCACAAAAACAACACCATGGTAGTTCTGGTGAAAACAGCGCCAGTCCGGGTTAGTATCATTCTAATCATGCAAATTAGAGTCCAAAACAAGAGCAAAAGCATTAGGAAAAGTAGATACGATGGAGACGTATCAGTGGGCGCCGCAGCCGGGACAGGCGGAGTGGCTACCGCGGGCGGTGCAACCGTTGCCCCCACCATAGTTGGAACAGGGGCTGGGGTCACTGGAGCTACCCAGCTCCCCCAACCTTCTGGCGAGCATGGCCACACCGGTGCGGGTAGAGGGGATGCCCATCTTCCGCCTCCCCGCCACACTAGTGAGCGCCACCAGCACAGTGGTGATGCCCACTCCAGCGCGAGCCAAGATCCTCTGGCTACGCCGGCCAGGGGGCGACGTCAAGGCACACACTTTGTCCCACACAAGGCGAACGCGACATGACTCCGATCGGTGCCGTCGACCCACAGGGACCGCGCTCGTATGACAAAGGCCCAGCTGATCAGGAGCTTGGCCACCAAGATCAGCCCCAACCACACTAGACCGCCCTTGTGAATGGTCCGAGGCGGCAGGAGCTCAACGAGGCTCCTCCTGGCTCGACCAGGATTTGAGCGACATCATGCTCTGCCTCCCACGCCATGCCAGGGACTGTGGCTGAAGCAATGGCACGGGCTCAGTTGCTGCCGAACTTTCCTCCGGCAGCGGATAGGATGGATGAGTGAAAAGCCACCATCCAAAGCCTCATCGGGTTTGCTGAGGCCAACAAGTCGCAGCCCGCGGAGCCCTCGCGACGCCCGCGGATGACGCCGGCAGCCCACACTGATAGCCATGTGGAGAGGACTACACCCACGGTGCAGTCCCTTCCGCGGCAACCCTCCCAGGGGCAGCCACGGCGGGCCCAGCAAACCCAGCGTGTCGAAGAGCCTGACGAGATATCAATGGCCTCGTCCGACCCGCAGACTCAGCAAGATCAACGACGTGTGTTGGAGGTCAGGAGGAAGGAAGACGCCCGTGTCACCATTGAGCGGCGCCGCGAGGCACAGCGTCAATCAGACAGGCGCAATGGCCCAGAAGTTGACGAACCCGCGCCCAGTGTCGAGGGGCACCTGCCTTATGAGGTAGGTTGCCCCGCCTTCACTCGCGAGCTGCGACAAGTCCGATGGCCATCGTCTCGCACCTTCAAGCCTGACTCACCGGAGAAATACGACGGGAAGTTGATCCCGGTGAAGTTCTTGGGCATATATACAATAGCCGTTCAAGCTGCCGGGGGAAGGGATGAGAAAGTGCTCGCCAACTACTTTTCATTGGCGCTCAAGCCCAATGTTAGGTCTTGGTTGATGCACCTGCCTGAGGATTCCATTTCCTCGTAGGCAGACCTGTGCAACGAGTTTGTTGGCGCCTTTACAGGCAGCCATCAAGAGCCCGAACAGCCCAGCGACCTACAGGCCCTTCTACAGAAGGAAGGGGAGAGCCTACGTAAGTATCTTCAAAGATTCAGTCGAGTACACCGCAACATTCCAAATATACATCCAACAGCTGTGATTGCCGCATTCCACACGAATGTGCGCAATCGGAGGACGCGTGCTAAGATGAATGTTTGACTACCAAAGACCGTCAACGAACTCTATACGTTGGCGGACAAGTGTGCTCATGCTGAGGAAGGGAGGAGACTCCTAGGGGAGGAGGTTGGTGTCGAAGTCGATTCAGAGGATGACGATGGCGCCACCATCCCAAGGAAGAAAAACCGAAAGCGCAAAGGGAAAGCAGTGATGGCCGTTGAGAGCTCCAGTGATCCTAGTGCCGGCAAGAAGGCGAAGACCAAGACGCTCGGCAAGGAAGCTGCTACATGCGCTGATTGCCGTGCGGCTGCGGCAGCTGAGAAAACTGGTAAATCCGATGCGCTGTACTGCAAAATCCACCGAACCAAGGGCCATGATCTCCAAGATTGTAGACAAGTTGAGTAGCTTGTTGAAAAACAGAAAGCTGAGTACGAGAAGCGTGATAAGGAGAGAGGCCAAGATGGCACTGGGGAGAAAGGTCGTGGCGGCCGTGGGGGCACCGCGGCAAGACCAACCAGCAGAAGGAGAAGCCCGCCAGGGGTCAGGAGAAAAAGGAAGGTGAAGATGACAGTGAAGAAGAGGATGATGACGAGTCCAGCGAACAGGAATTTCAGAAAGCTACTGAAGCGATGTGCATTGGCGGGGACGCATCTTTACACTCCTCTTACCGTCAGCTCAAGCAGTGAGCGCGTGAGGTCAATGCGGTAGAGCCGGCAGCAAATGCTTGGGAACCACTCAAATGGTCCCTCACGCCCATCATCTTTGATATTGAGGATCATCCAGATCGCACCACTGCGGTCGGATGCTTGCCGTTGTTGGTTTTGCCGACAATCCGCAACCCCAAGGTCACAAAGATGCTGGTTGACGGCAGGGCTGGGTTGAACTTGATTTCCCCTGATCGTGATTAAGATGCTCCAAATTCCTGACGAGGACCTCAAAAGGACAGGCACATTCCAAGGGATTAACCAAGGAACAAGCCAGCCAAAGGAAAGATCATGCTGCCAGTAACATTTGGCGGGGAACTAAACTACATGACTGAGAAGGTTGTGTTTGATGTTGTCAAACTTCCCCTTCCGTTCAACGGGATCCTTGGTCGTCCAGATTTGGCCAAGTTCATGGCGGCGGCCCACTACGCGTATAACACCTTGAAGATGTCGGGGCTGATGGGAGTCATTTCCATCTTGTCCGATAAGAGGGATGCGGTTATATGCGTCGACAAGATGTATAGAGATGTGGTAGCAGCTGAGGCCATCGAGGCTTCAGCTCCCGCCAAGGAAGGAAAGAAGTGTAAGAAAACTAGCAAGGACACCGACAAGGTCCCCGGGAAGCGCGCCTCTTCGGAGTGCGCTGCGCCTGGCAGTGACTTGCCGGAGAGCTCAGCTAGCAAGAAGCCCAAGGCTGCTCCCCGTGCAACGAAGAAGGTTTTGGCGAGGCAAGATGGCACCGATGGTACCTTTACCATTAGTGCCACCCTTGGCGACAAATAGGAAGAGCGCTCGTTGCCTTCCTGTGGGCGAATGTCGATGTGTTTGCATGGCAACCATCTGACATCCCCGGTGTTCCCATGGATATAATCGAGCACCACCTTGTTGTCTGCCCTCATGCCTGTCCCGTCAAGCAGAAGGTCAGAAAGCAAGCCTTGGAACGACAATAGTTTATTGCCGAAGAAATCATGAAGCTTGAAGCAGCGGGTTTGGTCAGAGGAGTGTTGCACCCAACATGGTTAGCAAATCCGGTGGTGGTACGCAAGGCCAACGGGAAGTGGAGGCTTTGTATTGACTTCACTGACTTGAACAAAACATGTCCAAAGGATCCCTTCCCCTTGCCGCATATTGATCAGATCGTTGATTCCACTTCAGGATGTGATTTGCTCTCTTTTCTTGATGCATACTCCGGCTACCACCAGATCTTCATGGCCAAAGAAGATGAAGCGAAAACCACGTTTATAACCCCATGTGGCACGTACTATTTTGTACGCATGCCTTTCGGGCTAAAAAGCGCCGGTTCTACATTTGCAAGGGCTATGCAGATCGGTTTCGAACCTCAGCTGCACCGAAACGTAGAAGCTTACATGGATGATATAGTGGTCAAGACCAAAGACAAATCCATAGTCGTTCAAGATTTGGAAGAGACTTTTGTAAATCTGCGGAGAATGTGTGTTTGGTGTTCTGTCCGGCAAGCTCCTTGGATTTTTTGTATCTCAGCGAGGGATAGAAGCCAACCCCGACAAGATCAAAGTGGTAGATCATACCCAAGCCCCGAAAACCGTCAAGGATGTGAGGCGTGTGGCTGGTTGCGTCGCTGCATTGAGCAGGTTCATTTCAAAATCTGCCGAGCGCGCCTTGTCGTTCTTTAAAATCTTGAAGAAGGCAGGTCCAACGAAATGGACCCCGGAGGCAGAGGCTGCGCTGCGGGATTTGAAGACCTACCTTTCCTCCGCACCAACCCTGGTCGCACCTAAACCACAAAAGCCGTTGCTGCTGTATTTAGCAGCGACAAATCAAGTGGTTAGTGCTGCCCTAGTGGCACAGAGGGAAGTCAGTGGCGAAGAAGCTGATATAGCAGAGTCGCTTAGTGGTGAACCAAAATCACCCCCGGCAGGATCTGGTGTTGACAGGGAAAAAGAGACACAAGCAGATACTGGTAACCAGAAGACGTTAGCAAAGAAGAAGATGGTGCAGCGACCAGTTTACTTTGTCAGCTCCCTCCTGCAGGGGGGCTAGGTCAAGGTACTCTGGAGTACAAAATCTAATCTTCGGCCTCCTCATGGCCTCGAGGAAACTGTGCCATTACTTCTAAGCTCACGACATCACGGTTGTCACCCACTTCCCACTACAGCGCATTCTGAGAAATCCAGAAGCCACCGGCAGGATAGTTGAGTGGGCAATGGAATTGTCAAGTTTTGCTCTGAAGTTTGAAAGCACGACAACTGTCCACAGTAGGGCACTGGCAGAATTCATCGTAGAATGGACGCCAACGCCAGACGAGGAAGTGCCAGAAACTACCCTCCCCGGCAAGGAGGCCCCCAAAGAGTGGGTTATGTACTTTGATGGTGCTTTTTCGCTGCAAGGCGCCGGGGCTGGAGTGCTGCTTGTCGCACCCACCGGAGAGCACCTCAAGTATGTCATCCAAATGCACTTTCCCAGGGAGGATTCTACCAACAACACGACAGAATACGAGGGGCTCCTTGCCGGCCTCAGGATCGCAGTAGAGTTGGGGATAAAGAAGCTAGTCGTCCGTGGGGACTCTCAGCTCATTGTGAAACAAGTGGATAAGGATTACCAGAGCCCACTGATGGAGGCATATGTGGATGAAGTGAGAAAGTTGGAAGAGCACTTTGATGGGCTGCAAACAGAGCACATACCCCGTGCGGAGAACAGTGTTGCAGATCACCTATTCAAGTGCGCTGCACAAAAGCTCCCTGTGGAACTAGGAACTTTTGTACTCCACCTAACTCAACCACCAGTCTCCCCATCAACGTTGGCCAGAAAGAGAAGGAAACTAAACACCGGCAGAGCTCCCTGAGGCTGCTGGTGAAAAGGCTATCGGGAAAACCTTATGTTGGTTGGTGAGCAGCGTCCTCCTGCGGAGCACCAAGTTCTCGCCGTTGAGGTCAGTGCTCCCACAACATAAGAGATGCCTTTAGTCCTTTCGTTGAGCCACAGGCTCCGGAATGGGAACAACACATAGTCCAATTCCTGCAAACAGGAGAACTTCCCGATGACTCAGAAGAAACTGAAAAAGTGGCCCGCCAATTGAATATGTATCAGTTTGTGGACAACACTCTATACAAAAAGAGGCCAAATGGTGTGAAGTTAAAATGTATTAACCAGGAAGATGGACTAGCGTTGTTGGTAGAGATACATCGAGGAGTGTGTGGCTCGCACTTAGGATCAAGAGCACTTGTCAGGAAAGCTTTCCGGCAAGGATTCTATTGGCCCACCGCCCTCAGGGATGCCACTGAGCTCATCACTAAGTGTGAAGCTTGCCAGTTCCATTCCAAGAACATTCATCAACCCACTCAGGCCCTTCAAACGATCCCTTTATCCTGGCCTTTCACGGTCTGGGGGCTCGACATCTTGGGCCCCTTTCCCCGTGCTGCCGGAGGTTTTGAATTCTTGTTCGTTGCAATCGACAAGTTTACAAAATGGCCCGAGGTAGAGCCGGTGAGGAAGGTGACTGCACAATCAATTGTCAAGTTCTTTAAAGGATTGGTGTGTCATTTTGAAGTGCCAAACAGGGTGATCACCGACAACGGCACCCAGTTCACGAGCCGCACCTTCATGCAGTCTATCCAAAGCCTTGGAAGCAAGGTCTCGTCGCCCACTCAAGGAGCAACGGACAGGCTGAAAGAATGAATGTTGAAGTGCTGCGTGGACTCAAGACAAGAACCTTTGACAAGTTGCGAAAATGCGGCAGGTGCTGTCTTGATGAGATGCCGGTGGTTCTTTGGTCAATCAGGATGACACCAAATCGAGCTACTGACCAGACTCTCTTCTCCCTAATATATGGTGCAGAAGCAGTGCTCCCCACGGAACTCACATACGGGTCACCTCGAGTACTTGCCTACGATGAGATAGAGCAAGAGCAGCTGTGGCATTACAATGCCACGCTCCTCGAGGCGGATCATCTCCGGGCAGCTGTGCGTGCTGCACGCTACTAGCAAGCTCTGCGCCGCTATCACAGCCGCAGGGTTCACGCCCTGAGCCTTGAGGAAGGCGACCTTGTCCTTAGGTGTGTTCAGTCCGCTAAGGGTGCAAACAAGTTGACGCCAAAGTGGGAAGGCCCTTACCGGGTAGTACGAGTCACCAAACCTGGCGCAGTCCATCTGGAGACCGAGGATGGCATCCCAATGCAAAACTCATGGAATATTTAGCATCTTCGCAGGTTCTACCCGTAAGGCGTGGTTGCCGGGCCTTGCCCCGGCAACCTGTTTGTACAAGCATAGTCTCCAAGGCTTGTAACCCTTTGTACAAAGCCAGACGCAGACCCTGTGCCTAGTAGAATAAAACCAAGTGTTTTTACAAAACTTGCATGCATGATCTTTTGCTTGCTTAAGTATGGTCTTAATGTGATTACACTAAGTTTGGATAAGATGACTAATATGCTGTAAAGGGCTTCATGCTACCATTCTTCCTTTTTTCTGACAATGATAGAAGGATTCCTCGCAGCAACTTCTCCGGGAGGGTGAAAGCAGGCCGCATGTTTTTGATCCCCGTAAGAAGAACAACAAAGAAAGATAAGTTTGTTGCATCTATAAACTTTCCATCCCATGATTGTGCCTACGTATGAAAAACTTGCGCGGTGAACCTTGCCGCGTCTATCATTCGCGCTCCTATTCTTGACTCGAGCCTACTCGATAGGATTAGTTGCAGCTGCGTTTGGAAAGACTGGTAGGGGACCAGCCTCTATTCGCGCTCCCAATCCGTCTTGAGCTCACTTGACGAGGATTTGTAGTAGCTGTGTTAAGGGCTGGCAAGAAACTTTGCCGGGAACTTTACTTGCAAAAAAGAAAGTGATGAAGGCTAGTCCTTCAAAACATCTGAAAACATGTATAAGTATCCGGCAAGTTCTCTTTCAAAATCTCAAAGAAGTACAGATCATACAAGTGTCAACATGGATGAAGGATTACATAGATTTGATTCAAACATGGCGAGTGTCGGTGTCAAAACCGGCGGACCTCGGGGTAGGGGGTGCGGAGCTGTGGATCTAGGATCAATGGATAACAGGGGGCGACGAACATAGTGTTTACCCAGGTTCGGGCCCTCTCGAAGAGGTAAAACCCTACGTCCTGCTTGATTATATTGAATATATGATGGAGTTTACAGAGTAGATCTACCTCGAGATCAGCATGAGCTAAACCCTAGGCTATGAGGTGATGAATATAGCTCTCACCCTAATGACTACAACCCTCGGTTTATATAGACACCGATAGGGTTAGGGTTACCGAAGATAGATTACAACAAGAGGGAAAGAGATCTCGTCCACCCTTAACTTGGAGGGCACACCACGGCTTCACCAGTCTCCGGTCACCACACGGCTCCGCCTGTCCAGCCCATGTACAATGGGCCGTCGCCCCGAGGACCCCTTAGTCCATGACTCCCTCAGTAGCCCCCAAACTTGCCTCCAAAGCCGAGACTTGTATCCGGTGTCCATTCATCTGACCAATATTCGGTTTGCGGGGCGAGTTCCTCAGCTAGTCTCCCCCCTGTTCGGTACCAAGCGATGTCCGGAATATGAAACGGCTGTTTTACTTAACACCGAAGGTAATATAAAAAATATCACTCAAGCGCAAATAGTGCCTTTATCTGACAACTTTCTCTCCTTCAACGAAGAGTCGCTTCCGGCCATAATGCCAGGCAGTTACTATTTCTCGAAGCGCGGCTCGAGGCTGACACCACGATTGACACATCCCCTCAACGTGAAGATCGTGTCCCGCCTTTCGGGGGATATGGTTAATGATTTCGATTCCCCTCCCCGCTCATAACGTTGCAGAGATATCGGGAAGCGGAGAGGCCAACGACGTGAAAAAAGGGATCTCTGGCCTGTCCACGGTTTGATACGTCTCCAACGTATCTATAATTTTTGATTGTTCCATGCTGTTATATTATCATTCTTGGATGTTTTACAATCATTTTATATCATTTTTTGGGACTAACCTATTGACATAGTGCCAAGTGCCAGTTGCTGTTTTCTGCTTGGTTTTTACATCGCAGAAAATCAATATCAAACGGAGTCCAAATGCAGTGAAACTTTTTATGAATTTTTTTTGGACCAGAAGACACTAGATGGGCCAGAGAAGCACCTGGGGGGTGCCCCGAGGGGGGCACAACCCACCAGGGCGCGCCTGGGCCCCCAGGCGCGCCCAGGTGGGTTGTGCCCACCTCGGTGGCCTCCCGCACCGCCTCTTCGCTCTATAAATACCTCCTTGCTCCAGAAATCCTAGGGGAGTCGACGAAATATTATTCCAGCCGCCGCAAGTTCCAGAACCACGAGATCCAATCTAGAGCCCTATTCCGACACTTCGCCGGAGGGGAACACGATCACGGAGGGATTCATCATCCTCATTGGTGCCTCTCCGATGATGCGTGAGTAGTTCAACTCAGACCTACGGGTCCGTAGGTAGTAGCTAGATGGCTTTTTCTCTCTTTGTATCTCAATACAACGGTCTCTTGGAGATCTATTTGATGTAATGGCTCTTTGTGGTGTGTTTGTTGGGATCTGATGAATTGTGAGTTTATGATCAAATTCGCCTTGATTTAATATCCAATCTTGATTGTTATAGCCTTGTATTTCTTCTTCAATATTTGGGTTTTGTTTGGCCAACTTGATCTATTTATCTTGCAATGTGAAGAGGTGCTTTGTAATGGGTTCGATCTTGCGGTGTCCTTTCCCAGTGACAGAAGGGGCAGCAAGGCACGCATGTATCGTTGCTATTAAGAATAAAAAGATGGGGTCTATTCCTACATGAATAGATCATGTCTACATCATGTCATCATTCTTATTGCATTACTTCGTTTTTCCATGAACTTAATACACTAGATGCATGCTGGATAGCGGTCGATGTGTGGAGTAATAGTAGTAGATGCAGTCAGGAGTCGGTCTACTAATCTTGGACGTGATGCCTATATACTTGATCATTGTCTTGGATATCGTCATAATTATTTGCTTTTCTATCAATTGCCCAACAGTAATTTGTCTACCCACCGTTGCTATTTTCTCGAGAGAAGCCACTAGTGAAATCTACGGCCCCGGGGTCTATTTTCCTATCATATACTTTCAGATCCATATTGCCAATTGCCTTTTCTTTTATTTGCTTCCTTTATTTTCAGATCTATATTATCAAAAACCCAAAAATACCTTGCTGCATTTTATTTACTTTTATTTTCATCTTTCAATCTACTACAATTTTATCCTATCCTTACGTCACTTTTTGGCACCGCTACCCGAAAGGGATTGACAACCCCTTTAACGCGTCGGGTTGCAAGTATTTGTTATTTGTGTGCAGGTACCGTTTACATAGTGTCGCGTGGTTCTCCTACTGGTTCGATAACCTTGGTCTCATCACTGAGGGAAATACCTTACCGTTGTTGTGCTGCATCCTCCCTTATTCCTTGGGGAAACACCGACGCATCTCAAGCGACATCAAAGGAACTTTCTGGCGCCGTTGCCGGGGAGGATCACGTCAAGATAGTCTCCCGTCAACTAGCCACTTTCTGGCGCCGTTGCCGGGGAGACATCACCAACATCTACCAGGTTCCTAATCACAAATCTCATCTCCTTGCAATTTACATTATTTGTCATTTGCCTCTCGTTTTCATCTCCCCCACTTCACAAAATTTGTTGTTTTATTCGCCCTCTTTTTCGTTTGCCCTTTTCTCGTCAGATCTCATGTTTGCTTGTGTTGCCATGTGCCTTCTATTTGCTTGCATCTTTGCTTGCTAAATTTTTTTTGATATGGATCCTCATCCACTTGCTAATCTTTTCAAAAGATCCAATTATGATGAACCAATTGCTAGTGAATTGAGTTCACTAGATTATCTTTATGAAGTTTTGCCTGAGATTTATGAATCTGAAAATTGTGATGAAGTGTTAAACGAAGGAATTTATAAAGTGGTTCATGATAGCTCCTTGAATGAAAAGCATGATTGCAATGATGTTATTATAAATTCTATTAATGTCAATTATGCTAATAATATGCAAAACCCCAAACTTGGGGATGCTAATTTTGATATGTCCACTACTTATTGCAATGATCATGATTGGGGTGATTCTTCTTATGATCTTGAAAATTTATTTAAGCCTCATGATGAATATGTTATTGATAATAATGTTTGCAATAATATTGAAAGTGGGTTTGGAAGAGTATCAAATTTAGGTAAAAATAATCCCACATATTTGGAGAGTGTTCAATCTTATGAAATTTTTGATAAAAGTGGGCTTGGAGAGGTCATGACTTTATTTTATGATAATCCCACTATTTTGGAAGAGTGTCAACTTTGCATGCATGTGGATCATGTAGAGAATATGTTATGTGATAGCTATATTGTTGAGTTTGAATATGATCCCACATGTAATTATTATGAGAGAGGGAAATATGGTTGTAGATATTTTCATGTTACTAAATTACCTCTCTTCATGTTGAGATTGCCATTGTTTTCTTCCATGCATATGCTAGATCTTGCTTGTCTTGCTAATTTGTTTTCCTATAAAATTTCTATGCATCAGAAATATGTTAGACTTAAATATGTTTGTCACATGTTTTATGATGCTCTCTTTATGTTTTCATTATTATCTTTCATGTGAGCATCAATAAAATCTTATGCCTAGCTAGGGGCATAAAACGATAGCGCTAGTTGGGAGGCAACCCAATAAATAAAATTTATTTTTGTCTTTTTCTTTCTGTTCTCGAGTGTTTGCACAATTATGCTACTGTTATGATTGTGTTTTTTGTGTTTTAGTTAGTGTTTGTGCCAAGCAAAGCCTTTGGGATCATGTTGGGTGATAGTTGATTTGATCTTGTTGAAAAACAGAAACTTTTGCGTCCAGTAAAATAATTTTTAAAAATCACAGAAGCAACGAAAAATTCTGAATTTTTTACACAATATTTATATACAAATTTACTACGTTGTCCTAATGTTTCAGAATTTTTGGAGTTACATAAGTATTCGAAATATACAGATTGCTACAGACTGTTCTGTTTTTGACAGATTCTGTTTTCTTTGCGTTGTGTGCTTGTTTTGATGATTCTATGGTTTTCTTTGAAGAGTTTTTGCCATAGAAAAGTTGGAATACAGTAGATATAATTCAAAAATAAAATATGAATGGGTTTGCAACAGTACTTAAAGTAGTGATTTGCTTTCTTATACTAAAGGATCTCATGAAGGTTTTGTTGAGTTTTGTGTGATTGAAGTTTTCAAGTTTTGGGTGAGATCGCGATGGATGAAGGAATAAGGATTAGCAAAAGGCTAAGCTTGGGGATGCCCGAGGCACCCCAGGATAATATTCAAGAAGTATCAAGCAATCCCCCGAGTGGCATCCCCTCTTTCTTCTAACAACCATCGGTATTTTACTTGGAACTATATTTTTATTCGTCACATATTATGAGTTTTGCTTGGAGCGTCTTGTATGATATGAGTCTTTGTTTTTTTCTTTTTAATTTTTAATAAGCATCCTTGCTGTACACACCTATTTTGGAGAGCCAAATTATGCTATGCTTGCTCCTATGCTTCTCTTAAATTTTTAGAGCCTTCGAATTGCTCTAGTGCGTCACTTATATCTTTTTGAGCACGGTGTGCTTTGTTATCTTTGAAGAAATTCTCTCATGCTTCACTTAGATTAATTTGAGAAAAAGAAATATGATGCTCATGTTCTTCACTTATATTTGTTTGAGCTTATTAAAAGCAACATATGAAACTAGTTCCAAATTGATAGATATCCAAGGAGGATATAATAAAAACTTTCATGAAGACCATTGGACAAAATAAACTTGATTCTTTGTAATAGTTTTGAGATATGATGATAGTGATATGTGAGTCATGTTGATGAGTAATTATGCTTTAGTAAGAATATTGGTGTTAAGGTTTGTGATTCCCTATGCAAGCACGAAAGTCAATAGTTATGCAATGAAATTACATCCTACTTGTGGTGCATTATTCAGTGTTAGTTATGCTTAATGCTCGCTTACAAGATTTTTCGTTTCTTGGTTGGATGTTTCTCAATCTTTTGCTAGCCTTCATTTGCACTAAGTATGATCACTACTTGTGCATCCAAAATCCTTTAAACCAGTTTTTGCCACATGAGTCCACTATACCTACCTATATGCGGTATTCTTTTGCCGTTCTAAGCAAATTTGTATGTGCCATCTCTAATTTTCAAAATAAATTTCTCTTTTGTGTGCTCGTACCGCTCATGAAACAGTAGGGGGTGGCTGATATATTTCCATGCTAGATGTGTTATTCTCAAGATGAGTGTTTATGCACTTGTCATTGCACAAGAGTACGACAAAGGTATTAGGGATGCCTAGTCCCAAAATAAAAAATGAATTTATTTTATGTTGTCAAATAATAAATTCCTTGGAAAGTGTTGGTATGGAAGGTACCCGTGGATACGGCTAGCCATGGAAAGTGAAAGTATGGTGGAAAAAGGAATAAATTTTATTTTCTGTTTGGGAACCTCCTATGATATATCTAGCATGGAAAGTATTGGGAACTACTCGATCGTTTTCGTTGACAGGAAAAGCATGCCACCCAAAATGTTTTATCTCTTTCTTTTTCGCTTTGAGCTCTGGCACCTCTACAAATCCCTACTTCCCTCCGCGAAGGGCCTTTCTATTTACTTTATGCAATTTTTATTTTTACTTGAGTCTCCATCTTCTCTTATAAAGCACCAACTAAGGGGCACTATGATCGTACTTGAGCATTGGGTGTAGCTAATATGCGAGTGTGTTTCATGAATGGGTCAATGATTGAGCATAATGGGCTAGGGATAACTTGCTTTAGTGTTGATATTCTGAAAGACATGGTTGTTTGTTGATGTGCTTGAGTATTAAAGTCCTCATGTCAAAACTAGACTATTGCTTTGAACCATATAAAAGTCCAATTGTCCATGCTACAAAGAAAAGAATATGTGATGAACATGTTAGGCAGCATTCCACATCAAAAATTCTGTTTTTATCATTTACCTACTCGAGGACGAGCAGGAATTAAGCTTGGGGATGCTGATACGTCTCCAACATATCTATAATTTTTTATTGTTCCATGCTATTATATTATCATTCTTGGATGTTTTACAATCATTTTATATCATTTTTTGGGACTAACCTATTGACATAGTGCCAAGTGCCAGTTGCTGTTTTCTGCTTGTTTTTTACATTGCAGAAAATCAATATCAAACGGAGTCCAAATGCAGCGAAACTTTTTGTGGATTTTTTTGGACCAGAAGACACTAGATGGGCCAGAGAAGCACCTGGGGGGTGCCCCGAGGGGGGCACAACCCACCAGGGCGCGCCTGGGCCCCCAGGCGCGCCCAGGTGGGTTGTGCCCACCTCGGTGGCCTCCCGCACTGCCTCTTCGCTCTATAAATACCTCCTTGCTCCAGAAACCCTAGGGGAGTCGACGAAATATTATTCCAGCCATCGCAAGTTCCAGAACCACGATATCCAATCTAGAGCCCTATTCCGGCACTCCGCCGGAGGGGAACACGATCACAGAGGGGTTCATCATCCTCATTGGTGCCTCTCCGATGATGCGTGAGTAGTTCAACTCAGACCTACGGATCCGTAGGTAGTAGCTAGATGGCTTTTTCTCTCTTTGTATCTTAATACAATGGTCTCTTGGAGATCTATTTGATGTAATGACTCTTTGCGGTGTGTTTGTTGGGATCCGATGAATTGTGAGTTTATGATCAGATTTGCCTTGATTTAATATCCAATCTTGATTGTTATAGCCTCATATTTCTTCTCCGATATTTGGGTTTTGTTTGGCCAACTTGATCTATTTATCTTGCAATGTGAAGAGGTGCTTTGTAATGGGTTCGATCTTGCGGTGTCCTTTCCCAGTGACAGAAGGGGCAGCAAGGCACACATGTATCGTTGCTATTAAGGATAAAAAGATGGGGTCTATTCCTACATGAATAGATCTTGTCTACATCATGTCATCGTTCTTATTGCATTACTCCATTTTTCCATGAACTTAATACACTAGATGCATGCTGGATAGCGGTCGATGTGTGGAGTAATAGTAGTAGATGCAGGCAGGAGTCGGTCTACTAATCTTGGACGTGATGCCTATATACATGATCATTGTCTTGGATATCGTCATAAGTATTTGCTTTTCTATCAATTGCCCAACAGTAATTTGTCTACCCACCATTGCTATTTTCTCGAGAGAAGCCACTAGTGAAATCTACGGCCCCCGGGTCTATTTTCCTATCATATACTTTCAGATCCATATTGCCAATTGCCTTTTCTTTTATTTGCTTCTTTTATTTTCAGATCTATATTATCAAAAACCCAAAAATACCTTGCTGCGTTTTATTTACTTTTATTTGCATCTTTCAATCTACTACAATTTTATCCTACCCTTACGTCACTTTTTGGCACCGCTACCCGAAAGGGATTGACAACCCCTTTAACGCATCGGGTTGCAAGTATTTGTTATTTGTATGCAGGTACCATTTACGTAGTGTTGCATGGTTCTCCTACTGGTTCGATAACCTTGGTCTCATCATTGAGGTAAATACCTTACCGTTGTTGTGCTACATCCTCCCTTATTCCTTGGGGAAACACTGACGCATCTCAAGTGACATCACGGTTATAAAGGGGGCCGCAATAATCTGCATCCCACGCCTTCTCCTTCCTTCCGCACTTGCAATCCTTCAGAGCTCCAGCGCCCCTTCTCCCTGCTTCCATAGCCAATCCCACTTCACCTCCTTCGACCATGGCCGGATCCGGCGCCAATGGGAAGTGGGAGGCCTCCTCTGTCACCAACGAGGATATTCTGATGCTGAAGGAGGCCGGCTACTTGCCGGCCAACGTCGCCCATCGAGCCCCTGAGGAGGGCCAGATCGTCCCTACACCCGAGGCGGGCGAATGGGTAGTCTTCCTCCCCCATTTCCTGAGGGGACTGGGATTTCCTCTGCACCCCTTTGTGCGGGCTAGACTTCCACGATCTAGCCCCCAACTCCCTCCTCCACATTTCAACCTTCATCGTCGTCTGTGAAGCGCTCATCCGGGTCCAGCCGCACTTCGGCTTGTGGCTGAAGGTGTTCAACATGAAGCCCAAGGTGGTCAGCGGCGAGCACGCGGACTGCGGAGGGGCCATGATCAGCAAGATGACAAGGGTCCAGTGGCCGGACGGCCACTTCGTCGACACTATCCGGATGTGGCAGAAGGAGTGGTTCTACATCACCGAGCCAAGGGAGGACGCATGGGGGGCGACCCCCGCATTCCGGTCCAGACCCCCCACCAGATTGGCCTCCTGGACCACCAAGAGTTTGGACTGGGGGCGCGTTGCCGACACCAAAGCGCTACAGAAGTGCGTCGACAACGTGATAGAGACTGGCGCTAAGCTGGTCGACGTGTTCCAAATCATGCTCCACTGCGGGATCCTCCCTTGTCAGGAGAGGGCCAAGCCCATGTGGGAGCATGAGCCCGAGGATCCGGCCACTATGCGGCACCTCTTCGGCACGACTCCGGACAAGATATGGGGCCAACTATTCCAGCCCCAGAAGGAGTGGCCGGCCGAGGGGAAGGACATCGGTCTTGACGCCACGAATCCCCCAAGGGAGGTGAGTGGCATTTCTCTTCAGAGAGTGTTCGGATATTATGTGAGATTCGATCTAACCTTATTACGTGGATTCTGCAGGGCTGGCTTGCCAAGGCCAAGAGGATCAGCTGCCCGGCGCCGCTGCCAGAGGGGCCCCGATCAGAGCAGCTCGAGAAGATGCTGGTCGTGGTGCCCTACAAGGCGCCCGCTAAGAAGGGTAAGAAACAAGAAGCACCAGATGCCAGGGAAGGCCTCCGTCATAGGATCCATCCGGGCAACCGATCTGGAGACGCTGTGGCCTCATCTGTACAGGATGGGGACAAAGAGGAGGAAGACAAAGAGGAGAGTGCCACTTCGCACTCCAAAAAGAGGCCGGCGTCCGAAGACACCGGGGAGGTTCAGCCTTCCCAGGCCCCAAAGAGACGACACCGGCCTAAGCTGGTTATACCTGACAGCTCGGACGATGAGAAGTCCGAGGCGTCCGAGGAGCCCCCGAAGAAGGAACCCAGGATCAAGCCCCCTGGCAGCAGGTAAGGTGTCTGTATTTTCAGCTGCCATGCTTTCAGTAGTCTTTAGTTGAAGGTTAACCTCTCCGAACTGCAGTCCCCACGTGAGTGCCTCACTGAGCAGATTTTGGAGGGGACGTCGCCGCCCGCTGAACTGGCGGACAATGGGTCAATGGCGCATTCCGTGCCTCCTTTGATCCGCGAAGAGGCCGAAGAGGTGCGGTCCCAAAGGACTCATCCTCCTCCGACCACGGAGGGGGAGGCCGATGCTATAATGGCCGAGGTTAACACCTCGTTCACCGATGACCAGGAGGGAGCGTCCCTCCTGGCTGACACGGGAAAAGAGTCCGGACCAACCGGACCCCAACTGCCAACCGCCCCCGAGCCCCCAAGGCCTTCGACGGCACAAACTCCTCCCAACGGGGAAGGGGCTGGGGGGCCAACGCCAGCGCCAAACACCTCTACACGAGCGGTGGCCGGCTGGCCAGAGGTGTTGGAGGAGTTGGTGAACAACTCCACCATCATTGACGGGCACCGCACTCTTATGAGTGCGGTTATGCAGGGCGTTCGGTCCATCCAGTTTGGACAGAACGACGCTGTCCAAGGCCTTCTAACAGGCTTTGAGGTTAGTCAAGTAATGCTTCTTTCCTTATAATGCGGTTTATAATTTGTTGGTTTAGGTAGGCCGCATACATAGCAGCCCCCGAGACTCTGCCAGGACCTCGAAGAGACCTGCAGAGGATCAAATTTGGTAGGTCAATTAACAATGTCGACATTTCTTTTGCTGACGCAGGTATCGTCCACGACCGCTGCTGCTAATGCCGCTATGTTAGAGGAGATGGATCAGAAGCTCAAGCTTTTTGATCAAGAGCTAAACCTTGTCAGCAAATGGCTTGACGAGGCACGAGGTAAGCTTCGTAAAAAGATGTGTACTTGCCGGATAGTGACTGTCCGGGCTATTTACTGATTCTTTGTTGTGATGATCTTGCAGCTGCTGCCGCTGAGGTCGAGGGCTTAAAGGTGGCCCTGAAGAAGGCCGAGGCTGAGGCGACCGAGAAGAAGGCGGCCACTGAGAAGGCAGTGGCTGAGCTTGAGAAGGCCAAGCTTGCTGCCGAGCAACATGAGGCTTGGGTGACCGAAGTCCAAGTGGAGCTCCAGGATGCCGCCAAGAAGCTGGAGGTCCTTGAGAAGGGGCAGGAGGAGCAATCCTCCCGGCTATCTAAGGCAGAGAAGGAGCTTCAGGAGGCGAGGAGCGACGCTCGAGGTGTCCGGGAGGAGCTCTGGCAAGCCTCGCAAATTGCAAATGGTAAGAAATATTTATTGCAGAGTGTGTTCGGAGGCAACAGATTCGCCCTGCTGACGAGGGTCTGGCACTCCACAGGCGTTTTCGCCGAACTCTCGAAGAATGCGGTGGCCACGGCGAGGCACTATGCCACCCGCAAGGAGGACTCCACGCAGCGGCTTTTTTGGTCGCAGTTTCCGGACTCAGAGCGTCCGCCCCTCCTCAGTGATCAAATGAAGTAGCTGATGGAGATGCATCAGATGTTTGAGCTGGCCTTGAAGGACCTCTATGTCAACCTGTGGTCAGCCGAGCCCATTCTGGACACCTACTTCGGCCTTGTGCAAAGGCTGCGGGAGGCGCCACTCCGGATTGATGCCGTCAAGCAGTCAGCGTGCCTTGAGGGGGCGCGGCTCGTGTTTGCGAAGACCGCTATTCATTGGCCAAGGATCAATCCAATGGAGATGGCCACTGGTCCTCCGCCGCAGGGGAAGGAGCATCGTCGCCCCGAGCAGTACTTCACGCAGGTGATGACCGGAGCGCGGGCGATAGAGGGCCAGTGTTCCAAAGATGTAATGCTTGAGTAGCTGTAGCAAGTGTGTACCAAGTGGGACTTATGCTTAATTATGCGCCCGGCGAACTTGTTTGATATTGTGGTGATTAAATTTTGACTCCTGTGTGGCCATATGTTTAGTTCTGAAAGCTACCAGTCGTCGGCTTCAGCCCCCAAGTGAATATCATGAAGTGTGTTTTGTTTTCGCGCTGTTACGCTTAGCCAACGTCTTGGTGCCGGAGGCGGTAGTGCGGGAACGAAACCAAGCAATCAGACTATTCGGCTTTAACGCTTTCACTTAGCCTTAGGAGTTTGACGGTGGGGACTAGGGACTAGCCCCCGGTGTGATGTATGTGGGGGTCAAAGCCTGCCCTTTCCGATCACTTGGTTTGTGTTAAGACGAACCCTTCATGTGACACGGCAAAATTGCCAACGATTTTTTAGAGTACAACCTCGTCACCGGCCCTTACAATGGGTCGACATACCGGCCTATATGGGCCGGTGTGGTCTTCAGCCGCTAGGGCAGCAGTGTGTTCTTCGGTTTGAAGTGAGCGCTCTGTGTTGCCGTTGATAGTTATGACGCCCGAAGGACCGGGCATCTTCAGCTTGAGGTACGCGTAGTGTGGAACGGCGTTGAACTTAGCGAACGCTGTTCGGCCAAGGAGGGCGTGATAGCCACTGCGAAAAGGTGCAATGTCGAAGATCAAGTCCTCGCTTCGGAAATTATCCGGGGATCCGAACACCACCTCGAGTGTTACGGTGCCCGTGCAACGGGCCTCTACTCCCGGAATGACCCCCTTGAAGGTGGTGTTACTGGGTTTAATCCTTGATGGGTCGATCCCCATTTTCTTCACTGTATCCTCGTATATTAGATTGAGGCTGCTTCCTCTGTCCATCAGGACTCTAGTGAGGTGGAAACCATCGATTATGGGGTCCAGCACTAGGGCTGCGGATCCTCCGCGGCGTATAGTGGTAGGGTGGTCTCTGCGGTCTAAAGTGATAGGGAAAGATGACCATGGATTAAACTTCGGCGCTACGGGCTCGACGGAGTATACGTCCCGTAGCGCTCGCTTCCTCTCCTTCTTCGGTATATGGGTTGCGTAGATCATATTAACCGTTTTGACCTCGGACGGAAAGGGTTTTCAGCCTCCATTTTTCGGCCTGCGGGGCTCGTCATCGTCCTCGCTGCGTGGGCTCTTGCCCGAGTCTTCGGCGTTGAGCTTGCTGGCCTGCTTTATCACCCAACAGTTACGGTTGGAGTGGTTGGCGGGCTTTTCGGACGTGCCATGCATCTGGCAGGGCCTGTCCAGAATTGTATCTAGCCTGGACGGGCCGTAGCTGTTGCCTTTAGGGGCCTTTTTGCGCTATCTGTACTTTGGGTTTCGGAATTCGGCGTTTACTGCCGTATCCTCGCCTTCGCCATCATTGCGGCGACATTTGTTCTTGCTGCGTCGTGGCTTTCCGTTTCCGTCCCGGACTTCAGAAGTACCAGGGGTATCGGGATTGGTGGTTTTACGTGCAAGCCAACTGTCCTCGCCTACGCAAAAGCGGGTCATGAGAGAAGTAAAGGCTGCCATAGTTCATGGTTTGTCCTGGCCGAGCTGCCTTATGAGCCATTCATCCCGGACACTATGCTTGAAGGCGGCCAAGGCTTCGGCGTCCGGACAGTTGACAATCTGGTTTTTCTTGGTAAGGAATTGGTTCTAGAACTGTCGGGCAGATTCTCCGGGTTGTTGCGTAATGCGATTTAGGTCGTCAGCATCCGGAGGCCGGACATAGGTTCCTTGAAAGTTTGCTCGAAAAGCATCCTCGAGCTCTTCCCAACAGCCTATAGAGTCTACAGGGAGGCTGTTCAACCAGTGCCGAGCTGGGCCTTTGAGCTTTAGCAGCAAATATTTAATGGCGTGGAGGTCATCTCCTCGTGCCATGCGAATGTGGAGGAGGAAGTCCTCTATCCATACGGCTGGATCCGTGGTTCCGTCGTATGATTCAATATTCACAGGCTTGAAGCCTTCCGGGAATTGATGTTGCATTACCCTCTCTGTGAAGCACAAAGGGTGTGCGGCCCCCCGAATTCGGGCTACGTCGTGTCGGAGGTCTTCAGTCCTCCGAATATACTGCTGCTCCCGAATTCTATCGTTTCGGTTTACCCGATCGTAGTATGCTTCCCGGTGGGCGGGTGAGTCTTCTCTGGGTCCGTAAATGGACCTGGTGCGACCTCCCTGGGCGTCTAGGTCATGGCGGAGGTCATACTCATAAGTGAGCCGCATTTGATCTTTGCCATAACGGCGAGGTGAGGCGGCTGGGTGTTCGGCCTCGTCAGCTTCTCTGTCCTGTCCTCTAGGGGGGCGGTCCGGCTGTTCGGCGCGTGTAGAAGTTGGACGCGTAGGCTCTAGGGCCTCGTCGTCGAACTGAGGTAGCAATCTTCTCTTGGGATAGCTCTTAACATGTTATTCATGGCTGTACCCTTCTTCGGCGGCTAAGACTTTAGTCCATCGCTCGTTAAGGGTGTCCTGTTCGGCCTTGATTTTGTGCTTTTGCTTCTTCAGGCTGCGGGCGGTGGCTAGAAGCTTCCATTTGAACGCTTCCTGCTCCAACGGGTCTTCGGGCACGATGAATTCATCATCCTTGAGGCTGGCCTCCTCCTTGGAAAGTGGGAGGTAGTTGCTGTCCTCGGAGTCACCGGGGTCTTCCATGTTAAATGGGTCCTCCTGCCCTGCGGGGTCGTCTTGATGATGTCCGTTAGCCACGTCTCCAGCGGGCTCCTCCGTATTGTTATCGGTGCCGTTCTCCACCGAGTCTATGTTGCTCGCACGGCTTCGGCGTGGCTTTGACCGGCGGTGTTGTTTTCGACGTTTGGGTGGCTCGCCTTTGGGCTTGCCTCTGTCCTGATTGGGGGTGCCGTCACCATCTTTGGGGGTGTCCACCATGAAAATATCGTAGGTGGACGTGGCCGGGCAGCGGCCGGTGATGGGGGGACCGACCTCAGCATTAGCCGCGGTTACGTCCTCCTCGTCCATGTATTCGGCATTCTCCGAATTGTAGTCTAACATATCGGTTAAATCATCGATAGTTGCTACCAAATGGGTGGTGGGTGGGGCGCAAAATTCCCTGTCGAACGCCTCGAAGGGTTGGCTATTGAAGGCGGAGAGCAGGTTCTCCTGGATGGTCATTTTCTGGATCCGGTCCAGCGCCTCGTTCAACATATCGAGGGTTACCGGGCTTGAGGGCTCTAGGCGAGACCTTGTGGTGACGAAGCGGAGGTCGGTCTGTGACTCAACCAATCCTTGGCTCCGGACGGTCCTATCTTCAGGATTCGGGACCGAAGCCTCGAGAGGCACTGGATTGTCCTAAAAAACTGAGGGTGTACTTTGACCCTCCCATGCACCTTCCACGCCGATGTTTGAGGTTGGGTCGTTTTGGGCCGGGGGTGACCCCTGGCCGCTGTTCGCCGACTCAGGGTGTGTGCTCGAGGCCAGCAGGGTATTGTGGGGGAGGAGCTCGGCTGAGATCGAATCTTGGCCTCTAAACTCTGGTTCTTCCTTGAGGGCTGGGGATAAATCCTACGCCGATGTAGGTTCAGTTGACAGTGGGGTAAGGTCCCCTCTCTCAAGGAGTCCTTCCTGGCTCAAAGCCGTTTGGTAGACTGGGACCGATTTGCAGATCGGATCGGAGGTGTAAGCCGGAGTAGGCGCGGCAAGGCCTGCGGGGGGTGGTGAAAACCAGATCCCCCCGCGCGTCAGTGATGTACTTCAGATTGCCGAATCGAATCCGGTGTTCGGGAGCGAAGTTGTCAACCTGATCAAGACGGCCGGTCGGATCAGCGTGTAGCACGATGCTGCCAAAAGTGAAGAGTTGTCCAGGGACGAAGAGGTCCATGGAACTGATGTCCTCTCCAAGGACTAAACGAGCCATCGATCCTTCTAGCGATCCAATCAGCGAAACTCTCAATGAAAGCACCAATGTCGGTGTCAAAACCGGCAGACCTCGGGGTAGGGGGTCCCGAGCTATGGATCTAGGATCAATGGATAACAGGGGACGACGAACAGAGTGTTTACCCAGGTTTGGGCCCTCTCGAAGAGGTAAAACCCTACGTCCTGCTTGATTATGTTGAATATATGATGGAGTTTACAGAGTAGATCTACCTCGAGATCAGCATGAGCTAAACCCTAGGCTATGAGGTGATGAATGTAGCTCTCACCCTAATGACTACAACCCTCAGTTTATATAGACACCGATAGGGTTAGGGTTACCGAAGATAGATTACAACAAGAGGGAAAGAGATCTCGTCCACCCTTAACTTGGAGGGCACACCACGGCTTCACCAGTCTCCGGTCACCACACGGCTCCGCCAGTCCGGCCCATGTACAATGGGTCGTCGCCTCGAGGACCCCTTAGTCCATGACTCCCTCAGCGAGTGCCTACATTTTTTGATTTAAAAAGATAAGTGCTCCGTAATGCCTTTCTTGTCCCTCTCCTCCTAGGGATTATATTGAGAAGGAAAGAGGGCAAAAGGAGAGTCTGGGCAGAAGCCCAGCCTGACCCCGTCAGGACCAGCGGGACGCAGCCTGACAAGATCGGGAGGGTGCCCTCCCCGGCAAGGAAGAAGAGGCCGGAGACGAAGAGAGCGGCTAGGCGATGCCCTGGTCATCCCCGCCAGGACCAGAGGGACGCGGCTCTGCAGGGACATCGGCAGGGAAGACGAAGCCAAAGTCCACGAGCCTGCCGGGGTCCAGCTGGAGGAGGCGGTGACATCTAGGCTAGACACCCCCGGCAAATCGCTCTGTCGGGGTCCAGTTGTAATGATGGTGCTGCCGGCGCCTAGCTGACGGTGATGGTGCGGCCGGCACTTAGCCGGAGTCCGAATCATCGCCTTCGCGCTTGACGATCGAGGGATCATCGTCGCTGTCTTCACCGTCAGTGTCCTCCTCGTCGTTGTCGCTCGAGGAGGAGCTTTCATCGTCGCTCGAGCTTTCCACGTAGCACCCAAGGCGA
Organism: Thinopyrum elongatum; assembly: GCA_011799875.1. NCBI lineage: Eukaryota > Viridiplantae > Streptophyta > Magnoliopsida > Poales > Poaceae > Thinopyrum > Thinopyrum elongatum. The sequence continues at coordinate 51,541,013 of CM022299.1, read as the reverse complement.
GCTCCTGAACGCCCGAAGACCTTGATGGAAAGCAGATCAGGCTCCACCAACTTGGAGCAGTTGGAGGAGATGCGGCGAGAGCGCCGCTCCGTCCACCTCGACCGCGGGCGCTACGTCGACCCCGTTCGCGCCCCGCGACTCCACCTTGTGCGCTGGATCCAGCCTCTGTAGCAGCAATGGAGGCAGGAACGGGGTGTCGAGGAGAAGCTCTCATCGCCACGGTTGAAGCATGGGTGCGGCCTCTTCCCCTAGCCATAGTGGGAGCAAGGGTATGATAGGAGAAGGAGGAGATGGTAGATGAGCATCGCCACCCTCGCACACCTTCTTTTATAGCGGGAGCGAGGAAGGGCTGGCTCTCCACTACTCTGGGGTAACCGCCCTGCTGCCCCAATCCGGCCCTTTACGTCGGCGTCCTGATTCATTGGCTGCCCCACTACACCAATATGAGGTGCTGCATATTCTGCCAAGGCACACGTTCCCGTGCCCTGCGCGTCCATCACCAACCCCGCGCAATGCATGCGGCGCGCGTGGCGGAAACGGCAGGCATAGTGGGTGGGCTAAAGACGAAATGGCAGTTACCCCGGCTCACGCGCGGATTTCTTGATGGTTTCACATTGACAGAGCGTCCCCTTGGCTTATGACATAAATGACGCATGCCCGGGCCCAGATTAATGAAGAAGCAAAGAAGATCTCAAAGGATACTACATCAATTTCGGCAAGTTCAACATGAGCGCCTGTGCATTTGTTGGGCCTACCCCAACGATGCCCGGTAGCATGTATGGACCAGGCTCGGGGGCTCCTCTCGCTGCAACAAACATGTGTGTTTGCTGCCCTGACTTATGCACAGGCATGCGGCAGATCATACATCAAGTATCAGTGTTTGACGAAAAATAAAGCCAGAGAAACTGCTCTTCGTGAGATAAAGGAGAGCATTAAGAAGACCAAGCCAACCAGAGGGTTCCCAGGAAAGCCTCCCTCGCCGGGCAAGCAGGGCCAGCGGGGTCGAGGCTGCGCCTGGGACCAAGACTAAATCCCAAGCCAGAAGACCCGGTAGGCTCCGTGCCGGCAAACCTCCACCGCTCCACCTCATCAGACCACCAGTCACTAATCAGTGCGGTGTCAAGCACTCGAGATGCTAGGTGGATCCTGTCGTGCACGTGGCAGCTGATACGTCTCCAACGTATCTATAATTTATGAAGTATTCATGCCATGTTTACAACAATTTTATATGGTTTTGGTATAATTTGCATGGAACTAACCTGGACTGACGCTGTTTTTAGCAGAACTACCGTGGTGTTGTTTTTTGTGCAGAAATGAAAGTTCTCCAAATAAGCTGAAACTTTTTGACAATTTTTTTTGGAACAAAAGAGACCCCCGAAGCTTCGTGGAAGGACCAGAAGGTGAAGGAGTAGGGCACAAGACACCGGGGCGCGCCAGGGGGCCCAGGCGTGCCCTGGTGGGTTGTGCTCACCTCGACGCCCATCTTCGCGGGAAACCGACGCCAAAAAGTGCTATAAATAGAGAAACCATCAGAGGTAACCCTAGATCAGAAGTTCCGCTGCCGCAAGCCTCTGTAGCCATGAAAAACAAATCTAGACCCTGTTCCGGCACCCTGCCGGAGGGGGAAATCATCACCGGTGGCCATCTTCATCATCCCGGCGGCCACCATGATGAGGAGGGAGTAGTCCACCCTCAGGGCTGAGGGTTTGTACCAGTAGCTATGTGTTTAATCTCTCTCTATCGTGTTCTTGAGATGGCACGATCTTGACTTATCACGGGCTTTGTTAATATAGTTGGATAATATGGTGTTTCTCCCTCTCTATCTTGTTGTGATGAATTGAGTTTTCCCTTTGAGATTTCATTTTATCAGATTGAATACTTTTATGGATTTGAGAACACTCTATGAATACCCGTGGTGACAATGGGGTATCATATTGATTCACTTGATATGTGTTTTGGCACTCAACTCGCGGATTCCCGAAGTGACATTGGGGTAATCTATACATAGGGGTTGATGCACGTTCTTGTCTTTTGTTTCTCCGGTAGAAATCTTGGGGCACTCTTTGAGGTTCTTTGTGTTGGGTTGAGTATTATGAATCTGAATTTGCTTTGGTGTTATTTTAGTACGAACTCTGGATAGATCGATCAGAAAGAATAACTTGGTGTTATTTTAGTACGAACTCTTAATAGATCGATCGAAAAGAATAACTTGGTGTTATTTCAGTACGAACTCTTGGATAGATCAATCGGAAAGAATAGCTACAAACAATTTCTTCTTATGTTCTCCGCTAGATAAGAACTTTGGAGTGATTCTTCATCGCACTTTGAGGGATAGTTATATGATCCAATTAGATTAGCATTGTTGAGAGAATGCACTAGCGAAAGTACGGACCCTAGGCCTCATTTTCAAGCATTGAAATACCGTTTGTGCTCCGTTTTATCAATTGCTACCTTGCTGTTTTTTTATTGTTCCTCTCACAAAAATCAATATCTTCTATCATTACTACACTTTTATCACCATCTCTTCGCCGAACTAGTGCACCTATACAAATTACCATTGTATTTGGTGTGTTGGGGACACAAGAGACTTTTTATTATTTGGTTGCAGGGTTGTTTGAGAGAGACCATCTTCATCCCACGCCTCCCACGGATTGATAAATCTTAGGTCATCCACTTGAGGGAAATTTGCTACTGTCCTACAAAACTCTGCGCTTGGAGGCCCAACACGAGTCTACAAGAACAAGTTGTGTAGTAGACATCAAGCTCTTTTCTGGCGCCATTGCCGGGGAGGTTAGGTAAGAGGCACTCACATCCCGTCAATGAATCTCTTTTCTGGCGCCGTTGCCGGGGAGGTGAGTGCTTGAAGGTATATTTTTAGATCTTGCAATCAAATCTTTTAGTTTCTTGTTTTATCACTAGTTTGGTTCGTAAAAGAAAACTACAAAAAAATGGAATTGTGGTTGCATCATATTATTCATCTTTATAATGTATTTTGTGAAAATGATGGAAAGGAAAATTGTGCTCAATTGATAGAAGAAGAATTCAATAAAATGTTTGGCATAGTTGATGAGCATGATTGCAATGTTGCTAGTATGAATTCTTTGAATATCCATGATGTTAATGATATGCAAAGCCATAAGCTTGGGGATGCTATGTTTGATGAAGATGATATTTTTAGTCCCCCAATTTTGATGAGAAAATTTATTATGATGATTGCATGCCTCCTATTTATGATGATTATATTGATGAAAGTGGATTTGGAGAGGTCATGACTTTATTTAATGCGGAATCCACTACCTTGGAAGAGGTTGCAATTGATTATGAGAACAAAGTTGCTATCTATGATGATTATGATGATGACATGTATTCTATAAAGAATAATGATAACCATGAAACTTGTCATCATGATTTTGATTTTCAATTGGATTATGCCTCACATGATAGCTATTTTGTTGAGTTTGCTCCCACTACTATTCATGAGAATAAATTTTCTTATGTGGCGAGTAAGAAAATTTCTATGTTGTGGATCATGAAAAGAATGCTTTATGTGATAGCTATATTGTTGAATTCATTCATGATGCCACTGAAAATTATTATGAGAGAGGAACATATGCTTTTACATATTGCAATAATATCAAGTTTCCTCTCTATGTGTTGAAAATCTTGAAGTTTTGCTTGTTTTGTCTTCTTATGCTAGTTGATTCTTGTTCCCATAAGTTGTTTGCTCACAAAATCTCTATGCATAGGAAGTGGTTAGACTTAAATGTTCTAGTCATATGCTTCATGATGCTCCCGTTATGTTTCAATTCTTATCTTTTATGTGAGCATCATTGAAATCATCATGCCTAGCTAAAAGGCATTAAAGAAAAGCGCTTATTGGGAGACAACCCAACACTTTTACCTACTGTTTTTGTGTGTTCACATGGTTAGGCTACTGTAGTGATATTGTTTTATAACTTTTGTTTCAATAAAGTGCCAAGTAAAGCCTTTGGGATAGTGTGGATGATAGTTGACTTGATTCAGTGCAAAAACAGAAACTTTTGCGTCCAGTGCAGAAATTCCTGTCTTTCACTCGCACGTGGAAAAACTCTGAATTTTTTACAGTTGATGAGTATACAAATTTTCTACGTTTTCCTAATTTTTTCCGAATTTTTGGAGTTACATAAATGTGACCTTAATTCAGATCTTTACATACTGTTCTGTTTTTGACAGATTCTGTTTGCAATGCATAGTTTGCTTGTTCTATGTTTTCTATGGCTTATATTGCTTAATATAAATTATGGAAATTGTAGAGTACAGTAGTCATTGTGTGAGAACAATTATGAATCTTATCTTTACAGTACCAAAGTGAATGATTTGTCTTTGTCATACTAACCCATCTCACGAAGTTCCGTTAAGTTTTATGTGATTGAAGTTTTCAAGTTTTGGGTGAGATATCGGTACGAGGAGAATAAGGAGTGACAAGACCCTAAGCTTGGGGATGCCCAAGGCACCCCCAAGGTAATATTCAAGGAAGATCCAAGCAACTAAGCTTGGGGATGCCCCGGAAGGCATCCCCTCTTTCGTCTCCGACATTATCGGTAACCTCACTTGGAGCTATGATTTTATTCGTCACACGATATGTGTTTTGCTTGGAGCGTCATTTTATTTTATTTTTATTTGCTTGCTGATATTTATAATAATGTTTTTCATCTTTCATTTCAATAAAAATGTCAAGGATAGCCTTTACCATGCTTATTTTGCAAGTCTATTTGTTGCTGTTTCAAAACAGAAAGTTTATTGCTGTTGCAAAAATTCCCGAGGAAAGTCACAATGTGATAAAATGTTGAAATTTTTTGCACAATAAGCTATGATAAATTTTCTACAGTTTGGTAAATTTTCATAATTTTTGGAGTTAGGGAAGTATGAAGAATATTGCACTCTTTGCAGACTATACTGTTTAGACAGATTGCTGTTATGTTTGCATTGTGTGCATATGTTTGCTTGTTTAATGATTCTATTTGAAGATAGGAGTATTAAATATGCAGAGGCATTTAGTATGCAATGTTGAATAATAATTTTAGTGATTTGCTACAGTAGATAATGATAAGGTTTTTGCATTGATTTATACTAACTTATCTCACGAGTTCTTGTTGAGTTTTGTGTGGATGAAGTTTTTAAGATTTAGGAAACCGTGATATAAAAGGAATTAAGGAGACACAAAAGCTCAAGCTTGGGGATGCCCAAGGCATCCCAAGTTATTAATCCAAGAAGTCTCAAGCATCTAAGCTTGGGGATGCCCCGGTAGGCATCCCACCTTTCTTCATGAACAACTATCGGTTAGTATCGGTTGAGCCTAAGTTTTTGCTTCTTCACATGAGTTGTGCTATTCTTGGAATGTTATTTTATTTTGCTATGCTTGCTGATTTAATAAAATACTTAGATCTGAATTTTTTTTAAATAAGAGAGAGTCCTCAATTAGCTACCCCTTTACTCAACTACTCGCTTGATCTTCACTTATATCTTTTTGGAGTAGCTTGTCATTTACTCTTATGCTTCACTTATATCCTATGAGTAAATTGTTGAATGAATTGAATATCATGAAGTTGAAATTATATCATGCCTAGTGGTAGCTTCACATTGGGTTTAGAAAGTGAAATCTTTTGAAGCTTGACAATCACAATATTGGTCATACAAGCAATTCATGAATGATTACTATAAGGAAGAGAACTTTCACATGCAAATATATTATCTTGGAAATCTTCTATGATTGTGAATACCCATTAATTATTTCCAAACTTGAGCAAATTAGTTGAAGTTGGACAAGGAAGACAACGTAATGAGTTATGGTTGTGTATATTTGCATAGAAGTTATATTGTCATGGATCCTCCAACATGTGGTGTTTGCCTAGGATCTTTTACTAGCCAAAAATTCGTACTAAGTAGAGATACTACTTGTGCATCCAAAAACCCTTAAACCCAGTTTCTTGCCATGAGTGTCCACCATACCTACCTATGGATTGAATAAGATCCTTCAAGTAAGTTGTCATCGGTGCATAAAGCAATAAAAGTTGCTCCTAAATATGTTTGATCTTTTATTGTAAGGGAAAATTGAGCGTTGTACGAACTTGTGATGGCAAAGTAATAAAAGCGACGGACTGCATAATAAAGGTTGCTATCATAAGGGGCAATATAACGTGACATTCCTTTGCATTAAGAGCTTGGGAATCCAAATAAAAAGCGCATGGCAACCTCTGCTTCCCTCTGCGAAGGGCCTATCTTTTAATTTTCAGTATTTACTTTTATGCAAAGAGTCAATAGTATGAATTCTCATTTCAAACTCAGTTATTCTCTAGTTGGCAAGCATCATGTGGTGGGGAAAGATCTAGGCACATATGACCAGTCAAATATATTTGATCATGATTTATTATTGTTGACAATTATCTCTACGATAAATGAGTTGGGAGGCGAAACATTAAGCCCCTATCTTTCTCTGTGTTTGATGGATGCCATTTGTTCTAAGAATATGCTTTGAGTAGTAGCAATCATGTAAGACTATATGATGATTGAGTATGTGGAGCTCTTACTTAGACTCTGTTGAATAAGTTGAATTGAAATTGTTTGGTGACTAAGAATATAGGTTGTTGAGTTTCAAGAGAATTCATTGTTTGAACCTTAACATGTGAATTGATTGCTACTTTGTCATGATGATTTATATGAGAAAGAGTTACTGTTATGATGCTAGGAAAAGTGATTGAAATTATCATTGATCAAACTTATGCACTATGCTAGCATTCACACTTCATAAATTATTTCTTTTATCATTTACCTACTCGAGGACGAGTAGGAATTAAGCTTGGGGATGCTGATACGTCTCCAACGTATCTATAATTTATGAAGTATTCATGCCATGTTTACAACAATTTTATATGGTTTTGGTATGATTTGCATGGAACTAACCTGGACTGACGATGTTTTTAGCAGAACTACCATGGTGTTGTTTTTTGTGCAGAAATGAAAGTTCTCCAAATGAGCTGAAACTTTTTGATGATTTTTTTGGAACAAAAGAGACCCCCGAAGCTTCGTGGAAGGACCAAAAGGTGAAGGAGTAGAGCACAAGACACCGGGGCGCGCCAGGGGGCCCAGGCGCGCCCTGGTGGGTTGTGCTCACCTCGAGGCCCATCTTCGCGTGAAACCAACGCCAAAAAATCCTATAAATAGAGAAACCATCAGGGGTAACCCTAGATCATAAGTTCCGCCGCCGCAAGCCTCTGTAGCCACGAAAAACCAATCTAGACCCTATTCCGGCACCCTGCCGGAGGGGGAAATCATCACCGGTGACCATCTTCATCATCCCGGCGGCCACCATGATGAGGAGGGAGTAGTCCACCCTCGGGGCTGAGGGTTTGTACCAGTACATATGTGTTTAATCTCTCTCTCTCGTGTTCTTGAGATGGCACAATCTTGATGTATCACGGGCTTTGTTAATATAGTTGGATCATATGGTGTTTCTCCCTCTCTATCTTGTTGTGATGAATTGAGTTTTCCCTTTGAGATTTTGTTTTATCGGATTGAATACTTTTATGGATTTGAGAACTCTTGATGTATGTCTTGCTATGAATACCCGTGGTGACAATGGGGTATCATATTGATTCACTTGATATGTGTTTTGGCACTCAACTCGCGGATTCCTGAGGTGACATTGGGGTAATCTATGCATAGGGGTTGATGCACGTTCTCGTCTTTTGTTTTCCGGTAGAAATCTTGGGGCACTCTTTGAGGTTCTTTGTGTTGGATTGATTATTATGAATCTGAATTTGCTTTGGTGTTATTTTAGTACGAACTCTTGATAGATCGATCAAAAAGAATAACTTGGTGTTATTTTAGTACGAACTCTTGATAGATCGATCGGAAAGAATAACTTGGTGTTATTTCAGTACGAACTCTTGGAAAGATCGATCGGAAAGAATAGCTACAAACAATTTCTTCTTATGTTATCCGCTAGATAAGAACTTTGGAGTGATTCTTCATCGCACTTTGAGGGATAGTTATATGATCCAATTAGATTAGCATTGTTGAGAGAATGCACTAGCGAAAGTACGGACCCTAGGCCTCATTTTCAAGCATTGAAATACCGTTTGTGCTCCGTTTTATCAATTGCTACCTTGCTTTTTTTTATTGTTCCTATCACAAAAATCAATAACTTCTATCATTACTACACTTTTATCACCATCTCTTCGCCGAACTAGTGCACCTACACAAATTACCATTGTATTTGGTGTGTTGGGGACACAAGAGACTTTTTATTATTTGGTTGCAGGGTTGTTTGAGAGAGACCATCTTCATCCTATGCCTCCCACGGATTGATAAACCTTAGGTCATCCACTTGAGGGAAATTTGCTACTGTCCTACAAAACTCTGCGCTTGGAGGCCCAACATGAGCCTACAAGAACAAGTTGTGTAGTAGACATCAGCAGCCTGCTGGAGAAGAGATTACCTTTAATGACACCCGTCCCAAGAGGTAGTTAGGAAGCGGTGGAGAAACCTTGCCAGGGCTACCTCTCCATATGACACCTAGCAGGTGCATTTAATGCACCTTGTCCTAACTGCCAGAGTTAGGTATGATAGCACTTTTAGCTATCTAATCACACTATAATGACTGTTTTGCCACTGTGGTCACCCCTTAAGCTATAAAAGGAGGCCTGAGGCAACCTAGCAAGGGGTTCGAACTCTTGATCCCTCAACACTTGTACGCGCGTAGCTGCTCTCCCCGAGGCATACTTGCCGGGCTTGAGCGCTCCGTGTCTTCGTGTTCCTTCAGATCAATCCACCAAAGCAGGAGTAGGGTGTTACGCTGCTAAGCGGCCCGAACCTGGGTAAAAGAGAGTTGTCCCCTCCGCGCTGCCCTGTTGTTTCTGCTCTTTGTGCTATGTGATCGTCCCCCGCCGAACCACAAAGGGGCCTCTTAGTCCCATAGGTGATCGTGATACACCACGAAAAAAAGGAATAGCACTGACACTAGCACCCATATCACATAAGCCATGATAACAATGGTCTCCTATTTTAACTGAGACAACATGCATGCCAACGACGGGTTTATTCTTATCTTTAATATCAGGTTTGGCAATTCTAGCAGCTTCATCACAGAAATAAATGACATGCCCATCAACATTATCAACCAAGAGATCTTTAACCATAGCAATACTAGGTTCCACTTTAATTTGTTCAGGGGGTCTAGGTGCTCTAATATTACTTTTGTTAACCACGGTTGCAACCTTAGAATGTTCCTTTATCCTAAGAGGGAAAGGTGGTTTTTCAATATAAGCAGTAGGCACAACTGGATCAACATTGTAAATGATAGTTTCATCTTTAACTATAACTGGCTCCTCAATCTTTTCTTTAACAGGTGGATAATATTGAAACCATTTCTCCTTAGGGAGATCAGCATGAGTAGCAAATGATTCACAAAAGAGGCTACTATCTCAGAATCAAGTCCATATTTAGTGCTAAACTTGTGAACAGCATCGGTATCCATAAAAGATTTAACACAATCGAACTTAAGTGTTATATCTGACTCATTACCTTTGTCGAGTTCCCAATCTTCGGAGTTGAGTTTAATTCTTTCCAGAAGGTTCCATCTAAATTCAATAGTTTTCTTCATAAAAGAGCCAGTCGAAGAAGAATCGAGCATGGTTTGATTATCATGAGAAAGCCGAGCATAAAAATTATGTAAGATATTTTCCTTTGAGTGCTCATGATTGGGGCATGTATACATCATGTATTTAAGCCTCCCCCAAGCTTGAGCGATACTTTCTCCTTCACGAGGCCAAAAACTATATATATAACTCCGATCACGATGAACTACATGCATAGGATAAAACTTTTGATGAAATTTCAATTTCAATCGGTTCCAGTCCCAAGCTCCAATATCATCACATAGCCTATACCATGTCAATGATTCCCCCCCCCCCCAAAGATAAAGGGAAAACCTTCTTATTAACTTCATCTCCGGGTAAACCTGCAAGCTTAAATAATCCACAAACTTCTTCCACATAGATTAGGTGCATATCAGGATGTAGTGTTCCATCTTCTGCATGATGATTAGCTAGCAGTTTCTCTATCATAACCGAAGGAATATCATAACCAATATTTTCAGTAGGTGCAGTAGGTTGAGGAGAAACTCTTTGTGCTTCCGGTCGAGGTGAAGATACCCCAAACAAACCCCTCAAAGGATTGTTTTCCATAGTAACAAGTAACAATAAATTTCAGCACATAATATAAATGTTTCCTTACCGAATTCCACTCACCAAAGGCGCTTAACTCCCGAGCAACAGTGCCAGAAAAGAGTCTTGATGACTGACAAGTATAGGTGATCAATCGTAGTCCTTTAGATAAGTAAGAGTGTCGAACCCAATGAGGAGCAGAAGGAAATGACAAGCAGCTTTCAGCAAGGTATTTTCTGTAGGCACTGAAATTATCGGTAATAGATAGTTTGATAGCAAGATAATTTGTAACGAGCAAGTAATAGTAACGGTAACAAAAGTGCAGCAAGGTAGCCCAATCCTTTTTGTAGCAAAGGACAGGCCGGAATGGTCTCTTATAATAAGCAAAGCGTTCTTGAGGACACACGGGAATTTCATCTGGTCATTTTCATCATGTTTGTTTGATTCATGTTCGCTACTTTGATAATATGATATGTGGGTGGACCAATGCTTGGGTGATGTTCTTACTTGAACAAACCTCCCACTTATGATTAACCCCTCTCGCAAGCATCCGCAACTACGAAAGAAGAATTAAGATAAAATCTAACCATAGCATTAAACTTATGGATCCAAATCAGCCCCTTATGGATTAGCGCGTAAACTAGGATTTAAGTTTCTGTCACTCTAGCAACCCATCATCTAATAACTACTCCACAATGCATTCCCTTAGGCCCAAAGATGGTGAAGTGTCATGTAGTCAACGTTCACATAACACCACTAAGGGAATCACGACATGCATATCATCAAAATATCAAATGAATATCAAATTTACATGATTACTTATGACAAGACTTCTCCCATGTCCTCAAGAACAAAAGTAACTACTCACAAAACATATTCATGCTCAAGATCAGAGGGGTACTGAATTGCATAATAGATCTGAACATATAATCTTCCACCAAATAAACCATCTAGCATTAACTACGAGATGTAATCAACACTACTAGTCACCCACAGGTACCAATCTGAGGTTTTGATACAAAGATTGAACACAACAGATGAACTAGGGTTTTAAGATGAGATGATGTTGTTGAAGATGTTGATGAAGATTGGCCCTCCCACGATGAGAGGGCCGTTGGTGATGATGATGGCTTCAATCCCCCCGAAAGGAAGTATCCCCAGCAGAATCGCTCCACCGGAGAGCAAAAGTGCTCCTGCCCAAGTTCCGCCTCGAGACGGCGGCGCTCCGTCCCGGAAGTCCTCTCTTTATTTTTTCTAGGGCAAATGGCCTTATGTACCAGAAGATGGGCACCGGAGGTGGGCCAGGGGCCCACTACCCACCAGGGCACACCAGGGGGTAGGCGTGCCCTGGTGCCTTGTGGGCACCTGGGTGGCCCCCTCTGGTATTTCTTTTCTCTAGTATTTTTTATATATTCCAAAATAAATCTCCGTAAAATTTCAGCTCATTTGGAGATGTGCAGAATAGGTATATCTGACGTAGCTTTTTCAGGTCAAGAATTCCAGCTGCCGGTAATCTCCCTCTTTATGTAAACCTTGCATATTATGAGAGAAAAGGCATTAGAATTACTCCACAAAAGTGTTTCATTGAATGAAAACACTATAAATAACAGTAGAAAAACATGATGCAAAATGGACGTATCAACGTTGGATAAGGAAGACAACACAATGATTTATGCTTGCTTATATTCATAGAAGTTATATTGTCATGGATCCTCTAACATGTGATGCTTGCTCATAATCTTTTGCTAGCCAAAACGTCGCACTAAGTAGAAATACTACTTGTGCATCCAAACCCTTGAACCCAGTTTCTTGCCATGAGAGTCCACAATACCTACCTATGGATTGAATAAGATCCTTCAAGTAAGTTGTCATCAGTGCATAAAGCAATAAAAATTGCTCCTAAATATGTATGATCTTTTATTGTAAGGGAAAATAAGCTCTGTACGATCTTGTGATGGTAAAAAAACTAAAAGCGACGTACTGCATAATAAAGGTTGCTATCACAAGGGGGCAATATAAAGTGACGTTTCTTTCTATTAAGAGTTTGCACATCCGAAAATAAAAAGCGCATGACCACCTCCGCTTCCCTCTGTGAAGGGCCTATCTTTTACTTTTCAGTATTTACTTTATATGCAAGAGTCAATAATGTTCATCCCTATTCTGTCCTTAATTGTTCTCCACTTGGCAAACATTATGTGGTGGGGAAAGATCCAGGCACATATACCCTGTTGGATGTAGGTAATCATGAGTTATTATTGTTGACATTACCCTTGAGGTAAATAAGTTCGAAGGTGGACACAATGAACCCCTATCGTGTCTGATTGAAACTTTTGTTCTACAAATATGACCGTGAGTGTCAGCAATCATAGAAGACTATATGATAGTTGAGTATGTGGAACTTGCTAAACTAAAGCTCTTACATAGACTCTTTCTAAAAATATGATGAACTGCAATTGCTTCAATGACTGAGAACATAGTTTGTTAGTTTTCAGAAGGGTTTATAGTTCGTACTTCGGTATTGTGGATGAATTTTTACTTGATCATGAGAGGTTTTATGACAATATATTGCTGCTATAATAATGATCATGATGCTCTCATGTCCGTATTTTGTTTTATCGAGACCTCTCTCTATATACATGCGGTCATGACTATCGAGTTCGGTATTCGCTTGAGGACAAGCAAGGTCTAAGCTTGGGGGAGTTGATATGTCCATTTTGCATCATGTTTTCCTACTATTATTTATTATGTTTGGGTCATTATTTCACTTTATGATGCTATTCTAATGCCTTTTCTCTCTTAATTTGCAAGATTTATATGAAGAGAGGAATTGCCAGTAGCTGGAATTCTGGACCTGAAAAAACTACAACAGAGATAGATACTCTCTAGAGCTCCAAACGACCTGAAAACTTACGGAGAATTATTTTGGAATTAATAAAAAATATTGGAAGAAGAATCACCAGGAGGGGCCCCACCAGCGAGCCACAAGCTCAAGGGGCGCGCCCCCTAGGGCGCGCCCCTAGGCTTGTGGGCCCACTAGCAGGCCTCCGATGCCCTCCTCCTATATGGTGCTATTTGCCCTAGAAATAAGAATAAGAAGTCTTTAGGGACGAAGCGTCGCCGTCTCGAGGCGGAACCTGGGCAGGAGCACTTTTGCTCTTCGGCGGAGCGATTTCGCCGGGGATACTTCCGTCCAGGAGGGGGAAATCGAAGCCATCGACATCACCAACGATCCTCTCATCATGGGAGGACCAATATTCATCAACATCTTCACCAACACCATCTCATCTCAAACCCTAGTTCATCTCTTGTACTCAATCTTTGTCCCAAAACCTCAGATTGGTACCTGCGGGTTGCTAGTAGTGTTGATCACATCTTGTAGTTGATGCTAGTTGGTTTATTTGGTGAAAGATTATATGCTCAGATCCTTAAGCATATTCAATACGCATATGATCTTGAACATGGATATGATTTGTGAGTAGTTACTTTTGTTCTTGAGGACATGAGAGAAGTCTTGTTATAATTAATCATGTGAAGTTGGTATTCGTTCATTATTTTGATGATATGTATGTTGTTCTTCCTTTAGGGGTGTCATGTGAACGTCGACTACATGACACTTCACCATACTTGGGCCTAACGGAAGGCATTGGGGAGTAATAAGTAGATTATGTGTTGCGAGAGTGACAGACTCTTAAACCCTAATTTATGTGTTATTCCGTAAGGGGCTGATTTGGATCCATATGTTTCATGCTATGATTAGATTTATCTTAATTCTTTTTTCGTAGTTGTGGATGCTTGCTAGAGGGGGTAATCATAAGAGGGTTACTTGTTCAAGTAAGAACAACACCCTAGCACCAGTCCACCCACGTATCAAATTATCAAAGTAGTGAACGCGAATCAACTAAACATGATGAACGTGACTAGATAATAATTCCCATGTGTCCTCGAGAACGCTTTGCTCACTATAAGAAGTACTTCCGACTCGTCCTTTGCTATAAAAAGGATTGGGCCACCTTGCTACACCTTAGTTACACTTGTTACGTGTTACTTGTTACGAACTACCTTGCTACAAAACTATCTGTTACCGCTACCTTCAGTACATGCAGAGAATACCTTGCTGAAATCACTTGTCATTTCCTTCTGCTCCTCGTTGGGTTCGACACTTTTACTTATCGAAAGGACTACGATTGATTTCCTATACTTGTGGGTCATCATCGGCGCGCCATGCTAGGGTCATGTCGGCCCATTGACCAATTCTGCTCACTCCCCCTCTCTCTTTAACCCTCCCTCTCTCTCCCCTCTCCCTCCCTCCCTCCGAAACGGGCTTGTATATGGCTCACTTATAATGTGATAGACCGTCGCCTCACCTGAAACAACGTGGTCATGGGCTGGGCTAGTAATGTTGTTTGTTTGATTTGTTCTCATCGTTTCATCTCATTTTTAATTTTTACTTATATACCTTTTGTTATATTTTTAAAAAGTTCAAGATTACATATATTTCATAAAGAATTACTTCAGTTTTTAAAAAAATAGCAGTGTTAAAAAATATGAATAGTACTTAAAAAAATGTTTCAACACATATTTGAATTTTTTAACACGTATTCGATTTTTTCAAAAGCATGTGTTTAAAAAAGTGTTAAGCATGTATTTGAAAAATATCAAACATATATCAAATAAATGTTTCAAATATATATGAAAAATCTAAAATGTGTATGAAAAAAGGTAGACACCAAAACATGTACTCGAAAAAATGTCAATCATTGTATTTAAAACAATGTTAAATCATGTACTCCGTCCGATCCACATTACCTATCATTCAAATAGATACATCCGTTTGAGCGACAAGTAATATGTATCGGAGGAAGTATTTACAAAATGTTAAGCGTGTATTTAGAAAATTTTAAGCATATATTTAGAAAATGTTAGTCATGTATTCAAAAAAAAATATTGTACTTGAAAATTATTAAACATGTGTAAGAAAAATGTTTCTTATGTATAGAAAGAAAAATGTACAATGTGTATGAAAAAAGTAGACATCAAAACATATATTTGAAAAAATGTTAATGTATTTTTAAGATGTTAAACGCGCATAAGAAAAATGTTTCTTGTGTATACATGAAAAAAAATGTATAATATATATGAAAAAAATAAACATCAAAACAAATATCTGAAAAAATGTTAAATGTGTATAAGAAAACTGTTTCTTACGTATACAAAAAATATACAATCTATATGAAAAAGTAGACATCAAAACATATATATGAAAAAAAGTAAATCATGTATTTCAGAAGTGATAAACAAGTACAGAATGTTCCTACTGTATAAAAAAAGTGTACAATCTGTATGAAAAAACTAGACCTCAAAACATATATTTTTAATTGTTCATCATGTATTTTAAAAATGTTAAACATGTATAAAAAAAAATTCCATTTCTACACGGACAATGTACAAAGTACATAAAAAAGTCAAAAAAGCCAAAGAAAGCCAAAAACAAACAAAACAACCAAGAAAAAGGAAAAAAAACATAAAACCAATGCAACAAAGTGGAACACGGTGGAACATAGTGAAAAATGAAAAAACAATAAAAGAAACAAATAAAACCAAAGCAAAAAAGAAAAGGAAAAGGAAAAAAGAAAAGCCGAGAAAACGATGTAAAAGTCTGAACGCAGTAAAAATGGTGCCAGGCCCAGTACTGTAGCGGCAGAAAAATGGCGAGGGAGGCCTATGTCTCGCTACAAGCGAGTTATATAGCTCTTGCGCATACAAACAAGTGACTCCGAGGTCTATTTCTTTCTGGTTCGCATCAGCAAACCAACGCAAACCCTATATCTCACCTACAGCGAGATGAATCTCCCGCTCACCAGAAAGGGTTTCCTCCCTCCGTAGTTATCGAGGCAGCCCATTGTCGTCTTTTTTTGCTATTTGATCGATCGAGACACTTGCTCGTGTTCGCTCACTCATTTCTTCTGAGTTTTTTTTGTTTTTTAATCCTTTTGGTTTTCTTTCTTTCTTCATCGGTTTCTTTATTTTTATTTTTATTTTTTTTCATCTATTTTATTTCATTGTTTCTTTCATGGTTTTCACTGGGTTTTTTTTTCTGTATGTTTTGTTTGTTTCTTTTTTTGTGTTTCATCGGTTTTCGTCATTTTCCATTTGTTTCTCTCTTGATTTTCACCGTATTTCATTATTTTGTACCGGTTTCTTTGGTTTCCTTGTTATTTTTATTTTTGTTTCATTTTATTGTTCCTTTTTTGGTTTCTTATGTTTCCTTTGTTTTCCTTTGTTTCTCCTTTTGGTTTCCATCGTTTTTTATTTCTCTTTTCTATACCTACTAATAAATCAAGGTGCGTTTCGCCAATTTTTTCATCCGTTCATCGCTGAAAAGAATTTTTTTTATACGAGGTGGTACTAAAATCTTATGCGTTTGTCTGCTTGAAAAAGAATTCTCAGCGAAGCCAGCCCACTTATTTTTCTGCCGACGCAGCTGGGAAAATTCTATATTCCGCACTGGGAGACAAATAGTCAGAGTTTCGCACAGGACAACCAATAATGGGCTGGGCCATTTTATTTTTCTGTGTTTTACTTCTATTTTTATTCTCCTCTCCCTATCTCTTTTTTCCCTTCCATATTTATTTTTCTTTAAGAAATTATTTCATAAATTAAAAATTCCAAAAAAGCGTTCAGAATAAAAAACAATTTTTGGAAAATGTTCAAGATTCCAAAATTTTGTTGCTATTTTGAAAAATTATTAGAAACTTGCAAAAAGTTTCCCCTTTTTTCAAATTTTTTATTATTTTTCAAAATTGTTCGAGATTTTGAAAAAGAAAATAGCATTTCAAAAAATGCTCCAAATTCAAAAAACATTCCTGTTTTAGTGAAATTTACAAAATTAAAAATAATGTTCGTGTATAAAAGATACGCATTTTCTAAAAATCTTATGAAATTTCAACACATTTTACCGTTTATTTCTTTTTCACAAATTCAAATAATGTTTACGTTTTTTATAAAAAAGTTGGTGTTTTCAGAAAATGTGTGCGAATTTTAGAAGATGTTCTCTTTCATATTTTGTTCGTGTTTTTTTGAAAGTGTACATAATTTTTAAAAAACTGTTCATGATTTAAAAAATTGTTCATGTTTCCTAGAATATTCAAAAACTTCATAGCTTAAAATCCCCTCGATTGAAAGTATTGAAAGGAAGAGTAGATTGAATAACTCATGGGCCTTCTCTGGCGTACAATGACGTAGCAAAACTCTTTAATGTCCTCGATCAATGAATGGAAAAAATAGCGGATTTATTCCTTCACACACGGCGAAACAAAGAAACTAAATATTTCTTTTTCATGTGCACACGGGATTTTGCTTGCACATATAATATTGACTGACTTTAAATGCATACTATTTTATCTCACATTGCAACGCACGGGCATATGTGCTAGTGATATATAATAGGAATATATTTTTATACATGTATAACATTTTATTGAAATACATGAAATATTTTTTTATACACATTGAATATTTTTTTAGATACATGTTTAACATATTTTCTATATCGACCTTTTTTCATACATACTGACATTTCTTTTATACACCAGGAACATTTTATACACACATTTAACACTTTTCAATTACATGATTAAGATTTTTTAACACATATTATTTTATGTCTACTTTTTGCATACACAATGTTCATTTTATATACATCAGGAATAGGCGCTTTAAAATAATTACGGTTTAGGCTTGAACGAATGCTAGCCTTTAATTTGACAAGTACAAAAGCTAAATCGACTAGGCTCACCTATGCACACCAACAACTTAAGCTAAGCAATATAAATAACTAAGTGATAGCAAGATATATAACACGAAACACTATGGCTATCACAAAGTAAAGTGCATAAGTAAAGGGCTCGGGTAAGAGATAACAGAGGCACGCGAAGACGACGATGTATTCGAAGTTCACACCCTTGCGGATGCTAATCTTCGTTTGGAGCGATGTGGAGACGCAGTGCTCCCCAAAATGCCACTAGGGCAATCGTAATCTCCTCACGCTCTCGCACAATGCAAGATGTCGTGATTCCACTAAGGAACCCTTGAGGGCGGTCAACGAACCCGTACAATTGGCAACCTCATGGGGCGGTCACCCATCCCATACAATTGGCAACCCATGGGGGCGGTCACCGGAACCCGTACAAATTGCTCGGGGCAATGTCCATAACTGGAGACCCAGCCGCTTGCCCAGAGCTTTTCACCACAATGATTGAGCTTCCCGACACCGCCAACCGTCTAGGGCACCCAAGCACCCGAGGCACAAGCTCTAGGGTGCCCAAACACCCAAGAGTAATAAGCTTCTCAACTTTTCACTTTCACGTATCACCATGAAGATCTCAAATCTATGCACCAAATGCAATGGCAAAAGCCACACGGAGTGCTCAAGTCCTTCACCCTCAAATCCCACCAAATCAACGAAAGCTATGGAGAAATATAAGAGGAAGAACAAGAAGAACACAAAAGAACTCCAAGATCTAGATCCAAAGGGTTCCCCTCACATAGAGGAGAGATGGATTGGTGGAAACATAGACCTAGATCTCCTCTCTTTGTGCCTCAAAAAGGAGCAAGAATCATGGAGGGATTGAGAGATAGCAAGCTAAAAGAGCTCAATAATGGAGGGCAAACACCATCTTAAAGGATAGGAACCATTGGGGAAGAAGACCCCCTTAAATAGGTCCCCCGAGTCCAATCGCTATGCCCACTGGTCGTGCACAAGCGGTACTACCGCTTGGGGGAGTGGTACTACCACTTAGCACGGTCAACGCAACCCAACGAGACAGAAATACAAGAGCGATAGTTCTCCCGGAGCAGTACTACCGCTTAAACAGGTACTACCGCACGGGGAGCAGTACTACCACTTAAACAGACTTGGCAACAGAAGCACAAAAATAAGCGGAAGTGATAGCGGCATTGGTCTGCGGAAGTACCGCCTAAGCGGTACTACAACCAGGATACAACAAAACTACCCAAGTAAAATAGAAGGATGCAAGTAAGACCAAAACTACCATATCTTCAGAAGTGGCAGTAGAAATGTGCCAATGATATAGAGGTGTGAAACCTCTATGAACGAAGAACCGACAAAAACTCCAACATCGAAAACATAATAGATGATGCATATGAAATCCGTTTTTGATGAACTCGAGCTAGTCAAGAAGAAGATCACAAGCTCCAAAACTCACAAAGAGAAAAGCCAAACAAGAACCAAGAAAGATGATGCCAATGATGCAATGGTTTGAGCTCTCTACAAATGATACAATCAAGCTACTCACTCGAGATCCCCCTTCATAGTACGACAATCAGTCCTATAACCCGGTCCCCCAGCTAACACCACGAGACCAGTAAAATAGAAAATCTATCAAGGACAAACCTTTGCCTTGCGCATAATCCACTTGTGCTAGATGATGATGATCTTGACCTTCTCAAGTTGGACCACCTTTCTTGACGATCTTGAGTAGATTGCTCCCCCAAACTCCACTATGGATGAGCCACTCTTCGACACATGCTCACAAGTCCATTTTCACCACAATGGACGACAAGAGCTTCAAGCACGTGATCACTTCATGATGCTCCACTTAAACTTGCACAATGCAACCTTGATGATCATCATCACTTGATGTCAACCTTGATGCAAGCCCATTGAAAAGTACCTAACCCCACATAGAACCACCACACAAATAGATCATGGGTTAGTACACAAAGCGTAATGGACAATGCTTATCATACCATGAGATCACTTGATCCCACTCGGTACATCTTCTACGCTTTGTGTGTTGATCAACTTGAATCCATTCTTTGTACTTAGTCTTGATCAACCTTGTATCTCTTTTTCTTTCTTCATAAAAATGATGTATTGAAGGTAAACATGAATGTTCATCTTCTTCAAGACATGCTTGCAATAGACTCAACTCTAATATGACCAATCTTTGGTAAGTTGAAAGTGCAACTAATCCCCGGTTGGTTTTGGTAATTCATAACAACATATAGCTCATTGAACTAATATCCATTCAAGTTAAATATTTCAGAGAGTTCAATGATTGGCATGGCATGGACTAGAGATGTGGACCCCTCAAAGTGCTAAGGACAAAGATTGGCAAAAGCTCAAGACTCTTCATTTCTATTTTAGTGATCCAAGATCACATTGAGTCCATAGGAAAGCCAATACTATTAAAAGGGGATGAGGTGTTGCTTAATGGTCTACTTGCTCAAAGTGCTTAGTGATATTGCTCCAAAACCCTCAGCCACTTTCTCATCTTCCAAATATGTCCAAAACTCCAAGTCAAACTCGGCCCCACCGAAATGATCCATCCGGAGCCACCGAGTTCATTTAACATAGCCACTGTTAGAACCCTAACAGTTCGGTCACGCCGATACGGATCTCGGTCTCACCGAGATGGCCCTGCAAACTCTCTGTTTCCCTTCGTAACATTTTAGTCTCACCGAAATGAGCGATCGGTCCCATCGAGTTTGCTTGACCAACTCTCTGTTTGCTCTTTGCTGAAATCGGTCTCACCGAGTTCAAGCAATCGGCTTCACCGAGTTGATGTTTGCCCTAAGCCCTAGCACATCGGTCACACCGAGTTGTTCCAGTCGGTTCCACCGAGATTCCTAACGTTCACATTTTGAACTGAATCGGTCTCACCGAGTTCTTCTATTCGGTCTGACCGAGTTGGGTCAAATGTGTGTAACGGTTGGATTTTGTGTGGAGGCTATATATATACCCCTCCACCCCCATCTTCATTTGTGGGAGAGCCATCAGAACGTGCCTACACTTCCACTACACATTTTTTGAGAGAGAACCACCTACTCATGTGTTGAGATCAAGATATTCCAATCCTACCACAAGAATCTTGATCTCTAGCCTTCCCCAAGTTGCTTTCCACTCAAATCATCTTTCCACCATATCCAAATCTGTGAGAGAGAGTTGTGTGTTGGGGATACTATCATTTGAAGCACAAGAGCAAGGAGTTCATCATCAACACACCATCTATTACCTTTTGGAGAGTGGTGTCTCCTAGATTGGTTAGGTGTCGCTTGGGAGCCTCCGACAATATTGTGGAGTTGAACCAAGAAGTTTGTAAGGGCAAGGAGATCGCCTACTTCATGAAGATCTACTCGAGTGAGGCAAGTCCTTCGTGGGCGATGGCCATGGTGGGATAGACAAGGTTGCTTCTTCGTGGCCCCTTCGTGAGTGGAGCCCTCCGTGGACTCGCACAACCGTTACCCTTCGTGGGTTGAAGTCTCCATCAACGTGGATGTACGATAGCACCACCTATCGGAACCACGCCAAAAATCTTCGTGTCTACATTGCGTTTGCCTTCTCCAAACCCTTCCCTTTACCTTCATATGCAATGTTTTACTTTCGGCTGCTACACTCTTAGAATTGCATGTGTAGGTTGATTGCTTGACTTGTACTAGTTGCTAAAATCTGCCAACACTTAAAATTGGGAAAATGTTAGATTTTTATTTGGTCAAGTAGTCTAATCACCCCCCTCTAGACCTACTTTCGATCCTACAAGTGGTATCAAAGCTTTGGTCTCCATTTGCCTTG
The DNA here is from genome assembly GCA_011799875.1 of Thinopyrum elongatum. Classification (NCBI taxonomy): domain Eukaryota; kingdom Viridiplantae; phylum Streptophyta; class Magnoliopsida; order Poales; family Poaceae; genus Thinopyrum; species Thinopyrum elongatum. The sequence continues at coordinate 51,519,218 of CM022299.1, read as the reverse complement.
ATTTCCATAGCTTTGGTGATCATAGCCTTGGTTTCACAACCTAGGAGAGTATGGAGTCTAGCGAGGGAAATTATCACCGTAGAGGTCCTTACTTTGATGGTACTAATTTTGCTAGTTGGAAGCATAAGATGAAAATGCATATTCTTGGTCATAACCCCGCCCTTTGGGCTATTATGCGCATTGGCTTGCAAGGTGATTTCTTCGAGGATGGAAAAGAACCGGATTGTGAAGCGTCCGCAGAAGAAATGAAGATGTTGCAATACAATGCTCAAGCTTGCGATATTCTCTTCAACGGATTGTGCCCCAAAGAATTCAACAAAATCAGCCGCCTTGAGAATGCAAAGGAAATTTGGGATACTTTGGTTGATATGCACGAAGGTACCGAGTCCGTCAAGGAACCCAAATTGGATGTGCTTCAAAGTCAACTTGACAAGTTCAAAATGAAGGATGGTGAAGGAGTCGCTGAGATGTACTCTAGGCTTGCTCTCATCACAAATGAGATTGCCGGCTTAGGAAGCGAAGAGATGACCAACAAATTCATCATCAAGAAGATCCTAAGAGCCTTGGATGGAAAATATGATACCGTGTGCACATTGATCCAAATGATGCCCAATTACAAAGATCTCAAGCCAACAGAAGTCATCGGTAGAATTGTTGCTCATGAGATGTCACTCAAGGATAAGGAAGAGCTCCACAACAAGTCTAGTGGTGCTTATAAAGCTTCATGTGATGCTCCTACAATATCAAGTGAGAAACAAGACTTCAATGAAGAATTGAGCTTAATGGTGAAGAACTTCAACAAATTCTACAAGAATAGAAGCAAAGAGAGAAGTTCCAAGTCAAGGTCCTACAATGACAAAAGATCTTCTAGTCGTGATCGTAATTGCTACAATTGTGGAAGACCCGGACACTACTCCAATGAGTGTACGGCTCCCTACAAAAGAAGAGAAGATTCACCTAAAAGGAGAAGTAAAAGAGATGAATCATCACCAAGAGAGAGAAGGAGTAGAGATGATCGTTATGACCGAAGACCGTCTCGTATAAGCAAGGATTCGGAAAGGAAGGACAAGTCATCAAAGATCTATACAAGACGAAGACATCAAGCTCATGTTGGTGAATGGGTATCCGGTTCAGACTCCGACAACTACTCCGAGAGAAGTTATCACTCCGACTCCAAATATACTCAAGATGAAGGTGTTGCCGGTCTTGCACTTGTGTCATCCAACTCCTACGACATATTTGACTCACCAAATGAAGGAACTGGAAGATGCTTCATGGCTAAAGGCCCTAAGGTATCACACCCCGAGTATGTTGATTTCAATAGTGATGAAGATGATTTGCTAGGTGATGATGATTTACTTGTTGACAACACTAGTGATGAAAACTATGATGAAATTGCTATTAATAATGCTAATCAAGATGAAACGAATGACAATGATAAGAAGGAGATTGTGTAGGGTAACGCAGCAGAAAACAAAAATTTTCCGCCCTACGCACCAGCCCAGGACCACTATGGAGACTGCATACAAGGTTTGATCATGTTCGTTACCGACTCGTAGCGCAGCGGAAGTAGAGTCGATGACGATCGGCGGTGCAGATCCCCGCAGCTAGGATTTACAACCTCCCAACCGCGAGGATGTATACCCTCGTCTTCCCTTCGGACAGCCCTCCGGGAGGCGGTCGAACAGTCCCCCGGACGATGTCGCGGACAGCCCTTCGGGAGGACCTTCGAAACTCGAATGGTCACTCGGACAGTCCTTCGGGAGGACTCACAGAACTCGGACCGTCACTTGGACAGCCCTTCGGGAGGCACTCCCGAACAGCCCCTCGGGCACTAAGATCGAAACTACGACCTCTCTACAGAGTTGCACACATACGGTGTCACCTATCCGGCAGGGCTTCGCCGTCCAGAACTAGTTCCTGCCGGAACCCAGACAGCCTTTCGGCTCTACGAAACTCTTTTCGTGGGAGGGAGAGAGAAGCCAGATAACATCTTGGCATGTGTATGAGAGCAAGGGATGGGGAGAATGGCAGCCCCTTCTCCTCCTTTTATAGGCCAAGGCAAGGGGTGGGGTGGGATGTTGAAATACCAAAATACCCAAGCTTTATGTCACACATGAAAGGGCATAATGGTAACACAAGGGGGGCACCAAGGGAACACCACCATGGCAGCCCTTGGGCCGGCCCACACCTTGTCTCCCCATGGGGGAGGGCCCCCCCAACAAGCCACCAACATGTCTCCATGAAACATGCATGCTCCCTAGACAAAAAGCCACCAAACATGCAACCCCCGATTCGTGGGATCTTGTCCCCTCGCGCTGAGACAAGATGTTTTCCGCGAAACTTTTTCTGAAAAATTCCAAAAAGTCCCAGAACATTTCCGGCACCCTCTAAAATTATTCTGGGCATGATCCGAAACATTTTCGATGCGGTGGTTTTCATCAGTGGAAAGCATTAACAGCGGTTACGGCAGTTTCGGAACATTTCCGGTTTTTCTCTCCGAAAATTCCCAGAAGTTCCCAGACCAATTCTGGCATCCTCTGAAAATTTCCAGGCGGTGCCGAAACCCTTTTTGACCAAATAATATATTCCGAAACAACTTTTCGGTTTTACCGAAACTCTTTCGGTGTTCTCTCTCTCGGAACTCTTCCGTTGTCTCCGAAACATTTTCGGTGACTTTCTCTCAGACTCCCTGTCTAGCGTTCAACAGATAGATGACCCTTAAGCGTGTGACCCTATAGGTTCGGTGAAGTATAGACATGACCGGAACACTTTCCGATCAATGATCAGCATCGGAGCCGTGGACACCCATATTGACCCCTATACCCACACGAATGAATATTCGAGTGAACCTCCAGTTGCCGTGTGCTATTCATGTTGCTTCGCGATATGTTACAAATACCCAAGGTGAGACATGTTGGCATTCCCGTGGATCAACAACTTGTCCACTATGCTAGTTACCTCGTTACCGGTATTGTTCTCTTTTCTCGTTACCGTGTTCCGGCATCCCCGTGATCAAATCACAAAGTGTCTGGCCAGACGATGATGGATACCGTAACACCGAGAGGGCCCAGAGATATCTCTCCATCGCCGGAGGAGCAAATCCCAATCTTGAGCTATCAAGTTACTTGACATACTTTTCCATGAACCCGTAAGCCGCCGTAATAGCCACCCATTTACGGATGACGTTTAACAAACCACAAAGTTCATGAAGCAAGCATGAAGAAACTCGATACTCTCATGGTCTAAGGAATTATGCAAACATTAACCATCTCTGCGTTATTAACCATTAACTTGTGACGAATGTATCTCATAGCATAACATCAATCGGGTCGATTCAACACAAATGTTCTTCTAACATTTGTGCCCTCAAAGTTGCTGGCATAGACATGCCTATGATTGGGAAAACATAATCATCATGCAACACTTGAGCTAGTCTTAGAGGCATGACTAGGAATACATTTTACCGTTTATTATTCCACACGTGCACATGGGTTTTCCCCAGAGCCTTTATGGATATACGGGCTCGGGAACCACAGCAGTTATAGCATGGAACATAAACCTAATTATGAACACGGAGATAAATAATAACATTTATTATTGCCTCTAGGGCATATCTCCTACAGACTCCCACTTGCACTAGAGTCAATAATCTAGTTAATGCTAATGCACTTCACACCTGTGGCACACCGGAGTAAATATGCTTCGCTTGTGGTATAGCCTGATGTCCAACGGATCTGTCGACTTCAGCTCCGTGTGTATCTTTGCATATCCTCACGTTTTCACGCTTTCACAAAATTCATATTTTGTGTGGACTTGGCTTTGTATGTATGTGCATCACAGGTCGAACCTGGATTTCTCAGACTGAGTTATGGAGCAACTATCTGCAGTAGTGTCCCATTGACAAAAGCCATCTTGGAACCATACTAAGTTCATGAATGAACTATATGATTCAACATCTTCTTTGTCGCTTTTAAAAGCGGCAACATACTTCGCCTCTGTTATAGAATTCGCCACAGTAACTTGTTTGGAACAATTTCCAACTACCGTGCCACCATATTGTGTATTGCACAAAACCCTTAACTTAAATCGAAAATCGCTTGGAGCATGGATGAAGACTGTATCGATGTAACCTTTTACAACAAACTCTTCATGATCTCTGCTTGCGAGAATACATGTCATCAGTGCTACTATAGTACTCAATGACCCTTTTTCACTGTTGTCCCATGATCAGTACTTTTGATCACTTTGGTATCTATACTCGCAACAACTTTGGGAGTATTGGACATATCTGGTTGTTTTTACATACCATGGAATACATGATTAATCCAAACACAAGAGTGTGTGGAATCTCCATCATGTATTTTGCTCATCAGTGTTTTGGGACACCGAGTCTTGCAAAAACTCTTTCCATGTGACTTCGGCAAGAATCACTCCTTGACGTTTTTAATGCTAAAAGGTTTTAGCATCTTGTCAATATGTATCTTTGCTTAGCCCTATTAGGTAAATCTATCTCCATAGATCATCATGCCTAATATAAAGGCTATTTAGCCCAAGCACTTCATTGAAAAACTATTTTCAAATGAAGTCCTAATTCGTGTCAAGAATTTTAATTCCAATTAACAATGTGTCAAGCACACAAGGTTTTTAGAAATGTTATTATGCTCCCACTTACCTTTTTGAATTACAAGTATCTTCGTTACCCATTGATGAAGTCAAAACCCTTTTTGACCATTTCATCAAAACACGAAGATTCCAACTCCTCTTTGCTCTCTTCTGTCCATCGCTGGAACTCTGAAGTTTGCACCCTTACTAGCATCCTCTGGATTGACAAAATACCTTGGACTGTAACACATGCAAGTCCTTGGTTTCATTTCCATCAGATGGAAATCCTTTTGTCATCCATTGTTTTATATCTCATGATATGAAATATGTATTAATTGCTAGTTCAACCCGAACCGACTTTAAGCATCGCTACGGTGAAGCAACCTCATTGTAGTCAACTCCTTGAACTTGTATATTGCAACAAGTCGAGCTTTATGGATAAAACATTTTTATTCGTATCAGTTATAGTTCCATAAATATTCGTCAGACTCTAAGTCTTCCGAAAGGTGTATCAAGGTTTTAATCTTGAATCACTTATATGGAAACTATCTCGGATTGTATTGGCATTTAGCCAATTCCGGAGTCAGGGCCCATCAACGCTTCCTTGTGTATCGTAGGTATACTGTTGTCTAACAACAATATCTCATTTGCGCACCTGAGAGGTTTGCACGAGCCTTGCCTACATGGTTCAGCTGCAAGTTCGACCGAAGTCCATACATTTTATTGTAGAGACTTCCGTATCAGTCGCAGTAGGAAACTCTGGAATTACTTCCAAGGTCTCTTTCCTTTGACCTGATGACGGAGATACTGGTCATCTCGTCGAGTTGCATTATTCTCCCACTCACCTTTTTGAAAGAACCATTTTCTTCAAAAAGCATACCGTTCTTTGTGGCAAACCTATTTGCCTCGGTATAGTGAGGGAGGAATACCCAACATTTTGGGATAACCTACAAAGTAGCACTTGTCTGATTTGGAATAGGTTTGTAACCTTTTACACAAGCCCCATATTCCAAATGTTAAGAAAAGATATAACATGGTTGGGCGTACCATACCATGCTGTCATTTCAACAGACCCGATGGAGCTCTTTTCAGTGTAAAAGCCGCAGTCTCTAAAGCATCACCTTTTAAAAGGGATAATGGCAAATTTATTTATGTCATCTTTGATCTTACCATGTCATAAATGGTTCGATTACATCTTCACGGACTTTCCACTCACAGTGGTGTTCCGGGAGGTGTAAGTTATGAAACTCTTTTCACAACTCATCAGACATTCGCTAAACTTGTAACTCAAATATTTCTTTCTGCAATCGAATTGTAGAAACATAATTTTCTTGTTATAATAACTCTACTTCATATTTGAAAACCTTTCGAATGATTTCAAAAGATCCAGACTTACGTCTCATCAAGTAAATATCCATATATCTACTTGAGTCATTTCTGAAGATAGATAAATCCACTACTTGCAACAACATTTATTGAACTACACACATCAAAATGTATGATCACCAATAAGTTTGTTGCTCATTCCTTATGGCCTGTGAACGGTATTTCAGTCACTTCACTTTTCGGAGGAAATTTGCAAGTGTCAGATGATTCAAAATCAAACGACTTCAAAATCCATCATAATGGAGTTTTCCATGCGGGTTTCTCCAATGTGACCAAATGCAGTGCCACACTTGTGTGGTATTCTTTTAGTCTTGCGACATTTAGCGTCAGTGTTATAGATGTATCATATTACCATCAATATTCATAACATACGTCCAAGTTTGGATGGAAGCATGGCCCTCCATGTTATTCATAATACTGAACAACAATTGTTGTTTTATGAACAACTCTTTTGCAACAAACATTGTGCAATGGGCTAGAGTGTATGAAACTCTAAAATGAATTATGAAAGTAAACCCAGAGGTAATATATTATTATCAATATTCATAACATACATCTCATTCATAATGAAAGTATGGCCCTTATGTTATTCATAACATCGAACATCAAAAGTTCTCTTATGAACAACCTTCTTGCAAGATACCTTATGCAATGGGCTAGAGTTCGTGAAACTCTAAATGAATTATGAAAATGAATACAGACGGTAATACACCGATGGAAGGTATAGTAACATTTACTATGTTCCCTGTGTATACCTAAACCTCATTCCTGGCTAGTCTTTCAGGCCATAGTAGTTCTTACATCGAGTTGCAACAAAATGCAATCGAGCGGGTATCTTTGTGATTAACTCACAATACCCAAGAATTAGTGATTAACATGTTTAACCATAATTCCCAAGAACTATATCTTTGACCAGCCTTCTATACATCAAAAACTTGCATGACATTCATACATGAGCTGGATATTCCAGTCTTCTATCTTATTGCCTTTATACTTCTAACAGTTTAACTTTCAGTATTTCTCCTACTCTCAGAAGAAGCACCCAACTTAAGAGTGGCGTTAGCCCCGGACTTCCTAGGTGTGTAAGTCACACTAACACCCTTCGGACACTTCCTTTCTCTTTAAGTTGTTGTTTTATTCACTTTTCATCATATGACAGGCGTTCTACTGGATCCCTCTCTTATCAGTCTAATGCATAGTAAACTCCTTTACTAATAGTTTGCAAACAAACATTGCTTTGGATATCTCATATCTTTTAGCCTTTGTCTGTCTCTGAAAATGATTTTCAGATTCCATGAATATCACATAACTATCCAAACTTTCGAAGTTCAGGTCTGATGGAAGCAAACATATTGCACTTGACTGAAACGGAATTCTAGCTTTTGGATCGAAGGACGAGAGTCACATGATCCATAGCATAAGCGAGAGAATACCAAAAGTATGCGATAGGACAAAGTCCTTCTCGGCACTCTGGAGGACAATCCTCACATTACGTTACCAACCGTAAAGATTTAACCAGATATTTAACAGCTATTCAATTTTAATAGGGAAGGTGGAAATGCGAGCCATTATTCTACAACTATTATGCAAATCACACTTAGACAGTGTTCAAAATTAATTGCACTGAGAATTAAACAAGTTAATTCAACAGTGCTCTCCCACTCAAATCAATATCTCTCATAATTGATTGTGAGCGATTCAAGATCCATATTACAATTCAACGCCAAGGATGTGTCCATCTCAAGTGACGAAAATTGCAATCGGTAGGCCAACTTGCCAATCACATCTCTATGTGACTCTTGTTCATCTTTCGATGGGCGTGTTCCGAGCTCAGGACGCTCCTCCAGAACGTCAAGACAACCAAGTGATCTTGCTGCGAGGTCTCAACTCACCCGCCTCACAATCGTTCGCACCCATGTGTCCATGTGATGCCCCGAAAAGTTAGGTGCCGTGACGGTGCTACACTTGGGAGAACACTAACTACTTGATATTTTTGTGAGAGATCACCCTAATAAAAGCGACTACCGCGCAATCAAGAAGGGTGCAACATAAGGGATAAACATCTCAGGCAATTCATAATAGCATGATATGGTATAGCCCTTTCTGACGGAGAAGTCTTGTATTTCTTCGTCTTCGGCATTCGCGTCGGTGTTCACCTTTGCGAAGATTGCCACCACCTTGTCGATGCACCAGATAATATTGCTATCTCTATAGCTAATAAAATAATGCATTACAACAAGGTTGACACGCAGGTCATTTAAAGTGCAATCATATGGCTCCAGCCATCATGCCGAATCATGACACGCAGGTCAATAAATTTACATTATATAGTCATCTCATACATAATCAAATTATTATGAGCACTGCTATACCACATCATATGCACATGCAAACCCTCCTGCAAAACCAAGTTAGACGCCTCTAATCGGTTCATGCAAAAACTTGTTTTACGTGGCTTCTAAGGTTTCAAAACAAACCGAAGCTACCAACGTCCATCATCAAGTATGATAATTCAAGTCGCTAGATTAACTTTCCAGGGTGTATGAAAACCGAGATAATAAAATCTCGAGCCCCATACTAAACTTCGTCATACGCATGACCCCCGTGCAGATCATATCTGCATTGCCCTTTTGTCTGCGAAATTTCATCTTTCCTTTTAACTACGGTGGAATTCAATGAACTGTTAGCACTTCGTTGATCAATCAGGATCGCGGATTGCCAGAACTTTGAAACTCCACCATACTGTTATCAAGATCAGAAATATGCAAATTCCAGGGAAGCAACAAGAACATCGGGTAACAGATTTCATCTGCTACCCGCACAAATAATTTTCAGTAATAGAACTCATCTACTACCTAATTATATTGTGCAACACCCATACATCTCTATGTATTCTAGATCGCAACCTGCATCTCCGCATAGCACGGCTCATGATGCCACTGTAGGGTAACGCAGCAGAAAACAAAAATTTTCCGCCCTACGCACCAGCCCAGGACCACTATGGAGACTGCATACAAGGTTTGATCATGTTCGTTACCGACTCGTAGCGCAGCGGAAGTAGAGTCGATGACGATCGGTGGTGCAGATCCCCGCAGCTAGGATTTACAACCTCCCAACCGCGAGGATGTATACCCTCGTCTTCCCTTCGGACAGCCCTCCGGGAGGCGGTCGAACAGTCCCCCGGACGATGTCGCGGACAGCCCTTCGGGAGGACCTTCGAAACTCGAATGGTCACTCGGACAGTCCTTCGGGAGGACTCACAGAACTCGGACCGTCACTTGGACAGCCCTTCGGGAGGCACTCCCGAACAGCCCCTCGGGCACTAAGATCGAAACTACGACCTCTCTACAGAGTTGCACACATACGGTGTCACCTATCCGGCAGGGCTTCGCCGTCCAGAACTAGTTCCTGCCGGAACCCAGACAACCTTTCGGCTCTACGAAACTCTTTTCGTGGGAGGGAGAGAGAAGCCAGATAACATCTTGGCATGTGTATGAGAGCAAGGGATGGGGAGAATGGCAGCCCCTTCTCCTCCTTTTATAGGCCAAGGCAAGGGGTGGGGTGGGATGTTGAAATACCAAAATACCCAAGCTTTATGTCACACATGAAAGGGCATAATGGTAACACAAGGGGGGCACCAAGGGAACACCACCATGGCAGCCCTTGGGCCGGCCCACACCTTGTCTCCCCATGGGGGAGGGCCCCCCCAACAAGCCACCAACATGTCTCCATGAAACATGCATGCTCCCTAGACAAAAAGCCACCAAACATGCAACCCCCGATTCGTGGGATCTTGTCCCCTCGCGCTGAGACAAGATGTTTTCCGCGAAACTTTTTCTGAAAAATTCCAAAAAGTCCCAGAACATTTCCGGCACCCTCTAAAATTATTCTGGGCATGATCCGAAACATTTTCGATGCGGTGGTTTTCATCAGTGGAAAGCATTAACAGCGGTTACGGCAGTTTCGGAACATTTCCGGTTTTTCTCTCCGAAAATTCCCAGAAGTTCCCAGACCAATTCTGGCATCCTCTGAAAATTTCCAGGCGGTGCCGAAACCCTTTTTGACCAAATAATATATTCCGAAACAACTTTTCGGTTTTACCGAAACTCTTTCGGTGTTCTCTCTCTCGGAACTCTTCCGTTGTCTCCGAAACATTTTCGGTGACTTTCTCTCAGACTCCCTGTCTAGCGTTCAACAGATAGATGACCCTTAAGCGTGTGACCCTATAGGTTCGGTGAAGTATAGACATGACCGGAACACTTTCCGATCAATGATCAGCATCGGAGCCGTGGACACCCATATTGACCCCTATACCCACACGAATGAATATTCGAGTGAACCTCCAGTTGTCGTGTGCTATTCCTGTTGCTTCGCGATATGTTACAAATACCCAAGGTGAGACATGTTGGCATTCCTGTGGATCAACAACTTGTCCACTATGCTAGTTACCTCGTTACCGGTATTGTTCTCTTTTCTCGTTACCGTGTTCCGGCATCCCCGTGATCAAATCACAAAGTGTCTGGCCAGACGATGATGGATACCGTAACACCGAGAGGGCCCAGAGATATCTCTCCATCGCCGGAGGAGCAAATCCCAATCTTGAGCTATCAAGTTACTTGACATACTTTTCCATGAACCCGTAAGCCGCCGTAATAGCCACCCATTTACGGATGACGTTTAACAAACCCCAAAGTTCATGAAGCAAGCATGAAGAAACTCGATACTCTCATGGTCTAAGGAATTATGCAAACATTAACCATCTCTGCGTTATTAACCATTAACTTGTGACGAATGTATCTCATAGCATAACATCAATCGGGTCGATTCAACACAAATGTTCTTCTAACATTTGTGCCCTCAAAGTTGCTGGCGTAGACATGCCTATGATTGGGAAAACATAATCATCATGCAACACTTGAGCTAGTCTTAGAGGCATGACTAGGAATACATTTTACCGTTTATTATTCCACACGTGCACATGGGTTTTCCCCAGAGCCTTTATGGATATACGGGCTCGGGAACCACAGCAGTTATAGCATGGAACATAAACCTAATTATGAACACGGAGATAAATAATAACATTTATTATTGCCTCTAGGGCATATCTCCTACAGATTGAGCGTCTAACTAAAGAACTAAACACTCTTAAGTTAGCTCATGAAACAACTCTAGAGGATCATAGAGAGCTCCTAAAGACTCATGAGAAGCTACGCTTCGAGAAGCTAAATTTAGAGCAAGAGCATGAGTTCTTAAAAGCAATCAATGATGATCTTCGAAAGAAGAGATCTTCTTACATTGCCAAGCGTTTACTCTTGTCTACTTATATGCCACAAGTAAAATCTAGCAACAAGAACAAGAAGGATTCTTCTTCTAGCAGTAACAACAACAATGTTAAATCCAATATTGTTACTTCTAGTAGTTCTCTTGATTCCACTAATGATTCTCTTAGCCAAGTTACACTTGAGCAAGAAAATAGTTTATTGAAGGGAATTATAGAGAAAAGTGTTTACAAGAGCCTTGCCGGAAGTAAGCAATTTGAGGAAATTCTACGCAAGCAAGGAAGGCCCCGGAAGAATCAAGGTGTTGGTTTTGAACGAAAGTTCAATGCCAATGGAGTTGAGTGGGAAGAAGAACAATACCCCAAGATGAAGTTTGTTCCTCAACAAGAGAAGTATGACCCCACTTCTTTCAAAGGAACATAAGCTCAAGATGATCTTCCACCACAAGACCACAAGCTAAAAGGCAAGGACAAGCTTCAAGAAGAGATTGATTCATTTGAAGAAGCTCCTAAGGCCTTGGTCAAGTGGGTTCCCAAGACTACATCAAGTTCTACTTCATCAAGTACGACTACAACTCCAAGGATTCCCATCAAGTTGATGTGGATCCCAAAGAAGAGGAACTAGAGAGTTCTTGAGGGTGACTTCGCCAACATACTTCACTCATATTCATTTTGGCAAGGACAAGTGCAACCAACTTCCATATCTTGCACTAGTTCAAGGAGTCACAAACCCTCTTGTTGGTAAGACAAGGGACAAGGTAACCTAATGCTTTCATGGACATCATCATATATGCACTCTATGTCTATGGATATCCTTGTGTGTTCCTTGTGGGACTAACCCATGTAGGTATTGAAAGTGCAACTCACTCCAATGGATTGCTCCAAATGATCTACATCAACATTGAGCATCCACATCTTCAACACCTACATGAAGTCATCATCGACAAAACCCAAGGTTAGTTCATCCCTCTAAGGGGGGATATCACATCTAGGGGGAGCTTTACTCTAAAAATTGAGCTAAATTAAAGCAACTCTAATGATGTGAACACAACAATGCTTTATGTAAAAGTGGTAACCCCACTTGTGCTTAAACGATGAGTATGACCTATGATCAAATGTTCTCATTTGACTCCTAAGTCAATATACTCATATATAGATGACCTAGTCATCGCCAATTGCTTGATAGATGCTAGAGTGTTTGTGCATGCTTTGCCACATGTTTTACTTGCCATCTTATTGTGTGAGTATGTTGGTTGCATAATTTTCTTCATTAGAGGACATCCATTTGTTGCTTTGATTGTTTGGTTTTTCTTTTTGCCAAATGGATGGACAAGAATGCCTAAGTACTCCCTCTAGCTATCTATGCTTTTTCTCGTCTCAAACTCTATTCATGCTACATCACAAAGTTTGAACAAGTCGAATTCGGACCCTCCGGGTGAGGAGCACCCGGAGCACCGATCCGTCAAGGGCTTAACTTCCAAAACCTCTTAATGCCTTTCGGTTAGACCAACTCGCTCCTACTCGGTCTCACCGAACTCATTAAGTTGATCTAGGTTTTTATCTCGGTGCAAATGATTTGAACGTTTCGGTCACACCGAGTTGCAGCAACTGCTAGCAGTTTTGCATCTCGGTGCCACCGAGTCGTTCCACTCGGTCACACCGACAGTGACTGGGTATATATACCGCGGGTTGAAATTTTGGAAATTCCTTCAAACACTCGACCGCGCCTCCCAGCACTGCCGCCCCCTTGGTCTCCGAATCGTCGCCGTCATCGCTAGTGACCTCCTGCCACTGGTTTCCGCCGCCGTCAATGGAATCCTCACCGCCATTACCGCCGTAGCGAGTCCGTCGCCAAGTTAGGGTACGGACTTGACCCCTTTGTGCTTTCTATAACTCCGATTCTTGCACAAAGTTCATTGCCATTGTTCTTCCCACGTATGAGATTGATCCATCCACCAAAAGAATTCCATAGAATAGATTTGATGCAAAAACTTAGGGTTAGGTTTCCACCGAACTCATCTCGGACCGACCGATCTGAGGATCTCGGTCACACCGATTGGCCCTGGCCATTGCACAAGTACAACTCGGTCTGGCTGAAGTGTACTAATCGGTGCGATCGAAATCACTTTATCTGTGAAACCCTAGCATCTCAGAGTCACCGAACTACATTTTGATCTGACCGGAAATGTGTGTTTAGACTCTGTTAGTGCTTCGGTGTTACCGAGTTTGTCAAATCGGTAGCTCTGAAATGCTTTCTGCAGAAAACTAAAGTTAAGTCTTTGTCTCAATATTTTTGCAAAATAAGCTGCACTTTGTGATGCTCATCCACTCTATCTATATCCAACTATTCACAGGGTTAGTTTCAGCTAAGTCAAAGGCCAGAGCCTCAACTCAAGAAACCATGGAATTTACTCTTGAACCAAGAGAGGAAGAGGCTACAGGTGGAAAGAAGAGGAAGGAAAGGGTCAGAAAGACTATTGCCAGAGTCATTGGTAAACCTTCCATGATGAGAGATTCTGAAGAAGATGAGGAGGAGGAAGAGCCTATTGCACCTCCTGCAAAGACTCAGAAGCTTATGGGGGATGCCATAAGGACTGGGGATGCTCCATCTAAGCCCAAGTCTGCCCCCAAGCCTCAAGCTCAAGCTCAAGCTCCCAAACCATCTGCACCCAAGAAATCAACAAGGAACATTCCTGCTACTAAAAAGAATAAGGCCCCAGTGCCTGAAGCTCAAGAAGAAGATGATGATCCACTAGTGCTCAGAAAACTGAAGCCCAAGATGCCAGATCATAGTGATGATCATCCTGTGATAGAAAATATGAAGCTAAGAAAGGATGCAGGTCTGAGACTCTAGAGAAAGACTGATCCCTATGCCACCAGGAGGAGAACTGCTGTGGACTACCGCTTTCACACAAAGGAACAACAGGATTTCTATGAGACAGTCTTGTTGGACAAGAAGCCCATTGTCTGTGACATGAAGTGGGTTGACTGGAAATACATTGATGACAATGAGGACTATTTCCTAGGTGTGCATGAGAGCTTCAGAATGAATGAAGTTGACAAGTTTGTTGGATAGAAGTTGACTAAATGGAACGATGAGATGATCATGCAATTCTATTCCACTGCTCACTTCTATCCTGATGGAAAGATTGTCTAGATGACTGAAGGTACAAGGTATCAATCAACTATCTCAGAATGGGCCAAGCTGATCAATGCCCCAAAGGAAGAGGAGAATGACACTGATGTATATGCCAAGCCTAGGAAGGATCACAACTCCATGGCCAACATGTACAAGACTATTCCTGATGATGCCCTGGAGACACACAAGCTTGGATCAATATACTATCTGTTGTCTGGTTTGACCACTATCAACACTATCTTGAGGCACACTCTTTTGCCCAAGTCAGGAGATCATAGAATGATCCGTGGTCACTAAATCAATTTGCTTCACATGTTTGATGTACCTCAGAAGTTCAAGGTGATGAGCTTGATTGTTGAGACTGTGAAGAGAACAGCTGCTGATCAAAAGAGATCTTGTGGATATGCCCCTCATATTCAAATGTTGATTAATTCCAAGATGGGAACCGGGACATATCTTCTTGATAAAGAGCATCTTCCCCTAAGGCCAGATTTTGAGGACAACGAGGTTGTCATGGATGCATCTCATCCTACTAGTGCAGAAGTCCAGGAGAAGAAAGAGAGAGCAAAGGCTGCAAAAGCAGCAAAGGCAGCCAGTGCACCAGATGCTTCCACAGTGATGCTCAAGACCAAGCAAGATCAACTCAGTTATCTTCTTGAGGCTATAGTGAGAATTGAGAAGGGTTTGGCCACCCTGACTCAAAATCAAGAAAGTCTTGAGAGGATCATAGAGACTAAATTTCATGACCTAGATATGAAGGTCACCGAGATACAGACTGTTGTGGAGAAGCTCCAAGAAGAAGCTGAGGACAGGAATGATAGACCAACTACAGATACTTTCAAGAGAGTGCCAAGGGCACAAAGGTCATCAGCAGTGCCAGTTGTCAGAGACTCCAGGACTACTATTTCAGCACCTGTAGCAACTGCCATGGTTGAACCTCCAGCGTCAACCCCTCCAGCTCCATAGACTTCTGCCGAAGCATTTGCAGATGCCCTCATCTCCACGCCGTCTACGCACACCAGAGCAACAAGCCAGAAGACCACTTTAGGAGCTCCCGGAGATCGTGCCTAGAGTGCCACATAGCACTATACGTTTTCAAACTTTTTGGTAACTTGTTGCCAAAAGGGGAGAAAGTGTATAGATCATTAGGCTTCGAGAGAGAGAGAGTGTTTTGCTTTTATTTGCCTCTCTTGCTACTTTGATCGTTTGGTTGTTTGATTTCTATGCTACAATTTGTGTTACGCTCGTGAGATACTTATGTGATCATGTGTTTTGATCATACTATGCTTTAATGTGTGCTTTCATGATTATATCTATGATACTTGTGTATGACCAATCACTTGTTTATCACATACTTCTCAAAGCGACGATGTATTCCATTCATATTACCATTTGTTGAAGCTTTGATCTATATGTTGTCATCAATTACCAAAAAGGGGGAGATTGAAAGTGCAACTAATCCCCGGCGGGTTTTGGTAATTCATAACAACATATAGCTCATTGAACTAATATCCATTCAAGTTAAATATTTCAGAGAGTTCAATGATTGGCATTGCATGGACTAGAGATGTGGACCCCTCAAAATGCTAAGGACAAAGATTGGCAAAAGCTCAAGACTCTTCATTTCTATTTTAGTGATCCAAGATCACTTTGAGTCCATAGGAAAGCCAATACTATTAAAAGGGGATGAGGTGTTGCTTAATGGTCTACTTGCTCATAGTGCTTAGTGATATTTCTCCAAAACCCTCAGCCACTTTCTCATCTTCCAAATATTGTAGGGTAACGCAGCAGAAAACAAAAAAATTCCGACCTACGCACCAGCCCAGGAACACTATGGAGACTGCATACAAGGTTTGATCATTTTCGTTACCGACTCGTAGCGCAGCGGAAGTAGAGTCGATGACGATCGTCGGTGCAGATCCCCGCAGCTAGGATTTACAACCTCCCAACCGCGAGGATGTACTCCCTCATCTGCCCCTCGAACAGCCCTCCGGGAGGCGGTCGGACAGTCCCTCGGACGGTGTCACGGACAGCCCTTCGGGAGGACCCTCGAAACTCGGACGGTTACTCGGACAGCCCTTCGGGAGGACACTCGAACAGCCCCTCGGGCAAAAGGACGAAACTACGACCTCTCTACAGAGTTGCACACATACGGTGTCATCTATCCGGCAGGGCTTCGCCGTCCAGAACTAGTTCCCACCGGAACCCAGACAGCCTTTCGGCACTACGAAACTATTTCGTGGGAGGGAGAAAGAATGCCAGATCATGCATGGCTTGTGTGAGAGAGTTGGAGTGGAGTTGGAGAGCACCTCGCCTCCTCCTTATATAGTGGTGGAAGGGGTGGAGGGGGCTGAAATTCAGCCCACTAAACATGCACCCACCAAACAAGGAAAACATGTTCCCACCAAACATGGAGAAAACATGTTCCCTTGTCCATGGTGTTCCCCCAAGGGGCCCCACCTTCCTCCCAACACTCTCCACCATTTGTGGGGGCTGCCCCCCACCATGGGGGCCCCCCCAACATTTTGTCCAGCCACAAGGGGCTGCCCCCTAAAGGGGGCGCCCCCAAAAACAGCCCCCACGATCCGTGTGATCTTGTCCCCTCACGCTGGGACAAGATGTTTTCCGCGACTATTATTTCTAAAAAATTCCGGAAGGTCCCAGAACATTTCCGGCACCCTCTAAAATTATCTGGACGTGCTCTGGAACATTTCCAGTATGGTGGTTTAATTTAAAACCATCTTTGTTTACCCGGTAAACAACTCCGGCAGCTCCGAAACTTTTTTTCGGTTTTTTCTCCAGAAAAATTCCAGAAATTACCAGACCAATCTGGCAACCTCCAAAACATTCCCGGTGCTTGCCGAAACCTTTTTGGATCAATGGTTTTATCTGAAACAACTTTTTGGTTTTACCGAAACTTTTTCGGTGTTCTCTCCGGAACTTTTCCGTTGTCTCTGAAACTTTTCCAGTGACTTTCTCTCGGACTCCTTGTCTAGTATTCAGCAGATAGATGACCCTTAAGCGTGTGACCCTATAGGTTCGGTGAAGTATAGACATGACCGGAACACTTTCCGATCAATGATCAGCATCGGAGCCGTGGACACCCATATTGACCCCTATACCCACACGAATGAATATTCGAGTGAACCTCCAGTTGCCGTGTGCTATTCCTGTTGCTTCGTGATATGTTACAAATATCCGAGGTGAGACATGTTGGCATTCCCGTGGATCAACAGCTTGTCCACTATGCTAGTTACCTCGTTACCGGTATTGTTCTCTTTTCTCGTTACCGTGTTCCGGCATCCCTGTGATCAAATCACATTGTGTCTGGCCAGACGATGATGGATACCGTAACACCGAGAGGGCCCAGAGATATCTCTCCATCGCCGGAGGAGCAAATCCCAATCTTGATCTATCAAGTTACTTGACACACTTTTCCATGAACCCGTAAGCCGCCGTAATAGCCACCCATTTACGGATGACGTTTAACAAACCCCAAAGTTCATGAAGCAAGCATGAAGAAACTCGATACTCTCATGGTCTAAGGAATCATGCAAACGTTAACCATCTCTGTGTTATTAACCATTAACTTGTGACGAATGTAACTCATAGCATAACATCAATTCGGGTCGATTCAACACAAATGTTCTTCTAACATTGTGCCCTCAAAGTTGCTGGCATAGACATGCCCATGATCAGGAAAACAGAACCATCATGCAACACTTGAGCTAGTCTTAGAGGCCAGACTAGGAATACATTTTATCATTTATTATTCCACACGTGCATATGAGTCTTCCTCCGAGCCTCGTTTTATTTGTAGACTCGAGAACCATAGCAGTTATAGCATGGAACATAAACCTAATTATGAACAGGGAGATAATCAATAACATTTATTATTGCCTCTAGGGCATATCTCCTACAGACTCCCACTTGCACTAGAGTCAATAATCTAGTCAATGCTAATGCACTTTACACCTGTGGCACACTGGTGTAAATATGCTTCGCTTGTGGTATAGCCTGAATATCCAACGGATCTGACGACTTCAGCTCCGTGTGTATCTTTGCATATCCTCGCGTTTTCACGCTTTCACAAAATTCATATTTTGTGTCGACTTGGCTTGGTATGTATGCGAATCACAGGTAGAACCTGGATTCCTCAGACTGAGTTATGGAGCAACTACTTGCAGTAGTGTCCCATTGACAAAAGCCATCTTGGAACCATACTAAGTTCATGAATGAACTATATGATTCAACATCTTCTTTGTCACTTTAAAGGCGGCAACATACTTCGCCTCTGTTATAGAATTCGCCACAGTAACTTGTTTGGAACATTTTCCAACTAACTGTGCCACCACATTGTGTGTTACACAAAACCCTTAATTTAAATTGAAAATCGCTTGGAGCATGGATGAAGACTGTATCGATGTAACCTTTTACAACGAACTCTTCATGATCTCCGCTTGCGAGAAAACATGTCATCAGTGCTACTATAGTACTCAATGACCCTTTGTCCCATGATCAGTACTTTTGATCACCTTGGTATCCATACTCGCAACACCTTGGGAGTATTGGACATATCTAGTTGTTTTACATACCATGGAATACATGATTAATCCAAACATGAAGGTGTGTGGAATCTCCATCATGTATTTTACTCATCAGTGTTTTGAGACACCGAGTCTTGTAAAAACTCTTTCCATGTGACTTCGGCAAGAATCACTCCTTGGTGTTTTAAATGCTAAAAGGTTTTAGCACCTTGTCAATATGTATTCATTGCTTAGCCCCATTAGGTAAATCTATCTCCATAGATCATCATGCCTAATATTGAGGCTATTTAGCCTAAGCACTTCATCAAAAAACTATTTTCAAACGAAGTCCTAATTCGTGTCAAGAAATTTATTTCCAATTACCAATGTGTCAAGCACACAAGGTTTTTAGAAATATTATTATGCTCCCACTTACTTTCTTGAATTACAAGCATCTTCGTTACTCATTGATGAAGTCAAACCCCTTTGACCATTTCATCAAAACACGAAGATTCCGACTCCATTTTGCTCTCTTCTGTCCATCGCTGGAACTCTGAAGTTTGCATACCTACTAGCATCCTCTGGATCGACAATTTACTTTGGACTGTATCACATACAAGTCCTAGGTTTTATTTCCATCAGATGGAAATCCTTTTGTCATCCATGTTTCATATCTCATGATTGAAATATGTATTAATTGCTAGTTCAACCCGAACCGACTTTAAGCATCGCTACGGTGAGACAACATCATCGTAGTCAACTCTTTGAACTTGTTATTGCAACAAGTCGAGCTTTATGGATAAAACATTTTTATCCGTATCAGTTTTAAGTTCCATAAATATTCGTTAGACTCTAAGTCTTCCGAAAGGTGTATCAAGGTTTTAATCTTGAATCACTTATGTGGAAACTAACTCGGGTTGCATTGGCATTTAGCCAATTCCGGAGTCAGGGCCCATCAACGCTTCCTTGTGTATCGTAGGTATATTGTTGTCTAACAACAATATCTCGTTTGCGCACCTGAGAGGTTTGCACGAGCCTTGCCTACGTGGTTCAGCTGCAAGTTCGACCGAAGTCCATACATTCTATTGTAGAGACTTCCGTATCAGTCGTAGTAGGAAACTCTGGAATTACTTCCAAGGTCTCTTTCCTTTGACCTAATGACGAAGATACTGTTTATCTCGTCGAGTTGCACTATTCTCCCACTCACCTTTTTGAAAGAACCATTTTCTTCAAAAAGCATACCGTCCTTTGTGGCAAACCTATTTGCCTCGGTATAGTGAGGGAGGAATACCCAATGACTTGGGATAACCTACAAAGTAGCACTTGTCTGATTTGGAATAGGTTTGTAACCTTTTACACAAGCCCCATATTCCAAATGTTTAAGAAAAGATATAACATGGTTGGGCGTACCATACCATGGTGTCATTTCAACAGACCCGATGGAGCTCTTTTCAGTGTAAAAGCCGCAGTCTCTAAAGCATCACTCTTTAAAAGGGATAATGGCAAATTTATTTATGTCATCTTTGATCTTACCATGTCATAAATGGTTCGATTACATCTTCACAGACTTTCCACTTGCAGTGGTGTTCCGGGAGGTGCAAGTTATGAAACCCCTTTCACAACTCATCAGACATTCGCTAAACTTGTAACTCAAATATTCCTTTCTGCAATCGAATTGTAGAAACATAATTTTCTTGTTACAATAACTTCTACTTCATTTTTGAAAACCTTTTGAATGAATTCAAAGATCTAGACTTATGTCTCATCAAGTAAATATCCATATATCTACTTGAGTCATTTTTGAAGGTAGACAAATCCACTGTTTGCAACAATATTTATCGGACTACATACATCAAAATGTATGATCACCAATAAGTTTGTTGTTCGTTCCTAATGGCCTGTGAACGGTATTTCAGTCACTTCTCTTTTCGGAGGAAAGTTGCAAGTGTCAGATGATTCAAAATCAAACGACTTCAAAATCCATCATAATGGAATTTATCCATGCGGGTTTCTCCAATGTGACCAAATGCAGTGCCACACTTGTGTGGTATTCTTTTAGTCTTGCGACATTTAGCGTCAGTGTTATGGATGTATCATATTACCATCAATATTCATAACATACATCCCATCTAGGATGGAAGCATGGCCCTTCATGTTATTCATAATACTGAACAACAATTGTTGTTTTTATGAACAACTCTTTTGCAACAAACATTGTGCAATGGGCTAGAGTGTATGAAAATCTAAAATGAATTATGAAAGTAAACCCAGAGGTAATGTATTATTATCAATATTCATAACATACATCTCATTCATAATGAAAGTATGGCCCTTATGTTATTCATAACATCGAACATCAAAAGTTCTCTTATAAACAACCTTCTTGCAAGATACCTTATGCAATGGGCTAGAGTTTGTGAAACTCCAAATGAATTATAAAAATAAATACAGACGGTAATACACCGATGGAAGGTATAGTAACATTTACTATGTTCCCTGTGTATACCTAAAACTCATTTCTGGCTGGTTTTTCAGGCCATAGTAGTTCTTACATCGAGTTGCAACAGAATGCAATCGAGCGGGTATCTTTGTGATTAACTCACAATACCCAAGAATCAGTGATTAACAATTTAATCATAATTCCCAAGAACTATATCTTTGACCAGCCTTCTATACATCAAAAACTTGTATGACATTCATACATGAGCTGGATATTCCAGTCTTCTTTCTTATTGCCTTTATACTTCTAACAGTTTAACTTTTAGTATTTCTCCTACTTCTAGAAGAAGCACCCAACTTAAGAGTGGCGTTAGCCCCGGACTTCCTAGGCGTGAAAGTTTCACTAACACCCTTCGGACATTTCCTTTCTCTTTAAGTTGTTGTTTTATTCACCTTTCATCATATGACAGGCGTTCTTCTGGATCCCTCTCTTATCAGTCTAATGCATAGTAAACTCCTTTACTAACAGTTTGCAAACAAACATTGCTTTGGATATCTCATATCTTTTAGCCTTTGTCTGTCTCTGAAAATGATTTTCAGATTCCATGAATATCACATAACTATCCAAACTTTCGAAGTTCGGGTCTCATGGAAGCAAATGTATTGCACTTGACTGAAAACGGAATTCTAGCTTTTGGATCGAAGGACGAGAGTCACATGATCCATAGCATAAGCGAGAGAATACCAAAGTATGCGATAGGACAAAGTCCTTCTCGGCACTCTGGAGGACAATCCTCACATTACGTTACCAACCGTAAAGTTTTAACCAGATATTTAACAACTATTCAATATTAACAGGGAAGGTGGAAACGCGAGCCATAATTCTACAACTATTATGCAAATCACATTTAGACAGTGTTCAAAATTAATTGCACTGAGAATTAAACAAGTTAATTCAACAGTGCGCTCCCACTCAAATCAATATCTCTCATAATTGATTTGTGAGTGATACAAGACCCACACTTCGATTCAACGCCATTGATGTGGACATCACTGATGACGAGAATTTCAATTGGTAGGCAAACTTGCCGATCACATCTCCATGTGACTCTTGTTCAACTTTCGATGGGTGTGTTCTGAGCTCAGGACGATCCTGCCTGAACGTCAAAGACAACCAAGTGATCTTGCTGCGAGGTCTGACCTCACCCGCCTCATTCCTCTCGATTCGTTCGTACCCATGTGGACATGGCGCACCCCAAAAAGATACGAATTACAGACGGTGTTACACTTGGGTGAACACTAACTACTTTGATATTTTGAAGTGAGAGATCACCCTAATAAAAAGCGACTACTGCGCAATCAAGAAGGGTGCAACATAAGGGATAAACATCTCAGGCAATTCATAATAGCATGATATGGTATAGCCCTTTCTGACGGAGAAGTCTTTCAATTCTTCGTCTTCGGCATTCGCGTCAGTGTTCACCTTCGCGAAGATTGCCACCACCTTGTCGATGCACCAGATATTATTGCTATCTCTATAGCTAATAAAATAATGCATTACACAAGGTTGACACGCAGGTCATTTAAAGTGCAATCATATGGCTCCAGCCATCATGCCAAATCATGACACGCAGGTCATGTTAATCAATTTACATCATATAGTCATCTCATACGTAATCAAATTATTATGAGCACTGCTATACCACATCACATGCACAAGCAAACCCTCCTGCAAAACCAAGTTAGACGCCTCTAATCGGTTCATGCAAAAACTTGTTTTATGTGGCTTATAAGGTTTCGAAACAAACCGAAGCTACCAACGTCCATCATCAAGTATGATAATTCAAGTCGCTAGATTAACTTTCCAGGGTGTATGAAAACTGAGATAATAAAATCTCGAGCCCCATACTAAACTTCGTCATACGCATGACCCCCGTGCAGATCATATCTGCATTGCCCTTTCTTCTGCGAAACATCCATCTTTCATTGACTAAAGTGGAACCCAAAGAACTGTTAGCACTTCGTTGATCTGTCAATCAGCATACTCAGGAGCAGCATGAAAGGATCGCGGATTGCCAGAACTTTGTCAGATTCCACAATGCTGTCAAGATCAGGACTACGCAAATTCGAGGGAAGCAACAAGAACATCGGGTAACAGATTTCATCTGCTGCCCGCACAAATAATTTTCAGCAATAGATCTCATCTACTACCTAATTATATTGTGCAACACCCATACATCTCCATGTATTCTAGATCGCAACCTGCATCTACGCATAGCATGGCTCATGATGCCACTGTAGGGTAACGCAGCAGAAAACAAAAAATTTCCGACCTACGCACCAGCCCAGGAACACTATGGAGACTGCATACAAGGTTTGATCATTTTCGTTACCGACTCGTAGCGCAGCGGAAGTAGAGTCGATGACGATCGTCGGTGCAGATCCCCGCAGCTAGGATTTACAACCTCCCAACCGCGAGGATGTACTCCCTCATCTGCCCCTCGAACAGCCCTCCGGGAGGCGGTCGGACAGTCCCTCGGACGGTGTCACGGACAGCCCTTCGGGAGGACCCTCGAAACTCGGACGGTTACTCGGACAGCCCTTCGGGAGGACACTCGAACAGCCCCTCGGGCAAAAGGACGAAACTACGACCTCTCTACAGAGTTGCACACATACGGTGTCATCTATCCGGCAGGGCTTCGCCGTCCAGAACTAGTTCCCACCGGAACCCAGACAGCCTTTCGGCACTACGAAACTATTTCGTGGGAGGGAGAAAGAATGCCAGATCATGCATGGCTTGTGTGAGAGAGTTGGAGTGGAGTTGGAGAGCACCTCTCCTCCTCCTTATATAGTGGTGGAAGGGGTGGAGGGGGCTGAAATTCAGCCCACTAAACATGCACCCACCAAACAAGGAAAACATGTTCCCACCAAACATGGAGAAAAC
This sequence comes from Thinopyrum elongatum, assembly GCA_011799875.1. Lineage (NCBI taxonomy): Eukaryota > Viridiplantae > Streptophyta > Magnoliopsida > Poales > Poaceae > Thinopyrum > Thinopyrum elongatum. The sequence continues at coordinate 51,494,901 of CM022299.1, read as the reverse complement.
ATGTTCCCTTGTCCATGGTGTTCCCCCAAGGGGCCCCACCTTCCTCCCAACACTCTCCACCATTTGTGGGGGCTGCCCCCCACCATGGGGGGCCCCCCCAACATTTTGTCCAGCCACAAGGGGCTACCCCCTAAAGGGGGCGCCCCCAAAAACAGCCCAAAAACAGCCCCCACGATCCGTGGGATCTTGTCCCCTCACGCTGGGACAAGATGTTTTCCGCGACTATTATTTCTAAAAAATTCTGGAAGGTCCCAGAACATTTCCGGCACCCTCTAAAATTATCTGGACGCGCTCTGGAACATTTCCAGTATGGTGGTTTAATTTAAAACCATCTTTGTTTACCCGGTAAACAACTCTGGCAGCTCCGAAACTTTTTTTCGGTTTTTTCTCCAGAAAAATTCCAGAAATTACCAGACCAATCTGGCAACCTCCAAAACATTCCCGGTGCTTGCCGAAACCTTTTTGGATCAATGGTTTTATCCGAAACAACTTTTCGGTTTTACCGAAACTTTTTCGGTGTTCTCTCCGGAACTTTTCCGTTGTCTCTGAAACTTTTCCAGTGACTTTCTCTCGGACTCCTTGTCTAGTATTCAGCAGATAGATGACCCTTAAGCGTGTGACCCTATAGGTTCGGTGAAGTATAGACATGACCGGAACACTTTCCGATCAATGATCAGCATCGGAGCCGTGGACACCCATATTGACCCCTATACCCACACGAATGAATATTCGAGTGAACCTCCAGTTGCCGTGTGCTATTCCTATTGCTTCGCGATATGTTACAAATTCCCGAGGTGAGACATGTTGGCATTCCCGTGGATCAACAGCTTGTCCACTATGCTAGTTACCTCGTTACCGGTATTGTTCTCTTTTCTCGTTACCGTGTTTCGGCATCCCTGTGATCAAATCACATTGTGTCTGGCCAGACGATGATGGATACCGTAACACCGAGAGGGCCCAGAGATATCTCTCCATCGCCGAAGGAGCAAATCCCAATCTTGAGCTATCAAGTTACTTGACACACTTTTCCATGAACCCGTAAGCCGCCGTAATAGCCACCCATTTACGGATGACGTTTAACAAACCCCAAAGTTCATGAAGCAAGCATGAAGAAACTCGATACTCTCATGGTCTAAGGAATCATGCAAACGTTAACCATCTCTGTGTTATTAACCATTAACTTGTGACGAATGTAACTCATAGCATAACATCAATTCGGGTCGATTCAACACAAATGTTCTTCTAACATTGTGCCCTCAAAGTTGCTGGCATAGACATGCCCATGATCAGGAAAACAGAACCATCATGCAACACTTGAGCTAGTCTTAGAGGCCAGGCTAGGAATACATTTTATCATTTATTATTCCACACGTGCATATGAGTCTTCCTCCGAGCCTCGTTTTATTTGTAGACTCGAGAACCATAGCAGTTATAGCATGGAACATAAACCTAATTATGAACAGGGAGATAATCAATAACATTTATTATTGCCTCTAGGGCATATCTCCTACAAATATGTCCAAAACTCCAAGTCAAACTCGGCCCCACCGAAATGATCCATCTGGAGCCACCAAGTTCATTTAACATAGCCACTGCCAAAAACCCTAACAGTTCGGTCACACCGATACGGATCTCGGTCTCACCGAGATGGCCCTGCAAACTCTTTGTTTCCCTTCGTAACATTTCAGTCTCACCAAAATGAGCGATCGGTCCCACCGAGTTTGCTTGACCAACTCTCTGTTTTCTCTTTGCTGAAATCGGTCTCACCGAGTTCAAGCAATCGGCTTCACCGAGTTGATGTTTGCCCTAAGCCCTAGCACATCGGTCACACCGAGTTGTTCCAGTCGGTCCCACCGAGATTCCTAACGTTCACATTTTGTACTGAATCGGTGTCACCGAGTTCTTCTATTCGGTCTGACCGAGTTGGGTCAAATGTGTGTAACGGTTGGATTTTGTGTGGAGGCTATATATACCCCTCCACCCCCATCTCCATTTGTGGGAGAGCCATCAGAACGTGCCTACACTTCCACTACACATTTTTTGAGATAGAACCACCTACTCATGTGTTGAGATCAAGATATTCCAATCCTACCACAAGAATCTTGATCTCTAGCCTTCCCCAAGTTGCTTTCCACTCAAATCATCTTTCCACCATATCCAAATCTGTGAGAGAGAGTTGAGTGTTGGGGAGACTATCATTTGAAGCACAAGAGCAAGGAGTTCATCATCAACACACCATCTATTACCTTTTGGAGAGTGGTGTCTCCTAGATTGGTTAGGTGTCGCTTGGGAGCCTCCGACAAGATTGTGGAGTTGAACCAAGAAGTTTGTAAGGGCAAGAAGATCGTCTACTTCGTGAAGATCTACCCGAGTGAGGCAAGTCCTTCGTGGACGATGGCCATGGTGGGATAGACAAGGTTGCTTCTTCGTTGACCCTTCGTGGGTGGAGCCCTTCGTGGACTCGCGCAACCATTACCCTTCGTGGGTTGAAGTCTCCATCAACGTTGATGTACGATAGCACCACCTATCGGAACCATGCCAAAAATCTCCGTGTCTACATTGCGTTTGCCTTCTCCAAACCCTTCCCTTTACCTTCATATGCAATGTTTTACTTTCCGCTGCTACAATCTTAGAATTGCATGTGTAGATTGATTGAACCTTGAAACCGACATATGGTCTTCAAGCATTGCCCATGGACAAACCTTAAAGTATAACTCAAAGCAACCATTAGTCCATAGGGATTGTCATCAATTACCAAAACCAAACATGGGGCACCATGCTCTTTCACCGGGCCAGCCTTAGGGCTTAACTTCGCTAATCGACCTGACATGCTGGCCAGCCTTCAGGCCGACCTGTCCATTTTATTCCTGTGATGGGTCAAAAATTCGTGCCTGCATGGCATGGCCCATATGACCAGGTTTGGGCTAGAATGATCTTGTTGGTTCATCTCATTCAGAGTGAGAAGAGGAGCGCGGGAGTTATATCCCCCTTCATGTGAGATGATAGCTTCTCATGCCTGAAGCGCGGTGAGACCAGGCCAGCTCATCACTGTAGTAGCGCGTTCGTTTTTTCGCTCTCTGTGTGTGTTTTTGTTCAATTTTTCACTGTTTGGCTAGTTTCTATGTGTTGTTTTTTGTCCGGGTTTCACTTTTTCAGGGTCGGATTTTCTTGCGCTTTTTTCTTCTTTTCTTTGTATGGTTTCTCTTGGTTTTATTATTTCTTCACTGGTTTACTTTTGTTTTTCCTTTTCTTCTTCATAATACCTTGTTTTTTTGTTTCTTCATCGATTTTCTTTGGTTTTCTCTTTTTTTCTCAGGTTTTTATTGTTTTCATTGGTATTCTTCGCTTCTTTCTTGGTTTTCATTGATTTTTTCTTTCCTTTGTTTTTTCTTTTTTTCTTTATTGTTTTTTCCTTTTTTTTTATTTTTTTTCATTTTTGTTTTCTTCATTTCTTTCTCAGTTTGCATCAAACTTTAGTTTTTATTTGTTTCCATATCAGTTTTCATTTTTTTTGCTTTCCTTTGTTTCTTCATTTTCTTTGCTTCTTTCTTGGTTTTTATCAGTTTTATTTGTTTCTCTCACGATTTATCTATTTCCATTCTTTTGCATTGTTTTCTTCACTTTTTCATTTCCTTTGTTTTTTCTTTTTTTTGTTGGGTTTTATGAAGTTCTTTTTTTGCCAATTTCATGGTTTATTTTTGTTGAAAAAATGTTAAATTTTTTTAGTACACTCAACATTTTTTGTACACACCATAAATATTTTTATAAACACGGTTAACATTTTTTATATACATGATTAAGTTTTAAAAAACTTGTATTTTTATGTCCACTTTTTCCATACATATTGTATATTTTTTATATATCTAATACATTTTCTAATATACATCTAACATTTTTTGAATACAAGATAACATTTTTAGGATAGATGGTCAAAAAATTTATACACATTTTAAACATTTTCAAATGCTGATTAACATTTTTCAAATACAGATTAACACATTTGAATTCATGGTCAACTTTTTCTATACACATTTAATTTTCAAATGCTAGATTAAGATTGTTGAAATCAAGATTAATATTTTTTTAAACACATGATCAACATTTCTCTATACACATTTAAATTTTTTGAATGCTTGATGACATTTTTCAAAACAGATTAACATTTTTTTGGATTCATGGTCATCTCATATTGTCTATACAACTTTTACAGTTTTTAAATGCTTGATTAACATTTTTCAAATACAAGGTTAACATTGTTTTAATTCATGGTCAACATTTTTTATGTACATTAAAAAAATCAAATGGTTGATTAACATTTTTCAAATACTTGTTTAAGATTATTATTTTCAAATGCTTGATTAAGATTTTTTAAATACATTATCAACTTTTTTCATACATATTGTATATTTTTTGTTATACATGAGAAAAATTTCTCTATACTCATTTAACATTTTACAAATGCTTTGTTAATATTTTTTTAAATGTTTTATGTAAAGTTTTTAAAATATATTTATTTAGAATATATGGAAGTATAAGCAAAAAAAGAAAAAAGAAAAAACGTCCAAAAAAAGTTGTGGCTTCCCGTGTTGCCTGGGCTGGCCCGTCTCACGCTTCTCTCTGTCCCGCGTGAAGCGAGACATAGAGGCAACTACACAGGCCACTGCCGGCCATCCAATCGAGAGGCGGGGAGTGACTCCAGCGACCACAGACCTCCCCAAGGTGCCGACAACCATTCTCTTCTTCATCCCAGCATCTCGCCGCAGCCACCTATCCGCAGTGTCCTGACATAAGCCGCCGCCGGGTCGTTGATCCTCTGGATGCCGAGACGTAGGTTTTTTTTTTTGATCCTATGGATGCCGAGACGGTAGGTGGAGTTGGCTTAAGTAGCGGAGTGGACTTGGGCTTTACTGGACCCAGTTGGGCCCGGTCACTCTGGAGCTGGGCTTGCGAAGCCTTTGTGGTCTGGCGTGGCCCGGCTGGGTACTTTCTGTCGTGCGGCCCCACCGGCGACACCAACCGGACCACGGGCGGCGCCGCAACTACGCAGCACTCCGGCGCGAGTGGCGCCAAGGCTCTGCTCGATCCCCATTCTCTTCTTCGTCCCAGCATCTCGCCGCAGAACCGTTCCCACGTCGGCCTCCGGTTAGTGATCTGTCTTCTGCTCTTGCTGGGAATCCAGAGTTCGTACAAGTAGAGCAGAGCGGGACTCGGAATTCTTTCGCCAATCAACAAAAGGTCCGAATATTTTCAGTGTTCCAGTCTGGATTCGGATTTCCAGTGATGCCTTGGACGGCGATCTATAAGTATAGCCCGGATCTGCCCAACATAGAGGCTCTGCTCTAACCAAGATTGCAGTTTTCCTGCCCAACAGAGAGGCTCTGCTCTGCTCTTCTCTGTTCCAATGGAGACCTGTAGGTTAGCTATGTACGGGAGAATCTTCAGATCTTTTCCCAGGCTGCTGCTAGGCTTTCCTCCCAGCTCACTCAGGAAATTCTTCAGAGATGAACATGTTCATGTGGTACTAACCGAGACCAAGATGGTGTCCACATTGCCGGAGCTGCCGAAGGACATCTTGATACTTATCTTTGCCGCTCTCGAGATCCCCGACCTCGTGCGCGCTGCCTCCGTCTGCTCATCCTGGCATTCCGCATACGCTGAGCTACGCACCCTTGAGAAGTACAAGAAGGGCCAGACGCCTTGCTTGGTCTACACCTCTGAATCTGATCCTGATGATGTTTTGTCCCTCTACAGCCTTGCCGAGAAGAGGTCCTACAAGTTAACTCTGCCACAGCCACCTATCCGCAGCAGATATTTGATTGGGTCCTCACATGGCTGGCTTGTTACCGTCGACGAGAGGTCTGAGATGCACCTTCTGAATCCAATCACATGTGAACAGATTGCTCTTCCTTCAGTGACCACCATTGAGCATGTGAAGCCCATATTTGATGAGTACGGTGATGTCTGCAAGTATGAGATGTCATGGCACACTGGAGCGTGCAATAGTCGTAATCCAACCATCTTTGCTCTTGCCGAGCTGAGGGATAGACTCCAGCGGAAGGCGTTTGTATTTCCTGACACAACCACCGGAAGCTACATTGTGGTGCTCATCCACAATCCACAAGCTCAGCTCTCATTTGCAAAGGCAGGGGATGATAAGTGGACCTGGCTACCACCTCATTATCTTCACGACGACTGCATTTACATGGATGGCATATTGTATGCAGTGAATGTAAAAGGGGAATTCCACGCATTCGATCTTAGTGGCCCTGTGGTCACTGTGAAGACGATTATAATGATACCTGAGCATTATGATTGTTGTAGCAGGTACGTCGTTCAAGCTCCATGGGGCAGGCTGCTACTTGTTTTTAGAATAGTTCATGACCATGATTTAGAACCTCAGCCTGGTGCATCTGAGTACTGGAAGACTACAGAAATTAAAGTATGTGAGATTGATGCTCAGTGGAATAAAACTGAGGCAATCAATTGCTTGCGTGACCATGTGTTATTTATTGGTCATAATCTATCGCTATGCCTCAGTGCTGATGAATATCCTGCTCTCAAGGCAAATCGTTCCTATTTTACCGACGATAATTTTCTATGGACAGTGGGACATAAGAACAATCATCGTGATATGGGAATTATTAGCTTGGATGATAACAGCAAGGAGGAACTTTTGTCTCCTCAGCTTTGGTCCAACTGTCCAGCTCCAATGTGGATTATTCCTGATCTTAGAAAGATCAACGCGATGGGCGCAATGAGCCAACAACTGTGAAGTGAACTGCTACAGTCACAATTAACATGAGGTGCAGTACAGCAAGACGCTACTACTCGAGTCTCGAGAGAGAGGTCATGTCTGTGCTGCAAAAATGGCCTGCCGAGGGAGTGCTGAACATCAACATCCTTTTGTGCTCAGTCTTTTGATGACACTGCTGGTTTGGTAGTCAGAGATGATATATGCAGGTGTTTTCAGAAAATCATGGAGAAGATGGAATCATCGCGTAGTTACAGCAATCTGACAATGTTTATGTTTCAAATAGTTTCCTCAAATACTGTACACATGCTCTTCATAATTTATTGCAAAAATAAAGAAATGTATGTGACTGTGGGTGTTGTTACTGGAATCTAACAGCATTGTTAGTGTTCCCGTTTAATATTTTCCACTGTTGTTCATGAATGAACCACAAGGATCTGGTTGTAGTTTTAGAACCAAAGCATATAGCAATCCAAAATTTTTACAAGTTTACAACAATCCATATCATTTGTGCTACCAACATTTCATTTCCTAGTACCAGCGGGTTGCTATGGTAGCCGCCACCAATCAGCAGGCAGGTCGTGGCAGAAGTAGGTGTGCTCATGTAGGGCGCGGCCTGGAGGAACTTTCGCAGCACAGCCAAACCTGCCGCAGCGAACAGCTATTGAATGATGTATGTTGCAATGCATGATCATCTACAAAAGCAAACAAAAGTTAGCTCAAATGCAGTAAATGCCATCTATGTTGCAATGCACGATCATGTGTTGGAGTAAATCGATGCTAGTTTGATTTCTAACCTCCGAGGTGCGAACAATGCCGTTTGGGTGAAGCTCCTCCTCAAAAATACAAAGGTGACACACTGTCGTCGTCGCCGGACAGGATCCAGCTATTCTGCAGTACCTCTTATATCTCTCCTCAATCGCAGCAGGGACAGCCACTCCATCGATAATCTAAGCACAGGTATGACACAAGATAAAAAAAACTGATGCAACTTGTATTCAACTGAACCAATTTTGGCTATCATTTGCGCAGATATGGGATGGAATGATAAAACAATGCAGATCATTTTATTTCAGATATGATGCATTATAAGATGTGAAGCAATGGAAAAAAAAATGAATGCAAGGTTGATTGTCAAAACTCAAACTGAGTGAATTTACAAACAAGATATGTGACAGAGTACAAGCAAACTAAGACACGATCCTCTGGTAACTTTGTTTGCAAAATTAACAGAAGAACACTTTGTGGATAACTATGTTTTCCTATCACTGAATTTTTACTGAATGCAAAGTTTTTGCTGCCCTTCATCAGAAGAGAGCTGCTGCAATTCCAGCAAAGTTTCTTTGCATAATGCTATGAATTTTAACGAGTCACTAAAGATAAGTGAGGCTAGAAACAATTCCAGAAATCTTTTTATTTCAGATATAGCATGCATTCCAGAAATGTACGCACTCATTCAGGTATATATAATGGTTCTGGCCACCTAACCTAGTAACATAAACAGCGAAACAATTCCTGGTCATCACAACCGAGGCAGTTCTTGCTGCCCTTCATCAGAAGAGAGCATAATTCAATCTGAATTTTGTTAAATGCGATCTGAATTTTGTTAACTGATTAACATGAACTATCACTGATTAACTGATTATAAGGGAAAGAAATCAGTTCAGTTTTCTCATTTCTTTGGATATATCAGACTCAAGGGTAAAACTTTGACTACAAGGATTGTGTGTTTTTTTTCAATTTTCTGATTGCAAAAGGCAGGGGTCTGAACATAAGTTAATCCAGTGGATACAAGCAAATTAAGGAACAATCCTCTTGTAACTTTGTTTGCAAAATTCACAGAAGAACACTTTGTCGGTAACTTTGTTTTCCTATCACTGGATTTTAACTGAATGCAAAGTTTTTGCTGCCCTTCATCAGAAGAGAGCTGCTGCAATTCCAGCAAAGTTTGTTTGCATAATGCTATGACTTTGAACCGATTAACATAAATTCAGTTCTCATGCAACTATCAACGAATTCCAACAAAGTCTATTTTATGGTTTGTGATTCTGGATGCTCTGAAACTATCACTGAATTTTATGTTCGATTTCAATTTTCTGAAGTCAAAGGCAAAGTTGTAGAGAAGGAGATAATTCTCTAAAATCTGAACAATTTGGGTACTGCAGAATACCAGAGTGCTCTGAAATTTGGGGAATGAGAGGAATAATTCATACCACTGGCACATCCTTCTTCGTCTGCCGATCATCCTTGTTCGTCTTCCGATCATCCTTGTTCGTCTTCCGATCATCTTTGTTCGTCTTCCGATCATCCTTCTTCGTCTTCGTGTACAAGAATGCCGTATGACGCCGTACAGCGGGGAGGACAGGCTTCTTGCTCTTCTTGTTGTCCTTCTTCTTGTTCTTCTTCTTCAACTCCGGAGCAGCGACAGTGAGCGGCGGCCCGCTCCACCACCGGTGCACGGACGCCCACGCGCCCTGAAAGGCCTCGAAGATCCTCGCCACAACCGGCCCCGGAAACCGGAGTCGGAGGGCCTCCAGCAAGCTCCTGAACCAGGCCGCGTCGGCCTGAGGCGGCACGTGAGCGGGGGCGGGGACGATCGCAAGCGGGCGAGGAGACACCTCGGCCTGAGGCGGCTGGGGTCGCGCGCCTGGGAGCTGCAACGCGGTCGCCTGAGATGGCGCGACGTCTCCATGGAGCCGCCGCGTCGTGTCGACCTCGGGCTGGGTCGGCGGTGGTGGCGCGCCCGGGAGCTGCAGCGCGGCCACCCCGGACCCAGTCGGCGCGCCAGGGAGCTCCAGAGCGGACACCTTCACATCGTAATTGGACGCCTTCGCCTTGCCGAGCTTCTTCCCGGAGCCCTGCGCCATTGGAGGGCCTCCAAGAAGCCGCTTCTTGGCTTCTTGGTCGTCTTTTGTCTTTGCCCGTACAGCGAGGTGGAGCGGAAGGAGAAAGCAGGGAGAGAGGGGCGGTGCAGTGGTGGTGGTGGACGGCGGCGAGACAATCGCTTCGGTGGTTGGGTTGGGTGGTGCAAGCTTGAGGAGGACGAAGCCGGCGGGGAGGAGCTTGCGGGACTGTTTTGGGGGGAAGAAGGCGGAGGGGAGGGGGCGACTCTGTTTTATTGGGGGGAACCGCGGCCCGTTGCAAATTCTCACTTTGTGTATTTTTTTTATAAACTGTTTTATTTGTTTATACCAACACCTGAGATTTGTATGGGTGGGAAAAAATTCTACACTATAAATTTATTTCAAATAAAAAAGGCCGTGCTTGTCAACTAAAAATGGTTGAATAAATTCAAATTTTTATTTTGGTACATAAAAATGCTCTGCATTAAACAATGATTTTTTTGAACGGTATTCTCATGTAATTGTTCATGTATGTAAAAGACACTGTCCATTACTATTAAATTTTTTAATACATATAAAAGAATTCATATGAATTTGTTTGATTGACAACACTGCCACTCCTCGGTTCAACTTTTCTTCTTCTAAAATGGTACCAAAGTATATTTAGATATGCAAATAATGTCACCAATAGATTCTTTTTAGACAACCCTCTAAGCTTTATTAATTGATTAAAACATTCATGGTTACATCAGCCCCATCAGTATTTTAAATTTTAATTTCAAAAACATGTTTGAACGGAAAAACTTCCTTTGAATATTTTTACACCATAGAATTATTTCAAATAAAAATGGTCACGCTTATCAACTAAAAATGGTTGCGTAACTTCAAATTTTTACTTTGGTACATAAAGATGCTCTACATCAAACAAAGTTTTTTGAACTATATCCTCATGTAAATGTTCATGTATGTAAAATAAATTGTCCATGTTCTTTAAAAAAAATTGTAACATAGATAAAATCTTTTCATACAATTCTTTTTGTAAACAACACTGCCACGCCTCAACTCAATGTTTCTTGTTCTAAAATTGTACCAATCAAAGTCGCTCACATATACTCACCCTTATGAACCCACCCACTCACACTCTACCCCTATGAGCACTTGTGAGAGACCGAGCCGACATATATGTAAAAGAAAATTTTAAAAAATGTAATATAGATAAAAAATCATACCATTTTTTTTATAAACAACACTGCCACGCATGTTCAACTTTCCTTCTTCTACAGATAAAATAAAGCTTTCTTCTTCTAAAATGGCACCAACACGAAGTATTTAGATATGTACGGAAAAACTCCCACCATCAGCTCCGTCGCCGTTCCGCCCCACCTCCGATGGCCTTTGGCCCATGGAGGTGGGAAGGATCTCCTCTGCCGGCACGAAGGACCCCACACTCATTCTTTTTAGATTCAACATCTTGGTTAGTGCTGCATGGCGGTGGCGATGTCCCGGAATAGGAATAATGTCTTCCACGCTTGATCACCATCATGATGGTGCATTTAGTGTCGTCGGAGGGCGTGTGAAGGAGCCTAAAGTGGCTGCCATTGGCAGCGGATTTCGTGACAACGGAGGTGAAGACGAAGATAACACCGTGAGTTGTAGGAGGCAATGTTGGAGCTCTCCTACCGTGACACAGAGTCCATGGCGGTGGCCGAGCTCGATGCCATTGCAAGCTCCCTGGTTGTTGGGGATATAACCCCGCGGTGTGACCCGCCCAAAAGGGGCCGGGTTACATCGTTGGCGACTCAGCAAGAGAAAGCTCAAGTAGGTCCAAGAAGATGGAACATGAAGACCGGTGGCGGCTTACAAGGTGGGCCTGCTGAAGGCCCAAGACCTGACGGTGGAATCATGACCCGGAAGGTGTGAGCCGCCACGATGGCGACTTGCCTGGCAAGGCAGGGCGACTTAGAAACCAAGTTGGTCACGTTGTGTGATCCGGCTTGAACTCTTGTAAGCCCAGGGCATCGACCTGTGTATATAAAGGCGAGACCCTGGGGCGAGTTAACCTAAGAAACAACTGATCGATAGCTAGGCCAAGCGTGTCCGCTCTCTTGTAATCGATACTCAAGTAATATCAATGAAAGCAGGAGTAGGCCTTTACCTCCTCCGTGAGGGGCCGAACCTGGGTAAACCTTGTGTCCTTCGTCCCGTCCAATCCCTTCAAGCTAATCATCAAGCGATGGCTCCACACCTAAGTCCTTTCACTAGGGCATCTGCCGTGACAAAACCACGACAGTTGGCGCCCACCATGGGGCCAGCGCACGGTGGTTTCGATTTCTTGAAGGGCTCTTTCCCAGGGATCGAGGGATATGCCGTTGGCAGGATGACTAAGAGTCGCCGCGGCAAGCTTTACATCGATGACGCTGGCTGGGGCCCCGAGGTCGACTCAATCGAGTACGGGTACCGGGTCCCCTTCGGCGGAATTCACGTCTTCATCGGCAAAATTGGTGGATCAGAGCCTGAGCCAGACATCTGCACCAACATCGTCGAGCCGGCACGGCGCGCGTAACCCGCCCAGGCACAACCCGGACGAAAGCATGCCTTCATCGGTTTTGTGCATGGGGCGGGTCTTGAGGAAGATTCTGCATCTGGTGGAGAGACGGCCATCTATTCAGGTGATGAGTCTTAAACCGGGGAAATAGAGTCGATTTACCAGCTTTAGGACGGCGGGCTTGGGGGCTATTCCGATGGCGACAGTATTCCGGACCCCTATGAGCCGCCGTGTAGGGCTGCTATCTTCATGGCTGGTACTACGCCGGGTCTCAACTCGTCGACAGCAGCAGCTATGACGTCTGGCTCAACTGATGCGGCGGCGGCTGGTGCCGGCGGGTCAACTCGGCCGCCGACTCAGGTTTTGTCTGAGCTTTTAGGCACCTTAACAACCCTGTTGGCAACTAAGGTTACTACAGCAAATCAAGTACAGCACAACGCAGAGGTTGCAAAGGTGCGAGATGAGGTAGCCAAAGCCCAGGAGGAGCTCAATGCAGAGAATGCCAGGATGGCGACGGAGAGGGCTCAGATGGATGCTGAGTCACAGCGTATAAGGGCAGAAGCTTTTCGCTTAAGTTTGGATCAAGATGCCTCCAATGCAGTTCTTCGGAGGAGACACCAAACCCGCATGCCTTTACAGTATGAGGGGCGGAACCTTTTTAACACGCCTGGGGCAGGGACGAGTAACCCGCCTGGCACAGCACGGGCTACGGAGGCGCCAGGAGGCGGGGCGGCGGTTCAACCTCAGCCGCCAGACCGGCCCCGTAGGGATCAGACCCTGCCCCAGCAGTTCTTAACACCGCCGGGTCATTATTCTAACCCGGTGGACAACATGTTAGCAGCGGCAACCCGTCTGGCGGGGATCCCGATCGAAGGAGAGTCGCCGGAGGAAATAGAGACTCGGAACGCCGTTGAGTTCCTCCGGACAGTTGTTGCGTAGCAGGCGACTTACTCATACAGTCGTGATCGTGTTCACTCAACCCCTCGTCAGAGTCAAAGCTACAGCCGGCGTATTGAATCGCCCACAGTTTCCAGCAGTGAACGACGACGTCGACCACTTCAGGATAACCCGCCCCGTGATAATAACATACTTGTTAATGCTCAGGCGATCGTGGACGAAGCCAGAGCTCGTCGAGAGGCGGAAGCAGCAGTGGCGGCTCAGATTGCGGCCGCTCAACTGGGGGCTTATCAGCAGCCCCCGGCAACCCCTTCAAACTCGATGGGAGCCGAGGCAATTTCCAGGACAGTGGGGGTACCGTGTCTAGTGCCGGCTCTGCATAATGAACGTCTGCCCAAAGATTTTAAGGGCCCACGCAAGGTGCCTAACTATACCGCAGACCTCCCCCCTGAGGCTTGGATTGAGAGTTACGAGTTAGCAATGGAGATGTTGGATGTCAATGATGCTGTGTGTGCCAAATATTTTACCATGATGTTGGATGGGCCAGCCCGTACATGGTTAAAAGGATTGCCTCCTAACTCTATTAACTCATGGGCAGAGTTGAAAGCACGGTTCATTCAGAACTTTAAAGGTACGTGCAAGCAGCCGTTGACGATCATTGATCTTGACAACTGTGTACAGCGTGAGGATGAGTCGGCCCACCATTGGGTCCGACGGGTCTCGGGGATCATTCATTCATCGGACAGTATTGCGGCGAATCAAGCGGCTCTGGTCTTGGAGAAGAACTGTCACTTCACCCCCCTTAAACAGAAGCTTGGGTGGCTCAAGCGCTATTGCAATGACATGGGTGAGTTAATGGCGACTCTCATTAAGTATGCCGACTCTGACACTACCAAGGACCTTGGATCTGATGAGGAGAAATCCAATAAAGGCAAGAAGAGTAGCAATGGCAAGGGTCAGCAGCAGAATGTGACAGGAAGCAATGGTAATAACCAAGGCAATGGTGGTAAGCGACGATACCCGGATGGCGGGTCTGATCTAGTGGCTAATACCAACACCGGGTCTAAAAACCAGCGCCGCAATGGTAATGGTAAGCCGTCCTTTGGAGGGATTTTTTTTAATATTGAGGCAATGATGAATGAGCCTTGCCCGAAACACAGTTTGCCTAATAAGCCGGCCACTCATGCTTGGAAGGATTGTTTTATCATGCGAGAGTACAGGAATTCCAGCTTTAGTCAGAATCATGGTAACAATAATGGCCCGCCTGCCGGATCAGGATCCGGCTCACAAGGGCCCGGTTTTGGCGGCGGCGGCTCAAATTCTGGTTATCAGGGCCAGGGCAGTCATGGCAGTTATAACCAACAGTTCGGTCAGGGTAAACAGCAACAAGGTAATCAATCAGGGTATCAGAGTAACCCAAAGCAGCTTAATGGAGGTCAGTATCATGTTTTTACTACCAGCCTTTGCAAGAGAGATCAGAAGGTCCATAAGCGTGAAGTCAATACTGTTGAGCCGGCAGTTCCCCAATACTTGCGATGGTCAGAGTATCCAATCACATGGAGTCGGGAGGATCACCCGCCCCGGGTTGAGAATCTGGGTCATCTAGCGTTGGTAGTAGCCCCTTAGGTGGGTGGTTATAAGTTCTCTAAAGTGCTTATGGATGGTGGCAGCAGTATTAACATCTTATATTACGACACTTTCCGTCGGATGAATCTTACTGACAAGGATCTTAAGCCATCTTCCATAGTTTTCCATGGTGTGGTACCTGGCAAGTTGGCTTATCCTGTTGGAAAAATTGCCCTGGAAGTAGCTTTCGGTGATGATTATGATTTCAGAGCAGAAACGCTATGGTTTGAAGTAGTCAAGATCAAGAGCCCGTACCATGCCCTGTTTGGACGGCCGGCTTATGCCAAGTTCATGGCTCGCCCTTGTTATGTTTATTTACAGCTCAAGATGCCAGGGAGAAAGGGTACGATCACAATCCATGGTGATCGGAAAATCGCTTTAGAGTGTGAGGAAGGAGATGCTGCCTATGCTGAGTTGGCCTGTGCCACAGAGGAGCTCAAATTCTATAAGGATAATGTTAACCCGGCTGATATGACCCCTCTGAAAAAGCCCACCACTGAGCAAGACCCTTTATTGAAATTTAAGTCGGCGGATGACACCAAACAAGTTGACTTTGTCCCTGGCGCCTCATCTCAGCAGTTCACAGTGGGGGCTAATATGGATCCTAAATAGGAAAGCGTGCTCATCAAGTTCATCCGTGAGAATCGAGACATCTTTGCATAGAAACCTTCTGACATGCCGGGTATACCGAGAGAATGTGCTGAGCACACTCTTAACATAGATCCTATGTTCAAGCCGGTCAAGCAGTTCCTCCGCCACTTCAATGAAGAGCGACGTAAAGCTATTGGAGAAGAGGTTGCCTGGCTCTTAGCAGATGGGTTTATTGTGGAAGTCTTTCACCCTGAGTGGTTGGCTAACCCTGTGCTGGTGCTTAAGAAGAACGACACATGGCATATGTGTGTTGATTACACATATCTTAACAAGGCTTGCCGAGCCGACCCGTTTGCACTTCCTCGCATTGACCAAATTATTGATGCCACGGCGGGTTGTGAGAGTTTATGTTTCCTCGATGCTTACTCTGGATATCATCAGATCAAGATGGCAGTTAAAGACCAAGAGAAGACGTCTTTTATCACCCCTTTTGGAGCTTTCTGCTACGTTTCTATGCCTTTTGGGCTTAAGAGTGCTCAAGCGACTTATCAACGCTGTGTTTAGAACTATTTTCACAATCAGATTGGGCGCAATGTGCATGCTCATGTGGATAATATTGTGGTTAAATCCAGAAAGAAGGAGACTCTCCTGGACGATCTAAAGGAGACTTTTGACAATCTCCGGGTCTATAAAATGATGCTTAACCCGGCTAGGTGTGTTTTTGGTGTGCCTGCAGGCAAGCTATTGGGTTTTCTGGTCTCAGAGAGTGGTATTGAAGCTAACCCGGAGAAGATCAAGGCTATCACTTCACTGGCTAAGACGGCGTGTGTCAATGACGTCCAGCGCCTCGTATTGCGGCTTTGAGTCAGTTTATAAGTCGCCTGGGAGAGAAGGCAATTCCCTTATACCAGATGATGAAAAAGACAGATCACTTTGTTTGGAGTGATGCTGCTGATAAGGCGTTTGAGGCACTCAAAAAACAGTTAGCTGAGCCGCCCGTCCTGGCTGCTCCTATTGAGAAAGAGCCTTTGATCCTATATGTGGCGGCTAATAGCAAGGCTGTCAGTGTGGCAGTTGTGGTGGAGCGCAAGGAGGCGGGTAAGGAGTACCCAGTTTAGCGGCCGGCTTACTATGTCAGTGAAGTGCTGATTGAATCCAAGCAACGATATCCACATTGGCAAAAGCTGGTGTATGGGGTGTTCATGGAAAGTCGCAAACTAAAGCATTATTTTCTTGGTCATCCTATTACTGTAGTCAGTTCTGCTCCCTTAGGAGACATTATTCAGAACAGGGAGGCCACAGGCCGGGTTGCTAAGTGGGCAATTGAACTTGGACCTCATGGTTTGAAGTGTTGGGGAACGTAGCATGCAATTTCAAAAAATTTCTACGCTCACGCAAGATCTATCTAGGAGATGCATAGCAACAAGAGGGGGAGAGTGTGTCCACGTACCCTCGTAGACCGAAAGTGGAAGCGTTAGTTTAACGCGGTTGATGTAGTCGAACGTCTTTACGATCCAACCGATCAAGCACCGAACGTATGGCACCTCCGAGTTCAGCACACGTTCAGCTCGATGACGTCCCTCGAACTCAAGATCCAGCAGAGGGTCGAGGGAGAGTTTCGTCAGCACAACGGCGTGGTGATGTGATCCGCGCAGGGATTCGCCTAAGCACTATGTGAATATGACCGGATGAGTAAACCGTGGAGGGAGACGCCGCACACGGCTTGGAACAATTGTTGTGTCTCCAAGGGGTGCCCTGGCCACGTATATAAAGGAGGGAGAGGGAGGAGGCCGGCCCTAGGGGGCGCGCCAAGTGGGGGGGGGGAATCCTACTAGGACTCCTAGTTCTAGTAGGATTCGGCCCCCCCTCTTATTCCTTCTCATGGAGGTGGAAAGGGGGAATGAGAGGGAGGAGGAGAAGGAAAGGGGGGCCCCGCCCCTTCCCCTAGTCCTATTCGGACTCCCCATGGGGGGGGGGGGGCGGCCACCCCTTGTGGGCAGCCTCCTTTCTCCCCTATGGCCCATGTAGGCCCAATACTTCCCTGGGGGGTTCCGGTAACCCTTCGGTACTCCGAAAAATACCCGAACCACTCCGAAACCATTCCGGTGTCTGAATACCATCTTCCAATATATCAATCTTTACCTCTCAACCATTTCGAGACTCCTCGTCATGTCCGTGATCTCATCCGGGACTCCGAACAATCTTCGGTCACCAAAACACATAACTCATAATATAAATCGTCATCGAACGTTAAGCGTGCGGACCCTACGGGTTCGAGAACTATGTAGACATGACCGAGACACATCTCTGATCAATAACCAACAGCGGAACCTGGATGCTCGTATTGGTTCCTACATATTCTACGAAGATCTTTATCGGTCAAACCGTAATGACAACATATGTTATTCCCTTTGTCATCGGTATGTTACTTGCCCGAGATTCGATCGTCGGTATCTTCATACCTAGTTCAATCTCATTACTGGCAAGTCTCTTTACTCGTTCCGTAATGCATCATCCCGTAACTAACTCATTAGTCACATTGCTTGCAAGGCTTATCATGATGTGCATTACCGAGAGGGCCCAGAGATACCTCTCCGATACTCGGAGTGACAAATCCTAATCTTGATCTATGCCAACCCAACAAACACCTTCGGAGACACCTAATCGGGATATAACTATTGGGTATGACCTGCCCAGGAGGGGCCGGGTCATGCCACTGGCGGTTCATAATGAAGAGGCCCAAGAAGAGATGGCGGTTCACGAAGCAAGCTTACTGAAGGCCCAAGACCCGGAGGAGACTTGAGGCCCGCGGGCGTAAACCGCCATATGTTTAACTTGTACGTTAAGGAAAGTGTAGTTCTGTCACCGAGCCGGACACGTTGTGTATGAGCCGACCGGGACTTTGTAAGCCGCCGGGCATCAGCCTGTGTATATAAAGGGGTGGCCCGGCGGCGGGTTAGGGCAAGAAACAACAAGTCGAGAACTAGGTCAAGCGTATTCGCTCCCTGGTAATCGAGTCCCAAGCAATACAACTATAAGCAGGACGTAGGTTTTACCTCGTTGAGAGGGGCCGAACCTGGGTAAACTCTCTGTGTCCTTTGTCCCGATTAACCCCTTTAAGCTAACCTAGTTGCGATGGCTCCACGACTAAGTCCTTCCACTAGGACATCTGCCGTGACAATTCCACGACAGTTGGCGCCCACCATGGGGCTGGCGCACGGTGGTTTCGAGTTCTTGAAGGGTAGCTTTGAAGGGATCAAGGGATACGCTGTGGGTCGGATGACCAAGAGTCGTCGCGGCAAGCTCTACATTGACGATGCAGGCTGGGGCCCCGAGGCCGTCTCAATTGAGTACGGGTACCGGGTCCCCTTCGGCGGAATCCACATCTTCATCGACAAGATCGGCGAACCGGGCCCTGAGCCGGACACCTGCACTGACGTCATCGAGACGGCTCAGCGTGCACGACCCTCCCGGGTTCAACCCGCCATGAAGCGCGCCTTTGTTGGATTTATCCATGGGGCGGAATTGGAGGAAGGATCTGTGTCTGGTGGTGAGACGGCCATCTACTCTGATGGTGAGTTGTCAACCGGTGAGACCAACTCAATGTATCAACTGCAAGACAGCCGGCTTGGGGGCTGTTCCGATGGTGACAGTATTCCGGACCCCTATGAGCCGTCGAACAGGGTCGCGATCTTCATGGCCAGTACACAGCCGGCTCTTGGTTCGACAACTGCCGCGGCTATGACCTCCAGCTCAACGGCTGCGGCGGCGGCTGGTGCTAGCGGTTCTGCGCGCCCGCCTGCTCAAGTTCTCACAGAATTTTTGGAAGCTTTGGCGACTCTAATGGGGGTGGAGATAACCCCGGACACTCAAGAACAGCATAAGGTTGATGTGGCGAAGTTGCGAGATGAGATCGCTCAAGCCAAGGAGGAACTGGCGGCTGAGAACGCTAGGATGGCTACGGAGCGGGCTGCTTTGGACGCCCAGGCACAACGGATTCAGGCAGACTCCTTCCGGCTCACACTAGATCAGAACGCTTCAAACGAGATCATGAGGAGGAGGCACCAGAGTCGTCTACCCCCGGTTTATGAGGCAAGGAACCTCTTCAACACGCCCGGAGCAGGAACCAGTGACCCGCCGGCGGTGAACCGGGCGGTCGAAGCACCGGTGACTGGAGCGCCGGTTCAGCCACACGCGATGGACCCACCTCGCTTGAATAATACTCCGCCTCAGCATGTTCCGACACCTCCAGGTCATTATTCTAACCCTTTGGATAATATGATTGCTGCGGCAACGCGATTGGCGGCCCTACCAGTTGAAGGCGAGTCTCCAGCTGGGATAGAGACACGGAGGGCTAGAGAGCTTCTTTAGACGGCGTTGGATCAACAGGCGGCTTATTCGTATAGTCGCGAAAGGATTCACTCAACCCCTCGGCCAAGCCAGAGTTATAGCCGACATATTGAGTCGCCAGCGGTTTCAATTAGTGAATAGCGCCGTAACCAACCTCGTGGGCATAACCCGGCGCGCGGTGATGGAGATGCTCAGACCTTAGTGGACCAGGGCAGAGCGCATCGGGAGGCTGAGCTGGCGGCTCAGCTAGTGGCTCAACAACCATCTCTGGTGTATCCATCAGCTTCGGTGGAGGCGGGTGTGACCTCCAGAACTTTGGGTGTGCCGTGTTTAGTGCCGGCTCTGCGCAATGAGCATTTGCCTAAGGATTTTAAGGGCCCTCGTAAGGTGCCTAATTATACAGCAGATCAGCCCCCTGAGGCTTGGATCGAGAGTTATGAGATGGCCATGGAGATGCTGGATGTTAGTGATGCTGCTTGCGCTAAGTATTTCACCATGATGTTGGATGGGCCGGCTCGTACTTGGTTGAAAGGGCTCCCCGCTAATTCCATTAGATCATGGGCGGAGTTGAAAGCTCGTTTTATCCATAATTTTAAAGACACGTGCAAGTAGCCTATGTCAATCCTGGATTTGGATTCTTGTGTCCAAGGTGAAGGCGAGTCAACAACCCATTGGGTGCGCCAGATCTCAGCTATCATACACTCGTCGGACAGTATCAACGCCGGTTCAGCAATCCTGATGTTGGAGAAAAACTGCCATTTCCTCCCTTTGAAACAGAAGCTGGGGCGGCTTAAGCGTCACTGCAATGACATGGGGGAGCTAATGGCGGCTCTCGTCAAATATTCTGACTCTGATAGTACCAAGGACCCCGAGTCTGATGATGAGAAGCTGGGTAAGGGAAAGAAGAGCAGCAATGCGAAAGGGCAGCAGCATAACCCGGCAGGTCAAGGTGGCAATGGTAAGCGCAAGGTTGACGGCAACTTGGATTTTGTGGCTAACACCAATACGCAGAATAATAATCAGTGTCGCAAGGGAAAACCGCCCCCTCGGTTTGGAGGACCAAAATTTAACCTTGAGGCTATGATGAATCAACCTTGTCCAAAGCATGGTACGCACGAGAAGCCGGCCACTCATCTGTGGAAGGATTGTTTCATCATGAAGGAATATAGGAATTCCAATTTTTTCCAGGACAATCATGGCCCGAATGGAGGTTCAGGGTCCGGCTCTCATGGACCTAGTTTTGGTGGTGGCGGTTCAAACTCTGGCTTCCAGGGCCAAGGCAATCAAGGTGGCTTCAATCAGCAATCTGGTCAAGGGAGTCAGCAACAGCAGTCTGGTTATCAGAGTAACCCGAAGCAGTTGAATAGTGGACAGTACCACGTTTTCACCACGGGTTTATGTAAGCGAGATCAAAAGCTCCATAAAAGGGCAGTGAACGCGGTTGAGCCGGCGATTCCCCGTTACTTGCGGTGGTCTGAACACCCTATTCTTTGGAGCCGTGAGGATCACCCGCCCCGGGTTGATAATCCGGGCCATTTGGCTTTGGTGGTGGTGCCTCAGGTTGGAGGGTACAGATTTACTAAGGTACTCATGGATGGGGGCAGCAGCATCAATATTCTTTACTATGAAACTTTTCGTCGCATGAGCTTGACTGACAAGGATCTTAAGCCGTCGAACACTGTTTTTCATGGTGTGGTGCCTGGTAAGTCGGCGTATCCAGTGGGCAAAATATCTTTGGAAGTGGCTTTTGGTGATGATCATGATTCCAGGTCTGAGATGTTGACTTTTGAGGTGGTAAAAATCAAGAGCCCTTATCATGCTCTGTTTGGGCGGCCGGCTTATGCTAAGTTCATGGCAAGACCTTATTATGTTTATTTATAGCTCAATATGCCGGGTTACAAGGGTACCATCACAGTGCATGGAAGCCGGAAGATAGCCTTGGAGTGTGAAGAAGGCGATGTTGCTTATGCTGAGTCTGTCTGTGCAACAGAAGAGTTGAAATTTTACAAGGATAATGTTGACCCGGCGGATATGACATCTTTGAAGAAGCCGACTACAGAGCATGACCCTCTATTGAAATTTAAATCGGCTGATGATACTAAGCTAGTTGATTTTGTACCTGGCGATTCATCCAAGCAGTTCAGCATCAGTGCTAATCTGGATCCGAAATAGGAAAGCACGCTCATCGAGTTCGTCCGTGAGAACCGGGACATCTTTGCATGGAAACCTTCAGACATGCCAGGTGTACCGAGGGAACTCACTGAGCACACTCTCAATATTGATCCGAAATTTAAACCGGTCAAGCAATTCCTTTGTCGCTTTAATGAAGAGAGGCGTAAGGCCATTGGTGAGGAAGTGGCCCGGCTCTTGGCATCTAGGTTCATTGTTGAAGTTTTTCATCCTGAGTGGTTAGCTAACCCGGTGCTGGTACTTA
Source organism: Thinopyrum elongatum (assembly GCA_011799875.1). Classification (NCBI taxonomy): domain Eukaryota; kingdom Viridiplantae; phylum Streptophyta; class Magnoliopsida; order Poales; family Poaceae; genus Thinopyrum; species Thinopyrum elongatum. The sequence goes on along the minus strand of CM022299.1, from coordinate 51,472,864 downwards.
AGAAAAATTGTACTTGGCGCATGTGCGTGGATTATACAGACCTTAATAAAGCCTGTCCAGCTGATCCTTTTGCTCTCCCTCGTATTGATCAAATTATTGATGCTACAGCGGGTTGTGAGCGCTTGAGTTTCTTGGATGCTTATTCTGGGTATCATCAGATCAAAATGGCAGTTAAGGACCAGGAGAAGACAGCTTTCATCACTCCTTTTGGAGCCTTCTGTTATGTATCTATGCCTTTTGGGCTCAAGAGTGCCCAGGCGACTTACCAGCGGTGTGTACAGAATTGCCTTCATGATCAGATTGGGCGCAATGTTCACGCTTATGTGGACGATATTGTGGTGAAATCAAGGAAGAAAGAGACCTTGATAGATGATTTGAAAGAAACTTTTGATAATCTCCGGGTCTACAAGATGATGCTTAACCCAGCCAAGTGTGTCTTTGTCGTACCAGTAGGCAAACTCTTGGGTTTTCTGGTTTCTGAAAGAGGAATTGAGGCTAACCCGGAAAAGATCAAGGCTATTACTTCCTTGGCTAAACCGGCGTGTATCAATGATGTACAGCGTCTGGCGGGTCGTATCGCGACATTGAGCTGGTTCATAAGCCGGTTGGGAGAAAAGGCTATCCCTTTATACCAGATGATGAAGAAAATAGATCACTTTGTCTGGAGTGATGCTGCTGATCAAGCATTTGAAGCCTTGAAGAAATAGTTGGCTGAACCACCAGTTCTTGCTTCTCCCATTGATAAAGAGCCCTTATTGTTGTATGTGGCTGCCAATAGCCGGGCTGTCAGTGTGGCAATTGTGGTGGAAAGGAAGGAATCAGACAAGGAATATCCGGTTCAGCGGCCGGTTTATTACATCAGTGAGGTACTCATTGAGTCCAAGCAGAGGTATCCGCATTGGCAGAAGCTGGTGTACGCGGTGTTTATGGCTAGTCGAAAGCTCAAATAATATTTTCTGGGTCATCCCATCACTGTGGTTAGTTCTGCTTCTTTAGGGGATATTATTCAAAACAGAAAAGCCACAGGTCGGGTAGCCAAGTGGGTCATTGAGCTTGGACCCCATGGTTTGAAGTATATGCCCCGCACAGCCATCAAGTCTCAAGCACTTGTGGATTTCATCAATGATTGGACAGAGCTGCAGATGCCTGAGGAGAAGCCGGATAGCACATATTGGACTATTCACTTCGATGGATCCAGGCAATTGGAAGGCTCGGGGGCTGGAGTTATTTTGACTTCCCCACAAGGTGATAAATTTTGTTATGTTTTAAGGTTGATGTTCCCTTGTACTAACAATGCAGCTGAGTATGAGGCCTTGCTCCATGGTCTTCGGATGGCTAAGGAGATGAACTTAAGCTGGGTGAGATGCTTTGGTGACTCAGATTTGGTGGCTCAGCAGGTTTCAGGAACTTGGGATTCTAAGGACCCACTCATGGCAGCTTATCGCCGAGAGGTTGATGCCATTGCTGGTCACTTCAAGGGCTATCAAGTAGAGCATGTTGATCGAAGGAAAAATGAGGCGGCTGATGCTTTAAGCCGGTTGGGAACCCAGCATAAGCCGGTGCCACCCAATGTTTTCCTTGATATTCTGCATAATCCTTCAGTCAAGTTGCCTACAGAGGAAGATCTTGCTATTCCTGACCCGAAGGCACAATTGGTGGCGGCTCTTCATGCTACTCCTGATTGGACAATTCCATATTTGGCTTATATGACCCGGGGCGAGTTACCTAAAGATGAGACTTTGGCCAGGCAGATAATCCGGCGGTCTAAGTCAATGACTATTGTCAATGGAGAGTTGCACCATTGCAGTGTCACAGGGGTGTTTCAATGTTGTGTTTCTCCTGAGGAGGGCCATCAGATTCTATAAGAGATTCATGAAGGAGATCGTGGTCATCATGCCGGCTCTAGGTCTCTCGTAGCCAAGGCTTTTCATCATGGATTTTATTGGCTGACGGCTCATGCTGATGCAGAGGATTTGGTCAGTAAATGTGATGGTTGTCAGAAATTCTCAAGACGAGCTCACGTGCCGGCTCAAGAATTGAGGATGATTCCAATCGCTTGGCCATTTGCGGTCTGGGGGCTTGATATGGTTGGACCTTTTAAAAGGTCCAAAGATAAAAAGACCCACCTTTTGGTGGCGGTTGACAAATTTACAAAGTGCGTTGAAGCAGAGCCAGTCAGTAAGTGTGACGCGGCGACAGCGGTTCAATTCATCAAAAAGGTGATTTTCCATTTTGGTTTTCCCCACAGTATTATAACTGACAATGGCACCAATCTGTCCAAGGGTGCTATGAAAGAATTTTGTCAACGAGAGCATATTTGACTTGATGTATCATCGGTGGCTCACCCCCAGTCCAATGGTCAAGCGGAACGAGCCAATCAAGAAATTTTGAGAGGCATCAAGCCCCAGCTCATGGTCCCTTTGCAGAGGACGCCGGGTTGTTGGGTAGAGGAGTTACCCTCAGTGCTATGGAGTATCAATACTACCCCCAACAGATCTACGGGTTACATGCCTTTCTTCATGGTCTACGGAGCAGAGGCGGTTCTCCTTAGTGACATCCGTCACGATTCGCCCCGTGTGGCGGCTTATGTTGAAGCTGATAATGAAAAAGCACGTTAGGATGCACTTGACCTGTTGGATGAAGAGCGTGACCTTGCGGCGGCTCGTTCCGCGATTTACCAGCAAGATCTGCGTCGTTATCACAGTCGCCGGGTTAAAACCAGGACCTTTCAAGAAGGGGATTTGGTGCTCCGGCTCATCCAAGATCAATCTGACATGCACAAGCTATCCCCACCTTGGGAAGGACCCTTTGTGGTCAGCAAAAATCTGAACAATAGGTCATACTACCTTATCGATGTTCGAGACCACAAGGACTCACGCACGGAGGAGGAGGAGACCCGCCGGCCGTGGAATATCGCTCATCTTCGGCCTTATTACACCTGAGCCACCGGCTCTTGTGATGTACATACTTTGTCAATGCATATATTATGATGAATATAATAAAGCCGGCATCCCTGAATTCAGGGCCTCTGTCGTTTCATTTCTAAGAATATGAGTCTTTATTGTTACTTCATCTAATCACTTGGGGGCTTCCTGCTTATTAAGCATAGCTATGACTACCCTCTTGATCCGGCTTGTACGCCATGATTACAAAATACTTGGGGGCTTCCTGCTCATTGAGCATAGCTATGACTACCCAGCTGATCCGGCTTGTACGCCTGGAATGAAATATTACTTGGGGGCTCTTTGTTAATGGACAGAGCTTTGTTGACCCTTGTAATAGGCTTGAACGCCAGGTGTATTCACCAAAAAATCCGGGTTATCCTGCCTTTGTAAGTCTGCCACTCCGCCCAGGTAATCCAGGAATGACTCGTCGTACTCTTGACAGTCAATCTTATAGACCCTGAACTTGTCAAGGTTAAAACGGCGATTGGTCATGTGAGGCCCGGCTTACAAGGTTTGAATGAAGGTTGAACTCAGCGGCTGTGCGGCCCTTGAACAACACTTGACTTTGAGGCTTGGCAGCCTATGAAAGCCTTGTTTTTTGATTTATATTTGATTTGAACATTTTTTGAGGTTCATCTCTTGTGACATGTTAATACATGGTTGAAAACCGATGAGGGCTATGTTGCCTTATGGTTTATGTATGAACTTATCCGGAGTTTATTAACCCGGTCTGGCTTTGGACTTTAAGTCACCAGTATATGATGATTATCTGCTTGAGTATTGTGCTCTAAATTCTAGGATATTACCCCTTACTGCATATGGCGTGATAAGCCGGCAGTATGAATAAAATTGCACAGGGCGTTGTGTTCTATCCGGGCTGTTACCCTTGCTGGCATGATAAGCCGGCAGTATGCCTAAACATCACAGGTATGATGTTTATTCTATTATTATATGAGGTTTTGATAAGCCGGCCCTGATCATGGACTATTTAGTCATCAGTGGTTTTTATAAAAGGGTATTGTCACCCGCCCTGGGGTAAACCGCCAGGGCACTTGTTATCTGTTTATGTGCAGGAACAAATGATTAAACTACCTTGCATCATTGATGGTGCTATGAAGCATAAGTGGCGGATCTTTAAATGATGGATCAGTAGTATTATGCAAATAAAACACGCACGATGGCGTGACAGAGTAGAATTGTTTAAACTAGCCTATTACAAGGCATCTGAAGGCCCAAAAGGACAAGTGTTTTTGATATATAGCGTCAGAACGCTATGACTAGCGCTGGCTCATGAATTCAGATTTTTATTCTTGGCGGGTTGTAGCCTCCGGGTCATCCTGCGCTTCTTCGTCTACAGCTCCTTAATTATCCATTTGCTGGAAGTCAGGCGTAGACCAGTTGATACCGGTCAAAGCTCTAAACACAACTTCATCATCAATAAGGTGGGATGGATCAATGTCAGGAGTGAAGGTATGCTTACGCGTCGGTGGGATCAGATCCACCTCTGGATGAACCGGCGCCTTCATCTTCTTGTTGTCGGCATCATAAGCCACCTAGTATTGAGATAGATTGGTCTCTTCAGCCAGCCGGGTTGCTAATGGACGCATTGCTCTTGCTATTTCTGCAAAGTCAGCAGCACTCAAGGGTGACCCATCCTCTTTTGCACTTGGGCAACCATTGGCCAAGTCTTCCGGATCAAGATCTGCTTGCCACGCCTTTGCCCGGCTTAAAGCAGTCAAAGCACCGGCTCTGGCAGAGGCTCGCTTCAACTCTTCAATCCTTTGGGGCAGCACTGACAACTTCTCCAATGTTTCCTTGATGAGGGTGGGCAGCTGTTTCTTATGAATTGCAGCAGCAATGGTCTGTTGAGCACCGGTATATAGTTGTTCTACAAGAATATAGACAGCCTTAAGCCTGATGCGCATATCTGAGCCCGACTTGACGCTCCGGGAGCCTGTATCAGTAAATTTGTTAATAAGCCGGCAGATGTTTACAATATGTTTATTGGGATGACAAGAGTCATGTTTACTACTTACCAAAGATGGCTGATGACATGTTATTGATCCGCTGCCTTAAACCGGACAACTCGTCAGTCACCGGTTTAAGCACGGCTTCAGCATCCTCTGTTCTCTTCAATAGAGCCGCCTTCTTGGTCTCCCAGCCGTTTTTATCAGCATTGAAGCTTTGCTTAAGCTGCTCAATGTTTTCCAAAGCAGTCTTCAGTTTTGACTTGGCCTTGGATGTCACACCCTAGCTAGTTCAGGCATTAGAGTGTTGCATCATGTTTAAGTTTTTCCAGAAACTTGAAATGGGGATGATAGAACCCCCAGCCCCCCTGGAAACAACTAGGGTTTACTAAAATCTTTTTCAATGAACCTGAAATGCCCTTCTAAAATGTCCATCATTTTTGTCTTGGGTTAGAACCTCTGCCAAAACTGGTTCACATTTTTCTAGGTCATCATAAGGTCATTGAATTAAATCATATGTAACCTGCATTTGGGCATTTAAATGCTAGTAAATATTTTAAATGTCCAAATAATCCCAAACTGAAATGTTCCATGTTGGATATACTCTATACAGTGGGCATGAGCAGTTTGGTGATTTTTGAAAGTGCCTAGGTATTTTTAGAAATGCCACAAACTTGCAGAAATTAGAAAACAGATATAAAAAAAGGAAATAAACTTACCTGGCAAAGTCACCAGCCGGCCCACCTGGCGGCCCAGCACTGTGCTGGCCCATGCCAGCCAGCTGCTTCGTCCCCGCCAGGCAGGCAGGGAGGTGACGCCGGCGTGCGCGAGCCCGCCACGGCGCCAGCTGCTTGCCGCTCAAGCCGCTGGACGCCTGGACGTCCTCCACGTCGTCGCCTCGACCCCCTGGACACCTCATTCCCCCCCTGCGCCTCTCTCTCGCTCTCTCCCCACCATGGCCGACGCAGCCGCAGCCGCACCACCGTGAAACCCGCGTCCACCGTCGTCCCCGAGCCGCGCTGCCGTGTCCACGAGCTCCGTCGTCGTCCTCTCCATCGAGCAGACCGAGCCCCGAGCGCTTGTTCGCCTCGGAACCACCGCAACAGCCCCGCCCGACCTCGCCGTCGCCGGAGATCCCTTTCGCCGTCACCACCGCAGCAGCTCGTCCCCGACCTCGCCGTCTGCTCCGTCGTGACCGCCGTGAGCTCAGCTACCTCCCCATCCTTTCTGTTCTCGCTCTCGAGCCCTGCATCGACTGCACCGAGCTCGGCCGCACCCGCCGCCGCCTCAGCACGTCGCCGTCGTGGCCACAACCACGTTGGCTCGATTCCGAGCATGCCATCGTCTTCGCCGCACTCGCAGGAGTCCACAGAACCACTCCACGCACCTCGCCGTGCCCCCTAGCAACGAGCCCGAGCTCGCCCGAACTCCGGCAGCCGCACAGCTAGTCGCCGGCGTCGTTTCCGGCCACCCCAGCTCCACCCACTACCACCACTCGACGCGGCTCACTCCCCGCATCACGTAGATGTGCTCCGCCGTCGTTTTGGTCGCCGGCGGCTAAACGCCGGTGGGTTTGACCCCGCTGACCCAGTTTGACCCCCCTGGGTCTATGACAGGTGGGACCCGCCTGCTAATTAACTTAGGATTAGGACTAAACAAAAAATTAGTTAGACTAATGACACTGACACGCGGGACCCACTGGCCAGGTTTGACCTGGACCGGCCCCGTTGACCGCTGACGTCATCCTGACGCAATGCTGACGCAATAAGTATTTCTCTGGTTTTTATTTTTATTCAGGAAATTCTAGAAAATTCTACAAACTTCAAAAATTCATAGAAATTAATCTGTAGCTCCAAATCAAACAAATTATATATGAATTTGGATCAGAAAAATCCAATCTTTCCATCTGTACTGGTTTCATGCATGTCAGAACACTTTAACCTTGCTGATTAGATGAAACAAGTTAATGCACTAATATGACCTCTTATTTTGGGTTTGCATTTGAATCCTTGATTCAAATGAACTCAAACCAACCTGTTCTAAGATGCATTAGCCAAAACACACTCATTTTGCCATGTCATAGCATGCATCATATTGTTGCATATTGCCATGTGATGATTGTGTTTCGATGTGTTCTTCGTGGTAGGTTCTGCCTCCGAGGATATTCACGAGTATCCAACTGAAGGGCAGTATTCCACTACCACTCTGTCAGGCAAGCAACCCCATTGATCATTTCGATACCAACCCATCTTCTCGCTTCTGCTCTCGTTTACTGCATTAAGACAACACGTTTCAAACTGCTGTGTGTTGCGGTAGTTGAACCCATATCCTCTGCATGACCTGTCATTGCCACAGTAACTAGATGAAACCCACTAGCATGTGTAGGAGTTGTTTGAGCCATGTCTGTGTTTCCTACCATGCTATGCCTGCTATGCTTAGAGTTGTGTCAGGTCTGGCTCATCAGGGTGATGAACTAGAGTGAATGGTTGTGTCGGTAATGAGAGTGAAGTGTTGAACATGTTTTGGTAAAGGTATCGATGGAAGGCCATGTAGGAGTACATGGTGGGTTGTTTCATTGAGGCCGTCCTTAAGAACTGAGATCTGTATGCGTGATTTAAGATTCAGCTACTACCACACGTTGGGCCCTGAAATATGACCCCGCTCGACTTACTGACCCCTCTCGTCCTCTGTCCAGGAGTTGCAAGTAGTTACTGGTGTTTGTAGTTGCTGGAGGCCGTGCGCAGCGCTGACCTTAGGGGTGGGCTGTGATGCGGTAGGCACGTGGCCGGTGTACCGAGTCGCCCGTTTGGTGTCTCGGGAACCCGGCACACATCGTTTGGGGCCGTTGAGGACACCCCGGCCAGATTTCCTTGTGGATGGAACCCGAATAGGCGATAAACCTGGACTAGAGACTTGTGTGGTTAGTCAGGTCGTGGTCTACACCCACGTCGGCTTTCGCTTGAAGTCTGCCGAGCACATGTCGTGTGCAGACGCTAAGTGGTGGAGACATGTGTGACGAAGTACACCCCTGCAGGGTATAAAACTATTCGAATAGCCGCGTCCGTGGTAAAGGACTACTTGGTCGCTTATGCAGTTCATAGACAAGTTAATGGTTACTACTAAAAGACTCAAGATAAGTGTGAGTACCGCGGATGGCCCTCTCGTAGGATTACGAGGGAGGATCCACGGTGGAGTATTGTGATGGTGATTAGTGGACTCGTGTGCGAAAGCTAATTTCTCAAGTGGTGTCTCGTAGGATAGTGTAGCCAAGAGTCAAAGCTGGCTTGCTGCAATAACTCCACCACCCTTCTTGAGAATGTGCATATATATTAGGATCTATTGTAAGACTTGCTGAGTACCTCTGTACTCATGTTGCTTTAATAACTGTTGCAGACGAGAACACCGCCCCCTCCGATGGGTTCTATGTAGATCTCGACGTTGACGAGTGACTTGCCACCCAGGTGGTGACCTGAGCTTGTGAAGGGCCTATGTAGATAGACAGGCTTCGTCAAGCCTTCTTTCTTTCTAGTGTCTGTACTCAGACTAGTTGCTTCCGCATGTGCTTGTATGTTTGTATGACTTGAGTGTCGGGTCGTGTGACCCCTATTTGTATGAACATGTTATGTATGGCTCCCCGGAGCCTTTAAATAAAGTACTTTGAGTTGTAGAGTTTTGTTGTGATGCCATGTTGTATTTATACATATCGAGCATATTGTGTGTATGATTGAAATGCTTGGTATGTGTGGGATCCGACTATCTAGTTGTTTATCCTTGGCAGCCTCTCTTATGGGGAAATGTAGTCTGGTGTCTCCACTGAGCCTTGGTAGTCCGCTACAGCCCGGTTTACCGGAGTCCTGCTAGCCCAGCACTGCTGCTCCGGAACACTTAGACTGGCCGGCATGTGTTTCACTTCGTTCCTGTGTCTGTCCCTTCGGGGAAATGTCACGCGGTGATATCCGGAGTCCTGCCTAGCCTGCTGCAGCCCGGTTTCCCGGAGTCCTGCTAGCCCAGTGCTACAGCCCGGATTCACACGCTGCTGACCGACATGCTCGATGTTGATTCATGTATGCCTGTCCCCGTATGTTAGTGCCGCTTTGGGTTCACGACTAGCCATGTCGGCCCGGGTTCTCTGTCATATGGATGCTAGCAACACTATCATATACGTGAGCCAAAAGGCGCAAACGGTCCCGGGCCATGGTAAGGCAACACCCGTGGGAATACCGTGCGTGAGGCTGCAAAGTGATATGAGGTGTTACAGGCTAGATCGGTGTGACTTAGAATCGGGGTCCTGACAGCGTTGGTATCAGAGCCGGACTGCCTGCAGGTTCGTTGAGCCAAACTGGTCGATGTCGAGTCTAGAAATGCTTTAGTTATATGTAGGGGAATTGATTGTGGGTGGGACGTAAGGCTCTTTTTACTCCTTTACCTTATGCCCTCTGATCTGAGTCATCCTTTTCTCTTTCTACGTGGGTTAAGGACTAGGCTCTCTTCTCTCTATCAGGTTCACGTGTTACTAATCCTTAGTAACTTATAGGATTGTTGGTTACAAGCCTCAGTTCTAGTATGTTGTCAGTTGAACCAGAACCTTGATATGATGTTGTTGAGTGGCTTGCAAACTGTTGTGAATGTCTCAAATCTTTTTCTGAGCATTTACAGCCGTTATGCTGTCCGATTTCTCCTAGAAAATTCTAATGCCTTTGCCTTATTTTGTGTTTCCAGATGGCCACTCGCACTCAAAATCAAGTGGTTCGTCTGACTCGGTGCCTCGATGTACCTGGTCACACGGCCATGCTGGTCCGAGTGATGATCGAGACAGGCTATCGATGGTATCCAGAGTATACCGTCGAAGAGCAGTTTCGAGACTTTAATCAAAGCCAATACCTTTGTACAGTCAGGATATACCCTTCCTATCCTGGAGCTACTGACCCCCTCCATTGCTCATATGGACTTGGGGTTACCATCGAGATGTCCGTGCAGGACGCTGCTTATTCGATGATGACTGTCATGCGAGCCAGACTTGCCTTGCTTCGGAACACTGATTTCCGCTATATGCCAGCATCACTCCCTGGGGCACAAGGGTACTATCAGGCCCTTTACACTGACTCTATCCATGAGGATTCACTACTCCGCACCACCACCGAGTTGCTTGAGGACAAGGACCGTGAGAATCGTGCCTTGCGAATGGAGCTCTTCAACACTCGTTCTGATCACTGGGCCACTCTGACACGGTTTGCACCCGCCGTGCAGGCTGGGTATATGGACATGAGGGACTTGTACCCCGTGCGGTCTGGTCTGCCAGATTGTATGGATTGGCGTGATGTAGGAGGCATCACCCCTCCCCGTGGACCCCGTCTGCCACCGTTTGTTGGACCAAGGCCACATCCGAGTCCTTTTGGACCGCAAGCTCCACAGGACCGACTGTTTCCAGATGATCATGTTCAGCTCCCAGGACATGGTGGTAATCTCTATGAAGATTACTACAGAGACGCCTGAGTTGGTAGCAGCTTCACTAGTATTGTAACAGTTGTATTTTCCATAGTCCTGCGTGTCTTGTGGGATACGACTTGGTGTGTATCACGTTCCGAAGGTGTAGAAAAATAATGTATAGGAGCTTGGAATGCCTCCGATGAGATGTAACGTCTTTCACCGTAGTTGTACTTTAGCCTGGGCTTGTACTAAACTATGTACGGTGTGTATGACCGATGGTATATATATGGCAGTTTCTATATTACCATGTCGTGCAAAGGACCATCTCAGCATTTCATGTCGTCCATTACATTCTGCTCTTCCTTGCCAGCATTTTGCCATCCTTGTCTAAGCCGTTGTCTTGTCTCTCCTAGGATGGTTAATACCCGCAACAACCCTGCTGCCCCGGAGCAGGGTGAAGCCAGTGCAGCTAGGGATGGGAATCTACCTCACCCGCCTTCTCTGGCCGAAGTTATGCTGGAGGCAGAAAGAAACAAGCGTGAGACCAACCGCTTGCTAGCCCGCATTGAGGAGAATACTGCACGTCATCAGAGGAACGAATTGGTGTCAATCAATGACTTTATCAAGTTGTACCCACCGACATTCCATCATTCCGTCGAGCCCCTTGATGCGGATGATTGGCTTCGCAGCATCACCAATAAGCTACGTTCTGCCAACGTAGCCGAAGCTGATAAGGTTATCTACACTGCCTATCACCTCGAAGGCCCTGCTAGCCTTTGGTGGGAAAACTATGAGGCCATGCGCCCGGCTGGCCAGATTACCACTTGGGCTGACTTCAGTGAGGCTTTCCGTGAGCATCACATCCCGGAAGGTCTCATGGATCGTAAGAGGGAGGAGTTCTGCAATTTCACCCAAGGTAGACTGACCGTGGATGCATACAGCCGTGAGTTTGGAAATCTAGCACGATATGCTCCTGAAGAGGTATCCACCGACGCCAAGAAACAGGCAAGGTTCCGCAAGGGACTTAGCCCCGAGCTTCGTCGTGATCTTCGTCTGCACGAGTGCACCTCTTTTCAGAAGTTGGTGAATAAGGCCATCAGTGCTGAGATAGGTCAGACTGATTATGACGCCTCACGCAAGCACTCCCATGACTTTGGTTCGTCATCCGGTTCTGGACATCAGAAGCGCCGGGTGTGGATTCCAAACACAGCCCTGCCACCCAGGTTCACTCTGAGGCCATCCTTTGAGGCGCCTCGCCCCAATCAGCAGTTTGCACCGTCCAAAGCCTATGGTGGCCCCGCTGCTAATGCTGCTCCACGCCCCAATGTTGTGACATGCTTCAAGTGTGGAGAGACGGGTCATTACATACGTGAGTGTCCCTAGAACAACAACCCCAATCAGCCCGGCAAGTCCGTTGGTCGTGACAAGCCAGCGGGAAAGACATATTACGCTAAGCCAGCCACCACTGCACGTGGCCATGTCAACTATGTCTCAGCTGAAGAAACTCATGAGGATCCCAACGTCGTCCTTGGTACGCTCCTTGTTAACTGCCATCCGGCAACTGTTCTTTTTGATACTGGAGCATCTCATTCTTTTATCTCTGAGAGCTATGCTCGATTGCACGACACCACCTTTTGTGACATGCCCACCTCCATGGCAATTCAAACCCCTGGTTCTAGATGGCAAACCTCTAGAATAAGCCATGGAAATGAAATTCTTGTCGATAGATTGGTCTTCCTTGCATCACTGATAGCTCTCAAGTCCTCGGACATAAACATCATCTTGGGTATGGACTGGATGTCAGCCCATTATGCTAGGATTGATTGCTCTTCTAGAACTGTTCAACTCACCCATCCATCGGGCAAGACAGTCAATGTTTTGACCCGAGTGTCTAAGCGTCAGCTCTACTCCCTAAATGCCAACCCTCTTCCAGACCTTGAAGATATTCCGATAGTCCGCGACTTCCCGGATGTCTTTCCAGAAGAACTGCCAGGTGTTCCACCTGACAGGGATGTCGAGTTCGTGATAGACCTTGTTCCAGGAACCGTCCCAATCTCTAGAAGACCCTATAAGATGGCACCCCTAGAACTAGCCGAGCTTAAGAAACAACTCGATGAGTCCTTGAAAAAGGGTTTCATCCGTCCTAGTTCATCTCCATGGGCTTGCCCCGTCCTCTTCGTCAAGAAGAAGGATGGAACGGATCGGATGGTTGTAGATTACCGACCTGTCAACTTGGTCACAATCAAGAACAAGTATCCGCTCCCCAGGATCAACGATCTGTATGATCAGCTCGCTGGATCCTCATTCTTTTCCAAAATGGATTTGCGGTTGGGCTACCATCAAATCAAAATCAAGAACGGGGACATTCCTAAAACGGCCTTTGTTACTCGTTATGGCCAATACGAGTACACCGTCATGTCCTTCGGTTTAACCAATGTTCCAGCCACCTTCTCTCGGTTAATGAACTCGATCTTCATGGAGTATTTGGATAAATTCATCGTGGTATACCTCGATGATATACTCATCTACTCCAAGAATGAGGAAGAACATGCCGAGCATCTAAGGCTAGTATTGATGAAACTTCGAGAGCATCGTCTTTATGCCAAATTCTCCAAGTGTGAATTTTGGTTGCCAGAAGTGACCTATCTAGGCCACGTAATCTCTGGTAAGGGTATTGCTGTCAATCCCGAGCGAGTTCAAGCCGTCCTTGATTGGACTCCACCTGAAACAGTCAAGCAAGTTCGGAGTTTTCTTGGCTTAGCGAGCTATTGTCGCCGCTTCGTCGAGAATTTCTCCAAGGTTGCTAAACCTCTAACTGAACTTCTCAAGAAAGATAAAAAGTTCGAGTGGACCCCACAGTGCGAGTTCAGCTTTCAGGAACTGAATAGACGCCTGACATCTGCTCCCGTACTTGTGCCACCAGATTTTTCTAAGGACTTTGTTATCTATTGCGACGCCTCGCGACAAGGACTAGGTTGCATACTCATGCAAGATCGTCATGTGATTGCCTACGCTTCTCGACAGTTGCGTCCACATGAGGATAATTATCCCACACATGATCTAGAGCTTGCAGCTGTGGTCCATGCACTCAAAACATGGCGACATTACCTTCTCGGTAATCGTTGCGAAATTTACACCGATCACCAAAGTCTGAAGTACATCTTCACCCAACTGGATTTGAATCTCAGGCAAAGACGTTGGGTCGAGTTGATTACGGATTATGACTTAGGAATAACTTACACCCCGGGCAAAGCCAATGTCATGGCTGATGCGCTAAGTCGTAAATCTTATTGTAACAACTTGATGTTACAACAAAGTCAACCACTTCTCCACGAGGAATTTCGCAAGTTTAACCTTCACATTGCTCCTCGAGGATTCTTATCCACCCTGGTGGCGAAACCTAACCTTACGGATCAAATCATAGCTGCCCAGAAGCGTGATAAGGGCATATCCCGCATCCAGGAGAACATTGCTAGCGGAGCTGCTAAGTGTTTCTCTATGGACGATCGAGGTGTTGTCTTCTTTGAAAACCATCTAGTGGTTCCCAAGAAACAACAGCTACGGCAATTGATCCTTAAGGAAGCTCATGAATCCCCTCTCACCATTCATCCCGGTAGTACTAAAATGTATCAAGACCTACGCCAGAGGTTTTGGTGGACTAGGATGAAGAGAGAAATCGCTCAATACATTGCTAACTGCGATATCTATCGTCGTGTTAAAGCAGAGCATCAACGGCCTGCTGGCACCCTTCAACCTTTGGTTATTCCTGAATGGAAATGGGATAAAATCGGTATGGATTTCATTACCGGGTTTCCCAGGACCAAGAGAGGGAATAATGCTATCTTCATCGTTGTCGATCGTCTTTCCAAAGTAGCCCACTTCCTACCTGTTCGTGAGAGTATAACCGCTAGCCAGCTAGCTGATTTGTACATCTCCCGAATAGTGTCTCTTCATGGTGTTCCATTGGAGATTAACTCAGACCGTGGAAGTCTTTTCACCTCTCGATTTTGGGAAATTTTCCAAAATGCTATGGGAACTTGTCTCTCCTTTAGAACCGCCTTCCACCCGCAATCAAGTGGTCAAGTAGAACGAGTCAATCAAATTCTGGAAGATATGCTCCGAGCTTCTGTCATCTCTTTTGGTATGGATTGGGAGAAATGTCTTCCATTCGCCGAATTCGCTTATAACAATAGTTATCAAGCTAGCTTGGGCAAAGCCCCTTTCGAAGTTCTCTATGGACGAAAATGCCGAACGCCTCTTAACTGGTCAGAAACCGGGGAAAGACAACTCTTTGGCCCGGATATGATTCAGGAAGCAGAAGAGCAGGTTCGCATTATTCGTGAGAAATTGAAAACAGCCCAATCTCGTCAAAAGAGCCAATATGACCGCAAACATAAGCTCATGACTTATGAAGTTGGCGAGAAGGCTTACCTTCGGGTTACTCCTCTGAAGGGAACCCATCGATTCGGTATCAAGGGTAAATTGGCTCCTTGTTACATTGGACCCTTTCGCATTCTTGCCAAACGAGGAGAAGTTGCCTACCAATTGGAACTACCTCCGCATCTCTCCAGAGTTCATGATGTCTTCCACGTTTCTCAACTCAGGCGTTGCTTCTCGGACCCTATCCGTGAAGTGGACCACGAAACGCTTGATCTCCGAGATAATCTCACATATCGAGAATATCCCGTTCGTATTCTTGACCAAGACGAACGTACCACTCGACGCCAGAATATCAAGTTTCTCAAGGTTCAATGGTCACACCATTCCCAGAAAGAAGCTACTTGGGAAAGGGAGGATCGTCTTCGACTTGAGTACCCCACCTTCTTCCCGGAGGATCCTAAATCTCGGGACGAGATTCTTTTGAGTGGGGGTGAGTTGTCACACCCTAGCTAGTTCAGGCATTAGAGTGTTGCATCATGTTTAAGTTTTTCCAGAAACTTGAAATGGGGATGATAGAACCCCCAGCCCCCCTGGAAACAACTAGGGTTTACTAAAATCTTTTTCAATGAACCTGAAATGCCCTTCTAAAATGTCCATCATTTTTGTCTTGGGTTAGAACCTCTGCCAAAACTGGTTCACATTTTTCTAGGTCATCATAAGGTCATTGAATTAAATCATATGTAACCTGCATTTGGGCATTTAAATGCTAGTAAATATTTTAAATGTCCAAATAATCCCAAACTGAAATGTTCCATGTTGGATATACTCTATACAGTGGGCATGAGCAGTTTGGTGATTTTTGAAAGTGCATAGGTATTTTTAGAAATGCCACAAACTTGCAGAAATTAGAAAACAGATATAAAAAAAAGGAAATAAACTTACCTGGCAAAGTCACCAGCCGGCCCACCTGGCGGCCCAGCACTGTGCTGGCCCATGCCAGCCAGCTGCTTCGTCCCCGCCAGGCAGGCAGGGAGGTGACGCCGGTGTGCGCGAGCCCGCCACGGCGCCAGCTGCTTGCCGCTCGAGCCGCTGGACGCTTGGACGTCCTCCACGTCGTCGCCTCGACCCCCTGGACACCTCATTCCCCCCCTGCGCCTCTCTCTCGCTCTCTCCCCACCATGGCCGACGCAGCCGCAGCCGCGCCACCGTGAAACCCGCATCCACCGTCGTCCCCGAGCCGCGCTGCCGTGTCCACGAGCTCCGTCGTCGTCCTCTCCATCGAGCAGACCGAGCCCCGAGCGCTTGTTCGCCTCGGAACCACCGCAACAGCCCCGCCCGACCTCGCCGTCGCCGGAGATCCCTTTCGCCGTCACCACCGCAGCAGCTCGTCCCCGACCTCGCCGTCTGCTCCGTCGTGACCGCCGTGAGCTCAGCTACCTCCCCATCCTTTCTGTTCTCGCCCTCGAGCCCTGCATCGACTGCACCGAGCTCGGCCGCACCCGCCGCCACCTCAGCACGTCGCCGTCGTGGCCACAGCCACGTTGGCTCGATTCCGAGCACGCCATCGTCTTCGCCGCACTCGCAGGAGTCCACAGAACCACTCCACGCACCTCGCCGTGCCCCCTAGCGACGAGCCCGAGCTCGCCCGAACTCCGGCAGCCGCACAGCTCGTCGCCGGCGTCGTTTCCGGCTACCCCAGCTCCACCCACTGCCACCACTCGACGCGGCTCACTCCCCGCATCACGTAGATGTGCTCCGCCGTCATTTTGGTCGCCGGAGCACGAATCCCGCACTGCGCCGCCGTGTCTGGCCTCGCCGGCGGCTAAACGCCGGCGGGTTTGACCCCGCTAACCCAGTTTGACCCCCCTGGGTCTATGACAGGTGGGACCCGCCTGCTAATTAACTTAGGATTAGGACTAAACAAAAAATTAGTTAGACTAATGACACTGACACGCGGGACCCACTGGCCAGGTTTGACCTGGACCGGCCCCGTTGACCGCTGACGTCATCCTAACGCAATGCTGACGTAATAAGTATTTCTCTGGTTTTATTTTTATTCAGGAAATTCCAGAAAATTCTACAAACTTCAAAAATTCATAGAAATTAATCTGTAGCTCCAAATCAAACAAATTATATATGAATTTGGATCAGAAAAATCCAATCTTTCCATCTGTACTGGTTTCATGCATGTCAGAACACTTTAACCTTGCTGATTAGATGAAACAAGTTAATGCACTAATATGACCTCTTATTTTGGGTTTGCATTTGAATCCTTGATTCAAATGAACTCAAACCAACCTGTTCTAAGATGCATTAGCCAAAACACACTCATTTTGCCATGTCATAGCATGCATCATATTGTTGCATATTGCCATGTGATGATTGTGTTTCGATGTGTTCTTCGTGGTAGGTTCTGCCTCCGAGGATATTCACGAGTATCCAACTGAAGGGCAGTATTCCACTACCACTCTGTCAGGCAAGCAACCCCATTGATCATTTCGATACCAACCCATCTTCTCGCTTCTGCTCTCATTTACTGCATTAAGACAACGCGTTTCAAACTGCTGTGTGTTGCGGTAGTTGAACCCATATCCTCTGCATGACCTGTCATTGCCACAGTAACTAGATGAAACCCACTAGCATGTGTAGGAGTTGATTGAGCCAAGTCTGTGTTTCGTACCATGCTATGCCTGCTATGCTTAGAGTTGTGTCAGGTCTGGCTCATCAGGGTGATGAACTAGAGTGAATGGTTGTGTCGGTAATGAGAGTGAAGTGTTGAACATGTTTTGGTAAAGGTATCGATGGAAGGCCATGTAGGAGTACATGGTGGGTTGTTTCATTGAGGCCGTCCTTAAGAACTGAGATCTATATGCGTGATTTAAGATTCAGCTACTACCACACGTTGGGCCCTGAAATATGACCCCGCTCGACTTACTGACCCCTCTCGTCCTCTGTCCAGGAGTTGCAAGTAGTTACTGGTGTTTGTAGTTGCTGGAGGCCGTGCGCAGTGCTGACCTAAGGGGTGGGCTGTGATGCGGTAGGCACGTGGCCGGTGTACCGAGTTGCCCGTTTGGTGTCTCGGGAACCTTGCACACATCGTTTGGGGCCGTTGAGGACACCCCGGCCGGATTTCCTTGCGGATGGAACCCGAATAGGCGATAAACCTGGACTAGAGACTTGTGTGGTTAGTCAGGTCATGGTCTACACCCACGTCGGCTTTCGCTTGAAGTCTGCCGAGCACATGTCGTGTGCAGACGCTAAGTGGTGGAGACATGTGTGACGAAGTACACCCCTGCAGGGTATAAAACTATTCGAATAGCCGCGTCCGCGGTAAAGGACTACTTGGTCGCTTATGCAGTTCATAGACAAGTTAATGGTTACTACTAAAAGACTCAAGATAAGTGTGAGTACCGCGGATGGCCCTCTCATAGGATTACGAGGGAGGATCCACGGTGGAGTATTGTGATGGTGATTAGTGGACTCGTGTGTGAAAGCTAATTTCTCAAGTGGTGTCTCGTAGGATAGTGTAGCCAAGAGTCAAAGCTGGCTTGCTACAATAACTCCACCACCCTTCTTGAGATTGTGCATATATGTTAGGATCTGTTGTAAGACTTGCTGAGTACCTCTGTACTCATGTTGCTTTAATAACTGTTGCAGACGAGAACACCGCCCCCTCCGATGGGTTCTATGTAGATCTCGACGTTGACGAGTGACTTGCCACCCAGGTGGTGACCTGAGCTTGTGAAGGGCCTATGTAGATAGACAGGCTTCCTCAAGCCTTCTTTCTTTCTAGTGTCTGTACTCAGACTAGTTGCTTCCGCATGTGCTTGTATGTTTGTATGACTTGAGTGTCGGGTCGTGTGACCCCTATCTGTATGAACATGTTATGTATGGCTCCCTGGAGCCTTTAAATAAAGTACTTTGAGTTGTAGAGTTTTGTTGTGATGCCATGTTGTATTTATACATATCGAGCATATTGTGTGTATGATTGAAATGCTTGGTATGTGTGGGATCCGACTATCTAGTTGTTTATCCTTGGCAGCCTCTCTTATGGGGAAATGTAGTCTGGTGTCTCCACTGAGCCTTGGTAGTCCGCTACAGCCCGGTTTACCGGAGTCCTGCTAGCCCAGCACTGCTGCTCCGGAACACTTAGACTGGCCGGCATGTGTTTCACTTCGTTCCTGTGTCTGTCCCTTCGGGGAAATGTCACGCGGTGATATCCGGAGTCCTGCCTAGCCTGCTGCAGCCCGGTTTCCCGGAGTCCTGCTAGCCCAGTGCTACAGCCCGGATTCACACGCTGCTGACCGACATGCTCGATGTTGATTCATGTATGCCTGTCCCCGTAAGTTAGCGCCGCTTTGGGTTCACGACTAGCCATGTCGGCCCGGGTTCTCTGTCATATGGATGCTGGCAACACTATCATATACGTGAGCCAAAAGGCGCAAACGGTCCTGGGCCATGGTAAGGCGACACCCGTGGGAATACCGTGCGTGAGGCTGCAAAGTGATATGAGGTGTTACAGGCTAGATCGGTGTGACTTAGAATCGGGGTCCTGACATTGGATGTCTCGGATTGCTGAGTTTTAATGTTGGCCCTCAGATCGTTGAGCTGCGAATCCTTCTCAGTCAGTTCAGCCTGTGACATGAACAAACATGGAAGGTATTATCATGATTATTTTTATAGTCCCAAGCACAATACAAGTATTTTCCTTGGCACTTGGGGGCTAATGCCTATTGCTCTTTTTTAAGAAAAAATTATCTACTGACCCGGACAAAATGATATGATCCGGTTTATAAAGACTACATGTTGGGATATTGGTTTCAGGCATGGTGATAAGTCCCGGTTTATTTATGTTGATTAAGCCGGTCCTTGGGGGCTACAGGTGCAAAGTTGATTACTGCTAATTGAAGTCCCGGCTTAACATAATAGTTAAGCCGGCCCTTGGGGGCTACTAGTGATGATATTCTTCTATTTTTACAACAATTTGAAAGTCTACAGAGTATTCAATCCTATCATACTCTATAGACTTGGCGGCTGATAGCAATATACTTATGAGGAAGAGTTGATTGAATTACCTCATAACGTTCCTTCATCAGATTGACCAAGCCGGCTTCAAAATCACGGCTGGTATATAAACGGTTCAAATAACCGGAATGGATTTCTTGAGCACCAAATTGGGCGTAGCTTTCTAAGTCTACCTTCCACTTGCCTTTATCAGCAGCAGTAATTTCTTCCTTGGCGCTATGCTTGGATAAGACAGTGGGGTTACCCGCGCTGTATAACCAAACCCGGTGACGACAACATCATCAGCCTTTTCTTCAGTAGGCTTGATGGGACTCGGCGGATTAGGGATGACCGGTTCAACATCCATACGATCGATGGTAACGTCGTGCTCTTCTGGTGGCGGGTCATCAATGGTGGCCTCAGCGGTTGGATAAGAGGTCTCTAGCAATTGTTTTTCCGGCTCAGAAGGGTTGGAGTCTTCAGCCGGCTTGTTCAATTTCGCCTTCTTGCTAGGCTTGGCCATACCACTGGAAAATAAAATACAAAGATGTCAGCATATTGATTAAGCATGAAGTTTCGACTGATTGAATGCACCCTTACCCAAGCACGGTCTTGAAGGCCAAGATTTGAGTTCCTGTTGAGTCGCCGGAGGAGGAGTGAGATGTTCCCTGATAGTTTGAATCAGACAAATTAAGAGGTGGTCGAAAAAGACTAGCCTTGGGATAAGCTAAGTAGGAAATTGGTGAGACCTCTGGACGACATTTGCGAGGGGCTAGTGTGTTCGGTAAGCCAGAAGAAAGGATTCCGCCTTCGCTGTTCCGAGTTGTGCGGCGAGCTTCATGTTGCTGCTTCTTCAAAATAAAGTTGGGATCCAAATGAGCTAAAGGATGAGAAAACTTTACTTTCCGGCTTGCTTGTCGAGATTTCTGTTCTGGCAGAGGTTCTGAGTTGGAGGAAAGAATAATTACCTCTTCATCACCCGCACGGCTGGCTTCCACGTCATCCTGATAATAATCGTTGTTAATAAGATGTACAAAAAATGAGCCAAGAGAATCAAGTTCTACCTCCGACTCATCATCATTATCATCGTCATCCAAGTTAAGTAACTCGGAGGGGTCGGTCTTCTTCTTGGCAGGCTTGTTAGCCTTGGTCTTTGTCCGGATCTTCTTGGCCGGCTTATCTTGCGGCTTCTTCTTCCAAAACGGAGAATCGGCCTGTGGAGGTCAAATGATCATAAGTGGATAGTGTTAATGTAAACATGATTTAAACTGAAGCATGATGTACAACACTTACAGCAGACGGCTGGTTGAAAGTGCAATAAGGACTAAGTCCGGTTTTACTGCATTCTGCCCAAGGTTCGTTCAATAAAGCCTTGGTTGCTTCAGTGATTTCGGCATCAGACAGTTGAATTTCATAGTGGCGTTGGGGATCCCTCAAGTTGCCGGTGTACTCGCACATTAAACCGGGGCGGTAGCTTAATGGTAGGATCCTCCAAGAGACCCAGCACCGAACAAGGTCAATGCCGGTCAAGCCGTTAGCCATGAAGGCTCTGAGCTTTGAAAAAGTGGATGCGTACTTGGCCCGTTCCTTCGTACTGAGCCGCGGTGGGAGTGGATGTGTGTTGCTAAGCCGGTGGTCACGATAACCCAGTAGAGGATTCTCGCCTGCTGGAGAGGTGTCTTGGCAATAGAACCAAGTCTGGTTCCAGTCCTTGGGATGACTGGGCAGCTTGGCGTAGGGGAAGCTGGCTTTTTTCCTCTTCTGAATGGAAACTCCACCGACTTCCAAACTGGGCCCGTCAGTAAACTCTGTCTGACGATTCAAATAATAAAATTCTCTAAACAGTTCAACTGTGGGCTCCTCTTGAAGATAAGCTTCACAAAATACTTGGAAGTTGCAAATATTGGACACGAAATTGGGCCCAATGTCTTGAGGATGAAGTTGGAAAAAATGAAGTACGTCTCGGAAGAACTTTGAGCCGGGCGGGCTAAACCCTCGGATCATGTGGTCAGTGAAGACAATCACTTCTCCGTCCTTGGGCTCGGGAGGGTTTTCAAGACCTGGGACCCGCCAGTGGATGTCCTCTTTCTTGGCTAAAGTGCCAGTTGCAACAAAGTTGTTCAGGTCTTCCTCAGTGACCCGGGATGGGACCCAGTTGCAAGCAGTGAACATCTTAGTCATTTTTGATGATCTGGAAAGAAGATTATACCGGTTTAAGATTATGTGGTTAAACCGGCTGTTGGTTCAAGGGTAAACAATGATGGAACATGCATGCAAATGTGTTAAGCCGAAGGATAGCATTTGAGTTATAAAGGTAAACTATTGGCGGCTTAAGAGGGGACTAATGGTACCTGGCAGATTACGGTTTATGAGTTAAGCCGCCCGCACAGTTATCGATTTTCAGATCTGTGAAGTGGAAAAATTGCTAAGTGTTGGACAAACAGTTTTCACAGATCGATGTTATAATTTTGGATCTACAGCAGTTCAGATAATGAAGAAAAATTCTAAAAATAAAGTGGCGGCAGCAGGACAGTTCACATGCTCAGATGAGATCTTCTATGGAGGGAAGGCGTTTAGATATTAAAAACAAGTGCCAAACTGCTACCGCACAAGATTGGTACTACACTTGGATCAAAAACTACATGATCTAGGGAAGAACAGAGATGAACTCCGACGAACTCGCAGAAACCCTAATGGGATCTACGGTGAGAGAAAGGGACAAACTTACCGGAGCTATTGAACATTGGAGGCGTGCGGACAAACTCTGGTCGGTTCAGGTTGATGTAGCGGCCATAGTTGAGGAAGTGACGAAAGTCGACGGCGGCGGCGGAGCTCGGGCACTGGAAGCGTCGTGAGGAAGAGGATGAAGACGAGGAGGCAAGGGGGGAAAGTGAAAGGGACCCCTGGCCCTATTTATAAGGCAGAAAGGATAAGTGGCATGCGCGGGAATCGAGGAGACTGAAAAATGGATATGTGACAGCACAGACGCCTCGATTTTCGGAGATTCATTAAAGTGATGACATATTAAGATTTGGGCCTCGTGTGATATTAATGTAAGATGACATCACGGCGGGTTACCACAATTTTAGGAGATGACGTCACTGCGGGTTATAAGATCCCGTGAGGACAGATGAGGAAGGATTTTTTCTAAGTGTTTAAGATTGATATGAACAAGTTCACATCAACCTGGGGCCTAATGTTGGGGATATAACTATTGGGTATGACCCACCCAGGAGGGGCCAGGTCATGCCACTGGAGGTTCATAATGAAAAGGCCCAAGAAGAGATGGCGGTTCACGAAGCAAGCTTACTGAAGGCCCAAGACCCGGAGGAGACTTGAGGCCCGCGGGCGTAAACCGCCATATGTTTAACTTGTAAGTTAAGGAAAGTGTAGTTCTGTCACCGAGCCGGACACGTTGTGTATGAGCCGGCCGGAACTCTGTAAGCCACCGGGCATCAGCCTGTGTATATAAAGGGGTGACCCGGCGGCGGGTTAGGGCAAGAAACAACAAGTCGAGAACTAGGTCAAACGTATTCGCTCCCTGGTAATCGAGTCCCAAGCAATACAACTATAAGCAGGACGTAGGCTTTACCTCGTTGAGAGGGGCCGAAACTGGGTAAACTCTCTGTGTCCTTTGTCCCGATTAACCCCTTTAAGCTAACCTAGTTGCGATGGCTCCACGACTAAGTCCTTCCACTAGGACATCTGCCGTGACAATTCCACGACAATCTCATTACTAGCAAGTCTCTTTACTCGTTCCGTAATGCATCATCCCGTAACTAACTCATTAGTCACATTGCTTGCAAGGCTTATCATGATGTGCATTACCGAGAGGGCCCAGAGATACCTCTTCGATACTCGGAGTGACAAATCCAAATCTTGATCTATGCCAACCCAACAAACACCTTCGGAGACACCTGTAGAGCATCTTTATAATTACCCAGTTACGTTGTGACGTTTTATAGCACACAAGGTGTTCCTCCGGTATTCGGGAGTTGCATAATCTCATAGTCAGAGGAATATGTATAAGTCATGAAGAAAGCAATAGCAATAAAACTTAACGACATTATGCTGAGCTAACAGATGGGTCTTGTCCATCACATCATTCTCCTAATGATGTGATCCCGTTCATCAAATGACAACACATGTCTATGGTCAGGAAACTTAACCATCTTTGATTAACGAGCTAGTCAAGTAGAGGCATACTAGGGACACTTTGTTTTGTCTATGTATTCACACATGTATCAAGTTTCCGGTTAATACAATTCTAGCATGAATAATAAACATTTATCATGATATAAGGAAATATAAATAACAACTTTATTATTGCCTCTAGGGCATATTTCCTTCAGTCTCCCACTTGCACTAGAGTCAATAATCTAGATTACATAGTAATGAGTCTTTGTGCTGATCATGTTTTGCTCGTGGAAGAGGCTTAGTCAACGGGTCTGCAACATTCAGATCCGTATGTATTTTGCAAATCTCTATGTCTCCCCCCTTGACTTGATCGCGGATGGAGTTGAAGCGTCTCTTGATGTGTTTGGTTCTCTTGTGAAATCTGGATTCCTTCGCTAAGGCAATTGCTCCAGTTTTGTCACAAAAGATTTTCATTGGACCCGATGCACTAGGTATTACACCTAGATCGGATATGAACTCCTTCATCCAGACTCCTTCATTTGCTGCTTCCGAAGCAGCTATGTACTCCGCTTCACACGTAGATCCCGCCACGATGCTTTGCTTGGAACTGCACCAACTGACAGCTCCACCATTCAATATAAATACGTATCCGGTTTGTGACTTAGAGTCATCCGGATCAGTGTCAAAGCTAGCATTGACGTAACCATTAACGATGAGCTCTTTGTCACCCCCATATACGAGAAACATATCCTTAGTCTTTTTCAGGTATTTCAGGATGTTCTTGACTGCTGTCCAGTGATCCACTCCTGGATTACTTTGGTACCTCCCTGCTAAACTTATAGCAAGGCACACATCAGGTCTGGTACACAGCATTGCATACATGATAGAACCTATGGCTGAGGCATAGGGAATGACTTTCATTTTCTCTCTATCTTCTGCAGTGGTCGGGCATTGAGTCTGACTCAACTTCACACCTTGTAACACAGGCAAGAACCCTTTCTTGGACTGATCCATTTTGAACTTCTTCAAAACTTTATCAAGGTATGTGCTTTGTGAAAGTCCAATTAAGCGTCTTGATCTATCTCTATAGATCTTGATGCCCAATATATAAGCAGCTTCACCGAGGTCTTTCATTGAAAAATTCTTATTCAAGTATCCTTTTATGCTATCCAGAAATTCTATATCATTTCCAATCAATAATATGTCATCCACATATAATATTAGAAATGCTACAGAGCTCCCACTCACTTTCTTGTAAATACAGGCTTCTCCAAAAGTCTGTATAAAACCATATGCTTTGATCACACTATCCAAGCGTATATTCCAACTCCGAGATGCTTGCACTAGTCCATAAATGGATCGCTGGAGCTTGCACACTTTGTTAGCACCTTTAGGATCGACAAAACCTTCTGGTTGCATCACTTTGAGAAATACATTAAGGAATGTAGTTTTGACATCCATTTGCCATATTTCATAATCATAAAATGCGGCAATTGCTAACATGATTCGGATAGACTTAAGCATCGCTACGGGTGAGAAGGTCTCATTGTAGTCAACTCCTTGAACTTGTCGAAAACCTTTCGCAACAAGTCGAGCTTTGTAGACAGTAACATTACCGTCAGCGTCAGTCTTCTTCTTGAAGATCCATTTATTCTCTATGGCTTGCCGATCATCGGGCAAGTCTACCAAAGTCCACACTTTGTTCTCATACATGGATCCCATCTCAGATTTCATGGCCTCAAGCCATTTCGCGGAATCTGGGCTCATCATCGCTTCCTCATAGTTCGTAGGTTCGTCATGGTCTAGTAACATGACTTCCATAACAGGATTACCGTACCACTCTGGTGCGGAACGTACTCTGGTTGACCTACGAGGTTCTGTAGTAACTTGATCTGAAGTTTCATGATCATCATCATTAGCTTCCTCACTAATTGGTGTAGGCATCACTCGAACTGATTTCTGTGATGAACTACTTTCCAATTCAAGAGAAGGTACAATTACCTCATCAAGTTCTACTTTCCTCCCACTCACTTCTTTCGAGAGAAACTCCTTCTCTAGAAAGGATCCATTCTTAGCAATAAAGATTTTCCTTTGGATCTGTGATAGAAGGTGTACCCAACAGTTACTTTTGGGTATCCTATGAAGACGCACTTCTCCGATTTGGGTTCGAGCTTATCAGGCTGAAGCTTTTTCACATAAGCATCGCAACCCCAAACTTTAAGAAACAACAGCTTAGGTTTCTTGCCAAACCACAGTTCATATGGTGTCATCTCAACGGATTTAGATGGTGCCCTATTTAACGTGAATGCAGCTGTCTCTAATGCATAACCCCAAAACGATAGTGGTAAATCGGTAAGAGACATCATAGATCACACCATATCTAATAAAGTACGGTTATGACGTTCGGACACACCATTACGCTGTGGTGTTCCAGGTGGCGTGAGTTACGAAACTATTCCACATTGTTTTAAATGAAGGCCAAACTCGTAACTCAAATATTCGCCTCCGCGATCAGATCGTAGAAACTTTATTTTCTTGTTACGATGATTCTCCACTTCACTCTGAAATTCTTTGAACTTTTTAAATGTTTCAGACTTGTGTTTCATCAAGTAGATATACCTATATCTGCTCAAATCATCTGTGAAGGTCAGAAAATAATGATACCCGCCGCGAGCCTCAACACTCATTGGACCGCATACATCGGTATGTATTATTTCCAATAAGTCAGTGGCTCGCTCCATTGTTCCGGAGAACGAAGTTTTAGTCATCTTGCCCATGAGGCATGGTTCGCAAGCATCAAATGATTCATAATCAAGTGATTCCAAAAGTCCATCCGCATGGAGTTTCTTCATGTGCTTTACACCAATATGACCTAAACGGCAGTGCCACAAATATGTTGCACTATCATTATCAACTTTGCATCTTTTGGCATCAATATTATGAATATGTGTATCACCACGATCGAGATTCAACAAAAATAGACCACTCTTCAAGGGTGCATGACCATAAAAGATATTACTCATATAAATAGAACAACCATTATTCTCTGATTTAAATGAATAACCGTCTCGCATTAAACAAGATCCAGATATAATGTTCATGCTCAACGCTGGCACCAAATAACAATTATTCAGGTCTAAAACTAATCCCGAAGGTAGATGTAGAGGTAGCGTGCCAACGGCGATCACATCGACCTTGGAACCATTCCCGACGCGCATCGTCACCTAGTCCTTAGCCAATCTTTGTTTAATCTGTAGCCCCTGTTTCGAGTTGCAAATATGAGCAACAGAACCAGTATCAAATACCCAGGCGCTGCTACGAGCATTAGTAAGGTACACATCAATAACATGTATATCAAATATACCTTTGTTCACTTTGCCATCCTTCTTATCCGCCAAATACTTGGGGCAGTTCCGCTTCCAGTGACCAGTCCCTTTGCAGTAGAAGCACTCAGTTTCAGGCTTGGGTCCAGACTTGGGCTTCTTCCCGGGAGTGGCAACTTGCTTGCCATTCTTCTTGAAGTTCCCCTTCTTTCCCTTGCCCTTTTTCTTGAAACTAGTGGTCTTGTTAACCATCAACACTTGATGCTCCTTCTTGATTTCTACCTCCGCAGCTTTGAGCATAGCGAAGAGCTCGGGAATAGTCTTCTCCATCCCTTGCATATTATAGTTCATCACGAAGCCTTTATACCTTGATGGTAGTGATTGAAGAACTCTGTCAATAACACTATCATTCGGAAGATTAACTCCCAGCTGAGGCAAGTGGTTATGATACCCAGACATTCTGAGTATGTGTTCACTGACAGAACTGTTCTCCTCCATCTTGCAGCTATAGAACTTGTTGGAGACTTTATATCTCTCAACTCGGGCATTTGCTTGAAATATTAACTTCAACTCCTGGAACATCTCATATGCTCCATGACGTTCAAAATGTCTATGAAGTCCCGATTCTAAGCCGTAAAGCATGGCACACTGAACTATCGAGTAGTCATCAGATCGAGCTTGCCAGACGTTCATAACGTCAGCATCTGCTCCTGCAGCAGGCCTTTCACCCAGCGGTGCATCAAGGACATAATTCTTCTGTGCAGCAGTGAGGATAATCCTCAAGTTACGGACCCAGTCCGTGTAGTTGCTACCATCATCTTTCAACTTAGCTTTCTCTAGGAACGCGTTAAAATTCAAGGGAACGGTTGCACGGGCCATTGATCTACAACATAGATATGCAAAAACTATCAGGACTAAGTGCATGATAAATTAAGTTCAATTAATCATATTACTTAAGAACTCCCACTTAGATAGACATCCCTCGAGTCATCTAAATGATCACGTGATCCATATCAACTAAACCTTGTCCGATCATCACGTGAGATGGAGTAGTTTTCAATGGTGAACATCTCTATGTTGATCATATCTACTATATGATTCACGTTTGACCTTTCGGTCTCCGTGTTCCGAGGCCATGTCTGTACATGCTAGGCTCGTCAAGTTTAACCCGAGTACTCCGCACGTGCAAAACTGTCTTGCACCCGTTGTATGTGAACGTAGAGCTTGTCACACCCGATCATCAAGTGGTGTCTCGGCACGACGAACTGTCGCAACGGTGCATACTCAGGGAGGACATTTATACCTTGATATTTTTAGTGAGGGATCATCTTATAATGCTACCGCCGTACTAAGCAAAATAAGATGCATAAAGATAAACATCACATGCAATCAAAATATGTGACATGATATGGCCATCATCATCTTGTGCCTTTGATCTCCATCTCCAAAGCACCGTCATGATTTCCATCATCACCGGCTTGACACCTTGATTTCCATCGTAGCGTCATTGTCGTCTCGCCAACTCTTGCTTCTACAACTATCGCTAACGCATAGTGATAAAGTAAAGCAATTACATGGCGATTGCATTTCATACAATAAAGTGACAACCATAAGGCTCCTGCCAGTTGCCGATAAATTTTACAAAACATGATCATCTCATACAATAACGTGTATCACATCATGTCTTGACCATATCACATCACAACATGCCCTGCAAAAACAAGTTAGACGTCCTCTACTTTGTTGTTGCAAGTTTTACGTGGCTGCTATGGGCTTCTAGTAAGAACCGTTCTTACCTACGCATCAAAACCACAACGATGTTTCGTCAAGTTTGCTGTTTTAACCTTCAACAAGGACCGGCCGTAGTCAAATTTGATTCAACTAAAGTTGGAGAAACAGACACCCGCCAGCCACTTTTATGCAAAACTAGTTGCATGTCTGTCGGTGGAACCGGTCTCATGAACGTGGTCATGTAAGGTTGGTCCGGGCCGCTTCATCCAACAATACCGCCGAATCAAAATAAGACGTTGGTGGTAAGCAGTATGACTATCATCGTCCACAACTCTTTGTGTTCTACTCGTGCATATCATCTACGCATAGACCTGGCTCGGATGCCACTGTTGGGGAACGTAGCATGCAATTTCAAAAAAATTCTACGCTCACGCAAGATCTATCTAGGAGATGCATAGCAACGAGAGGGGGAGAGTGTGTCCACGTACCCTCGTAGACCAAAAGCGGAAGCATTAGTTTAACGCGGTTGATGTAGTCGAACGTCTTCACGATCCAACCGATCAAGCACCGAACGTACGGCACCTCCGAGTTCAGCACATGTTCAGCTCGATGACGTCCCTCGAACTCTTGATCCAACAGAGGGTCGAGGGAGAGTTTCGTCAGCACGACGGCGTGGTGACGGTGATGGTGATGTGATCCACGCAGGGCTTCGCCTAAGCACTACGTGAATATGACTGGAGTAAACCGTGGAGGGAGACGCCACACACGGCTTGGAACAACTGTTGTGTCTCCAAGGGGTGCCTTGGCCACGTATATAATAGAGGGAGAGGGAGGAGGCCGGCCCTAGGGGGCGCGCCAAGTGGGGGGAGTCCTACTAGGACTTCTAGTTCTAGTAGGATTCGCCCCCCCCCCCTCTTATTCCTTCTCATGGAGGTGGAAAGGGGGAAGGAGAGGGAGGAGGAGAAGGAAAGGGGGGCGCCGCCCCCTCCCCTAGTCCTATTCGGACTCCCCATGGGGGGGGGGGGAGCGCGCGGCCACCCCTTGTGGGCTGCCTCCTCTCTCCCCTATGGCCCATGTAGGCCCAATACTTCCCCCGGGGGGTTCCGGTAACCCCTCGGTACTTCGAAAAATACCTGAACCACTCCGAAACTATTCCGGTGTCCGAATACCATCTTCCAATATATCAATCTTTACCTCTCGACCATTTTGAGACTCCTCGTCATGTCCGTGATCTCATCCGGGACTCCGAACAATCTTCGGTCACCAAAACACATAACTCATAATACAAATCATCATCGAACGTTAAGTGTGCGGACCCTACGGGTTCGAGAACTATGTAGACATGACCGAGACACATCTCTGATCAATAACCAACAGCGGAACCTAGATGCTCATATTGGTTCCTACATATTCTACGAAGATCTTTATCGGCCAAACCGTAATGACAACATACGTTATTCCCTTTGTCATCGGTATGTTACTTGCTCGAGATTCGATCGTTGGTATCTTCATACCTAGTTCAATCTTGTTACTGGCAAGTCTCTTTACTCATTCGGTAATGCAGCATCCCGTAACTAACTCATTAGTCACATTGCTTGCAAGGCTTATCATGATGTGCATTACCGAGAGGGCCCAGAGATACCTCTCCGATACTCGGAGTGACAAATCCAAATCTTGATCTATGCCAACCCAACAAACACCTTCGGAGACACCTGTAGAGCATCTTTATAATCACCCAGTTACGTTGTGATGTTTGATAGCACACAAGGTGTTCCTCCGGTATTCGGGAGTTGCATAATCTCATAGTCAGAGGAATATGTATAAGTCATGAAGAAAGCAATAGCAATAAAACTTAACGATCATTATGCTAAGCTAACAGATGGGTCTTGTCCATCACATCATTATCCTAATGATGTGATCCCGTTCATCAAATGACAACACATGTCTATGGTCAGGAAACTTAACCATCTTTGATTAACGAGCTAGTCAAGTAGAGGCATACTAGGGACACTTTGTTTTGTCTATGTATTCACACATGTATCAAGTTTCCGGTTAATACAATTCTAGCATGAATAATAAACATTTATCATGATATAAGGAAATATAAATAACAACTTTATTATTGCCTCTAGGGCATATTTCCTTCATGAAGTATGTGCCAAGGACAGCTATTAAGTCTCAAGCTTTAGTGGATTTTATCAATGACTAGACAGAGTTGCAGGCACCTGAGGAGAAACCTGACAACACTTATTGGACAATTCACTTTGATGGGTCCAGGCAATTGGAAGGCTCGGGGGCTGGAGTTATTTTGACTTCCCCATGAGGTGACAAATTTTGTTATGTTTTAAGGCTAATGTTCCCTTGTACTAACAATGCAGTTGAGTATGAGGCTTTACTCCATGGCCTTCGTATGGCCAAGGAGATGAATTTAAGCCGGGTCAGGTGTCTGGGTGACTCAGATCTTGTGGCTCAACAAGTCTCAGGCACGTGGGACTCCAAGGATCCGCTCATGGCGGCTTATCGCCGGGCGATTGACAACATTGCGGGTCATTTCCAGGGTTATCTGGTGGATCACCTTGATCGAAGAAAGAATGAGGAGGCTGATGCCTTAAGCCGGCTTGGGTCTCAGCATAAGCCGGTGCCCCCCTAATGTGTTTCTTGATGTGTTACACAATCCTTCGGTCAAATTACCATCTGAAGAAGACCTTGCGGTCCCTGACCCGGAGGCTCAACTAGTGGCGGCTCTCCATGCTATTCCTGATTGGACGCTCCCCTACTTGGCTTATATGACCCAAGGTGAGTTACCTGAGGATGAAACTTTGGCACGACAGGTAACCAGGAGGTCTAAATCTATGACTATCATCAATGGCGAGTTACACAGATGCAGTGTGACAGGTGTGTTCCAGCGATGTGTCTCTCCTGAGGAGGGTCGTGAGATCCTAAGAGAGGTTCATGAAGGTGATTGTGGTCACCATGCCGACTCTAAATCTTTGGTGGCTAAAGCTTTTCGTCACGGATTTTACTGGTTGACGGCTCATGCTGATGCAGAGGATATTGTTAGCAAATGTGATGGATGTCAGAAATTTGCAAGGCGAGCTCATGTGTCGGCTCAGGAGTTGCGGATGATTCCTATAACCTGGCCATTTGCGGTTTGGGGGCTTGACATGGTTGGACCGTTCAAGAGGTCCTAAGATAAGAAGACCCATCTTTTGGTGGCGGTTGACAAATTTACCAAGTGGGTTGAGGTAGAGCCGGTCAGCAAGTGTGATGCAGCAACTACAGTTCAGTTTGTTAAAAAGCTGATTTTTTGCTTTGGTTATCCTCATAGTATCATCACGGATAATGGTACTAATCTTTCCAAAGGAGCCATGAAAGAATTTTGTCAAAGAGAGCATATTCGCCTCGATGTTTCTTCAGTAGCTCATCCACAGTCTAATGGTCAAGCTAAACGAGCCAATCAGGAAATCTTGAGAGGTATTAAGCCCCGGCTTATGGTTCCCTTGGAGCGAACACCGGGTTGTTGGGTGGAGGAGTTGCCTTCAGTGGTTTGGAGTATTAATACCACCCCCATCAGGTCAACATGCTATACGCCTTTTTCATGGTCTATGGTGCAGAGGAGGTTCTCCCAAGTGATATCCGTCATGACTCGCCCAGGGTGGCGGCTTATGTTGAAACTGATAATGAGACGGCACGACAGAACATGCTTGATGTTTTGGATGAAGAGCTTGACCATGCAGTGGCCCGGTCGGCGATTTATCAACAAGACCCGCGTCGCTATCATAGCCGCAGAGTTAAAATCGGGCGTTTCAAGAGGGCGACTTAGTGCTCCGGCTGATTCAAGATCAAACTGACATGCATAAGCTGTCCCCGCCTTGGGAAGGACCCTTTGTGGCTAGCAAAAATCTCCATGATGGCTCGTATTATCTTATTGATATACGTGAGCGCAAGAAGTCATGCACCTCTGAGCAGGAGACCAACAGGCCTTGGAACATTGCTCATCTTCGGCCTTATTACACCTAAGCCACCGGCTCTTCTCATTGTACATACTTTTTATGATGTGTATATATCTTTTATGATCAAATATAATAAAGTCGGCATCCCTGAGAAATTCGGGGCCTCTGTCATTTCATTTCTGTGTATATGAGTCTTTATTTATGGATCATAAGGTCACTTGGGGGCTTCCAACCCACCGAGTTTA
Organism: Thinopyrum elongatum; assembly: GCA_011799875.1. NCBI lineage: Eukaryota > Viridiplantae > Streptophyta > Magnoliopsida > Poales > Poaceae > Thinopyrum > Thinopyrum elongatum. Next base: position 51,439,752 of record CM022299.1, on the reverse strand, counting down.
GCTTTCATACCCTTTTGACCAGGCATGAGATGCCAAATTATGGGTTATCCTGCCTGTTTGCAACTTGCTACTCCACCAGGTGACCCGCCGAACTCTTAACAGTCAATCTTTTTAAGACCCTGAACTTGTTAAGGTTAAAACGGCGGCTTGTGTCACGTGACGGCCGGCTTACAGTGAGCTAGGATAAACTCAACGGCTATGCGGCCTTGAAAGCAAAAGGCCTGTGTGCCAACTTGTTCAGTCGTGTCTTGAAAGCCGGCCTAACAGAAATTTGGGATTTTTTATCTCTCTCTTTTTTGGATTTTTTAAGCTTTTGCTTTTTGTGCAAATTTTGACTACCCGGGTCATGAGGCTCTGTATTATGTTACTCATGTTTGAGTATTGTTGGGTTGTAACCTGCCCTGGCTTTGGACTTTAAGTCACCAGTATGTTTTTGATTTGAACAGCCGTGGTTATGAGGCTACAAGGCTTTGGGTTGTCACCTGCCCTGGTTTCTGACTTTAAGTCGCCAGCATATATGTTGGTGAGTTTTCTGCAAAGTGTACAAGACCACAGTTGAAGAGCATAATCACGGTAAAGGCTTATACAAGGGTCAAACTAGCAAATCAAAAGTCAAGATCAACATGCACGAAGGCATGACATGGCGGATCATTATTTTACACTACCCTATTACAAGGCTTTACATTAAGCCCAAAATAATTTTGAGTCAAGTGTTTCTAGAGCTGCACTCCCATAACCTGGCCTGAGAGCCGCATGGCTCATCATTGCTATGATCAGTTGTCTTCCTGACGCCTTGAAGCTTGTGGGTCATCTTGCGCCGGCTCTTCCTCGTCGATCATCTGAAGATCAGCCGTTGTCCAGTCGATGCCGGTTAAAGCTTCGAATGTGGTTTCGTCATTTAGTATAATGGAATGATCAACATCAAGGGCGAAGATATGCTTACGCCGAGGCGGAGTAAGATCTACGATGTCATGGGCGGGCGGCTTGATTTTGTTGTTGTTGTCATCATAAGCAGCCGTATAATTGTTTAAGTTCAGCTCCTCAACAAGCTTGCAAGCCACGGGACGCATCTCTCTGATGCATTGGTTGAAGTCTTTTTCTTCAAAGACTAATTTATCATCCTTGAACTCCGGGCACCCAGTGGCTATTTCCTCCGGGTCAAGCTCAGATTGCCACGCTTTAGCCCGGCCAAGAGCAACGATGGCTTCGGCTCGGGCGGCTGATAATTTTATTTCTTCAATTTGGCCTGGGAACATTGACAGATGATCCAGAACAGTCTTGATTTGACTTGGCGGCTTCCGGTTTCCTCCTAAAGCCACAAGACTGCGCAATGTTCCACTGTATAATTGTTCAGTTAAAGAGTATACCGCCTTCAACTTAAGCAGCATGTTTTAACCAAGGTTGGCGCTTCTGGAGCCTGTTCAATCATTTGCGTAAGAGTCATCAGGCGAGTTAAATATCAACTATTATGAATCGCCAGGTGGGTCAAAAAGGTATTAAACCATATGATGAAGTGTAAATGTTTAACGTACCAAAGATGGCGGTTGTCATGTGGATTATGTGTTGCTTTAAGCCGGCAAGCTCGTCAGTTACTGGCTTAAGTTTATTTTTAGCCTCTTTGGCTCTCTTCAGCAGTGCAGTCTTGTCAGCCTCCCAGGCGGTTCTCTCAGCATCAAAACCTGCCTTGGTCTTTTCAAACTCTTCCAATGAAGTCTTTAGTTTTGACTCGGCCTTGGAAGTTTCAGCCTATTGCAGCTCAATGTTTTTCTTCAAGTCGCCAAGCTGTGACTCCTGCTCCTTCAACATTTCCTGAAAGATAACAGTGAGACAATGGTTACAGCATAAGGAGCAAGTTTTTTGTGATGCAGTTAATTGAAGTTCCAAGCACATTGCAAGCAATATACTTGGCACTTGGGGGCTAATGTAGGTCGTTTCAATTTCTGATTGCGACCCGGCTTATCTTGTCAGATTAAGCCGGCCCTTGGGGGCTACATGTTTAATTTTCTTAAGGTCATGGAAGACCCGGCTTGTCTTGTCAGATTAAGCTAGCCCTTGGGGGCTGCATGTTTGATTTTATTATGCTCATTGAGACCCGGCTCATCTTGTCAGGATAAGCCGGCCCTAGAGGGCTACATATGGTTTTGTTCACAGTTAATAATTTCAAGACCCGGTTCATCCTTGTTAGGATAAGCCGGCCCTTGGGGGCTACATGGTTATGCATATATGGATTGATGGAAAGAGGATTGAATTTGTACCTCATATTTCTGCTTCATAGGTTGGACTAGCCCAGCTTCCATGTCTCGACTTGTGTTGAGGTGGCTCAAATAGCCCGCATATACTTCGCCTGCACTGAAGGAGGAGTAGCTCTCTAGGTCCAGCTTGGCCTTGCCTTTTTCTAAGGAAGGAGATTCTTCCTTAGGGCTATGCTTGGTTAGCACAGTTGAGGCTCCTGGTGCTGTGTAAGCCATCCCAGTGATAGTCACGTCATCAGAATTCTTATTAAGGAGGATCTCCTCAGTCAGCTTGGCAGGGCTAGGCGGTTTAGGGCTTGGCGGATCATGACTGGCAGCCTATTCAATCTCAGTGTGCACGGGATCAAAGGCTGTAGCGTCAGTCTGTGGTGGCGGGTCATTGGTGAGGTCTTCAGGACTTTGGATCGAGGCTTCAGGGGCTTCTGGCACCTGCCTCTCTGGCTCAGTAGTTGTGGGGTCTTTGGAAGAGCCGCCCACCTTCTGTTTTTTACCCGCCTTTGCTACGCCTCTATGCAAAAGATACAAGAGCTTGTGAGTATATGTTGATATAAGCCATTTATGAACAAGTGGAAATACTTACCCATGGGAAACCTTGAAGGCAGGCATTTGAGTTCCAGTAGAGTCGCCGGATGACGGAGGTGTCCCCTGATAATTTGAGTCGGAAGGATTAAGAGGTTGACAGATAAGACCAGCCTTTGGAAGAGAAAGAGTTGGGCTATGAGGCACCTCATTTCAACCCTTGCGAGGGGCAGGCATATTGGGTAAGCCGGCCACGAGGTCTTCAGTACCATCACTCTAGGTCATAAGTCTTGAATCATGCTGCTGCTTCTTCAAAACAAAATTGGGGTCCAAATAAGCGAGAGGATTTGAGAATTTTACTTTCCGGATAACCCGCCGAGCTTTCTGTCTTGGTAAGGGTTCTGAGCAGGAGGAAATTATAGTTACCTCTGCTGCGTCGGCATGACTGGTCACTGCCTCTCCCTGAGATGAATCAGCATCAATAAGTTGTATAAAGAAAAGACCAAGGGAGTCAATTTCTACCTCTGACTCATCATCAAGCTTGAACATGTCTTCGGCTGATGATTTCTTGCGATGACCTGGGCCCTTAGTCTTTGTTTTGGGTTTCTTGGTTGGGGCGGCGGCTGGAAGTTTCTTTCTCCAAAAGGGAGAGTCGGCCTGTTTTAATATGAGCAGATAAAATAAAGAGTCTGTTAGGCAAAGAGATAGACAAATAAAGGATTGTTTACAATACTTACAGGTGGAGATGGGTTAAGTTTGCAGAAGGGGTTCAATCCCACTTTGCGGCAATTGTCCATGGGTTCCTCGAGCAGTGACTTGACCATATCAGTAATATCTTTGTCACTCAAGGATGACTGATTGAAACGCTGTGGATCCTTGGTATCTCCAGTGTATTCACACATCAAACCGCTGCGTAGGCTTAATGGTAGTATCCTCCAAGCAACCCAGTAGCGGGTCAGATCTACTCCGGTTAAACCATTAGCCACCAATGCTCTTATTTTTTAGAAGGTAGGGGCATATTTAACGCGCTCTGCGGCGGTTAATCGGTCTGGAAGTTTGTTATGGGTGTTGATCCGGAAGGGGCGGTAACCTGGCAAGTGATTCTCGTCAGCCGGAGAAGTATCTTTGCAATAAAACCAAGTTAAGTTCCAATCTTTGGGGTGGCTAGGCAGTCTGGCTTCAGGAAAAATTATGTCTCTTCGCCGTTGAATAGAAACCCCTCCAAGTTCCAAGCTGGGTCCATCAATCATCTCGGTTTGACGATTGATATAAAAATACTCTCTAAAGAGGTCAACAGTGGGCTCCTCTTCAAGATATACTTCGCAGAATGTTTGAAAATTGCATAGGTTGGAGACAGAGTTGGGACCAATATCTTGAGGATGAAGCTGATAATAATTCAGAGCGTCACGAAAAAACTATGACCCGGGCGGTGAAAAACCATGAAGAAGGTGATCTGCAAAGATCACAACTTCACCCTCTTGGGGTTGTTGAAAGGACCACGATGTCGCCTAGAGGGGGGGGGGGTGAATAGGCGTTTTAAAATCTTTTACGGATTTGGCTATATCCTAATGCGGAAATAAACTAAGCGGATACTTTTCAAGCACAAATCCTAAATATACTAGGCTCACTAAGTGCACCAACAACTTATTATAAACAAGATGAGAACAACGAGGATATGAGTAAGCACAAGTAAGTTACACAAACTTACTCAATGTATATCACGAGATATGGAAATGAATAATGCACACACCCACAAGTAGGAAATACAAGCTTACACAAATTATGTTACAAGATATGGAAATGAATGTTACAAGCTAGCAAATTACACTAAACACAAGATAGAACAATAGTAGGAAGTATGAATTGCGGACTATAAAGTGTTGGCCTAAATAATCTCTACGATATGGTAACCAACACAATATAATGAGGACAACAAGAATAGTGAATGCACAGTCAAGTGACCAAGGTAAACCACAAGTAAGGAGTTAGGGTTAGGGATAACCGAAGTCACGGAGACGATGATGTATCCCGATGTTCACTTCCTTGGAGGGAAGCTAGTCACCGTTAGAGAGGTGGATGTTACCACGAAGGCACACCAACGCCACGAAGGCTCACCCTATTCTCCTTGAGATATCACCACGAAGGCGATTCCCAACCACTAGTGGTAGACCTTGAGGCGGCCTCCAAACCTTCACAAACTTTCCGGGGGACAAATCACAAGTTGATTCCTCACCGGAGCACTCCTACCGCCTAGGAGTCTCCAACCTCCAAGAGTAACAAGATCAAGGGGGAAATGCTCAAGACTTGCTCAAATCACGAATTCCTTTGGTCAAGAGAGGGAGAGGGAGTGGATCTATCAATGGTTGAAATCTCTCTCAAGAACTCTCACAAATCTCTTCGGGATCTAAGATTTGAGGTAGGAGAAAGGAGAGGGAGCTTTTCTTCAAGTGTGGGTCAAGATAGTTGTGTTGCTCAACCCCTCCACGAAGTAGTGAAGGGGTATTTATAGTGTGGCCCCAAATGTGGCCGTTGGGGCGGAATTCTGCTCAGGAAAGTGTCGGACGTCCGGTAAGTACCGGACGTCCGGTGGCAAAACAGGCACCGGACGTCCGGTGGAACACCGGACGTCCGACGGCTGTAGCACGCCATCAGACGAAAGTAGCAGGATATTTGCGAAACAGGTTTGTCGGACATCCGACACTTTCCGGACGTCCGGTGACCGGACATCCGGTAAGTACCGGAAATCCGTCCGTTTGCTTCTGGATATGGCCACCGGATTTCCGGACGCTACCGGACGTCCGGCCAATAAAAAACAGCAGGAACCCCAAAACTAAAACATGCACAACTTTTTCATACGGACTCCGATTTTGATGATCTTGGGCTCGTTTTGAAGCTATGGAAAATCTCCAGGTCCTCACATAAAGAACCACCCAAGATAAACCAAAATGGAGGCTGCAAAGTATGCAAAGGTTAGATCATATATTTTGGGGAAACTATTTGGCTTTGGCTTTTCTTTGGTATATAGGATATGAGTGGAATTGTGTATAGAAGATGTTGACTTGAGCAAATCCATCACAAACCCCTTTGATCCCCTCTTAATAGTGCGGGATCCCTATAACTCAAGAATCATAAAAGAGCTACACTACATAGCTATCGAGAATCCATTCTTGAGTGTATATGTTTCTTTGGTGGTCATCACTCCACAACACTAACGTCAAAGGAACTAATACCTTTGACATGAGCCGTTCACTTGAGCTTGATGTTGATGTTTCTTCTTGGCTCAAGATGAAGGCAAGACATTGGTGAAGTCTTCAAGTCTCTCCCCCATACACAATGTGGGAAGCTTTGCTTTGTATTCATCTTCACTTGTCCATCATGTGATCATCCACAAGCTTCAAGCATGTCATCCTTTGGGATGGTTATCTTGAACTTGCCCTTGTCATCCATGATCACCAACACTTGATGTCATCCTCTCACAGACACTTGAAATCTCTCTCTCGATGCGAGCCCATGAGAATCACCTGAATACTTGATCAATCATGACTCAACACATGAGTCCATTATGATCATATCTTTGAGCCACTCCTAGAATTCATCATTCAAATCATCCTTTTAAGATCTTGATCCATTATGGCTCAAACCATAGCTCTAAGCATGGCAACCCTTAAGATACTTCAATGAACTTCATTTTGATCATCTCAATGTAATTGTTGCTTCAAAGGAGTTGACTTCCATTATTCTTCAAACATTTTCCAATGGGACTAACCTTCAAATGTATATCTCAATGAAAACATTAGTCCATAAGGATTGTCATCAATTACCAAAACCACACATGGGGACTACATGTACTTTCAGTTGTGGAGTTGTCTCGGAGCCAGGGACCCGCCAGTGTATGATCTCCTTAGATGGTAAAACCCCCATGTCTACATACTCCTTTAACGAAAGTTCAGAGACTTGGGAGGCGGCCCAGTCACAAGAAGTGGGGTGCTACTTCTTGAGCTTGCGTTGGTTTTTCCCTTGAAGAGGAAAGGGTGATGTAGCACTGTAGAGATAAGTATTTCCCTCAGTTAAGAACCAGGTATCAATCCAGTAGGAGAAACGCGCAAGTCCCCAATAGATGCACCTGCACAAACAATCAAACACTTGCACCCAACGCGATAAAGGGGTTGTCAATCCCTTCAGGGTCAATTGCAAAGGTGAGATCTGATAGAGATAGATAGAACTAAATAAAAGATAACTAAATATTTTTGGGTTTTTTGGTTTATAGATCTGAAAATAAAAGATTGCAAAATAGTAGATCGGAAATAAGTATGATGGAAAATAGACCGGGGGGCCATAGGTTTCACTAGAGGCTTCTCTCTTGAAGGCAAATAATACAATGGGTGAACAAATTACTGTCGAGCAATTGATAGAAAAGCGCAAAGTTATGCGATATCCAAGGTAATGATTATGTAATATAGGCATCACGTCTGTGTCAAGTAGACCGACTCCTGCCTGCATCTACTACTATTACTCCACACATCGACCACTATCCAGCATGCATATAGAGTATTAAGTTCATAAAGAACGGAGTAACGCCTTAAGTAAGATGACATGATGTAGAGGAATAAACTCAAGCAATATGATATAAACCCCATCTTTTTTATCCTCGATGGCAACAATTCAATACGTGTCTCGCTACCCCTACTTTGTCACTGGGTGAAATCACGCAAGATTGAACCCAAAGCTAAGCACCTCTCCCATTGCAAGAAAAACCAATCTAGTTGGCCAAACCAAACCGATAATTCGAAGAGAAATACAAAGATATCAAATCATGCATATAAGAATTCAGAGAAGATTCAAATAATATTCATAGATAAGCTGATCATAAATCCACAATTCATCGGATCTTGACAAACACACCACAAAAGAAGATTACATCGGATAGATGTCCAAGAACATCGAGGAGAACATGGTATTGAGAATCAAAGAGAGAGAAGAAGCCATCTAGCTACTAGCTATGGACCCGTAGGTCTGAGGTAAACTACTCATGCTTCATCGGAAGGGCAATAGGGTTGATGTAGATGCCCTCCGTGATCGAATCCCCCTCCGGCAGGATGCCGGAAAAGGCCCCAAGATGGGATCTCACGGGAAGAAGGTTGCGGCGGTGGAAAAGTATTTTTCGTGGATGCTTCTGAGGGTTTTGGAATATATGTGAATATATAGGACGAAGGGCTAGGTGAGGGGATCCCTGAGGGGCCCACAAGGTAGGGGGCGCGCCCCCCCTAGGGCGCGCCCACCACCCTTGCCACCACCTCGTGGCTCTTCTGGCTTGGACTCCAAGTCCCCTGGGTGTCTTCGGGTCCAAGAAAAATCATCGTGAAGTTTTATTCCGTTTGTACTCCGTTTGGTATTCCTTTTCCACGAAGCTCAAAAACAAGGAAAAAAACAGAAACTGGCACTGGGCTCTAGGTTAAAAAGTTAGTCCCAAAAATAATATAAAATAGCATAATAATGCATATAAAACATCCAAAACAGATAATATAATAGCATGGAACAATAAAAAATTATAGATACGTTGGAGACGTATCAAGCATCCCCAAGCTTAATTCCTGCTCGTCCTCGAGTAGGTAAATGATAAAAACAGAATTTTTGATGTGGAATGCTACCTAACATACTTATCCATGTAATTTTTTTATTGTAGCATGAATGTTCAGATCCATAAGATTCAAAACAAAAGTTTAATATTGACATAAAAACAATAATACTTCAAGCATACTAATAAAGCAATCATGTCTTCTCAAAATAACATGGCCAAAGAAAGTTATCCATACAAAATCATATAGTCTGGCTATGCTCCATCTTCATCAGCCAAAGTATTAAATCATGCACAACCCCGATGACAAGCCAAGCAATTGTTTCATACTTTTGATGATCTCAAACTTTTTCAACTTTCACGCAATACATGAGCGTGAGCCATGGATATAGCACTATAGGTGGAATAGAATATGGTGGTTGTGGAGAAGACAAAAAGAAGGAGATAGTCTCACATCAACTAGGCGTATCAACTGGCTATGGAGATGCCCATCAATAGATATCAATGCGAGTGAGTAGGGATTGCCATGCAACGGATGCACTAGAGCTATAAGTTTATGAAAACTCAAAAGAAACTAAGTGGGTGTGCATCCAACTCGCTTGCTCACGAAGACCTAGGGCAATTTGAGGAAGCCCATCATTGGAATATACAAGCCAAGTTATATAATGAAAAATTCCCACTAGTATATGAAAGTGACAACATAGGAGACTCTCTATCATGAGGATCATGGTGCTACTTTGAAGCACAAGTGTGGAAAAAGGATAGTAACATTGCCCCTTCTCTCTTTTTCTCTCATTTTTTCTTTTCCTTTTCTCTTTTTTTTTATTGTGGGCTTCTTTGGCCTCTTTTATGTTTATTTTTTGTCCGGAGACTCATCCCGACTTGTGGGGGAATCATAGCTTCCATCATCCTTTCCTCACATGGGACAATGCTCTAATAATGATGATCATCACACTTTTATTTACTTACAACTCAAGAATTACAACTCGATACTTAGAACAAAATATGATTCTATATGAATTCCTCCGGCTGTGTACCGGGATGTGCAATGATCTAGCGTAGCAAATGATATCAAAAAATGAACAAGCCATGTAAACATCATGCTAGCTATCTTACGATCATGCAAAGCAATATGACAATGATGGAGCGTGTCATAATAAAACGGAACGGTGGAAGTTGCATGGCAATATATCTCGGAATGGCTATGGAAATGCCATAATAGGTAGGTATGGTGGCTGTTTTTAGGAAGGTAATATGGTGGGTGTATGGCACCGGCGAGAATTGCGCGGTACTAGAGAGGCTAGCAATGGTGGAAGGGTGAGAGTGCGTATAATCCATGGACTCAACATTAGTCATAAAGAACTCACATACTTATTGCAAAAGTCTATTAGTTATTGAAACAAAGTATTAGACGCATGCTCCTAGGGGGATAGATTGGTAGGAAAAGACCATCGCTCGTCCCCGACCGTCACTCATAAAGAAGACAATCAATAAATAAATCATGCTCCGACTTCATCACATAACGGTTCACCATACGTGCATGCTACGGGAATCACAAACTTTAACACAAGTATTTCTATCAATCCACAATTACTCACTAGCATGACTCTAATATCATCATCTTTATATCTCAAAACAATCATAAGGAATCAAACTTCACATAGTATTCAATGCACTTTATATGAAAGTTTTTATTATATCCCTCCTGGATGTCTATCATATTAGGACTAAATTCATAACCAAAGCAAATTACCATGCTGTTCAGAGAGACTCTCGAAATAATATAAGTGAAGCATGAGAGTTCAACAATTTCAATAAAATAATGCCACCACCGTGCTCTAAAAAGATATAAGTGAAGCACTAGAGCAAAATTGCCTAGCTCAAAAGATATAAGTGAAGCACATAGAGTATTCTAATAAATCACGATTCATGCGTGTCCCTCTCAAAATGTGTGTACATAAAGGATGATTGTGGAAAACTAAAAAGCAAAGACTCATATCATACAAGACGCTCCAAGCAAAACACATATCATGTGGTGAATAAAAATGTAGCCTCAAGTAAATTTACCGATAGACGAAGGCGAAAGAGGGGATGCCTTCTGGGGCATCCCCAAGCTTAGGCTCTTGGTTGTCCTTGAATATTACCTTGGGGTGCCTTGGGAATCCCCAAGCTTAGACTCTTGCCACTCCTTATTCCATAGTCCATCAAATTTTTACCCAAAACTTGAAAACTTCACAACACAAAACTCAACAGAAAACTCATGAGATCCGTTAGTATAAGAAAATAAATCACCACTTTTGGTACTGTTGTGAACTCATTATTTATTTATATTGGTGTAATATCTACTGTATTCCAACTTTTTCATGGTTCATACCCCCCGATACTACCCATAGATTCATCAAAATAAGCAAACAACACAAAGAAAAACAGAATCTGTCAAAAACAGAACGGTCTGCGAAGATCTGAATTGTTATAATACTTCTGTAAATCCACAAATTCTGAAAAATTAGTACAACAGAGGAAATTTGTATATCAATCCTTTGTAAAAAAATTAAGCGTTTTTCGTCGCTTATGTGAATTACTAAAATTCTGCAACTGGACGCAAAAGTTTCTGTTTTTCAGCAAGATCAAATCAACTATCACCGTAAGCCATCCCAAAGGTCTTACTTGGCCCAAACACTAATTAAAACATGGAAACACATCTAACCAGAGGCTAGATGAAAAATTTATAAAAAAACAGAACCAAAAAACAAGAACAAAAATAAAATTGGGTTGCCTCCCAACAAGCGCTATTTTTTAACGCCCTTAGCTAGGCATAAAAACATAGATCTAGGTATTGTCATCTTTGGTATGCAATTCTTTGATTGCACACTTATAAGCCCTAGGAGTTTCTTCAATTTTATCAATAATCACACTCCTAGGCAAGAAATCAAGAAATTCACTCGTAGCAATCGGTTCCTTAATAATGTTAATAAAATTAGGGTGAACACTTATGATCTTAAGATCCTTGTTTTCCTTAATAGAAGTTTCACCTTTATTCTTAGGAACATAAATAAACTTGGCAGCTTTTGTAGGAGGAAAATTGGGAGTGGTTTTAACAGAAGCAAAAGTGGAACCCAAGTTGGTAATAATATCTTCTAGCTTGCCAATTCTAGTAGAATCTTGATCTATCTTTTCATTAACTATGGGTTCTTTTTCCTTTAAGCTCTTTAAAGTGACTCCTACCTTAGATCCATATTGGGTGATATGATTATGAATCTTTTTATCCAAGTTTTCAATGAGCTCTACGGTAGCAACTTTATTCTCAATAATTTCAAGTCTTTGCATCACATGTTCTAAAGTCAAAACAGTTTCATTAACCATAAGAGGTGGTGAGCCTACCAAATCTATCATAGCATTATAAGCATCCGCGGTGTGGCTTCCTAAGAAATTCCCCCCAGTAATGGTATCTAGAACATATCTATTCCAAGGAGTAACTCCCACATAAAAATTACGAAGGAGAAGGGTAGTAGATTTCTTACGAGTAGATCTATTTTGAGTATTGCAAATTCTATACCAAGCATCTTTTAAATTTTCTCCCTCCCTTTGCTTAAAATTAAGAACTTCACCCTCGGGAGTACTAGCGATAGTGGAAAGACTAGCCATGAAAGCAAATCATGCGATCTAACACACAAGCAAACAAAAGGCAAACGAAAAGGCGAACGGAAGAAGGGCGAAAAAAGGCAAGTCTTTTTGAAAATCATTTTGGAAGTGGGGGAGAGGAAAATGAGAGGCAAATGGCAAATAATGTAATGAAAGAGATGAGAGTTTATGATGGGTACTTGGTAGGCTTGACGTAGATCTCCCCGGCAACGGCGCCAGAAATTCTTCCTGCTACTTCTTGAGCTTGCGTTGGTTTTTCCCTTGAAGAGGAAAGGGTGATGCAGCACAGTAGAGATAAGTATTTCCCTCAGTTAAGTACCAAGGTATCAATCCAGTAGGAGAAACGCGCAAGTCCCCAATAGATGCACCTGCACAAACAATCAAACACTTGCACCCAACGCGATAAAGGGGTTGTCAATCCCTTCACGGTCAATTGTAAAGGTGAGATTTGATAGAGATAGATAAAACTAAATAAAAGATAACTAAATATTTTTGGGTTTTTTGGTTTATAGATCTGAAAATAAAAGATTGCAAAATAGTAGATCGGAAACAAGTATGATGGAAAATAGACCCGGGGGCCATAGGTTTCACTAGAGGCTTCTCTCTTGAAGGCAAATAATACTATGGGTGAACAAATTACTGTCGAGCAATTGATAGAAAAGCGCAAAGTTATGACGATATCCAAGGCAATGATTATGTAACATAGGCATCACGTCCGTGTCAAGTAGACCGACTCCTGCCTGCATCTACTACTATTACTCCACACATCGACCGCTATCCAGCATGCATCTAGAGTATTAAGTTCATAAAGAACGGAGTAACGCCTTAAGTAAGATGACATGATGTAGAGGAATAAACTCAAGCAATATGATATAAACCCCATCTTTTTATCCTCGATGGCAACAATTCAATACATGTCTCGCTACCCCTACTTTTTCACTGGGTGAAATCACGCAAGATTGAACCCAAAGCTAAGCACCTCTCCCATTGCAAGAAAAACCAATCTAGTTGGCCAAACCAAACCGATAATTCGAAGAGAAATACAAAGATATCAAATCATGCATATAAGAATTCAGAGAAGATTCAAATAATATTCATAGATAAGTTGATCATAAATCCACAATTCATTGGATCTTGACAAACACATCGCAACAGAAGATTACATCGGATAGATCTCCAAGAACATCGAGGAGAACATGGTATTGAGAATCAAAGAGAGAGAAGAAGCCATCTTTCTACTAGCTATGGACCCGTAGGTCTGAGGTAAACTACTCACGCTTCATCGGAAGGGCAATAGGGTTGATGTAGATGCCCTCCGTGATCGAATCCCCCTCCGACAGGATGCCGGAAAAGGCCCCAAGATGGGATCTCACGGGAACAGAAGGTTGCGGCGGTGGAAAAGTATTTTCATGGATGCTTCTGAGGATTTTGGAATATATGTGAATATATAGGACGAAGGGCTAGGTTAGGGGATCCCCGAGGGGCCCACAAGGTAGGGGGCGCCCCCCTAGGACGCGCCCTCCACCCTTGCCGCCGCCTCGTGGCTCTTCTCGCTTGGACTCCAAGTCCCCTGGGTATCTTCGTGTCCAAGAAAAATCATCGTGAAGTTTTATTCCGTTTGGACTCCGTTTGGTATTCCTTTTCTACGAAGCTCAAAAACAAGGAAAAAAACAGAAACTGGTACCGGGCTCTAGGTTAATAAGTTAGTCCCGAAAATAATATAAAATAGCATAATAATGCATATAAAACATCCAAAACGGATAATATAATAGCATGGAATAATAAAAAATTATAGATACGTTGGAGAAGTATCATGGGGGCCTTAGTCATTGTTGGCGGGTTAAAAGAGCTGCAATCTGGAAATTTAATGTATGGCGGGTTAAAATTACAGTGAGAAACCGTTTGAGCATTAGCAAAGATAAATCAGTGGAAGTGAGGTGGTTCAGGATAAGAGATTAATCATTATGATGTGAGTATGAAGGGATTCTAAGCCGCCCCGGTAAGGAAGGAACGACGACTCTCAGGTTAAGACTTGAAGTATGGCAAGTCAAGTTATACCTAATAAGACGGCCAGAGGCTGGCGGGTTACAAAGTCATTATTTAAGCTGCCCAAGTAACATTGGCGAGACAGTTATCTACAGATCTGGGATTGGCGAAATTTTGCTAAGTATGGGATAAACAAGTTTCACGGATTATGCCTGCAAATTTGGATCTACGGCAACTCAAAAAATGAAGAATAAATGCTAAACCTAAAGCATGGTAGTGGAAGAACTAGAGAACTGAGTATTGATTTGTCAGAAGATGGGATCTATCCAGGATATGAGTAAAGGGCTAAAAACTACCGCCGTGCTACTTTTTCTTAGTTTTTGGATTGGACTACATGTTCTAAGTAATAGATGCATGAACTAGGTTGAACTGCGAAGAACTCCGACAAACCTTATGAACAGGGTTGATCTAATGTGGATCTAAGAAGGGGGAAATGAGTACCTGGAAGTGTTGATGAAGAGCGGGAGTACGCCGCCGTTCTCTGGTCCGGTCAGGTTGATGCAGCGGCCTTTATCGGAGTCGCCGGCGAAGAACGGTCGGAGCGGTGGAGCGCTTGCGTAGCGGAGGTCGCGAGGAAGAAGAAGAAGTGGAGGCGGAGGGGGTAAAAGTGAAAAAGGGACCCCCCCCGGTCCTTATTTATAAGGAAAAAGTGAAACAGTAAAGGGCATGCGCGGAAATCAAGGAGACAATATGATTATCTTAACAGTGGAGGCGCCTCGATTCTCAGATGCTAGTTAATGCAAGAAGATCCGTTGTGATGTCATTTGTTTTTTCTGGATTTGTTTCATATGACGTCATGGCGAGTTACAAGGACTGTTCAGAAATTAAAATTTTGAAAAGATTAATGAAGACTCGCCAACTGAAGATGAAGATTGACATGAACAAGTTCAAATCAATCTGGGGCCTAATGTTGGGGATATAACCCCGCGGTGTGACCCACCCAGAAGGGCCAGGTTACACCGTTGGCGACTCAGCAAGAGAAAGCCCAAGTAGGTCCAAGAAGATGAAACATGAAGACCGGTGGCGGCTTACAAGGTGGGCGTGCTCAAGGCCCAAGACCTGACGGTGGAATCATGACCCGGAAGGTGTGAGCCGCCACGATGGCGACTTGCCTAGCAAGGCAGGGCGACTTAGAAACCAAGTTGGTCACGTTGTGTGATCTGGCTTGGACTCTTGTAAGCCCAGGGCATCGACCTATGTATATAAAGGCGAGACCCTGGGGCGAGTTAACCAAAGAAACAACTGATCGATAGCTAGGCCAAGCGTGTCCGCTCCATTGTAATCGATACTCAAGTAATATCAACGAAAGCAGGAGTAGGCTTTTACCTCCTCCGTGAGGGGCCGAACCTGGGTAAACCTTGTGTCCTTCGTCCCGTCCAACCCCTTCAAGCTAATCATCAAGCGATGGCTCCACACCTAAGTCCTTTCACTAGGGCATCTGCCGTGACAAAACCACGACAGTTGGTGCCCACCGGGTACTCCTTACCCGCCTCCTTGCGCTCCACCACCGTCGCACGGTGTTTGGCCTCCCTGCATTTTGGGACTGCGTTTGCAACTTCCCTGACAACTTTTGTGTCCCCATGGACCCAGACGACCTCGAGCTTGCGTGTTGGTACCCCTTGCTTGTTGTCAGCTCCCTGGAGCGTGACTTTGTGGTGGGCTAGCGCCTGATTCGACGCATGTTCGGCTTCTCCGTCCCGCACTGGGCACCGTTAGTCGATGCTGTTGGACTTAGAGGATGCATACTACGGACACCTCCCCTCTCGCCCCCACGTCACTTCAACGGGAGCGACACGGGCGGCCAAACATAGCCATCCCCGACGGCTTCCCCACCCCTTCATCTCCTCCTCGTCGCCTCCAGTGCCTGGGTCGTGAGGCGACGCACAGGTTCCGAATTGGCACAACCAGCTTACATACGGGGCTCGACGTGCCATGTCAGGGACGTGCCGGCCCATTGACCAGTCCTGCTCACCCCCACTCACTCTCTCCCTCCCTCTCTCTCCCTCCCTCCCTCCTCTCTCTCTCACCCCCTCCCTCTCTCTCTCTCTCTCTCTCTCTAAAAAGCTCTAGAATACATATATTTCATAAAGAATTACTTCAGTTTTGAAGAAACAATTAGCAGTGTTAGAAAATGTTGATAGTATTTAAAAAATGTTTCAAAATGTATTTGAATTTTTAACACGTACTCAATTTTTTTCAAAAGCATGTGTTTTAAAAAGTGTTAACATGTATTTGAAAAATATCAAACGTATATCAAATAAATCATTCACATGTATATGAAAAATTAGAAATATGTATGAAAAAAGGTAGACTCCAAAACATGTATTCGAAAAAAATGCCAATCGTTGTACTTAAAACAATGTTAAATCATGTACTTACTCAAACCCATATTACTTGTCGCTCAAACGGATGTATCTAGACGCATTTCAGTGCTAGATACATCCGTTTGAGCGACAAGTAATATCGATCAGAGGGAGTATTTAAAAAATGTTAATTGTGTATTTAAAAAATTTAAATATATATTTAAAAAATGTTAGTCATTTTTGATTATTTTGAAAAAAGTTCAAACTCTGGGGGCCACATGAGCGGGGTGGACACGTGCGAAGTGTAGGCACTGTAGTTAAAAAAGTTTCTTATGTATAAGCAAAAAAAATGTACAATATGTATGAAAAACAGTCATCAAAACATTTATCTGAAAAAATGTAATGTATTTTAAAAAATTTAAACATGCAAAAGAAAATTGTTTCTTATGTTTACGCGAAAAATGTATAATATGTATGAAAAAATAGACATCAAAAGATATATCAAAAAATATTAATGTATTTTTAAAACGTTAAACGTGTATAAGAAAAAGGTTTCTTATATATATATATATGAAAAATGTACCATTATATAAAAAAGTACACATCAAAACATATATCTGAAAAAAGTAAATCATGTATTTGAAAAATGATAAACAAGTATAGAAAGCTCCTACTGTATATAGAAAGTGTAAAATCTGTAAGAAAAAATGGTAGACCTCAAAACATATATATTTTTTAAAATTGTTCATCATGTATTTAAAAAATGTTAAACATGAGTAAAAATGTTCCTATTGTATATGGACAATGTACAAAATGTATGAAAATGGCAAAAAAGCCAATGAAAACAAGAAACAAACAAAATAACCAAGAAAAAAGAAAACCAAAGAAACCAATGCAAAACAGGGAAACATAGTGAAAAATGAAAAAAAAAATGAAAGAAACAAATAAAACCTAAGCAAAAAGGAAAAGGATAAAGAAAAAGGGAAAGGAAAAACCGGAAAAGGCCGAGAAAACGATGCAAAAGAGTGAACACAGTAAAAAAATAATGCCAGGCCCAGTACTGTAGCAATAGAAAAATGCCGAGAGAGGCATATGTCTCGCTACAAGCAAGATATATATCTCTTGCGCATACGAACCGGTGGTCCGAGCTCATACTCCTTTGCGGTCCGCAGTAGCAAACCAACACAACCCTATATCTCGCTTATAGCGAAATGAATCGCCCGCTCACCAGAATGGGTTTCCTCCCGCCGTAGTTACCGAGCCAGCCCACTGTCGTCTTTTTTCGCTGTATGATCGATGGAGACGCTCGCTCGTGTTCGCTCACTAATTTCTTTCGAGTTTTTTCATTTTCTTTTCTTTTTAGATTTCTTTTATTAATTTTTTCCTTTTGGTTTTCTCTATTTCTTCAGCTGTTTCTTTTTTTTTCATCAATTTTCTTCATTTCTTTCATGGTTTTCATTGGGTTTTTTCCTGTATGTTTTTTTTCTTGGCTTTCACCGTTTTTTTGCTTTTCTTTTTTCTTTCTTTGTTTTAATCCGTTTTCTTCGTTTTCCTATTGTTTTTTTTCTTGATTTTCACTATTTCCATTATTTTGTACTGGTTTCTTTGGTTTCCTTTTTATTTTTATTTTACTTTGGTTTCCTTTTTATTTTTATTTTACTTTCGTTTCCTTTGTTCCTTGTTTGGTTTCTTTTTTTCCCTTCATTTTCCTTTGTTTCTCTTTTTGGTTTCCATCATTTTTTTCTTTCTCTTTTCATATATAACCGGAATATTTCTTTATACATGTTCAACATATTGTTCAAATACATCAAACATTTTTTGTATACATGTTGTTTTTTAAATACATGTTTAACATTCTTTTCAAACATATATTTTCATATCAACTTTTTTCATACATATATTAAATTTCTTTTATACACCTGGAACATTTTACACACATTTAACACTTTTCAATTACATGATTAAGATTTTTAAAACATTTATTTTATGTCTACTTTTTGCATACACACGGTAATTTTATTAACATCAGGAATTTTTTTTAGATTCAGCTTGACATTTTTAAATATAGATTAATATTTTAGACATGTATTTTTATGTCTACTTTTTTGTATAAACAATTTTTTTTCTATCTCAGGTTCACTAGAGGTATGCAAAGTCCTATCATTTTTTTTCTTTTTCTTTTTAGAAGGACTAGGTGCATCAGTATTAATTCTTTGAGAGTCTTGTTCAATTCTTTTAGGGTGTCCCTCAAGATAAAGTGGTTCCCGAGTCATTTTTTCTCCTCTAGTTGCTACTCTGACAACATAATCATTCATATTATTATTCATTTCACTAAGCAATTCTCTTTGGGATTTAGGAACTTGTTCTAACTGAGTTTGAACCATAGAGGCATGTTTTTCTACACCTCTAACATCATTAGTGATTCTAAATAACAAGTCACTCAAGCGAGCAATCATATCAGAGTTTTGTTTTAATTGTTTCATAACATTTGCATTGAAGTGATCTTGTTTCATAATGTAGTTGTCAAATTTATATAAGCATTGACTAGGATGTTTATTGTAAGGGATGTCACCTTCATCAAATTTCAATAAATAATTTACCTCTACCACCTGTGGTGGTGGTGTGTCAAGACCATGTATTTCTTCAATAGGTGGTAAATTCTTAACATCCTCAGCTTTAATACATTTCTCCTTCATACATTTCTTTGCCTCTTGCATATCTTCAGGACTGGGAAATAAGATACCTTTCTTCTTTGGAGTGGGTTTAGGAGGTGGTTCAGGAAGTGTCCAATCATCATATTTTTTCATACATTATTCAATAATTCCTCAGCTTGTTCAACAGTTCGTTACCTGAAAACACAACCAGCACAACTATCTAGGAAGTCCCTAGAAGCATCGGTTAGTCCATTATAGAAGATATCAAGTATTTCATTTTTCTTAAGAGGATGATCAGGCAAAGCATTAAGTAATTAGAGAAGCCTCCCAAGCTTGTGGGAGACTTTCTTCTTCAATTTGCACAAAGTTAAATATTTCCTGTAAGGCAGCTTGTTTCTTATGAGCAGATTTTTTTTCCTAGAGAAGTAATAAATCATATCCTGGGACTACGCACACAAACAGGAGCAAGAGTATTGTATCATATCTTAGCATCACCCTTTAACGAGAACATAAATAACTTGAGGATGTAGTAATAGCGAATTTTCTCATCATGAGCAAAAAGGGTGGCTATATCATTTAATTTAGTAAGATGTGCCACTACTGTTTCAGTTTCATAGCCACCGAAAGGATCAGATTCAACCAAAGTAATCAACTCTGGGTCGATGGAGAATTCATAATCCTTATCAGTAACAAATATAGGTGAGGTAGCAAACTTAGGATCACATTTCATTCTAGCATTCAAAGATTTTTCTTTCAACTTGCATAATAATTTCTTTAGATCATCTCTATCCTTACAAGCAAGAAATTCTCTAGCTACCTCTCCATCCATAACATAACCCTCAGGTATGTTAGGCAATTCAAATCTAGGAGAGCTAGTCTAATAGGTGTTTCATAGTTTTCAGTTTCAAAGACTTCATCAGTTTCAGTAATTTCATCAGTTTCAGCATTCTCAATACCTTTAGCTCTAGCAAGTTGTTCATCAAGAAATTCACCTAGTGGCACATTATCATCAAGCAAAGTACTAGCATCATCATAAGCATCATTCATAGCATAAGTAGCATCATCAATAACTTGCGACATATCAGGATTAATAGCATGTGGTGGTGTTGCAAGTCTATTCAAAACAGAAGGTGAATCAAGTGCAGAGCTAGATGGCAGTTCCTTACCTACCCTCATCTTAGAGGGAACGATCTTGGTTCTAGTATCTTTCAGATTCTTCATAGTGATAAATAGATAGAAATCCCAAGTGACTCAACAAATATAGCTATGCTCCCCGGCAACGGCGCCAGAAAAAGGTCTTGATAACCCACAAGTATAGGGGATCGCAATAGTTTTCGAGGGTACGTAGAGTATTCAACCCAAATTTATAGATTCGACACAAGGGGAGCCAAAGAATATTTGTAAGTATTAGCAGTTGAGTTGTCAATTCAACCACACCTAGAGATTAAGTATCTGCAGCAAGATGATCAGCAGCACAGTAGTTTGATAGTTTTGATAGTAGTGGTAACAACAATAGTAACAGTAATAGTGATAGCAGTAATTTTGTAGCAGTTGTAACAGTAGCAATAGCAATAGTAACTTAGCAAGAACTATATGTGAAAAACTCGTAGGCATTGGATCGGTGATTACGTTGGATAATATTCATCATATAACAGTCATAACCTAGGGCGACACAGAACTAGCTCCAGTTCATAAATATAATGTAGGAATATATTCTGTAAATAGTCATACGTGCTTATGGAAAAGAACTTGCATGACATCTTTTGTCCTACCCTCCTGTGGCAGCGGGGTCCATAAGGAAACTAAGGGATATTAAGGCCTCCTTTTAATAGAGAATCGGAACAAAGCATTAACACATAGTGAATACATGAACTCCTCAAACTACGGTCATCACCGGAAAGTATCCCAATTACTGTCTCCCTAGGGTTTACGGATCATAACACGTAGCAGGTGCATATGACTTGCAAGATCGGATCTAGAACATAGATACAATGGTGAAAACATAAATGGTTCAGATCTGAAATCATGGCACTCGGGCCCTAGTGACAACCATTAATCATAGCAAAGTCACAGCAACATCAATCTCGGAACATAGTGGATACTAGGGATCAAGCCCTAATAAAATTAACTCGATTACATGATAAATCTCATCCAATTCTCTCACCGACCAGCGAGCCTATGAAGGAATTACTCACTCCCGGTGGAGAGCATCATGGAATTGGTGATGAAGGAGGGTTGGTGAAGACGAAGACCGAAGATTCCCCTCTCCGGAGCCTCGAACTGGCTCCAGATCTGGCCTCCCGATGAAGAACAGGAGGCGGCGGTGGTTCTGTATCGTAAAACGCGATGAAACTTCCTCTCCTATTTTTCTGAAAAATAGGATTTTATAGTGTCGGAATTAGGGTCAGCGGAGCCCCTAGGGCCCCACTACCCACCAGGGTGCGCTAGAGGGGGGTGGCGCGCCCTGGCGTCTTGTGGGCAGTCTGGGGCCCCCTCTAGTGGGCCTTGGTTCCAGTATTTTTTATTTATTCTGAAATAATTCTCCAAAAAGTTTCATCCAATTCCGAGAATTTTTATTTCTGCAAAAAAACAACACCATGGTAGTTCTGGTGAAAACAGCGCCAATCCGGGTTAGCATCATTCAAATCATGCAAATTAGAGTCCAAAACAAGAGCAAAAGCATTAGGAAAAGTAGATACGATGGAGACGTATCAGCGGGCGCCGCAGCCGCGACAGGCGGAGTGGGCACCGGGGGCGGTGCGCGCGTTGCCCCCACCACAGTTGGAACAGGGGCTGGGGTCACTGGAGCTACCCAGCTCCCCCAACCTTCTGGTGAGCATGGCCACACCGGTGCAGGCAGGGGGGATGCCCAGCTTCCGCCTCCCCTCCACACTGGTGAGCGCCACCAGCGCAGTGGTGATGCCCACTCCAGCACGAGTCAAGATCCTCTGGCTACGCCGGCCAGGGGGCGGCGTCAAGGCACGCACTTCGTCCCACACAAGGCGAACGCGACATGACTCCGATCGGTGCCGTCGATCCACAGGGACCGCGCCCGCACGACAAAGGCCCAACTGATCAGGAGCTTGGCCACCAAGATCAGCCCCAACCACGCTAGACCGCCCTTGTGAATGGTCCGAGGCGGCAGGAGCACAACGACGCTCCTCCTGGCTCGACCAGGAGTTGAGCGACGTCACGCTCTGCCTCCCACGCCATGCCAGGGACGGTGTCTGAAGCAATGGCACGGGCTCAGTTGCTGCCGAACTTTCCTCCGGCAGCGGATAGGATGGATGAGTGGAAAGCCACCATCCAAAGCCTCATCGGGTTTGCCAAGGCAAACAAGTCGCAGCCCGCGGAGCCCTCACGACGCCCGCGGATGACGCCGGCAGCCCACACTGATGGCCGTGTGGAGAGGACTACACCCACGGTGCAGTCCCCTCCGCGGCAACCCTCCCAGGGGCAGTCACGGCGGGCCCAGCAAACCCAGCATGTCGAAGAGCCTGACGAGATATCAATGGCCTCGTCTGACCCGCAGACTCAGCAAGATCAGCGCCGTGTGTTGGAGGACAGGAGGAAGGAAGACGCCCGTGTCACCATTGAGCGGCGCCACGAGGCATGCCGTCAATCAGACAGGCGCAATGGCCCAGAAGTTGACGAACCCACGCCCAGTGTCGGGGGGGGGGGCACCTGCCTTACGAGATAGGTTGCCCCAACTTCACTCGCGAGCTGCGACAAGTCCGATGGCCATCGTCTTGCACCTTCAAGCCAGACTCACCGGATAAATACGACGGGAAGTTGAACCCGGTGAAGTTCTTGGGCATATATACGATAGCCGTTCAAGCTGCCGGGGGAAGGGATGAGAAAGTGCTCGCCAACTACTTTTCGTTGGCGCTCAAGCCCAACGTTAGGTCTTGGTTGATGCACCTGCCTGAGGATTCCATTTCCTCGTAGGCAGACCTATGCAACAAGTTTGTTGGCGCCTTTACAGGCGGCCATCAAGAACCCGGATAGCCCATCGACCTACAGGCCCTTCTACAGAAGGAAGGGGAGAGCCTATGTAAGTATCTTCAAAGATTCAGTCGAGTACACCACAACATTCCAAATATATATCCAGCAGCTCTGATTGCCGCATTCCACACGAATGTGCGCCATCGGAGGACGCATGCTAATATGAATGTTCGACTACCAAAGACCATCAACGAACTCTATACGTTGGCGGACAAGTGTGCTCATGCTGAGGAAGGGAGGAGACTCCCAGGGGAGGAGGTTGGTGTCGAAGTTGATTCAGAGGATGACGACGAGCCACCATCCCAAGGAAGAAAAACCGGAAGCGCAACATAAAGCGCAAAGGGAAAGCAGTGATGGCCGTTGAGAGCTCCAATGATCCTAGTGCCGGCAAGAAGGGGAAGACCGAGACGCCCGGCAAGGAAGCTGCTACATGCGTGATACGTCTCCGTCGTATCTATAATTTTTGATTGTCTCATGCCAATATTCTACAACTTTCATATACTTTTGGCAACTTTTTATACTATTTTTGGGACTAACATATTGATCCAGTGCCCAGTGCCAGTTCCTGTTTGTTGCATGTTTTTTCTTTCACAGAAAATCCATATCAAACGGAGTCCAAACGCGATAAAAACTTACGGAGATTTTTTTTGGAATATATGTGATTTTTGTGAAAAATAATCAACGCGAGAAGATGCCCGAGGCGGCGGCAAGGCAGGGGGCGCGCCCTGGGCCCTTGTGGCCACCCCGTAAGGCAGTTGGTGCCCTTCTTCGGTCGCAAGAAAGCTAATATCCGTATAAAAATCGTGTTAAAATTTCAGCCCAATTGGAGTTACGGATCTCCGGGAATTTAAGAAACGACGAAAGGCCAGAATCTGGGAGCGCAGAAACAGAAGTAAACAGAGAGAGAGATCCAATCTCGGAGGGGCTCTCGCCCCTCCACCGTCATAGCGGCCATGGACCAGAGGGGAAACCCTTCTCCCATCTAGGGGGAAGGTCAAGGAAGAAGAAGAAGGAGGGGGCTCTCCCCCCTCTCTCCCGGTGGCACCGGAACGCCGCCGGGGCCGTCATCGTGACGGCGATCTACACCAACAACTTCGCCGCCGTCATCACCAACTCTCTCCCCCTCTATGCAGCGGTGTAACACCCCTTCTCCCCGCTGTAATCTCTACTTAAACATGGTGCTCAACTCTATATATTACTTCCCAATGATGTATGGCTATCCTATGATGTTTGAGTAGATCTGTTTTGTCCTATGGGTTGATTGATGATCGTGATTGGTTTGAGTTGCATGTTTTATAATTGGTGCTGTCCTATGGTGCTCTCCATGTCGCACAAGCGTGAGGGATCCCCGCTGTAGGGTTTTCAATATGCTCATGATTTGCTTATGGTGGGTGGCGTGAGTGATAGAAACACAGACCCGAGTAAGTAGTTTGTTTGCGCATGGGAATAAAGAGGACTTGATACTTTAATGCTATGGTTGGGTTTTACCTTAATGATCTTTAGTAGTTACGGATGTTTGCTAGAGTTCCAATCATAAGTGCATATGATCCAAGTAGAGAAAGTATGTTAGCTTATGCCTCTCCCTCATATAAAATTGCAATAATGATTACCGGTCTAGTTATCGATTGCCTAGGGACAAATAACTTTCTTGTGACAAAAAGCTCTCTACTAAAATTAACTTAGTTGTTTCTTTATCTAAACATCCCCTAGTTTTTATTTACGTGCACTTTATTATCTTGCAAACCTATCCTACAACACCTACAAAGTACTTCTAGTTTCATACTTGTTCTAGGTAAAGTGAACATTAAGCGTGCGTAGAGTTGTACTGGTGGTCGATAGAACTTGAGGGAATATTTGTTCTACCTTTAGCTCCTCGTTGGGTTCGACACTCTTACTTATCGAAAGAGGCTACAACTGATCCCCTATACTTGTGGGTTATCAAGACCTTTTTCTGGCGCCGTTACCGGGGAGCAATAGCATGGGGTGAATATTTTCGTGTGTGCTTGTTTGCTTTATCACTAAGTAGATTTTATTTTCTGTTCTTAGTTGCCCTCTATCTTTAGTTATGGATATGGAACACGAAATACCAAAAAAATTAGGTGTACTTGCTACTCATGGAGATGGGGAACCTCCTAAAACCCTCGATGCTCGTTATGTGGAAAATATTATGCACTACTTTGATAATCCTGAGAAAACCCCATTCAACTATATAATGGGAGACACGTTAGATCAACGTGAATAATTTAGGGATTATCGCTTGACTCAAAAAGGGAAACTATTATGGGATGAAATTCATATGTTGCATTGGTATGCTCGGGAACTATGCTTGAGATATGATTATACTTGTTGCTCTAGGATGAAGGCTCCACACCTTCCCTTTTCATGTAAATTTAATGATAATCAAACCTTGGCTTCTTATGCTAATGGCATTTATGATTACTGATGTGGAACGAATAGAAAAATTCGTTGCTTTTAAGGGTGCTTATGAAATTGAATCATTGTTTGAAAAGTATGAAGCTTTTGATGATGATGTTTATAGGCCTCAAAATTTTGCTATAGTTAAATATTGCTATGAGAATTATGAATACAATGCCGATATTGATGCATTTATTGAGAAAGTCTCCACTGTCCAAGAAGAGACTAATATTTTGCAGGAAACTATGGAAGAAGAAATTGAGGATACTGTGAGCTCATTAGATGAAAAAGATGATGAGGAGAGCGAAGAACAAAAGGAGGAAGAGCGGATTGATCACCCATGCCCACCTTCTAATGAGAGTAACTCTTCAACTCATACATTGTTTAATTTCCCTTCGTGCTTACCGAAGGATGATTGCTATGATAATTGCTATGATCCCTTTGATTCGTTTGAAATATCCCTTTTTGATGAACTTGATGCTT
This sequence comes from Thinopyrum elongatum, assembly GCA_011799875.1. NCBI lineage: Eukaryota > Viridiplantae > Streptophyta > Magnoliopsida > Poales > Poaceae > Thinopyrum > Thinopyrum elongatum. Next base: position 51,413,858 of record CM022299.1, on the reverse strand, counting down.
GCTATGCTTGTGGCCATGATGCCAATATGAATTATGCTTATGGAGATGAACTTGCTATAGTTCCTTATGTTAAGAATGAAATTTTTTCTATTGCACCCACGCATGATAGTCCTATTATCTTTTTGAATTCTCCCAACTACACTATATCGGAGAAGTTTGAGCTTATTAAGGACTATATTGATGGGTTGCGTTCTACTATTGCAAATGATGATTTTGATAAATATAATATGCATGTGCTTGCTGCTCCTACTTGCAATTATTATGAGAGATGAACTACATCTCCGCCTCTCTATGTTTCCAATATGATAAAATTGCAAGAAGCTGTTTATGCTATGTATCGGCCTTTACTATGTGTGCATGAATTGTTCTTTTATGACATGCTGATGCATAGGAAGAGAGTTAGACTTTGTTGTTGCATGATATATGTTACTTTGTGCTCACTACTAAATCACAAATCATTGTTAATTAAAATTGGCTTTGATATACCTTGGGATCCGGGTGGATCCGTTACTTGAGCACTTTATGCCTAGCTTAATGGCTTTAAAGAAAGCGCTGCCAGGGAGACAATCCAGAAGTTTTAGAGAGTCATTTATTTCTGTTGATTGCTTTTAAAAAGTTTTAAAACAAAAAAAATAAAGTGGGGAACCTAAAACTTTTCAAAAAGAAAAGTGAAAGTAAGAAGGACGAGCACCGTTGAAGTGGGGGAGCTCCTTGAACTTTGTTCATGCCCATGGAAACTTTTCAAATCTTGAATTACAGAAACTTTTCAACAAAAATAATTATCCCCTTGTACAAATCCATTGTATTATAAAAATAATGTGCCAAGATTTGCCTTTAGGATGATTAGATTGATTGTTTGGTTTGTGCAGTGCAAAACAGAAACTTTGGCTGTAGCGCATGAATTTACATTTTTTACTGGAAAGTCAAAAGCTTCTGAAAATTTCTGAAAAGTACTGCTATACAATTTTTTTATTTGTTCCCAATTTTTCAGAATTTTTAGAGTTACAGAAGTATGGTGAATGTTCAGATTGCTACAGACTGTCCTGTTTTTGACAGATTCTGTTTTTGATGCATTGTTTTGATGAAACTATCGATTGTATTGGTGGTATATGCCATGGAAAAGTTATAATAAAGTAGCTACAATGCAAAAAATAAAATATGAATGGGTTTCCAACAGTACTTAAAGTGGTGATTTGTTTTATTACACTAACGGATCTCACGAGGGTTTTGTTAAGTTTTGTGTGATTGAAGTTTTCAAGTTTTGGGTGAGATCACGATCGATGAAGGAATAAGGAGTGGCAAGAGCCTAAGCTTGGGGATGCCCGAGGCACCCCAAGGTAATATTCAAGGACTCCCAAGCAGCTAAGCTTGGGGATGCCCCGGAAGGCATCCCCTCTTTCTTCTAACGATCATCGGTAATTTTACTAGGAGCTATATTTTTATTCGTCACATGATATGCGTAAATCTTGGAGCGTCGTGTGATTTTTTAATTTTCTTTTAATAAATGCACCATGCTGGTATCAGATAGTCCTTGGTTTATTTATAGAATTCTCTTTGCACTTCACTTATATCTTTTGAGTATGGCTTTATAGAATGCTTCATGTGCTTCACTTATATCATTTGAACTTTGGATTGCCTGTTTCTCTACACATAGAAAACTGCCATTTGTAGAATGCTCTTTTGCTTCACTTATATTTGTTATAGCGTGGGCAAATATTTTGTAGAAAGAATTAAACTCTCATGCTTCGCTTATATCTATTTAGAGAGTCATCAGGAATTGGTCATTCACATGGTTAGTCATAAAATCCTACATAAAACTTGTAGATCACTGAATATGATATGTTTGATTCCTTGCAATAGTTTTGCGATATAAAGATGGTGATATTAGAGTCATGCTAGTGAGTAATTGTGGATTGGTAAGAATACTTGTGTTAAAGTTTGTGATTCCCGTAGCATGCACGTATGGTGAACCGTTATGTAACGAAGTTGTAGCATGAGGTATTTATTGATTGTCTTCCTTATGAGTGGTGGTCGGGGACGAGCGATGGTCTTTTCCTACCAATCTATCCCCCTAGGAGCATGCGCGTAGTACTTTGTTTTGATAGCTAATAGACTTTTGCAATAAGTATGTGAGTTCTTTATGACTAATGTTGAGTCCATGGATTATACGCACTTTTACCCTTCCATCATTGCTAGCCTCTTCGGTACCGTGCATTGCCCTTTCTCACCTCGAGAGTTGGTGCAAACTTCGCCAGTGCATCCAAACCCCGTGATACGATATGCTCTATCACACATAAGCCTCCTTATATCTTCCTCAAAACATCCACCATACCTACCTATCATGGCATTTCCATAGCCATTCCGAGATATATTGCCATGCAACTTCCATCATCAGCATATACATGACTTGAGCATTCATTGTCATATTGCTTTGCATGATCGTAAGATAGCTAGCATGATATTTTCATGGCTTGTCCGTTTTTTGATATCTTTGCTATGCTAGATCATTGCACATCCTAGTACACTGCCAGAGGCATCCATATAGAGTCATACTTTGTTCTAGATATCGAGTTGTAATATTGAGTTGTAAGTAAATAAAAGTGTGATGATCATCATTATTAGAGCATTATCCCAGTGAGGAAAGGATGATGGAGACTATGATTCCCCCACAAGTCGGGATGAGACTCCGGACGAAAAAGAAAACAAAATAAAAAAAGAGGCCAAAAAAAGGGGAGAGCCAAAAAAACAAAAAAAAAGAGAGAAAAAGAGAGAAGGGGCAATGCTACTATCCTTTTACCACACTTGTGCTTCAGAGTAGCACCATGTTCTTCATATAGAGAGTCTCTTGAGTTATCACTTTCATATACTAGTGGGAATTTTCATTATAGAACTTGGCTTGTATATTCCGATGATGGGCTTCCTCAAATGCCCGAGGTCTTCATGAGCAAGCAAGTTGGATGCACACCCACTTAGTTTTCAGTTTGAGCTTTCATACACTTATAGCTCTAGTGCATCCGTTGCATGGGAATCCCTACTCACTTGCATTGACATCAATTGATGGGCATGTCCATAGCCCGTTGATTAGCCGCGTCGATGTGAGACTTTCTCCTTTTTTTTGTCTTCTCCACACAACCTCCACCATCATATTCTATTCCACCTATAGTGCTATATCCATGGCTCATGCTCATGTATTGCGTGAAAGTTGAAAAGGCTTGAGAACATTAAAAGTATGAAACAATTGCTTGGCTTGTCATCGGGGTTGTGCATGATGAAATGCTTTGTGTGACGAAGATGGAGCATAGCCAGACTATATGATTTTGTAGGGGTATCTTTCTTTGGCCATGTTATTTTGAGAAGACATGATTGCTTTATTAGTATGCTTGAAGTATTATTGTCTTTATGTTAAATTATAGACTATTGCTTAGAATCACTCGTATCTTAATATTCATGCCATGATTAGATTATATGATCAAGATTATGCTAGGTAGCATTCCACATCAAAAATTATCTTTTTATCATTTACCTATTCGAGGACGAGCAGGAATTAAGCATGGGGATGCTGATATGTCTCCGTCGTATCTATAATTTTTTATTGTTTCATGCCAATATTCTACAACTTTCGTATACTTTTGGTAACTTTTTATACTATTTTTGGGACTAACATATTGATCCAGTGCCAGTTCCTGTTTGTTGCATGTTTTTTGTTTCATAGAAAATCCATATCAAATGGAGTCCAAACACGATAAAAACTTACGGAGATTTTTTTTGGAATATATGTGATTTTTGTGAAAAAGAATCAATGCGAGACGATGCCTGAGGTGGCGGCAAGGCAGGGGGCGTGCCTCAGGGGGTAGGGCGCGCCTTGGGCCCTTGTGGCCACCCCGTAAGGCGGTTGGTGCCCTTCTTCTGTCGCAAGAAAGCTAATATCCGGATAAAAATCGTGTTAAAATTTCAGCCCAACCGGAGTTACAAATCTCTGGGAATTTAAGAAACGGTGAAAGGCCAGAATCTGGGAGCGCAGAAACAGAAGGAAACATAGAGAGAGAGATCCAATCTCGGAGGGGCTCTCCACCCTCCGCCGCCATGGCGGCCATGGACCAGAGGGGAAACCCTTCTCCCATCTAGGGGGAAGGTCAAGGAAGAAGAAGAAGGAGGGGGGCTCTCTCCCCCTCTCTCCCGGTGGCACCGGAACGCCGCTGGGGCCATCATCGTGACGGCGATCTACATCAACAACTTCGCCGCCATTGATAACCCACAAGTATAGGGGATCGCAACAGTTTTCGAGGGTAGAGTATTCAACCCAAATTTATAGATTCGACAAAAGGGGAGCCAAAGAATATTTGTAAGTATTAGCAGCTGAGTTGTACATTCAACCACACCTGGAGATTAATTATCTGCAGCAAAGTGATCAGTAGCAAAGTAGTATGATAGATTGATAGCAGTAGTAATAGCAATAGTAATGGTAACAGTGATAGCAGTAATTTTGTAGCAAGTGTAACAGTAACGATAGCAGTAGTGACTTAGCAAGATCAATATAAGGAAATTCGTAGGCATTGGATCGATGATTCATTGGATGATATTCATCATGAGACAGTCATAACCTAGGGCGATACGGCACTAGCTCTAGTTCATAAATATAATGTAGGCATGTATTCCGTAAATAGTCATACGTGCTTATGGAAAGAACTTGCATGACATCTTTTGTCCTACCCTCCCGTGGCAGCGGGGTCCTATTGGAAACTAAGGGATATTAAGGCCTCCTTTTAATAGAGAACCGGAACAAAGCATTAACACACGGTGAATACATGAACTCCTCAAACTACGGTCATCACCGGGAGTGGTCCCGACTATTGTCACTCCGGGGTTGCCAGATCATAACACGTAGTAGGTGACTATAACTTGCAAGATCGGATCTAGAACATGGATATAATGATGATAACATAAACGGTTCAGATCTAAAATCATGGCACCCGGGCCCAAAGTGACAAGCATTAAGCATGGCAAAGTCATAGCAACATCAATCTCAGAACATAATGGATACTAGGGATCAAGCCCTAACAAAACTAACTCGATTACATGATGAATCTCATCCAACTCCTCATCGACCAGTGAGCCTACGATGGAATTAGTCACTCCCGGTGGGGAGCATCATGGAATTGGCGATGGAGAAGGGTTAATGATGACGAAGATCAAAGATCCCCCTCTCTGGAGCCCCAAACGGACTCCAGATCTGGCCTCCCGATGAAGAACAGGAGACGGCGGCGGCTCCGTCTCGTGAAACGCGATAATTCTTTCTCCCACATTTATTCTGGAAAAATAGGATTTTATAGCGTCGGTTTCAGGGTCTGCGGGGCCACCGGGTGGGGACAACCCACCTGGCGCGCTTGGAGGGGGGGCGTGCCCTGGTGGGTTGTGCCCACCTAGGTGCCCCCCTCCGGTGGTTCTTGGCTCCAGAAATTCTTTTTTATTATATAAAAAATCCTCGCAAAGTTTCGTTCCATTCCGAGAACTTTTATTTCTGCACAAAAACAACACCATGGTAGTTCTGCTGAAAACAGCGTCAGTCCGGGTTAGTTTCATTTAAATCATGCAAATTAGAGTCCAAAACAAGAGGAAAAGCGTTAGGAAAAGTAGATACATTGGAGAAGTATCAACTCCCCCAAGCTTAAACCTTTGCTTGTCCTCAAGCAATTCAGTTGATAAACTGAAAGTGAAAAAGAAAAACTTTTACGAACTCTTTTGCTCTTGTTTGCATAAATAAGCTTAAACAGCACCCAGGTTTTCAGCCAATATTATAACTAACCATGTCGACAATAACTCTTAAAAATTATATTAACTCATATCAATGACATAATCAGCTAGCGAGCAATAATAAGATATCTCAAAAAGCAACACGTTATCAAAACAACCATGATATAATATGACAATAGTGGTATCTCGCTAGCCCTTTCTGAGACCGCAAAACATAAATACAGAGCACCTCCAAAGTTCAAGCAACGACTAAACATTGTAATTCATGGTAGAAAAGATGCAGTCATGATGCACCCAACATTAGCTACACACAATGCATTAGCATGACAGCAGTGCTCTCAGGTTCTGGCGCTTATTTTAGAAGGTGATGACACAACATAAAAGTAAATAGATAGTCCCTTCGCAGAGGGAAGCAGTGATTTGCAGAGGTGCCAGAGCTCAAGTTTTTAAAACAGAGGTAAATGAAATTTTGAGACATGCACCCTTCTTGTTTACTTCGCGACCATCAGTTATCTATATCTTCCATGCTAAACACATTAGTAGCGGTTCCCAAGCGATAAAGTAAAGGTTATGACTCCGTAGGAGTTTTTGTTTGATTATTTGTAAGCTCTTTTCTGTTTGCAGTTTGGGACTGGGAATCCCTATTACTGCCCCTTTCTCGTGCAATGGCGAGTGAATAAACACTCGTCCTGAGAATAATCCGCTTAGCATGGAAGATACCAACTACCTCCTATCGTTCCATGAACGATCCAAGCACACAAAAATGATATTTATTTGAAGTTTTTAGAGATGGCACATGCAAATTTACTTAGGACGGCAGGGTAATACCGCATATAGGTAGGTACGGTGGACTCATCTGGAATAACTTGGGTTTCAGGTTTTGGATGTACAAGCAGAATTCCCACTTAGTACAGGCGAAGGCTAGCAAATAGGTTGAGAAGCGGCCAGCTAGAGAGCAACAACGGTCATGAACATGCATTATGCATAAGTAACATTGGATACTAGCATGAGTAGGATATGAACACCATGAACATAAATATCATAGAGGCTATGTTGGTTTTGATTCAACTACATGCATGAACATGTGCCAAGTCAAGCCACTCGAACATTCGGAGGAGGATACCATATCATCATACTACATCACAATCATTTTAATGCAATGTTGACATCCAAGATAAATCATTATCCACTCCTAGCTACTTATGCATGGCATGAGAAACTATAATCTTTAATGGTCATTGCAAACATGTTTGATCATAATAGGCTGAATCATGGATACTAGGTTAAACATATTTACAAAAACAGAACAAGTCGAGTTCATACCCGTTTCTCTCTGCCACGACCAGTTCATCGAATATCATCATTATTGCCTTTCACTTGCATGACCGAACGATATGAAAATAATAATAGTGCAAGAGTGTCGTGGACTAAGCTGGAATCTGCAAACATTTTATTCAAAAGGAGAAGACAAGGTAAAATGGGCTCTTTGTTAGATTAACAATAATGCATATGAGAGCCACTCAACATTTTCATCGTGGTCTTCTCCTCGGTATGACTCAATAAAAAGAAAAGAAATTCAGAGAAACACACTAAAATATTTTTGGAGTTTTTTTGGTTTTTCTGAAGGAAAGCAAATAAAAGGGAAAAACAAAAACGAGAAAACTATTTACACGGGAAAGCTCCCAACAAGCAAAAGAAGAACAAGGAAATCTTTTTGAGTTTTCTTTTTAATGCTACAACAATTTAAACTAGGAAGAAAAATCAAAAAGAAGCAAGAAATATATTTTTGGATTTTCTCAAAGTTTTTCAAACACACAAGAAGAAAGCGAGAAAATAAATTAAGCATGGATAATACAATGAAAAAGTGTGGACACCGACGAATGAAATGTGTGATCACGAATGTAATGTCGGTGGGAATACGTACTCCCCCAACCTTTGGATTTTGGCCTAACTTGGTAATTAATAGTCGAAGAAACCATGGGGTCCCACGTCGAAATGTTGTGGAGCGGGTGCCTGTGGATCCCACTGCTGAGGCTCAGCCTGTGCTACAACTAGGTTGTTCTGGTAGGCGACGATGTCCGCAAGCATAATCATGTATCCACCCCTGGCAATAGGATCAAACAAAGCAGGTGCAGGCAATGGAATAATATCACGAGTTTTCACACTGAAAACTAGGTTATAAGGAATAGGAATGTCAGGGTAATCGACCGCAATAAACTGGTGGTGTTCCATGGCCGCGCAATCTAGGCGAACCTTGGGCAACGGATAATCATGCTGGCGTATCTGAATGTTAAAGCGATTAGCCAGGCAAGTAGCTGAACCTTGGGCTCTGATACCAAGGCTGCCGGGGCCGGGACAAGATATCCCAGAAATTAATCCCTTGTGTCATCACCAGCCCAGGATTACCGTTACTGGTGGACACGTCCTTGTTACAGATTACCAAGCATTTACAAGAAATTGAGTACAAGACCATAAAGGTCCAATGATACAACAATGATTCTGGTGATGGATGACGGAAGCGACTCGTGGTTCTCCAACGTCGATGGGGCTCCATTCCCACAGGAACGGCTGACCTGGATAACTCCGATCCCGCATGGCTGCCATCCTAGGCTCCGCACGGACGTCGCTGTGGTACTCCTCGTAGAACTCCTGAGCTGGCCAAGTAAATAGCCAGGGACAAGCATGTGAGTACATTTGAATGTACTCGCAAACATCATGAACAAAAGATATACCGAATGCAGGAGACAAAATATATGATCATGATGATCCACACTATATGCGTATGCTCAGGATGGACTTAAATGCATACTGACAGGAATTTATCATGGCATGATAAAATATTAGCATGTGCAAATAAATGGATATATAAAAATGTTAGTGATAAACAAGGAAAGTTAAAGGAAAATAAAATAAAAGAAATGCCGGTCGGATGTCTAAAGTGACACCATGGTAGGTCTTGAAGAGAAATGCCAAACGGGTGTCTAAAAGAGAAATCGGACGAGACATGACCATCCGAGAACTCAGGCGACGCCACAAGAGGTCTTGAAAATAAATGCCAGTCGAGTGTCAAAAGTGATGCCACGGTCGGTCTTGAAAAGAAATGCCAATCGGGTATCCACAAGAGTAGTGGCGTGATAGACCGCCTGAGAACTCGAGGGACGCCACGGAGGGGTCTTGAAAATAAAACCGAATGCCCGGGGTAGTCTAGCCAGCCCCTGAGACACTCAGGAAAAATAAAATAAGAGAAACGGGTTAGTCCACAATAATATGCATAACCACAATAATATTAAAATGCATAGCAAAATATTCATGGTAGCATCAAGGTGGCAATAATTATTCTGCAAAATAATTCAAGCACAATTTAATTATTTTCCTCCGGAGACCGACACTAAGACCGACACTTGACCAACCCAAACTGTAGTCCTTGACCACGGACACGGCTATTCGAATAGGTTTAAACTCTGCAGAGGGTGTACTCCTTACCCACAAGTAAAGGATTTCTTTAGTCAGTACCGTGACACTGACTAATTCCCATTATAGTCTTTGGGTTGAAAACACACCTGACCAGCACACACCAGATTAACCATCCGGATGCCAGGAACCACCCAAAGCATCATTTCAGAAAAACTCTTAGTCAGGGAGACAACAATCTCGAGTAGCATGGGATCACTATTAATACGCATGGATTCCAAGGGGGATCCCCCTCTCGGCAACAACCGGTAACACCCATGCTCCCTGACCCGATGGGGGTTACCCTCATCATGGCCCTCTGTATGGTGTGTGCATGGAAAGGGGTTAACAACTTACTAAACCATACCCCACCTGTGGCAGGGACAAGTGGCAGCACGAATCAAGTATGGGGGTTACCGGAACAAGACTCGATCTACGATCGACTCAGGAGGTTCAAGTTTTCCTGCACTGGTTAGCTCAACAAAGTATCCTTTCAACAGCAATACCAAACAGGGCCACAACCCTTGCATGCTCCAACATGCATAACAAACAAGGCATGACCACGCTCCAACGTGATCACCCTTCTGCCGGTACAGTATTTCTCTTATGCCTGCTCCTGCAAGTTAGTCATGATAAGCACACGATGCACGGTACGATGAAACATGCCAACTCCATATGCATGCAAATTTTTATTTGAATTCAACAGAAGCATGGCTCAATTATTCTTGCAAACATTTAACCATGCAATCACCATATCAAGTGTTCAAGATGCTTGCCTTGAGCATGTAAAAGTGTGGGGTGCACTCCAAAAGTTTGAAATATTTCTTCCCTCCATTTCTCCTATTTTAAAGAATATAGCAATTACCACATAAAACAAAAACAATGCTAAAAAGTGTTCCAAATATTTTTGAAATAAATACTAAAATAAACTGGGCGTCTTGAGCGGGCGGAGATCATAGGAATTCTCTGGTGTGGAGAGGTTTGAGAGGGGTGGCGCGAGGGCGACGGATTTGAGCAGAGGATGGGGCGGCGGATGCCCTGGTCGGAGACGAAGGAGACGACCGCTCCAGGTCGTCCCGCTGCTCATGGAGATGCCTAGCGGAGGGGGTGGAGATTTCGTGCAGTAGGACGAGCTCGGGGAGGCCTATATAGGCGGGGAGGAGGCGGTGCCGTGGCTTCCCGAAGAAGAGTAGGCAGCGGCGGCCATTAATGGCACCGGAGAGGTAGGTGTGGGTGGTGGCGATGGTCAGAGAGGTCGGTGAGGATAGGTGTGGGCGGTGGTCATCCGAATTTAAGCCAGGGATGCGCTGGCGAGGTCGGGAAGCTCAGGCGGTGCCGTGCCCGAGTGAAACACGGCGGCGGCGACTATGGTTGGCGTGGACAGCGGTGGCCAGTGCTAGCGGCCTAGGAGAGGTGTCGGAGAGCATTGGGATGGACTGGGTGATCCAGCGGTGGACTCAGGTGAGAGGGGAGGGCAGTAGGTTGGCCATGCGGGGACAGTGCCGAGCCTGTCAAACATGCCCTCTGCCCGCGCTCTGGACGTGCACACTACGTGCTCGACAGAATGCCAAGAGGCTCAAGGAGAGTTGGTTGCAAGTGAGGCTTAGCAGGGTGGGGATCCTCCAGATGACAAGGCTGTTGGACATGTTGAAATGGCCAGGAGAGCAAGTGTGCAATGCAGTTAAGAAGAGGGCCAAATTCTGTCATGCACAACACCTGTTTGACAAAATGATAGAGCTAGCTAGGCAACTTTGTTAGATCTGTAAATTGCCAGGATGGTGTCTCCTTAGATGACACAGATGATGGTGAGGTTAGTTTGATAAAAAGAAAAACTTGATAGTGCAAGTTTCACTGAAATTCATTTCTGGACAGAAACTACAGGAGGTTATTTGGTGGCATTATAAAATTCATATAAGGCTGAGCTCCTGGAGTTAAGGGTTTGGTAGGAAGGATAATGAGTGGGAAAAATTTGGGAATTGTTTGAGCAAGTAAAATTGGGGTTGCAGTTGAAACCTAGAAAATGGACAGAATGGATAAGAGGAAGGTTCACTCAAAATTTTCAAAACACCAAGTTGGGTTTTTGCATAGAAGTGATCCATAGGGAACACATGACCTCCCATAATTTTTTGTGGAATTTAAAAAGAATTATTTAAAATGGTTGTAGTGCAATAGAGGCATTTAAAGTATTGAAAATGCTATTAAAAGAATTGTTTTAGGACAAATTTTATTATGAAATTAATTCCTACTGTTATTAAACTATATTTGAAATGTTTTAATAAAACTACCAAAGCCACAATATTATTTTCAAAAAATTCTATATGGAGGGAAGAATTTTGAAAAACAGAGGGCAGAAAATACTCTGAAAATAACAAAGGACTTAATATATTTCAAAATTTTATTTCTGCCCAAATTATTATTTTGTAAAAACATGATTAAATTTTTGGGGTGTTACAAGAGGCCAAGATGGCGCTGGCGAGAAAGGTCATGGTGGCCGTGGGGGGCACCACGGCAAGACCAACCAGCAGAAGGAGAAGCCCGCCAGGGACCACGAGAAAAAGGAAGGTGAAGATGACAGTGAAGAAGAGGACGATGACGAGTCCAGCGAACAGGAATTTCAGAAAGCTACCGAAGCGATGTGCATTGGCGGGGGTGCATCTTTACACTCCTCTCACCGTCAGCTCAAGCAGTGGGCGCATGAGGTCAATGCGGTAGAGCCGGCAGCAAATGCTCGGGAACCACTCAAATGGTCCCGCACGCCCATCATCTTTGATGTTGAGGATCATCCAGATCACACCACTGCGGTCGGATGCTTGCCGTTGTTGGTTTCGCCGACAATCCGCAACCCCAAGGTCACAAAGATGCTGGTTGACGGCGGGACTGGGTTGAACTTGATTTCCCCTGATCGTGATTAAGAAGCTCCAAATTCCTGATGAGGACCTCAAAAGGACAGGCACATTCCAAGGGATTAACCAAGGAACAAGCCAGCCCAAAGGAAAGATCATGCTGCCAGTAATATTTGGTGGGGAACTGAACTACATGACTGAGAAGGTTGTGTTTGATGTTGTCAAACTTCCCCTGCCGTTCAACGGGATCCTTGGTCATCCAGCTTTGGCCAAGTTCATGGCGGCGTCCCACTACGCGTATAACACCTTGAAGATGTCGGGGCCGATGGGAGTCATTTCCATCCCGTCCGATAAGAGGGATGCAGTTATATGCGTCGACAAGATGTATAGAGATGTGGTAGCAGCTGAGGCCATCGAGGCCTCAGCTCCCGCCAAGGAAGGGAAGAAGTGTAAGAAAACTAGCAAGGACACTGACAAGGTCCCTGGGAAGCGCGCCTCTTCGGAGTGCGCTGCGCCCGGTAGTGACTTGCCGAAGAGCTCAGCTAGCAAGAAGCCCAAGTGGTGTGAAGTTTGTGGAAGTGACCCGCCAATCGAATATGTATCAGTTTGTGGACAACACTCTATACAAAAAGAGGCCAAATGGTGTGAAGTTAAAATGTATTAACCAGGAAGATTGACTAGCGTTGTTGGCAGAGATACATGGAGGAGTGTGTGGCTCGCACCTAGGATCAAGAGCACTTGTCGGGAAAGCTTTCCGGCAAGGATTCTATTGGCCCACCGCCCTCAGGGATGCCACTGAGCTCATCACTAAGTGTGAAGCTTGCTAGTTCCATTCCAAGAACATTCATCAACCAGCTCAGGCCCTTCAAACGATCCCTTTATCCTGGCCTTTCATGGCCTGGGGGCTCGACATATTGGGCCCCTTTCCCCGTGCTGCCGGAGGTTTTGAATTCTTGTTCGTTGCAATCGACAAGTTTACAAAATGGCCCGAGGTAGAGCCGATGAGGAAGGTGACTGCACAATCAACTGTCAAGTTCTTTAAAGGATTGGTGTGTCGTTTTGAAGTGACAAACAGGGTGATCACTGACAACAGCACCCAGTTCACGAGCCACACCTTCATGCAGTACATCCAAAGCCTTGGAAGCAAGGTCTCGTCGCCCACCCAGGGAGCAACGGACAGGCTGAAAGAATGAATGTTGAAGTGCTGCGTGGACTCAAGACAAGAACCTTTGACAAGTTGCGAAAATGCGGCAGGCGCTGGCTTGATGAGATACCGGTGGTTCTTTGGTCAATCAGGATGACACCAAATTGAGCTACTGACCAGACTCCCTTCTCCCTAATATATGGTGCAGAAGCAGTGCTCCCCACGGAACTCACATACGGGTCACCTCGAGTACTTGCCTACGATGAGATAGAGTAAGCGCAGCTGCGGCATTACGATGCCACGCTCCTTGAGGAGGATCATCTCCGGGCAGCTGTGCGTGCTGCATGCTACCAGCAAGCTCTGCGCCACTATCACAGCCACAGGGTTCATGCCCGGAGCCTTGAGGAAGGCGACCTTGTCCTTAGGTGTGTTCAGTCCGCTAAGGGTGCAAACAAGTTGACGCCAAAGTGGGAAGGCCCTTACCGGGTAGTACGAGTCACCAAACCTGGCGCAGTCCATCTGGAGACCGAGGATGGCATCCCAATGCAAAACTCATGGAATATTGAGCATCTTCGCAGGTTCTACCCGTAAGGCGCGGTTGCCGGGCCCTACCCCGGCAACCTGTTTGTACAACCATAGTCTCCAAGGCTTGTAACCCTTTGTACAAAGCCAGGCGCAGACCCTGTGCCTAGTAGAATAAAACCAAGTGTTTTTACAAAACTTGCATGCATGATCTTTTGCTTGCTTAAGTATGGTCTTAATGTGATTACACTAACTTTGGATAAGATGACTAATATGCCATAAAGGGCTTCGTGCTACCATTCTTCCTTTTTTCTGACAATGACAGAAGGATTCCTCACAGCAACTTCTCCGGGAGGGTGGAAGCAGGCCGCACATTTTTTATCCCCGTAAGAAGAACAACAAAGAAAGATAAGTTTGTTGCATCTATAAACTTTCCATCCCATGATTGTGCCTACATATGAAAAACTTGCACGCGAGTGAACCTTGCCGTGTCTATCGTTCGCGCTCCTATTCTTGACTCGAGCCTACTCGATAGGATTAGTTGCAGCTGCGTTTGGAAAGACCGGTAGGGGACCGGCCTCTGTTCGCTCTCCCAACCCGTCTTGATCTCACTTGACGAGGATTTGTGGTAGCTGTGTTAAGGGCTGGCGAGAAACTTTGCCGGGAACTTTACTTGCAAAAAAGAGTGATGAAGGCTAGTCCTTCAAAACATCTGAAAACATGTAGAAGTATCCGGCAAGTTCTCTTTCAAAATCTCAAAGAAGTACAGATCATACAAGTGTCAACATGGATGAAGGATTACATAGATTTGATTCAAACATGGCGAGTGTCGGTGTCAAAACCGGCAGACCTCGGGGTAGGGGGTCCCGAGCTGTCGATCTAGGATCAATGGATAACAGGGGACGACGAACACAGTGTTTACCCAGGTTCGAGCCCTCTCAAAGAGGTAAAACCCTACGTCCTACTTGATTGTATTGAATATATGATGGAGTTTACAGAGTAGATCTACCTCGAGATCAGCATGAGCTAAACCCTAGGCTATGAGGTGATGAATATAGCTCTCACCCTAATGACTCCCTTTGTTTATATAGACACTGATAGGGTTAGGGTTACCGAAGATAGATTACAACAAGAGGGAAAGAGATCTCGTCCACCCTTAACTTGGAGGGCACACCACAGCTTCACCGGTCTCTGGTCACCACACGGCTCTGCCAGTCCGGCACATGTACAATGGGCCATCGCCCCGAGGACCCCTTAGTCCATGACTCCCTCAGTAGCCCCCGAACTTGCCTCCAACGCCGAGACTTGTATCCGGTGTCCATTCATCCAACCAATATTCGGTTTGCGGGGCGAGTTCCTCAGCTAGTCTCCCCCTGTTCGGTACCAAGTGATGTTTGGAATCAGAAATGGCTGTTTTACTTAACACCGAAGGTAATAATAAAAAATACCGCTCAAGCACAAATAGTGCCTTTATCTGACAACTTTCTCTCCTTCAATGAAGAGTCGCTTCCGGCCATAATGCCAGGCAGTTACTATTTCTCGAAGCGCGGCTCGAGGCTGACGCCACGATTGACACATCCCCTCAACGTGGAGATCGTGTCCCGCCTTTCGGGGGATATGGTTAATGATTTTGATTCCCCTCCCCGCTCATAACGTTGCGGAGATATCGGGAAGTGGAGAGGCCAACGGCGTGTAAAAAGGGATCTCTGGCCTGCCCATAGTTATAAAGGGGGGCCGCAATAATCTGCATCCCACGCCTTCTCCTTCCGTCCGCACTTGCAATCCTTCAGAGCTCTAGCGCCCCTTCTCCCTGCTTCCATAGCCAATCCCACTTCACCTGCTTCGACCATGGCCGGATCCGGCGCCAATGGGAAGTGGGAGGCCTCCTCTGTCACCAACAAGGATATTCTGAAGCTGAAGGAGGCCAGCTACTTGCCGGCCAATGTCGCCCATCGAGCCCCCGAGGAGGGCCAGATCGTCCCTACGCCCGAGGCGGGCGAACGGGTAGTATTCCTCCCCCATTTCCTGAGGGGACTAGGATTTTCTCTGCACCCCATTGTGCGGGGGTTGTTGTTCTACTACGGGCTAGACTTCCACGATCTAGCCCCCAACTCCCTCCTCCACATTTCAACCTTCATCGTCATCTGTGAAGCGCTCCTCCGGGTCCAGCCGCACTTCGGCTTGTGGCTGAAGGTGTTCAACGTGAAGCCCAAGGTGGTCAGCAGTGAGCACACGGACTGCAGAGGGGCCATGATCAGCAAGTTGACACGAGTCCAGTGGCCGGACGGCCACTTCGTCGACACCGTCCGGATGTGGCAGAAGGAGTGGTTCTATATCACCGAGCCAAGGGAGGCCGCATGGGGGGCGGCCCCCGCATTCTGGTCTGGACCCCCCACCAGATTGGCCTCCTGGACCAGCAAGAGTCCGTACTGGGGATGCGTTGCCGACACCAAAGCGCTACAGAAGCGCGTCGACAACGTGATAGAGACCGATGCTAAGCTGGTCGACGTGTTCCAAATCATGCTTCACCGTGGGATCCTCCCTTGTCAGGAGAGGGCCAAGCCCATGTGGGAGCATGAGCCCGAGGATCCGGCCACTGAGCGGCACCTCTTCGGCATGACTCCGGACAAGATATGGGGCCAACTATTCCAGCCCCAGAAGGAGTGGCCGGCCGAGGGGAAGGACATCGGTCTTGACACCGCGAATCCCCCAAGGGAGGTGAGTGGCATTTCTCTTCAAAGAGTGTTCGGATATTATGTGAGATTCGATCTAACCTTATTACATGGATTCTGCAGGGCTGGCTTGCCAAGGCCAAGAGAATCAGCTGCCCGGCGCCGCTGCTAGAGGGGCCCCGATCAGAGCAGCTCGAGAAGATGCTAGTCATGGTGCCCTACAAGGTGCCCACTAAGAAGGGTAAGAAACAAGAAGCACCGGAGGCCAGGGAAGGCCTCCGTCGCAGGATCCGTCCGGGCAACCGGTCTGGAGACGCTGCGGCCTCATACGTACAGGATGGGGACGAAGAGGAGGAAGACGAAGAGGAGAGTGCCACTTCGCACTCCAAAAAGAGGCCGGCGTCCGAAGACACCGGGGAGGTTCAGCCTTCCCCGGCCCCAAAGATACGACACCGGCCTAAGCTGGTTATACCTGACAGCTTGGACGATGAGAAGTTCGAGGCGTCCGAGGAGCCCCCGAAGAAGGAACCCAGGGTCAAGCCCCCTGGCAGCAGGTAAGGTGTCTGTATTTTAGCTGCCATGCTTTCAGTAGTCTTTAGTTGAAGGTTAACCCCTCCGAACTGCAGCCCCCCACGTGAGCGCCCCACCGAGCAGATTTCAGAGGGGACGTCGCCGCCCGCCGAACTGGCGGACAGTGGGTCAATGGCGCATTCCACGCCTCCTTTGATCCTCGAAGAGGCCGAAGAGGTGCGGTCCCAAAGGACTCCTCCTCCTCCGACCACGGAGGGGGAGGTCGATGCTATAATGGCCGAGGTTAACACCTCAGTCACCAATGACCAGGAGGGAGCGTCCCTCCTAGCTGACACGGGAAAAGAGTCCGGACCAACCGGACCCCAACTGCCAACCGCCCCCGAGCCCCCAAGGCCTTCGACGACACAAACTCCTCCCAGCGGGGAAGGGGCCGGGGAGCCAACGCCAGCGCCGAACACCTCTACATGGGCGGCGGCCGGCTGGCCAGAGGTGTTGGAGGAGTTGGTGAACAACTCCGCCATCATTGACGGGCACCGCACTCTTATGAGTGCGGTTATGCAGGGCATTTGGTCCATCCAGTCTGGATTGAACGACGCTGTCCAAGGCCTTCTAACAGGCTTTGAGGTAAGTCAAGTAATGCTTCTTTCCTTATAATGCAGTTTATAATTTGTTGGTTTAGGTAGGCCGCATACATAGCAGCCCCCGAGACTCTAGAAGGACCTCGAAGAGACCTGCAGAGGATCAAATTCGGTAGGTCGATTAACAATGTCGACATTTCTTTTGCTGACGCAGGCATCGTCCGAGGCCGCGGCTGCTAATGCCGTAGTGTTAGAGGAGATGGATCGGAAGCTCAAGCTTTCCGATCAAGAGCTAAACCTTGTCAACAAACGGCTTGACGAGGCGCAAGGTAAGCTCCGTAAAAAGATGTGTACTTGACGGATAGTGACTGTCCAGGCTATTTACTAATTCTTTGTTGTGATGATCTTGCAGCTGCTGCCACTGAGGTCGAGGGCTTAAAGGAGGCCCTGAAGAAGGCCAAGGCCGAGGCGACCGAGAAGAAGGCGGCCGCTGAGAAGGCAGTGGCCGAGCTTGAGAAGGCCAAGCTTGTTGCCGAGCAACATGAGGCTCGGGTGACCGAAGTCCAAGTGGAGATCCAGGATGCCGCCAAGAAGCTGGAGGTCCATGAGAAGGGGCAGGAGGAGCAATCCTCCCGGCTATCTAAGGCAGAGAAGGATCTTGAAGAGGCGAAGAGCGACGCTCGAGGTGTCCGGGAGGAGCTTCGGCAAGCCGCGCAAATTGCAAATGGTAAGAAATATTTATTGCAGAGTGTGTTCAGAGGCAACAGATTCGCCCTGCTGACGAGGGTCTGGCGCTCCGCAGGCATTTTGGCCGAACTCCCGAAGAATGCGGCGGCCGCGGCGAGGCACTATGCCACCCGCGAGGAGGACTCCATGCAGCGGCTTTTTTGGTCGCAGTTTCCAGACTTAGAACGTCCACCCCTCCTCAATTATCAAATGAAGCAGCTAATGGAGATGCATCAGATGTCCGAGCTGGCCTTGAAGGACCTCTGTGTCAACCTGTGGCCGGCCGAGCCCATTCCGGACACCTACTTCGTCCTTGTGCAAAGGCTGTGGGAGGCTCCACTCCGGATTGACGCCGTCAAGCAGTCGGCATGCCTTGAGGGGGCGTGGCTCGCATTTGTGAAGACCGCTGTTCATTGGCCAAGGATCAATCCAATGGAGATGGCCACTTGTCCTCTGGCGCAGGGGAAGGAGCATCACCGCCCTGAGCAGTACTTCGCATAGGTGATGGCCGGAGCGCGGGCGATAGAGGGCCAGTGTCCTAAAGATGTAATGCTTGAGTAGCTGTAGCAAGTGTGTACCAAGTGGGACTTATGCTTTCTTATGCGCCCGACGAACTTGTTTGATATTGTGGTGATTAAATTTTGACTCCTGTGTGGCCGTATGTTTAGTTTTGAAAGCTACCAGTCGTCGGCTTCAGCCCCCAAGTGAATATCACGAAGGGTGTTTTGTTTCTGCGCTGTTACCCTTAGCCAACGTCTTGGTGCCCGGAGGCGGTAGTGCGGGAACGAAACCAGGCAATCAGACTATTTGGCTTTACCGCTTTCACTTAGCCTTAGGAGCTTGACGGTGGGGACTAGGGACTAGCCCCCGGTGTGATGTATGTGGGGGTCGAAGCCTGCCCTTTCCGATCACTTGGTTTGTGTTAAGACGAACGCTTCGTGTGACACGGCGAAATCGCCAATGATTTTTTAAAGTCCAACCTCATCATCGGATCGCAGACCCGTTCGCGCTTACTATGACGGTCAGTTTTCGGCTTTTTCCTCTCTGAGGTACTTGACCGGGCGAACCAGTACTACAATCACAGGGGTTCTCCCTTTGCCTCTTAGCCGAATGAGCGGAACATAAGGGGCAAACACAGGAGCCAGGCAACCCAACTATTGACCCAAGACAAAGTTCGGAACAGATGCATATAATGCAATATCTGAGACGTCGAGCACCTATCAGGAAACGGTGCCGGACTTTGAAGATATTGAGCTGATGTATAAATCAAACTCGTGACTGGTTAATGTATTTTCATGCCGGGCTGTTTTGAAGAGCGAGGAGAGGATCGGAAGGGGACAGAAAAATTGCAAGATGCGGATATCCGAATACCATAAAGGGTATTTATTATTTCTCATGAGCTCAGGACATCTAACCGTACAATTCGAATTGCGAAGGCAGTACTTGCAAGAGAGAAAGAGAAAAGTTATAGAAATAAAGGTTGACGCAGGGCCTTGATGTGTGAGTTGAAGCCTTCACTATGCGTTGCTGCACGTCTGCGCCTTTGCTTCTGATAGGTGGGGGTGGGGATCTTCGATGAGGCCTTGATAGGCAAGGACCCTGCCAGTGAAGTTTTGAACTTGGTAGTATCCGGGATTGGTCACCGGGTCGTCCAACGGCGAGGTGATTCCGGAGTCCGATTGAGCCGGATATGTGTTTTGGGTTAACATATGCCTCACGGCTGCCCATGGTACTTTACGTGCAAAGTTGTGCTGACGAGGCACGTGGAGCGTGAAGGCTTCGGGTGTGCCGTGGGGCGCGTATCCCTATTTGCGGCGAACGCATGCAAGTTCCCATGATGGGGAACGGGCTCGAACCTGTTTGAGGTTGTCGCCGGCCCTTACAATGGGTCGACATACCGGCCTATATGGGCTGGTGTGGTCTTCGGCCGCTAGGGCAGCAGTGTGTTCTTCGATCCGAAGTGAGCACTCTGTGTTGCCATTGATAGTTATGACGCCCGAAGGACCGGGCATCTTCAGCTTGAGGTACGCGTAGTGCGGAACGGTGTTGAACTTAGCGAACGATGTTCGGCCGAGGACGGCGTGATAGCCACTGCGAAAAGGTGCAATGTCAAAGATCAAGTCCTCGCTTCGGAAATTATCCGGGGATCCGAACACCACCTCGAGTGTTACGGTGCCCGTGCAACGGACCTCTACTCCCGGAATGACCCCCTTGAAGGTGGTGTTACTGGGTTTAATCCTTGATGGGTCGATCCCCATTTTCTTCACTGTATCCTCGTATATCAGATTGAGGTTGCTTCCTCCGTCCATCAGGACTCTAGTGAGGTGGAAACCATCGATTATGGGGTCCAGCACTAGGGATGTGGATCCTCCATGGCGTATACTGGTAGGGTGGTCTCTGCGGTCGAAAGTGATAGGGCAAGATGACCATGGATTAAACACCAGCGCTACGGGCTCGACGGAGTATACGTCCCGTAGCGCTCGCTTCCTCTCCTTCTTCGGTATATGGGTTGCGTAGATCATATTAACCGTTTTGCCCTTGGACGGAAAGGGTTTTTGGCCTCCATTGTTCGGCCTACGGGGCTCGTCATCGTCCTCCTTGCGTGGGCTCTTGCCCGAGTCTTCGGCGTTGAGCTTGCCGGCCTGCTTTATCACCCAACAGTTATGGTTGGAGTGGTTGGCGGGCTTTTCGGACGTGCCATGGATCTGGCAGGGCCTGTCCAGAATTGTATCTAGCTTGGACGGGCCATCGCTGTTGCCTTTAGGGGCCTTTTTGCGCTGTCCGGACTTTGGGTTTCGGAATCCAGCATTTACTACCGTATCCTCGCCTTCGCCATCATTGTGGCGACGTTTGTTCTTGCTGCGTCATGGCTTTCTGTTTCCGTCCCGGACTTCAGAAGTACCAGGGGTATTGGGATTGGTGGTTTTACGTGCAAGCCAACTGTCCTCGCCTGCGCAAAAGCGGGTCATGAGAGAAGTGAGGGCTGCCATAGTTCATGGTTTGTCCTGGTCGAGCTGCCTTATGAGCCATTCATCCCGGACACTATGCTTGAAGGCGGCCAAGGCTTCGGCATCCGGACAGTCGATAATCTGGTTTTTCTTGGTAAGGAATCGGTTCCAGAACTGTCGAGCAGATTCTCCGGGTTGTTGCGTAATGCGATTTAGGTCGTCAGCATCCGGAGGCCGGACATAGGTGCCCTGAAAGTTTGCTCAAAAAGCATCCTCGAGCTCTTCCCAACAGCCTATAGAGTCTACGGGGAGGCTGTTCAACCAGTGCCGAGCTGGGCCTTTGAGCTTTAGCGGCAAATATTTAATGGCGTGGAGGTCATCTCCTTGCGCCATGTGAATGTGGAGGAGGAAGTCCTCTATCCATACGGCTGGATTCGTGGTTCCGTCGTATGATTCAATGTTCACAGGCTTGAAGCCTTCTGGGAATTGATGTTGCATTACCCTCTCTGTGAAGCACAAAGGGTGTGCGGCGCCCCGAATTCGGGCTACGTCGCGTCGGAGGTCTTTAGTCCTCCGAATATACTGCTGCTCCCGAATTCTATCGTTTCGGCTTACCCGATCGTAGTATGCTTCCCGGTGGGCGGGTGAGTCTTCTCTGGGTCCGTAAATGGACCTGATGCGACCTCCCCGGGCCTCTAAGTCATGGCGGAGGTCGTACTCGTAAGTGAGCCGCATTTGATCTTTGCTGTAACGGCGAGGTGAGGCCGCTGGGCGTTCGGTCTTGTCAGCTTCTCTGTCCCATCCTCTAGGGGGGCGGTCTGGCTATTCGACGCGTGTAGAAGTTGGACGTGTAGGCTCTAGGGCATCGTCGTCGAACTGAGGTAGCAATCTTCGCTTGGGATAGCTCTTAACTTGCTGTTCGTGGCCGTACCCTTCTTCGGCGGCTAAGACTTTAGTCCATCGCTCATTAAGGGTGTCCTGTTCGGCCTTGATTTTGTGCTTTTGTTTCTTCAGGCTACGGGCGGTGGCTAGAAGCTTCCGTTTGAACGCTTCCTACTCCAACGGGTCTTCGGGGATGATGAATTCGTCGTCCCCGAGGCCGGCCTCCTCCTCCGAAAGTGGGAGGTAGTTGCTGTCCTCGGAGTCACCGGGGTCTTCCGTGTTGAATGGGCCCTCTGCCCTGCGGGGTCGTCTTGATGATGTCCGTTGGCCACGTCTCCGGCGGGGTCCTCCGTATTGTTATCGGTGCCGTTCTCCGCCGAGTCTATGTTGCTCGCATGGCTTCGGCATGGCTTTGACCGGCTGCGTTGTTTTCGACTTTTGGGTGGCTCATCTCTGGGCTTGCCTCTGTCCTGATTGGGGGTGCCGTCGCCGTCTTTGGGGGTGTCCACCATGTAAATATCGTAGGTGGACGTGGCCGTCCAGCGGCCGGTGATGGGGGGACCGACCTCAGCATTAGCCGCGGTTACGTCCTCCTCGTCTATGTATTCGGCATTCTCTGAATTGTAGTCTAACATATCGGTAAAATCATCGATAGTTGCTACCAAATGGGTGGTGGGTGGGGCGCAAAATTCCCTGTCGAACGCCTCGAAGGGTTGGCTGTTGAAGGCGGAGGGCAGGTTCTCCTGGATGGTCATTTTTCTGGATCCGGTCCAGTGCCTCGTTCAACATATCAAGGGTTACTGGGCTTGAGGGCTCTAGGCGAGACCTTGTGGTGATGAAGCGGAGGTCGGTCTGTGACTCAACCAATCCTTGGCTCCGGACGGTCCTATCTTCAGGATTCGCAACCAAAGCCTCGAGAGGCACCGGATTGTCCTTGAAAACTGAGGGTGTACTTTGACCCTCCCGTGCACCTTCCACGCCGATGTTTGAGGTTGGGTCGTTTTGGGCCGGGGGTGACCCCTGGCAGCTGTTCGCCGACTCAGGGTGTGGGCTCAAAGCCAGCAGGGTATTGTGGGGGAGGAGCTCGGCTGAGATCGAATCTTGGCCTCTGAATTCTGGTTCTGCCTCGAGGGCCGGGGATAAATCCTTCGTCGATGTAGGTTCAGTTGACAGTGGGGTGAGGTCCCCTCTCTCAAGGAGTCTTTCCTGGCTCAAAGCCGTTTGGTAGACTGGGACCGATTCACAGATCGGATCGAAGGTGTAAGCTGGAGTAGGCGCGGCAAGGCTTGCGGGGGTGGTGAATCCGGTGAAAACCAGATCCCCCTGCGCGTCAGTGATGCACTCCAGATTGCCGAATCGAATCTGGTGTTCGGGAGCGAAGTTGTCGACCTGACCAAGACGGCCGGTCGGATCAGCGTGTAGCATGATGCTGCCAAAAGCGAATAATTGTCCAGGGACAAAGAGGTCCATGGAACTGATGTCCTCTCCAAGGACTAAACGAGCCATCGATCCTTCCGGCGATCCAATCAGCGGAACTCTCAATGAAAGCACCAATGTCGGTGTCAAAACCAGTAGACCTCGGGGTAGGGGGTCCCGAGCTGTGGATCTAGGATCAATGGATAATAGGGGACAACGAACACAGTGTTTACCTAGGTCGGGCCCTCTCGAAGAGGTAAAACCCTACGTCCTGCTTGATTGTATTGAATATATGATGGAGTTTACACAGTAGATCTACCTCGAGATCAGCATGAGCTAAACCCTAGGCTATGAGGTGATGAATATAGCTCTCACCCTAATGACTACAACCCTCGGTTTATATTGACACCGATAGGGTTAGGGTTACCGAAGATAGATTACAACAAAAGGGAAAGAGATCTCGTCCACCCTTAACTTGGAGGGCACACCACGGCTTCACCGGTCTCCGGTCACCACACGGCTCAGCCAGTCCGGCCCATGTACAATGGGCCGTCGCCCCGAGGACCCCTTAGTCGATGACTCCCTCAGTGAGTGCCTGCATTTTTTGATTTAAAAAGATAAGTGCTCCGTAATGCCTTTCTTGTCCCTCTCCTCCTAGGGATTATATTGAGAAGGAAAGAGGGCAAAAGGAGCGTCTGGGCAGAAGCCCAGCCTGACGCCGTCAGGACCAGCGGGATGCAGCCTGACAAGATCGGGAGGGTGCCCTCCCAGGCAAGGAAGAAGAGGCCGGAGACAAAGAGAGCAGCTAGGCGATGCCCTGGTCACCCCCGCCAGGACCAGAGGGATGCGGCTCGGCAGGGACATTGGCAGGGAAGACGAAGCCGAAGTCCACGAGCCTGCCAGGGTCCAGCTGGAGGTGGCGGTGACGTCCAGGCCAGACACCCCCGGCAAATCGCTCTGTCGGGGTCCAGTTGTAGATGATGGTGCTGCCGGCACCTAGCTGAGGGTGATGGTGCGGCCGGCACTTAGCCGGAGTCCGAGTTGTCGCCTTCGCGCTTGACGATCGAGGGATCATCATCGCCGTCTTCACCGTCGGTGTCCTCCTCGTCGTTGTCGCTCGAGGAGGAGCTTTCGTCGTCGCTCGAGCTTTCCACGCAGCACCCAAGGCGAGCTCCTGAACGCCCGAAGACCTTGATGGAAAGCAGATCAGGCTCCACCAACTTGGAGTAGTTGGAGGAGATGCGGCGAGAGCGCCGCTGCGTCCACCTCGACCGCGGGCGCTATGTCGACCCCGTTCGCGCCCTGCGACTCCACCTTGTGCGCTGGATCCAGCCTCTGTAGCGGCAATGGAGGCTGGAACGGGGTGTTGAGGAGAAGCTCTCATCGCCACGGTTGAAGCACCGGTGCGGCCTCTTCCCCTAGCCATAGTGGGAGCAAGGGTATGATAGGAGAAGGAGGAGAGAGTAGATGAGCATCGCCACCCTCGCACACCTCCTTTTATAGCGAGAGCGAGGGAGGACTGGCTCTCCACTACTCTGGGGTAACCGCCCCACTCCCCCAATCCGGCCCTTTACGTCCCTGGATGGCGTCCTGATTCATTGGCCGCCACACTACACCAATATGAGGTGCTGCATATTCTGCCAAGGCACACGTTCCGGCGCCCTGCGCGTCCGTCACCAACCCCGCGCAATGCATGCGGCGCGCATGGCGGAAACGACAGGCGTAGTGGGTGGGCTAAAGACGAAATGGCAGTTACCCCGGCTCACGCGCGGACGTCTTGATGGTTTCCCGTGGACAGAGCGTCCGCTTGGCTTACGACATAAACGACACATGCCGTCTAAGTATTGAAGATATCATGGGAATCCTGGGGGCTGGCCCGGGCCCAGATTAATGAAGAAGCAAAGAAGATCTCAAAGGATACTACATCAATTTCGGCAAGTTCAACACGAGCGCCTGTGCATTTGTTGGGCCTACCCCAACGATGCCCGGTAGCACGTATGGACCAGGCCCGGGGGCTCCTGTCGGTGCAACAAACATGTGTGTTTGCCGCCCTGACTTAAGCACAGGCATGCGGCAGATCATACATCAAGTATCAGTGTTTGACACAAAATAAAGCCAGAGAAACCGCTCTTCGTGAGATAAAGGAGAGCATTAAGAAGACCAAGCCAACCAGAGGGTTCCCAGGAAAGCCTCCCTTGCTGGGTAAGCAGGGCCAGCGGGGTCGAGGCTGCACCTGGGACCAAGACCAGGCCACCCCGGCAAGATTTCGGGGGCCGCCAGGGCCAAGACTAAATCCCAAGCCAGAAGACCCGGCAGGCTCTGTGCCGGCAAACCTCCACCGCTCCACCTCATCAGACCACCAGTCACTAATCAGTGCGGTGTCAAGCACTCGAGATGCTAGGTGGATCCTGTTGGGGAACGTAGCATGCAATTTCAAAAAAAAAATCTACGCTCACGCAAGATCTATCTAGGAGACGCATAGCAACGAGAGGGGAGAGTGTGTCCACGTACCTTCATAGACCGAAAGCGGAAGCGTTAGGTTAACGCGGTTGATGTAGTCGAACGTCTTCACGATCCAACCGATCCAAGTACCGAACGTACGGCACCTCCGTGTTCAGCACACGTTCAACTCGATGACGTCCCTCGAACTCTTGATCCAGCAGAGGGTCGAGGG
Organism: Thinopyrum elongatum; assembly: GCA_011799875.1. Taxonomy (NCBI): domain Eukaryota; kingdom Viridiplantae; phylum Streptophyta; class Magnoliopsida; order Poales; family Poaceae; genus Thinopyrum; species Thinopyrum elongatum. The sequence continues at coordinate 51,387,721 of CM022299.1, read as the reverse complement.
AGAGTTCCGTCAGCACGACGGCGTGGCGACGGTGATGATGAAGTTACCGGCGCAGGGCTTCACCTAAGCACTACGACGATATGACTGAGGTGTTAAACTGTGGAGGGGGGCACCGCACACGGCTAAGACAATCAATCTTGTTGTGTTCTAGGGTGCCCCCTGCCTCCGTATAAAAAGGAGGAGAGGGGGAGGCCGGCCGGCCCCTATAGGGCGCGCCAAGAGAGAGGAGTCCTACTAGGACTCCAAGTCCTAGTAGGATTCCACTTGGTGGAAGGGGGAAGAAGGAAGGGAGAGGGAGAGGGAAAGGGGGGCCGCGCCCCCTCCCCTAGTCCTATTTGGACTCCCCAAGGGGGGGGGCGCGTGCCACCTCCTCGTGGCCTGCCCTCTCTCTCCCCTAAGGCCCATGTTGGCCCATTACTTCCCCGGGGGCGTTCCGGTAACCCTTCCGGCACTCCGATAATTACCCGGTACCTCTCGGAACTCATTCGGTGTCCGAATAACATCGTCCAATATATCATTCTTTATGTCTCGACCATTTCGAGACTCCTCGTCATGTCCATGATCTCATCCGGGACTCTGAACAAACTTTGGTCATCAAATCACATAACTCATAATACAAATCGTCATCGAACGTTAAGCGTGCGGACCCTATGGGTTCGAGAACTATGTAGACATGACCGAGACACATCTCTAGTCAATAACCAATAGCGGAACCTGGATGCTCATATTGGCTCATACATATTCTACGAAGATCTTTATCGGTCAAACCGCATAACAACATACGGTATTCCCTTTGTCATCGGTATGTTACTTGCCCGAGATTCGATCGTTGGTATTAGCATACCTAGTTCAATCTCGTTACCGGCAAGTCTCTTTACTCGTTCCGTAATGCACCATCCCGCAACTAACTCATTAGTCACATTGCTTGCAAGGCTTCATATGATGGGCATTACCGAGAGGGCCCATATATACCTCTCTGATACTCGGAGTGACAAATCCTAATCTTGATCTATGCCAACCCAACAAACACCTTCGGAGACACCTGTAGAGCATCTTTATAATCACCCAGTTACACTATGATGTTTGATAGCACACAAGGTGTTCCTCCGGTATTCGGGAGTTGCATAATCTCATAGTCAGAGGAATATGTATAAGTCATGAAGAAAGCAACAGCAATAAACTTAACGATCATAATGCTATGCTAACGGATGGGTCTTGTCCATCACATCATTCTCCTAATGATGTGATCCTGTTTATCAAATGACAACACATGTCTATGGTCAGGAAACATAACCATCTTTGATAAACAAGCTAGTCAAGTAGAGGCATACTAGGGACACTCTATTTGTCTATGTATTCACACATGTATCAAGTTTCCGGTTAATACAATTCTAGCATGAATAATAAACATTTATCATGATATAAGGAAATATAAATAACAACTTTATTATTGCCTCTAGGGCATATTTCCTTCAGTCTCCCACTTGCATTAGAGTCAATAATCTAGATTACATTGTAATGATTCTAACACCCATGGAGTCTTGGTGCTGATCATGTTTTGCTCGTGGAAGAGGCTTAGTCAACGGGTCTGCAACATTCAAATCCGTATGTATTTTGCAAATCTCTATGTCTCCCTCCTTGACTTGATCACGGATGGAGTTGAAGCGTCTCTTGATGTGTTTGGTTCTTTTGTGAAATCTGATTCCTTCGCTAAGGCAATTGCTCTAGTATTGTCACAAAAGATTTTCATTGGACCCGATGCACTAGGTATTACACCTAGATCGGATATGAACTCCTTCATCCAGACTCCTTCATTTCTGCTTCTGAAGCAGCTATGTACTCCGCTTCACATGTAGATCCCGCCACGACGCTTTGCTTGGAACTGCTTCAACTGACAGCTCCACCATTCAATATAAATACGTATCCAGTTTGTGACTTAGAGTCATCCGGATCAGTGTCAAAGCTAGCATCGACGTAACCATTTACGATGAGCTCTTTGTCACCTCCATAAACGAGAAACATATCCTTAGTCCTTTTCAGGTATTTCAGGATGTTCTTGACTGCTGTCCAGTGATCCACTCCTGGATTACTTTGGTACCTCCCTGCTAAACTTATAGCAAGGCACACATCAGGTCTGGTACACAGCATTGCATACAGGATAGAACCTATGGCTGAGGCATAGGGAATGACTTTCATTTTCTCTCTATCTTCTGCAGTGGTCGGGCATTGAGTCTTACTCAACTTCACACCTTGTAACATAGGCAAGAACCCTTTCTTTGACTAGTCCATTTTGAACTTCTTCAAAACTTTATCAAGGTATGTGCTTTGTGAAAGTCCAATTAAGCGTCTTGATCTATCTCTATAGATCTTGATGCCCAATATATAAGCAGCTTCACCGAGGTCTTTCATTGAAAAATTCTTATTCAAGTATCCTTTTATGCTATCCAGAAAATTTATATCATTTCCAATCAATAATATGTCATCCACATATAATATTAGAAATGCTATAGAGCTCCCACTCACTTTCTTGTAAATACAGGCTTCTCCAAAAGTCTGTATAAAACCATATGCTTTGATCACACTATCAAAGCGTATATTCCAACTCCGAGATGCTTGCACCAGTCCATAAATGGATTGCTGGAGCTTGCACACTTTGTTAGCACCTTTAGGATTGACAAAACCTTCTGGTTGCATCATATACAACTCTTCTTTGAGAAATCCATTAAGGAATGCAGTTTTGACATCCATTTGCCAGATTTCATAATCATAAAACGTGGCAATTGCTAACATGATTCAGACAGACTTAAGCATCGCTACGGGTGAGAAGGTCTCATCGTAGTCAACTCCTTGAACTTGTCGAAAACCTTTCGCAACAAGTCGAGCTTTGTAGACAGTAACATTACCGTCAGCGTCAGTCTTCTTCTTGAAGATCCATTTATTCTCTATGGCTTGCCGATCATCGGGCAAGTCAACCAAAGTCCACACTTTGTTCTCATACATGGATCCCATCTCAGATTTCATGGCCTCAAGCCATTTCGTGGAATCTGGGCTCATCATCGCTTCCTCATAGTTCGTAGGTTTGTCATGGTCTAGTAACATGACTTCCAGAACAGGATTACCGTACCACTCTGGTGCGGAACATACTCTAGTTGACCTACGAGGTTCTGTAGTAACTTGATCTGAAGTTTCATGATCATCATCATTAGCTTCCTCACTAATTGGTGTAGGCATCACTGGAACTGATTTCTGTGATGAACTACTTTCCAATTCAAGAGAAGGTACCACTACCTCATCAAGTTCTTCTTTCCTCCCACTCACTTCTTTCGAGAGAAACTCTTTCTCTAGAAAGGATCCATTCTTAGCAACAAATATCTTGCCTTCGGATCTGTGATAGAAGGTGTACCCAACAGTTTCTTTTGGGTATCCTATGAAAGACGCACTTCTCCGATTTGGGTTCGAGCTTATCAGGCTGAAGCTTTTTCACATAAGCATAGCAACCCCAAACTTTAAGAAATGACAACTTAGGTTTCTTGCCAAACCATAGTTCATACGGTGTCATCTCAACGGATTTAGACGGTGCCCTATTTAACGTGAATGCAGCTGTCTCTAATGCATATCCCCAAAACGATAGTGGTAAATCGGTAAGAGACATCATAGACCACACCATATCTAATAAAGCACGGTTACGACGTTCGGACACACCATTACGCTGTGGTGTTCCAGGTGGCGTGAGTTGCGAAACTATTCCGCATTGTTTTAAATGAAGGCCAAACTCGTAACTCAAATATTCGCCTACGCGATCAGATCGTAGAAACTTTATTTTCTTGTTACGATGATTTTTGACTTCACTCTGAAATTCTTTGAACTTTTCAAATGTTTCAGACTTATGTTTCATTAAGTAAATATACCCATATCTGCTCAAATCATCTATGAAGGTCAGAAAATAACGATACCCGCCGCGAGCCTCAACACTCATCGGACCGCATACATCAGTATTTATTATTTCCAATAAGTCTGTAGCTCGCTCCATTGTTCCGGAGAACGGAGTTTTATTCATCTTGCCCATGAGGCATGGTTCACAAGCATCAAATGATTCATAATCAAGTGATTCCAAAAGTCCATCAGCATGGAGTTTCTTCATGCGCTTTACACCAATATGACCTAAACGGCAGTGCCACAAATATGTTGCACTATCATTATTAACTTTGCATCTTTTGGCATCAATATTATGAATATGTGTATCACCATGATCGAGATTCAACAAAAATAGACCACTCTTCAAGGGTGCATGACCATAAAAGATATTACCCATATAAATAGAACAACCATTATTCTCTGAGTTAAATGAATAACCATCTCGCATCAAACAAGATCCAGATATAATGTTCATGCTCAACGCTGGCACCAAATAACAATTATTCAGGTCTAAAACTAATCCCGAAGGTAGATGTAGAGGTAGCGTGCCGATGGCGATCACATCGACCTTGGAACCATTCCCGACGCGCATCGTCACCTCGTCCTTAGCTAATCTTTGTTTAATCCGTAGCCCCTGTTTCGAGTTGCAAATATGAGCAACAGAACCAGTATCAAATACCCAGGCGCTACTACGAGCATTAGTAAGGTACACATCAATAACATGTACATCAAATATACCTTTGTTCACTTTGCCATCCTTCTTATCCGCCAAATACTTGGGGCAGTTCCGCTTCCAGTGACCAGTCCCTTTGCAGTAGAAGCACTCAGTTTCAGGCTTGGCTCCAGACTTGGGCTTCTTCCCGGGAGTGGCAACTTGCTTGCCATTCTTCTTGAAGTTCCCTTTCTTTCCCTTGCCCTTTTTCTTGAAACTAGTGGTCTTGTTAACCATCAACACTTGATGCTCCTTCTTGATTTCTACCTCCGCAGCTTTGAGCATAGCGAAGAGCTCGGGAATCGTCTTATCCATCCCTTGCATATTATAGTTCATCACGAAGCCTTTATAGCTTGGTGGCAGTGATTGAAGAACTCTGTCAATAACACTATCATCCGGAAGATTAACTCCCAGCTGAGTCAAGTGGTTATGGTACCCAGACATTCTGAGTATGTGTTCACTGACAGAACTGTTCTCCTCCATCTTGCAGCTATAGAACTTGTTGGAGACTTCAAATCTCTCAACTCGGGCATTTGCTTGAAATATTAACTTCAACTCCTGGAACATCTCATATGCTCCATGACGTTCAAAACATCTTTGAAGTCCCGATTCTAAGCCATAAAGCATGGCACACTAAACTATCGAGTAGTCATCAGATCGAGCTTGCCAGACGTTCATAACGTCAGCATCTGCTCCTGCAGCAGGCCTTTCACCCAGAGGTGCATCAAGGACATAATTCTTCTGTGCAGCAATGAGGATAATCCTCAAGTTACGGACCCAGTCCGTGTAGTTGCTACCATCATCTTTCAACTTAGCTTTCTCTAGGAACGCATTAAAATTCAAGGGAACGGTAGCACGGGCCATTGATCTACAACATAGATATGCAAAAACTATCAGGACTAAGTTCATGATAAATTAAGTTCAATTAATCATATTACTTAAGAACTCCCACTTAGATAGACATCCCTCGAGTCATCTAAATGATCACGTGATCCATATCAACTAAACCATGTCCGATCATCACGTGAGATGGAGTAGTTTTCAATGGTGAACATCTCTATGTTGATCATATCTACTATATGATTCACGTTCGACCTTTCGGTCTCCTGTGTTTCGAGGCCATATCTGCATATGCTAAGCTCGTCAAGTTTAACCCGAGTATTCCGCATGTGCAAAACTGTCTTGCACCCGTTGTATGTGAACGTAGAGCTTATCACACCCGATCATCACGTGGTGTCTCGGCACGACGAACTGTCGCAATGGTGCATACGCAGGGAGAACACTTATACCTTGAAATTTAGTGAGGGATCATCTTATAATGCTACCGCCGTACTAAACAAAATAAGATGCATAATAGATAAACATCACATGCAATCAAAATATGTGACATGATATGGCCATCATCATCTTGTGCCTTTGATCTCCATCTCCAAAGCACCGTCATGATTTCCATCGTCACCGGCTTGACACCTTGATCTCCATCGTAGCGTCGTGTCGCCTCGCCAACTATTGCTTCTACGACTATCGCTACCGCATAGTGATAAAGTAAAGCAATTACATGGCGATTGCATTTCATACAATAAAGCGACAACCATAAGGCTCCTGCCAGTTGCCGATAACTTTTACAAAACATGATCATCTCATACAATAACGTGTATCACATCATGTCTTGACCATATCACATCACAACATGCCCTGCAAAAACAAGTTAGACGTCCTCTACTTTGTTGTTGCAAGTTTTACGTGGCTGCTACGGGCTTCTAGTAAGAACCGTTCTTACCTACGCATCAAAACCACAACGATTTTTCGTCAAGTGTGCTGTTTTAACCTTCAACAATGACCGGCCGTAGTCAAACTCGATTCAACGAAAGTTGGAGAAACAGACACCCGCCAGCCACCCTCGTGCAAAGCACGTCGGTAGAACTGGTCTCATGAACGCGGTCATGTAATGTCGGTCCGGGCCGCTTCATCCAACAATACCGCTGAATCAAAGTAAGACATTGGTGGTAAGTAGTATGACTATTATCGCCCACAACTCTTTGTGTTCTACTCGTGCATATCATCTACGCATAGACCTGGCTCTGATACCACTGTTGGGGAACGTAGCATGCAATTTTAAAAAAAAAAATCTACGCTCACGCAAGATCTATCTAGGAGACACATAGCAAAGAGAGGGGAGAGTGTGTCCACGTACCCTCGTAGACCGAAAGCGGAAGCGTTAGGTTAACGCAGTTGATGTAGTCGAACGTCTTCACGATCCAACCGATCTAAGTACCGAACGTACGGCACTTCCGTGTTCAGCACACGTTCAGCTCGATGACGTCCCTCGAACTCTTGATCCAGCAGAGGGTCGAGGGAGAGTTCCGTCAGCACGACGGCGTGGCGACGGTGATGATGAAGTTACCGGCGCAGGGCTTCGCCTAAGCACTACGACGATATGACTGAGGTGTTAAACTGTTGAGGGGGGCACCGCACACGGCTAAGACAACTGATCTTGTTGTGTTCTAGGGTGCCCCCTGCCTCCGTATATAAAGGAGGAGAGGGGGAGGCCGGCCGGCCCCTGTAGGGCGCGCCAAGAGAGAGGAGTCCTACTAGGACTCCAAGTCCTAGTAGGATTCCACTTGGTGGAAGGGGGAAGAAGGAAGGGAGAGGGAGAGGGAGAGGGAAAGGGGGGCCGCGCCCCCTCCCCTAGTCCTATTCGGACTCCCCAAGGGGGGGGGGCGCGCCACCTCCTCGTGGCCTGCCTTCTCTCTCCCCTAAGGCCCATGTGTAGGAGATATGCCCTAGAGGCAATAATAAATGTTATTATTTATCTCCGTGTTCATAATTAGGTTTATGTTCCATGCTATAACTGCTGTGGTTCCCGAGCCCGTATATCCATAAAGGCTCTGGGGAAAACCCATGTGCACGTGTGGAATAATAAACGGTAAAATGTATTCCTAGTCATGCCTCTAAGACTAGCTCAAGTGTTGCATGATGATTATGTTTTCCCAATCATAGGCATGTCTATGCCAGCAACTTTGAGGGCACAAATGTTAGAAGAACATTTGTGTTGAATCGACCCGATTGATGTTATGCTATGAGATACATTCGTCATGACTTAATGGTTAATAACACAGAGATAGTTTACGTTTGCATGATTCCTCAGACCATGAGAGTATCGAGTTTCTTCATGCTTGATTCATGAACTTTGGGGTTTGTTAAACGTCATCCGTAAATGGATGGCTATTACGGCGGCTTACGGGTTCATGGGAAAGTATGTCAAGTAACTTGATAGCTCAAGATTGGGATTTGCTCCTCCGACGATGGAGAGATATCTCTGGGCCCTCTCGGTGTTACGGTATCCATCATCGTCTGGCCAGACACTTTGTGATTTGATCACGGGGATGCCGGAACATGGTAACGAGAAAAGAGAACAATACCGGTAACGAGGTAACTAGCATAGTGGACAAGTGTTGATCCACGGGAATGCCAACATGTCTCACCTCGGGTATTTGTAACATATCACGAAGCAACAGGAATAGCACACGGCAACTGGAGGTTCACTCGAATATTCATTCGTGTGGGTATAGGGGTCAATATGGGTGTCCACAGCTCCGATGTTGATCATTGATCGGAAGGGGTTCCGTGTCATGTCTATACTTCACCGAACCTATAGGGTCACACGCTTAAGGGTCATCTATCTGCTGAATACTAGACAGGGAGTCTGAGAGAAAATCACCGAAAAAGTTTCGGACACCGAAAAGTTTCGGACAGCGGAAAAGTTCCGCAGAGAGAGGTCACCGGATGAGTTCCAGTGAAACTGAAAAGTTGTTTCAGGGGATACCATTAAGTCAAAATGGTTTCGGCACATGCCTGATAATTCTTGGAGGATGCCAGAATCATTCTGGAAACTTCTGGGAATTTTCTGGAAGAAAAACCGGAAATGTTCCGGGGCTGCCGGAACCGCTTCAGATGCTTTTCGCAGATGAAATCACTAAACTGGAATTGTTCCAGAACGCGTTGAAAATTATTTTAGTGGGTACTGGAAATGTTCTAAGCCCACATAAATATTTTCAGTTTGAACGGACGCTGAAAAATGTCGTCGTGAATAGTGAAAGTGCTTTTTGGGTGGCTTCTTGGAGAAGCCACCTTGAGGGTCCTTTGGTATTTTTCCCCTTGGCTTCTTGGAGAAGCCACCCTTGGGCTTGGCCTATAAATAGGGGTGGAGGGGGCTGCCTAAAGACACACTCCTTCTCACATACAAGTGCCATGCAATAATCTGGCTTCTCTCTCCCTCCCACGAAAAGAGTTTCGTAGAGCCGAAAGGCTGTCTGGGTTCCGGTGGGAACTAGTTCTGGACGGCGAAGCCCTGCCGGATAGTTGACACCGTATGTGTGCAACTCTGTAGAGAGGTCGTAGTTTCGATCTTAGTGCCCGAGGGGCTGTTCGTGAGTGCCTCCCGAAGGGCTGTCCAAGTGACGGTCCGAGTTCTGTGAGTCCTCCCGAAGGGCTGTCCGAGTGACCGTTCGAGTTTCGAAGGTCCTCCCGAAGGGCTGTCCGCGACACCGTCCGGGGGACTGTTTGACCGCCTCCCGGAGGGCTGTCCGAAGGGAAGACGAGGGTATACATCCTCGCGGTTGGGAGGTTGTAAATCCTAGCTGCGGGGATCTGCACCACCGATCGTCATCGACTCTACTTTCGCTGCGCTACGAGTCGGTAACGAAAATGATCAAACCTTGTATGCAGTCTCCATAGTGGTCCTGGGCTGGTGCGTAGGTCGGAAAATTTTTGTTTTCTGCTGCGTTACCCTACACTATGGAGATAGATTTACCTAATGGGGCTGAGCAAAGATACATATTGACAAGATGCTAAAACGTTTTAGCATTAAAAACGTCAAGGAGTGATTCTTGCCGAAGTCACATGGAAAGAGTTTTTGCAAGACTCGGTGTCCCAAAAACACTGATGAGCAAAATACATGATGGAGATTCCACACACCTTCATGTTTGGATTAATCATGTATTCCATGGTATGTAAAAACAACCAGATATGTCCAATACTCCAAAGTTGTTGCGAGTATAGATACCAAAGTGATCAAAAGTACTGATCATGGGACAACAGTGAAAAAAGGTCATTGAGTACTATAGTAGCACTGATGACATGTTTTCTCGCAAGCGGAGATCATGAAGAGTTCGTTGTAAAAGGTTACATCGATACAGTCTTTATCCATGCTCCAAGCGATTTTCGATTAAAGTTATGGGTTTTGTGCAATACACAATATGGTGGCACGGTAGTTGGAAATTGTTCCAAACAAGATACTGAGGCGAATTCTATAACAAAGGCTAAGTATGTTGACGCTTTAGGAGCGACAAAGAAGTTGTTGAATCATATAGTTCATTCATGAACTTAGTATGGTTCCAAGAAGGCTTGGTCAATGGGACACTATTGCAGATAGTTGCTCCATAGCTCAGTCTGAGGAATCAGGTTTCGACCAATGATTCACACATATACAAAGCAAGGTGTACACAAAATATGAATTTTGTGAAAGCGTGAAAACGAGAGGATATGCAAAGATACACACGGATCTGAAGTCGTCAGATCCGTTGGACATCAGGCTATACCACATGCGAAGCATATTTTACACCAATGTGCCATAGGTGTAAAGTGCATTAACATTAACTAGATTATTGACTCTAGTGCAAGTGGGAGTCTGTAGGAGATATGCCCTAGAGGCAATAATAAATGTTATTATTTATCTCCTTGCTCATAATTATGTTTATGTTCCATGCTATAACTGCTGTGGTTCCCGAGCCCGTATATCCATAAAGGCTCTGGGGAAAACCCATGTGCACGTGTGGAATAATAAACGGTAAAAAGTATTCCTAGTCATGCCTCTAAGACTAGCTCAAGTGTTGCATGATGATTATGTTTTCCCAATCATGGGCATGTCTATGCCAGCAGCTTTGAGGGCACAATGTTAGAAGAACATTTGTGTTGAATCGACCCGATTGATGTTATGCTATGAGATTCTTTCGTCACAAGTTAATGGTTAATAACACAGAGATGGTTAATGTTTGCATGATTCCTTAGACCATGAGAGTATCGAGTTTCTTCATGCTTGCTTCATGAACTTTGGGGTTTGTTAAACGTCATCCGTAAATGGGTGGCTATTACGGCGGCTTACGGGTTCATGGAAAAGTGTGTCAAGTAACTTGATAGCTCAAGATTGGGATTTGCTCCTCCGGCGATGGAGAGATATCTCTGGGCCCTCTCGGTGTTACGGTATCCATCATCGTCTGGCCATACACTTTGTGATTTGATCACGGGGATGCCGGAACATGGTAACGAGAAAAGAGAACAATACCGGTAACGAGGTAACTAGCATAGTGGACAAGTGTTGATCCACGGGAATGCCAACATGTCTCACCTCGGGTATTTGTAACATATCACGAAGCAACAGGAATAGCACACGGCAACTGGAGGTTCACTCGAATATTCATTCGTGTGGGTATAGGGGTCAATATGGGTGTCCACGGCTCCGATGTTGATCATTGATCGGAAGGGGTTCCGTGTCATGTCTATACTTCACCGAACCTATAGGGTCACACGCTTAAGGGTCATCTATCTGCTGAATACTAGACAGGGAGTCTGAGAGAAAATCACCGAAAAAGTTTCACACACCGAAAAGTTTCGGACAGCGGAAAAGTTCCGCAGAGAGAGGTCACCGGATGAGTTCCGGTGAAACTGAAAAGTTGTTTCAGGGGATACCATTAAGTCAAAATGGTTTCGGCACATGCCTGATAATTCTTGGAGGATACCAGAATCATTCTGGAAACTTCTGGGAATTTTCTGGAAGAAAAACCGGAAATGTTCCGGGGCTGCCGGAACCGCTTCAGATGCTTTTCGCAGATGAAATCACTAAACTGGAATTGCTCCAGAACGCATTGAAAATTATTTTAGTGGGTACTGGAAATGTTCTAAGCCCACATAAATATTTTCAGTTCGAACGGACGCTGAAAAATGTCGTCGTGAATAGTGAAAGTGCTTTTTGGGAATTTTATGGACAGCACCTTTTGGGAATTTCCCAAAAGGCTTCTAGAATGCCTTAGGCACTAAGGAAGCCCCCTTGGGGGGTCCCCCAAGGGTGTGGCCGGCCAAGCATGGTGGAGCTCCTTGGAGCTCCACATGGCACCCCTTTTATCTTTATTCTTTTGTGGAAAGGCATAAAGTGGGGGTACTTTGGGGTTTTTTTGTATGACATCTTTACCCCTTGGCTATCCTATAAATAGAGGTGGAGGGGCAGCCCTCCACACTCATCCCTTCTCACATACAAGTGCCATGCAATGATCTGGCTTCTCTCTCCCTCCCACGAAAAGAGTTTCGTAGAGCCGAAAGGCTGTCTGGGTTCCGGTTGGAACTAGTTCTGGACGGCGAAGCCCTGCCGGATAGATGACACCGTATGTGTGCAACTCTGTAGAGAGGTCGTAGTTTCGATCTTAGTGCCCGAGGGGCTGTTCGAGAGTGCCTCCCGAAGGGCTGTCCAAGTGACGGTCCGAGTTCTGTGAGTCCTCCCGAAGGGCTGTCCGAGTGACCGTTCGAGTTTCGAAGGTCCTCCCGAAGGGCTGTCCGCGACATCGTCTGGGGGACTGTTCGACAGCCTCCCGGAGGGCTGTCCGAAGGGAAGACGAGGGTATACATCCTCGCGGTTGGGAGGTTGTAAATCCTAGCTGCGGGGATCTGCACCGCCGATCGTCATCGACTCTACTTCCGCTGCGCTACGAGTCGGTAACGAAAATGATCAAACCTTGTATGCAGTCTCCATAGTGGTCCTGGGCTGGTGCGTAGGTCAGAAATTTTTGTTTTCTGCTGCGTTACCCTACACCATGTTGGCCCATTACTTCCCCGGGGGGTTCCGGTAACCCTTCCGGCACTTCGATAATTACCCGGTACCTCTCGGAACTCATCCGGTGTCCGAATAACATCGTCCAATATATCATTCTTTATGTCTCAACCATTTCGGGACTCCTCATCATGTCCGTGATCTCATCCGGGACTCCGAACAAACTTCGGTCATCAAATCACATAACTCATAATACAAATAGTCATCAAACGTAAGCGTGCGGACCCTACGGGTTCGAGAACTATGTAGACATGACCGAGACACATCTCCGGTCAATAACCAATAGCGGAACCTGGATGCTCATATTGGCTTCTACATATTCTACGAAGATCTTTATCGGTCAAACCGCATAACAACATACGTTATTCCCTTTGTTATCGGTATGTTACTTGCCCGAGATTTGATCGTCGGTATCATCATACCTAGTTCAATCTTGTTACCGGCAAGTCTCTTTACTCGTTCCGTAATGCATCATCCCACAACTAACTCATTAGTCACATTGCTTGCAAGGCTTCATATGTTGGGCATTACCGAGAGGGCCCAGAGATACCTCTCCGATACTCGGAGTGACAAATCCTAATCTCGATCTATGCCAACCCAACAAACACCTTCGGAGACACCTGTAGAGCATCTTTATAATCACCCAGTTACACTGTGACGTTTGATAGCACACAAGGTGTTCCTCCGGTATTCGGGAGTTGCATAATCTCATAGTCAGAGGAATATGTATAAGTCATGAAGAAAGCAACAGCAATAAACTTAACGATCATAATGCTATGCTAACGGATGGGTCTTGTCCATCACATCATTCTCCTAATGATGTGATCTTGTTTATCAAATGACAACACATGTCTATGGTCAGGAAACATAACCATCTTTGATAAACAAGCTAGTCAAGTAGAGGCATACTAGGGACACTCTTTTTGTCTATGTATTCACACATGTATCAAGTTTCCGGTTAATACAATTCTAGCATGAATAATAAACATTTATCATGATATAAGGAAATATAAATAACAACTTTATTATTGCCTCTAGGGCATATTTCCTTCAGATCCTGTCATGCACGTGGCAGCCTGCTGGAGAAGAGATTACCTTTAATGACACCCGTCCGAGAGGCGTGTCACACGAATAAGAGGTAGTTAGGAAGCGGTGGAGAAACCTTGCCAGGGCTACCTCTCCACATGACACCTAGCAGGTGTATTTAATGCACCTTGTCCTAACTTCCAAAGTTAGGTATGATAGCACTTTTAGCTATCTAATCACACTATAATGACTGTTTTGCCACTGTGGTCACCCCTTAAGCTATAAATGGAGGCCCGAGGCAACCTAGCAAGGGGTTCGAACTCTTGATCCCTCAACACTTGTACGTGCATAGCTGCTCTCCCCGAGGCATACTTGCCGGGCTTGAGCGCTCCGTGTCTTCGTGTTCCTTCAGATCAATCCACCAAAGCAGGAGTAAGGTGTTACGCTGCTAAGCGGCCCGAACCTGGGTAAAAGAGAGTTGTCCCCTCCGCACTTCCCTGTTGTTTCTACTCTTTGTGCTATGTGATCATCCCCTGCCGAACCACAAAGGGGCCTCTTAGTCCCATAGGTGATCGTGATCCACAACGAAAAAAAGGAATAACACTGACACTAGCACCCATATCACATAAGCCATGATAACAATGATCTCCTATTTTAACTGAGACAACATGCATGCCAACAATGGGTTTATTCTTATCTTTAATATCAGTTTTGGCAATTCTAGCAGCTTCATCACAGAAATAAATGACATGCCCATCAACATTATCAACCAAGAGATCTTTAACCATAGCAATACTAGGTTCCACTTTAATTTGTTCAGGGGGTCTAGGTGCTCTAATATTACTTTTGTTAACCACGGTTGCAACCTTAGAATGTTCCTTTATCCTAAGAGGGAAAGGTGGTTTTTCAATATAAGCAGTAGGCACAACTGGATCAACATTGTAAATGATAGTTTCATATTTAACTATAACTGGCTCCTCAATCTTTTCTTTAATAGGTGGATGATATTGAAACCATTTCTCCTTAGGGAGATCAGCATGAGTAGCAAATGATTCACAAAAAGAGGCTACTATCTCAGAATCAAGTCCATATTTAGTGCTAAACTTGTGAAAAGCATCGGTATCCATAAAAGATTTAACACAATCGAACTTAAGTGTTATACCTGACTCGTTACCTTTGTCGAGTTCCCAATCTTCGGAGTTGATTTTAATTCTTTCCAGAATATTCCATCTGAATTCAATAGTTTTCTTCATAAAAGAGCCAGTCGAAGAAGAATCGAGCATGGTTTGATTATCAAGAGAAAGCCGAGCATAAAAATTATGTAAGATATTTTCCTTTGAGTGCTCATGACTGGGGCATGTATACATCATGTATTTAAGCCTCCCCCAAGCTTGAGCGATACTTTCTCCTTCACGAGGCCAAAAACTATATATGTAACTCTGATCACGATGAACTAGATGCATAGGATAAAACTTTTGATGAAATTCCAATTTCAATCGGTTCCAGTCCCAAGCTCCAATATCATCACATAGCCTATACCATGTCAATGATTCCCCCCCCCCCAAAGATAAAGGGAAACCCTTCTTATTAACTTCATCTCCGGGTAAACATGCAAGCTTAAATACTCCACAAACTTCATCCACATAGATTAGGTGCATATCAGGATGTAGTGTTCCATCTTTTGCATGAGGATTAGCTAGCAGTTTCTCTATCATACCCGAAGGAATATCATAACCAATATTTTTAGTAGGTGCAGTAGGTTGAGGAGAAACTCTTTGTGCTTCCGGTCGAGGTGAAGATACCCCGAACAAACCCCTCAAAGGATTGTTTTCCATAGTAACAAGTAACAATAAATTTCAGCACGTAATATAATTTTTTTTTACCGAATTCCACTCACCAAAGGCGCTTCACTCCCGAGCAACGGCGCCAGAAAAGAGTCTTGATGACCCACAAGTATAGGGGATCAATCGTAGTCCTTTTGATAAGTAAGAGTGTCAAACCCAATGAGGAGCAGAAGGAAATGACAAGCAGTTTTCAGCAAGGTATTTTCTGCAGGCACTGAAATTATCGGTAACAGATAGTTTGATAGCAAGATAATTTGTAACAAGCAAGTAATAGTAACGGTAACAAAAGTGCAGCAAGGTAGCCCAATCCTTTTTGAAGCAAAGGACAGGCCGGAACGGTCTCTTATAATAAGCAAAGCGTTCTTGAGGACACACGGGAATTTCATCTAGTCATTTTCATCATGTTTGCTACTTTGATAATATGATATGTGGGTGGACCGATGCTTGGGTGATGTTCTTACTTGAACAAACCTCCCACTTATGATTAACCCCTCTCGCAAGCATCCGCAACTATGAAAGAAGAATTAAGATACAATCTAACCATAGCATTAAACTTATGGATCCAAATCAGCCCCTTA
The DNA here is from genome assembly GCA_011799875.1 of Thinopyrum elongatum. Taxonomy (NCBI): domain Eukaryota; kingdom Viridiplantae; phylum Streptophyta; class Magnoliopsida; order Poales; family Poaceae; genus Thinopyrum; species Thinopyrum elongatum. The sequence goes on along the minus strand of CM022299.1, from coordinate 51,371,767 downwards.
CGGATTAGCACATAAACTAGGATTTAAGTTTCTGTCACTCTAGCAACCCATCATCTAATAACTACTCCACAATGCATTCCCTTAGGCCCAAAGATGGTGAAGTGTCATGTAGTCGACGTTCACATAACACCACTAATGGAATCACGACATACATATCATCAAAATATCGAACGAATATCAAATTTACATGATTACTTATGACAAGACTTCTCCCATGTCCTCAAGAACAAAAGTAACTACTCACAAAACATATTCATGCTCAAGATTAGAGGGGTACTGAATTGCATAATAGATCTGAACATATAATCTTCCACCAAATAAACCATCTAGCATCAACTACGAGATGTAATCAACACTACCAGTCACTCACAGGTACCAATCTGAGGTTTTGATACAAAAATTGAACACAACAGATGAACTAGGGTTTTAAGATGAGATGGTGTTGTTGAAGATGTTGATGAAGATTGGCCCTCCCATGATGAGAGGGCCGTTGGTGATGACGATGGCTTCAATCCCCCCCGAATGGAAGTATCCCCAGCAGAATCGTTCCGCTGGAGAGCAAAAGTGCTCCTGCCCAAGTTCCGCCTCGAGACGGCGGCGCTCCGTCCCAAAAGTCCTCTCTTTATTTTTTTCTAGGGCAAATGGCCTTATGTACTAGAAGATGGGCACCGGAGGTGGGCCAGGGAGCCCACTACCCACCAGGGCACGCCGGGGGGTAGGCGCGCCCTGGTGCCTAGTGGGCACCTGGGTGGCCCCCTCTGGTATTTCTTTTCTCCAGTATTTTTTATATATTCCAAAATAAATCTCCATAAAATTTCAGCTCATTTGGAGATATGCAGAATAGGTATCTCTGACAGAGCTTTTTCAGGTCCAGAATTCCAGTTGTCGGTAATCTCCCTCTTTATGTAAACCTTGCATATTATGAGAGAAAAGGCATTAGAATTACTCCACAAAAGTGTTTCATTGAATGAAAACACTATAAATAATAGTAGAAAAACATGATGCAAAATGGACGTATCAACGTTGGACAAGGAAGACAACACAATGATTTATGCTTGCTTATATTCATAGAAGTTATATTGTCATGGATCCTCTAACATGTGATGCTTGCTCATAATCTTTTGCTAGCCAAAACTTCGCACTAAGTAGAAATACTACTTGTGCATCCAAACCCTTGAACCCAGTTTCTTGCCATGAGAGTCCACAATACCTACCTATGGATTGAATAAGATCCTTCAAGTAAGTTGTCATCGGTGCATAAAGCAATAAAAATTGCTCCTAAATATGTATGATCTTTTATTGTAAGGGAAAATAAGCTCTATACGATCTTGTGATGGTAAAAAAAATAAAAGTGACGGACTGCATAATAAAGGTTGCTATCACAAGGGGGCAATATAAAGTGACGTTCCTTTCTATTAAGAGTTTGCACATCCGAAAATAAAAAGCGCATGACCACCTCCGCTTCCCTCTGCGAAGGGCCTATCTTTTACTTTTCAGTATTTACTTTATATGCAAGAGTCAATAATGTTCATCCCTATTCTGTCCTTAATTGTTCTCCACTTGGCAAACATTATGTGGTGGGGAAAGATCCAGGCACATATACCCAGTTGGATGTAGGTAATCATGAGTTATTATTGTTGACATTACCCTTGAGGTAAATAAGTTGGGAGGTGGACACAATGAACCCCTATCGTGTCTGATTGAAACTTTTGTTCTACAAATATGACCGTGAGTGTCAGCAATCATAGAAGACTATATGATAGTTGAGTATGTGGAACTTGCTAAAATAAAGCTCTTACATAGACTCTTTCTAAAAATATGATGAACTGCAATTGCTTCAATGACTGAGAACATAGTTTGTTAGTTTTCAGAAGGGTTTATAGTTTGTACTTCGGTATTGTGGATGAATTTTTACATGATCATGAGAAGGTTTATGACAATATATTGCTGCTATAATAATGATCATGGTGCTCTCATGTCCGTATTTTGTTTTATCGACACCTCTCTCTATATACATGCGGTCATAACTATCGAGTTCGGTATTTGCTTGAGGACAAGCAAGGTCTAAGCTTGGGGGAGTTGATATGTCCATTTTGCATCATGTTTTCCTACTGTTATTTATTATGTTTGGGGTTATTATTTCACTTTATGATGCTATTCTAATGCCTTTTCTCTCTTAATTTGCAAGATTTACATGAAGAGAGGAATTGCCAGTAGCTGGAATTCTGGACCTGAAAAAGCTACAACAGAGATAGATACTCTCCAGAGCTCCAAACGACCTGAAAACTTACGGAGAATTATTTTGGAATTAATAAAAAATATTGGAAGAAGAATCACCAGGAGGGGCCCCACCAGCGAGCCACAAGCTCAGGGGGCGCGGCCCCCTAGGGCGCGCCCCTAGGCTTGTGGGCCCACCAGCAGGCCTCCGATGCCCTCCTCCTATATGGTGCTATTTTCCCTAGAAATAATAAGAATAAGTCTTTAGGGACGAAGCGTCGCCGTCTCGAGGCGGAATCTGGGCAGGAGCACTTTTGCTCTTCGGCGGAGCGATTCCGCCGGGGATACTTCCCTCCAGGAGGGGGAAATCGAAGCCATCGACATCACCAACGATCCACTCATCGTGGGAGGACCAATATTCATCAACATCTTCACCAGCACCATCTCATCTCAAATCCTAGTTCATCTCTTGTACTCAATCTTTGTCCCAAAACCTCAGATTGGTACCTGCGGGTTGCTAGTAGTGTTGATCGCATCTTGTAGTTGATGCTAGTTGGTTTATTTGGTGGAAGATTATATGTTCAGATCCTTAAGCATATTCAATACACATATGATCTTGAACATGGATATGATTTGTGAGTAGTTACTTTTGTTCTTGAGGACATAAGAGAAGTCTTGTTATAATTAATCATGTGAAGTTGGTATTCGTTCATTATTTTGATGATATGTATGTTGTTCTTCCTTTAGTGGTGTCAAGTGAACGTCGACTACATGACACTTCACCATACTTGGGCCTAACGGAAGGCATTGGGGAGTAATAAGTAGATTATGTGTTGCGAGAGTGACAGACGCTTAAACCCTAGTTTATGTGTTATTCCGTAAGGGGCTGATTTGGATCCATATGTTTCATGCTATGATTAGATTTATCTTAATTCTTTTTTCGTAGTTGTGGATGCTTGCTAGAGGGGGTAATCATAAGAGGGTTACTTGTTCAAGTAAGAACAACACCCTAGCACCAGTCCACCCACATATCAAATTATCAAAGTAGTGAACGTGAATCAACTAAACATGATGAACGTGACTAGATAATAATTCCCATGTGTCCTCGAGAACGCTTTGCTCACTATAAGAAGTACTTCTGACTCGTCCTTTGCTATAAAAAGGATTGGGCCACCTTGCTACACCTTAGTTACTCTTGTTACTTGTTACTTGTTACGAATTACCTTGCTACAAAACTATCTGTTACCGCTACCTTCAGTACATGCAGAGAATACCTTGCTGAAACCACTTGTCATTTCCTTCTGCTACTCGTTGGGTTCGACACTTTTACTTATCGAAAGGACTACGATTGATTTCCTATACTTGTGGGTCATCATCGGCGCGCCATGCTAGGGTCATGTTGGCCCATTAACCAATTCTGCTCACTCCCCCTCTCTCTTTAACCCTCCCTCTCTCTCCCCTCTCCCTCCCTCCCTCCGAAACGGGCTCATATATGGCTCACTTATAATGTGATAGACCGTCGCCTCACCTGAAACAACGTGGTCATGGGCCGGGCTAGTAATGTTGTTTGTTTGATTTGTTCTCATCGTTTCATCTCATTTTTAATTTTTACTTATATACCTTTTGTTATATTTTAAAAAAGTTCTAGATTACATATATTTCATAAAGAATTACTTCAGTTTTTAAAAAAATAGCAGTGTTAAAACATATGAATAGTACTTAAAAAAATGTTTCAACACATATTTGAATTTTTTAACACGTATTCGATTTTATCAAAAGCATGTGTTTAAAAAAGCGTTAAGCATGTATTTGAAAAATATCAAACATATGTCCAATAAATGTTTCAAATATATATGAAAAATCTAAAATGTGTATGAAAAAAGGTAGACAGCAAAACATGTACTCGAAAAAATGTCAATCATTGTATTTAAAACAATGTTAAATCATGTACTCCGTCCGATCCACATTACCTGTCGTTCAAATAGATACATCCGTTTGAGCGACAAGTAATATGTATCGGAGGGAGTATTTACAAAATGTTAATCGTGTATTTAGAAAATTTTAAGCATATATTTAGAAAATGTTAGTCATGTATTCCAAAAAAAAAATATTGTACTTGAAAATTATTAAACATGTGTAAGAAAAATGTTTCTTGTGTATAGACGGAAAAATGTACAATGTGTATGAAAAAAGTAGACATCAATACATATATTTGAAAAAATGTTAATGTATTTTTAATATGTTAAAGGTGCATAAGAAAGATTTCTCTTGTGTATACGTGAAAAAATTGTATAATATATATGAAAAAAGTAAACATCAAAAGAAATATCTGAAAAAAGTTAAATGTGTGTAAGAAACTGTTTCTTATGTATACAAAAAATATACAATCTATATGAAAAAGTACACATCAAAACATATATCTGAAAAAAAAAGTAAATCATGTATTTCAGAAGTGATAAACAAGTACAGAATGTTCCTACTGTATACAAAAAGTGTACAATCTGTATGAAAAAGTAGACCTCAAAACATATATTTTTAATTATTCATCATGTATTTTAAAAATGTTAAACATGTATAAAAAATATTCCTTTTGTACACGGATAATGTACAAAGTACATAAAAAGTCAAAAAAGCCAAAGAAAGCCAAAAACAAACAAAACAACCAAGAAAAAGGAAAAAAACATAAAACCAATGCAACAAAGTGGAACACTGTGGAATATAGTGAAAAATGAAAAAACAATAAAAGAAACAAATAAAACCAAAGCAAAAAAGAAAATGAAAAAGAAAAAACAGAAAAGCTGAGAAAACGATGTAAAAGTGTGAACGTAGTAAAAATGGTGCCAGGCCCAGTACTGTAGTGGCAGAAAAATGGCAAGGGAGGCCTATGTCTCGCTACAAGCGAGTTATATAGCTCTTGCGCATACAAACAAGTGACTCCGAGGTCTATTTCTTTCTGGTTCGCATCAGCAAACCAACGCAAACCCTATATCTCACTTACAGCGAGATGAATCTCCCGCTCACCAGAAAGGGTTTCCTCCCTCCGTAGTTATCGAGGCAGCCCATTGTCGTCTTTTTTTGCTGTTTGATCGATCGAGACACTCGCTCGTATTCGCTCACTCATTTCTTCTGAGTTTTTTTTGATTTTTAATCCTTTTGGTTTTCTTTCTTTCTTCATGGGTTTCTTTATTTATTTATTTATTTTTATCTATTTCATTTCATTGTTTCTTTCATGGTTTTCACTGGTTTTTTCTTTTCTGTATGTTTTGTTTGTTTCTTTTTTTGTCTTTCATCGGTTTTAGTCGTTTTCCATTTGTTTCTCTCTTGATTTTCACCGTTTTTCATCATTTTGTACCGGTTTCTTTGGTTTCCTTGTTATTTTTATTTTTGTTTCATTTTATTGTTCCTTTTTTGGTTTCTTATGTTTCCTTTGTTTCTCCTTTTGGTTTCCATCATTTTTTTATTTCTCTTTTCTATATCTACTAATAAAGCAAGGTGCATTTCGCCAATTTTTTGATCCGTTCACCGCCGAAAAGAATGTTTTTATATGAGGTGGTATTAAATTCGTATGCGTTTGTCTGCTTGAAAAAGAATTCTCAGCGAAGACAGCCCACTTATTTTTCTGCCCACTCAGCTGGGAAAATTCTATATTCCGCACCAGGCGACAAGTAGTCAGAGTTTCGCACAGCACAACCAACAATGGGCTGGCCCATTTTATTTTTTCTGTGTTTTACTTCTGTTTTTATTCTCCTCTCCCTATCTCTTTTTTCCCTTCCATATTTATTTTTCTTTAAGAAATTATTTCGTAAATTAAAAATTCCCAAAAAACGGTCAGAAAAAAAACAAATTTTGGAGAATGTTCAAGATTCCAAAATTTTGTTGCTATTTTGAAAAAATATTAGAAACTTGCAAAAAGTTTCCCCTTTTTTCAATTTTTTTTATTCTTTTTCAAAATTGTTCAAGATTTTGAAAAAGAAAATAGCATTTAAAAAAATGCTCCAAATTCAAAAAATATTCCTGTTTTAGTGAAATTTACAAAATTAAAAATAATGTTCGTGCATAAAAGATACGCATTTTCTAAAAATCTTATGAATTTTCAACACATTTTACCGTTTATTTCTTTTTCACAAATTCAAATAATGTTTATGTTTTTTATAAAAAAAGTTGGTATTTTCAGAAAATGTGTGTGAATTTTAAAGATGTTCTCTTTCATATTTTGTTCGTGTTTTTTCGAAAGTGTACATAATTTTCAAAAAACTGTTCATGATTAAAAAATTGTTCATGTTTCCTAAAATATTCAGAAACTTCATACCTTAAAATCCCCTCGATTGAAAGTGTTGAAAGGAAGAGTAGATTGAATAACTCATGGGCCTTCTCTGGCGTACGATGACGTAACAAAACTCTTTAATGCCCTCGATCAATGAATGGAAAAAATAGCGGATTTATTCCTTCACACACGGCGAAACAGAGAAACTAAATGTTTCTTTTTCATGTGCACATGGGATATTGCTAGCACATATAATATTGACTGACTTTAAATGCATACTATTTTATCTCACGTTGCAACGCACGGGCATATGTGCTAGTCATATATAATAGGAATATATTTTTATACATGTATAACATTTTATTGAAATACATGAAATATTTTTTATACACATTGAATATTTTTTAAATACATGTTTAACATATTTTCTATATCGACCTTTTTTCATACATACTGACATTTCTTTTATACACCAGGAACATTTTATACACACATTTAACACTTTTCAATTACATGATTAAGATTTTTTAACACTTATTATTTTATGTCTACTTTTTGCATACACAATGTTCATTTTACATACATCAGGAATAGGCGCTTTAAAATAATTACGGTTTATGCTTGAACGAATGCTAGCCTTTAATTTGACAAGTACAAAAGCTAAATCGACTAGGCTCACCTATGCACACCAACAACTTAAGCTAAGCAATATAAATAACTAAGTGATAGCAAGATATATAGCACGAAACACTATGGCTATCACAAAGTAAAGTGCATAAGTAAAGGTCTAGCGTAAGAGATAACAGAGGCACGCGAAGACGACGATGTATTCGAAGTTCACACCCTTGTGGATGCTAATCTTCGTTTGGAGCGATGTGGAGACACAGTGCTCCCCAAAATGCCACTAGGGCCATCGTAATATCCTCACGCTCTCGCACAATGCAAGATGTTGTGATTCCACTAAGGAACCCTTGAGGGCGGTCAACGAACCCGTACAACTGGCAACATCATGGGGCGGTCACCAATCCCATACAATTGGCAACCCATGGGGGCGGTCACCAGAACCCGTACAAATTGCTCGGGGCAATGTCCATAACTGGAGACCCAGCCGCTTGCCCGGAGCTTTTCACCACAATGATTGAGCTCCGCGACACCACCAACCGTCTAGGGCACCCAATCACCCGAGGCACAAGCTCTAGGGTGCCCAAACACTCAAGAGTAATAAGCTTCTCAACTTTTTACTTCCACGTATCACCATGAACTCAAATCTATGCACCAAATGCAATGGCAAAAGCCACACGAAGTGCTCAAGTCCTTCACCCTCAAATCACACCAAAGCAACGAAAGCTATGGAGAAATATAAGAGGAAGAACAAGAAGAACACAAAAGAACTCTAAGATCTAGATTTAAAGGGTTCCCCTCACATAGAGGAGAGATGGATTGGTAGAAACGTAGACCTAGATCTCCTCTCTTTTTCCCTAAAAAGGAGCAAGAATCATGGAGGGATTGAGAGATAGCAAGCTAAAAGAGCTCAATAATGGAGGGCAAACACCATCTTAAAGGATAGGAACCATTGGGGAAGAAGACCCCCTTAAATAGGTCCCCCGAGTCCAATCGCTATGCCCACTAGTCGTGCACAAGCGGTACTACCGCTTGGGGGAGTGGTACTACCACTTAGCACGGTCAACGCAACCCAACGAGACAGAAATACAAGAGCGATAGTTATGCCGGAGCAGTACTACCGCACGGGGAGCAGTACTACGCTTAAATAGACTTGGCAACAGAAGTACAAAAATAAGCGGAAGTGGTAGCGGCATTGGTCTGCGGAAGTACCGCCTAAGCGGTGCTACCGCCAGGATACAACAAAACTAGCCAAGTAAAATAGAAGGATGCAAGTAAGATCAAAACTACCATATCTTCAGAAGTGGCAGTAGAAATGTGCCAATGATATAGAGGTGTGAAACCTCTATGAACGAAGAACCGACAAAAACTCCAACATTGAAAACATAATAGATGATGCATATGAAATCCGTTTTTTATGAACTCGAGCTAGTCAAGAAGAAGATCACAAGCCCCAAAACTCACAAAGAGAAAAGCCAAACAAGAACCAAGAAAGATGATGCCAATGATGCAATGGTTTGAGCTCTCTACAAATGATACAATCAAGCTACTCACTCGAGAACCCCCCTTGATAGTACGACAATCAGTCCTATAACCCGGTCCCCCAACTAACACCATGAGACCAGTAAAATAGAAAATCTATCAAGGACAAACCTTTGCCTTGCGCATAATCCACTTGTGCTATATGATGATGATCTTGACCTTCTCAAGTTGGACCACCTTTCTTGGCGATCTTGAGTAGATTTCTCCCCCATACTCCACTATGGATGAGCCACTCTTCGACACATCTTCACAAGTCCATTGTCACCACAATGGACGACAAGAGCTTCAAGCACGTGATCTCTTCATGATGCTCCACTTGAACTTGCACAATGCAACCTTGATGATCATCATCACTTGATGTCAACCTTGATGCAAGCCCATTGAAAAGTACCTAACCCCACATAGAACCACCACACAAATAGATCATGGGTTAGTACACAAAGCGTAATGGACAATGCTTATCATACCATGAGATCACTTGATCCCACTCGGTACATCTTCTACGCTTTGTGTGTTGATCAACTTGAATCCATTCTTTGTACTTAGTCTTGATCCACCTTGTATCTCTTTTTCTTTTTTCATAAAAATGTTGTCTTGAAGGTAAACATGAATGTTCATCTTCTTCAAGACATGCTTGCAATAGATTCAACTCTAATATGACCAATCTTTGGTAAGTTGAAAGTGCAACTAATCCCCGGGTGGTTTTGGTAATTCATAACAACATATAGCTCATTGAACTAATATCCATTCAAGTTAAATATTTCAGAGAGTTCAATGATTGGCTTGGCATGGACTAGAGATGTGGACCCCTCAAAATGCTAAGGACAAAGATTGGCAAAAGCTCAAGACTCTTCATTTCTATTTTAGTGATCCAAGATCACATTGAGTCCATAGGAAAGCCAATACTATTAAAAGGGGATGAGGTGTTGCTTAATGGTCTACTTGCTCAAAGTGCTTAGTGATATTGCTCCAAAACCCTCAGCCACTTTCTCATCTTCCAAATATGTCCAAAACTCCAAGTCAAACTCGGCCCCACCGAAATGATCCATCCGGAGCCACCGAGTTTATTTGACATAGCCACTGTTAGAAACCCTAACAGTTCGGTCATGCCGATACGGATCTCGGTCTCACCGAGATGGCCTTGCAAACTCTGTGTTTCCCTTCGTAAAATTTCGGTCTCACCAAAATGAGCGATCGGTCCCACCGAGTTTGATTGACCAACTCTCTGTTTGCTCTTTGCTGAAATTGGTCTCACCGAGTTCAAGCAATCGGCTTCACCGAGTTGATGTTTGCCCTAAGCCCTAGCACATCGGTCACACCGAGTTGTTCCAGTCGGTCCCACCGAGATTCCTAACGTTCACATTTTGAACTGAATCGGTCTCACCGAGTTCTTCTATTCGGTCTGACCGAGTTGGGTCAAATGTGTGTAACGGTTGGATTTTGTGTGGAGCCTATATATATACCCCTCCACCCCCATCTTCATTTGTGGGAGAGCCATCAGAACGTACCTACACTTCCACTACACATTTTTTAAGAGAAAACCACCTACTCATGTGTTGAGATCAAGATATTCCAATCCTACCACAAGAATCTTGATCTCTAGCCTTCCCCAAGTTGCTTTCCACTCAAATCATCTTTCCACCATATCCAAATCTGTGAGAGAGAGTTGAGTGTTGGGGAGACTATCATTTGAAGCACAAGAGCAAGGAGTTCATCATCAACACACCATCTATTACCTTTTGGAGAGTGGTGTCTCCTAGATTGGTTAGGTGTCGCTTGGGAGCCTCCGACAATATTGTGGAGTTGAACCAAGAAGTTTGTAAGGGCAAGGAGATCGCCTACTTCGTGAAGATCTACCCGAGTGAGGCAAGTCCTTCGTGGGCGATGGCCATGGTGGGATAGACAAGGTTGCTTCTTCGTGGCCCCTTCGTGGGTGGAGCCCTCCGTGGACTCGCGCAACCATTACCCTTCGTGGGTTGAAGTCTCCATCAACGTGGATGTACGATAGCACCACCTATCGGAACCACGCCAAAAATCTCCGTGTCTATATTGCGTTTGCCTTCTCCAAACCCTTCCCTTTACCTTCATATGCAATGTTTTACTTTTCGCTGCTACACTCTTAGAATTGCATGTGTAGGTTGATTGCTTGACTTGTACTAGTTGCTAAAATCTGCCAACACTTAAAATTGGGAAAAGGTTAGATTTTTATTTGGTCAAGTAGTCTAATCACCCCCCCTCTAGACCTACTTTCGATCCTACAAGTGGTATCAGAGCTTTGGTCTCCATTTGCCTTGATTTCCATAGCTTTGGTGATCATAGCCTTGGTTTCACAACCTAGGAGAGTATGGCATCTAGCGAGGGAAATTATCACCGTAGAGGTCCTTACTTTGATGGTACTAATTTTGCTAGTTGTAAGCATAAGATGAAAATGCATATTCTTGGTCATAACCCTGCCGTTTGGGCTATTGCGCGCATTGGCTTGCAAGGTGATTTCTTCGAGGATGGAAAAGAACTAGATCGTGAAGCGTCCGCGGAAGAAATGAAGATGTTGCAATACAATGCTCAAGCTTGCGATATTCTCTTCAACGGATTGTGCCCCGAAGAATTCAACAAAATCAGCCGCCTTGAGGATGCAAAGGAAATTTGGGATACTTTGGTTGATATGCACGAAGGTACCGAGTCCGTCAAGGAACCCAAACTGGATGTGCTTCAAAGTCAATTTCACAAGTTCAAAATGAAGGATGGTGAAGGAGTCACTGAGATGTACTCTAGGCTTGCTCTCATCACAAATGAGATTGCCGGCTTAGGAAGCGAAGAGATGACCGACAAATTCATCATCAAGAAGATCCTAAGAGCCTTGGATGGAAAATATGATACCGTGTGCACATTGATCCAAATGATGCCCAATTACAAAGATCTCAAGCCAACGGAAGTCATCGGTAGAATTGTTGCTCATGAGATGTCACTCAAGGATAAGGAAGAGCTCCACAACAAGTCTAGTGGTGCTTATAAAGCTTCATGTGATGCTCCTACAACATCAAGTGAGAAACAAGACTTCAATGAAGAATTGAGCTTAATGGTGAAGAACTTCAACAAATTCTACAAGAATAGAAGCAAAGAGAGAAGTTCCAAGTCAAGGTCCTACAATGACAAAAGATCTTCTAGTCGTGATCGTAATTGCTACAATTGTGGAAGACCCGGACACTACTCCAATGAGTGTACGGCTCCCTACAAAAGAAGAGAAGATTCACCTAAAAGGAGAAGTAAAATAGATGAATCACCACCAAGAGAGAGAAGGAGTAGAGATGATCGTTATGACCGAAGACCCTCTCGTAGAAGCAAGGATTCGAAAAGGAAGGACAAGTCATCAAAGAGCTATACAAGACGAAGACATCAAGCTCACGTTGGTGAATGGGTATCTGGTTCAGACTCCAACAACTACTCCGAGAGAAGTTATCACTCCGACTCCAAATATACTCAAGATGAAGGTGTTGCCGGTCTTGCACTTGTGTCATCCAACTCCTAAGACATATTTGACTCACCAAATGAAGGAACTGGAAGATGCTTCATGGCTAAAGGCCCTAAGGTATCACACCCCGAGTATGTTGATTTCAATAGTGATGAAGATGATTTGCTAGGTGATGATGATTTACTTGTTGACAACACTAGTGATGAAAACTAGGATGAAATTGCTATTAATCATGCTAATCAAGATGAAACGAATGACAATGATAAGAAGGAGATTGAGCGTCTAACTAAAGAACTAAACACTCTTAAGTTAGCTCATGAAACAACTCTAGAGGATCATAGAGAGCTCCTAAAGACTCATGAGAAGCTACGCTTCGAGAAGCGAAATTTAGAGCAAGAGCATGAGTTCTTAAAAGCAATCAATGATGATCTTCGAAAGAAGAGATCTTCTTACATTGCCAAGCGTTTACTCTTGTCTACTTATATGCCACAAGTAAAATCTAGCAACAAGAATAAGAAGGATTCTTCTTCTAGCAGTAACAATAACAATGTTAAATCCAATATTGTTGCTTCTAGTAGTTCTCTTGATTCCACTAATGATTCTCTTAGCCAAGTTACACTTGAGCAAGAAAATAGCTTATTGAAGGGAATTATAGAGAAAGGTGTTTACAAGAGCCTTGCCGGAAGTAAGCAATTTGAGGAAATTGTACGCAAGCAAGGAAGGCACCGGAAGAATCAAGGTGTTGGTTTTGAACGAAAGTTCAATGCCAATGGAGTTGAGTGGGAAGAAGATCAATACCCTAAGATGAAGTTTGTTCCTCAACAAGAGAAGTATGACCCCACTTCTTTCAAAGGAACACAAGCTCAAGATGATCTTCCACCACAAGACCACAAGCTAAAAGGCAAGGACAAGCTTCAAGAAGAGATTGATTCATTTGAAGAAGCTCCTAAGGCCTTGGTCAAGTGGGTTCCCAAGACTACATCAAGTTCTACTTCATCAAGTATGACTACAACTCCAAGGATTCCCATCAAGTTGATGTGGATCCCAAAGAAGAGGAACTAGAGAGTTCTTGAGGGTGACTCTGCCAACATACTTCACTCATATTCATTTTGGTAAGGACAAGTGCAATCAACTTCCATATCTTGCACTAGTTCATGGAGTCACAAACCCTCTTGTTGGTAAGACAAGGGACAAGGTAACCTAATGCTTTCATGGACATCATCATATGTGCACTCTATGTCTATGGATATCCTTGTGTGTTCCTTGTGGGACTAACCCATGTAGGTATTGAAAGTGCAACTCACTCCAATGGATTGCTCCAAATGATCTACATCAACATTGAGCATCCACATCTTCAACACCTACATGAAGTCATCATCGACAAAACCCAAGGTTAGTTCATCCCTCTAAGGGGGGATATCACATCTAGGGGGAGCTTTACTCTAAAAATTGAGCTAAATTAAAGCAACTCTAATGATGTGAACACAACAATGCTTTATGTAAAAGTGGTAACCCCACTTGTGCTTAAACGATGAGTATGACCTATGATCAAATGTTCTCATTTGACTCCTAAGTCAATATACTCATATATAGATGACCTAGTCATCGCCAATTGCTTGATAGATGCTAGAGTGTTTGTGCATGCTTTGCCACATGTTTTACTTGCCATCTTATTGTGTGAGCATGTTGGTTGCATAATTTTCTTCATTCGAGGACATCCATTTGTTGCTTTGATTGTTTGGTTTTTATTTTTGCCAAATGGATGGACAAGAATGTCTAAGTACTCCCTCTAGCTATCTATGCTTTTTCTCGTCTCAAACTCTATTCATGCTACATCACTAAGTTTGAACAAGTCGAATTCGGACCCTCCGGGTGAGGAGCACCCGGAGCCACCGATCCGTCAAGGGCTTAACTTTCAAAACCTCTTAATGCCTTTCGGTTAGACCAACTCACTCCTACTCGGTCTCACCAAACTCATTAAGTTGATCTAGGTTTTTATCTCGGTGCAACTGATTTGAACGTTTCGGTCACACCGAGTTGCAGCAACTGCTAGCAGTTTTGCATCTCGGTGCCACCGAGTCGTTCCACTCGGTCACACCGACAGTGACTGGGTATATATACCGCGGGTTGAAATTTTGGAAATTCCTTCAAACACTCGGCCGCGCCTCCCAGCACTGCCGCCCCCTTGGTCTCCGGATCATCGCCATCGTCGCTAGTGACCTTCTGCCGCTGGTCTCCGCCGCCGTCAACAGAATCCTCACCGCCGTTGCCGCCGTAGCGAGTCCGTCGCCAAGTTAGGGTACGGACTTGACCCCTTTGTGCTTTCCATAACTCTGATTCTTGCACAAAGTTCATTGCCATTGTTCTTCCCACATATGATATTGATCCATCCACCAAAAGAATTCCAAAGAATAGATTTGATGCAAAAACTTAGGGTTAGGTTTCCGTCGAACTCATCTCGGACCGACCAATCTGAGGATCTCGGCCACACCGATTGGCCCTGGCCATTGCACAAGTACAACTCGGTCTGGCTGAAGTGTACTGATCGGTACGATCGAAATCACTTTCACTGTGATGTAGGGTAACGCAGCAGAAAACAAAAAAATTCCGACCTACGCACCAGCCCAGGACCACTATGGAGACTGCATACAAGGTTTGATCATTTTCGTTACCGACTCGTAGCGCAGCGGAAGTAGAGTCGATGACGATCGGCGGTGCAGATCCCCGCAGCTAGGATTTACAACCTCCCAACCGCGAGGATGTATACCCTCGTCTTCCCTTCGGACAGCCCTCCGGGAGACGGTCGAACAGTCCCCCAGACGGTGTCGCGGACAGCCCTTCGGGAGGACCTTCGAAACTCGAACGGTCACTCGGACAGCCCTTCGGGAGGACTCACAGAACTTGGACCGTCACTTGGACAGCCCTTCGGGAGGCACTCACGAACAGCCCCTCGGGCACTAAGATCGAAACTACGACCTCTCTACAGAGTTGCACACATACGGTGTCATCTATCCGGCAGGGCTTCGCCATCCAGAACTAGTTCCCACCGGAACCCAGACAGCCTTTCGGCTCTACGAAACTCTTTTCGTGGGAGGGAGAGAGAAGCCAGATAATTGCAATGGCATGTATGTGAGAATGAGTGAGTGTGGAGGGCTGTCCCTCCACCTCTATTTATAGGATAGCCAAGGGGTAAAGATGTCATACAAAAAACCCCAAAGTACCCCCACTTTATGCCTTTTCATAAAAGAATAAAGATAAAAGGGGTGCCATGTGGATCTCCAAGGAGCTCCACCATGCTTGGCCGGCCACACTTGGGGGCCCCCCCACATGGGGGTGCCTTGGCTCCTAAGTCCTTCTAGAAGGCCTTTTGGAAATATCCCGAAAGGTGGCTTTCCATAAAAAAATCCCAAAAAGCACTTTCACTATTCACGACGACATTTTTCAGCATCCGTTCGAACTGAAAATATTTATGTGGGCTTAGAACATTTCTAGTACCCACTAAAATAATTTTCAACGTGTTCTGGAACAATTCCAGTTTAGTGATTTCATCTGCGAAAAGCATCTGAAGCGGTTTCGGCAGCTCCGGAACATTTCCGGTTTTCATCTCCGAAAATTCCAGAAAGTTTCCAGAATGATTCTGGCACCCTCCAAGAATTATCAGGCATGTCCCGAAACCAATTTGACTTTATGGTATCCTCTAAAACAACTTTTCAGTATCACCGGAACTCATCTGGTGACCTCTCTCGTCGGAACTTTTCCGCTGTCTCCGAAAAACTTTTTCCGAAAATTTTCTCTCAGACTCCCTGTCTAGTATTCAGCAGATAGATGACCCTTAAGCATGTGACCCTATAGGTTCGGTGAAGTATAGACATGACACGGAACCCCTTCCGATCAATGATCAACATCGGAGCCGTGGACACCCATATTGACCCCTATACCCACACGAATGAATATTCGAGTGAATCTCCAGTTGCCGTGTGCTATTCCTGTTGCTTCACGATATGTTACAAATACCCGAGGTGAGACATGTTGGCATTCCCGTGGATCAACAACTTGTCCACTATGCTAGTTACCTCGTTACCGGTATTGTTTTCTTTTCTCGTTACCGTGTTCCGGCATCCCCGTGATCAAATCACAAAGTGTCTGGCCAGACGATGATGGATACCGTAACACCAAGAGGGCCCAGAGATATCTCTCCATCGTCGGAGGAGCAAATCCCAATCTTGAGCTATCAAGTTACTTGACATACTTTTCCATGAACCCGTAAGCCGCCGTAATAGCCACCCATTTACGGATGACGTTTAACAAACCCCAAAGTTCATGAAGCAAGTATGAAGAAACTCGATACTCTCATGGTCTAAGGAATTATGCAAACATTAACCATCTCTGTGTTATTAACCATTAACTTGTGACGAATGTATCTCATAGCATAACATCAATCGGGTCGATTCAACACAAAAGTTCTTCTAACATTGTGCCCTCAAAATTGCTGGCATAGACATGCCCATGATCAGGAAAACAGGACCATCATGCAACACTTGAGCTAGTCTTAGAGGCTAGACTAGGAATACATTTTACCGTTTATTATTCCACACGTGCATATGAGTCTTCCTCCGAGCCTCGTGGTTATTGTAGACTCGAGAACCATAGCAGTTATAGCATGGAACATAAACCTAATTATGAGCATGGACATAAATAATAACATTTATTATTGCCTCTAGGGCATATCTCCTACAGACTCCCACTTGCACTAGAGTCAATAATCTAGTTAATGCTAATGCACTTTACACCTGTGGCACACCGGTGTAAATATGCTTCGCTTTTGGTGTAGCCTGATGTCCAACGGATCTGACAACTTCAGATCCATGTGTATCTTTGCATATCCTCGCGTTTTCACGCTTTCACACAATTCATATTTTGTGTGGACTTGGCTTTGTATGTATGTGAATCATAGGTCGAACCTGGATTCCTCAGACTGAGTTATGGAGCAATTACTTGCAGTAGTGTCCCATTGACAAAAGCCATCTTGGAACCATACTAAGTTCATGATTGAACTATATGATTCAACATCTTCTTTGTCGCTTTAAAAGCGGCAACATACTTCGCCTCTGTTATAGAATTCGCCACAGTGACTTGTTTGGAACATTTTCCAACTAACTGTGCCACCACATTGTGTTTACACAAAACCCTTAATTTAAATCGAAAATCGCATGGAGCATTGATGACGACTGTATCGATGTAATTACTTACAACGAGCACTTCATAATCTCTGCTTGCGAGAAAACATGTCATCAATACTACTCTAGTACTCAATGACATCTTTCACTGTTGTCCCATGATCAGTACTTTTGATCACTTTGGTATCTATACTCGCAACAACTTTGGAGTATTGGACATATCTGGTTGTTTTTACATACCATGGAATACATGATTAATCCAGACACGAAGGTGTGTGGAATCTCCATCATGTATTTTGCTCATCAGTGTTTTTGGGACACCGATTCTTGCAAAAACTCTTTCCATGTGACTTCGGCAAGAATCACTCCTTGGCGTTTTAAACGCTAAAAAGTTTTAGCATCTTGTCAATATGTATTTATTTCTCAGCCCCATTAGGTAAATCTATCTCCATAGATCATCATGCCTAATATAAAGGCTATTTAGCCCAAGCACTTCATCGAAAAACTATTTTCAAATGAAGTCCTAATTCGTGTCAAGAAATTTATTTCCAATTAACAATGTGTCAAGCACACAAGGTTTTTAGAAATATTATTATGCTTCCACTTACTTTCTTGAATTACAAGCATCTTCGTTACCCATTGATGAAGTCAAACCCCTTTGACCATTTCATCAAAACACGAAGATTCTAACTCCATTTTGCTCTCTTCTGTCCATTGCTGGAACTCTGAAGTTTGCATACTTACTAGCATCCTCTGGACTGACAAAATACCTTGGACTGTAACACATGCAAGTCCTTGGTTTCATTTCCATCAGATGGAAATCCTTTTGTCATCCTTGTTTCATATCTCATGATTTGAAATATGTATTAATTGCTAGTTCAACCCGAACCGACTTTAAGCATCGCTACGATGAAACAACCTCATCGTAGTCAACTCCTTGAACTTGTTATTGCAACAAGTCGAGCTTTATGGATAAAACATTTTTATCCGTATCAGTTTTAAGTTCCATAAATATCTGTTAGACTCTAAGTCTTCCGAAAGGTGTATCAAGGTTTTAATCTTGAAACATTTATATGGAGACTATCTCGGATTGTATTGGCATTTAGCCAATTCCGGAGTCAGGGCCCATCAACGCTTCCTTGTGTATTGTGGTATACTGTTGTCTAACAACAATATCTCGTTTGCGCACCTGAGAGGTTTGCACGAGCCTTGCCTACATGGTTCAGCTGCAAGTTTGACTGAAGTCCATACATTTTATTGTAGAGACTTCCGTATCAGTCGCAGTAGGAAACTCCGGAATTACTTCCAAGGTCTCTTTCCTTTGACCTGATGACGAAGATACTGTTTATCTCGTCGAGTTGCACTATTCTCCCACTCACCTTTTTGAAAGAACCATTTTCTTCAAAAAGCATACCGTTCTGTGTGGCAAACCTATTTGCCTTGGTATAGTGAGGGAGGAATACCCAATGACTTGGGATAACCTACAAAGTAGCACTTGTCTGATTTGGAACCTTTTACACAAGCCCCATATTCCAAATGTTTAAGAAAAGATATAACATGGTTGGGCGTACCATACCATGGTGTCATTTCAACAGACCCGATGGAGCTCTTTTCAGTGTAAAAGCCGCAGTCTCTAAAGCATCACTCTTTAAAAGGGATAATGGAAAATTTATTTATGCCATCTTTGATCTTACCATGTCATGAATGGTTCGATTACATCTCCACGGACTTTCCACTTGTAGTGGTGTTCCGGGAGGTGCAAGTTATGAAACCCCTTTCATAACTCATCAGACATTCGCTGTAACTCAAATATTCCTTTCTGCAATCGAATTGTAGAAACATAATTTTCTTGTTACAATAATTTCTTCTTCATTTTGAAAACCTTTCGAATGATTTCAAAAGATCCAGACTTACGTCTCATCAAGTAAATATCCATATATCTACTTGAGTCATTTCTGAAGATAGATAAATCCACTACTAACAACATTTATCGGACTACACACATCAAATGTATGATCACCAATAAGTTTGTTGTCCATTCCTTATGGCCTGTGAATGGTATTTCAGTCACTTCACTTTTTGGAGAAAAGTTGCAAGTGTCAGATGATTCAAAATCAAACGACTTCAAAATCCATCATAATGGAATTTTCCATGCGGGTTTCTCCAATGTGACCAAATGCAGTGCCACACTTGTGTGGTATTATTTTAGTCTTATGACATTTAGCGTCAGTGTTATGGATGTATCATATTACCATCAATATTCATAACATACGTCCCATCTGGATGGAAGCATGGCCCTTCATGTTATTCATAATACTGAACAACAATTGTTCTTTTATGAACAACTCTTTTGCAACAACATTGTGCAAGGGGCTAGAGTGTAAAACTCTAAAATGATTTATGAAAGTAAATCCAGAGGTAATATATTATTATCATTATTCATAACATACATCTCATTCTCAATGAAAGTATGGCCCTTATGTTATTCATAACATCGAACATAAAAAGTTCTCTTATGAACAACCTTTTTGCAAGATACCTTATGCAAAGGGCTAGAGTGTATGAAACTCTAAAATGAATTATGAAAGTAAATACATAGGGAATACACCGATGGAAGGTATAGTAACTATTACTATGTTCCCAGCGTGTATCAAAACCTCATTCCTGGCTAGTCTTTCAGGCCATAGTAGTTCTTACATCGAGTTGCAATAGAATGCAATCGAGAGGGTATCTTTGTGATTGTCTCACAATACTCAAGAATTAGTGATTAACATGTTTAACCATAATTCCCAAGAACTATATCTTTGACCAGCCTTCTATACATCAAAAACTTGTATGACATTCACACATGAGCTGGATATTCCAGTCTTCTTTCTTATTGCCTTTATACTTCTAACAGTTTAACTTTTAGTATTTCTCCTACTTCCAGAAGAAGCACCCAACTTAAGAGTGGCGTTAGCCCCGGACTTCCTAGGCGTGAAAGTTTCACTAACACCCTTCGGACACTTCCTTTCTCTTTAAGTTGTTGTTTTATTCACCTTTCATCATATGACAGGCGTTCTTCTGGATCCCTCTCTTATCAATCTAATGCATAGTAAACACCTTTACTAATAGTTTGCAAACAAACATTGCTTTGGATATCTCATATCTTTTAGCCTTTGTCTGTCTCTGAAAATGATTTTCAGATTCCATGAATATCACATAACTATCCAAACTTTCGAAGTTTGGGTCTCATGGAAGCAAACATATTGTACTTGACTGAAACGGAGTTCTAGCTTTTGGATCGAAGGATGAGAGTCACATGATCCATAGCACAAGTGAGAGAATACCGAAAGTATGCGATAGGACAAAATTCTTCTCGGCACTCTTGAGGACAATCCTCACATTACGTTACCAACCGTAAAGTTTTAACCAGATATTTAACAGCTATTCAATTTTAACAGGGAAGGTGGAAACGCGAGCCATTATTCTACAACTATTAAGCAAACCACACTTAGACAGTGTTCATAATTAATTGCACTGAGAATTAAACAAGTTAATTCAACAGTGCGCTCCCACTCAAATCAATATCTCTCATAATTGATTGTGAGTGATTCAAGATCCGCATATCAATTCAACGCCATTGACGGGTTCATCACTGATGACGTGAATTTCAATCGGTAGGCCAACTTGCCAATCACATCTCTATGTGACTCTTGTCCATCTTTCGATGCGTGTGTTCCGAGCTCAGGACTGTCCTGCCTGAACGTCAAGACAACCAAGTGATCACGCAGTGAGGTCTGACCTTCACCCGCCTTACACCTCTCTAATCGTTCGTGCTCATGTGTACATGGCGCACCCCGAAAAGATACGTGTTGTAGACGGTGCTACATGGGAGAACACTAAATACTTGATATTTTTGTGAGAGATCACCCTAATAAAAGCGACTACCGCGCAATCAAGAAGGGTGCATATAAGGATAAACATCTCAGGCAATTCATAATAGCATGATATGGTATAGCCTTTCTGACGGAGAAGTCTTGTATTCCTTCGTCTTCGGCATTCACGTCGGTGATCACCTTCGCGAAGATTGCCACCACCTTGTCGATGCAGCAGATAATATTGCTATCTTCTATGAAATAATGCATTACACAAGGTTGACACACAGGTCATTTAAAGTGCAATCATATGGCTCCAGCCATCATGCCGAATCATGACACGCAGGTCATGTTAATCAATTTACATTATATAGTCATCTCATACATAATCAAATTATTATGAGCACCGCTATACCACATCACATGCACATGTAAACCCTCCTGCAAAACCAAGTTAGACGCCTCTAATTGGTTCATGCAAAAACTTGTTTTTCGTGGCTTCTAAGGTTTCGAAACAAACCGAAGCTACCAACGTCCATCATCAAGTATGATAATTCAAGTCGCTAGATTAACTTTCCAGGGTGTATGAAAACCGAGATAATAAAATCTCGAGCCCCATACTAAACTTCATCATACGCATGACCCCCGTGCAGATCATATCTGCATTGCCCTTTCATCTGTGAAATTTCATCTTTCTTTTTAACTACGGTGGAATTCAATGAACTGTAAGCACTTCATTGATCAATCAGGATCGCGGATTGCCAGAACATTGAAACTCCACCATGCTGTTATCAAGATCAGAAATATGCAAATTCCAGGGAAGCAACAAGAATATCGGGTAACAGATTTCATCTGCTACCCGCACAAATAATTTTCAGTAATAGAACTCATCTACTACCTAATTATATTGTGCAACACCCATACATCTCCATGTATTCTAGATCGCAACCTGCATCTACGCATAGCACGGCTCTTGATGCCATTGTAGGGTAATGCAGCAGAAAACAAAAAATTTCCGACCTACGCACCAGCCCAGGACCACTATGGAGACTGCATACAAGGTTTGATCATTTTCGTTACCGACTCGTAGCGCAGCGGAAGTAGAGTCGATGACGATCGACGGTGCAGATCACCGCAGCTAGGATTTACAACCTCCCAACCGCGAGGATGTATACCCTCGTCTTCCCTTCGGACAGCCCTCCGGGAGGCGGTCGAACAGTCCCCCAGACGGTGTCGCGGACAGCCCTTCGGGAGGACCTTCGATACTCGAACGGTCACTCGAACAGCCCTTCGGGAGGACTCACAGAACTTGGACCGTCACTTGGACAGCCCTTCGGGAGGCACTCACGAACAGCCCCTCGGGCACTAAGATCGAAACTACGACCTCTCTACAGAGTTGCACACATACGGTGTCATCTATCCGGCAGGGCTTCGCCGTCCAGAACTAGTTCCCACCGGAACCCAGACAACCTTTCGGCTCTACGAAACTCTTTTCGTGGGAGGGAGAGAGAAGCCAGATAATTGCAATGGCATGTATGTGAGAATGAGTGAGTGTGGAGGGCTGCCCCTCCACATCTATTTATAGGATAGCCAAGGGGTAAAGATGTCATACAAAAAACCCCAAAGTACCCCCACTTTATGCCTTTTCATAAAAGAATAAAGATAAAAGGGGTGCCATGTGGAGCTCCAAGGAGCTCCACCATGCTTGGCCGGCCACACTTGGGGGCCCCCCCACATGGGGGTGGCTTGGCTCCTAAGTCCTTCTAGAAGGCCTTTTGGAAATATCCCAAAAGGTGGCTTTCCATAAAAAATCCCAAAAAGCACTTTCACTATTCACGACGACATTTTTCAGCATCCGTTCGAACTGAAAATATTTATGTGGGCTTAGAACATTTCTAGTACCCACTAAAATAATTTTCAACGCGTTCTGGAACAATTCCAGTTTAGTGATTTCATCTGCGAAAAGCATCTGAAGCGGTTTCGGCAGCTCCGGAACATTTCCGGTTTTCATCTCCGAAAATTCCAGAAAGTTTCCAGAATGATTCTGGCACCCTCCAAGAATTATCAGGCATGTCCCGAAATCAATTTGACTTTATGGTATCCTCTGAAACAACTTTTCAGTATCACCGGAACTCATCCGGTGACCTCTCTCGTCGGAACTTTTCCGCTGTCTCCGAAAAACTTTTTCCGGAAATTTTCTCTCAGACTCCCTGTCTAGTAATCAGCAGATAGATGACCCTTAAGCATGTGACCCTATAGGTTCGGTGAAGTATAGACATGACACGGAACCCCTTCCGATCAATGATCAACATCGGAGCCGTGGACACCCATATTGACCCCTATACCCACACGAATGAATATTCGAGTGAAACTCCAGTTGCCGTGTGCTATTCCTGTTGCTTCACGATATGTTACAAATACCCGAGGTGAGACATGTTGGCATTCCCGTGGATCAACAACTTGTCCACTATGCTAGTTACCTCGTTACCGGTATTGTTCTCTTTTCTCGTTACCGTGTTCCGGCATCCCCGTGATCAAATCACAAAGTGTCTGGCCAGACGATGATGGATACCGTAACACCAAGAGGGCCCAGAGATATCTCTCCATCGTCGGAGGAGCAAATCCCAATCTTGATGTGACGCCCTGGATTTTGCCCATTTCTTTTTCCTTTTTATTTTGGTCTAGATTTGCTTTTCTGTGGCTTAGTAGTCCTGAAACCTGGAGAGATCACCCTTGATTCCTCTCCCAAGTGGCTTGCCAACCTCAAAATCATCCCAAGACCTTGTAATTTCCATCTTGGTCCAATCCCAATATTCTTTTCTTGGGAATATTCCTTTTTCTATTAAAGGAATAACCCTGTCAGCTCTGAGTTGTGAAGCAACTCATATTTCTATCATTCCCAAATTCCCAAATAATTCTCATAAATCCTTTGGGACATATCTTATCCAGATATGTCAAAATATTCCTTGCCATGTCCAAAAATATTTCACAAATATTCCTTTTCTGATTCTGCCCCAGCTGGCAGGTTGTGAAGAAAGTACCATTTATATTTGCTTGCTTGCTCTCAAACTTTTTGTGCACTCTTTCTTATCCATATCATTGCCACATGCCCAAAATTCAACTTTATTTGGATATTAAATATCTCTTGGCTAATTTCCAAAGTTTCTGGGCAACTGGAATCTTTGTGAAGCAGGTGCTAGCTAGGAGTATCCAAATGAGTTGAAATTTTGCAAGAATCTTCATATGTTCAAAGCATGACTCTCCACCAAGTTTCAACCTTATCCAATCATCTATGTGATCACAGCATCAAATCTTTGTTTCTGGTAATTATTATGGGTTGTGAAGCAACTATAATTTTTATTGCTCCATAATTCATGAATAATTTCCAGAACATTCTTCTACCCATATATCACCTCTCCACAAAATTTGGGCTCAATCCATCTTCCCAATAATTCTATAGAATTATTCCAAGTTTCTGGACAGAGAAGATAGCTGTGAAGGAAGTACCATTTTGGCATGTCCATTTGGTATGAAATTTTTACAGCATCTTCATATGTCCAAATAACCCTTTCTTGCCAAATTTCAGCTGAATCCAATGAAGTATGTGAGTGCTACTTCATACTTTGCAAATCTGGTCAGTGAGGCCCTTTGAACAGCAAGTGCTATTTATCTTCATCCAAATAAGCTGCAAATTTGCAGACATGATCACCTTAGCATTTGATCATCCCATGCCAAATATCGGAGTCTAGATCCTGCTCGATCTCCCCCAGCCCACTCCAAACACCTTCCTGTTCCAGACAAAACCTGCAAGCTGTGGTCAACTCATGTGCCACTATGCTCGTTTCTTTCCTCCTTGACCTCTTCCTACGAGTGACTGATCGAGTTGACATGATGGAGTTGACCAGGACACGTGGAAACACCGAGTCCACGCGGTGACCGCCGCCCTGGAATGACATGGACGTGAGCTGCGTACTAGTCAGCTCGGGCCCCTCTTCTCCTCGTCGGTTCCGCGCGAGTAGTCATGTCCAACAGCTCTCCCTCGCTGTCTTTTTCCTCCCCAGACCAGTCTCCCTCTCTCCCGTCCCCTCCATCGCCCTGTGGCCACCGTGCCAGGGCCATGTCCTCTCGGCCGTCGTCGTTTCCGACCACCGCGAGCCCCCTCGGTCCTTCCCGACTCCTCTTGATCGCTCTCAGCCCCTCCCCGAACCCCTGGAATGCCCTCCCCTCCTCCAGACGAGCTCTGGAGGCATCGAGGCGCCGGGGCACGCGTCACCGCGGCCGTGCCTGGACCTCGCCGTCGCCCGCCTATTTAAGGCCCTCCCCGGGCTCGTCCGACCTCACCAGCGAGCTGGCCACCCTCCTCTGCCCCTTCCCAAGCCCCCTCCTGAACCCCGGAGCCCCCCCTCCTCTCCTTTGGCCGCCATGGCCACCGCGGAGCTCGGCTCGAATTGGAGCCAGTCGAGCTACCACCTCCTCTCTCGACCTCTCCGGTGGTCTCCCCTCTTGCCGTAGACTCACCCCACCTCCTTCTTTCATCGCCGGGATCGCCGGAGCACTGCGCCCGACGCGGACCAGAGCCGCCTACTGCCGCCGTCCGCTGCCGCCTTTGCCCCTCGCTCCACAGCCCTCCCCCGCCGCTCTCTCTGCCGCTCCTGGACGCTACGCCCCATCCCGCGCCCGCCGGTGTCCTCGCCTTCACCGGGGATGGCCTGAGCCGCCGGGGCCGGCACCGGACCCGCCTCTGCCCTGACTCTCCGGTTCTGTACGGGAGGAGGAAGAAGGAGGTGGTGGAGGGATGGGGTGGGCCTGGCCCGGTGTGGCCCAATTTTTTTTGAATTAGTTGGCATCGGTGTTGGGCTTGGCCCAGGAGCAGCAGTGCAGTGGCAGCAGTTTCGGCCCGGGTCGGCACAGTGCCTCTTGTTTTTTTTTCTGGAAACTGTCCAGGGACCCTGATGCTAATGAAATGTTTGCAGAAAAGTCCCTGGCAGTCATTCCTCAATATCTCTTCGCTCGTAAGTCCAAATCAGGTGATTCCAAAGCCCACTTCTTCGTCTCGTCGAGCCCGTTCTGTTGGCATCATTTTCATAATGCTTTGACACAGTGGAAATGACCCTTTTGCCCTTGTCCGTAAACAGCCCTCCGAGAGAGTACTGTTTCCGGCATTCGTCCCCGCGACATTTCCGCACTTCATTCCAATGACTCCTTCATCTCCAGGCAAGCCACAACCCTCATCTGCATAATTGCAATGCAATATCATAGTTTAATTAATTACTTTAATAGCAAGAATGTTATCTGTAGCATGGATTGGATTATGACATGCATGAGTAGATGTTGATTACTGGATTATTAGTGACTAGTAGCTTACCCACTTGTTGATACTATGATGTTGAGATCACTGTCTATGATTATTTTGGATTTCATCCGGCACTTGTGGATATGAACTAGTAGCAGTAGCCTAAGCATGCCAGTTATTGGATTACTATGATATCGGAGTATCAGCTGTGACAGAAAGATTGTTCGGGGATAAGATGCCTAATTTGACCAACTAAGTTCACTTGATGAAACAACCTGGTAATAGGTGAACTTAGTTGGTTGATCGAGAGTCACCTGTCCGGGCTTATTCGTGCAGCCACATTTGCCGGTATGGGACGGCCTTGACTTGGTCTGATCGCGTGCTCTTCCACCGGTACCTCCAAAGAGGGAGGGTTATGCGCGCGCGCTACCCTGGCCCGGTAGGCGGCGATAACCCTGTGAGCCCAGTTGAGTTATTGGATCCAGGTCCCCGTTTGGGACAGTTTGTTTGGCCAGGACGCTGGCAGGTGTCTTGAGGACACGGGGCCACCCAGGGCTTGACTCCAAGAGGGAGTATGATCGCCGGTCGTATGATGGAAGAGTCACGGGTCAGGCGGGTTTCGTCGGAACGTCGTTGGTCCACCCGAATGGGAGCACGAGGCCATGAGTTCCGTGGTGTGGGTAAAGTGTACAACCTCTGCAGAGTGTAAAATCTATTCGAATAGCCGGGTCCACGGTATTGGACAGCCCGTCCAGACCTCTATAGGAGATCAACCACAATAATGACAGTAATGATGGGAGAACTTATCTGAGTTTGGTAACAGTTGGACAGTATGCCATGGGCAAGTATTGGTAACGATCTCGAGGATGATCGTTGGATGTTCTTGGAGTGATCATGAGTTGGTCACTAGAATGCAGGAAGAGTAGCCTGTTATTGCTCATTTCAACCATTCCTTCGGTAACAATAAATCTTAACTTAATCTTGATTACTATGATGTTGTCTTGCCTTAATGCTGATGTTTGTTGTGAGCTTGCGAGTACATTCAAAGTACTCACCTGGCGTGTCATGCCAGTTTGCAGGTCATGCCATGACTGCTTGTTTGTCGAAGATGTTGATTGCGTGAGCTAGGATACGCGTTCTAGCCAGAGTCCCTGCGGAGTGGAGTCCATCACCGCCGACGATGTTTCGCTGCCGAGAGATACTCCGCCTCCTCAGGTCGATCCGCTGTTAGCATAGAGCTATTTTGAGCAGGCGTAGTGTCGCCGTGCCGATGTAATCCTTGTACCCTTGTAACCGTATTTATAGCAATAAAGAGCTGATTTGTTCTATGCCAACAGTGCCGTATTCCAGTGGACTTGTCCCTG
Source organism: Thinopyrum elongatum (assembly GCA_011799875.1). Taxonomy (NCBI): domain Eukaryota; kingdom Viridiplantae; phylum Streptophyta; class Magnoliopsida; order Poales; family Poaceae; genus Thinopyrum; species Thinopyrum elongatum. The sequence continues at coordinate 51,343,963 of CM022299.1, read as the reverse complement.
GGACTGGAATACGGGGCGTTCCGGTTTCCTCTGAGCCGGCGTGCCACACTTGAGCTATCAAGTTACTTGACATACTTTTCCATGAACCCGTAAGCCGCCGTAATAGCCACCCATTTACGGATGACGTTTAACAAACCCCAAATTTCATGAAGCAAGTATGAAGAAACTCGATACTCTCATGGTCTAAGGAATTATGCAAACATTAACCATCTCTGTGTTATTAACCATTAACTTGTGACGAATGTATCTCATAGCATAACATCAATCGGGTCGATTCAACACAAAAGTTCTTCTAACATTGTGCCCTCAAAATTGCTGGCATAGACATGCCCATGATCAGAAAAACAGGACCATCATGCAACACTTGAGCTAGTCTTAGAGGCTAGACTAGGAATACATTTTACCGTTTATTGTTCCACACGTGCATATGAGTCTTCCTCCGAGCCTCGTGGTTATTGTAGACTCGAGAACCATAGCAGTTATAGCATGGAACATAAACCTAATTATGAGCATGGAGATAAATAATAGCATTTATTATTGCCTCTAGGGCATATCTCCTACATGTGAAACCCTAGCATCTCGGAGTCACCGAACTACATTTTGATCTGACCGAAAATGTGTGTTTAGACTCTGTTAGTGCTTCGGTGTCACCGAGTTTGTCAAATCGGTAGCTCTGAAATGCTTTCTGCAGGAAACTAAAGTTAAGTTTTTGTCTCAATATTTTTGCAAAATAAGCCGCACTTTGTGATGCTCATCCACTCTATCTATATCCAACTATTCACAAGGTCAGTTTCAGCTATGTCAAAGGCCAGAGCCTCAACTCAAGAAACCATGGAATTTACTCTTGAACCAAGAGAGGAAGAGGCTGCAGGTGGAAAGAAGAGGAAGGAAAAGGTCAGAAAGACTATTGCCAGAGTCATTGGTAAACCTTCCATGATGAGAGATTCTGAAGAAGATGAGGAGGAGGAAGAGCCTATTGCACCTCCCGCAAAGACTCAGAAGCTTATGGGGGATGCCATAAGGACTGGGGACGCTCCATCTAAGCCCAAGTCTGCCCCCAAGCCTCAAGCTCAAGCTCAAGCTCCCAAACCATCTGCACCCAAGAAATCAACAAGGAACATTCCTGCTACTAAAAAGAATAAGGCCCCAGTGCCTGAAGCTCAAGAAGAAGATGATGAGCCACTAGTGCTCAGAGAGTTGAAGCCCAAGATTCCAGATCATAGTGATGATCATCCTGTGACAGAAAATATGAAGCTAAGAAAGGATGCAGGTCTGAGACTCTGGAGAAAGACTGATCCCTATGCCACTAGGAGGAGAACTGTTGTGGACTACTGCTTTCACACAAAGGAACAGCAGGATTTCTATGAGAAAGTCTTGTTGGACAAGGAGGCCATTGTCTGTGACATGAAGTGGGTTGACTGGAAATACATTGATGACAATGAGGACTATTTCCCAGGTGTGCATGAGAGCTTCAGAATGAATGAAGTTGACAAGTTTGTTGGACAGAAGTTGACTAAGTGGAACGATGAGATGATCATGCAATTCTATTCCACTGCTCACTTCTATCCTGATGGAAAGATTGTCTGGATGACTGAAGGTACAAGGTATCAATCAACTATCTCAGAATGGGCCAAGCTGATCAATGCCCCAAAGGAAGAGGAGAATGACACTGATGTATATGCCAAGCCTAGGAAGGATCACAACTCCATGGCCAACATGTACAAGACTATTCATGATGATGCCCTGGAGACACACAAGCTTGGATCAATATACTATCTGCTGTCTGGTTTGACCACTATCAACACTATCTTGAGGCACACTCTTTTGCCCAAGTCAGGAGATCATAGAATGATCCGTGGTCACTAAATCAATTTGCTTCACATGTTTGATGTACCTCAGAAGTTCAAGGTGATGAGCTTGATTGTTGAGACTGTGAAGAGAACAGCTGCTGATCAGAAGAGATCTTGTGGATATGCCCCTCATATTCAAATGTTGATTAATTCCAAGATGGGAACCGGGACATATCTTCTTGATAAAGAGCATCTTCCCCTAAGGCCAGATTTTGAGGATAACGAGGTTGTCATGGATGCATCTCATCCTACTAGTGCAGAAGCCCAGGAGAAGAAAGAGAGAGCAAAGGCTGCAAAAGCAGCAAAGGCAGCCAGTGCACCAGATGCTTCCACAGTGATGCTCAAGACCAAGCAAGATCAACTCAGTTATCTGCTTGAGGCTACAGTGAGAATTGAGAAGGGCTTGGCCACCCTGACTCAAAATCAAGAAAGTCTTGAGAGGATCATAGAGATTAAATTTCATGACCTAGATATGAAGGTCACCGAGATACAGACTGTTGTGGAGAAGCTCCAAGAAGAAGCTGAGGACAGGAATGATAGACCAACTACAGATACTTTCCAGAGAGTGCCAAGGGCACAAAGGTCATCAGCAGTGCCAGTTGTCAGAGACTCCAGGACTACTATTTCAGCACCTGTAGCAACTGCCACAGTTGAACCTCCAACGTCAACCCCTCCAGCTCCACAAACTTCTGCCGAAGCATTTGCAGATGCCCTCATCTCCACGCCGTCTACACACACCAGAGCAACAAGCCAGAAGACCACTTCAGGAGCTCCCGGAGATCGTGCCTAGAGTGCCGCATAGCACTATACGTTTTCAAACTTTTTGGTAACTTGTTGCCAAAGGGGGAGAAAGTGTATAGATCATTAGGCTTCGAGAGAGAGAGAGTGTTTTGCTTTTATTTGCCTCTCTCGCTACTTTGATCGTTTGGTTGTTTGATTTCTATGCTACAATTTGTGTTACGCTCGTGAGATACTTATGTGATCATGTGTTTTGATCATACTATGCTTTAATGTGTGCCTTCATGATTATATCTATGATACTTGTGTATGATCAATCACTTGTACCCTTGGTGATGAGTGCATGTTATTTAAATCTTATCATTTTGAGCGCTCCACCAAGATATATGTGACATGGAAGAGTGACCCATGATCCTAATTGATTATGCATTTGTATTCAAAAGCAAATTCTAAATAATGCACAAATTTAGGGGGAGCTCTTACTTATCACATACTTCTCAAAGCGACGATGTATTCCATTCATATTATCATTTGTCGAAGCTTTGATTTATATGTTGTCATCAATTACCAAAAAGGGGGAGATTGAAAGTGCAACTAATCCCCGGGTGGTTTTGGTAATTCATAACAACATATAGCTCATTGAACTAATCTCCTTTCAAGTTAAATATTTCAGAGAGTTCAATGATTGGCATTGCATGGACTAGAGATGTGGACCCCTCAAAATGCTAAGGACAAAGATTGGCAAAAGCTCAAGACTCTTCATTTCTATTTTTGTGATCCAAGATCACATTGAGTCCATAGGAAAGCCAATACTATTAAAAGGGGATGAGGTGTTGCTTAATGGTCTACTTGCTCATAGTGCTTAGTGATATTGCACCAAAACCCTCAGCCACTTTCTCATCTTCCAAATATGTCCAAAACTCCAAGTCAAACTCGGCCCTACCGAAATGATCCATCTGGAGCCACCGAGTTCATTTAAAATAGCCACTGCCAGAAACCCTAACAGTTCGGTCACACCGATACGGATCTCGGTCTCATCGAGATGGCCCTGCAAACTCTCTGTTTCCCTTCGTAATATTTCGGTCTCACCGAAATGAGCGATCGGTCCCACCGAGTTTGCTTGACCAACTCTCTGTTTTCTCTTTGCTGAAATCGGTCTCACCGAGTTCAAGCAATCGGCTTCCCCGAGTTGATGTTTTCCCTAAGCCCTAGCACATCGGTCACACCGAGTTGTTCCAGTTGGTCCCACCGAGATTCCTAACATTCACATTTTGAACTGAATCGGTGTCACCGAGTTCGTCTATTCGGTCTGACCGAGTTGGGTCAAATGTGTGTAACGGTTGGATTTTGTGTGTAGGCTATATATACCCCTCCACCCCATCTCCATTTGTGGGAGAGCCATCAGAACGTGCCTACACTTCCACTATACATTTTTTGAGAGAGAACCACCTACTCATGTGTTGAGATCAAGATATTCCAATCCTACCACAAGAATCTTGATCTCTAGCCTTCCCCAAGTTGCTTTCCACTCAAATCATCTTTCCACCATATCCGAATCTGTGAGAGAGAGTTGAGTGTTGGGGAGACTACCATTTGAAGCACAAGAGCAAGGAGTTCATCATCAACACACCATCTATTACCTTTTGGAGAGTGGTGTCTCCTAGATTGGTTAGGTGTCGCTTGGGAGCCTCCGACAAGATTGTGGAGTTGAACCAAGAAGTTTGTAAGGGCAAGGAGATCGTCTACTTCGTGAAGATCTACCCGAGTGAGGCAAGTCCTTCGTGGACGATGGCCATGGTGGGATAGACAAGGTTGCTTCTTCGTGGACCCTTCGTGGGTGGAGCCCTCCGTGGACTCGCGCAACCATTACCCTTCGTGGGTTGAAGTCTCCATCAATGTTGATGTACGATAGCACCACCTATCGGAACCACGCCAAAAATCTCTGTGTCTATATTGCGTTTGCCTTCTCCAAACCCTTCCCTTTACCTTCATATGCAATGTTTTACTTTCCGCTACTACATACTTAGAATTGCATGTGTAGGTTGATTGCTTGACTTGTACTAGTTGTTAAAATCTGCCAACACTTAAATTTGGGAAAAGATTAGATTTTTATTTGGTCAAGTAGTCTAATCACCCCCCCCCCCTCTAGACCTACTTTCGATCCTACATAAGTCCTTGAATAGCACCTTTGTCAACACATAATCTTCTTCTTTGAACCTTGAAACCGACATATGGTCTTCAAGCATTGCCTATGGACAAACCTTAAAGTATAACTCAAAGCAACCATTAGTCCATAGGGATTGTTATCAATTACCAAAACCAAACATGGGGGCACCATGCTCTTTCACCAGGACAGCCTTAGGGCTTAACTTCGCTGATCGACCTGACATGCTGGCCAGCCTTCAGGCCGACCTGTCCGTTTTATTCCTGTGATGGGTCAAAAATTCGTGCCTGCATGGCATGGCCCATATGACCAGGTTTGGGCTAGAATGATCTTGTTGGTTCATCTCATTCAGAGTGAGAAGAGGAGCGCGGGAGTTATATCCCCCTTCACGTGAGATGATAGCTTCTCATGCCTGAAGCGCGGCGCGAGCGGGCCAGCCCATCACTGTAGTAGCGCGTTCGTTTTTTCGCTCTGTGTGTGTGTTTTTGTTCAATTTTTCACTGTTTGGCTAGTTTCTATGTGTTGTTTTTTGTCCGGGTTTCACTTTTTCAGGGTCGGATTTTCTCGGGCTTTTTTCTTCTTTTCTTTGTATGGTTTCTCTTGGTTTTATTATTTCTTCACTAGTTTACTTTCGTTTTTCCTTTTCTTCTTCATCATACCTTGTTTTTTTTGTTTCTTCATCGATTTTCTTTGGTTTTCTCTTTTTTTTCTCAGGTTTTTATTGTTTTCATTGGTATTCTTCGCTTCTTTCTTGGTTTTCATTGATTTTTTCTTTCCTTTGTTTTTTCTTTGTTTCTTTATTGTTTTTTCCTTTTGTTTATTTTTTTTCATTTTTGTTTTCTTCGTTTCTTTCTCAGTTTGCATCAAACTTTAGTTTTTTCTTAGTTTTTATTTGTTTCCATATCAGTTTTCATTGTTTTTTTGCTTTCCTTTGTTTCTTCATTTTCTTTGATTCTTTCTTGGTTTTTATCAGTTTTATTTGTTTCTCTCACGATTTTATCTATTTCCATTCTTTTGCATTGTTTTCTTCACTTTTTCATTTCCTTTTGTTTTCTTTTCTTTTTTTTTCCTGTTGGTTTTATTGAAGTTCTTTTTTTGCCAATTTCATCGGTTTATTTTTTTGTGAAAAAATGTTAACTTTTTTTAGTACGCATTCAACATTTTTCGTACACACCATAAATATTTTTATAAACACGGTAATTTTTTATATACATGATTAATTTTTTTAAAAACTTGTATTTTTTATGTCCACTTTTTCCATACATATTATATTTTTTATATATCTAATACATTTTTCTAATTAAAATCTAACATTTTTTGAATACAAGATTAACATTTTTAGAATAGATGGTCAAATTTATACACATTTTAAACATATTTTAAATGCTTGATTAACATTTTTCAAATACAAGATTAACAACTTTGAATTCATGGCCACTTTTTTCTATACACATTTAATATTTTCAAATGCTAGATTAAGATTGTTGAAATACAAGATTAATATTTTTTTTAATACATGATCAACATTTCTCTATACACATTTAAATTTTTTGAAATGCTTGATTGACATTTTTCAAATACAAGATTAACATTTTTTTGGATTCATGGTCATCATTTTTTCTATACAACTTTTACAGTTTTTAAATGCTTGATTAACATTTTTCAAATACAAGGTTAATATTGTTTTAATTCATGGTCAACATTTTTTATGTACATTAAAAAAATCAAATGGTTGATTAACATTTTTTCAAATACTTGTTTAAGATTATTATTTTCAAATGCTTGATTAAGATTTTTTAAATACATTATCAACTTTTTTCATACACATTGTATATTTTTTGTTATACATGAGAAAATTTTCTCTATACTCATTTAACATTTTGCAAATGCTTGGTTAATAATTTTTTTAAATGTTTTATGTAAAGTTTTTAAAATATATTTATTTAGAATATATGGAAGTATAAGCAAAAAAACAAAAAAGAAAAAACGTGCAAAAAAAGTTGTGGCTTCCCGTGTTGCCTGGGCTGGCCCGTCTCGCGCTTATCTCTGTCCCGCGTGAAGCGAGACGTAGAGGCAACTACACAGGCCACTGCCGGCCATCCAATCGAGAGGCGGGGAGTGACTCCAGCGACCACAAACCTCCCCAAGGTGCCGACCACCATTCTCTTCTTCGTCCCAGCATCTCGCCGCAGCCACCTATCCGCAGTGGCCTGACATAAGCCGCCGCCGGGTCGTTGATCCTCTGGATGCCGAGACGTAGGTTTTTTTTTTTTTTTTGATCCTATGGATGCCGAGACGGTAGGTGGAGTTGGCTTAAGTAGCGGAGTGGACTTGGGCTTCACTGGACCCAGTTGGGCCCGGTCACTCTGGAGCTGGGCTTGCGAAGCCTTTGTGGTCTGGCGTGGCCCGGCTGGGTACCTTCTGTCGTGCGGCCCCACCGGCGACACCAACCGGACCACGGGCGGCGCCGCAACTACGCAGCACTCCGGCGCGAGTGGCGCCAAGGCTCTGCTCGATCCCCATTCTCTTCTTCGTCCCAGCATCTCGCCGCAGAACCGTTCCCACGTCGGCCTCCGGTTAGTGATCTGTCTTCTGCTCTTGCTGGGAATCCAGAGTTCGTACAAGTAGAGCAGAGCGGGACTCGGAATTCTTTCGCCAATCAACAAAAGGTCCGAATATTTTCAGTGTTCCAGTCTGGATTCGGATTTGCTTCATCTACTCGGAGTGGGGGTGATGCCTTGGACGGCGATCTATAAGTATAGCCCGGATCTGCCCAACATTGCAGTTTTCCTGCCCAACAGAGAGGCTCTGCTCTGCTCTTCTCTGTTCCAATGGAGACCTGTAGGTTAGCAAGGATAATGAGATTGCAAGACCTAGCTATGTACGGGAGAATCTTCAGATCTTTTCCCAGGCTGCTGCTGCTGCTGAGTAAATAGGCAATTTTTCGACTAATTTAATCCATAGATAAATCACTAGCATGGCATTGACTGAATTAACGACATACTGATTCTGATCTAAACATGCACGTAATAAGCAAATAGTAGACACATCTACACATACTGCTAGTACTGTCAATACGAAAATAAACAGGAGCGGGATAAACGAGTTATACCCTCTGATGGGCCAGGCAGAAACCGCGGCGGCGGTGACAGCAGCCGCGGCGTCCTCAGCGGCCTTCTTGTCGGCTTCAACTTTCTCGGCGGCGGCACGTTCGGCGTCGGTGGACATGGTGATGATGAGGGCGACGCGGACGTAGAGGAAGTAGACGAATAGCGAGCAGTCGCGTAGCCGCTTCCCAAAAACCTATTCGCCCCTCTCCCGCACAGGAACCAGAGGGGCGGGGTTTCAGAGACCTGCTCTCCCGTCGACCGTGTACGCGGCGGACGGGATGGAGTCACCGGCGGCAGCAGCAGCAAAAGAACGACAGTGGGCGTGCGCGTGGAGCAGATGCGATCTGATCATGGCGGCTAGGGTTAGGAGACACCCCACACTTATATAGGCGCAGCCGCGTGGAGAGACGTGGGCTCGACACCCACGTCCGAGTCCGTGACAGCCCACGATCTGACGTCTCAGATCGTGGCCCAGCTGTCAGAAAACTCTCCGTTACTGACTGGCAAAAATAAGCGCGTAGGTGTGAGCTCGGTTCGGCTCTTCCCGCAACCCGCGGCGCGTCGTGACGAGGCGTGGCGTCGACGGAGGAGGAGTGCGCGAGGGCCTCTTCTCTTCTCAAGCTCCAATAGCATGTAGAAGAGAAACCCTTATAAGGAGGTCCAACTCCTCTCCAACTTCCGGGGTGGGACTAAACTTCCCACTACATCTAGTGCCAATAAACCCACATGGGCCCTTAGAAAATTTTCAGAAATTGTTAGATGGGCCTAAAGCCCACCTCATATTTCAGCAATCCCCCACCAGATCTCGAGGGCCCATTGTGTCCTCTGTTCCAATTACTGTTTCGATATACCAGTGTTTCAGTGAAGACGTGTTAAGGTTGAACTTCACCTAGAGCAAGCAGCTACACTCCTTCATAACTGAACAATAGACTAAGCCTTGAATTATCAGTTTGGCGTAAAGAAGCTTCACCACATGTCTTACTAGTACTAGGCTGCCGAAGGCTGACCCCTCGGGTGGAGCATATAAGTCACACTCCTGACCTATTCATAAGCTTACTAGAGATCACCCCAATCTCATAGACTGTGACCAGCAGTCGGGCTCACATAGGTGTGTTCCTCCAAAGATCGCTCTGTAGGATAGCATCTTGCTTACATAAGCTTTGGAACACATTAAGATAATAGTCACCCTACCATACAGTATTGAGAGTATTGCATCTCCAACGGAGTGGGTTAGTGTAGTTACTCTCCTCAGTTCATCACTGGCTTGTTTTCTCAGGTCCTACTTCACGGGATCTCCGATCACATAGGTTGGGTTACCACCATGGCAACTCATGTGGGTCTCATACCCATCTCCCTCGATGCATTATCTATCACAACACGTGATAGCCCTTTTGTAAAGGGATCTGCCAGATTCTTAGCCGTATGGACATAGTCCAACGCTATCACTCCGGAGTTTCTTAATTTTCTGACAGCTTTTAATCTCATTCTTATGTGTTTGTTGGACTTCATGTTGTCCTTTGAACTCTTCACCTTGGTGATGACAGTCTGATTGTCACAGTTCATAAGGATAGCCAGAACCGGCTTTTCAACCAATGTCAAGTCAATCAAAAGATCTCGAAGCCATCCTGCTTCGACACCAGATGTGTCTAATGCTGTTAATTCTGCTTCCATTGTCGATCTCGTTAAGATCGTTTGCTTGCAAGACTTTCAGGAAACAGCGCCACCTCCAAGAGTAAACATATACCCAGTTGTGGCCTTCATCTCATCAGCATCAGAGATCCAATTCGCATCACTATACCCTTCAAGTACCGACGGGTCTCCGGTATAGTGAAGTCCATAGTTCATAGTACCTTTCAGATAGTGCATAACTCTTTCAACAGCATGCCAATGTACACCACCCGGTTTGGAAACAAACCGGCTCAGTTTGCTCACAGCAAACGCGATGTCAGGCCTCGTTGCGCTCGCTAGGTACATCAGTGAACCAATAATTTGAGAGTATCTCAGTTGATCTTTAGCCGTGCCTTCGAACTTTCGAATCAACACGCTAGGATCATATGGTGTTTGAGATGGTGTGTAGTCCGAATATCCAAAACGATTCAACATCTTCTCAACATAATGGGATTGCAGAAGTGTGATCCCACCCCCATTATCTCTCAGCAGCTTGATGTTCAAGATAACATCAGCCACACCAAGGTCCTTCATCTCAAAGTTCTGAGATAGAAACGACTTGACCTCCTCAATGACTTTGAGATTTGTTCCGAATATCAGTATATCATCAACATACAGGCATAGTATAACTCCTTCACCCCCACCATGGTGATAGTATACACATTTGTCAGCTTCCTTAACAACGAAACCAACAGATGTCAGAGTTGTATTAAACTTATCATGCCATTGCTTAGGTGCTTGCTTCAGGCCATATAAAGATTTCAGCAACCTACACACCTTTCTTTCCTGACCATCTATCACAAAGCCATCTGGCTGTTGCATGTAGATTTCCTCGTTTATCTCTCCATTCAGAAAAGCCGTCTTAACATCCATCTGGTGAACGAGAAGACCATGCGAGGCCGCCAACGAGAGTAATACTCGAATGGTGGTCAGTCTGGCCACAGGTGAATAAGTATCGAAGAAATCTTCCTCTTCTTTCTGGTCATAGCCCTTGGCCACAAGCCTAGCCTTGTACTTTTCAATCGTACCATCGGGCCTAAGCTTCTTTTTGAACACCCACTTACATCCCAATGGTTTGCAACCATAGGGACGCTCAGTGATCTCCCATGTCCCGTTAGCCATGATGGAATCCATCTCGCTACGGACCGCATCCTTCCAGTAGTCAGCTTCTGGAGAGGCATACGCTTCTGAAATAGAAGTGGGAGTATCATCCACGAGGTACACGAAGAAATCATCACCAAAGGTCTTTGCAGTCATTTGTCTCTTGCCCCTACCAAGGGTTTCCTCGTCATCCTCCTCAGGATTTTCATCATGTGTTTGTTCATAATATTCCATAGGAATGGCAGGCTCAGGAGTCTCCTCAGATTCCTGTCTAGAAGTGCTTTGCGTATCCCTCATAGGAAAAATATCCTCGAAGAATGTAGCATCCTTAGACTCCATAATTGTACCGACCTTCTGGTCAGGTACCTCAGATTTCACTACTAGAAATCTATAGCCAACGTTGTTCTTAGCGTAGCCCAAATTAACGCAGTCCACAGTCTTAGGTCCAAGCTTACGCTTTTTGGGGATCGGCACATTGACTTTCGCCAAACAGCCCCAAGTACGCAAGTACGAGAGTGTTGTCCTTCTCTTCGCCCATTTCTCATAAGGAGTGATCTCATTATCCTTTGTCGGAACTTTATTCAGGACATGACATGCCGTCAATATAGCCTCCTCCCACCATGCCTTGGATAAACCCGATGTATCTAACATGGTGTTAACCAAATCAGTTAGAGTATGCTTTTTCCGCTCAGCAACCCCGTTTGACTGGGGTGAATAGGGAGGCGTCCTCTCATGAATAATACCGTGTTCCACACAAAAGGAATCAAACTCACTCGAGAAGTACTCTCCACCACGATCTGACCGGACTCGTTTAATTTTCTTTTCAAGTTGATTCTCAACTTCTGCCTTATAGATTTTAAAGTAGTGTAGAGCCTCATCTTTAGTATTTAACAGATACACATAGCAATATCTAGTGGAATCATCTATCAATGTCATGAAGTATTTCTTTCCACCTTTAGTCAACACACCATTTATCTCACAAAGATCAGAATGTATGCGTTCTAATGGTGCCAAGTGTCTCTCCTCCGCAGCCTTGTGAGGCTTGCGAGGTTGCTTAGCTTGCACACACGAAAGGCACTTAGAACCTTTGGCCAAAGTGAAACTCGGGATTAAATCCAACTTAGCTAGCCGCGTCATAACACCGAAACTAATGTGACAAAGACGTGAATGCCAAACTTCAGATTCATTAACACTCGAATGAATATGGTTCACGACTTTATTACAAAAAACTGCGAGGGAAAGGCGGAACATCCCTCCGCTCTCATAACCTTTTCCAACAAATAGTCCATACTTAGTAACAACTAATTTATTAGACTCGAAGACCAACTTAAACCCTTCTCTACATAGAAGGGAGCCACTAACGAGGTTCTTCTTGATGGCGGGGACATGCTGCACGTTCTTCAGCTGCACGATCCTTCCCGAAGTAAACTTCAGATCGACCTTGCCAACACCATGAACAGAAGCACTCGCGCCATTCCCCATCAGCACACACAAGAACACCTGCACCTGTGTCCACACTACCGGAACAGGGGCCGGTGCCGACGGCCAAATATATGCCGACGGCCACCGTCGGCCTACTCCTGAACATGCCGACAGCCGAAACAACGCCGTCGGCGTAGGGTGGCCGTCGGGCTATCCAGAGCTATGCCGACGGCGACCGTCGGCACAGGTCAGCCGTAGGCTTATCCCCAGCCTATGCCTACAGCGGCCGTCGGCATACATAGGCCGTCGGCATAGATGCGGGCCCAGCGGCCCCGCTCGTGACGTGCGGCTAACGGCATCCGATCTATGCCGACGGAATATACGGGCGGCCGTCGGCACAGATGCGCGTGCCACATCATCGATCCGAGGCGCACCGACCACCACCTATGCCGACGGCGGCCGTCGGCATAGACGCCACGTCATCGATCCGGGATGAGTCCTCCATCTTTCCCTGGCCTGGGCTATGCCGACGGCATAGTTTTTTTTTTGCATTTATTATAGAATTTTTTTTGTTCTTTTGAATATTATTATTTAATTTACTTACATGTAGCATGTGTTAATATAAGCAAAAATACCTTACTTTTCGAATCTATACGGAGAGGTGTGACCCCCCTCACGGACGGCGCCGCCGCCGCCGGCCGACACCTAGAGGGGGGAAACAACCGCATCGGGTCTGTACGGAGGGGACGTTGCTCCCAAGTGTTTATATGGGATGACCTACCACAACCGTGTGGTGTGGTGGCATGTCTGAAGAGGCGGCACGCGTCTCCGGGGTGTGGCCCCCTCATGGACGGCTCCGCCGCCGGCACCTGGAGGGGGAAACGGACGCGTTGGGTCTACACGGAGGGGATGTAGCTGTGGGTTTGGCCCGGATGTTGCTCCCAGGTGTCCCTCTGGGCTGACCTAACACAACCGGGTGGAGAGGTCCACTGGTCAAAGCCCATCCGTGGGAAGTCAAAGGGCTAGATCCCGTGGTCAACCGCTCCAGGGTTAGGCGGGACGGGGGCCCTGGGGGGTAGCAATGCCACCGGAGCATCGCACCGGCCCCTCATACATGCGGGGTGGTGTTGTGGCATGTCTGAAGAGGCGGCACGCGTCTCCGGGGTGTGGCCCCCCTCACGGACGGCTCTGCCGCCGACACTTGGAGGGGGGAAACAGACGTGTTGGGTCTATACGGAGGGGATGTTGCTGTGGGTTTGGCCCGGATGTTGCTCCCAGGTGTCCCTCTGGGCTGACCTAACACAACCGGGTGGAGAGGTCCACTGGTCAAAGCCTATCCGTGGGAAGTCAAAGGGCTAGATCTCATGGTCAACCGCTCCAGGGTTAGGCGGGACGGGGGCCCTGCGGGGGTTGCAATGCCACCGAAGCGTCGCACCGGCCCCTCATACATGCGGGGTGGTGTTGTGGCATGTCTGAAGAGGCGGCATGCGTCTCCGGTGTGTGGCCCCCCCCTCACGGACGGCTCCGCCGCAGACACCTGGAGGGGGGAAACAGTCGCATCGGGTCTGTACGGAGGGGACGTTGCTCCCAAGTGTTTATATGGGATGACCTACCACAACCATGTGGTGTGGTGGCATGTCTGAAGAGGCGGCACACATCTCCGGGGTGTGCCCCCCCCCCACCTCATGGACGGCTCCGCCGCCGGCACCTGGAGGGGAGAAACGGACGCGTTGGGTCTATACGGAGGGGATGTTGCTGTCGGTTTGGCCCGGATGTTGCTCCCAGGTGTCCCTTTGGGCTGACCTAACACAACCGGGTGGAGAGGTCCACTGGTCAGAGCCCATCCGTGGGAAGTCAAAGGGTTAGATCTCGTGGTCAACCGCTCCAGGGTTAGGCGGGACGGGGGCCCTGTGGGGTAGCAATGCCACCGGAGCGTCGCACCGGCCCCTCATACATGCGGGGTGGTGTTGTGGCATGTCTGAAGAGGCGGCACGTATCTCCAGGGTGTGGCCCCCCCTCACGGACGGCTCCGCCGCCGGCACCTGGAGGGGGGAAACAGCCGCATGGGTCTACACGAGGGATGTTGCTTGTGTATGGCCCGGATGTTGCTCCCAGGTGTCCCTCTGGGCTGACCTAACACAACCGGGTGGAGAGGTCCACTGTTCAAAGCCCGTCCATGGGAAGTCAAAGGGCTGTACCCGTGGTCAACCGCTCCAGGATTAGGCGGACGGGGCCCTGTGGGGGAACAATGCCACCGGAGTGCGCACCGCCCCTCATATGCGGGGTGGTGTTGTGGCATGTCTAAAGAGCGGCACGCGTCTCCGGGTGTGTGGCCCCCTCACGGACGGCTCCGCGCCAGCACCTGGAGGGGGGAACGACGCGTTGGGTCTATACAGAGGGGAAGTTGCTGTGGGTTTGGCCCGGATGTTGCTCCCAGGTGTCCCTCTGGGCTGACCTAACACAACCGGGTGGATAGGTCCACTGGTCAAAGCCCGTCCGTGGGACGTCAAAGGGCTAGATCTCGTGGTCAACCGCTCCAGAGTTAGGCGGGACGGGGGCCCTGGGGGGGTTGTAATGCCACCGGAGCGTCGCACCGGCCCCTCATACATGCGGGGTGGTGTTGTGGCATGTCTGAAGAGGCGGCACGCGTCTCCGGGGTGTGGCCCCCCCTCACGGATGGCTCCCCCGCCGGCACCTGGAGGGGGGAAACAGCCGCATCGGGTCTGTACGGAGGGGACGTTGCTCCCAAGTGATTATATGGGATGACCTACCACAACCGTGTGGTGTGGTGGCATGTCTAAAGAGGCGGCACGCGTCTCCGGGGTGTGGCCCCCCCTCACGGACGGCTCCGCCGCCGACACCTGGAGGGGGGAAACGGACGCGTTGGGTCTATACGGAGGGGATGTTGCTGTGGGTTTGGCCTGGATGTTGCTCCTAGGTGTCCCTCTGGGCTGACCTAACACAACCGGGTGGAGAGGTCCACTGGTCAAAGCCCGTCCGTGGGAAGTCAAAGGGCTAGATCTCGTGGTCAACCACTCCAGGGTTAGGCGGGACGGGGGCCCTGTGGGGGTAGCAATGCCACCGGAGCGTCGCACCGGCCCCTCATACATGCGGGGTGGTGTTGTGGCATGTCTGAAGAGGCGGCACGCGCTCCGGGGTGTGGCCCCCCCTCATGATAGTGCATAACTCTTTAACAGCATGCCAATGTACACCACCCGGTTTGGAAACAAACGGCTCAGTTGCTCACAGCAAACGCGATGTCAGGCCTCGTTGCGCTCGCTAGGTACATCAGTGAACCAATAATTTGAGAGTATCTCAGTTGATCTTTAGCCGTGCCTTCGAACTTTCGATAAACACGCTAGGATCATGGTGGGTTTGAGATGGTGTGTAGTCCGAATATCCAAAACGATTCAACATCTTCTCAACATAATGGGATTGCAGAAGTGGGATCCCACCCCATTATCCTCAGCAGCTTGATGTTCAAGAAACATCAGCCACACCAAGGTCCTTCATCTCAAAGTTCTGAGATAGAAACGACTTGACCTCCTCAATGACTTTGAGATTTGTTCCGATATCAGTATATATCAACATACAGGCATAGTATAACTCCTTCACCCCCACCATGGTGATAGTATACACATTTGTCAGCTTCCTTAACAACGAAACCAACAGATGTCAGAGTTGTATTAAACTTATCATGCCATTGCTTAGGTGCTTGCTTCAGGCCATATAAAGATTTCAGCAAACTACACACCTTTCTTTCTGACATTATCACAAAGCCATTGGCTGTTGCATGTAGATTTCCGTTTATCTCCCATTCAGAAAAGCCGTCTTAACATCATCTGGTGAACGAGAAGACCATGCGAGGCCGCCAACGAGAGAATACTCGAATGGTGGTCAGTTGGCCACAGGTGAATAAGTATCGAAGAAATCTTCCTCTTCTTTCTGGTCATATAGCCCTTGGCACAAGCCTAGCCTTGTACTTTTCAATCGTACCATCGGGCCTAAGCTTCTTTTTGAACACCCACTTACATCCCAATGGTTTGCAACCATAGGGACGCTCAGTGATCTCCCATGTCCCGTTAGCCATGATGAATCCATTCGCTACGGACCGCATCCTTCCAGTAGTCGCTTCTGGAGAGGCATACGCTTCTGAAATAGAAGTGGGGTATCATCCACGAGGTACACGAAGAAATCATCACCAAAGGTCTTTGCAGTCATTTGTCTCTTGCCCTACCAAGGGTTTCTCGTCATCCTCCTCAGGATTTTCATCATGTGTTTGTTCATAATATTCCATAGGAATGGCAGGCTCAGGAGTCTCCTCAGATTCCTGTCTAGAAGTGCTTTGCTATCCCTCATGGAAAAATATCCTCGAAGAATGTAGCATCCTTAGACTCCATAATGTACCGACCTTCTGGTCAGGTACCTCAGATTTCACTACTAGAAATCTATAGCCAACGTTGTTCTAGCGTAGCCCAAATTTACGCAGTCCACAGTCTTAGGTCCAAGCTTACGCTTTTTGGGGATCGGCACATTGACTTTCGCCAAACAGCCCAAGTAGCAAGTACGAGAGTGTTGTCCTCTCTTCGCCCATTTCTCATAAGGAGTGATCTCATTATCCTTTGTCGGAACTTTATTCAGGACATGACATGCCGTCAAATAGCTCCTCCCACCATGCCTTGGATAAACCCGATGTATCTAACATGTGTAACCAAATCAGTTAGAGTATGCTTTTTCCGCTCAGCAAACCGTTTGACTGGGGTGAATAGGGAGGCGTTCTCTCTGAATAATACCGTGTTCACACAAAAGGAATCAAATCACTCGAGAAGTACTCTCCACCACGATCTGACCGGACTCGTTTAATTTTCTTTTCAAGTTGATTCTCAACTTCTGCCTTATAGATTTTAAAGTAGTGAGAGCCTCATCTTTAGTATTTAACAGATACACATAGCAATATCTAGTGGAATCACTATCAAGTCATGAAGATTTCTTTCCACCTTTGTCAACACACCATTTATTCACAAAGATCAGAATGTATGCGTTCTAATGGTGCCAAGGGTCTCTCCTCCGCAGCCTTGTGAGGCTTGCGAGGTTGCTTAGCTTGACACACGAAAGGCACTTAGAACCTTTGGCCAAAGTGAAACTCGGGATTAAATCCAACTTAGCTAGCCGCGTCATAACACCGAAACTATGTGACAAAGACGTGAATGCCAAACTTCAGATTCATTAACACTGAATGAATATGGTTCACGACTTTATTACAAAAAAACTGCGAGGGAAAGGGGAACATCCCTCCGCTTCATAACCTTTCCAACAAATAGTCCATACTTAGTAACAACTAATTATAGACTCGAAGACCAAACTTAAACCCTTCTCTACATAGAAGGGAGCCACTAACGAGGTTCTTCTTGATGGGGGGACATGCTGCACGTTCTTAGCTGCACGATCCTTCCCGAAGTAAACTTCAGATCGACCTTGCCAACACCATGAACAGAAGCACCTGCGCCATTCCCCATCAGCACACACAAGAACACCTGACATGTGTCCACACTACCGGAACAGGGGCCGGTGCCGACGGCCAAATATATGCCGAGAGCCACCGTCGGCCTACTCCTGAACATGCCGACAGCCGAAACAACGCCGTCGGCGTAGGGTGGCCGTCGGGCTATCCAGGCTATGCCGACGGCGACCGTCGGCACAGGTCAGCCGTAGGGTTATCCCCAGCTATGCCTACAGCGGCCGTCGGCATACATAGGCCGTCGGCATAGATGCGGGCCCAGCGGCCCCGCTCGTGACGTGCGGCTAACGGCATGATCTATGCCGACGGAATATAAGGGCGGCCGTCGGCACAGATGGGTGCCACATCATCGATTCGAGGCGCACCGACCACCACCTATGCCGACGGCGGCCGTCGGCCATACGACCACGTCATCGATCCGGGATGAGTCCTCCATCTTTCCCTGGGCGGGCTATGCCGACGGCATAGTTTTTTTTTGCATTATATAGAATTTTTTTTGTTCTTTTGAATATTATTATTTAATTTACTTACATGTAGCATGTGTTAATATAAGCAAAAATACCTTACTTTTCGAATCTATACGGAGAGGTGTGACCCCCTCACGGACGGCGCCGCCGCCGCCGGCCGACACCTAGAGGGGGGAAACAACCGCATCGGGTCTGTACGGAGGGGACGTTGCTCCCAAGTGTTTATATGGGATGACCTACCACAACCGTGTGTGTGGTGGCATGTCTGAAGAGGCGGCACGCGTCTCCGGGGTGTGGCCCCCTCATGGACGGCTCGCGCCGGCACCTGGAGGGGGAAACGGACGCGTTGGGTCTACACGGAGGGGATGTAGCTGTGGGGTTTGGCCGGATGTTGTCCCAGGTGTCCCTCTGGGCTGACTAACACAACCGGGTGGAGAGGTCCACTGGTCAAAGCCCATCCGTGGGAAGTCAAAGGGCTAGATCCCGTGGTCAACCGCTCCAGGGTTAGGCGGGACGGGGGCCCGGGGGGTAGCAATGCACCGGAGCATCGCACGGCCCCTCATACATGCGGGGTGGTGTTGTGGCATGTCTGAAGAGGCGGCACGCGTCTCCGGGGTGTGGCCCCCCTCACGGACGGCTCTGCCGCCGACACTTGGAGGGGGAAACAGACGTGTTGGGTCTATACGGAGGGGATGTTGCTGTGGGTTTGGCCCGGATGTTGCTCCCAGGTGTCCCTCTGGGTGACCTAACACAACGGGTGGAGAGGTCCACTGGTCAAAGCCTATCCGTGGGGTCAAAGGGCTAGATCTCATGGTCAACCGCTCCAGGGTTAGGCGGGACGGGGGCCCTGCGGGGGTTGCAATGCCACCGAAGCGTCGCACCGGCCCTCATACATGCGGGGTGGTGTTGTGGCATGTCTGAAGAGGCGGCATGCGTCTCCGGTGTGTGGCCCCCCCCTCACGGACGGCTCCGCCGCAGACACCTGGAGGGGGGAAACAGTCGCATCGGGTCTGTACGGAGGGGACGTTGCTCCCAAGTGTTTTATTGGATGACCTACCACAACCATGTGGTGTGGTGGCAGTCTGAAGAGGCGGCACACATCTCCGGGGTGTGCCCCCCCCCACCTCATGGACGGCTCCGCCGCCGGCACCTGGGGGAGAAACGGACGCGTTGGGTCTATACGGAGGGGATGTTGCTGTCGGTTTGGCCCGGATGTTGCTCCAGGGTCCCTTTGGGTGACCTAACACAACCGGGGGGAGAGGTCCACTGGTCAGAGCCCTGTGGGAAGTCAAAGGGTTAGATCTCGTGGTCAACCGCTCCAGGGTAGGCGGGACGGGGCCCTGTGGGGTAGCAATGCCACCGGAGGTCGCACCGGCCCCTCATACATGCGGGGTGGTGTTGTGGCATGTCTGAAGAGGCGGCACGTATCTCCAGGGTGTGGCCCCCCCTCACGGACGGCTCCGCCGCCGGCACCTGGAGGGGGGAAACAGCCGCATCGGGTCTACACGGAGGGGATGTTGCTGTGGGTATGGCCCGGATGTTGCTCCCAGGTGTCCCTCTGGGCTGACCTAACACAACCGGGTGGAGAGGTCCACTGGTCAAAGCCCGTCCATGGGAAGTCAAAGGGCTAGATCCCGTGGTCAACCGCTCCAGGATTAGGCGGGACGAGGGCCCTGTGGGGGTAACAATGCCACCGGAGTGTCGCACCGGCCCCTCATACATGCGGGGTGGTGTTGTGGCATGTCTAAAGAGGCGGCACGCGTCTCCGGGGTGTGGCCCCCCTCACGGACGGCTCCGCCGCCAGCACCTGGAGGGGGGAAACGGACGCGTTGGGTCTATACAGAGGGGAAGTTGCTGTGGGTTTGGCCCGGATGTTGCTCCCAGGTGTCCCTCTGGGCTGACCTAACACAACCGGGTGGATAGGTCCACTGGTCAAAGCCCGTCCGTGGGACGTCAAAGGGCTAGATCTCGTGGTCAACCGCTCCAGAGTTAGGCGGGACGGGGGCCCTGGGGGGGTTGTAATGCCACCGGAGGTCGCACCGGCCCCTATACATGCGGGTGGGTGTGTGGCATGTCTGAGAGGCGGCACGCGTCTCCGGGGTGGGGCCCCCCTCACGGATGGCTCCCCCGCCGGCACCTGGAGGGGGGAAACAGCCGCATCGGGTCTGTACGGAGGGGACGTTGCTCCCAAGTGATTATATGGGATGACCTACCACAACCGTGTGGTGTGGTGGCATGTCTAAAGAGGCGGCACGCGTCTCCGGGGTGTGGCCCCCCCTCACGGACGGCTCCGCCGCCGACACCTGGGGGGGGAAACGGACGCGTTGGGTCTATACGGAGGGGATGTTGCTGTGGGTTTGGCCTGGATGTTGCTCCTAGGTGTCCCTCTGGGCTGACCTAACACAAACGGGTGGAGAGGTCCACTGGTCAAAGCCGTCCGTGGGAAGTCAAAGGGCTAGATCTCTGGTCAACACTCCAGGGTTAGGCGGGACGGGGGCCCTGTGGGGGTAGCAATGCCACGGAGCGTCGCACAGGCCCCTCATACATGCGGGGTGGTGTTGTGGCATGTCTGAAGAGGCGGCACGCGCTCCGGGGTGTGGCCCCCCCTCATGGACGGCTACGCCGTCGGCACCTAGAGGGGGGAAACGGACGCGTTGGGTCTATACGGAGGGGATGTTGCTGTGGGTTTGGCCCGGATGTTGCTCCCAGGTGTCCCTCTGGGCTGACCTAACACAAAAACCGGTGGACGAGGTCCACTGGTCAAAGCCCGTCCGTGGGAAGTCAAAGGGCTAGATCTCGTGGTCAACCGCTCCAGGGTTAGGCGGGACGGGGGCCCTGTGGGGGTAGCAATGCCACCGGAGCGTCGCACCGGCCCCTCATACATGCGGGGTGGTGTTGTGGCATGTCTGAAGAGGCGGCACGCGTCTCCGGGGTGTGGCCCCCCCTCACGGACGGCTCCGCCGCCGGCACCTGGAGGGGGGAAACGGACGCGTTGGGTCTATACGGAGGGGATGTGCTATAGGACTGATGGTAATTTTTCATAATTTTTGGTGATGGAGAAGTATCTGAACACTTCCCTCTACGCGGATTGCTCTTTGCGTGTCTACGACTGTGGACGGGGTCGGAGACGCCTGCCGGGCGTTTGCACACTCCGGAGACGCCGTATGCTTATATTTACACATGCTACATGTAAGTTAATCAAATAATAATACATAAAAAACATAAAAAATTCTATATGAAAAAAAAAGAAAAATATAACTATGCCGACGGCAAAGCCATCGGCATAGTTGCGGCCGTAGGGACTGTGTGGCGCGGATCGATGACGTGGCGTCTATTCCGACGGCAGCCGTCGGCATAGATCGCCTTATCCCCTTGCGGCTGCCCGTGTCCACTCATTCTCCCCTAGCGCCCGGCCCCGACGACCCCAACTGCTCGCCGCCGCAGCCGACTCCCCGCCCTTTGCCGCCGCCGCCGCACTCGCCCCCGCCCCCTGCCGCCGCCCACTCCACCCTGCCCCTGTAACACCCCAAAAATATTTTTCTGAATATTTGAAATCTTTCCCTTAAAAATAAAAGTTTTGAAAATCATTTTTTTTTCACATCACCTTTCTTCAATTTGAAAACCTTTTCAAATTTTATTTGGGTTCCAATCTTCTTTAAATATTCTGGTTGAAGAGTTTAAAATTATAAGGATAATTATTTTGGGGTTTTCAAACACTTTAGTTTTAGCAAGAAAAGTTTTGAGGATAATAAATTTTCAAAGGAGACAACCTCTTCACCTCTCTTTTAGCCCTACTAAATCCATCCAACAAATTTTCTTCCACTCCAATTTTATCCCACAAGTCACTCACCTCATCTAGGACAGAATCCAACTCTTTCCTACTCCACAAAAATATTTTTCACCACCCAAATAAATTCCAAAGTTGGAATTCATATATTCCATCATTTCTTTGGTTTACAAAGGAACCACCATTTCTACAAGGATGCCACCTCCACCAAAATTTTCCCAGCAAATATATGGTACCCGCAACCCATTTTTCCAAAAACCTGGGGTGCCACAGTTAAAAAATTTCAAATTCCACTCAATTCAAATTCGGACCAGATTCAATATTTCTGATCCAAACATATTTTTAAATGCTCCAAAAATTCCCAAACTTTGCCAGGCCCTCTCATTTGCATCAACACATCACCACAAAAATCCTCAAAATTCAAAAAAAAAATCCCTAGCACCCTCTGCCATGGGATCATATGAGTGTATGTGCACTGTTCATAGCTGAATAAGATTCAGTTAACTGAATCTTCAGGGGACAGGGGGTGATCGAGCCGTGCACTGCACTCTATCCATCCTCTTCTCCTCCACGCCTTCCCTCGCTTTAAGTGTGCAGCCGCGGGGCCTCCTTGTCAGCCCCTCGCCGTCAACAGGCCGGAGGCTGGCCGGTGCAACGGCCACCACGCTCGGCCACGGCAGGCCGAGCGGATCAGCTCGCGCGACCAGCCTCATTCACTGCACCGTACCCTGCTAACCTACTTCCCTCTCCACGCGTCGCTTCCCTCCGCAACTCCGCGCTCTGACCAAACCTCTGGACCCCATCCGGCAGTCGCCGGAGACGGGCACGTCCGCCGCACCCGTACACCGACCTCGCCGTGGATAAGGCACCCGAGCTCGAATTCGTCCGTGCTGGCGCTTCGGGCAGCTTCCTCCACCCTCACTGACACTCACCGACCACGACCACCACCCAAACCGACCTCGCCGCCCATCATAACTCCGGCGTAATCCGAACCCCGTCGGATCGCCTCGGGACCACCTATATAAAGGCCCCCGAGCCCCGTTCTTCTCACCCATCGCCTCCACCACCTCCCAATTGCCCCTACACCACCCACCCGACCTCGAGGAGGTCTTCTTCTTCCCCTCCGATCACCGCTCCGACGCCACTGTCACCGATCCGTTCATCGTCGTTACTCCACCTCAACTGCTCAAATCTTGCCAGTAGCCATATATTCCACCAAACCAACGATTCCCCGCTTCAATTCCACTCCCCGAGCTATCTCCGACGAAAGCCCAACGCCACCGAACCACCGTCCGCCACCGTCGACCTCGCCGGCGTTCAGGTGCACCCCGACGACCACCACCACCTCCCTCCGACGCGGCACTCCTCCCTGGTCATGTTCCGACCATCGCCGCCTTCCAAGACCCCGGTGATCACCGCCGGCGAATGCCGTCTCTTCTCTGTTCCGCGCGCGGTTCAAATATTTGAACCTGACGGGTGGACCCCACCCCGCGCTATTTCTTTTCTTTTTTCTCTGTCTAAAAATGAAGGCGTAATCTCGACTTTTACGCTTTCCACGCAGAGAAGCGTATTTCGGCCCGAAGCGTTTTCTTTATAAACGCACAGGGACTGGCTTTTTACAGAAAAACCCCTGGTTTTGAAAGTTTAATAACTTTTAAACCACAACTCCGTTTGAGTTGAACTTTTTTTGAAATTCTTATTTTTCTCTCTAGTTTTTTTTAGTATTTATTTAAAAATGTTTTGGGACAACTTTTTGTACTGTTGCCAAAAAATTTAATTTGAGTTGATTTTGAATTTTCAGAAAAAAGAAGAGGGAAACTTTGCCGAGAATTTTGAAGGGTTTTCACGTGACTACTTTGGACAAGGCAAGCATTATTGAACTTGGGATATGGTGATTGCATTTGCTTTTGCATGTTGCATCGGTTGATATTGCACCGTATGTGTAATATGTCACTAGCACTTGCATGCATGGTCATATCTCTTTTGCCCATAACTTGCACATCACTCAAGCAAGAGTTTCTTCTGACACGGTAAAGTTGTGGAAATACAGGAGAGTGTCTCCTGCTTTGGAAGTGCCGGTGGGCACGGGCCATTCTTGGTTTGACACGGTGGTGTCATGTGACTTAAGTGGATTATTCCGGTGATGTTAATTAACACCTCCCGAGTCGGCCTAGATCGAGTCTTGTTCCGTTACACCTAGCTGGATACCGTGCTGCCACGGGTCCTTCCGCGAGGAAGGTACGGCTGAGTAAGTTGTTAACTCCTGTCTAGGTACACACCGTACAGAGGGCCACGATGAGGGTTTCCAAAGGCCTTGGACTAAATCCTGTCATCGGGTCAGGGGGCATGGGTGTTTCCGATTGTGACTGAGAGGGGGGCACCCCTTGTAATCCGTGCGTATTAATAGTGATCCCATGCAGGACGTTGGTCTCTCCGTCTCAGAGTTTTTCTTGAACGATGCTTTGGGTGATTCCTGGCATCCGGAGAGTTATTCTGGTGTGTACTGGTCAGGTGTGTTTTCAACCCAAAGACCGTAATGGGAATTAGTCAGTGTCACGATACTGACTAAAGAAATCCTTTACTTGTGGGTAAAGAGTACACCCTCTGCAGAGTTAAAACTGTTCGAATAGCCGTGTCCTCGGTCAAAGGGCGTAGCTGGGTGGGTCAAGTGTCGGTCCCGGTATCGGTCTCCGGAGGAAATAATTAAAATATGTCTGACTCATTTTGCAGTATAATTGTTGATACCCTGTTGCAACCTTGATTATCTTATGCTTAATAAATATTATTATGGCTATATTGAGGACTAACCCGTTTCTCTCAATTTATTTCCTTCCTGAGTGTCTCAGGGGCTGGCTAGACTACCCCGGGCACTCAACTATTATTTTTAAGACCTCTCGTGGCGTCTCTCGAGTTAACAGGCGGTTTATCTCGCCACTACTCTTGTGGACACCCGATTGGCATTTCTCTTCAAGTCCAACCGTGGCGTCACCTGACGCCCAACAGGCATTTCTTTTCAAGACCTCTCGTGGCGTCTCTTGAGTTAACATGCGGTTTATCTCGCCACTACTCTTGTAGACACCCGACCGGCATTTCTCTTATTTTTTTCTGAATGTCACTTGGGCTGGCTAGACTACCCGTGGCATTCGCTTGCTTTTATTTTTCTTAGCAGACTGGTTATGGCTAACATGTTTTATTTACTCCCGCATTATTTTATAATTATGTCATGGCCAGGATTTTAGTCAGCATGAGCATGTCATTATGTTCCTACATGAGCATGTGCATCCATTATATCTTCGGTTCAAAATGTTTGCGAGTACATTCCAACGTACTCATTGGCTTGTCCCTGGTATTTACTTGGCCAGACTTGGAGGAGGACGAGCTTGTGGAGAAGGATTGCGCTAGCGAGCCCGACGCTTAGAGGAGTCCCAGTCAGTCACCTGTGAGATAGGAGTCTACCACATGTATCATCTGCTGAGCTTCCGCTACACCAATAAAATAGTCAAGCCTCACTCTGACGCTTGGCTTTACGTTATTGTATCAGAGATGTATCACCACCACACCATTGTCATATTCCGCCACTGCCATATATTTGGCGAGTTTGTAATAATTTTGTTGAGCCTTCAGACTCAACCCAGTGTAATATTATTTGTACTAGTTATCTGTATCAAGGAAGTCCACCAGTTGTGTTGATCTTGGGGCTGGTGTGACTTAGGGCCTTTTCTGAGATTTAATCCCAGAAAGGGGCTCGACAGCCCCCTCGCCGCCGCCGCCCCACTCGACCCCACCCGCGTCGCCGCCGCCCCATTCCGCCCCCACTCGCCCCCCACCCGCGTCGCCGCCGCCCCATCCCACTCCGCCTCGTCCCCTGCCGCGCCCCACCCCACCACCACCCCACCCCCCGACTCCCCGCCCCTTGCCGCCGCCGCCGCACTCGCCCCCACCCACTGCCGCCGCCAACTCCACCCTGCCCCCTTGCCGCCGCCGCCCCAGTCGCCCCCACCCGCGCGCCGCGCCCACCCCCCCCCCCACCACCACCCCCCCCCCGTCACCCCCGTCCGCATGCCCCCGCCTCAGGACTCCCTGCTTGCTGCTGCTCCGGCGAGGTGAGCCTTCTCTTTTCCTTTTTTTTTCAATTTATTTCATTTGTTTGATGAATGCCACTGTTAGATGCATGAATGGATATTAGATGCATGGATGAATGGATATTAGATGCATATGCTAGATATATGAATAAAATGTAATTTTTTTGTTTTGTGTAGTTTTATTACGTTTTTAGATACATAGTAGATAGTTTTTATTAAGTTTGTGAATGGATGTTAGTCAAGTTAACAAATGTTTTAGACACTTAGTTTGTTAAATACAGATGAATAGATGTTGGTTAAGTTTGTGATAGATGGATGGATATTGGTCAAGTTAGTGTTAGGTCATGTTGATTCATAAGAAGCAATTCGACACACTTAGTTTCTAAAATAGATAATGAAGCTTTTTTTTTGCAATTTGACATGTTGTTTCATGTTGATTCATAATGTTGTGCCAATGCTTAATGTGAGGTGATGACCTAATTTTTTTCACTCGGTGGAATTAACAGGATTTGTGGTGTTCCATCTTCGTGGAGTGATCACCGACGTTGGAGGTGTTGGTCCACGATCGTCCCTCCTTTGATCGACTACATCCTCTACATCGGAGGGTGAGCAATAATTCCATGACCTCGTCCGCTTTTTTTCCATGTCACTAGATTTCATTTTTCACATCAAGTCGCGTAACCTAGGCGTCTCTCGTCCGAAAGGGTTGCATCGATAAATATGCATTCAATTGCATATTTATCACCGCAGCTCTTTTGGATTGTCTAGCGCTTTCCACGGACAGCTCGAGGATGTGTAGATTGGGTACGTTGTTCATGCTCTACCCCGTTCCGAGACAGGATTTCGGCGGCGCCTCCCCGTTGTTCTCCGGATGCACATTCTCTCGGCATTTTGCCGAGACGTGTATTTGGAGAACAGCGGGGAGGTGCTGCCGAAATTTTGTCTCGGAATGGGGTAGAGCATGGACAACGTACTCAATCTACACATTCTCGGGTGGGATTAGGACCCATCTTTACCTATTAGAGATGTAGGTGGATTAAATGTCGTTTCTCGTCAACCCTGTAAAAAATAAAATATTGATGTGAGTAATTTAAATGAATCCTTAATTTTTTTGTGTGGCTTCCAATAAAGCAGAGATGGCAGATAATCAGTGGATGTATAGTGGGTTTTTCCGTCGGAATCAAGTAACAACAGAGTGGGTCGAGAAAACTGATGTGTTTTTGAAAGAGATATTCCGTAGTCCAATGAGGATTGTGCCAGAATGCCCCTGTGCCAAATGTAAGAGACGTATGCGCAGAGATAAGAGTGAGATGACTAAGCACCTTCGCACGCATGGATTTATGCCAAACTTTAATATGCTGAAGAAGGGTGGCAAGTATGTTGCCTTTGACCTGCATCGACAGTTCCTCCCTCCAGACCATCCTGATAGGGAAGACAAAAAGAACTTCACAAAAGGCAAAGTTGTCCATGAAGTAAACGAGATTCCAACATTTTCTGGTGCGGATGTGCTTGCTCAGCTGAAAGCTCTTAAGCCTGCCGGCGAAGGGAAAGGCAAAGGCAAAGGCAAAGCCACAGGCGAAGACAATGGTGAGGGCAAAGGAAAAGGTAAAGGGAAAAAATGTTTTGAAGGATATGGTGAGACGCACAACTGGACTCACATTACCCCCTTCACGCAGCTTCCCTATTTTAAGGACCTCAAACTTCCATACAACATCGACGTGATGCACACCGAAAAGAATGTCGCAGAGTCCCTTTTTCGCACGATCCTCAACATTCCTGATAAGACAAAGGATAATGTTAATGCTAGAGTCGATCAACAGAATATTTGTGATAGACCACGTCTACACATGCAGCCTCCCACAGGCAGTCGAAAATCTTGGTTCAAGCCAGATGCTGACTTCGTACTTAAAAAGGATCATAAGATGGAGGCATTCAAGTGGCTGAAACACGTCGTGAAGTTCACTGATGGTTATGCGTCGAATATAAGTAAGGGGGTCAATCTTTCAACGGGCAAAGTGACCGGGCTCAAGAGTCATGACTATCATGTATGGATTGAGCGGATTATGCCGGTGATGGTTCGGGGCTATGTTCCCGAGCGTGTCTGGCGTGTGCTTGCGGAGTTAAGCCATTTCTTCCGCACGCTTTGTGCTAAAGAAGTATGTCCTGAGATGATAAAAGAAATGCATAAGAAGGCGCCGGAGTTGATATGCAAGCTAGAGAAGATCTTCCCGCCAGGCTTCTTTACTCCGATGACACATCTCATTTTGCACCTCGCGAACGAGGTATTGTTGGGGGGCCCTGTGCAGAATCGTTGGCAATACGGCCCTGAGAGACAGAACAAGCATCTGAGACAGAAATGTGGAAACAAAGCTAAGATTGAAGCTTCCATAGCTGAGGCAGTTATCCTAGAGGAGGTGGCAGACCTCAGGACAGCGTACTATCCGGACCATGTTCCCACGCTGCACAATAAGGTGTCTCGATACAATACAAAAGAACCCAAGTATAAACCCAAGCTGCCTCTATTCATCGGGCAAGGTGGCAGGGCTGGATGCTCGACACCTTATATCATGCCACGAGATGAGTGGGAGGATGTCATGTTCTATATCTTGCACAACATCAAGGAAGTTGAGGATGAGTGGATGAGGTAATACCTTTGCATCATTCTTTTAGTCAATTCGTTATGTTCACTTTGCCTAGTTCTTATACCGCTTTTATTATTGTAGTCGATTCGTTGATGAAGAGTGGACGGGAATGCTGCCTCCTACTGAAGCGGAGGCACTTGCTCTTCTGAGAAAGGGTGCTAATGGAAGGAAAAAAATTGTTGCGTGGTTCATGGAGAAAGTAAATTTTCACACTTCCCTATTACCTATTTCACCCTACAATTCCAATTAAACTCATGCACCCTATAATTTCAATTAAACTTGTAGGGAAATGATCCAAACGAATCATTGGATGAAGAATTGAGATGGGTTTCCATGGGTTTTGACCCTGCCGTCATGACATGCGAAAAGTATGATGTGAATGGGTATCGCTTCCATACATAGGAGCACCAGAACAGTCGGCCTGATCCCAAAACTATAAATACCGGAGTCTTCACCGAAGGAGATAATAAAGTAGATTACTACGGAAGGGTAGGAAAAATATACGAGCTTACATTCAAACGTGGCCGCGAACCCCTAAGTCTCACTGTGTTCAAATGCCGATGGTTCGACCCCAAAAAGGGTCTGAGACATACGCCTTCTGTTGGTTTAGTTGAATTTAAACCATCAACCGTCTATGCCGGAGCTGATCTCTTTATCGCCGCTACCCAGGCCACACAAGTATATTATCTGCCTTACCCATGCCAGAAAGAGTACCTAAAGGGTTGGGAAGTTGTGTTCAAGGTGTCGTCACATGGTAAGCTACCAGACCCAAACGATGATGATTACTACAACATAAACCCCATGACATACGAGGGAGTGTTCTTTCAAGAGGAACATGATGACGTGGTCCGAAACAAGGAGGATGATGACTTGGGTTATGCTGACCTGGACCCAAACGACGACGATGCACAGATTGATGGTGAGGCAGTTGTGAATCAAAGAGACATAATTATGCTTGAAAAGTTAAATGAAGACACTGACGATGAGGAAGAGCCTCCACCTCCGTCAGACAACGAAGAAGATATGCGTGATAGTGATGATGAGACCGGTCGACAAATAGATTACAATAGTGATGATTCATATGGGTTCTAGAAAATGTAAGTTCTTAATGTGCTTAATGTGCTCTTCTGTTATTAATGTTCTTTTTTGTATGCTTGTTTATTTGATATCCTTACTAATTGTTTATTCTCTTGTTAATGCAGGTTTGCTAATCATGGGCAAGTCCAGCGGCGCCGGTTTCCTCAACAAATTCAAATCACTTACTCGGAGTGGACGAGCCCACAAGGTTCCCCCCCCCCGACTACGCGATGATGACACCTCACAGGGAGGTCGAGGGATCGGGGGAGGAGACCCTAGAGGAGGAGGGGTGGGGGAGAGCCCCTAGAGGAGGAGGCGGTGGGGGGAGAGGCACCCGGCCCAAAAAACATCGGGCCGTGTCCGAAATAGGAGGGTCTTCTTCGATGCCCTCCTATACTGAGGCACCTTCTGAGTCTGAGGAGGAGGAGTATGTTCCTGATGGCGAGGAGGAGGAGGAGGGCGAGGAGGAGGAGGCCGAGGAGGGTGAGGAGGAGGAGGGCGAGGAGTGTGGTGGAGGGGAGGTTGACCCCGAGTTGTGGGGTGACTTGCCGCCGGGTGCTCCGAAGGGGTGGTTGCGTGGTACTGCCAGAGTACCTACACCACCTTTTATCGAGGCGCACAAGTGGCTCATTGAAACTGCAGGGACAGAGTAAGTGCCTCTCAATCATATTTTCAACACATGACAACATTTTCTTATTGTACACATGGCAATCCTTTGATTCTTTTGCAGGGACTGGATCCTTCACGGAAAGGGCCGTAAACTGAACGGCCTTCTCACTGTCCTGTTGAAGGAGTTTTGGCCGGGCCTATTCTGCCCGCGGCCAGACAGGGACCCGGAGCTGCGGGTTTTGGCCACGAGCTGGGCCCACCACGAGGCTTACAGCCACGCGTAGTACGGGACGGCCGCTAAGGCCGTGATCACCAAATTTTGGGTAAGTTCTCTTCTGAATCACTTGTCTTCAGTTTTGTTCATAGTTTATCATTGAATCACTCAACTCATGCCTTGTTTGCTTCTGGTTTTATGCATGATTGCAGCAACTCTATAGAGTTCTTGGCGAGCACAAGGCCAGAGTCGACGTGGTCTTGCTGGCTGCTGCGAAGAAGAAAGCTCGTCAGTTGTAGTACGAGGTGCGCTGGGTTGCCGTCTCGCAGTACTACCACACCTACCTTCATCAAAAGATGACCAAAACTCAAGCGCAGAGACAACGACTTACCTTGAACAGGGAGCAGTTCATGAAGGTAACTATTACTGACTTTTCATTGTTTCAAGCAGTCAATTATATGTTTCGTGCTCACATGTCATGCTTCCAAAATTTGCATAGGTTATTCCTCGTTGGTGCTATGGAAAGGATGACGGATGGGCGAGTTTGGTGGATAGGTGGCTCGGCGACGATGCAGAGTTTGCTGCCAAGAGCAGCAAGGCCCGGGCTAACCGTGGAAAAGACGGGACACACGGCCAAGGAAACAGGAACCACTGGGGCTTCAAGGCTATGAAGGTATATCTATATGCATGATGCATTTTTGTTCTTCTTTACCGTCATGTTCTTATGTATGGCTAACTTCTGTTTGACATTGCAGGAGGACAAGTTGAAGAGGCCGCTATCAGACATTGAGTCGTGGAAGCTGGCCCGCGAGCGGAGTGATCGCAAGGACGACGAGAGCCAGTACTACGGCAAGACCGAGGAGCACCTGGAGTCTTACACTCAGCAGTTTCAGAGGTTGCATCCGGATGTTCCTGACGTCGCCCAGTCTCAGATCGACGACACGGCGGTGGTGGCCATCCATGGGAAGTCCCATGGCTGGTATCCGTGTTTCGATGGCTTGATCACTCCTTCGGTCTCGTACACACGGCTTCGGGCTACCAACCCGAGCCAGTTAGAGAGTACGGGGCGTTCGCAGCCTCCCTTAGCCCGCCAGCATGCTGTGTACTTCCCCTTTATCTTCTTTCTCTCTAACTTTCTTAGTTTATTTTCAGCATTACTCACTTAGAAACAACCTAAATTTTGTAGGCATATAAGGCCTTTGTCGAGCATAGGAATCTCGAGGTGCGGGAGTACTTGCAACGAGTGAAGGCAAACGATGATTACAACCGTCAGATGATGACGGTTAGTTTTGCCCTCTTAAAACCAAGCTAAATTTTTGCACTTTCATTCCTTCTGGCCTTCTAGTTTGCTTGTTTAACTAACATCCAGGCTATGTTAGCGTCTTGGAGTAACCGCACGGATCCACCACAAATGGGACCCCCACCACCATGTGCGGGAGAACCCCCACACGTGCCCACGTTCGATGAATGGGTGTCACTAGGCAGTGAAAGTCCGGTTAGTACATTTGTCTAACTACTGACAAACTAGTTCTCATTCATTCAATACTATCATATCATATTTACCGTTAGAATCTTCTCTCAAACATGTAGGGGACCGGTGGCTCGACTCCTGCTTCGTCGACCCCACCAGTCACTCCAATCTGGCAGAGTGGTGCTGGTCTTGGCGGTGGCGGTTTTGGCGGAGGTGGTCTTGGCGGTGGTGGTTTTGGCGGTGGTGGTTTTGGCGGCGGTGGTCTTGCTTGATGTCAATGATGATACCCGTGCATGTGGCCGTCGTGCCATACCTTTCATGTTCCTACTTGTTAGTTTCTTTAGATGACGATGATGATGTTCCATGTCTTGCACTACTTATGTTCATGAAGTTTCGCCGATGATGAACTTGAGTATGTTTAAATGATGATGATGATCTTGAGTATGTTTAGATGATGCTGTCATATTTCTGCATAATCCCATAATTTCTGGTTTGAAATGCTGTCAAAATGAATTGAAACAGAGAAAACAGGGAAAATAAAAAAAAACACAGATCTATGCCGACGGCAAAGCCGTCGGCATAGATTTGCCCAGGACTGCCCAGTGGCTGCCACGTCGCAGGGGTCTGCCGACGGCTTGGCCGTCAGCATATCCCTGCTGCCAGGAGCTCCCATAGGCTGCCACATGGCAGATATATGCCGACGGCTTGGCCGTCGGCATACCTCTGCCACGTGGCCGCCCGTGGTTTGTCAGCGCATTTGACGGCGCCGTCCGTTGCCGTCAGGTGAAAATCACTGCCGACGGCGATGATATGCCGACGGCCGTACGGAAGCCGTTGGCATATGTGCCTATGCCGACGGCTTTTCTATGCCGACGGTCGGACACATCTACGCTGACGTAATCTATGCCGACGGGGTTATGCCTACGGCTGCCGTCGGCATAGACCTAAGCCGACGGCAAGTGGTCTATGCCGACGGCCTGGGGCCGTCGGCTTAGAGGGCGAATCCGGTAGTGCCACCCACCAATCGGTGGGCTGAAACACTGAAAAAACAGTAAATAGATTACCGTACCCAGATGCACCATTCTCATTGTTGCCCATAATCATGTTGACAGACTTGGAGTCCTGTCCTGACTTCTTAAACTTGTTTGGGCACTTGTTGGCCCAATGTTCAACCGAACCACAAGTAAAGCAGCCCTCATCCTTCTTGTTCTTCTTGAAGGTCTTCTTACCCTTCTTTTTAAAGTCGGTATTGTGTTGGACACAGTTCTTTCCCTTGGGCTTGTGGGAGTTGAAGTTCCTCTGGTTCACCATGTTGGCGACAGAAGTCCCTTCGGCCCCTTTTCCGTGCGAGTCCTTTGCCCTCGAATTCTGCTCAACACTTAGATGGCCAATGACATCCTCCACTGAGAATTCACGCCTCTGATGTTTCAGATTGGTGGCAAAGTTCCTCCAGGAATTAGGGAGCTTAGTGATTATGCAGCCAGCGACAAACTTGCCCGGTAAATCGCACTTAAGAAGCTCAAGCTCCTTAACAATGCATATTATCTCATGAGCCTGCTCCAGTACAGGACGGTTTTCAACCATCTTATAATCGTGGAACTGCTCTATAACATACATTTCACTCCCAGCGTCGGTGGCCCCGAACTTAGATTCGAGCGCCTCCCACAAGTTCTTGGCGGCATGCACATGTAAATATGCGTCAACCAGTTTATCTCCGATCACGCTAAGAACTGCTCCGAGAAACACGACGGTGGCCTCCCTGAACGCCTTCTCCTGTTCAGGAGCAATCGTTCCCGTGGGCACACCGGCGACCCAGAATGCGTTCATAGTCGTGAGTCATAAAGTGGTCTTAGTCTTCCAACGCTTAAAGTACGTACCGGTAAACTTATCCGGTTTCAGTGCAGCGGCAAAGCCACTTGCCGAAAAATTCCTACACATAATAGGTTTTTGGATTGCTGAGTAAATAGGCAATTTTTTGACTAATTTAATCCATAGATAAATCACTAGCATGGCATTGACTGAATTAACGACATGCTGATTCTGATCTAAACATGCACGTACTAAGCAAACAGTAGACATATCTACACATACTGCTAGTACTGGCAATACGAAAATAAACAGGAGCGGGATAAACGAGTTATACCCTCCGATGGGCCAGGCAGAAACAGCGGCGGCGGTGGCGGCAGCCGCGGCGTCCTCAGCGGCTTTCTTGTCGGCTTCAACTTTCTCGGCGGCGGCACGTTCGGCGTCGGTGGACAAGGTGATGATGAGGGCGACGCGAACGTAGAGGAAGTAGATGAACGGCGAGCAGTCGCGTAGTCGCTTCCCAAAAACCTATTCGCCCCTCTCCCGTACAGGAACCAGAGGGGCGGGGTTTCGGAGACCTGCTCTCACGTCGACCGTGTACGCGGCGGACGGGATGGAGTCAACGGCGGCAGCAGCAGCAAAGGAACGACAGTAGGCGTGCGCGTGGAGCAGATGCGATCTGATCGTGGCGGCTAGGGTTAGTAGACACCCCACACTTATATAGGCGCAGCCACGTGGAGAGACGTGGGCTAGACACAGCCCACGATCCGACGTCTCAGATCGTGGCCCAGCTGTCAGAAAACTCTCCCTTACTGACTGGCAAAAATAAGCGCGTAGGTGTGAGCTCAGCTCGGCTCATTCCCGCGGCGGGCGGCGGAGGAGGAGGAGTGCGCGAGGGCCTCTTCTCTTCTCAAGCTCCAATAGCATGTAGAAGAGAAACCCTAATAAGGAGGTCCAACTCCTCTCCAACTTCCGGGGTGGGACTAAACTTTCCACTACACCTAGTGCTAATAAACCCACATGGGCCCTTAGAGATTTTTTAGAAATTGTTAGATGGGCCTAAAGCCCACCTCATATATCAGCAGCTGCTAGGTTTCCCTCCCAGCTCACTCAGGAAATTCTTCAGAGATGAACATGTTCATGTGGTACTGACCGAGACCAAGATGGTGTCCACATTGCCGGAGCTGCCGAAGGACATCTTGATACTTATCTTTGCCGCTCTCGAGATCCCCGACCTCGAGCGCGCTGCCTCCGTCTGCTCATCCTGGCATTCCGCATACGCTGAGCTACGCACCCTTGAGAAGTACAAGAAGGGCCAGACGCCTTGCTTGGTCTACACCTCTGAATCTGATCCTGATGATGTTTTGTCCCTCTACAGCCTTGCCGAGAAGAGGTCCTACAAGTTAACTCTGCCACAGCCACCTATCCGCAGCAGATATTTGATTGGGTCCTCACATGGCTGGCTTGTTACCGTCGACGAGAGATCTGAGATGCACCTTCTGAATCCAATCACCTGTGAACAGATTGCTCTCCCTTCAGTGACCACCATTGAGCATGTGAAGCCCATATTTGATGAGTACGGTCATGTCTGCAAGTATGAGATGTCATGGCACACTGGAGCGTGCAATAGCCGCAATCCAACCATCTTTGCTCCTGCCGAGCTGAGGGATAGACTCCAGCGGAAGGCGTTTGTATTTCCTGACACAACCACCGGACATTGTGGTGCTCATCCACAATCCACAAGCTCAGCTCTCATTCGCAAAGGCAGGGGATGATAAGTGGACCTGGCTACCACGTCATTATCTTCACGACGACTGCATTTACAAGGATGGCATATTGTATGCAGTGAATGTAAAAGGGGAATTCCACGCATTCGATCTTAGTGGCCCTGTGGTCACTGTGAAGACGATTATAATGATACCTGAGCATTATGATTGTTGTAGCAAGTACGTCGTTCAAGCTCCATGGGGCAGGCTGCTACTTGTTTTTAGAATAGTTCATGACCATGATTTAGAACCTCAGCCTGGTGCATCTGAGTACTGGAAGACTACAAAAATTAAAATATGCGAAATTGATGCTCTGTGGAATAAAACTGAGGCAATCAATTGCTTGCGTGACCATGTGTTATTTCTTGGTCATAATCTATCGCTATGCCTCAGTGCTGATGAATATCCTGCTCTCAAGGCAAATCGTTCCTATTTTACTGACGATAATTTTCTATGGACAGTGGGACATAAGAACAATCATCGTGATATGGGAATTATTAGCTTGGATGATAACAGCAAGGAGGAAGTTTTGTCTCCTCAGCTTTGGTCCAATTGTCCAGCTCCAATGTGGATTTTTCCTGATCTTAGAAAGATCAACGCGATGGGCGCAATGAGCCAACAACTGTGAAGTGAACTGCTACAGTCGCAATTAACACGAGGTGCAGTACAGCAAGACGCTACTACTCGAGTCTCGAGAGACAGGTCATGTCTGTGCTGCAAAAATGGCCTGCCGAGGGAGTGCTGAACATCAACATCCTTTTGTGCTCAGTCTTTTGATGACACTGCTGGTTTGGTAGTCGGAGATGATATATGCAGGTGTTTTCAGAAAATCATGGAGAAGATGGAATCATCGCGTAGTTACAGCAATCTGACAATGTTTATGTTTCAAATAGTTTGTAATAGTTTCCTCAAATACTGTACACATGCTCTTCATAATTTATTGCAAAAATAAAGAAATGTATGTGACGTTGGGTGTTGTTACTGGAATCTAACAGTGTTGTTAGTGTTCCCGTTTAATATTTTCCACTGTTGTTCATGAATGAACCACTAGGATCTGGTTGTAGTTTTAGAACCAAAGCATATAGCAATCCAAAAAATTTACAAGTTTACAACAATCCATATCATTTGTGCTACCAACATTTCATTTCCTAGTACCAGCGGGTCGCTATGGTAGCCGCCACCAATCAGCAGGCAGGTCGTGGCAGAAGTAGGTGTGCTCACGTAGGGCGCTCAGCAGGCAGGTCGTGGCAGAAGTAGGTGTGCTCACGTAGGGTGCGGCCTGGAGGAACTTTCGCAGCACAGCCAAACCTGCCGCAGTGAACAGCTATTGAATGATGTATGTTGCAATGCATGATCATCTACAAAAGCAGACAAAAGTTAGCTTAAATGGAGTAAATGTCATCTATGTTGCAATGCACGATCATGTGTTGGAGTAAATCGATGCTAGTTTGATTTCTAACCTCCGAGGTGCAAACAATGCCTTTTGGGTGAAGCTCCTCCTCAAAAATACAAAGGTGACACACTGTCGTCGTCGCCGGACAGGATCCAGCTATTCTGCAGTACCTCTTATATCTCTCCTCAATCGCAGCAGGGACAACCACTCCAAGGCAATTGCTCCAGTGTTGTCACAAATGATTTTCATTGGACCCGATGCACTGGGTATTACACCCAGATCGCATATGAACTCCTTCATCCAGACTCATTCATGCGCTGCTTCCGAAGCAGCTATATATGTACTCCGCTTCACACGTAGATCCCGCCATGACGCTCTGCTTGGAACTGCACCAACTGACAGCTTCACCATTCAATATAAATACGTATCCGGTTTGTGACTTAGAGTCATCCGGATCAGTGTCGAAGTTAGCATCGACGTAACCATTTACGACGAGCTCTTCGTCACCTCCATAAACGAGAAACATATCCTTAGTCCTTTTCAGGTACTTTAGGATGTTCTTGACCGCTGTCCAGTGATCCACTCCTGGATTACTTTGGTACCTCCCTGCCAAACTTATGGCAAGGCACACATCAGGTCAGGTACACAGCATAGCATACATGCTAGAACCTATGGCTGAGGCATAGGGAATGACTTTCATTTTCTCTCTATCTTCTGCCGCGGTCGGGCTTTGAGACTGACTCAATTTCACACCTTGCAACACAGCCAAGAACCCTTTCTTTGACTGGTCCATTTTGAACTTCTTCAGAACTTTGTCAAGGCATGTGCTTTGTGAAAGTCCTATTAAGCGTCTCGATCTATCCCTATAGATATTGATGCCCAATATATAAGCAGCTTCACCGAGGTCTTTCATTAAAAAATTCTATTCAAGTATCCTTTTATGCTAGCCAGAAATTCTATATCATTTCCAATCAACAATATGTCATCTACATATAATATCAGAAATGCTACAGAGCTCCCACTCACTTTCTTGTAAATACAGGCTTCACCATAAGTCTGTATAAAACCATATGCTTTGATCACATCATCAAAGCGTATATTCCAACTCCGAGATGCTTGCACCAGTCCATAGATGGATCGCTGGAGCTTGCACATTTTGTTAGCACCTTTAGGATCGACAAAACCTTCTGGTTGCATCATATACAACTCTTCTTTAAGAAATCCATTAATAAGGAATGCAGTTTTGACGTCCATTTGCCAGATTCCATAATCATAAAATGCGGCAATTGCTAACATGATTCGGACAGACTTAAGCATCGCTACGGGTGAGAAAGTCTCATCGTAGTCAACCCCTTGAACTTGTCGAAAACCTTTTGCAACAAGTCGAGCTTTGTAGACAGTGACATTACCATCAGCGTCCGTCTTCTTCTTGAAGATCCATTTATTCTCAATGGCTTGCCGATCATCGGGCAAGTCCACCAAAGTCCATACTTTGTTCTCATACATGGATCCTATCTCAGATTTCATGGCCTCAAGCCATTTATCGGAATCTGGACTCATCATAGCTTCTTCATAGTTCGTAGGTTTGCCGTGGTCTAATAGCATGACTTCCAGAACAGGATTACCGTACCAATCTGGTGCGGAACGTGTTCTGGTTGACCTACGAAGTTCAGTAGTAACTTGATCTGAAGTTTCATGATTATTATCATTATCTTCCTCTCTAGTTGGTGTAGGCATCACGGGAATGGTTTTCTCTTATGTGCTACTTTCCAATTCAAGAGAAGGTACAATTACCTCATCAAGTTCTACTTTCGTCCCACTCACTTCTTTCGAAAGAAACTCCTTCTCTAGAAAGGACCCATTCTTAGCAACAAAGATCTTGCCTTCGGATCTGTGGTAAAAGGTGTACCCAATAGTTTCCTTAGGGTATCCTATGAAGACGCACTTCTCCGATTTGGGTTCGAGCTTATCAGGCTGAAGCCTTTTGACATAAGCGTCGCATCCCCAAACTTTAAGAAACGACAGCTTAGGTTTCTTGCCAAACCATGGTTCATACGGTGTCGTCTCAACGGATTTAGACGGTGCCCTATTTAACGTGAATGCGGCTGTCTCTAATGCATAACCCCAAAACGACAGTGGTAAATCGGTAAGAGACATCATAGTACGCACCATATCTAATAAAATACGGTTACGACGTTCGGACACACCATTACTGTGACGCCCCCGGCTTAATCGTGCACTAATCATACACGCAAATGCACACGATCAAGCCTAAGGACTCACGGGAAGATATCATAACACAACTCTAAAACATAAATAAAGTCATACAAGCTTTATATTACAAGCCAGGGCCTCGAGGGCTCGAATACATAGCTCGATGGCATACAAGCGTCAGCGGAAGCATCAGATATCTGAGTACAGATATGAAATAGAAACAGAAAGGCCTTTAGAAAGGCGGGACAAAATAAAACACTACAATCGAAAGGCGCAGGCCTCCTGCCTGGGACCCTCCGATCCTACTCCTGGTCGTCAGTCAACTCGTAGTAGTATCCATCCTCTGGGTAGTAGTAGTAGCGATCGTCGGGGCATCTGTCTCAGGGGGCTCCGTCCTCTGGTCACGTCAAACTGATATGGGGAGAAAAAGGAAAACAAAGCAACCGTGAGTACTCAGAAGTACTCAGCAAGCAAGGATCTACACTACATATGCAACATTATCAAAGGGAGGCTGTATATGTGGACTGGACTGCGGAAATGCCAAAATAGAGAGGAAGGCCTAGTCCTATCGAAGACTAGCATCTTCAGCGGTCTTGCAGCAGTAGAAGAGAGTAGAACAATACCATATAATGTAGCAGTAATAATATCAACCTCACCCAGAGATCCTTTCTCGACTCCCTGCGAGAAAGCAATCCCAGAGCCATAAAGTCATCAAACCTCGTCCTGAGATCCTTTCTCGACTCCCTGTGAGAAAGCGATCCCAGAGCCAATACAGTCATCAACCGGTTAACGTCTCAAGGGTCCAGTTCTAGTTGTATCGATCGGGATACAACTCCGAGTGTCCTTTACCGTAGGACCGGCTATCGATAGAAGTGTTCTTCCCTGCAGGGGTGCACCAACTTACCCATCACGCTCGCTTAACTCCGGCCGGACACACTTTCCTGGGTCATGCCCGGCCTCGGCCAAACAACACATCGCAACCCTACCTACAGCTCAGCAGAGAGGTCCCCGCCGGTCTACATCCTAAGCGCAAGGGGGTCTTGGCCATCGCCCCTCGCCCTCCGGGTCGTTGCGCACATGGCCCAGATCCAAGCACCACCGCAATGGCGCCAATCACTCCATGCCGCACAGCTGAACTGGACGTCTGACAGAGCTTTCGGCTGATGCATACGATGCAGAACGCCCATACTATGCCCACGTGATGGTTAGTGCTATCAGGCCAGAGGCCTGCTCGGATCAAATATCCAAATCGTTAGGACTAGGGCTTGCGGTAACGAGCAGAGACTCACGAAAGATGTGACCCCGTCGCCCCGTCTCGAGGACTTGCGGCAAGGGCCATGAATGCCCGGCCACGCCTCGTATTCAACACTCGGGCACCATCCAGGTCAACCCGTCTCGTAAAAGACTGTCGGGAACTCAGGTCCACCTCTACTGGGTGGTACCGCCTGTCCCTTCAGTCCTGTAGTAAAAGTAGCTTCCTCGGGTCCCCCTTCGGGGCCGACCCGTCTCTATCAAGGTTCAGCAGTAAAGTCACAGTAACCGTGTGTCCATAACATCAAGGAAATCCGAGGTATCACCCTCGACGGATGCCCACTCGATGTAACCGTCAAGTCGAACTTAGGAGGAATCACCCTCGATGAGTTCACACTTGATGTGTTGTACGACAGGGTCGTATCGGAAGTGGAGAAGGAGGAATCACCCTCGATGACCACGACCAAATAGCTGCTCTACAGAGTTAACATCAGGAGTGCTGACGAGGTATCACCCTCGACACTCGATAGTAACGCTGCAGTGTCGTTACAACTAAAGGGGGTGATGTGCGGTGTCGGGGTCTGGTCTTCAATCCCGTTGATCGGGTCTTCTGACGATCCAGCGCGGCAGTCGGGATAAGTGGGGTCACTGATAGGTGTCTACCCAGCCTAGACTAAACAGTTTAGGATATGTAGGTAATTATCAACAGCAGGTTACAATGAACAGGCTATGCATCAGAATAGGTAAAGCAGCAGCAGCAATTCTAATGCAAGCATGAGAAATAGAATGGGCGATATCGGGATGATCAAAGGGGGGGCTTGCCTGGTTGCTCGGCAGCAAGGGCAAGGTTGCCAATGGTGTTGTCGGTCTCCTGAGCTGCGTCGGTACCGGGAACTGCGTCGGGGTCTAACGAGAGAGAAGAGGGGGAGGAAACAGTATAAATACACAGCAAATATGAGCAACACAAAGTACGACATGGCAGTACGCAGTGTCGGGTGTGTCCTAACGTATGGTTGCACGTCACCGAGGAAGGGGGAATCCATCCGGGAATGTTTTCCCGGTTTCGGGCATTTGTCAGACAGATGACCGGAGGGGAACGGTTGCATGTTCGGATAGTTAGAGACGTGTGGCGGACGAACGGACCGCGTATTCGGATTCGTCTCGTCGTTCTGAGCAACTTTCATGTAGAAAGTATTTCGATCCGGGTTACGGTTTAAAAGATATGATTTTCTAAAGCTTTTATCAATTTCTGGAATTTTATTTAATTATAATTCGAATTATCCAGAACATTATCCAAAACAGTGTATGCTGACGTCATCATGACGTCAGCATGACATCAACATGCGTCCTGACACGTGGGTCCCACATGTCATAGACTGGTTAGGTTAATTAGGGTTAACTAATATTTAATTAAACTAATTAACTAATTAGATTAATCTAAACAGGGTTAATTAACTTAATTAATTAACTAATTAATTATTTATTTAACTAATTATTTTTCTTTTTATTTATTATTTTTTTTCCACTTTTGGGCGTGGGCCCCGTTCGTCATTAGGCCAGGGGGTGTACGGCCCCACGGGCCAGTGGCACAGGGGGTGGCAGGGCCCCACCCGTCAGTGGCATGAGGCCACGGACGTGCGGGCGCGGCGCGGGGCGCGCGGCAGCGCGTGCGGGAGGGGGGTGGTGCGCGGCAGCGCGGGGTGGCCGCAGGAGGGCGTGCGGGCGAGCGCGCGCGGTTGCGTGCGGGGCGCGGCGACGGGGTCGGCCGGGGATAGGGACGCGGGACGGCGCCGACGCGGGCCGCGGCGGCGATGCGGCGCGTGTGTGCGCAGCAGCTGCAGTGCGCGGCGAGGAGAGGCTGGCGCACGGGCGCGCGCGCTAGCGTGAGCGGCCGCTGGCCGGGACGAGCGACGGGGAAGGGGGAAAGGGGAGGCCGGGCCTCACCGGCGAGCAGGGGAGCGGGTTCGGCGAGGCGCGATGAAGCGGCTCGGGGAGGCGGTCGGGGACGGCCGGCGAGGTGGAGGGGCGACGTCGGGGACGGCTTCGGGCGACGGTGAGGTGGCGCACAGCGACGGCGTTGGAGAAGGGGGCGTCGGGCTCGAGGTCAGGGTGGCGACGGGCGTCGGCGGGCGTCGGGCGAGGGGCGCAAGGGCGAGGCGCGGCCTGGGGAGGCCGTCGGTGAAGGGAGGAACGAGGAGGACGGCGAGGTGGTGGCGGGGTCCGGCGACGGCGTCGACGCGCGGCGAGGTGGCGGCGGCGGTGGCCTCCTCTCCCTGGATCTCGATCCAGGGGAGAGGGAGAGAGTGGATCGGGAGGGGGGAAATGGCGTCGGTGGGCTAGGGTTTTCTGGCTGGGGGGTTAAGTGGGGGTAGGTGGGCCGGCCTGGTGGTCCAGCTGGGCCACGGCCCAGTTGGTCCAAGGGGGAAGGGGCTTCTTTTATTTTTCTGTTTTATTTTCCTATTGTCTTTTGTTTTATTTTTCCTTTCTGTTTTGCCTTTTATTTTTATTTCAAAGGACTTTTGTAAAATATGAGACTTGCTCCATTATTTACAGTGCATTATTTGTCACTGCTAGAAATTGGTTTGGGGTCCATATCTTTTTGGTTTGGATTTTATTTAATTGAAAAGGGGTTGAATAGTGCTATGTTGCTGCTGTTTCTAGTTGTTCGAGTCCTTTTTCAATTTCAACTAATGTTGCAATCATTTTTACAAATGCTATGGGAATATTTGCAACATGAGGCACATTTTAGTTTTCCAGTTTGAACAACTTTTATTTCCCACTTTAGTTTAAATCTGAATTTTGACTTAGGAGTTGAAATGCAATATGATGCTACTGATGATCATGCACTGTTAATCATGCTGACTTGGCATTATCAAAATGGAATTACTGTGGCTAACCACTGGGGGTGTTACAATTACGCTGTGGTGTTTCAGGTGGCGTGAGTTGTGAAACAATTCCACATTGTTTTAAATGAAGGCCAAACTCGTAACTCAAATATTCGCCTCCGCGATCAGATCGTAGAAACTTTATTTTCTTGTTGCGATGATTCTCCACTTCACTCTAAAATTCCTTGAACATTTCAAATGTTTCAGACTTGTGTTTCGTTAAGTAGATATATCCATACCTACTCAAATCATCTGTGAAGGTCAGAAAATAACGATACCCGCCATGTGCTTCAACACTCATCGCATACATCGGTATGTATTATTTCCAATAAGTCATTAGCTCGCTCCATTGTTTCGGAGAACGGAGTTTTAGTCATCTTGCCCATGAGGCATGGTTCACAAGTATCAAATGATTCATAATCAAGTGATTCCAAAAGTTCATCTGCATGGAGTTTCTTCATGCGCTTTACACCAATATGACCTAAATGGCAGTGCCACAAGTATGTTGCACTATCATTATCAACTTTGCATCTTTTGGCATCAATATTATGAATATGTGTATCACTACGATCGAGATTCAACAATAATAGACCACTCATCAAGGGTGCATGACCATAAAAGATATTACTCATATAAATAGAACAACCATTATTCTCCGATTTAAATGAATAACCGTCTCGCAATAAACAAGGTCCAGATATAATATTCATGCTCAACGCGGGCACCAAATAATAATTATTGAGGTCTAAAACTAATCCCGAAGGTAGATATAGAGGTAGCGTGCCGACGGCGATCACATCGGTATGTATTATTTCCAATAAGTCATTAGCTCGCTCCATTGTTCCGGAGAACGGAGTTTTAGTCATCTTACCCATGAGGCATGGTTCGCAAGTATCAGATGATTCATAATCAAGTGATTCCAAAAGTCCATCCACATGGAGTTTCTTAATGCGCTTTACACCAATATGACCTAAACGGCAGTGCAACAAGTATGTTGCACTATCATTATCAACTTTGCATCTTTTGGCATCAATATTATGAATATGTGTATCACTACGATCGAGATTCAACAAGAATAGACCATTCATCAAAGGTGCATGACCATAAAAGATATTACTCATATAAATAGAACAATAATTATTCTCTGACTTAAATGAATAACCATCTCGCAATAAACAAGATCCAAATATAATGTTCATGCTCAACGCTGGCACCAAATAACAATTATTGAGGTCTAAAACTAATCCCGAAGGTAGATGTAGAGGTAGTGT
This sequence comes from Thinopyrum elongatum, assembly GCA_011799875.1. Taxonomy (NCBI): domain Eukaryota; kingdom Viridiplantae; phylum Streptophyta; class Magnoliopsida; order Poales; family Poaceae; genus Thinopyrum; species Thinopyrum elongatum. The sequence continues at coordinate 51,299,457 of CM022299.1, read as the reverse complement.
GCCGACGGCGATCACATCGACATTGGAACCATTCCAGACGTGCACGCGCATCGTCACCTCGTCCTTAGCCAATCTTCGTTTATTCCACACCTCCTGTTTCGAGTTACAAATATGAGCAAGCAAACCAGTATCAAATACCCATACACTACTACGAGCATTAGTAAGGTACACATCAATAACATATATATCAAATATACCTTTATTCACTTTGCCATCCTTCTTATCCGCCAAGTATTTGGGGTAGTTCTGCTTCTAGTGACCATTTCCTTTGCAGTAGAAGCACTCAATTTCAGGCTTGGGTCCAGCTTTGGGCTTCTTCACGGGAGCGGCAACTTGCTTGCCATTCTTTTTGAAGTTCCCTTTCTTTCCCTTGCCTTTTTTCTTGAAACTAGTGGTCTTGTTAACCATCAAGACTTGATGCTCCTTCTTAATTTCTACCTCCGCGGCCTTAAGCATTGCGAAGAGCTCGGGAATCGTTTTCGTCATCCCTTGCATATTATAGTTCATCGCAAAGCCTTTGTAGCTTGGTGGCAGTGACTGAAGAACTCTGTCAATAACACTTTCAACTGGAACATCAATTCCCAGCTGAGTTAAGTGGTTATGATACCCAGACATTTTGAGTATGTGTTCACGGACATAACTGTTCTCCTCCATCTTGCAGCTATAGAACTTGTTGGAGACTTCATATCTCTCAACCCGGGCATTAGCTTGAAATATCAACTTCAGCTCTTGGAACATCTCATATGCTCCGTGATGTTCAAAACGTCTTTGAAGTCCCGGTTCTAAGCCGTAAAGCATGGCACACTGAACTATTGAGTAGTCATCAGATCGAGTCTGCCAGACGTTCCTAACATCTGCAGTAGCTCCTGCAGCAGGTCTGTCACCTAGCGTTGCATTAAGGACATAATTCTTCTGTGCAGCAATGAGGATAATCCTCAAGTTACGGACCAAGTCCGTGTAGTTGCTACCATCATCTTTCAACTTAGCTTTCTCTAGGAACGCATTAAAATTAAGGGGAACGGTAGCATGGGCCATTGATCTACAACATAGATATGAAAAAACTATTAAGACTAAGTTCATGATAAATTAAGTTCAATTAATAAAATTACTAATGAACTCCCACTTAAATTAACATCCCTCAAGTTATCTAAGTGATACATGATCCAAATCAACTAACCCATGTCTGATCATCACGTGAGATGGGGTAGTCATCAACGGTGAACATTTCTATGTTGATCATATCTACTATATGACTCGAGTTCGACCTTTCGGTCTCCAGTGTTTCGAGACCATGTCTGTACATCCTAGGCTCGTCAAGTTTAACCCAAGTATTTTGCATGTGCAAAACTGTCTTACACCCGTTGTATGTGAACGTAGAGTCTATCACACCCGATCATCATGAGGTGCTTCGAAATGATGAACTTTGGCAACGATGCATACTCAGGGAGAACACTTTTTCCTTGAAATTTAGTGAAGGGATCATCTTATAATGCTACCGCCGTACTAAGCAAAATAAGATGCATAAAGGATAAACATCACATGCAATCATAATATGTGACATGATATGGCCATCATCATCTTGTGCTTTTGATCTCCATCTCCAAAGCATCGTCATGATCTCCATCGTCACCGGCTCAACACCTTGAACTCCATCGTTGCGTCGGGGTCGTCTCGCCAACTATTGCTTCTACAACTATTGCTAATGCATAGCGATAAAGTAAATCAATTACATGGCTCTTGCATTTCATACAATAATTAAGAGACAACCCTAAGGCTCCTGTCGGTTGTCGAATTACAAAACATGATCATCTCATACAACAACGTATATCACATCACGTCTTGACCATATCACATCACAATATGCCCTGCAAAAACAAGTTAGATGTCCTCTACTTTGTTGTTGCAAGTTTTACGTAGCTGCTACGGGGTTCTAGCAAGAACCGTTCTTACCTACGCAAAACCACAACGGTGATTATCAAATTTGCTGTTTTAACCTTCTTCAAGGACCGGCCGTAGTCAAATTCGATTCAACTAAAGTAGGAGAAACACACCTGCCAGCCACCTTTATACAAAACAAGTTGCATGTCAGTGGGTGGAACCGGTCTCATGTGCGTGGACATGTAAGATTGGTCCGGGCCGCTTCATCCCACAATACCGCCGAATCAAAATAAGACGTTGATGGTAAGCAGTATGACCATCACCGCCCACAACTTCTTTGTGTTCTACTCGTGCATATCATCTACGCATAGACCTGGCTCTGATACCACTGTTGGGGAATGTTGCACAGAAAACAAAAAAATTTCTACACACACGCAAAATCTATCCATGGAGATGCATAGTTACGAGAGGGGAGAGTATGTCTATGTACCCTCGTAGACCGTTTAGCGGAAGCGTTTTTCAACGCGGTTGATGTAGCCGAACACCTTCGTGATCCAACCGATCAAGTACCGAACGTACGGCACCTCCGCGTTCAGCACACGTTCCGCTCGATGACGTCCTCGCCTTCTTGATCCAGCAAGACGGGTGAAGTAGTAGATGAGTTCCGCCAACACGATGGCGTGGCGACGGTGGTGGTGAACTTGTTCACGCAGGGCTTCGCCGTGCACTGCAGAAAACCTAGACGGAGGATGAAACCGTGGAGAGGGGCGCCGCACACGGCTAAAGAATTGTCGTGGGTAGTGTGGCGCCCCCTCCCTCTCATATATATAGGTGGGGGAGGGGAGGCAGCCAGGGTGCACCCCAAGGTGGCCGGACGGCCCGCTTGGACGCCTGCCCTATGGCGCCCCTCCTTCCTTGTTTGCACACGGGGGGAAGGAAAGGGGAGGAGAGGGAAGGCAGGGGGAGGCCGACTCCCCCCTTCCTTTTCTCCCCAAGGCATGTGGCCAGAGGAGGGGTGCGCCAGCCCCTTGTGGGCTGGTTTGCTCCCCTCGTTTGGCCCATATGGCCCATTAACCTCCCGGGGCTTCCCGGAACCCCTTCTGGTGATTCGATGACTACCCGATTCACTCCGAAACCTTTCCGATGACCAAATAGCATCGTCCTATATATCAATCTTTACCTCCAGACCATTCCGGAGCTCCTCGTCATGTCTGTGATCTTATCCGGGACTCCGAATAACATCCAGTCACCAATTCACATAACTCATATAATACTATATCGTCAACGAACGTTAAGCGTGCGGACCCTATGGGTTCGAGAATGATGTAGACATGACCGAGACGCCTCTTCGGTCAATAACCAATAGCGGGACCTGGATGCCCATATTGGTTCCTACATATTCTATGAAGATCTTTATCGGTCGAACCTTTATGACAACATACGTAATTCCATTTCTCTGTCGGTATGTTACTTGCCCGAGATTCGATCGTCGGTATCTTCACACCTAGTTCAATCTCGTTACCGGCAAGTCTCTTTACTCGTTCTGTAATACATCATCTCGTAGCTAACTCCTTAGTCACTTTGCTTGCAAGCTTCTTGTGATGTGTATTACCGAGAGGGCCCAGAGATACCTCTCCGATACACGGAGTGAAAAATCCCAATCTCGATCCATGCCAACTCAAAAGACACCTTCAGAGATACTTGTAGAGCATCTTTATGATCACCCAGTTACGTTGTGATGTTTGATAGCACACAAGGTATTCCTTCGTTTTCCAGGAATTGCATGATCTCATGGTCGAAGGAATATGTATTTGACATTAAGAAAGCAGTAGCAATAAACTGAATGATCATATGCTAAGCTAACGGATGGGTCTTGTCCATCACATTATTCTCCTAATGATGTGATCCCGTTATCAAGTGACAACACATGTCCATGGTTAGGAAACCTTAACCATCTTTGCTCAATGAGCTAGTCTAGTAGAGGCTTACTAGGGACACGGTATTTGTTTATGTATCCACACATGTATTTAAGTTTCCGATCAATACAATTCTAGCATGAATAATAAACCTTTATCATGAACAAGGAAATATAATAATAACAACTTTATTATTGCCTCTAGGGCATATTTCCATCATATGAAACCGATCGGTAGACTAGGGGTTGCGCCCCTACGGACCGTATCGGAGTTGATCGATGATTATACTGGGAATTGGAAGGTTGATCTTGTTCGCCAAAACTTCCTTCATCCTGATGCTAAAGCAATTTTGAATATACCTTTAAATAGATCAGGAGGGGACGACACTTTGGCGTGGGCTTTGGATAAGTCAGGTAACTACACCGTGAAATCAGTTTATCGCTCTCTCATGACTCGTAACGAGCTTAGTACTAAAGAGGAAGGGATGATTACATGTTCTTCATCAGCGAATAAACAGTTGTTGACTGTACTTTGGAAATTGCATGTGGTACCGAAGGTCAGGGTGTTCTGGTGGAGAGTTATTTGTGGTATCTTGCCAGATTCCATGACCCTACAGTATCAACATATCAAACCACTTGGCCGTTGCGACATCTGTCAGGCCATGGATGAGGACTTAATGCATGCGCTCATTTCATGTTCACATGCAAAACAGTTTTGGGTTGCGGCGAAGGATCGTTTCGATCTTCATCTTCCGAGGCTGCATCCATTGACTTGGGCTCGTGGTATTGTGGTAGATCACATGTTCTCAGATGATGCTAGGTGCAAGATTATCACAATTATGCATGTCATTGGACTTCCATGAATAAGTGGGCTCATGGCCAAGACAGGTACGACCCTGTGCAATCACTTAGATGGGTCCATGAAACTCTGTCCTTGCTGGATTTACCGGTTTGCCGTCCAAGGGCGCAGGTTAGGCGGGGCGAGAACCCCCCCCCCCCCTCCCCGACGCGGGGTGGATTACCATAAATACTGATGGTTCGGTTTACCCGGATGCTTTGACAGGCGGAGCTGGCGGTGTTGCCTGATCTCACCTAACCTTCATAGGTGCCTAGTGCAAGCCATTGGCAGGAGTTTCTGATCATTTCATCACCGAGCTACTCGCCTTTCGGGAGGGCGTGGTCTTTGCTCACCTTCACAGGATGTCACATGTGATAATTGAGGTCGATACCATGGATCTGGTCACCCAATGGAATTTGCGGGGCAATTCACGTTTTGTTGCGGCACCTATCTTAAGAGAACTAGATGAGATAGTCCTCAATTTTGTGTCCTTTTCGGTTCACCATGTCAGTATTACCTTTGTGAGTATCACCTTTGTGCACATCGTGCATGTGCTTTGGAGGGCACGGAGAGCTGGCTTGAGAAGAGCCTAGACTTTCTTGTTGATGGCCTATGGGCAGATTGTAACCGAATGATATTACGATAAATAAAGTCTTAGTTCGTTGCAAAAAAAAAAAGCTTGGCTAAAATTAAAAAAAAATCATGTAAAAGCTTTTAATATATTTATTTAGAATATTTGGGAGTATAAACAAAAGTAAAAAAAAAGTGAAAAAAAGGCTGTAGCCTCTCTGCTGCCTCGGCCGGCCCATCTCGTGCCTCCCATAGAGGCGCCCGAAGAGGGGGTTGGTTTTCTCAAAAAAAAAAAAAAGAAGAAGAAGAAGAAGAAGAGGTGGGGTCGGAGCGCCCCCGGCGACACCAACCGGACCGCGGGCGGCGCGGCAACCACACTGGCCACTGCGGCACTGCCGGCCATCCAATCGAGAGGCGGGGGTACACAGGCGCGCGGGATACGTGCGCGGCACTCCGGCGACCACAGCGCGCGGGATACGTGCGCGGCCACTCCGGCGACCACGGACCTACCCAAGGTGCCGGCCACCATTCTCTTCTTCGTCCCAGCATCTCGGCGCAGAACCGTTCCCTCGTCGGCCGCCGGTTAGTGCTTTGGCTTGGGCCCTCACTGCCGCTGGCAATCAGAGTTCGTGGAAAGCAAATCAGAGCGGGGGGACTCGGGATTCCTTCACCAATCAACAGAGGGTCCAAATAATTTCAGTGTTCCAGTCTGGATTCGGATTTCCTTCGCCTACTCGGAGTGGGGGTGAGGCCTCGGCCGGCGATGTATATGTATAGCCAGGACCTGCCTCCCCTCCGTCTGCTCTAACCAAGATTGCAGTTTTCCTGCCCAACAGATAGGCTTTGCTCTGCTCTGTTCCAATGGAGGCCTGTAGCTTAGCCAGGATAATGAGATTGCAAGACCTAGCTATGTACCGGCAGAAGTTGTGTTCTCTAGCCTTCAGATCTTTGCCCAGGCTGCTGCTAGGCTTCCCTCCCAGCTCAATCAGGAAATTCTTCAGAGACGAACATGTTCATGTGGCACTGACAGAGACCAAGATGGTGGGCACATTGCCGGAGCTGCCGCAGGACATCTTGATGGTTATCTTTGCCGCTCTTGAGATCCCCGACCTCATGCACGCTGGCTCCGTCTGTTCATCCTGGCACTCCGCGTACGCGGAGCTACGCACCCTTGGGAAGTACAAGCAGGGCCAGACGCCTTGCCTGGTCTATGCCCCTGAATCTGATCCTGATGATGTTTTGTCCCTCTACAGCCTTGCCGAGAAGAGGTCCTACAAGTTAACTCTGCCACAGCCACCTATCCGCAGCAGATATTTGATTGGGTCCTCACATGGCTGGCTTGTTACCGTCGACGAGAGGTCTGAGATGCACCTTCTGAATCCAATCACATGTGAACAGATTGCTCTTCCTTCAGTGACCACCATTGAGCATGTGAAGCCCATATTTGATGAGTACGGTGATGTCTGCAAGTATGAGATGTCATGGCACACTGGAGCGTGCAATAGTCGTAATCCAACCATCTTTGCTCTTGCCGAGCTGAGGGATAGACTCCAGCGGAAGGCATTTGTATTTCCTGACACAACCACCGGAAGCTACATTGTGGTGCTCATCCACAATCCACAAGCTCAGCTCTCATTTGCAAAGGCAGGGGATGATAAGTGGACCTGGCTACCACCTCATTATCTTCACGACGACTGCATTTACATGGATGGCATATTGTATGCAGTGAATGTAAAAGGGGAATTCCACGCATTCGATCTTAGTGGCCCTGTGGTCACTGTGAAGACGATTATAATGATACCTGAGCATTATGATTGTTGTAGCAGGTACGTCGTTCAAGCTCCATGGGGCAGGCTGCTACTTGTTTTTAGGATAGTTCATGACCATGATTTAGAACCTCAGCCTGGTGCATCTGAGTACTGGAAGACTACAGAAATTAAAGTATGCGAGATTGATGCTCTGTGGAATAAAACTGAGGCAATCAATTGCTTGCGTGACCATGTGTTATTTATTGGTCATAATCTATCGCTATGCCTCAGTGCTGATGAATATCCTGCTCTCAAGGCAAATCGTTCCTATTTTACCGACGATAATTTTCTATGGACAGTGGGATATGGGAATTATTAGCTTGGATGATAACAGCATGGAGGAACTTTTGTCTCCTCAGCTTTGGTCCAACTGTCCAGCTCCAGTGTGGATTATTCCTGATCTTAGAAAGATCAACGCGATGGGCGCAATGAACCAACAACTGTGAAGTGAACTGCTACAGTCACAATTAACACGAGGTGCAGTACAGCAAGACGCTATACTCGAGTCTCGAGAGAGAGGTCATGTCTGTGCTGCAAAAATGGCCTGCCGAGGGAGTGCTGAACATCAACATCCTTTTGTGCTCAGTCTTTTGATGACACTGCTGGTTTGGTAGTCAGAGATGATATATGCAGGTGTTTTCAGAAAATCATGGAGAAGATGGAATCATCACGTAGTTACACCAATCTGACAATGTTTATGTTTCAAATAGTTTGTAATAGTTTCCTCAAATACTGTACACATGCTCTTCATAATTTATTGCAAAAATAAAGAAATGTATGTGACGTTGGGTGTTGTTACTGGAATCTAACAGTGTTGTTAGTGTTCCCGTTTAATATTTTCCACTGTTGTTCATGAATGAACCACAAGGATCTGGTTGTAGTTTTAGAACCAAAGCATATAGCAATCCAAAAAATTTACAAGTTTACAACAATCCATATCATTTGTGCTTCCAACATTTCATTTCCTAGTACCAGCGGGTTGCTATGGTAGCCGCCACCAATCAGCAGGCAGGTCGTGGCAGAAGTAGGTGTGCTCACGTAGGGCGCGGCCTGGAGGAACTTTCGCAGCACAGCCAAACCTGCCGCAGCGAACAGCTATTGAATGATGTATGTTGCAATGCATGATCATCTACAAAAGCAAACAAAAGTTAGCTCAAATGGAGTAAATGTCATCTATGTTGCAATGCACGATCATGTGTTGGAGTAAATCGATGCTAGTTTGATTTCTAACCTCCGAGGTGCGAACAATGCCGTTTGGGTGAAGCTCCTCCTCAAAAATACAAAGGTGACACACTGTCGTTGTCGCCGGACAGGATCCAGCTATTCTGCAGTACCTCTTGTATCTCTCCTCAATCGCAGCAGGGTCAGCCACTCCATCGATAATCTAAGCACAGGTATGACACAAGATAAAAAAACTGATGCAACTTGTGTTCAACTGAACCAATTTTGGCTATCATTTGCGCAGATATGGGATGGAATGATAAAACAATGCAGATCATTTTATTTCAGATATGATGCATTATAAGATGTGAAGCAATGGAAAAAAAAATGAATGCAAGGTTGATTGTCAAAACTCAAACTGAGTGAAATTACAAACAAGATATGTGACAGAGTACAAGCAAACTAAGACACGATCCTCTGGTAACTTTGTTTGCAAAATTAACAGAAGAACACTTTGTGGATAACTATGTTTTCCTATCACTGAATTTTTACTGAATGCAAAGTTTTTGCTGCCCTTCATCAGAAGAGAGCTGCTGCAATTCCAGCAAAGTTTCTTTGCATAATGCTATGAATTTTAACGAGTCACTAAAGAAAAGTGAGCCTAGAAACAATTCCAGAAATCTTTTTATTTCAGATATAGCATGCATTCCAGAAATGTACGCACTCATTCAGGTATATATAATGGTTCTGGCCACCTAACCTAGTAACATAAACAGCAAAACAATTCCTGGTCATCACAACCGAGGCAGTTCTTGCTGCCCTTCATCAGAAGAGAGCATAATTCAATCTGAATTTTGTTAAATACGATCTGAATTTTGTTAACTGATTAACATGAACTATCACGGATTAACTGATTATAAGGGAAAGAAATCAGTTCAGTTTTCTCATTTCTTTGGATATATCAGACTCAAGGGTAAAACTTTGACTACAAGGATTGTGTGTTTTTTTTCAGTTTTCTGATTGCAAAAGGCAGGGGTCTGAACATAAGTTAATCCAGTGGATACAAGCAAATTAAGGAACAATCCTCTTGTAACTTTGTTTGCAAAATTCACAGAAGAACACTTTGTCGGTAACTTTGTTTTCCTATCACTGCATTTTAACTGAATGCAAAGTTTTTGCTGCCCTTCATCAGAAGAGAGCTGCTGCAAATCCAGCAAAGATTATTTGCATAATGCTATAAATTTTAACCGATTAACATAAATTCAGTTCTCATGCAACTATCAACGAATTCCAACAAAGTCTATTTTATGGTTTGTGACTCTGGATGCTCTGAAACTATCACTGAATTTTATGTTCGATTTCAATTTTCTGAAGTCAAAGGCAAAGTTGTAGAGAAGGAGATAATTCTCTAAAATCTGAACAATTTGGGTACTGCAGAATACCAGAGTGCTCTGAAACTTGGGGAATGAGAGGAATAATTCATACCACTGGCACATCCTTGTTCGTCTGCCGATCATCCTTGTTCGTCTTCCGATCATCCTTGTTCGTCTTCCGATCATCTTTGTTCGTCTTCCGATCATCCTTCTTCGTCTTCGTGTACAAGAATGCCGTATGACGCCGTACAGCGGGGAGGACAGGCTTCTTGCTCTTCTTGTTGTCCTCCTTCTTGTTCTTCTTCTTCAACTCCGGAGCAGCGACAGCGAGCGGCGGCCCGCTCCACCACCGGTGCACGGACGCCCACGCGCCCTGAAAGGCCTCGAAGATCCTCGCCACAACCGGCCCCGGAAACCGGAGTCGGAGGGCCTCCAGAAAGCTCCTGAACCAGGCCGCGTCGGCCTGAGGCGGCACGTGAGCGGGGGCGGGGACGATCGCAAGCGGGCGAGGAGACACCTCGGCCTGAGGCGGCTGGGGTCGCGCGCCTGGGAGCTGCAACGCGGTCGCCTGAGATGGCGCGACGTCTCCATGGAGCCGCCGCGTCGTGTCGACCTCGGTCTGGGTCGGCGGTGGTGGCGCGCCCGGGAACTGCAGCGCGGCCACCCTGGACCCAGTCGGCGCGCCAGGGAGCTCCAGAGCAGACACCTTCACATCGTACTTGGACGCCTTCGCCTTTCCGAGCTTCTTCCCGGCGCCCTGCGCCATTGGAGCGCTGTCCCCAAGAAGCCTTTCTTGGCTTCTTGGTCGTCTTTTGTCTTCGCCCGTACGGCAGGGTGGAGCGGTAGGAGAAAGCACGGAGAGAGGGGCGGTGCGGCGATGGTGGTGGGAGGCGGCGAGAGGGTAGCTTCGGTAGTTGGCTGGTGCGAGATTGGGGAGGAGGAAGCCGGCGGGGAGGAGCTTGCGGGACTCTGTTTTGGGGGGAAGAAGGCGGAGGGGAGGGGGTGACTCTGTTTTATTGGGGGGAAGGCCACGGCCCGTTGTAAATTCTCACTTTGTGTATTTTTTTTATAATTTGTTTTATTTGTTTATACCAACACCTGAAATTTGTCTGGGCGGATCAACATGGTTGTGTGGAAAAAATTCCTTTAAAATATTTTACAACATAGATTTATTTCAAGTAAAAAATTTCCATACTTGTCAACTAAAAATGGTTGCATAACTTCAATTTTTTATTTTGGTACATAAAAATGCTCTACATCAAACGACGATTTTTTGAACTGTATTCTCATGTAATTGTTCATGTATGTAAAAGACACTTTCCACTACTATTAATTTTTTTAATATAGATAAAATAATTTATTTGATTTTTTATTAATAGCACTGCCATACCTCAGTTAAACTTTTCTTCTTCTAAAATGGTACCAAAGTAAAGTATTTAGATATGTAAATAACTACACCAATAGATTTTTTTATACAACCCTCTAAGCTTTATTGATTGATTAAAACATTCATGATTACATCAGCCCCATCAGTATTTTAATTTTTAATTTCAAAAACATGTTTGTACGGAAAAAAATCGTTTAAAATATTTTACATCATAGATTTATTTCAAATAAAAAAAATTCATGCTTATCAACTAAAGATGGTTGCGTAACTTTAATTTTTTTTTGGGTACATAAAGATGCTCTGCATCAAACAACGTTTTTCGAACTATATTCTCATGTAAATGTTTATCTATGTAAAAGAAATTGTCCTTGCTCTATTTAAAAAAAAAATAGATAAAAACCTTTCGTACAAAAAAGTTTATAAGCAACACCGTCACTCATCTGTTCAACTTACCTTCTTCTACAGATAAAAAAGAACTTTCTTCTTCTAAAATGGCACCAAAACAAAGTAATTAGATATGTACGAAAAGACTCCCATAGTCGGCACTGCCGCCGTTTCGCCCCCGCGCGCTCCCTAGTGAAGCTCCACAAATTGTCGCGTGGTGCTGGGTCCCCTGACGATTTGGGACTGCATTCACGACTTCCCTGACGATTTTCGCGTCGCCGTGGACCGAGACGACCTCAAGCATGCTTGCTGGTACCCTGTGCTCGTTGTTAGCTCCCTGTAGCGTAACTTCGTGGTGGATGAGCGCCTCATCTGACACATGTTCGGCTTCTCCGTCCCGCACTGGGGCTGGATACAGAGGATGCAGACTGCGGAATCCCCCTCTCGCCCATGCGTCGCCCCAACAGGGGCGACACAACCGGCCAACCATAATTATCGCCAGCTTCCCCACCCCTTCCTCCCCTCCTCGTCACCACCAGTGCCTGGATCGTGAGGCAAGGCACAGCACAACCAGCTTAATTATGGGCTCGGCGTGCCGTGCCGGCCCGTTGGCTAGTTGACCATCGCCTCGCCTAAAACAGCATGGTCATGGGCTGACCCAGTAACATTGTTTGTTCAATTTGTTTTCGTCGCTCTGTCTCATTTTTGTTTCTACTTCTTTACCTTTTGTTATATTTTAAAAATATTCTAGAATACATACATTTCACAAAGAATTACTTCAGTTTGAAAAAAGAAATGTTTTTGCGGTGTTAAAAAATGTTAATAGCATTTAAAAAATGTGTCAACATGTATTTAAATTTTTTAACACGTATTCGTTTTTTTCAAAAACATGTTAATCAAGTATTTGAAAAATATCAAACGTATATCATATATATGTTTCAAATGTGTACAAAAAAATTAAATTGTGTATGAGAAAAGGTAGACACCAAAACATGTATACAAATAAATGTCAATAATTGTATTTAAAACAATGTTTAAATCATGTATTTAAAAAATGTTAATCATGTATTTAAAAAATATTAAACATGTATTTAGAAAATGGTAGTCATGTATTTACACAAATGTTAATCATGTAACTGAAAATTGTTAAACTTTATAAGAAAAATGTTTCTTATGTATACATGGAAAGAGTAAAATGAACCAAAGGTCCTAAAACTATTTGAGGTGTGTCAGATTAGTACCAAAACTTCAAAACTGCATATTTGGGTCCCAAAAGTTTGTAAGTAGTCCATCTCCAGTCCTATGCAATCCACACAATGCTTGACTAGCCCGCGTGGCATGTTGACCATTGCCAAGTCGACACGAGTCCCACCATGGACAACTGGATAGAAGAACATTTTGTGTAAATACCCTTGGTATGATTCTCCTTCTCACTTGTGGTCCATCTCTTATTTTTCCAATTAAAAAAGAGGAGACAAGGGATGACCGTGGCCTCATCGGAGTTTGACATCTTTATGTACCAAAATAAAAAAATTGAAGTTACACAACCATTTTTAGTTGATATAAGCATGACAATTTCATTTGAAATAGACCTATGGTGTAAAAAAAATTAAAGGAAGTTTTTTCCCATACAACATGTTTTTGAAATTAAAATTAATACTGATGGGGCTGATGTAACCATTGTTGTAGCAGGTATATCGTTCAAGCTCCATGGGCCAAAGGCCATTGGAGGCTCGGCGGAACGGCAGCACCACCGACGGTGGGAGTCTTTTCCTGCATATCTAAATACTTTGTTTTGGAACTATTTTAGAAGAAGAAAGTTTTTTTATTTGTAGAAGAATGAAAGTTGAACAGAGGCGTGGTAGTGTTGTTTATAAACTTTTTGTATTAAAAGTTTGGATCTGTCTAGGGCACATGAGAATATAGTTTGAAAAATTTTGTTTGATGCAAAGCAACTTTATGTACCAAAAGGAAAATTTTGAAATTACGCAACAATTGTTAGTTCATAAGCATGACCATTTTTTATTTGAAATAAATCTATGGTGTAAAATATTTAAAAGGAAGTTTTCCCTACAAATGTGTTTTTGAAATTAAAATTAATATTGATGGGGCTGATGTAACCATGAAAATTTTAATCAATCAATAAAGCTTCAAGGGTTGTCTAGTAAAATCTATTGGTGTCGTTATTTACATATGTAAATACTTTATTCTAGTACCATTTTATACGAGGAAAAGTTGAACTGAGGCATGGCAGTGTTCTTTGTCAACTTTTTCATATGAATTTTGGTATATGTATTAGAAATTTTTAATAGGCATGGACAATGTCTTTTACATACATGAACAATTACATCATAATACAGTTCAGAAAACTTCCCTAAAAAAGTACAGTTCAAAAAAGTGTTGTTTGATGCAGAGCATTTTTATGTACCAAAATAAAAAAAATGAAGTTATGCAACCATTTTTAGTTGACAAGCACGGCCATTTTTTATTTGAAATAAATCTATAGTGTAACATACATTAAAGAATTTTTTCCATACAAATTTCAGGTGTTGGTACCCTCCTGAGTCGTCACCATGCTCATTATATCAAAATCCTCGTTACCGGTTTTGTTCTTCTTTCTTGTTATTGTGTTCCGGCATTCCTGTGATGAAGTCACTTGTGTCTGTCCAGACGATGATTGATGTTGTCACACCGAGAGGGCCCTAAGAATATCTCTCCATTGTCGGAGGAGCAGATCCCACTCTTGAGCTATCTGGCCACTTGTCAAACTTTCCGATGAACCCGTAAGTTGTTGTTATGATCACCGTGTTACAAGTGACATTTGAGCAACCCCAAAGCCCATCGTACGATAAGAAGTGACCATGATACTCTCATGGTCTAAGGAGAAAAATCACATGTTAACACTTCGTGTTATTACAATTGATAACAGATGATATTTACTCAATTCATGACATACAAGATTGAGTCGATTCAATATGATCGTTCTTCCAACGTCATAACCTCAATGTTGTTTTAGGATCATCGTTACACTTAAGGATATCCTAAGATCCAGAAAACGTGGTCACCAGCAACACTTGAGCTAGTCCTAGAGGCAAGACTAGGAACCTTTTTATTTGACCGTTTATCATTCCACACGTGCATGTGAGTTTTCCACTGAATCGCATATTCCAGGATCATAGCAGTTATAACATGAAATATAAACTTTATAACTATGAATATGGAAATATAGTAATGCAAATATTATTGCCTCTAGGGCATATTTCCAACAAAAGGCGTCTAAAGACGTTGCCGTCGTGGCTAGACCAGTCGGTCTCGGATTTCTCTGGTGTCCCTACCCACCTCTAGCCTCCAGGTACGAACAACACCAGCAGCCAGAGACCACCATAGGCTAGATCCGGTAGGAGGGTCTCGTTGTTGTTGACGATGGAGCCATCTGTTCAGAAAAGGGCACCACCGAGGGGCTCCGCACCACCGCGACCACCTATGGCCACCTCGCCCCTCTACCGCCAAGGTGGACTGCCAGCACCGTCGAGCGCTGGGCGGGGGCGAGAGGGGGGATCATTCATTCTCTGCGTCCAACAACATTGACGGATGGTGCCTCAGTGCGGGACGAAGAAGCCGAACATGTGTCGGATGAGGCACTCGTCCACCATGAAGTCACGCTCCAGGGAGCTGACAACGAGCACGGGTTACCAGCACGCGGGCTCGAGGTCGTCTGGGTCCATGGCAATGCGAAAGTCGTCGAGGAAGTCGCGAACACAATCCCAAAATGTCAAGGAAGCCCAGCATCATGCGATAGTGGTGGAGCTTCACTAGGGAGTGCGCAATGGTATCGAGCTCAGCCACCGCCATGGATTATGTGTCGCGGTAGGAGAGCTTCGCACACCGCCTCCTTCAACTTGCGTTGTTGTCTTCATCTTCGGCTCCATTGGGATGGAATACATTGCCAATGGCAGCCACTGCGGCTCCCTCCTCGCGCCAGTGTACAAGTGCGTCAACGCCATGTGCCTCAACTCATTCGCCCCAACAAATCGATGGACACAAATGTTGGATCTGCGAAATTGAGGACAACATCACCGTCGGCTAAAGGGACGACCACAGAGGAGAGCCTCACCACTGATACATTTTTATCGATTTCCCTCACCATAGTCCACCCCTTTGCCCCGTGCACCTTCTTCCTCCACCGAATTGGCCTCACCACCACACCGAAGCCTCGACACGGTTCTGCATCAAACAACGTTCTTCGGACTCTATCCTCGTGTAAATGTTCATGTATGTAAAAGAAATTGTCCATGTTTTATTTTAAGATAAAAAAATGTAGTATAGATAAAAACTTTTCATACAAAAAAGTTTCTAAACAACAATGCCACGCCTCTGTTCAATTTTCCTTCTTCTATAGATAAAAGAATCTTTCTTCTTCTACAATTGCACCAAAACAAAGTATTCAGATATGTATGAAAAGACTCCCACCGTCGGCTCCGCCATCGTTCCGCCCCGCCTCCGATGGCCTTTGGCCCATGGAGGTGCGAAGGATCTCCCCCACCAGCACGAGGGACCACAATCTCGTTCTTGTTAGATTCAACTTCTTGGTTAGTGATGTGTGGCAGTGGCGATGTCCCTGAATAGGAATACTGTCTTCCATGCTTGATCGTCATCCTAATGGTGCATCTAGCATTGTCGGAGGGCGTGTGAAGGGAGCCTGCAGTGGCTGCCATTGGCAGCGGATTCCGTGCCAACAGAAGTGAAGAAGAAGACAACACCGCAAGTTGAAGGAGGCAACGCCGGAGCTCTCCTACCGCGACACAGAGTCCATGGCGGTGGCCGAGCTCGATGCCATTGCACGCTCCTTGGTGAAGCTCCACCACTGTCGCGCGGTGTTGGGCCTTCCTGGCATATTGGGACTACGTTCACAACTTCCCGGACAACTTTCATATCGCCATGGACCTAGACGACTTCGAGCTTGCGTGCTGGTACCCCGTGCTCGCTGTCAGCTCCCTGGAGCATGACTTTGTGGTGGGCTAGCGCCTGATCCGACGCATACCCGCTTCTCTGCCCTGCACTGGGGCATTGTCGGTGATGTCGCTGGACACAGAGGATGCAGACTATAGACCCCCCCCCTCTTGCCCCCGCATCCCTCCAACAGGAGCGACATGGGCGGCCAATCATAGCCATCCCCGACAGCTTCCCCACCCCTTCTTCTCCTCGTCACCACTAGTGCATGGGTCATGGGGCGAGGCACACGTGCCGGAATGGCACACCCAGCTTATATACGGGCTTGGCGTGCCATGCCGGCCCATTGACCAGTTCTGCTCACCCCTCTCTCCCTCCCTCCCTCCCTCTCTCTCTCTCTCCCTCTCTCTCTCTCTCTCTCTCTCTCTCTCTCTCTCTCTCCCCCCTCAACGGGCTCGTCTATGGCTCGCTTATTTTTACTTCTATACCTTTGTCATATTTTCAAAAATATCTAGAATACATATATTTCATGAAGAATTACTTTAGTTTTTAAAAATAATTAGCAGTGTTAAAAAACGTTAATAGTATTTAAAAAATGTTTCAAAACGTATTTGAATTTTTTAACATGTATTCATTTTTTTTTCAAAGGCACGTATTTTAAAAAGTGTTAAGCATGTATTTGAAAAATATCAAACGTATATCAAATAAATGTTTAAAATATATATGAAAAATTTGAAATGTGTATGAAAAAAGGTAGACTCCAAAACATGTATTTGTAAAAAATGTCAATCATTGTATTTAAAACAATGTTAAATCATGTACTCCTATTTAAAAAATTTTAATCATGTATTTTTTTTTAAATTAAAAATATATTTATAAAATGTTAGTCATGTATTTGAAAAATGGTAAACATGTACTTGAAAATTATTACACATGTGTAAGAAAAATATTTCTTATTACGCAAAAAATGTACAATATGTATGAAAAAAAGTAGACATCAAAAAATATATCTAAAACCATATATGTATTTTAAAAATGTTAAACAAGTATAAGAAAAATGTTTCTTATGTAAAAGGGGAAAATGTACAAATGTATGAAAAAAGTAGACATCAAACATATATCTAAAAAATATGAATGTATTTTAAAAATGTTAAACATGTATAAGAAAATATTTCTCATGTTTACAAAAAAAAATATACATACCATATGAAAAAATACACATCAAACATATATCTGATAAAATAAATCATGTATGAGAAAATGATAACAAGTATAGAAAGTCCCTACTGTATACAAAAAGTGTACAATCTGTATGAAAAAAAGTAGACCTCAAAACATATTCTTTTAAAGGTCATAAAGTATTTTAAGAATGTTAAACATATATAAAAATGTTCCTGTTGTATATAGACAATGTGAAAGAGGTAAAAAAAAAAGCCAAAGAAAACCCGAAACAAACAAAATAACCAAGAAAAAAACTGTAAACCAAAGAAATCAATGCAAGACAGTGAAATATAGTGAAAAATGAAAAAAAAAACATGAAAGAAACAAATGAAAAAGAAGCTAAAAAGGAAAGGAGAAATAAAAAGGAAAAACAGAAAAAGCCGAGAAAACGGTGCAAAAGAGTGAATGCAGTTAAAAATGGTGCAAGGCCCAGTAGTGTAGCAACAGAAAAATACCGACAGAAGCATACATCTCGGTACAAGCGAGATATATAACTCTTGCGCATACGAGCCAGTGACTCCGAGCTCGTATTCCTTTCCGGTTCGCAGCTGCAAACCAATGCAAACCCTATATCTCGCTTACAGGAAGATGAATGGCCCGCTCACCTGAAGGGGTTTCCACCCTCCGTAGTTACCCAGCCAGCCCATTGCCGTCTTTTTTCCGCTGTTTGATCGATCGAGACGCTTGCTCCTGTTCGCTCACTCATTTCTTCAGATTTTTTTGTTTTCCTTCCTTTTTTGGTTCTTTTGTTATTATTTTATTTTCATTTTCTCTGTTTCTTCACTGGTTCCTTTTTTTTTTCTTTGTTTTGTCATCAATTTTCTCCGTTTCTTTCATGGTTTTCACTGGTTTTCTCTTTTCTGTAAGTTTTCTCTGTTTTCCGGGTTTCACTAATTTTTGGCTTTTCTTCCTTTTTTTCATTATTTCTTTCTTGGTTTTTGTCGGTTTTCTTCGTTTTCCTTTTGTTTTGATTTTCCCTGTTTTCCATTATTTTGTACTGGTTTCTCTGGTTTCCTTTTTATGTTTATTTTTTTTTCTTTTTTCCTTTTTTTGATTTCTTATTTTTCCTTCGTTTTTCTTTTGTTCTCTTTTTGTTTTCCATTTTTTTCTTTCAATTTTCATATATAACAGGAATATTTTTAATACATGTCAACATTTTATTCAAATACATAGAAAGTTTTTTGTATACATGTTGAACATTTTTTAAAATACATGTTTAACATTCTTTTCAAACATATAATTTTTATATCAACCTTTTTTCATATGTATTGATATTTCTTTTATACACCAGGAACATTTTATACACACATTTCACACTTTTTAGTTACATGATTAAGATTTTTTTAACGGATAATTTTATGTCTACTTTTTGCATACACACTGTATGTTTTATATACATCAAGAATATTTTTATATATTCCCGCAAAAAAGAATATTTTTATATACATGTTTAACATTTTTAAATACATGATTAATATTTTGTAGACATGTATTTGTTATGTCTGCTTTTTTTGCATAAGCAAGTGTACAGTTTTTAGACACTAGGATTTTTTTTCATATACACATTTAACATTTTTCAGATACATGATTAAAACCAAGCCCTAGTTCCCCATTCCCAAATCCCTCCCAGCCAAACCAAAACCCACTTGCGGGCCAGCTGCCGTCCATGGAGGAGGCGCCACAAACACGTGCTCCCAAGAGGCGTAGATCTGTTGGAGAACCACCGGGGGCAAGTGCAGCAGCTTCAGCGACGAGGTGCAGGGAAGGCTCAATGGCCTGGACTTCATCAGTCGCCTCCCCGATGCCTTGCTAGACACCATCGTCTCCCTCCTCCCCACCAAGGACGGCGCGCGGACTGATGCCCTCTCCCGCTGTTGGCGTCCCCCTCTTGCTCTCATCCAATGTGTCACTAAACCTCGGGGCAGACCAGAGTCTCTCCAACAGCGACTCCTGTGCTGGTCTCCAGAATCCTCTCCATCCATCCCGGCCTAGCCCGCCGCTTCTCGCTCCTCATCTCCCTCTAGCCCAACATCCTAGGCGTGGTTGACGGCTAGTTCCGCTCCAGGTCCCTTGTCGGCCTCCAGGACCTCGAGTCTCCAACCTATAGTGGGAGCACTGTCCACTATTCCAGCCATCGCACGCGCTGTTCCACTTCGCGCCCACGCTCTGCGCCCTCACGCTTTGGGACTGCCAATTCCCCGACCTGGTCGCGCTGCCCACTTTTCCACACCTCAAAAAGCTCCTCATGCACAATGTTAGTATCTCGGAGGACTTCCTCCAAGGCATCATCTCCATATGCACCGCTTTGGAAACCATTTCACTTCACAAAATGGGATTGGGCCACCTTTGCATCAGCTCCCCGACTATCAGGTCCATCAGGGCTGGTCTTGGGAATTATCCTAGCCAAATATGGTGAGCAAACATAGAAGGCCGGAATAATTTGGAGGTTGGGTCTTATCAGAAGGATTGGTAACAGGGCGACAACGAACATATGGGTTGATAACCACCGAGAAATGTTATGACGAGGCCTTATGAGAGGCGTGGCAATTCCACTACAAAGTTAGTAATCGACCTTATTGACATACGTTAGCAACATGGAATATGACGAAGCTTGAGGAAGTGTATCTCCCGATTGACATTCTAGCTATAATAAGCATAGAATTATGTGGCGAAAGTTCATCCTCCCCTAAAAAATTAGGGTTCCTTCACCTCTCGCCGGTGGCGCCGCTGGTCTGCCTCGTCTCCGGTGGCCTTAGGGCCATGGAGGCGCGGTGGATTCTGGCCCTTGCCTGTGGGAGGGCTCCTTTTTTAGACGTGTTTTCGAGTTTTGTTAGGGTTTCTGTCCTACGCAGGAAGGCGAGATGACGGCGGCTCCCTGAAGATGGAATAAGGTTCTCCCCGCCTAGCCCCCGTTCCGGTGGTGCATCTAGCATCGTCGGTGGGCATGTGGAGGTGTGTCTCCGGCGGATCTGCCTTTGGTGGATTTGCTTGGATCTGTTCGTCGTTGGCCTACATTCGTGTGTCTTCATGTTGGATTCTTCCGATCTATGCTACTCTTCATCGACGGCGGTTTTTGTTCTGGTGCGCTAGCCCTATGGGGCCTTAGCACGATAGGGAAATATATATATTTGTTGAGAATCGTAAGATACCAATATATATTTCCGAGAACAACAAATATATATTGGTTCCCGACTATCTACTACAAAAAGTTTTTCTGGCTAAGAGGTGCCGTGGGCAGCTGCTTGAGTAGACGGGAGGCGTGCGAGCGCAGACCACTGCGCAGGCTAACCGAGAGACGTGCAAGCAGTCCTCCGCTGTGCAGGCTCACCGAGAAGCGTGGGAGCTGTACGCTGTGTAGGCTCACTGGGAAGCGAGCCCTTTGACTTTCATGGCCGCCCGCCTCGCTCCCAACCTCTCCATTAATGGCGCCCGAGCCGCTGCTTAATACGGGTGGCCTTACTCTTCGTCTCCCATTCCCCTCTCACAGACCTCCACTAACACCATGACGCAGAAGGATCATCTGCCACTAGTCTTCCAGTTTGGTGAAGTCTACTCCGAACTGGAGGAGATAGAAAATAAGGAGGAATGGAGCCTCATGGACATGGCCCTGAACGAGTTGGCCGCGACGGATGCTGCTCCTGCGCCCGTCCCGGTGCGTTTGCATGCACCCGCCGCGCCCGTGCCCGCCCCCCTCAGCATCATGGGACACCACTATCGACCGCTACCTCACAGCACCGTGAGTCGCTGTCCTCCCGCTCCACGCCCATCGATCGCGAGACGATAGGGTCTTTGATTTCCAAGTCGAGAACATTTTGGGCTGGCTTGAAGACTTAAACAACGACGTCCCGGAGGACGACAACGACAATGCCGGCGCATCACGCCGGCTCCGCCGCTGCTGCAATTAGTTTTTTGGGGTTTAATATTGTATCTCGATCGTATGAATGTAAAGTCACAGTGTGATTGAATGAAACCTATGCATGGTTTGAACAAACTTGCGTTTTTCTCTTTGAATGTACAGACTTATCAAATGTTTTTTTTAAACATCAATGTTGTTGAAATTAAAAACACTTATCGCAAACATTTTAGATAGAACACCCATATGCAAACCGAGAGCTTCGCTAGTAAGCCAAGGGAAAATTTACCCTGCAGGATTTGTGCATCTCTTCATCGCAAACGTTTTAGATAGAAGACCCATATGCAAAGCGAGAGCTATGTCCTTCCCCAGTAACCCAATGGAAAATTTGTCCCACAGGATTTGTGCATCTCTTCATCGCAAACAGTTCAAATTAAACACGTTATGCAAAGCGAGAGCTATGGTTCCTTCGCCACTAAGCCAAGAGAAAATCTGGCGTGCCGGATTTGTACATCCGCTCATCACAAACGATTTTTATGATGACCCGTGTGCAACCACGTACAGACAATTTGGTAAGATTTTCATATGTTATATTGGGTATATTGCCATTTGTCAAACTGAAAACATTGGCATTTGTCGATCTAGTAACATTGCCATTTGTCAACCTTGTAACATTGCCATTTGTCAAAATTTGCAGCTAAAAATGACTAGCATTGTCTAATTTTGCAACTAAAATTCAGTAAATATAGATTTCATTCATAGATTAAACAGTCGTTCTTTATACAAATAGTTCAACTCGACAGTTGAACCGAGCAAACTTTTCCCCAATAGTTGCCAACCACGTACTGAAATAGCTAATCCAACTATATATACTAGCTAATTTTAAGTACGTAGTACAGTTCAACCAATCTATAGTCAGATGAACTGAACAAAATTGCCCCGAAATACTGCTACTACGGAGGGGCTTTGTACTACTTCCAGCAGCCTCTCTTCTGCCGAGCGCGCTCAGTAAGAGACAGAGGAGGAGGAGCCTACCAACGAGCTGGAGAACTGGAATCCGGTGTGTGCCGCTGCTACACCTTTAGCGACGCCCACCTCGAACGCCCTCTGCCGCTGCAGATGACCCCTCTCGAAGCGGCGGGACTCCTCGTAGATCTCCTCATTCCGCGCCTCTACGGCGGCGTGTGCTGCGGCCATGGCAACGGTAAGACTCTTTGCGTGCTCGATGAGGCACTCCTCCTCCTCCCGCAGGAACTCGATGTAGCGCGCAAGCTCGCTGACGCACATGTGGGGCTCCACCTCTATCTCTCGCCTTTGGGCGGTAGCGGCAGAGCGGGTGATGACCCCGGTGGTCGACGGTGGGGTGGCGGACACGACGGCCACCTCCCGCCTTCGGGCCGCGGTGGCGTAGCGGGTGATGGCCACATCGGACGACAGTGGGGTGGCGGCCACGACGGCTGATACGTCTCCGTTGTATCTATAATTTTTGATTATTTCATGCCAATATTCTACAACTTTTACATACTTTTCGCAACATTTTATATTATTTTTGGGACTAACATATTGATCCAGTGCCCAGTGCCAGTTCCTGTTTGTTGCCTGTTTTTTGTTTCGCAAAATATCCATATCAAACGAACTCCAAACCCGATAAAAATTTACGGACATTTATTTTGGAATATATATGATTTTTGGGAGGTGGAATCAATACAAACGGAGGCCCACAACCTCCACTACCCACCAGGGCGGCCTGCCCCCTAGCGCGCGGGGATGCCTAGTGGGCACACCGTAAATCGATTGGGTCTCTTCTTGGCCGCAAGGAAGCTTATATCTGGAAAAAAACCGTGTTAAAATTTCAGCGCAATCGGAGTTAAGGATCTCCGTATATTTAAGAAACGGTTTTCGGCAAGAAAATGGGAACGCAAAACAGAAGAGAACACACACACACACACACACACACACACACACACACACACACACACACACACACACACACACACACACACCCACCCACAACCCACAGAGAGATCCAATCTTGGAGGGGCTCCTGCCCCTCCGCCGCCATGGAGGCCATGGACCAGAGGGGAAACCCTCCTCCCATCTAGGGGGGAGGCCAAGGAAGAAGAAGAAGAAGGAGGGGGGCTCTCTCCTCCTCTCTCCCGGTGGCGCCGGAGTGCCGCCGGGGCTAGGATCGTGACGGTGATCTACACCCACAACCTTGCTACCGTCAACACCAACTTTCTCCCCCTGTATGCAGCGGTGTAACCTCTCTATTCCCGCTGTAATTCTCTACTTAAACATGGTGCTCAACACTATATATTATTATCCAATGATATGTGGTTATCCTATGATGTTTGAGTAGATCTGTTTTGTCCTATGGGTTGTTTGACGATCATGATTGGTTTGAGTTGTATATTTTATTTTGGTGCTGTCCTATGGTGCCCTCTGTGTTGTGCAAGCGTGAGGGATCCCCGCTGTAGGGTGTTGCAATACATTCATGATTCGCTTATGGTGGGTGGCTAGAGTGACAAAAGCTTACACCCGAGTAAGGGGGTTGTTGCTTATGGGATAAAGAGGATTTGATACTTAATGCTATGGTTGGGTTTTACCTTAATGATCTTTGGTAGTTGCGGATGCCATGCAACTTCTACCGTTCCGTTTTTATGACTTGAGCGTTAATTGGTATATTGCTTTGCATGATCGTAAGATAGCTAGCATGATATTTTCATGGCTTGTCCCTTTTTTTTGATATCTTTGCCACGCTAGATCATTGCACATCCTGGTACACTACCAGAGGCATTCATATAGAGTCATATTGTTCTAGATATCGAGTTGTAAGTAAATAGAAGTGTGATGATCATCAGTATTCATTATTAGAGCATTGTCCCAGTGAGGAATGGATGACGGAGACTATGATTCCCCCATAAGTCGGGATGAGACTCCAGACGAAATAAAAAAATAGAAAAAAAGAGGCCAAAAAGAGCCCAAGAAAAAAATGGAAAAAAGGAAAAAAAGGAAAATAAAAAAATAAAATGAGAGAAAAAGAGAGAAGGGGCAATGTTACTATCCTTTCCACACTTGTGCTTCAAAGTAGCACCATGTTTTTCATGTAGAGAGTCTCCTATGTTGTCACTTTCATATACTAGTGGGAATTTTTCATTATAGAACTTGGCTTGTATATTTCGATGATGGGCTTCCTCAATTGCCCGACGTCTTGAGCAAGCAAGTTCGATGCACACCCACTTAGTTTTCATATTGAGCTTTCATACACTTATAGCTCTTAGTGCATCCGTTGCATGGCAATCCCTACTCCTTGCATTGATATCAATTGATGGGCATCTCCATAGCCCGTTGATTAGCTGCGTTGATGTGAGACTTTCTTACTTTTTTGTCTTCTCTATTTTTACCCCTATCATCATACTCTATTCCACCCATAGTGCTATGTCCATGGCTTGCGCTCATGTATTGCGTGCGGATTGAAAAGGCTGAAGCGCGTTAAAAAGTATGAACCAATTGCTCGGCTTGTCATCGGGGTTGTGCATGATAAATACTTTGTGTTAAGAAGATGGAGCATGACAAGACTACATGATTTTGTAGGGATAGTGTTCTTTAGCATTGATATTTTGAAAGACATGATTGGTTTTTTGGGATGCCTGAGTATTGATGTCTTTATGTCAAATTATAGACTATTGCTTTGAATCACTCGTGTCTTAATATTCATGCCATGATTAGATTATGTGATCAAGATTATGCTAGGTAGCATTCCCCATTAAAAATTATTATTTTTTATCATTTACCTACTTGAGGATGAGCAAGAATTAAGATTGGGGATGCTGATACGTCTCCGTCATATCTATATTTTTTTATTGTTTCATGCCAATATTCTACAACTTTTACATACTTTTGGCAACATTTTATATTATTTTTGGGACTAACATATTGATCCAGTGCCCAGTGCCAGTTCCTGTTTGTTGCATGTTTTTTGTTTCGTAGAATATCCATACCAAACGAAGTCCAAACGCGATAAAAATTTATGGAGATTTATTTTGGAATATATGTGATTTTTGGGAGGTGGAATCAACGCAAACGGAGACCCACAACCTCCACTACCCACTAGGGCGCGACCTGCCCCCTAGCACGCGGTGATGCCTGATGGGCACACCGTAAGTCGGTTGGGGCTCTTCTTTGGCCGCAAGGAAGCTTATATCCGAAAAAAATCGTGTTAAAATTTCAGCGCAATCAGAGTTACAAATCTTCGGATATTTAAGAAACGGTTTTCGGCCAGAAAACGGGGACACAAAACAGAAGAGAACAGAGAGAGAGAGAGATCCAATCTCGGAGGGGTTCCTGCCCCTCCTCCGCCATGGAGGCCATGGACCAAAGGGGAAACCCTCCTCCCATCTATGGGGAGGCCAAGGAATAAGAAGGAGGGAGGCTCTCTCCCCCTCTCTCCCGGTGGCGCCAGAGTGCCTCCGGGGCTAGGATCGTGACGGCGAGCTACACCCACAACCTTGCTAACGTCAACACCAACTTCTCCCCCTCCATGCAGCAGTGTAGCCTCTCTATTCCCGCTGTAATTCTCTACTTAAACATGGTGCTCAACACTATATATTATTATCCAATGATATGTGGTTATCCTATGATGTTTGAGTAGATCTGTTTTGTCCTATGGGTTGATTGATGATCAAGATTGGTTTGAGTTGTATATTTTATTTTGGTGCTGTCCTATGGTGCTCTCCGTTTCGCGCAAGCGTAAGGGATCCCGTTGTAGGGTGTTGCAATACGTTCATGATTCACTTATGGTGGGTGGCTAGAGTGACAGAAGCTTTCGCCCGAGTAAGGGGGTTGTTGCGTATGGGATAAAGAGGACTTGATACTTAATGCTATGGTTGGGCTTTACCTTAATGATCTTTGGTAGTTGCGGATGCTTGCTAGAGTTCCAATCATAAGTGCATATGATCCATGTACGGAAAGTATGTTAGCTCATGCCTCTCCCTCATATAAAATTGCAATAATGATTACCGGTCTAGTTATCGATTGCCTAGGGACAAATAACTTTCTTGTGTGACAAAAAGCTCTCTACTAAACAACTAACTTTTATTATCATTCAAATTACTCGTAGTTTTATTCTCGCAAAGTACTTCTAGTTTTATTCTTGCAAGCCTATCCTATCACCTACAAAATAGTTTCATACTTGTTCTAGGTAAAGCAAACGTCAAAGTGTGCGTAGAGTCGTATCGGTGGTTGATAGAACTTGAAGGGAATATAAATTCTACCTTTAGCTTCTCATTGGGCTCGACACTCTTATTTATCAAAAAGGGATACAAACGATCCCCTATACTTGTGGGTTATCAACGGACACCTCCCGCTTTCGGGCCGCGCGCGGTGGCGGAGCGGGCAATGGCCCTGGCTTTCAACGATGGTGTGGTGGCCACGGCTGCAGACGGTGGGGTGGCAGCAACGGCGGCCGGCAACAGCTGCCGATGGGCAGCGGCGGCGGAGCGTGTGGTGGGTGTTGTGTGCACACCCAATAGGGACGCCACGCGCAGTACACAACGCTGGGGACTGCGCCGCCGCCGCGCTGTAGCCTCCCAGCTGGAGCTGTCCTCTGATGACGGTGGAGTGGTTGAGCGATGACGACGGACCGGTGCCATTGGCGATTGTGGGAGAAGCAGACGGCTACAGGGAGGGAGGGGGAAATGCGACGCAGGACTCGCCAGCCATGAGGGTTTATATAGCAGGCCGGTAAGCATTGGGGTTTTCGGGGATTTCGCTGAGTCAGGCTTGCGCGGGCACCTGCGCGGTTGCGTGGGAACGGGCTCGCCGACAATTCATTGGCGCCACTTCGAGCTACCGTTTGGCCAAAAGAACGCCTGTGCGGTGCTCAAGCTTGCGCTCTAAGACTTCTGCGGCAACGGGGTGACCGTGCG
This sequence comes from Thinopyrum elongatum, assembly GCA_011799875.1. Classification (NCBI taxonomy): domain Eukaryota; kingdom Viridiplantae; phylum Streptophyta; class Magnoliopsida; order Poales; family Poaceae; genus Thinopyrum; species Thinopyrum elongatum. The sequence goes on along the minus strand of CM022299.1, from coordinate 51,272,192 downwards.
AAAGGAGGGCAAAAACAATGTTTGCAATTTAATTACCTAGCACACGACCGCTCTCTACACAGCGTATTCCGCGAACGATCATTCGACCACCATTTGATGTGGAACGCGACGTAGTTTCACATCATGCCACCGGCTCACAACTACCGGCCGGCTTGTAGATGATCATTCCCTGCGTGTTCAGCTGCTCTACGCGTGTGGTTGCTCGCGGTTGAGGTGGCCGCGGCACACTCTGCTCGCGTCCCACCACGTGCGCTCTACTCTCACATCCCTCCACGCGTGCTGTCACGTTTGGGGCCGGCGCACGATCACGTACGTTCGTGCTGCCATTATGCATGCGGTTGCGCCGGGCGCGGCGCCACGATGCAGTTACCCGCTGCAAAAACTGCCATGCGGACGTGCCGCGAATCCAGGCTGCCCGGCCCCCATTTATTCCCATAGCCATTTACCTTAATCTCTCATGCCCCATGACACAATAAGCACACCCACGACAACACATACCATAGAGGATATCCAGCGGCTCCAATGGCACTCCTCGTGGCTCCAATGGCGCTTCCAGCGGCTGACAACGACAACGGGCGGCAGTTCACCATGCCTCATGTAGTGGACACCCATGTGAGGGGGAAGGACCTCTCGGTGATGTACACGAACAAGCCGGTCTCGATGGATAAGTCCATCCACACTATGGAGCAGTTGCTTGTTGAGGACAAGTACCAAGTTGTCGACTTCAACCTCGAGTTCATCGGCGGTCGTGCCGGGCGTGATCAGAAGGTTGCCGTCGTCCAGTTATGCGTGCAGCTTGACATCCTTGTCTACCACTACCACCTGGCCACAAGTCCTTGCGAGCGTTCCGCCAAGTTTATCAATAGCCTCGACTACAGTTTTGCTACAATGGACACCAACAGCAATCTTAAAGCGCTCGAGGTTTCGGGCTGGTCCTGCTGGAATCTTGTCGATATCCGTGACCACTACAAGGTCTGGGGCAGCATGAAGAACAATCAGGACTCCCTGATTGACCTCGCTCAGCCATCATCGACCCCTACTACTTGAAGATGAAGGATGAGAGCAAGAAGGACAAGATCGCCTGGCACAGTGCCCGGGAGCAGAGACTGGATGAAGAACACGTCAAGTACATGGCCAAGGACGCGTACACAAGCTACGAGATGTACAGGAAGATCATTGAAATGAGGAAGTGCCTTCGTCCTGCCCCAGACGAGGGATCGAGCCACATAGCAGTGGCGGCAGCGTCACAAGTAGTAGATGATTAGATGATCGTTTCTCCTAGTTTAGAATGCATGTAATTGTTTATTGAGGTGTGTGCGAATGTTTTGTATAGTCACTTATGTAATTGGATGTTTATTTTGGTTATATATATGTTGTTGTTTTGAAGACAGAGCAAATCACATCACACACAGAGTAAACTAGGGAATCCGTCGGTGATGATTTCATCAATCATTGACAATTGTATACCAGCAAGTGTTTGCTCGCAACACACACAACTTATTAGCAGCAATCATCTGTGTTATTATCGGTCGCACACATTTCTAATTACGAACCTGTTTGCCGCGTATCACACACATCTTGTTAAGTTGAGCCGTTTCTGTTGTATTGGGTAATCGCAAACTGTTCATCCGAGTGAACTGTATGCCGTATATCGCACACACCTTGATCTGGCTGATCGTTTCTGTTGTGTTTCCTAATCACAAACAGTTCATCCGAGTGATCGAATTGTATGCCGTATATCACACACACCTTCATTTGGCTAACCGTTTTTGTTGTTATGCTCATCGCAAACAGTTCATTCGAGTGAATTGTATGCCGCATATTTCACACGCAACTCTAATCTGAATCGTGTTTGATGTCTCCACCATCGCAAACAGCTTGTATCATTTTTTATGGTTTTCTTACACCACCGTTTGCAATTAATGCATCGCACACAGTTTTGTCGAAGGGTCTCTGATTGTACTGTCGCGTTAGGACCATCCTGCAGTAGTATAGGTGCACTAGTTCGGCGAAGAGATGGTGATACAAGTGTAGTATGGATACTAGATATAGGTTTTTGTAATCTCAAAATATAAAAACAGCAAGGTAGCAAGTGATAAAACAAAGCACAAACGGATTGCAATGCTTGAAAACAAGGCCTGGGGTTCATACTTTCACTAGTGCAATCTCTCAACAGTGCTAACATAATTGAATCATATAACAATCCCTCAACGTACGACAAAGAATCACTCCAAAGTTCTTATCTAGCGGAGAACATAAAATGAAATTGTTGTAGGGTATGAAACCACCTCAAAGTTATCTTTTTCGATCAATCCATTCAGCTATCCTTATAAGTGTCACAAACAGCCCTATAGTTCGTACTAAAATAACACCATATGATACGCGTCAACCAACTCTAATGTCACCTAGATACTCCAATGTCACCACAAGTATCCGTGCGTTGATTATTCGATATGCATCAAACAACTTCAGATTCATAATATTCAATCCAACACAAAGAACTTCAAAGAGTGCCCCAAAGTTTCCACCGGAGAAAGTAGGACGAAAACGTGTATCAACCCCTATGCATAAATTACCCCAATGTCACGATAATCAGCAAGTTGAATACTGATGTCTACCACACAACTTGTTCTTGTAGACTCGTGTTGGGCCTCCAAGCACAGAGTTTTATAGGACAGTAGCAAATTTCCCTCAAGTGGATGACCTAAGGTTTATCAATCCGTGGGAGGCGTAGGATGAAGATGGTCTCTCTCAAACAACCCTGCAACCAAATAATAAAAAGTCTCTTGTGTCCCCAACACACCAAATACAATGGTAAATTGTATAGGTGCACTAGTTCAGCAAAGAGATGGTGATACAAGTGTAGTAATGATAGTAGATATTGACTTTTGTAATAGGAACAATAAAAATAGCAAGGTAGCAAGTAACAAAAGTGAGCACAAACGGTATTGCAATGCTTGAAAACAAGGCATAGGGTTCGTACTTTCGCTAGTGCAATCTCTCGACAATGCTAACATAATTGGATCATATAACCATCCCTCAACGTGCGATGAAGAATCACTCCAAAGTTCCTATCTAGAGGAGAACATAAGACAAAATTGTTTGTAGGGTATGAAACCACCTCAAAGTTATCCTTTCCGATCGATCTATAGAGCTATCCCTATAAGTGTCACAAGCAGCCCAAGAGTTCATACTAAAATAACACCATATGATACACATCAACCAACTCTAATGTCACCTAGATACTCCAATATCACGATGAGTGTCCGTGAGTTGATTATACGATATGCATCAAACAATTTCAGATTCATAATACTCAATCCAACACAAAGAACTTCAAAAAGTGCCCCAAGATTTCTACCGGAGAAACAAGGACGAAAACGTGCATCAACCCCTATGCATAGATTACCCCAATGTCACCTCGGGAATCCGCGAGTTGAGTGGCAAAACATATATCAAGTGAATCAATATGATACGCCATTGTCACCACGGGTATTCATATCAAGACATACATCAAGTGCTCTCAAATCCACAAAAGTATTCAGTCCAATAATAACGAAATCTCAAAGAGAAAACTCAATTCATCACAACAAGATAGAGAGGGAGAAACACCATATGATCCAACTATATTGACAAAGCCCGCAATACATCAAGATCGTGCCAAATCAAGAGCACGACAGAGAGAGAGAGAGATTAAACATATAGCTACTGGTACAAACCCTCAGCCCCGAGGGTGGACTACTCCCTCCTCATCATGGTGGCCATAGGGATGATGAAGATGGCCTTCGGTGATGATTTCCCCCTCTGGTAGGGTGCCGGAACGGGCTCCTGATTGGGTTTTCATGGCTACAGAGGCTTGCGGCGGCGGAACTTCTGATCTAGGGTTATTTCTGGGGGTTTCTGCATTTATAGGATTTTTTGTCATCGGTTTCACGCGAAGATGGGCCTCAAGGGGCCCACTACCCACCAGGGTGCGCCAGAGGGGGGTGGCGCACCCTGGTGCCTTGTGGGCAGCAGGGGGCCCCCTCCAGTGGTTCTCTGCTCAAGTATTTTTCTTTTGTTCCAAAAAAATCATCAAAAAGTTTTGTCCAATTCCGATAACTTTTATTTCTGCACCAAAAAAACACCACGGTAGTTCTGCTGAAAACAACGTCAGTCCGGGTTAGTTCATGCAAACCATACCAAAACCATATAGAATTGTTGTAAACTTGGCATGAATACTTCATAAATTATAGATACGTTGGAGACGTATCAGCATCCCCAAGCTTAATTCCTACTCGTCCTCGAGTAGGTAAATGATAAAAGAAATAATTTATGAAGTGTGAATGCTAGCATAGAGCATAAGTTTGATCAATGATAATTTCAATCACTTTTCCTAGCATCATAACAACAACTCTTTCTCATAAAACTCATCATGATAAAGTAGCAATTGAAAACGGAATTTTTGATGTGGAATTCTACCTATCATATTCATCATACACTCTTTTCTTTTGTAGCATGGACATTTGGACTTGAATGATTCAAAGCAATAGTATATATTTGACATGAGGACATCAATACTCAAGCATATCAACAAGCAACCATGTCTTTCAAAATATCAACACTACAGAAAGCTATCCCTAGCCATTATGCTCAATCATTGATCCATTCATGAAACACACTTGAATATTACCTATGCCCAATGCACAAGTATGACAATAGTGTTCCCTAGTTGGTGCTTTATAAGAGAAGATGGAGACTCAATAAAAATAAAAAATGCATAAAGTAAATAGATAGGCCCTTCGCAGAGGGAAGAAGATATTTTTAGAGGTGCCAGAGCTCAAAGCTTAAATTGAGAGATAAAATTATTTTGAGTGGCATGCTCTTCCCTTCAATGACAACGATCGAGAATTCCCAATACTTTCCATGCTAGGTAAATCATAGGCGGTTCCCAAACAGAAAACAAATTTTATTCCTTTTTCCACCATTCTTTCACAATCCATGGCTAGCCGTATCCATGGGTGCCTTCCATACCAACACTTTCCAAGGAATTTATTATTGAACAACATAAATACTTTTTTTTTACATTTCAGGACTTGGCATCCCTATTACATTTGCCACACTCTCGTGCAATGACAATTGAATAAACACTCATGTTGAGAATAAAATATCTAGCATGGAAAATATTGGCCACCCCCTGCCGCTTCATGAGCGGTACGGGCACACAAAATGGAAATTTATTTTGAACATTAGAGTTGGCACATACAAATTTACTTGGAACGGCATGGAAATACCGCATATAGGTAGGTATGGTAGACTCATTTGGCACAACTTGGGTTTAAGGGTTTGGATGCACAAGTAGTATTCCCACTTAGTACAAATGGAGGCTAGCAAATAGATTGAGAAGCGACCAACCAAGAAACAAAAACGATCATAAAAGAGCATTAAACATAACTAACACTGAATAATGCACCACAAGTAGGATGTACCTTCATTGCATAACTATTGACTTTCGTGCTTGCATAGGGAATCACAAACCTTAACACCAACATTCTTACTAAAGCACAATTACTCACCAACATAACTCACATATTATCATCTCCATATCTCAAAACTATTGCAAGGAATCGAACTTACCATATCCAATGATCTATATAAAAGTTTTATTATATCTTTCTTGGATATTCATCATATTAGGACCAATTTCATAGCTTGTGCAAATTGTCATCACTATTATCAACACTCAAAATAATATAAGTGAAGCAATGAGAGTGTTCGACAAACTGCTCCAAAAAGATATAAGTGAAGATCAAGCGAGTAGTTAAGTAAATGAGTAGCTATTTGAGGGCTCTCTCTTATTTAAAAAACTTTTAGATCTAAGTATTTTATTAAAACAAAAATCTAAACAAAATAAAATATTCCAAGAATAGCACACATCATGTGAAGAAGCAAAAACTTAGGCTCAACCGAGGCTAACCGATAATCGTTGATGAAGAAAGGTGGGATGCCTACCGGGGCATCCCCAAGCTTAGATGCTTGAGACTTCTTGAAATAATGACTTGGCATGCCTTGGGCATCCCCAAGCTTGAGCTTTCGTGTCTCCTTAATTCCTTTTATATCACGGTTTCCCTAAATCTCAAAAACTTCATCCACACAAAACTCAACAAGAACTCGTGAGATAAGTTAGTATAAATCAATGCATAACCTTATCATTCTCTACTGTAGCAAATCAGTAAAATTATTATTTAACATTGCATATTAAATGCCTCTGCATATTTAACACTCCTATCCTCAAATAGAATCATTAAACAAGCAAACATATGCAAACATAACAGCAATCTGTCTAAAAGGACTGTCTGTAAAGAGTGCAATTATACTCAGACTTCCCTAACTCCAAAAATTCTGAAAAACTTACCACACTGTAGTTAATTTATCATAGCTTACTGTGCAAAAAAATTGAACATTTTATCACATTCTAACTTTTCTGGAGAATTCACGCACTAGCGTGCAACTTTCTGTTTTCAAACAGCCACATATAGACTTGAAAATAAGCATGGTAAAGGCTATACTTGACATTTTTATTGAAATAAAAGATGAAAAAAATTATCTGAATAACAACAAGAAAATCCTAATAAAAGAAAATGACGCTCCAAGCAAAACACATGTCATGTGACAAATGAAAATATAGCCCCAAGTAAGGATACTGATAATTTGGAGATAAAAGGGCATCCCCAAGCTTTGTTGCTTTGATATTCCTTGAATATTACCTTGGGGTGCCTTATGAATCCCCAAGCTTAGGGTCTTGTCACTCCTTATTCTCCTCATATCGATATCTCACCCAAAACTTGAAAACTTCAATCACACAAAACTTAACGGAACTTCGTGAGATGGGTTAGCATAGTTAAAACAAATCATTCACTTGGGTACTGTCAAAGACAAGATTCATAATTGTTTCCACATAATTCCTACTGTACTCTACAATTTCCACAATTTATATTAAGCAATATAAGCCATAGAAACCATAAAACAAGGAAAATTTGCATTGCAAACAGAACAGTCTGTAAAGATCTGAATAATGACTATACTTCTGTAACTTCAAAAATTCTGAAAAATTAGGAAAACGTAGGTAATTTGTGTATCAATCATATGTAAAAAATTAAGAATTTTTCCACGTACCCATAAAAGATAGGAATTTCTGCACTGGATGCAAAAGTTTCTGTTTTTGCACAGAATCAAGTCAACCATCATTCACACTATCCCAAAGGCATTACTTGGCACTTTATTGAAACAAAAGCTATAAAACATGATTACTACAGTAGCTTAATCATGTGATCACACAAAAAACAGTAGGTAGAAATATTGGGTTGCCTCCCAACAAGCGCTTTTCTTTAATGCCTTTTTAGCTAGGCATGATGATTCCAATGATACTCGCATAAAAGTAAGGAATTGAAACACAAAGAGAGCATCATGAATCAGATGGCAAGCACATTTAAGACTAACCCACTTCCTATGCATAGAGATTTTGCGAGCAAACAATTCATGGGAACAAGAATCAACTAGCATAGGAAGACAAAACAAGCAAAACTTCAAGATTTTCAACACATAAAGAGGAAACTTGATATTATTGCAATACCTACAAGCATATGTTCCTCTCTCATAATAATTTTCAGTAGCATCATGAATGAATTCAACAATATAACCATCACATAAAGCATTCTTTTCATGATCCACAAGCATAGAAATTTTATTACTCTCCACATAAGAAATTATTCTCATCAATAGTAGTGGGAGAAAACTCAACAAAATAACTATCATGTGATTGAAAATTAAAATCATGATGACAAGTTTCATGGTTATAATTATTCAATATAGCATACATGTCATCACCATAATCATCATAGATAGCAACTTTGTTGTCATAATCAATTGAAACCTCTTCCAAAATAGTGGATTCATTACTAAATAAAGTCATGACCCCTCCAAATCCACTTTCATAATTATTATAATAAGATTCAACACCCTCCAAAATAGTGGGATCATCATTACCTAGAGTTGACACTCTTCCAAACCCACTTTCATCATTATAATCATCATAAATAGGAGGCATGCAACCATTATAACAAATTTGCACATCAAATCTTGGGGGACTAAAAATATCATCTTCATCAAACATAGCATCCCCAAGCTTATGGCTTTGCATATGATTAGCATCATGGATATTCAAAGAATTCATACTAGCAACATTGCAATCATGCTCATCATTCATGGATTTTTTGCCAAACATTTTATTAAATTCTTCTTCTATCAATTGAGCATAATTTTCTGATCCATCATTTTCAAGAAAGACATGATAAAGACGAATAATATGATGTAACCTTAATTCCATTTTTTTGTACTTTTATTTTTTAAACCAAACTAGTGATAAAATGAGAAACTAAAAGATTCAATTGCAAGATCTAAAGATATACCTTCAAGCACTCACCTCCCCGGCAATGGCGCCAGAAAAGAGCTTGATGTCTACTATACAACTTGTTCTTGTAGACTCGTGTTAGGCCTCCAAGCGTAGAGTTTTGTAGGACAGTAGCAAATTTCCCTCAAGTGGATGACCAAAGGTTTATCAATCCGTGGGAGGCGTAGGATGAAGATGGTCTCTCTCAAACAACCCTGCAACCAAATAATAAAAAGTCTCTTGTGTCCCCAGCAGACCAAATACAATGGTAAATTGTATAAGTGCACTAGTTCGGCGAAGTGATGGTGATACAAGTGTAGTAATGATAGTAGATATTGATTTTTGTAATAGGAACAATAAAAACAGCAAGGTAACAAGTAACAAAAGTGAGCACAAATGGTATTGCAATGCTGAAAAACAAGGCCTAGGGTTCGCACTTTCGCTAGTGCAATCTCTCGACAATGTTAATATAATTGGATCATATAACCATCCCTCAACGTGCGATGAAGAATCACTCCAAAGTTCCTATCTAGCGGAGAACAGAAGACAAAATTGCTCGTAAGGTACGAAACCACCTCAAAGTTATCTTTCTGATTGATCTATAGAGCTATCCCTATAAGTATCACAAACAACCCTAGAGTTCGTACTAAAATAACACCATATGATACACATCAACAACTCTAATGTCACCTAGATACTCCAATGTCACCACGAGTATCCGTGCGTTGATTATACGATATGCATCAAACAATTTCAGATTCATAATACTCAGTCCAACACAAAGAACTTCAAAGAGTGCCCCAACATTTCTACCGGAGAAACAAGGACGAAAACATGCATCAACCCCTATGCATGGAGTGCCTCAATGTCACCTCGGGAATCCATGAGTTGAGTGCCAAAACATATATCAAGTGAATCAATATGATACCCCATTGTCACCACAGGTATTCATAGCAAGACATACATCAAGTGCTCTCAAATCCACAAAAGTATTCAATCCGATAATAACGAAATCTCAAAGGGAAAACTCAATTCATCACAACAAGATAGAGAGGGAGAAACACCATATGATCCAACTATATTAACAAAGCCCGTGATACATCAAGATCATGCCAAATCAAGAACACGAGAGAGAGAGAGAGAGAGAGAGAGAGAGAGAGAGATTAAACACATATCTACTGGTACAAACCCTCAGCCCCGAGGGTGGACTACTCCCTCCTCATCATGGTGGCCATAGGGATGATGAATATGGCCTCCAGTGATGATTTCCCCCTCCGGCAGGGTGCCGGAACGGGCTCTCAATTGGTTTTTCATGGCTACAGAGGCATGTGGCGACAGGACTTCTGATCTAGGGTTATTTCTGGGGGTTTGTACATTTATAGGATTTTTTGGCGTTGGTTTCATGCGAAGATGGGTCTCAGGGGGCCCACTACCCACCAGGGCGCGCCAGAGGGAGGTGGCGTGCCCTGGTTCCTTGTGGGCAGCAAGGGGGCCCCTCCAGTGGTTCTGTGCTCCAGTATGTTTCTTTTCTTCCAAAAAAAAATCATCAAAAAGTTTCGTCCAATTTCGAGAACTTTTATTTCTCCACAAAAAACAAGACCACAGTAGTTCTGCTGAAAACATCGTTAGTGCGGGTTCGTTCCATGCAAATCATACCAAAACCATATAGAATTATTGTAAACATGGCATGCGTACTTCATAAATTATAGATACATTAGAGACGTATCAAATACCAAAACATATATCAAGTGAATCAATAGAACACCCCATTGTCACCACGGGTATCCACATGCAAGACATACATCAAATGTTCTCAAATCCAAAATATTCAATCCGATGATAGTGAAACCTCAAAGGTAAAAACTCAATTCATCACAACAAGACAGAGAGGGGGGAAACACCATATGATCCAACTATATTAACAAAGCTCGCAGTACATCAAGACCGTGCCAAATCAAGAACACGAGAGAGAGAGAGAGATCAAACACATAGCTACTGATACATACCCTCGGCCCCGAGGGTGAACTCCTTACTCGTCATGGAGACCGCCGGGATGACGAAGATGGCCTCCGGTGATGATTTCGCCCTCCGGCGGGGTGCCAGAACAAGGCTCCAGATGGGATCACTTCGGTACAGAGGCTTGCGGCGGCGGAGTCGAAGTTCTAGGTTAACTTTCGGGGGTTTTCCTATTTATAAGAATTTTTAGAGTTGGAATCACACAAAGAAGTGCCACAGGGGGCCCACAAGGTACTTGGGCATGGACACCCCCCTGGCTGCATCCAAGTGCCTTGTGGGGCCCCTCCGGATCTTCTGGTACTCCCCCGAAGCTTCCTCGGTCTCTTTCCTTCCAGAAAAAATCATCAAAAAGTTTCGCTGCATTTGGACTTCATTTGATATGGATTTTCTGGAAAACCAAAAAAATGCAGAACACGTCAACTGACACTGGGCACTAGGTCAATATGTTAGTCCATGAAAATCATATAAAAGTTATATAAAAAGTGCACCAAAACTATATAAATTTATTGTAAACATGGCATGAATACTTCATAAATTTAAGATACGTTGGGGACTGATGCGGCTTGAAACTGCGTCGGTATTTCCCCAAAGAGGAAGGGATGATGCATCACAGCTACAGTAGGTATTTCCCTCAGTTATGAAACCAAGGTATCAATCTAGTAGGAGAACCAAGCAACACTATGTAAATGGTACCTGCACACAAAGAACAAATAGTTGCAACCCATCTACTACTATTACTCCACACTTCGGCCGCTATCCAGCATGCATCTAGTGTATTAAGTTCATGGAAAAATGGAGTAATGCAATAAGAATGATGACATGATGTAGACGAGATCTATTCATATAGGAATAGCCCCCAGCTTGTTATCCTTAATAGCAACGATACATGCATGTCTTGCTGCCCCTTCTATCAGTGGGAAAGAACACCGCAAGATCGAACCCATCACAAAGCACCTCAACCCATGGCAAGAAAAATCGATCTAGTTGGACTAACTAAACCAAAGATTCAAAGCACAAATACGAGGCTATAAATAATCATGCATATAAGAGATCAAAGAAGACTCAAATAATATTCATGGATATAGATCTGATCATAAACTCAAAGTTCATCGGATCACAACAAACACACCGCAAAAAAGAGTTACATCAAATAGATCTCCAAGAGACCATTGTATTGAGAATCAAAAAGAGAGAGGAAGCCATCTAGCTACTGCCTACGGACCCATAGGTCTATGGTGGACTACTCACGCATCATCGGAGAGGCACCAATGAGGATGATGAACCCCTCCGTGATGGTGTCTACATTGGATCTCGTGGTTCTTGAACTTGCGGCGGCTAGAATTGTGTTTCATCGGCTCCTCTAGGGTTTCTGGAATATTTGGGAATTTATAGGGCGAAGTGATGGTGCAGGGAGGCTCTGTGTGGGGCACAACCCCCCTGGGCGCGCCCTGGTGGGTTGTGCCCACTACGTGCCTCCCCTCTGGTACTTCTTTGGCCCACTGGGTGTCTTCTGGTCCAGAAAAAATCTCCAAAATTTCGCTGCGTTTGGACTCTGTTTGGTACTGATATTATGCGAAGTAAAAAAAGCAAACAACAACAACTGGCACTGGGCACTATGTCAATAGGTTAGTCCCAAAAAATGATATAAAGTTGCTATTAAATGATTGTAAAACATCCAAGAATGATAATATAATAGCATGGAACAAGCAAAAATTATAGATATGTTGGAGACGTATCAGCATCCTCAAGCTTAATTCCTACTCGTCCTCGAGTAGGTAAATGATAAAAACAGAATTTTTGATGTGGAATGCTGCCTAACATGTTCATCACATATTCTTTTCTTTTGTAGCATGGACATTTGGACTTTTATATGGTTCAAAGCAAAAGTTTAGTTTAGACATGAAGATTTCAATACTCACGCATATCAACCAACAGCCATGTCTTTCAAAATATCAACACTAAAGAAAGTTATCCCTAGTCCATCATGCTCAATCATTGATCCATTCATGAAACACACTCGCATATTAGCTACATCCAATGCTCAAGTATGATCATAGTGCCCCTTAGTTGGTACTTTATAAGAGAAGATGGAGACTCAAGTAAAATAAAAATTGCATAAAGTAAATAGATAGGCCCTTCGCAGAGGGAAGTAGGGATTTGTAGAGGTGCCAGAGCTCAAAGCTAAAAAATTGAGAGATAAATTTTTTTGAGAGGCATACTTTTCCCATCAACGAAAACGACCGAGTAATTCCCAACACTTTCCATGCTAGATATATCATAGGCGGTTCCCAAATAGAAAATAAAGTTTATTCCTTTTTCCACCATTCTTTCACAATCCATGGCTAGCTGTATCCACGGGTGCCTTCCATACCAACACTTTCCAAGGAATTTATTATTTGATAACATAAAATAAATTTCTTTTTCATTTCGGGACTGGCCATCCCTATTACCTCCGTACTCTCATGCACTGACAAGTGAATAAACACTCATCTTGAGAATAACACATCTAGCATGGAAAATATTGGCCACCCCCTGCCGCTTCATGAGCGGTACGAGCACACAAAAAGGAATTTTATTTTGAAAATTAGAGATGGCACATACAAATTTTCTTAGAACGGCACGGGAATACCGCATATAGGTAGGTATGGTGGACTCATGTGGCAAAACTGGATTTAAAGATTATGGATGCACAAGTAGTATTTCTACTTTGTACAAGTGAAGGCTAGCAAAAAGATTGAGAAGCAACCAACCATGAAATGAAAATTCACATAAGAGAGCATTAAGCATAACTAACATCGAATAATGCACCATAAGTAGGATGTAATTTCATTGCATAACTATTGAGTTTCGTGCTTGCATAGGGAATCATAAACTTTAACACCACTATTCTTACTAAAGCATAATTACTCACCAACATGACTCACATATCACTATCATCATATCTCAAAACTATTACAAGGAATCAAGTTTATTTTGTCCAATGATCTTCATGAAAGTATTTATTATATCCCTCTTGAATATCTATCACTTTGGGACTAGTTTCATATATTGCCATTGCTTTTGACAAGCTCAAAATAAATTTAAGTGAAGAACATGAGCATAAAGATTTTCATCTCTCAAAATAATATAAGTGAAGCATGAGAGAATTTCTTCAAAATTACTGACTCTTAAATAAATCTAAGTGAAGCATGAGAGTATTTCTTCAAACATATTAAAGCACACCGTGCTCAAAAAGATATAAGTGAAGCACTAGAGCAATTCCATAGCTCAAAAACTTTAAGTGAAGCATAAAAAGCAATTCTAAGAAATCATAGCATAATTTTGGCTCTCCCAAATAGGTGTGTCCAACAAGGATACTTGTGACAAAATAAAAAGCAAAATAAGCAAAGATTCATATAATACAAGACGCTCCAAGCAAAACTCATGATATGTGACGAATAAAAATATAGCTCCAAGTAAAATACCGATGGTCGTTAGAAGAAAGAGGGGATGCCTTCCGGGGCATCCCCAAGCTTAGTTGCTTGGTTCTTGTAACACCCCAAAAATTTGACCATGTTTTATTAATTAAAATTTTTGCCAGGAAATTAAATTTTGATTTTCTGGATTATCTTCTGATTTCAGAATCACTCCTTTCTTCTGAATTGTGGAGTTTTTCCCCCCAAATGGAAACTTTTCAAAAATATTGTTGGACTTGCATACCTTCTCAAAAACATTTCTCTTATCAGTGGAATTATTTCTATAATTATTTTCCTAAGTTTTATTTCTTTTAAAATGGTTACTCATAAGTGTTAGAGTCCCTTTTGCACTACAACCCTTTGATAAATTCATTTAAAAATTCCACCAAATTTGGGGATGACATGTGATGTTCCTAAATCACTTTTATGCAAAAACTTCTCTTAGTCATTTGGGGATTTTGAGCCCTACCTCAAGTTTTCAAATCTGGCTCAGTTTGTAGTTTGCACTACAACCTATTTATATATTTCTTTAAAACTTCCATAAAAAATTGGAGATGTTAGTGGAAGTATATAATTCATTTCTATGCAAGAACCCATTGGTGTTCTTTGGAAGATTTGAGCAAACCATCCTCATCTTCATTCTGGTCCAGTTTGGTGTTTTGTACTACAACCATATTTTATCTTGCTCCTGTTGCCTTGGTATTTTTCCTGCTTAAAGTACACCCTACCAAACCCTTAAGTCCAGGAGATTGGACCCATTGGTATATTTTTGGTCCATGCAATAATGGCATATACTTTCTGTCCAGATCTAGTTTTCTCAAAAACTTGCACTAACTAGTTTCTGTTTTTGTCAAACTAACCTTACCACCCTCTTTACCATCTAAAGAGACTCTGATCTGGAGATTTTGGCCACCAGAGGAGATGCCTGGATGCCCATGGCATTCTGTCGAACACCTTGTGTGTCTGGCCAGATTTGGCATAGTTTTGTGATTACTTTGTGAACTTGATCCCCTGGCCCAACAACCATGTCCATTAGTCCTATTGCATTCACTTTAACTATCCTGTTAATTTGTAGCTTCATCCAAGCCCCCTAGCATGCTTTGGCATTTTGCCGAGCACATGGCGTGCGTGTCCAGGCCACGAGCAGAACGCGCGTTAAGCACGTGCGTGCGCCCGAGCTGCCGCGTCCCAGGTTGACCCCTTTCCCGAGCTCAATCTGATCCGCTAGGGCCGCCGTGTCACGCCATCACTCAACCACTGCCTGGCTCCCTACAGCGCCGCCGCAGCAAGCTCCTTGGCGGCACGCCTGTGGCCGCATCCGCTCCTGCCATGGACGGCGCCGCCCGAGCCACTCCAGCGCGCCAGCTGCCCCAGGAGCAGGACGATCTCATCCATGAGCCCGTCCACTAGCGCCCGTCGCCGCCACACGCCCCTTGGCTACAGAACGGCGGTTCGCCGGTCTTATCCTTGGCCGCCGGCGGAATCGACCTAGTTACGCTATAAATAGGGACCCCGAGCTCGTCCGGACCCTCAGGCGACATCGGGCCATCCCTCTAGAGCCCCCACAGCCAGCAATCGACGGAGGGAGGCCGTCTTCCTCGTCTCCGGTCAGTTCGATCGCCGCCACACTCCGGTTCCGTCCGTCGTGAGCAGGGCCTCCCCAGTCCTTCCAGCGCCACCATTCGACTCCCCTCGAACGTGCGAAGCCGCCCAACTTCTCAGCTTCGACTGGGAGCCACCATAGGCCGAAGCCCAATTGTTCTCGAAGACGCCGTCCGCCGCAGAGCTCGCCGCCGGCGACCCCCTTCATCCCCGCTAGCCTATCGACCACTGGGAGGACCGCCCTGGACCGGCGGATCCATCCCCCACCTCAGAATCCCGTGGGGAGCCGCCGTTCGTCGGCGGCAATCGCCGGAGCCCCGCCTCCGCTCGGCCCGAGGAGGAAGGAGGCGCGGGCGACTGGTCAAACCCGACCAGTGGGCCCGATGGACCCACTGTCAGTGACCCAGCCCCGCCGAATCGCTTTTTTTAAGTGGAAACATATTCCACCAAGTACGTCTTCGCTAAGGGGAAAGCATAAGCCCTCCGAACCGTTTTTCTTTTTTTCTATTTTATTTTAAAACAGATTTTGACCAAGACTTTGACTGGCTATAACTTTTTAAATACAACTCCATTTGACTTGATTCTTTTTCTGTTGTCTCTCAAATTCCATCTAGTTTATTTTCATATTTATTTGAAAATTTTCCGAACAACTTTTTTGTACTGTTTTCGAATTGCGTGTTGATTCAATCTTTTCAAAAATAGGATATTGGAGGGAAGATGAAAACTTTCAAAAGTGCACCCCACCTACATACACATGGAAGGCAAGCATTCTGAACCCTAGTATAATATTTGCCATGTGTTGTTTTGATATAGCTACAACACCGAGCTGATTGGAAACATGCATTATTTCATGTGATGTTATGATCACGTCCCTGTGTGCATGATGGAAATTCCTTGCTGTTGGAATTGATATACTTGTGACAGTATTCACCCACGTATGCCTTTCATGCCTACCGGAAGGAATCCGGAAAAGTCTCTGTCATGGGTAGACACGAGCTTGATACTGATATTTCGTTGAGACGAGCATATTTAGTAAGGCATGGTGAGGTATGATGAGTGGTGATTCTGTCTGTTGGTGTGGAATATATTTGTTATACTAATCATGCAGGGAATACTTAAACCTCCTGAGACGACCATAGATCGAGTCTTGTGCCAGTAACCCCCATACTTGCTTCGTACTACCACTTGTCCCTACCTTAGGTTGGGTACGGTTCAGTAATTTGTCAACCCCTTTCTTAGCACACACCGTACAGAGAGGCCATGGTGTAAGATACCGGCTGCATCCGGTAGGCATGCCACCTGGTCAGGGGGCATGGGTGTTTCCGGTTGGAGCCGAGGGGGTAGCTCCCCTAGTCTGCGCGCGTTATAAATTTTGTGATCCCATGCTAGTCGAGGTTGTAGCCTCCCCACTTAGAGTTTTGCTTAACGGGTGTCGTGGGTGATTCCAGACACCGGTAAGTTAAGCTGGTGTGTGCGGGTCAGGTGTGTTTTCAATTAAAAGGCCGTAAATGGAATTAGTCCCGATGGACTAAAGGAATCCGTTACTCGTGGGTAAAGAGTACACCCTCTGCAGAGATTATATCTATTCGAATAGCCGTGTCCATGGTTAAGGACTACAGTCTGGGATGGGTCAAGTGTCGGTCTTAGTGTCGGTCTTCGGAGGAAAAACTGCTAAACCAGAACAATGATCATGACATGTGGCATATGATGATTATGATTATTATTATTATGGACTAACCATTTGTATTATTTGAATTATTGAGTATCCCTGGGACGGTTCTACCTCCTGGATATTCACTGTGTTTATTCCTATATAAGCCCTTTATGTGGTGTCGCTCAGACGCCCGACTGTGGCACGCTTGTTATTTAATTCCTTTATAAGCCCTTTATGTGGTGTCGCTCAGACGCCCGACTGTGGCACGTTTGTTATTTACTTCTTTATAAGCCCTTTATGTGGTGTCGCTGAGACGCCCGACTGTGGCATGCTGATTATTTAATCTTTCTTATAAGCCCTTTATGTGGTGTCGCTCAGACGCTCGACTGTGGCACGTTTGTTATTTACTTCTTTATAAGCCCTTTATGTGGTGTCGCTGAGACGCCCGACTGTGGCATGCCTGCTATTTATTTCTTTATAAGCCCTTTATGTGGTGTCGCTGAGACGCCCGACTGTGGCATGCTGATTATTTAATTTCCTTTACAAGCCCTTTATGTGGCGTCGCTCAGACGCCCGACTGAGGCATGCTTTATATTTTTATCCTTTCGAGGCGTCGCTTCAGACACCCGATCGATTTATTTTATTCTTATTATCTAGATTACTTTTTCATATTTATTAACCTGTTTGCATGCGGCATGAATTTTACTTCGTGACTGGCTAAGTGATCATGAAAATATTTCAGAGCATGATTACCATCTGTTATATTATACCTGTGTTCATAATGTTTGCGAGTACATTCAAAGTACTCATTGGCTTGTCCCTGGCTATTGTCTTGGCCAGATTTCTCGCTTGGAGAGAAGCGCAACGACGACAACCCGGAACCTAGGCATCGAAGACAGCAGTTACGCAAAGATAGGAGTTATCCAGGTCAGCTGTTCCTGTGGGAAATGGAGTCCCATAGACACTGATAATCCGCAAACCGCTTCCGCCATCAGCCACTAGAAACCATTTGTTGTAATCATGAGCCAGAATGGTCTTGTACTACATATTTTGTATTTTGCTTGGAACTTCTGTATCAAGTTGGTGTCTAATCAGCTAATAGTAATCCTGGGGCTGGTGAGCACAAGGGCCATTTACTGAGAAATTAATATCCTAGAAAACCGGTCCCGACAACCTTGGTATCAGAGCCAGGCTGACCATTGGCTAATCCTATCTTAGCCAGGTCAATAAACCTAGGTTAACCAACCCACCATACTTTAACCTAAACCCAGTCAAGCTTCTCGTGTAAGATAGCCACACAGTGACCCCGACACCTTTTTGGCAGTCGGTGCCTAACCTATCGGCCTAGCCTGTCGATCACGCGCCAGTGACCGACACCTAAATTGTCTCATTCGCAAGCGTGCGAAGGAAGACTCCGTCCTCTTTTTCTATAAAAAGGGAACACTAGCCCCAACCCAGCACCGCACAGCCTCTACCCCAAAACCGAGCCAAGATGCCTGGCCCCATTGTTCACAATGAGACCACAGCAACCAACCTTGGAAGTTTTGTGACCGTGCTAGCAAACCTCACCCGTCGTGCCTTTGCATTAGAAGAGCCCCCAGAGTATGTTGTGTACCAAGGGCCCATGAGCGGTGAGAGCCGTCAATTCTGGGCCACTGTGCATGTCTATGGTAGGGGTATGTCGCCAGAACGCCCCTACAGGTTCACCGGAAGGACAACTTCCTTTGAGCCACAAGCCATTCAGATAGCTGCTCGAGAGGCTATAGTTCAACTCCGGCACCTGTCGCCCAGAGTTAACTGCCGCTCGTTCTACTACTACTCCAGCCGTGACGGGTATAGTAGGCCACCCCAGGTTGCCAACGGAGACCACGAGACGGACCCTGCATTGCTGCATCTGGTGCGCTATGTAAGTGCACTAGAGGCACTATTTGATCAGATCACCCTTGATCTGATCGCCGCTCGTGAGAGCTTGTTCGCCGAGCCCCGGCAAGAGGAGAAGAGGAGCCCGACACCGACAACCCAGTTGTGCTGTTCGGGCAACCGATCGACTCCTTGAGGTCTGCCCCTGCCATCGACCGAAATGCTTTGGTGTCCCCAGAAGTGTTTCGTCGCCTTTTGGGAACACGCTCCAACGGGATTGTGGCCAACAACCCCCGCGATGGTCATCATCGCTACCCCGACCCTGCAGCTCCTCAACCCCATCCAGCTAACCCCGATGGTGAAGCCCATGGAGAAGCCTCGACGTCCACAAGGCACGCCCGCCTAGATATTAATGAGGTAGACTAAGCCACTCGAGTAGTACCGAGTCTTAGTATTTCTATGCCTTGTAATAGTGTGACATTGTACTCGCCTTGAATGGATGCAGACTACTTGTGCACCTTTGTTTTGTTTAGTAGCCCTGCATAAGTCTGTTGGCGTGCGGTTGCATTTTTAATTCCGGGCATAGCTACCAAAAACCACCCTGACGACACCCACAGTAATACGTCACTTTTGTGAGATATGTGTATCTGTGGCTTTGACCCCGACCCCATAGAGCAGAACCGACAAACTAGTTGCCCCCACACCGCTATCGGTAACCCAGCCCTGATGCTATATAAGAGGCCACTCCGTGACCTTACCAAGCATCCCTCACTTTGTGCATAGCTCTCACAGCCATTTCTTGGCCATGCCGAGCCCTAGTATTTATCTGAGAACTCCAGATGCAACCCCAGGTAGTTTTGTAAAAATATTGTGGGACTTTACCTGCAGTACCATGAGTTCTACCCATCCACCCCAGTACGAGCTGCTCAAATCGAGAATCACCCCATCCACCTTGAAATATTGGGCAGTAGTGCACATCCCTCCCGCAAACCCAAACCAAGACCCAACGGAAGTCTGCTTCGTGGGGAAATCTATGCCGACTCCCCAAATGGCCATAGAAGCTGCTGCATATGAAGCGATTACTCGTCTTCACTTCACAGTACCCTATGCCAGTGAAAGGGGGTATTATTACTTCCCAAGTCGTGCAGCACCCGGAGAAGTAGCATCTTTTCTCGGTGGGCGAATTGAGAGGGACCCAGTACTGGCCAACCTTGCCCAGTATGTCATCGCTCAAGAGCGTTTGACCCAGCGAGTAATGGGTTATCTCCAGAGCCTCACCGATTTGAATCCTCAGATCGCTATTGGCAAACCACTGAGGCCAGACCAGGAGAAACGCGTTCTTCGACTAGTCAATCCGGTTTCCCCGGTAGAAGAAGATTGTGCCCCAGTGCCGGAAACTTTTTCTCAGGATCCAGCATATTTTACGTTTGCGTCATAGACGCCACTTCTGTGTTTATTAGCCTAGCATGTGTTGCAGCTTATGCGTTGTATCCTAAGTTTGTGCGATGAATTAATTGTTTGGTTTCAATTAATGTATTTCACTGTTGTTATTTTTGATTAACTGTTTTTCGCTCTCGGTAAATTCCGAGGTGGGATTTCCCTTGAGTTATTGCAACAACTAATTCTCCATGACATAAATTTTAATTCACGCAGCACCACGACAGCAGGCTCACAACCACAACCACTCAACCACAAGCACTAATTGCATAACCACGTACACATTTTGCACCTAACTGATCACCTCACTAGCACACCATAGTTTCTGAAGGAGAAATTTGTGGGTAATTATTCTAGTGCAGATTGCCTCCAGCACACTGACAGCAGTTAGCACCCGACACCAGCACCTAATCCTCATGATCACCACCGCCGTGAAGAGCTAACACTCGAGCAGCAGCATCACGACGATCATCGAGGATCATCGCGCACAAGAGCCCGGAGAACCCCAGCAAAGCCGCCAACCCTCCGCACATCAGGATCATGTACCAATCCGGCATCACCTCTGCCATTAGAGCCTCGTCGCGAGCTCCTGCAAACAGTAATGGAAGGAGAAGAAGAAGCAAGGCCAGGTGTGAGGAAGAAGAGTGGAGCACCGCGGTCATTTTATAGCTCGAGATTGGTGTACGGTGGGCGAAGTCCACCAGCGCCGCTCGTCGCTCGATCGCCGGTGTTCGGAGGCGAATCCGCGAGCAGTGCCGACAGCGCACTGGCCCGCGAGGTGAGTGCACGCTGCGCCGGCAGCTAGCGCGCCGCGCACTACCGCAGTACGGCCTTGGTGCCCTACTCGCTAGGTGTCGCAGGTGGAGAAAGTGCGGACGCGCGCGAGAGAGAGAAGGAAGAAGAGATACGGAAGAGGAAGAAGAGACTGACAGTGGGCCCCGGGTCCACTTGTCAGCCAGAGAGAACTATGCACTCGGGTACGACCAGCGAAATTTAGAAATTTATTCTAAATTTACCCTAGCCAATAGTAGAAATTTCTCGGTTTCCCCAACCATAGAATTTTTCCGCGCAGCGCCAGTACCCCACTGTAGTTGTACCAATTATCTGCCCTCTCGCTGTAGCCTCATCATATCGCGTGAGCAGGTTATTTAATCTTCGAGTTATTATTGCGTGATAGTCGGAGTTATTTTTTTTGAAACCTTTCTCAGCAAATCTCAAGGACGAGATTTTTCTTAAGGGGGGTAGTGTTGTAACACCCCAAAAATTTGACCATGTTTTATTAATTAAAAATTTTGCCAGGAAATTAAATTTTGATTTTCTGGATTATCTTCTGATTTCAGAATCACTCCTTTCTTCTGAATTGTGGAGTTTTTCCCCCCAAATGGAAACTTTTCAAAAATATTGTTGGACTTGCATACCTTCTCAAAAACATTTCTCTTATCAGTGGAATTATTTCTATAATTATTTTCCTAAGTTTTATTTCTTTTAAAATGGTTACTCATAAGTGTTAGAGTCCCTTTTGCACTACAACCCTTTGATAAATTCATTTAAAAATTCCACCAAATTTGGGGATGACATGTGATGTTCCTAAATCACTTTTATGTAAAAACTTCTCTTAGTCATTTGGGGATTTTGAGCCCTACCTCAAGTTTTCAAATCTGGTTCAGTTTGGTGTTTTGTATTACAACCATATTTTATCTTGCTCCTGTTGCCTTGGTATTTTTCCTGCTTAAAGTACACCCTACCAAACCCTTAAGTCCAGGAGATTGGACCCATTGGTATATTTTTGGTCCATGCAATAATGGCATATACTTTCTATCCAGATCTGGTTTTCTCAAAAGCTTGCACTAACTAGTTTCTGTTTTTGTCAAACTAACCTTACCACCCTCTTTACCATCTAAAGAGACTCTGATCTGGAGATTTTGGCCACCAGAGGAGATGCCTAGATGCCCATGGCATTCTGTCGAACACCTTGTGTGTCTGGCCAGATTTGGCATAGTTTTGTGATTACTTGGTGAACTTGATCCCCTGGCCCAACAACCATGTCCATTAGTCCTATTGCATTCACCCTAACTATCCTGTTAATTTGTAGCTTCATCCAAGCCCCCTAGCATGCTTTGGCATTTTGCCGAGCACATGGCGTGCGTGTCCAGGGCGCGAGCAGAACACGCGTTTTGCACGTGCGTGCGCCCGAGCTGCCGCGTCCCAGGTTGACCCCTTTCCCGAGCTCAATCTGATCCGCTAGGGCCGCCGTGTCACGCCATCACTCAACCACTCCCTGGCTCCCTACAGCGCCGCCGCAGCAAGCTCGTTGGCGGCACGCCTGCGGCCGCGTCCGCTCCTGCCATGGACGGCGCCGCCCGAGCCACTCCAGCGCGCCAGCTGCCCCAGGAGCAAGACGATCTCATCCACGAGCCCGTCCGCTAGCGCCCGTCGCCGCCACGCGCCCCTTGGCTATAGAACGGCGGTTCGCTGGTCTTATCCTTGGCCGCCGGCGGAACCGACCTAGTTACGCTATAAATAGGGACCCCGAGCTCGTCCGGACCCTCAGGCGACATCGGGCCATCCCTCTAGAGCCCCCACAGCCAGCAATCGACGGAGGGAGGCCATCTTCCTCGTCTCCGGTCAGTTTGACCGCCGCCACACTCCGGTCCCGCCCGTCGCGAGCAGGGCCTCCCTAGTCCTTCCAGCGCCACCATTCGACTCCCCTCGAACATGCGAAGCCGCCCAACTTCTCAGCTTCGACTGGGAGCCACCATAGGCCGAAGCCCAATTGTTCCCGAAGACGCCGTCCGCCGCAGAGCTCGCCGCCGGCGACCCCCTTCATCCCCGCTAGCCTATCGACCACTGGGAGGACCGCCCTGGACCGGCGAATCCATCCCCCACCTCAGAATCCCGTGGGGAGCCGCCGTTCGTCGACGACAATCGCTGGTGCCCCGCCTCCGCTCGGCCAGAGAAGGAAGGAGGCGCGGGCGACTGGTCAAACCCGACCAGTGGGCCCGATGGACCCACTGTCAGTGACCCAGCCCCGCCGAAACATTTTTTTAAGTGGAAACGTATTCCACCAAGTACGTCTTCACTAAGGGGAAAGCGTAAGCCCTCCGAACCGTTTTTCTTTTTTTCTGTTTTATTTTAAAACAGATTTTGACCAAGACTTTGACTGGCTATAACTTTTTAAGTACAACTCCATTTGACTTGATTCTTTTTCTGTTGTCTCTCAAATTCCATCTAGTTTATTTTCATATTTATTTGAAAATTTTCCAAACAACTTTTTTGTACTGTTTTTGAATTGCATGTTGATTCAATCTTTTCAAAAATAGGATATTGGAGGGAAGATGAAAACTTTCAAAAGTGCACCCCACCTACATACACATGGAAGGCAAGCATTCTGAACCCTAGTATAATATTTGCCGTGTGTTGTTTTGATATAGCTACAACACCGAGCTGATTGGAAACATGCATTATTTCATGTGATGTTATGATCATGTCCCTGTGTGCATGATGGAAATTCCTTGCTGTTGGAATTGATATACTTGTGACAGTATTCACCCACGTATGCCTTTCATGCCTACCGGAAGGAATCCGGAAAAGTCTCTGTCGTGGGTAGACACGAGCTTGATACTGATATTTCGTTGAGACAAGCATATTCAGTAAGGCATGGTGAGGTATGATGAGTGGTGATTTTGTCTGTTGGTGTGGAATATATTTGTTATACTAATCATGCAGGGAATACTTAAACCTCCTGAGACGACCATAGATTGAGTCTTGTGCCAGTAACCCCCATACTTGCTTCGTACTACCACTTGTCCCTACCTTAGGTAGGGTACGGTTCAGTAAGTTGTCAACCCCTTTCTTAGTACACACCGTACAGAGAGGCCATGGTGTAAGATACCAGCTGCATCCGGTAGGCATGCCACCTGGTCAGGGGGCATGGGTGTTTCCGGTTGGAGCCGAGGGGGTAGCTCCCCTAGTTTGCGTGCGTTATAAATTTTGTGATCCCATGCTAGTCGAGGTTGTAGCCTCCCCACTTAGAGTTTTGCTTAACGGGTGTCGTGGGTGATTCCAGACACCGGTAAGTTAAGCTGGTGTGTGCGGGTCAGGTGTGTTTTCAATTAAAAGGCCGTAAACGGAATTAGTCCCGATGGACTAAAGGAATGCGTTACTCGTGGGTAAAGAGTACACCCTCTGCAGAGATTATATCTATTCGAATAGCCGTGTCCATGGTTAAGGACTACAGTCTGGGATGGGTCAAGTGTCGGTCTTAGTGTCGGTCTTCGGAGGAAAAACTGCTAAACCAGAACATTGATCATGACATGTGACATATGATGATTATGATTATTATTATTATGGACTAACCATTTGTATTATTTGAATTATTGAGTATCCCTGGGACGGTTCCACCTCCTGGATATTCACTGTGTTTATTCCTATATAAGCCCTTTATGTGGTGTCGCTCAGACGCCCGACTGTGGCACGCTTGTTATTTAATTCCTTTATAAGCCCTTTATGTGGTGTCGCTCAGACGCCCGACTGTGGCACATTTGTTATTTACTTCTTTATAAGCCCTTTATGTGGTGTCGCTGAGACGCCCGACTTTGGCATGACTGATTCATTAATCTCCATATAAGCCCTTTATGTGGTGTCGCTCAGACGCTCGACTGTGGCACGTTTGTTATTTACTTCTTTATAAGCCCTTTATGTGGTGTCGCTGAGACGCCCAACTGTGGCATGCCTGCTATTTATTTCTTTATAAGCCCTTTATGTGGTGTCGCTGAGACGCCCGACTGTGGCATGCTGATTATTTAATTTCCTTTACAAGCCCTTTATGTGGCGTCGCTCAGACGCCCGACTGAGGCATGCTTTATATTTTTATCCTTTCGAGGCGTCGCTTCAGACACCCGATCGGTTTATTTTATTCTTATTATCTAGATTACTTTTTCATATTTATTAACCTGTTTGCATGCGGCAGGAATTTTACTTCGTGACTGGCTAAGTGATCATGAAAATATTTCAGAGCATGATTACCATCTGTTATATTATACCTGTGTTCATAATGTTTGCGAGTACATTCAAAGTACTCACTATCTTGTCCCTGGCTATTGTCTTGGCCAGATTTCTCGCTTGGAGAGAAGCGCAACGACGACAGCCCGGAACCTAGGCATCGAAGACAGCAGTTACGCAAAGATAGGAGTTATCCAGGTCAGCTGTTCCTGTGGGAAAATGAGTCCCATAGACACTGATAATCCGCAAACCGCTTCCACCATCAACCACTAGAAACCATTTGTTGTAATCATGAGCCAGAATGGTCTTGTACTGCATATTTTGTATTTTGCTTGGAACTTCTGTATCAAGTTGGTGTCTAATCAGCTAACAGTAATCCTGGGGCTGGTGAGCACAAGGGCCATTTACTGGGAAATTAATATCCTGGAAAACCGGTCCCGACAGTTCTCCTTGAATATCATCTTGGGGTGCCATGGGGCATCCCCAAGCTTAGGCTCGTTTCACTCCTTATTCCTTCATCCATCGTGATCTCATCCAAAACTTGAAAACTTCAATCACGCAAAACTTAACAAAACCTTCGTGAGATCCGTTAGTATAGTGAAGCAAATCACCACTCTAAGTACTGTAGCAAACCCATTCATATTTTATTATTGCATTATACCTACTGTATCCCAACTTTACGATGGCTTATACCCCCCGATACAGTCCATAGATTCATCAAAATAAGCACACAATGCAACGAAAACAGAATCTGTCAGAAATAGAACAGTCTGTAGTAATCTGGACTCTAACCATACTTCTGTAACTCCAAAAATTCTGAAAAATTAGAAAAACGTAGGCAATTTGTATATCAATCTTTTGTAAAAAATAAACAATTTTTCGTTGCTTCTGTGATTTTAAAACATTCTTCTACTGGACACAAAAGTTTCTGTTTTTCAACAAGATCAAATCAACTATCACCCAACATGATCCCAAAGGCTCTACTTGGCAGAAACACTAATTAAAACATAAAAAACAAAATCATAACAGTAGCATAATTGTGCAAACACTCAAGAACATAAAGAAAAAGGCAAAAAAATATTTATTTATTGGGTTGCCTCCCAACAAGCGCTATCGTTTTATGCCCCTAGCTAGGCATAATTCATAGATTCAAGTATTGTCATCTTTAGTTTTTGACTCCTCAATCATGCAACTAGAGTTTTTCAAGGATTTGGCATGCATACTTTTAACGACAATACTTCTAGGAATAAGATTGAGAAATTCATTCTTGCAAATAGGATCTTTTACCACTCCAACAAAACTGGGATAAACACTAATTGTTTTAAGATCTTCTTTGTGGCTATTAGATGTGGCACCTTTGTTCTTAGTGACTTGTGTAGATTTGCACATTTTTATAGGAGTTTTTTCAATAGTTTTAACGGAAGAAAAATCCGAGCTCAAGTTACTAAAAATTTCTTCCAACTTATCAATTCTAGCGAGGCTCTCTTCTATTCTCTCGTTAACTGCGGGTTCTTTTTCTTTTAGTACCTTAAGAGCATCTCCCGCTTTTCACCCAATTCTATTAGCAAGATTGTGCATCCTTTTATCTAATTTTTCAATGTTTTCTTCAGTGAGCATTTTATTTTCAATGGCATCTAACCTTTCCATAACATGCTCGAGAGTTAAAGTTGTTTCATTAATCATGAGAGGTGGTGAACCCACTAGATTTCCCATAGCATTAAAAACGTCCAAAGATGGACACATCAAGAAATTCCCACCAGTAATCGTATCAAGGACGTAGTGATGCCCACATAAAAACAGTGAAGAAGAACAACACTAGATGCTTACGAACAGATCTATTATGAGCATTGCAAATCCTATACCAAGCATCTTTTAGATTCTCTCCTCCCCTTTGTTTCAAATTAAGAACCTCGTTCACGGGGGTACACGCAATAGAGGAAGAACTAGCCATAATGACAAAGTGGCAAACAAAATTGCAAGCAAAAAGATTGATCTAACGAGAAAAGGTGAACGAAAAAGAGGGTGAATAAAATGGTAAATTTTTGTGAAGTGGGGGAGATGAAAACGAGAGGAAAATGGCAAATAATGTAAATTGGAAGGAGAGGAGATTTGTGATTAGGAACCTGATAGATGTTGATGATGTCTCCCCGGCAACGACGCCTGAAATTCCTTTTGATGCGGCTTTAAACTGCGTCGCTATTTCCCCAAAGAGGAAGGGATGATGCAGCACAGAAACGGTAGGTATTTCCCTCAGTTATGAAACCAAGGTATCAATCCAGTAGGGGAACCAAGCAACACTATGTAAATGGTACCTGCACACAAAAAACAAATAGATGCAACCGAACGCGTAAGAGGGGTTGTCAATCCCTCCTAGGTAACGGCGCCAGAAATTGGCACGTTGATGGGAGAATATTTGTGATAGATTGGATAAATAGCTCTCGATAAAACGCGAAATAAAATAAGTAATAAAAAAGTGCAGCAAGGTATTTTTTGGTTTTTGGAATAATAGATCTAAAAATAAAAGCGAATAAAAATAGATCTCAAAGCAAATATGATAAAGAATAGACCCGGGGGCCGTAGATTTCACTAGTGGCTTCTCTCGAGAAAATAGCATACGGTGGGTAAACAAATTACTGTAGGGCAATTGATAGAAGATCGAATAATTATGACAATATCCAAGGCAATGATCAATATATAGGCATCACTTCCAAGATTAGTAGACCGACTCCTGCCTGCATCTACTACTATTACTCCACACATTGACCGCTATCCAGCATGCATCTATGTATTAAGTTCATGGAGAAATGGAGTAATGCAATAAGAACGATGACATGATGTAGACGAGATCTATTCATGTAGGAATAGCCCCATCTTGTTATCCTTAATAGCAATGATACATGCGTGTCTTGCTGCCCCTTCGGTCACTGGGAAAGAACACCGCAAGATCGAACCCATCACAAAGCACCTCTTCCCATGGCAAGAAAAATCGATCTAGTTGGCCTAACTAAACCAAAGATTCGAAGAAGAAATATGAGGCTATAAATAATCATGCATATAAGAGATCAAAGAAGACTCAAATAATATTCATGGATATAGATCTGATCATAAACTCAAAGTTCATCGGATCACAACAAACACACCGCAAAAAAGAGTTACATCAAATAGATCTCCAAGAGACCATTGTATTGAGAATCAAAAAGAGAGAGGAAGCCATCTAGCTACTGCCTACGGACCCGTAGGTCTATGGTGGACTACTCACGCATCATCGAAGAGGCACCAATGAGGATGATGAACCCCTCCGTGATGGTGTCTAGATTGGATCTCGTGGTTCTGGAACTTGCGGCGGATGGAATTGTGTTTCGTCGACTCCCCCCGGGTTTCTGGAATATTTGGGAATTTATAGGGCGAAGAGTCGGTGCAGAGGGGCTCCGTGGGGGGCACAACTCCCTGGGCGCGCCCTGGTGGGTTGTGCCCACCACGGGCCTCCCCTCTGGTACTTCTTTGGCCCACTGGGTGTCCTCTGGTCCAGAAAAATCTCCAATTTTTTTTCTGCGTTTGGACTCCGTTTGGTACTGATATTCTGCGAAGTAAAAAAAAAGCAAAAAACAACAACTGGCACTGGGCAATATGTCAATAGGTTAGTCCCAAAAAATGATATAAAGTTGCTATAAAATGATTGTAAAACATCCAAGAATGATAATATAACAGGATGGAACAAGCAAAAATTATAGATACACTGATACGTCTCCAACGTATCTATAATTTATGAAGTATTCATGCCATGTTTATAACAATTTTATATGGTTTTGGTATGATTTGAATGGAACTAACCCGGACTGACGCTGTTTTCAGCAGAACTACCGTGGTGTTGTTTTTTGTGCAGAATTAAAAGTTCTCAGAATTAGACGAACCTTTTTGGAGATTTTTTATGGAACAAATGAACAATATTGGAGCAAAGAACCACTGGAGTGGGAGCCCCTGCTGCCCACTTGGCACCAGGGCGCGCCACCCCCCTCTGGCGCCCAGGTGGGTAGTGGGCCCCTCGAGGCCCATCTTAGCGTGAGACCGACGCCAAAAAATTCCTATAAATACAGAAACCCCCAGAAATAACCCTAGATGAGAAGTTCCGCCCCCGCAAGCCTCTGTAGCCATGAAAAGCCAAACTAGACCCTATTCCGGCACCCTGCTAGTGGGGGAAATCATCACCGGAGGCCATCTTCATCATCCCGGCGGCCACCATGTTGAGAAGGGAGTAGTCCACCCTCGGGGCTGAGGGTTTGTACCAGTAGCTATGTGTTTAATTTCTCTCTCTCTCTCTCTCTCTCTCGTGTTCTTGATTTGGAACAATCTTGATGTATCGCGAGCTTTGTTAATATAGTTGGATCATATGGTGTTTCTCCCTCTCTATCTTGTTGTGATGAATGGAGTTTTCCCTTTGAGATTTCATTATTATCGGATTGAATACTTTTATGGATTTGAGAGCACTTGATGTATGTCTTGCTATGAATACCCGTGGTGATAATGGGGTATCATATTGATCCACTTGATATATGTTTTGGCACTCAACTCGCTGATTCCCGAGGTGACATTGGGGTAATCTATGCATAGGGGTTGATGCACGTTTTCGTCCTTGTTTCTCCGGTAGAAATCTTGGGGCACTCTTTGAGGTTCTTTGTGTTGGATTGAGTATTATGAATCTAAATTGTTTGATGCATATCGTATAATCAACTCACGGATACTCCTGGTGACATTGGAGTATCTAGGTGACATTAGAGTTGGTTGATGTGTATCATATGGTGTTATTTTAGTACGAACTCTTGGGCTATATGTGACACTTATAGGAGCAGCTCTATAGATCGATCGGAAAGGAAAAATTTGAGGTGGTTTTGTACCCTACAAACAATTTCTTCTTATGTTCTCCATTAGATAAGAACTTTGGAGTGATTCTTCATCGCACGTTCAGGGATTGTTATATGATCCAATTATATTAGCATTGTTGAGAGATTGCATTAGTGAAAGTATGAACCCTAGGCCTCATTTTCAAGCATTGCAATACCATTTGTGCTCACTTTTGTTATTTGCTACCTTGCTGTTTTTTATTGTTCCTATTACAAAAATCAATATCTGCTATCATTACTACACTTGTATCACCATCGCTTCGCCGAACTAGTGCACCTATACAATTTACCATTGCATTTGGTGTGTTGGGGACACAAGAGACTCTTTGTTATTTGGTTGCAGGGTTGTTCGAGAGAGACCATCTTCATCCTACGCCTCCCACGGACTGATAAACCTTAGGTCATCCACTTGAGGGAAAATTGCTACTGTCCTACAAAACTCTGTGCTTGGAGGCCCAACACGAGTCTACAAGAATAAGGTTGCGTAGTAGACATCAAGCTCTTTTATGGCGTCGTTGCCGGGGAGGTGAGTGCTTGAAGTTATATCTTTAGATCTTGAATTGAATCTTTTAGTTTCTTGTTTTTCACTAGTTTGGTTTATAAAACAATACTGCAAAAAATGGAATTGAGGTTGCCTCATATTATTTGTCTTTATAATGTCTTTCTTGAAAATGATGGATCGGAAAATTGTGCTCAATTGATAGAAGAAGAATTCAATAAAATGTTTGGCATAAAATCTTTGAATGATGAGCATGGTTGCAATGTTGTTAGTATGAATTCTTTGAATATCCATGATGCTAATGATATGCAAAGCCATAAGCTTGGGGATGCTATGTTTGATGAAGATGATATTTTTAATCCCCCAAGTTTTGATGAGAAAATTTATTATGATGAATACATGCCTCCTATTTATGATGATTATATTGATGAAAGTGGATGTGGAGAGGTCATGACTTTATTTAATGATGATTCCACTATTTCGGAAGAGGTTTCAATTGATTATGAGAAAAAAGTTGCTATCTATGATGATTATTGTGATGACATGTATGCCATAAAGAATAATGATAAACATGAAACTTCTCATCATGATTTTAATGTTAAATTTGATTATGTCAATCAAGTATCTCATGATAGTTATTTTGTTGAGTTTGCTCCCACTATTATGAATGAGAATAAATTTGCTTATGTGGAGAGTAATAAAATTTCTATGCTTATGGATCATGAAAAGAATGCTTTATGTGATAGCTATATTGTTGAATTTCTTCATGATGCTACTGAAAATTATTATGAGGGAGGAACATATGCTTTTACATATCTCAATAATATCAAGTTTCTTCTCTTTATGTTGAAAGATTTGAAGTTATGCTTGTTTTGCCTTCCTATGCTAGTTGATTCTTGCTCCCATAAATTGTTTGCTCACAAAATCCCTATGCATAGGAAGTGGGTTAGACTTAAATTTGCTAGTCATATGCTTCATGATGCTTTCTTTGTGTTTCAATTCTTTACTTTTACGCGAGCATCTTTCAAATCATCATGCCTAGCTAAAAAGGCATTAAAGAAAAGCGCTTGTTGGGAGATAACCCAATATTTCTACTGATGTCTACTACACAACTTGTTCTTGTAGACTCGTGTTGGGCCTCCAAGCACAGAGTTTTGTAGGATAGTAGAAAATTTCCTCAAGTGGATGACCTAAGGTTTATCAATCCGTGGGAGGCGTAGGATGAAGATGGTCTCTCGCAAACAACCCTGCAACCAAATAACCAAGAGTCTCTTGTGTCCCCAACACACCAACACTAGTAGAAAAACGACTTTACGTGAGCCCCATTAGTCCCGGTTTGGAAACGAACTGGTACTAATGTGACCATTAGTGCCGGTTCCAATGGCTAGGGGGCGGGAATCATTAGTCCCGGTTCATGTTGAACCTCTAGTACCGGTTCGTAACACAAACCGGGACTAAAGGGGTGGTGGCAGGCTGGTGTCAGGCTGGGGCCCCACGAGCCCCTTTAGTCCCGGTTCATGACACAAACTGGGACTAGAGGCTTGCCTTTAGTCCCGGTTTGTGTCATGAACCGGGACTAAAGATGCTCCTATATAAACCCTTCGTCCTGCCCTCTCCTCTCTGTTCTTCGCCTTTCCTCTCCTCTCTGTTCTTCCCCTCTTGCTCGAGCTCATCCTCCATTTTTGCCAAAATCTGTCAAGATTTGAAGGCACCCCATCCATCCAAGTGTTCACAAAGGTTAGCAACTTTGTCCTTTCATCTCTCATTGCTAGATTAGCTCTTGCAATGCTCTATAAGTATAGTGATTTGTGGGTTTTAGTTTGGGAGTATTTATATGTGGTAGTTTATTTGATTTATATGCAATTTGAGCTCAAATTAACTTCTTAGTTTGCATATGTAGGTGTGGTTTACTTAGTGCCTTCCCGTCCCCGTCCTAACCACCGTCGATCGCCCGCAGTGTCCTGTCGCCGGCACCACCTTGGTGAGCCTCTTGTTCTTATCCTTTTTTATAAAAAAAATCATGTTTGTGTGATTTAGATAGTTACTTGTATAATTTTCTTACCCGTACGTTGTTTGTTATACATAGTGGCATGGTTTTGATATCCGTCCCCATCGGCCCTTGTCCGGTTTATGATTCGGATGTGGTATATTCTCTTTTATAACTATTTGTTGCATTTTGTGTTTATGACAAGTTATGCCCATCAAGTTGACATAGATATTTTTATCTAGGAGGTATGTGAACCGGAAATTGTAACCGACCCTCTTGTCGAGAAGTTAAATTTAGTTGAAACAGAAAACGAGTATTTGGAAGAAAAATTGAAAAGAATTGAAGAAGAGAAGATGAAACTGGAGTTGTATGTTGCCGATGTCGTCGATGATCACAAGATCAAGATGGATGCAATGCGCTTGAAGATTAGAAAGATTAGAAAATATGCCATTGATAGTGAGGCTTGGTATCATTATGCTGTTGGATCAATTGTTACCTTAGTTGCGATCTTGATCGCATTTGTTGTTGCATTTAAATGCTTTAGCTAGAGAGTGTGTATGTTGTTTTATGAGAATAAGTGTGTATGAACTTTATGTATGAACTTGTATTAATTTGGTCTTTTTGGTGTTGTGTAATGAAGATGAGCCGGCAATGGATGTACGATGACCGATGCTCTCCCCAGTTCATTAATGGCGTGCATACTTTTCTGCTTGCGGCTGAGGCAAACAAGCGGGCAGATGGTTTTATGTGTTTTCCATGTGCTGACTGTAAGAATGATCGAAATTACTCTAATTCAAGAACCATTCACGTCCACCTGTTTGAGTCCGGTTTCATGTCCGGCTATAACTGTTGGACCAAGCACGGAGAAAGAGGGGTCCTAATGGAAGAGAATGAAGAAGAAGAGGATGACGACAGCTATCCTGGCCATGGGTTCCCTGAATACGATGGTACAACAATGGGGGAAGAAGCTGAGCCGGCAATGCGGGAAGAAGCTGAAGAAGAGGCATCAGATGAGCCCGCTGATGATCTTGGTCAGGCCATTGCGGATGCAAAGAGAAACTGCACAAGTGAAAAGGAGAGGCTAAAGTTGCAGCGCATGTTAGAGGATCACAAGAAATTGTTGTACCCAAATTGCGAAGATGACAAGAAAAGGCTGGGCACCACACTGGAATTGCTGCAATGGAAGGCAGAGAATGGTGTATCTGACAAGCGATTTAAAAAGTTGCTGATAATGTTAAAGAAGATGCTTCCAAAGGATAACGAATTGCTCGACAGTACGTACGAAGCAAAGAAGGCTGTCTGCCCTCTAGGATTAGAGGTGCAGAAGATACATGCATGCCCTAATGACTGCATCCTCTATCGCAGTGAGTACGAGGATTTGAATGCATGCCCAGTATGCGGTGCATTGCGCTATAAGATCAGCCGCGATGACCCTGGTGATGTTGAGGGCGAGCGCCCCGGGAAGAAGATTCCTGCCAAGGTGATGTGGTATGCTCCTATAATACCACGGTTGAAATGTTTGTTCCAAAACAAAGAGCATGCCAAGTTGATGCGATGGCACAAAGAAGATTGTAAGAAAGACGGGAAGTTGAGAGTACCCGCTGACGGGTCGCAGTGGAGAAAAATCGAGAGAAAGTGGGATGACTTTGCAGATGACGCAAGGAACATATGGTTTGGTCTAAGTGCAGATGACATTAATCCTTTTGGGGAGTAGAGCAGCAATCATAGCACCTGGCCTGTGACTCTATGTATCTATAACATTCCCTTGGTTGTGCATGAAGCGGAAGTTCATTATGATGCTAGTGCTCATCCAACGCCCTAAGCAACCCGGCAACGACTTTGATGTGTACCTAAGGCCATTAGTTGAAGAACTCTTACAACTGTGGAATGAAAAAGGTGTACGTGCGTGGGATGAGCACAAACAGGAGGAATTTGACCTACATGCGTTGCTGTTTGTAACCATCAATGATTGGCCTGCTCTCAGTAACCTTTCAGGATAGACAAACAAGGGATACCGCCCATGCACGCACTGTTTAGATGATACCGACAATATATATTTGGATAAATGTAAGAAGAATGTGTACCTGGGACATCGTCGATTTCTTCCGAGCAAGCATCCCGTAAGAAAGAAAGGCAAGCATTTCAAAGGTGAGGCAGATCACCGGAAGAAGCCTCGCCACCATACTGGTGATGATTTACTTGATATGGTCAAGGATTTAAAAGTAATC
Source organism: Thinopyrum elongatum (assembly GCA_011799875.1). Classification (NCBI taxonomy): domain Eukaryota; kingdom Viridiplantae; phylum Streptophyta; class Magnoliopsida; order Poales; family Poaceae; genus Thinopyrum; species Thinopyrum elongatum. Next base: position 51,237,127 of record CM022299.1, on the reverse strand, counting down.
TTTGGAAAGGGCCCTGGCGGACAATCTGTTCCGAATGACGCTGACGGACACGCACCCATGTGGAAGAAGAAATCTATATTTTGGGACCTACCCTATTGGAAAGACCTAGAGGTCTGCTCTGCAATCGACGTGATGCACGTGACGAAGAATCTTTGCGTGAACCTGCTAGGCTTCTTGGGCGTGTATGGGAAGACAAAAGATACACCGGAGGCATGGGAGGACCAGGAACGTATGCACGGAAAAGACGGCATACATCAGGGTCATGCCAGCTACGCTCTTACCAAAGAAGAGAAGGAAATCTTCTTTGAATGCCTGCTCAGTGTGAAGGTCCCGTCTGGCTTCTCATCGAATATAAAGGGAATAATAAATATGGCAGAGAAAAAGTTCCAGAACCTAAAGTCTCATGACTGCCACATGATTATGACGCAACTACTTCCGGTTGCATTGAGGGGGCTTCTACTGGAAAACATTCGATTAGCCATTGTGAAGCTATGTGCATTCCTCAATGCAATCTCTCAGAAGGTAATCGATCCAGAAATCATACCAAGGTTAGAGAATGATTTGGTGCAATGTCTTGTCAGTTCCGAGTTGGTGTTCCCACCATCCTTCTTCAATATCATGACACACGTCCTAGTTCACCTAGTCGAAGAGATTGCCATTCTGGGTCCTGTATTTCTACACAATATGTTCCCCTTTGAGAGGTTCATGGGAGTCTTAAAGAAATATGTTCATAACCGTGCTAGGCCAGAAGGAAGCATCTCAAAGGGCCATGAAAATGAGGAGGTCATTGAGTTTTGTGTTGACTTTATTCCTGACCTTAAGCCGATTGGTGTTCCTGAATCGCGGCATGAGGGCAGACTGGGTGGAAAAGGCATGCTAGGACCGAAAGCAATAATATGCATGGACGGGCATTCTTGGGCGCAAGCACACTACACAGTTCTACAAAATTCCTCCTTGGTGGCTCCGTATATCGAGGAACACAAGAATATTCTACGCTCCAAATAACCGGAGCAGTCTGACGACTGGATTACACGTGAACAAACGGGGACTTTCGCCGGTTGGTTGCAGACATGTCTCATGCATGACGACGCTGTTGAAGATGAGCTGTACTTGCTGTCCCAGTTACCATCTTTGAATATATTGACCTTCAAAGGGTACGAGATAAATGGGAATACATTTTACACGATCGCCCAAGATAAAAAGAGCACCAACCAAAACAGTGGTGTCCGCTTTGATGCAGCAAACACCAATAGGCCAGATGACACATATTATGGTTACATAGAGGAGATATGGGAACTTGACTATGGATGTGGTTTGAAGGTCCCTTTGTTTTGGTGCAAATGGGTCAATCTGACAGGAGGCGGGGTAACGGAAGACCCACGGTACGGAATGACAACAGTGGATCTCAACAATCTTGTGTACGTAGACGAAACATTCGTCCTAGCCAATGATGTGGCGCAGCTTTTCTATGTGAAGGACATGTCTACCAAGCCGAGAAAAAGAAAAGATAAGGAAGCGAATACATCATACGATGAGCCAAAGCGCCACATAGTTCTTTTAGGGAAAAGAAACACTGTGGGAGTGGAGGACAAGACAGACATGTCAGAAGATTATGAAAAGTTTCATGAAATTGCTCCCTTCACAGTGAATATTGACCCGAGCATCCAGTTAAATGATGAAGATTGTCCATGGTTACGGCGCAAAGGGACACACGCGAAGAAAAAGTTTTATACCCAAAGATCACACTCTGGGATGTGACCGGCTTCACTGTCATCACTTTCTTCTCTAGTGAGTTTCCAGAGTTATATATCTGGAAAGTCCCATTTCGGACAAACCGGAGGGAATCTTTGTAATAGTTAGGGTACTTATGTGTTTTGTCATTTGAAACGTGAAGAAATATTATGTAAAAACAAATTATTTCATGCATTATGGGGGACTTCATTCGCTATTTTTTTGAGCTAAATGACCCTGAAATTCATCTGTTACAAAGGCATTTCATTTTTTAAAACTTATTTCAACTCCAGACTTTTTGTGCATTCAGTATGCACCATTCAAAGCCATGTCATCAATTTTCAACCCTTTCTGACTTCATTTGCTATTTTTCATGCATTTACTGATTTTTTTGAGCTAAATGACCCTAAAATTGAAAAGCACTACAAATGAACTCTGAAAAGGTTGAAAGTTGGCATGGTATCATCATTTCACCCACAAAGCATGTGCTAAAAAGTTGAGAGGGTTACGGTAAAAATTGGATGCACTTCGTGTACAAAATGGACAATCTCTTTCGAAGTATCAGGGTTTCTGACGAAAACTCATCTGTTACAAAGGCATTTCATTTTTTTAAACTTATTTCAACTCCAGACTTTTTGTGCATTCAGTATGCACCATTCAAAGCCATGTCATCAATTTTCAACCCTTTCTGGCTTCATTTGCTGTTTTTCATGCATTTACTGATTTTTTTGAGCTAAACAACCCTGAAATTGAAAAGCACTACAAATGAACTCTGAAAAGGTTGAAAGTTGGCATGGTATCATAATTTCACCCACATGCAGTGTGCTAAAAGTTGAGAGGTTACGGCAAAAACTGGATGCACTCGTGTACAAAATGGACAATCTCTTTCGAAGTATTAGGGTTTCGGACGAAAACTATCTGTTACAAAGGCATTCATTTTTAAAACTATTTCAACTCTAGACTTTTGTGCGTTCAGTATGCACCATTCAAAGCCACGTCATCAATTTTCAACCCTTTCTGACTTCATTTGCTATTTTTCATGCATTTACTGATTTTTTGAGCTAAACGACCCTGAAATGAAAAGCACTACAAATGAACTCTGAAAAGTGTGAAAGTTGGCATGGTATCATCATTTCACCCACATAGCATGTGCTAAAAAGTGGAGAGGGTTATGGCAAAAACTGGATGCACTTCATGTACAAAATGAACAATCTCTTTCGAAGTATCAGGGTTTCGGACGAAAACTCATCTGTTACAAAGGCATTTCATTTTTTAAAACTTATTTCAACTCCAGACTTTTTCTGCGTTCAATATGCACCATTCAAAACCACATCATCAATTTTCAACCCTTTCTGACTTTATTTGCTATTTTTCATGTATTTACTGATTTTTTGAACTAAATGACCCTGAAATTGAAAAGCACTACAAAATGAACTTTGAAAAGGTTGAAAGTTGGCATGGTATCATCATTTCACCCACATAGCATGTGCTAAAAAGTTGAGAGGGTTACGGAAAAAACTGGATGCACTTCGTGTACAAAATGGACAATCTCTTTCGAAGTATCAGGGTTTCAGACGAAAACTCATCTGTTACAAAGGCATTTTATTTTTTTAAATAACCTAAGAATTACCAAATTGAATATAATGATAAAACACCCTAATATTAAATAGCAGAATAAAGAATCACTAAAAAATCTATTTTTAAAGTAAAGTTATTCACAAACTAGTGATTCACACAAATTTCAAATAATTCAAATTTGAAAACTACTGGCACTAACAGAAAGTTTATAATTTTTTTACCTAAAGCAAAAAAAATCACTCAGAAACTCTAAATAAAGCAAAAAACAACTCACAAACAAAAGAAAATAAATAAAGCACAAAAGAAAAAAACTAAAAAATAAATAAATTAAAAAAAGCCCGCCTACTGGGCCGCCATGGCCTGCGTACGACTAGAAATCCAACCTCTAGTTGGGCCAGGATGCAGGCCCGGAAGGCCTAGTAGGCCCATAAAGGCCTGCTTAGAGAGGAGCTCGAGGGAGATGTCGCGGCGGGACTTATAAGCTGGTGCGGGCGCCTCCTCACTGCGAGGTGGGACTAAACTTGCCCTGCACCGTGCCTGCGCGAGCACCAGCCTTTAGTCGCGGTTGGTGGATCCAACCACGACTAAAGGCCTGGCTTCCCACCGCTCTACCTGGCCAAATTTCACCCTTTAGTCCCGGTTGGTGGCTCCAACCGGGACTAAACGTGCCTCCTATATATACAACACTTACGAATTTTTCACTCCATTCTCCCATCGACGCCGAACCAGGCGCCGCCAGGATGCCGCCATCACCCGCGCCTCCGCCCGCGCCGATCGACGCCGCCAGGCTGCCCCCGAGCCCGTCCTCGTCATCGCCGACGCCGCGCCTCTCCTCTCCGATCCGACGCCGCCCCCGACGTCGGCGCCGCCCACGCCGCCCACGCCCGCGCGCCTGCCTTGACGCCGCCCTCGATCGCCGCCCACGCCGCCCGCGCCTGCCGGCCTCGACCTCGCCCACTGTGAGCTCGCGCCGCCCCGGCCCTCCGGCGATTTTTTTTCGCTAGCATGTTTTAGATTATTATTAATTAGTATACAATGTATGTATATATCTATGTTTAGATGCTTAGTTATAGTATTAATTAGTATATATGTATAGCAATTTTGACATTTTTCAGAGGAATTTTGACATTTTTTTTTCACTAGATGATTAGATGTATAGAAAAAAGTTGAGGAATTTTGACATTTGAGGAATTAATTAGTATAATGTATGTATAGAAATTTTGAGGAATTTTGACATTTTGATCCAATGTATTGAAATTAGTATATATATATGTATGTATACAATGTATAGAAAAAAGTTGAGGAATTTTGACATTTGATCCAATGTATAGCAATTAGTATATGTATGTATACAATGTATAGAAAACATTTGAGGAATTTTGACCAAGCATAGAAAAAATTTGCAAAGAAAAAAGTTGCATATTTTAATGTTGTATTTGCAAAAGTTTGTTATGTATTTGCAAAATCAAGTGAAAAAGAATTACAAAAATCACAATCAAGCATTTAAAAAATGTTAAATTTGCATAGAATTTGTTCTCGACGTCAACGATGCCTGGTCCGCATCCTCGTCGTCGACTCGTTCGCGACGACGTCCTGCTTCAGAGGCGTTATGTCCGGGACTGGGCTCCGCCGGGCTGGCACTGGGAGGTGCTACCTTCAGGGGCGCGCATCTTGGTGAGGAACCCGCCTCCCGTCGTCGACCCGAAGCTTCTTTGGTGGCGGGCGCGTGGGCCACATTCGGTGCGGAGGCTGGCGTCCCCCGCGGAGGTGGTACGTCACCGTGTCAGGGAGGAGGATGAGCATGTCCGTCGCTACATGGTTGCGTTGAACATCAGGTTCTCCAATACCTGGCAGGTTCTTCAGGGATCTCACCCGAGCTATGATCCCGTGATCGTTCCTTCTCTTTGGGTGTCCACCGCGAGTGATGTTAGCTAGTGATGTTATATATATGATAATATTCGAGATGTATTAGTGATAATACTCGAGATGTATTCGAGATTATATTCGATAATATTCGAGATGATGTATTCGAGATTATATTATTCGATAATATTCGAGACGATGTATTCGAGATTATATTCGATGATGCATATTATCTGGATTATTCGAGATGTATATATTAGTGATATTATTCGAGATGGTTATTATCTACTATGATTCAGTTTTTCCTTATTGATTGCATGCATTCTAATTTGAATACTAAATTGTTTTATTTTTCTTCTGGATTAGTTAAATAAAAGCTATGGACAATACCGGCAGAGAAGGAGAAGAGACTATGTTTGACATCATATGCTCCCCGAGTCCAGATGAGAATGAAGAAGATGATGGCTCGCAATATCTGAACAATACCGGTGAGGGTATGATATTTGATGAAGACGAACGAATAGATGAAGTCCACAACAATGATGACGAAGGAAATGTTGTTCTTCAAATAACGAAGACCGGCAAGGTATATTTATATAAGGCATCTGGTGATCATCACTTGTTTTAATTGATTTGTATATATATTAACGAATCGATCATTCTTCTTTTAGCCCTCTGGATCGAGCAAATCTTCTACAAGTAGCAGGACAGTTCGAGGCCCGGCCAAAAAGTTGCAGGCTGGTGTAAAGTACAACATCGATGCCATCAAATGTAATGGCGAACCGCTTGAACCTAAGAAGAATGCAAACAAGTTCATTCGTCAATGCGGAGTTATTGTCAGGGACCAAATCCCAATCTCCGTTCAAGGATGGAAAAAGCTAGCAAAGGGAGATCCAGATGTTACTTTTGTCTCCGAAAGAGCAAAAGATCTGCTTTGGGAATCGCTCATGTCACATTTCATTCTACCAGATCGTTTGACAGATGCAGATCTGGAGAAATTCAAGAAGAGTGCTCTTAAGAAGATGGCGATAGCATTCAACAACCACAAGAAAAATATATGGGCCGCGTACGTCAAAGCAGGAAAGCAGACTCCAGAATTCAAGGGAACACTCGAGAAGGCAAGAGATCACTGGGACGCTTTTGTGAAGTTCAAGGAATCGGAAACAACTCAGGAACGGTCGAGAAAAAACAAGATTAATGCTGCGAAAAAGAAGTGGCACCATAATCTGGGGCCAGGTGGCTACGAGGTGGCCCGGCCTAAGTGGGATATCGCTGAGCAAGAGATGATTGCTGCAGGGGTCACTCCAGTTACATTGAGCTGGCCCGAAAGGTGCAGGACTTGGTTTTATGCGCATGGGGGGAAGTTGGACCCAAAGACAGGGCTGGTTTTGGAGCAGGCAAGTCTTAAAGAAGCCTCCGACGGTTTACTTGTTGCAATAGAAGAGGCTCGAATGGGGGTGTTCACGCCCAACAGAGAGAACGACGAGCTTACGTGCCCCCTGAAGAATCCTGAACATCCGGGAAGAACATGAGGCAAAGGCGTTGTTCTGTGGTTTGAGGGGTTTGCGGATTGGAACGCCGATTAAAGAAGCCGTGTGAGAAAGAGGAAGCATGAGGAGGAGAAGAGGAAGGAGGAAGCAGACCACCTTCAACTGGTGGAATCAAAGCACGCGGAGTTGGAACGCGCTTTCAGGTGGCAGTAGGAGCAGATCGACTCACTTAGCCAGGAAAGGGCGTCTCAGCTGCAGCAACAAGCAGATCCAGCATTGGATAGCACCGTCCAATGCCGAGAAGCAGCGTGGGTTCCACCCAGGCCGATGATGCGCTGCTGGCTAGATACCCTGTGGATGATATCAAAGATAGGACTACTTGTGAGCTACACATGAAAGTGAAGAACATATCCAAGAAGGTGGCGGACGGCTATGCTTTAGAAAATCCCCCTGAAGCAACCCTTCCATTGCAATCCGATTCCAGCTGGCTATGCTCGTGTCGGGGTTGATGAAGTAATGACAGGATATTATGAGCTAGAGCTTGACATTCCTGGAGGTGACGAGGAGTGCACACTGGGAGAGGCCATACATCATATCATTCTATGAAGAAAGGATTGCATCGTCTTTCCAAGGCCACCGACTCCTGCTCCAACAAGTCCGCCGCGTCAGTCGACTCCTGCTCCTCCAAGTCCGGCACCGAGTCAGTAGACTCCTGCTCCTCCAAGTCCGGCGCCTCGTCAGTCGACACCTCCTCCTCCAAGTCCGGCACTGCATCAACCGACTCCTCCTCCTCCAAGTCCGGCACCACGTCAGCCTCCTCCTCCTCCTCCAAGTCCAGAACCGCGTCAGCCGTCTCCGCCGCCTCAGCAACAGCGGAAGAGAGGCGCCGCAGCTACGGCGGCTAGCGGTACAACATGCAAGAAATTCAAATATGGTCCAAGCCTCAAGCCTCTTCCGAAGTAGCCTTACCACCTGACTGACGAGGAAAACAACGCCGAAGTGGCTGCCCAAGTGAAGGCCCATTTTGCACCGAACCCCCCCCCCCCCCCCCCGCCGCCAAGAGAGAAAGTCATACAACACTTTATTGATAATGCTCAACCGGCTGTGAAACATAGGGACTCAGACTATGAGCGCTCTATCAAGAAGTTATATCATGCACAAAAAGAGAAGGAGTTGAGCTCGAGCTCGAGCCAAGCAGTTGGCAAAAAAAGTGGGAAAACTGTTCCCCAGCTGGGAGAACAGGCAGTGCAATCGATCCCCCCGCTCATTGTACAACCACATGGGAGTACCGCCGATCAGCTGGTAATAACCGACGATCATAGAAGGCAGGCTAAAGAGGCCGGTGTCACTGTTCAACAACTCCTAGGCATCGAGGAATTCCAAACGTTTACAGAGGAGGAATTAAGATGGAAATTTGTCCCCGGGCAACCTCTGGTCAAGCCCGAGGAGATCCCGCTTCTATCAACGAGAATGTATCAATTGCATGAGTGGTACCTAAGAGAAGTAGAGAACGGGCGAGAGTCCCTCATGGTGAAAGTCAAGGAAGAGCATTACTTCCATGCAAAAAATTTGTGGGTTGAGTTTCAAGAAATGTTTCAGTTATTCAATCAAGACGCACTCGACAAATCTATCGTCAGTTGCTATTGTCTGTAAGTGATTTATTTCCGTAATTTAAGTCTTTAGCTAGCTGTGCTCGTTCATTACCTGTAATTATTCTCACTATATTCTTTTCTGTGGTATTATGCAGAATGAAGATGTATGAAATGAAAAGAGGTGGACGCTATGGCATTGGGTTCATTGACCCAAATACCATTAATCAAGAGGCATGGTCACAAGAATGGTCGAGAAAAGACACAGAGAGAAGCTTGCTAGAGTTTTTGAAGCGACTAAATACCCAACCAGAAATACTACTTCCTTACAACTTCGGGTGAGTGACACTGTCTTGTACTACAAATTCTGTTTTTGCTTACTAGATGTTGATAAGTAGTGTAGTTGATGAGTTATGCACATGCCCGCTTAATTATACAAACGTGTGCACATGCAGTTTCCACTGGATCCTGCTAATCATTGAAGTTGACGAGGGAAAAGTTCAAGTACTAGACTCACTACTTAAAGACGTTAATGACTACGCAATCGTGAGGGGGATGGTCGACAGGTAATTTCAATCATTATCGCACTATGTCGGCCACTTTAGTTCATTTCCTGATATCAACTAATTAATAACTCCTTTATTCATTTTATTTGCCGACGGGCAGGGCTTGGCAAAAGTTCATCAAACAGGTTGAAGGCACATGGAAACAACAGCTGAAATGGGTGCGACCCAAGGTAATTAATTAAGTAGTACTAGCTAGCTACGTCTATGCATCTCTTTAATTCTAGTTTCAATACCATTATCATGCTTGATTAATTATTATCTGATTGAATTCTATTCTCCTAAAGGCCCTGAGGCAGGCGTCGGGGAATAATTTATGTCCATACTACGTTTGCGAGAACATTCGCATGATGATGTCCGAAAGGACCAAAGATGATAGATCACTTTGGATATGTTTGCCAGAACACTATTCACAATTTTTACATCATTATCTAATATATATACACACAACTAATACATGCATTTTGATCTCCTTCTTTAAAGATGATGGAGATGTGGGATAAGTCCTACCAAAGGATCGCGTATGAGCAATTCAAGAGGAAATAGCGGGATTTTTGCTCAATCAAGTCATAGATCCCAAAGGAGAATATCATTACACCTAATGCCTTCATGTAATGATCTGCAAATTGTAGGAGAAATTGTATATACCAAATTATATATATATATGTGTGTGTGTGTGTGTGTGTGTGTGTATGTGAATGGTCGTACGAGAAATTCGATGATATATATATGATCGGTTCTACGAGAAATTATATTTATATATCTGCATAACGTGTATAATATGTAGTACCGTAAAATATGTTTGAAATGAAAAAGAATTAAACCAAAAACAAAAAATTAAAATGAAAAATAAACAATAAACCCATAAACCCCTAAACCTTTAATCCCGGTTGGTGTAACCAACCGGGACTAAAGTCCCCCAGCCCCCCGGCGCGGGCTCGTGCCACGTGATGGGCCTTTAGTCCCGGGTCGTGACGAACCGGTACTAAAGGGGGGGGGGGTCATTAGTCCCCACCCGTTAGTGCCGGTTGGTGAACCGGGACTAAAGGTCCTTACGAACCGGGACTAAAGCCCGATTCTGTACTAGTGCAAATACAATGGTAAATTGTATAGGTGCACTAGTTCGGCAAAGAGATGGTGATACAAGTGTAGTAATGATAGTAGATATTGGTTTTTGTAATAGTAACAATAAAAAACAGCAAGGTAACAAGTAACAAAAGTGAGCACAAACAATATTGCAATGCTTGAAAATGAGGCCTAGGGTTCATACTTTCACTAGTGCAATCTCTCAACAATGCTAATATAATTGGATCATATAACCATCCCACAACGTGCGATGAAGAATCACTCCAAAGTTTTTATCTAGCGGAGAACATAAGAAGAAATTGTTTGTATGGTACGAAACCACCTCAAAGTTATCCTTTCCGATCGATCTATCTAAGAGTTCGTACTAAAATAACACCAAGTTATCCTTTTTGATCGATCTATCTAAGAGTTCGTACTAAAATAACACCATATGATACACATCAACCAACTCTAATGTCACCTAGATACTCCAATGTCCATGAGTATCCGTGAGTTGATTATACGATATACATCAAACAATTTCAAATTCATAATACTCAATCCAACACAAAGAACTTCAAAGAGTGCCCCAACATTTCTACCGGAGAAACAAGGACGAAAATGTGCATCGACCACTATGCACATATTACCCCAATGTCACCTCGGGAATCCGCGAGTTGAGTGCCAAAACATATATCAAGTGAATTAATATGATACCCCATTGTCACCACGTGTATTCATAGCAAGACATACATCAAGTGCTCTCAAATCCATAAAAGTATTAAATCCGATAAGAACGAAATCTCAAAGGGAAAACTTAATTCATCACAACAAGATAGAGAGGGGAAAACACCATATGATCCAACTATATTAACAAAGCTCGTGATACATCAAGATCGTGCCAACTCAAGAACACGAGAGAGAGAGAGAGAGAGAGAGATTAAACACATAGCTACTGGTACAAACCCTCAGCCCCGAGGGTGGACTACTCCCTCCTCATCATGGTGGCCATAGGGATGATGAAGATGGCCTCCGGTGATGATTTCCCCCTCCGGCAGGGTGCCGGAACGGGCTCCCGATTAGTTTTCCGTGGCTACATAGGCTTGCGGCGCCGGAACTTCCGATCTAGTGTTATTTCTGGGGGTTTCTACATTTATAGGATTTTTTGGCGTCGGTTTCACGCGAAGATGGGCCTCAGCAGGGGGCCCACTACCCACCAGGATGCGCCAGGTGGGGTGGCACGCCCTGGTGCCTTGTGGGCAGCAGGGGCCCCACTCCAGTGGTTCTTTGCTCTGGTATTTTTCTTTTCTTCCCAAAAAAATCATCAAAAAGTTTCATCCAATTCTGAGAAGTTTTATTTCTGCACAAAAAACAACACCACGGTAGTTCTGTTGAAAACAGCGTCAGTCCGGGTTAGTTCCATGCAAATCATACCAAAACCATATAGAACTGTTGTAAACATGGCATGAATACTTCATAAATTATAGATACGTTGGAGACGTATCAGCATCCCCAAGCTTAATTCCTACTCGTCCTCGAGTAGCTAAATGATAAAAGAAATAATTTATGAAGTCTGAATGCTAGCATAGTGCATAAGTTTGATCAATGATAATTTCAATCACTTTTCCTAGCATTATTACAGCAACTCTTTCTCATAAACTCATCATGATAAAGTAGCAATCAATTCACATGTTTTGGTTCAAACAATGCCTTCTCTTGAAACTTAACAACCTATGTTCTTAGTCACCAAACAATTGCAATTCAACTTATTATCAACAAAGTCTAAGTAAGAGCTCCACATACTCCATCATCATATAGTCTTCTATGATTGCTAGTACTCAAATCATATTTTTAGAACAAATGGCATCCATCAAACACAGAGAAAGATAGGGGCTTAATGTTTCACCTCCCAACTCATTTATCATAGAGATAATTGTCAACAATAATAAATCATGATCAAATATATTTGACTGGCTAATGTGCCTAGATCTTTCCCCACCACATGATGCTTGCCAACTAGAGAATAATTGAGGTTGAAATGAGAATGCATACTATTGACTCTTGCATAAAAGTAAATACTAAAAAGTAAAAGATAGGCCCTTCGCAGAGGGAAGCAGAGGTTGTCATGCGCTTTTTATTTTTGGATGCACAATTTCTTAATGCAAAGGAACATCACATTATATTGCCCCTTATGATGGCAACCTTTATTATGCAGTCCGTTGCTTTTATTACTTTGTCATCACAAGTCTGTACAATGCTTATTTTCCCTTACAATAAAAGATCAAACATATTTAGGAGCAATTTTTATTGCTTTATGCACCGATGACAACTTACTTGAGGGATCTTATTCAATCCATAGGTAGGTATGGTGGACACACATGGCAAGAAACTGGGTTTAAGGGTTTTTAGATGCACAAGTAGTATCTCTACTTAGTACGAATTTTCGGCTAGCAAAAGATCCTAAGCAAACACCACATGTTGGAGGATCCATAACAATATAACTTCTAAGCAAATATACACAACCATAACTCATTACATTGTCTTCCTTGTCCAACTTCAACTAATTTGCTCAAGTTTGAAAATAGTTAATGGGTATTCACAATCATAGAAGATGTCCAAGATAATATATTTGTATGTGAAAGCTCTGTTCCTTATACTAATCATTCATGAATTGCTTGTATGACCAATATTGTGATTGTCAAGCTTCAAAAGATTTCACTTTCTAAACCCAATGTGAAGCTACTACTAGGTATAATACAAGCATGTGAAGCACATACAATTTCAACTTTATGATATTCAATTCATTCAACAATTTACTCATAGGATATAAGTAAAGCACAAGAGTAAATGACAAGCTACTCCAAAAAGATATAAGTGAAGTTCAAGCGAGTAGTCAAGTAAATGGGTAGCTATTTGAGGACTATATTTTATTTAAAAACTTTCAGATCTAAGTATTTTATTAAAACAGCAAGCAAAACAAAATAAAATGGCATTCCAAGAATAGTACAACTCATGTGAATAAGCAAAAAAACTTAGGCTCAACCGAAACTAACCGATAATTGTTGATGAAGAAAGGTGGGATGCCTACCGGGGCATCCCCAAGCTTAGATGCTTGAGACTTCTTGAAATATTAACTTGGGATGCCTTGGGAATCCCCAAGCTTCAGCTTTTGTGTCTCCTTAATTCCTTTTAAATCACGTTTTCCCTAAATCTTAAAAACTTCATCCACACAAAACTCAACAAGAACTCGTGAGATAAGTTAGTATAAATCAATGCAATAACCTTATCATTCTCTACTGTAGAAAATCAATAAAATTATTATTTAACATTGCATACTAAATGCCTCTGCATGTTTAACACTCCTATCCTCAAATAGAATCATTAAACAAGCAAACATATGCAAACAATACAAACATAACAGCAATCTGTCTAAACAGGACAGTTTGTAAAGAGTGCCATTATACTCATACTTCCCTAACTCGAAAAATTCTTAAAACTTACTACACTATAAAGAATTTATCATAGCTTATTGTGCAAAAAATTTCAACATTTTATCACATTCTGACATTTCTCAAGAATTGATGCACTAGCGTGCAACTTTCTGTTTTCAAACAGCAACATATAGACTTGCAAAATAAGCATGTCAAAGGCTATACTTGACATTTTTATTGAAGTAGAAGATACAAAAAATTATTCTAAATAACATAAAGCAAACCTAATAAAATAAAATGGTGCTCCAAGCAAAACACATATCATGTGACGAATAAGAATATAGCCCCAAGTAAGGTTACCAATAATGTTGGAGACGAAAGAGGAGATGCCTTCCGGGGCATCCCCAAGCTTAGTTGCTTGGATCTTCCTTGAATATTACCTTGTGGTGCCTTGGGCATCCCCAAGCTTAGGTTCTTTCCACTCCTCATTCTCCTCATATCGAAATCACACCGAAAACTTGAAAATTTCAATCACACAAAGCTGAACTGAACTTCGTGAGATGGGTTAGCATAGTTAACACAAATCATTCACTTGGGTACTATCAAAGACAAGATTCATAATTTTTTCCATATAATGCCTACTGTACTCTACAATTTCCACAATTTATATTAAGCAATATAAGCCATAGAAACCATAAAACAAGCAAACTATGCATTGCAAACCGAATCTGTCAAAAACAGAACAGTCTGTAAAGATCTGAATAATGACTACACTTTTGTAACTCCAAAAATTCTAAAAAATTAGGACAACTAGGAAATTTGTATATCAATCAGATTTAAAAAATTCAGAATTTTTACAGTTTCCAGTCAAATATAGGAATTTCTGCACTGGACGCAAAAGTTTCTGTTTTTGCACAGAATCAAGTCAACTATCATCCACACTATCCCAAAGGCTTTACTTGGCACTTTATTGAAACAAAATCTATGAGACATGATTAATACAGTATCTTAATCATGTGAATACAGAGAAACAGTAGGTAGAAATATTGGGTTGTCTCCCAACAAGCGCTTTTCTTTAATGCATTTTTAGCTAGGCATGATGATTTCAATGATGCTCACATAGAAGTAAAGAATTGAAACACAAAGAGAGCATCATGAATCACATGGCAAGAACATTTAAGCCTAACCCACTTCCTATGCATGGGGATTTTGTGAGCACACAATTTATGGGAATAAGAATCAACTAGTATAGGAAGACAAAACAAGCATAACTTCAAAACTTTCAACATAAAGAGAGAAAAATTGGTATTATTGAGATATGTAAAAGTATATGTTCCCCTCTCATAATAATTTTCAGTAGCATCATGAATGAATTCAACAATATAGCTATCACATAAAGCATTCTTTTCATGATCCACATGCATAAAATTTTTATTACTCTCCACATAAGCAAATTTCTTATCATTCATAAAAGTGGGAGCAAACTCAACAAAATAACTATCATGAGATAATTGATTGACATAATCAAATTGAAAATTAAAATCATGATGACAAGTTTCATGGTTATCATTATTCTTTATAGCATACATGTCATCACCAAAATCATCATAGATAGCAACTTTTTTCTCATAATCAATTGAAACCTCTTCCAAAATAGTGGATTCATCACTAAATAAAGTCATGACCTCTCCAAATTCACTTTCATAATTATTATAATAAGATTCAACACCCTCCAAAATAGTGGGATCATCATTGCCTAGAGTTGACACTCTTCCAAACCCACTTTCATCATTATAATCATCATAAAAAGGAGGCATGCAATCATTATAACAAAATTTGCACATCAAATCTTGGGGTACTAAAAATATCATCTTCATCAAACATAGCATCCCCAAGCTTATGGCTTTGCATATCATTAGCATCATGGATATTCAAAGAATTCATACTAGCAACATTGCAATCATGCTCATCATTCCAAGATTCTATTCCAAACATTTTATTAAATTCTTCTTCTATCAATTGAGCACAAATTTCCGATCCATCATTTTCAAGAAAGACATGATAAAGACGAATAATATGGGGCCACCTCAATTCCATTTTTTGTAGTTTTCTTTTACGAACCAAACTAGTGATAAAACAAGAAACTAAAAGATGCAATTGCAAGATCTAAAGGTATACCTTCAAGCACTCACCTCCCCGGCAACGGCGCCAGAAAAGAGCTTGATGTCTACTACACAACTTGTTCTTGTAGACTCGTGTTGGGCCACCGAGCGCAGAGTTTTGTAGGATAGTAGTAAATTTCCCTCAAGTCGATGACCTAAGATTTTTTAATTCGTGGGAGGTATAGGATGAAGATGGTCTCTCTCAAACAACCCTGCAACCAAATAACAAAGAGTCTCTTGTGTCCCCAACACACCAAATACAATGGTAAATTGTATAGGTGCACTAGTTCAGCGAAGAGATGGTGATACAAGTGTAGTAATGATAGTAGATATTGATTTTTGTAATAGTAACAATAAAAAAATAGCAAGGTAACAAGTAACAAAAGTGAGAACAAATGGTATTGCAATGCTTGAAAATGAGGCCTAGGGTCCGTACTTTCCCTAGTGCAGTCTCTCGACAATGCTAATATAATTGGATCATATAACCATCCCTCAATGTACGATGAAGAATCACTCCAAAGTTCTTATCTAGCAGAGAATATAAGAAGAAATTGTTTGTAGGGTACGAAACAAACTCAAAGTTATCCTTTCGATCGATCTATCTAAGAGTTCGTACTAAAATAACACCAAGTTATCCTTTCCGATCGATCTATCTTAGGGTTCGTACTAAAATAACACCATATGATACACATCAACCAACTCTAATGTCACCTAGATACTCCAATGTCCACGAGTATCCGTGAGTTGATTATACAATATGCATCAAACAATTTCAGATTCATAATACTCAATCCAACACAAAGAACTTCAAAGAGTGCCCCAAGATTTCTACCGGAGAAACAAGGACAAAAACATGCATCAACCCCTATGCATAGATTACCCCAATGTCACCTCAGGAATCTGCGAGTTGAGTGCCAAACCATATATCAAGTGAATCAATATGATACCCCATTGTCACCACGGGTATTCATAGCAAGACATACATCAAGTGGTCTCAAATGCATAAAAGTATTCAATCCAATAAGAACGAAATATCAAAGGGAAAACTCAATTCACCACAACAAATAGAGAGGGGAAAACACCTTATGATCCAACAATATTAACAAAGCTCGTGATACATCAAGATCGTACCAACTCAAGAACATGAGAGAGAGAGAGAGATTAAACACATAGCTACTGGTACAAACCCTCAGCCCCGAGGGTGGACTACTCCCTTCTCATCATGGTGGACATAGAGATGATGAAGATGGCCTCCGGTGATGATTTCCCCCTCCGGCAGGGTGCCGGAACGGGCTCCCGATTGGTTTTTCTTGGCTACAGAGGCTAGCAGCGACGGAACTTCCGATCTAGGGTTATTTCTGGGGGTTTCTGCATTTATAGGATTTTTTGGCGTCGGTTTCACGTGAAGATGGGCCTCATGGGGCCCACTACCCACCAGGGCGTGCCAGGGGGTGGTGTGCCCTGGTGCCTTGTGGGCAGCAGAGGCCCCCCCTCTAGTGGTTCTTTGCTCCGGTATTTTTCTTTTCTTCCAAAAAAAATCGTCAAAAAGTTTCGTCCAATGCCAAGAAATTTTATTTCTGCACAAAAAACAACACCACGGTAGTTCTGCTGAAAACAGCGTCAGTCCGGGTTAGTTCCATGCAAATCATACCAAAACCATATAGAATTGTTGTAAACATGGCATGAATACTTCAAAAATTATAGATACGTTGGAGACGTATCATCTACCTACTGTTTTTGTATGTTCACATGATTAATCTACTGTAGTCATCATGTTTTATATCTTTTGTTTCAATAAAGTGCCAAGTAAAGCCTTCGGAATAGTGTGGATGATGGTTGACTTGATTCTGTGCAAAAACAGAAACTTTTGCATCCAGTACAGGAATTTTGATAATTCACTGGTGCCTTGAAAAATTCTTAATTTTTTACATATGATTGATATACAAATTTTTTACGTTGTCGTAATTTTTCAGAATTTTTAAATTTAAATAACTATAGTCATTATTCAGATCTTTTCAGACAGTTCTGTTTCTGATAGATTCTGTTTGCAATGCATAGTTTGCTTGTTTTATGGTTTCTATGGCTTATATTGCTTAATATAAATTGTGAAAATTATATAGTACAGTAGGAATTATGTGGAAACAATTATGAATCTTGTCTTTGACAGTACCCAAGTGATGATTTATTTTACTATGCTAACCCATCTCACGAAGTTCCGTTAAGTTTTGTGTGATTGAAGTTTTCAAGTTTTGGGTGAGATATCGATATGAAGAGAATAAGGAGTGACAAGACCCTAAGCTTGGGGATGCCCAAGGCACCCAAGGTAATATTCAAGGAATATCCAAGAAACTAAGCTTGGGGATGCCCAGGAAGGCATCCCCTCTTTCGTCTCCAATATTATCGGTAACCTCACTTGGGGCTATATTTTTATTCGTCACATGATATGTGTTTTGCTTGGAGCGTCATTTTATTTTACTAGGATTTGCTTGCTTTTATTTAGAATAATTTTTATATCTTTTATTCCAATAAAAGTGTCAAGGATAGCCTTTAGCATGCTTATTTTGCAAGCCTATATGTTGCTGTTTGAAAACAGAAAATTTGTTGTTATGTCTTGAATATTTGTGAATAGTCAGAACATGATAAAATCTTGAAATTTTTACACGGTAAGGTGTAACAAATTTTCTACAGTGTGGTATTTGTTCAGAATTTTTGGAGTTATGTAAGTATGAGTATTATGGCACTCTTTACAGACTATCCTGTTTAGACAGATTGCTGTTATGTTTGCATATATTTGCTTGTTTAATGATTCTATTTGAGGATAGGAGTATTAAATATGCAGACGAATTTAGTATGCAATGTTAAATTATAATTTTAGTGATTTGTTACAGTAGAGAATGATAAGGTGTTGCATTGATTTATACTAACTTATCTCACGAGTTCTTGTTGAGTTTTTGTGTGGATGAAGTTTTTAAGATTAAGAGAAACCAGATATGAGAGGAATTAAGGAGACACAAGAGCTCAAGCTTGGGGATGCCCAAGGCATCCCAAGATAAAATTTCAAGAAGTCTCAAGCATCTAAGCTTGGGGATGCCCCGATAGGCATCCCACCTTTCTTCATCAACAATTATCAGTTAGTATCGGTTGAGCGTAAGTTTTGCTTCTTCACACGTTGTGTGATATCCTTGGTGTGTCCTTTTATTTTCATTTTGCTTGCTGTTTTAATAAAATACTTAAGATCTGAAATTTTTAAATGAGAGAGAGTCCTCACATCGCTACCTATTTACTTAACTACTCACTTGATCTTCACTTATATCTTTTTGGAGTAGTTTGTCATTTACTCTTGTGCTTCACTAATATCCTAAGAGTAAATTGTTGAATGTATGGAATATCATAAAGTTGAAATTATATGTGCTTCATATGCTTCTATCTTACCTAGTAGTAGCTTCACATCGGGTTTAGAAAGTGAAATCTGTTGAAGTTTGACAATCACAATATTGGTCAAACAAGCAATTCATGAATGATTAGTCTAAGGAAGAGAACTTTCACATGTAAATATATTATCTTGGACATCTTATATGATTGTGAATACCCATTAATTATTTTTAAACTTGAGCAAATTAGTTGAAGTTGGACAATTCAAACTTGAGCAAATTAGTTGAAGTTGGACAAGGAAGACAACGTAATGAGTTATGTTTGGGTATATTTGCATAGAAGTTATATTGTTATGGATCCTCCAACATGTGGTGCTTGCTTAGGATCTTTTGCTGGCCAAAAATTCGTACTAAGTAGAGATACTACTTGTGCATCCAAAAACCCTTAAACCCAGTTTCTTGCCATGTGTGTCCACCATACCTACCTATGGATTGAATAAAATCCTTCAAGTAAGTTGTCATGGTGCATAAAGCAATAAAAATTGCTCCTAAATATGTTTGATCTTTTATTGTAAGGGAAAATAAGCGTTGTACAAACGTGTGATGGCAAAGTAATAAAACCGACGGACTGCATAATAAAGGTTGCTATCATAAGGGGCAATGTAACGTGATGTTCCTTTCCGTTAAGAGATTGTGCAACCAAAAATAAAAAGCGCATGACAACCTCAACTTCCCTCTACGAAGGGCCTATCTTTTACTTTTATGCAAGAGTCAATAGTATGCATTCTCATTTCAACCTCAATTATTCTCTAGTTGGCAAGCATCATGTGGTGGGGAAAGATCTAGGCACTTATGGCCAGTCAAATATATTTGATCATGATTTATTATTGTTGACAATTATCTCTATGATAAATGAGTTGGGAGGCGAAACATTAAGCCCCTATCTTTCTCTGTGTTCGATGGATGCCATTTGTTCTAAAAATATGCTTTGAGTACTAGCAATCATAGAAGACTATATGATGATTGAGTATGTGGAGCTCTTACTTAGACTTTGTCGAATAAGTTGAATTGCAATTGTTTGGTGACTAAGAATATACGTTGTTAAGTTTCAAGAGAAGGCATTGTTTGAACCATAACAGGTGAATTGATTGCTACTTTATCATGATGAGTTTTATAAGAAAGAGCTGTTGTTTTGATGCTAGGAAAAGTGATTGAGAGTATCATTGATCAAACTTATGCACTATGCTAGCATTCACAATTCATAAATTATTTCTTTTATTATTTACCTACTCGAGGACGAGTAGGAATTAAGCTTGGGCATGCTGATACATCTCCATCTCCAAAGTATTCATGCCATGTTAACAACAATTTTATATGGTTTTGGTATGATTTGAATGGAATTAACCCGGACTGACGTTGTTTTCAGCAGAACAACCGTGGTGTTGTTTTTTGTGCAGAAATAAAAGTTCTTGGAATTGGACGAAATTTTTGGAGATTTTTTATGGAACAAATGAACAATATTGGAGCAAAGATCCACTGGAGGGGGGGTTGCTGCCCACTAGGCACCAGGGCGCGCCACCCCCCTCTGGCGCGCCCTGGTGGGTAGTGGGCCCCTCGAGACCCATCTCAGCCTGAGACCGACGCCAAAAAAATCCTATAAATGCAGAAACGCCCAAAAATAACCCTAGATGAGAAGTTCCGCCGCTGCAAGCCTCTGTAGCCACGAAAGACCAATCTAGACCCTGTTCCGGCACCCTGCCGGAGGGGGAAATCATCACCGGATGCCATCTTCATCATCCCGGCGGCCACCATGATGAGGAGGGAGTAGTCCACCCTCGGGGCTGAGGGTTTGTACCAGTAGCTATGTGTTTAATCTCTTTCTCTCGTGTTCTTGATTTGGGACGATCTTGATGTATCGCGAGCTTTGTTAATATAGTTGAATCATATGGTGTTTCTCCCTCTCTATCTTTTTGTGATGAATTGAGTTTTCCCTTTGAGATTTTATTATTATCGGATTGAATACTTTTATGGATTTGAGAGCACTTGATGTATGTCTTGCTATGAATACCCGTGGTGACAATGGGGTATCATATTGATTCACTTGATATATGTTTTGGCACTCAACTCACGGATTCCCATGTGACATTGGGGTAATCTATGCATAGGGGTTGATGCATGTTTTCGTCTTTGTTTCTCTGGTAGAAATCTTGGGGCACTCTTTGAGGTTCTTTGTCTTGGATTGAGTATTATCTAAATTGTTTGATGCATATCGTATAATCAACTCACGGATACTCATGGTGACATTGGAGTATCTAGGTGACATTAGAGTTGGTTGATGTGTATCATATTGTGTTATTTTAGTACAAACTCTTGGTCTATTTGTGACACTTATATGAATAGCTCTATAGATCGATCGGAAAGGATAACTTTAAGGTGGTTTCGTACCCTACAAACAATTTCTTCTTATGTTCTCCGCTAGATAAGAAGTTTGGAGTGATTCTTCGTTGCACGTTGAGGGATTGTTATATGATTCAATTATATTAGCATTGTTGAGAGATTGCACTAGTGAAAGTATGAACCCTAGGCCTCATTTTCAAGCATTGCAATACCGTTTGTGCTCACTTTTGTTACTTGCTACCTTGCTATTTTTTTTTTTTTCCTATGACAAAAATTAATATCTACTATCATTACTACACTTGTATCACCATCGCTTCGCTGAACTAGTGCACCTTTACAATTTACCATTGTATTTGGTGTGTTGGGGACACAAGAGACTCTTTGTTATTTGGTTGCAGGGTTGTTCGAGAGAAACCATCTTCATCCTATGCCTCCCACGGATTGATAAAACCTTAGGTCATCCACTTGAGGGAAAATTGCTACTGTCCTACAAAACTCTGCGCTTGGAGGGCCAACACGAGTCTACAAGAATAAGGTTGCATAGTAGACGTCAGGGACGTATCAAACGGCCAAGATCCGCTAGTTTTAGTACCGACAGTAGGTGTGTAGTTGCGGCCGTCGGCGTGGCTTCTGGTCACAGGATGGATCCTTGACCCTACTCACGGGCTGGGTGGTTGGCAGCGGATAGGACGCTCTCAGTGCCCGATGGTTTTCCCTTGATCGCGGGATATTATCCTCGAGCCCCACCATCATGTGGAGCACGTGGGTGAGGTCGGCCAGGAGCTTAGGGTCTCCTGCTGTAGTTCGCAACTGGTCCGCTAATGTTATCGCCGCCTGGAGGCCGCGGGCTGGGGTCGAAGGCGGAAGCATTGCGGGCACTACTACGGGTTCGTTGAAGCCGACGCCTTGTTCGTAGCCTCGGTTGGCGAGGTCGTTGAGGAGGTTTCATGGTTGGCGGCGTGGGCGACACAAACACTCACTTGTCATTGTCTCGTTCCATCGGATCTCGCGGGCGGAGACCTCCAGCGCCTTTTGCTGAAGTGTGAGCTATGCGTTAAGCTGGGAAACGCGTATGGCTTCCAGCGTCCTTGATGCGGGGTTGGTGCCAGCGATGGGTGTCATAAGATAGTTCAAGGCATGTCTCGTCATCAGTGGTAATGTCGTCGTAACTCTTCTTAGGGCTACATTGGTCATAGTGAGACATGCCGGTGTGCTCAGGGGGGAGGCCGATACTAACTTGCTGCTAAGGCGTCAGCACAGGGTCGATCAGTGGTTGCGTCACGTGTAGTATTTGTCCCGACGCTAGCAGTCCGGAGGCTGCAGGCTCCATTGCCTTCATCATGCGTAGCACATTGGTGTTTGGCTCTGTCATCATGACTTGGTGGAAGGAGATCTCTTGCGGGGCCTCGGACTAGGATGCCTCTTGATCAGAGGAGGCACTGGTCCCTGAAGCTGCAGACGACCCCGCTTCTCCCCAAAGGTCGGAGTACATGACCTTGCGAAATGGTCGGAGGCCAGTGATGACCCACAAGTATAGGGGATCAATCGTAGTCCTTTCGATAAGTAAGAGTGTCGAACTCAACGAGGAGCAGAAGGAAATGACAAGTGGTTTTTAGCAAGGTATTTTTTGCAAGCACTGAAATTGTTGGTAACAGGTAGTTTGATAGCAAGACAATTTGTAACGAGCAAGTAACGGTAACAATAGATAAAGTGTAGCAAGGTAGCCCAATCCTTTTTGTGGCAAAGGACAGGCCAAAACGGTCTCTTATGATAAGCAAACCGTTCTTGAGGGTACACGGGAATTTCACCATGCTACTTTCATCATGTTGGCTTAATTCGTGTTCGCTACTTTGATAATTTGATATGTGGGTGGACCGGTGCTTAGGTGCTGTTCTTACTTGAAGAAACCTCCTACTTATGATTAACCCCCTCACAAGCATCCACAACTACGAGAAAAGTATTAAGATAAAATCTAACCATATCATTAAACTTTTGGATCCAAATCGTTCCCTTACGAAGTATCTCATAAACTAGGGTTTAAGCTTCTGTCACTCTAGCAACCCATCATCTAATAACTACTCCACAATGCATTCCCTTAGGCCCAAGTATGGTGAAGTGCCATATAGTCGACGTTCACATGACACCACTAAGGGAATCACAACATACATATCATCAAAATATCGAACACATATCAAGTTCACATGATTACTTGCAACATGACTTCTCCCCTGACCTCAAGAACAAAAATAACTACTCACAAATAATAATCATGCTCAAGATCAGAGGGGTATTGAATAGCATAATGGATCTGAACATATAATCTTCCACCAAATAAACCATATAGTAATCAACTACAAGATGTAATCAACACTACTAGTCACCCACAAGCACCAATCTAAGGTTCCGGTACAAAGATTGAACACAAGAGATGAACTAGGGTTTGAGAGGAGATGGTGCTGTTGAAGATGTTGATGGAGATGGCCCTCCCAAAGATGGGAGAGTTATTGGTGATGACGATGACAATGATTTCCCCCTCCAGGAGGGAAGTTCCCCCAGCGGAATCGCTCCGCCGAAGGGCAAAAGTGCTCCTGCCCAAGTTCCGCCTCGAGACGGCGGCGCTTCGTCCCGAAAGTCCCCTTCTTCTTTTTTCTAGGTCAAAATGACTTATATACCAGGAGACAAGCATCGGAGGTGGGCCGAGGAGGGCACAACCCACCAGGGCGCGCCTAGGCTCCCTGGCACACCCAGGTGGGTTGTGCCCACTTGGTGGGCCCCCTCTGGTAGTTATTTGCTCCAATATTCTTCATATATTGTAAAACAATTCTCCGTAAATTTTTAGCTCATTTGGAGATGTGCAGAATAGGTAACTCTGACGTAGCTTTTTTAGGTCCAGAATTCCAGCTGCCGGTATTCTCCCTCTTTGTGTAAATCTTGCATATTATGAGAGAAAAGGCATTAGAATTACTCCCAAAAGCATTATTATGCATAAAAACATTATAAATAACAGTAGGAAAACATGATGCAAAATGGACGTATCAACTCCCCCAAGCTTAGACCTCGCTTGTCCTCAAGCGAAAAAACGAAATCGAGAAACATGTCCACATGCTTAGAGAGAGAGAGGTGTCAATAAAAACAAAATACAGACATAGAAGCATCATGGTTATTATTATAACAGCAAGGAAATTAAACATAAAGCTTTATCATACAACATTTGTCATATAACTTCTCATGAACAAATAACAATTCATCACAACATCGAAGTATAAAGCATAAACTCTATTGAAAACCAACAAACTATGTTCTTAGTCAACTCTGCAACTACAATTCATCATATTTTCAGGAAGGGTCACATGTCGGAGCCTGTAGGCAAGTCCACATACTCAACCATCATATAATCTTCTATGATTGCTAACACTCACAGCATACCCATGATCAAAAAGTTTCAATCGGACACATAGAAAGATAGGGGCTTATAGTTTCGCCTCCCAACATATTCACCTCAAGGGTGATGTCAACAATAATAACTCATGCCCACTCATAACCAACTGGATATATGTGCCTAGATCTTTCCTCACCACATGATGCTTGCAAAAAAGAGAAAATAAAAAGGAATAGGGAAGGATACTTTAACTCTTACATAAAAGTAAATGCATAAAAGTAAAAGATAGGCCCTTCGCAGAGGGAAGCAGAGGTTGTCATGCGCTTATTTTTTTGTATGCCAAATCCCTTAATGCAAAAGAACATCACGTTATATTGCCCCCTTGTGATAACAACCTTTATTATGTAGTCTGTCGCTTTTATTATTTTGCCATCACAAGTTCGTACAATGCTCAATTTTCTCTTACACTAAATGATCCAACACATTTAGAAGCAATTTTTATTGCCTTATTGCACCTATGACAACTTACTTGAAGGATCTTACTCAATCCATGGGTAGGTATGGTGGACTCTCAAGGCATGGATTTGGGTTTACGGTTTTGGATGCACAAGTAGTTTTCTACTTAGTGCGGAATTTTTGGCTAGCAAAGATATTGAGCAAGCACCACATGTTGAAGGATCTATGACAATATAACTTCTATGTGAATATGAACCAACATAAATCATTACGTTGTCTTCCTTTGTCCAACATCAACAATTTTGGCATATAATATTTAATGGGGGCTCACAATCATAAAAGATGTCCAAGATAGTGTATTTGCTTGTGAATCTTCTCTTCCCTTATTAATTCTTTCATGAATTGCATCATTTACCAATGTTGTGTTTGTCAGTATCCAACAAATTTTACCACTTATACTTTTCCTTATGTGATGTCATTACTTACCATAAGATTAGCATATGATCTTTTTCATTTATTTTCCTTTTTTTGAAACATAAAAGTAAAGAAACAAAACTCAAACTAAACTTTATTATATATCTCGCACACGATTACATAGATAGGTAGATCACTAAGCAAGCACTCGAAAAGAAAGGATCGAACTAAACTTTTATTGAACTAAACCAAAGGATAACTGAAGATCGAACTAAAATAGATAAAGGCAAAGATAGTGGTGGTGATACGATACCGGGGCACCTCCCCCAAGCTTGGCAAAAGCCAAGGGGAGTGCCCATACCATGAACTCAAGTCTCCTTTGGTGGTGAAGATGATGGTGGTGGTGGTGGTGAAGTAGTAGCAGGTTTATCCTCCGGTTTCCATGGCAGCGACTCACCATCATAAGAAGAAGCACGATTCTCGCTAGTCCTGCAACTGGCAGCTAATCTCATACCTTTAAATCTCGCCTCATATTCAAAGACTTGATTTTGGAGATCATAGATTTGGCTTTACAGAAAATTGATTTGCTCGTTGAGGGTGAAGACGATGTCCTTCATGGACCGGCCATCCACCTTAAGATCACGGGTAAAATTCGCAATCATGAGGTGATTGGCGTTGAGTCCACGCTTCACGTCATCTTGGGCCCCTGGACGTCCCGGATGTGGAGCACCCCCTCACGCATCACAATGGCTTGAGGGTGCTGCATCACCTCCCGTAAATACGGGTTGATGACATTCTCGAAGAACTTGTCCTTGGAGGATCTCGAAGCGGCCATGGCGATCTAGATCTGTCAGAAAATAGCAAGAAAGAAGAACAGAAGATTTCTTTGCGATACGGTGGTCAATACGTTCGGGGGGTATATAAAGATTTTTTTATCTTGGGAAACAAGCAAACATGAGGAAAACAGAGTCGGGAAGGTTCCCGAGGTGGGCACAACCCACCTGGGCGCACCAGGGGGCCCAGGCGTGCCCTGGTGTCTTGTGCCCCCCTCGGGTGCCTTCCTGGTTGTTTCTTATTTTTCTAATTTTTGTAATATTCCAAAACAGACAGAAAATATTTTTGTGGATTTTTCGGAGTCCGTTTACTTACCGTATCATGTACCTCCTCTTTTTTCATTATTCTGGAGTGTTCCAGAAGGTTTCTTTTATGTGTTCCTCCGGTGTCATGGTTTGAATAATATTGCTTTCAACATTAATAGGCGTACCTGAGATATAGTGTTTAATTCTTTGACCATTGACCACCTTCGGGTTAGTACCTTCGGCATTATTAATCTTGATATCTCCAGAGCGATAAACCTCCTCGATGATATATGGCCCTTCCCATTTAGAGAGAAGTTTTCCTGCAAAGAATCTGAATCGAGAGTTGTATAAAAGAACATATTCTCCAACTTTGAATTCCCACTTTTGGGTTCTTTTGTCATGCCATCTTTTAACTTTTTCTTTAAATAGTTTGGCATTTTCATAGGCTTGGGTTCTCCATTCATCTAATGAGCTAATATCAAATAACCTCTTTTCACCGGCAAGTTTGAAATCATAGTTGTGTTCTTTAATTGCCCAATATGCTTTATGTTCTAACTCAAGAGGCAAACGACAAGCCTTTCCATAAACCATTTTATAGGGAGACATACCCATAGGATTTTTATATGTTGTTCTGTAGGCCCAAAGTGCATCATCTAATTTATTAGACCAATTCTTTCGGGACCTATTGACAGTTTTTTGTAATATCAACTTTATTTCTCTATTGCTAAGTTCAACTTGACCACTAGACCGAGGATGATTGGGTGATGCAATTCTATGGTTAACATCATATTTAGCAAGCATTTTATGGAAAGCACCATAAATAAAGTGTGAACCACCATCAGTCATTAAATATCTAGGGACTCCAAACCTTGGGAAAATAACTTCTTTATGCATTTTAATGGAAGTGTTATGATCAGCACTACTAGTTGGAATAGCTTCTACCCACTTAGTAACATAATCAACAGCATCCAAAATATGTGTATACCCATTAGAGGAAGGAAAAGGTCCCATATAATCAAAACCCCAAACATCAAATGGTTCGATAGCAAGTGAATAGTTCATAGGCATTTCTTGACACTTACCGATATTACCAATTATTTGGCATTCATCACAAGATAAAACAAACTTACGGGCATCCTTGAAGAGAGTAGGCCAATAAAAACCAGATTGCAATACCTTGTGAGCAGTTCTATTTCCCGCATGATTCCCTCCATAAGCCTCGGAGTGACATTTCCATAGGATTTGTTCCTGTTCATGCTCAGGTACACAACGTCTAATAATACCATCTACTCCTTTATAAAGATGTTTGTCATTCCAAAAGTAATGTTTTAAGTCATAGAAGAATTTTTTCTTTTGTTGCTATGTGAAACTAGGTGGTATGTATTTGGCAACAATATAATTAGCATAGTCAGCATACCAAGGAGTATTATGAGAAACATTAATTGCAGCTAGTTGTTCATCAGGAAAGCTATCGTCAATAGGTAGTGGGTCATCAAGAATATTTTCTAACCTAGACAAGTTATAAGCTACGGGGTTCTCAGCTCCTTTCCTATTAGTGATATGCAAATCAAATTCTTGTAGCAAGAGAACCCACCTAATGAGTCTAGGTTTAGCATCTTTCTTTTCCATAAGATATTTTATAGCAGCATGATCAGTGTGAACAATTACTTTGGAATCAACAATGTAAGATCTAAATTTATCACAAGCAAACACGTTTGCTAAAAATTCTTTTTCAGTAGTAGCATAATTTCTTTGGGCACTGTCTAGAGTTTTGCTGGCATAATGAATAACATTCAATTTTTTATCAACTCTTTGTCCTAGAACAGCACCAACAGCATAATCACTAGCATCACACATAATTTCAAAAGGCGGGTTCCAATCAGGTGGTTGAACAATAGGTGCAAAAGTTAAGGCTTTCTTAAGTGTTTCAAAGGCTTCTACACAATCATCATCAAAAACAAACGAAACATCCTTTTGTAAAAGATTAGTAAGAGGCCTAGAAATTTTAGAGAAGTCTTTAATGAACCTCCTATAGAAACCAGCATGACCGAGGAAACTACGAATACGTTTAATATCTCCAGGACTGGCATTTTCTCAATTGCATCAACTTTAGCTTTGTCCACCTCAGTACCTCATTCAAAAAATTTATGTCCCAAAACAATACCTTCATTAACCATAAAGTGGCACTTCTTCCAATTCAAGACAAGATTAGTTTGCTCACATCTCTGCAAAACTCGATCAAGGTTGCTTAAGCAATCATCAAAAGAAGTTCCATAAACGGAAAAGTCATCCATGAAAACCTCAACAATATTTTCACAAAAATTAGAGAATATAACAGTCATACATCTTTGAAAGGTAGCAGGTGCATTGCATAAACCAAAAGGTATACGTCTATAAGCATAAGTTCCAAAAGGGCAAGTAAAGGTGGTTTTCTCTTGATCAGGTTGCGAAACAGGTATTTGAGAGAAACCAGAATATCCGTCGAGAAAGCAAAAGTGTGTGTGCTTAGATAATCTTTCAAGCATTTGATCAATAAAAGGCAGAGGGCAATGATCTTTTCTAGTTGCTTTATTTAATTTTCTGAAATCAATTACCATTCTATAGCGAGTAACAATTCTCTGTGGGATAAGTTCATTTTTATCATTAGGAACAACAGTAATACCTCCTTTCTTAGGGACACAATGAACGGGGCTTACCCATCTACTATCAGCTATGGGATAGATTATACCTGCTTCCAAAAGCTTTAATATTTCAGTTCTTACAACTTCTTCCATCTTAGGATTCAATCGTCGTTGATGATCAACAATGGGTTTAGCATCAGGTTCCATATTAATCTTGTGCTGACAGAGAGTGGGACTAATGCCCTTAAGATCATCAAGAGTATATCCAATAGCAGCACGGTGTTTCTTCAGAATTTTCAATAATCTTTCTTCTTCGTGTTCTGAAAGGTTAGCACTAACAATAACATGATATATCTTTTTCTCATCAAGATAGGCATATTTCAAAGTGTCAGGCAATTGTTTTAATTCAAACACAGGATCACCTTTAGGTGGAGGAGGAACTCCAAGAGTTTCAATAGGCAAATTATGTTTCAGCAGAGGTCGTTGTTCGAAGAAAACTTTATCTATATCATTTCTTTCATGCATATGCATATCATTTTCATGGTCTAGCAAATATTGTTCTAGTGGATCAGTAGGGGGCACGGCAATAGAAGCAAGACCAATTATTCCATCCTTACTAGGTAATTCTTTCATATGAGGTTGTCTATTAAACATGAAAAAATTAAATTCATGAGACTCATCACCAAAGCGGACACTAACAGTTTGTCTATGACAATCTATAGTAGCATTGACAGTGTTCAAGAAAGGTCTACCAAAGATAATGGGACAAAAGTCATCTTGTGGGGAACCAAGAACTAGAAAATCAGTAGGGTATTTTATTTTCCCACACAAGACTTCAACATCTCTAACAATCCCAAGTGGTGTGATGGTGTCTCTATTAGCATGTTTAATAGTGACATCTATGTCTTCTATTTCAGCGGGTGCTATGTCATTCATAATTTTTGGTATAAGGTAAAAGGAATAGCACTCATGCTAGCACCTAAATCACATAAGCCATGATAACAATGATCTCCAATTTTAACTGAGACAACAGGCATGCCAACAACAGGTCTATGTTTATCTTTTTCATCAGGTTTAGAAATTCTAGCAGCTTCATCACAGAAGTAAATAACATGCCCATCAATATTTTCTACCAAGAGATCTTTAACTATAGCAACACTAGGTTCTACTTTAATTTGTTCAGCAGGTCTAGGTGCTCTAATATTACTTTTGCGAACCATAGTTGAAACTTTAGCATGTTCCTTTATCTTAACAGGGAAAGGTGGTTTTTCAATGTAAGCAGTAGGAACAAGTGGGTCAACATTATAAATAATAGTTTCATCTTTAGTCATGACCGGTTCTTTAATTTCTTCTTTAATAGGTGGGTAATATTTAAACCACTTCTCCTTAGGGAGATCAACATGAGTAGCAAATGATTCGCAGAAAGAGGCTACTATCTCAGAGTCAATTCCATATTTAGTGCTAAATTTCTGAAAAGCATCAGTATTCATAAAAGATTTAACACAATCAAACTTAAGCTTAATACCTGACTCTTTACCTTCGTCGAGTTCCCAATCTTCAGAGTTGCATTTAATTCTTTCTAAAAGACCCAACCTGAATTCAATAGCCTTCTTCATAAAAGAACCAGTACAAGAAGTATCGAGCATGGATTGATCATCACGAGAAAGCCGAGCGTAAAAGTTCTGAATGATAATTTCTCTCGAGGACTCATGATTGGTGCATGAATATAACATTGACTTAACCCTCCCGCAAGCTAGAGCAATGCTTTCTCCTTCACGAGGCCAAAATTTATATATATAAATCCGATCACGATGAACTAGATGCATAGGATAATTTTTTTGGTGAAATACCAATTTCAATCGATTCCAATTCCAAGATCCAATATCATCACATAGACTATACCATGCCAATGCTTTTCCCTTCAAAGATAAAGGGAAGACCTTCTTCTTAGCTTCATCTCCAGGCAAACCTGCAAGCTTAAATAATCCACAAATTTCATCCACATATATCAAGTGCATATCAGGATGTTCAGTTCCATCTCCTGCATAAGGATTAGCTAGCAGTCGTTCTATCATACCCGAAGGAATTTCATGACCAAAATTTTCAGAAGGTGCAGTAGGTTGAGGGGTAACTAATTGTGGTTCCGGTCGAGGTGAAGATACCCCGAACAAACCCCTCAAAGGATGATTCTCCATAGTAACAAGTGACAATAAATTTCAGCACGTAGTAATAATTTTTTCTTACCAATTTCCACTTACCAAGAGCGCTTCATGAAAGTGCTAGTTATCGACTAGAGGGGGGGGAATAGGTGATTTTTATGAAAGTCTTCAAAACACGAGGTCTTTGAAGACAAACAACCAAATTGAACCTATATGATATGCAGCGGAAGATAAACTACTCTAGACAGACCATAGTCAAGCAAGCATTGTAATGAAAGCACGAGGACCAATAGCAGCTAGGTAGTAGAGATCGAAATGGAAGACAGTATGAAACCAAACCGGTAATAGTCTTCGCACAGTGAAGTCAAACAGATCAGGCAAGCAAGCAATGACTTCGCGAAGACAAACTGAAATGTAAAGGAGGTGGGGGATAGAACCAGTAGCTTGGTGAAGACAAGGATTTGGTAGACTAGTTCCAGTTGCTGTGAGAACTATATGTCTGGTTAGGGAGGCTGAGATTGAACTCAGAAGACCACGTCTTCACCTTATTCCCCTTGAGCTAAGGGCACCCAGTCCTCGCCCAATCACTCTGGTAAGTCTTCAAGGTAGACTTCCAAACCTTCACAGACTCCGTTCACCGGCGATCCACAATGACTCTTGGATCCTCAGAACGTGACGCCTAACCGGCTGGAGGATACACAGTCCTCAAGTGTAACAAGTCTTCAAGTCACGCGGACAGAAAGACTTCAGTGATGCCTAACACTCTTTGGCTCTGGGTGTTTTGGGCTTTGTCCTCGCAAGGATCTCTCTCTCAAAGGCTTCGGAGGTGGGTTGCTCTCAAACGACAAAAGCCATGCACTAACTCTGAGCAGCCGCCAATTTATGGTGTAGGGGGTGGGCTATTTATAGCCAGGAGGCAACCCGACATGATATGTCCGAAATGACCCTTGGTCACTAAGGAACCGACACGTGTCCAACGGTCGGATTTCAAACACACGCGGCAGCTTGGCTTGGGCTACAAGCAAAGCTAACTCATCCAACTCAGGATAAGATTTGCTCTCATTGTCTTCGCTCGAAGACATAGGATTTTGGGTCGAGCCTCATGTCATTCTTCTGACTTTGTTCACTTAGACCCCACTTAACAGTTCGGTGATTCCTATGACTCAATAAAGAAGAAAAGGAAGCTACGAAAGAAACTCTGTCTTCGCACTCCATAGTCTTCAAGTGAATGTCTTCACACGTCATTATCTTCAATGTGAATGTCTTCACGAACCACCAATGTCTTCATACATTTTGAGGGGTCATCTCTGGTAGGAAAACCGAATCAATGAGGGACTTCTACCTGTGTTATCCTGCAATTCTCACAAACACATTAGTCCCTCAACCACGTTTGTTGTCAGTACTCCAAAACCAACTAGGGGTGGCACTAGATGCACTTACAATCTCCCCCTTTTTGGTGATTGATGACAAACTGGTTGAAGTTTTCAATGGAGATAAAAGTGTGTGAAAGTTAAAGAACGCGGTCATTGGCTTCATGAAGATGAAGGGGCTCCCCCTGAAGATGTGCATAGAAGTATTTTGCCTTTGAATGCAAATACACATGGCAGGTTTTGTTTAGTGGAGATCTCCCTTACTTCATGAAGACAATTCATCGTGCATACAAAAAAGTAATGAAGACAATGACATGCACAATGAAAAATGAACGTCTGCAGAATGACTTCATGCAGAATTTATCATCGCAATAAGAGGTAGCAGCAAAAAATAGCAGACGACCATCAAGTTTTAAGTGTTACAACTCAAAAGCCAACAGTTCAAAAACGAGAGTTGTAAAAACTTAGCAAAAATAAGCACCCGACCCATATAGACCCGCTTGAAGACTATCAACTCATATGCTTCTCCCCCTTTTGTCATGAATGACCAAAAAGGTTTGAAGACATAGAGTGTCTATGCGTTCCCAGGCGGAGAAGATGTTGGGGCAGCAGGGTCGACGTTGGAGTTGGGCGGTGCAGAGGGGCCTGATGCAGAATCTTGGTGCAGTGAAGCCATCGTAGGTGAAGTGGCATCGTCTTCTTCATCAATGACTCTTGCAACAACAGTTGGAGCCGAAGATGAATGCGCTGAATCTTCAATGGAAGGAGCTGGACTCCAACTTGTAGACTGTGGAGGCGTGGAGTCAAACTTGAAGCATTCAGTGAAGCCATCTGCTTGAAGATCATCTTCAGAACAGAGCATTGTGAGGCTCTTCCAGGCTCACCGACAGGCTTCATGAGCAACAAATGAGTTTTTGGTAGCAAGGTTGCGAATGCGATTCACATCAACCAAAAGACTTTGCATTTGGCGCTTCATCCAATCATGATGCTTGTCTTATTTCTGATGAAGTGACACGAGAAGCTCTCTGTCATTCAGGACGCGAGTACGCTTCTTAGGCCTTTGGGCTACTGTGCTGGCTGTTGCATCAGTGTTGGCACGATGTGGTAGCCTAAGCTGACCGACAAGAGGACCAGCAATAGTAGTGATTGGATTTGGCACATGAATCCCTTCAAGTGGTTGAGTGAAGCTTTGGAAGGCAGCATTGTCTTCGCGAACCGGCTTCTTTGATGTAACACCCCAAAAATTTAACCACATTTTTATTAAGTAAAATTTGGCCAGAAATGAAATTTTGATTTATAACAGGTCCTTTAATAATTTTAGAGCCTTTTCTGCTTCTGACTTTCAAATTTCTTCCCTCCATATAGAAATCTTTGGAAATAATATTTTGGGCTTTGGTAGTTTTCCTAAACCATTTCTTTTATAATTTAATAATAGTGGGAATTATTTTCATAATAAAATTTCCCCAAAACTTTCTTCCTGGATTTAAAAAAATCTTTTCTTGAAAATGAAATTCTTGAAAACCATTTTGATCTTATTTTCTCTCTTCTGTTTTGAAAAATATTTCAAATTTTAGTTGGGTTCCAAATCTTCTTAAATGGTTCTGTTTTGATTGATGGTATTATTTGGAAAATTATTTTTGGAGGATCAAATACTTTTCTTTTTAGAAGAATTTTGAATAGTTGGGATTTTTCCAAGGGATGGCCTTTTCATTCCTTCTAGCACTTCCAAAATTCACTCAATAAATTTTCTACCACTCCTAAATTGTCCCCAAGCCAATCTCACATTTCCTGGATAGTATCCAACTCTCTCCCACCCCACAAAAATATTTTTCATATTTTAAATAAATTCCAAAGTTGGAATTTACAATATTCATGGTTTCCTTGAGTTACAAAGGAACTATATTTTCTACAACTCTTTTGCCTCCACCAAAATTATCCTAGCAACTAGATGGTACCTACAACCCATTTCACCAAAAACTTTGGTTGCCACAGTTCAAAATTTTCAAAAATTCAGTCAATTCAAATTTGGACCAGAAACAATCTTTTTGATACAAACCCAATTTTTATAGCTCCAAAAATTCTGAAACTTTGCCAGACCCTCTTTTATGCATCAACCACTCACCACAAAAATTTCCACAAATTCCTAAAATGCCTAGCACCTTCTGGCATTCTGTCATACACCTAGGATGCACACTGTTCATCACTAGCAAAAATTCAGTTAACTGAATTTGGTCAGTGGCAGAGGCGATCGACGCCGTGCTCTTCACTCCATCGCCCTCCCTCTCCTCCACGCCTCCCATCCTCTTAAATGGACCACCGCGGGACCCCACTGGTCAGTGGCCACCGCCGACAGAACAGTAGCTCGCCGGTGCAACTACCTCTGTCCTCGGCTGCGGCGAGCAGAGCGGATCGCCATGGCGCCGCCCTCTTCACTCCCTCAGCTGCCCCCGCCACCTACTACTCTTCCACGCGGTGTCACCCCGCACCCTCTCCACGCCGACCGCACCATCCAAGCCATTCTAGACCCCACTGGCAGTCGCCGGAGATGGATGTCGCCGCCGCACCCGTACGTGAGCATCACCGCGGATAAGGCCGCAGAGCTCGCCTCCGCCCGCACTGAAGCTTCTGGAGAGCTCCCTCGACCTCCTTGACCATGTTCTTAACCTGCCCGCCGCCCTAACCTAACTTGGCGGCCGGAGTTACTCCGGCGTCATCCGCAAGCCACGGCCATGCCCAGAATTGGCTATAAATAGAACTCCCGAGCTCCGTTCTCTCCACCCATCATCTCCACTGCCTCCCAATTGCCCCTACGCCACTCACCCGACCTCGAGGAGGTCGTCTTCCTCCTCTCCAATCACCGCTCTGCCGCCTCTGTCCCCGACCAATTCATCACCCACAATCCACCTCCATCGCTAAAACTCCGCCAGAAGCTCTCTCGTGCACCCACTCATCGATCTGCGTCTACAATTTGACGCAAGAAGCTCTCTACGATGAATCCCGAAACCACCCGAACCACCGTCCGCCACCGTCGACCTCACCGGCATTCTGTTGATCTCCGGCGACCTCCACCACCACTCACCGATGCGGTAGTCCACCCTGATCAAGCTCCGACCACCGCCGCTTGCCAAAACACCGGCGATCGCCGCCGGTGATCGCCGCTTCTTCCCTGTACTGCGCGCGGGCATGTGCAGGTTTAAACCTGACGGATGGACCCCACCCGTCAGCGTCCTCTCTCTTTTTTCTGTTTAAAAAATGAAAGTGTATTTAGCTTCTTACGCTTTCTGCGCTGGAAGGCGCACTTTGTTCCGAAGCGTTTTCCTTTTAAACGCATAGGGACTGGATTTTTGCAGAAAAACCCCTGGATTTGAAAGTTGAATAACTTTTAAACGACAAGTCCAAATGAGTTGATTCTTTTTTGTAAATTATTATTTTTCTCTCTAGTTTTTTTAATATTTATTTCAAAATATTTTGAGACAAGTTTTTGTACTATTGCCAATTTTTTTTAATTTGAGCTCGAATTCGATTTTTTTCTGAAAAAGAAGAGGGGAACTTTACTGGGAATTTTGAAGGGTTTTCCCCTGACTACTTTGGACAAGGCAAGCATGTTGAACTCGGGATATGGTGATTGCATTTGCATTGCATGGTTGCATCGGTTTGGAGTTGCACCATATTTGTAGTATATCATAGGTGCATGCATGCATGGTCATATCATTTCTTGCTCATGGCTTGCACTTCACTCAAGCTCAAGAATCTCTCTAACTTGGTTAAAGGCTGAGAAAATTCAGGAGCGTGTCTCCTATCCTGGACGTGCTGGTGGGCATGGACCTTGTTTTGACACAGTGGTGTCCTGTATACATATGCCGGTGATAATAAGTAACACCTCCTGAGTCGGCCTAGATCGAGTCTTGTTCCGTTACACCTAGCTGGATACCATGCTGCCACGGGTCCTTCCGCAAGGAAGGTACGGCTTAGTAAGTTGTTAACCCCTGTCCGAGTACACACCACATAGAGGTCCACGATGAGGGTTTCCATGGCCATGGACTAAATCCTGTCATCGGGTCAGGGGGCATGGGTGTTACCGGTTGTAGCCGAGAGGGGGGCACCCCTTGTAATCCGTGCGTATAAATAGTGATCCCATGCTAGTCGAGACGATGGTCTCCCCGACTTAGAGTTTTTCTGGAAAGATGCTTTGGGTGATTCCTGGCATCCAGACGGTTAATCTGGTGTGTGCTGGTCAGGAGTGTTTTCAACCGAAAGACCGTAATAGGAATTAGTCAGTGTCATGGTACTGACTAAAGAAACCCCATACACGTGGATAAAGAGTACACCCTCTGCAGAGTTATATCTATTCGAATAGCCGTGTCCACGGTCAAGGGCGTTAGCTGGGTGGGTCAAGTGTCGGTCCCGGTGTCGGTCTCTGGAGGAAATAATTAAAATATGCCTGAAATATTTTGCAGGATAATTATTGACACCCTGATGCTACCATGAATATTTTGCTATGCATATTAATATTATTGTGGTTATGCATATTATTGTGGACTAACCCGTTTCTCTTATTTTATTTTCCTGAGTGTCTCAGGGGCTGGCTAGACTACCCCGGGCATTCGGTTTTATTTTCAAGACCTCTTCGTGGCGTCCCTCGAGTTCACAGGCGGTCTATCACACCACTACTCTTGTGGATACCCGATTGGCATTTCTTTTCAAGACGACCGTGGCGTCACTTTGACACCCGACTGGCATTTCTTTTCAAGACCTCTCGTGGCGTCGCTTGGATTCTCGGGCGGTCCTGTCTCGCCCGATTC
The DNA here is from genome assembly GCA_011799875.1 of Thinopyrum elongatum. Taxonomy (NCBI): domain Eukaryota; kingdom Viridiplantae; phylum Streptophyta; class Magnoliopsida; order Poales; family Poaceae; genus Thinopyrum; species Thinopyrum elongatum. The sequence goes on along the minus strand of CM022299.1, from coordinate 51,199,607 downwards.
TCCTTTTAGACACCCATTTGGCATTTCTTTTCAAGACCTTTCGTGGCGTCGCTTGAGTTTTCGGGCGGTCCTGTCTCGCCCGATTCTCTTTTAGACACCCAGTTGGCATTTTCTCTTATTTTTTGAATGTCACCTGGGTTGGCTAGACTACCCGTGACATTCGTTAGCTTCTATTTTTATTAAGCTTGATTATGACTGACATGCTGTATTTACTTCCGTATCATTTTGTTATATTCATGCCATGTCTAAGATTTTAGTCAGCATGGGCATTTAGTAGGATCCAACATGAGCATATGCATTTGTTATATCTTTTGTTCATTATGTTTGCAAGTACATTCAAACGTACTCATAGGCTTGTCCCTGGCTATTGTCTTGGCCAGATCATGTTTCAGAGAGGAGCACCACGAAGCCCCCGCAACCTAGGAATTGGAGATAGCAGCCATGCGAGATAGGAGTTATCCAGGTCAGCTGTTCCTGTGGGAATGGAGTCCCATCAGCGTTGGAGATCCACGAGTCGCTTCCGTCATCCAGCAGTAGGGATCCCTGTTATATTCATTGGACCTTTATGGTCTTGTACCCAATTTCTTGTAATTGCCTAGAATTCTGTATCAAGAAGGTGTCCACCAGCAATAGTAATCCTGGGGCTGGTGATGACATGATGGTCATTTGCTGGGATTCTATGTCCCGGTAAATCCGTCCCCGACATTTGCAGGCTCAGGATATATGGCTTCATGAGACATATCCACTTCAGGCAGAAATACCACATGGTTGCGTGCTGAAGCTTGATAGTTGATTGTGGAGTGAAGCTTAATGAGTCGCATGACCCATGGAGCATAGAACTTGAGGCCAAACAGATCAATTCCTGAGGCAGCCAACTGACGGATGAAGAAGTCTTGAGTATTGAATCTGATGCCATTGATGATATAGAAGACCAATGTCTTCATGGTGCCCTCAATCTTGGCATGAGGAGAATGCCCCTTAATTAGCCAGAGAGTATGCCTTAGTATGTGATAGATAGTGCGGGGCAAATACTCGAGGTCATTGACATAGAATTCTTTGGGGTATTCAACATCAACTGGCAATGGCTTCATCATATTGAGCATTTGACTCATATTGGGCTCAGGCTTCTGGAAGACACTCTGCAATTCTTGCTCATAGCGCTGACAACCTGGCTCATACAGATCACCAGGAGTGGGCAGGGAAGTGAGCTCGATGATATCTTGAGCTTTGGCTTCATGATGAACATCGCCTGACATCCACTCAAGGACCCATGTCTTCGGATCCCTGTTGTAGCCTGATATATGGAGAGTGGCATAGAATTGCAGTAGAAGTTCTTCATTATAGTGCCCCTTGTTGACAACAAATGGGAGCAGACCAACTTCTCGAAAGCAGTCAAGAGCCTCCTCAAGGCATGGCAGCCCAGCAATGGCATCACAATCCAGACGCATGTGGGGAAAGATCCTGTCCTGGTTGTATAGAATGCATGAATAGTAACTGCATTGCTGATGGCTCCAGAACCTGTCAGAGGAGATCTTTGGCTTCTTGCATGGATTCTTGGCCGAGTCGAAGAATGTGTTGTGCTCTCTGAAGCTCAAGAAACTGAAAGCACCCTGTGTTGTAACAGCACTTGGAAGCCTTGGCAGGCTGGGCTTCGGCTTCTGTGTCTGAGGCCTTTGCTCAACATGGTAATCATATTGGGGACCATGAGCAGCTGGAGGCATCATAATGGGCCACTTGATGCTGATGAGCTCACCTTCATGATTGAAGGCCCTTGCCATTGTGTGTGGAACAGGTGGAGCGGCAGCAACATCCGAGGAGGATGGCTGAAGATCTTCTATGGCTTCAGACTGAGGGGTGGCTTCAGGAGGAGCATTCATTTCAGCCATGACCACGTCATTGGCTTCAGTGGCAGTGGCATTAGCATCATCAGGTGCAGGAGCTTCAGTGGTTTCTGGAACTGGAGAGTCTGGCACAATCACATCATCATTCACAACTGGTTCAATGGTAGGGGGAATAACTTCACGATTTTCTTCTTCTTTTTCATCAGTTGATGCAGCCGGAATATCTTCAGCCTCTTTGGCTTCAGACTCTTGGGCAGTAACTGAAGGGATGGCTTCAGGAAACACTTGACATGCTACTGAGCTTGTGGTGTGCACATGCTTGACATGGAGACCGTGGGCCTAGGGCCTCTACGAAGCCTTCGAAAAGAGGGCGACGCCTTTGGTGAAGGAGTGGTCTTCTCCATGTCATCTGGGGTACCTTGCGGGGTCTCAAGCACCAGAGTAGTGACATGAGCAGGTGGAGTGCGAGGAATAACTTCGTGCAATGGGGAGTTGGGGTGTTGCTCTTCCCAGAATTCATCTTGTGTGATTGCCGTCGTGGGACCGCCAATGCTTATCTGTTCACTGCTCGTGGGAGCAGGCGATGATACCAGGTTGGGCATGAGCTGAGGGAGCTGAGGAAGGACTTCATCATCTTCAACATTATCTACATGACCAATGTCTTTAGCTGCGATGGGGTCAGCAGTTGGAATATCTTCAGACTCATGAGCCTCTGTGGTAGCAGGCTCATGCATGAAGAGACGACGCTCACGGTTGGTGGAAGCTGGCAGTGCAACAGAAATGGGCTCAATGAGCAATGGTTCTTGGGGAGCATGTTCTTTGCGAGAAGACTTTGAAGACTTTGTCTTCAGCTTCTTCTTAGATGGAGCAGCATCAGAAGTTTCATGATTCTTTTGCTTCTTGGCTTCAGCTTCAGCCTGCTTCGTCTTCTTCTGCTCAGAAGCTGCTGAAGGGACCTTTGGCTTCGAGCCAGTCATGCTGGCAGGGAAGACAATGCTTGGTCTTTCCTGCCTTGGAGCTTCAGTTTCAACAGCAGTAGGCTTCTTCTTCTTAGCAGCCATCTTGGGGTCAATGCCTGGACGCCCAAGAGCCTTCCTTTTCAAAGCTTCATTATGAGCCTGAACGCACTTTTCAGCATAGTGCTTGAGGCGTTCTCTTGAGCCTTTGGCTTCATCACAGCGTTTAGCAAATTCAGCCTTGAGATCAGCCATCATTTTATTGAAGTTCTGAACATCCGTGACGCTCAGCTTGGCCATGTGCTTCTTGAAGACAGCCTTTTCATGGTTGATCTTGTTCTTCTGCTCAATGACTTTTTGGACAATTGCAAGCTCTTTGGCAATATAGCCCTGGAATGTCACACTGATGCCAATCGAAAGCTGCAGATCATCGAGGGTAAGAGAAGTATCTTCAAACCACTCGTCTATGAAGTTGTTGAGAATATCAGCGTCAAACAGAGGCAGATCATTAAAGATTTCGGCCTCCTGCTTGCTCTTGACCAGCATCTCAAGGGCATCATCATCTACATCTTCATCGCTTGATAGATCAACAATGTCTTCATCATTGCGAAAGATGTGTGCGGGTGCAAGAGCTTGCCCTGAGTTCTTCTTGGGCTTTGTGGACTTCTTGGATATGCGAGACAAGTCCTCAGACTGCACACTGGATTCAGGTGGTGCAGATTGCAAAGGCTTCATGCTTGAAGCTTTTGGGACAACAGAAGATTTTGAAGCCTTAGTCTTTTTCTTTGGCTTCAGGGGCTCTGGGACTTCAGTGTCTTCCTCATCATCAGCACCCACTTCAACATTTGCCCTTTGCTCAACAATATGTGAGAGAAGCCCATCGAGGCTATTGAAGGGACCAATGAGATTCTGTTCAGCTTCTCGACTGCCATCTGGCCTTGGAGCAGCTGGACCTGGGTTGAATTCAATCCCAAGTTCCTTCTTGTTTTGTACTGTTGAAGCCTTTGCAAACTGAAGATTGGCTTCAAATAGATCATCCTCACGACACCATCGAAGACTTGATGGGTCGACATTTTCAGGCTGAGGTCCTCTGACCATGCAAGGGAAGAAGCCTTTTGCAATAGCTTCGGCCTTGGTCTTGGGAATAAGCTTTCTGTATACAATATCCGCCCATGGTGGCCTCACAGCATTCTTCTTGGCATATTCTGGTGTGACAAAATGATACATAAACCATTCCTCTGCCCAGTGTCTGCGAATCCATTGCACCCTGGACTTGCGCTGAGTGTAGGTTTCTTCTGGATCAGACTTGTATTGTTCATAAAGATCTGGAGGCAGATCCAAAGCAGTGTTGTCCCAGCGCTGCCTGCCACCCTTCTTTGCAGATTTGCCAGATACCATTGGATTCAAACTGAAAGGCCTCACAACTGTGTTTGGCTTCAGGCGACTGGTCAGGCAAGAACTGGCTTTAGGCAATTCAATATGGTGCTGTAAGAATTCTGCAAATGAATGCAGACTATGAGAACCAAGGTATTCTCCCACGGACATGTACCTGTGATAGCATTAGAGATGCGAGGGAAGGGGAAGAGGTCATATGCATTCTCAGAAGATTTGAAGATAAATCAGTTTGAAGACATTGACCTCATAGTGCGAAGACATTCACTTAGCGATGTGAGTTGGTTCCAGATTTGTACGAATCCATGAAAGTACAAGTGAGGAATCTCTAACTAGTTGTGATGCATAAGTGAACATACTTGCAAGTTATGAGATGCGTACAAGGAAAGATTCAGATTTGGAAGTGTAGAAACAACTTTTGGAAGATGTGGACAGTTCAACACATCAAATAAACGGTAAAAAGTGAGTTCTTATTTACCGCACGAAGAACTGCTAGACGAGAAGGAGGGAGGCTGAGCAGTCCAATCTCCCGCGCCGTAAATTGGCGGCAGAAGACACCTACGGCGGCTGCGGGAAGAAGATGTCCATGGTCGGCTTGAAGACGACGTTGGAGAAGTCGCGGCAGCTAAGCGCTTCGTCTCCGGCGACGACTGATGCTAGCGGTGGCGCTAGGGTTTGAGCGAGACGGTGAGGGGAGAAGAGATAATGACCGCGGGGTGGAGTATTTATAAGGAAGAGGGACGGCGTAGTGTAATTACTCAGGTGCCACTGGCGGTTCACATCTGAAGGACACGTGGCTTGCATGCAACAGATTGAAAGTTGAGCCATGACCCCACGCGCGCCTGGTTTGTTGGGTGGTCGTTCTGGCTTCTCCGGTATTCAGGCTAAAGGGATAGAGATAATAACAGCAGTTTTAAATGTGTGTCTCTGTATCTTCAGCTGACCAGGACATAGTGAAGACAATCGACACGTGTCAATAGAATGCATATGAAGAGACAGAGAGAATTTGAGAGATAAGCATAGAAGGGGTTAGGGTCCGATCACATTCACTTAGCGCAGAAAATGGCAACTTGAAGACATAGCTATAAGTGAATGCTGCAAATCGAACATTGCGAATATAAATCATGAAGATAAACCAATGTTGAAGACAAACCAATTATGAAGATAATGCAATCATGACGACAAATGTAAATCTTCAAGAAAAGTTGGTGGTGGCATTACCCACCGTATAGGAAATATTAGACCCAGACACGGCGCACAATTATCGTGGCGCTCCGAAGTCAAATTCCACATTAATGTATTCACACTCAGAGGGTATATCTTCATGAATTGAAGACATACGTTACTTTGTGTGTTGCACACCTAAGTCATCAATATGCATAAGCGTTAGGTTGTGTGTCCATTCACAGGACATTCGAGGATTCTAAGGTATTTAGCTCACACCGCAACTTGCAAAACCTTTTCTCATCCAAGGGCTTTGTGAAGATATCTGCCAGTTGCTCTTCAGTGTTGACGTGAATGATATCAATGTCTTCCTTCAACACATGATCTCTGAGAAAGTGATGACGGACCTGAATGTGCTTTGTCTTCGAGTGCTGAACTGGATTGTGAGCGATCTTGATGGCGCTTTCATTGTCGTAGTAGAGGGGCACATGCTTCATGTTGATGCCATAATCCCTGAGGGTTTGCTTCATCTAGAGAAGCTGAGCGCAGCAAGATCCAGCAGCAATGTATTCAGATTCAGCAGTGGAGAGTGATACACAGTTCTGCTTCTTTGAAGACCAACAGACAAGAGATCGTCCAAGAAAGTGACATGTGCCTGATGTGGACTTGCGATCAACTTTGTCACCAGCATAATCAGCATCTGAGAATCCAACTAGATCAAACTCTGAGCCCTTTGTATACCATAATCCTAGCGTTGGGGTGTGAGCCAAATATCGACGTATTCGCTTCACCGCGAGGTGATGCGATTCCTTTGGTGCCGCTTGGAATCGGGCACACATGCAAACAATAAGCATTATATCTGGACTAGATGCACATAAGTACAATAAAGAACCAATCATGGAGCGGTATACCTTTTGATCAAACTCTTTACCATTGTCGTCGGGGCCCAATTGGCCTTTGGTTGGCATTGGCGTCGTGTACCCTTTGCAGTCTTGCATTCCAAACTTCTTCAGGCAATCTTTGAGGTATTTTTCTTGTGATATGAAGAGGCCATTTCTATGTTGACGGATTTTAAGACCAAGAAAGAATTTCAGCTCACCCATCATGGACATCTGATATTGCTCTTGCATCATATGCCCAAACTCATCACTGTATCTCTTATCAGTGCAGCCGAAGATAATGTCATCCACATAGATTTGGCATACAAATAGTTCTCCATCATAAGTCTTCATGAAGAGAGTGGGATCTAGAGAACCAGGTTTGAAGCCTTTGCTCTTCAGGAAGTCTTTGAGTGTATCATACCAAGCGCGAGGTGCTTGTTTGAGGCCATACAGTGCCTTGTTGAGTTTGTAGACCATATCAGGACGCTTTGGATCTTCAAAACCAGGGGGTTGAGCTACATACACTTCTTCTTCAATTTTGCCATTGAGGAAGGCACTCTTCACATCCATTTCATATAGAAGAATGTTTTTGTGATTAGCATAAGCTAGTGGTATACGAATGGCTTCAAGCCTAGCCACAGGAGCAAAGGTTTCATCGAAGTCAATTCCTTCCACTTGTGTGTAACCTTGGGCAACGAGACGAGCTTTGTTTCTGACAACTTGACCATGCTCATCTTGCTTGTTGCGATAGATCCATTTGGTGCCAATAATATTGTGCTTGCGAGGATCAGGACGTTTGACTAGCTCCCAGACATTATTCAGCTCAAACTGTTGAAGCTCTTCTTGCATAGCTTGAATCCATTCAGGTTCCATGAAGGCTTCATCAACTTTCTTGGGTTCAGATATTGAGACAAATGCAAAGTGTCCATAGAAATTTGCTTGTTGCGTAGCTCTTGATCGAGTAAGAGGACCAGGTGCATTGATGCTATCGAATCTTCTCAATTTGGACTTCATTGGCCACGCGAGGATGAGCTGGGCGAAGACTTTGCTCTTGCTGAATGCTATCTTCATCATCAGCATTGTCTTCAGGCTAAGCATTGTCTTCATGTTGATTAGGTGCTGAAATGATGATTTCCTCTTCAGCCTATTCCTCGGTGGGTATGATTTCTCCAGTACCCATTAGCTTAATAGATTCACTAGGAGAAGCTTCATCTAGCACATTTGGCAGGTGCTCTCTTTGCGAGTATTTAGTCTCATTGAACCGCGCATCTACAGTTTCAAACACTTTATAGTGAAAGAGGTTGAAGACTCTGTAGGTGTGCGAATCCTTTCCGTAACCAAGCATAAAACCTTCATAGGATGTCTTCTTGAAGAACTTATGAAGATAAACTCTGTTGATGATATGGCATGCAGTATCAATGGCTTCAGGCCAGAACTTTCTTGGAGTCTTGTACTCATCAAGCATCGTACGAGCCATCTCAGTAAGGGTCCTGTTCTTGCGCTCCACGACGCCATTCTGCTGAGGTGTGTATGGAGCAGAGAGCTCATGATGATACCCAGTGTATCAAGATAAGTGTCGAGGCCAGTGTTCTTGAATTCCGTGCCATTGTCGCTCCTGATGTGCTTGATCTTGATGCCATACTTGGTCATGGCGCGATTGGCGAATCGTCTCAAGACATCCTGCACTTCAGTCTTGTAGAGAATTATGTGCACCCAGGTATATCTTGAATAATCATCAACAATAACGAAGCCATAAAGATGTGCAGTGGTAGTAAGAGTAGAATAGTGAGTAGGGTCAAATAAGTCCATGTGAAGCAGCTCGAAGGGGCGTGATGTAGTCATGATTGTCTTCGAGGGATGCTTGGCCCTAGTCATCTTCCCGGCTTCACAAGCACCACATAGATGATCCTTCTTGAACTTGACGCCCTCGATGCCAATGATATGCTTCTTCTTCACGAGAGTGTGCAAGTTCCTCATGCCCGCATGTCCTAGCCATCGATGCCAAAGCCAAAACTCTGAAGCTTTTGCTAGAAGACATACGGCAAGCTGTGGTCCTGCGGGGAAATCTACCATATACAGATCACCTCTTCGATAACCTTCGAAGACTAGAGATTTGTCAGTTTCCATAAGCACAAGGCAACGATATTTTTGAAAAATCACAATCATGTTCAGATCACAAAGCATTGAGACAGACATTAAGTTGAACCCAAGGGATTCAACAAGCATCACTTTATCCATGTGTTGATCCTTTGAGATAGCAACTCTACCTAGGCCCAATACCTTGCTTTTACCAGTGTCAGTGAACGTGATGTGGCTTTTAGTGGATGGACGTAGGGTTGAATCCATGAGAAGACTTCGATCACCAATCATGTGGTTAGTGCATCCACTGTCCATAATCCACTCAGTAGCCTTCGGAGTCGTACCCTACAGTGCAGTTAGCTGGATAGGCTTCACCAAGAGTATTGTGAAGCACAAACATATAACGAACAAGCATACTATCAAAGTTAAGATTCTTGTTTGGTATGATAGGATACTCATCAAAAAACCCTGGGACGAAATACATGGTAAGACCATTTTGGCATTTTATCTTGCGTCCCACAGGATGTTTTAGGTCCCCAGCATTGTCTTCAGAAGTCAATGATTTCTGGCTGGAGACAGTTTCCTGCAAGAGAAGTTAATTCTTCTTAACCACCCACATCTTAAGGGGTGGCTTAGAAGCAATGAGTCTAAGTGTAGCATCTGAGAACTTTGGATTTGGAGTCCTAGCAATTAGTTTTGCAGGAGGTGAATAGTACTCAAATGAATATGCAGAAAAGTTCTTTGATTTGTGAACATAGCGGTTAGAAGAAACATGCTCATATTCATGAGTCTGATGATAATTTCCCTGCAAAACATTGGCGTTAGGGTGACCTTGTGAGGTCCTCTGTCTGTATGAAGCCTTTGGGCCATATGAAGACTTTGGTCTGGGGTTTGTCTTCTTCCCTGGTGGTGTCATGATGACATTCACAGGAAGTTTCTCAAGACAACTCTTAGAACCCAGATCTTCTTCAAAGGTGGTCCATTCCTGCAGTTAGTACCAATAAACCTGGCAAACACTTCACCATTCTGGTTCTAAAACAGCTTATAATTGGAGTCAAAGGACTCATCGATAATAATGGGGTTAGCACAGGTGAAGCCAGACAAAGTAGATGGATCTAATGAAGGACCCTTTGCAGCAACCCATGTGGTTTTGGGATACTGCTCAGGCTTCCAGTAAGAGCCATCAACATTCATTTTCCTCTTGAAACCAACACCCTCTTTCCTAGGGTTTCGGTTCAGAATCTGTTTCTTGAGGACATCACATAGTGTCTGATGCCCTTTGAGGCTTTTGTACATGCCTGTTTCGAGCAATGTCTTCAACCTGGCATTCTCATCAGCAATAGTAGTGGTATCCTCAGAAGAGGGGTTAGTTACCACATCAGCAGTTGAAGATATTGTAGCTTCAGAAGCAGTAGAACATTCAGCAACAAAGACAGCATTATCACGCTCAAGACATCTTAAACATGGTGGTACAAAATCTTCCTGAGCAGAACTGATCTGTTGAGCGAGTAGTGAATCATTCTCCTTTTGAAGATCTTCATGAGACGCTCTCAGTTTCTCTAGATCTTGCTTCCTTTGGACATAATCATAGGAAAGCTTCTCATGAGTAGCTGAGAGGGTTTCATGACGACTTTCAAGTTCTTCGTACTTAACGTGAAGATTTTTGATGTCTTCGATTAAGGACTGAGTTTGATTCATTTCCTCATCCAACAGGTAATCGCTTTTGTCTAACAATTTTTGAATGTGTTCCATAGCAGTTTGTTGTTCAGTTGCAATTTTAGCAAGGGTATTATAGCTTGGTTTGGATTCACAATCAAAGTCATCTTCACCGGAGAGGTTTGAAAGTAAGCATCGCATGAGTTTACCTTGGCACCTCGTGCCATGAAACAGTAGGTCAGAGCAGAGTTGTCCTCATCATCGGCTTCAGCGTCGGCGGCGAGACCATTGTCTTCAGTATTGAAAATAGACTTGGCGACGAATGCCGAAGCTAGAGCTAGTCTAGCCATGCCTGAATCAGACTCCTCCTCAGACTCCACCTCTGCCTCCTCAGAAGCAGACTCCTCCTCTGAATCCATCTCCTTGCTAATGAATGCACGAGCCTTGCCAGATGAGCTCTTCTTGTATGATGAAGACTTTGAAGAAGACTTTGAGGATTTCTTCTTCTTCTTGTCGTCAGAATCATATTACTTGCTCTTCTTCTTTTTCTTGGCTTCCTTGTCCCACTGAGGACATTCAGATATGTAGTGACCTGACTTCTTGCATTTGTGGCATGTTCTCCTCTTGTGGTCACGAGAGGAAGCCTCATCATTTTTGGAACTGGATCTTGAAGACTTTCCGAAGCGATTCTTCTTGGAGAACTTTTGGAACTTTCTCACAAGCATTGCTAGCTCTTTGCCAATGTCTTCAGGATCACCAGAACTGCAGTCAGATTCTTCTTCAGATGATGAAACAACTTTTGCCTTCAAAGCACGGGATCGGCCATAGTTGGGGCCATAGATATCTCTCTTCTCAGATAGCTGGAACTCATGTGTGTTGAGCCTCTCAAGTATGTCAGATGGATCAAGATCTTTGAAGTCAGGGCGTTCTTGAATCATCAGGGCCAAAGTGTCAAATGAGCTGTCAAGTGATCGCAGTAGCCTCTTCATAATTTCATGCTTGGTGATCTCAGTGGCGCCGAGTGCGCGAAGCTCATTTGTGATATCAGTGAGGCGATCAAACATGAGCTGGACATTCTCATTGTCATTTCTCTTGAAGTGATTGAAGAGATTGCGAAGTACATAAATCCTTGAGTCTCTCTGTGTTGAGACGCCTTCGTTGACCTTGGACAGCCAGTCCCAGACTAGCTTCCCAGTTTCCAGAGCACTCACACGGCCATACTGCCCTTTGGTCAGATGACCACAGATGATGTTCTTTGCAGTTGAGTCCAATTGTGCGAAACGCTTGACATCAGCAGCGGTGACACCTTCACCAACTTTGGGAACACCAGTCCTGACGACATACCAGAGGTCGATGTCGATGGCTTCAAGATGCATGCGCATCTTATTCTTCCAGTAGGGGTAATCAGTGCCATCGAAGACTGGGCACGCAACGGAGACCTTGATTATCCCTGTAGTCGACATAGCTAAAACTCCAGGTGCTTAAACTGAATCACACAGAACAAGGGAGCACCTCGCTCTGATACCAATTGAAAGTGCTAGTTATCGACTATAGGGAGGGTGAATAGGCGATTTTTATGAAAGTCTTCAAAACACGAGGCCTTTGAAGACAAACAACCAAATTGAACCTATATGATATGCATCGGAATATAAACTACTCTAGACAGACCATAGTCAAGCAAGCATTGTAATGAAAGCACGAGGACTAATAGCAGCTAGGTAGTACAGATCGAAATGGAAGAAAGTATGAAACCAAACAGGTAATAGTCTTTGCACAGTGAAGTCAAACAGATCAGGCAAGCAAGCAATGACTTCGCGAAGACAAACTGAAATGTAAAGGAGGTGGGGGATAGAACCAGTAGCTTGGTGAAGACAAGGATTCGGTAGACCAGTTCCAGTTGTTGTGACAATTGTACGTCTGGTTAGGGAGGCTGAGATTGAACTCAGAAGATCACGGCTTCACCTTATTCCCCTTGAGCTAAGGACACCTAGTCCTCGCCCAATCACTCTGGTAAGTCTTCAAGGTAGACTTCCAAACCTTCACAGACTCTGTTCACCGGCGATCCACAATGACTCTTGGATCCTCAGAACATGACGCCTAACCGGCTGGAGGATACACAGTCCTCAAGTGTAACAAGTCTTCAAGTCTCGCGGACAGAAAGACTTCAGTGATGCCTAACACTCTTTGGCTCTGGGTGTTTTGGGCTTTGTCCTCGCAAGGATCTCTCTCTCAAAGGCTTCGGAGGTGGGTTGCTCTCAAACGACAAAAGCCATGCACTAACTCTGAGCAGCCGCCAATTTATGGTGTAGGGGGTGGGCTATTTATAGCCAGGAGGCAACCCGACATGATATGTCAGAAATGACCCTTGGTCACTAAGGAACCGACACGTGTCCAACGGTCGGATTTCAAACACACGCGGCAGCTTGGCTTGGGCTACAAGCAAAGCTAGCTCGTCCAACTCAGGATAAGATTTGCTCTCATTGTCTTCGCTCGAAGACATAGGATTTTGGGTTGAGCCTCACGTCAGTCTTCTGACTTTGTTCGCTTGGACCCCACTTAACAGTTCGGTGGTTCCTATGACTCAATAAATAAGAAAAGTAAGCTACGAAAGAAACTCTGTCTTCGCACTCCATAGTCTTCAAGTGAATGTCTTCACACGCCATTATCTTCAATGTGAATGTCTTCACGAACCACCAATGTCTTCAATGTCTTCATACATTTTTAGGGGTCATCTCTGGTAGGAAAACCGAATCAATGAGGGACTTCTACCTGTGTTATCCTGCAATTCTCACAAACACATTAGTCCCTCAACCACGTTTGTCGTCAGTACTCCAAAACCAACTAGGGGTGGCACTAGATGCACTTATAGGCCCAAATTAGGATTGGTTTGGTTTTACGTCAGCGCGGATGTGAGAGATGCCCTCCCTTGTCCTCCCCCTGGTCTGCCCCGTCGGTGGCACAACGACCATTCTCCTCCCTCCTCTTCCACACTCATTCGCCCGCATTCGTCGCCCTCGTCGCCGCCACCTAGTTCCGGTCGTAACTAGGGATGGCATCTGCAGGGTTTGGGTATAGGTGGAGCTATCACATACCCTTACCTGTCTGCCCTCAAGTTACCCATCACCCGTACCCATATCCGCCAACGGGTACAATTTTTTCCCATACCAGTTACCCTACAGGGTAGACGGGTACCCGTGGGTAACATTACCCATGTTTGCAAAGCACTAATTCGAACAACTCATAGTCATAAATAGCAACATATAATCATAATTTATAAACAATAGTAAATTATAACAACACATACTTATAAACAACAACACATCACAAACAACATCACTTTCTCGTAAACAACAACACATCAAAACAACATCACATAGTCATAAACAACAACACATAGTCATACATTTTGAGTTCACAAATTCACGACAAAGTGTATGACGGGGTGAAAGTGCAACTAATCCCCGGGTGATTTTGGTAATTCATAACAACATATATCTCATTGGACTAATATCCCTTCAAGATAAATATTTCAGGATGTTCAATGATTGGCATGGCAAGGACTAGAGATGTGGATCCCTCAAAATGCTAAAGAATAGGATTGCCAAAAGCTCAAGACTCTTCATTTTTTTTAAGTGATCCAAGATCACATTGAGTCCATATTAAAGCCAATACTATTAAAAGAGGATGAGGTGTTGCTTAATGATCTTGTTGCTCAAGTGCTTAGTGATATTGCTCCAAAACCCTCAGCCACTTTCTCCATCCAAATATGCCCAAACCCTAATTTCCAACTGGGCCACACCGATATTTTCTACCCGGAGCCACCGAGTTCTTCTGGACTTAGCCACTGCCAAAACCCTAACAATTCGGTTTCACTGGTATGGTTCTCGGTCTCACCGAGATGGCCTTGCCAGCTCTCTGTGACTTGTTGCAATCACTTTGGTCCCATCGAGAATTGTAATCGATCCCACCGAGATGGCTTGAACGATTCTCTGTTGCCTTATTGCTTCACTTTGGTCTCACCGAGATGGTGCAATTGGCGCCACCGAGATGAATTTTGCCCTAAGCCCTTGCACGTCGGTCCCTCCGAATTGTTCCCGTCGGTCCCACCGAGATTCCTAACGTTCATATTTTTACACAGATCGGTGCCACCGAGTTTTATGATCGGTGCCACCGAGATGGGTCCAAAGTGTGTAACGGTTGGATTTTGTGTGGAGGCTATATATACCCCTCCACCCCTTCTTCCTCGTGGAAGAGAGCCATCAGAACGTGCCTACACTTTCACCATTCATTTTCAGAGAGAACCACATACTCATGTGTTGAGATCAAGAGATTCCATTCCTACCATTTGAACCTTGATTTCTAGCCTTCCCCAAGTTGCTTTCCACTCAAATCCTTCTTCTACCATAGCCAAATCTGTGAGAGAGAGTTGAGTGTTGGGGAGAGTATCATTTGAAGCACAAAAGCAAGGACTTCATCATCAACACACCGTCTATTACCTTTTGGAGAGTGGTGTCTCCTAGATTGGTTAGATGTCGCAGGGAGCCTCCAACATGATGTGGAGTTGAACCAAGAAGTTTGTAAGGGCAAGGAGATTGCCTACTTCATGAAGATCTACCCAAGTGAGGCAAGTCCTTCGTGGGCGATGGCCATGGTGGGATAGACAAGGTTGCTTGTTCATGGACCCTTCGTGGGTGGAGCCCTCTGTGGACTCGCGCAACCGTTACCCTTCGTGGGTTGAAGTCTCCATCAACATGGACGTACTATAGCACCACCTGTCGGAACCACGCCAAAAATCTTTGTGTCCCCGTTGCATTTGCCTTCTCCAAACTCTTCCCTTTTACCTTCATATGCAATGTTTTACATTTCACTGCTATATTCTTAGAATTGCATGTGTAGGTTGATTGCTTGACTTGTCATAATTGCTAAAATTTGTCCACAATTAAAATTGGGAAAAGTCTAGGATTTTATTTGTCAAGTAGTCTAATCACCCCCCCTTTAGACATACTTTTGAGCCTACAAGTGGTATCAGAGGTTTGGTCTCCGTAAGCCTTGATTTCCATTGCTTTGGTGATCATAGACTTGGTTTCACAACCAAGGAGAGTATGGCGTCTAGTGAGGGTAACTATCACCGTAGAGGTCCTTATTTTGATGGTACAAATTTTGCTAGTTGGAAGCATATGATGAAAATACATACTCTTGGTCATAACCCCGCCATTTGGGCTATTGTTCGTATTGGCTTGCAAGGTGAGTTCTTTGAGGACGGTAGAGAACCGGATCGTGAAGCAACCACGGAAGAATTGAAGATGTTGCAAGACAATGCTCAAGCTTGTGATATTCTCTTCAATGGATTGTGCCCCGAAGAATTCAACAAAACCAGCCACCTTGAGAATGCAAAGGAAATTTGGGATACTTTGGTTGATATGCACGAAGGTACCGAGTCCGTCAAGGAATCCAAGTTGGATGTGCTTCAAAGTCAACTTGACAAGTTCAAGATGAAGGATGGTGAAGGAGTCGTCGAAATGTACTCCAGGCTTGCTCTCATCACAAATGAGATTGCCGGCTTAGGAAGTGAAGAGATGATCGACAAATTCATCATCAAGAAGATCCTTAGAGCTTTGGATGGCAAATATGATATCGTGTACACATTGATCCAAATGATGCCCAACTACAAAGATCTCAAGCCAACCGAAGTCATTGGTAGAATTGTTGCTCATGAGATGTCACTCAAGGATAAGGAAGAGCTCCACAACAAGTCAAGTGGTGCATACAAAGCTTCAAGTGATGCTCCTACAACATCAAGTGACAAGCTAGTCTCCAATGAAGAATTGCGCTTAATGGTGAATAACTTCAACAAATTCTACAAGAGTAGAAGCAAAGATAGAAGCTCCAAGTCAAGATCCACAATGAGAAAAAGATCTTCTAGTCATGACTGTAATTGCTACAATTGTGGAAGACCCGGACACTACTCCAATGAGTGTACGGCTCCCTACAAGAAAAGAGAAGACTCACCAAAAAGGAGAAGTAGAAGAGATGAATCACCTCCGAGAGAGAGAGAAGAAGTAGAGATGATCGTTATGAACAAAGACCCTCTTGAAGAATCAAGGATTCGGAAAGGAAAGACAAGTCATCAAAGAGCTACACAAGATGAAGACATCAAGCTCATGTTGGTGAATGGGTTTCCGGCTCTGACTCCGACAACTACTCCGAGAGAAGCTATCACTCAGACTCCGAATATACTCAAGATGAAGGTGTTGCCGGACTTGCTATAGTGTCATCCAACTCCCATGACATATTTGATTCACCAAATGAAGGAATTGGAAGATGCTTCATGGCTAAAGGCCCCAAGGTATCACACCCTGAGTATCTTGATTTCAATAGTGATGAAGATGATTTGCTAGGTGATGATGATTTACTTGTTGATAAAACTAGTGATGAAAACTATAATGAGCTTGCTAGTAATCATGATAATCAAGATGAAATGAATGACAATGATAAGAAGGAGATTGAGCGTCTAACTAAAGATCTAAACACTCTTAAGTTAGCTCATGAAACAACTCAAGAGGATCATAGAGAGCTCCTAAGAACTCATGAGACGCTATGCTTCGAGAAGCTAAATTTAGAGCAAGAGCATGAGTTTCTAAAAGCTATCAATGACGATCTTCGAAAGAAGAGTTCTTCTTACATTGCCAAACGTCTCCTCTTGTCTACTTATATGCCACAAGTAAAATCTAGCAACAAGAGCAAGAAAGATTCTTCTTCTAGTAGTAACAATAACCATGCTAAATCCAATATTGTTGCTTCTAGTAATTATCTTGATTTCACTAATGATTCTCTTAGCCAAGTTACACTTGAGCAAGAAAATAGTTTATTGAAGGGAATTATATAGAAAGGTGTTTACAAGAGCCTTGTCGGGAGTAAGCAATTTGAGGAAATTGTAGCAAGCAAGGAAGGCACCGGAAGAATCAAGGTGTTGGTCTTGAACGAAAGTTCAATGCCAATGGAGTTGAATGGGAAGAAGATCAATACCCCAAGACGAAGTTTGTTCCTCAACAAGAGAAGTATGACCCCACTTATTTCAAGGGAACACAAGCTCAAGATGATCTTCCACCACAAGACCACAAGCTAAAGGGTAAAGGCAAGCTTCAATAGGAGATTGACTCATTTGAGGAAGCTCCTAAAGCCATGGTCAAGTGGGTTCCCAAGACTTCATCAAGCTCTACTTCATCAAGTTAGACTACAACTCCAAGGATTCCCATCAAGTTGATGTGGGTCCCAAAGAAGAAGAACTAGAGTGTTCTTGAGGGTGACTCCGCCAACAAACTTCACTCACATTCATTTTGGCAAGGACTTGTGCAACCAACTTTCATATCTTGCACTTGTTCAAGGAGTCACAAACCCTCTTGTTGGTAAGACAAGGGACAAGGTAACCCAATGCTTTCATGGACACCATCATATGTGCAGTTCACTCTATGTCTATGGATATCCTTGTACGTTCCTTGTGGGACTAACCCATGTAGGTATTGAAAGTGCAAAACTCCAAAGGATTGCCCCAAACTCATGATGGACTACATCAACATTGAGCATCCACGTCTCCACTATCTACATGAAGTCATAATCGACAAAACCGAAGGTTTGTTCATCCCTCTTTGGGGGAATATCACATCTAGGGGAAGATTTGCTCTAAAAATTGAGCTAAAGCAACACATTAATGCTTTATGTAAAAGTGGCAACCCCACTCGTGCTTAAATGATGAGTACGACCTATGATAAAATGTTCTCATTTGACTCCTAAGTCAATATACTCATATATAGATGACCTAGTCATCGCCAATTGCTTGATAGATGCTAGAATTGGTTGTGCATGTTTGAAACATGTTTCATTTGCTATTTTATTGCGTGAGCATGTTGGTTTGCATATTTTCTCCATTTGAGGACATCCTTTTGTTGTTTTGATTGTCTTGGTTTTTCTGGCCAAGTGGATGTGGAAGAATGCCTAAGAACCTTCTTTAGCTATCTATGCTCTCTTGTCTCAAATTCTCTTCATGCTACATCACATAATTGAACATGTCTTTTTCGGACCCTCCGGGTGAGGTGCACTCGGAGCTACCGATCTGAAAGGGCCGACCTCCAGAACCTTCAATTTGCTTTTAGTGTGACCAATCCACTCTCATTCGGACTCACCAAAAAAGTTTGATTGATCTGGTTTTTCTATCTCGGTGCTACCAATTAGACCAACTCGGAGCCACCGATATGATGTAACTACTCACAGTAACACATCTCGGTGCCACTGATTTGTTCCATTCGGTGCCACCGACAGCACACGGGTATATATCCTGCGGGCTCCGTACGGTTGAAAATTCTCAAACGCGCCTCCCGCACCCTGTTGCTGCCGTCACCTTGGTCTTCAGATCGTCACCCCTTTCTCCTGTGTGCTCCCACCGCCAGAATCCATCGCTGTCAACGGAATCTTTCCTGCCGTTGCCGTCGTAGAGGATCTCCACCAAGTTAGGGTGAGATTCGACCCCCTCGTGCTTCATTTCTCCTATTCAATGCACTAGGGAATTGCCATGTATCTTGCTACAAGTGAAATTCCTCTATCCATCGGATTGATTCCTTAGATTAAGTTTCGAGCAAATATTTTAGGTTTATATTTCCGCCGAAAGCATCTCGGACTGACTGATTAGGAATTTTCGGAGTCACGGATTTGGCTCTGGCCATTGCACTAGTACGTCTCGGTGCCACCGAGAAGTGCTAATCGGTGAGACCGAAAGTAAAATTTTAGTGAAACCCTAGCAACTCAGAGACACCGAACCACATCTCGGTCTGACCGAAATGGAGTGTTTTGGTTCTGTGAGCGCTTCGGTATCACCGAAATGACCAACTCGATAAATCTGAAATGCATTCTGTGAAAACCTAGAACAAAGATTTGAACTCAATTTTTTTTAAATCATCTGCTTTTTGTGATGACTCATCTACTCTGCCTGTACCTATCTATTCATAGGGTATGTTTGCAAGATGTCCAGTGCCAGTGATAGCCAGAACTTGTCAGAGCAGCATGAGGATCTCAGTGAGGGATCCAGTCCTGAGGGCAGCTACTATGAAAGAGTGAGAAGCTCACCTGAATTGCCCAAGGCTGCCACAAGGACCAGGAAGAAGAGAACCTCAGATGATGAGGACGAAGATTTTCTGGCTAGTGAGGCCATATCTAAGAAGAAGGCTATGCTAAGGAAAGAGTATGGTACATCTGCTAGTACCAGGCCAAGTGCCAAGGATAGATCTGCAGTGAGGAAAGTGTTGGGAAACATTGCATGGAAAAAAAATTCTACGCACATGCAATGATCTATCCATGGAGATGCATAGCAACGAGGGGGAGAGTGTGTCTACGTACCCTCGTAGACCGTAAGCGAAATCGTTTCACAACGCGGTTGATGTAGTCGAACTTTCTTCGCGCTCCACCGATCGAGTACCGAACGTACGGCACCTCCGAGTTCTGCACACATTCAGCTCGGTGACGTCCCTCGCCTTCTTGATCCAGCAAGACGTCGTGGTAGTAGATGAGTTCCATCAGCACGACGGCGTGGTGACGGTGATGGTGAAGTGATCTCCGTAGGGCTTCGCCTAAGCACTACGAAAATATGACCGAGGTAGTAAATGGTGGACGGGGGCGCCGCACACGACTAAGACAATGTTGTGTGTCCTTGTGTGGCGCCCCCTGTCGGTGTCAAAACCTGCGGATCTCGGGTAGGGGGTCCCGAACTGTGCGTCTAAGGTCGATGGTAACAGGAGACGGGGGACACGATGTTTACCCAGGTTCGGGCCCTCTCTATGGAGGTAATACCCTACGTCCTGCTTGATTGATCTTGACGAATATGAGTGTTACAAGAGTTGATCTACCACGAGATCGTAATGGCTAAAACCCTAGAAGTCTAGCCTGTCTGATTATGATTGCCCCTACGGACTAAAACCCTCCGATTTATATAGACACCGGAGGAGACTAGGGTTTGTACAAAGTCGGTTACAGAGAAAGGAATTTTCATATCGAACGCCAAGCTTGCCATCCACGCCAAGGAGAGTCCCATCTGGACACGAGAGAGAGTCTTCTGTCTTGTATCTTCATGGCCCATCAGTCCGGCCCACGTCACGTAGCCCGGACGCCCGAGGACCCCTAAATCCAGGACTCCCTCAGTAGCCCCCGAACCAGGCTTTCAATGACGATGTGTGCGAAGCGCAGATTGTCTTCGGCATTGCAAGGCGGGTTCCTCCTCCGATTACTTCGAAGTACCTGACTTAAGGAGTTGTATTCGGCCCTCCATTTAATGTCGTGCTCATCGGCTTCCACGCCTTCATGACTTCAGTTTCCACGTGTCGAGCGAATACGAGAGGTCGGGGTATCTTTGCACATAACTCCCTGACCATGTAAGAAAGGCGTCTGTTCAAAGAGATTGGATCTTCAGATCCATTCCACGCCAAGCGGGAAATCCTCAAAGCTTGCTAGGAGAAACCATTCCAACATGGCTAGTGCTCCCAGTTCTTCCACCCGCCCCCACGGCTCCAAAAAAGGCGATTGGGAAAGATGTTCTGTATCCCATGATCAGCTGGTGGAGCTCCAAACACAGGGATTTCTTCCCCCCGCGGATCTGGTCCCTGTTCGAGCAGGTTTGACTTCCTTCTCAGGCGAAGTTTTGGCGGAAAATTTCCCCAATCCAACCAGGGGGGAGCGGGTGTGCTTCATTTCTTATTTGCTAAGAGGTGTTGGGTTTCCAATCCACCCTTTCCTCCGAGGACTCCTGGAGTACTATGGCCTCCAACTGCACAACCTCACGCCGGCCTCTATCTTGCACATCGCGGGTTTTGTTGCCCTTTGCGATCTTTTCCTAGGCTGTGAAGCCCACTTTGATTTATGGAGAAAACTATTCTACCTCGTCCCTCGTACCCAAGAGGGATCCATATTCGAGGTGGGCGGCGCCGAAGTATGGCGCATAGCCGGGACCGGATACCTATCCGGAACACCGAAGAAGGCATCCGAGGAGTGGCCCTCAAAGTGGTTTTATATTGAGGACGTCGCTCTCCCTGACCCAATCCGAATGGGTCTCCCTGAATTTTCCAGCGCTCCTTTGAAGAAACGCCACAGCTGGCGCCCTAGGAGCCTCGAGGAGGAAGATAGTGCGGAAATCCATCAATTAATGAGCAAGATAAAGACGCTCGCCCAGTCCGGATTATCAATAATCGAGGTAATGGCGATCTCCATAGTGCGGGGTGTCCAGCCACTCCAATTTAGAGGGCTCCCTATGTGGCACTACAATGGGGAAGATGACGCCTCACGCTGTGGCCGGAAAGGTCCGGACACCCCCGCCGCTCTGGCCAAAATATTGGCCGATCTGTACAAAGGGGAGAAAGTTGAATTTATTCGTCTTAAATGCCGAGAGGGATTTTCCATGTACAATCCTCCCAGCTGGGTGAGTTTTAATCCCACCACCATACTCAATCCTTTCCATGAGTCACTTTTGACTGATATTAACCCGTCCATTTGTAACAGGAATGGCGAAAGGCCGTCACGGGGATCTACAGCCCCGCTCCATAGCCGGAGGACCGTAACCGGGATCTTGACCCTAGATTCGAGGAGGATCCGGACATATTTGTGAAGCTAGAGGAGGGAGTATTTTACCACGTGAGCTACGATGGCACAGAAGTGGCCATTATAGCAGACTATCCCGGCCTCCTTCCTGCCTCACACGTAAGTAATCAGGAGACCTCTCCTCCGAAAGAGATTCCTCATTCTGCCTCACCCACCACACTATCTCGTGTTCCAAAGGGGAGGCGCTCGGCGCGCCATGTTACACCAGAGGCGACTCAAAAGAGAACGGCGCCTACATCGGGCAAGCCTTCGAAGAGGAAGGCAAACGAAGTCACGACCGAGCCATCGTCAAAGAGGTACGGCTTCGTAAATATGCCCCTTGGCAGTCACATCCAACTGTGATACTGTCTGTTTGTGTCCCATCAGGAAGAGCGTTCGCCGGACTATGTCCGGAGGTCCTGCAGGACACGCTCCCAACAGCCAGGCCCCAGAACCTGCCATAAGGACAAGGGCCGGTACGGGAGTGACGCTGGATTGTCCTTTGACAGAGGATTCGGATGATGTATCCGTCACAAACTCAGAAGTGGAGAGCACCATGAATCATCGGCGCCGGAGGGCCGCTTTTGCGACCCCGGCTTTACAAAAGAGGCATTTAATGCCTTCAGCTCGGCTGATGCATACATCCGAGCTGCTCGAGACGGGTTTACCAGAGCCACAGACCAGCATTTGAAAGATATGCGGGTAAGTTCACATCGTACAAACCTGATAATTATATACCAGTAGCCCCCGAGACTTGAAGCAGTTGATACAACTGATTTAAGGATCATTGTATAACCAGGTTCTTACAGAGAAGAACAACCTGCTGTCTCAAGAACTGGAAAAGTGTCGGACTCAGCTAGCTGCTGCCACCGCCGAATTGGAGAAATCCAAGAAGGCGTCGCCTGGTAATGTTCCCCTCCATCGAGAAAATATAATCATATACTAGCAATGCTAACAGTGTTGCATATCTCATGGCAGGATCGTCAGATCAGCTGAAGGAGGCACTTGAAATCGCACAAACGGATAAACAAGAAGCCAAAAGGCTACTGGCCACGGGCGAATGTGTGCTGACACGGGTCAGGGAGGATAAAAACAAGCTGCAGGATTCCAACACCCTGTTGGGCGAAGAACTGAAAGATGTGCGAGCCCAGCTAGCTGACTCCGTGAAGGAAAATAAGAGGCTACGAGGCGGCATATTCAGTATGCTTTCGAACTTACCTCCGTGTAATTCGGCGAGGAAAGGAACTGACAGATTTATGTCTGCAGGTATGCTGACCGGCCGTCCCGAAGAGGAAATGTCCGGATCTTCAGGCGATCTGCTACAAGAGCTGTCGCAAATGCACGGGCGAGCTCGGCAGGCAATGCGGAGTGTTGCCAAGGCCTTGTGGCCATCCGCCTTCCCTCTAGGAAGTATGGAGGAGCTTGTGCAGCTATTCAAAGGAGCGCGGAGGTGTTTCCGATTATGGAAGATATCGGCCTGCTGAGAAGGTGCGTGAGAGGCCTGGGCCATGGTGAAAACACGGTATACCAAGCTTGATCCGAATCATATGGCTCGGGTCAGACCTCGAGGATCAGACGGAAAAGAGGTTCCAGTTAGTTTAGTATATGACCAAGTAAAGGTAGCCGCCGAATTGTCCCAACAGGATTGTAAGCTAGACAGCCTGTGGGACGGCATAGAGGAAGAAGTTTTTGAGTCTAAGTGACTATGTGCTTCGATTGACAAATTTGTCCCTAGCCGGATTGTAAAACGATTGTCATGGCGGACCTTTTCGCTTCGACCTCCGGACCCGAAGGTGCGGAGTGTTTCCGAATACCAGCACGGTAATATAAACCGGGGTATGCGTGGAAACCAGGCGTAGGGGTCATAGTTGCTTGAACAGACAAGTTGTATCCGGCTAGCTATGTTATATTACATGTGATTGTAAGAAACATCTTCCAGAGAGAATAGTTCCGTTAAGGGTTCCTTTCCCTGGGTGAACATGCGTTAATGTTCATGTCCGAACTGTGATTAAAAAATCGTAGTATACATAGCATCTGGGGGTTCATAGTGTAATGAGTGAAAAAACATCTTTAGTCCGCCGACCGAATATTCCCTTAAGAATGCTAGCTTTCGGCTTCACCCAGTCTGAGGTACACATCCGGAAGACCCGGCAATAACAATCGCAGAGGTGCTCCCTTTATGCCCTAGCCGAACTAACGGGAATGTAGGGCATAAGCACAGGAGCCAGGCAACCCATCTTGGCCAAAACTTAAGTCATAACGATGCATATAATGGCGAAGAAAAGGTACATATGAGGAAAAGACACATATGTGGTGAGCTTGATGCTCGGAAAACAATAATAATAATAAGCTTCTATACAAGAAGCCCCCAGGTATTATGGACGTACATATTCAAGGATGTGTACGTCGTAGGTGCGCGGTTTAGCCGCTCAAGAGCTTAAAGCTAAGAGAGGAAAAAACGAAAGAGAGGAAAAAAAGGTAATGGACAAAAAGGGAGAAGAAGACGAACAAAGAGTCCGGCTCTAGGTGTAGAATCTTCGGAGTCTGGCGGCGTTCCATGGGTTCGGCTCCAAGCGATTGTCTGATGCATCACGCAGTCGGTACGCTCCTCCAGTGAGAACTTCGTCAATGATGAAGGGACCCTCCCATTTGGGCTTGAGTTTGTCCTTTTTCTTCTCTGGCAAGTGTAGAACGAGTTCGCCAACATTATAAGTCTTGGCCTGCACTTCTCAGCTTTGATATCTGCGAGCCTGTTGTTCATACAATGCGGAACAGGCCTTTGCAATGTCGCGCTCCTCCTCCAGGGCGTCTAAGCTGTCCTGCCAATCAAGCTCGGCCTCTCTCTCTTCATACATGCGCACCCGTGGTGAGTCATGCATAATGTCGCAGGGCAACACGGCCTCTGCGTCGTACACCATGAAGAACGGTGTGTATCCGGTAGTGCGGTTGGGCGTGGTCCGCAGCCCCCAGAGTACGGAGTCGAGCTCCTCAACCCAGTGCTTGTCTGATTATTTCAAAGACCGCACTAGTCTGGGCTTAATGCCGCTCATAATAAGACCATTGGCTCGTTCGACTTGACCATTTGTTTGCGGGTGATAGACGGAGGCATAATCAAGCTTTATGCCCAGGTTAGCGCACCAGGTTTTCACCTCGTCGGCTGTAAAGTTAGAGCCATTATCTGTGATAATGCTGTGTGGAACACCATAACGGTGTACGACACCGGATATAAAGTCTATCACTGGTCCGGCTTCGGCCGTTTTAACCGGTTTGGCCTCAATCCACTTAGTGAATTTATCTACCATGACCAGCAGATATTTTTTCTTGTGGCTTCCCCCTTTAAGGGGTCCGACCATATCAAGCCCCCAGACCGCGAAAGGCCATGTAATGGGGATTGTTTGTAGCGTAGTAGGCGGCATATGGCTTTGATTAGCGAAAAGCTGGCATCCGACACAACGTTGGACAAGGTCCTGTGCATCTGCTCTGGCCGTAGGCCAAAAGAAACCTGTACGAAAGGCTTTACTCACAAGGGCCCGAGCCACGGCGTGGTGACCGCCAAGGCCAGCATGGATTTCGGCCAGGAGCTGCCGCCCCTCTTCTTCGGAGATACATCTTTGAAGGACTCCGGTAGCGCTTTTCTTGTAGAGCTCACCGTCATGGACCTTGTAGGCTTTCGAGCGCCGGACAATGCAGCGAGCCTCATTAGGATCCTCAGGGAGCTCTCGCCTATTAAGGTAGGCCAAGAAAGGTTCGGTCCATGGGGCAATTACTGCCATTATGAGATGGGCCGATGGTGTTGCTTCGGTGGCTGAGCCCCCGATGATATCGGTATTGTGCTCGGACTCAGGGGGTATGATCGGGTTCGGGCTAGTGTTGCCGCTTTCATCCTGCCACACCATGGATGGCTTGAAGAGCCGTTCCAGAAAGATGTTAGGCGGGACGGGGTCGCGCTTGGTTCCCATGTGAGCAAGGACATCCGCCGCTTGATTACTTTCTCGAGTCCCTCGAACCGTGCTGATATTTTGAGTATGGCGTTATGATAGGCCGCCATTTTGGATCTTTTGTGTCAAAGTCTCCGTTTATTTGGGATATTGCGAGATTTGAATCCCCGCGCACCTCCAGACGTTGTATGCCCATGGAGACGGCCATCCGAAGACCATGCAGTAAGGCCTCGTATTCGGCTGCATTATTGGAGTCTGTATATAAGATTTGGAGTACGTACTGGACTATGTCTCCCGTTGGGGATGTTAAGACGACGCCCGCTCCCAAACCGGCCAGCATCTTAGAGCGATCAAAGTACATGACCCAGTTGGAATATGTGCCGTACTCTTTAGGGAGTTCGGCCTCTGTCCATTCAGCGATGAAGTCGGCCAACACTTGTGATTTAATGGCTCGGCGCGGTTTACAGGTTATGTCGAAGGGCAGGAGCTCAATGGCTCATTTGGCAATCCGGCCCGTAGCGTCGCGGTTGTTTATTATGTCATTGAGTGGTACTTCAGAAGCCACCGTGATCGAGCATTCTTGGAAGTAGTGTCGTAGCTTCCGGGATGCCATGAAGACCGCGTATGCTATCTTTTGGTAATGAGGGTACCGGGATTTGCATGGTGTGAGGACAGTGGATACATAGTATACCGGCTTCTGAAGCGGGAATTTGTGTCCGTCCTCCTCTTGTTCAACGACGAGCACTGCGCTCACCACCTGGTGAATCGCAGAGATGTATAACAACATTGGTTCGCCGACGTTTGGCGCGGCCAGGATTGGGTTGCTTGCTAAAAGAGCCTTTATTTCTTCCAGTCCGGCTGTTGCTGCTTCCGTCCACTCGAAGTGGTCGGTGTGTCGGAGAAGGCGATAGAGTGGCAATGCTTTTTCTCCAAGTCTGGAGATAAAGCGGCTTAAAGCCGCCACGCATCCAGCTAGTTTTTGGACCTATTTAAGGTCAGTTGGTATAGCCAATTGTGACAAAGCTCGAATTTTGGCTGGATTTTCCTCAATTCCTCTACTGGAAACAATGAAGCCCAACAGCTTTCCAGCGGGAACGCCGAAAATGCACTTTTCCAGATTGAGCTTGATGTCATATGCACGGAGGTTGTCGAATGTGAGACGTAAGTTATCTATTAATGACTCGACGTGTCTAGTTTTGATGACGACATCATCCACGTATGCTTCAATAGTCTTGCCGATTTGCTTCTCCAGGCATGTTTGAATCATGCATTGGTAGGTAGCGCCGGCGTTTTTAAGCCCAAAGGGCATAGTGTTGAAGCAGAAAGGCCCGTATGGGGTAATGAATGCCGTTGCGGCTTGATCGGACTCCTTCATTTTGATTTGATGGTATCCGGAGTATGCGTCGAGGAAACACAGTGAGTCGTGTCCTGCAGTGGCATCAATGATCTGATCGATGCGGGGGAGGGGGAAGGGATCCTTGGGGCAGGTTTTGTTGAGGTCTTTGAAATCGACGCATAGGCACCAGGATTCATCCTTCTTTGGTACCATCACCAGGTTTGCTAGCCAGTACAGATGTTTTATTTCTCTGATGAATCCGGCCTCGATTAACTTGGCCAGCTCCTCCCCCATAGCTTGTCGTTTGGGTTCGAAAAAGCGCCGCAGTGTTTATTTGACTGGCTTGAGTCCCTTCGATATATTGAGACTGTGTTCGGCCAACCTGCGTGGGATTCCTGGCATATCAGAAGGGTGCCAGGCAAATATGTCCCAATTTTCGCGTAGGAACGCTCGTAATGCGGCGTCAACCGTTGGGTCCATCTGTGTCCCGATAGAGGCTGTCTTCTTGGGGTCCGTTGGGTGGACCTGGAATTTGACGATTTCGTCTGCTGGTTTGAAGGAGGTGGATTTGGGTCGCTTGTCCAGGATTACGTCGTCCCTATCCACCGTGGAGCGCAGTGCGGCTAATTCTTCGGCCGCGAGGGCTTCGGACAATGCCTTGAGGGCCAGGGATGCGGTTTTGTTTTTGGCGCGGAGTGCTATGTCCGGATCACTGGAAAGAGTGATAATACCATTGGGCCCAGGCATCTTGAGCTTCATGTACCCGTAATGAGGTATAGCTTGGAAGCGTGTAAATGCATCTCGCCCCAATAGGGCGTGATATCCACTGTTGAAAGGGGCCACTTGGAAGGTCATCTCTTCGGACCGGTAATTCTCCGGTGTGCCGAATACCACATCGAATGTGATTTTTCCCGCGCACCACGCCTCCCGACTGGGAATGATTCCTCGGAAGGTCGTGCTACTTTGCTTGATGCGGCTCCTGTCTATTTCCATTTTGTTGAGCGTGTCCTCATAGATGAGGTTTAGTCTGCTGCCGCCGTCCATGAGTACTTTGGTGAGCCGAAAGCTGTCCACGATTGGACTGAGGACCAAGGCAGCTGGTGCCCGGACTGTCCTGGATTTTGGTTCATCACTGGCATTGAAAGTTATAGCCGTGTCGTTCCAGGGGTTTATTGTTGCGACTTGGCAGACTTCGGCGAGGTCGCGGAGTGCCCTTTTGCGCCTATTGTTTGAAGCAAAGGTCTCGAAGACCGTCAATACTCTGAGGTCGTCGTCTTCCGGGGGTTGTTGTTCTGAGGTGTTTTTGGTGAGGATATCCTTGCCGCTCTTGGCCACTTGCCGGAGTATCCAACATGCTCTAAGGCTGTGAGTTGGTACGGTATCCGGTGTTGTGTGTATTTTGCATGGCCTATCGAGCCATCCCTCCAGAACGGTTCCGTGCCCCGTAATAGGCTTGGATTTCTTTACTGTTGGGTCGGGCACCCCATGGGGGTGCATCCTTTTTGCTCGGACAAGGGGTTGAGTGGAAACCAGTGGTTCCCGATGAGCTACCTGAGTTTTCTAGGTGCTTTCCATTGCGCAGTACTTCTGTACTATGGTTGCCAAGTCAGCGAAGTGTGATACGCGACGGCGGTTGATGGCGTTGAGGATTCCTTCGTCCGTGCAATTGTTGCAGAATGCTGAGATCGCGTCTTCGTCGCGGCAATCTTCAGTCTTGTCTTTGACAAGGAGGAATCTGGCCCAAAAGTGATGGACTGTTTCCTGAGACTGCTGTCGTACGTACATGAGATCGCGTCTGTCTGGGTGGGTGGGTGGCTTTAAATCCGAACCCTGACCCAGTTTAGGATCTGGAGTTTGAGAAACTTCCGAGCTTAATAATTCGGGCTCTGGGATATCGACTGATTTTTCGGGCCCATCGTCCGATTCTAGGTTCGGAGGACAGGGCATGCCATTCTGCAGACAGGTATCCGGCTCTTCGAGCTCGGAAATCCGAACATAGTTCGTCCTCAACACAGGGGAAGAGTTGTTGTTTTGCTCTTCTACCACCGCTATCTGATGGGTGATCGGTGGAGATTTGATTTCTCTCTAATCGGGTTTAAGCCCAATCTGATCGTAGTCTGTAATGACCCCCAAGGCGGCGATGCGATCCAGGAGTTCATTTAAAGACAACAACTCCGTCGGATCCATCCGTTTGGAGTATTTGGAGTCAACGCGGAGGCGATTTTCGATGACCCGAGAAGTCATCGTCGGCTTAACGGCCAGACGGGCGGTCATGATAAAGCCGCCCAGCCGGAGGGTTTGGCCTGAGGCCAGGGCTCCTCCGGAGGTGATATTGTCCTTGATAACAAGGCGAGCCATCAACCCTATCTTCGATGTCACAGCGGAACTCTCAATGAAAGCACCAATGTCGGTGTCAAAACCGGCGGATCTCGGGTAGGGGGTCCCGAACTGTGCGTCTAAGGTCGATGGTAACAGGAGACGGGGGACACGATGTTTACCTAGGTTCGGACCCTCTCTATGGAGGTAATACCCTACGTCTTGCTTGATTGATCTTGATGAATATGATTGTTACAAGAGTTGATCTACCACGAGATCATAATGGCTAAAACCCTAGAAGTCTAGCCTGTCTGATTATGATTGCCCCTACGGACTAAAACCCTCCGGTTTATATAGACACCGGAGGAGACTAGGGTTTGTACAAAGTCCGTTACAGAGAAAGGAATCTTCATATTGAACGCCAAGCTTGCCATCCACGCCAAGGAGAGTCCCATCTGGACACGGGAGAGAGTCTTCTGTCTTGTATCTTCATGGCCCATCAGTCCGGCCCACGTCACGTAGCCCGGACGCCCGAGGACCCCTAAATCAAGGACTCCCTCACCCCCTACCCATGTATATATATAGGTGGGAGGGGAGAAGGTAGCCCCTAGGGGGCCCCAAGAGACCTGGCGGCAGCCCTAGGGCTGCTGCCTTACCCTGCGCCCTCCCTTTCCTTGTAAGAAGAAGGGGGAAGGAAAGAAGGGGGGAGAGGGAAGGAAGGGGGAGTCCTACTCCACACTTTCCTTTCCCTCCCCTCTTTCCTTCTCCTCCTCATAGGTCCAGCCTATATAGGGGCGCACCAACCCATTGTGGGCTGGTGTGTTCCCTCTCTTGGCCCATAAGGCCCATATCTTTGCCGGGGGTGCCCGAAACTCTTTTCCGGTGACCCGATAAGTACCCGGTACCCTCCGAAACACTTCCGGTGTCCGAACACCATCGTCCTATATACCAATCTTTACCTCTCGGCCATTTTGATACTCCTCGTCATGTCCGTGATCTCATCCGGGACTCCGAACAACATTCGTTCACCAAATCACATAACTCATATAATACTATATCGTCAACGAACGTTAAGCGTGCGGACCCTACGGGTTCGAGAACTATGTAGACATGACCGAGACACCTCTCCGGTCAATAACCAATAGCGGAACCTGGATGCTCATATTGGCTCCTACATATTCTATGAAGATCTTTATCGGTCGAACCGTTATGACAACATACGTAATTCCCTTTGTCCATCGGTATGTTACTTGCCCGAGATTCGATCATCGGTATCTTCATAACTAGTTCAATATCGTTACCGGCAAGTCTCTTTACTCGTTCTGTAATACATCACCTCGTGACTAACTCCTGAGTCGTTTGCTTGCAAGCTTATGATGTGTATTACCGAGAGGGCCCAGAGATACCTCTCCGATACTCGGAGTGACAAATCCTAATCTCGATCTATGCCAACTCAACAAACACCTTCGGAGATACCTGTAGAGCATCTTTATAAGCACCCAGTTACGTTGTGACATTTGATAGCACACAAGGCATTCCTCCGGTATCCAGGAGTTGCATAATCTCATAGTCGAAGGAATATGTATTTGACATGAAGAAAGCAATAGCAATAAAACTGAACGGTCATTATGCTAAGCTAACGGGTGGGTCTTGTCCATCACATCATTCTCCTAATGATGTGATCCCATTATCAAATGACAACTCATGTCCATGGTTAGGAAACCTTAACCATCTTTGATCAATGAGCTAGTCAAGTAGAGGCACACTAGGGACACGGTGTTTGTTTATGTATTAACACATGTATTTAAGTTTCCGATCAATACAATTCTAGCATGAATAATAAACCTTTATCATGAATAAGGAAATATAAAATAACAACTTTATTATTGCCTCTAGGGCATATTTCCTTCAGTCTCCCACTTGCACTAGAGTCAATAATCTAGTTCACATCGCCATGTGATCAACACCCAAAGGGTTTACTAGAGTCAATAATCTAGTTCACATCGCCATGTGATTAACACCAATAGTTCACATCGCCATGTGACCAACACCCAAAGGGTTTACTAGAGTCAATAATCTAGTTCACATCGCCATGTGATTAACACCTAAAGAGTACTAAGGTGTGATCATGTTTTGCTTGTGAGAGAAGTTTAGTCAACGGGTCTGCCACATTCAGATCCTTATGTATTTTGCAAATTTCTATGTCTACAATGCTCTGCATGGAGCTACTCTAGCTAATTTGCTCCCACATTCAATATGTATCCAGATTGAGACTTAGATTCATCTGGATTAGTGTCAAAGCTTACATCGATGTAACCATTTACGACGAACTCTTTATCACCTCCATAACCGAGAAACATTTCCTTAGTCCTCTTAAGGCACCAAAGGATAATTTTGACCGCTGCCAGTGATCCACTCCTGGATCACTATCGTACCCCCTTGCCAAACTCATGGCAAAGTATACAATAGGTCTGGTACACAGCATGGCATACTTTATAGAACCTATGGTTGAGGCATAGGGAATGACTTTCATTCTCTCTCTCTATCTTCTGCCGTGGTCGGGCTTTGAGTCTTACTCAATTACACACCTTAGAATACAGGTAAGAGCTTTTTCTTTGGCTGATCCATTTTGAACTCCTTTAAAATCTTGTCAAGGTATGTACTCATTGAAAGTCTTATCAAGCATCTTGATCTATCTCTATAGATCTTGATGCCCAATATGTAAGCAGCTTCAACCGAGGTCTTTCATTGAAAAATTCTTATTCAAGTATCCTTTCATGCTATCCAGAAATTCTATATCATTTCCAATCAACAATATGTCATCCACATATAATATCAGAAATGCTACAGAGCTCCCACTCACTTTATTGTAAATACAGGCTTCACCGTAAGTCTGTATAAAACCATATGCTTTGATCACCTTATCAAAGCGTATATTCCAACTCCGAGATGCTTGCACCAGTCCATAGATGGATCGCTGGAGCTTGCACACTTTGTTAGCACCTTTAGGATTGACAAAACCCTCTGGTTGCATCATATACAACTCTTCTTTAAGAAATCCATTAAGGAATGTAGTTTTGACATCCATTTATCAGATTTCATAAAATGCGGCAATTGCTAACATGATTCGGACAGACCTTAAGCATCGCTACGAGTGAGAAAATCTCATCGTAGTCAACACCTTGAACTTGTCAAAAACCTTTTGTGACAAGTCGAGCTTTGTAGATAGTAACACTACCATTAGCATCCGTCTTTTTCTTGAAGATCTAGTTATTCTCTATGGCTTGCCGATCATCGGGCAAATCCACCAAAGTCCACACTTTGTTGTCATATATGGATCCTATCTTAGATTTTATGGCCTCAAGCCATCTATCGGAATCTGGGCTCATCATAGCTTCTTCATAGTTCGTAGGTTCGCCATGGTCTTATAACATGACTTCCAGGACAGGATTACCGTACCACTCTGGTGCGGAACGTGTTCTGGTCGACCTATGAAGTTCTGTAGTAACTTGATCTGAAGTTTCATGATCATCATCATTTAGCTTCCTCTCTGGTTGGTGTAGGCATCACGTGAACTATTTTCTGTGATGTGCTACTCTCCAATTCGAGAGAAGGTACAATTACCTTATCAAGTTCTACTTTCCTCCCACTCACTTCTTTCGAGAGAAACTCCTTCTCTAGAAAGGTTCCATTCTTGGCAACAAAAATCTTGCCTTCGGATCTGTGGTAGAAGGTGTACCCAATTGTTTCCTTAGGGTATCCTATAAATACGCACTTCTCCGATTTGGGTTCGAGCTTATCAGGCTGAAGCCTTTTGACATAAGTGTCACAACCCCAAATTTTAAGAAACGACAGCTTAGGTTTCTTGCCAAACCACAGTTCATACGGTGTCGTCTCACCGGATTTAGACGGTGCCCTATTTAACGTGAATGCAGCTGTCTCTAATGCATAACCCCAAAACGATAGTGGTAAATCGGTAAGAGACATCATAGATCGCACCATATCCAATAAAGTACGGTTACGACGTTCGGACACACCATTACGCTGTGGTGTTCCAGGTGGCGTGAGTTGTGAAACTATTCCACATTGTTTTAAATGAAGGCCAAACTCGTAATTCAAATATTCGCCTCCGCGATCAGATCATAGAAACTTTATTTTCTTGTTACGATGATTCTCCACTTCATTCTGAAATTCTTTGAACTTTTCAAATGTTTCATACTTGTGTTTCATTAAGTAGATATACCCATATCTGCTCAAATCATCTTTGAAGGTCAGAAAATAACGATACCCGCCGCGTGCCTCAATACTTATCGGACCGCATACATCGGTATGTATTATTTCCAATAAGTCATTAGCACGCTTCATTGTTCCGGAGAATGGAGTTTTAGTCATCTTGCCCATGAGGCATGGTTCGCAAGTATCAAATGATTCATAATCAAGTGATTCCAAAAGCCCATCCGCATGGAGTTTCTTCATGCGCTTTACACCAATATGACCTAAACGGCAGTGCCACAAATATGTTGCACTATCGTTATCAACTTTGCATCTTTTGGCATCAATATTATGAATATGTGTATCACTACGATCGAGATTCAATAAACCATTCACATTGGGTGTATGACCATAGAGGGTTTTATTCATGTAATCAGAACAACAATTATTCTCTGACTTAAATGAATAACCGTATTGCAATAAACATGATCCAATCATATTCACGCTCAACGCAAACACCAAATAACATTTATTTAGGTTCAATACTAATCCCGAAGATAGAAGGAGTGTGCGATGGTGATCGTATCAACCTTGGAATCACTTCCAACACACATCGTCACCTCACACTTAACTAGTCTCTGTTCATTATGCAACTCCTATTTTGAGTTACTAATCTTAGCAACTGAACCGGTATCAAATACCCAGGGGTTACTACGAACACTAGGAAAGTACACATCAATAACATGTATATCAAATATACCTTTGTTCACTTTACCATCCTTCTTATCCGCCAAGTATTTGGGGCATTTCCGCTTCTATTGACCATTCCCTTTGCAGTATAAGCACTCAGTTTCAGGCTTAGGTCCAGCTTTGGGCTTCTTCACAGGAGCGGCAACTTGCTTGCCATTCTTCTTGAAGTTCCCTTTCTTCCCTTTGCCCTTTTTCTTGAAACTAGTGGGTTTTTTTAACCATCAACACTTGATGCTCTTTCTTGATTTCTACCTTCGCCGATTTCAGTATCGCGAAGAGCTCGGGAATCGTTTTTTTCATCCCTTGCATATTATAGTTCATCACGAAGCTTGGTGATAGTGACTAGAGAACTCTGTCAATCACTATCTTATCTGAAAGATTAACTCCCACTTGATTCAAGTGATTGTAGTACCCAGACATTCTGAGCACATGCTCACTAGCTGAGCTATTATCCTCCATCTTGTAGGCAAAGTACTTGTCAGAGGTCTCATACCTCTCAACACGGGCATGAATCTGAAATACCAATTTCAGCTCTTGGAACATCTCATATGCTCCGTGGCGTTCAAAACGTTTTTGAAGTCCCAGTTCTAAGCCATAAAGCATGGCGCACTAAACTATTAAGTAGTCATCATATCAAGCTTGCCAAACGTTCATAACATCTGCATCTGCTCCTGCAATAGGTCTGTCACCTAGCGGTGCATCAAGGACATAATTCTTCTTTGCAGCAATGAGGATAATCCTCAGATCACGGACCCAGTCCGCATCATTGCTACTATCATCTTTCAACTTAGTTTTCTCTAGGAACATATCAAAAACAGTGGAGCTATATCGCAAGCTAACAACATAAATTTGCAAATACTATCAGGACTGAGTTCATGAAAAATTAAGTTTAATTAATCAAATTACTTAAGAACTCCCACTTAAATAGACATCCCTCAAGTCATCTAAGTGATACGTGATCCAAATCAACTAACCCATGTCCGATCATCACGTGAGATGGGGTAGTCATCAATGGTGAACATCTCTATGTTGATCATATCTACTATATGATTCACGTTCGATCTTTCGATCTCCAGTGTTCCGAGGCCATGTCTGTACATGCTAGGCTCGTCAAGTTTAACTCAACTATTCCGCATATGCAAAACTGTCTTGCACCCGTTGTATGTGAACGTAGAGTCTATCACACCCGATCATCACGTGGTGTCTCAACATGATGAACTGTCGCAATGGTGCATACTCAGGGAGAACACTTATACCTTGAAATTTAGTGAAGGGATCATCTTATAATGCTACCACCGTACTAAGCAAAATAAGATGCATAAAAGATAAACATCACATGCAATCAAAATATGTGACATGATATGGCCATCATCATCTCGTGCTTTTGATCTCCATCTCCAAAGCATCGTCATGATCTCCATCGTCACCGGCTCGACACCTTGATCTCCATCGTGTGTCATGGTCGTCTCGCCAACTATTGCTTCTACAACTATCGCTAACGCATAGTGATAAAGTAAAGCAATTACATGGCGTTTGCATTTCATACAATAAATCGACAACCATAAGGCTCCTGCCAGTTGCCGATAACTTACAAAACAAGATCATCTCATACAACAATGTATATCACATCATGTCTTGACCATATCACATCACAACATGCCCTGCAAAAACAAGTTAGACGTCCTCTACTTTGTTGTTGCAAGTTTTACGTGGCTGCTACGGGCTTCTAGCAAGAACCGTTCTTACCTGTGCACAAAACCACAACGGTGTTTCGTCAAGTTTGTTGTTTTAACCTTCTTCAAGGATCGGCCGTGGTCAAATTCGATTCAACTAAAGTAGGAGAAACAGACACCCGCCAGCCACCTTTATGCAAAACTAGTTGCATGTCTGTCGGTAGAACCGGTCTCATGTGCGTGGACATGTAAGGTCGGTCCGGGCCGCTTCATCCCACAATACCGCTGAATCAAAATAAGACATTGGTGGTAAGAAGTATGACTATCACCGCCCACAACTCTTTGTGTTCTACTCGTGCATATCATCTACGCATAGACCTGGCTCTAATGCCACTGTTGGGAAACGTTGCATGGAAAAAAAATCTACACACATGCAATGATCTATCCATGGAGATGCATAGCAACGAGGGGGAGAGTGTGTCTACATACCCTCATAGACCGTAAGCAAAAGCGTTTCACAATGCGGTTGATGTAGTCAAACTTTCTTCGCGCTCCACTGATCGAGTACCGAACGTACGGCACCTCCGAGTTCTGCACACGTTCAGCTCGGTGACATCCCTCGCCTTCTTGATCCAGCAAGACATCGAGGTAGTAGATGAGTTCCGTCAGCATGACGGCGTGGTGACGGTGATGATGAAGTGATCTCCGCAGGGCTTCGCCTAAGCACTACGAAAATATGACCGAGGTAGTAAACGGTGGACGGGGGCGCCGCACACGGCTAAGACAATGTTGTGTGCCCTTGTGTGGCACCCCCTACCCATGTATATATAGGTGGGAGGGGAGGAGGCAGCCCCTAGGGCGCCCCAAGAGACCTGGCAGCAGCCCTAGGGCTGCTGCCTTGCCCTGCGCCCCCCCCCCCCCCTTTCCTTGTAAGAAGAAGGGGGAAGAAAAGAAGGGGGGAGAGGGAAGGAAGGGGGAGTCCTACTCCACACTTTCCTTTCCCTCCCCTCTTTCCTTCTCCCCCTCATAGGTCCAGCCTGTATAGGGGCGCACCAGCCCCTTGTGGGCGGGTGTGTTCCCTCTCTTGGCCCATAAGGCCCATATCTTTGCCGGGAGTGCCCGAAACTCTTTTCCGGTGACCCGATAAGTACCCGGTACCCTCCGAAACACTTCCGGTGTCCGAATACCATCGTCCTATATATCAATATTTACCTCATCATGTCCGTGATCTCATTCGGGACTCCGAACAACATTCGGTCACCAAATCACATAACTCATATAATACTATATCGTCAACGAACGTTAAGCGTGCGGACCCTACGGGTTCGAGAACTATGTAGACACGACCGAGACACCTCTCCGGTGAATAACCAATAGCGGAACCTGGATGCTCATATTGGCTCCTACATATTCTACGAAGATCTTTATCGGTCGAACCGTTATGAAAACATACGTAATTCCCTTTGTCCATCGGTATGTTACTTGCCCGAGATTCGATCGTCGATATCTTCATACCTAGTTCAATCTCGTTACCGGCAAGTCTCTTTACTTGTTCTGTAATACATCACCTCGTGACTAACTCCTTAGTCGTTTGCTTGCAAGCTTATGATGTGTATTACCGAGAGGGCCCAGAGATACCTCTCCGATACTCTGAGTGACAAATCCTAATCTCGATCTATGCCAACTCAACAAACACCTTCGGAGATACCTGTAGAGCATCTTTATAATCACCCAGTTACGTTGTGACATTTGATAGCACATAAGTCATTCCTCCGGTATCCGGGAGTTGCATAATCTCATAGTCGAAGGAATATGTATTTGACATGAAGAAAGCAATAGCAATAAAACTGAATGATCATTATGCTAAGCTAACTGGTGGGTCTTGTCCATCACATCATTCTCCTAATGATGTGATCCCGTTATAAAATGACAACTCATGTCCATGGTTAGGAAACCTTAACCATCTTTGATCAACGAGCTAGTCAAGTAGAGGCACACTAGGGACACGGTGTTTGTTTATGTATTCACACATGTATTTAAGTTTCCGATCAATACAATTCTAGCATGAATAATAAACCTTTATCATGAATAAGGAAATATAAAATAACAACTTTATTATTGCATCTAGGGCATATTTCCTTCAGAAAGTTCCTCTATCCAAGTCTGACAAAGCCAGAGCTCCAAGAGAAACAATGACATTCACACTTGAGGAGCCTAGTGATACAGAGGCTGATGTAGAAAATAAGAAGAAGATGCCAAGGAAGACTACAACTCGTGTCATTGACAAACCCTCCATGGTTGCTTATGATCATGATGAGGAAGAGGAGGAGGAACCTAATGTAGATGCACCTCCAACCAAGACTCAGAAGCTCTTGACAGATGCCATGAAGTCTGCTGCTCCCTCCAAGCCTAAGTCCAAACCCAAAGCTCCCGCACCTAAGAGATCTACCAGGAACATCTCTGCCAGTGAAAAGAACAAGGCCCTAGTGCCTGAAGCTGAGATTGAGATTGAGCCACTAGTGCTCAGAAAGTTGAGGCCCAAGATTCTAGAACATGACAATGCTCATCCAGTTGCAGAAAACATGAAGCTGAGAAAGGATAAAGGTTTGTGTCAGTGGAGATTAGTTGATCCATATGCCTCAAAGAGGAGAACTGTTTGTGACTATCTTTTCCATACCAGAGAGCAACAAGACTTCTATGAGACAATGTTGCTTGACAAGAAGCCTATAGTCAGTGATATGAGATGGGCGGACTGGGAGTACATAGATGCAAATGAGGACAACTTTCCCCATGTCCATGATAGTCTCAAGAGTGCAGGTGTTGATGACTTTGTTGGCAAGAAGCTCACCAAGTGGAACGATGAGATGATCATGCAATTCTACTCCACAGCACATTTCTATCCAGATGGCAGAATTGTGTGGATGACTGAAGGACACAGATACCAGCCATCTATATCAGAGTGGGCCACTCTTCTTGATGCACCTGAGGAAGAGGAAGATGATATTGATGTCTATGCTAAGCCAAAGATGGATCATAAATCTATGGCAAACATGTACAAGCCCATCCCTGAAGATGATGTGGAAACTCATAAGCTTGGTTCAGTGAAGCACTTGCTTGCTGGTTTGGCCACCACCAATATAATGTTGAGGCACACTCTGTTGCCCAAGTCTGGAGATGACAAGATGATCCATGGCCACTCCATCAACTTGTTGCATTTGTTTGATACACCACATAAATTCAAAGTCATGAGCCTTATAGTTCAGACAATCAAG
This sequence comes from Thinopyrum elongatum, assembly GCA_011799875.1. Taxonomy (NCBI): domain Eukaryota; kingdom Viridiplantae; phylum Streptophyta; class Magnoliopsida; order Poales; family Poaceae; genus Thinopyrum; species Thinopyrum elongatum. Next base: position 51,160,528 of record CM022299.1, on the reverse strand, counting down.
AGAATCGCTGCTGACCAAAAGAGATCATGTGGATTTGCTCCGCACATTCAGTTGCTCATCAACTCCAAGGTTGGAACGAGCACTTATCTTCTTGATCGTGAGCATCTACCCTTGTTGCCAGAGTTTGAAGATAATGTGGTGGTGATGGACTCTTCACACCCTACATCTGTTGAGGCACAAGAGAGGATCCAGGCAGCTGCAGCAGCTAGAGCAGCACAGGAGGCATCTACACCCAATGCTCCCATAGCCAACCTCAAGACAAAGAATGACTAGATGACTTATCTGCTGGAAGCTACCCTGAGGATTGAGCGAAGTCTGGCCAACCTCACCAAGAACTAGGAGAGCCTAGAGCGGATAGTCGAGATTAAGGTTCATGATCTTGATGTAAAGATCATTGAGGTACAGACTATTGTGGAGAAGCTCAGAGGTGATGTTGACGCAGCTAGAGCCACTGCAGAGGACAGTGGAGATGAGCAAGCTGCAACTGAGAGGTTCCTAACAGTACCCAGAGCACCCAGATCTGCTTCCTGCCAGTTGCAGACACGAGAACCACTCACTCTGCACCTGCTGCCACTGCTGATGTGCCACCTCCAATCTCTACGCCACCAGCTCAGCGAACATCAGATGAGGCCTTCGCGGATGCACTTCTCTCCACGCCATCTACGCACACCGGAGCCACCAGCCAGAAGTCACCTTCAGGAGCTGCCAAGGATCGTGCCTAGAGAGACATATAGCTCTATACCTATTCGAACTTTTTGGTACTTATTGCCAAAGGGGGAGAATTTGTATAGATCATTAGGCTTCGAGAGAGAGTGTCTTGCTTTTGCTCGTTGGTTTTTCTTGAGTTCTTGCTACTATTTCCATTTGATTCATGTTACTTTGGTTGTTATGCTTGTGAGATATTATGTGTGATTGATCATACTGTGTTCCATGCGATGCTTAATGCTTATTGCTTATCCCTACCAATAGTTGTGTATGATCATTCACTTATGTTTTTGGTGATGCATGCTTACTATTCCACTCATGTCATTTTGTGCGCTCCACCAAGTTGTATGTGACATGGAAGAGTGACCCATGATCCTAATCGATTGTGCATTTGCATTCAAACACAAATTTTTAATAATGCACAAATTTAGGGGGAGCTCTTGCTTATCACATGCTTCTCAAAGCGACGATGTATTTCATTCTTTTAATCATTTGTCGAAGCTTTGATCTATATGTTGTCATCAATTACCAAAAAAGGGGAGATTGAAAGTGCAACTAATCCCCGGGTGGTTTTGGTAATTCATAACTACATATATCTCATTGGACTAATATCCCTTCAAGATAAATATTTCAGGATGTTCAGTGATTGGCATGGCAAGGACTAGAGATGTGGACCCCTCAAAATGCTAAAGAATAGGATTGCCAAAAGCTCAAGACTCCTCATTTTTGTTTAAGTGATCCAAGATCACATTGAGTCCATAGGAAAGCCAATACTATTAAAAGGGGATGAGGTGTTGCTTAAAGATCTTGTTGATCAAGTGCTTAGTGATATTGCTCCAAAACCCTCAGCCACTTTCTCCATCCAAATATGTCCAAACCCTATTTTCCAACTGGGCCACACCGATATTTTCTACCCGGAACCACCGAGTTCTTCTGGACTTAGCCACTGCCAAAACCCTAACAATTTGGTTTCACCGATATGGATCTTGGTCTCACCGAGATGGCCTTGCCAGCTCTCTGTGACTTGTTGCAATCACTTCGGTCCCACCGAGAATTGTAATCGGTCCTACCGAGATGGCTTAACCGATTCTCTGTTGCCTTATTGCTTCTCTTCGGTCTCACCGAGATGATGCAATCGGAGCCACCGAGATAAAGTTTGCCCTAAGCCCTTGCACATAGGCCCTCTGAATTGTTCTCGTCGGTCCCATCGAGATTCCTAATGTTCATATTTTTACACAAATCGGTGCCACCGAGTTTTCTCATCGGTGCCACCAAGATGGGTCTAAAGTGTGTAATGGTTGGATTTTGTGTGGAGGCTATATATACCCCTCCACCCCTTCTTCCTCATGGAAGAGAGCCATCAGAACGTGCCTATACTTTCACCATTCATTTTCTGAGAGAGAACCACCTACTCATGTGTTGAGATCAAGAGATTCCATTCCCACCATTCGAACCTTGATTTCTAGTCTTCCCCAAATTGCTTTCCAGTCAAATCCTTCTTCCGCCATAGCCAAATATGTGAGAGAGAGTTGAGTGTTGGGGAGAATATCATTTGAAGCACAAGAGCAAGGAGTTCATCATCAACACATCGTCTATTACCTTTTGGAGAGTGGTGTCTCCTAGATTGGTTCGGTGTCGCTTGGGAGCCTCTGACATGATGTGGAGTTGAACCAAGAAGTTTGTAAGGGAAAGGAGATCGCCTACTTCGTGAAGATCTACCCGAGTGAGGCAAGTCCTTCATGGGCGATGGCCATGGTGGGATAGACAAGGTTGCTTGTTCGTGGACCCTTCGTGGGTGGAGCCCTCCGTGGACTCGCGCAACCGTTACCCTTGGTGGGTTGAAGTCTCCATCAACGTGGACGTACGATCGCACCACCTATCGGAACCACGCCAAAAATCTTCGTGTCCCCATTGCGTTTGCCTTCGCCAAACCCTTCCCTTTTACCTTCATATGCAATGTTTTACATTCCGCTGCTATACTCTTAGAATTGCATGTATACGTTGATTGCTTGACTTGTCATAATTGCTAAAATCTGTCCACAATTAAAATTGGGAAAAGTCTAGGTTTTTATTTGTCAAGTAGTCTAATCACCCCCCTCTAGACATACTTTCGATCCTACACGGGGTCCTGTACTGGGAGTGGCTAATGCCAAGGGGCCCGGCCTCATCAACTACATGGGAGCCCAACATGCCCAAGACATGGCGTAAACCCTGGGAGGCCAGACGACCTTCTTGACTCCCAAGGCTAGAGGGCGGCAGCGCCCCAGATCGCATCTGCCCTGTAAACCCTAGGCCTCTCCTATCTATACAAAGGGAGGTCTAGGGTTCCTCTTGATCATCTATCCTCATATAGGAGAACTCTCGATGGCAATCTCATACACCATTGTAACCCCTCGAACGAGGTACATCCCTCCATTATGAATCACCAAAACCAGCAGGACATAGGGTATTACTCAACGGAGGCCCGGACCTGGATAAACCCCTCGTGTGACCTCTGATTGATGACTTCCAGCTGCGCTTGGACCCCTACCGAGGGATCTGATGGGAATTTGCTCTGTCAGTTGTCGCGCCAAGCACGGGCGGCGCCGGCTGGAGACCGATCATGGATCCGATGTTTTTCTGCTTCTGGTGGCCTATCGCCGAGGGAGAGGCTAACCTTTGGCACCCTCACATTTGTTGCTGACGAGGCAGGACGGGTCAACATCAACCCACCGGTCAACCTCGCCGCCCTGGGACCTCCCGAAGGGCCTCGCGATGGTCGCACCCGATCCGGCAAACACACCACGCCATCGACCCCAATGCGGCCCACAAGTTGCCTCTGCACTGCCCATGTAAAGGAAGCCACACCGGTAGTCCTATTAGTCAGGATTGTCCACGGGGCCTGTCGCCTTAACCGGGCATCAAAAGATTGCCTCCTTGCCGACCCAGACGTCCAGAAAGACGCCGACGCAACAAGCACCGCATCGGCCTCGGACGGCGAAAGAGACAATGCACCACCTATCTACCTCACCAACGAGGACGAGAACGCTGGCTGATACGCCCATTTTGCATCATATTTTCCTACTGCTATTTATAATGTTTTTATGCATAATAATGCTTTTGGGAGTAATTCTAATGCATTTTCTCTCATAATATGCAAGGTTTACACAAAGAGGGAGAATACCGGCAGCTGGAATTCTGGACCTAAAAAGCTATGTCAGAGTTACCTATTCTGCACATCTCCAAATGAGCTGAAAATTTATTGAGAATTGTTTTATAATATATGAAGAATATTGGAGCAAATAACTACCAGAGGGGGCCCACCAGGTGGGCACAACCCACGTGGGCGCGCTAGGGAGCCCAGGCGCGCCCTGGTGGGTTGTGCCCTCCTTGGCCCACCTCTGGTACCCGTCTTCTGGTATATAAGTCATTTTGACCTAGAAAAAAAGAAGAAGGGGACTTCCGGGACGAAGCGCCGCCGTCTTGAGGCAGAACTTGGGCAGGAGCACTTTTGCCCTTCGGCGGAGCGATTCCGCCGGGGGAACTTCCCTCCCGGAGGGGGAAATCATCGTCATCGTCATCACCAACAACTCTCCCATCTTTGGGAGGGCCATCTCCATCAACATCTTCAACAGCACCATCTCCTCTGAAACCCTAGTTCATCTCTTGTGTTCAATCTTTGTACCGGAACCTTAGATTGGTGCTTGTGGGTGACTAGTAGTGTTGATTACATCTTGTAGTCGATTACTAGATGGTTTATTTGGTGGAAGATTATATGTTCAGATCCATTATGCTATTCAATACCCCTCTAATCTTGAGCATGATTATTATTTGTGAGTAGTTACTTTTGTTCTTGAGGTCACGGGGGAAGTCATGTTGCAAGTAATCATGTGAACTTGACATGTGTTCGATATTTTGATGATATGTATGTTGTGATTCCCTTAGTGGTGTCATGTGAACGTCGACTACATGGAACTTCACCATACTTGGGCCTAAGGGAATGCATTGTGGAGTAGTTATTAGATGATGGGTTGCTAGAGTGACAGAAGCTTAAACCCTAGTTTATGTGATACTTCATAAGGGAACAATTTGGATCCAAAAGTTTAATGCTATGGTTAGATTTTATCTTAATACTTTTCTTGTAGTTTCGGATGCTTGCGAGGGGGTTAATTATAAGTAGGAGGTTTGTTCAAGTAAGAACAGCACCTAAGCACCGGTCCACCCACATATCAAATTATCAAAGTAGCGAACATGAATTAAGCCAACATGATGAAAGTAGCATGGTGAAATTCCCGTGGTCCTTCAAGAACGCTTTGCTTATCATAAGAGACCGTTTTGGCCTGTCCTCTGCCACAAAAAGGATCGGGCTACATTGCTGCACTTTATCTATTGTTACCGTTACTTGCTTGTTACAAATTGTCTTGCTATCAAACTACCTGTTACCAACAATTTCAGTGATTGCAAAAAATACCTTGCTGAAAACCACTTGTCATTTCCTTCTCCTCCTCGTTGGGTTCGACACTCTTACTTACCGAAAGGACTAGGATTGATCCCCTATACTTCTGGGTCATCAAGGCTCTTTTCTGGCACCGTTGCCGGGGAGTGAAGTGTAAGTGCATCTAGTGCCACCCCTAGTTGGTTTTGGAGTATTGACGACAAACGTGGTTAAGGGACTAATGTGTTTGTGAGAATTGCAGGATAACGCAGGTAGAAGTCCCTCATTGATTCGGTTTTCCTACCAGAGATGACCCCTAAAAATGTATGAAGACATTGAAGACATTGGTGGTTCGTGAAGACATTCACATTGAAGATAATGACGTGTGAAGACATTCACTTGAAGACTATGGAGTGCGAAGACATAGTTTCTTTCGTAGCTTCCTTTTCTTCTTTATTGAGTCATAGGAACCACCGAACTGTTAAGTGGGGTCCAAGTGAACAAAGTCAGAAGACTGACGTGATGCTCAACCCAAAATCCTATGTCTTCGAGCGAAGACAATGAGAGCAAATCTTATCCTGAGTTGGATGAGTCAGCTTTGCTTGTAGCCCAAGCCAAGCTGTCGCGTGTGTTTGAAATCCGACCGTTGGACACGTGTCGGTTCCTTAGTGACCAAGGGTCATTTCGGACATATCATGTCGGGTTGCCTCCTGGCTATAAATAGCCCACCCCCTACACCATAAATTGGCGGCTACTCAGAGTTAGTGCACGGCTTTTGTCGTTTGAGAGCAACCCACCTCTGAAGCCTTTGAGAGAGAGATCCTTGCGAGGACAAAGCCCAAAACACCCGGAGCCAAAGAGTGTTAGGCATCACTAAAGTCTTTCTGTCCGCGTGTCCTGAAGACTTGTTACACTTGAGGACTGTGTATCCTCCAGCCGGTTAGGCGTCATGTTCTGAGGATCCAAGAGTCATTGTGGATCGCCGGTGAACGGAGTCTGTGAAGGTTTGGAAGTCTACCTTAAAGACTTACCAGAGTGATTGGGCGAGGACTGGGTGTCCTTAGCTCAAGGGGAATAAGGTAAAGACGTGGTCTTCTGAGTTTAATCTCAGCATCCCTAACTAGACGTACAGTTGTCACAGCAACTGGAACTGGTCTACCAAATCCTTGTCTTCACCAAGCTACTGGTTCTATCCCCCACCTCCTTTACATTTCAGTTTGTCTTCGCGAAGTCATTGCTTGCTTGCCTGATCTGTTTGACTTCACCGTGCGAAGACTATTACCTGTTTGGTTTCATACTGTCTTCCATTTCGTTCTATACTACCTAGCTACTATTAGTCCTCGTGCTTTCATTACAATGCTTGCTTGACTATGGTCTGTCTAGAGTAGTTTATCTTCCGCTGCATATCATATAGGTTCAATTTGGTTGTTTGTCTTCAAAGACCTCGTGTTTTGAAGACTTTCATAAAAATCGCCTATTCACCCTCCCTCTAGTCGATAACTAGCACTTTCAATTGGTATTAGAGCGAGGTGCTCCCTTGTTCTGTGTGATTCGGTTTAACCACCTGGAGTTTTAGCTATGTCGACTGCAGGGATAATCAAGGTCTCCGCTGCGTGCCCAGTCTTCGATGGCACTGATTATCCCTACTGGAAGAATAAGATGCGCATGCATCTTGAAGCCATCGACATCGACCTCTGGTATGTCATCAGGACTAGTGTTCCCAAAGTTGGTGAAGGTGTCACCACTGCTGATGTCAAGCGTTTCGCACAATTGGACTCAACTGCCAAGAACATCATCTGTGGTCATCTGACCAAAGGGCAGTATGGCCGTGTGAGTGCTTTGGAAACTGCAAAGGTAGTCTGGGACTGGCTGTCCAAGGTCAACAAAGGCGTCTCAACACAGAGAGACTCAAGGATTGATGTACTTCGCAATCTCTTCAATCGCTTCAAGAGAAATGACAATGAGAATGTCCAGCTCATGTTCGATCGCCTCACTGATATCACAAATGAGCTTCGCGCACTCGGCGCCACTGAGATCACCAAGCATGAAATTGTGAAGAAGCTACTGAGATCACTTGACAACTCATTTGACACTTTGGCCCTGATGATTCAAGAATGCCCTGACTTCAAAGATCTTGATCCATCTGACATACTTGAGAGGCTCAACACACATGAGTTCCAGCTGTCTGAGAAGAGAGATATCTATGGCCCCAACTATGGCCGATCCCGTGCTTTGAAGGCAAAAGTTGTTTCCTCATCTGAAGAAGAATCTGACTGCAGTTCTTGTGATCCTGAAGACATTGGCAAAGAGCTAGCAATGCTTGTGAGAAAGTTCCAAAAGTTCTCCAAGAAGAATCGCTTCGGAAAGTCTTCAAGATCCAGTTCCAAAAATGATGAGGCTACCTCTCGTGACCACAAGAAGAGAACATGCCACAAATGCAAGAAGCCAGGTCACTACATATCTGAATGTCCTCAGTGGGACAAGGAAGCCAAGAAAAAGAAGAAGAGCAAGGAATATGATTCTGACGACAAGAAGAAGAAGAGATCCTCAAAGTCTTCTTCGAAGTCTTCATCAAAGTCTTCATCATACAAGAAGAGTTCATCTGGCAAGGTTCGTGCATTTATTGGCAAGGAGATGGATTCAGAGGAGGAGTCTGCTTCTGAGGAGGCAGAGGTGGAGTCTGAGGAGGAGTCTGATTCAGGTGTGGCTAGCCTAGCTCTAGCTTCGGCATTCGTCGCCAAGTCTATCTTCAACACTGAAGACAATGGTCCCGCCGCCGACACTGAAGCCGATGATGAGGACGACTCTGCTCCGACCTACTGTTTCATGGCACGAGGTGCCAAGATTTCTCCGTAGGACCACAGCTTGCCGTATGTCTTCTAGCAAAAGCTTCAGAGTGTTGGCTTTGGCATCGAAGGCTAGGACATGCGGGCATGAGGAACTTGCACACTCTCGTGAGGAAGAAGCATATCATTGGCATCGAGGGCGTCAAGTTCAAGAAGTATCATCTATGTGGTGCTTGTGAAGCCGGGAAGATGACTAGGGCCAAGCATCCCTCGAAGACAATCATGGCTACATCACGCCCCTTCGAGCTGCTTCACATGGACTTATTTGGCCCTACTCACTACTCTACCCTTACTACCACTGCACATCTTTATGGCTTCGTTATTGTTGATGATTATTCAAGATATACCTGGGTGTACATAATTCTCTACAAGACTGAAGTGCAGGATGTCTTCAGACAATTCGCTAATCGCGCCATGACCAACTATGGCGTCAAGATCAAGCACATCAGGAGCGACAATGGCACGGAATTCAAGAACACTGGCCTCAACACTTATCTTGATACACTGGGTATCATCATGAGCTCTCTGCTCCATACACACCTCAGCAGAATGGCGTCATGGAGCGCAAGAACAGGACCCTTATTGAGATGGCTCGTACGATGCTTGATGAGTACTAGACTCCAAGAAAGTTCTGGCCTGAAGCCATTGATACTGCATGCCATATCATCAACAGAGTTTATCTTCATAAGTTCTTCAAGAAGACATCCTATGAACTACTCACTGGTAAGAAGCCAAACGTTAGCTATTTCAACGTCTTCGGTGCTAGGTATTCGATCAAGGATCCACATCACACTTCCAAATTTGCACCGAAAGCGCATGAAGGTTTTACGCTTGGTTACGGAAAGGATTCGCACACCTACAGAGCCTTCAACCTCTTTCACTATAAAGTGTTTGAAACTATAGATGTGCGGTTCGATGAGACTAAATGCTCGCAAAGAGAGCACCTGCCAAATGTGCTAGATGAAGCTTCTCCTAGTGAATCTATCAAGCTAATGGGTACTGGAGAAATCATACCCACCGAGGAACAGGCTGAAGAGGAAATCATCATTTCAGCACCTAATCAACATGAAGACAATGCTCAGCCTGAAGACAATGCTGATGATGAAGATAGCATTCAACAAGAGCAAAGTCTTCACCCAGCTCATCCTCGCGTGGCCAATGAAGTCCAAATTGAGAAGATTCTCGATAGCATCAATGCACCTGGTCCTCTTACTCGATCAAGAGCTACGCAACTAGCAAATTTCTGTGGACACTTTGCATTTGTCTCAATATCTGAACCCAAGAAAGTTGATGAAGCCTTCATGGAACCTGAATGGATTCAAGCTATGCAAGAAGAGCTTCAACAGTTTGAGCTGAATAATGTCTGGGAGCTAGTCAAACGTCCTGATCCTCGCAAGCACAATATTATTGGCACCAAATGGATCTATCGCAACAAGCAAGATGAGCATGGTCAAGTTGTCAGAAACAAAGCTCGTCTCGTTGCCCAAGGTTACACACAAGTGGAAGGAATTGACTTCGATGAAACCTTTGCTCCTGTGGCTAGGCTTGAAGCCATTCGTATACCGCTAGCTTATGCTAATCACAACAACATTCTTCTATATGAAATGGATGTGAAGAGTGCCTTCCTCAATGGCAAAATTGAAGAAGAAGTGTATGTAGCTCAACCCCCTGGTTTTGAAGATCCAAAGCGTCCTGATATGGTCTACAAACTCAACAAGGCACTGTATGGCCTCAAACAAGCACCTCGCGCTTGGTATGATACACTCAAAGACTTCCTGAAGAGCAAAGGCTTCAAACCTGGTTCTCTAGATCCCACTCTCTTCACGAAGACTTATGATGGAGAACTGTTTGTATGCCAAATCTATGTGGATGACATTATCTTCGGCTGCACTGATAAGAGATACAGTGATGAGTTTGGGCATATGATGCAAGAGCAATATCAGATGTCCATGATGGGTGAGCTAAAATTCTTTCTTGGTCTTAAAATCCGTCAACAGAGAAATGGCATCTTCATATCACAAGAAAAATACCTCAAAGATTGCGTGAAGAAGTTTGGAATGCAAGACTGCAAAGGGTACACGACGCCAATGCCAACCAAAGGCCAATTGGGCCCCGATGACAATGGTAAAGAGTTCGATCAAAAGGTATACCGCTCCATGATTGGTTCTTTATTGTACTTATGTGCATCTAGGCCAGATATAATGCTTAGCGTTTGCATGTGTGCCCGATTCCAAGCGGCACCAAAGGAATCGCATCACCTCGTGGTGAAGCGAATACTTCGACATTTGGCTCACACCCCAACGCTAGGATTATGGTATCCAAAGGGCTCAGAGTTTGATCTAGTTGGATTCTCAAATGCTGATTATGCTGGTGACAAAGTTGATCGCAAGTCCACATCAGGCACATGTCACTTTCTTGGACGATCTCTTATCTGTTGGTCTTCAAAGAAGCAGAACTGTGTATCACTCTCCACTGCTGAATCTGAATACATTGCTGCTGGATCTTGCTGCGCTCAGCTTCTCTGGATGAAGCAAACCCTCAGGGATTATGGCATCAACATGAAGCATATGCCCCTCTACTGCGACAATGAAAGCGCCATCAAGATCGCTCACAATCCAGTTTAGCACTCGAAGACAAAGCACATTCAGATCCGTCATCACTTTCTCAGAGATCATGTGTTGAAGGAAGACATTGATATCATTCACGTCAACACTGAAGAGCAACTGGAAGATATCTTCACAAAGCCCTTGGATGAGAAAAGGTTTTGCAAGCTGCGGCGTGAGCTAAATATCTTAGAATCCTCGAATGTCCTGTGAATGGACACATAACCTAACGCTTATGCATATTGATGACTTATGTGTGCAACACACAAAGTAACGTATGTCTTCAATTCATGAAGATATACCCTCTGACTATGAATACATTAATGTGGAATTTGACTTTGGAGCGCCATGATAATTGTGCGCCGTGTCTGGGTCTAATATTTCCTATACGGTGGGTAATGCCACCACCAACTTTTCTTGAAGATTTTCATTTGTCGTCATGATTGCATTATCTTCATAATTGGTTTGTCTTCAACATTAGTTTATCTTCATGATTTATCTTCGCAATGTTCGATTTGGTCTTCTCTGATATACATATATATATATATATATATGTTCTGTCCTCTACAGCATTCACTTATAGCTATGTCTTCAAGTTGCCATTTTCTGTGCTAAGTGAATGTGATCAGACCCTAACCCCTTCTATGCTTATCTCTCAAATTCTCTCTGTCTCTTCATATGCATTCTATTGACACGTGTCGATTGTCTTCACTGTGTCCTTGTCAGCTGAAGATACAGAGACACACATTTAAAACTGCTGTTATTATCTCTATCCCTTTTACCTGAATACCAGAGAAGCCGGAACGACCACCCAACAAACCAGGCGCGCATGGGGTCATGGCTCAACTTTCAATCTGTTGCATGCAAGCCACGTGTCCTTTAGATGTGAACCGCCAGGGGCACCTGAGTAATTACACTGCGCCGTCCCTCTTCCTTATAAATACTCCACCCCCGCAGTCATTATCTCTTCTCCCCTCGGCGTCTCGCTCAAACCCTAGTGCCACCGCTAGCATCAGTCATCGCCGGAGATGAAGCGCTTAGCTGCCGCGACTTCTCCGACATCGTCTTCAAGCCGGCCGTGGACATCTTCTTCCCGCAGCCGCCGTAGGTGTCTTCTGCCGCCAAGTTAGGGCGCGAGAGATTGGACTGCTCAGCCTCCCTCCTTCTCATCTAGCAGTTCTTCGTGCGGTAAATAAGAACTCACTTTTTACCGTTTATTTGATGCGTTGAACTGTCCACATCTTCCAAAAGTTGTTTCTACACTTCCAAATCTGAATCTTTCCTTGTACACATCTCATAACTTGCAAGTATGTTCACTTATGCATCACAACTAGTTAGATTCCTCACTTGTACTTTCATGGATTCGTACAAATCTGGAACCAACTCACATCGCTAAGTGAATGTCTTCGCACTATGAGGTCAATGTCTTCAAACTGATTTATCTTCAAATCTTCTGAGAATGCATATGACCTCTTCCCCTTCCCTCGCATCTCTAATGCTGTCACAGGTACATGTCCGTGGGAGAATACCTTGGTTCTCATAGTCTGCATTCATTTGCAGAATTCTTACAGCACCATATTGAATCGCCTGAAGCCAGTTCTTGCCTGACCAGTCGCCTGAAGCCAAACACAGTTGTGAAGCCTTTCAGTTTGAATCCAATGGCATCTGGCAAATCTGCAAAGAAGGGTGGCAGGCAGTGTCGGGACAACACTGCTTTGGATCTGCCTCCAGATCTTTATGAACAATACAAGTCTGATCCAGAAGAAACCTACACTCAGCGCAAGTCCAGGGTGCAATGTATTCGCAGACACTGGGTAGAGGAATGGTTTATGTATCATTTTGTCACACCAGAATATGCCAAGAAGAATGCTGTGAGGCCACCATGGGCGGATATTGTATACAAAAAGCTTATTCCCAAGACCAAGGCCGAAGCCATTGCAAAAGGCTTCTTCCCTTGCATGGTCAGAGGACCTCAGCCTGAAAATGCCGACCCATCAAGTCTTCGATGGTGTCGTGAGGATGATCTGTTTGAAGCCAATCTTCAGTTTGCAAAGGCTTCAGCAGTACAAAACAAGAAGGAACTTGGGATTGAATTCAACCCAAGTCCAGCTGCTCCAAGGCCAGATGGCAGTCGAGAAGCTGAAAAGAATCTCATTGGTCCCTTCAATAGCCTCGATGGGCTTCTCTCACATATTGTTGAGCAAAGGGCAAATGTTGAAGTGGGTGCTGATGAAGAGGAAGACACTGAAGTCCCAGAGCCCTTGAAGCTAAAGAAAAAGACTAAGGCTTCAAAATCTTCTGTTGTCCCAAAAGCTTCAAGCGTGAAGCCTTTGCAATCTGCACCACCTGAATCCAGTGTGCAGTCTGAGGACTTGTCTCGCATATCCAAGAAGTCCACAAAGCCCAAGAAGAACTCAGGGCAAGCTCTTGCACCCGCACACATCTTTCACAATGATGAAGACATTGTTGATCTATCAAGCGATGAAGATGTAGATGATGATGCCCTTGAGATGCTGATCAAGAGCAAGCAGGAGGCCGAAATCTTTAATGATCTGCCTCTGTTTGACGCTGATATTCTCAACAACTTCATAGACGAGTGGTTTGAAGATACTTCTCTTACCCTCGATGATCTGCAGCTTTCGATTGGCATCAGCGTCACATTCCAGGGCTATATTGCCAAAGAGCTTGCAATTGTCCAAAAAGTCATTGAGCAGAAGAACAAGATCAACCATGAAAAGGCTGTCTTCAAGAAGCACATGGCCAAGCTGAGCGTCACGGATGTTCAGAACTTCAATAAAATGATGGCTGATCTCAAGGCTGAATTTGCTAAGCGCCGTGATGAAGCCAAAGGCTCAAGAGAGCGCCTCAAGCACTATGCTAAAAAGTGCGTTCAGGCTCATAATGAAGCTTTGAAAAGGAAGGCTCTTGGGCGTCCAGGCATTGACCCCAAGATGGCTGCTAAGAAGAAGAAGCCTGCTGCTGTTGAAACTAAAGCTCCAAGGCAGGAAAGACCAAGCATTGTCTTCCCTGCCAGCATGACTGGCTCGAAGCCAAAGGTCCCTGCAGCAGCTTCTGAGGAGAAGAAGACGAAGCAGACTGAAGCTGAAGCCAAGAAGCGAAAGAATCATGAAACTTCTGATGCTGCTCCATCTAAGAAGAAGCTGAAGACAAAGTATTCAAAGTCTTCTCGCAAAGAACATGCTCCCCAAGAACCATTACTCGTTGAGCCCATTTCTGTAGCACTACCAGCTTCCACCAACCGTGAGCGTCGTCTCTTCGTGCATGAGCCTGCTACCACAGAGGCTCATGAGTCTGAAGATATTCCAGCTGCTGACCCCATCGCAGCTAAAGACATTGGTCATGTAGATAATGTTAAAGATGATGAAGTCCTTCCTCAGCTCCCTCAGCTCATGCCCAACCCGGTATCATCGCCTACTCCCACGAGCAGTGAACAGATAAGCATTGGCGGTCCCACGACGCCAATCACACAAGATGAATTCTGGGAAGAGCAACACCCCAACTCCCCGTTGCACGAAGTTATTCCTCGCACTCCACCTGCTCATGTCACTACTCCGGTGCTTGAGACCCCGCAAGGTACCCCAGATGACATGGAGAAGACCACTCCTTCACCAAAGGCGTCACCCTCTTTTCGAAGGCTTCGCAGAGGCCCTAGGCCCATGGTCTCCATGTCAAGCATTACTGAATAGGATGTGCACACCACAAGCTCAGTAGCACGTCAAATGTTTCTTGAAGCCATCCCTTCAGTTACTGCTCAAGAGTCTGAAGCCAAAGAGGCTGAAGATATTCCGGCTCATCAACCGATGAAAAAGAAGAAGAAGATCATGAAGTTATTCCCCCTACCATTGAACCAGTTGTGAATGATGATGTGATTGTGCCAGACCCTCCAGTTCCAGAAACCACTGAAGCTCCTGCACCTGATGATGCTAATGCCACTGCCACTGAAGCCAATGACGTGGTCATGGCTGAAGTGAATGCTCCTCCTGAAGCCACCCCTCAGTCTGAAGCCCCAGAAGCCACAGAAGATCTTCAGCCATCCTCCTCGGATGTTGCTGCAGCTCCACCTGTTCCACACACAATGGCAAGGGCCTTCAATCGTGAAGGTGAGCTCATCAGCATCAAGTGGCCCATTATGACGCCTCTAGCTGCTCATGGTCCCCAATATGATTACCATGTTGAGCAAAGGCCTCAGACACAAAAGCCGAAGCCCAAACTGCCAAGGCTTCCAAGTGCTGTTACAACACATGGTGCCTTCAGTGTCTTGAGCTTCAGAGAGCACAACACATTCTTCGACTCGGCCAAGAATCCATACAAGAAGCCAAAGATCTCCTCTGACAGGTTCTGGAGCCACCAGCAACGCAGCTACTATTCATGCATTCTATACAACAGGACATGAACTTTCCCCACATGCGCCTGGATTGTGATGCCATTGCTGGGCTGCCATGCCTTGAGGAGGCTCTTGACTGATTTCGAGAAGTTGGTCTGCTCCCATTTGTCGTCGACAAGGAGCACTGGAATGAAGAACTTCTGCTGCAATTCTATGCCACTCTCCATATATCAGGCTACAACAGGGATCCGAAGACATGGGTCCTTGAGTGGATGTCAGGCGATGTTCATCATGAAGCCAAAGCTCAAGATATCATCGAGCTCACTTCCCTACCCACTCCTGGTGACCTGTATGAGCCAGGTTGTCAGCGCTATGAGCAAGAATTGCAGAGTGTCTTCCAGAAGCCTGAGCCCAATATGAGTCAAATGCTCAGTATGATGAAGCCATTGCCAGTTGATGCTGAATACCCCAAAGAATTCTATGTCAATGACCTCGAGTATCTGCCCCGCACTATCTATCACATACTAAGGCATACTCTCTGGCCAATTAAGGGGCATTCTCCTCACGCCAAGATTGAGGGCACCATGAAGACATTGGTCTTCTATATCATCAATGGCATCAGATTCAATACTCAAGACTTCTTCATCCGTCAGTTGGCTGCCTCAGGAATTGACCTGTTTAGCCTCAAGTTATATGCTCCATGGGTCATGCGACTCATTAAGCTTCACTCCACAATCAACTATCAAGCTTCAGCACGCAACCATGTGGTATTTCTACCTGAAGTGGATATGTCTCATGAAGCCATATATCCTGAGCCTGCAAAGGAGCCGGTTCGCGAAGACAATGCTGCCTTCCAAAGCTTCACTCAACCACTTGAAGGGATTCATGTGCCAAATCCAATCACTACTGTTGCTGGTCCTCTTGTCGGTCAGCTTAGGCTGCCGCATCATGCCAACTCTGATGCAACAGCCAGCAGAGTAGCCCAAAGGCCTAAGAAGCGTACTCGCATCCTGAATGACAGAGAGTTTCTCGTGTCTCTTCATCAGAAACAAGGCAGACATCATGATTGGATGAAGCACCAAATGCAGAGTCTTCTGGTTGATGTCAATTGCATTCGCAACCTTGCTACCAAAAACTCATTTGTTGCTCATGAAGCCTGTCGGCGAGCCTGGAAGAGCCTCGCAATGCTCTGTTCTGAAGATGATCTTCAAGCAGATGGCTTCACTGAACGCTTCAAGTTTGACTCCAGGCCTCCACAGTCTGCAAGTTGGCGTCCAACTCCTTCCATTGAAGATTCAGCGCATTCATCTTCGGCTCCAACTGTTGTTGCGAGAGTCATTGATGAAGAAGACGACGCCACTTCACCTGCGATGGCTTCACTGCACCAAGATTCTGCATCAGGCCTCTCTGCACCACCCAACTCCAACGTCGACCCTGCTGCCCCAACATCTTCATCGCCTGGGAACGCATAGACACTCTATGTCTTCAAACCTTTTTGGCCATTCATGACAAAAGGGGGAGAAGCATATGAGTTGATAGTCTTCAAGCGGGTCTATATGGGTCGGGTACTTATTTTTGCTAAGTTTTTACAACTCTCGTTCTTGAACTGTTGGCTTTTGAGTTGTAACACTTAAAACTTGATGGTCGTCTGCTATTTTTTGCTGCTACCTCTTATTGTGATGATAAATTCCGCATGAAGTCATTCTGCAGACGCCCATTTTTCATTGTGCATGTCATTATCTTCATTACATTTTTGTATGCACGATGAATTGTCTTCATGAAGTAAGGGAGATCTCCACTAAGCAAAACCTGCCATGTGCATTTGCATTCAAAGGCAAAATACTTCTATGCACATCTTCAGGGGGAGCCCCTTCATCTTCATGAAGCCAATGACCGCGTTCTTTAACTTTCACACACTTTTATCCCCGTTGAAAACTTCAACCAGTTTGTCATCAATCACCAAAAAGGGGGAGATTGTACGTGCATCTAGTGCCACCCCTAGTTGGTTTTGGAGTATTGATGACAAACGTGGTTGAGGGACTAATGTGTTTGTGAGAATTGCAGGATAACACAGGTAGAAGTCCCTCATTGATTTGGTTTTCCTACCAGAGATGACCCCTAAAAATGTATGAAGACATTGGTTAGTTCGTGAAGACATTCACATTGAAGATAATGACGTGTGAAGACATTCACTTGAAGACTATAGAGTGCGAAGACATAGTTTCTTTCGTAGCTTCCTTTTCTTCTTTATTGAGTCATAGGAACCACCGAACTGTTAAGTGGGGTCCAAGTGAACAAAGTCAGAAGACTGACGTGATGCTCAACCCAAAATCCTATGTCTTCGAGCGAAGATAATGAGAGCAAATCTTATCCTGAGTTGGATGAGTCAGCTTTGCTTGTAGCCCAAGCCAAGCTGCCGCGTGTGTTTGAAATCTGACCGTTGGACACGTGTCGGTTCCTTAGTGACCAAGGGTCATTTCGGACATATCATGTCGGGTTGCCTCCTGGCTATAAATAGCCCACCCCCTACACCATAAATTGGTGGCTGCTCAGAGTTAGTGCACGGCTTTTGTCGTTTGAGAGCAACCCACCTCCGAAGCCTTTGAGAGAGAGATCCTTGCGAGGACAAAGCCCAAAACACCTAGAGCCAAAGAGTGTTAGGCATCACTGAAATCTTTCTGTCCGCGTGACTTGAAGACTTGTTACACTTGAGGACTGTGTATCCTCCAGCCGGTTAGGCGTCACGTTTTGAGGATCCAAGAGTCATTGTGGATCGCCGGTGAACGGAGTCTGTGAAGGTTTGAAAGTCTACCTTGAAGACTTACCAGAGTGATTGGGCGAGGACTGGGTGTCCTTAGCTCAAGGGGAATAAGGTGAAGACGTGGTCTTCTGAGTTCAATCTCAGCCTCCCTAACCAGACGTACAGTTGTCACAGCAACTGGAACTGGTCTACTAAATCCTTGTCTTCACCAAGCTACTGGTTCTATCCCCCACCTCCTTTACATTTCAGTTTGTCTTCGCGAAGTCATTGCTTGCTTGCCTGATCTGTTTGACTTCACTATGCGGAGACTATTACCTGTTTGGTTTCATACTGTCTTCCATTTCGATCTGTACTACCTAGCTGCTATTAGTCCTCGTGCTTTCATTACAATGCTTGCTTGACTATGGTCTGTCTAGAGTAGTTTATCTTCCGCTACATATCATATAGGTTCAATTTGGTTGTTTGTCTTCAAAGACCTCGTGTTTTGAAGACTTTCATAAAAATCGCCTATTCACCCCCCCCCTCTAGTTGATAACTAGCACTTTCAGGGCCAGAAATGGGTCGCGGCGGACAAAAAAGGACCCCCGTCCGTTTGCGTTGGCACGTTGGGCTGCGTTTTCTTTCTGCGTGGATCCAAACGAACGGGGCCGGACGAAATGTGTCGCTGTGTTGGAGTTAGCCTAAGGGGCGACGACGTTGGTGAGAGTTTGCGCTATAAGCCGAGTGGATATGCTGCACCAATGGCAGCGCGAGATGTTGTGTGGGGAAACTGGAGGAAATGGTGGACCGCATTAGATTGCTTTGACCCATCGAACCACTACTTTAAAAAAAAAATCGAACCACTACTACGTGGGAGATCGAACAGACGTTGAGAATATATGGTAAAATGACTTACTTACCCTTGTGTCATATTCGCAATTTCTCTCTTCGTGGATGGACTGAATGTAAGTCCCTGATCGATCCGGAGTGCGGGGAATTTGGGATTAATTTGAGGGATTCGTGGATTTGGTACATATCAGAGAAGAAAGAGATAAACCCTAGGTGTAGTACTATTGATATGGTCTTCTCTTCTTAATATTTTCACTCATCACTTAGTTCTGGACCTTCTGGCTTATACTATACGCCATTTTCGACGTACTACATACATACATCAGTGGAAAGGAAGGAAGATAATAATAAACAGTAAACGGACCAGTAGAGAAGGTAACTTTGGCTCGTCTTTTGCCCGCCTTCATCCTAGCCGTCCATCCTTGGTTAACTTGATAGATCTGCGCCCTTGCTTGTCTGAAGAAGTGTCTTGTTGTTTTAGACAGCAGCAGGTTCAGAGGTGAAAAATCCATCCCCTGTTCGTTCCAGAGTAGGCGACACCAACCCAACCACGGGCGGCGCGGCGCGGCTCCAACGCCGGCCAGCCAATCGAGTGGCGGGGCACGAGCGCGGCCACTCCGGCGACCACTGACCGCCACGACCGGCGCCCAACGCTCCAGCTCCGTCCCCAAGGTGCCGGCCACCATTCTCTTCTGTGTCGGTTCGTGATCTGTCTTCTGCTCCTGCTGAGATCGTACAAGCACACAGAGCGGGACTCGGAATTCCTTCACAAATCTGCAAAAAAATCCAGATATTTTCAGTGCTCCAGTCTGGATTCGGATCTGCTTCACCTACTCGGAGTGGGGGTGAGACCCCGGCCGGCGATCTACAAGTATAGCCGGGACCTGCCTGTTCTCTCTTCAAGACTGCGATTTTCCAACAGAGGCTCTGTTCTAACTGTCTCGTCTTCCAACAGAGGCGCTCTGCTCTGCTCTGCTCTAAGCCATAGCCATGAAGACCTGTAGCTTTGCCAGGATAATGAGATTGCAAGACCTAGCTATGTACCGGAGAAAACTGTGTTCTCTAGTTTTCAGATCTTTGCCCAGGCTGCTGCTAGGCTTCCCTCCCAGCTCAGTCAGGAAATTCTTCAGAGATGAACATGTTCATGTGGCACTGTCAGACACCAAGATGGCGGCCACATTGCCGGAGCTGCCGCAGGACATCTTGGTGGTTATCTTTGCCGCTCTCGAGATCCCCGATCTCGTGCGTGCTGCCCCCGTCTGCTCATCCTGGCACTCCGCATACGCTGAGCTATGCACCCTTGGGAAGTACAAGCAGGGCCAAACGCCTTGCCTGGTCTACACCTCTGAATCTGATCCTGATGATGTTTTGTCCCTCTACAGCCTTGCCGAGAAGAGGTCCTACAAGTTAACTCTGCCGCAGCCACCTATCCGCAGCAGGTATTTGATTGGGTCCTCACATGGCTGGCTAATCACCGTCGATGAGAGATCTGAGATGCACCTTCTGAATCCAATCACCTGTGAACAGATTGCTCTACCTTCAGTGACTACCATTGAGCATGTGAAGCCCATATTCGATGAGTATGGTGATATCTGCAAGTATGAGATGTCAGGGCACACTGGAATGCGCAACAGTCGTAATCCACCATCCATCTTTGCTCTTGCCAAGCTGAGGGATAGACTCCAGTGGAAGGCATTTGTATTTCCTGATACATCCACAGGAAGCTACATTGTGGTACTCATCCACAATCCACAATGCCAGCTCTCATTTGCAAAGGCAGGGGATGATAAGTGGACCTGGCTACCGCCTGATTATCTCTATGATGATTGCACTTATAAGGATGGCATATTGTATGCAGTGAATGTAAAAGGAGAATTCCACGCATTCGATCTTAGTGGCCCTGTGGTCACCGTGAAGACGATTATAAGGGTACCTAAGCATTATGTTTGCGATGGTAGGTACATTGTTCAAGCTCCATGGGGCAGTCTGCTACTTGTGTATAGAATTGTTCGTGACCATGATTTAGAACCTGAGCCTGGTGCATCTGAGTACTGGAACACTTCGGAGATTAAAATATTTGGGATTGATGCTCTTTGGAATGAAATTAAGGTGATCGATTGCCTGCGTGACCATGTGTTATTTCTTGGTCATAATCTATCGCTATGCCTCAGTGCTGATGAATATCCTGCTCTCAAGGCAAATCGTTCCTATTTTACCGACGATAATTTTCTATGGACACTGGGACATAAGAACAGTCATCGTGATATGGGAATTCTAAAATTGGATGATAACAGCAAGGAGGAGCTTGTGTCTCCTCAGCTTTGGTCCAACTGTCCAGCTCCAATGTGGATTACTCCTGATCTTAGAAAGATCAATGTGATGGGCTCAATGAGCCAACAACTGTGAAGTGAACTGCTACAGTCACAATTAACATAACGTGCAGTGCAGCAAGGCGGCACTACTCGAGTATCGAGAGAGAGGTCCAGTCTGTGCTGCAAAAATAACCGGTCGAGGGAGTGCTCAACATCAACATCCTTTTCTGCTCAGTCTTTTGATGACACTGCTGGTGTGGTAATCAGAGATAATATATGCAGGTGTTTTCAGAAAATCATGGAGAAGACGGAATCATCTTGTAGTTAGAACAATCTGACAGTTTTTATGTTTCAAATAGTTTTGTAATAGTTTGCTCAAATACTGTACACATTTTCTTCATAATTTATTGCGAGAGATTAAATAAATATATGCCAGTTTGGTATTGTTACAGCAATATAATAGTGTTGTTTCCTACAGAAATGAAAATAAAATATAAGAGCTCTCTGTTGTATCATTGCACGCAAGGAAATATTGTTCCCGCATAATATTTTCCACTGTTGTTCATGAATGAACCACAAGGATCTGGTTGTAGTTTGAGAACCATAAGCGTATAAACCCACATGATTTACAAGTCTATACAGCAATTCATATCTTTTATGCTACCAACATTTTGTTTCCTAGTACCACCAGGTCTCTATGGTAGCCACCAATCAGCAGGCAGGTCGTGGCAAATATGGGTGTGCCAGCGTAGGTCGCGGCCTGGCGGAACCTTAGCAGCACAGCCAAACCTGCCGCAGCGAACAGCTACTGAACGATGCTCGCTGCAATGCGCGATCATCTACAAAAGCAAACGAAACTTAGCTCAGAATCAAATGGAGAGATGTGTTTGAGGGTAAAACGATGCTCGTTTCAATTTCTCACATCATTGGTGCAGACAATCCCATTTGGGTGAAGCTCCACCTCAAAAATGCAAAGGTGACACACTGTTGTCGTCGCCGGAGAGGATCTAGCTATTCTGCAGTACCTCTTATATCCCTCCACAATCTCTGCGGGGACGGTCTCTCCATCGATAATCTGAACATAGGCGAGATACAAGATTAAAAAACAGAAGTGCATTAGCAAATAAAGCAAAATAGGAGTAGTAAATGATACAACTTGTGTACAAATGAACCAATTCTGGCTACCATTTGTGCGGATATGGATGGAATGATAAAACAATGCATATCTTTTTATTTCAGATATGATGCATTATAAGATGTGATGTATTGAACGAGTCACCAAAGAAAGTGATGCTTGACAATTACGAGCTACAAAATGAATATTCAGCCGTACATGGAATGGAGAGGATTAAGATGGAAAACACAAACACTAGTGTATCCAAGCATAGCAAACAATGGTATCATTCTGTCAATTCTTCCTGACCGGTAAAAAAATGAAGCAATGGAACAAAATGAATGGAAGGTTGATTGTCAAAACTCAAACTGAGTGAAATTACAGACAAGATATGTGATGGAGTACATGCAAATTAAGGCACAATCCTATGGTAACTTTGTTTGCAAAATTAACAGAAGAACACTTTGACGATAACTTTGTTTTCCTATCACTGAATTTTAACTGAATGCAAAGTTTTTGCTGCCCTTCATCAGAAGAGAGCTGCTGCAATTCCAGCAAAGTTTCTTTGCATAATGCTATGACTTTTAACTAATTAACACAAATTCAGTTCTCATGCAACTATCCACGAATTCCAACAAAGTCCATTTTATGGTTTGTGACTCAGTTTTGTGTTCGGAAACTATAACTGAATTTTGTGTTCAGTTTGTCATTTCTTTTCAATTTTGTGTTCTGAATGTCACACCCTAGCTAGTTCATGCATTAGAGTGTTGCATCATGTTTAAACTTTTCCAGAAACTTGAAATGGGGATGATAGAACCCCCAGCACCCCCCCCCCCCCCCGAAACAACTAGGGTTTACTAAAATCTTTTTCAATGAACCTGAAATGCCCTTCTAAAATGTTCATCATCTTTGCTTTGGTCTAGAACCTCTGACAAAAATGGTGCACAATTTTCTTGGACATCATTGGGTCACTGAATTAAATCTTATGTTACTTGCATTTGCGCACTTAAATGCTAGTAAATATTTTAAGTGTCCAAATAATCCCAAACTGAAATGTTCCATGTTGGATATACTCTACACAGTGGGCATGAGCAGTTTGGTGATTTTTGAAATTGCCTAGGTATTTTTAGAAAAGCCACAAAGTTGCAGAAAAATAGAAAACAGGAATTAAAAGAGAGAGAGAGACCCACCTGACTTACCTGGCAGCCCACCTGGCCCAGCTCCTCCAGCCGGCCCAGCCCACTGGCAACTGCCAGTCGTCTCCCACCTTTGCCAGAAGGCAGAGGCGTGTCGCCCGCGCGCGCACCGGACGCCACCTCCTGCTTCCACCTCCTGCTTCCTCCCCTGCCCTCGACCGAGCGCCTAGAGGCGCCACGCAGCCCCCCCGGTCCCTCACGCTCACTCCCTCGAGCTCATCCCCTTCCTCTGCTCTCTTTCCTCTCGCACACCCGAGCGCCATCGTCACCGCCGCTCGCCGCTGCCGCGCCCTGAGCCACCTCCTCGCCTCCCCGACGCATCCATCGGCCCCGCCGCATCGCCCTGAAGCTCTCCGCAAACGAACACGACGCCGGAAGCCCCGTATCGTCGTCCCCGACCTCGTCTTGAAGCTTCGGCAGCCGGAGATCGTCGCCGTCGATTCGCCGACCCCAGCGCATCCCCGAGCTCGCTGACCACCTCATCGCCCTCGCTGTGAGCTCCACTGCGTTTCCCTCTCTCCTTTTGCTCGCCCTCGCACCGTAGCTCCAAACCCGACCCCGCCCGAACTCCGGCCGCCGCCACGAGCTCGTTTCTGGCGAGCTCGGTCCAACCCAGCTGCTGCCGCTAGCCGTGTTGGATGCGCGCGAGTCCCAGCACCACGTAGAGCCTCTCCGCCGTCGTTTTGGTCGCCGGAGGGGTTAACCCGAGCCCTCCGCCGCATCTACCGTCGCCGGCGTCGAGACGCCGGCGGGTTTGACCCCGCTGACCCGGGTTTGACCCCTATTTGACACCCCAGGGTCACTGACGTGTGGGCCCAGGGCCTTAACTAATCTGGTTTAGAATTAGATTAGTACTAATTAACTTAGATTAGTTAGTTAGACACTGACATGTGGGCCCCAGCGTCAGGTTTGACCTGGACCGTCTCCGTTGACCTGCTGACGTCACAGTGACGTAGTGCTGACGCAATAAATCATTTTCTGGATTTAAAATAATCAGAAAATTCCAGAAAATGTCCAAAACTTCTAAAATTCATAGAAAATAAACTATAGCTCAGAATGAAATAATTTATATATGAAAAATGATCAGAAAAATCCAACGAATCTGAATATGGCATTTTCATGCATGTTTGAACAAGTTAACCTCACTGAATAGGACAATTCATGATTATGGAATAAATAGTAATTAGTTTTGGAGTTGGAATTTGCTATAGGTTTGAATTCCACTTCAATGAATATGACTAACTGTTGCACTAGGTCAATTCAGTACCTTAATATGACATATCATTCATATGAATGTGCATTGCATTGATTGTGGTTCCTCTTGTGTTTGCCGGTGGTTGCTCCCTCTCAGTAGACGTGGTTCCGACGACGTGTTCGATGACACCGATGAAGAACTATACTATCTTCAGAAGTGCCAGGCAAGCAAAACCCCCTTGTTCATTCCGATACAAACCCACTATCTCGCTTCTACTCTCTTTTACTGCATTAGGACAACAACGATTCAACTGTTACATGCTGCGGTAGTTGAACCCCTTTCCTCTGCATGACCTGTCATTGCCACAGTAAATAGATGAAACCCACTAGCATGAGTAGGAGTTGTTTGAGCCCTGATGTGCCTACTCATTCATGCTTGTTTGTCATGCCTGCTATTGCTTAGAGTTGTGTCAGGTCTGATTTCATCGGGGATGAATTGGAAAGTTGTGAACATATCCTACTGCTGAGAGCTAAGTGTGTGAACACGATTTGGTAAAGGTATCGATGAGAGGCCATGTAGGAGTACATGGTGGGTTGTTTCATTGAGGCCGTCCTTAAGAACTGAGATCTGTATGCGTGATTTAAGATTCAGCTACTACCACACATTGGGATCCTTAATTGACTCTCTCGACTTATTAGCCGCCCTTGTTCTCTGTCCAGGAGTTGCAACTAGTTTCTGGTGTTTGTAGGATATGTGTTGGGGGCCGTGCGTAGCGCTGACCCTAGGGGTGGGCTATGTTGCGGTAGATACACGTGGCACGGTGTACCGGGCGCCCGTTTGGTGTCTCGGGAACCCTGCACACATCGTTTGGGGCTGTGAGCGAAACTCCGGCCGGATCTCCTCGCGGTTGGAACCCGAATAGGCGATAAACCTGGACTAGAGACTTGTGTGGTTAGTCAGGTCGTGGCCGACTCCCTCGCCAGGCTTCCGCTTGAAGGTTGCCGAGATACACGATGTGTACATGGTGGTAAGTGGCGAGAGCGTGTGTGAAGAAGTACACCCCTGCAGGGTTAATATGATCTATTCGAATAGCCGCGTCCGCGGTAAAGGACTACTTGGTTGCCTGTACAGTTCATAGACAAGTGAAAGTGGATACTCTAAAACTCGCAAGATAAGCGTGAGTGCTATGGATGGCGTTCTCGTAGGTAGACGGGAGCGGATCCATAGTGGTGTATTGATTTGGTGAATATGTGGACTCGTGTGCGCCACCTCAAAAGAGTTACCAGCATTCGTAGTTCAGGATAGCCACTGAGTCAAAGCTGGCTTGCTGCAGTTAAACTCCACCATCCTCTTTGTTGATACCGATGCATTTATAGATAGTTCTGATGTAAGTCTTGCTGGGTACATTTGTACTCACGTTTGCCTATTTTATGTTTTGCAGAGAGACTTCAGTCTCGCTAGTAGTTCCACGTGGACTTCGACGTTTAGCTTGTTACCTCAGCTACGATCTTGTGCCCTCGGCAGGATCTGGTAGATAGTCAGCCTTCTCAGCCTTTTTCATTTGTAGATGTCTGTACTCAGACATGATAGGCTTTCGCATGTGCTTTGACTTGTATGCTCTGAATGTTGGGCCATGAGACCCATGTTTGTAATACTTGGCTCCTCGGAGCCTAATGAATAAATACTCTGAGTCGTAGAGTCTTGTTGTGATGCCATGTTGTATTCGCCCATATCCAGCATATTGTGTGTATGATTGAAATGCTTGGTATGTGTGGGGTCCGACAACCTAGTTGTTTATCCTTGGTAGCCTCTCTTATGGGGAAACGTAGTCTGGTGCTTCCACTGAGCCTTGGTAGTCCGCTACAGCCCGGTTTACCGGAGTCCTGTTAGCTTGCTACTGCTCCGGAACACTTAGACTGGCCGGCATGTGTCCTTCCTCGATCCTGTGTCTGTCCCTTCGGGGAAACGTCACGCGGTGTCTTTCGGAGTCCTGTTAGCCTGCTACAGCCCGGATTCCCGGAGTCCTGCTAGCCCAGTTGCTACAGCCCGAATTCACTCGCTGATGACCGACACGTTCGTTGCTGGGTCATGTATGCCTGTCCCCATAAGTTAGTGCCACTTTGGGTTCACGACTAGTCATGTCGGCCCGGGTTCTCTGTCATATGGATGCTAGCGACACTATCACATACGTGAGCCAAAAGGCGCAAACGGTCCCGGGCCATGGTAAGGCGACACCCGTGGGAATACCGTGCGTGAGGCCGCAAAGTGATATGAGGTGTTACCGGCTAGATCGATGTGACTTGGAATCGGGGTCCTGACACTGAAACTATATCATTCAGGTATAATGGTTCTGGGCACCTAGTAAGGTAAACAGCAAACAATTCCTGGTCATCACAACCGAGGCAGTTCTTTCTGCACTTCATCAGAAAGATAAACAACAAATAATTCAATCTGAATTTTGTTAACTGATTAACATGAACTATCACTGATTAACTGATTACGAGGGAAAGAAATCAGTTCAGTTTACTCATTTCTTTGGATATATCAGACTCAAGGGTAAAACTTTGACTACATGGAGCAAATTAAGGCACAATCCTCTGGTAACTTTGTTTGCAAAATTAACAGAAGAACACTTTGTGGATAACTTTGTTTTCCTATCACTGAATTTTAACTGAATGCAAAGTTTTTGCTGCCCTTCATCAGAAGAGAGCTGCTACAATTCCAGCAAAGTTTGTTTGCATAATGCTATGACTTTTAACCGATTAACATAAATTCAGTTCTCATGCAACTATCAACGAATTCCAACAAAGTCTATTTTATGGTTTGTGACTCTGGATGCTCTGAAACTATCACTGAATTTTATGTTCGATTTCAATTTTCTGAAGTCAAAGGCAAAGTTGTAGAGAAGGAGATAATTCTCTAAAATCTGAACAATTTGGGTACTGCAGAATACCAGAGTGCTCTGAAATTTGGGGAATGAGAGGAATAATTCATACCACTGGCACATCCTTCTTCGTCTTCCGATCATCCTTGTTCGTCTTCCGATCATCCTTGTTCGTCTGCCGATCATCTTTGTTCGTCTTCCGATCATCCTTCTTCGTCTTCGTGTACAAGAATGCCGTATGACGCCGTACAGCGGGGAGGACAGGCTTCTTGCTCTTCTTGTTGTCCTTCTTCTTGTTCTTCTTCTTCAACTCCGGAGCAGCGACAGCGAGCGGCGGCCCGCTCCACCACCCGTGCACGGACGCCCACGCGCCCTGAAAGGCCTCTAAGATCCTCGCCACAACCGGCCCCGGAAACCGGAGTCGGAGGGCCTCCAGCAAGCTCCTGAACCAGGGCACGTCGGCCTGAGGCGGCACGTGAGCGGGGGCGGGGACGATCGCAAGCGGGCGAGGGGCCACCTCGGCCTGAGGCGGCTGGGCTGGCGCGCCTGCGAGCTGCAGCGCGGTCGCCTGAGATGGCGCGACGTCTCCATGGAGCCGCCTCGTCGTGTCGACCTCGGGCTGGGTCGGCGGTGGTGGCGCGCCCGGGAGCTGCAGCGCGGCCACCCCGAACCCATTCGGCGCGCCAGGGAGCTCCAGAGCGGACACCTTCACATCGTACTTGGACGCCTTCGCCTTGCCGAGCTTCTTCCCGGCGCCCTGCGCCATTGGAGGGCTGTCCCCAAGAAGCCGCTTCTTGGCTTCTTGGTGGTCTTTTGTCTTCGCCCGTACGGCGAGGTGGAGCCGAAGGAGAAAGCACGGAGAGAGGGGCGGTGCGGCGATGGTAGTGGGAGGCGGCGAGACGGTAGCTTCGGTAGTTGGCTGGTGCGAGCTTGGGGAGGAGGAAGCCGGCGGGGAGGGATTCAGAGCACTCTGTTTTGGGGGGAAGGAGAGGGAGGGGAGGGGCGGCCTCTGTTTTATCGGGGGAGGGGAGGGCCGGCCCGTTCCAAATTCTCATTTTGTATAAATTATTATTTTTGTTAATTTGTTTTATTTGTTTTATTACAACACCTGGAAATTTTCAGCTAAAAACTGGCCGTACTTGTCAACTAAAAATGGTTGCACAGCTTCAAATTTTATTTTTGGTACATAACAATGCTATGCATCAAACAACGATTTTTTGAACTGTATTATCATGTAATTGTTCATGTATGTAAAAGACACTGTCCATTACTATTAGATTTTTTAATACAGATAAAATAATTCATATGATTTTTTATACGACCCTCTAAGCTTTATTGATTGATTAAAACGTTCATGGTTACATCAGCCTCATCAGTATTAATTTTAATTTCAAAAACATGTTTGTATTGAAAAACTTCCTTTGGAATATTTTACACCACAGATTTATTTCAAATAAAAATGGTCATGCTTATCAACTAAAAATGATTCCGTAACTTTAATTTTTATTTGGGTACATAAAGATGCTATGCAGCAAACAATGTTTTTCAAACTATATTCTCATCTAAATGTTCATGTATGTAAAAGAAATTGCCCATGTTCTATTTAAAAAAACTTAAAATAGATAAAAAAATCATACAAAAAAGTTTGTAAACAACACTGCCATGCCTCTATTCAACTTTTCTTCTTCTACAGATAAGAAGAACTTTCTTCTTCTAAAATGGCACCAAAACAAAGTATTTAGATATGTACGAAAAGACTCCCACCATCGGTGCCACCGCCGTTCCACATCGCCTCCGACGGCCTTTGGCTAATGGAGGTGCGGAGGATCTCCCCCCGCCGGCAGGAGGGATCCCACTCTAGTTCTATTTGTGTAAATTAATTTTGTAAATTTGTTTTACAACACCTGAAATTTATTTGGGGGGATCAACATGGTTGTATGGAAAAAAATCCTTTAAAATATGTTACATTATAGATTTTCAAATAAAAAATGGCCGTGCTTGTCAACTAAAAATGGTTGCATAACTTCAATTTCTTTTTGGTACATAAAAATGTTATGCATCAAACAACAATTTTTTGAACTGTATACTCATGTAATTGTTCATGTATGTAAAAGACACTGTCCGTTACTATTAAAAATTAATATAGATAAAATAATTCATATGATTTTTTTATTAACAACAGTGCCATACCTCAGTTCAACTTTTCTTCTTCTAAAATGTTACCACAGTAAAAACTTAGATATGTAAGTAAAGACTATTATAAGAAATAGTACTATAAATTATGTTTGTTAATTGTTTTAAACATGTTTGTACGAAAAGCAACTTCTTATAAAATATGTACACCGTAGATTTATTTCAAATAAAAAAATGGTCATGCTTGTGAACTAAAAATGGTTGCGTGTAACTTCAATTTTCAATTTCAATGGAGAAATATGCTCTACATCAAACAACGTTTTTTGAATTGTATTCTCATGTTCTTTTTTGCATGGGGGAATTGTATTCTCATGTAAATGTTCATGTATGTAAAAGAAATTGTCCATGCCTATTTCAAAAAAATTGTAATATAGATAAAAACTTTTAATACATTTTTTTTAATAAACAACACTGCCACGCCTCTGTTCAACATTCCTCCTTCTATCCTGGTTTTATGAGGGTTCAGCTATGATCTTAAGATTGAGATTGCGGGGTACCCGATGGCTGAGGATGGTGACAAAGGAAAAGGAAATTATGGTGGCGGCGATGGTGGTGAGGGGCAGCAGGATGATCTTATGGACCATGATAAGCATGGGGATCGACCTTCGTCAACCGGTGGGGCGAATCAGATGTCTGAGACCCCGGTGGGTAAGGGGACAACGCTCTCTTCGACGCCCATGCGGGACTTCGTTTTGGTTCCTTTGGGCAGTTGTAGGGGTCGGGGCGGGGAGGGCGGGGGGGAAGAAGTCCCGGCGCGGGCGGGGGCGGGGGGGCCGCGGTGGTGCGGTGGCGAGAGATGGGAGGGGGGGGCCCACAGATGGAGGCTAGTGACCCGGTGGAGCAAGAGTTACCACCGTTGTTGCCTGTCCGTCCCACGGACTCCGCGAGGGACACGGGATAGGTGGCGGCTTCTACGCCGACTAGGGAGAGGAGCCCGAGGCAGGCGACCTCTGCTCTTGTCTCACCTACAGAAGAAACGGCTACTTCGACCGTCCAGAGGACCACTACTTCGTCTTCCGATCATCCTTCTTCGTCTTGAGGTCACTCTTCTTCGTCTTCCGATCATCCTTCGTGTACAAGAACGCCGTATGACGTCGTAAAGAGGGGAGGACAGGCTTCTTGTTCTTCTTCAACTCCGGCGCAGGGACAGCAAGCGGCGGCCCGCTCCACCACCCGTGCACGGACGCCACGCGCCCTGAATGGCCTCGAAGATCCTCGCCACAACCAGCCCTGGAAACCGGAGTCGGAGGGCCTCCAGCAAGCTCCTGAACCAGGGCACGTCCGCCTGAGGCGGCACGTGAGCGGGGGCGGGGATAATCGCAAGCGAGCGAGGGGCCACCTCGGCCTAAGGCGGCTGGGGTGGCGCACCTGGGAGCTGCAGCGCGGTCGCCTGTGATGGCGCGACGTCTCCATGGAGCCGCTGCGTCGTGTCGACCTTGGGCTGGGTCGGCGGTGGTGGCGCACCGGGAGCTGTAGCGCGGCCACCCCGGACCTAGTCAGCGCGCCAGGGAGCTCCAGAGCGGACACCTTGCTTTGAGGAGATGCGGTCACATCGTACTTGGACGCCTTCGCCTTGCCGAGCTTCTTCCCGGCGCCCTGCGCCATTGGAGGGCCTCCAAGAAGCTTTCTTGGCTTCTTGGTCGTCTTTTGTCTTTGCCCGTACAGCGAGGTGGAGCGGAAGGAGAAAGCAGGGAGAGAGGGGCGGTGCAGCGATGGTGGTGGACGGCGGCGAGACGCTCGCTTAGGTGGTTGGGTTGGGTGGTGCAAGCTTGAGGAGGAGGAAGTCGGCGGGGAGAGAGCTTGCGGGACTCTGTTTTGGGGGAAAGAAGACGGAGGGGAGGGGGCGACTCTGTTTTATTTGGGGGGGGGGGGGGGGGGGGGGGGGGGGGGGGGGGAGGCCGGCCCGTTACAAATTCTTTTTTTGTGTAAATTAATATTGTTAATTGTCTTATTCGATTTTATACCAACACCTGAAAATTGTCAGGGTGGGAAAAAATTCCTTTAAAATATGTTACACTATAAATTTATTTCAAATAAAGAAAGGCCGTGCCTTGTCAACTAAAAATGGTTGAATAAATTCAAATTTTTATTTTGGTACATAAAAATGCTCTGCATCAAACAACGATTTTTTTGAACTGTATTCTCATGTAATTGTTCATGTATGTAAAAGACACTTTCCATTACTATTAATTTTTTTAATATAGATCAAATAATTCATATGAATTTGTTTCATTAACAACAAACTTTTCTTCTTCAAAAATGGTACCAAAGTATATTTAGATATTCAAATAATGTCACCAATAGATTCCTTTTAGACAACCCTCTAAGCTTTATTGATTGATTAAAACATTCATGGTTACATCAGCCCCATAAGTATTTTAATTTTTAATTTCAAAAACATGTTTGAACAAAAAAACTTCCTTTGAATATTTTTACACCATAGAATTATTTCAAATAAAAATGGTCACGCTTATCAACTAAAAATGGTTGCGTAACTTCAAATTTTTACTTTGGTACATAAAGATGCTCTACATCAAACATAGTTTATTTGAACTATATCCTCATGTAAATGTTCATGTATGTAAAAGAATTTGTCCATGTTCTTTAAAAAAATTGTAACATAGATAAAATCTTTTCATACAATTTTTTTTGTTGACAACACTGCCACGCCTCAGCTCAACGTTTCTTGTTCTAAAATTGTACCAAAGTAAAGTAATTTTTTTTAACAAAGTACAATCAAAGTTGCTCACATACACGAGCATACACTCACCCTTATGAACCCACCCACTCACACCCTACCGCTATGAGCAGCTGTGAGAGACCGAGCCGGCATATATGTAAAAGATATTGTCCATGCTCTATTTTAAAAAATGTATTATAGATAAAAAAATCATACAATTTTTTTATAAACAACACTGGCATGCCCATGTTCAACTTTCCTTCTTCTACAGATAAAATAAAGCTTTCTTCTTCTAAAATGGCACCAACACAAAGTATTTAGATATGTACGGAAAGACTCCCACCGTCAGCTCCGCCACCGTTCCGCCCCACCTCCGATGGCCATTGGCCCAAGGAGGTGCGAACGATCTCCCCCGCCGGCATGAAGGATCCACTCTCGTTCTTGTTAGATTCAACATCTTGGTTAGTGCCGCGTGGCGGTGGCTGAAAGGATCGATACGGTCGACTAGAGGGGGGGGGGGGGGCGTGAATAGGAGACTACAAATGTTAATCTTTCTTGTCAATTTTAAGGTTTAGCGGACAAATAGGGTTCACTAGATATGCAACTAGGTGAACACAACATATATGACAAGCAAGCTTAAAGCAAGATATGCTAGGCAACAATCTAATTAGCAAGCCAACAAGCATACAAGGCAAAGTAAGGTGCGGGAAAGGATTAACCACAAGTGAGGCGAGGACGCGGATTTTATCCCGAAGTTAACTCTTCCTTGGGGAAGAGCTACTCTCCGTTTAGAGCGGTGCCGGAGCCAAAGCTTGCAGAACGCCACGAAGGCTCACCGTAGTCTCTTTCGAGTCACCCCCAACGGATGAGCCTCGAATCACTCGGGGTTGGTCTTGAAGGCGACCACCACACCTTTACAAACTTCTCCGAAGCACACCACAAGCAAGGAAGCTTCCGGAGGAACCTCTAACCACCTAGGAGCCCAAGCTCCAAGAGTAACAAGTCAATGGGGAAGAAATGTTGCGGGGAACGCGATTTGGTTTGGTCAAGTTGTAGATCGGGTCTTGCTCTCCCAATCCCCAAAGTTTCAACAAGTTTGGGTGGAGGGATTGAGAGTATTGAGCAAAATGGGGTGTAGCAATGGTGGAGCTCAACAAGACATTAGGGTTAGGGATGGAGGAGGAAGAAGGGGGGGGGGGGGATTTTTAGTGTGTTCAGGGTGCCGTTATGCCCGTTGGACCCCGTGCGCACGGGCTAAGTGAGCCCCGTGCGCACGGGGTACTCAGAGACTTTCACACCACCCCATGCGCACGGGGGTCAAAAGACCCCATGCGCACGGGGTACTCAGAGAGTTTACGCAGTACCCCGTGTGCACGGGGGTCAAAAGACCCCATGCGCACGGGGTACCCAGAGAGTTACGCAGTACCCCGTGCGCACGGGGTACCCAGTAAGTTGCTGTTGCAATCACTCTGAGTACCACATGCATGCACACTATGGTTTTAGGTGGTAGGAATGGGTAGGCTAGTGTATATGGTTCGGGGATGACATTCCCACACAACTTTTATCCACACCGACCCCTCTTAATAATGCGGTCTTTCCTACGACTCGAAGCAAACCAAAAACTAAAACCTTCGAATCGCCGGTAGACCACGCCTTTGACCTTTTTGAATTGGGGGGTCGCACATCTCCATCACGAAGCACTTGGAACCAATATCCTGAGATAAACTTTAGCAACCGATATTAGTTCAACTAACCACATTGTCATCACACCAAAATATAGTTTAAGTGCCACTTGCACTTTCAATCTCCCCCTTTTTGGTGCATTGATGACAACGTGGTTAGAGCATGGCATAAGGGATATGAATATTTGAATAGCCATGAGACAATGAATGATCATGGTAGCTCCCCCTATATGTGTGCCCGGATAAAATGAATGCTTGAGAATGCATCAAGTACACACATAGGAGACTCCCCCAAGATCATCATTGTCAAGACATGAGATCAACATAATAAACCTATAACAGTGCCTAGATCTCATGAAATGGTGTGGTGAGCAAATATCGTGAGACACATAATAAACAACATAATAAGCACAATGTGACCATAGCATACGGTTCAATATAAAAACTAGAGTCTCACGAGCACAAGCAAGTAGCTCACAACCACACACGCGGAAAGCAAATAAGAGTATCTCAAGCCAACTAAAAACAACCAACAAAGCAGAGAAACATGAGGCTTGAGATCCCAACACACACTAAGAGCACCAACACCCACCACTTCTCCCCCTTTGTCATCAAGACAACAAAAAGGAGACAAACGGCGACACGCAGACCCACTAGACAAGAGGAGGAGCGCTCAAGGCATCATCATCATCATCAAAACGCCACCCTGCCATCGAAAAGGACCGAGCTGTGGCCTCACTGTCATTGTCCTCTGACCCTGGACCGACCTCCTCACCAGCTGCAGCCCTCGCTGCCTTTTGCTGAAGCCTCACAAGCTTCTCCTTGTTGATCTCCTTAATCTGACGGCGCTGGATAGACTAGCACATCTTGAACATGTTGCTCAAGGTCTTGAACAGGGACTTCTTCTCCCCTCTGGCGAAAACGGCCTCAGAACCAACTGACTTGGCCTTACCACGAGGGATCCGTGCAGTGGAGGACATGCCAGGAGTGAATGTGGCACGATCCTCAGGCCTAGGGTTGTGCCCCTTCTTGATAGGCACATATGGAGCAGGAGCAGCTGGGGTCCAGTTGGAGTTGCGCTTGGGAATAGAAATCTTGTACTGAGTAATATACTTAGCTGGGCAGACGAACTCAATCAATGCCTGGGTGAACGGAGCATAGATCAAGGACTAGTTCTCTTGCACACACTGACGGAGCTCATAGAACATGAAATCCAGAACATCCACCCTCTTCTTCTGATGCAGGTACACAAAGACATCCAACATGGAGCTCCGTATGTTGTGGGAATCACCGGCCTTAGGAGTGAGAGTATACCTCAAGATATGGCGCATAGTGTCATAGAGGGGCACAAGGTCTTTGATGGACCCGGTGACAAACGACTTCTCTTGCTTGTAAGCGAATGCAACCTCATCCTTCGTGCGCTGCCCACTTTCATGAACTCTGCCAAACTCATCAGATGCCGCCTCTTCATCAAAGAACGAATAAGGAATGATCTCAGAAAACTTTGCCATAGGAGTGGAGCACCGATGCGTCCCGGACATCCATGTGAGGGTGCGAGCTGAGTCATTTGAGAAAAACAAGGTGGCAAAGAAGTGCATCACCAGGTCCTCATTGTATGGATAGTTGAATGTGACGAAGGGAATTAGACCCAACCTCCCAAGAGCTGAATACACACCGGGATACAGATGATCATTGTCGCGCAGACTCTCAGTGTTAACCTGCTTGTGCGGAGCAAACTTCTTCGACTTGGTCATGAGAAGCTCATGATATACTCTTTGCTGAAAATCGTTCTTGAACCGGGGATCCATTCCAAAACCTGTGGCAGCTGCATATGGATGACTCTGTCTCTCAGCCCAAAGCTCTGGCTTGGTCCACTTGGCAAGGGGAAGGTTCTTGAGATCCCGCCCACCTGGAATGGCTTGCTCAGGACTAGACTCCTCTTCTTCATCTTCATCCTCATCACCTCCATCAACACGATCATCCTCCTCCGCTATCTCTGCATCATCATCGGGGTTGACATAGTGAGCATCATCTTGAGAGTCATACTCTTCCTCAGACTCATCGGAGGCCTCAACAACAGGCCACTTATTGGTGGTAGCACAGCGAACACGGCCCTGGCCTGACCCTGACCCCTGACCAATGCCCTCAGACGGCTGGCAACGAGCAACCGTGAACTCCCTGGATCCTCCCTTTGGGCGCTTGCGACGGAGCTCGGCCCTCTTGTCAGCGGAGTCTGAAACACACACAAACACCCAACAACACAACGCAGAAAACTCAAATGAGTACAAGTGCTTGATAGATGGCATATGGGAAGGAAAAGATAAAGGTGAAAAGCCCCTGGATACCCCGTGCGCACGGGGGTTAGACCCCGTGGGCACGGGGGTCCCGTGCGCACGGTACACGACCGTGGGCACGGGGGTCAAATACCCCGTGGACACGGGGGTTCCCCAGCGGCAGCCACTTCCAGATCAAGATCTGGGAGTGGGTGCGGCAGGGAAACCCTAGGAAGTATGCACCTGGATTTGACCTACGAAGGCGGAGCAGCCACCCTAATCTAAGAAAAACAAGAAACCCTAGAACCTAGAGATGCAACCATGGAGGAAAGGAAAGAACAAGGGAAGGGGAGGTACCGGAGGAGGACCCCATCCCGCATGAATTCCACGGAGCAATGAAGTCCGACGGTGCCCGGAGGAGCACCAGCGAGGAGAGGCGACGACGGAGGCGCTGGAGGCTTCTGGGGAGTGGAGAGGGCGACTGGGTGGGAATGAACCCAAGCCCCCCCACGCCCCGCCTCTTCAGGGCCAGGAACCGCAGACCCCGTGCGCACGGGGGTCCCGTGCGCACGGTACAGAGCCCGTGGGCACGGGGGCCCCGTGCGCACGGTACAAGCCCGTGGGCACGGGGTACTCAGGAACTTTTACTTGAGGTGCTTTTGGAAGGAGTGGCTGAGTGTCAACTCTTACCATGCCTTTGCAACGAAACTCGGTCTAGGTTTCTGAATATGTCGCGAGAGAAATCCTATCACTATGAGAAGGGAATATGTGGAGCACTTGTACAAGAAGAGAAAATGACACAAACCAAGACAAAACAGAGAGAAAACAGAAGAAAGCCACCACCAACAACACACACACGAAAACGGACACAACCCTCAAAGGAGGGCGGTGGCCGAGGCCACCATGTTTGAGTTTGTTTGGTATGGCACCGCGAAGATATGAACCTTGGGCCCAAGACCAATACTCATCTTTGAAGCACAAGTGCCACCTATAAGTGGCTAATGTGAAAGATTTTGTTCGATTTATGCACTTCTAGGATAAGATAACTCATGAGTTGAGCTAGCTCCCCCTAGACACGTGCCTACATCTAAGCAAGATATTATATGAGTATGTGTGCATGAGCAAGAGTTTCACCCCAAGTTACTTATATCCACGATATTTAGCTCATGCCTTAACTCGCGGAATCTTGCTTCTTCAAGTGGCTTGGTGAAGATATCAGCTAGTTGATTCTCAGTGTTGACATGGAGTAATTCAATGTTTCCCTTGGCCACATGATCCGTAATGAAGTGATGACGAATCTCAATATGCTTGGTCTTGCTGTGTTGAACTGGATTCTTGGCGATCTTGATTGCACTTTCATTGTCGCACCAAAGAGGCACTTTGTCACATTTGACACCATAATCCATCAAAGTTTGCCTCATCCATAATAACTGAGCACAACAACTTCCGGCGGCAATGTACTCGGCTTCGGCCGTCGAGAGGGATATACAATTTTGCTTCTTTGAAGACCAACTTACCAGCGATCTTCCTAGGAGTTGACATGAACCAGAAGTGGACTTGCGGTCAACCTTGTCTCCTGCCCAATCCGAATCTGAGTATCCCATTAACTCAAAAGATGATCCTTTGGGATACCAAAGGCCCAAGTTTGGGGTATGAACCAAATATCGAAGGATTCTTTTCACTGCCGAATAGTGGCTCTCCTTAGGAGCGGATTGAAATCTTGCACACATACACACACTCAACATAATATCCGGCCTAGATGCACAAAGGTAAAGCAAGGAACCGATCATGGAGTGATATACCTTTTGATCCACTTCTTTACCATTGGGATCAAGATGGAGTTGGCCATTTGTGGGCATGGGTGTCTTCATTGGCTTGACATCTTGCATTTTGAACCTCTTGAGCATGTCTTGAATATAGAGAGATTGGTTGATGAAGGTTCCTCCTCTCAATTGCTTCACTTGAAAACCGAGGAAGAACTTCAACTCTCCCGTCATAAGATTCTCGAACTCAATGTTAATAGCATGGTTAGTGGACCCAAAGATAATGTCATCAACATATATTTGGCAAACAAACAACTCTCCTTTTACCCTCTTTGTGAAGAGAGTGGAATCTATTACCCCAATCTAGAACCCCTTCTCACTTAGGAACACCGTAAGGTGATCATACCAAGCACGAGGTGCTTGTTTGAGTCCATAGAGTGCCTTATGGAGTTCATAAATGTGAGAGGGTGATCGGGGTCTTCGAAATCGGGAGGTTGCTTGACATACACCAACTCCTTAAGAGGACCATTAAGAAATGCACT
This sequence comes from Thinopyrum elongatum, assembly GCA_011799875.1. Lineage (NCBI taxonomy): Eukaryota > Viridiplantae > Streptophyta > Magnoliopsida > Poales > Poaceae > Thinopyrum > Thinopyrum elongatum. The sequence continues at coordinate 51,122,192 of CM022299.1, read as the reverse complement.
CTTCACATCCATTTGATATAATTTAAAATCATGATGAGAGGCATAAGCAAGCAAGATGCGAATGGATTCAAGACAGGCAACGGGGGCAAAAGTTTCACCAAAGTCCAAACCTTCAACTTGGGTGAAACCTTGTGCCACTAACCTTGCCTTGTTTCTTATTACTTGTCCATGTTCATCTTGTTTGTTCTTGAAGATCCACTTTGTTCCAATGACATTATGATGCTCTTTGGGTCATTCCACAAGGGTCCATACTTTGTTGCGGGTGAAGTTGTTGAGTTCTTCATGCATGGCATCTATCCAATCCGGATCGTCAAGTGCATCTTCCACCTTAAGGGGCTCAACACAAGAGACAAACGAGTGATGTTCACAAAAGTTTGCCAAACGTCTACGAGTAGTGACCCCCTTTTTGATGCTTCCATAGATGTTCTCGGTGAGATGTTGAAGATGCTTTAGCTTGGCGGCCACTTTTTGCTCTTTGATGGCAAACTCTTCTTCACTTGGTTTAGAACTTGATGAAGAAGCTTGACCTTGAGATTGTTTTAGCCTTGGAGACACCCTTCTCTTCGCAACCACAAGTTCTTGCTCATTGGGAAGTGACGATGATGAAGACACTTGCGGTTGGGGTTGATCTTGATCTTGATCACGAACTTGAGCTTGATCTTGAGCCTCAATAATTGGTTCTTCACCATTTGAATGAGCTTGCCCTTGATCTTGCTCGGGAATATGAGGGACTTGATCTTGTTCTTGGATAGGTTCATGATCTCTCGTAGCATCTTGTACAAGCGGTGCCGGTGATGACTTCCCTTGTGGAGACTCCACAAGAGGGGCTCTTACTACTTCTTCTTCTACTTGGACTTGGGGTGTTTCTTGTGGAATAATGTGGCCTATCCCCATCGTCCTTATAGCTTGTGAAGGAGCCTCATCACCTACAACACTAGAAACAATTTGCTCCACACGGGAGCCATTATCCTCATCAAACTCCACATTTACCGTTTCCTCAATGCATCCAGTGGATTTATTGAGAACTCGGTAAGCATGAGAGTTTGATGCATATCCAACAAATATGCCCTCATAAGTTCTTAGCTCAAACTTAGCTAACCGGGATTTCTTGTTTAGAATGAAACACTTACAACCGAATACTCGAAAGTATTTGACGTTAGGCTTTCTCCCGATTAGGAGCTCGTATGGGGTCTTATTCTTGAGCTTGCGAAGATAAAGCCGGTTTGAAGCATGACACGCGGTGTTGATGGCTTCAGCCCAAAGCTTGTAAGGAGACTTGTACTCGTCAAGCATGGTCCTAGCCATCTCAATAAGAGTCCGATTCTTCCTCTCCGCAACACCATTTTGTTGGGGAGTATATGGCGCGGCATATTGATGCTTTATCCCCTCTTCACTCAAGAATTCATGCATCGTGTAGTTCTTGAACTCGGTGCCATTGTCACTTCGAATTGCCTTCATCTCACAATTATGTTGACGTTGAGCTTCTTTGGCAAAGTTGATGAAGGTTTCTTGACTTTCATCTTTGGTCTTGAGAAAGAACACCCAAGTATATCTTGTGAAGTCATCAACAATGACAAGGCAATACCTCCTCCCTCCCAAACTATCATAAGTTGGAGGCCCAAATAGATTCAAATGGATAAGCTCAAGGGGCCTCAAGGTGGTGATGATAGTCTTCACTTTATGAGATTTTTCATGAAGCTTTCCGGCAATGCAAGCACTACAAGGATGATCTTTGGCAAAAGACACATTGGTTAGTCCAAGGATGTGCTCCCCCTTTAAGAGAGCTTGTAAATTTCTCATGCCAACGTGGGCTAGCCGTCGGTGCCATAACCACCCTACGTCAGCCTTGGCCATTAGGCATGTTGCAAGATGAGTTTTCTCTTTTGAGAAATCAACCACATAAAGGTTGTCTTCAACATGCCCAACAAAGACCATTTTGAGATTGCTTCTCTTAAAGATGGTCACATGGAATTCACCGAAATGAGAGTCATAACCGGCACGTGCCTATTGAATAGTTGAAAGTAAATTGTAATGAAGGGATTGGACAAGCATTACATTTGAAAGAGAGGCATCATTAGAGATTACCACCTTACCCAAACCCAATACCTTGCCCTTGCTATTGTCACCAAAGGAGATGTTCGAAGAGGCCTTGAGAGAATCAACGAACTCCACAAGCATCTCCCTTTCTCCGGTCATATGATTTGTGCATCCACTATCGATCACCCATTGTTTTCCACCGGAGATATATTCCTACAAGAATCAAGCTTTGGTTATAGGTACCCATTTTGAAGTGGATCCTAGAGAGTTAGCAACAAGGGTCTTGGGAACCCAAATAGTCCAAGCATAACCATCAGTGCCAACAAATTTTGAAAATGTATAGCCATCATCTCCTCTCATGAGGACATAAGATGGATTGTTCTTGCCGGCAAAATTCTTGGGAATGGCCTTGTCCCTAGTGACCTTGCCACTCCCAACAACCCCTTTTTCCTTCTCCTTCTCCTTGTGCCCTTCTTGCAAAAATACTACCTTTTGGGGAGGGGAAGGAGTCGGACCGATCTTCTTCTTGTTGTTCTTCTTCTGGTTCTTACCATTCTTGGATGCGGGATCAAACCCAATTCCGTCCTTGGCAACACACTCCTTTTGGTTACTCAAGAGGTCATTAAGGTTTTTCTCCCCTTGGATGCATGATACAAGCCCTTTCTCAAATTGGGCCTTCAACTTCTTATTCTCCTCTTGGAGAGAGGTGCAATCATGAACAAAGTTAGGCGTACAAGATGAAGGAAATATGCCCTAGAGGCAATAATAAAGTTGTTATTTTATATTTCCTTATTCATGATAAAGGTTTATTATTCATGCTAGAATTGTATTTATCGGAAACCTTAATACATGTGTTAATACATAAACAAACACCGTGTCCCTAGTAAGCCTCTACTAGACTAGCTCGTTGATCAAAGATGGTTAAGGTTTCCTAACCATGGACATGTGTTGTCATTTGATAACGGGGTCACATCATTAGGAGAATGATGTGACGGACAAGACCCATTCGTTAGCTTAGCATAATGATCGTTCAGTTTTATTGCTATTGCTTTCTTCATGTCAAATACATATTCCTTCAACTATGAGATTATGCAACTCCCGGACACCGGAGGAATACCTTGTGTGTTATCAAACGTCACAACGTAACTGGGTGATTATAAAGATGCTCTACAGGTATCTCCGAAGGTGTTTGTTGAGTTGGCATAGATCGAGATTAGGATTTGTCACTCCGAGTATCGGAGAGGTATCTCTGGGCCCTCTCGGTAATACACATCATAAGCTTGCAAGCAAACGACTAAGGAGTTAGTCACGAGGTGATGTATTACGGAACGAGTAAAGAGACTTGCCGGTAACGAGATTGAACTAGGTATGAAGATACCGACAATCGAATCTCGGGCAAATAACATACCGATGGACAAAGGGAATTACGTATGTTGTCATAACGGTTCGACCGATAAAGATCTTCGTAGAATATGTAGGAGCCAATATGGGCATCCGGGTTCCGCTATTGGTTATTGACTGGAGAGGTGTCTCGGTCATGTCTACATAGTTCTCGAACCTGTAGGGTCCGCACGCTTAACGTTCGTTGACGATATAGTATTATATGAGTTATGTGATTTGGTGACCGAATGTTGTTCAGAGTCCCAGATGAGATCATGGACATGATGAGGAGTCTCGAAATGATCGAGAGGTAAAGATTGATATATAGGATGATGGTATTCGGACACCGAAAGTGTTCCGGAGGGTACCGGGTACATATCGGGTCACCGGAAGGGGTTCCGGACACCCCCGGCAAAAGATATGGGCCTTATGGGCCAAGAGTGGAAATGCACCAGCCACAAGGGGCTGGTGCGCCCCCCATATGGGCCGGCCAAGAAGGAGAAGGAAAGAGAGGAAGGGAAAGGAAAGAGAGGGAATAGGATTCCCCCTTCCTTCCCTCTCCCCCTCTCTTTCCTTCCCCCTCCGGCAAATAAGGAAGGGGGGGGGGGGGCGCCACTTGGGAGGACCCCAAGTTGGATTCGGCCTAATTGGGGCGCCATCCTGGCTGCTCCCTCCCCCCCACCTATATATATATATGTGGGAGTGGGGCGCCTAGCACACCCAGACAATTGCCTAGCCGTGTGCGGCGCCCCCTCCACCGTTTACCACCTCGGTCATATTTTCGTAGTGCTTAGGCAAAGCCCTGCGGAGATCACTTCACCATCACCGTCACCACGCCATCGTGCTGACGGAACTCATCTACTACCTTGACGTCTTGCTGGATCAAGAAGGCGAGGGACGTCACCGAGTTGAACGTGTGCAAAACGCGGAGGTGCCGTGCGTTCGGTACTTGATCGGTTGAAGCGCGAAGATTTTTGACTACATCAACCGCGTTGTGAAACGCTTACGCTTACGGTCTATGAGGGTACATAGACACACTCTCCCCTCTCGTTGCTATGCATCTCCTAGATAGATCTTGTGTGGGCGTAGGATTTTTTTTGTTTTCATGCAACGTTCCCAACACAAGATTCATCATTTAAATCCATATGAGGTACGGAAGTGAGAGCCTTAATGGTTGTAGCTTTAAGTTGAGCATAAGACTCGGTGAGGGCAATGAGGTCACCTTTAACAACCTTGGAACTAGTCACAAGGAACTCATGTTCCTCAACAAGTCTCGTGTGATCAACTAGAAGCTTTTCAACTCTAACATTAAGAGCATCTTTGTTCTCAAGAGCAAGTTGCAAAGCATCGTTGGTTTTAACAAAGTCAATTTGATGAGCCGACAAGGCTTCCTCAAGTGATGCTCTCATGACACTCTCTTCATTTAGTTCGTGCTCGAGGAGTTCGACTCTCTCTTTTTCCTCTATGAGGAGGTTTTCAATGTTCTCAATAAAGTCATCGCGTTCGGCGAGTGACTTAAGGAGACCGCCAAAACGAGCACGAGCTTCACCATGAAGAGTTTTTATGAAATCCATTAAGGATTCCTCATCATTATCCACGCCCTCGTCACACTCATCCTCCACTATCTCACATGAGACATTGGGAGTGTAGACGGCGTTTTTTTTATTTGGACTTAGTTTTTACCTCTTTGTCCATAAGGCATCGATGAGTGAAAGGCTTGTCCTCGTTTGGAGAGTCGAAGAGGCCAGTGGTGGAGGAGGAGGTAGTGGCATGCATGACAATGGCGGTCGTGCCCACTTGATCATCATCACCACCATCTTCATCTCCGGACATGTATTCTTCATGAACAAACGCCTTGTCATCCTTCCTCTTTGCAAACTTGGTGAACTTCTTTTTTCTTGAGCACAAGCTTCTCGGATTTGTCTTCACGTCTCTCATACGGACAATCATGAACAAAGTGTCTTGGGCTATCACAATTGTAGCATTTCCTTCGTCCAAATGATCTTCCTTGAAGATTCTTCCCTTTGTTTGCCATAGTCCCGGAGTACTTTTTGACTAAGAGAGCCAAGTCTTCCGCAAAGTCATTTGCCGGGCATGAGGTGTCAACATCTTCCTCACAAATCTCTTCACTCACTTCTTCATCCCTTGAGGGTTGGCTTATCACTTTCATGGCCTTCAAGGCAAGATTGGAGTTCTTGGTTGCTTGACCAATTGCAAACGTTTTCTTGGACTTGGTCTCCAAAAGAACATGAGTGGAGAAAGTGGAAACAACTTGAGCCGCGGTCAACTTGTGATAATCCAAACGTTGATGAACCATCATGACCATGGTATGTTCCATGAGGACCATAGCATCTATGAACTTGTCCTTGATGAAGTCATCATTTGCCCAAGTGCACCCAAAGGTTCTCAAGTTGAGCACAAGAGACTTTAACCTTCGGTAAACCTCTTCCGCGGACTCACCCTCATTCCTCACAAATAGATTGACTTCTTGCTTGAGGAGAGCCAATCGAGATCTTCGAATTGCTTCATCACCTTCGAGAGCCTCCTCAAGGCAATCCCAGATTTCCTTGGTGGTCTTAAGGAGAGCAATGGAGTCACTATAGTCTTCGGTCACCACGGTGCACAACATGTTGTGGGCGATGGCATTGAGTTGATCATCAACCGCTTCTCTTGGAGTAAGATTCATTGGGTCCTTGGGGTTGAATCCATTGATCACAATCCACCACAGTTGAGTTGAAGCACTGTGCATGTAAGACTCCATATCTAGCTTCCATTTAGCAAATGCATTAGCTTTCAAAGGGGGCGGAGGCCCAACAGGATTAATGCAAGGATGTTGTAAGGGTTGAAGTGAGTAAAAGGGTTCCACGACATTGTACTTGGGAACTTGAGTACGAGCCGGAGATGCAAGAGGTTCTCTCGAGTCATCCGCATCATGATTGGCATTTGGATCAAATGAGTTTGATGCGGATGTCGAGGGCTTTAAGCGAGCATCAATTTCCTCCTTGACCGAGGAACGAACTTATTTCAACATAGAGGCTTTGAGGTCCGCAAACATTGAAAGAATATCAGCCGTGGTCAAAGGGGTACCCGGGTTAATAGGAGCGGCGGGAGCAACGACCGGGGCACCATGTGCCACGGGCGCGATGGGGGGTAGGTTTTGACCATCCTCCGCAACGGGTGCGCCACCTCCCACATTCCCTAGATCGTCCATATCCTCTAATGTTGTAAAACCTTATATTAGAGCACGAGGCTCTGATACCAATTGAAAGGATCGATACGGTCGACTAGAGGGGGGGGGGGGTGAATAGGAGACTACAAATTTTAATCTTTCTTGTCAATTTTAAGGTTTAGCGGATAAATAGGGTTCACTAGATATGCAACTAGGTGAACACAACCTATATGACAAGCAAGCTTAAAGCAAGATATGCTAGGCAACAATCTAATTAGCAAGCCAACAAGCATACAAGGCAAAGTAAGGTGCGGGAAAGGATTAACCACAAGTGAGGCGAGGACACGAATTTTATCCTGAAGTTCACTCTTCCTTGGGAAAGAGCTACTCTCCGTTTAGAGCGATGCTGGAGCCAAAGCTTGCGGAACGCCACGAAGGCTCACCGTAGTCTCTTTCGAGTCACCCCCAACGGATGAGCCTCGAATCACTCGGGGTTGATCTTGAAGGTGACCACAACACCTTTACAAACTTCTCCGGATTACACCACAGGCAAGGAAGCTTCCGGAGGAACCTCTAACTGCCTAGGAGCCCAAGCTCCAAGAGTAACAAGTCAATGGGGAAGAAATGTTGCGGGGAATGCGATTTGGTTTGGTTAAGTTGTAGATCGGGTCTTGCTCTCCCAATCCCCAAAGTTTCAACAAGTTTGGGTGGAGGGATTGAGAGTATTGAGCAAAATGGGGTGTAGCAATGGTGGAGCTCAATAATACATTAGGGTTAGGGATGGAGGAGGAAGAAGGGGGGCTTTTATAGTGTTTGTCATGGGGTGGCCGTTTCTGCCCGTTGGACCCCGTGCTCACGGGCTAAGTGAGCCCCGTGCGCACGGGGTACTCAGAGACTTTCACACCACCCCGTGCGCACGGGGGTCAAAAGACCCCGTGCGCACGGGGTACTGCAGGGTACTCAGAGAGTTTACGCAGTACCCCGTGCACACGGGGGTCAAAAGACCCCGTGCGCACGGGGTACCCAGAGAGTTACGCAGTACCCCATGCGCACGGGGGTCCAAAGACCCCGTGTGACCCCCGTGTGCACGGGGTACCCAGAGAGTTACGCAGTACCCCGTGCGCACGGGGGTCCAAAGACCCCGTGCGCATGGGGTACCCAGTAAGTTGCTGTTGCAATCACTCTGAGTACCACATGCATGCACACTATGGTTTTAGGTGGTAGGAATGGGTAGGCTAGTGTATATGGTTCGACGATGACATTCCCACACAACTTTTATCCACACCGACCCCTCTTAATAGTGCGGTCTTTCCAACGACTTGAAGCAAACCAAAAACTAAAACCTTCGAATCGCCGGTAGACCACTCCTTTGACCTTTTTGAATTGGGGGGTCACACATCTCCATCACGAAGCACTTGGAACCAATATCTTGAGATAAACTTTAGCAACCGATATTAGTTCAACTAACCACATTGTCATCACACCAAGATATAGTTTAAGTGCCACTTGCACTTTCAGTGGCGATGTCCCTGAATAGGAATAATATCTTCCACGCTTGATCGCCATCCTGATGGTGTATTTAGCGTCACCGGTTGGCGTGTGAAGGGAGCATGCAGTGGTTGCCATTGGAAGTGGATTTCATGCCAATGGAGGTGAAGACGACGACAACACCGCGAGTTGCAGGAGGCAATGTTGGAGCTCTCCTACCGTGACACGGAGTCCATGGCACTGGCCAAGCTCGATGGTGTTTGGCCTCCCTGGCATTTTTGGGACTACGTTCGCAACTTCCCAGACAACTTTCGTGTCACCATGGACCCAGATGACCTCGAGCTTGCGTGTTGGTACCCCTTGCTTGTTGTCAGCTCCCTAGAGCGTGACTTTGTGGTGGGCTAGCGCCTGATCCGACACATGTTCGGATTCTCTGTCCCACACTGGGCACCGTCAGTCGATGCTGCTGGACACAGAGGATGATCACCGCGGACCCCTCCCCTCTCGCCCCCACGTCACTTCAACAAGAGCGACACAGTCGGCCAAACATAGCCACCCCCGACGGCTTCCCCACCCCTTCCTCTCCTCCTCGTCGCCTCCAGTCACTACAAAAAAAATACACTTTCGTGATGATACGTGTTTGTCACAGTAGGTCACATTTTCTCTCATGCATGTACATCCATGACGATTTTATGACAGAATCAAGATAGTCATACCTGTGCTGTCGTAGAAGTGTTCCATGACATTACCAAAATTATCATCACGGAAGTGTCCACTTCCATGACGATAAATGGCGCGTCATGGAAGTGCTTTCGTCAAGGGTAACTGACACGTGGCATCCACCGTAACGGGTCACGGTTAAGCTATCAGGTCCGGTTTTGGATCCGATAAGCCGTTAACAGCCCGGACCAATGGGGATTTTCCACGTGTAAAATTCTCAATGGCCAGAGGAACCACGTGTCGGCTCACCGTTGGGACAGATGTCATCCACTCATTGGACCGGAGGTGCCTATGATACGTCGACACGTGGGACGGCCCAACAGAGGCCCATTTCGGTGAAAAGGCCGGCCCGTTGGACTTGGTCAAAAGGTAGAGGGCCGGCCCACGGAAAGCCTGTTAACGGCCTGTTCGCATATAGCCCATTTACAGCCCGCTAACTCATGGCCCGTTACGGCCTATCTGAATTAGGCCCAGCAGCTTCATCTGGGCCGTCTCAATATGATTCCAGCCCATTGTAACTTCCAGCCCATGTATGGCCCATGACGTCTTTCGGCCCATATGAGGCCCTTTGTAACTCTTGGCCCATTAACGGCCCGTGGTGAAACTGGCCCGTAATAAATAGTGTATCACTTTATACCCATTAACGGCCCATTATTCCATTGGGCCGTTTCCAGCCCGTGTTAGCTTTCGGCCTTCTCAGGGCCCATTTATTCTTGGGCTCATTTCCAGCATTCGGTTACTTACGGCCCGTTACTGGCCTTTTCTGCTTGTGGGCCAAATTCAGCCCGTGGTTACAGTCGGCCCGTTTGTGGCCCGTTAATCCGTTGGGCCATTTTCATAGCGTCATCAAATACGGCCGATTAACGACGACCCGTTATGGTCGGCCCATGAATGGACGATTCCAACTCTAGCCCGTTTACGGCCCATAATGCGGTCCGTTATTGGCCCATGTTTGGCCAATCGATCATATGGCCCGTAGAAGGCCCATTGATGCTACGGCCCGTAGAAGGCCCATTGTTTCTACGGCCCATAGAAGGCCCACAGTTTCTACGGCCCGTAGAAGGCCCATTGTTTCTACGGCCCGTAGGAGGCCCATGGTCACTATAGTAAATATGTAGCCCATGGTTATTGTGGCCTAGTTTTAAAAAATAGGTTATTGCGGCCACTAGCAAACCGCGGAGAAAGAACTGAACTGACTACAAGCAAACAAATAAATAAGACAACAAGGAAATAAATAAGCAAGCAACTTACGCTAGGCTATCACGGCTATTACACATATTACATCCACTCGGCATCAAAGTTCGCCACCAGTGCAAATATAGGGAACAAAGAAGCATATCACATACACTGGTTGTCAAAGTTGGCGACCAGTGCAAATAAACGCCGCAGCAAAACAAGTCCAGAACTGAAACCACTTCAGAAGAGCTCAAGAAACAATATCCTGGGTACCCATAATGATGGCAAGATGCTTAGCAAGCTTATTAACTTTCTCTTGTTTGGCGCTTAAATCCTTCAGCGCTTGCTATTGCACCAGAAAGTATGCATCTGAATTCTGCAGGAACTTCCTCAGTCCTTTGGCTTCTTGCCGCAGCATAGCTGACTGATGCCTTTTAGCTTGTAGCTGAGACTGAAGAAGCCGAAGTGATTCAGGCAGCGAGTTCGAAGAGCTTGTGCCAGCGGTACTGGCCAGTAACTCGAACACTACATCAATGCAGGACTGTGGGGTTGTCTCACTATCTACAAGATCGTTTTTATCACCTTTCTTGGAGACCAACAGGGTTGTCTCACTATCTTGAACCTTATCTGCATTACTTTCTCTACCATTGCATAGTGGGGTGCTCTTCTCCAATATTCTGTTCGCATTCTACAAGAGAAACAAGCAGACACATCACAGGTTTAGCATGTAGTATATGAAACTCATTTTGGTAAACTGGTTCAGTAGTAAGGTGGACAGGATAACAACATGAAACAAACATATATCTATGTACTATGGTCACTGTATTGTCCATATCATTCTAGTTTATGTTGCGAAATCAAGATAGAGACACAGTTCAAATCATATATTTTTAAGACACAACAACATAGACAGAATATAAGTGTGAGAAACTACACAGCACAGGCAACACTTGTAATGTGCATCACATGAGAACATAACTGTTTATACAACTGAAACTGAAATCAACATAGAGCAAGAAGTTAGAACAGCAATCCAGTTAAAGAAATAGGTTTAAAACATACCTGTTGCGCCATTGGAGTTTCAATTGGATACTTCAAATTCGAAAGTAGTTGATATGAGTAAATACAGTGATGCAAGAGCAAAGGAGTATGGACCATAGCTACAGAATCTGACCTGAGAACAGTTGCTCTTCTGCTTTAAACGTGGAGTTTGGGTTCACTGTGGTGGTCTTCATGCTTTGGGCACTGCAGTTGCTTTACAAACTGCTCGTGTGGGGGTACTCTGTGGTGGACATGGTGCTGTGTCAACTAGAAGTGGGTTACTATCCACTGGGGTTGGGGTTAGATTGGTTGTAGTTGGTTCTCTGTCCAATGGTGTAAGTGTGCAATCTGGAAGAGTCTCGATTATGTGTGGTGGGGCTAGTTCATGGGCCAGTACAACCATGGTTCTATCTGCATCGACGGGTAGCACCGTCTTTTGTGAAGAACGGGTTTTTACTCCCTTAGATACTGCCATCACCCCCTCCAATTCAAATGGCTGATAAACAAGAAAAGAAATTGAACGTACAGACATTGTATGATAGACAGATGTGGTAATTCACATATATGTTGTCTAACCAAACAGGACAGCATGACACAATTTCACATATATGATGGCTAACTAAACAGGATAGCATGACATAGTTTCAGATATATGATGGATAACTTAACAGGATATAATGGCATAATTCAACATATGATGAGTATCTAAACAGGATGACATGACAAAACTATATGATGTCTTTCTAAAATAGGTTGGGATGAAATAATTCACATACATGTTGTCTAAGTATACAGGATGGCATGATATAATTGACATAACTGATTCATATACTAAGCAGCTGGCACTCGCATGTATGATCTCTAAACTAAGCAGATGGAATTGAATATTGTGCATATGATGTCTAAACTAAGCAATGCAAGACACCATATGCATGATATGAGAAATATAAACATTGCAAGTTAGAGCATACACCTCAGGTGGGATATAGGACTGATCATCTGTCTCTGAATTCTCCTCTGAGGAGCTACCTGTAACCATCGAGATATATGCTTCAACAGGTACCATTGCCTGCTCTGAAGACCTTGTTTTCACTCCTGATTTTTCCATAACCGGCTCAAATGGCTGATACACATGAAGAGTAGTTCAATATACATAGATTGTCGACAAATGGAATACGTAATGAAAAAAAGGATGGCATGAGATAATTCACATATGCGATGCCTGGCTACATGGCGGTGCATAATTCACATATATGATAACTGGCTGAAAAACATGTCATTGCATAATTCACATATCTGATATAGAAAGCAAACAGGAGGCATTCACACAAAGCATGTCTAATCTAAGCAGATGGCATGGCAATGCAAGACACCATATGCATGATATGAGCAATATAACCCTGCCAAGTTAGAGCATAACAACCCGGGGGGGGGGGGGGGGGGGAATACGACTGGTCATCTGTCTCTGAATCCTCCTCTGAGGAGCTACCTGTAACCAGCAAGAAATCTGCATCGACAGGTAGCACTGACTGCTCAAAAGACCTTGTTTTCACTCCAGATTTTCCCATGACCGACTCAAATGGCTGATGCACAGGAAGAGTAGATGAATGTATAAACATTGTTGACAAATGGAATACATTATGAAAAAAAATATGGCACGATACAATTCACATATACGATGACTGGCTAAACAGGATGGCATTGTATGATTCACGTATATGATGCCTGGCTAAAGAAGATGGAATTGCATAATTCCCATATACTCCCTCCGTTCCTAAATATTTGTCTTTTTAGAGATTTCAAATGGACTACCACATACGGATGTATATAGACATATTTTAGAGTGTAGATTCACTCATTTTGCTCCGTATGTAGTCACTTGTTGAAATCTCTAAAAAGACAAATATTTAGGAACGGTGGGACTATGATATAGAAACCAAACAGGTGGCATTCACACAAAGAAAATCTAAACTAAGCTGATGACATATAAGATGTATAATGTAAGCAATGCGAGGCGCCATATGCATGATATGACCAACATCAGCATGCCAGGTTAGAGCAAACACCTCAGGGGGTAAATAGGAGTGGTCGGCTCCCTCTGAATCCCCCTCTGAATAGTTATCTTCCTCTGGAATACAATCTGGAATGGCAGGAGGGGGGGGGCACTTCGACCACCATGGAGCGGCGTCTGCATGACATTATATTCCCACGCAATGGTCTTCTCTTTTTCTCTACATGTTCAGTACGATTGTGTATAATAACTGACATGCATAATAAAAAACATAGTTAGATTATGTAAGGCCTAAGGGGTGCATGCAGAAATCAAGACTGATGGTAGCAAACGAGTGGATAGATCCAAAACTAATGATAGCAGGTAGATTATAGCTTCAGTTTAAAAAGATAGACGATGGATCATCTACTGTTTGTTGCCCACCCAACATGAACCACATAGAAGACCCCAGATGAACCAGATAATAGACAGATACTATTCATTGCTGCCTCGATATGTGCCCCACAGGCATTTTAAAACTCAAGTTTGAACATTAGTTTGGACCTGACTTGGAGTCTAAGAGGTGAACAGGATGATAAAGTAGCAGGTAATAATAACCGATGTATAACATAAGCATACACGAAAGAGTGCGACCTCTCTTCCAGAACTGTGTAGTCCTCAAGTTCATCTACTCAGTCGATGATGGTAATGCAGTTGGCGTGGCTGCAGGCAACGGGGAAGATGATCTGAGGCGGCGAAAGAAAGTCTGGAGGGGGAATCTCTGCTGCCGTGAACGCTTCCGTCGATGGTGCACCTCAGGTGGGGTGGATGACGGCACGGCAGGAGCAGGACATAACACACAGAGTTTTCTTTGACACCTATCTGAAAATGAAGTAAATCTGTAAGGGCTCCTTAGAATTGGAGGATTCTGTAAATGCAGGGACAGGAAAAACACAGGAATAGGATAGGAATGCACATGCAAAACAGAGCATTTACAAACATAGGATTTTTGTCAACCTGGGTGTTTGGTTCACATGAATTGGAAGAACACAGGAATGGAGAAACATGGTCAAATTAAAGTCAAACCACGTGAAAAATGAAAAAAATAAGAATCTTATTATGCCAGTAATGCAATTAGTCCTGTTCTTCATGCATATTAATTTGAAAAGGACGTCCAAGTGGATATTAAAATTCCTACATTTTTTCTTTGAAAGAGCCACAAAAGGAAAAAAAATCCTCCAGTTTTGCTTTGCTCCATTCCTTTTAACCAAATGCACGAATAGTAGTACCATAGTAAAGTTTCCAATTCCTATGTTTTCCTTCACTTTTTCTTTGAACCAGTGGCGATTCTAGTAGGCAGTCTTCAACAGGTTGAAGCCTGCCCTCGAAATATTTTGTGAGCTTAGATTTGGTCCACATGAGTATCATATAATGGCTATCTTGCTAAACCGATTAAAATTGTGGTTCAAAAGAGCATTTAGTTTTCTCCCTGTTAACTTTGTGACCACGATTCATTTATTTCTAGATTTGCAACTGCTTTGAACCAAAGGATCCCTGAGGGATCGACATGAATGCAGAGTAACAAAGTGATGCGACGAGTGTACAACCTCTTTGGCATAGCCTTGTCGACCTCATCATCATTGGGTTGGACATGGAGGATGGTGATGCTGGTGTGACTGTCGGAGGCGGGGTAGAAGATCTGAGGCCTTTGGATACGGCACCGAGGATACTGCTTCGCTGTGATGGACGATTCCGTCGTTGGAGCAGCTCCGGTGAGGCGTACGACGGCGAGGCTGAAGCAGGACAAGACAGACAACGTTAATCTGAAGTTGGACTCTAATATCATCTGCAATAGATGATGTGAAATACATCACCAAAAAGTGCTAGATGTAAAATGCATCAGCCGCGCCACGGCCGCTCCGACAGATGCTGTAAATACTGTTCACTCTGAACTTAACTGAAGAAACTGAACTTTACAGTTGAAACTGAATTTTACTGTCGAAACTGATTGAACTAGTAGCAGAGCATTGCAATAGAAGTTTAGGGTGTTCGAGCAGTAGTAGCAGAGAAGCAATGATCTAAATTAGCAGCCGCTCGAGCAGGGAACGCACTAGCAGAGAGCAACTCGTGCAGCAGCACCGCGAGCGAGTGCTAAAGCAGCAACTCCTGTAGCTGCCGGAGGTCGTGCAGCAGCAGCAGCGCGAGCGAGAGCAAGAGCAGAGCAGCAGCACGAATGAGAGCAAGAGCGGAGTAGCAGCGTGACCGACATCAATAGCAGAGCAGAGCAGCATCATGAACGAAAGCAAGAGCAGTGCAGCAGCGCGACCGACAGCAAGAACAGAGCCGCATCGCGAGCGAGAGCCGGAGCAGCAGCAGCTAGTGCCGGTGTGGAAGTCGCCGCTGAGGAAGCAACGACATAGGGGAGAGACGCCGTGGATGAAGTGGCCGGCGACGGCGCCGTCGATGGAGACCCGCCATGGCTGCTCGGTATCAAGCACCGGCAGCCCCGTGAGATCGAATAAAAGATAAAATGCAGCGGTGAGTGCAGAACCTCCTTGGTGGCGCCAAGTAGGCCTCGGCTTCATCGGAGGAATTGGTGAGGGTGCTGCGGTTCTGGTGGGGCAGGTCAAGACTGCGCTGTGGGGATGGAGGTGGTGCGATAGACAAGGCGAACGTCGGGGCAGCTCCTTGGAGGTGGAGGACAGGGCGGCTGATCCGGCGGGACGACGAGATCGATGACAGATCCTCATCCGATGGGGTGGACGAGGGACGGTGAGCTGTTGCGGTGGACGACGTCGTCGGGGAAGAGTCTCCGGCTGGGCGGCGGTCGGGAGGCCGACGAGGAGCGTGGGATTTCGCGGGTTTTGGCGGCCTCGGTGTACGAATGGGGGGGAGGGACGAAGGGGAAGGTAGGGGGAGCCATGGCTTAGGGACGCGCTTTGTCCGAAATGTAGGGTAAGTTACGAACGTACCCCCATCGGTTTTGACCACGTGACGTCGAGGCGGCATTTCCGGCTGAGGGGTAGAAGGGGGATTTCGCGTGTCTGGGCTGCAGGACCGATTTCGTATGAGGAGGGAGTTTTCGCGCGCGTTGAAATTTTGGGATAACAAGGCGCGGCGCGGGTTGAAGAGGCGGGAGTTTCACAGCAGAAGAGACAAAAGATACTCGAGCTTGAAAATTTCGGGATAACAAGGCGCGGATTCTATGTTCGGCAGAACAAACTTAACGTGTACAAAAAAAACAATTCATACAAGACACAAGAGAGTCATGTCCCCTTTTACTATATTGCTAAAAATGCCATTGAAAAAACTACAAGAAAAATGTAAAAAAAATTGGGAGAACAAGATTACCCTGTATAGTACCAAATCAATTCGCACTTCCCTCAACAACAACAAAAAACAAATCAATTCCCACCACAAGAAAGAGTCATGTCCCTTTTTATATGATTACAAATGCCAGGATCTCAAATTTCAATTTTTTAATCCACGTTATGTTGAATTCGAATATATCGTTAGGCGACCTTGCGGTTTATAATGGATGTAGTCCTACATTTTGATCTTCCATCTTATATGAACATTTTACTCCACCCTATGAACATATATATTGTCGTCTACCATATGGACTAAATTTGAATACGATTGTTGTCAAGTTATACCATCATTTAAATATTATCTTGATAACAGAAAACATGCATATAGTAGTAATCATATTTCACTATGAACTACATGTACCATACGATCTCCAATTCAAATATTTATATCCATTTTATGTTGAATTCAAATCACAGTACATTGGTCTAGGTAGCGAGATGTTCGGGATAATCTAAACCCTGTTTTCATATGTATAATTTTTGGCCGAATTGGGACAAGTTTTGGTATAAGCTTCTTGCAAACCGGAGATTCTCTCAACAAGCCTCGTAGTTCCGAGAGGGAACGTGTCACCTTTGTGTGCGAAACGATATACTCTGCCTCCCCCCTGATTTTCTTTACAGAGGCAACATAGAACTATATGAGTGCCCTGTTAAATTTTGGAATTATTCCGGGTTCGTTTGGCCTTTTTTATGCATTAATTGAGTTTCAGGACATTTAATGTGCATAATTCAAATTTGAACTGCAAGCACATGGTCCGGTGCACCAAAGTTGGTTGAAAAATCACACGTGTGTCCTTGGGTGAATTTCTAGGTCCCATGCAAGAAATGGGAATGAAATTCAAACATCTGGGCGTCGTGACTCGGCCGAGAACATTGAGAAACTTGGTTTTTAAATTCTTGTAAATCCAAAACTCGCCTGGAAATCATGAAACTTGGCATGGTGTCATGTCATGGCACTAACATGCTGTGGTAAAAAACTTGGCCGAATTGGAACAAGTTTTGGTATAAGCTTCTTGCAAACCGGAGCTTCTCTCAAGAAGGCTCGTGGTTCTGAGAGGGAACGTGTCACCTTTGTGTGCAAAACGATATACGCTGCCCCACCCCTTGATTTTCTTTACAGAGGCAACATAGAACTATATGAGTGTCGTGTTAAATTTTGGGATTATTCCGGGTTCGTTTGGCCTTTTTATACATTAATTGAGTTTCTGGTCATTTAATGTGCATAATTCAATTTTGAACTACAAGCACATGCTCCAGTGCACCAAAGTTGGTTGAAAAATAACATGTGTGTCCTCGGGAGAATTTGTAGGTCCCATGCAAGAAATGGGAATGAAATTCAAACATCTGGGCGTCGTGGCTCGGCCGAGAACATTGGGAAACTTGGTTAAAATTCTTGTAAATCCAAAACACGCCTGAAAATCATGAAACTTGGCATGGTGTCATGTCATGGTACTAACATGCTGTGGTAAAAAAATTGGCCGAATTGAAACAAGTTTTGGTATAAGCTTCTTGCAAACCAGAGCTTCTCTCAAGAAGGCTCGTGGTTCTGAGAGGGAACGTGTCACCTTTGTGTGCGAAACGATATACGCTGCCCCCCTTGATTTTCTTTACAGAGGCAACATAGAACTATATGAGTGTCGTGTTAAAATTTGAAATTATTCCGGGTTTGTTTGGCCTTTTTATACATTAATTGAGTTTCTGGCCATTTAATGTGCATAATTCAAATTTGAACTACAAGCACATGCTCCAGTGCACCAAAGTTGGTTGAAAAATCACATGTGTGTCCTCGGGTAAATTTCTAGGTCCCATGCAAGAAATGGGAATGAAATTCAAACATATGGGCGTCGTGGCTCAGCCGGAAACATTGAGAAACTTGGTTTTTTAATTCCTGTAAATCCAAAACACGCATGAAAATCATGAAACTTGGCTTGGTGTCATGACATGGCACCAACATGCTGTGGTAATTTTGCTGTCCGATTTGCGAAGGCGCACACATTAACAATCAACAAAGTCATTTTGGAACAAGTGCTGTCACGTTACAATCGGAAAGACAAGTATTATTGAAACCGTGGGCGTTCTACTTACCATTTACGTGCCGCCACACCTCATCTTTTTTTATTAGCTAGGAGGCGCCGTGCAGGGTAGCTATTTGAGTACGGGAGGCGTGCGATCAGACCCCTGCGCGTGCTTATCGGGAGGAGAGCCCTTTGACCTCCATCTGCCGCCCACCTCTCTCCCAAGGTCTCCATTAATGGCGCCCGAGCCCCTGTTTAATGGCGTGGCTATGTCTCACTCGACTGAGATTTAAGAGAAAAAAAAGAAAATCTGAAAAGAAAATTTTGCACGGATCTTGATGTAAGATCCGACGGACCTATATAGCATCTACTGCGACTTATAGCAAGACTGATGAATATATAAGGACGCCGACAGTGGATAATAATTGTCTTACATATTTAGGAAGATAATTAAAAAAGCCACATGCGGCTACGCCTGAAATACACAAGGGCAAAAGAAGAAGGAAGACGCATACAACGATCTGGCTCGCTGATCTCACCAAAACCCACCATCTCTTAAGCTAAAGTAGACCAAGCTAACCCGTATATTAACATATTACTAAGATAAACAGAAGGCACTGTAGAATCATTTAGGAGGTGAGCTTTCCAATCTCAATGTGAAGAAGGTCAGCTCCTGCACGGTGACGTCGCCGGGATCCTTGCTGCTTGTCACCTCGATTTCCACCTTGACGGCGTCGGTCCTGCCTTTGGGCTCCCCCGGCGGGCCGTTCGCCCACAGCTTGGCCGCGTAGTGCGGCAGTGGGGACACCCCCGCTCTGATGCAGACAACCGACACGGCAATAGGCGCGCCGATGTCGAGCACACCGCCGACCAAGAAAAACGCGCGGCCGTCCTCCTCCGCGAACAGCAAGAGCCGCGGCTCCGACACTAGCACTTGCAGCTAGAGCACCTTGCCGTACTGGATCCTGTGCACGGGCATGGGATGCACGGTGCTGATGTGGTGGGGGAGCACCGGCGGCGAGCCTTCGTAGTCGCAGACGGGCACGGGGCATTTGCAGGGTGCGAGCGGACACACGCTCTGGTGATCGGCGAGCTTGTGGTAAGTGACGTAGAGCCCATAGCCTTCGTGCGAGCACTCCACCCTCACCGAGGAGAGGACGGCGTCCATCGCCGTGTTCCGCACGTCGAAGCCGCCGCCGCGCTCGCACTTCTGGCACTGCCGCTGGTTCCCGGGGCGCTCGCTGCGGCAGTCCATGCAGGCCAGGTGCCCTCCCTTGCACTACACAAATCAATCGAACATCACATCAATCAAGAAACCTGCACCTTGCTCGATCAGCCGAACGGACGAGGTGTATTCGAACCTCATACACTGGAGGCTTCAAGGGGCAGAGGCACAAGGGGCAGTGGAGCAACGTGAGGTACATAGAGACCATAGAGAGCTCCATCGTCGGGTCCTGTTCCGTCGGCATGATCTCGCCCTCCTCGTGCACAACCATCTCTCGCTTTAGGGCCGGGGCATTACAAAGTTTTACCATCACATATTCATACTACTTCAAGGTGCATTAAATCAACACATGCAAGTATCAAAAGGAAAGTCACGACATGCATGCATGCGTTGTAATTAATGCATCGGTAAACACAATATATTGAAATATATCGAGTGCACTTCTTTGATGTGTCGCGTCAACTCGTACAACAAGGAGAAAATTGATTACAACGCCCTCTCCCTCGACCATGAGCATGGTGGCTCGCAGGACTAGAAGAAGCTTTCGCTACACCCTCTCCCTCCCGCACGCGGTAGACATGCAACAGTTCATTCGGTGTTAGATGGCCAGAAGCATACTAGTAGTACTCCACTGCAGTAGTACCATCATTGTTCGACTTCCCGAAGAGGCGAAGAGCCAAGCGCAACCCGGACGCTCGTGTGGCAGTTTCATGTGTAGGGGAGGTAGTATAGTGACATAGTCTAGGATAGCGTGTACCGTGCCTCTAATCTTAAAATCGTTGGAGTCGGCTCCATGCTATGAGGCCGTCTCGAAGCATTTTTTTGATTAAAATAATCTTCTGGCCCTACCTATCATCCTGGTGATTGTAGTTTGCACGCTCATCTGGTCAAGACAGGAATATATATTTTAATCTGTGGTGGGGTAAATGTTAGAGGTTGCAGCAAATATATTGTACACTGTGGGTCTTTTAGCCAAGTTTAGAGGCAAGCATGTGGGGCCAGTGCTATGATGTGTCGCGTCAACTTGTACAACGAGGCGAAGCTTGATTTTACTACTACACGCCCTCTCCCTCGCCCATGCGCGCGGTGGCTCGCAGACGAGGACAGGCTTTTGCTTACTACAACAAGCTATCCCTCCCACACGCGGTGGACGGACATGCAGCAGTTGATTCGATACTGTAGAAGTAGTAACATCATTGTTCGTCTTCTCGAAGAGGCGAAGAGCCAAGTGCAACCCGAACATGGCAGTTGCGAACGCTTGCGTGGCAGTCTTTGTGTAGGGGTGGGTCGTGGTGTGGAGCCTTGGAGCACGCATATAGCCAGGCTCTTGCATGAGACAAAATTGCCATGTAAGCAGGCTATAAGCCCACTATTGTACTTGCTCTTAATAGTATAGCCATGTAAACCGGAAAGGAGGGACTACTCCCTCCGTTCCTAAATACTCCCTCTGTTTTTATTTAGTCCGCGTATTAGCTTTGGTAAAAGTCAAGCTTTATAAACTTTGACCAAGTTTATAAAAATATATATTAACATAAGCAATAACAAATCAATATAATTAGATTTATTATTGAATGTACTTTCACATCATATAGATTTGTTATGATAAATGTTTATATTATTTTTTATAAACTTGGTCAAACTTTATGAAATTTGACTTCAGTCAACTCTAATATGCAGAGTAAATAAAAACGGAGGGAGTATTTGCCTTTCTAGAGATTTCAACAAGTGACTACGCCCTAAATGAGTACATACGGAGCAAAATGAGTGAATCTACACCATAAATAAATACGTAGTTCTCTCGTTTTCCTCTCCGCCTTGGTCGCGGTGCACAATATTGAGTATACTACTACTGACTAGTCTCCTTTTGACACGCATTTATGTTGATACGGTTTGAATGCCAATGAGGCAGAGGGTAGCGGTTCCCGAAACATTGAACAGTCAATGATGCCTCTGCATTCAATTAGCATGCAGAGGCAAGTAATTGGAGAAGCAGAATGGAGCCAGCACGATGTGAATGCAACGCAGTTTGGACTCTCATATAAAGGTGCCCCACCACTCCAATTCATCTACTCCTAGTCTCTGCGCAACACTGCCCACTCCAATCCAAGGCCAAGACCAAGTGAGCAGAAGCCACAAGCACCCATGGCGCCTATGGATGCGAGCGGCAGTCGGCTGTGCCGGATCGTCCAAGACGCCGGCATGCGGCCCCGCACCGCGCAGCGTTTCCAGATGGTGCTGGTGACCGCCGGCGTCATAGGACTCGTCGACACCGGCTTCGCCTCTCGCATGTGCCAGATGATGGTCGACTCCATCCGCAAGTTCACCGCCATCAAGAAGCGCACGGACGACCTAGCCGTACTGCTCCAGCCCGCGCGCCCAGGCTCCTCATTGCCTGCCACCCTCATCAGCCTCCAAGGTGACGAACTCTTTGAAGCACTGGTGGCCCTGCAGCTGTCGAAGGTCGCGACGAAGAATGTGCACCTCGAGGCCGCGCTTGCCGCGCAGCGCCTCGCCATGCAAGAAACTATCGACCTGCACATCCACGTCTACAAGGAAATCGTCTACATAGGCCACTACAAGGCCAGCGAGGACAGAAAGACGTTGGCCTTCTTCCAGCGGCTGGCATCTTTGGACGCAATTGTTCAGAAGCACATCGACCTGGCCACGAAAGCCGTTGCTACTTAGCCGCCGTTCGGTGGGCTGGCACCCTGAGTCGAGGAGGTGGACGTCGTTGATGGATGCATCTTTCTTCTTGCCTCCTGTAACCAGCACTGCATCGCCTTGTGACCTTAATGTTTTATTAGTGTATGGCATTTTTATTCCAGTCGTAAATGACATGTGTGATCCCTTGCTCTTATTTGGCGTTAATTATATGTAGTATCACTGTCTTCGACCTGGTGTACTACCTAGGTCCTGGTTTATTAGTCCCTTTTGTAATTTGTGCTAAATTTTGACCAAAGATTTAACTGACAAAATGTTAGTGCACGTCAACAAAAATTATATCATTTGATTTGTATTTGAACATAGTTTTCAATGATATAATTTTGGTGACATGCATGAACCTTTTGTTAGTCAAATTTATGGTCAAAATTTAGCACAGATTATGACGGGGAGCAATATACCAGGACAGAGGTAGACTGGTCCGTCACCATCGTATTTTGTGTCTAATTTTGACTTCAGCGACCCAACCTACATGGAGGGAGTGCTGTATATATTGGCGCGACAACCAAACTTATATATTCAAAACTGAGCGTTACTACAAGTCACGAGTTCAAAACGAGAAAGTGGAACAAGTACAGCATGTCTGTGCCGTTCGCGTCGCACCCCCACACGCTCGCGGTGCACAATGTAGTAAATGACTAGTCTCTTCTTGACCCGCATTTACATTGATACGGCTTGAATGCCAAGGAGGGAGAGGGTAGCGGTTCACGAGACGTTGAACAGTCAATGATGCATCCTCAATTAGCATGCAGAGGGAATTAAATGGAGAAGCAGAATAGAGCCAGCACGATGTGAATGCAACAGAGTTTGGACTCTCATATAAAGGCGCCCCACCACTCCAATCCATCTACTCCTAGTCTCTGCGCAACACTGCTCACTCCAATTCAAGACCAAGTGACCAGAAGCCACAAGCACCTATGAAGGCGATGGACGCGAGCGGCAGTCGGCTGTGCCAGATTATCCAAGACGCCGGCCTGCGGCCCCGCACCGCGCAGCGTTTCCAGACAGTGCTGGCGACCGCCAGCGTCGTAGCCCTCGCCGACGCTGGCTTCGCCTCTCGGATGGACGACATGATGGTCTGCTCCATCCGCAAGTGCACCACCGTCAAGAAGCGCGTGGACGACCTTGCCATACTGCTCCAGCCCGCGCGCATAGGCTCCTCATTGCCTGCCACCCTCATCGGCCTCCATGGTGACGAACTCTTTCAAGCCCTGGTGGCCCTGCAGGTGCCGGAGGTCGCGACGAAGAATGTGCACCTCGAGGCCGCGCTTGCCGTGCAGCACCTCACCATGCAAGAAACCGTCGACCTGCACATCCACGTCTACGAGGAAATCGTCTACATAGGCCACTACAAGGCCAGCGAGGACAGAAAGACGTTGGCCTTCTTCCAGTGGCTGGAATCTTTGGACGCCATTGTTCAGAAGCACGTCGACCTGGCCACGAAAGCCGCTGGTACTTAGCCGCCATTCGGTGGGCCGACACCCTGAGTCGAGGAGGTGGACGTCGTCGATGGATGCATCTTTCTTCTTGCCTCCTGTAACCAGCACTGCATCGCCTTGTGGCCTTAATGTTTTATTAGTGTATGGTATTTTTATTCCGGTCGTAACATTTTCACTATGAGGTGGGGCCGCAGTTGAGCAAACCGACCATCGGCAAATCCCCACCCCGCCCACCGTGCGTCGGCTGAGTTAGAATTAGAAGAGAGAAACGAGGGAGAAGAGCTAGCTATAGCACGGACGCTGTTGTCAGATGGGACTCGTGTTGATACAATAGGAGTACTGAGTACTCGTACCTCTTTTTTTTTAGGGAAAAGTAGTTGTACGTCTAGTACCACTAGTTGGGTGAGTGCGACCTATACCTGTCATCACTTTAGGTCTCCTTTTCGAACCGTAGCTACGCTTCATAGTACATATTTTTTCACACATTTATCCTCCTATATGTACTCCTAGGCTATTTCCACGTGCTCCCTTTCGTCGACATGTGGGACATAGAACATCTGGGTCATAGTGCATGCACGACTCAGAGCATATGCAACCATGCCGGCGTACTTTACATTTCAGACCTCACGAATTACATGCAAACCCTCGCAGAAGAATAAATAAATGAATGAATTACTACATGCAAACCGGATTATTTTCATAGAAACCGGAGCACGTTCATTAAATTTTGGACATAACACATTTATAAAAAACGCCCGGACCTAAACCAGTCTAAGGGCCTCTTTGATTCGCAGGATACTAAAAACACATGAATGGGGAAAGTATGATGGTGATGAACCGAGACGAGGAGGAAGAGGAGTAGTACTGTACATGCTACAGACTGTATTGTAGCACATTGTTTTTTATGGCCATATCACCACATTGTTTTCTATGGCCTATCGCCTGCTGGTTCACTGGGCTGCCGTGGTTCGCACTCCTCCGACGTGAGTAGTAGTACTAGTATATACACTATATATACCGCATGATTCTTTGCTCCTTCTTACGTACTTCGCCGACATGTGGGAGCGCCAGCATCCGGGTCGACGTGTCATGCACCAGATTAGAGTGGGGAACGGAAGGGGGGCATCACCTCGGTCGTAGTGCCAGTAATTCATGACTATAGTGAGTAGTCATATCACAAGACCCCGTCTTTCCAGCAGTAACGCACCGTCAAATCGCACAGCCCTACCTTTCCAGTAGTAAGTTGAATCCGCTACTCCCTCACCCTCCTCACCTCTCTGTCAAATTGCCTACGCGAAAACTGTCGCACGTACTGCCCGGGAAAAGCCCCGCCCTCAACTTTTAACTACTCATAGTATAATTTTGTATCGATGAATAGCGCCATGGAGCAGAAAACCAAAAGAAAAATGTGGTACATGTAAACAAATACAGTTCAAGCTCTAGCTAGCGATTCGGAATGTAAACCGTGCATGTGTTTATACGTATAGGTTACTTCAAAGTACTGAGTCCATTGATGCAATGTGGTCAAACTGTACCATTGATATCTCAAAGCCAAAATAGTTCGAGCTTGTTCGTTCTATATAAATACTAGTACTGTATGTTTATTCACCCATGGGGTTGTTCAATGAATGGAGGGTCGGGGAGTACAAGTGAACAATACTACTACTAGTAAGTAGGAGTCGTACAGTTAGTCACGTTAAATAGAGAGTTTCTTTTCTTTAGTGCCACATACATAAATTGAAACGCTTGTTGTGGAGAGAAAAAGATAATCACTCCACTATATATATAGGCAGGGGCCTGAGTGCTTGCTTTACTAGGGTTGCTCTCTTCATTCTCTCATCCTCTCCAGATCTAAACAAGACAGCGGTAGCGACATTTTCTCTCTGCTCACCGCTGGTCACAGATCCGGCCTGATCCCTTCGACCGGTGTGTGTAGAGGACTAGGTGCATCGTTCACGCAGTCATCGGCGGCGAGGGAGGAAACCCACAGCTGCCGGCGGGTCCCGATCCTCTGCCCGTGCCGTTCTCACCGACACAGCGCCGGCTCAGGAGGTCCTCCGACCCTTCTTCCTCCCTGCCGTATTGTGCGCAGATCCGACCTGCTGCCGCCGACATCCCGACTACCCTCAGGTATAAGTTCTTCGAAAGCGGCCTTGCTCTACTGCCCCAGCTCCCCACGTGTCTGCATGTGCATCTTTTTCTACTTCCATCAGCTCTTCCAAAGCCACCTAAATTTTTAGTATTATTGGAGGTAAAGCTACTTCATGTCGTTGAATCTAGAACTTGGTTCAAACAACGAAGAAAGGGGGGAAAGTCGTAGCATGAATCTAGGACTTGATTCAAAGAGGAAATAACAGGGGGAAAGTAGTAGAGACTGGATACCCAACCGGTCTCTTGGTTGAAAAGGGAAATAAAGGGAAAATGCAGTACAAACTGGATAAGGAACATATCTATTATTGGTTGAAAAAAGGATAGAAAGTGGCGGCTGGTGGACAAGTCAACAGAGTATGTCCAGGATTAGATTTGCTGCCCTCACATAGTAAAAGGTCTCCAGGATTAGATTTGCTGCCCTCATAGAGTATGAACAAACTCGGCATCACCACTTTATGCCTCCTTGTAGGTACATTGTGCTGATGCGCCCATTGTCGCATGTCCTTATACCAACTTTTTGCTGTTGTTAATGTAAGGGCACATGTAAAATGAAGCGATCACACTATTACCTTAAGGACATGTCTAACCAGTGTTATTGTTAATCTAATGCCTCCAGTGATATCATGCAATTAAACTGTGTTACAAATGGTACTCCTGCTGTTTTCCCCAGTATGATAAGTAAGTTGCTTCTTTACGCTGCTGAGTGTCCTGGTGTCCCCACGGTCCCATGCCCTTAAACCAACTCTTTAGCTGCTGTTGATCTACTGTATCTGGTAAACAAGTAATGCCACCATTAAAGTAATCCCATATTTGACGAATGTCATTGTTGATCGTAATGCTTCCGGTAACATGAAGCATTGCTTACGTTTTAAAATTTCTACTGTCCTTGCATGATTGCCATGAACATAATCAAGATGCTTATTTTCATTTCGTGTATGTTTCGTATCTTGTTATTGACCAGCAACTGTTTTCTTTCTATCTTTTTGTGCAGATAGGGATATCCATTTCACTTTGTTGCTATTGTGACCTTTTGGTGAACTGCACAGAACACTTTTTTTTTGGAATGAGTGTCTTGTGCAGTTCAACTAAAATGTCACGTGGGCAACATCTCTCAATTTTGGTGGAACTGCACAAAATGGTGATTGGAGTTTCCAAAATCTCCCTCAAATTCTGCTGGTAATCTCGTGCAACATTTTATTAGCCTTTGCAAGATGAGCCGTCACTGTCACCGCAATGGCACTTTATTTTAGTGGAACTGCACAAAAAGATAAGCAAATTATATTTGCACCTTACATGAGCAGGACAGCCAACCTTAATGTTGCTCAATTTTAGTGCAACTACTAAAGAAGAACCTGCCAGCTCACGAGAGCAAGTACTTCTTGCTAGCTGAATGATGCAATCTTTGCTTCATTTCAGGTGAACTGCAGAAAAAGTCGCATGAATTGAATCATCGAGTGGAGCTGCAGGTTGACCACATTGAGTCGTGGCGGCGTAGGGGCCCCTCTCTCAGTTATGGTTCCCATGACCCGGTATGTTCCTTTTTGGTTGATTTTGACTCTGCATCCAGCTAGTGATCTTGTGCTACTGTTTTGGCACTGCTACTGCCACTGATAAAATGAAGTAATAATATATTTAAAATAGAACTACTGTCTTAGCTACCATTTCATTTCCAATGTAGATAATTTGCAGAAAAAAAGTGATTGAAATGAGTCGACGCTCCTCCTCTCTAACTGGTGGGCGCCATAATTTTAGTTGAACTGCACAAAAAAGTGATTGAAATGAGATCGACGCTCCTCCTTCTACTGCCACACTAAGGTGTTAATGAATGTCAATGAATCGCTTTCATAGCAAGATATGGGGACATGAAGAATAACTTGATCTCCCAAAGTCATCTCATACCAGTCAGTACTGTACTTTATCAACATGATTGTGCTTTGTCATACTGTGCTAACGTTGTATTTTTTAAATAAAGCTATTCTATCGCAATCTTTTCTCGTTTTGGAAATAAAGTTTGCTTCAACTAGTGCCACTATTATAGTAATCATGCTCTTTCTTATCTGTGCAAACAGGAATACTCAACTACAAATATTGTTATGGTCAAGAGCATTCGCCAAGTTCTTGGGTTGTATGACACTCCCGATATTCACTTTATCAAAAGGCTCTGATGGGTTGGTTCTGAATCTTGCAAGCTGGGAATCAATGAGATGTGTAGGCATCTTGGTTGTACTTATTATTTGAATCTTATTTGTTGGTTCTGAATCTTGCAAGCTGGGAATCAATGAGATGTGTAGGCATCTCTGTTGTACTTATTATTTGAATCTTATTTGTTGGTTCTGAATCTTGCAAGCTGGGAAACACGGCATGATGATGCAGAGGACAGCAACTATAACAAACTGTTCAAACTTGGTAGTATTGTCTGTGTGAAAGTGCGACAAATGTGCTGATCGTGTGCGTCCTGAGAATAATAATTCTAATTATTGTGCATGTTGATCCTGTGGCACTGATAGAACGAGCCAATGCATTGCTTGTTTTAAGAATAAATTTTAATTAAAGCTAATTAAATTTAAGTAAAGTGACCACTAACACTTGTTATTACAGTACCAATACAGACCCGCTCGTGAACCGACGTGTGGCCGGAATAGGTTTCTTAATGGAGGCATTTGAATGCGCCGAGGGTGCATGTTCTGCCGGGCCTGCAGCAGGCGAGGGAGGGGTAGTAACTGTTGTCGCCTATACACACTCAGTTTACTGTTGAATCCAGTTCCCCAAGAGCTGAAAACCGAACTGCTGCCGCCACCTACCCACTCGTTCACTTGAAGAGACTCCAATGGCGATCCGAGGGGTGAGCCTGCTGGATATGGACTTCAGCAAGGAGTTCACCTTTGAGTTCGCCATTCAGTCCCATGGCTGCACCAAGTTAAATGTGATGTACACCAACAATCCGGACTCGGTGAAGCTCTGCCTCGCCGAGTTCAAGCAGTACCTACAGGACGAGAAGCACAAGGTCGCAGGACTAGACCTTGTGCCCATCCATTCGTCTCCTGACAGGGACTAGCGGATCGCCGTCGCCCAGGTATTCGTGCGGGACGAGGTTCTCGTCTACCACTGCTGTAGGGCCATCAGAGGTTCTGGAGCATTCGCCCATTTCATCGGCAGCGCCGACTGCACCTTCGCTACGGTGGAGAGAAGGAAGAACGCGATGATTCGGCCATCTGGTGCAACAAGCATGTCGACATCCAGAAGCAATACAAGATCATCGGCAACGGGCAGGAGAAGGACTCTGTGGTTGACCTCGTCGAGACCATCATCGACCCCTCTACGCCAACATGAAAGAAGACAACGATACCAAGGACCTGAACATGTGGGAGGTACCTCTGAATCTAGCCTACATAACCTACGCGGCCAAGGACGCATACGCATGCTACGACATGTACAGGCGGATCTTGGACATGAGGGCGTGTCTGCTTCCCGTAACCGACGAGTACACGGACAGCCGCAGCGTCATGATCAAGCATGCCAGGAAGGTCTAGATGATGTACTTTATCTGGTTAAGCACCTTTATCATCTGAGTGTTTCATGCATTAGCCTATGTGTCGTAATTATCTGTTTTGTCCGAAATATTTCCTCTAAGAACCCATTAACCTGTTTGCTTTTTTTAGTGGCTATTTGCTTATGTATGTAACTAGTTCACTGGGCTGCCGTGCTTTGAATCTTCTTCCTCCCAACATATTCCCCTTCTCAGGTGGACCCAGCAGGTCTCGTACACAGACATCTGGGACCAACCACCTATCCATTGTATTTCTTTATTTTGTTCAATCTTTCGTCCTCTTCCTATACAGCAGCTGGCGGCACTGCCGCGCACGCCTCGGTGACCCATCATTGCCTATGGCGTTGGCCAGGCCATCCCTCTACTCCCACACATTGTCCGGCGGCGGCAGCTCCACCGGCCCACCCTGCACCCGAACAAGTCAACCCTCATACTCCCCTCCGCCTGCGTCTTCTCCCTCTCCGGTTCGTTCGGTCCAAGGTCTCGACGTCGTCCTCCGCCTTGGTGCTCTCGCCGCGGCGCCGCCGTCTGTCGTTCCCAACATGATCAGCAAAACAAGAGGAATCGGGAGACGACTGTTCGTCGAGAGGCTGACAGTCCCGGGCCCACCAGGTCCATGACCTAGGTTTTGTTGTTTAACATGCGCAGCCCACGACATGTTTCAACTTATTTTGGATCCAGTAGGTATCAAGCGGCCTCTGGGCCTCCCAGCCTAGCTTGTCTATAACATCAGCAGCCCAAGTTATGTTTGTTTTTTCAAGACGACGCACAACTCAGTTCTATTTTTCTATAAGAATGCAAAACTGAACCTATGTTTTCCCTTTTATAATAGTATATATATATATATTTATATCTTATTTTATTACATATATATAATAGAAACAACATAAGGTTTCGTTAAACCTGTCGTTCGTCCAACCATTTTATAGACCTTCCCACTTACTTTATTTTTCGTTTTCATTAATCCTATATCTGAATTTTCTCCCACTTTCTTTTTCGATATAATCTGAGTTTTCTCCCAGTACTTTTCCCTAGAACCAACTCAACTATCCCATGTCTAGCCTAAAAAATAATAATACCCCACGTCCTATTAACTCATCAAATTAAAATGATATTTTATTTCGTAAATCGAAGGTTCTTACGAAATAATAATAATAATAATTTTTTATATATAACTTGGCAAGTTAACTCCTGGTGATTGCGTACATAAGCTTGCAAAGATTTTACTCACCAATGCAGTAATAGACGTGCAATCATGTGTTTATGTTTTTATAACATTTCTTCGTCCAGCACAACATGATATTTTCACCTAGCCCAGCAAGTCCGCGGATTTCGAGAAAAATGCAAATGGGCTTTAAATTCTACCATAATATATAAACGGGCTGCATAGACGCTACATCATTGTTTCACCCAGCCCATCAAATGGACTAAAAAAACCAAATGGACTGGCTGACATGTGGGCCAGTAGGTCAAAGCCTAAGCACTTTCGCAAAAAATAAAAATACAAAGGTCGAAGCCTAAGCAAGGTGTTGGATTTATATCCAACGGCCGACATTCTTCTTCAATCTCTCGTCTTCTTCCTCCAGCGCTGCCGGGACCGCCTGCTCCAGCCTCTAGCGTCTAGCGGCGCTGTTTTGCGCACCTCGCAGCGAAACGCTACCCCACCGACGGCCAGGCCATCCCTCTACTCCTCCGCACCTCCTGTTATTCTCTGCCAAGTGTAGGCCCACCCCGCACCTGAACCAGTCAAGTTTCCCACTCCTCTCCGTCTGCGACTCCACTGCCGCGTCTTCCCCATCTCCGGGGCGTTCCAGTCTGGGGCCTCGCCGTCGTCCACCGGCTTGGTGCGCTCTGCACGGTGTGGTCAACGTGGTCAATAAACGAGAGTCATCGGAAGATGAATGTACGTGGAAAGGCTGACAGTGGGGACACACCACGCCCATGGACGCATGCATTCAACTGCATCCTTTTTACCCTAAAAATAATGTTTTCTCCCCCTGACAGCTGGGACCCACCAGCTACATCTTCGCACGCAAGGAAGTGCGTCCTTATTACGGGAAAAAAAATGATTCTTCCCCCTGACAGCTGGGACCCACCAGCTATATCTTCGCACGCAAGGAAGTGCGTCCTTATCCTTCCTGACAGCTGGGACCCACCCGGTCGAAGCGTACGTAGCGTTGTCTGTGTACACACCGGTCGATCGGTCTGTTTGCCACGATGAACCATGGCCGAGTAAGGAGCGGTAGCAGTTCAGGCAGTCCAGTCAAATGGAACCTCCAGATGCCAAAAAATACGGCCGCGTACGTACATACGGGCGGGGTCTCGAATGTGTACTCGCGCATACGTACGGTCAGGGCTCGTGTACATGGAGAGGCCACGGATGGCAGCAACGGCGTCCTGTTCATCGGAAGCCAACCGGCTGGGTCAGAACGGAGAAAC
This sequence comes from Thinopyrum elongatum, assembly GCA_011799875.1. NCBI lineage: Eukaryota > Viridiplantae > Streptophyta > Magnoliopsida > Poales > Poaceae > Thinopyrum > Thinopyrum elongatum. The sequence goes on along the minus strand of CM022299.1, from coordinate 51,090,283 downwards.
TGCGTCGTGTTCATGGGGAGTCAACGGAATGCGTCGTGTTCATCGGGAGGCAACGGAATACGTCGTGTTCATCGGGAGCCAACCGGCTTGGACGGAACAGCCGAAACGAGGTCTGGCGCACCACAGAACGGAGGAAACGGGCCTTCTGTTCGACCGCGTACGGTCGAAACGGGGTCCTGTTCATCGGGAAGGGTCTGGCGTACCGCAAAACGGAGGAAACGGACTTGTGTTCGACCGCGTACGATCGAAACGGGGTCCTGTTCATCGGGAAGGGTCTGGCGTACCGCAAAACAGAGGAAACGGACTTGTGTTGGAGCGCCTACGGTCGAAACGGGGTCCTGTTGATCGGGAGGGGTGTGGCGTACCGCAAAACGGAGGAAACAGACTTGTGTTGGAGCGCCTACGGTCAAAACGGGGGGTCCTGTTCATCCACCGCCTACTGCCTCGCTCCAGCCTCCACCTGCTACTGTTCATCCACCGTCGACTTCCTCCAACCTCCACCTGCTACTGTTCATCCACCGTCGACTTCCTCCAGCCTCCACCAGCTACTGTTCATCCACGGGGGTCCTGTTCATCCAGCCTCCACCGGCTACTGTTCAACCAGCCCTTCACGGGGTCCTGTTCATCAACCCTCCACCGGCTACTGTTCATGGAACCTCCACGGGGTCCTGTTCATCCACCCTCCACCGGCCTCCTCGATCGGGGTCCTGTTCATCCAGCAGCAACGGCCTACTACTACCACGGGGTCCTGTTCATCCAACCCCCACCGGGAACTGTTCATCCAACCCCAACCACGTACGTCTCGACTCGTTCAACCAACCCCCACATTCACTGTTCATCAAGAGGCAGCAAGTTCGATCGGCTTCAGTTAGCAGCAGTAGCGAAGGAATCCCTCGATCGGGTTCAGTTAACAGAAAGGGATCGATCGGGGTTCAGTGACGTAGCTAGTGCAATCGCTCGGGTTCAGTTAGAGCCCAACGCCTCGCTTGGGTTCAGTTAGAGCGCAACGCCTCGCCCACACGTGCGTATGTGTACGAGAGAAACGCGCAAACCTCCGTGCATCGCTCGGCCCCGACCACCCACCGTAACCGGGAACTCCCCGAAATTTTCCTCGCCCTCGCTTCTACCACGATTTTTTTCGTCATGGACGGCCCAAAGAATGTCATGCAGGTGCGTCTCCGGCCCGCCCAGGACGAAAAGCCCATTTTCTGTCATTATTTTTTGTCATAGAAGTAGGAGCCCACCACATCTATGATGATACCGGGTTTTGTCACAATTATCGTCATATAAATGTCATAAGCATGATAGAAAAAAAATTCGTTCGGCCCAAAATGTCACGGATGTGTCTTTTTTTTGTAGTGAGTGCTTGGGTCGTGAGGCGACGCACAGGTGCCGGAATGGCACAACCAGCTTACATATGGGCTCGACGTGCTATGGCAGGGCCGTGCCGGCCCATTGACCAGTTCTGCTCACCCCGTCTCTCCCTCCCTCCCTCCTCTCTCTCTCTCTCTCTCTCTCTCTCTGGGCTCGTCTATGGCTCGCTTATAATGTGATGAACCGCTGCCTCGTCTGATACAGCGTGATCATGGGCCCGGCTAGTAACGTTGTTTGTTCAATTTGTTTTCGTCGTTTCGTCTCATTTTTTTATTTTTACTTCTATACCTTTTGTTATATTTTCAAAAAGCTTTAGCATACATATATTTCATAGAGAATTACTTCAGTTTTGAAGAAACAATTAGCAGTGCTAGAAAATGTCAAAAGCATGTGTTTAAAAAAGTGTTAACATGTATTTGAAAAATATCAAACGTATATCAAATAAATGTTTCAAATGTATATAGAAAATTAGAAATGTGTATGAAAAAAGGTAGACTCCGAAACATGTATTCAAAAAAAAATGTCAATCATTGTATTTAAAACAACGTTAAATCATGTACTCACTCCAATCCATATTACTTGTCGCTCAAACGGATGTATCTAGACACATTTCAGTACTAGATACATCCGTTTGAGCGACAAGTAATATCGATCGAAGGGAGTATTTAAAAAATGTTAATTGCGTATTTAAAAAAGTTAAACATATATTTAAAAAATGTTAGTCATGTATTCAAAAAAAGTTAATCATGTACTTGAAAATTGTTAAGCATGTGTAACAAAAATGTTTCTTATGTATAGGCAAAAAAATGTACAATATGTATGAAAAACAATCATCAAAAGATTTATCTGAAAAAATTTAATGTATTTTAAAAATGTTAAAAGTGCATAAGTAAATTCTTTCTTATGTTTACGGGAAAGAATGTACAATATGTATGAAAAACTAGACATCGAAACATATATATATATATATATATATATATATATATATATATATATATATATATATATATAAAAATTGTTCATCATGTATTTTAAAAATGTTAAACATGTATAAAAATGTTCCTATTGTATACGGACAATGTACAAAATGCATGAAAATGGCAAAAAAGCAGATGAAAACGAGAAACAAACAAAATAACCAAGAAAAAAGAAAACCAAAGAAACCAATGCAAAACAGTGGAACATAGTGAAAAATGAAAAAAAACATGTAAAACCTAAGAAAAAAAGAAAAGGATAAAAAAGGAAAAGTAAAAAGAGAGAAAAGGCCGAGAAAATGATGCAAAAGAGTGAATGCAGTAAAGAGTTAGTGCCAGGCCCAGTACTGTAGTGAAAGAAAAATGCCGAGAGAAGCATATGTCTCGCTACAAGCAAGATATACATCTGTTGCGCATACGAACCCGTGGCTCCGAGCTCGTATTCCTTTGCGGTTCGCAGTAGCAAACCAACACAACCCTATATCTCGCTTTAGCGAGATGAATCGCCCGCTCACCTTAAGGGGGTTTCCTCCCGCTGTAGTTACCGAGCCAGCCCACTGTCGTCTTGTTTCGCTGTTTGATCGATGGAGACGCTCGCTCGTGTTTGCTCACTCATTTCTTCTGAATTTTTTTCTTTTTCTTTTCATTTTCGGTTTCTTTTATTTAATTTTTCCTTTTGGTTTTCTCTGTTTCTTCACTGGTTTCTTTATTATGTTTTGTTTTTTCATCAATTTTCTTCATTTCTTTCATGGTTTTCATTGGGTTTTTTCCTTGTATATTTTCTTACTTTTTTTCTCGGTTTTCACTGATTTTTTGTTTTTCTTTTTTTCTTTCTTTGTTTTCATCGGGTTTCTTCGTTTTCCTGTTGTTTTTTTTTCTTGATTTTCACTGTTTCCATTATTTTGTACTCCCTCTGTTCCTTTTTAGTCTGCATATAACTTTTGTCCGAAGTCAAAGTATCTCTATTTTGACCAAACTTATAGAAAAAAGTATTAACATTTACAATACCAAATGAATATCTTTAGATTCATTATGAAATGCAGTTTTATATTATGTATATTTGGTATTTTAGATGTTGATATTTTTTATACAAATTTGGTCAAAGTTTGTAAAGTTTGACTCGACACAAATCTTATATGCGGAGTCAAAAGGAACAGAGGGAGTGCTAGTTTCTTTTGTTTCCTTTTTATTTTTATTTTACTTTCGTTTCCTCTGTTCCTTTTTTGGTTTCCATCATTTTTTATTTCTCTTTTCATATATAACAGGAATATTTCTTTATACATGTTCAACATATTGTTCAAATACGTAAAACATTTTTTGTATAGATGTTGAACATTTTTTAAAATACATGTTTAACATTCTTTTCAAACATATATTTTCATATCAACTTTTTTTCACACGTATTGACATTTCTTTTATACACTAGGAACATTTTATACACACATTTAACACTTTTCAATTACATGATTAAGATTTTTTTAACACATATTATTTTATGTCTACATTTTGCATACACACGGTACATTTTATATACATCAGGAATATTTTTAGCTTCATGTTTGACATTTGTAAACATATGATTACTATTTTTTAGACATGTATTTTTATGTCTACTTTTTTTTATAACAATTGTACATTTTCTATACACTAGGAATTTTTTTCATATACACATTTAACATTTTTTAGATACATGATTAAAACCAAACCCTGGTTCCCCATTCCCAAATCCCTCCTAGACAGACCAAAACCCACTTGCGGGCAAGCCGCCGGCCATGGAGGAGGCGCCGGAAACGCGTGCTCCCAAGAGGCGTAGATCTGTTGGAGAACCACCGGGGGCAGGGGCAGCAACTTCAAAGGCGAGGTTCGGGGAAGGCTCGATGGCCTGGACTTCATCAGCCGCCTCCCTACGCCTTGCTAGGAACCATCGTCTCCCTCCTCCGCACCAAGGACGGCGCGCACACTCAGGCCCTCTCTCGCCGTTGGCGTCCCCTCTGGCTCTCATCCAATGTGTCGCTCAACCTCAGGGCAGACCGGAGTCTCTCCGACAGTGACTCCCGCTCCGTGTTGGTCTCCAGAATCCTCTCCGGCTATTCCGGCCCAGACCACCGCTTCTCGCTCCTCATTTCCCTATAGCCCGACATCCTGGGCGTGGTTGGCGGCTGGTTCCGCTCTGGGTCCCTCGTGGGCCTCCAGGACCTCGAGGTCTCCAACCTATAGTGGGAGCACTGTCCGCTGCTCCTGCCATCGCACGTGCTGATCCGCTTCGCACCGATGCTCCGCGCTCATGCTTTGGGACTTCCAATTCCACGACATGATTGTGCCGCCCGCTTTTCCGCGCCTCAAAAAGCTCCTCATGCACAATGTCAGTATCTCGAAGGACTGCCTACAAGGCATCATCTATAGATGCACCGTTTCACTGCACAAAATGGGATTGGGTTGCCTTTGCATCAGCTCCCCGACTATAAGTCCATCAGCACTGGTCTTGGGAACCATCCGAGCCAAATACGATGAGCAATCATAGAAGGCCGGGACATTTTGAAGTTGGGTCTTATCAGAAGTATTGGTAATTAACGAGGCGCTGGAGAGCCTGGCATTTGAGAAATGACTTGATCTTTGGTAAAGGAAAGGAATCTATCTCGGCCTCAGTGAGTTTTATTCAAAATTACAGGGCATCTTTCTCGTCTTGTCATGCAATCACGAAGGTAGAGGTAAGTAACAAAGGTAAGGGTGTGATCGATGGATTACAACCCAGTAGTAATGTGGAGAGGAATTATGTTCCTTGGCTGCCTCCCACATCGGAATCCCTCAAGATTAATGTTGGTGCAAGTTTTGTGGAGACCATTAGCGCCGCGAGCGTAGGGGTGGTTGTCAGAAATCATATTGGAGAAGTTCTTATCTCCTCTTGGGATTATATTAGTACGTGCTCTAGTGCTGAGGAAGCGGAACTTCGAGCGACCATCTCAGGCCTTTACATCGGTATCACTCTTCACAAGCCCATTATTTTGGAAACCGACTGCTCTTTCGTGGCCTCTGTTTTTGCAAATAATAATCTGGACAGGTCAAACCTTGTTGATCTGAAGAAGGAAGCGTTGAGTGTCTCCAAGATGATGAGTATGTTAAAAATCACCAAGATAAACAGGAAGGCGAATATGGTGGCGCATGAGATTGCAAAATTTAGTTTTTTAAATAGGTCTGATGGTAGTCTTATTAATAGTGTTCCGCACTGCGTGGCAACAGCTGTAACGAATGATTGTATGAACATTTGTGTTAATTAATTAATATATGGGTGGAGTTTTCAAAAAAAAAAACGAGGCGACAATGAACATATGGGATGGTAACTGGATACCAAGAAATGTTATGATGAGGCCTTATGGGAGGCGTGGCAATTCCACTACAGAGTTAGTAATCGACCTTATTGACCATACGTCAGCAACATGGAATATGACGAAGCTTGAGGAAGTGTATCTCCCAATTGACATTCCAGCTATAATAAGCATCCTGTTATGCACTACTGATATGTCAAACACTTGGGCCTGGAACTTTGAGAAAAGCGGAACCTTCACGGTGAGATCAACATATAGAATGATGGTAGACACTAAAATGAGGCGTGGAGCATGGCTAGATGACAAGGCGGGTTCATCAAGCATGGATCATGATAGTAAATCCTGGAAATTACTTTGGAATACAGCGGTCCCTGGCAAAAAGGATGTTCTTATGGTGACTGGCAAAATATCCTCTTCCTACAGAGAATGTCCAAAGAGCACATAAATATGTCTCATACAACTGCGTGTGGTCTATGTGGAGCTGCAGATTCTTGGCGCCACTCATTACTTGTGTGCTCCATGGCTAGGATGCATCTGGGCCCTTGTTGACAGAGAACTTGCCGAACACCTTTGCGAAACCATGGAGCCTAGTGCCAAACAGTGGATCTTTACGATGATTGACATGCTATCGCATGTTGTGTTTGCTAGGCTTGTTGTGACATTGTGGGCGATATGGTGGGATAGGACGAAAGCCATCCACGAGGAGATGTTTCAAAGTCCTTCGGCCACACATCATTTATATGCCGGTTCATCGAGGATCTTGAGCTAATGCCGAAGAACTTACCCTGGGCCCCGATGGAGAGGGTGATTAGAGCAGCTCGGCCTAAGGCACCACCCCTAGGATATTTCAAAATTCATGTAGATGTTGGCCTAGCGAGGAGTCAAGCTAGAGGAACAGCAGCGGGCCGTTTGGCGGGATGGCCAAGGGAACTATATGAGCAGCTCGTCTCTGGTAGTTCATGGTATACCAGATGTCACCACCTTGGAAGCTATTGCCTGTCGGGTAGCCCTATCACTTGCCGAGGATTTGCAGCTAAGCAATTTTATTGTTTTTTTCTTGAATACGCACGAGTGTGCTTATCATTCGTTAAAGAAGAAAAGGGGAAATAGGCTCCCCGAAGCCACAGTTACAAGGTTTATTTACATGTGGATTTTATCCGGCACCATCCAAGGTTTCTACTACTGACTACTCACTCAATGCCCACTCTACCCGATCTACACCCAACCCTTGAGCCTTGCCCTTAAATAATCCCACCTTTACCCATAGCTTGGCCTCGTCCCGCATCCGGTGTATGGTTTGTGTAACCGATGGTGTCGCCCCGTTGAATACGATATCGTTCCGATGCTTCCAAATCATCCACATCCCAAGTAGACACTTGGCTCTAGTTGCTTTCCGGTTGGTTGAGCTTACCTCCTGCCTTGTACACCATTGCGCCAAAGTCTCATTGTGCAGAGGCTCGAATTCCTTCCTTCCCGTCATTTGTCCCATCACAAACCAGACTTGTTTTGCGAAGACACACCCCAGCATTAGGTGCTGGATAGTTTCCTCCTGTTGGTTGCACAAAGGGCAAGAGTCTTGATGTGGTAGTCCACGGCGTGCCAGTCTGTCCGACGTCCAGCAACAGTTCCTGATTGCCAACCAGGCGAAGAAGCGACATCTCAAAGGTGCTTTGGAATTCCAAGTGAATGCTGCTGTTGTGGACACCTCTCGACCCATAAACCGGGCCGCATATGCCGAGCAGTTCCGGTTCTTTTCCCACGACCACCTGACCAAATCCTCAACCCCTTCTGTTAACTGTATGTCCGCAATCCTTGGCCAGAGATTGAGGAATTGTTCCAACGCTTCCGGCGCAAGGTCCGGGCCAATGTCCATAGCCCATTTGTTGTCTCTGATCGCATCCGAAACCAACCTGGTTTGCTTAATTCTTTTCGGTATTCGGTCGTATATTGCCGGGGCGAGTTCGCTGATTCTGTATCCCTCAATCCACCTGTCTTCCCAAAATAATGTGGAACTTCCATCCCCCAATCACGTTCCGCACCGCCGCCTGTACCAACACGCGCGACTCGATCGGTACACCGATCGGAAATTCCGCCCAGGCCCTTCCTTTATCGTATCTCTGCAACCAAGGCCATTGCGCCTGAAGCGCCTTGTTCATCCAGTGCAGGTTTGGCAACCAAGGTCATCGCGCCTGAAGCAATTTTATTGTGGCCTCAACCTCGAAGCAGGTCATTGGTGATATTCAACGGGGAAGCAAAGGCGGGTATGGTACTATCATTAGTGAAATTAAGAAGAGGGCGGTAATGTTTAATTGTAACTTTACTTTTGAAGGACGTGCTTCAAATATAGACATTGATACATTAGCCAAGTTTTCGAATTCCCTTGACCAGGGAAGACATGTTTGATTGATGCAACCACATGACCCCTTTTGTATTCCTCTCCATATGGAGTTTGAGTAATAAAACTTGGCGATAACCCTAAAAAAAGCTGCTTTTCTCATTACGAACAAGGCTTCGAGGAGCTGGTCATTGAGGATGCCCCCTTGCCTTGAGAGATTGCTAGCAATTTGTCTATACTCTGGTCTGGAGGCCATCCAGGTGACGCGGGCTCCTAAACTGGAGATACTAGGTTTGTTGTCTGAAGGCATATCCACACTCTACACTAGAACCATTGTCTTTCAGGTAGCAGGATGGACAGTCACCAATTCAGCATGGACAACTTCTTTACTGGGTTTGTTCATAAATATATGATATTTTGTCAGTTCAATTTGAACTGACAGAACGTCTTATAGAGGTATTATTAATTTACAGAGAAAAATGCATTTTTTTTCTTATCATGATCATGCTTTGTTCGTAGCTTTGCGTAAATATAGAAACAATAGGAACAGATACTGCAGTTTGTAATGTAATCATAAACAGTGGATGCATATTTCGCAAAAAAAAAAAGAAACAGTGGATGCATATGACACTTTTTTTTTCTTTCACATTCTCACTCATGTCATCTAGATGACTACCAAATACATAGGCCAGGCAACAATAGAAACATATAAGAGATCATTTCAGTTCTACACCTCATATTCCATCTTTCTTAAGGAATTCATTCAGGCTTTCACCATGGCAAATGGTAGTAGAAACAATGGACTTTTCTATTGTGAAAATATTTTCATGACAAGTCTATTAGGCACCAATTTTGCTTGACCTCTAAATAATTTTGTAACTATTAGTGCTTAAAGTTTGAGAAGTCATGCTTCTACTTGTAAAAGGAGAGCAGTTTGTAGAGACCAACTGGAATTGATAGACCCTCACAGAAATAGAATATAAATAGCTGAGACACTGCAGTTCCAAGCAAAGCTACCATGTCTTCAGGTCACCATCAGAATTTAACTATGCCATGACCTAGTCGCTCCATCTGGTTAAACAAAAAAAAAGAACTCAAGGGATCACACTTTGCAATTAATCATACAGGTGGAATCTAGGAGCTCCAGGCATCATAAAGGCTTAAGGCTCTGCCTAGAAATAATGATGCATCTTCTTGGCCAGTCCAAGGAAAATGTAACAAAAGCAACTTAACGAGCAACACTTGTCAACAACATAACAGTATGTGTAAATAAAACTTTCCAACAAGTTAAACATCACGGTATGTGCAACACAGCCCGCAAAAGAGACTGACTGCCACAACACATGAAACAGAAGGGCTTGGAGTTGCAGCCAGACATCCGAATCACCCGCAGCAATAAGCATCATCGTCATCAGATTCTTCCGTGCTCTCTTCTTCTTCATCAGATTCGTCTGCACCATCCTCCTCGTCTTCCTCATCATCGATACACTCTTCTATAGCAGAGACAGTAATACCTGCGAATTACAATAGAAGCAAAAAAGTTGTTATATCCATCCGTATGACAAGAACGACCAACCATATGAAACCATCCAAGAAGAAATGATTAAATGTTTCAGTAAAATGTAGTACCCTTTTTGTCATGTGGACATGTCCAGTCATGGAGCGAAATCAGCATCTCAAGTAGATCGGGCTTGAGCGTACTCCGACGAGGGTTCACAACTTTCTCGCCCATGGTAAATACAGACTTAGAAGGGACGGTGGAGATAGGAATGGCGAGGATATCACGAGCTAAGTTTGCAAGGTTGGGGTAACACTTAGAGATGACGCTCCAAAACTCCAAGATATCCAGATCAGTGTTTAGATGCATAGCTGGGGATTCCAAATACCAATCCAGTTCTGATTTTTGTTCTGGCAGAGCATAACCATCAAACAGATCATCCTTGGCGTGGTACTCAGTAACACCACTCTCAACTGCAGCCGAACAAGAAGACGACGACTTCTCATATTCAGCGAACAATCTGTGGAGCAATGCGACAACTCTGTCAGTATACTGGCTAGCACCAACATCACCATAAATCTTCTTAAAACAAAAGCTGACTAGGTTGAGCTTGTAACGAGGATCAAGAACGGCCGCACAAGCCAAAGCGAGGCTGTACTCTGACCAATACTTGTCGAACTTAGCCGTCATGTCTTTCACCATACCAGCCATGAAGTTTTCTTGCCCTTTTGTCACTCCAAGCAATCGGTAAACCTTGTATAGTCCAAGAAAGTATAAACTGGCAGTTTTGTGCTTCGTGGTTAAGAAAGTGCATGTGATGTCATAGAGTGGCTTTATGAACTTTTGCATTGTTGCCACCCTATTCCATTCTTCATCACAAAGATGGAAATTAGACAAGAAGGTCTGATGTTTTGATGCAAAATGCTTCAGAGCATCCTTGTAATACAGCGCACAACAAAGCATTTTGTAAGTTAGAGTCCCAAAAAATAACCATGTCAGCACGTAACTTCATTGTAACATCCAGACGAGAAATTTCTTTAGCAAACTGATAAAACTCATCCTCTCTCTTTTTAGAGTAAGTGATATAGTGAATTCCGTGACGAATCTTGTCAACAACATCATCAATCAGCTCTAGACCAGATTGCGCAACTGAATTCAAGATCTATGTGCAACAATGCATTTGACATAATTCACCATCACACAACAATTTGGCCTTATCTAGCACAATGGTCTTAACTGAATTATCCACAGAAGCATCATCTAATGCATTATCCAGAGTTATGCACATTACCTTCTGATCAACCTCAAATTCAGTAAAACAGGATGCTACAGTATCAGCGACAGACACGGCATCATCAGGAAAGGCCAAGTGTTTGAAAGCCACTAGTCTTCTCTGCAAATTCCAATCAGCATCAATAAAGCAAGCTATAATGCACATATAGACATCATCAGTGTAGTTTTCTCCGGTTTCTTTGCCCTTCCAGCGATCAATAGCGAAACTGATTCTCCCAGGTGCTTGGGACAAGATAAATTTCAAAGAATCCTTTTCCCTTCCATAAAGAGCCATGACATCTCTGTCTAAAACAGAACGGCGACAAGAGTTTATATTTTCAGACAGTGGATTAACAGCTCTAATAAACATCTGAAGACTGGGTTCTTCAACAATTGATAATGACAGCCCACTGGTGATAATCAACATGGCTAATGTTCTTCTAGCAGCAGCATAATCAGGACCAACCTGGGGCTTGTCAACTGAACGTACAGATGTCAAGAGAGAAGTCATGCTTGTTTTGCCACATGTAGAACATCTAGCTGATTCCCCACTGCTTGTGCGCTTAAGAATCATGAAGCCTTCCCAAATGTCAGATGCTTTCTGATGCTTTCGAATTGGTTCAGACCCAGCTGACTCATATTCCTCCTCCTCTCCCCACTCATCATCCTCTTCAACCTCCTCCGCCTCATCACCAAGGAGAACCTGATAGTCGGCCTCGCTTTCTTGTGTTGACATGGCCCTGCCCGCTGCACAGAAACATACATCTCAATTTCTTAATACATCAGTCCAACGTTTGTTCAACAAGAAGAATGCCAGCACAAAATTAGGTCGTTCCAACATATTTGAGAGGCCAACACAAAATTAGGTTATTCCAACATATTTGAGTAGGGAGCCACGAGTTCAAGTCCCCATTAACAGTCTCAAATCAAAGGAAAAGTAACGACTTTATTTCATTATTTTCCAAACAATTCGTATCCCATTAGGTTTCAAGACGCCAATTTTCCACTCAGCAATTTCAGTATTTCTGACCAATCCAAGGAAAAACACCATAGATACCTAGGGTTCCGCTTGATATGATTGCGGAAGGAGGAATTTAGGCCCAAATTGTTAGCAGGAAAGGGACAGAAGAAAACGCGACGATGGGATGAAGATGAGAAGCAAAACCTAGGGCAATCAACGCGAAGTAAGGAGACGGGGTTGGCCGTTGGCGGCGATCCGGGAGCCGAGACGTCTGGAGGCGCTCGCCGTGGGTGCCCGCAGCCGCAGGGTGCGGACGCGGCGGAGCAGGTGCCGCCGGTTTGGGACGAAATGGGGAAAAGTGAAGAGGCGCTGCAAAACAGGGGTTTGGCTAGGGTTTAAAGTGAGTTAAAAATGGGCCAGGCTGCACTGATTTAGTTTTTTTTTTCTCAAACAGCAGCTTAGAGCCTTAGGGCATCTGCAACGCTAGCCCTCGAACCGTCCTTCCATTGTCCAGCCGCACTTTGCCATCCAACACGGTACCTCGTCAATCCATGGATTGGTTTAGACGTCCGTTTTTCCACAATCAAGAAGCAAATTAGGATGAATGGGGGACTTTGTGGGCGTCTAGACCGCTGCCACGCACACGTCCGTCAACCGGGTCCCACCCAAAAATCTCTCTCGCTCCTGTGCCCTCTCCCGCGTGCAGCGGTTGCCGTGCATTCATGCCGGCTCAGAAGCGGACGCAACCTCTCACTAGAGCCGGCATTGAAGCGACGCGCCGACCAAGAGTGTTGTCCGGTCTCCGGGCCTATTGCAATGCCGGAGAAGCGTGACCGGACGGGACTGGGCGGTCGTGCACTGCATTCACACCGGCTCCCGTTCGTCCACCTACCAGATTAAAGCTGGCGTGGAGACTGAGAAACCTACCGCGGCACCTGCATTGACACACCACATTGCGTGTCCCGTCTGGTGCTCGCTATTGAAACAATGCCTCCTCACCCGTCATGACTAGCATCACCGCACCACGTCTACCATGCCCTCGAGAACTAAGCTATGCGGGATAGCCTGTCCACGGAGCAGAAGCAGGAGTTGGCTGGCATTGCGGCCAGCTGGCAGGCCCGTCATGCATGATGGAATGAGCCTGGCTTGCCAACTAGCTAGCCCCCGCCGTGGAAGAGAAGCTGGCACTGCTTGTCTCTGTGTTCCTTGACGAGCATCCTCTTGTGGAGGCGGAAAATCGCCGGCGAGCAAGCGAACGATGATGCTATCGCGGGCATGGTCACGGAGGATTCGGGCATCCTCGATGAGCAGTGGGCATTGTACGAGTCTGTGTGGAGGGCCCACGACATCCGCTGCGAGCGATGGCGGCTATGCCTCCTGCGGGCGGAGAGAGACAACCTGTTGATGGACTTCAGTGCGGCGGCGGAGGAAGAGGAGGCGCAGGAGACCGCTAAAAGTTAGCCTCCTAGTTTTTGTTTTAAGTTTTTAGTTAAACAGACAAAATATCGTCCGTTTTATGTAAATTATGTCCGAACTTTAGTGAATACATTCGTGTTTGAGGATTGTTGTCAGGTTTTTTTTTTTTTTTTGAAATGTATGCATGCGCGGTTGGATGGTGCCCGCTCGTACCCCGTCTTTGGCTTTGGATAGCCTGTGGCGTCTCCTTTTGATTTGGCTTGATCTCTTCACTTCATATTTCCATGTATTGCTCCATTTCCTTCTCTTTTATGGTCTTTTTCCCCGCAGAAACAAATTTAACAAAGAGATTTTCAATCATTTGCATTTATTAGCCACTAGTGATAAAATTGAAGTGATTATCTTCGAATATCCGATTTAAACAACTGTGGAATGAGTGTAAGAAATACACTCATCAAGAATGGATATTGTCTTTGGAGGCCGAGCTCCATGGAGCTCAGTTTTGAAAATTTTGAATTTTATCAAATTTCATATTTTTTACATTTCAAAAAATTCTGAAAAAAAACACACATATACATGAAGGCATAACACACATGTGTGTAAATTTTCAGGGCAAAATAAGTTGAAATGAGGGCTATGCAAAAAAGACAAATCTGGGGCTTTTTAACACATGATACTATTCATCCTCCCAAGCCATGAATTTGTCTTTTTTGTACAGGTCACATTTCAATGTTTTTCATTCTGAAATTTTACACACATAGACATAACATACTTGTTTACTTGCACAATTTTTTTCAGAATTTTTTTGAAATCAAAAGGTTTGAATTTTGATTTGTTTTTAAAAAAAGGCCTCCATGGCTCCCGGGAGCCAAACGTCCGCTCTCCATCAAGAACATCTATACTAAGAGGGACATCCTAAAAAAATGGAACTGGATTCCCAAACATTAATAATGATGTTTCTCGTTCAACTAGAATGTTGAGGAAAAAGAAGTTCAACTAGAAAGTTGAGGAAAAAGAAATTTAAATATGTTGAACCTTCTCTTGATAATTCTAGGGAACCTGATATCGTTAGGGTTATATATTATTTTCAATAACTTGCTGGTACATTCAATGTACTCACTTAACATTGCATATGGCCAGATACAATGTGAGGATTCATCTTCCTTCGCAAGGAAGTTGTTGATCATATTCTGCTAGGAACAATGGACCAGCCATATTCCGGGGGAGACTTGTAAGAGATCTCACATTTAGATGAGATCGTGAGATCAACCTGAAAAATTCATATTTAGACACTAAAAAAAATCTAAAATTATTTGACAACATTCATGTGAGGTATGTTTACAACTCCAAAAAAATCAGCTCAAAATTTGATGTACATTTAAAGATTCAAAAGGACAAATTTGAATGTGAATAGTGTCAGGTTTGAGTGAATAGTATTTTAACACTATTCACATCCTATTCACATCCAATTTTGTCTTTTTTGTTTCTATTAATGTAAGTCGAATTAGGAGCTGATTTTTTTAGGTTGTACATCAAACATTGATGTGTGTCTACCGAAAAATTGAGAATGTTTGAACATGTATCTTTTTTTTCTTCTAAAACATCGATCTTATTGATCTCACCTGATGTGGGATCTCACGTAAGACTCCCCCGCGGTGCCCCAGTTAAAGTTTTTGGTTGTAGTCGGATACATTATTTAGTTTCTTATGATGATGTCGTATATAAGCATTGCTATACGAGCCTTGCGAAACCTCTAGTATACATATGTCTGTGGTTTGATACTACTTTATCAAGGCACGTGCCAGAGTGATTTCTGGTATGACACATGCGACGCTTCAATTAATGAATTGATGTGTGACAACATGCAACTAGTAATTGGTTATTAGTAGTGTGGCTCTTTAAGGACGCACCAGTAGTAACTTTCATGTATAATAAGGGTTTCTGGACTAGTGATACTCACCACAAGCCTACAGATTATTGGATAACATCACTAGTAGAAAACAGGGCATCAGTCCCGGTTTCAGAGGGCCTTTAGTCTCGGTTCTGCAACCGGGACAAAACGATCGGGACTAATGCCAATTACTTTTAGTCCCGGTTGGCTTACGAACCGGGACTAAAGGAGCTTCACGTGGCTGCTGTGGGGCGCCCAGGCAGGAGGACCTTTAGTCCCGGTTGGTAACACCGACCAGGACTAAAAGGCAGCCACGCGTCAGCAGCTCCCAGACTTGGTCGAACAACAAGTTTTCGTATATCTATAGAGAGAAGTGACCTCTGTTTCTCCGTGCTTGGTCGAACAACAAGTTTTCGTATATCTATCCGACGCTACAACATATATACAATATAACATCTCTTATGATCCCTGACATCATGCACCAAAATCCATTTGCACTTCCTGATGGTATTCTTCGTTTTCAGGTATGACGTGGTCAAGAAAGAATCCCGCCAATTCCTCTTGAATTGCTCGTATGCGATCATGTGGTAGTAGTTGATCCCGCATCTGCCAGATCTAATTTAAAGAAGGGGGTCAATACATATATATGAATGAAACTCAACACAATTGATGGTAATAAAATAAAATTGTGAATATTGTTTACGTACTTCAAGTTGTTTGTCAGATAAGCCCCGCTCAGAGGTCGAGTGGCGAATGAACTCGCAAACGTAGTATCAACATAAATTATTCCCGGCTGCCTGCCACAAGCACTTTACGAGAATAGAGTTCAATCAAACTGATAATCAAGCATGATAATGGTATTGATGAAACTAGAATCAATGAGAGATGCGCGGAACTAGTTAGTACTACTTACTTTGGGGTGTGTAAATCGCAGCTCCTTCTTCAGACCCGAAACCATTCCGCTGAACTTTTTCCAAACCCTGCCCGGCAAAGAAAATGATTACTTGATATAAGGAAATGAACGAAAGTTGCCGATATGGTGCGATAATGATTGAACTTACCTCTGGAGCATTTCACTCATGTCCGCCCACTCCTTTTGCTCTTTACGTCTCGAGTCTAAGACAGTTACTACTCCCCCGTCAAGCTTAATGGATAGCAGAATAAAGTGGAATCTGCGCATGCATAACTCATCAATTACACTTAACCTCGAGTAAGCGAAACCGAATATGCACAAGACAGTAACACTCACTTGAAGTTGTAAGGAAAGAGTATTTCCCTTTTGTTTTGATGTCGAAGGAATGCTTTTAGCAAGTTTTTCTCAGTATCTTTGGCTCTCTTTTGTATCGCCCATTCATTTACGGTATTTGGGCTAATGAACCCAATGTCGTAGATTTGTCCTCTTTTGCATTCGACGATCTTCAATCTACATAATATAGTGAGGATAATAATATATACATGCAATGAACGAGCTGAGCTAGAGACTTAATTACAGAAAAAAATACTTACAGACAGTAGCAAGTCATGAGTTGTTTGTCGATGGCCTCTTGATTGAATAACTGAAATAATTCCACAAATTCAACAGGCATCAGGTCGACTCCAATGAAGTCGTGCTCATCTTTAATTCCCAGCATCATACTGTCGGTCCCATCATTCCTGCAGGTTTCCAAGTACCACTCATGCAATCTATGCATTATCGTTGGTAGATGCCGGAGCTGATCAGGTTTGACGAGAGGCTTCCCGTGCTCGTATCTAAAGGTCTCTACTACCTCAGCCATTTCAAACTGTACATCATCGCCCATGTACTCACCAAGAGTGGTACCGGGCGCTAGCCCCGGATGATTAGCGATATCGCTAGACACCTTGAGCGGGGGGCACGATTGCTTCTCCTGTTCGCCGAGCTGGGGAATCGTTTTCCCACTTCGTCTTGCAGCACTGATAGTACTTCCCGACCGCCGTGCTTCATCATATGTCTTTCCAATACAGCGGTCATAGTGTGCTTGCGGCAGAGGCGGTGGTGGTCGCTTAAGGGCATCCAGAGTGCGCTTCGATTTCACCGGATCTATTATTTCCTTCGGAGGTGGACGTTTCCGTTAAAAATGGTCCTACACTTCGGCAGCCACGATGTCATTGTTTTCCTCGTCAGTCCTCTCATATGGTAATTTGGGAGGAGCCCTGAGGCTTGGACCAGTTTTGAATTTCTTCCCGCCTGTTGTACTGCTAGCCGCCGGAGCGACGGCGGCTCTCTTCTGTCGTTGCTGAGGCGGCGGAGTCCGCTGACGCGCCGGAGACAGCTGAGGCGGAAGAGGACTCTGCTAAGGGGCCTCCTCCGCCGGAGACGACTGAGGCGGCGGAGACAGCTCATGTGCCGGAGATGACTCAGGCAGCTGAGACGGCTGAGCTGGACTGTAAGGAGTCTGCTGAGGGGCCTCATCCGGCTGAGTCTGCTGAGGCGGCGTCTAGTTTGGAAGCTTGATATTCTTCTTTCTCCTGAAGGCATTGTCTAGAAGAATCTCCCCTTCACCTGTAGGGTACTTAAGCTCCAGCCCCTCAAATCCCTCCATTATTTCATCCACCCTGACAATATCAAAGCCATGTGGAATCGGATGGCAATGGAAAGTTCCCTCAACTCGAGGAGGTAAGACAGAGCCGACCGCCACCTTCAAGGTCAGGTTATGGCATTTCGCCATTAGCACACAATGTTCATTCTCCGTGATACTATCCATGGGGTAGCGAGGAGCCGTGATATCAGGCTGAATGAGCTCCGTGGAAGCCACGCTGCTTCTCCGTTGAGATGGTGGGGTAGCTTCGGGGGCAGTGTCGAATGAAGGATCTTCGTGCCGCTGAGATGGTTGGCCGGTAGCTCGCTGGCTCTCAAGTTCCTCTAGTTTCGCTAATCTTTCATTGATCTTCTGCATTTCGCTTGCTTCCTCTTTCTTCTTTCTCTCTCGGCTTCTATAACCACCGCTGTCAGGAAACCCATACACCCACGGAACGGAGCCTGATGTGCCTCGTGTTCGTCCAGGGTGTTCAGGATTCCCGAGGGCCTTGGACAGCTCGTCCTTCTCTCTATCGGGATGGAACCTCCCTTCCTACGCTTCCTTGATTGCTTCCTCAAGCTTTTTGACAGGTATTGCAAGTTGAGCTTTCCTGAAATGACACTTCCCTGATTCTGGGTCCAAAGTTCCCCCAACCCCGAAGAACCAAGTCCTTGCCCGATCTGGCCAGTGCAATGTCGCTGGTTGGACCCCTTTAGCAAGCAGGTCTTGCTTAGCTTTGTCCCACATAGACCGGGCTTTGCTGTAGCCACCTGACCCCGTAACATGGTGATACTTCTTCTTTGCAGCATTTTGCTTATTTATCTATGACCTTTGCTTACCCTTCTCTGATTTCTTGTAGGCCACAAATGCGGGCCAGTGATCTTTTATCTTCGCATATTGACCGGTGAATTCTAGAGTCTTGTCTTTGTCGGCAAACTTTTTGTTCAAATCTTTCTTCCAGTTCTTGAATAGTTCTGCCATCTTCTTAAGAGCAAACGCCTTGACCTTATTCGGATCCGCCTTTGGCGGTAGGCTAAAATTTGTCATCAGCGAGTTCCAAAGATCATCTTTCTGTCTATCCTGGACATAAGAAACTTCAGGGTCCTTCTTCTTATTCCATTCTTGGATGCTGATCGGGAAGCTGTCCCTAACAATAACTTCGCACTGATGTATAAATGTGTCCTTGGTCCGCTTGGGAGCAATCGGTTGGCCATCTCGAGCGACTACTTCGATCGTGAACCTTTCATCCTGGCCCAACCTTTTCTTCGGGCCTCGTCTCCTTACCGAAGTTTGGCTCGATCTAGAGGGCTAAAAGAAGAAAGAAGCGTTAATATATATATATATATATATATATATATATATATATATATATATATATATATATATATATATATATATATATGTACATACAAAACAATTAATGCATCTAGTCAGCAGAGGCTTAATTAATATATATATATATATACCTAGCCGGACTTTGCAACAGTTAATGCTCCCTCCTCCATTCGGTCACCGGAGCCGTCATGATCTCCTTCCTCCTCCATTCGGTCACCGGAGCCGTCATGATCTCCTTCCTCCTCCATTGGATCACCGGAGCCGTCATCCTCTCTTTCCTCACCATCGGTGTCGTTGAGAAACGACAAGGTGATTTCACCTCCGTCGCAAATTATATCCCCCAACAACTCTTTTTTTTCTATGTCTCTGTCCATAGTTTCTGCAAATATTACAACATGGCAATATACAACCATGAGAGACGGATTAGTGGCAAACATATAGACCTAATCACAACAAAGAATCATATGCATATGAGCAATGGATTAGTGCCAAACATCATGCAAAGTTCAAAAGTTTTATAACAGTCAGTTTCAGACGATCGTCGAGGACTCCTCCTCCCTCATGTCTGATGAGTCGTCCTATCTTTCGAGAGAGGATACTTTGCGGACCGCCTCTCTCATGGTCGTCGAGGATACTTTGCGGACCCCCCCCCCTCATGTCGAAGTTATCGGGGATATGTTGAATTCCCGAGAGAGTTACGACAATCGCTATGCAGGAGATTGAACTATCCATTCTACCCCATTGACCTATGTCGTCTACCGAATAAATCGATATTATTGTTGTAGCATTATATATAAGACCCCACCCACAACCTTCGACAAACGGGTAGGGGTGGGAGGGCGAAGGAGATTGACAACCCTCTTTCTTCTAGGGTTTGGGTGGCCTCGAGAGTTGGTCGGGCGAGCGGACCGGGAGTAAATTTTGAATATATGAGTTGTTACTCCCTCTCTCCATAATTAACCTTAGTAAATTTCATTATCATCATGCCCATTTAGTAAAGTTGCCTCCCCCCGATTGAGGCAAAGTAAAACTTAGTAAATTTTAACCAAGTCTGTAGAAAAACAATATCAAACTTAATATGAGTTTTAGCAAGATCATCATGAACAAAAATTTGTATGAAAAAAAATTTCACACTAATTTCTACGAACAATTTTTTTTTCTATGAACAAAAAAACCAATGGGAATATGTTCACATGAGCTAAAGATTGGCGGGCTCGGCGTCGGGGTAGGGAGCGGCGGCCGAAGTCGGGGGCTCGGCGTCGGGGCAGGGACGGCGTCGGGGGCAGCGACGAGGAGGTACCGATCAATGGGAATATGTTCACATGAGCTACAGATCAATGGGAATCATCAAGCCAAAATGCACTCGATTAACACAGGCAGTTTCAGACTTAGTGAAATCTGGGCATAGCAGACAAACAGCTTAACGATGGCAACTTAGAGCAAGATATAGACATGCTACAGCAAGATTACATGGCAACCAGAGACATGGCATCAAAGTACACATTACATAGAGCAAATCACACGAAGGAACCACATGCATATGAGCTATAGATAGCTAGCTAGATACCAATTTGAAAGCAAGTTTCAAACTTAGAGAAAAATAGCATGGCATGGCATGGCATGACAGATTTGTTCTTTTGATTTGTTTTTCTGTCCATTAAGATCACTCCTTAACATCCACAATACCATTAAGATCACTCCTTAACATCCACAATACCACTAAGATCACTCCTTTTTTCTTCAGAGCAGTAACTAAAATGAGTTCAGCAAGTTTTGAGTTTATGACACTGCAGCTGTGAAGATAATGACTAGCTATCAAACATATTCCCTAGAATGTATTGTTATTATCTTTGTCGTACTATAGTCCAAGTTTATTTATGTTAAAGAGATCTTCCATTTACCAATGACTATTGTGGTTGATTGCTTAAAAGTCTTTGCTTCTATGTATGCAGCTGGAAGTGGATTCTAATTTAATGGAAAAAGCAGCAACGTGGCCACAAGCAAGCTGAGGAGGTAACAATCTTGGTAGTTAAGTCTTTGATTTAGTATTTTTCTTTCGGATACATGCTTGTTGCTATTTCAGAACATTGAAACTTTATTTAGCATTTGGTTTCCTATATGCTTCATGCAAATGAAACTGCAGTGAACATACAAACTATGCTTTAGATAGCTAGTCATTATCTAAAAATCATCATCATCATCATATCATCTACAGAAAAATTCTAAAGACAATGAACATCATTATCATCAAAGCATAAAAAAATCTGTTAATGGTATGAAAACTAGCATAAAAAATCTGTTAATGGTATAAAAATCTAAAGACAATGAACATCACAATCATCAAAGCATAAAAAAATCTTTTAATGGTATAAAAAGACAATGAACATCACAATCATCAAAGCAAAAATGCTAAATGGGGGCGGCGACGAGGAGGCAGGGGCGCGACGACGGGGAGGCAGGGATGCGGTGATGGCGACGAGGAGGGCAGGGGCGCGACGACGGCGACGAGGAGGCAGGGCGCAGCGAGGGGAGCGGGGGACGGCGTCGGGGCAGGGAGCAGTGGCCAGCGTCGGGGCAGGGACGGTGACGGCGGCGAGGACCGGGCGGAGCAGCCTGGCGGCGTCGGGCGCAGGGCATCGGCGTCGGGGGAGAATGGGAGAGATTTGGGGAAAAAATTCTAAGTGCTTGGTTATATACCCCACCCTTTAGTCCCGGTTGGTGCCTCCAACCGGGACGAAAGGCCCCCCTTTCGTCCAGGTTGGAGCCACCAACTGGGACTAAAGGTCAATTTCAGCAGCCCAAAGGGCGGGAAGCCAAGACCTTTAGTCCCGGTTGGTGGCTCGAACCGGGACGAAAGGGGAAAGGGGGGGCCTTTCGTACCGGTTGGAGCCACCAACCGGGACTAAAGGGCTGGTGCTGGCACAGCCGCGGGGCAGGGGAAGTTTAGTCCCACCTCACTAGTTGAGAGACGCCCGCACTGGTTTATAAGTCGCGCCCCTGCTGAGCTGTCGAACTCCTCTCTAATGCAGGTAGTACATGCCTAACCTTTGTCACTGCCATGTTGGGCCTGCTGGGCCTGCGGGCCTGCATCCTGGCCCATCTACAGATGGGTTTCTAGTTGTATACAGGCCGTGGTGGCCTAGTAGACGGCATTTTTTTTTGTTTTTTATGTTATTTTAGTTTGCTATTAAAAAATTTAACAAAAAATACTTTATAAAAATTCTTTTTGCTATTAAAGTTTTTAACAAAAAATACTTTGATAATTTTAGTTGCATAAATTTTATATAATTTTAAGTTAATATTATTTTGATAATAACTAGAGGTTTATAAAAGCTTTTTAGTTGATTCTTTTTGCTATTGAAGAATATTATAGTTTTGTTTTAGTTGATCATAACAAAATATTTTAATTGATTCTTTTTAGTTCATTCTTTTTGCTATTAGAGTTTTATAAAAGCTTTTAGTTCATTCTTTTTGCTATTAGTTCATTCTTTGAGCTAAATGACCCTGAAATTTAAAAGCACTACAAATGAACTCTGAAAAGGTTGAAACTTGGCATGGTGTCATAGTTTCAGCCACATAGCATGTGCTAAAAAGTTGAGAGGGTTACGGGAAAAACTGGATGCACTTCATGTACAAACTGGACAATCTCTTTCAAAGTATTAGGGTTTCGGACGAAAACTCATCTACTACAAAGGGATTTCATTTTTTTTACTTATTTTAACTCCAGACTTTTTGTGTGTTCAAAATGCACCATTCAAAGCTACATCATAAATTTTCAATCCTTTTGTGACTTGATTTGCTATTTTTTCATGCATTCAATGATTTATTTTGATCTAAATGACCCTGAAATTGACAAGCACTACAAATGAACTCTGAAAAGGTTGAAACTTGGCATGGTATCATAATTTCACCCACATAGCATGTGCTTAAAAGTTGAGAGGGTTACGGGAAAAACTGTATGCACTTCGTGTACAAACTGGACAATCTCTTTCGAAGTATCAGGGTTTCGGACGAAAACTCATCTATTACAAAAGGGATTTCATTTCTTGACATGTAGCTATAGTGATATTCTAGATCAAAGCCATCATCAGAATAGTTGTGGAGAGAAAGTCTTCACTTTTTCTTCGTGTGTGTCCCTTGCTTATTGCGCCGTAACCATGGACAATCTTCATCGTTTAACAGGGTGCTTGGGTCAGCCTTCACTTTGAAGGGAGGATTTTCATGAAACTTTTCATAATCTTCAGACATGTTTGTCTTGCCCTCCACTCCCACGATGTCTCTTTTCCCTGAAAGAACTATGTGGCGCTTTGGCTCATCATATGATGTATTCACTTCCTTATCTTTTCTTTTTCTAAGTTTGGTAGACATGTCCTTCACATTGAAAACCTGCGGCACATCATTGGCTAGGACGAATGGTTCGTCTGTGTACCCAAGATTGTTGAGATCCACTGTTGTCATTCCGTACTGTGGGTCTACCTGTACCCCGCCTCCTGATAGATTGACCCATTTGCACCGAAACAAAGGGACCTTAAAATCATGTCCATAGTCAAGTTCCCATATGTCCACTATGTAACCATAATATGTGTCCTTTCCCCTGTTGGTTGTTGCATCAAAGAGGACACCACTGTTTTGGTTGGTGCTCTTTTAATCTTGGGCGAGCGTGTAAAATATATTCCTATTTATCTCGTACCCTTGTGTTGTAGGGTGCAACCCTAGAGGGGATCTTTTCACACTTGGAGGGGGGAAAACTAAAGAACAAACAAGAACACAAGAGGAGAATCACTCAAACAAGCCCAAATAACACATCCACTAGAGTAGCATACAGGAGATCCACAAGCATACAAGAACAATTCAAGGAAAATAGCACTAGGGTAAAGGTTCTTCCCACTCCAAGGAGATGAGGTCTTGATGTTGATCTTCTCCAAGAGGAGGCCTTGATAATCCACAAGGATTCTTCCCAAAGTGGGGGCTTGATCTCCAAGAGGAGGGGATACAAGGAGCAAAGCTCTCTAGTGTCTATCAAATACTTTGCTGTCCCTCAAAATGAGCTAGATGAGGAGTACTTATAGCCTAGGGACGAAATGGGGGGGGGGGGACGGGGGTACAAGGGTCATTTGGCCCTAAGTGCACGCAGGCAAATTTCGGGATGTCCGGGCACCCGGGTTTGCCTGGGAGGAGGAGGCCGGGCACCCGGGGTGCGCCCAGGGGGGGTCCGGGCACCCGGGGTGAAGGCTCGGGCACCCGGGGAGGTCAGAGGCGCCGCGCTCCACTTGGCCGGCCGGTGTGGGCCCCCGGGGGTGGATGGTCCGGGCACCCGGGGGTGGATGGTGCGGGCAGCCGGGGTGTCCAGAGAGCCTCCGGTTTCTCCCATCTTGGGGTCCCTTCTTCTCCTTGGGGCTCCATGTGTACTTGGAGATCCCTTCTTGCTTCTTCATGGTCTTCTCCTCGATACCTAGTCACGCACAAAGTCTCCGCTTGAGGTAGAAGCCATTTCTCATATGAAATCAAAGGGAGCTAGAAGAGGAAAGAGGTAACCTCAGTTTCAGTGGTACGTGCATGGGTTCATGGTGGTGATTGAATGCCCATGGGGATGACCGTAGGATGCTCCGCATCATCTCCCCCCCTTGGGAGAGATCCGTACACGGATCGTGATCTTCATCACCATGGGAAAGAGAGGGCGTCGCCGTGTAGAAGTGGACGACCACTAAACACTTATCATGTTGAAGCTCGAAATGGGCACTCTCCAATGTCGCACTGTCGTGTGATTCCTTCAAAAGGAGCAAGGACAACAAACACTTGGAAAAACAAATGTGGTTAGCGTTAGTGCCAAACCAAGCATTCAAGTGGTGATTCATCCAACAAGTGTCGTCATCAAGCATAGTATATGGTTTGACAAAGAAGTGTGACATGGCATGTAAGCACATAAATTGGGCACAAGTAAAAGCATCATGGAAACAATGATGCAAAGGTGAGGTAAAGGTGCTAATATGTGTGACAAGAGAACAAACATCTACCTCAATGTCATAGCAAGCATGCACAAAGTGCTCAATGAATTGTCTATGGTAGGCATAAGAGTCATTCACAACACCAAATGAAATGAAATGTCTAAACACATGGGGAAAGTGCAAGACAATCCAAGCATAACATGCATATGGTGTGGTGAAGATAGTGTGGCACTCAACACAAATGATATAGCAGTTGTGCAACATGTGCGAGGCAATCAAGTCATGCAAGCTAGTAGTGCGAAGATGCAACATACTATAGGTAATCATGGCGATCATGTTTTGTGTGCAAATAGTAGGCATAGGTAATGCACATGGCATATCGCAAGCACGAACACTAAGCAAGATCAAGGTATCATCATAGGCATTGGGCACAAAGCAAACATGGCAATAACAAGCAATATCTCCACCAAGCTTGCAAATACACATACAAGTAGTAGAATCAATCATCATGTGTAATGCAAAGCATGGGTCACAAATGCATGGTAAAGGCATAGGAATAAGCATGTCGTGCAAAGTGAACATGGCAAGATGGGCATAGAATATGTAATGGACAATAACCCATAACCATGTAGAAGAAATGCGCGAAGTCATTGTGCGGAGGGAGCGGTAGTAAGGATACTCCACGGAATCCAAAATCATCGTTGCTCTCAAGAGCTCGTTTCGTCAACTCATGGGATTGTGAGGTTGACGAGTATTCGTGAGTACCTACACAAAACAAAGGCAAAGGGAAAATTGTGTGTGCGTGGTATATGTACACATCATCCATTATGATGCATACATGCATGTGTTGGTTAGCATGAAATATCCAACGCTCAAATAAATGAGATGCAGGATATAGAAACATTTCATCCATCATGCAATGATAATTATTGTGTTCAACATGATTGGGACGTAAATTATAGCAAGTGTGTGGCACAACAATAGCATTTTTATTCATGGGATGCATATGGTGCACACAATCATGGGGATCATGCAATTCATAGGATGTAGCAAAATCTTCTAATGGGTATGAGGAAACTATGGGGGTCTCCTCATGAGCAATAGTGGAAGCATAACATGGGGAAAAGTGAGAACATGTCAAACAATGCATGTCCCAAGCTAGGTTGTCATGGCATGGCATATGAGATAAATGATGCAAAGGAAGCATATCAATATCATCTCAAGAAAAACAAATGCCAATAACCATGGGCTTGTCATCTATGCCATATGTGTAAATTGGGTTTATTTTAATGGCATATGCATAGTCACTACGATGAGATTGCAAATAAGACAAATGATTGATCTCATGCATAGCATATGACAAGTCAAGCGGATTGTCAAACATGATGTGACCAAGAGAATTATCACAAGAAATCCTATGTAACATGGCATCACAACTAATATACTCCACATGGCAATCATCAAACTCATCATAAATGGGTAAATCATCGCATGGGGAAGGCGCACTAGCATGAAGCATGGTAATAGGTGGATCAACATCATGCAAGCAATCAATGTCAAGAATGTCCACTAGTGGGACTAGAGCATCACAATCACCTATGTTACCTTTGTCATTCCACTCATGAGTTGTAGGTGAGGTGTCAAAGACCAAATCATGGTCAACATCATCATCGTGATGGAACCATGTGGTGGGTGCATCATAGTCCACCATGGCCATTGTCTTGTCCAAAGGAAGGACGAAGTCGTCGAGGATCGGCGCGTCATCATATATGGGACCTAGCACCAAATGATAAGACACAATAGAGATAGAGGGTAAGTTCTTAGAAATCGAAATGGCCTCACATGCCCTATCAACTACCTCACTCACTCTATGTGGTGGTGACTCACTCACTCCGTCAAGGTAGGTGCACTCAATGTCACATATGGTGGAGTCACTCAAATCACTCAAGTGGTGGTGGTGGTGGCTCTCCTCACATGGGAATTGGGGCAACTCGTCATATATGGGGCTAGTGGTGAAGTCACTCTCACTCTCAATATGGTGGCATATGTCACTCAACTCATCACCATACGCCTCCTTGATCGAAGGGAAAATTCCATGCTCAACCATGTCGTAGTCATCACCGTGGATGAAGGCCGAAGATGGCACATCATCACTCTCCTCCGAGACCAAAGATAAGGTCTCATGTGCGGTGTCGTAGGTTGACTCATAGTAAGAGTCCCAATGGGGCGCCTTCTTCATGTTGTTGAAGAGGTTTCCGCTCATCGCCGTGGTTGAAGGGGATGGCCCTTGCTCGACCATCTTGCCGTCGTCTTGTCTGAGGCCCACATGATGTGGCACCTCGTAGCTCGTCTCCATGACCGAAGGGAATTTCCCATGCTCAGCCATCCTCCTTGAGGGGCTTCCGAAGATGGAAGACTCACCCTCGCTCGTAGGTGGTTGCCTTGGACTTGCCGATGTCGATGTAGTCGTATTTGTGGGGAGTAGGCAAAGATGTCGTACGTCCAAAGGCGAAGATGCCTTGATAACACTTGGCGAAGATGCCAAAGTGGTGGTGGTAGCCGAAGCTTCCTCTCGGTGGTGACGATGTCGTTGTAGTCGATGGCGCTCTTCGTCATCATTCACCTTTGGCTTGCGGGCGTCTTGGCGGTCATCTCGAAGATGATGATGGTGCTGTGTGGTACTTTCATCGGATGGCCGCTTTGAAGATTTGCCACTTGAGCGTTTTCGCCTTTAGGATGATGAAGGGGAAGAAGACTTGTAGTTGGCCAACATGTGACAGATGTCATCCAGGTGTGCGTCCAACTTTTCATTGATGTAGTCCCTTTTCCTTGCTTCGGAGTGTCGTATGTCGACGGCGAGCCGCTCGATGCGGTCGAGGACCGAAGATGTTGTGCTTTGCCTATCCATCGCAAGACTCGAGTAGGGGTGAGTAGGAAATGAGAGAACAATACTGAAGTTACCTTTTCCGAAGATTGAGGATGTATCGAGTATCACTCAATGTAATGCTACAATAGTAGAATTGGTACCGGGTTTGTTTCTCACACCTACAAAAGTAAGGGCTTATCGAGGATCTTGGTGAGGATGAGTGGCACAAAATTTCAAGAAAATGTTAGTCAAGATATCGATAATGTTGAGAAGGTTCACAAAATTGCAAGTAAAGCAAGTAGACCAATAGCAAAGAATGTCACACGAAAACACACACATGGATAGATAAACGGGGTCGTGCAACCAAGGAATGAGCTCAAAATGTGGAATCCATGGAAAACGCTCGTGTTGCACAAGTCTAGAGAGACGCTAGCATGATTGCTCAATAGGCGGATACGACACTTGTGCACAACCTATGAGATGCAAAATGTATCAACTTTCTATCCCAAGTATGCTATATATGTATGATGTTCCGGTGTTTCACACACGATGATCCAAGATGATCAATATGGAACTATGATATGCAATGTGGCGATGCTATGGCTATTGCTTACAAGCTCTTTGTTTTTTCTCTTTTTGCTTAAAAGCTTATTTTTATTTTTCTTTTGGCCACTTTTGCAAAATGCTCGAACCAAGATAGCAATTGTGTATGCGGGAACAAACTTGTGACACAATAGATGATATGATGATACCAAGATGATATGGTATGTATGCAAAGGAAGGTACAGATCACTAATGTGCACAAGTAACATTGCCGGCAATACTCAAATGGCTAGTCTCGATAGGCAAGTGACGCAAAATGGCTCGGGGTTAACAATACTATGGCAAGAAGAATGTACAATGATGGGATACCACGATACCAAGATGATATAGAGGTTACCGTTCTTGCTTACGGTTAGGGTGTCAAAATGGTGAAGGTGGTCGATGAAAAATCCTTGATGAAGTTGAGCGGCGGTGTTGTCGATGTCGAACCGTTCCTAGTTAGCCGAAACACCCTAGGAAATGGAAAAACCGCAAACTGAAAATCTCAAACGGAAAATGTCAAATAGTGATAGCGGAATGCTTTGGTGGTTCCGGAGTTGGCAACGCGGAAGTGGTGGTGGTGGTTGATGAAGAAGCAACCGTCCCTAAGTAGCCTAAACACCTTAGGAGACTCAAGTCACCACTCAAGCAACCACAAATGCAATATGGATCAAAATGGGTTATGTTGCGGAAAGCTATGGTGGTTTTGCGGATGATATGGTGGATGGCCTAGGCAAAGATGTCAAAATGCCAAAATTTGATGGAGTCAAATCATGGTGGTAGTATTGTTGTTGGATGGAGGATGTCAATAGCTACAAAACGAGCTAAAGAATGCGAAAATCGGACTCCGGATGAATTAGTTATGGCCGAAACGGTTTTTGGAGTTGGGCTGAAACTGGGGGGTGCGGGCACCCGGGGGTGGGAGGGTGCGGGTGCCCGGGGTGGTCAGAGAGGTGGGCGGAAAAGTGGCCCGGGGGGTCCGGGTGCCCGGGGGTAAGTGGTGCGGGTGCTCGGGGTGGTCAGGGGGGTTGGGCAAAACTTGCCCGGGGGTCCGGGTGCCCGAGGGTGGTCGATTTGGGCGGAAATTTTTGGGAAATGGCGAAATTCGGTGGATTTTATGGTGGGTAGGGTGGGGATGAAGGTGCAGGTGCTAGATCCACTTGCCAAAAAACAAATCCATGGACCAAAACAACATAATCTCACAAGAACCAACAAATTGCAAGAAAATTTTTTGGGGCTATTTTTGTGGGGATTTTTGAATTAGGACGAAAAACAACGAAATCAAGATAGCAAATGGGGGGTAGGGACTCCAAGATGTGAATCAACCTTGCTCATGATACCAAGATGTTGTAGGGTGCAACCCTAGAGGGGATCTTTTCACACTTGGAGGGGGGAAAAGTGAAGAACACACAAGAACACAAGAGGAGAATCACTCAAACAAGCCCAAATAACACATCCACTAGAGTAGCATACTTGAGATCCACAAGCATACAAGAACAATTCAAGGAAAATAGCACTAGGGTAAAGGTTCTTCACACTCCAAGGAGATGAGGTCTTGATGTTGATCTTCTCCAAGAGGAGGCCTTGATAATCCACAAGGATTCTTCCCAAAGTGGGGGCTTGATCTCCAAGAGGAGGGGATACAAGGAGCAAAGCTCTCTAGTGTCTATCAAATACTTTGTTGTCCCTCAAAATGAGCTAGATGAGGAGTACTTATAGACTAGGGACGAAATGGGGCGGGGGGGGGGGGGGGGGGGGGGGGGGCGGACGGGGGTACAAGGGTCATTTGGCCCTAAGTGCACGCAGGCACATTTCGGGATGTCCGCGCACCCGGTGTAAATGTCCGGACACCCGGGGATGCCTGGGAGGAGGATGCTGGGCACCTGGGGCTAAGGGGTTGGGCACCCGAGGTGCGCCCAAGGGGGGGAAGGGTCCGGGCACCCGGGGGTGAACGCCCGGGCACCCGGGGAGGTCAGAGGCGCCGCGCTCCACTTGGCCGATCGGTGCGGGCACCCGGGGGTGTATGGTGCGGGCACCCGGGGTGTCCAAAGAGCCTTCGGTTTCTCTCGTCTTGGGGTCCCTTCTTCTCCTTGGGGCTCCATGTGTACTTGGAGATCCCTTCTTGCTTCTTCATGGTCTTTTCCTCGATACCTAGTCACGCACAAAGTCTCCGCTTGAGATAGAAGCCATTTCTCATATGAAATCAAAGGGAGCTCGAAGAGGAAAGAGGTAACCTCGGTTTCAGTGGTACATGCATGGGTTCGTGGTGGTGATGGAATGCCCATGGGGATGGCCGTAGGATGCTCCGCATCACCTTGGTAAGTCAATACAGTCGAAGATGGTGTCCTAGCCAACGAGTATAGCTCATCTCCAACAATGTTGTTACCCATGAGATGTGTTTGCAACCAACTGCCGAAAGTCCTGATGTGTTCGCATGTAATCCAGTCGTCAGACTGCTCCGGGAGTTTGGAGAGCAGAAAATTCTTGTGTTGATTGACATACGGGGTCACCAAGGTAGAATTATGTAGAACTGTGTAGTGTGCTTGAGCCCAAGAATGCCCGTCCCTACATATTATTGAA
Organism: Thinopyrum elongatum; assembly: GCA_011799875.1. Classification (NCBI taxonomy): domain Eukaryota; kingdom Viridiplantae; phylum Streptophyta; class Magnoliopsida; order Poales; family Poaceae; genus Thinopyrum; species Thinopyrum elongatum. The sequence continues at coordinate 51,059,394 of CM022299.1, read as the reverse complement.
TCCGCTCCTAGCGTGCCTTTTCCAGTCAGTCTCCCCTCATACCGTGATTGAGGGAGACCAATCGGCTTAAGGTCAGGAATAAAGTCAACACAAAACCCAATGACCTCCTCTGTTTGATGGCCCATGGAGATGCTTCCTTCTGGCCTAGCACGGTTACGAACATATTTCTTTAAGACTCCCATGAACATCTCAAAGGGGAACATATTGTGTAGAAATACAGGACCCAGAATAATGGCAATCTCGTCAACTAGATGAACTAGGACGTGCTTCATGATATTGAAGAAGGATGGTGGGAACACCAACTCGAAACTGACAAGACATTGCACCAAATCATTCTTTAACCTTGGTAGGATTTCTGGATCGATTACCTTCTAAGAGATTGCATTGAGGAATACACATAGCTTCACAATGGCTAATCGAACGTTTTCCGGTAGAAGCCCCATCAATGCAACCGGAAGCAGTTGCGTCATAATCACGTGGCAGTCATGAGACTTTAGGTGCTGGAACTTTTTCTCTGCCATATTTATTATTCCCTTTATATTGGACGAGAAGCCAGACGGGACCTTCATACTGAGCAGGCATTCAAAGAAGATTTCCTTCTCTTCTTTGGTAAGAGCGTAGCTGACAGGACCTTGATACTGCTTTGGATGCATGCCGTCTTTTTCGTGCACACGTTGCTGGTCCTCCCATGCCTCCGGTGTATCTTTTGTCTTCCCATACACTCCCAAGAAGCCTAGCAGGTTCACGCAAAGATTTTTCGTCACGTGCATCACGTCGATTGCAGAGCGGACCTCTAGGTCTTTCCAATAGGGTAGGTCCCAAAATATAGATTTTTTCTTCCACATGGGTGCGCGTCTCTCAGCGTCATTCGGAACAGATTGTCCGCCAGGACCCTTTCCATAGATCACTTGTAAATCCTTGACCATATCAAGTATGGCATCACCAGTACGGAGGTCGGGCCTCTCCCGGTGATCTGCCTCGCCTTTGAAATGCTTGCCTTCTTTCTTAAGCGATGGTTGGTCGGAAGAAATTGACGATGTCCCAGGTACACATTCTTCCTGCATTTGTCCAAATATATACTTCCGGTATCATCTAAACAGTGCGTGCATGCGTGGTATCCCTTGTTTGTCTGCCTTGAAAGGTTACTAAGAGCAGGCCAATCATTGATAGTTACAAACAGCAACGCATGTAGGTCAAATTCCTGTTGTTTGTGCTCATCCCACACACGTACACCTTTTCCATTCCACAACTGGAAAAGTTCTTCAACTAATGGCCTTAGGTACACATCAATGTCGTTGCTGGGTTGCTTAGGGCCTTGGATGAGCACTGGCATCATAATGAATTTCCGCTTCATGCACAACCAAGGAGGAAGGTTATAGATACATAGAGTCACGGGCCAGGTGCTATGATTGCTGCTCTGCTCCCCAAAAGGATTAATGCCATCTGCACTTAAACCAAACCATATGTTCCTTGCATCACCTGCAAAGTCCCCCCACCTTCTCTCGATTTTCTCCACTGCGACCCGTCACCGGGTGCTCTCAACTTCTCGTCTTTCTTACGGTCTTCTTTGTGCCATCGCATCAACTTGGCATGCTCTTTGTTTCTGAACAGACGTTTCAACCGTGGTATTATAGGAGCATACCACATCACCTTGGCAGGAACCCTCTTCCTGGGGCGCTCGCCCTCAACATCACCAGGGTCATCTCGTCTGATCTTATACTGCAATGCACCGTATATCAGGCATGCGTTCAAATCCTCGTACTCACCGCGGTAGAGGATGCACTCATTAGGGCATGCATGTATCTTCTGCACCTCCAATCCTAGGGGGCATAGAACCTTCTTTGCTTCGTACATACTGTTGGGCAATTCCTTATCCTTTGGAAGCTTCTTCTTCATTATTTTCAGTAGCTTCCCAAATCCGTTGTCAGATACACCATTGTATGCCTTCCATTGCAGCAATTCTAGTGTGGTACCGAGCTTTGTGTTGTCATCTTCGCAATTTGGGTACAAACCTTTTTTGTGATCCTCTAACATGCGATCGAACTTCAACTTCTCCCTTTCACTTTGGCATTCTCTCTGTGCATCAACAATGACCTAGCAAAGATCATCATCGGGCACATCGTCTGGTTCCTCTTGATCTTCAACTTCCCCCGTTGCAGTATCACCGTATTCGGGGGATAGTTGTCATCATCCTGTTCTTCTTCGTTATCTTCCACCATAACCCCTCTTTCTCCGTGCTTGGTCCAAACATTATAGTGTGGCATGAAACCCATCTCAAGCAGGTGGATGTGAAGGGTTTTCAAGGAAGAGTGATCCTTCATATACTCACAGACAGTACATGGACAATACATAAAACCATTCTTCTTGTTTGCCTCAGCCACTTCGAGAAATTTATGCAGGCCCTCAATATACCCGAAGGTGCGTCGGTCACCGTACATCCATTGCCGGTTCATCTGCGTGCATTATATAATTAAGTGTATCAAAAACCATTACAGAACATCATGTATAGAGAAGTGACCAAATTAATACAAGTTCATCATCACATTAAAACCAAAGTACAGTAGTGATCAAATGTTATTACTGAAAAAATAAATACATAAAGTTCATACATAGTTTTCATAGAACAACATATAGCTCTCTAGGGCATCTAATTAAAACATACATTGAAACTAACGTACAACTATTTAAACATTTAAATGCAACAACAAATGCGATCATAATGGCAACTAAGGTAACAATTGACCCAACAGCATAATGATACCACGCCTCATTATAAATGGCATATTTTCTAATCTTTCTAATCTTCAAGCGCATTGCATCCATCTTGATCTTGTGATCATCGACGACATCGGCAACATGCAACTCCAATTTCATCTTCTCCCCTCAATTCTTTTCAATTTTTCTTTCAAATACTCGTTTTCTTTTTCAACTAAATTTAGCCTCTCGACAAGAGGGTCGGTTGGAATTTCCGATTCACATACCTCCTAGATAAAAACATCTATGTCACGTTGGTCGGCATAATTATCATAAACATTAAATGAAACAAATAGTTATAAAAGATAATATACCACATCCGAATCATAGACCGAACGAGGGCCGACGGGGGCGGACACCAAAACCATGGCACTATATAATAACAAACAATAATAAAAGTAAGAAATTTATACAAGTATCTATCTAAATCATAGAAGTAAGAATTTTTTCTTTTAAAAATAAGATAAGCACAAGAGGCTCACCACGGTGGTGCCGGCGACGAGATCGGCACGGGTGATCGACGGCGGTGAGGACGGGGACGGGACGGACCGCCAAACCTAGATAAATCTTGGGGAAAATGGAGCTTGGAGGTCGAGCTTGGAGAGGAGAAAGCTTAAGTGTGGCTCGGGCATTTCATCGAACACCTCATGTGCATAGGAGGTGAGAGCAGAGCAGCACACACCTCCCACACGCCGACCGGCCAAAAAACAGAGGAGTGAGCGGGCAGGGGCGAGCATATATATAGGCATCTCTTTAGTCCCGGTTTGTGGCTACAACCGGGATAGAAGACTGACCTTTAGTCCCGGTTCCAGCCACCAATCGGGACTAAAGGGGCTGCGCCAGGAGGGATGCCCTTTCGTCCCGGTTCGTGTCTGGAACCGGGGCCAAAGGGGTCAGACGAACCGGGGCCAAATGGGTCAGACGAACCGGGACTGGTGCCTGCCGTGGCCCGGCCGGCGTCCTGGCCTCACAAACCGGGACTGATGCACCCATTAGTCCCGATTCATAACACGACCGGGACTAATGCACTTATCTAGCCTAGACCAAAGCCCTGTTTTCTACTAGTGCGTCTCCGACCGCAAGCCAGGGCTAGCCAGGGCCCCGCCATGAATGACCAGACCATCATTCTCGTGGTCTCTGTCTAACCTACCAGATTATGACTAGTCTATTTTGTTAGAAGTAATCTCGATGCACTGGAAGTAGTCACGTAGATGTTTTTTTAGTTTTCTGAATATGCTGAATAATAGCCAGAAGTGCGCTCTGTTCATGTTGCGGCTTAATAGCTTCAGGTGTTAGTTTTCTTCAGTTATCTTCTCCTCTGTAATCAGTAGAGTGATGACTACGATCTGGCCGTGGGATGGTGCAGGTATAACGGATCATGGGCTTCCAGTTTGTTACGATGGAATAAAAGGAAAGAAGCGAAAAGGACGCGAGGTTGGGGCGTCGCAAAATATTGTCTCCCGTTTTCTGTTTTCTTCTGTTCTCTGAACTTGTTTGTCCGGGACTTTGCTGGAGATTACAAAGAGGGATTTCCACCAATTTTCCACCTGACCGAGTTGTGTTTCAGGGCCTGGATCCAACATTTGGCATCAGAGCCTCTGTTCCGTGGCGATCCGGCGGTGGTGATCAGTGGAGGAGTTGTGGCGACGGTGATCGGTGATGAGTAACTCACCGAAGGACGACACCGATGGAAGCGGCGGAAAGTACACGCCGTCCCCGAAGAGAACCGGGGACGAAGGCACGACGATCATGTCGTGTGCACCGGCGAGGACTAGTGGTGTCCCGATCCAGTACCCCATGCTCATGGACTCGAATTATGGTCTGTGGGCGGTGAAGATGAAGGCGCTTCTTCGTCCGTACGACGTATGGCCAGCGTTGGAGGGCATGGCTGGGTTCGATCAGGCCAAGGACGACGAGGCATTCGCCGCGCTATCGCAGCCGTACCGGACTCGGCTATGATGGCGGTGGCCGACTATGAGACGGCCCACGACGGCTGGGAAGCGATCCAGTGCATGCGTGTCGGCGAGGACCGTGTCAAGAAGGCACGGATCAAGCAGCTCAAGAGGCAACTGGATCGGATGGAAATGAGCGATGGCGAATCTGTGTCGACGTTTGCCCAAAAGATTATGACCCTCGTCGGCGAGGTCCGGTCCCTCGGTGAGAAATCAACGATGAGACAGTGGTCAAAACCCTGTTCAATGTTGTCCCTGCGCGGTTCGGCGACATCGTCAACACAATCGAGCAATGGGGCGACCTCACGACGATGACCATGGCTGAGGTTGTTGGTCGTCTAGCAGCCTTCGAGGAAAACCAGAGAGGTCACCGTCGTCAGTTTGGCGGCAAGGATTATCAGCTCATGCTGATGTCCTAGGCTTTGGAGCAGTTGATGAAGGGCAAGAAAGGCGTCCCAGGTGCGAGCAGCAGTGGTGGTGGACGTGGCCGCAGTGGTGGCCGCGGGCACGGCCGTGGGTGTGGTGATCACACCGACGGTGGGCAAGCTGGGCACTGCGAGAGCAACGACCGCGGCTAGCAGAAAAAACACAGGAAATTCGACATAACCAAGGTGAGATGTTTCAACTGCAATGAAATGGGTCATTTCAGGTCTAACTGCCCGGAGCCAAAGAAGGAAAATGCAAATTTTGCTCAGGTAGAAGAAGATGATGATCCTGGTTTGCTCATGCTGGAGACATGTGAGCTCACGGTTTCAGAGACGGTGCCGACAGAACAGGTGCTGCTCAATGAGGAAAAGGTTGTCCCAAAGCTGTTAGGTGACCGTGACATTGCCTGGTACTTGGATACAGGGGCAAGCAATCATATGACAGGAAACTCAGACAAGTTTGCTGAATTGGATCAAACAGTGTGAGGGAAAGTATGTTTCGGTGATGGCTTGGCTGTAGAAATCTATGGACGGGGTTCGGTTTTGTTGCAGTGCCTCACCGGAGAACAAAGGGTCCTATCTGATGTGTACTATATACCGCGGCTGAAGAACAACATAATCAACCTCGGGCAGCTGGATGAAAATGGTTGCAAATATTCAAGCAAGAATGGAGTCATGATAGTGTGGGATAGGCAGCGGAATGTGCTGGCTCGGGTGCCTCGCACATGCAACCGTATGTACATTTTGAACATACAGCTGTCAGTGCCAGTGTGCTTGCTCACACACGCAAAGGAAGATGCATGGTTGTGGCATATGCGCTTTGGGCATGTCAACTTCAGATCTTTGCGAGCACTAACGGCTGGTGGCATGGTCGATGGATTGCCACTGATAGAGCAAGTTGAACAGATATGCGACGACTGCATGATCGCGAAGCAGCATCGTCTGCCTTTCCCTATGCAAGTTGCGTATCATGCAACTGAACATTTGCAACTAGTGCATGGTGACTTGTGTGGCCCAATTGTTGGAAATATGCCCTAGAGGCAATAATAAGATGGTTATTATTATATTTCCTTGTTCATGATAATTGTCTGTTATTCATGCTATAATTGTGTTATCCGGAAATCGTAATACATGTGTGAATACATAGACCACAACGTGTCCCTAGTAAGCCTCTAGTTGACTAGCTCGTTGATCAATAGATGGTTACGGTTTCCTGACCATGGACATTGGATGTCATTGATAACGGGATCACATCATTAGGAGAATGATGTGATGGACAAGACCCAATCCTAAGCCTAGCACTAGATCGTGTAGTTCGTTTGCTAAAGCTTTTCCAATGTCAAGTAACTTTTCCTTAGACCATGAGATTGTGCAACTCCCGGATACCGTAGGAGTGCTTTGGGTGTACCAAACGTCACAACGTAACTGGGTGGCTATAAAGGTGCACTACGGGTATCTCTGAAAGTGTCTGTTGGGTTGGCACGAATCGAGACTGGGATTTGTCACTCCGTGTGACGGGGAGGTACCTCTGGGCCCACTCGGTAGGACATCATCATAATGAGCTCAATGTGATCAAGGAGTTGTTCACAGGATGATGTGTTACGGAAACGAGTAAAGAGACTTGCCGGTAACGAGATTGAACAAGGTATCGGTATACCGACGATCGAATCTCGGGCAAGTATCGTACCGATAGACAAAGGGAATTGCGTACGGGATTGATTGAATCCTCGACATCGTGGTTCATCCGATGAGATCATCGAGGAGCATGTGGGAGCCAACATGGGTATCCAGATCCCGCTGTTGGTTATTGACCGGAGAGTCGTCTCGGTCATGTCTGCGTGTCTCCCGAACCCGTAGGGTCTACACACTTAAGGTTCGGTGATGCTAGGGTTGTAGAGATATTAGTATGCGGTAACCCGAAAGTTGTTCGGAGTCCCGGATGAGATCCCGGACGTCACGAGGAGTTCCGGAATGGTCCGGAGGTAAAGAATTGTATATAGGAAGTCCAGTTTCGGCCACCGGGAAGGTTTCGGGGGTAATCGGTATTGTACCGGGACCACCGGAAGGGTCCCAGGGGTCCACCGGGTGGGGCCACCTATCCCGGAGGGCCCCATGGGCTGAAGTGGGAAGGGAACCAGCCCCTGGTGGGCTGGTGCACCCCCCTATGGGCCTCCCCTGCGCCTAGGGTTGGGAACCCTAGGGGTGGGGGGCGCCTCCACCTGGCTTGGGGGGCAAGCCACCCCCTTGGCCGCCGCCCCTCCCCTCAGATTGGATCTGAGGGGGCCGGCCCCCTCTCCCCTTCCCCCTATAAATAGTGGAGGGGTGGGAGGGAGGAAACCCCCCAGCCCCTGGCGCCTCCCTCTCCTCCCGTGACACCTCTCCCTCTCGTTGGTGCTTGGTGAAGCCCTGCCGAGATCCCGCTGCTTCCACCACCACGCCGTCGTGCTGCTGGATCCTCATCAACCTCTCCTTCCCCCTTGCTGGATCAAGAAGGAGGAGACGTCTCTCCCAACCGTACGTGTGTTGAACACGGAGGTGCCGTCCGTTCGGCGCTCGGTCATCGGTGATTTGGATCACGACGAGTACGACTCCATCAACCCCGTTCTCTTGAACGCTTCCGCTCGCGATCTACAAGGGTATGTAGATGCACTCCCCTCTCTCGTTGCTAGATGACTCCATAGATTGATCTTGGTGATGCGTAGAAAATTTTGAAATTCTGCTACGATCCCCAACACCAATCACACCAGAGACCCCCGGTGGCAAGAAGTTTTTTTTGCTCCTTGCCGATGAATACTCCCGGTATATGTGGGTAGTCCTACTGCGCAGCATGGATGAAGCACTCGGGGCCTTGAAAAAGATTCAGAAAGCATCTAAGACCGAACAAAATCTGAAACTGAAGGCACTAAGGACTGACAGGGGTGGAGAGTTCAGATCAAAGGAATTTGTGGAGCACTATGATGAACACGGCATCAAGCATTTTCTCACGGCGCCATACACCCCGCAGCACAATGGTGGCGTTGAGAGAAGAAATCAGACTGTAGTTGGGATGGCTAGGAGTCTCCTCAAGAGTTTGGGTGTGCTTGCAAAGTTTTGGGGAGAAGCTGTGTGCACTGCAGTGTATCTCCTCAACAGATCCCCTACAAAAAGTGTGAAGAACATGACCCCATATGAAGCATGGCATGAGAAAAAACTGAAGGTGCATCACTTGCGTACGTTTGGTTGCGTCGCTCATGTAAAATTAGTTGGGCCTGGACAGAATAAACTCTCTGACAGAAGCAAGCAAATGGTGTTTATTGGATACGAACCTGGCTCAAAGGCATACCGAATGTATGATCCAGAAGGAAAGAAGTTGGTGGTGTCCAGAGATGCTATGTTTGAAGAGGGTAGGTGTTGGGACTGGGGCCCACAGTCAAGTTCAGGTGAAGAAGAACGAAGCACTTTCACTATCGTCTTTTTAGATCAGGACATAGTCCAAGAGGAAGCGAGCTCAGCCGAAATGGCCGCCGTGGCAGAGAAAAGTGCTGCTGGAGAAGGTGATTTCAAAACTCCTGCCGTGGCAGCAAAAATTTCCACGGTAGCAAACTCCACGACCATGGTAGCACCACGGCTGGGTGCAAGACGCGGCCTGCCGGCGCTAGGGTAGCAATTCCTTGCGACCTCGGCTCCTCACCGATGACCCCTGCACCTACATCACCCTCACTAGAGTCAACATGGACAGAACCATCACAGGGGCCGTAAGGTAAACGTCCTCTTGAAGATAGTTATGAGGAGACAGTGGAGATACAGTACAAAAAATATGTCAACTTGCGACCATCACTATTGGTCGCGGAATGGTCGTTGTTTTTCATTTGCGACCTTTTTATGACCAAAAACAATTGGTCAAAAGCTGACCGTCTTCAATGAAACTTAACGACCTTCTCTGTGATATTGTCGTAGAAGGCAACGACCAAAACAAAAGGTCGTTGGTCCTACGACCTTTTGTTTTGGTCGCTAGTTGTCTGCCCAGGCCACGTCGGATCCAACGTGGCAAGCTGACGTGGCAAATTTGTGACCAAATGAAAAGGTCGTTGCTTAGAATTAGCCCGGTCCAATTGGGTATTTTACATGGGCCGAGCCCAACAATTCAGCCCATTTAATATTATTTTTCCTATTAATTCTGGTCAGCGACATGGGCCAGCCCCAAAAATTCGGCCTTTTTATTTTCTGGGCCATGGCCGTTTAGTCTATTGATTTTCTATTTTCAGCCATTATATATTCAAGCTGGTCCCACTAGTCAGATGGGTCCCACTTGTCATGTTCATCTCTCAAATTGGTCCCACATGTCAGAAATGTACAAATTTGATAGATTATTTTCATAAGTGGCCCCACTGGACAGGTTTCCATTTCACAAGTTTTCAAATCACATACATAATCAATATTTCAAATAGAACAAAGAACACAGAAAATTCGTCAAATATACCACTAAATAAATCTATTACAATCTTTACAACACAGATATGCTACAATATGCTACTCTTCACTGCTTCACACTTGGCTTCACACTTCACGACTTCACACTTCACACTTGAGCTTCTGTAAAAGAGGAATCACCACAATTTTAAGTCTACAATACAACAATTGATATTAATAGACTCAAATGTGAAGGCAGCATGGAACTAGTGATACGACAACATGCAGCAAACACTACAATGTAATACTGTTGTAAGTTCGAATAAGCACAAAATCAGCACTGCACAATGAAGCACATAACAATTGGTACCCAGCAAGCTGACAGACTCACAGTTTTATCAACCCTCTAGGAAATTGCATGAACACACAAAGTTGAGTTATCCATACAGCCATCTTGCAATAGACCATCGGACTAACACCACACAGAATAAACAAAAAGAGAAAACTCAAATCTCCATGGAGAAATGGACACCAACTCTGCATTATCACGATAGTATCATGTGGTCCAAAGATTCAACTCTACTCTGAACAAGTTGACCATTAAAATAAGGATCATGTGGCCTCCAAGAAAACTGGAGCTGCAGACTTCAGATCTACTCCAAATTTTGACAGACAACATAGAAGTAATTCACCATAGAGAACGTATAAATGGACATGGGGATCTGAGACTCGACTATGACAGCAAACTAAAATCTCGGCCCAGTAATTAATGCCGGAGCCAATCGGACAAGCAGAAATTGTGGCGAGTAGGCTGAGATTGCCCCTAGAAAATTCAATTTTTTGCAGGTTTCTAGAATCCAGGAAGAACGCATCAATTCTGCGCCGGAGCGAGAGATGTGCAGGCAGATCAAATAGTAGATTCGAGCAAGAAGGATGTACTACCTGAAATGGGAAACGAGGAGGCCGATCCAACGAGTCCCACCCAAACTGTGGAAGGAGCAGCGGCAGCAGCTGCTCAACGGCCCAGACGCCGTCGTGGACCTAGTAGGTGACGACGACGTGGTAGTGGTGGAAGCCGCCGCCAAGGCAGACGGCACCTACGGTGTCCTCGTCGTCCTCGAAGGCGATGACGACGGCCAGGTCGGCGTCGAGCCGATGGTAGTGGTTCTGGTAAAAACTACAGGAAACTTAATTACTTCTCAATACTGTGGAGTCACACTTTCAGAAAACTTATCTATGTATATACAAACCTGAAAGATTAGCCGTGCAAAGGTTCAATAGATCCAAATAAACATGCACATCAGAAAACTTGAGGAACAGACAGTCAACACGTATATATTTAGTCAATAAAATATGCATGCAAAGTTGTACTAATGTAGACATGCTTTCACATCATAATTCAGAAACATCAAAGTCTCGTTGCATCTCAAAATCAAGCCGATCTTACATGTAGGCACTGGTTAACAGATCCAATAATACTAATGCAATTGTAATCATACGGCAGAACAAATGTGACCACCTCGGACAACTATGTACTGCTAGTTCAATTTATGCTCAGATCTGCACCGAGACAACCAAAAAGCATCATGCATGCAAACAAGGGTACTGCCTTTTGGTCAAGTCTTCATGACATACGAACATGTTTCTACAATGTTCAACATTTCCAGTGCAAGCATTGTACAAAGCAAAACAAATTGAAACCAAATAAGACAGACTCGTGCACAAGAGTCAACCTCTACAAAAGAGAGTATAAATATTTCCTCAAGGGTAGGTAGCTAACGAATTGACCATTTACACGCATCAACAGGACTTCGTTAAATACCAAATCAAGCAATATCATTTGCTATGTGCAGCTCCAAGACATTAATTCTGTAGTACTAAAAGCTGGCCGGGAGGCAAGTGGAGACCTGGATCGGGAGCGGCAAGCTGTAGCAAAGAGCGAGCTGGATGGGGAGTCCCAGTGGCGCTTGGCAAGATGAACGACGAGCTAAGTGCCAGGCCACAAGCTTGGCAGCGACCCGGACGACAACCTCGTACGGCTCCCCGGCGGCCTAGGCGTTGCCCTCCTCAGCGGGGAGCCACGCTTCTTCTGCCATGTGCCTAGGGGTCAGGGAGGAGGACGATGAGAGAGCGCAGCGGCATCCATGGCGTCGGAGCCAAACGGGCCTCCATGGCCACAGTCAACTCCTTTGTAAGCCTCTTCTACCGCTTTCGACAAGAACTTGTGATCCTTGTAATGTACCGCTATTAAATAAAGCAAAACATAAGCATATAGAAGAAAGCCTTTTGAGCAGCTCCCCAATTACATAGAACAACAAAAGTAGCAAAGGGCCCTGCGATGGTTAGATATGCCTTGCCTTGTAGTGTGGTGAGTAAGAACTACAGAGAGGAAATGGTAATTAGTACCTTCCTGATGCCCAGGAAACGCAGAAACAACTGCGATAGTCCCATCCCTGGTCTCCACAACTGCAAAAGAACGAAGAAGATGGTTACTGAGGCACCCAAGTTACTTCATAATCTGCACAAGATTTACCCAAAATGTAGCGCCTATGTAGAAGAAACTATGAAATGTGTAGAAGAATCATCACATGAACAAACAAACAAGACCCCCATGAACTTGGAAGGTTGTGAACACTAGCAGGACGCAGGACAGGGCTGGAGACTGACTGCGTGTAACCAGAGCAGAAATCAAAATTGTGAAACAGAGTACATGACCGGCAATCTCTACAGGCGTACGGTTAAGAGCACATCGCTTTTTCGAATGCTATGCTATGGTTTTGTGCGGTTTGCGCCATTGGCAAAAGCAAAACTAACAGAATTCCCAGATGTGGCAAAACTAGCATATTGTTTCCCCTCGAGACCTAGGTAGTCAGAATCCCGACTCGACTCCTAGATTCCTACGACTTCACGACCCTACGGAAGCATGTCGATCCAAGTCCCACTATGAATTCGGATCTGGTAGAATCCATGTTGAGTCACGATCCAAATCATAGAATCCTATACAAAACTATAGAATCCCGACTATGCTATGGACTATGTCCGATTCTAGTAATTTGTCTAAGCTTTTGTTTAGTGCAAAAGAATAGTATGCCATCATCCAAACCCCTTTTCACATGCCTCATGGCCCTTTATTCCCCTCGCAAACTCAAACACTCAACCACCGACACCTTTGATCTAGCTCTCAGAAACCCTAGGTCAAAACTAAGGATCAGGCTTGTCGACGAATGGAATTGGCATGACAAGGAGGACGCATCAAGATTGATCGAAGAAGATGAGCAAGACCCTTCAAGGCTCAACACTTCAGGTGAGCTATACAAGTCATCGGCTATTCACATACTCTAAAAGAACCTCCAAAGTAAATTTTGTGCGTTGAAGACTTAAATGTTCTATATATTTCCCTCTCATATATGTTCCATACATGCAAGCTAGATAGTAGGTTAGCCATAAAAATAAGTGGAATACAACTAGCATTGATGTATATGTTTTTTGCTCTATATTTAGTGTTAAAACTCTATAGAACCCATATAAATTTCTGGCGTGGATACAAAATATCTTATTTAAGTATATCTAGTAGAATCCTCGATTCCACGACTCGATTTTGCCAAAGGAAAATCGATCCGACCCCGAATCCCGACTCTGACTACCTTGCCCGAGACTAACTGAGAAGGAATCGATCCAGAGCAGCATGAATTGCCGCCGGACGATAACCAGGAGAACATCATCCATTCTCTTGAATTACTATTCCATTACCAACATATTTTTCATGATAAGGTGGCAACAACAACCACAGGTGGCATCACAGAGCATGTGTAACAAGAAATTTCCAGTTAATAGGTGGTATTAACCCTCACAGGCAGCTTGTTTCAGCTATATACATTGGATCTAGATAGCGACGGAACTATCCATGTCAAATATAACAAGTTTATGAATCAATAGTTTGACTAGAGATAGAAGCACCTAGAACAATTCTCCCGACTTTTACTGCAGTTAGTTGACAGCAGGTGCCATGAGCCCATGACGAATGATGCAGAAATATCGCTATAGGCGGAAATTAACCATGGAATCCCCGTACCAGGCTGAATACTCGGCCCAGATGGGTCACCAGACTTACTTCTGATTGCTGCACTTAATTAACTAGGACATCATTAACATTATCATAATCTAATTAATTTCTTAAACACTTAATTGACTAAGACATCACCATGAGCAAGTAAACATTATCATAATCTAATTAATTTCTTAAACATGTTTATCAGTACTGTTCCGTAGCAAATACAAGTAAAACTTGATCATTAACATGCTAATTACGCAGGTTGACCCTTAACATGAGCTCATAATCAAAATTAGGACTCTAAAATGATCAGATCAGCTCTGACACCATTGTTGGATATTAATTGACTTCAGATTAACGTTAAGTTTCTGTTAGGATCAATTAACCCCTCTTTTCCTTATCCTAACAACCTTATCCATCTCCTCTGTTTGTCCAGGTCGAACCTGGGATCAACCAACACGCCCACCGTCTGCAAAAAAGGCAGAGTTTCTATCGATTGATGCGTGTGTGTCTATGGTGATTTTGTACACCGACCGATCGATTGTACTCGTGCGGAGGAAGAGATGACCGACCTGTTCAGCACCATAAAGGATATCATGGAGTTTGGGTTCAAGATCAAGAGCGCATTGGAGAAGGCCAGCCACAACACGGAGGACTGCCGTAGGATCGCCGATCTCCTGCTCAGCCTGAGCGCCATCGCCGAGGCCCAGCGGACAGACCCGCCGCACACGCATGCCGGAACAGAATTCCACAAGCACACAGCACAGCTCAGCACAACAACACCGGTAGTAATTACCCATACATGGCAGAGGACGAGATATTGGGGGATGTGAGGGGGAAGGTGATACGTCTCGAACGTATCTATAATTTTTGATTGTTCCATGCTATTATATTATCTGTTTTGGATGTTTTATATGCATTAATATCCTATTTTATATTATTTTTGGGACTAACCTAGTAACCTAGAGCCCAGTGCCAGTTTCTATGTTTTTCTTGTTTTTGAGTTTCCCAGAAAAGGAATACCAAACGGAGTCCAAACGGAATAAAACTTTCGCGATGATTTTTCTTGGACCAGAACGAAACCAGGAGACTTGGAGATGAAGTCGGAGGAGCCACGAGGCGGCCACAAGGACGGAGGGCGCGCCCCCACCCTTGTGGGCCCCTCGTGCACCTCCTGACCTAATTCTTTCACCTATATATACCCATATATCCCCAAACCAAAAGAGGCATCCAAGAAAAGACTTTTCCACCGCCGCAACCTTCTGTACCCATGAGATCCCAACTAGGGACCTTTTCCGGCACCCTGCCGGAGGGGGATTCGATCACGGAGGGCTTCTACATCAACACCATTGCCCTTCCGATGAAGCGTGAGTAGTTTACCACAGACCTACGGGTCCATAGCTAGTAGCTAGATGGCTTCTTCACTCTCTTTGATTCTTAATACCATGTTCTCCTCGATGTTCTTAGAGATCTATTCGATGTAATACTTTTTTGCGGTGTGTTTGCCGAGATCCGATGAATTGTGGATTTATGATCATCTTATCTATGAATATTATTTGAATCTTCTCTGAATTCTTATATGCATGATTTGATATCTTTGTAATTCTCTTCGAACTATCGGTTTGGTTTGGCCAACTAGATTGGTTTTTCTTGCAATGGGAGAAGTGCTTAGCTTTGGGTTCAATCTTGCGGCGTCCTTTCCCAGTGATAGTAGGGGCAGCAAGGCATGTATTGTATTGTTGCCATCGAGGATAAAAAGATGGGGTTTTCATCATATTGCTTGAGTTAATTCCTCTACATCATGTCATCTTACTTAATGCATTACTCCGTTCTTTATGAACTTAATACTCTAGATGCATGCTGGATAGCGGTCGATGTGTGGAGTAATAGTAGTAGATGCAGAATCGTTTCGGTCTACTTTACACGGACGTGATGCCTATATTCATAATCATTGCCTTAGATATCGTCATAACTTTGCGCTTTTTTATCAATTGCTCGGCAGTAATTTGTTAACCCACCGTATTATTTTCTATCTTGAGAGAAGCCTCTAGTGAAACCTATGGCCCCCAGGTCTATTTTCCATCATATAATCTTCTACTTTTCATCATACAAGTTTCCGATCTACTATTTTGCAATCTTTTACTTTCCGATCTATAAAACAAAAATACCAAAAATATTTTCTTTATCGATTATCTATCTCTATCAGATCTCACTTTTACAAATAACCGTGAAGGGATTGACAACCCCTTTATCGCGTTGGGTGCAAGTTGTTTGATTGTTTATGCAGGTATTCGGTGATTTGTGCGTTGTCTCCTACTGGATTGATACCTTGTTTCTCAAACTGAGGGAAATACTTATCTCTACTTTGATGCATCACCCTTTCCACTTCAAGGGAAAAACCAACGCAAGCTCAAGAAGTAGCAGGAAGAATTTCTAGCGCCGTTGCCGGGGAGATCTACGCCAAGTCAAGACATAACAAGTACCCATCATAAACTCTCATCTCTTGCATTACATTATTCGCCATTCGCCTCTCGTTTTCCTCTCCCCCACTTCTAAAACGATTTTCGAACAGATTTGCCTTTTTATTTGCCCTTCTTCTGTTCATCTTCTTCGTTTGCCTTTTCTCTCGCTGCCCTCTTGTTTGCTTAAGTTTGCCTTTCTATCGTTATGGCCGAATCAAAAAGGGTTAAGGGTTTTCTCCCGAGTTTTAATTCTTTAGATAGCCCCTCTATCCTCTCTAAGCTCATAAATAATGATGCTACGGAAAGACCTACCGGGGTTGTTAATGAGAATTTTAACAATTTTGATGAAGATGACCCCGGAATTTTTCATTATCTGCTTGATGAATCTTTGAAAGATGCTTGGGATAGGTTGTTGAGGATCCGAGCTAGCTATGTGCCCCAATATCATATTGAGATATACTTGAAAAGCTTTTGTGTTGGTTTACCCTCTTCTTTTAAGCAAGTTTTGGATTCTATATTTGAAAATGGTTTTCTTGAAGGGGATGCCATAGATACTTATGAAAAGATGAAAACTATATTTGGGCACTCCAAAGGTGAAAATGTTGAATCAACTACTCTTATGTGCTTTTATCAAAATGAAATAATCAAAGAGATGAAGGCTAGTTTAGATGCAAATTTTCGAAGTGTGCTTAATCTTTCTTCCACCATTAATGGCCACGTACTTACACAAAATAGAAAGATAAGCGCTCTGGAAAAGAAATTCTCTCTTTACTACCAAAAGGCAGAAGATGACAATACCTAGATCTATTCATGTTTTTATGCCTAGCTAAGGGCGTTAAACAATAGCGCTTGTTGGGAGGCAACCCAATTTTATTTTTGTTTCTATTTTTTTGGGTCTGTTTTGCAATAAATAATTCATCTAGCCTCTGGTTAGATGTGGTTTTATGTTTTAATTAGTGTTTGTGCCAAGTAAGACCTTTGGGATAGCTTACGGTGATGGTTGTTTTGATCTTGCTGAAAAACAGAAACTTTTACGCCCAGGAAAATAACTTTCATTTTTTACAGAAGCATGATTTTGATCTGATTCTTTTTGCACAAGATTGGTACACAAATTTCCCAGGGTTTCCTAATTTTTCAGAATTTTTGGATTTACAGAAGTATTCGAAGTTCTCTGATTACTACAGACTGTTCTGTTTTTGACAGATTCAGTTTTCTATGTGTTGTTTGCTTATTTTGATGAATCTATGGGTAGTATCGGGGGGCATGAACCATGGAAAAGTTAGAATACAGTAGATATTACACTAATATAAATAAATAATGAGTTCACAATAGTACCAAAGTGGTGATTTATTTTCTTATACTAACGGAGCTTATGAGATTTTCTGTTGAGTTTTGTGTTGTGAAGTTTTCAATTTTTGGGTAAGGATTTGATGGACTATGGAATAAGGAGTGGCAAGAGCCTAAGCTTGGGGATGCCCAAGCCACCCCAAGGTAATATTCAAGGAAAACCAAGAGCCAAAGCTTGGGGATGCCCCGGAAGGCATCCCCTCTTTCGTCTTCGTCTATCGGTAACTTTACTTGAGGCTATATTTTTATTCACCACATGATATGTGTTTTGCTTGGAGCGTCTCGTATAATTTGAGTTTTTGCTTTTTAGTTTGCCACAATCATCCTTGCTGTACACACCTTTTGAGAGGGACACGCATGAATCATGATTTATTAGAATACTCTTTGTGCTTCACTTATATCTTTTGAGCTAGGCAATTTTGCTCTAGAGCTTCACTAATATCTTTTAAGAACACGGCGGTGGCTTTATTTTATAGAAATTATTGAACTCTCATGCTTCACATATATTATTTTGAGAGTCTTTAAACAGCATGGTAATTTACTTTGGTTATAAATTTAGTCCTAATATGATAGGCATCCAAGAGGGATATAATAAAAACTTCCATATAAAGTGCATTGAATACTATGAGAAGTTTGATTCCTGATGATTGTTTTGAGATATAAAGATGGTGATATTAGAGCCATGCTAGTGAGTAATTGTGGATTTGAGAAATACTTCTGGTAAGGTTTGTGATTCCCGTAGCATGCACGTATGGTGAACCATTATGTGATGAAGTCGGAGCATGATTTATTTATTTATTGTCTTCCTTATGAGTGGCTGATACGTCTCCAATGTATCTATAATTTTTGATTGTTCCATGCTATTATATTATCTGTTTTGGATGTTTTATATGCATTAATATGTTATTTTATATTATTTTTGGGACTAACCTATTAACCTAAAGCCCAGTGCCAGTTTCTGGCTTTTCCTTGTTTTTGAGTTTCGCAGAAAAGGAATACCAAACGGAGTCCAAACGGAATAAAACTTCCGCGATGATTTTTCTTGGACCAGAAGGAAACCAGGAGACTTGGAGATGAAGTCGGAGGAGCCACGAGGCGGCCACAAGGACGGAGGGTGCGCCCAGGGGGCTAGGGCGCGCCCCCCACCCTTGTGGGCCCCTCGTGCACCTCCTGACCTAATTCTTTCGCCTATATAGTCCCAAATATACCCAAACCAGCAGAGGCATCCACGAAAAGACTTTTCCACCGTCGCAACCTTCTGTACCCATGAGATCCCATCTAGGGACCTTTTCCGGCACCATGCCGGAGGGGGATTCGATCACGGAGGGCTTCTACATCAACACCATTGCCCTTCCGATGAAGCGTGAGTAGTTTACCACAGACCTAATGGTCCATAGCTAGTAGCTATATGGCTTCTTCTCTCTCTTTGATTTTCAATACCATGTTCTCGTCGATGTTCTTGGAGATCTATTCGATGTAATACTTTTCTGCGGTGTGTTTGCCGAGATCCGATGAATTGTGGATTTATGATCAGCTTATCTATGAATATTATTTGAATTTTCTCTGAATTCTTATATGCATGATTTGATATCTTTGTAATTCTCTTCGAACTATCGGTTTGGTTTGGCCAACTAGATTGGTTTTTCTTGCAATGGGAGAAGTGCTTAGCTTTGGGTTCAATCTTGCGGTGTCCTTTCCCAGTGACAGTAGGGGCAGCAAGGCACGTATTGTATTGTTGCCATCGAGGATAAAAAGATGGGGTTTTCATCATATTGCTTGAGTTAATTCCTCTACATCATGTCATCTTACTTAATGCGTTACTCTGTTCTTTATGAACTTAATACTCTAGATGCATGCTGGATAGCGGTCGATGTGTGGAGTAATAGTAGTAGATGCAGAATCTTTTCGGTCTACTTGACACGGACGTGATGCCTATATTCATGATCATTGCCTTAGATATCGTCATAACTTTGCGCTTTTCTATCAATTGCTCGGCAGTAATTTGTTAACCCACCGTATTATTCTCTATCTTGGGAGAAGCCTTTAGTGAAACCTATGGCCCCCGGGTCTATTTTCCATCATATAGTCTTCTATTTTCCATCATATTAGTTTCTGATCTACTATTTTGCAATCTTTTACTTTCCGATCTATAAAACAAAAATACCAAAAATATTTACTTTATCGTTTATTTATCTCTATCAGATCTCACTTTTGCAAATAACTGTGAAGGGATTGACAACCCCTTTATCGCGTTGGGTGCAAGTTGTTTGATTGTTTGTGCATGTATTCGGTGATTTGTGCGTTATCTCCTACTGGATTGATACCTTGGTTCTCAAACTGAGGGAAATACTTATCTCTACTTTGCTGCATCACCCTTTCCTCTTCAAGGGAAAAACCAACGCAAGCTCAAGAAGTAGGAGGAACAATTTCTAGCGCCGTTGCCGAGGAGATCTATGCCAAGTTAAGACATACCAAGTACCCATCATAAACTATCATCTCTTGCATTACATTATTCACCATTTGCCTCTTGTTTTCCTCTCCCCCACTTCTAAAACGATTTTTGAAAAGATTTGCCTGTTTCTTCGCCCCTCTCTTTGCCTCTTCTTCGCCCCTCTTCCGTTTGTCTTCTTCGTTGGCTTTTTGTGTGCTCGTGTGTTGGATTGCTTGCTTTGTCACGATGGCTCAAGAGAATACCAAATTGTGTGACTTTTCCAACACCAATAACAATGATTTTATTAGCACTCCGATTGCTCCCGCCACTAGTGCAGAATCTTGTGAAATTAATGCCGCTTTGCTGAATCTTGTTATGAAAGATCAATTTTCTGGCCTTCCTAGTGAAGATGCCGCATCCCATCTAAACAATTTCGTTGATTTGTGTGATATGCAAAAGAAAAAAGATGTTGATAATGATATTGTTAAATTGAAGCTATTTTCGTTCTCACTACGAGATTGTGCTAAAACTTGGTTTTCATCTTTGCCTAAAAATAGTATTGATTCATGGAATAAGTGTAAAGATGCTTTTATTTCCAAGTATTTTCCTCCCACTAAGATCATCTCCCTTAGGAACGATATTATGAATTTTAAGCAACTTGATCATGAATATGTTGCACAATCTTGGGAGAGAATGAAATTGATGATATGAAATTGCCCTACTCATGATTTGAATTTGTGGATGATTATACAAATTTTTTATGCCAGATTGAATTTTGCTTCTAGAAATCTTTTAGATTCGGCCACAGGAGGCACTTTTATGGAAATTACTCTAGGAGAAGCTACTAAACTTCTAGATAATATTATGGTTAATTATTCTCAATTGCATACCGAAAGATCTTCCACTAGTAAAAAAGTGCATGAAATTGAAGAGATTAATGTTTTGAGTGGAAAGATGGAAGAACTTATGAAATTATTTGCTAGCAAGAGTGCTTCTTTGGATCCTAATGATATGCCTTTGTCCACTTTGATTGAAAATAATGATGAATCTATGGATATGAATTTTGTTGGTAGGAACAATTTTGGTAATAACGTGTATAGAGGCAATTTTAATCCTAGGCCATTTTCCTAGTAATTCCTCTAATAATTATGGTAATTCCTACAACAATTCTTATGGAAATTATAATAAGACGCCCTCTGATTTTGAGAATAGTGTTAAAGAATTTATGAGTTCGCAAAAGAATTTCAATGCTTTGATTGAAGAAAAATTGCTTAAGATTGATGATTTGGCTAGGAACGTGGATAGAATTTCTCTTGATGTTGACTCTTTGAAACTTAGATCTATTCCACCCAAGCATGATATCAATGAGTCTCTCAAAGCTATGATAATTTCCATTGATGAGTGCAAAGAAAGAACTGCTAAGATGCGTGCTAAAAAGATTGGTTTGTAAAAACATGTTCTTCTAGTTTTCATGAAAATAATGATGAAGATCTTAAAGTGATTGATGTGACTCCTATTGAATCTTTGTTTTCCAATATAAATCTTGATAAATATGGGACTGGAGATGAGTCAACTTTAGTTAGAAGGCGTCCCAATGATTCGGAGTTTTTAGATCTTGATGCAAAAATTGATAAAAGTGGGATTGGAGAGGTCAAAACTTTAAGTAGCAATGAACCCACTCTTTTGGATTTCAAGGAATTTAATTATGATAATTGTTCTTTAATAGATTGTATTTCCTTGTTGCAATCAATGTTGAATTCTCCACATGCTTATAATCAAAACAAAGCTTTTACTAAACATATCGTTGATGCTATGATGCAATCTTTTGAAGAAAAGCTTGAATTGGAAGTTTCCATCCCTAGAAAACTTTATGATGAGTGGGAACCTACTATTAAAATTAAGATTAAAGATTATGAGTGCAATGCTTTGTGTGATTTGGGTGCTAGTGTTTCCACGATTCCAAAAGCTTTATGTGATGTGTTAGGTTTCCGTGAATTTGATGATTGTTCTTTAAATTTGCATCTCGCGGATTCCACTATTAAGAAACCTATGGGAAGGATTAATAATGTTCTTATTGTTGCAAATAGGAATTATGTGCCCGTTGATTTCATTGTTGTTGATATAGATTGCAATCCGACATGTCCAATTATTCTTGGTAGACCTTTCCTTAGAAGCATTGGTGCAATTATTGATATGAAAGAAGGAAACATTAGATTTCAATTTCCGTTAAGGAAGGGCATGGAGCACTTTCCTAGAAATAAAATTAAATTGCCATATGAATCTATTATGAGAGCTACTTATGGATTGCATACCAAAGATGATAATACCTAGATCTATTCTTGTTTTTATGCCTAGCTAAGGCGTTAAACAATAGCGCTTGTTGGGAGGCAACCCAATTTTATTTTTGTTTTTGCTTTTTTGGTTCTGTTTTGCAATAAATAATTCATCTAGCCTCTGGTTAGATGTGGTTTTATGTTTTAATTAGTGTTTGTGCCAAGTAAGACCTTTGGGATGGCTTACGGTGATCGTTGATTTGATCTTGCTGAAAAATAGAAACTTTTGTGTCCAGTCTCAGAATTTTAATAATTCACTCGAGCGTTGAAAACCCTAAATTTTTTATACGAGATTAATATAAAAATTTCCTATGTTTTCCTAATGTTTCATAATTTTTGGAGTTATAGAAGTATTAGAACAATTCGGATCTTTGCAGACTGTTCTGTTTTTGACAGATTCTGTTTTCTTTGTGTTGTTTGCTTATTTTGATGAATCTATGGGTAGTATCGGGGGGTATGAACCATGGAAAATTTGGAATACAGTAGATATTACACCAATATAAATAAATAATGAGTTCACAACAGTACCAAAGTGGTGATTTATTTTCTTATACTAACGGAGCTTATGAGATTTTCTGTTGAGTTTTGTGTTGTGAAGTTTTCAAGTTTTTGGCTAAGGATTTGATGGACTATGGAATAAGGAGTGGCAAGAGCCTAAGCTTGGGGATTCCCAAGGCACCCCAAGGTAATATTCAAGGACAACCAAGAGCCTAAGCTTGGGGATGCCCCGGAAGGCATCCCCTATTTCGTCTTCGTCTATCGGTACTTGAGGCTATATTTTTATTCACCACATGATATGTGTTTTGCTTGGAGCGTCTTTTATAATTTGAGTCTTTGCTTTTTAGTTTGTCACAATCATCCTTTCTGTACACACCTTTTGAGAGGGACACGCATGAATCATGATTTATTAGAATACTCTATGTGCTTCACTTATATCTTTTGAGCTAGGCAATTTTGCTCTAGTGCTTCACTTATATCTTTTTAGAGCACGGCGGTGGCTTTATTTTGTAGAAATAATTGAACTCTCATGCTTCACTTATATTATTTTGAGAGTCTTTAAACAGCGTGGTAATTTGCTTTGGTTATAAATTTAGTCCTAATATGATAGGCATCCAAGAGGGATATAATAAAAACTTTCATATAACATGCATTGAATATTATGAGAAGTCTGATTCCTTATGATTGTTTTGAGATGTAAAGGTGGTGATATTAGAGTCATGCTAGTGAGTAATTGTGAATTTGAGAAATACTTGTGTTAAGGTTTGTGAGTCCCGTAGCATGCACGTATGGTGAACCGTTATGTAACGAAGTTGGAGCATGAGATATTCTTTGATTGTCTTCCTTATGAGTGGCGGTCGGGGACGAGCGATGGTGTTTTTCTACCAATCTATCCCCCTAGGAGCATGCGTGTATGACTTGGTTTCGATGACTAATAGATTTTTGCAATAAGTATGTGAGTTCTTTATGACTAATGTTGAGTCCATGGATTATACGCACTCTCACCCATCCACCATTGCTAGCCTCTTTTGTACCGCGCAACTCTCGCCGGTACCATACACCCACCATATACCTTCCTCAAAACAGCCACCATACCTACCTATTATGGCATTTCCATAGCCATTCCGAGATATATTGCCATGCAACTTTCCACCGTTCCGTTTACTATGACACGCATCATCATTGTCATATTGCTTTGCATGATCATGTAGTTGACATCGTATTTGTGGCAAAGCCACCGTTCATAATTCTTTCATACATGTCACTCTTGATTCATTGCACATCCCGGTACACCGCCGGAGGCATTCATATAGAGTCATATTTTGTTCTAGTATCGAGTTGTAATTTTTTGAGTTGTAAGTAAATAGAAGTATGATGATCTTCATTATTAGAGCATTGTCCCATGTGAGGAAAAAAAGAGAGGCCAAAGAAGCCAAAGAAAAAAAAGAAAGAAAGAAAAAAAAGAAAAAAAAGGAAGAAAGAAAAAAAAGAAAGAAAAAAAATGAGAGAAAAAGAGAAAAGGGGGCAATGTTACTATCCTTTTTCCATACTTGTGCTTCAAAGTAGCACCATGATCTTCATGGTAGAGAGTCTCCTATGTTGTCACTTTCATATACTAGTGGGAATTTTTCATTATAGAACTTGTCTTGTATATTCCAATGATGGGCTTCCTCAAATTGCCCTAGGTCTTCATGAGCAAGCAAGTTGGATGCACACCCACTTAGTTTTCTTTTTGAGCTTTCATACACTTATAGCTCTAGTGCATCCATTGCATGGCAATCCCTACTCACTCACATTGATATCTATTGATGGGCATCTTCATAGCCCGTTGATATGCCTAGTTGATGTGAGACTATCCCCCTCTTTTTGTCTTCTCCACAACCACCTTCTCCACAACCACCTTCTATCCCGTGGAGTCCAAACGGAATAAAACTTTCGCAATGATTTTTCTTGGACCAGAAGGAAACCAGGAGACTTGGAGATGAAGTCGGAGGAGCCATGAGACGGCCACAAGGACGGAGGGCGCGCCCAGGGGGGTAGGGCGCGCCCCCCACCCTTGTGGGCCCCTTGTGCACCTCCTGACCTAATTCTTTCGCCTATATATACTCATATATCCCCAAACCAACAGAGGCATCCATGAAAAGACTTTTCCACCGCCGCAACCTTCTGTACCCATGAGATCCCATCTAGGGACCTTTTCCGGCACCCTGCCGGAGGGGGATTCGATCATGGAGGGCTTCTACATCAACACCATTGCCCTTCCGATGAAGCGTGAGTAGTTTACCACAGACCTAATGGTCCATAGCTAGTAGCTATATGACTTCTTCTCTCTCTTTGATTCTCAATACCATGTTCTCCTCGATGTTCTTGGAGATCTATTCGATGTAATACTTTTTTGCGGTTTGTTTGCCGAGATCCGATGAATTGTGGATTTATGATCAGCTTATCTATGAATATTATTTGAATCTTCTCTGAATTCTTATATGCATGATTTGATATCTTTGTAATTCTCTTCGAACTATCGGTTTGGTTTGGCCAACTAGATTGGTTTTTCTTGCAATGGGAGAAGTGCTTAGCTTTGGGTTCAATCTTGCGGTGTCCTTTCCCAGTGACAGTAGGGGCTATAAGGCACGTATTGTATTGTTGCCATCGAGGATAAAAAGATGGGGTTTTCATCATATTGCTTGAGTTAATTCCTCTACATCATGTCATCTTACTTAATGCGTTACTCCGTTCTTTATGAACTTAATACTCTAGATGCATGCTGGATAGCGGTCGATGTGTGGAGTAATAGTAGTAGATGCAGAATCGTTTCGGTCTACTTGACACGGACGTGATGCCTATATTCATGATCATTGCCTTAGATATCGTCATAACTTTGCGCTTTTCTATCAATTGCTTGGCAGTAATTTGTTCACCCACAGTATTATTTTCTATCTTGAGAGAAGCTTCTAGTGAAACCTATGGCCCCCAGGTCTATTTTCCATCATATAATCTTCTACTTTTCATCATACAAGTTTCCGATCTACTATTTTGCAATCTTTTACTTTCCGATCTATAAAACAAAAATACCAAAAATATTTACTTTATCGATTATCTATCTCTATCAGATCTCACTTTTGCAAATAACCATGAAGGGATTGACAACCCCTTTATCGCGTTGGGTGCAAGTTGTTTGATTGTTTGTGCAGGTATTCGGTGATTTGTGCGTTGTCTCCTACTGGATTGATACCTTGGTTCTCAAACTGAGGGAAATACTTATCTCTACTTTGCCGCATCACCCTTTCCTCTTCAAGGAAAAAACCAACGCAAGCTCAAGAAGTAGCAGAGGGGGGCGAAGCATCAAACCTTGCCGGATGCGGCCCCTAAGCCCCTGATGTCGGCGTGGTCATCGTCGTAGTGGCGCACGTCGGCCTCGGCGTCATCGAGGGGGAGCTGGACCTGGGCGAGCATGAAGTAGTTGGGCTCGTTGTCGGAGGTGTGGGTCCTGAGCACCATCTTCTGCATGGAGTGGTCCTTGCGGGAGGGCTCGGTGCGGTCGGGCAGCCACTGCACGGTGAGCGAGGGCCATTCGAGCGCGTGGGTGATGACGAGGCCTGCAAACCACATCAGAACCCTAGCCGTCACCGGAGCAAGCAGCAAACCTGGACGTCGAGATCTGCAAGGGAGACAAGAAGAGGTGAGGAAGAGAGGGAGGGATGTGACGAGGAGGAGTGGGGAGACTCACCTGAGTCACCGGAGCCACGACGGCGACGTGCTAGCCACAACCCTAGCCGCTGGAAAGGGTTGCGCTTGGCCGCTAGAGGACGCGCACGCCGGATCTGGCCCGATGGGAGGAAGGAGCAGAGGGAGGAGGTCACGGTGGTGTGTTGGGCGTGCCGAAGGACGCCAAAATCGGGCAGGATCTGGCCCATCGGTGGTGGGATCGGGCGCTGTTGGTGGCAGCGGCAAGAAGTGGTGCGAGGGAGAGGGAGGCATGGCGCTGGGATCGGGCGCTGTTGGCGGCAGCGGCGAGAAGTGGTGCGAGGGAGAGGGAGGCACGGCGCTGGGATCGAGCGTTGTTGGTGGCGGCGGCGGCGATGTGAGTCGTGTGGGGGGAGAGATGGGGACGAGGGAGGGGTGCGGGGCTGTGGGGTGAGAGGGTGAGGGAGTTTTTTTTCGAGACAAAGAGAGGGGGGTTGAGGGAGTAAGGGCTGCCGTCGGATCCGGGAGCATCCGACGGCGTTTGATGCATGATCCGCGTGACATGCCCATGGACCAATCAGAACGGAGTACACGTTATGACCTTCTCAATTGGTCATAATCGACTAAAAATAAAGTGTTGAATCATATAAACAGTTTTATGATATGAGAAATTAAAAAAAATAGAAAACATTCTCATTGTGTCACCAAATGTGACCTGGTTTTTAGGAAAACTAACAAACTTGGAATTGGACCAAAATGAGTTTAAAAAGTGTTATGAGAAATGAGTTTTTAGTAAAAAAAATCATTTTCTATTTTTCGAGTGCCCAAAATGAGTTTTTTTGTGAAGGACCTACCATATATTTGTTGCAAAATTGGACCAAATCAATTTTATAAAATACTAGGCCATATTTAATGCACAATTGACCTAATGGTTGGGTGTAAAAAGTTTTGATCTACCTCTCGTGAAAAAGACAAATTTCCACCGATTCAGCTGGAAGGGGGTCAAATTTGAATTGCAGCTGCCTCATAGTTTGCTCTTTATTTTTTCCAAAAATCATTTCTAGGTACATAAGTATCTACTTAACTAGAGAAACACCAAAAAATTCCAAGATTCAACCACTAGCTAGGAACGGTCATGCCCGCCGTTTTGACCGTATTTTGAAACGGGCATAAATTTTTTTAAAAATTAGAAAACCTTCGCGTTGTGTCATTATATGTGACCAAGTTTCCAGGAAAAATAATAAACTTGTAATACGGTAATTGTTTAAAAAAAGTGTTCTTAGAAATAAGCTATCATGTGTGAAGATTCATGGCTTTCAAGCCAAATGATCAATCTTATGGCCACATTCATGTCATAGTTTGTTCAAATAATCTCATATTGTGCACAAGGGTGCATCTTGGAATGGCAAACAATGTTGCCTAAGGGAGTTTTCATTTTCTTTGGAAGAAAAACCATTTTTCGAGTGCCCAAAATGAGTTTTTTGTGAAGGACCTACCATATATTTGTTGCAAAATTGGACTAAATCAATTTTATAAAATACTAGGCCATATTTAATGCACAAATGACCAAATGGCTGGGTGTCAAAAGATTTGATCTACCTCTGGTGAAAAAGGCAAATTTCCGCCGATTCAGGAGGAAGCGGGTTAAATTTGAACTGCAGCTGCCTCATAGTTTGGGCAATTGTTTTAAAAAAGTGTTCTCAGAAATGAGCTATCATGTGTGAAGATTCATGGCTTTCAAGCCAAATAATCAATCTTATGGCCACATTCATGTCATAGTTTGTTCAAATGATCTCATATTGTGCACGAGGGTGCATATTGAAATGGCAAACAATGTTGCCTAAGGAAGTTTTCATTTTCTTTGGACGAAAAATTCATTTTCCATTTTTTGAGTACCCAAAATGAGTTTTTTTGTGAAGGACCTACCATATATCTGTTACAAAAATGGGACCAGATCATTTTTATAATATATTAGGCCATATTTAATGTACAATTGACAAAATGGTTGGTTGTCAAAAGGTTTTATACACCTCTGGTGAAAAAGATAAATTTTCGTCGATTCAGCAGGAAGCGGGTCAAATTTGAACTGCACCTGCCTCATAGTTTGCTCTTTATTTTTTCCAAAAATCATTTATAGGTACGTAAGTATCTATTTAATCAGAAATACATGGTTTTGTGGCGATACGTTGAGGTTTGGACGGTGGCCGAGGGCCCCAACTTCAGAGCGCGTAAACTCACATGCCCGCTGCGTGGTCACGGCGTGACCATGGCGTTGCCATGTGTTCTGGGCGGCCTAGGCATGTCTAGTGGGTTGGGCACTCCCCCGGTAGGTGTTAGGAAGAAGAAGACAATAGAAGAATCTCACGAGGAGACTGAACTAAGCTCAAATATGAATTAGCAGCCAAGTGTTTGATTAGTGGTAGGGAAAATGCACATGGCCAATGGGCCTAAGGTTTGGCCGAGGATGATCATCTACTAAGGACACTTTTTTGGAAAATTTGCAGCTCAAATGGAGGAGCTTAGGTGTCACTTGCTTTGCAAAGTACCACAGTAGACAGAAATATGAATGTTGAAGTTGGACACAAATTAATGAATGGATTGATCTAAAATTTGGAGGAGAATGGTAATTTGGGCATATGAAGGCACTGTAAAAATTTCATACCATTTGGATAAACAAAAATGGTACTTCCTTCACAGTGCTCTCCATTGAACAGAAAATTGGGAAAAATGTTGAGTGAAATTGGCTAGATTAAATGAGCTAAAATTTGGTGGAGGGAGGTTATATGGGAAGGGTCATGTCATGGTAAATTTTCAGCAATTATAAATTAGCATAAAATATAGTTGCTTCACAAACTGAAAATATTACCAGAAAAAAAGATTGGATGGTGAGCTCACATGGATTGTTAGATGCGGCTCAAATTTTGTGGAGAGTTATGATTTGGGAATATAAAAGAAGTGGCAAAAATTCAGCTCATTAGGATATGCCTAGCTAGTACTTCCTTCACAATGGTTCTAGCTGAACAGAAACTTTGGAAATTTGCCGAGGAAGATTTACCAGACAAATCGAACTTAATATTGTTATGAGGCAATGATTTGGATAGTAAAGAATGCCCAATTTTTTTGAGAATTTTGGGAATGACAGAAATATAGGCTGCTTCACAACCTAGGGCAAAAATTGACACATAGACATGACACATAGGCAAAACTGATGAGGTGGCGCTTAGTCATAGCAATGCACCACAATTTACAAGGCTATGACCATCTATATTGGTCGTTATCAGCTAAAAAAAGGCAGCGGGCCAGTGTTGTTTGCTTTACGACCATTTTGTGTAAGGAAATTACGACCTTTCTGATCAAAATGGTCGTTATGGTTTAGGGTTTGGAGCCCCCCGAACAGCTTTTGACCAATTGGTCTCAAATGTTCGTAGATTTATGACCAATTCTTCCAGGGTCACTGACAGAAGGTCACAAGTTGACATATTTCTTGTAGTGATAAAGCAATCTGATTCAGGCTTGTACCTGTTTGGTCTGGGAGAGCCAACTAGTCATATTGATGCAAAGAAAGAAAAATGTTGGGACAAAGCCATGAGAGAGGTGCTGACCTCAATTGAGTCCAATGGGACATGGGTTCTATGTGATCTCCCAAAAGGACATAAACCCATATGTCTGAAATGGGTGTACAAGCTGAAGAAGGACCCAGGTGGTGCCATAGTGAAACACAAGGCAAGACTAGTTGCCAAGGGGTATGTGCAGCGTCAGGGGGTGGATTTTGATGAAGTGTTTGTACCAGTAGCTCGTATGGAGTCAGTCAGATTGCTGGTGGTGTTGGCAGCTGAATTTCAGTGGAAAATGCATCATATGGATGTCAAGTCAGCATTTTTAAATGGTGATTTGAATGAAGAGGTGTATGTTTGTCAGCCCCTAGGATTTGAGGTAACATGTGAAGACAGCAAAGTCTATCGACTAAAGAAAGCACTATATGGCCTCAAACAGGCTCCAAGG
Organism: Thinopyrum elongatum; assembly: GCA_011799875.1. Lineage (NCBI taxonomy): Eukaryota > Viridiplantae > Streptophyta > Magnoliopsida > Poales > Poaceae > Thinopyrum > Thinopyrum elongatum. The sequence goes on along the minus strand of CM022299.1, from coordinate 51,029,066 downwards.
GCCTGGAATTCAAAACTAGATGCAACCTTAAGTGATCTTGGTTTTGAAAGATGCCCTTCTGAATCTGGACTCTACAAGAAACAAGTGGATCAGTCAGCTCTGATTGTCGGTGTGTATGTAGATGATCTCATCATAATAGGAGGCGGTGATCGAGCCATAGAAGATTTCAAAAAGCAAATGAAGTCTAAGTTCAGTTTGAGTGATTTGGGACTGCTAAGCTACTACTTGGGGATAGAAGTGAAGCAAACGGAGGATGCAATCACTCTTTGTCAATCAGCATATGCAGCTCGAATCCTTGAGAAGACGGGAATGTCGATCTGTAATCCTATGCATACACTGATGGAAGCCAGACTGAAGATGAGCAAAACCAGCCAAGCAGAGGCTGTTGATGCAACCCAATACAGAAGTGTAGTGGGAAGTTTGAGGTACCTGATTCATACTCACCCAGATTTGAGTTACTCTGTTGGTTTTGTCAGTCGCTTCATGGAGAAACCTACAACAAAACACATGAGTGCTGTGAAGCACATTCTAAGGTATGTGAAAGGAACATTGAATCTTGGATGATGCTATAGTAAAGGTGAGAGGAGCAAATTTCAGCTCATTGGGTACTGTGACAGTGATCTAGGTGGTGACATTGATGATCGCAAGAGCACTACAGGGGTGTTGTTCTACCTCAGAAAGAATCCACTGACTTGGGCATCTCAAAAATGGAAAGTCAGTGGCTATGTCCTCGTGTGAAGCTGAGTATGTGGCAGCTGCATCTGCAGCTTGTCAAGGAATTTGGCTGGCCCGACTCCTAGGTGAATTACTTGATCGCGGGCCAAAAAAATGGACACTGAAGATGGACAACCAATTAGCAATAGCCCTGTGCAAAAATCTTGTGTTTCATGAGAGAAGCAAACACATCGACATACGTTATCACTTCGTGAGAGATTGTGTCGAAGAAGGAAAAGTTGCAGTGGAGCATGTTAGGTCTGAAGAACAGCATGCAGACATCCTGACTAAACCTCTCCCAAAGTCTCTGTTTCAGGAAATGAAGAAGAAGATTGGCATGCAGGATTTGAAGCCAGTGCGCCAAGTTTAAGGGGGTGAAATGTTAGAAGTAATCTCAGTGCACTAGAAGTAGTCACGTAGATGTTTTTTCAGTTTCCTGAATATGCTGCAAAATAGCCAGAAGTGCGCTCCGTTCGTGCTGCGGCTTAATAGCTTCAGGTGTTAGTTTTCTTCAGTTATCTTCTCCTCTGTAATCGGTAGAGTGATGACCACGATCTGGCCGTGGGATGGCATGGGTATAACGGATCGTGGGCTTCCAGTTTGTTACGATGGAACAAAATGAAAGAAGAGAAAAGGACGCGAGGTTGGGGCGTCGCAAAATACTGTCTCCCATTTTCTGTTTTCTTCTGTTCTCTGAACTTGTTCGTCAGGGACTTTGCTGGAGATTATAGAGAGGGATTTCCACTAATTTTCCACTTGATCGAGTTGTGTTTCAGGGCCTAGAGCCAACATATTTGACTTCCCCGTGATCCCTTTATATAATAGTTTCGGGTTACACGTCTCCAATGCAAACATCTAACCTTCGCTAATTACAAACTCAATTGTAACAACTCGTAAACATAATATTTGACACATGTTTTAACACTGAGGAAAAGTTATAGATGCTCTATATTGTTTGTAACATTTTTTTTGGTGATAAACACTAATTTGGCTTCAAAAATAGACTTGCATGTGTTGGTGATATGACTACTAAGTCTGAACAGAATTCGGATTTTCCATTAAAGGTGTTGTTGTTGACAAGGCAATATGTTTAATAATGCTCATTCTAATATATGCATACATGCAAAAAGGCATTTCAGCATCATGGTGGATCTCGTTACACAAACAAACCATAATATATAATAGAATTCGCTAACCCAAAAGGGTAGAAATACATATATACTAGCTACTAATCGAAGATTATACTATATAGATCGAGGACCAAGACTAAAATCTCAACGCACATAGCAACTAAACACCATGAAAACAAGCAAATCACCAAGTGGGGGCTATAGCCTATAGCTGCAGAAGCACGGACATGGAGGCAATACATCGGCCGGTTGATGTATCAGCCTTCAACCATCATCTTGATCGTCATCGTCGCCCGGGTAGCTTTCATCGTCTTGATCATCATCCTCTCCGTGGTAGCTTTCATCAGAGTCCTCCGCGTCCATCTCATCACAGAAATCAAAATCAGTTTGAAAATCTATGGTGACATTCAGCATGACACCGGCGCCGCTCTCAAGGGAATCCTTGGGCACGTAGCAAAAGTAGTTCGTCGGTGGCCAATTGGACGGTGACGACGTTTCGATGACATTCAGCATTGCGCAAAGATCACTATCTCCTGTAAATCCGGGGGAAAACACGCGACATCTGCGAGGTTTCTCCAGACGTTCCGGGTGGAGGCATACAAGAGAGATCCCATGCAGTGGGAGCTCCGCCAGCGGCGCCAAGTTGAGCAGGAAGACGTGGTCGCTGTTTTTGGGGAGAAGAAGGTGAAATCCAGGATTTGCGAGGAAATCGAATGGCTGCAAGTACTCGAATCTTGTCGTTGTGACCCTGTGATGGGTGGTGAAATGCTCGACGATCTTCATCGACAGCCCAGTGAAGCCGCAGCCGGGTTGCGGGCAGGAGAAGGGCTTGTTAGGGCATCCCTTCTCGTGATCTTCCTTTTTGTGATAGGGCATCCTCTTGTCACATCCGTGGACGCAGGGGAGGTAAATGGCCTGGACGGCGACCTCCATGGCGTGGCTGCGTTGGAAGGCAGTCCCGGAGCACACACCGCATTTGATCTCGGCCTCAGGCTTTTGGTGGCAAGAGCAGCAGATGAAATACGGGTGATCCGAGAAGCACTACAAAGAATCAAACAAAGTATGAATCATGCGGATGTGTCCACTTGAACGAGAACAGAACCCTTGTTGATGGATCAAATACGATTGATGCATTCGCGTTTACCTGGAACACAGGAGGCTTGAGGGGTTTAGAGCAGACACGGCAGTGGAAGGACTCCATGAAGCCCTCTCGCTGAGCTCCTTCAGTTTCAGGCTTGTTTGAGCTCATCACCACCCAAACTCAGAGTACTCTTACCAGATTTCTACTACTACTTGGCAGCAATGCCTAATATTTATACACCGGCTTTAACACGCAGTGGGCAAGCTTATCGACTTCCATATCTAGTTTGCTTTCACACACGCACGGTTAGAGAGAACCTGATTTCAGTTTGACCGGCGCTGCCCCATTGCTATGCACTCAATTAATTTATTGTGTTTTTCTTTTTCGAGGGCATGCAATTTACTCTCTGTCTCGAGAAAACTTTGTTCACATCGAAGTGAAAACAAACTAATTATTTTACAACCTTCACGTTGTTTGCCCTCGACGACACTTTGTGTGTTGCCGTGGAACTGAAAATTTAATTTCAAAATACTAAGTGCAATATTTTCCCAACTCAAAAAAATATATTAAGTGCAATATAATATATTTTAGGATTTAAAATATGTCAGATTTTTTTTGCAGCAACCAAAAAAAACTTAGATTAAACCACTGCTGACCTCCCATGTCAGCAAGAAAGTTTTGAAGAAAACCTTAATCCATTGGATTTCAACGACATAGCCTAGGATTTGACCGAGAGTATTAGAACAATCAAAAAGCTAAAGAGCGTTAATAAACTGTAATTGCAAGTAATTTTTGAGAATAACTTCCGATCTATTCATCAACTATTAAGGTAGTACAAAGAAGGAATGGATAGCAAAGTGTGATGCATAAATTCACCAACACGGTAAATTAATATTCACACTACACGGCCTCCTTCAATTGTAATGAACTTTAGGGACAACTTCAACCAACAAGTAAGCAACGAAATAATACAAACAACATGCATATGTGACACATGATTTAATGTGGAAAAAACTTCTCCAGTTGAGGAGTAAAAAAGCACGGTTGTGGACCGATGAGTCCATACAACTTCATTATGAGAATTGTAAGTACAAAGTCTTTTCTAGACCTCTAGAAAGATTTTACAACACACTCTGCACATTGCTAACCGGCAACTGCAACACCAGCCACAAGGGGCAAGATTTCATCAAATTAGAGTTACATAGCTTCTGTCTCCTTCTGTTTCGTAAACTGTTCCTAAATCACTGGACCAAACAACACCAAATTTGACAGACAAGTAGACACTCGAGTTTCTGACATACCCTCAAAATTTCAGCTCCATCGGACACTGTTTGCCTATCCAATCTGTTCGTCTCCCAAAACTACTCTGTGCTAAAACTGCAGCAGTACAGACTGACAAAATCACTCTCAAATCTGATGCTCCACTGACCTAATCCTCAAACCAGCTAACCAGATCGAAGTACTAAAATTAAGGAACGAGCTCACCAAGTTTTGGGTCGATCCAAGCCTCCAATCACTAGCTTGAACATTGTCTAGTCAGGTGCAATAGATTTGGACAGAACCTCCACTCCTTCTTCCTCTCTCTCTCTCTCTCTCTCACACACACACACACACACACACACACACACACACACAAGTTGTGTTCCTGTTTTATGTGCTCTCACTCTCACAATGGCAACCACCACTAGCAGGGGTGAAGTGTCTATGGTTTTCTCCTTGCCTCACTTCCCTAAAAAGTGCACTTAACCATTGGATGCAACTGAGATCAAAGGCTCACATGTGTTGGACTTATTTGGGCTGATGTTGAGCAGCCAACATACCTCCATGTGGAGAGACTTAGCCCAACACAAAGCTTATTTGTTCTATCTTCCATGTACTCATCTACCTAGATTTACTTGCAGAACAATTAGATATTTGTGCAGAGCCACCTTGAAGGACATAGATTGCACCAGAGATTGGTTTTATCTTCCATGCTCCTTCTGTAGATGATTGATCTCTAGGAATGGAAAGAAATACTGGTGTGACTGGTGTGGGCAAGAGGACCAGCCGCCTGTTCGAATGTAAGACTCTAGCAGTCTAGCACGCAGCTAACATTTTATCTGTAGTTTGTTCTGTTCATGCACCACAACAACTAATTACGTAACTCAAAACATATTTAGGTGCAAGCTGAATGCAGTGGTGGGAGATTCCACTGGCAGCATGAACTTCATGATCTTTGCCGAGCAGGGTGAGGGGCTGATCGGTGTGGCGGCCAAGGACCTCGTCGAAGCGATCATCGATGATGACAGGTACACCATGCATGCCATTTGCGCTCTTGCGTATTTGTGGTTTGAGCCATGTCTTCCAAGTGACCATCACAAACAGATCCTTCATCGTAACTTGGATCTTGAACAACGATGAATTGTCACTGCTCAAGCATGAAGGAATGGGGCTGCTCGCGGGTATCTAGCTGCAGCTCACAACTTCTGGTAAGACATGCTCGAGAATTTTTGATGCACGGGCCAAAACGTCTATAACTTTTTAGCTCTATCCACCGCGTTGATCCAATTTTTTTGTGCCCATTGGTTTCAGGATAAGATGGTGATCCATCAGAGAGAAACCGAATTGAAGACCGAAGATGATGTTGTGCAAGCAGATGCATAATGTCTCCCTCGATAAGGCTGTGCAGGAAAGAGAACAATATGTGCTACATGGGTGGTTTCCATACCAAGTACCTCTTCTTTTGCTCTGCCCTACCTATGTAAAAATCCCTTGTAATAAATCTCATGCAAATATCATTCTCTTGCCTTGTTTTGTAAACAATCCTATGCAACTATCATGTATGGATTAAGACATGTCATGGGGTTTATATCATGTGTGGATTAAGATAGGCGAAAACATCTTCATAAAACAATCCTACACAACAATCTTATGTACATATTGCTACAAATGCTTACCTGAGTGGACTTATATCCTGGGGTTTTCTTGAAATTGCTATTCCGTGGTTGTTCATCTGCCGTTTGGAAACGCTACAATATTCCCAGGGCTTTCGATTTTGAAGTTTATTGCGAATATAAAAGGAGAGGACAATTTCAGTTATTTATGAACTCTGATGGAATTGTTATTGTTATCCAAAATTCTGTTAGAAAGAAAAATATTCCAGTCATATGCTGAGGAATCTGATAACGCCCGAATGTTAGGTACGAGCACATGACAAATCAAACATTTTTGACGACAATTTTAGTAACGCGAGGATGGCAATTTTGGTTGGCAAGCATGACAACTTTATGCTTCAATTTAATTATTGACAGACAATTGCCGTGTGTGTCAACTAACTTGCCATCCTTGCATCACTAGAGTTGCCATCGAAAACGTTAGATTTGTTATGTGCTCGTACCTGACGTCAGGTACTTATCATTTCCGTAATGAAATGGCATTTAAATTCAAAAGCCAACGGCTTGTTTATAATTCAGCGTGCAGTATAGAATTTACATTGACAAATGGCTGAGGCGAAGCTACAAAAAATTCCAAGTGGGGTCGGCTCTATGTTCTCTCTAATCCAACGGGGTCATCTTGCCAAAATAAGTACCGAGTGATTAAGAGCTTTTAGATTTCCATTGGGGTTTAATGCGGCAGACCGCAATGCCACAAGATAAATTTACGAAGGCTATTGCTACTACGGATGTGTGGTGGGCATTGGAAAACATTATTTTAAATAATGTTGCTTGTATGAGGATGCAGCGATTCACAGCCCCGGATCAAGTGCTCCCGTATGTGAACGGCGATGGTAAACCCTAACCGCCCCATTTCCTCCTCTTTCCTCCGGTCCGCGCCTCCATCACTTCCACATCCGCTTCGACCCCGCCTTCCACTATGGTCCGCGAGAAGGTGACCTATTACAAAATACTGACACGCGGCATGCGGGGCGAAGATGCGTGTCACTCACATTGCGCCCAGCCTGCCTTCAAGCTCTTCGGACTTGAGCTCGGAGGAGGAAGAGGTGACGACCATGGAGGTTGATCCCGCCCCCTCAGGAGGTCGTTTTGGCATGGGGGAGACGGAGGAGCACTTCCAACTCACCCAAGCCGTGGAGGCACAGATGGAGGACGAGCACGCGGGCGCTACAGCCTTTGCATTGCTCGTCGCCGACCCTGGCCCCATGGACGAGAATCAGGCCATCCTTGAGTAGCTCCAGTCCAAGCGGCAGGTGGCGGCGAACCGTCGTGTTATCCACCACACCTATGTTCGATGGGAGTAGCACTTCATGGAAAACGAGGAGGAGGAGGAGACACCCTTAATTAGCATGGCCGCCAATGACGGCAACGAATCTAGCAAGGAGGTCATCGGCATCTCCAACGACGATGAGTAGGATTTCAGGTAGTTTTTTTTTTGGATGGCGTTGTATATAAGGGTATGGATATGAGAGGGATGACTATGAATGCGGGCAAATGAGAGACGGGCCGACACTATCCGCAGACGTATCTGAGGTAAATTAGCTATGTCTGGTTAGAGCATCTCCATCCTGACCATCCAGTTTGTCCCTACGGGCGGATAACTCAGACGCACATGAGAGAATACAAAAACGCCATTCAACCGGAACCCTCAAATCATTCTCATATGTTTGGGTTGTCCGTGAAATCTCAAACTCAGCCCATAAATAGAAAGGATATAACGGGTACGAGGATGTCTGAGCGTGTCTAGATAGTCTGCCATGTGGGGCACAACCCATTCCGGACCACTTTATTTCTTTAATTATTCTTTTTTTTCTTTCTCTTTTTCTCTTCATCTTCATCGACCATATGCATGTGTGTCGACTATTTGGTGATGGTTGGACCAATGAAGATTCAAAGCGAATGTATGAGGGACCAAATTAACTCAGTCGGGAGGGAATAGCATAAAACTGCCACTTTTCGCGTTAGGGTTCCAAAAAACTACTAATAGTTTGTTTGCCGCTGATACCTACCAAAATTGCGCTCGACTGTTTCAAACAACCCAAATGTCCGAGTGCTTTACAATTGATCGTGATTATGACAGTTGGGGCCCACACGTAAGAGAGCCGCTTGTTTGACTGTTAACGAACATGTGGGGCCCACATGTCAATGTCTCTTCCACAGATTGTTTAAATAATAACCCCTACAGCTACTAAAAAAAGCATTCGGATCCCTAGACATTTTTAAAAAGCTATCAGGTCCCTGAAATTATTAAAAAAACAATCAGGTCCCTCAATCATTTTAGAAAAAACCAATTAGGCCCTGTAAATCCCATCTGGTAATTCGCAACGCCACCTTCCAAAGGTTAATTGTACTCTAACAACTTTACGTAAGGCAGAGTTGGGTTTTTTGGGGGTTGTGTCACGCCCAATATGCGATCCTATCCGAGAGGAATTCGAAGGTCCCACCAAGGATAGAGCCGCATATTGAAGACGCTTTGCAAGGTGGATATCATTATATCGTACCATTACATAATAGATGAGGATACATACAAAGGCACGCAAATGCCACACGAATACAACACACATCATACAGAAGAGAGGCATCCGTCTATGGATTAACATAAACGAAAACACAAACAACATCCATCCTGCTAGCCCAGGCTGCCGACCAGGAACCTATCCCCTGATCGAAGAAGAAGCAGAAGAAGAACTCCAAACAAGCAAACGTCGCTCTCACCGTGTTCTCTTCTCGAACTACTTACGAGTCAAACATAACCCCACCGTGTTCTCTTCTCGAACTCACTCGAAAAGAGACGGTCACGGTTACGCACGCGGTTGGTGTATTTTATTTCGGGTCTGGTGCTAAGTTCTCTACAACCGGATATTAAAAATTCCGATCTGCCACATAACCGCGGGCACGGCTTTCGAAAGTTTAAACCCTGCAGGGGTATCCCAACTTAGTCCATCACAAACTCTCACGATCAACGGAGGAAAATCCTCCTCCCGGAACAACCCGATCAAGCTCGGAATCCCGGTTCACAAGACATTTCGACAATGGTAAAACAAGTCCAGCAAGACCTCCCGACGTGCTGACACCCTGATAGTAGCCGCGCGTATCTTGTCTCAGGCCACGACGGATGAGCTATGGTTACAGCGACCAAATACTTCAAGTTGCCAAGGGGCGGCACCGCAAGCTGCTCTAGTTTGGACCAACACTCATGAGGATCACTGGCCCGGGTTGTTAATTAAGTCCTCGGGGCCCGGGAAGTCCCTATGCAAGTTTTAGTTGTTATTAGGCAAATGGTAAAACCAAAGTTGGGCCTTGCTGAAAGAGTTTTATTCAAAGCGACTGTCAAGGGGGGCACATAAACCCCGACCGTGTTAGGAATGCAAAATCAAGAAACATAACACCGGTATGACGGAAACTAGGGCGGCAAGAGTGGAACAAAACACCAGGCAAAAGGCCGAGCCTTCCACCCTTTACCAAGTATATATGTGCATTAATTAAATAAGAGATATTGTGATATCCCATGATATCCATGTTTCAACATGGAACAACCTGCAACTAGCAACGCTATAAGAGGGGCTGAGCAAACCGGTAACATAGCCAAACAACGGTTTGCTGGGATGGTGAAAAGGTTAGAGGCTGTTTCATGGCATATTGGGAGGCTTGATAAACAAGTGGTAGGTAGCGCGACATAGCGATAGCATCGAGACAACTAGGAAAGCAAAGACAGTAGTGGTATCCAGGGTAACGGTCATCTTTCCTGAGATCCCGCTAGAAAGAAGACCGAGTCCATGAAGAAGACGAACGGGCGTAGACGAACCAAGCATAGTCGAACGAATCCTCACGACACAATGAAACAGGAACTATCAAGAAGAAGCACAACCGGAAAAAAGCAAACAACATGGTAAACACGCAACACATAAACATGACATGGAAAAAAACACATGCTACATGCACGATGAACATGAATGCATATGAAGAATGCAACAGACGGAGCTAAGGGGCTACCGGTACGAGGGATAGGATGCCGGGAAGGACAAAGGTGGTGACAAAATGGAGATGGGCAAGCTCTTGGCAAACCAAGTATGCCACTGGATAGATTGAAAGATTCTAGTCGAAAACGATATAAAGATCATCGAAAACGGATGCACGGAGCTCACACGGTGAGCAAAACAATATGCAATGCAAAACTGGCATTAACAGCAACATGGCACATAAGATGCAATATTTAATTATGATGCAGAATTTAAACATGGAAACAAATGACATGGCATGATAGTGCATTGCATCTACTACAAAACATGCTTACTGATCTACTTCTAAAACTCACTAGATCATCATCAAAATAGCATGGCAAAAGGCAAATGATAACAGTTTTACAGACTTAGTAAAAATACTGGATATGGCAGAAAACAGATTCAGATGTAAAAATACTGGACATGGCAGAAAACAGATTCAGATTGCAATATTTAGGGCTAGTAAGCTATATGCTACAGGAACTTATCATGGTAAACAAGAACATGGAATTCATATACTAAATGCACTTAACAAAACTCCCTTACTGATCATGCTCCAAAGATCTACAGATATGATGATAGCATCAATGCAAAATGGCAAGTTATGTTGACAAATTCAGACAGCAAAATAAACATGTCATGGCAGAAACAGATTTATGATAGCATGTTTGCAAGCTTGTTATAGTCACCACAGTGCACTTCATGGCATGAAATAAATTCTAGAAGCAATTAGACATAAAAATGGTCCTATTCATGTACAACAGTACCCCATAGCATGTTTGGAATTAAATACACAAAAATGACAAAAAGGCATATGCTGCATATATGACATGTTTATAAACTTGCTCAAATGATGAAATGGATGCCACAGATGAATTGGTGGGAATTTTCTACCCCAAAAACATAAATAATATATACGCGGGACCCTGTTGTCATAGGCACTGGGCAAGGCATTGAGATAAGATAAGACGAAAACGAGGCGCCTAGGATTCGAACCCAGGACCTCCTGAAAGGGTGCGCGCGGTGTGACCAGTGCGCTGGCCTCACGTTCTTGATGGAAAGTAGACACTACCCCATCTGAACTAGCCCAAGGATTAGGCCAGTTTCTTGTACGCGCACAGAGAAGAAAATGACGACGCCGGCGAGGAGCAACGGCGACGGCGGAGGCTGTGGTAACTTGGCGGGGGTGCGGAAACATGTGACGGTGCAGCTACGGGGTGCGCATGTGCAGCGGCTCGAGCTTGAGCTCGCGCTCGACTCGGGCGCGGCACGGATCGACGAGCGATGGCAAGGCAATATAGGCGGCAAGGGGTGAGACGCGGGAGAGATGCAGGTGTGCGCGCGGGCAAGCGCAGCGGGGAGATCCCGAGCGGCGGAGGGTCGGACATGCTACAGCAGGTACACACACGACAAAAATCTTCAGACTTAACCAGGGCACTGCGGGCATGGAAAATACACGGATCTGGCGAGTCCTACGGGTGTCTACATGCCATGGGATGGATGGGAGAGGGAGGTACATTACCTAGCTCACCCTAGGACATGACGAGGTCGACGGAGACGAGCCGGAGGCGACGCGAGGGAGCTCTGAATCTGGCGGGGCTTCGGGTCCGCAAAGTAGATGCAGCAGAGGAAGAAGACATGGTCGGGGAGGTCGATCCAGAGGCCGTGGCGGTGCGGGCGTGGTGGCAGGGGACGAAGAGGTACTTGGCGTTCCTCTCCACGGCTGCCGAGGGGGGTCGGAGGCGCGGCGACGAGCTACTCCGAGCTCGAGCTCAAGCTCAGCCGGAGCATGGTGGGTAGGGCAACGGCGTGGCGTGGGCTAGCCTTACCTAGCGGCAGCGAGGGAAGGAGAGGGCCTGGATGGATAGAGGAGAGGCCGGGGTAGGGGTTTGGACATGCTATATAGGGGCTAGGGGCGCCGGACGGCCGTCAAATCGACCGGAGCGTCGACGTGGTTCCTATGGATGAGCTGCCGTACAGGGGAGACGACGATCCTGTCGCTAGTGGGCTAGGTTGCTGCTGTAGGTGGGCTACTAGGTGGCTCGGGTAAGTTGGGCCATTTCCTTTTCATATTATTCTGCCCATTAAATAAACAACCAACAAAAGGGAAAAGGCCAGGGATATTGGGGATGAAATAGAAAGAAGTAAGGATATCTCTGGACTCCTGGAATTATGCACCATTTTATAAAATTGGTCTGCCCATTTTTAGAGGTAGAAAAATAAAACAAGTTTGAATAAAATTCGAACTTGAGGCATTTTTGAACCTAACCAAAACAACTTAAAATGGGATGCAATTTGGCAGAGAGGTTAAGGATGAGGGGTATGATTTGTAGGGGGAAGTTGAACATTAATGGAGGAGGGAAGATGTCACTTGCCAAATAAAGAAAAGAGGAGGGGTGAGGTGATGATGCATGGGACAAATGCATAGGCAAGCAACAATATCTAACATGGTGCGAGCACAACAAGATGAATACCACAAGGCATAAGATGAGCATGGAGAATGCATAATGACAAGGGGCACAAATGCAATATGACAATGATGGGCATGGCAATGCAATATAACCAAATGATGAACATGATGCAAGAAGCAAAATATGACAATGGCACTCATCATGATCATGGCAACAAACAATTGAAACACACAACAACAACGAAATAAATTGAAGGCATCTGGAGCATCGGTCTCAGGGCGTCACAACACTCCCCCACTAACAAGAGATCTTGTCCCGAGATCGAGACGGAAGAGGAATAGGAAGGACGGGACAAAATGAAAAGGAATTGAAGGAAAAATCCAAAGAAGGCAATTGATCGATGAGAACTCCCTCTGACGTCGAACCTGGAAAGTATATGCGAATTCTCCGGAAAAAATTAGAAGAGTCAGGTAGGATCCTGGGAATAAACCTGTGGGTTAGGGCCCACTGAAGAGAAAACACCGTTGAAAAGGATTGTTGAATGAGAAATGATGCACCAGAACGATTGAAAAACTTGAATGAGGCGACAACCTCGAATTAATTTGAAGGCAAACACGAATCTTCTAAGATGTCTTTAGCACTCTGGAATGATTAAATGACGAGAGGCGAACGAGCAAGGGGAAACATTTGAGCCGAGGGAAAGAACATGATCAACACTGAATACTTGAATTGAATCCACCGGAAAAGAAAAAGAGATGAAGAATGACGAACTAGACGAGAATTCACCAGTTGGAACAATTAAGGAAAAATAAAGAGACTTCGCACTAATGAATTGGATACCCGATTACGGACTCCGGCTCCGAGAAGAAAAGGGTGGGTGGGTGGGAAAAAGGAAGACAACTTCGGACGGGGAAACAACGTCGTTGAGAAAGAACTAAGGATTGATCTCGCAAAGATGACGAGGGTAGAATGACTCAAAGAGAAGTGCGCCGAATGAAAAGAGCTGACATCACAACGATCGGAAAACTAACTGCCTGGTCCTAAAGAAAATATGAAGGGGAAGAGGAGTATATCAAAACACCTACGTCAAGATTCCTCACCAGAGCGACGAAGGGGATAAGGAGTAAAAAGAATTCCTACTCTCCGATATAACTAGACGCTGAAAATAGTTTTCTTCTAGACTCGTCAACGGCCATGCTACGATCAATCAAGGGGGCTCCTATGGTCGGTCGAGACTCTGATACCAACTTGTCACGCCCAATATGCGATCCTATCCGAGAGGAACTCGAAGGTCCCACCAAGGATAGAGCCACATATTGAAGACGCTTTGCAAGGTGGATATCATTACATCGTACCATTACATAATAGATGGGGATACATACAAAGGCACATAAATGCCACACGAATACAACACACATCATACAGAAGAGAGGCATCCGTCTATGGATGAACATAAACGGAAAACACAAACGACATCCACCCTGCTAGCCCAGGCTGCCGACCAGGAACCTATCACCTGATCGAAGAAGAAGAAGCAGAAGAAGAACTCCCAAGCAAACGTCGCTCTCACGTCAGATCATCGCATTACCTGTACCTGCAACTGTTGTTGTAGTAATCTGTGAGCCACAATGACTCAGCAATCCCATTACCATGGGTATCAAGACTAGCAAAGCTTAAAGGGTATGGAATGGATAAGTGGTGAGGTTGCAACAGCACTAAGCATTGTATGGTGGCTAACTTACGAGTACAAGAGTAAGAAGAGAAACTACGCATAACGGTCGCAAACTAGTAATGATCAAGAAGTGATCCTGAACTACTTACGAGTCAAACATAACCCCACCGTGTTCTCTTCTCGAACTCACTCGAAAAGAGACGGTCACGGTTACGCACGCGGTTGGTGTATTTTATTTCGGGTCTGGTGCCAAGTTCTCTACAACCGGATATTAAAAATTCCGATCTGCCACATAACCGCGGGCACGGCTTTCGAAAGTTTAAACCCTGCAGGGGTATCCCAACTTAGTCCATCACAAACTCTCACGATCAACGGAGGAAAATCCTCCTCCCGGAACAACCCGATCAAGCTCGGAATCCCGGTTCACAAGACATTTTGACAATGGTAAAACAAGTCCAGCAAGACCTCCCGACGTGCCGACACCCTGATAGTAGCCGCGCGTATCTCGTCTCAGGCCACGACGGATGAGCTATGGTTACAGCGACCAAATAACCCAAGTTGCCAAGGGGCGGCGCTGCAAGCTGCTCTAGTTTGGACCAACACTCATGAGGAGCACTGTGCCGGGTTGTTAATTAAGTCCTCGGGGCCCGGGAAGTCCCTATGCAAGTTTTAGTTGTTATTAGGCAAATGGTAAAACCAAAGTTAGGCCTTGCTGAAAGAGTTTTATTCAAAGCGAACTGTCAAGAGGGGCCCATAAACCCCGACCATGTTAGGAACGCAAAATCAAGGAACATAACACCGGTATGACGGAAACTAGGGCGGCAAGAGTGGAACAAACCATCAGGCAAAAGGCCGAGCCTTCCACCCTTTACCAAGTATATATGTGCATTAATTAAATAAGAGATATTGTGATATCCCATGATATCCATGTTCCAACATGGAACAACCTGCAACTAGCAACGCTATAAGAGGGGCTGAGCAAAGCGGTAACATAGCCAAACAACGGTTTGCTGGGATGATGAAAAGGTTAGAGCCTGTTTCATGGCATATTGGGAGGCTTGATAAACAAGTGGTAGGTAGCGCGACATAGCGATAGCATCGAGACAACTAGGAAAGCAAAGACAGTAGTGGTATCCAGGGTAACGGTCATCTTGCCTGAGATCCCGCTAGAAAGAAGACCGAGTCCATGAAAAAGACGAACGGGCGTAGACGAACCAAGCGTAGTCGAACGAATCCTCACGACGCAACGAAACAGGAACTATCGAGAAGAAGTACAACCGGAAAGAAGCAAACAACATGGTAAACACACAACACATAACACATGACATGGAAAAGAACACATGCTACATGCACGATGAACATGAATGCATATGAAGAATGCAAAAGACGAAGCTAAGGGGCTACCGGTACGAGGGATAGGATGCCGGGAAGGACAAAGGTGGTGACAAAATGGAGATGGGCAAGCTCTTGGCAAACCAAGTATGCCACTGGATAGATTGGAAGATTCTAGTTGAAAACGATGTAAAGTCATCGAAAACGGATGCACGGAGCTCACACGGTGAGCAAAACAATATGCAATGCAAAACTGGCATTAACAGCAACATGGCACTTAAGATGCAACATTTAATCATGATACAGAAATTAAACATGGAAACAAATAAAATGGCATGATAGTTCATAGCATCTACTACAAAACATGCTTACTGATCTACTTCTAAAACTCACTAGATCATCATCAAAATAGCATGGCAAAAGGCAAATGATAACAGTTTTATAGACTTGGTAAAATTACTGGACATGGCAGAAAACAGATTCAGATTGCAATGTTTAGGGGTAGTAAGCTATATGCTACAGGAACATATCATGGCAAACAAGAACATGATATTCATGTACTAAATGCACTTAACAAAACTCCCTTACTGATCATGCTCCAAAGATCTACAGATATGATGATAGCATCAATGCAAAATGGCAAGTTATGTTGACAAATTCAGACTTAGCAAAATAAACATGTCATGGCAGAAACAGATTTTTGATAGCATGTTTGCAAGCTTGTTGCAGTCACCACAGTGCACTTCATGGCATGAAATAAATTCTAGAAGCAAGTAGACATAAAAATGGTCCTATTCATGTACAACACTACCCCGTAGCATGTTTGGAATTAAATACACAAAAATGAGAAAAAGGCATATGCTGCATATATGACATGTTTATAAACTTGCTCAAATGATGAAATGGATACCACAGATGGATTGGTGGGATTTTTCTACCCCAAAAACATAAATAATATGTATGGGTTACTGTAGAAAATACTCATAAATGCATTAAGTTAAAACCTGCCTAAAATGGAATCTGACAGAAATGGCGATTTGCATAAATGGAATGTTCAGAATTGGATTTGCCCAAAATGGAAAATGGCCACTTTCCAGAAATGGAATGTTTCAAAGAAAATGACAGAAAAAAATAAATAAAAAAGGAAAGGAGGGTGGAGGATTACACGCGGGACCCCGCTGTCATAGGCACTAGGCAAGGCATTGAGATAAGATAAGACGAAAATGAGGCGCCTAGGATTCGAACCCAGGACCTCCTGAAAGGGTGCGCGCGGTGTGACCAGTGCGCTGGCCTCACGTTCTTGACGGAAAGCAGACACTGCCCCATCTGAACTAGCCCAAGGATTAGGCCAGTTTCTTGTACGCGCACAGAGAAGAAAACGCCGACGCCGGCGAGGAGCAACGGCGACGGCGGAGGCTGTGGTAACTTGGCGGGGGTGCGGAAACATGTGACGGTGCAGCGGCTCGAGCTTGAGCTCGCGCTCGACTCGGGCGCGGCACGGATCGGCGAGCGATGGCAAGGCAATATAGGCGGCACCAGAAGGCTTGGCGGCAAGGGGTGAGACGCGGGAGAGATGCAGGTGTGCGCGCGGGGAGATCCCGAGCGGCGGAGGGTCGGACATGCTACAGCAGGTACACGCACGACAGAAATCTTCAGACATTGCCCGAGCACTGCGGGCGCGGCAAAGACACGGATCGGGCGAGTCCTACGGGTGTCTACATGCCATGGGATGGATGGGAGAGGGAGGTGCGTTACCCAGCTCACCCTAGGACAGGACGAGGTCGACGGAGACGAGCCGGAGGCGACGCGAGGGAGCTGTGAACCTTGCGGGGCTTCGGGTCCGCGAAGTAGATGCAGCAGAGGAAGAAGACGAGGTCGGGGAGGTCGATCCAGAGGCCGTGGCGGTGCGGGCGTGGTGGCAGGGGACGAGGAGGTACTTGGGGTTCCTCTCCATGGCTGCCGAGGAGGGTCGGAGGCACGGTGACGAGCTACTCCGAGCTCGAGCTCAAGCTCAGCCGGAGCATGGTGGGCAGGGCAACGGTGTGGCGTGGGCTAGCCTTACCTGGCGGCGGCGAGGGAAGGAGAGGGCCTAGATGGATAGAGGAGAGGCCGGGGTAGGCGTTTGGACATGCTATATAGGGGCTAGGTGCGCCGAACAGCCGTCAAATTGACCGGGGCGTCGACGTGGCTCCTGTGGATGAGCTGCCGTACAGGGGAGACGACACTCCTGTCGCTAGCGGGCTGGGCTGCTGCTGTAGGTGGGCTACTAGGTGGCTCGGGTAAGTTGGGCCTTTTCCTTTTCATATTATTCTGCCCATTAAATAAACAACCAACAAAAGGGAAAAGGCCAGGGATATTGGGGATGAAATAGAAAGAAGTAAGGATATCTCTGGACTCCTGGAATTATGCACCATTTTATAAAATTGGTTTGGGCATTTTTAGAGGTAGAAAAATAAAACAAGTTTGAATAAAATTCGAACTTGAGGCATTTTTGAACCTAACCAAAACAACTTAAAATAGGATGCAATTTGGCAGAGAGGTTAAGGATGAGGGGTATGATTTGTAGGGGGAAGTTGAACATTAATGGAGGAGGGAAGATGTCACTTGCCAAATAAAGAAAAGAGGAGGGGTGAGGTGATGATGCATGGGACAAATGCATAGGCAAGCAACAATATCTAACATGGTGCAAGCACAACAAGAAGAATACCACAAGGCATAAGATGAGCATGGAGAATGCATAATGACAAGAGGCACAAATGCAATATGACAATGATGGGCATGACAATGCAATATAACCAAATGATGAACATGATGCAAGAAGCAAAATATGACAATGGCACTCATCATGATCATGGCAACAAAAAATTGAAACACACAACGACAACGAAATAAATTGAAGGCATCTGGAGCATCGGTCTCGGGGCGTCACAGGTTGATAGTGGAAACCATGGAGTCGTCGCCAGGGGTCATCGCCGTGCACGCTGCTTGGAGTTGTCGTCGCCACCTGCCATGGGGCTCCGGCTCGGGACACCTTCGCGCGCCATGGGGTCACCCATGGCCGCCCCTCGCCATGGGGCCGACTGGGGGTCGCCACCTGCCATGGGGCTGGCTGGGGCCGCCGCCCGCCTTGGGGAGCTGCCTCGCCGAGCGCAGCACAAGGCGGCCACTGGCTCAGCAACAAGCGTAGAGAGGCAGGGAGAGAAGAAGATGGCGCGGAGGAGCGGCCGGGGTTGAGCCCCTGTGATTGCCTATGGCGGGCGGCAAATGAGCTCTTCTTCCCCTCGATCTCTTCTTCGCCTCTGTTCGCATGGGTGGCTGGCTGTGTTTTTTTATACAGGTGGGATTACTGGACCAGCTCCATGGTTGGCATGTGGGCCTCACATGTAAGTTAACGATCAAACAAAGGGTTTGTTTAGGAGCGGGCCCAACCTGTCATAAACCGGACCATTATGAATCGTTTATCGAAGCGGCAAGCCATTGAACCGGTAGGTATCCGCCGCAAACAAATTTCTGATAGTTTTGTGGACCCTCGCCAGAAAAGCGATCGTTTTATGCTATTGGATTGGGGTGGGTAAATTCTGTTTTGAATTGGGCCCCACGAGGCAGTCTCACCGATGCTGGGAAAGTGAGAATGGGGAGCGACGGTCAAGGAGTCAAGCAAGGCGATGACCGGGGCATATCTTCTCGGGGCATTTGATTTTTTGCCACAACTTACATTGCACTTTGATAATTTGCCACTAGTTGATAATTTGCCACTCCTTAGTTGGAACATTGATTTTTTGCCCTCTGGGGGGGAGCTGGGGACCTCCAGGAGCGCGTTGGCGCCACTGGCTCGAGCTGCCGAAGCTCGGGAGCGCGTCAATGGCTCATGCGGCGGCGGTCAGAGCACAGCCATGGCGGCAGCTCGTCGGAGGCGTGCAAATAAGCGGAGAAGGGAGCAAGGGTAGAGGCGGAGCTCACCTAGCGGCTACGAAAAGCCCATGGTCAGCTTAGTAGCGCAGAGACTCGCCGGAGACGGAGGAGATCGGCGGCGCCCCGAGGAAGAGGATGACGCGCACGGGCGTTGTGGTGCTCCTCAGCTCCCTCTAGTTGCTCCAGGAGACGCGGTCGACCACGGCGCTCCTCCCAGGCACTCTCAGGCGACGCGGGGAGGCCGGTGGCCACGTCGAGCAGCAAGACACGGCGACGGCTGCGTTCGGGGATGGATCTGAGGGGAGAAGGGAGGGGTGGAGCGACCGAGAGGAGAAGGGGAGAATGAGCGGATAGACCAGGGGGACGGCTTGGCCTCGTCCTTATCCCCCTGCTGTCAGCGGCGTCGGTGGCTGCCGCGGTGTCGCGCGCCCGCCGGTGCACGCGCGCTCAGCCATGGGGAAGGTGACACGCGAGGGAGAGAGAAGGAGCTGGGCCAGGTGGGCTGTTTCGGGGCACTGTGCACTTAGGCCCAGTGCACAGTGCCTCGTTTTATTTTTCTGTTTCCCTTTTCTATTTTTCTTTTATATATTTTCTGTTTTGTATTAGTTAGGACACTTTTGCACTTTTGTAAAATATGAGACTAGGCCCAAACATTACAATGCAATATTCCTTGTCACCAAAAACTTGTTTGAGCAGATTTGGATTTTATTTAAATTTGAAATGAATTTAATTGGATTAAATAATTCTGTTTTGGTGCTGTTTCATGTGGTTTGAGTCATTTAGCTAACTCCATCATCATTGTTTGTATTTTTATGAGTGCTTCTGGAATATTTGCTATTTAGTGAACATTTTTCCCATAGTGTTTGAGCAAGTTGATTTTGCACTTTTGAATTTGAGTTGATTTTCAGAATGGAGTTTGAATTGTTTTGGTTAACCACTATGTTTAAGCACTGCAAATTTTATGACTTGACATTATTAGGAGTAGACCACAATGACTAATACACAGGGGTGTTACAACCTCTTCGATACACGGAGTGACAAATCCTAATCTCCATCCATGCCAACTCAACAAACACCTTCGGAGATACCTGTAGAGCACCTTTATGATCACCCAGTTACGTTGTGACGTTTGATTGCACACAAGGTATTCCTCCGGTATCCGGGAGTTGCATGATCTCATAGTCGAAGGAATATATATTTGTCATTAAGAAAGCAATAGCAATAAACTGAACGATCATATGCTAAGCTAACGGATGGGTCTTGTCATCACATCATTGTCCTAATGATGTGATCCCGTTATCAAATGACAACTCATGTCTATGGTTAGGAAACCTTAACCATCTTTGATCAACGAGCTAGTCTAGTAGAGGCTCACTAGGGACACTGTATTTGTTTATGTATCCACACATGTATTTAAGTTTCCGGTCAATACAATTCTAGCATGAATAATAAACCTTTATCATGATTAAGGAAATATAATAATAACCATTTTAGTATTGCCTCTAGGGCATAATTCCATCAGTCTCCCACTTGCACTAGAGTCAATAATCTTGTTCTCATCGCTATGTGATTAACACCCATAGTTCACATCACCATGTGACCAACACCCAAAGAGTTTACTAAAGTCAATAATCTAGTTCACATCGCCATGTGATTAACACCCAAAGAGTACTAAGGTGTGATCATGTTTTGCTTGTGAGAGAAGTTTATTCAACGGGTCTGCCACATTCAGGTATGTATGTATTTTGCAATTTTCTATGTCTACAATGCTCTGCATGGAGCTACTCTAGCTAATTGCTCCCACTTTCAATACGTATCTGGATTGAGACTCAGAGTCATCTGAATCGGTGTCAAAGCTTGCATCGACGTAACTCTTTACGATGAACTCTTTATCACCTCCATAACCGAGAAATACCTCCTTAGTCCTCTTAGGTAACTAAGGATAATTTTGACCGCTGTCTAGTGATCTACCCCTGGATCACTATTGTACCCCCTTGCCAAACTCATGCCAAGGTGCACAGCATGTCTGGTACACAGCATGGCAAACTTTATAGAACCTATGGCTGAGGCATAGGGAATGACTTTCATTCTCTCTCTATCTTCTGCCGTGGTTGGGCTTTGAGTCTTACTCAACTTCACACCTTGCAACACAGGCAAGAACCCTTTCTTTGTTATCTATTTTGAACTTCTTCAAAACTTTGCCAAGGTATGTGCTTTGTGAAAGTCCTATTAAGCGTCTCGATCTATCTCTATAGATCTTGATGCCCAATATATAAGTAGCTTCACCGAGGTCTTTCATTGAATAATTCTTATTCAAGTATCCTTTTATGCTATCCAGAAATTCTATATCATTTTCAATCAACAATATGTCATCCACATATAATATCAGAAATGCTACAGAGCTCCCACTCACTTTCTTGTAAATACAGGCTTCACCGTAAGTCTGTATAAAACCACATGCTTTGATCACCTCATCAAAGACTATATTCCAACTCCGAGATGCTTGAACCAGTCCATAGATGGATTGCTGGAGCTTGCACACTTTGTCAGCACCTTTGGGATCGACAAAACCTTCTGGTTGCATCATATACAACTCTTCTTTAAGAAATCCGTTAAGGAATGCAGTTTTTGACGTCCATTTGCCAGATTTCATAATCATAAAATGCGGCAATTGCTAACATGATTCAGACAGACTTAAGCATCGCTACGGGTGAGAAAGTCTCATCGTAGTCAACCCCTTGAAATTGTCAAAAAAACTTTCGCGACAAGTCGAGCTTTATAGACAGTGATATTATTACCATTAGCGTCCGTCTTCCTGTTGAAGATCCATTTATTTTTAATGGCCTGTCGATCATCGGGCAAGTCCACCAAAGTCCACCCTTTGTTCTCATACATGGATCTTATCTCAGATTTCATGGCCTCAAGCCATTTTTCAGAATCTGGGCTCATCATAGCTTCTTCATAGTTTGTAGGTTCGCCGTTGTCTAACAACATGACTTCCAGGATAGGATTACCGTACCACTCTGGTGTGGATCGTGCTCTGGTCGACCTACGAGGTTCAGTAGTAACTTGATCTGAAGTTTCATGATCATCATCATTTTGCTTCCGCTCTAGTTGGTGTAGGCATCACTGGAATGGTTTTCTATGATGTGCTACTTTTCAATTCGAGAGAAGGTACAATTACCTCATCAAGTTCTACTTTCCTCCCACTCACTTCTTTCGAGAGAAACTCCTTCTCTAGAAAGGACCCATTCTTTGCAACAAAAATCTTGCCTTCGGATCTGTGGTAGAAGGTGTACCCAATAGTTTCCTTAGGGTATCCTATGAAGTCGCACTTCTCCGATTTGGGTTCGAGCTTATCAGGCTGAAGCCTTTTTACATAAGTATCGCATCCCCAAACTTTAAGAAACGACAGCTTAGGTTTCTTGCCAAACCATAGTTCATATGGTGTCGTCTCAACGGATTTAGACGGTGTCCTATTTAACGTGAATGCAGCTGTCTCTAATGCATAACCCCAAAACGATAGTGGTAAATCGGTAAGAGACATCATAGAATGCACCATATCTAATAAAGTACGGTTACGATGTTTAGACGCACCATTACCCAGTGGTGTTCCAGGTGGCGTGAGTTGTGAAACAATTCCACATTGTTTTAAATGAAGGCCAAACTCATAACTCAAATATTCGCCTCTGCGATCAGATCGTAGAAACTTTATTTTCTTGTTACGATGATTCTCCACTTCACTCTGAAATTCTTTGAACTTTTCAAACGTTTCAGACTTGTGTTTCATCAAGTAGATATACCCATACCTACTCAAATCATCTGTGAAGGTGAGAAAATAATGATACCCGCCGCGTGCTTCAACACTCATCGGACCGCATACATCAGTATGTATTATTTCCAATAAGTCATTAGCTCGCTCCATTGTTCCGGAGAACGGAGTTTTAGTCACCTTGCCCATGAGGCATGGTTCGCAAGTATCAAATGATTCATAATCAAGTGATTCCAAAAGTCCATCGGCATGGAGTTTCTTCATGCGCTTTGCAACAATATGACCTAAACGGCAGTGCCACAAGTATGTTGCACTATCATTATCAACTTTGTATCTTTTGGCATCAATATTATGAATATGTGTATGACTACGATCGAGATTCAATAAACCATTCACATTGGGTGTATGACTAGAGAAGGTTTTATTCATGTAAATAGAACAACAATTATTCTCTGACTTAAATGAATAACTGTATTGCAATAAACATGGTCCAATCATATTCATGCTCAACGCAAACACAAAATAACATGTATTTAGGTTCAACACTAATCCCGAAGGTAGAGGAAGTGTGCGATGGTGATCGTATCAATCTTGGAATCACTTCCAACACACATCGCCACCTCACCCTTAATTAATCTCTGTTTATTCCGCAACTCCTGTTTCGAGTTACTAATCTTAGCAACTGAACCGGTATCAAAGACCCAGGGGCTACTACGAACACTAGTAAAGTACATATCAATAACATGTATATCAAATATACCTTTGTTCACTTTTCCATCCTTCTTATCCGCCAAGTATTTGGGGCAGTTCCGCTTCCAGTGACCATTTCCTTTATAGTAGAAGCACTCAGTTTCAGGCTTGGGTCTAGCTTTGGGCTTCTTCATGGGAACGGCAACTTGCTTGCTGTTCTTCTTGAAGTTCCCTTTCTTTCCCTTGCCCTTTTCTTAAAACTGGTGGTCTTGCTAACCATCAACACTGGATGCTCTTTGTTGATTTCTACCTCCACCGATTTCAGCATCGGGAAGAGCTTGGGAATCGTTTTCGTCATCCCTTGCATATTATAGTTCATCACGAAGCTCTAGTAGCTTGGTGATAGTGACTGGAGAAATCTATTAATCACTATCTTATCTGGAAGATTAACTCCCACTTGATTCAAGCGATTGTAGTACCCAGACATTCTGAGCACATGCTCACTGGCTGAGCTATTCACCTCCATCTTTTAGGCAAAGTACTTGTCAGAGGTCTCATACCTCTCAACTCGGGCATGAGCCTGAAATACCAATTTCAGCTCGTGGAACATCTTATAGGTTCCATGGCGTTCAAAACATCTTTGGAGCCCTAATTCTAAGCCGCAAAGCATGACGCACTAAACTATGAAGTAGTCATCATATCGAGCTTCCCAAACGTTCATAATGTCTGCATCAACTCCTGCAATAGGTCTGTCACCTAGCGGTGCATCAAGGACATAATTCTTCTATGCAACAATGAGGATAATCCTCAGATCACGGACCCAGTCCGCATTATTGCTACCATCATCTTTCAACTTAGTTTTCTCTAGGAACATATAAAAAATAGGGGAGCTATATCGCGAGCTATTGATCTACAACATAGATATGCAAAAACTATTAAGACTAAGTTCATGATAAATTAAGTTCAATTAATCAAATTAGTAATGAACTCCCACTTAAATTAACATCCCTCAAGTTATCTAAGTGATACATGATCCAAATCAACTAACCCATGTCCGATCATCACGTGAGATGGGGTAGTCATCAATGGTGAACATCTCTATGTTGATCATATCTACTATATGACTCAAGTTCGACCTTTCGGTCTCCAGTGTTCCGAGACCATGTCTGTACGTGCTAGGCTCGTCAAGTTTAACCCAAGTATTCTGCATGTGCACAACTGTCTTACACCCGTTGTATGTGAACATAGAGTCTATCACACCCGATCATCACGAGATGCTTCGAAACGTTGAACTTTGGCAATGGTGCATACTCGGGGAGAACTTTTATCTTGAAATTTAGTGAAGGGATCATCTTATAATGCTACCGCCGTTCGAAGAAAAATAAGATGCATAAAGGATAAACATCACATACAATCAAAAATATGTGACATGATATGGCCATCATCATCTTGTGCTTTTGATCTCCATCTCCAAAGCATCGGCATGATCTCCATCTTCACCGGCTCGACACCTTGATCTCCATCGTTGCGTCGGGGTCGTCTCGCCAACTATTGCTTCTACAACTATTGCTAACGCATAGCGATAAAGTAAAGCAATTACATGGCGCTTGCATTTCAAACAATAATTAAGAGACAACCCTAAGGCTCCTACCGGTTGTCGATATTACAAAACATGATCATCTCATACAACAACGTATATCACATCGCGTCTTGACCATATCACATCACAACATGCCCTGCAAAAAGAAGTTAAACGTCCTCTACTTTGTTGTTGCAAGTTTTACATGGCTGCTACGGGCTTCTAGCAAGAACCGTTCTTACCTACGCAAAAACCACAACAGTGATTTATCAAGTTTGTTGTTTTAACCTTCTTCAAGGACCGGCCGTAGTCAAATTCAATTCAACTAAAGTAGGAGAAACAGACACCCGCCAGCCACCTTTATGCAAAACAAGTTGCATGTCAGTCGGTGGAGCCGGTCTCATGTGCGTGGATATGTAAGGTTGGTCCGGGCCGCTTCATCCCACAATACCGCTGAATCAAAATAAGACGTTGGTGGTAAACAATATGACCATCACCGCCGACAACTCCTTTGCGTTCTACTCGTGCATATCATCTACGCATAGACCTGGCTCGGATGCCACTGTTGGGGAACGTTGCATGGAAAACAAAAATTTTTCTACGCACACGCAAGATCTATCCATGGAGATGCATAGCAATGAGAGGGGAGAGTGTGTCTACATACCCTCATAAACCGTAAGCGGAAGCGTTTACTAACGCGGTTGATGTAGTCAAACTTCTTCGCGATCCAACCGATCAAGTACCGAACGTACGGCATCTCCGCGTTCAGCACATGTTCAGCTCGGTGACGTCCTCGCCTTCTTGATCCAGCAAGACGGGTGAAGTAGTGGATGAGTTCCGGCAGCACGACAGCATGGTGACGGTGGTGGTGATGCTATCTCCGCATTGCTTCGCCTAAGCACTCCGAAAATATGATCGAGGGACAAAACTGTGGAGAGGGGCGCCGCACACGGCTAAGATATTGTCGTGGCCTTTGTGTGGCGCCCCTCCCTCATATATATTGGTGGGTGGAATGGGAGGCAGCCAGGAGGCGCCCCAGGGGTGGCCGCCGGCCCACTTGGGCTCCTGCCCTGTGGCGCCCCCTTTACCTTGTTTGTACAAGGGGGGAAGGAAAGGGGAGGAGAGGGAAGGAAGGGGGAGGCCGACTCCCCCTTTCCTTCTCTCCCCAAGAGCTGCGGCCTTAGGAGGGGCGCACCAGCCCCGTGTGGGCTGGTGTGTCCCCCCCTTTGGCCCATATGGCCCATTAACCTCCCGGGGGTTCCCGGAACCCCTTCCGGTGTTCCGATGACTACCCGATACCTCCCGAAACTCTTCCTGTGTCCAAATATCATCGTCCTATATATCAATCTTTATCTCCGGACCATTCCGGAGCTCCTCGTCATGTCCGTGATCTCATCCGGAACTCTGAAACAACATTCGGTCACCAAATCACATAACTCATATAACACTATATCGTTAACGAACGTTAAGCGTGCGGACCCTACGGGTTTGAGAACTATGTAGACATGACCGAGACACCTCTCTGGTCAATAACCAATAGCAGGACCTGGATGCCCATATTGGTTCCTACATATTCTACGAAGATCTTTATCGGTCGAACCGTTATGACAACATTCGTAATTCCCTTTGTCTGTCGGTATGTTACTTGCCCGAGATTCGATCGTCGGTATCTCTATACCTAGATCAATCTCGTTACCGACAAGTCTCTTTACTTGTTCCGTAATACATCATCTTGTAACTAACTCCTTAGTCATTTGGCTTGCAAGCTTATTATGATGTGTATTATCGAGAGGGCCCAGAGATACCTCTCCGATACACGGAGTGACAAATCCTAATCTCGATCCATGCCAACTCAACAAACACCTTCAGAGATACCTGTAGAGCACCTTTATGATCACCCAGTTACGTTGTGACATTTGATAGCACACAAGGTATTCCTCCGGTATCCGGGAGTTGCATGATCTCATAGTCGAAGGAATATGTATTTGTCATTAAGAAAGCAATAGCAATAAACTGAACGATCATATGCTAAGCTAACGAATGGGTCTTGTCCATCACATCATTCTTCTAATGATGTGATCCCATTATCAAATGACAACTCATGTCTATGGTTAGAAAACCTTAACCATCTTTGATCAACGAGCTAGTCTAGTAGAGGCTCACTAGGGACATTGTATTTTTTATGTATCCACACATGTATTTAAGTTTCTGGTCAATACAATTCTAGCATGAATAATAAACCTTTATCATGATTAAGGAAATATAACAATAACCATTTTATTATTGCCTCTAGGGCATATTTCCATCAGTTGTGGTCTTTGAGTGAAAGCTCCAAGAAACTTTGCTATGATCACCATAGGTCTTTTTTATTTTTGGCCAGCACAACAAGAATGTTGCCGTTTATATGTTTTACACTATAGCCCTTCACATATAACTTATTCACTCCTTGCATTACCTTATACAAACATTTAGCCCTCTTTGATACTCCTGAATATACAACACCTCCCGCCCATATACCCGTGCACCCCCCGCCACCATGCCACCTTCACATATTGCCGCTCGCCATGTTCTCATGACCTCCCATATATCAACATCTCCCAACCCCTTGCATAGTGGCAGAGCTAGCATTCAAGCAAGACACATGCCAAAAACTAAGCTTTTATATGTACCATAGATCATATCCCATGCCAACGCATAAAAATAAGGCTTGAATGAAGAAATATTATATAATATAAAATGCATCAACTAATGGTTTGAGGCACACGAAAGGGAAATTAATGGCACTGTGGTCTTACGAAAATAGGAAATCACTTTACACATGTTGATTGTCGGTGATGTGCTATCCATTGATGCAAGGAGCAATACTTGTGGGACCAACCAGTGGGAACGCTTCACCTCTTCGATGCGTAGCGAGCCCGTCTATCATCAGCAAGGGCGTCACGGCGGCAAATGTACATCACATGTAGGTCGAGTGTGTGAACTGGCCTGGTTCTATGGCACAATGAGCAAGGCAAGATGGGTCTTTCGAGCATCTGGTCCATTAAATCGGTTGCTCAATTCACGCATCGCCCCCACTGCTTGCTACTCTATGGGATTAGCTACTGAGTTTGGACTCAGCAAAAGAGTGAATGCTCACATAGATTGAGGGTTTGGTACCTTAATAATGGTCTGGCTAGTATTTCACACCGCATACCAAGTCAAGTGCCTCTGATATGTGGGGCAAGATAACTTTCTGATACCCTGATTTGTGGCCTGCATGCCCAGGGCCCATCTTCGCCCACCCTTGCATATCATTTTCCAAAAAAGGGAAGGCCTATTTGAAACAACATGCACATGCCTCATACTTCGACCCCCAACTCAAATACCATACTCGTCATTCCCGACCCATATAAACCCTCACTCCTTCCCATTCACATATGGTGCTTGCCATTTCCCACACATATATCAACATCTCTCCTCTCCTCACATATCAATGTTCCGACAAAAGGGGCAAGTCATGTATGAAACCACTTGCACGTGCGATGTGCCCCTTTACATAGATCCCCACTCAAAATATCATGCTCACAGTTTCCCGCTCGCATATCCTCCCCTTCCCTCCCCACTTAAATGTCATGCTCGCCATTTCCCACCCATGCATCAACATTTCCCCTCGCCTCGCACATCATGTTCCGACGAAGGGGTAAGGCCTATCCGAAAACCGCCTGAATCGTGCGCCATATGCCTATACATGAGCCCCCGCTCAAATATCATTCTCGCCATCCCCCACCCATATAGCACCCCCATCCCAATCACATAGCATGCTCACCATTTTTACCATTGATGATGTAAAACTCCTGCAGCCCTTAGACAGGATTACCCAATAGAATGAGGACCGAAAGCTGCCACTTGTATTTTTGAGGGAGGACCAAACTGCAACTTCTCCACCTCTCAGCGAGCTTTACTCGAACTGCAACTGTCATCTATATATATAAAAACCACCCAACCCCCACCCGTCTGAAACACACCCTCCGCCGCTTCCCCGTTTTGCTATCGTCCACCTCCAGGCGAAGGCCGGCGGTAGTGTTTCCTCTCACTCCAAGATGGCAGCGAGGGAGTGGGTCCGGTGGGAGGAGGAGATCTTGCTGGAGGACGATGATGAGCACCACATGGAGTGCTACTACCTCTGTTGCGCACCACCCCAGGGGGGTGGTGTGAGCGAGCGGGATCTGGCGGTGGTGGGTAAGTATTGGCCGTTGCCGGCCGGGAACATAGTGTACTCGGCGGACGTGTAGTTTCTGCGGTCCCTCGAGGAGGCCATAACCTGTGGGTCAGCGTCGGCTAGGGCGGTGACGGTGGCAGCGGAGATTACCCAGCTCAGGTGGAAGTCCAACATGAAGCAGGTCATGGACTGGCTCAACTCGCTCGTCTCAGGTACTCGATCAGCCTTGTAGGCCTTTTTTCCATTCATGCCCCAGTGCTGATCTTTTTCTGGTGGTTTTAGTAGGATCGATCTGAAGGTTTGGTTAGTGTTTAGGAGGAGTTTAGTAGCAGATTTACTCCTTTTTGTCAAGGCGACAATTAATTAATTTGTTAGATATCGAGGGGCCGGCATCATATGCATCTCCCTATGTTCTATCTTGGCTTGTTTCCTGGCTGATGTATATTTGGTTTGCTAGATCTGGTGTATGCGTTTCTTTCCTTTCCCTTTTGTGTTGGGTTAGCTTATGTGTTTCCTTTTGTAGTGTTGGTCTTGTGAGGCTAACTTGCTTCCATTGATTTTGTCTTTGTAGATCCTCCGTATGGAGCCTTCGGATTGGCTTCTCCGGGTCACCATGACGATGGTGGTAGCCCTACATCTGGCCAGAAGGCGGCCGCCGTAGCACCCGCGGAACTTGCTGCACCAAGCCCAGGACTGCAGCCTCGGGAGAAAGGTGACCATGAATCTGCAAAATCTGCTCTTCCACGGAAGAGATCCCTCGCCCAACTTGGTGATTCTTCCGAGGAAAACAGACTGCAGGTTAGAAAGAACAAGGGCCCCGATGAACCTGCAAAACCAGTTGCAGAGAAGGTAAGCATGCAGCAACGCGGCGAGGAGTGAGATAGAATCTCCTGTGGTGGCAGCTCAACTGGTGCCTAGAGGTCCCGAGTTGATCTTACAACTTTTATCAGGATGAACCAGAAGTGGGTTGAACGTAAGGCTAGAAGCATAATGGGGTTTTCAGACGGCAGCAGCCAGGAAGGCATCAATGACTCTGCCCCTAGTGGAGGCGCTGCGCTGGTGAATTCAGTGTCTCTGGAAGAGACATGCATAGCCGATGAAGAGGCTCGTGTTCCTTTCCCCCCTATCGACGAATAGCAAGTGATCGACCTGACCATGTATGACTAAATTTAGCAGCAGGATATGAAGTCTGTCATGAACTTTCGTTTCATGAACTGTTATTTCTCAAAGATATCGCGCATTCGCCTCTTGATGCGTGATCTTTAGATCCATTCTAGATAGAGATAAATCTTTGTACTTTCTGAATTTAAAATAAAGTGAGACTCAGACGTCATTCCTAGTCTGTTTTGCTCCTCAGCTTTGGTGTTATTTTACTCGAGTTAACTCCTTCGCGTTCCTGTTTACTTGTCAGAAATTCTCGTTTTTTCTTTCGTTCTGGAAATGCACCAAGCTCCCTTTCTCAAAAAAAAACCAAGCGGTTCAGTCCCTCTTTTCATTATTGGTCCCCTTGTATAAGATTCTTGGTTCAGTCCCAGACTTTTCATATTGCTCTTTGATAAGTGCCATACTCATATAGATTTTCAAGGTTGTTTTAAAAACATCATATATGCGTAACTAATCAAATTATACATGTATGTTCTTATATAAGATAAAGATAAAATCATGCAACTAATAAATTTATTAGAAGAAAGATAACTGCATCCCCAAGTCTTAAGTATTTGACACTTAATTATCAAGTCTTAGGTCTTTTAGCAGTGTTGGTGCTTAAAAAGTACTTCTAGAATGTGTGCTTCCACAAATACCCGTACAGGTCAGCCTGCTCATCTGCATACACTAGTATTTTTTGACAAAAGGTGGACTTTATTTGTTTAGAATGGAGCATCATCAAGAGGATACAAACATAACGAGCACACACCCGTCCTCTTCATAGCTAGCACCAATCAATGTCAATTCAGTCTCAAGCTAGGTATGTTGGTTTTGATTGGTTAGTACTCAGTACTCTGTCGATTTCGGTTGTGATAGAGTGGTCGGAGTAGTGTCCAACATACGTAGAGTGGCCCTTGTACTCTGGGAATTAATCATCGAACCACTTGAGAGGGAAGGCCTACGAGTCTGTCATGGACTAGCGGCGGTGTTGTTCCCTATGGGCTATGGTCTTGTACACCTCTTCTTTGACAGCATAAGGGAACCCCATGGTGATGAGCCTCTCCAGGAAGAGCTGGTTCGCTTCTGATTTGCGCAGTACGAAGTGCAAATATCAAAAAGAACGCTACAGGAAAATAACGTGTCGCCGTGTGTGGGGTTGTAAGCCGAGTGCAATTTTTTGGTCACTCGGCCTACATTCCTCTAAACCGAGTAGCAAGAAAAATATATCGGCAATAACAGAGACCTTGGCTTATAGTATCATGTATTTCGAGTGGTTGGAAAATGTTCTTGGCTTATGCAGGACACTAGGCATATAAAAAATAAAGGTCTCGGCTTACAGCGTGTCCTCGGCAAAGATATATGCCACGTGCCAACAATGGGGGTGGATGATGGCATCGTCATGGAAGAGTCTATAAGCCGAGTGTCCGGCAGGATGATCTCGACTTATATTTCCCTAATTTTTTTTTGCTGACATGAAATATAAGCCGTGCGCCGTGAGATAGCTTTCGGCTTATACACTATATAAGCCGAGTGCTTCCTGTATATGCTTGGCTTACTTTTTACAGATTTTTTGCCAACCTATTTTTTAATGCTCAAATGGTTTCTAAATGATTTTCATTGCATTTGTGTTTACTAATTGAATATTATTTCTTTCCCCTCTTTCTCACCCATTCTCTCCCGACAAGTATTCATTGCCCTTATTATCGATGCCCTCAATTTCCCTATATCTCTCTATTTATCGGCACTTTGCTACTTTAATATTTTGATGACCTTGTACTCTTCAGACATCCTAGTGTACCCGTATTAGGATCACATGCAAAAGGATAAATTGTTTCGACCGTTATTCATGCTATTTGATGAATCCCTTTCTTGGTCGGTAGTAATTCCAAAAATATCAACCCCATAGCTTTTCGTCCGAAAATACACAGGAGGGTCGGAGAACCTCCTCCACTTGCATGTGCCCCTAATAGATGTATGAATGGTCACTACAAGAAATATGTCAACTTGTGACCTTCTGTCAGTGACCCTGGAAGAAATGGTCGTAAATCTACGACCATTTCAGACCAACTGGTCATAAGCTGTTCGGGGGCTCCAAACCCTAAACCATAACGACCATTTTGGTTAGAAAGGTCGTAATTTCCTTACACGAAATGGTCATAAAGCAGACAGCACTAGTCCGCTGCCTTATTTCTAGCTGATCACGACCAATATAGATGCTCATAGCCTTGTAAATTGTGGTGCATTTCTATGACTAGGCGCCACCTTCAGTTTTGCTTATGTGTCATGTCCACGTGTCAATTTTTGCCCTAGGTTATGAAGCAACCTACATTTCTGTCATTCCCAATATTCTCAAAAAATTCTCATAAATTCTTTGGATCATATATTCCTGAAATATGTCAAAACCCTTCCTTCCCTAGTTCAAAAATAATTCAACAATATTCATTTTCCTATTCTGTTCGGAACAACACTTTGTGAAGGAAGTGTTATTTATATTATCTTGATTGCCCTCAAAGTTTTTGGGCACTCTTTCCTATCCAAATAATTACCTCATGAAAAAATTCAGATCCATTTTCCTAGTAAATCTTCCTCAGCAAATTTCCAAAGTTTTTGTTTAGCTAGAAGCTTTGTGAAGGACGTACTAGCTAGCAATATCCTAATGAGTTGCATTTTTTGCCACATCTTCTATATGCCCAACTAATAGCTCTCCACAAAATTTGAGCCCCATCTAACAATCCATGTGAGCTCACCATCCAATCTTTGTTTCTAGTAATATTTTCAGTTTGTGAAGTAACTACATTTTATATTGCTTTATAATTGCTGAAAATTTACCAGGTCATAACCCTGACCATAGAACCTCGATCCACCAAATTTTAGCTCATTTAATTTAGCCAATTTCCCTCGATATTTTTCCCAATTTTCTGTTCAGTGGAGAGCATTGTGAAGCAAGTACCATTTTTATTTATCCAAATGGTATGAAATTTTTACAGTGCCTTCATATGCCTAAATAATCATCCTCCTCCAAATTTCAGCTTAATACAATCATCTATGTGAGCCCAGCTTCAATTTCTATTTTCTGTCCAGATTGGCACATTGCAAAGCAAGTGCTATCTAGGCCCCTCCTATAGCTCTCAAACTTTTTGGGCAATCTTCCATACCCAAATAATTTCCACATGCCAATATCCAGATCCATTTGCCTAGTAAATCTTCCTCAGAAAATTTCCAAAGTTTCTATCCAGAGAGAAGCTTTGTGAAGGAAGTACTAGCTAGGTTTATCCAAATGATCTGAGATTTTTCCAAATCTTTTATATGCTAAAATCATCACTCTCCACAAAATTTGAGCTGCATCCAGAAATCCATGTGAGCTCATCATCCAATCTTTTATTCTGGTCATATTTTCAGTTTGTGAAGCAACTATATTTTATATTGCTGAAAATTTACTAGGGCATGTTCCTACCTATATAACTTACCTCCACCTAATTTGAGCTCATTTCATTTAGCCAATTCTTATCAATAATTTTCCAAAGTTTTTGTCCAGAGAAGAGCATTGTGAAGGAAGTGCCGCTTTGGCATGTCCAAATGGTATCAAATTTTTACAGTAGTTTCCGATTCCCAAATGAACATCCTCCACCAAATTTCAGCTCAATCCATTCATTCATTTGAGCCCAGCTTCAACATCCATATTTCGGCCTAGTGTGGTACTTTGCAAAGCAAGTGCCACCTAGGCTCCTCCATTTGAGCTAAAAAATTTGCCAAGACGGTCTCCTTAGTAGATGATCATACTCAGCCAAAACTCAGGCCCATTGGCCATGTGCATTTCCCCCACCACTAATCAAACACTTGGCTGCTAATTCATGTTTGATCTTATTTATCAGTCTCCTTGTGAGATTCTTATGTTGTATTATTCTTTATAACACCTACCGAGGGAGTGTCCAACCCACCAGACATGCCTAGGCCGCCCAGAACGCGTGGCAACGCCATAGTCACGCGGTGACCACGTGGTTGGCATGCTAGTTTACGCGCTCTGGAGTTGGGGCCCTCGGCCACCGTCCAAACATCGACGTCTCGCTACCACACCATGTATTTATGATTAAATAGATACTTATGTACCTAGAAATAATTTTTGGAAAAAATAAAGAGAAAACTATAAGGCAGCTGCAGTTCAAATTTGACCCGCTTCCTACTGAATCAGCCGAAATTTGTCTTTTTCACAACAGATGGATCAAAGCTTTTGACACCCAACCATTTTGTCAATTATACATTAAATATGGCCTAATATTTTAGAAAATTGATTTGGTCTAATCTTGCAATAAATATATGGTAGGTCCTTCAAAAAAAAACTCATTTTGGGCATTCGAAAAATGGAAAATGATTTTTGTCCAAAGAAATTGAAAACTTTCTTAAGCAACATTGTTTGCCATTCCAAGATGCACCCTTGTGCACAATATGAGACCATTTGAACAAACAATGGCATGAATGTGGCCATAAGATTGATAATTTGGCTTGAAAGCCATAAATCTTCACACATGATAGCTCATTTCCGAGAACACTTTTTAAAAAAGAATTACCTTATTACAAGTTTATTATTTTTCCTGGCAACTTGGTCACATATGATGACACAATGCGAAGGTTTTCCAATTTTTTGATTTTTTTTGAATTTTTCATGCCCATTTTAAAATGCGATCAAAACTGCAGGCATGACCGTTCCTAGCTAGTGGTTGAATATTGGAAAACTTTTGGTGTTTCTCTGATTAAATAGATACTTATGTACCTAGAAATGATTTTTGGAAAAAATAAATAGCAAGCTATGAGGCAGCTGAAGTTCAAATCTGACCCGCTTCCTACTAAATCGGCGGAAATTTGTCTTTTTCACGAGAGGTGGATCAAATCTTTTGACACCCAACCATTTGGTCAATTGTATATTAAATATTGCCTACTATTTTAGAAAATTGATTTGGTCCAATTTTGCAACAAATATATGGTAGGTCCTTCACAAAAAAACATATTTTGGGCACCCAAAAAATGGAAAATGAAATTTTCGTCCAAAGAAAATGAAAACTTCCTTATGCAACATTGTTTGCCATTCCAAGATGCACCCTTGTGCATAATATGAGATCATTTGAACAAACTATGCCATGAGTGTGGCCATGAGATTAATCATTTTGCTTGAAAGCCATGGATCTTCACACATGACAGCTCATTTCTGAGAACACTTTCTTAAAATAATTGTCGTATTATAAGTTTATTATTTTTCCTGGTAACTTCGTCACATATAGTGACACAATGCGAAGGTTTTCCAATTTTTTTTAATTTTTTTTCAATTTTTCATGCCCGTTTCAAAATGCAGTCAAAACAGCGGGTATGACCGTTTCTAGCTAGTGGTTGAATCTTGGAAAACTTTTGGTGTTTCTCTTATTAAATAGATACTTATGTACCTAGAAATTATTTTTGAAAAAAATAAAGAGCAAAGTATGAGGCACCTGTAGTTCAAATTTGACCCACTTCCTGCCGAATAAACGGAAATTTGTTTAAATGTCCAAAAATAGCTAGAAGGATCGGAAATGCATACAAATTGGTTATCATCCATAAAATGTGGTCGAAATTAAGTGAAAATTTTAGGTATGCCATTTTGCAAAATAGTTTTGGTAGCTGCTTCACAAAACCCCTTGTTTTTAGCACTAAGAAATAATATTTAAATACCTCATGTTTCGAACCAATCAGGAGGCAGCCCACGGATCTCCACCCACTGTAGTTGATTTGAGCCGTCCACAACCTCCCTCAATCCCTAGATCCAGCGTCTCTAGCTCACCTCTCCACACCCTCCTCCCTTAGTCCCTCGATCCCCTTCCTCCTAGAGAAAGCACGGGCCGCTGCCTCCCTCTCCCCGATGCAGATCGAAGATGCCTCCTCCGCAGCCCTCCGCCGCCACCCCTCCCCCCTCAGCCCCGGCCATCTTCCCTTCCACCATCCCCTCCTGTCCGAGTCGCCCCTCTTTGTTCTCTCGCAGTAGATCGAGCGCGCCGCCCAATGATAACCCACAAGTATAGGGGATCGCAACAGTTTTCGAGGGTAGAGTATTTATAGATTCGACACAAGGGGAGCCAAAGAATATTTGTAAGTATTAGCAGCTGAGTTGTCAATTCAACCACACCTGGAGATTAATTATCTGCAGCAAAGTGATCAGTAGC
Source organism: Thinopyrum elongatum (assembly GCA_011799875.1). Classification (NCBI taxonomy): domain Eukaryota; kingdom Viridiplantae; phylum Streptophyta; class Magnoliopsida; order Poales; family Poaceae; genus Thinopyrum; species Thinopyrum elongatum. Next base: position 50,992,310 of record CM022299.1, on the reverse strand, counting down.
AAAGTAGTATGATAGTTTTGATAATAGTAGCAGCAGCAATAGTAACGGTAACAGTGATAGCAGTGATATTGTAGCAAGTGCAATAGTAACAACAACAATAGTAACTTAGCAAGATCAATATGTAGGAAAATAGTAGGCATTGGATCGGTAATTTGTTGGATGATATTCATCATGAGACAGTTATAACCTAGGGCCATACGGCACTAGCTCCAGTTCATAAATATAATGTAGGCATGTATTCGGTAAATAGTCATACGTGCTTATGGAAAGAACTTGCATGACATCTTTTGTCCTACCCTCCCGTGGAAGCGGGGTCCATATTGGAAACTAAGGGATATTAAGGCCTCCTTTTAATAGAGAACCAGAACAAAGCATTAACACACGGTGAATACATGAACTCCTCAAACTACGGTCATCACCGGGAGTGGTCCCGACTATTGTCACTCCGGGGTTGCCGGATCATAACACGTAGTAGGTGACTATAACTTGCAAGATCGGATCTAGAACATAGATATAATGGTGATAACATAAATGGTTCAGATCTGAAATCATGGCACCCGGGCCCAAAGTGACAAGCATTAAGCATGGCAAAGTCATAGCAACATCAATCTCAGAACATAATGGATACTATGTATCAAGCCCTAACAAAACTAACTCGATTACATGATGAATCTCATCCAACTCCTCACCGACCAGCGAGCCTACGAAGGAATTACTCACTCCTGGTGGGGAGCATCATGGAATTGGCGATGTAGAAGGGTTGGTGATGACAAAGAACGAAGATCCCCCTCTCTGGAGCCCCAAACGGACTCCAGATCTGGCCTCCCGATGAAGAACAGGGGGTGGCGGCGGCTCCGTCTCGCGAAATGAAATAATTCTTTCTCCCTTATTTTTTTCTAGAAAAATAGGATTTTATAGAGTCGGTTTCAGGGTCTGCGGGGCCACCAGGTGGGGACAACCCACCTGGGCGCGCCCCACCGCCTTGGGGGGGGGGGTGTGTGGGGGGGGGGGGGCAGGCGCGCCCTGGTGGGTTGTGCCCACCCAGGTGCCCCCCTCAGGTGGCTCTTGGCTCCAGAAATTCTCTTATTTTGTAAAAAAATTGCTCGCAAAGTTTCATTCCATTCCGAGAACTTTTATTTCTGCACAAAAAACAACACCATGGAAGTTCTGCTGAAAATAGCGTCAGTCCGGGGTTGGTTTCATTCAAATCATGCAAATTAGAGTCCAAAACAAGAGGAAAAGCGTTAGGAAAAGTAGATATGTTGGAGACGTATCAACTCCCCCAAGCTTAAACCTTCGCTTGTCCTCAAGCAATTTAGTTGATAAACTGAAAGTGAAAAAGAAAAACTTTTACGAACTCTTTTGCTCTTGTTTGCATAAATAAGCTTAAACAGCACCCAGGTTTTCAGCCAAAATTATAACTAACCATGTCGACAATAACTCTTAAAAATTATATTAACTCATATCAATGACATAATCAGCTAGCGAGCAATATTAAGATATCTCAAATGGCAACATGTTATCAAAACAACCATGATATAATATGACAATAGTGGTATATCGCTAGCCCTTTCTAAGACCGCAAAACATAAATGCAGAGCACCTCCAAAGTTCAAGCAGCGACTAAACATTGTAATTCATGGTAGAAAAGATCCAGTCATGATGCACCCAACATTAACTACACACAATGCATAAGCATGACAGAAGTGCTCTCAGGTTCTGGTGCTTATTTGAGAAGGTGATGACACAACATAAAAGTAAATAGATAGTCACTTCGCAGAGGGAAGCAGTGATTTGCAGAGGTGCCAGAGCTCAAAGCTTAAATTGAGAGATAAAAACATTTTGAGAGGCATACTTTTCCCACCAACGAAAACGACTTTGAGTTTCCAATACTTTCCATGCTAGATATATCATAGGCGGTTCCCAAACAGAAAATAAAGTTTATTCCTTTTTCCACCATTTCTTTCACTTTCCATGGCTAGCCGTATCCACGGGTGCCCTCCATACCAACACTTTCCAAGGAATTTATTATTTGACAACATAAAGTAAATTCATTTTTCATTTCGGGACTGGGCATCCCTAATACCTTTGCCGTACTCTCATGCAATGACAAGTGAATAAACACTCATCGTGAGAATAACACATCTAGCATGGAAAAATATCGGCCACCCCTCACCACCTCCCGAGCGGTACGAGCACACAAAAGAGAAATTTATTTTGAAAATTAGAGATGGCACATGCAAATTTACTTAGGACGGCAGGGTAATACCGCATATAGGTAGGTATGGTGGACTCAACTGGAATAACTTGGGTTTCAGGTTTTTTGATGTACAAGAAGAATTGCCAGTTAGTACAGGTGAAGGCTAGCAATTAGGTTGAGAAGCGGCCAGCTAGAGAGCAACAACGGTCATGAACATGCATTATGCATAAGTAACATTGGACACTAGCATGAGTAGGATATGAACACCATGAACATAAATATCATAGAGGCTATGTTGGTTTTGATTCAACTACATGCATGAACATGTGCCAAGTCAAGCCACTCGAACATTCAGAGGAGGATACCATATCATCATACTACATCACAATCATCTTAACGCAATGTTGATATCCAAGATAAATCATTATTCACTCCCAGCTACTTATGCATGGCATGAGAAACAATAATCTCTAATTGTCATTGCAAACATGTTTAATCATAATGGGCTGAATCATGGATACTAGGTTAAACATATTTACAAAAACAGAACAAGTCGAGTTCATACCCGTTTCTCTCTGCCACGGCCAGTTCATCGAATATCGTCATTATTGCCTTTCACTTGCACGACCGAACGATATGAAAATGATAATAGTGCAAGAGTGCCATGGACTAAGTTGGAATCTGCAAACATTTTATTCAAAAGGAGAAGACAAGGTAAATTGGGCTCTTTGTTAGATTAACAATAATGTATATGAGAGCCACTCAACATTTTCATCGTGGTCTTCTCCTTGGTATGACTCAATAAAAGAAAAGAAGTTCAGAAAAATACACTGAAATATTTTTGGAGTTTTTGGTTTTCTGAAAGAAAGCAACATAAAAAAGGAAAAAACAAAAACGAGAAAACTATTTCAACGAGAAAGCTCCCAACAAGCAAAAGAAGAACAAGGAAATCTTTTTGAGTTTTCTTTTTAGTACTACAACAATTTAAACTAGGAAGGGAAATAAAAAAGAAGCAAGAAATATATTTTTGGATTTCCTCAAAGTTTTTCAAACACACAAGAAGAAATTAAGAAAATAATTCTAACATGGATAATACAATGAAAAAGTGTGGACACCGACAACTGAAATGAAATGTGTAAACATGAATGTAATGTCGGTGGAAATACGTACTCCCCCAAGCTTAGACTTTTGGCTTAACTTGGTAATCAGTCAATAGCCTGGATAGTAGTCGGAGTGGTAGCTCACGGAGGCTCTTGGTTCGGATGTCTCAGCCTGCCGTGCAGCCACAACCGCCGCGTTGTGGGCTCGGGCCTCGCTCTCAAGAACAAAATATCTTCCCCTGCTGCGATAATCAAAGAGAGCAGGCGCAGGCAAATATGTGTATATGATGGACTCTTGGTTAAACAACAACTTGTAGGTGAAATTATCAGGTTTACCCTTAAGAATCTTATGACGCTTCACAGCATCAAAGTCTAAATATTGTGTGGGTAAAATAGGGTCATAAGGTAAAGGTGAAACACCCAGCTCTCTCGCTAAGCGTGTGGCATAAATTCCACCATAAAAATAACCACTATTAGCGTTGTGCTGCAATCTACGTGCAACAATCGCTCCAAGATTATAGCTTTTGTTACCGGTGCGAGCGGCGCGTAAGAGGCTCAAGTCTGGAGCACAAAGTGTACTACAATCTTGTTTGCCTATAATACATTTCCCAGTGAATAATGCAAAGTATTGAATTGCGGGAAAATGAATGCTCTTATTCTACCTTGCGTCACTCCCCTATTCTCACTGTAGCAAAGGCTAGACAAAAATGTTTCAAACTCAGCTCTTGGTGGTTCGTCAAGCGAACCCCAGAATGGAATTTTGCAGTGGTGAGCAAACCTTTCTAGTGATAAGGTAAATGAATTTTCATACAGTTTAAATGACACCCTAGACTCACGAGGATGGAATTTAAATCCTTTGACAAATGATTCAGTGAGAGTGTGGTGTTGATTGCACTTATCTGATTTGTAGGGACCAAGGTCGGCATTGTGAACATATTGCTCAAATTCCTCCTTAATGCCCACACTCACCATATAATCATCGCATGGCCATAAGCATGTTTTGGTGGCGGCATATCGTATGGAACTTTCACTTGGTTCAACATAAGACCGACGAGCGGAGCTGTCACTAGAAGATGCCCCCGAGGATCTCCTCCTCGAAGAACTCCTTCCAAAGAGGTTCATCATATTCGCGTACAATTTTCTGAAAATTTATTGGGTGACAAAAATTTTGTCAACAAAACTTCACAATATTGGTAACAACTACTCATAGGGATGCATAGAGGCCATAGCAAGCATTCAAACTACTTAGAACTCTAAGAATTCAACATGCAAGCTCATCTACAGCAGCACCAAGAGTAGCTAATTATTCAAAATATAAACCACTAAAACAAAAACTGATTGGATAAACGGAGGAGTCACATACCAAGCAACAATTCGCCGAAACAGTTTTGGAAACGGAGCTTCGAGCAAATAGATCGAAATCCGCGGTTTCGGGAGCATGAACACGAGAGAGAGTAATGGAGATTTTTTTGGAGGTAAGTGAAGATGTGGGATGAAGAGATAAGTGAGGGGCCCACGTGGGAACCACAACCCACCAGGGCGCGCCTAGGGGTCCTGGCGCGCCCAGGTGGGTTGTGCCCATCTGGTGCACCTCCCTCTGATATTATTTGCACCAGAAATTCTTAAATATTCAGAAAAAAATCATATTAAATTTTTAGGGCATTCTGAGAACTTTTATTTTTGGGTCATTTTTTATTGCACTGGAAAAATCAGAAAACAGACAAAACATGGCATTTTGTTTTATTTAACTAATAGGAACAGAAAATAAAAGGTAGGGACAGAAGGTAGTGCTCACTAAATTCATCAACTTCATACCTCTCAAAAATGATCCATTAATAAGGTTGATCAAGTCTTATTAACAACCACTTTCGATTAGCATGAAACTGAAGAACTTTCGTAAATCACTAAGTTATCTCAACGGGGATATGAATGTCCCCAACAATAAGCATTTCATATTTCTTTTTGGTAGTAGGTAGAGGTAGTTGAAAACTTCCAATAGTGATTGTCGGAGATTTTTTAATAACATTAATACCATTCAATTGGAATTGTTTCTTCGGAAAGTGTATCGTATGCTCATTACCATTGATATGAAAAGTGACCTTGCTTTTATTGCAATCAATAACAGCCCCTGCAGTATTCAAGAAGTGTCTACCAAGGATAATCGACATGTTGTCGTCCTCGCACTACTGGAATCCACTTCTTTGCCGTCTGCTTGCTGACGGCAAATAAGGTCTTTGCTGTCAGCCACAAGAAAATGGACGGCAAAGATGTGGCTGATGGCAAACAAAGTCTTTGCCATCAGCCTGTTCTTTGCCGTCCGCTGGCTGACGGCAAAGAATCTTTGCCGTCCGCTAGCAGACGGCAAAGAGGTGGGTGGGTCCAGTTATTGTTTAACCAACTCAAGCTCACCGGCCCCACCTCTTTGCCGTCCGCAAGCGGACGACAAAGAAACTTTGCCGACCGTTGGCTGACGGCAAAGAGGCGGGTACGTTAACGGCCATCCCGCCCCCCTCTCTTCTCTCCACTCTCTCATTCCTCCCCACACAGACCCGCGCCGCCGGCGCCGACCCCGTCTGCCGTAGCCGGCTGCCCCGCACCCCTACCCTGCGCCCCCCGACCTCCACCGCACCCCCGCCGCCCCTTCCACGTCGCCCCCCCCCCCCCTCCCTCCGCGCCATCTCCCCCACCCACACCGGCCCCGTCCGCCGCTGCCGAGACCCCTTCCGGCGTATCCGCCGCCCCCCGCCCCGCACCCCTCCTCGACCTAACTCCACCGCGCCACCTCCCCTCTGTCCACGTCTTCAGGTCCGCCGCGCGCGTCCCCGCCCCGTCCCGCCGTGGCCGTCCGGCCTTCCTCCTCCACCGGGTCGCCGCCTCCTCCAACGGCCGCCGCCGCCCGTCCGTCCGCCCCCCTCCACCGGTGAGCTCCTCCCCTTTTTTTTGTTTATTAGTTTCTTTTTGTTTCTTTTAGTTTAGTTTCTGTTTTAGTTATAGTTTTTAGTTTAGTTTTAGTTTATTTTAGATTAGTTTTGTATTTAGTTTATTTTCAGTTTAGTTTATTTTAGTATTAGTTTTTAGTTTTTAGTCTTTTAGTTATTTTTATTTTAGATGTTTTAGTTTTAGTTTGAAGACGAAGTACGCCGGCCGGAGGGAGAACCCGGAGGCGGGCGCCGAAGATAGCCGACCACGCGCGCGCCTGCCTGCCGCCCCGCAGCCATCATCGCCGCATCGCCCGCTCGCCGTCGACGCCCGCCTCCTCCCAGCGCCGACGACGCACCGCCGCCGCCGCCGCCGCCGACGCATCCCCTCTCCTCCTCCGCCTCCTCGCCGCCCTCCTTCGTCTTCTTTATTCGGCGGGGCTGTCTCCCTCCTCCTCCTCCTCCTGCGTCCTCCTCCTCCTCCCTCCGCCGCCTCCTCCTCCTCGCTCCTCGCGTCCTCTCCTCCTCCCTCCTCCTACTCCGTTTCTTCTCCCCTTCCTCCTCTCGCTCCTCCTCCCTCCTCCCTCACTCCTCCTCTTCTTCTCTTCCTCCTCTCCTCCCCTCCTCCCCTTCCCCCCATCTCCCCCCCCCCTCCCCCCCTCCCCCTCCCCCCCCTCCCCCCTACCCCCCTCCCCCTGGGCCCCGGCCCTCCCCCCGTCTTCACTCCCCCCCCTCCCCCTCCCCCCTCGCCCCTTCCCCCCCCGGCCCCTCCCCCCTCCCCTTCCCCCCGCGTCCCCCCGTTCCCCCCCTCCCCGCGCCCTCCCACCTCCCTTAGCCACCTTCCCCTCCCGCCGACTCTCCGCCACCCTCAGGTAGCAAGGAAGGGGAATAGATGCTTATAAGAGTGGAATGAGACATGAAATGGACGGGAGGATTGGGGCTTGCGAGGAGTTTTGGGGAGGTTGGGGTGGGGTGCCGGCGGGCGTGGTGGAAGGAGAGGGCCCCCCTTCCCTCCCCGCGCGATCGGGAGTGGGGGACGCGCTCCCCCTCCCACGGAATTGCGTGGCAGAGAGATGTGAGTTGGGAGGAGCCAGACGATGGGGGAGCGACCGGCTACCCCTGCGCCCCTCCCGTTAGACCCCAGTGGGGGGGGCCCTTCCCTGTCTTAGACCTTCTTCCCCCCCCGGTGATGGAGACCCCCGGCCCCCCGGCCCCTCCCTGGTCCCACCTTCCACTCCCTACCGCCCGCCCCACGCGTCAAGGGGTTTCCGCGGGGTAAGAAAGCTCCACCCTCCCCCCCCTTCCCCTCCTCCGAACGGCCCCCGCTACCTTCGTGAGATGCTAACCGTGTGATCCTCTATCCTCGTCCCACTCAGGGACGCCCTTACCCGCTGACCCGTCGGGCGCCCGGAATGGCCTCCGCGCCCCTCTTCCCGAAACGTCCATATTCCCCCGCCCCCCGCCCGCCTCCCCCCCCCCTCCCCCCTTGCCCAGGCCCGTTCCCCCCCCCAACCCCCTCCTCCCCCCCCCTCCCACCGGTGACCCTTCCCTCCCTCCGATACCGGCCACTCCCGCGCGACCCCCACACTCCCCCCCGCCGTCCCCGTGCCCTACAGGACCACACCGCGACCCCATATATATTTGTGTTGATCGGGTGTATTTTTATTATGTTCATGATTATGATACACTTAAATTATATACATATTATTATGTTCATGTCAGGTATCCAAATTTTTTATGTTGTACTAATTTCGTTTACTTTTTGTCATTGCAGGTGTTGACAGGATGGTGGGCAAGGGTCCAGAGCGCCCCGAGCCTCCTGCGAGCGCTACTGGGAGGGGTGGTTGCATTATTGCAGCGCAGCCCCTCCGGAGAGCGGTGCAGGATGGTATGCAGACAGCTGCGGCGGGCGCTTCTTCTACGGCTGGGAGAGGTCGGGGGAGGACGAAGAAGGCTGGTAGAGGTGGACGTGGCAGTGGGAGAGGTAGGAAGGCTGCTACGCCTTCCTCGCCGCCACCCTCAGCTGATTCACCCGACCACATGAGTGCTCCATCTTACGTGGACCCTTGGACTCCAGTCCATGAGCCTCCGGTCGCTGATCCTTCGCCCCACCAGACTCGGGTCACCGACCCTTCGCCCCACGTGAGTCCGGTCCTAGAGTCTTCGTCCCAGAAGACTCCGGTCACGGGGTCTTCGTCCCAGGTCCCGGAGTCTTCATCCCAGAAGACTCCGATCCCGGAGTCTTCTTCCCACGAGACTCCGGAGGCTAGTGGCTCGGAGGATGGTAGCGAGGACACCTTTTCAGAAGATAACTACAGCGACGGCAAGCTGGTTGAGAAGGGCAAGAAGGTCGACAAGCGTGGCTGTACAAAGCTCCCGCCCGTGCCGACGACCCCCGACCAGAGGTGGTTGATTGCGCCTAAAGGGTTGAAGTAAGTGTATTTACTATTTTTTAACCTTTTGCCTTCATGTTCCTTCAAATTAATATCTAATGCGTTGGCCTTGTCATACTGCAGGGGCTGGGTACACCCCCGTGGTTCCCGTAGGCCCAACCAGGTCCTTGGTGTGCTTTGCCGGCAGCACTTCCCTGGGTGGGTCACGTTGCCCGGTGAGGGTCAGGTTCCACAGCTAGCACTGACCTGGGAGCTGTACTCGGTTGCCCCGGCCCCGCCGGAGGAGAGGGTCAACGGTGTCTTGTGCGAGACGGTGGCCGACATTGTGTTCCGTCGGTTTTGGGTAATTTCTCCTTTACGGAATTAAAAATCAACAGTACCTAGTGATTGTACTAATCAGTGTTGTCTTGTTTGATTGAAGACCTTCTACAGGGTTTCAGAGGGAGAGCAGGAGGCCGCGTGTATGGTTGTCGAAAACGAGTGCAAGCGCCTACTTCAGAACTTAAGGCACGAGGCTCGGGTGCAGGCTGTTCGAGACTACTACGCCTCGAAGGGTATTAGGAGGGGCAAGCAGAAGTGTCGCGGCAAGTTTCTGAGTAAGGAGAAGTACATGCAGGTAATTACCTATTCTTAAGGCCTTGAACTTAGTTTTCTTGATTTGATTCGTAGGCGTAGCGCTGAAATTTCTCTTGACTCACTTAGGTGCCCCCGAGATGGTGTGTGGATAAGATGGACTGTTGGGATGCGTTGGTGGATGCGTGGTGCTCTGCCCAATGGAAAGTCGAACACCAAAGGGCCAAGGATAAGTGCGACCAAATGGAAGGTGTGCCACACCATCAAGGGAGCTCCAACCTGTTTGAGTACGGGGATAACTGGGTATGTGGTTTGCTACATGATTCATGCAATTCATTCTTCATGCTAGATAGTTCATTTATGACATATTTAGCTCTAAAATGACATAATAACCTTAGATAGCTCTATAAAATGATTTAATATGCTTTAGTCAGTTAAAAAATGGCATAACTACCTTTGATAGCTCAATAACGACCTAAACTAATCTTAGCTAGTTCATTCATGACATAATTAGCTCTAAAATGACATAATAACCTTAGATAGCTCTATAGAGTGCCTAAATATGCTATAGTTAGCTCTAAAATGACATAATAACCTTGGATAGCTCAATAATGACATAATTAGCATACTTTGGTCAAAAATGGCATAATAATCTTGGTTACCTCGAAAATGACCTAAACTTAGCTTATTTTCCTCGAAAATGACATAATAACCTTTCTTAGCTCCAAAATGACCTATTTACATAGCAATATCATTCTTCATGCTAGCTTGAGCCCTTAACTAATATTTTGTTCCTCTCTCTCAGGCGCACCACCACAAGAAGCCTGGGCCAGGTCTGTTCGACCTCTATGGCATGGCCCATATGGCCCCGTACAAGAAGGCTAAGCCATTCACGGAGTCTGACCTAGATGATCCATAGAACTTCACCAACAAGACCTCCCACCACAAGCTTGTGAAGTACAAACACGAGGGGAAGGCGAGGAAAGGGGAGGACTTTAACCCGAGCCAGGATCCTTTTGATACAGAGCTGGTGATGATATCTGGTGGCGGGAGGTCCCATGGCTCTCTAGCCATTGGTGATGGACTGATACGTTGTCCTAAGACTCTCCCGCAGATCAAGAAGCGCCTGAGTAGCTCTGATCCTGAGGTAACGCCTCGTGCACGGCCCGCGGAGATCGCCATGGCGGTTAGTTATACGGACTCTCTCACCTTTCCTCCATTACATTGTGTGTGCGTCCGTCGATGATTACAATGCTAACAAGGAGTGGTGTGTTGCAGGCTATTGTTGAGAAAGAGAGATTGAAGACGAAGGAGCTTCTGGAGGAGGCAAAAAGGGAGGCACAAAGGGAGGCGGCGGAGAGGGAGAGGGAGATGGAGGAGAAGACGGCTAAGCTGTTGGAGGAGGAGAGGAACCGGAACGACAGCGCTAACCGGGCCCTATACGAGCTCATCGTGGTACGTTTCTCGTGCATATTAGCCCAATCATGCACGTAATGTTCGCATTACTATCTAATATGACAGACTCGTGACAACCAAATGTGCAGAGCTTGTGCGAGAAAAACGGTCAGGCCCCTCCGCCGATGCCCCAGATAGCTCCGGCGACCACGGTGAGTTTGATTTGAATGGTCGTTGCTTACTACTATTCACATTTCAGTTTGCGAACTTGCTAATGAGACATTATGGGAAATGATCTTTGGTGCAGCATGGCTCCCGACAAGCATCGACCACTCCTTCTGCCAATGCCGGAACCCCGACCGGTCCTTCACCTCCGTCTGGCACTGGCGCAGCCTCGACCATTCCTACATCTCCGTGATAACGGTATTTTTCTTCTTAATTAGCGTGTTTAGTCCATTTATGACATAATTTAGCCTATTTAGTCCACAAATGACATAATAAGATGAAGAAAATCAAGGAAGAGGAAGGAAAGAAGGAATAGGAAGAAAAGAAGAAGAAGAAGAAGAAGAAGAAGAAGAAGAAGGAGAAGAAGGAGAAGACTAGAAGAAGAAGAAGATCTTCTTCTTCTTCTTCTAGTCTTCTCCTTCTTCTCCTTCTTCTTCTTCTTCTTCTTCTTCTAGTTTTCTTCTTCTTCTCCAAAATGAAGTAAGCTCTAAGTTATATCAAAAATGGCATAATATGCTTAGTTAGGTCAAAAATGGCATAATTAGCTAGGTAAGCTCAAAAATGGCATTTTTCTTCTTATTTAGCCTATTTAGTCCATTTATGACATAATTTATCCTTTTTAGTCCACAAATGACATAATAAGATGAAGAAAATCCAGAAAGAGGAAGAAAGGAGGAGGAATAGGAAGAAAAAAGAAGAGAAAAAGAAGAGAAGGAAAAAAAGAAGAAGAAGAAGAAGAAGAAGAAGTTCTTCTTCTTCTTCTTCTATTTTTCTTCTTCTTCTCCAAAATGAAGTTAGCTCTAAGTTTATAAAAAATGGCATAATATGCTTAGTACTCAAAAATGGCACAATTAGCTAGGTTAGCTCCATTTTACCAAGTATGCTTACTTCTTCTTCTTCTTCTTTTTTGTCTTCAATTTTCTTCTTCTTCTTCTGATTCTAGTCTTTTTCTTCTAACTTTCTTGTTTCCATTTTGCAGATTTAATTCACTATATGGAAGCTTGCATGGATGCATGGAGTGCTTGTTTCCCTTATCTTTTTTTCGTTTGTATCGATGAAAAATGTAGAACTTGTTATATGGATGCATGGAACAATGTGTTGGATGAACATTGTGATATGTAATATGTATATATGGATGGAACTATGTTTCTTATGTATATATGTATGTTGTCATGGATGGAGATAGATATGTATATGTATATCTGTGTGTGCCTGTGAAAAAAAAAATATATGTATATCTATGTTTGAAACCCTGTCAAATTAAATGGATTCAAATAAAAACAGGGGATACATAGCCTCTTTGCCGTCTGCTAGCGGACGGCAAAGAGGACACGTGGCAGCTACCTGTGAAACCTGGGAACACTGGCTGCCTATTTGGTCACTTTGTCGTCTGCCAGCGGACGGCAAAGATTCAAATCACTTTGTCGTCTGCCAGCGGACGGCATAGCTGGCCACGTGGCAGCTTCCCAGTACTGCCTAGCTGAGCTGTTTGCCGTCTGTCAGCGGACGGCAAAGATCTTTGACTCTTTGCCGTCCGCTGGCAGACGGCAAAGAGCGCCGTTAACCCCCTAACGGCTCTCACGCCACCGCACTGCCGTCTGTTGTCTTTGCCGTCTGCTGGCCTCGGATGGCGGACGGCACAATCCTTTGCCGTACGTTTCTAGGAAGCGGACGACAAAGAAGGCCTTTGCTGGCACGTGTTCAGCCGGAAAGTTTGCCGTCTGCTGGCGGACGGCAAAGATGTTTGCCGTCCGTGATCCATGCCTTTGCCGTCCGCCATGGCGGACGGCAAAGAAGCTGATTCCAGTAGTGTCGGGCATCTCAAGTATAACAAAGTCAGTCAAAATAGTAACATTAGCAACAACAACGGGCACATCCTCACAAATACCGATAGGTATGGCGGTTGATTTGTCAGCCATTTGCAAAGATATTTCAGTAGGTGTGAGTTTATTCAAATCAAGTCTTTTCTATAAAGAGAAAGACATAACACTAACACCAACTCCCAAATCACATAAAGCAGTTTTCACATAATTCTTTTTGATGGAGCAAGGTATAGTTGGTATTCCCAGATCTCCAAGTTTTTTAGGTACTCCATGCTTAAAAGTGTAATTAGCAAGCATGGTGGAGATTTCAGTTTCCGGTATTTTTCTCTTATTAGTGATGATGTCCTTCATGTACTTTGCATAAGGAGGCATTTTCAAGATATCAGTCAAGCGAGTACGCAAAAAGACTGGCCTCAGCATTTCAGCAAAGCGTTCAAATTCTTCATCATCTTTCTTTTTAGTTGACTTAGGTGGAAAGGGCATAGGTTTTTGAACCCACGGTTCTCTTTCCTTATCGTGTTTTATAGCAACAAAGTCTCTTTTATCATATCTTGCATTTTTGGGTTGTGGGTTATCAAGATCAACAGCTGGTTCTATCTCAACATCATTGTCTGGTTCTTTATTATTTGTTTGAGTTTCTTCATGAACCTCATCATTGTCTTTTTCATTATTAGAAGGTGAGTGTTCACTACCAGATTGAGTTTCAGCATCAGAGATAGAAACATCATTATCATTATCAGGAGGTTTCTCTACTTCAGGTTCACTAGAGGCATGCAAAGTCCTATCATTTTTCTTTTTCTTCTTCTTTTTAGAAGGACTAGGTGCAGTGGTGTTGTTCCTTTGTGAATCCTGTTCAATTCTTTTTGGGTGTCCCTCAGGATAAAGTGGTTCCTGAGTCATTTTACCTCCTCTAGTTGCAACTCTAACAACAAATTCATGTATGTTGTTATTCATTTCATCAAGCAATTCTCTTTGAGATTTAGCAACTTGTTCTAGTTGAGTTTGAACCATAGAAGCATGCTTCCCTACACCTCTAACATCATTTGAGATTCTAAATAACAAGTCACTCAAGCGAGTAATCATATCAGAATTGTATTTCAATTGTTTCATAACATTTGCATTGAAGTGATCTTGTTTTCTAATATAGTTTTCAAACTCATAAAGGCATTGGCTAGGGTGCATATTGTGAGGATTATCATTATCATTGAATTTCATTAGAGAATTTACCTCTACCACCGCAGGTGGTGGTGGTGTATCAAGCCCATGTATTTATTCAATAGGAGGTAAATTTTTGACATCCTTAGTTTTAATACCTTTTTCCTTCATAGATTTCTTTGCCTCTTGCATATCTTCGGGACTAAGATATAAAATACCCCTCTTCTTCGGAGTGGGTTTAAGCGGTGGTTCAGGAAGAGTCCAATCATTATAGTTTTTCAATATGTTATTCAATAATTCTTCAGCTTGTCCAATAGTTCGTTCCCTGAAAACACAACCAGCACAACTATCTAGGAAATCCCTAGAAGCATCGGTTAGTCCATTATAGAAGATATTAAGTATTTCATTTTTCTTAAGAGGATGATCAGGCAAAGCATTAAGTAACTGGCAAAGCCTCCTCCAAGCTTGTGGGAGACTCTCTTCTTCAATTTGCACAAAGTTAAATATTTCCTGTAAGACAGCTTGTTTCTTATGAGCAGGAAAATATTTTTCAGAGAAGTAATAAATCATATCCTGGGGACTATGCACACAACCAGGAGCAAGAGTATTGTACCAAGCTTTAGCATCACCCTTTAATGAGAACGGAAATAATTTGAGAATATAGTAATATCAAGTTTTCTCATCATTAGTAAAAAGGGTGGCTATGTCATTCAACTTAGTAAGATGTGCCACAACAGTCTCAGTTTCATAACCATGGAAAGGATCAGATTCAACCAAAGTAATTAACTCTGGGTCGACAGAGAATTCATAATCCTTATCATCAATAAAGATAGGTGAGGTAGCAAACTTAGGATCATATTGCATTCTAGCATTCAGAGACTTTTCTTTATACTTGCATAATAATTTCTCTAGATCATCTCTATCCTTACAAGCAAGAATATCTCTGGTTGTCTCCTCATTCATAACATAACCTTCCGGTACCTTAGGCAATTCATATCTAGGAGGGCTAGTTCTAGTGGGTGTTTCAAGATTTTCAGTTTCAAGCTCATCATCAGATTCAACAACATCATGTTGTCTTACTCTAGCAATTTGTTCATCAAGAAATTTGCCTAATGGCACATCATCATCAAGCAAGGTACTAGCATCATCATAAGCATTCATTGCAGAAGTAGCATCATCAATAACTTGCGACATATCAGAATTAATAGCATGTGGTGGTGTTGCATGTTTACTTATAACAGAAGGTGAATCTAAAGCGGAGCTGGACGGCAGTTCCTTACCTCCCCTCGTCTTAGGGGGAAATTTTTTAGTCTTAGCATACTTCAGATTCTTCATAGTGAATAATTGATAATAATCCCAAGTGACTCAACAAATATAGCTTTGCTCCCCGGCAACGGTGCCAGAAAAAGGTCTTGATAACCCACAAGTATAGGGGATCGCAACAGTTTTCGAGGGTAGAGTATTCAACCCAAATTTATAGATTCGACACAAGGGAAGCCAAAGAATATTTGTAAGTATTAGCAATTGAGTTGTCAATTCAACCACACCTAGAGATTAATTATCTGCAGCAAAGTGATCAGTAGCAAAGTAGTATGATAGTTTTGATAATAGTAGCAGCAGCAATAGTAACGGTAACAATGATAGCAGTGATATTGTAGCAAGTGCAATAGTAACAGCAACAGTAGTAACTTAGCAAGATCAATATGTAGGAAAATCGTAGGCATTGGATCGGTAATTTGTTGGATGATATTCATCATGAGACAGTTATAACCTAGGGCGATACGACACTAGCTCCAGTTCATAAATATAATGTAGGCATGTATTCCGTAAATAGTCATACATGCTTATGGAAAAACTTGCATGACATCTTTTGTCCTACCCTCCCGTGGCAGCGGGGTCCATATTGGAAACTAAGGGATATTAAGGCCTCCTTTTAATAGAGAACCGGAACAAAGCATTAACACACGGTGAATACATGAACTCCTCAAACTACGGTCATCACCGGGAGTGGTCCCGACTATTGTCACACTGGGGTTGCCGGATCATAACACGTAGTAGGTGACTATAACTTGCAAGATCGGATCTAGAACATAGATATAATGGTGATAACATAAACGGTTCAGATCTGAAATCATGGCATCCGGGCCCAAAGTGACAAGCATTAAACATGACAAAGTCATAGCAACATCAATCTCAGAACATAATGTATACTAGGGATCAAGCCCTAACAAAACTAACTCGATTACATGATGAATCTCATCCAACTCCTCACCGACCAGCGAGCCTACGAAGGAATTACTTACTCCCGGTGGGGAGCATCATGGAATTGGCGATGAAGAAGGGTTGGTGATGACGAAGAACGAAGATCTCCCTCTCCGGAGCCCCAAACGGATTCCAGATCTGGCCTCCCGATGAAGAACAGGAGGTGGCGGCGGATCCGTCTCGTGAAACTTGATAATTCTTTCTCCCTTATTTTTTTCTGGAAAAATAGGATTTTATAGAGTCGGTTTCAGGATATGCGGGGCCACCAGGTTGGGACAACCCACCTGGGCGCGCCTGGGGGGGGGGGGGGCAGGCACGCCCTGGTGGGTTGTGCCCACCCACGTGCCCCCCTCAGGTGGCTCTTGGCTCCAGAAATTCTCTTATTTTGTATAAAAATTCCTCGCAAAGTTTCGTTTCATTCCGAGAACGTTTATTTCTGCACAAAAACAACACCATGATAGTTCTGCTAAAAACAGCGTCAGTCCGGGGTTAGTTTCATTCAAATCATGCAAATTTGAGTCCAAAACAAGAGGAAAAGCGTTAGAAAAAGTAGATACGTTGGAGACGTATCACCCAACCTCTCCGGTGACAGAGAGCCCTAGCTAAACCCCAGCCTCCGCCGAGCCAGCGAGCCAGCGCACTGGCGGGGTCGAGTCCTCTGGTCAAGCTGGGCTCCGGGCCGCCCGGGCGCCGCGTCCTACCTCGGCACCAACGCCGTCGAGGGCAGCCACCGGGCCATCGTCTTTGACCGCCTCGAGGCCGGGAGGTAATCAATCGCCGCTCAATCTTGCTCCCCGGAGGCGAGTGGCGCCGTCGCCGCCCCGATTTTTCCTGTTCCGGCCTTGATTTCTGGTCGCCCTTAGGCGTTGCTCCATGCAGGTCTAGGTATCCCAAGGGGACTCGCATCGTACGTCATCCCGTTGATTCGAGAGACCGATCATCAGGATGAACCAATTTTGGGGAGAGCACCTTTGGGAGCAGGGGTCTCCAGATGGTAACTTCCTCCTGTCTCGATCCCTCCTCACCTAGCACAGATGCCGGCCTGATCTACTGTTACCTGCGTGCCAAATCCATGTTCGGGACGGACAAATAAATGTAAGACGTTTTTGCAGTTCTAGTGGCATATTAATTCTGTTCCATCGTTGCCTGGTTGGTATTACCAATATCAGTTGGTTTTGCGCTCGAAGCCCGGCAGGCCATGGACCCACGGGACCTCAAGGCCGTGCTGCTCCAGCTGCTCCTACCCCGGCCGAGCCCAACTTGGCTCCTGGTCAGGTGCTGCAGGTAGAACTGTTGTAGGTAGAACTGCTGTTGTAGGTTGAGTGCATAGAAGGTTGACCTAGCGATCTTCTTAGTACCATAGCTGTTGTAGGTTGGGTGTGGCTACAATTGCAATAAAAGTTTTGTTGTTGGGTGATTCTACCTGCTCACTTAGTTCTGCTGCAACAGGTTTTCGTAGATCGTTCATGCCTGCTCAATGAATCTTATAATTTCAAATTACTGCATTTTGCATTGCTCACATAATAAGGAATCGTATAGCTCATACATTACATGGATAAGTTATCAGCAATTCAGCATACAATTTGCTCCTTATGTTTGTTCATGGTTGTATGTTTTACTGTTATGCTCGGAAGCAATCCTTATACTTGTAGGGTACATTTTTTGAGCTTTCTGCAAGTTCTATGATATGTGAGTTCCTTCTGTTGCTCCAAGCATTGACACAATATGCCGTGTGCAGGGAGCTCCATCCGAGCCACGGCCGTCCTCAATGCACGCGGCTCCGCTGAGCTGGTCGTGCGCGTGTGCATGTCTTCCTTCCTCGACCCACGCGCGCGCATGAGGATCTCATCCAAGGCAGGCAGGTTAGGCAATCCCCCTTCCCCGAATCTCCCCCCTTGTTTGTTTCTTTGCTTGTGCCCCGATCTCTCCTTCGTGAGCCGTGGCAGGGAATCTCGCGCTAATTGCTGGGGCTGAAGCTGGGTTGGCTGGACAGTGGCTGGCTCAGATCCATGGGGGTGGGGTGGGACTTGGGAGGGAGCAATCCAGTTGACGTGGCAGGGAATCTCGCGCTGATTGCGTCTCAACTCTGCTGAAACACTAGATTAGATTGTACACTAGTACGGGCCAGCCAAGCTCAAGACTGCGATGCTAGTTGAATTGGTCGGCAGTACGTGTGTCGGCTGACTGAATCGCTGGACAGACAGGAGCACTACATGTCCTGGCTTCTATTGTATCATGTGTTTGTACTAGTAGCTGTAGTCGAGGATGCAGCGTAGCCTGTTTATCTATGTTTTTCTTTTCTGTTTTTCATGTGTTATCAGCATGCAGAAAAGTAAGCCCTTCTCAACCAGCTTAGTGATCAAAGATTAAATATTTGACTTAATGATATAATATGTGAAACTGGAAGTGAAGATTTACCTTGCAAAAGAAGAATTTTTTTTCTTATCTAACACAATCATGTATGTTCAGTCCTTGCGGGAAGTAAAGATGCGGAAGTAGTTTAAATAATCATCATCTCATGGTTCATCCATTATTTTCTGTTCTGTATGTGTTCTCCATGCTCTGCAGTCTGTATTGTGTTTAGTGTTGGATATATGGAGTAACCTTTTTGGTTATATTAATCAGGACGTGAACTTCATGGAGAGCGTCTGGTGGGTCTTCGGCCAGCTCTGGGACAAGGACCTTGTCTACAAGGGTTTCAAGGTGGCCTCACTCACTCACTCACTCACTCACCCCTTGTTAGTTTTCGAATCCGTGCTTTCTTTGCATGATTCTGAGCGTGGTATGGACAAGCTTAGCCTCCTTGGAAATGGAAATATTGTAATGTTCAGAACTGTGCAACTGCAAATAATTGTCAGATTTGCCTGTTAATTTGCAGATATCTATGTCTGAAATTGGAACCACACTGCAACCGTTCAGTTGTCATGAATGCCATTGCAATATCTGTTGTGTGTCAGTAAAAATATTATTGCTGTTCTGATGACATAGAATTGTAACCACATTTCTTGTTTTCAAAAACTAATGCTATATGTAGGCTTAAGAAACCGAGCATGGGAAACCATTATATCCCCTTCCTTGTTTTATAAACTGTAATTTATATCTACTAGCATTGCTGTGTGTGTCTATATGAGTTAGAGTGCATTGCTTGTCTGACACATGTGCTGATGTCTTGCTGTCTTGTACTTTCTTTCATTCAGTCTTGAAGAGCAGCACAAGAAAAGGCCATGCTTGAGGAATGTAGAGAACTCTTAGCTACGGCTGCAGAACTGGAGGTACTTACATTCTATTCCCAAGACATTCCTTCTAAGAAGTGACCATAGAGCTCTGAATTTTGAACAAAAAAAGTGTTTCTCTGATTGGTGGTGAACTGGTGCTTAATTTGTTTGCATGATGGGAGCAGTTGTACACACTACCTTACTAGCGCTATTGTATCTTTAATCAGGTACAGGAGTCTAGCCTGCGGACACATCTTATGCAAGTCCAGATGAATTAACAGCCTGGGCAAAGCTATAGGATATATATACAAATCTTCTTAAATAGGTACACCTGTGCAAGTTGAGCCTGTGACTATAAGAACATACTGTGCAAACAGCTGGAGCATATCTCATAAGAGAGAGCAATGAAGTCGATTGTACAGTTAGGATAGTAGCAGATGTGCCATAATTGTCTTATTGTATATTCCCTCTGTTTCTGTTATATTCCTGTTTAAGGAAATGTATTCCTGAGATGATTTTCTTGTGTTATGTAAACTTGGGATTTTTCCTGATTTGAATATGAAACAATGTTGGATGACGTGTATGTAACTGGGTTAAAGAGGTCTTGTGCCCAAACAATTTTGTCCAAATATTTCTTTCAAAATCTGGGATCTAATACTGGACAAATAATTGGGCTGAAAAAGGCCACAGCCCAACAAGCATTGGACTGTTTAAAAAATGAAACGAAAAAAAGCCTAAAAAAAGTCTGAGGCCCCCCCAAATGGAAGAAACTCAAAAAACAAAAAGGCCGAATTGTTGGGTATGGCCCGTGTAGCTAAACAAAATTAATAGGGAAAACATACTAAATGGGCTGGATTATTGGGCTCGGCCCATGTAAAACATCAAATTAGACCGGGCTGATTTTTACCAACAACCAATTAAATTGGTCGCAATTTTGCCATGTCAGCTTGACACGTCGGATCCGACGTGGCCTGGGCAGATAACCAGCGACCAAAACGATTGGTCGTAGGACCAACGACCTTTTATTTTGGTCGTAGGCTTCTACAACCTTATCATAAAGAAGGTCGTTAAGTTTCATTAAAGACAGTCAGCTTTTGACCAACTGTTTTTGTCACAAAAAGGTCGTAAATGAAAAACAATGATCATTCAGCGATCAATATTGATGGTCGCAAGTTAGCATATTTTTTGTAGTGGGTGGGTGTGATGTTTACATATCCAACACTCAACTTTGGTATGGCACTTGCATGACACAAAGGTTCCGGACTAAGGGTGGGAGTCCTGCACTTGAAGCCGACAGGAGTGAATCTTGTGTAGCCCTGGGCCCAATGTTGGTTTGACATGTCACAATAACATACCCTAACACAATCCAAGGGCAAGGCACAATGATACATGCCGGCTTCCAGTTTGATTACTTGGCGACCAGAGGATGGCAAAAATGGAAATTGCTGGCACCAATTAGAAGTATCCGGTGGAAGATTACTTCGTGAAGTGTAGAGGAACCAGAGACATAAAGCAGTGGAGGAAAGCTTCTTTCTTTCTTCGGAGTAGCAGGCAATACCTGGCAGAAAATAAATACAATACTCTAAGGAGAACAGATGGATAAGGAGAGCGGAACGGTCGGAAAAGCTGCATCCAGGCTTTTTCTTAGCTCGTCACAAGTGTCGCACCGGAGAGCAGTGAAGGGGTGTACGCACACCGATGACTATGACAAGTGTCATGCGAGTCAAAAAGGCATGGAGTAAAATAAGGTACTAATTAACACGGGTATTTATTATGATAAATCCTACATTCTTAATAAGTTGATCCCACTACAAGGCATTCTCTCAACATGCGCACACTCCACCTCAGCATGTATGCCACGTCAGCCTTTTGGTTCCCACTACCACTAGCAATCCTGCCACGTCAACAATTTGTTTTATTTGTCTGTTTCAACTAATTATGCGATTTAATTTGTTTTGAGGGGAGACGCATCGTCTTAGACTCCCCACCACACTTCCAATCCAATACGCAAAAAGAAGAAAGAAGGCCAACCGTCTGCCCTGTGCCTTTCATTTCCCATACGATCAGTTCCTATTCCGTTTAATCACAGCCCATCGAGCAAAGCAGATAAACGATTGAGCCCTCTCGGAAACCCATCGAGCCCTCACTTTTCCCCTTCCCAAGGGAAATCTTCTATGTACGACACCGCAGCTCCTCCGGCACGACCGCCGGTTCGGCTCGTCTCCGCAAATTCCGGGATTCTTTGCGGTCTCCGTTCCGGCCAAGGTAGCTTCGGCGTGAAGTCCCCTCAGTACGCAGGAAAACCGGTCTTCCTCACCTCCGCTGCCACTCTAGGGCCCTTGGACGCAGGCTGCGCGCGATTCCATTGTCGCCCGTCAGATCGTGTCGAGCACATCCGAATCAGCCAGTGCATGCCTTCCTCTGCTCTGAAGTCAGAAGCTCCTACGCCAGATCCGTCTCGACTCCGACGTCTCTCTGGGCGTTGGTACATGGGCCGGGCACTGTTCCATCGCCGGCCATCCAGTATCACAGATCGTCGATGAAGGCCTAACCTATGATGCATCTATGTGCCGTTGCTCTGCTCCTCGGCCTCCGTCGTCGGCAACGAGTGGCGAGGAGTCAGGCATGATCAGCGAATATGACTTCCCCGGACTCCATTTTTGGGGCTGGGACATCAGTTAATCAGGTGAGCATCGCCACGCTTATACATTCACCTATGAGATGACGAATACCAAGTCGGCCGTTCGGATCCAGTGGAAAAGTTCGGAGGCGGAGGACGTCCAGACTCCCTGTCTGAGACACGTTTGCCTCTTCGTCGGGCAGGTCGACAGCTTTGTCTCAAGCGACGAGTTTTAAGTAACAACCTTTGCCTCTCACATCTTATAGCAGATTAGCAGTATTCTGAAAAGCAAAACACTGAAGTACTATCCACTATGTAATCGTAATGCTTTCAAATCTTGGGAGTATAATTTGTCCATTTCACTATATATTTGTTATTTTTTTCATAACTTGGAGCATTCTGTCCTGCTTCTATAATACTTTGCTTTGCACCTATGCCTCCAGAATCCAGGTATTACTGCATGGCTAGCTGCGGCTCTATGCTTGCTTACTAATCAAGACATCAACCTTTTGAGACTTGGATAGTTGTCAGTTTGAGGAGCTTGATTTCCTACACCCTCTGTTTTTTTAGATGTTGCTTTCTTACATCTTTCCCTGGATCGCTGCCTCGAGGTTAGGAGGGGCTTGGCTGGTCATTTTTTGCCTTTTGTAA
Organism: Thinopyrum elongatum; assembly: GCA_011799875.1. Taxonomy (NCBI): domain Eukaryota; kingdom Viridiplantae; phylum Streptophyta; class Magnoliopsida; order Poales; family Poaceae; genus Thinopyrum; species Thinopyrum elongatum. The sequence continues at coordinate 50,969,780 of CM022299.1, read as the reverse complement.
TAAATAAGTGGCATTGCAAGCCTATAATTCTTAGATAGCATCAGTAAAAATAAACTAAATGTGTTCTCTCAATTATTACAATAAGCTTTGTTTTCTTCAGGCTCTTGATATGATAAGAAGGAAGATATACGAGTTATTGATGTTTATGATGCAGACTTCACAGTGGGACGGTCTTGAACTTCTGCTGAATCCGGTAAAGGGGACTGATTCAATTTTTTATTTACTAATTCCCTTCTTATGTGGGAAATGCTAATAAGGACGTACGAATTTAGAATGAAAAGTTTTGTTTAAAGGATGTTCATATCTACAGTTTCTATCTCTTAGGTAGGCCCCTCTATGGTTATGCCCGTTTTACAAGCTAGCCACCTAAGTGCTAGGAGATATATGACGTGCTTTCAACTATATTGTGGCAAACATATACGAGTAACTTTTTTATGTAGTATAAAACCGTGTAATGACCGTGTAGCGTGGACAACTCTGCCTACTAATCGACAATAATAAGATTTGTCCAGTAAAAGGCGCCTTTTCATTAGCCTGTTCTGGACATTTTTTTTTGCTTGAAATCTTGAACCGACAGCAAAATATTCTAGATTATTTAGATTTTGGGTATTGAATAGTTATAAACGAATCCAGTCACATTTCTCTACTATGCATATTCGTACAAGCTTTGCATATTTGGATAACAACTGTTTTACTTGCATCAATGCCCACGGGGAATCATGTCCCTAATTTTTTTCTATGTATTGTTCATGGATTTATATTTTATAGTTCGCACTCTACTGTAGTTTTCTTATTAGGAACTAATTGGTGTTTTCTTTCTAACTATACTCTTTTTATACAGCTCTGCCCGTGCTCTTTCTGTTTGGTGTAGATTATCATGCTTCTCCTATGATGTTACACATTATATTATTCGAGCATTGCTAACGCCTTGGGTTGCATTGGTTCTGATTTCATGGTCTAACCTTACAGACATGTAATGAAGGACTTTCAGCTTCAATTGAAACCCAACTCTGACAACATAGTAGATGCAAATTGTATTGGCTTTAAGATCGATCTACCCATTCGGGTCACTAGCCGAGTTGAACTATTTTTCATGCCTATCGTTGTACCTTCGTTTATATGGCCACATGAAACTGCCTTGAAATAACTAAATTGCAGACTAAAATGATTCAATTTTCCATGGGAAACAAAATACTTACATCAAGTGTACACAGATGTCCGCAGCAACGCGCGGGGAATCATCTAGTTTCTAATAAGATTGGACCAAAGTATGTTATGCACAGGTTCAACCTCCCCTCCATCCCGTCTGGTCTTTGAGTTAATAGCTCCAAAAAACTTTGCCATGAACACCATGGTCTTTATTATTTCCGACCAGAGCAGCAAGAATGTTGCCATCCACATGTTTTACCCTATAACCCTTCATATTTAATTTATCCACTCCTGGTAACATTCTTGTTGCTCTGGTAAAAAATAAGAATAACCGAGGGTGATCATAGCAAAGTTGTTCAGAGCTATTAACTCAAAGACCATAAGGGAGGGAGGGGAGGGTAGATCCTGTGCATAGCATACTTTGGTCCAATCTTATTAGAAATTTATCCTAATAAATACCCGTGTTAATTAGTTCTGTATTTTCTCCCTCCTTTTTGACTGGTAGGCCACTTGTCATAACCATCGGTGTGTACACCCCTTCACTCTTCACTGCACTACGGTGTGACAATTGTGATAAGCTAAAAAAAGCCTAGATACATCTTTTCCAGCTGTTTCTATCTCCTAATCCATCCGTTCTCCTTAGTGTATTGCATTTATTTTCTACCAGGTATTGCCTACTACTACAAAGAATTAAAGAAAGAAGCTTACCTCCAGTGCCTTTTCTCTCAGGGTCCTCTACACTTCACCAAGTACTCTTGCATAGGATACTCCTAGTTGGTGCATGCAATTTCCATTTTGGCCATCCTCTGGTCGCCAAGTAATCAAGCCGGCCGCCGACATGTATCATTTATCGGTTAATTTAGATGGTCCGCACCGCCACCACCTCGCCCAGCCCATCCACCAACGAACGCTGGCCCCGCACACCTAGCCCTGCGCCAAACACCGTCCACTAGAGCCAGATCCATCCAGATCTGGATAGGGGCCGACCTGCCCGCATCCACCCAAGGAAGGTCGCCGGCCACCAGGGCGCGCTCCACCACCAGCATCACAACCATCAGAGGAAGGTCGACGGCCACCAGTAGCACTCCGGGAAAGCACCACATCCGCCAGGACCCCCTGCCTCAACCGCCAACGCCGAGCCCTTGGACGTGCCCCTCCGCCATCACAAAAGAGGGATCCACCATGCATCCCTTGATGCGCCTGCGCATAGCTTTCGACACCGCCGCTAGCCTGTGTCGACCCGTCGCCAGCCCCGCGCCTGCGCCATGCTGCTGTCTAGAGCTGGCGGCCCAGGCCGCCATCCCTATGAAGGAAGGAGAGAAGATCTCGCCGCCACCCAGGCTGGCCGGGCTTTGACCATCAGCCCGCAAAAGCGGCAGTGAGGACGTGTATGGGAGGGATGGGGCTGGTACGTGGCGGAACTAGGGTTCCGGCCAGACGCCCGCGAGGGAGATGCGGGGAGAGGAAGGGGGGATTTTTTCTGGGGCTGCTCACGCTAGCCTAACCCTATGGCTTCCGCTGGAATGCTCGATCTGCGACTATGCGAGGGGATGAGAGATGTTGATATATGGGTGCGTCATGAAAACATGGCGAGCTTCATATGTGAGGCGGGAGGGGCACTGATATATGGGCCGGAGGTGTTGTACATTCAAGAGCATCCAAAGAGGGTTAAATGCTTGGAAAAGGTAACTCAAGGAGTGAATAAATTTATATATGAAGGGCTCTAGTGTAAAACATGTGAATCGCAAAATAAGAAAGACCTAGGGTGGAGATAGCAAAGTTGTTTGGAGTTATTAACTTAAAGACAATAAGGAAGGGAAGGGAGGTTGATCACTAGTGCAGATACCACTTATAGGATTTTGCTATTAGCAGCGTGCCATCATGAGAGAACACGACAGCTCATCTCTCAAACTAACAGAAGCGTTCGGTCCAAGAGGAAACGTCGCTAACATTTTAAAACTATCAGCATTCGCTGAAAATGAACGCATCTAGAGAGGTGCACCGCCCACGCATTCCAGCCAAAAACTACTAGCAGCGTTTGATCATGGGAACGTCGCTAGATGTATGCATTCTAGGAGCATGCAAGACGCTGCTACATCATTTCATGTAAATATATGTGTTGCTTAATTAAATTTGAAGAACCTTTTATATATAGTTGTTGTGTTTGAATTAGATAGGTAAATGTAAAAATGGTGCATACTATAAACATATACAAATCTGATACCGGATGACCGCCTCCTTCGAAACTATCATTAAAAAAATGTTGTGTTTGAAATATTCCGTTAAATTAGGTTTTTTTTCAATTGTTGTGTTCATGAAGACTTAAGTAGACACTAAAAATTATTTTTATACAAACTGGAAGCCAAAAGACCAAGAGTTGCGCTTAAAATCTTAAAATACATAAATGATACCAGCAGCGTTTGGTTCAGCACAAACGCGGACAATATGGTTCCTAGCAGCTTGTACTTCCGTGGTAAACGTTGCTAACATAAATATTGTATGATGTTATCTTCAATTTCAAAAACTACCCGAAATAAATCCAAAATTTGATGTGTAAATGTAAAATGGTGCATAATACATATATTCGAACATATGTAGTCAAATAAAATGACACTATACCATCTCTCTCTCTCTCAAACTGGACGCTTTGGCGCCCCTTCGAAATTACCTTCGAATATTGATCACGTGGACATCCCTTGGGTTTGTAGAGGACATATATCATAACTTACGAACACTGTGAAATAGTAAGCACATCTTCAACTGGTCATACAATAACCACATTTTGTATGCGCGGTCGTATGACTTGGTGGCCACGCAGGAGCATCTCCAGAGCGCAAGACAGCATTTCATGCGAGCGCTCACGCTCGTACGAGCATTCGTACCCGAAGGCCGATGTCTACCCTGACTAACAAAAACTCTAGAGCGCAAGATGACGTTCCGTACGAGCGCACGCACTCGTATGCACGCTCGTATGATAGTGTGACGCTGGTCATGGACTTCCAGAGCGAAAGACGATGCATCGTACGACCGCACCCGGTCGTACGTGCGCTCGTATGAGGGCAATAATACCCCCATTTAAATCATTTTTTACATCTGAGGTCGATGGGGTATTTTCTAATCGATTATTTTTTGGCTAATTTCATTTAATTACCTTCGAACCTCCTTGGCCAACAATTCTTTAGTGATCTATGTTTGCTTTTATTTTCTTTTCCGATTGAGTATATGAACTACGTTCGTATAGCAAATCGATGCTTTCATTTTATGTGTTATTTTTGCAGGGACTTGGACATTATGTGGTGATGTGTATGGTATGGTACCAAGCGAATGAAGATCCTTACAAGCCACTTGGCTGCTTCGATTCGATAAGTTTCAACTTCAAGTGTCTGGTAATATTTTCCAATTTGAACCTTGCTCAAATAAAATTCGTTTAGTAATAAGTTTCTTACCTTAAGTGAGGACCCTCTTTTTAATTAGGCACATAGGAGCTGCACACTTTTGTTTCACGCTTTGTCTCGCGTACACTTCATGCAAATCTAGAGTGACATCTTGGACATAGTTTATCAACTTGAGCGTGGTGCTTAGGAAGGTGAACCGACCTTTATGAGGAAAATGTTTTTATCACTTGTATTGCCAATCTTTTGTGCTACAAAATATATACATAACCCAAAAAAGCACAAAAATATTTCATTTTCTTTTTAGTTTGTTTTCAACAGGTTCTATTGAAGGTAACCACTGGTCCACAACAAGGAAAGCATAGAAGCATGGTCCATATCCATCCAAGGAGAGGTTATTTGAACCTCAACAGTAAAAGTGTCTAACCCTTGCTTAAACTTAAGTTTGGGGAGGTAACCACTTCCCGCACTCTCCTTTAAAAATCACATTTTCTCTTTTCTTTCGTAATTTTCTCGAGTTTGGTATTGCAAAGTTCTAAGCTTAGGGAGATTATATTTTCATGCGTAGGATCTTTTGGAATGTTCATTATCATTGGGTTTTCATGCAATCGTGTGTCCCACTGTCTTGACATGTTTGCTTTGCTTTAGTTTCACCTAGCATGATGAAATCTTGTTAGCCTCTGAAGGACATTGCCATGTTCTTTTATCAAAAACCAATAAAGGAATCTTTTGAACTGTTACCTTTCTTTCACCTAACAACTTAAGTTGGGGACTCTAGTGGTGGCTTGATTAGTTAGAGAATGGCTATTGAGGCTTTTTGCTAATGAACCAATGACTTTGGTTGATCTGGGAAGCGTAACGGGGTTATCCCCACCCCCTCGGGCTACTTAGTTGTTGAGTCTTATGCAATATGACACCGTGATAATCTTGTGTATTGTTTGAGTTCTCCATGACTAATGCGATTTCAAAGCCTTTACACTTTTGTTTATCTTATTTTGCTAGCCTCTTTGGTACCATGCATTGCGCACTCTCACATTGAGACTTGGTGCATATGTGTTTCGCTGGTACATCCCCGTGGGAGGACTTTATATTGTTCTCCTACACATAAACCCAACATCTCTTCAAAACTGCCCCATACCTACCTACCATGGCATTTTCATAGCCATTCTGAGTATATTGCCTTGCACTACCATCATTTTACATTACATGACTAGAGGCATGTTTTTCATTTACCTTGCATGATCATGATATGGCTAGCTCGATATTTTCATGGCTTGTCCATTTTTTGATACCTATGCTACGTTGGATCATTGCACACACTGGTACACTGCTAGAGGCATTCATCATATATAGTTTCTCTCATGTTTTGAGTTTTGAGTTATGATTACTCCAGTTGAAGTGTGTCAATAGAAAGTGTATCATTCATCATTAAGGTGTTGCTTCTACCAAAGAGAGAGAGAGAGAGAGAGATCAAATAAAGATGCACCATGCAGGTGCCACAAAAAAAGAAAAAAGAAAAAAAGAAAAGAAAGAGAGAAAAATAAAAAGCGAGGAAGAGAGAAGGAGCAACACCATTATTCTTTTTAGTATACACTAGTGCTTCAAAGTAGCACCACTTCATGCGTAAAGTAGAAAGTTTCATGAGTTTCATGTTTCATACTAGTGGGGAATTGACATCACAGGACTAGGCTTGTGTATTCCGATGATGAGCATCCTCAAAAGCTCGAGGTCTTCATGAGCAAGCAAGTTGGATGCACCCCCACTTAGTCCACATGAGAGCTTTCACATATTCATAGCTCTATGTACATCCTAGTTGCATGGCGATCCCTACTGCATGCGTTGACATCAATCATAAGGCCTTCTCCATTGCCCAATGGTCAGCTGCGTTGATGCAAGACTTTCTTTGTTTTTGACTTTCAACGCCCAATCATTGTCCTATTTTTCCCTTAAGTGCGAGGCATAGGCTTGCGGTTAGCTCTGCATAGGTAGCTGAGTAGTTGATTAACGCAGACATACAATCTTGCTATTATATCTTGTATGCCTTGGATTGGTGTTTTTGAAGCGATCGTTGATGCATAATTAGTTTTGTTGATGACCGACATTGATGTGTTCCTTACATAATATTGACATTCTCTCTAAACCTTAGGCAATGGGAATTTAGGCTCCACAAAAAAATTCTCTTTCTTGACATCCGTGGAAATGGAACTAAGAGGATTGCAGGTATTACTCTCATGCTAGCTAACTTTTGCAAGCTTGCACGAAAGATATGGATGCACTTTTGGACCTTGGTTTTCAATTCCCGCCTTACAGTTAGCGACAATGAGCTTAGGTAGTCAATCTTTTTACTCAAATATGAGCAAGGTTTAAGCTTGGGTTAGGTTGATGGTCCATATTTTACGCATTTTACAGCTCATTTGTTGTACATTATCTTCGTGCATCAAGTTCATGTCCCATTGAGCCAATTACATCTCCATATGAATGATTCCTAGATTTTAATCTTTGACCGCGAGCATTGCATAATGTTTATTCTTAGTTGGGTTTCATTAGTTTTCTCTCTCTTTGTTTGTCTTGTAGGTGATGTCGACTTCCCATGCACTTAGCACTATGAAAGGAGTACAAACGGTGGACATCCAGGACACCAAACTTAGCCATTTCAAAGAGTGAAAAAATATTTTTCTAAAGTTCTCCAAACCAAGATATAAAATCAGAAATGGATCGGCGCCATTCATATGAATCCAATGAGCCCAATAACATCAAATTCCGAGTTTGTATGACGAAATGACGGTCGTTTTACCGGAAGAGGACAGAGCCAAAGACGACGTTCCATACGACTGTGGCTGGGTATCGGTTGAAGCCCAAACTTCACCGAAAGTTGCATCTCGTGACGAGATTCTTCGTGGATTTCGTCCCCTATTTATACCTATGACTTCATTGGCCTTCAAGCGATATTTTGGGAGAGTACTGGGCTCCCTTAGAATGCTAGTGTAGGAGATATGCCCTAGAGGCAATAATAAATGTTATTGATTATCTCCCTGTTCATAATTAGGTTTATGTTCCATGCTATAACTGCTATGGTTCTCGAGTCTGCAAATAAAACGAGGCTCGGAGGAAGACTCATATGCACGTGTGGAATAATAAACGGTAATATGTATTCCTAGTCTGGCCTCTAAGACTAGCTCAAGTATTGCATGATGGTTCTGTTTTCCTGATCATGGGCATGTCTATGCCAGCAATTTTGAGGGCACAGTGTTAGAAGAACATTTGTGTTGAATCGACCCAAATTGATGTTATGCTATGAGTTACATTCGTCACATATTAATGGTTAATAACACAGAGATGGTTAATGTTTGCAAAATTCCTTAGACCATGAGAGTGTCGAGTTTCTTCATACTTGCTTCATGAACTTTGGGGTTTGTTAAACGTCATCCGTAAATGGGTGGCTATTACGGCGGCTTACGGGTTCATGGAGAAGTGTGTCAAGTAACTTGATAGCTCGAGATTGGGATTTGCTCCTCCGACGATGGAGAGATATCTCTGGGCCCTCTCGGTGTTACGGTATCCATCATCGTCTGGCCAGACACTTTGTGATTTGATCACAGGGATGCCGGAACACGGTAACGAGAAAAGAGAACAATACCGGTAACGAGGTAACTGGCATAGTGGACAAGTTGTTGATCCACGGAAATGCCTACATGTCTAACCTCGGGTAGTTGTAACATATCGTGAAGCAACAGGAATAGCACACGGCAACTGGAGGTTCACTCGAATATTCATTCGTGTGGGTATAGGGGTCAATATGGGTGTCCACGGCTCCGATGTTGATCATTGATCGGAAGGTGTTCCGTGTCATGTCTATACTTCACCGAACCTATAGGGTCACACGCTTAAGGGTCATCTATCTGCTGAATACTAGACAGGGAGTCTGAGAGAAAATCACCAAAAAGTTTCGGAGACAACGGAAGAGTTCCGGAGAGAGAACACTGAAAAAGTTTCGGTAAAACCGAAAAGTTGTTTCGGATAAAACCATTGATCCAAAAAGGTTTCGGCAAGCACCGGGAATGTTTTGGAGGTTGCCAGATTGGTCTGGTAATTTCTGGAATTTTTCTGGAGAAAAAACCGAAAAAAAAGTTTCGGAGCTGCCGGAGTTGTTTACCGGGTAAACAAAGATGGTTTTAAATTAAACCACCATACTGGAAATGTTCCAGAGCGCGTCCAGATAATTTTAGAGGGTGCCGGAAATGTTCTGGGACCTTCTGGAATTTTTCAGAAATAATAGTCGCGGAAAACATCTTGTCCCAGCGTGAGGGGACAAGATCCCACGGATCGTGGGGGCTGTTTTTTGGCTGTTTTTGGGGGGGGCCCCCTTTGGGAGCAGCCCCCTTGTGGCTGGACAAAATGTTGGGGGGGGGGCCCATGGTGGGGGGCAGCCCCCACAAATGGTGGAGAGTGTTGGGAGGAAGGTGGGGCCCCATGGGGGAACACCATGGACAAGGGAACATGTTTTTCCCTTGTTTGGTGGGAACATGTTCTCCTTGTTTTGTGGGAACATGTTTTCCCCATGTTTAGTGGGCTGAATTTTCAGCCCCCTCCACCCCTTCCACCACTATATAAGGAGGAGGAGAGGTGCTCTCCAACTCCACTCCAACTCTCTCACACAAGCCATGCATGATCTGGCATTCTCTCTCCCTCCCACGAAATAGTTTCGTAGTGCCGAAAGGCTGTCTGGGTTCCGGTGGGAACTAGTTCTGGACGGCGAAGCCCTGCCGGATAGATGACACCGTATGTGTGCAACCCCGTAGAGAGGTCGTAGTTTCGTCCTTTTGCCCGAGGGGCTGTTCGAGTGTCCTCCCGAAGGGCTGTCCGAGTGACGGTCCGAGTTCTGTGAGTCCTCCCGAAGGGCTGTCCACGACACCGTCCGGGGGACTGTCCGACCGCCTCCCGGAGGGCTGTCCGAGTGGTGGATGAGGGAGTACATCCTCGCGGTTGGGAGGTTGTAAATCCTAGCTGCGGGGATCTGCACCGACGATCATCATCGACTCTACTTCCGCTGCGCTACGAGTCGGTAACGAAAATGATCAAACCTTGTATGCAGTCTCCATAGTGGTCCTGGGCTGGTGCGTAGGTCGAAATTTTTTTGTTTTCTACTGCGTTCCCCAACAGTGGCATCATGAGCCGTGCTATGCGTAGATGCAGGTTGCGATCTAGAATACATAGAGATGTATGGGTGTTGCACAATATAATTAGGTAGTAGATGAGTTCTATTACTGAAAATTATTTGTGCGGGTAGCAGATGAAATCTGTTACCCGATGTTCTTGTTGCTTCCCTTGAATTTGCGTAGTCCTGATCTTGACAGCATTGTGGAATCTCACAAAGTTCTGGCAATCCGCGATCCTTTCATGCTGCTCCTGAGTATGCTGATTGACAGATCAACGAAGTGCTAACAGTTCTTTGGGTTCCACTTTAGTTAAAGAAAGATGGATGTTTCGCAGACAAAAGGGCAATGCAGATATGATCTGCACGGGGGTCATGCGTATGATGAAGTTCAGTATGGGGCTCGAGATTTTATTATCTCGTGTTTCATACACCCCGCATTGTTAATCTAGCGACTTGGATTATCATACTTGATGATGGACGTTGGTAGCTTCGGTTTGTTTCGAAACCTTAGAAGCCACGTAAAACAAGTTTTTGCATGAACCAATTAGAGGCGTCTAACTTGGTTTTGCAGGAGGGTTTGCATGTGCATATGATGTGGTATATGTAGGAGATATGCCCTAGAGGAAATAATAAATGTTATTGATTATCTCCCTGTTCATAATTAGGTTTATGTTCCATGCTATAACTGCTATGGTTCTCGAGTCTGCAAATAAAACGAGGCTCGGAGGAAGACTCATATGCACGTGTGGAATAATAAACGGTAATATGTATTCCTAGTCTGGCCTCTAAGACTAGCTCAAGTATTGCATGATGGTTCTGTTTTCCTGATCATGGGCATGTCTATGCCAGTAATTTTGAGGGCACAGTGTTAGAAGAACATTTGTGTTGAATCGACCCAAATTGATGTTATGCTATGAGTTACATTCGTCACATATTAATGGTTAATAACACAGAGATGGTCAATGTTTGCAAAATTCCTTAGACCATGAGAGTGTCGAGTTTCTTCATACTTGCTTCATGAACTTTGGGGTTTGTTAAACGTCATCCGTAAATGGGTGGCTATTACGGCGGCTTACGGGTTCATGGAAAAGTGTGTCAAGTAACTTGATAGCTCGAGATTGGGATTTGCTCCTCCGACGATGGAGAGATATCTCTGGGCCCTCTCGGTGTTACGGTATCCATCATCGTCTGGCCAGACACTTTGTGATTTGATCACAGGGATGCCGGAACACGGTAACGAGAAAAGAGAACAATACCGGTAACGAGGTAACTGGCATAGTGGACAAGTTGTTGATCCACGGAAATGCCTACATGTCTAACCTCGGGTATTTGTAACATATCGTGAAGCAACAGGAATAGCACACGGCAACTGGAGGTTCACTCGAATATTCATTCGTGTGGGTATAGGGGTCAATATGGGTGTCCACGGCTCCGATGTTGATCATTGATCGGAAGGTGTTCCGTGTCATGTCTATACTTCATCGAACCTATAGGGTCACACGCTTAAGGGTCATCTATCTGCTGAATACTAGACAGGGAGTCTGAGAGAAAATCACCGAAAAGTTTCGGAGACAACGGAAGAGTTCCGAAGAGAGAACACTGAAAAAGTTTCGGTAAAACCGAAAAGTTGTTTCGGATAAAACCATTGATCCAAAAAGGTTTCGGCAAGCACCGGGAATGTTTTGGAGGTTGCCAGATTGGTCTGGTAATTTCTGGAATTTTTCTGGAGAAAAAACCGAAAAAAAAGTTTCGGAGCTGCCGGAGTTGTTTACCGGGTAAACAAAGATGGTTTTAAATTAAACCACCATACTGGAAATGTTCCAGAGCGCGTCCAGATAATTTTAGAGGGTGCCGGAAATGTTCTGGGACCTTCTGGAATTTTTCAGAAATAATAGTCGCGGAAAACATCTTGTCCCAGCGTGAGGGGACAAGATCCCACGGATCGTGGGGGCTGTTTTTGGGCTGTTTTTTGGGGGGCCCCCTTTGGGAGCAGCCCCCTTGTGGCTGGACAAAATGTTGGGGGGGGCCCCATGGTGGGGGGCAGCCCCCACAAATGGTGGAGAGTGTTGGGAGGAAGGTGGGGCCCCATGGGGGAACACCATGGACAAGGGAGCATGTTTTTCCCTTGTTTGGTGGGAACATGTTCTCCTTGTTTTGTGGGAACATGTTTTCCCCATGTTTAGTGGGCTGAATTTTCAGCCCCCTCCACCCCTTCCACCACTATATAAGGAGGAGGAGAGGTGCTCTCCAACTCCACTCCAACTCTCTCACACAAGCCATGCATGATCTGGCATTCTCTCTCCCTCCCACGAAATAGTTTCGTAGTGCCGAAAGGCTGTCTGGGTTCCGGTGGGAACTAGTTCTGGACGGCGAAGCCCTGCCGGATAGATGGCACCGTATGTGTGCAACCCCGTAGAGAGGTCGTAGTTTCGTCCTTTTGCCCGAGGGGCTGTTCGAGTGTCCTCCCGAAGGGCTGTCCGAGTGACGGTCCGAGTTCTGTGAGTCCTCCCGAAGGGCTGTCCACGACACCGTCCGGGGGACTGTCCGACCGCCTCCCGGAGGGCTGTCCGAGTGGCGGATGAGGGAGTACATCCTCGCAGTTGGGAGGTTGTAAATCCTAGCTGCGGGGATCTGCACCGACGATCGTCATCGACTCTACTTCCGCTGCGCTACGAGTCGGTAACGAAAATGATCAAACCTTGTATACAGTCTCCATAGTGGTCCTGGGCTGGTGCGTAGGTCGGAAATTTTTTGTTTTCTACTGCGTTCCCCAACAGCTAGTATCAAAGGAGAGATGCTACATCAACGAAGGATGCTACATGAGTGCTCTTATATATACACCATCAACCCTAGCTGCAATCATCATCCGTCATTCATCATCTCATCTCCACGTCCAGCCGCCGTCCACACACCAGCATAGTTGCAACCTTGAAGGAGACCAAAGGGAGCCACCGTCGGCGGGATGCGGCCATGGGCAGCCACCGCCGCGCCACCATCACCATCATCCACCGCGCCGCCGCCATCACCACCATCATCATCCCTTCTTCCTCCTCCGTCACGGTCTTCATGACGGGTTGTAACAACTCTTGAACCCCTTTTATGTGATGGTATTTGAGTAATTGTTGGCTATGGGTCAGTCAATTAGTAAGTGGTTATTTAATATGTGTTGTCTAATTATGCGTGTTGCTTATTTACCTTTGGTTATTTAGTGATTGGAGATGTTCTTTCCATTGGCGTAGTTGGAGACATCAACCTCCCCAGGCCAAACATCAAGTAGATAGATGGTTGTGCAAACTAATAGACCTGTGACATGACAGGTGCAAATATCTTGAGGGGAACACAATTATTCTAGGAGTCACGGTTGTCCATAGAAAATATTTCCTTCGTCCGGTCCTCGTGACCTTAATATATTCATGTTAGCCGATGTGGGTATGGGCCAAGAAGTAGGACGAATGAGTTATATCAATATAGTGCATCTTGAGATAACGTTATATGGGGGATTGCCCACCAGATGTAGATCAATATATCCTACAATGCACGTACTAACCTAGCCATCACGTGTCATAGTCATAAAGCTGAACTCCATGCCAGCAATCTCATCTAAAATATCACATACTTCTCATAGTTTATTTCCTCTGTTTACTTTAGTATTTATTTTCCGTTCTCTCTATTACTTAGTTTAATTCTCGCCTTTTCCATTCCCTAGCAACCTACTTAAGTGAACTATTTGCAAACTCCGGTTTGGGTGTGTGTGTAGTTGTATTAATTGACAACGCAACTGCGGGGATTGTGGTGCCATCCTATTCGCTCCCTGTGGGATTGACAAATCTTACTTATCATGAAATTGCTACATAGCCCTGTGCACTTGCAGGTCATCACTTATCATGGCCGCCCCGCACTTCGTGGCCTTATTGCCATTGGTCTGCATGTTGACGCAGAAAAGCTTGAGCCACAGTCAGAAGTGGGGCTCGACGCAGAGGAATGACTTGCAGAATGTAATGTAGCAGGTGATGTAAAGAATGGAGTTGGGGGGAAGATGGTGTAGTTGAGGGCCGCAAAAACAGACAAGGCCTCAGAGAAAGCGCTTGATAGGAAATCCCAAACCTCGGAGAAGGTGAGAGAAATGAAGACAATGCTCTCGCCGGCACGGGGCTCGAGAACCCTGACGGAGGATCAACCCAACGACCCTTTGACGAGCGGAGAATGGGCTTTGGTGACCTCGGGCAATGGGATGTACCCGGCGTCCTAGAGCGCGACGATGTCCTCCTTGGTGGTGGAGGGGTGCCATATCCCCCTCATGCTTGTGGCCTTTTGGCCTTCTCCGGTTGTCATGTGGCCACCCACTAGACGGCCTCCATTTGAAGACTTCTCCACCATAGCATGAGCACCTTCTCCGGCCATCTCTTGAAGATGGAAGGGGGAAGAGGAAACTGGAAGCTTTTTCTAAGGCTCTGGTTTTTTGGGTGCTGGAGCTCGAGGATGACGAAGGCGAGAGCGAGATTGGAAGCGTAAAGCCAAATCTCACTCACCTTTTATCCTTTTATGGGCAAGTAAGAACATAGATTAAGCATGTCGCATGGGAGTATTTTCGCAGGTTCCCCATGTGATGTGCATTAAGCACGCGTAGGAATCGAGTGGTCTATTAATAGATCGAGAGTTCTATTAATAGTTCTGCTACAAATCCGAAGCGCGATCCCTTTATTGACTAGACGTGCCAATGGTAGCGATCTCGAATCACGCTTGCACGTTATGATTGTATCTGAAGTGACAAAATGGCTCTACGGTGCGGGTGATGATTTGGGTTGGTCATGGCTGTCAGAGCAGGTCTGGACCGTCATCCTCATTAGAATGCTGGAAGACTTCACTGTCAAGGCAGCTCTGCGTGAGAATGGACCTCGAATCGGAAGTGTTGTTTGTGGAAGATAAAGGTCCCATTAAAAGATGAATATTGAGAGGGGCTCCTCGGATGCCTGAGGTATACCACTCTTCGGCCAGAGTTCTACTATGTTGGAAAAAGTAGATCAAGGATTTCTTGAACCATCTTGCAAGACCGATGACCGAAGATAAGGGGCAGCTTGGAAGGACCAAGGAACGTCCTCGACTTGAAGACCGGTTTAGGGGCTAGTGATTGTGTCCTGGACTTGGGGATGCTAGCCACATCGACTCCCGGCCATATGGTTCTGGCCGAGAACCCCCCCCCCAAGATCATTAACCGGTGGGCCATGATTGTCGGCCCCAGGAGCACCAAGATGGAGGATTCCGAAGACTTGGCACATACTCCAAGACTTAGAGGTTGTCGTCGTCATGTTTACCCTTAGATCTAATTAACATATGTAAACCCTAGGCACCCCCTGGTGCCTATATAAGCTAAGGGTGAAGACACTAGTAGAAAAAGCCCATTTGTCCCGGTTCATAAGGCCCATTTGTCCCGGTTCGGGAACCGGGACTAAAGGGTCGGGACTAAAGCCCAACACCTTTAGTCCCGGTTCTTATACGAACCGGGACAGATGGGGCTCCACGTGGCCGTTGCGGCGAGCCCAGAGAGGAGGGCCTTTAGTCCCGATTGGTAACACCAACCGGGACCAAAGATCATCCACGTGTCAGCAGCTCAGGAGTTGGGGTTTTTGTTTTTTTTGAAGGGGGGGGGGGGTTTGGGGGTTTTGGGTGTTTTGTAGGGTTAATTTAGGGGTTTCATATATTGTGTTAGCTAGCTAATAGCTAGAGAGAAGTGTCCTCTCTTATCTTCGTGCTTGGTCGACGCTACGTACTATACGTATAGAGAGGACTCGACACGCTAACTAGTAAGCAAATGAAGGAAACCATTAAGTACACAAGATCGTCATGAACATATACAGAGAGAAGTGATCGACCTCCTCCTTCTCCGAGAGATTGGTCGAACAACAAGTTTTCGTATATCTATCCGATGCTACTAGCTACATATATACAATATAAGACCTCTTACAATCCCTAACATTTGATGTCAAGTTCCACATGGTATTCTCCGGCTGGATTGATGACGTGGTCAAGAAAGAATCCCGCCAATTCCTCTTGAATTGCTTTTATGCGATCTTGTGGTAGGAGTTCATCCCGCATCTGCCAAATCTAATTTGAAGAAGGGGGTCAATACATATATATGAATGAAACTCAACACAAATGATGGTAATAAAATAAAATTGTGAATATTATTGCTTACGCACTTCATATTGTTTTTCAGAGTAGCCCCGCTTAGAGGTCGTCGCGTTGTAGATGTACTCGCAAATGTAGTATCCACAAAAATTATTCCCGCCTTCCTACCACAACCACTTTACGAGAAATAAAGGTCAATCAAACTGATAATCAAGCATTATAAATGGTATTGATGAAACTAGCTAGAATCAATGGGAGATGCGCGGAACTAGCTAGTAGTACTTACTTTCGGGTGTGTAAATCGCAGCTCCCCCGGTAGTCCCGGAGCTTCTGTGGTGAACGCTTTCCAAACCCTGCGAGACAAAGAAAATAATTACTTGATATCAGGAAATGACCAAAGTTGGCGATATGGTGCGATAATGATCGATTGAACTTACTTCTGGAGCATTTCAGTCATGGCCGCATACTCCTTGGGATCTTTTCGTCTTGAGTCTAAGACGGTTACTAGTCCCTGCTCAAGCTTAATCTCTAGGAGAATAAAGTGGAAGCTGCGCACGCATGCATAACTCATCAATTACATTACTATAACCTCGAGTAATAAGGGAAACCAAATATGCAGAAGATAGTAACACTCACTTGAAGTTGTAAGGAAAGAGTATTTTATCTTTGTTTTGATTTTTAAGCAACGATTGTAGCAAGTTGGCCTCAGTTTCTTTCGCATGATATGTAACCGTCCATTCATCTATGAGATTTGTGTTAATGAACCCAATATCATAGATTTGTGCATTTCTGCATTCGACGATATTCAATCTGCATAATATAGTGAGGATAATTATATATACATGCAATGAAAGAGCTGAGCTATATATAGAGACTTAATTACAGAAGTATAGTAATTACAGACAGTAGCAAGTGATGATTATTTTATCGAGGTCCTTTTGATTGAAAAACTGGAAGAACTCCTCAAATGGAACAGACAACATATCAATTCCAACGAGGTCGTGCTCCTCTTTAACTCTCAGCGTCAAAATATCCTTCCCAGACTTGCAGGTGTCCATGTACCACTTATGGAATCTTCGCATCATCGTTGTTAGAGGAGGATCACCAGGTTTGACGAGAGGCTTCCCATACTGGTATTTGTGTTCGTCCACCTCCATTGTATCAAAATGTGCATCGTCGGGCAGGTAATCACCAGGATTGGTACCGGGCAGGATCCCCGGCAGATTTGCGATGATATCGCTAGACACCTTGAGCGGGGGGCACGATTGGTTTGCCTGTTCGCCGAGCTGGGGAATTTTGTTCCCTCTTCTTCGTTCTTGTAACATTTTGTCACTTGAAGTAGTTCCCGACTAGCACGCTCCTTCCATTGCCTCTTTCAGAGCACGGACATGGTTGTCATCCGGCGGAGGCGGTGGTGGTCGCTTCAGGTTCTTCAAAGTGCGCTTCAATTTCACCGGATCCATCTTCTCCTCCGGAGGTGGATTTTTCTTTGCAAAAAAGTCCTTCACTTGGGCTTGACAGATCTCCGCGTTTTCCTCCTCGGTCATCTCGTATGGTAACTTCTCTACAGGCTTGAGAGATGGACCGAATTTGTATTGCCTCCCGCCTCTGGCTGTACTGCTAGACGCCGGAGCAGCCGGAGCGGCTGCAGCTGTCTTCCTTTGTTGCTTACGAGGCGGAGAAGGAGGCGGAGTGCTACGACGCGCCGGAGCAGCCGAAGCGGCGGCGGCTGTCTTCCGCTGTTGTTGACGAGGCGGAGAATGAGGCTGGCTGCTCGGACACGCCGGCGCAGGCGGAGAAGGAGGCGGAGTGCCGCCACATGCCGGAGCAGCTGGAGAAGGAGGCGGAGTGCCGCCACGCACCGGAGCAGCCGGAGAAGGAGGCGGAGTGCCCTGATCACTCGCCAGAGGAGGAGGCGAAGGAGGAGGCGGAGTGCCCTGACTCGCCGGAGGAGGAGGCGGAGGTGTCCAGTTCGGAAGGTTGATGAGGTCCTTCCGCCATAGACATGGAGTCTTCAGAGCAAGACCCAGCTGAGTCTCCCCTTCACCAGTAGGGTGGTCAAGCTCGAGCTCCTCAAATCCCTCCGTTATTTCATCGACCATCACAACAGCATAGCCTTCTGGAATCGGAAGGCAGTGAAAAGTTGCGCCGGGTTGAGGAGGTGCAACAGAGCCGACAGCCGCCTTGACTTTGAGGTGCTGCCATTTCGCCATAAGGTGGCAATCTTGAGCCTCCGTGATAGCATCCACAGGGTAGCTGGGAGCCGTGAAGTGAGGCTGCTGAAGGAGCTCGGTGGAAGCCACGCTGCTTCTCCGCTGAGATGGCGGGGTAGCTTCTGGGGTAGCTTCGGCAGGTCACTGCCTCTGAACTAGTGCTTGTTCCTCTAGCGCTCGTACCCTTGCATTCAGCTTCTGGAGTTCGGTCTGCTCCACTTTCCTCCTCCTCTCCAGGGTTTTGTAACCGCCTGCGCTGGGAAACCCTTCCTTCCACGCAACGGAGCCTGCCGTGCCTCGTGTTCGTCCTGGGTGCTCAGGATTCCCGAGGGCCTGTGTGAGCTCATCGTTCTCTCTGTCGGGAACGAACGTCCCTTGCTGCGCTGCGGCGATATACTTCTGAAGCTTCTTGACGGGTATTTCAAGTTGCTCCTTCGTCCAACGGCACTTCCCTGTTTCAGGGTCCAAGGTTCCCCCAACCCCGAAGAACCAAGTCCTTGAACGGTCTGGCCAGTTCAATGTCTCTGGTTCGACCCCTTTATCAAGCAGGTCCTTCTCAGCCTTGTCCCACAACGGCCGGGCTTTGAGGTAGCCACCTGACCCCGTGCGATGGTGATACTCCTTCTTTGCAGCATTTTTCTTGTTTGTCGCTGACATCTTCTTACTCTTCTCCGATGTCTTGTGGGCCACAAATGCGGGCCAGTGATCTCTTATCTTCTCAAATCGGCCGGTGAATTCTGGAGTCTTCCCTTTGTCGACAAACGTTGATTTCAACTCATTCTTCCACCTCCTAAATAGATCTGCCATCTTCTTAAGAGCATTAGCCTTGACCAATGGCTTTATAACTGGCTTATCCGGATCCTCCTCTGGCAGTAGGGTGAAATTTGCCTTCAGCGCGGTCCAAAGATCATCTTTCTGTCTATCGTTGACAAAAGACACTTGAGGGTCTTCGCTCTTAGGCTTATTCCATTGGTGGATGCTGATCGGGATCATGTCCCTAACAAGAACCTCGCACTGAGCAGAAAATGCTTCCTTGGTCCGGCTGGGTTCAATCGGTTGGCCATCGCCCTTGATTGCTGTGATCGTGAACCTTTCATCCTGGCGCAACCTTTTCTTCAGGCCTCATCTCGTTACCGAAGTTTGGCTCGATCCGGAGGGCTAGAAAAGAAGAAAGAAGAGAGTTAATATGTGTACAAACCAAAACAATTAATGCATCAATTAGCTAGTCAGCACAGGCTTAATTAATATATATACCTCGCCGGACTTTGCAACATCTCCTTCCTCCGTTCGCTCATCGGAGCAGTCATCACGGTCTCCTTCTTCCACCGGCATTCCGTCACCGGAGCCATCATAATCATGTCCTTCCACCTCCATTGTTCGATCACCGGAGCCTGCTTCACCCTCTCCTTCCAGACCATCGGTGTCGTTGAGAAACGACAAGACATCACCTCCACCGAGGATTATGTCCCCCAACAACTGTTCTGCTTCGTTGTCTCGGTGCTCCATAGTTTCTGCAAATATTACAACATGGCAATTAATTTACAAACATGACAGATGGATATATTAGTGCAAACGTAGACCTAGCTAGCTCGACGCTTCTACGGTTTGGGGTGGCCTCGAAAACGCTTCTAGGGTTTGGGGTGGCCTAGGCAACGCTTCTAGGGTTTGGGGTGGCCTCGACAACGCTTCTAATATCACAACAAGGAATCATATGCATATATGAGCAATGGATTAGTTGTGGACCGCCTCTCTGATGCATGTCCGACGTCCCCCCCTCATGTCGATCGGGCCGGGGTTATACTTTCAGGGTTTAGGTGGACTCGAGAGTTGGTCGGGCGAGAGGGGGTTGATCGACGTCCCCCCTCATGTCGAAGTTACCGGAGTTTTCTTCTTGGGGGTTTGGGTGGCCTCGAGAGTTTATCGGGTAGGGGCGGGAGGGGGTAGGAGATCAAAAATGCTCTTTCTTCTAGGGTTTGGGTGGCCTCGAGAGTTGATCGGGCTAGCGGACCGGGAGTAAGTTTTGAATGTATGATTCTTTTAACTCATTTTGAATATATGAACATTTTAACTTAGTAACTTAGTAACTTGGTAAATTTTGAATATATGTTGAATTCCCGAGATTGTTAGGGGTGTTCTAACGCGGCACTACACGATATATAGGTGAAGGGGGATAACATCCGGGAATGTTTGGACAGATGAACCGGAGGGGGACTCCTCCCCCCTCATGTCTGATGAGTTTTTACTCCCTCTCTCCCATGAAACATTCATCGAACAAACTTAATATGAGTTTTAATAGAAAACATTCATGAACAAAATTACAACAGAAAAAATTGACCAAGTTTTCATATATCATCATCATCATCTACTACAAAAAAAATTGACCAAGTTTTCATATCATCATCTTCATCTACTACAAAAAAATTTGACCAAGTTTTCATATATATACTACAGAAAAAATTATCTAACAAAATGTTCATCCATCCATCCATCCATATTCAAAAGGTTCATATTCTACAATATCACCAAAAAAAATTCTATGAACATAAAAAATTCTAACTTTTGCATATTCTTTGCATATGAATATACATACATTTTCTTTTTTTCTTAAATGTAACTTTGCATATTTTGGCATTGAACACATACATAAAATTCTTATGAACAAAAAATAGACTTTTTTGTGAGCATTACATATCTCCAATATTTTTCTAAAAATGCAAAAAAGAGCATATACAGAGCATATACCTAAAATTTCAAAAAGAGCATATACATAGCATATATAGAGCATTACATAATCTCCATAATCTCCATTACATAATTCAATTCAACTTGAACAAGGAAAAAAAAAAAGAAAAAAAAAGGGAGGTCGTCGGAGCGGCCGGAGCGCGGGCGGGCGCATCGCGTCGGGTGGGCGCGGCATTGGGCGGGCGGGGGGAGGAGAGAAGGGAACGGAGGCGCGCTCATAGTGTTGGCAGGGGGCGGGGACGGCGTCGGGCAGGGCTCGGCGACGGCGAGGTCCGGGGGCAGGGCGCGGTGTCGGGGCAGGGCTCGGCGACGGCGAGGCGACGGCGATCTCCGGCGCAGCAGCCTGGCGGCGTCGTGCTATGGTTCGGCCGTCGTGGGAGATAATGGGAGATTTGGGGAAAAATTTCTAAGTGTGGCCTTGTATACCACAACCTTTGGTCCCGGTTGGTGGCACAAACCGGGACCAGTACCCACCTTTGGTCCCGGTTAGTGCCACCAACCGGGACCAAAGGTCAGTTTTCAGCAGCCCAAAGGGCGGGAAACAGAGTCCTTTGGTCCCGGTTGGTGGCACGAACCGGGACCAAAGGGGGGTATTGGTCCCGGTTGGTGCCACCAACCGGGATCAATGCACCCCTTTTGTCCCGGTTGGTGCTACCAACCGGGACCAAAGGCCTTGTGCTGGCGCGGTGCGGTGGGATGTTTAGTCCCACCTCGCTAGTTGAGAGAGCTCGAGAGTGGTTTATAAGCGCTGCTGCGCCCACCCTCTCGAGCTCCTCTCAACTGCAGGCTTTCGGGCCTACTCTATCAATCCTTGCCTGTGGGCCTACTGGGCCTGCTGCGGGCCTGAATCCTGGCCCATGGTTGGGTTCCTAGTCGTATTCAGGCCGTGGTGGCCCAGTAGGTGGCATTTTTTTTATTTTTTTTTCCAGTTTTTTGTTTTCTTTTTTGCTTTATTTATTTTATTTTGGTTCTACTTACAACAAAATACTTACTGTTTTTCAGTGATTCTTTTTGCTTTTAGGTAATAAAAATTATAAACTTTCTGTTAGTGCCATTAGTTTTGCAATTTGAATAGTTTAAATTTGAATTTTTTGAAATTTGTGTGAATCAATAGTTTGTGAATAACTTTACTATAAAATAGATTTTTGAGTGATTGTTTTTCCTGCTATTTAATATTACTGTGTTTTATCATTAAATTCAATTTGGTAATTTTTAGGTTATTTGAAATGTCTGTTTTAATCAAAAACAGATTTTGTTATTTTAGTTTGCTATTAAAGTTTCGAACAAAAAAATTCTGAAGACATTTTTTTGAACTTATTTGAACTCCAGACTTTTTGTGTGTTCAAAATGCACCATTCAAAGCCATATCATCAATTTTCAACCCTTTCTGACTTCATTAGTTATTTTTCATGCATTTACTGATTTTTTTGAGCTATATGACCCTGAAATTGAAAAGCACTTCAAATGAACTCTGAAAAGGTTGAAAGTTGGCATGGTATCATCATTTCACCCACATAGCATGTGCTAAAAAGTTGAGAGGGTTACGGCAAAAACTGGATGCACTTCGTGTACAAAACGGACAATCTCTTTCGAAGTATCAAGGTTTCATACGGAAACTCGTCTGTTACAAAGGGATTTCATTTTTTTGAACTTATTTGAACTCCAGACTTTTTGTCTGTTCAAAATGCACCATTCAAAGCCACATCATCAATTTTCAACCCTTCTGACTTCATTTGTTATTTTTCATGCATTTACTGATTTTTTGCGCTAAATGACCCTGAAATTGAAAATCACTTCAAATGAACTCTGAAAAGGTTGAAAGTTGGCATGGTATCATCATTTCACCCACATAGCATGTGCTAAAAAGTTGAGAGGGTCACGGCAAAAACTGGATGCACTTCATGTACAAAATGGACAATCTCTTTCGAAGTATCAGGGTTTCATACGGAAACTCGTCTGTTACAAAGGGATTTCATTTTTTTGAACTTATTTGAACTCCAGAGTTTTTGTGTGTTCAAAATGCACCATTCAAAGCCACATCATCAATTTTCAACCCTTTCTGAATTCATTTGTTGTTTTTCATGCATTTACTGATTTTTTGCGCTAATTGACCCTGAAATTGAAAAGCACTTCAAATGAACTCTGAAAAGGTTGAAAGTTGGCATGGTATCATCATTTCACCCACATAGCATGTGCTAAAAAGTTGAGAGGGTTACGGCAAAAACTGGATGCAGTTCGTGTACAAAACGGACAATCTCTTTCGAAGTATCAGGGTTTCATACGGAAACTCGTCTGTTACAAAGGGATTTCATTTCTTCACATGTAACTGCAGTGATATTCTAGATCAAAGGCATCATCATAATAGTTGTGGAGAGAAAGTCTTCACTTTTTCTTCGCTTGTGTCCTTTGCTTATTGCGCCGTAACCATGGATATTCTTCATCTCTTAACAGGGTGCTTGGGTCAGCCTTGACTTTGAAGGGAGGAATTTCATGAAACTTTTCATAATCTTCAGACATGTCTGTCTTGCCCTCCAATCCCATGATGTCTTTTTTTCCTGAAAGAACTATGTGGCGCTTTGGCTCATCGTATGATGTATTCGCTTCCTTATCTTTTCTTTTTCTCGGTTTGGTAGAAATGTCCTTCACATAGAAAACTTGTGCCACATCATTGACTAGGACGAATGGTTCGTCTGTATAGCCAAGAATGTTCAGATCCACTGTTGTCATTCCGTACTGTGGGTCTACCTGTACCCCGCCTCCTGACATATTGACCCATTTGCACTTAAACAAAGGGACCTTAAAATCATGTCCGTAGTCAAGTTCCCATATGTCCACTATGTAACCATAATATGTGTCCTTTCCCCTCTTGGTTGCTGCATCAAAGTGGACACCGCTGTTTTGGTTGGTGCTCTTTTGATCTTGGGCGATCGTGTAAAATGTATTCCCATTTATCTCGTATCCTTTGTAAGTCAATACAGTCGAAGATGGTCCCCTGGACAACGAGTACAGCTCATCAGAAACAGTGTTGTCACCTCTGAGACGTGTTTCCAACCAACTGCCGAAAGTCCTGATGTGTTCACATGTAATCCAGTCGTCACACTGCTCCGGGTGTTTGGAGCGCAGAATGTTCTTGTGTTCATTGACATACGGGGTCACCAAGGTAGAGTTCTGTAGAACTGTGTAGTGTGCTTGAGACCAAGAATGCCCGTCCCTGCATATTATTGAGTCCTCTCCTAGCGTGCCTTTTCCAGTCAGTCTCCCCTCATAGCGCGATTGAGGGAGACCAATCTTCTTAAGGTCAGGAATGAAGTCAACACAAAACCCAATGACATCCTCTGTTTGATGGCCCATGGAGATGCTTCCTTCTGGCCTAGCGCGGTTATGGACATATTTCTTTAGGACTTCCATGAACCTCTCAAAGGGGAACATATTGTGTAGAAATACGGGGCCCAGAACGACAATCTCGTCGGCTAGATGAACTAGGATGTGCGTCATGATATTGAAGAAGGATGGTGGGAACACCAGCTCGAAACTGACAAGACATTGCGCCACATCACTCCTTAGCCTTGGTATGATTTCTGGATCGATCACCTTCTGAGAGATTGCATTGAGGAATGCACATAGGTTCACAATGGCTAATCGAACGTTTTCCGGTAGAAGCCCCCTCAATGCAACCGGAAGCAGTTGCGTCATAATCACGTGGCAGTCATGAGACTATAGGTTCTGGAACTTTTTCTCTGCCATATTTATTATTCCCTTTATATTCGACGAGAAGCCAGACGGGACCTTCATACTGAGCAGGCATTCAAAGAAGATTTCCTTCTCTTCTTTGGTAAGAGCGTAGCTGGCAGGACCTTCATACTGCTTTGGAGGCATGCCGTCTTTTTCGTGCCAACGTTGCAGGTCCTCCCGTGCCTCCGGTGTATCTTTTGTCTTTCCATACACGCCCAAGAAGCCTAGCAGGTTCACGCAAAGATTCTTTGTCACGTGCATCACGTCGATTGAAGAGCGGACCTCTAGGTCTTTCCAGTAGGGTAGGTCCCAAAATATAGATTTCTTCTTCCACATGGGAGTGTGTCCCTCAGCGTCATTCGGAACAGATAGTCCGCCGGGACCCTTTTCAAAGATTACGTATAAATCATTGACCATAGCAAGTACGTGATCACCGGTACACATGGCGGGCTTCTTCCGGTGATCTGCCTCGCCTTTGAAATGCTTGCCTTTCTTTCGACATTGATGGTTGGTCGGAAGAAATCGACGATGCCCCAGGTACACATTCTTCCTGCATTTGTCCTGGTACATACTTTCGGTGTCAGCTAAACAATGCATGCATGCGTGGTATCCCTTGTTTGTCTGTCCTGAAAGGTTACTGAGAGCAGGCCAATCATTGATGGTTACAAACTGCAACGCATGCAGGTCAAATTCCTCCTGTCTATGCTCATCCCACACACGTACACCGTTTCCATTCCACAGCTGTAAAAGTTCTTCAACTAATGGCCTTAGGTACACATCAATGTCATTGCCGGGTTGCTTAGGGCCTTGGATGAGTACTGGCATCATAATGAACTTCCGCTTCATGCACAGCCAAGGAGGAAGGTTATAGATGCATAGAGTCACGGGCCAGGTGCTGTGATTGCTGCTCTGCTCCTCGAAAGGATTAATGCCATCCGCGCTTAAACCAAACCATACGTTCCTTGGGTCAGCTGCAAACTCAGCGCGGTACTTTCTCTCGATTTTTCTCCACTGCGACCCGTCAGCGGGTGCTCTCAACTTCCCGTCTTTCTTACGGTCCTCTCTGTGCCATCGCATCAACTTGGCATGCTCTTTATTTCTGAACAGACATTTCAACCGCGGTATTATAGGAGCATACCACATCACCTTGGCAGGAACCCTCTTCCTGGGGGGCTCGCCGTCAACATCACCAGGGTCATCTCGTCTGATCTTATACCGCAATGCACCGCATACCGGGCATGCGTTCAAATCCTCGTACGCACCACGGTACAGGATGCAGTCATTAGGACATGCATGTATCCTCTGCACCTCCAATCCTAGAGGGCATACGACCTTCTTTGTTGCGTACGTACTGTCGGGCAATTCGTTATCCTTTGGAAGCTTCTTCTTCAATATTTTCAGTAGCTTCTCAAATCCTTTATCAGGCACAGCATTCTCTGCCTTCCACTGCAGCAATTCAAGTACGGTACCGAGCTTTGTGTTGCCATCTTCGCAATTGGAGTACAACCCTTTTTGGTGATCCTCTAACATGCGATCGAATTTAAACTTCTCCTTTTCACTTTCGCACTGTCTCCCTGCATCAACAATGACCCGGCGGAGATCATCATCGGGCACATCGTCTGGTTCCTCTTGATCTTCAGCTTCCCCCGTTGCAGCATCACCGTATTAAGGGGGCACATAGTTGTCATCGTCCTCTTCTTCTTCGCTGTCTTCCATCATAACCCCTATTTCTCCGTGCCTGGTCCAAACATTATAGTGTGGCATGAAACCCTTCTCAAGCAGGTGGGTGTGAAGGATTTTCCGGTCAGAGTAAGACTTCGTATTCCCACATATAGGGCATGGACAACACATAAAACCATTCTGCTTGTTTGCCTTAGCCACTTCGAGAAAATTATGCATGCCCTTAATGTACTCGGAGGTGCGTCTGTCACCGTACATCCATTGCCGGTTTATCTGCGTGCATTATATATAATTAAGTGTGTAAAAAACCATTACAAAATATCGTGAATAGATAAGTGACCAAATTAATAGAAGTTCATCATCACATTAAAACCAAAGTACATACATAGTTCTCATTGAACAACATATAGCTCTCCAGAGCATCTAATTAAACCATACATTGAAACTATGTAAAACATTTCAATGCAACAACAAATGCGATCATAATCGCAACCAAGGTAACAATTGATCCAACGGCATAATGATACCAAGCCTCGGTATGAATGACATATTTTCTATACTTTCTAATCTTGAAGCGCATTGCATCCATATTGATCTTGTGATCATCGACGACATCCGCAACATGCAACTCCAATATCATCTTCTCCTCCTCAATTTTTTTCAATTTTTCCTTCAAGTAATTGTTTTCTTCTTCAACTAAATTTAACCTCTCGACAATAGGGTCTGTTGGAATTTCCGGTTCACATACCTCCTAGATAAAAAAATCTATGTCACGTTGGTCGGCATAATTGTCATAAACAATAAATGAACCAAATAGTTATAAAATATAATATATACCACATCCGAATCATAGACAGGACGAGGGCCGACGGGGGCGGATACCAAAATCATCGCACTATATAATAACAAACAATAATAAAAGTAAGAAAATTAGACAAGTATCTATCCAAATCATACAAGTAAGAATTTTTTTTCTTTTAGAAAGAAGATAAGAACAAGAGGCTCACCACGGTTATGCCGGCGACGAGATCGGCGCGGGCGATCGACGGCGGTGAAGACGGGGACGGGACGTGACGGACCGCTAAACCTAGACAAATCTTGAGGAAAATGGAGCTTGAAGGTCGAGCTTCGAGAGGAGAAAGCTTAACTAGTGTGGCTCGGGCATTTCATCAAACACCTCATGTGCATAGGAGGTGAGCTAGAGCACCACAAAGCTCTCCCCTCGCCGGCCAGAAAAAACAGAGCAGTGTGGAGTGCTCTGCTCGCCGGCGATGGGGTATATATAGCCACCTCATTGGTCCCGGTTCGTGCGTGGAACCAGGACTAAAGGCCCCCCTTCTGTCCCGGTTCAAGGCACGAACCGGGACCAATGGATGTGGGCCAGGAGCGAGGCCCATTGGTCCCGGTTCGTGCCAGGAACCGGGACAAATGGGTCCAGATGAACCGGGACCAATGCCCACGAGGCCCCGGCCGGCCCCCTGGGCGCATGAACCGGGACGTATGCCCCCCATGGGTCCCGGTTCGTGACTGAACCGGGACTAATGGGCTGGGCTGGCCCGAACCAAAGCCCTGTTTTCTACTAGTGATACTGTAGACGACAACTCTCATACACACACGAGGTAGATCTTCCTGTACTCTATACCAAATCATATCAATACAAACAAAGTGGGATGTAGGGTATTATTTCTTTGGCAGAGCCTAAACCTGGGTAAAACCTGTGTCTCTGTTACCATCGTGCCGAGAATACCAGCTCGGGACCCCTTACCCATGATCTGCTAGATTTGACTCCATCAAGGCCAACAAGCGGATGACATGCTTGGACTGGGTAGCACCACGGACCCATAGCCGGCCTACCCGCGCCGACTTCCAGTGGCTCA
Source organism: Thinopyrum elongatum (assembly GCA_011799875.1). Taxonomy (NCBI): domain Eukaryota; kingdom Viridiplantae; phylum Streptophyta; class Magnoliopsida; order Poales; family Poaceae; genus Thinopyrum; species Thinopyrum elongatum. Next base: position 50,941,714 of record CM022299.1, on the reverse strand, counting down.
CAGTACCCCCCGTACAGGAAACCGGCTCACAGAACCCCCCATACAGGACACCGTCGGGGGGGGGGGGCTCGGAACGTCTTCCTGGAGGCTGCTACAGATAATTGGTTGATTAGCTGTACACGGATCATGTCCAAGTATCTATGAGCCTATAGGGTCCCACACTTAAGGGGCTTGGAACGGAGTTTGGATGTGATCCATCTCCTACTGGGTCAATTGTGCTAATGGGCTTCTAAGGTAGAAGCATATTAAGATGTATATATATGTGAGAGGTGGGAACATTAGGGTGATGCAAATGGTTGAGTGAGACACAAACCCTAGCCGCCACACTTTCTCCACCCAGACCGCGCCTTCAGAGTTAGCAGCCCCACGTGTTATGTTCTAGTCCTTGGACGTGTGGATACTTAGGAGGTGTTGCACCTGAGGCGCTTGGACGAACCGTTCATGGGATCTACGAGGAGCTATACGCGGGATGCTGGCGAGAGGTAGCACGACTACAACGACAATGAGACGCAACATCAACAGTCTTCTGTTGCACTGCTCGTTGAGTGGTAATTCATGGTTCTATGGTCGATTAATTGCAGGGTTCCTAGGATGAACGCGGTTGAATTTTTTTATTTTCCCTGGCTTAAGCTATGTGTTCCCCAACAAACTCATAGGTTGATTTGCAAAACCGATCAAGTCGAAACTTTGACATTTGCATTCCTTTCTTGCATGTTATCACGAGTGAAAGGCAGACATTGAAACCTAGATCTTGCAATTCACAGAAATCCGTGCATTCCCAAATCCCCCCATCTTCAACTCGCGGCGGTCTTAGCAGCAAAATACTCATAGTTATCTAAAATTTCATTGAAATCTCTTCCGCATAGCCATAGTAAATCACTCTGGGTTTTTAGCCACCATAATAGCTCCTAGTTGCTAGCTCACTCGCTTCTTTTTTGCTTTCGCATAAAATCTAGTGCACCTCCAAACCTTAGTATCTTCTCTAATGTTCTTATCTTTGACCTCAATGTGCTGGTCTGAAAAGGTAGTTGGTGTGACATGCACCTCTTTCGACTAAAACAGGGCCAAGCCCCCACTCAACCCATCACCACTGACATGATAGCACCCTTCAAAACAAAGCCTTGATGCTAAATTGCTCACTCTTTCCCTCTCGATCTTTGTCTCCGACAGAAAGACCAAAGTGGGCACTTCTGGCCTAACAAGCATGTGAAGCTCACAAGTGTCGCTGGGTTCCCAAGTGTTGACTCAATTTTGACCAAAATAGAATATTTTGCAATAAACAATATAAAAATAATAAAATAATTCAAATGGCTAAATTTTTATTGTAATGCCAAATAACCAAAAATGATCTAAATAATCATGTTTAATATCAGATGCTCGGTATTAATAGCTGGCACTAAAATACAGGGAAGGAAATGAGCATAACATTGATATATAATTGTTGGTATCGGTTTGGCTATGAATATGAATATGAGCCAACATTTATAAATTCATATCAAATAATTAAATAACTAAATCTTTGTCCTAACAAAATAATAATCATGGGACACATGCTTGCATGCACGTCCGCAATCACCGACGGGGCATTTATAATGTTGACTAAATTCTTCCTATCATCAGAGGTGCTAATATTGCCAGATTATTAGGCCACAGTATAACTGTGGACATTATTCTGCCAACCACGTGAAATTTCGATGCGGCACATGAAAAAGCAAATGTCACGCACTAATATAATATGAACCTGACATATATAAAATAAAAATATAGCACATCACTATTGAAATATTCGATGTAAACTCCATTGACAAAACATGCTTTTTTAGCACATTGACAAAAACAACCAAACTTCTAGTAGTAGGCTCACTGGCAAGACTAAAGCCCTTCATAATTACATAAGGGAGGATGAGTGGCCGAAGCCTAGGCAACGACTGAACAGTCGACCATCTAATTAACCAGCACTGATAATCATCCCATGTCCAAAGCATGCGGCTGCCAGCTTGATTAAAAAGGCAAAAGACTTGCAAGTATGCTGACAAGGTCCAGCAAGGATCCGTATTTGTTTTTATACACTAGACAGCACACAGGCACAAGTAGAAGATTGAACGGAAGCAAATTAAAGAATGAAGGGGAAAAAACCGTATTTGTTTTTATACACTAGACAGCACACATGCACGAGTAGAAGATTGAACGGAAGCAAATTAGGCTACTCATAGTGGAGAGTATCATATTCTAGTATCATGCATATGATACTAGTGTATGATACTACCTTTCTAGTGCATAGTATCATAGAGTAGTATCATAGATGATCATATTTATTGCCATGCATGACACAAATTAGCAACACATTTAACATGATACGGTATCTACCTATGTTACTCTAACCCTCTCTATCTTCTTTAATTCTTTGCCACATCAGCATATTTGCTATTTACGAGTGCATGATACCGGCTATGATACCACCACTATGGCCAGCCTTAAAGCAGGAAGGGAAAAAGTACATACGCAATGCACAACTCATAGGAATTAATGACGAGATGGACGGTGGAGTTTTGTTTCTGGAAGAGACCAGCGTAGAACCGAGTAGCATGCAATCCATGCGCACCAGAGGATGACAAAAGGGGAAATTACATGCACCAGCTGGAAGTATATATCCGGTGCAAGATTACTTGGTGAAGTGTAGAGGACAAAAATCGGTGCAGGAAAGCTTACCTTTAATGTCTTTATTTCCTTGGAGTAGCATGAAGGAAGAAGACAAGATAGAGAGGCATTACCTGGCACAAAGTAAATGCAACACGCAAAGAAGAATGGATGTATTACCATACAGAAACGGAAAAGCTGTATCCAGGCTTTTTTTAGCTGGATCATTACATGTGTTACACCGTAGAGCAGCGAAGGGGCTACACACACCGGTGGCTACGACAAGTGTCATGCCATTCAAAAAGGTAGGAACTAAAATAAGCAACTAATTAATGCGGTATTTATTACAACTAATTAAGATGATATTTAAAGTATGCACATCAGCCCCTCTCCCTTTTGTTCTTTGAATTAATACCTCCAAACAACTTTACCATACCACTCTAGCTCTTTTTTATTTTCGACCAGGGCAAAAAGAATGTTGCCCACTTATACTATAGCCCTTCATATATAAACTTATTCACCCGTTGCACAACCTTTTACAAGCATTTAACCATGTCTGAATACTCTTGAATATACAACACTTCCGACCCATATATCAGTGCCTCCCGCGCCCCCCCCCCCCCCCCCCCCCCCCCCCCCCCCGTGGCAGAGCTAGCATTCGAGCAATACTTGAGCCAAAACCAAGCTTTTATATCTACCATAGTGCGTATCCCATGCCAACGCATAAAAATAAGGCTTGATTGAAGAAATATTATATAATTTAAATATGAAACTGATAATAAAATGCACCAACTAACTGTCCGAGACATACGAAAGGGAAACTAATGGCCCTGAGGTCTTGCGAAATAGGAAATCACCTTAAACATGTGGACAGTTTGTGACGTGCTATCCGTGGATACAAAAGAACAACACTTGTGAGACCAACCAGTGGGGAGCGCCTCACCACTTCGACGAGTAGCGAGCCTTTCTGGCATCAGCAGGGACGTCGCAGAGGCAAATGCACATCAGATGTCGTGTGTGACCTGGCCTGGTTCTATGGCATAACGAGCAAGCCAAAATGGGTCGTTCGAGTGTCCGGTCCAGTAAATTGGCTGATCAATTAGCTCATCGCCCGCACTGCTTGCTCCTCTATGGGCTAGAGTTAGCAGGCTGAGTTTGGACCAGGTAAAAGGGTGATTGCTCACATAGATTGAGGGATTGGTAGGTTATTAATGGTTTGGCTAGTATTTCTCACGGCATGCCAGGTCAAGTCTCTATGCATATGGAGGGCAAGAGAACTTCCGGGCGCCCGATCTGTGGCCCTGTGTGCCCAAGGCCCATCTCCGCCTGTTTGAAACCGCATGCGCATGTAGCATACTTCATCGCCCAGCTAAAATATTATGCTTGTTGTTTCCGGCCCATATAAACCCTCACTCCTCCCCAATTCACATATCATGCTCGCTATTTCCCGCTAAATACCAACATTTTCCATCCTCTCCCATATGAATGTTCCAACAAAAGACACATATCAATGTTCCAACGAAAGGGGCAAGGCCTTTCTGAAACCACATATACATCAACCCCCAAAAAAATATCATGCTAGCCCTTCCCCACTCGTAAATCAATCCACTCCCTACCCATGTGCATATCCTGCTCGTTATTTCCCGCCCATATATCAACATCACCCATCTCCTCACATATCACTGCTCTGATGGAAGGGGCAGGTTATTAAACCGCTGGCACGTGCGACGTGTGCCCATAAATCAGTCCTAACTCAGATTTCATGCTTGCAGCTTCCCGCTCGTATATCATCCCCTTCCCTTCCCACTTAAATATCATGGTTGCCATTTCCGGTCGCCTCTTACATCATGTTCCTACAAAGGGGCAAGGCCTGTCCAAAACTGTTTGCACGTGCACCATATGCATATACATCATCAGCCCCCGGCTCAAATACCATGGTTGTTGTTGCCCACCCAATATATCACCCCCCCCCCCCCTCCCCCCCTCCCAATCACATAGCATGCTCACCATTTCACCGTGGATGTAAAACGGCCGCAGCCCTTGAACAGGATTACCCAATAGAATCAGGACCAAACTGCCACACTTTTTTTTTGAGGGAGGACCAAACTGCTACTTCCCACCTCTGGGCAAGCTTCACTCGAAGTGGAAATTCTCAAAACTGGAGGACACTCACTGCGAAACTACCTGCAGTCCCTCCTATAAAACCCATCCAACCCCCACCCGTCTGAAGCACCCTCCGCCACTTCCCCGTGTTGCTATCTTCCACCGGCAGGTGAAGGCCGACGGTGATCTTTCTTTTCATCCCCCAAGATGGCAGCGAGGGAGTGGGTCAGGTGGGAGGAGGAGATCTTGCTGGAGGACGATGATGACCACCACACGGAGTGCTTCTACCTCCGCTGCGCCCCACCCCAGGGCGGCGGTGTGAGCGAGAGGGATCTGGCGGTGGTGGGTAAGTATTGTCCGGACCCAGCCCCCGGGAACATGGTGTACTCGGCGGACCCGCAGTTCCTGCGGTTCCTCCAGGAGGAAATAACCTGTGACTCAGTGTTGGCTAGGGGGGTGACGGTGCGGGTGGAGATCACCCAACTCAGCTGGAAGTCCAGGAAGGAGGTCATGGACTGGCTCAACTCGTTCGTCTCAGGTATTCGATAAGCCATATAGATCTTGTGTACCTGCTCCTTTTTGTCCATTCATGTCCTAGTGGTGAAATTTTTCTGGTGATTTTAGATCAGGCCGCTAGAATTGATTTTCACTATGCATCTCCGCCACTATCCCGTACGTCATGGTTTTGTTCCCTTCAGGACAAAGGATCTTTGGGATATCTTTTGTCCAATCTAATAGATAGATAGATCTACTCCTTTTTTGTCAAGACGACAAGTAATTAACTTGTTAGATATTGAGGGGCCTATGTTCTATCGTGGCTAGTTTGCTAGATCTGGTTTATGCGTTTCTTTCCGTTTTCCTTTTGTGTGTTTGGTTAACTTATGTGTTTCCTTTTGTGTTGGTCTTGTGAGGCCAATATGTGGAGAGAGGTTAACTTGCTTTAACTTATGTGTTTTCAGAAAGCAGCGGCCAGGCATCCAATAGAGGCACTGCTAAGCCGGTGAATTCAGTGTCTGTGCAAGAGATCTGCATAACCAACGAACAGGCCCCTGTCCCTGCTATCGACGAACAGCAAGTGATCGACCTGACCATGTCTGACGACTAAAGTCAATAGCAGAGGATATGAAGTCTGGCATTTACTTTCGATCATGAACTGTCATTACTCAAAGATTTCACGCATTCGCTTCTTGATGCGTGCTCTTTCAGATCCATTCTCGACAGAGATCAGTTGTTTGTACTTTCTGAATTTCAAATAAAGTGAGACATTATATTCCTAGTCTGTTTTACTCAGCTTTGGTGTCTGTTTACTTGTCAGAAATTCTTTTTTTTTCTTTCTTCCTGGAATACACCAAGCTTCCTTTCTCAAAAAAGGAGGAATACACCAAGGGGTTCAGTCCCTCTTTTCGTTGGTCCCCTTGTATATGATTCTTGGTTCACTCCCTGACTCTTCTTATTGTTCTTTGATAGCTGCTATACTCATAGATTTTCAAGGTTCTTTTGAAAACATCGTATATGGGAAACTAATCAGATGAAACATTCGTACATACCAATTGTACGTTCTTTGATGAAATCCTGCCGCTAATAAGTTTACTAGAAGAAAATGTACTGCTGTTCTTTGACTTCTATTCTCTGGTTTCATCTTTTAACAGTGTTAATGCTTAAACATTAAAGTAATATAACAAAACAAATCTGTATTTTATTTTAGGATGACGAAACAATATACATTGAAATAGCCATAATAAAACAAATCTTGAACAAAAATATACGAGTTGGACAGAAACGTTCGACTATTTCTAGCAATATTAAGTAGACCCAGATTGTTTGGTACCAGCGTTATTAAGTACTTCTAGCTAAGAATCGATGTGCAAAATGTGTGTGAACCTATTAGTACATTTGTATATAGGGCGAGTCAGATTATTTGATCCGTATCCGATAGGATTGTGTGCTGCCACAGATACCCATACAGATCGGCCTGCTCATCTGTGCTGAGCGTCAACATATGTGGTATGTTACCTTTAGCTAGCACCAGTCATTGCCAATTCGGTCTCAAGCTAGCTATGCTGGTGCAGAACTGGGTGGTTGATTTGGATGGTGATTGTTCCTTATGGTCTTGTACTCCTCTTCTTTGACTGCTTATGGGAACATCATGGCGATGAGCCTCTCCAGGAAGGGCAGGTTCGCTGGTGCTTTGCCCAACATGAAGTACAAAAATAAAAATAAAAACATGTTGTGATCTGCGTGTGTGTTTTCAGATCAGAAAAGAGAAAAATCATGTTTACTATAACATAAAAGATTTATGCATTAGGCAAACACAAATTCAGTATATACTACGCCTCCGAAAAGAAGCCTTATACATTTTGTTTGATGTCAACCAGTGCAAAGTTTGACCAAGTTTACATGAAAAACTATCAAGAAGTATGATGCCAAATTAATATCTTCAGATTTTTTTTTTATTGAAAAGGAGGAAGAACTACTGGAATCGCCCTATACGCTGAGTCCCACGGACACTCGGCAAAGGGCCAATAACCGCCGGCAACACCTTTGCCGAGAGTTGCACTCGGCAAAGGCCACCCGACGTACACCTCTCAGGCAAACAGGAATTTGCCAAGAGCCAGGACACGGACACTCGGCAAAGAGTTTGTCGAGAGCCAAACAGTACCACTCGGCAATATAAAGTGACTTCACGTCGGCTTGTTCCGTCAGCTCTTTGCCGAGAGTAGCTCTCGGCAAAACTACCACAGCCAACTGCCAGCGCATGCCACTTTGCCGAGAGTGGCTGTTGGCAAAACTGCCACAGCTAACTGCTAGCTCATGCCACTTTGCCGAGAGCCGCTCTCGGTAAATATCCGTTCCCAGACCACTTTCTACTGCTTTTCCCCCGGATCCCTGCCGCAAAAATACATATACAATACACAAACATGCATTTCAAGTCTCAAAACTCACATAACCATTATATAAAATAGTTCACACGAACTTCATTTGAAATCACAAGGTAGCTCTTTAGTACAAATGCATCCTTACTAAACAATAAAGTGGTCAATGCATTTCTATATGCAACCACATGATAAAAGCAACACCACAATTATCACAAACTGAAGAAGAATTATCAAGTTCTTCCATCCACTGAACCCGATAAGCCGTTTCTGGCTAGCACATCCACTGAACCCATCCACTGAACCCACTAAATCAGATTTTCTCTTCTGCTTAAGCACATACTGATTGTAATGATACTCTGCCTTCTCTCTGCTATTGAACGAGTCGTGGGAGCTGCCTTCATAGTGAAGCACTTGTTCATTGCATTCAGACCATGAATCGTAGACTCCTGGACATCTACCTCTGTACACCGCATACCACTTCATCTACAAAGATAGAGAAAAAAAAGGCAGAGAAGGAATGCAAGGTTAAAAATATCACATCATACATAATCCACGTAAGCGTTCATCACTCATACAATCGAAAGCATTGCAAGTCGCAATCTAAGTAGTCCATATCAGCACCTACATGACTATATCACTAAATCAACGCCAAACTATCTAGGTGGACTACTCGGAGGTATAGTTGGTGAAACTGGTGATCGTGGAGTCAGAGCACATCGGGGCATCCCCCACGGTGGAGGACCAAGCGTTGTCGGGAATGTACGTCGGTGGACTCAATGGCATCGAGTCGTCACACTCCTTACGTGGTGGGGCCTTCTTCTCCTTAGCTGGTGGATTCTTCTTGGCCAGATCCTCAAAATACTTTATTAGGATCAGCTGCGGGTGATTCGCAATGAGCGCCGCCAAGCGGTCCTCCGCGAGCTTCTCCTTGACCGCGGAGTCGACCCTAATGGAAGATGCGTCATCGGAGGAAGCCATAGCCGCAAAATCGATCGGTGCTAACACCTTTCATCACACAATGAAAAATAGCATAAGAATCAAACATCAAAGATTACTTCTAAGCAAATTAATCATGATGGACACTATCTCACGTATATTTCGACTTTCGGTGATGGTCGAGCTGGGCGAGTCCATCATGCGTGAAAAATGTACATCATAGGACGAACTTGCACAGATCGACCGCCATCGGCAAAAGACGATTTTCTTTCTCCAAGAACAACTCTCATCTCTCTGACGTATATATGGTGGAACTCTCTCTAGTGGTGGTATATATGGTGGACACTATCTCACGGATATTTTTACTTTCGGTGATGGTCGAGCTGGGCGAGTCCATCGTGCGTGAAAAATGTATATCACAGGACGAACTCGCATAGATCGACCGCCATCGGCAAAAGACGATTTTCTTTCTCCAACAACTCTCATCTCTCTGACGTATATATGGTGGAACTCTCTCTGGTGGTGGTATATATGGTGGACACTCTCTCACGGATATTTCGACTTTCGGTGATGGTCAAGCTAGGCGAGTCCATCGTGCGTGACAAATGTATATCACAAGAAGAACTCGCCCAGATTGACCACCATCGTCAAAAGTCACTATCGGTGATGGTCTCTCTTCCTCTGTTCCTCCTACTATGAAAAGATCACAAAGGAGGAACAGAGGAAGCGCGACCCCCTACGACAACAATCGTCACATTCCTCCGAAAACATCTTGCATCTGTCAAATATCATCGGGTTGACCTCCATAGCATCCATACAAACAACAAGAACTAATAGATGCAAACAACAAAAATTACAAAAAAAATTAACAATTGTCTATGCATTATCAACAATTATCTATACAACATTATCAACAATTATCTACATTCATCCATCCGTCTTTGCATCCATCTATGCATTCATGCATACATACATATATTGATACATACAAAAAACTACAATAAAAATTACTACAAAAAAGTCCATGCATCAATTCATGCATCAATCCATGCATTAATACATACATATATACATTCATACATCCATGCATCCATCAATCCTTGCATCCATACAAAAATTCATGCATCCATACATACATTCATGCATACATACAAGATCGGGGAGGGGGATATGAAGCTCACCGAGGGAGGGGGAGGCAGCTCGGGGGAGGTGGCGCCGGCGGGGTGGAGGGCGCCGGCGGCCTGCGAGGGGCCGACCGAGGCGGGGGGAGGGTGCGCCGGTGGGGCGGGGGGCGCCGGCAAGGCGGTGGGGGCGCCGGTGGGGTGTGGTGGGGTGGGAGATAGAGAGAGAAGTGAGAGAAGAAGAGACCGCGCGAGTGGAGTTAAGTGTTCGTCAAGCTTTAGCGAGAGTCCGTCGGTGCGGCTCTCGGAAAAGGTACGAGACCTAGATCTAGGGTTTACACCTTTTCCGAGAGTCACGCTCGGTAAAGGATAAAACCTAAGATCTAGTTTACGCTATCCCGAGAGCAGCACTCGGAAATGCCACACATACCGAGAGCAGCACTCGGAAATGACACTCCTCCCCTCACCCATTCAAGGAATAGGCATGCCACAAGGACATCACAAATGATACCCCGTGCCGCTACCGGGGATGATTTCATGTGCCGCCTTGCTGATCTGCAATTCCCGGCGATGAAACCCTAGCAGAGCAATATATTTCTCGAATATTGCACGTGCGCCCGAAAAATGCGAGACCGTGGCACATGCCATGCGGTTGCCTCCTCTTAGAGCACGAGAAGTTTCGAGGCCAACAGAGCAATAGGACCAACACTTCCTGCACAAACCGGACACGTTCCCTCTCGATACCCACATACTAGCTCGGAGACGGTGCAGTTTACAAGCGGCCTCAGGGGAGGCTTACTCGAAACGCGCCCAAACTTTTACCACACCCTACAGGGCCCTGTGATGACACCGTGCTAGATCCCGAGCAATCCTACCATCGTACGATTTTCCGAGGATTTCAACGGTTGCATCAGGAATGACACCGAGGTACTTTCGCTATCCCGGTGGCAGGGCATACCCCTCCCTCGTCTGTGCAAGGCCTAGGCATGCCACAAGGACATCACAAAGGATCTCCCATGCCGCTACCAGGCATGATTTCTGTGCCGCCTTGCTGATCTGCAATCCCCGGCGATGAAACCCTAGCAGGGCAATAAATTTCTCGAATATTGCACGCGTGCCCAAAAAATGCGAGGCCGTGGCATGTGCCATGCGGTTGCCCCCTCTTAGAGCACAAGAAGTTTCGAGGCCAACGGAGCAACAAGACCCGCACTTCCTGCACAAACCGGACACGTTCCCTCTCGATACCCAGAGACTAGCTCGGAGACGGTACAGTTTACAAGCGGCCTCAGGGGAGGCTTACTCGAAACGCGCCCAAACTTTTACCACACCCTACAGGGGCCCTGTGATGACACCGTGCCAGATCCCGAGCAATCCTACCATCGTACGATTTTTTGAGGATTTCAACGGTTGTAGGAATGACACAGAGGTACTTTCGGTAACCCGGTGGCAGGGCTTGCTCCTCCCTCGTCTGTGCAAGGCCTACGCATGCCACAAGGACATCACAAAGGATTTCCCATGCCGCTACTGGGCATGATTTCATGTGCCGCCTTGCTGATCTGCAATTCCTGGCGATGAAACCCTAGCAGAGCAATAAATTTCTAGAATATTGCACGCGTGCCCGTGGCACATGCCATTCGGTTGCGTGATAACCCATAAGTATAGGGGATCGCAACAGTTTTCGAGGGGAGAGTATTCAACCCAAATTTATAGATTCGACACAGGGGGAGCCAAAGAATATTTGCAAGTATTAGCAGTTGAGTTGTCAATTCAACCACACCTGAAGATTAATTATCTGCAGCAAAGTGATCAGTAGCACAGTTGTATGATAGTTTTAATAGCCGTGGTAACAGTAGTAGTAACGGTAACAGTGATAACAATGATTTCGTAGCAAGTATAATAGTGGCAGCAGCAGTAGTAACTTAGCATGAACAATATGTGGAAAATTCATATGCATTGGATCGGTGAATTCGTTGGATGATATTCATCATATAACAGTCATAACCTAGGGCGATACAGAACTAGCTCCAGTTCATAAATATAATGTAGGCATGTATTCCGTAAATAGTCATACGTGTTTATGGAAAGAACTTGCATGACATCTTTGTCCTACCCTCCCGTGGCAGCGGGGTCCATAAGGAAACTAAGTGATATTAAGGCATCCTTTTAATAGAGAACCGGAACAAAGCATTAACACATAGTGAATACATGAACTCCTCAAACTACGGTCATCACCGGAAAGTAACCCGATTACTGTCACCCCAGGGTTTACGGATCATAACACGTAGCAGGTGCATATAACTTGCAAGATTGGATCTAGAACATAGATATAATGGTGAAAACATAAACGGTTCAGATCTGAAATCATGGCACTTGGGCCCTAGTGACAAGCATTAAGCATGGCAAAGTCATAGCAACATCAATCTCAGAACCTAGTGGATACTAGGGATCAAGCCCTAACAAAGCTAACTCGATTACATGATGAATCTCATCCAACTTCTCACTGACCAGCGAGCCTACGAAGGAATTACTCACTCCCGGTGGGGAGCATCATGGAATTGGCGATGAAGGAGGTTTGATGATGATGAAGATCGAAGATTCCCCTCTCCGGAGCCCCAAACAGACTCCAGATCTGGCCTCCCGATGAAGAACAGGAGGTGGCGATGGCTCCGTCTCGTGAAACGCGATAATTCTTCCTCCTCTATTTTTTTCTTCGAAAATAGGAATTTATAGAGTCGGAGTTAGGGTCTGTGGGGCCACTAGGTGGGCACAACCCACGTGGGTGCGCCTGGAGCGGGGGCGCGCCCTGGTGGGTTGTGCTCACCCAGGGGCCCCCCCTCCGGTGGTTCTTGGCTCCAGTATTTTTCTTTTATTGCACAATAATTCTCCAAAAAGTTTTGTTCCATTTCAAGAACTTTTATTTCTGCACAAAAACAACACCATGGTAGTTCTGCTGAAAACAGTGTCAGTCCGGGGTAGTTTCATTCAAATCATGCAAATTAGAGTTCAAAACAAGAGGAAAAGCGTTAGGATAAGTAGATACAACGGAGACGTATCAACCCCCTCAAGCTTAAACCTTTGCTTGTCCTCAAGCAATTCAGTTGATAAACTGAAAGTGAAAAAAAAAACTTTTACGAACTCTTTTGTTCTTGTTTACATAAATAAGCTTAAGAAGCACCCAGGTTTTCAGCAAAGATCATGACTAACCATGTCAACGGTAACTCTTAAAAATTATATTAACCCATGTCAATAGCATAAGCAACTAGCGAGCAATAATAAGATATCTCAAATGACAACACTTTGTCAAAACAACCATGATATAATATGACAATAATGGTATCTTGCTAGCCCTTTTTGAGACCGCAAAACATAAATGCAGAGCACCTCCAAAGTTCAAGCGGCGACTAAATATTGTAATTCATGGTAGAAAAGATCCAGTCATGATGCATTCAATATTAACTATACACAATGCATGAGGATGACAATAGTGCTCTCAGATCTGGCGCTTATTTGAGAAGGTGATGACTCAACATAAAAGTAAATAGGTAGTCCCTTCGTAGAGGGAAGCAGGGATTTGCAGAGGTGCCAGAGCTCGAAGCCTAAATCAGATATAAATGAATTTTGGGAAATGCACCCTTCCTGTTTACATCAGGACAAAAAGTTATTAATATCTTCCATGCTAAACACATTAGTGGCGGTTCCCAAGCGATAAAAGTAAAGGTTTACTCCCCCTCCACCAACAAACACACTCTACGGCTAGCCGAATCCACGGGTATCGTCCATACCAACAACAATCCTGGGGGAGTTTTGTTTAATTATTTGCAATTTTTTATTTCGGGACTGGGAATCCCTATTACCGCCCCTCTCGTGCAAGGACGAGTGAATAAATACTCATCATGAGAATAACCCGCTTAGCATGGAAGATACTGACTACCCCCTGTCGCTCTATGAACAATCCAGGCACACAAAAATAGATATTCATTTGAAATTTTAGAGGTGGCACATGCAAATTTACTTAGAACGGCAGAGTAATACCGCATATAGATAGGTATGGTGGACTCATCTGGAACAACTTGGGTTTTAGGATTTTTTATGCACAAGCAGTATTTCCGCTTAGTACAGGCGAAGGCTAGCAAATAGGTTGAGAAGTGGCCAGCTAGAGAGCGAAAACGGTCATGAACATGCATTATGAATAATGAACATTGAATACTAGCATGAGTAGGATATGGACACGATGAACATAAATAACGTTGAGGCTATGTTTGTTTTGATTCAACTACATGCATAAACATGTGGCAAGTCAAGCCACTTGAAACATTCAGAGGAGGATACCATATCATCATACTACATCACAATCATTTTAACGCAATGTTGACATCCAAGATAAATCATTATCCACTCCTAGCTATTTAAGCATGGCATGAGAAACTATAATCTCTAATTTTCATTGCAAACATGTTTGATCATAATATGCTGAATCATGGATACTAGGTTAAACATATTTACAAAAACAGAACAAGTCAAGTCCATACCCGCTTTTCTCTACCACAGTCACTTCATCAAATATCGTCATTATTGCCTTCACTTGCACGACCGAATGATATGAAAATAATAATAGTGCAAGAGTGCCGTGGACTAAGCTGGAATCTGCAAACATTTTATTCAGAAGGAGAAGACAAGGTAATTTGGGCTCTTTGTTAGATAAACAATAATGCATAATACAGCCACTCAACATTTTCATCGTGGTCTTCCCCTTGGTATGACTCAATAAAAATAAAAGAATTTCAGAGAAACACACTGAAATATTTTTGGGGTTTTAAATTTTTCTTGAATAAAGCAAACTAAAGAAAAGGAAAAAAACAAAAACGAGAAAAACTATTTACACGGGAAAGCGCCCAACAAGCAAAAAGAAGAATCGAGAAATCTTTTTGGGTTTTCTTTTAATACTACAACTAATTAAGCTAGAAAGAAAAATCGAAAAGAAGCAAGAAATATTTTTGGATTTTCTTAAAGTTTTTCAAACACACAAGAAGAAAGCGAGAAAATAAATCTAGCATGGATAATACAATGAAAAAGTGTAGAAACCGACAACTGGAATGAAATGTGTGAACATGAATGTAATGTCGGTGGAAATACGTACTCCCCCAAGCTTAGACTTTTGGCCTAGCTTGGTAATCACCATCCGCGACCTGCATAATAGTCAGAGTTGTAGCTCACGGAGGCTCTTGGTGCAGCCTCCTCAACCCGCCAAGCAGCAGCGACCTCTGTGTTGTGTGTGCGGGCCTCGCTCTCAAGAACATAATACCTTCTTTTGCTGTGATAATCAAAGAGAGCAGGCGCAGGTAAAATAACAGGCACAATAGGTTTTTTATCGAACATCAAGTTATAAGTATAATCAGTGATTGTGCCCGTAAAGAACTTTTGACGTTTCATGGCATCAAAGTCTAAGTACTGAGTAGGTAGGATGCGGTCGTAAGGCAGAGGTGTAACACCAGCCTCTTTAGCTAAACGAGAAGCATTAATCCCACCATAAAAATAACCACTACCAGCGTTGTATTGCAATCTCCGTGCAACAATCGCTCTAAGGTTATAACGTTTAATACTGGTGAGAGCAGTGTGTATGAGGCTTAAGTCAGGAGCACATAGTGTACTACAATCTTGCTTGCCTACAATGCATTTGTCATTAAACAGTGCAAAGTATTGAATTGATGGGAAATGAATACTTTTTATTCTACCTTGTATCACTCCTCTGTCCTCACCGTAGCAGAGATTAGTCAAAAATTACTCATACTCAGATCTCTTGGTGGCTTGTCCAGCGAACCCCAAAATGGAATTTTACAAACACCACAAAACACTTCTAGTGGCATGGTAAATGGACAGTCATAAAGTTTAACGAAACTCTAGGCTCACGAGAATGAAATTTAAATTCTTTAGTAAATGTTTCTGTGAGGTTGAGATGCTGGATGCACTTATCTTCAGTGTAGGGACCGAGCTCGGCGTTGTGAACATATTGCTCAAATTCTTCTTTAATACCTGCACTCACCATGAAATCGTTGCACGACCATAAGCATGATTTGATAGCGGCATCCTGTATTGAACTTGCACTTGGTTCAACATAAGACCGACGTATCGAGCCACTACTAGATGATGCCTCCATAGACCTCTTCCTCGAACAACTCCTTCCAAAGAAATTCATCTTATTCCTAAAAATAAAATTCTGAAATTTTTTAGTCCACAAAATTTGTGTCAACAAAACTTCACAAGACTGATAGCAACTACTCATAGGGGTGCATAGAGGCCATATTAAGCATTCAAACTACTTAGAACTCTAAGAATTCAACATGCAAGCTCATCTACAGCAGCACCAAGAGTAGCTAATTATTCAAAATATAATCCACTAAAGTAAAAACTAATTGGAGCAATGGAGGAGTCACATAGCAAGTAGCAATCCCCCAAAATAGTTTCGGAAACAGAGCTTCGAGCAAAGAGATCGAAATCCGCGGGTTTGAGAGCAAGAACACGAGAGAGAGAGAGAGAGAGAGCTATGGTGAATTTTTTTCTGGAGGTAGGAGAAGGAATGGGCTGAAGAGATAAGTGAGGCGGCCTACGTGGGGACCACAACCCACCAGGGTGCGCCTGGGGTTGCTGGCGCGCCCAGGTGGGTTGTGCCCACCTGGTGCACCCCCTCTGATATTATTTGCACCAAAAATTCAAAAATATTCAGAAAAAAAATCGTATTAAATTTTCAGGGCATTCTGAGAACTTTTATTTTTGGGTCATTTTTTATTGCACGGGAAATTCAGAAAACAGACAAAACATGGCATTTTATTTTATTTAACTAAGAAAAACAGAAAACAAAAGCTTGGAGCAAAAGGTTGTGCCTACTAGATTCGTCAACTTCATACCTCTAAAAATGATCCATTAATAAGGTTGATCAAGTCTTATTAACAACCACCTTCGATTAGCATGAAACCGAAGAACTTTAGTAAAACACTAAGTTACCTAATGGGGATATGCATGTCCCCAACAATAAGCATTTCATATTTTTTCGGCAGTAGGTAGAGGTAGTTGGAAACTTCCAATAGTGAGTGTCGGAGATTTTTCAATAACATTAATTCCATTCACTTGGAATTGTTTCTTCGGAAAGTGCATCGTATGCTCATTACCATTGATATGAAAAGTGACCTTGCTTTTATTGCAATCAATAACAACCCCTGCAGTATTCAAGAAGGGTCTACCAAGGATAATCGACATGTTGTTGTCCTCGGGCATCTCAAGTATAACAAAGTCAGTTAAGATAGTAACATTTGCAACAACAACAGGTACATCCTCACAAATACCGATAGGTACGGCAGTTGATTTGTCAGCCATTTGCAAAGATATTTAAGTAGGTGTGAGTTTATTCAAATCAAGTCTTTTATATAAAGATAAAGGCATAACACCAGCTCCTAAGTCACACAAAGCAGTTTTGACATAATTTCTTTTGATGGAGCAAGGTATAGTTGGTATTCCTGGATCTCCAAGTTTTTTAGGTACTCCATCCTTAAAAGAATAATTAGCAAGCATGGTGGAGATTTCAGCTTCAGGTATCTTTCTTTTATTAGTGATGATGTCGTTCATGTATTTTGCATAAGGGGGCATTTTTAAGATATCGGGCAAGCGGGAGCGCAAAACGACTGGCCTAAGCATTTCAGCAAAGCGTTCAAATTCTTCATCATCTTTTTTCTTAGTTGGTTTAGGTGGAAATATGCCCTAGAGGCAATAATAAAGTTGTTATTTTATATTTCCTTATTCATGATAATGGTTTATTAGTCATGCTAGAATTCTATTGATCGGAAACCTAAATACATGTGTGAATACATAAACAAACACCGTGTCCCTAGTGAGCCTCTACTTGACTAGCTCGTTGATCAAAGATGGTTATGGTTTCCTAACCATGGACATGAGTTGTCATTTGATAACGGGATCACATCATTAGGAGAATGATGTGATGGACAAGACCCATCCGTTAGCTTAGCATAATGATCGTTCAGTTTTATTGCTATTGCTTTCTTCATGTCAAATACATATTCCTTCGACTATGAGATTATGCAACTCCCGGATACCGGAGGAATGCCTTGTGAGCTATCAAACGTCACAACGTAACTGGGCGATTATAAAGACGCTCTACAGGTATATCCGAAGGTATTTGTTGATTTGGCATAGATCGAGATTAGGATTTGTCACTCCGAGTATCGGAGAGGTATCTTTGGGCCCTCTCGGTAATACACATCATAAGCTTGCATGCAAACGACTAAGGAGTTAGTCACGAGGTGATGTATTACGGAACGAGTAAAGAGACTTGTCGGTAACGAGATTGAACTAGGTATGAAGATACCGATGATCAAATCTCGGGCAAGTAACATACTGATGGACAAAGGGAATTACGTATGTTGTCATAACGGTTTGACCGATAAAGATCTTCGTAGAATATGTAGGAGCCAATATGGGCATCCAGGTTCCGCTATTGGTTATTGACCGAAGAGTTGTCTCGGTCATGTCTACATAGTTCTCGAACCCGTAGGGTCCGCACGCTTAACGTTCGATGATGATATAGTATTATATGAGTTATGTGATTTGCTGACCGAATGTTGTTCGGAGTCCCGGATGAGATCACGGACATGACGAGGAGTCTCGAAATGGTCGAGAGGTAAAGATTGATATATAGTACGATGGTATTCGGACACCGGAAGTGTTTTCGGGGGTACCATGTACTTATCGGGTCACCGGAAGGGGTTCCGGGCACCCCCGGCAAAAGATATGGGCCTTATGGGCCAAAAGGGGAAACGCACCAGCCACAAGGTGCTGGTGCGCCCCCCATATGGGCTGGTCTAAGGAGGAGAAGGAAAGGAGAGAAGGGAAAGGTAAGTGTGGATTAGGATTCCCACTTCCTTCCCTCTCCCCCCTCTTTCCTTCCCCCTCCGACAAACATGGCAGGGGGGGCTCGGCCAAGGGCAGGAGCCCAAGTAGGATTCAGACCTACTTGGGGCGCCCCTTGGCCTCTCCCCTCTCCCTCCCACCTATGTATATGAGGAGGGGGGCGCCTAGCACACCCCAAACAATTGCCTAGCCGTGTGCGGCGCCCCCTCCACCGTTTACACCCCCGGTCATATTTTCGTAGTGCTTAGGCGAAGCCCTATGGAGATCACTTCACCATCACCATCACCACGCCGTTGTGCTGACAGAACTCATCTACTACCTCGACGTCTTGCTGGATCAAGCAGGCGAGGGACGTCACCGAGCTGAACGTGTGCAGAACACAGAGGTGCCGTGCGTTCGGTACTTGATCGGTTGAAGCGCGAAGAAGTTCGACTACATCAACCGCGTTGTGAAACGCTTTCGCTTACGGTCTACGAGGGTACGTAGACTCACTCTCCCCCTCGTTGCTATGCATCTCCATGGATAGATCATTGCGTGTGCGTAGAAATTTTTTTGTTTTCCATGCAACGATTCCAAACTGTGGCATCATGAGCCAGGTCTATGCGTAGATGATATGCACGAGTAGAACACAAAGAAGTTGTGGGAAGTGATGTTCATACTGCTTACCACCAATGTCTTATTTTAATTCGGCGGCATTGTGGGATGAAGCGGCTTGGACCAACCTTACATGTCCACGTACATGAGACCGGTTCCACCGACTGACATGCAACTTGTTTTGCATAAAGGTGGCTAGCGGGTGTCTGTTTCTCCTACTTTAGTTGAATCGAATTTGACTGCGGCCGGTCCTTGAAGAAGGTTAAAACAGCAAACTTGATAATTCACCGTTGTGGTTTTTGCCGTAGGTAAGAGCGGTTCTTGCTAGAAGCCCGTAGCAGCCATGTAAAACTTGCAACAACAAAGTAGAGGACGTCTAACTTGTTTTTGCAGGGCATGTTGTGATGTGATATGGTTAAGACATGATGTGATATACGTTATTGTATGAGATGATCATGTTTTGTAAGTTATCGGCAACCAGCAGGAGCCTTATGGTTTGCTCTTTATTGTATGAAATGCAAACGCCTTGTAATTGCTTTACTTTATCGCTATGCATTAGCAATAGTTGTAGAAGCAATAGTTGGCGAGACGACCACGATGCAACGATGAAGATCAAGGTGTCGAGCCGGTGACGATGGAGATCATGACGATGCTTTGGAGATGGAGATCAAAAGCATGAGATGATGATGGCCATATCATGTCACATATTTTGATTGCATGTGATGTTTATCTTTTATGCATCTTATTTTGTTTAGTACGGCGGTAGCATTATAGATGATCCCTTCACAAAATTTCAAGTTAAAAGTGTTCTCCCTGAGTATGCACCGTTGCTACAGTTCGTCGTGTTGAGACACCAAGTGATGATCGGGTGTGATAGACTCTATGTTCACATACAATGGGTGTAAGACAGTTTTGCACATGCATAATATTTGGGTTAAACTTGATGAGCCTGGCATGTACAGACATGGCCTCGGGACACTGGAGATCGAAAGATCGAACGTGAATCATATACTAGATATGATCAACATAGAGATGTTCACCATTGATGACTACCCCATCTCACGTGATGATCGAACATGGGTTAGTTCATTTGGATCACGTATCACTTAGATGACTTGAGGGATGTCTATTTAAGTGGGAGTTCTTAAGTAATTTGATTAATTGAACTTAATTTATCATGAACTTAGTCCTGATAGTATTTTCATATCTATGTTGTAGATCAATGGCCCGTGCTACCGTTCCCCTGAATTTTAGTGCGTTCCTAGAGAAAGCTAAGTTGAAAGATGATGGTAGCAACTACACGGACTGGGTCCGTAACTTGAGGATTATCCTCATTGCTGCACAAAAGAATTATGTCCTTGATGCACCGCTAGGTGACAAGCCCCCTCCCGCTAATCTAGACGCTGTGAACGTCTGGCAAATGCGGTCTGATGACTACTCTATAGTTCAGTGTGCCATGCTTTACGGCTTAGAACCAGGACTTCAAAGATGTTTTGAACGTCATGGAGCATATGAGATGTTCCAAGAGTTGAAGTTAATATTTCAAGAAAATGCCCGGGTTGAAAGATATGAAGTCTCCAACAAGTTCTATAGCAGCAAGATGGAGGAGAACAGTTCTGTAAGTGAACACATACTCAAAATGTCTGGGTATTATAATCACTTGACTCAACTGGTAGTTGATCTTCCAGTTGATTGTGTCATTAACAAAGTTCTTCAATCACTGCCACCAAGCTACAAAGGCTTCGTGATGAACTATAATCTGCAAGGGATGAACAAAACAATTCCCGAGCTCTTTGCAATGCTTAAAGCCGCGGAGGAAGAAATCAAGAAGGAGCATCAAGTGTTGATGGTTAACAAGACCACTAGTTTCAAGAAAAAGGGCAAGGGAAAGAAAGGGAACTTCAAGAAGAATGGCAAGCAAGTTGCCACTCCCGGGAAGAAGCCCAAAGCTGGACCCAAGCCTGAAACTGAGTGCTTCTACTGCAAAGGGACTGGTCACTGGAAGCGGAACTGCCCCAAGTATTTGGCGGATAAGAAGGATGGCAAAGTGAACAAAGGTTTATTTGATATACATGTTATTGATGTGTACCTTACTAATGCTCGTAGTAGCGCCTGGGTATTTGATACTGGTTCGGTTGCTCATATTTGTAACTTGAAATAGGAGCTACGGATTAAACGAAGATTGGCTAAGGATGAGGTGACGATGCGCGTCGGGAATGGTTCCAAGGTCGATGTGATCGCAGTCGGCACGCTACCTCTACATCTACCTTCGGGATTAGTTTTAAACCTGAATAATTGTTATTTGGTACCAGCGTTGAGCATGAACATTATATCTGGATCTTGTTTAGTGCGAGACGGTTATTCATTTAAATCAGAGAATAATGGTTGTTCTATTTATATGAGTAATATCTTTTATGTTCATGCACTCTTGAAGAGTGGTCCATTTTTGTTGAATCTCGATTGTAGTGATACACATATTCATAATATTGATGCCGAAAGATGCAAAGTTGATAATGATAGTGCAACATATTTGTGGCACTGCCATTTAGGTCATATTGGTGTAAAGCGCATGAAGAAACTCCATGCAGATGGGCTTTTGGAATCACTTGATTATGAATCATTTGATACTTGCGAACCATGCCTCATGGGCAAGATGACTAAAACTCCGTTCTCCGGAACAATGGAGCGAACCAATGAACTATTGGAAATAATACATACCGATGTATGCGGTCCAATGAGTGTTGAGGCACGTGGCTTGTATCGTTATTTTCTGACCTTCACATATGATTTGAGCAGATATGGGTATATCTACTTAATGAAACACAAGTCTGAAACATTTGAAAAGTTCATAGAATTTCAGAGTGAAGTGGAGAATCATCGTAACATGAAAATAAAGTTTCTTCGATCTGATCGGGGAGGCGAATATTTGAGTTACGATTTTGGCCTTCATTTAAAACAATGTGGAATAGTTTCACAACTCACGCCACCTGGAACACCACAACGTATTGGTGTGTCCGAACATCGTAACCATACTTTATAGGATATGGTGCGTTCTATGATGTCTCTTACCGATTTACCACTATCGTTTTGGGGTTATGCATTAGAGACAGTTGCATTCACGTTAAATAGGGCACCGTCTAAATCTGTTGAGACGATACCGTATGAACTATGGTTTGGCTAGAAACCTAAGCTGTCGTTTCTTCAAGTTTGGGGTTGCGACACTTATGTCAAAAGGCTTCACCTTGATAAGCTCGAACCCAAATCGGAGAAGTGCATCTTCGTAGGATACCCTAAGTAAACAATTGGGTACACCTTCTACCACAAATCCGAAGGCAAGATCTTTGTTGCCAAGAATGGAACCTTTCTAGGGAAGGAGTTTCTCTCGAAAGAAGTGCATGGGAGGAAAGTAGAACTTGATGAGGTAATCATACCTTCTCTCGAATTGGAAAGTAGCACATCAGAGGAATCCGTTCCCATGATGCTTACACCAACTAGAGAGGAAGCAAATGATAATGATCATGAAACTTTAGATCAAGTTGCTACTGAACCTCGTAGGTCAACCAGAGCATGATCCGCACCAGAGTGGTACGGTAATCCTATTCTGGAAGTCATGTTATTCGACCAAGGCGAACCTACGAACTATGAAGTAGCTATGATGAGCCTAGATTCCAACAAATGGCTTGAGGCCATGAAATCTGAGATAGGATCCATGTATGAGAACAAAGTGTGGACTTTGGTGGACTTGCCCGATGATCGGCAAGCCATAGAGACTAAATGGATCTTCAAGAAGAAGACTGACGCTGATGGTAATGTTACTGTCTACAAAGCTCGACTTGTCGCAAAAGGTTTTTGACAAGTTCAAGGTGTTGACTACGATGAGACTTTCTCACCCGTAGCGATGCTTAAGTCCGTTCGAATCATGTTAGCAATTGCCGCATTTTATGATTATGAAATCTGGCAAATCGACGTCAAAATTGCATTCCTTAATGGATTTCTTAAAGAAGAGTTGTATATGATGCAACTAGAAGGTTTTGTCGATCCTAAAGATGCTAACAAAGTGTGCAAGCTCCAGCGATCCATCTATGGACTGGTGCAAGCATCTCGGAGTTGGAATATACGCTTTGATGAGGTGATCAAAGCATATGGTTTTATACAGACTTTCGGTGAAGCCTGTATTTACAAGAAAGTGAGTGGGAGCTCTGTGGCATTTCTAATATTATATGTAGATGACATATTGTTGATTGGAAATGATATAGAATTTCTGGATAGCATAAAAGGATACTTGAATAAGAGTTTTTCAATGAAAGACCTCGGTGAAGCTGCTTATATATTGGGCATCAAGATCTATAGAGATAGATCAAGACGCTTAATAGGACTTTGACAAAGCACATACCTTGACAAAGTTTTGATGAAGTTCAAAATGGATCAGTCGAAGAAAGGGTTCTTGCCTGTGTTACAAGGTGTGAAGTTGAGTCAGACTCAAAGCCCGACCACTGCAGAGGATAGAGAGAAAATGAAAGGCATTCCCTATGCCTCAGCCATAGGTTCTATCATGTATGCTACGCTGTGTACCAAACCTGATGTGTGCCTTGCCATAAGTCTGGCAGGGAGGTACCAAAGTAAGCCAGGAGTGGATCACTAGACAGCGGTCAAGAACATCCTGAAGTACCTGAAAAGGACCAAGGATATGTTTCTCATTTATGGAGGTGACAAAGAGCTCGTCATAAATGGTTACATCGATGCTAGCTTTGACACTGATCCGGATGACTCTAAGTCACAAACCGGATACGTATTTATATTGAATGGTGGAGCTGTCAGTTGGTGCAGTTCTAAGCAGAGCGTCGTGGCGGGGTCTACATGTGAAGTGGAGTACATAGCTGCTTCGGAAGCAGCAAATGAAGGAGTCTGGATGAAGGAGTTCATATCCGATCTAGGTGTAATACCTAGTGCATCGGATCCAATGAAAATCTTTTGTGACAACACTGCAGCAATTGCATTGGTGAAGGAATCCAGGTTTCACAAGAGAACCAAACACATCAAGAGACGCTTCAACTCCATTTGTGAACAAGTCAAGGATGGATACATAGAAATTTGCAAGATACATACGGATCTGAATATAGCAGACCCATTGACTAAGCCAGTTCCACGAGCAAAACATGATCAGCACCAACACTCCATGGGTGTTAGATTCATTACAATGTAATCTAGATTATTGACTCTAGTGCAAGTGGGAGACTAAAGGAAATATGCCCTAGAGGCAATAATAGAGTTGTTATTTTATATTTTCTTATTCATGATAAAATTTTATTATTCATGCTAGAATTGTATTGATCGGAAACCTAAATACATGTGTGAATACAAAAACAAGCACCGTGTCCCTAGTGAGCCTCTACTTGACTAGCTCGTTGATCAAAGATGGGTATGGTTTCCTAACCATGGACATGAGTTGTCATCTGATAACAGGATCACATCACTAGGAGAATGGTGTGATGGACAAGACCCATCCGTTATCTTAGCATAATGATCGTTCAGTTTCATTGCTATTGCTTTCTTCATGTCAAATACATATTCCTTCGACTATGAGATTATGCAACTCCCGGATACCAGAGGAATGCCTTGTGTGCTATCAAACGTCACAACATAACTGGGTGATTATAAAGATGCTCTATAGGTATATCCGAAGGTATTTGTTGAGTTGGCATAGATCGAGATTAGGATTTGTCACTCCGAGTATCGGAGACGTATCTCTGGGCCCTCTCGATAATACACATCATAAGCATGCAAGAAAATGACTAAGGAGTTAGTCACGAGGTGATTTATTACAATACGAGTAAAGAGACTTGCCGATAACGAGATTGAACTAGGTATGAAGATACCAACGATTGAATCTTGGGCAAGTAACATACCGATGGATAAAGGGAATTACGTATGTTGTCATAACGGTTCGACCGATAAAGATCTTTGTAGAATGTGTAGGAGCTAATATGGGCATCCAGGTTCCGCTATTGTATATTGACCGGAGAGGTGTCTCTATCATGTCTACATAGTTCTCGAACCCGTAGGGTCCGCACGCTTAACGTTCGTTGACGATATAGTGTTATATGAGTTATATGTTTTGGTGACCGAATATTGTTCGGAGTCCCGGATCAGATCACGGACATGACGAGGAGTCTCGAAATGGTTGAGAGGTAAAGATTTATATATAGGACGATGGTATTCGGACACCGGAAGTGTTTCTGGGGGTACCGGGTACTTATCGGGTCACCGGAAGGGGTTGGTGCGCCCCCTTGGACTCTCCCCTCTCCCTCCCACCTATATATATGAGGAGGGGGCGCCTAGCACACCCCAGACAATTGCTTAGCCATGTGCGGCGCCCCCCTCCACCGTTTACACCCCCTGTCATATTTTCGTAGTGCTTAGGCGAAGCCCTGCGGAGATCACTTCACCATCACCATCACCACGCCATCGTGCTGACGGAACTCATCTACTACCTTGACGTCTTGCTGGATCAAGAAAGCGAGGGTCATCACCGAGCTGAACGTGTGCAGAACGCGGAGGTGCCGTGCGTTTGGTACTTGATCGGTTGAAGCGCGAAGAAGTTCGACTACATCAACCGTGTTGTGAAACGCTTCTACTTACGGTCTACGAGGGTACATAGACACACTCTCCCCCTCGTTGCTATGCATCTCCATGGATAGATCATTGCGTGTGCATAGAAAAAAAATTGTTTTCCATGCAACGATTCCCAACATCTTTCTCTTCCATGTTTCCTAGCAACAAAGTCTCTTTTATCATATCTTTTATTTTTAGGTTGTGGGTTATCAAGATCAACAGCAGGTTCTATTTCGACATCATTATCTGGTTCTTTATCATTGCCTGGTTGGGTGCCTTCACGAACATTATCATTTTCATTTTCATTATCACTAGGTGAATGTTCATTACCAGATTGAGTTTCAGCATCAGAAATAGAGACATCATTGTTATCTTTAGGAGGTTTTTCTACCTCAGGTTCACTAGATGTATGCAAAGTCCTATCATTTTTCTTCTTCTTTTTCTTTTTAGAAGGACTAGGATCATCAGTGTTAATTCTCTGAGAGTCTTGTTCAATTCTTTTAGGGTGTCCTTCAGGATAAAGTGGTTCCTGAGTCATTTTACCTCCTCTAGTTGCTACTCTAACAACAAAGTCATTTATATTGTTGTTCATTTCATCAAGCAATTCTCTTTGAGATTTAACAACTTGTTCTAACTGGGTTTATACCATAGAGGCATGTTTTCCTACACCTCTAACATCATTAGAGATTCTAAACCACTCAAGCGAGCAATCATATCAGAATTATATTTCAATTGTTTCATAACATTTGCATTGAAGTGATCTTGTTTTCTAATGTAATTATCAAATTCATAAAGGCATTGACTAGGATGTTTATTGTAAGGGATGTCACTTTCATCAAATTTCATTAAAGAGTTTACCTCTACCACCCGTGGGGGTGGTGTATCAAGTCCATGTATTTCTTCAATAGGTGGTAAATTCTTAACATCCTCTGCTTTAATACCTTTTTCCTTCATACTTTTATTTGCCTCCTGCATATCTTCAGGACTGAGATATAAGATACCCCTCTTCTTTGGAGTGGGTTTAGGCGGTGGTTCAGGAAGAGTCCAATCATCATAGTTTTTCAATATATTATTCAATAATTGCTCATCTTGTTCAACAGTTCGTTCCCTGAAAACACAACCAGCACAACTATCTAGGAAGTCCCTAGAAGCATCTGCTAGTCCATTATAGAAGATATCAAGTATTTCATTTTTCTTAAGTGCATGATTAGGCAAAGCATTAAGCAATTGAAGAAGCCTCCCCCAAGCTTGTGGGAGACTCTCTTCTTCAATTTGCAGAAAGTTAAATATTTCGTGTAAGGCAGCTTGTTTGTTATGAGCAGGAAAATATTTTTCAGAAAAGTAGTAAATCATATCGTGGGGACTACGCACACAACCAGGAGTAAGAGTATTGTACCATATCTTAGCATCACCCTTTAATGAGAACGGAAATAATTTGAGAATATAATAGTAGCGAATTTTCTCATCATGAGCAAAAATTGTGGCTATATCATTTAATTTAGGAAGATGTGCCACAACAGTTTTAGTTTCATAACCATGGAAAGGATCAGATTCAACCAAAGTAATTAACTCTGGGTCAACAGAGAATTCATAATCCTTATCAGTAACAAAGATAGGTGAAGTAGCAAACTGAGGAAAACATTTAATTCTAGCATTCAGAGATTTTCTTTCAGTTTGCATAATAATTTCTTAAGATCAACCCTATCATTGCAAGCAAGAAAGTCTCTAGCTGTCTGATGTCTACTACGCAACTTTATTCTTGTAGACTCGTGTTGGGCCTCCAAGCGCAAAGTTTTGTAGGACAGTAGCAATTTTTCCTCAAGTGGGTGACCTAAGGTTTATCAATCCGTGGGAGGCGTAGGATGAAGATGGTCTCTCTCAAACAACCCTGCAATCAAATACAAGAAATCTCTTGTGTCCCCAACACACCCAATACAATGGCAATTTGTATAGGTGCACTAGTTCGGCGAAGAGATGGTGATAAAAGTGTAATATGGATAGTAGATATTGATTTTTGTAATAGGAACAATAAAAAACAGCAAGGTAGCAATTGATAAAATGGAGCACAAACGGTATTGCAATGCTTGAAAATGAGGCCTAGGGTCCGTACTTTCGCTAGTGCAATCTCTCAACAATGCTAATATAATTGGATCATATAACTATCCCTCAACGTGCGATGAAGAATCACTCCAAAGTTCCTATCTAGCGGAGAACATAAGAATAAATTGTTTGTAGGGTACGAAACCACCTCAAAGCTATTCTTTCCGATCAATCTATCCAAGAGTTCGTACTAAAATAACACCAAAGCAAATTCAGATTCGTAATTCTCAATCCAACACAAAGAACCTCAAAGAGTGCCCCAAGATTTCTACCGGAGAAACAAAGACAAGAACGTGCATCAACCCCTATGCATAGATTACCCCAATGTCACCTCGGGAATCCGCGAGTTTAGTGCCAAAACATATATCAAGTGAATCAATAGAATACCCCATTGTCACCACGGGTATTCGTATGCAAGACATATATCAAGTGCTCTCAAATCCATAAAAGTATTCAATCCGATAAAACGAAATCTCAAAGGGAAAACTCAATTCATCACAACAAGATAGAGAGGGGAAAACACCATATGATCCAACTATATTAACAAAGCCCGCGATACATCAAGATCATGACATCTCAAGAACACGAGAGATAGAGATTAAACACATAGCTACTGGTACAAACCCTCAGTCCTAAGGGTGGACTACTCCCTCCTCATCGTGGTGGCCGCCGGGATGATGAAGATGGCCACCGGTGATGATTTCCCCCTCTGGCGGAGTGCCGGAAAGGGGTCTCGATTGGTTTTGCGTGGCTACAGAGCCTTGCGGCAGCGGAACTTCTGGTCTAGGGTTTCCCCAAGGGTTTTTGGAATATTTGACAATTTATAGGGCGAAGAGGCGGTGCGGGAGGCCATCGAGGTGGGCACAACCCACCGGGGCGCGCCTGGGGGCCCAGGCGTGCCCTGGTGGGTTGCCCCCAGGCGCGCCCCGGTGGGTTGTACCCCCCTCGGGGCACCCCCCCAGGTGCTGCTCTGGCCCATTGGATGTCTTCTGGTCCATAAAAATCCACAAAAAGTTTCGCGGTGTTTGGACTCCGTTTGATATTGATTTCCTGCGATGTAAAAAACAAGCAAAAAAACAGCAACTAGCACTGGGCACTGGGTCAATAGGTTAGTCCCAAAAAATGATATAAAGTTGCTATAAAATGATTGTAAAACATCCAAGAATGATAATATAACATCAAGAATACTTCATAAATTATAGATACGTTGGAGACGTATCACTGTCTCCTCATCCATAACATAACCTTCAGGTATCTTAGGCAATTCATATCTAGGAACGCTAGGTCTAACATGTGTTTCAAGATTTTCAGTTTCAAGGACTTCATCAGTTTCATTAATTTCATTCTCTTTAGCTCTAGCAATTTGTTCATCAAGAAATTCACATAGTGGCACATTATCATCAAGCAAGGTACTAGCATCATCATAAGTATCTTTCATAGCAAAAGTAGCATCATCAATAACTTGCGACATATCAGGACTAATAGCATGTGGTGGTGTTGCAAGTTTACTCAAAATAGAAGGTGAATCAAGTGCATAGCTAGATGGCAGTTCCTTACCTCCCCTCGTCTTAGAGAAAAATCTTGGTTTTAGTATCCTTTAGATTCTTCATAGTGACAAATTGATAATAATCCCAAGTGACTCAACAAATATAGCTATGCTCCCCAACAACGGTGCCAGAAAAAGGTCTTGATAACCCACAAGTATAGGGGATTGCAACAGTTTTCGAGGGTAGAGTATTCAACCCAAATTTATAGATTCGACACAAGGGGAGCCAAAGAATATTTGCAAGTATTAGCAGTTGAGTTGTCAATTCAACCACACCTAGAGATTAATTATTTGCAGCAAACTGATCAGTAGCACAGTAGTATGATAGTTTTAATAGCTGTAGTAACAGTAGTAGTAACAGTGATAACAATGATTTTGTAGCAAGTATAACAGTAGCAGCAGCAGTAGTAACTTAGCAAGAACAATATGTGGAAAAATCATAGGCATTGGATCGGTGAATTCATTGGATGATATTCATCATATAACAGTCATAACCTAGGGCGATACAGAACTAGCTCCAGTTCATAAATATAACGTAGGCATGTATTCCGTAAATAGTCATACGTGCTTATGGAAAGAACTTGCATGACATCTTTTGTCCTACCCTCCCGTTGTAGTGGGTTCCATAAGGAAACTAAGGGATATTAAGGCCTCCTTTTAATAGAGAACTGGAAAAAATCATTAACGCATAGTGAATACATGAACTCCTCAAACTACGATCATCACCGGAAAGTATCCCGATTACTGTCACCCCAGGGTTTACGGATCATACCACGTAGCAGGTGCATATAACTTGCAAGATCGAATCTAGAACATAGATATAATGGTGAAAACATAAACGGCTCAGATCTGAAATCATGGCACTCGGGCCCTACTAACAAGCATTAAGCATGGCAAAGTCATAGCAACATCAATCTCAGAACATAGTGGATACTAGGGATCAAGCCCTAAACTCGATTACATGATGAATCTCATCGAACTCCTCACCGACCAGTGAGCCTACGAAGGAATTACTCACTCCCAGTGGGGAGCATAATGTAATCGGCAATGAAGGAGGGTTGATGATGATGAAGATCAAAGATTCCCCTCTCCGGAGCCCCAAACGGACTCCAAATCTAGCCTCCCAATGAAGAAGAGGAGGTGGCGGCGGCCCTGTCTCGTGAAACATGATAATTCTTCCTCCTCTATTTTTTCTCTGAAAATAGGATTTTATATCGTCGGAGTTAGGGTCTGCGGGGCCACTAGGTGGGCACAACCCACCTGGGCGCGCCTGGAGGGGGGCGCGCCCTGGTGGGTTGTGCTCACCCAAGGGCCCCCCTCTGGAGGTTCTTGGCTCCTGTATTTTTCTTTTATTGCACAATAATTCTCCAAAAAGTTTTGTTCCATTCCGAGAACTTTTATTTCTGCACAAAAACAAATACCATGGTAGTTCTGCTGAAAACAGCGTCAGTCCTGGTTAGTTTCATTCAAATCATGCAAATTAGAGTCCAAAATAGGAGCAAAAGCGTTAGGAAAAGTAGATACGATGGGCACGTATCATTGCCCCCTCTTAGAGCACGAGAAGTTTTGAGGCCAACGGAGCAAGAGGACCCGCACTTCCTGCACAAACCGGACACTTTCCCTCTCGATACCTAGATACCCTCTCGATACCCAGAGACTAGCTCGGAGACGTTGCAATTTACAAGCAGCCTCAGGGGGAAATTATAGTTGAATTAATAAAAAAACACCGGCATCCACCATTAAGAAGATGACCTATCACTTTGAATCTTCTCTGTCCGAAATAGGTGAAGATTCATAGTGATAGTTCATCTCCTTAATAAGAGTGTGATGAATACCGAAGCTTACTGCATCTGGACTATCCTACTATTTGAACAGGTTATGTTGCTTGTCTCTAGGTGATGTGGGACTAAACTTTGATGGTGGCCTTATGTTTACCGAGAGCTACTCTTGGAAACTGTTCCTTTACCGAGAGCGACTCTCGGGTAACTCTTGCTCTGCCGAGAGCGGCTCTCGGTAAAGGTGTGGATCATAAATTCATAAAAAATGCCAGCATCCATTCTTTAGAATACGACTATCAATATGAATTTTCTCTGTCCGGAACATGATGATTCATAGTGACAGTACGTATTCTTAATAATGAAGACCGAAGCTCAATGCGGTTGGACTATTAAACTATTTAAACAGGTCTTTTTGCTTGTCGGTAGGGGAGGTGGGACTAAATCTTAGCTGAGAGCCACTCTCGGTAAAGAGTTGCAACCGTGACCGTGCCGTTATTCGCCGCCGGATGTGCCACATGGCAAAACATAGGCGTGTGATGGCCAGTTGGCCCTCGGCAAATAGGGCCTTTGCCGAGTTTTGCCTTTTTGCCGAGGCCTACTCTTGGCATTATCATGTGTTTGCCAAGATACTCCCTTTACCGAGTGCTGCTCTCGGCGTTCATTACTTTGCCGAGTGCCCGTGTTTTGGCTCTCGGTGAAGACCCTGACACCCGGCGTATACGAAAATTCTAGTAGTAAAGACCCCCGGCCTCTGCATCTGGGCGATGCATGCAGCCACTTTATTAATTATACGCAGAGACCTTACAAAGTAGTACATCCGTAAGTCTGAAGCCACCATCTTGGCTGTATCCGTCGCCACTTATGTCCACTTGATGAAAGGGTGCCGATAGTCCGAGCCTAATAACAAATAGACCTTGCACCTAAGCCTAACATCTAAAACCGGAGGCCCCAACCAAGCCATATACCTGGTCTAGGGCACACACCAGGCCGGCGCACTCTTAGAGGCCGCCGCCGCCGTCTTCCACCGATCCATCTTCAGAGCAGGTACTAACGCCACGACCTTGCGAGGTCTGTCATCGACGCCACCATGATGCCAGACAGCGCCATCCTCTTGCGTGAGTCCGTCTACACACAATGAACGCCGAGACTCCACTGCGCCACGCCGCCGAGATCCACAGTCGTCGATGCGTAAGATGAAACACCACTCCACCAAAGATGATGTCTGCTGGTCCCTCGAGCCCGTGCGCACCTCCAAGACTGGCGCCCCCAAGGGGGAAACGACGCAAGAGCGTCTCCGTCATTCGATCTACCGATCTAGGGTTTCCCCCGGAGGTAACAGATAGAGGTCTGGAACTTCTCCACGGCGATGTCTTCAAGAAGAGAACGACACAGAAGAGCGCCGCCATCGCCGGCCTTGGCATCTAGCCGAGCGCAAGGTTTTCACCCAGATCTGTTCGAAGAACCTCCATCAAGTCTTGTGTACTTATCGCCGCCATCTCTACCAGGGACTGGAAGTAGGATCCAGGCCGCCGCCGCCTGACCAGCTAGCAGCCGCGCCGCGTGAGCAGCAGGGCCGCTCGCACGCCCCAGTCGTGCCACTGGAGAGCCCTACACCAGACCCTGCTGTCGGCCCAGGAGAGGACAACACCACGTACATCCTAGTAGCCACCGCCGCCAGCCCGTGTCGTTGCGCCCCCGCGCCCAACACCCGCGCCGCGCTGCCACTAGAAGAAAGCGTCCCGCGCCACCATTGATCCATAGGCAGGAGGAAAAGAAGGCCCCGCAGCCGCCTAGGCCGAGCGGGGTTTGCCCGGCGACCTGCGCTGGCGGCGGCGAGGAGGGCGGAGGAGGGAGGAGGGGCGAGGGGTGGCAGATCTGGGCTCCCCCCGGCCGCCCGTGGGGGCGGCGCGAGTAGAGGAGAGGTGGGTGCGGAGAGGAGGAAGCCTAGGGAGATCTATCTTCAAATTAATAACTTTAGATACTCGATTAAATAAAATTTCATGCTATATCTATGTAGTATTGTAGTTGTTGATGATTTTTCCTACAAACTTGATTCTATGCACCATTTGACTTCAGACAAAATGCATTTGCCTTGTTTTTAGAGACGGAGGGAGAATAGTACTATATAATGGACAATACCTGATAATGACATTATTGTACATTTAGAGAATAGCAAGTGTAAGATGCATCTTGAAGAACTAAAAATATGTATGCATCAGCCACCTTGGCTGCAAATGCATCATCGTCTTTACACTTGAAACATAAGCCTTTTTGTGGGGCACCTAAAACATAAATCTAATATACATCAAGAACATATAGGGTAACTACATGATGCCTCACAAAAACATATAGTATATGTTATGAAAGTTGTGATGGGAAAATGGTGCATTGCGTATTTGAATGATTCAAGTATTAGCTAAATGATTCCGACTCAGATGCACTCTCAAGATTTCTTATCTAGATACTTGATCATGCATGTACTTATAGTCGGCATACGAGTTCATTAAAATCGAAGATTTTATTGGATTAATGGAGACAAGTTGTACCTATGAAGACGGTAATTGTTGTACAGAAATAAAAAGAAATTACTCAACATTTTTCCTTTCCCTAGGAGATATGGAAGTGAAATTGCATTTAAATTACATAAAATAAAATTCAAAACCTGGCATAATGAAAAATAATGATAGAGCCATATATGTTTTAGCAATCAGATGATACCTTTTTATGGAAACATTCCCTGAACGATTTAGCCAATGTGGATTAAGCGGCAACTAGGAAATTATTGGAATGCAAAATGTAAGATGAACATCCTACATTGTTTAAAATGCATAAACCTTTTATTTCATTTAATCACGAAGAGGATCTGTTGAATGGAACAACCATTTTTTCTAATGGAGCCTTGCTGCAATCTTTATATGTATGCAAAGAAAAACAATGTAAAAAATACGAAAACCTCCAAGTGCAACTCTGTAACTTTCATAATAATAAATGTGAGTATGAAACTAGATTCAAGATGATGGGTTTAACCTCAAATTACAGAGGCTACTTCATCTTTTTCTTTTATGGATGGGGGCCTATGCCATGGGAGCACGAAGATGATCCTGCTCCTGAATCTCTGCCAACATCACCATTGAAGGACCAAGCATGAGTATATGTGTAATGACACCCTCCTAAGAGCAACTCGAACAGATCCGCTATTTTCTCGCACCACAAATTTGATATAAGGGCCGCCTGTAAAAAAATTGCAGTACCGCGAGGCCTTCGGCGGAATAGATCCTGGAAACTTGCCCCGCAAAATTTTGCAGGATCGATTTGTATGATCTGTTCCACGCTGGAGGCCACACGGTACCGTAAAAAAATCCAGGGCTTTGCTAGTTCATGATTTTTAACAATATAAACTTAATAGAATCAAATATAAATCGTACTTATAAATGGTCTGGAAGGCAGATCACAATACAACAATCATCTTCATTATAAAAAATGTTTAAATTCAAATAATTAATACGACAAAAAATGGTTCGGAAGGCAAATAATTGTATAAATCACACACGAATACATATAAAATTTATTAAAATAAAATGGAAGTCTATCTCCACTAGTAGAAATACGACCTTACGTTCACCTCATTAGTCCCGGTTCACTTACGGGCCGGTACTAATGTGACTATTAGTCCCGGTTCCAACGGCTAGGGCGCGGGCATCATTAGTCCCGGTTCGAGGCGTACCTCTAGTCCCGGTTTTTTACACAAACCGGGACTAAAGAGGTGGTGGCAGGCTGGCGTCAGCTGGGCCCCCGCGATCCTCTTTAGTCCTGGTTTGTATCACAAACCGGGACTAGAGGTAGACCTTTAGTCCTGGTTTGTTTTACAAACCGGGACTAAAGAGGCTATATATAAACCCTTCGTCCAGCCCGAGCCCATTTTCCCCTTTCCTCTCCTCTCTGTTCTTCCCCTCTTGCTCGAGCTCATCCTCCATTTTTGCCAAAATTTGTCAAGATTTGAAGGCACCCCATCCATCCAAGTGTTCACAAAGGTTAGCAACTTTGTCCTTTCATCTCTTATTGCTAGATTAGCTATTGCAATGCTCTATAAGTATACTGATTTGTGGGTTTTAGTTTGGGAGTAATTATATGTGGGAGTTTATTTGATTTATATGCAATTTGAGCTCAAATTAACTTCTTAGTTTGCATATGTAGGTGTGGTTTACTTAGTGCCTTCCCGTCCCCGTCCTAACCACCGTCGATTGCACTGCACCGTCCCGTCGCCTGCACCACCTTGGTGAGCCTCTTGTTCTTATCCTTTTTTATTAAAAAAATCATGTTTGTGTGATTTAGATAGTTACTTGTATAATTTTCTTACCTGTATGGTTGTTTGTTATACATAGTGGCATGGTTTTGATATCCGTCCCCATCGGCCCTCGTCCGGTTTATGATTCAGATGTGGTATATTCTCTTTTATAACTATTTGTTGCATTTCGTGTTTATGACAATTGTGCCCATCAAGTTGACATAGATATTTTTATCTAGGAGGTATGTGAACCGTAAATTGCAACCGGCCCTCTTGTTGAGAAGTTAAATTTAGTTGAAAAAGAAAACAAGTATTTGAAAGAAAAATTGAAAAGAATTGAAGAAGAGAAGATGAAACTGGAGTTGTTTGTTGCCGATGTCGTCGATGATCACAAGATCAAGATGGATGCAATGCGCTTGAAGATTAGAAAGATTAAAAAATATGTCGTTAATCAAGAGGCTTGGTATCACTATGCTGTTGGATCAATTGTTACCTTAGTTGCGATCTTGATCGCATTTTTTGTTGCATTTAAATGCTTTAGCTAGAGAGTTTGTATATTGTTTTATGAGAATAAGTGTGTATGAACATGTATTAATTTGGTCTTTTCGGTGTTGTGTAATGAAGATGAGCTGGCAATGGATGTACGATGACCGATACTCTCCCCAGTTCGTTAATGGCGT
This sequence comes from Thinopyrum elongatum, assembly GCA_011799875.1. Lineage (NCBI taxonomy): Eukaryota > Viridiplantae > Streptophyta > Magnoliopsida > Poales > Poaceae > Thinopyrum > Thinopyrum elongatum. The sequence goes on along the minus strand of CM022299.1, from coordinate 50,905,530 downwards.
GCATACTTTTCTGCTTGCGGCTAAGGCAAACAAGCGGACGGATGGTTTTATGTGTTGTCCATGTGCTGTCTGTAAGAATGATCACAATTAATCCAACTCAAGAACCATTCATGTCCACCTGTTTACGTCCGGTTTCATGTCCGGCTATAACTATTGGACCAAGCACGGAGAAAGAGGGGTCCTAATGGAAGAGAATGAAGAAGAAGAGGATGATGACAGCTATCCTAGCCATGGGTTCCCTGAATACGATGGTACAACAATGGGGGAAGAAGCTGAAGAAGAGGCATCAGATGAGCCCGCTGATGATCTCGGTCGGGCCATTGCCGATGCAAAGAGAAACTGCGCAAGTGAAAAGGAGAAGCTGAAGTTGCAGCGCATGTTAGAGGATCACAAGAAATTGTTGTACCCAAATTGCGAAGATGACAAGAAAAAGCTGGGTACCACACCGGAATTGCTGCAATGGAAGGCAGAGAATGGTGTATCTGACAAGGGATTTCAAAAGTTGCTGATAATGTTGAAGAAGATGCTTCCAAAGGACAACGAATTGCCTGACAGTATGTACGAAGCAAAGAAGGTTGTCTGCCCTCTAGGATTAGAGGTGCAGAAGATACATGCATGCCCTAATGACTTCATCCTCTACGGCGGTGAGTACGAGGATTTGAATGCATGCCCGGTATGTGGTGCATTGCGCTATAAGATCAGCCGCGATGACCCTGGTGACGATGTTGAGGGCGAGCACCCCAGGAAGAGGATTCCTGCCAAGGTGATGTGGTATGCTCCTATAATACCACGGTTGAAACGTTTATTCCAAAACAAAGAGCATGCCAAGTTGATGCAATGGCACAAAGAAGACCGTAAGAAAGATGGGAAGTTGAGAGTACCCGCTGACGGGTCGCAGTGGAGAAAAATCGAGAGAAAGTGGGGAGACTTTGCAGATGACGCAAGGAACGTATGGTTTGGTTTAAGTGCAGATGGCATTAATCCTTTTGGGGAGCAGAGCAGCAATCATAGCACATGGCCTGTGACTCTATGTCTCTATAAACTTCCTCCTTGGTTGTGCATGAAGCGGAAGTTCATTATGATGCCAGTGCTCATCCAAGGCCCCAAGCAACCCGGCAACGACATTGATGTGTACCTAAGGCCATTAGTTGAAGAACTTTTACAACTGTGGGACAAAAAAGGTGTACGTGTGTGGGATGAGCACAAACAACAGGAATTTGACCTACGAGCGTTGCTGTTTGTAACCATCAATGATTGGCCTGCACTTAGTAACCTCTCAGGACAGACAAACAAGGGATACCACGCATGCACGCACTGTTTAGATGACACCCAAAGTATATATTTGGATAAATGTAAGAAGACTGTGTACCTGGGACATCATCGATTTCTTCCGATCAATCATCTCTTAAGAAAGAAAGGAAAGCATTTCAAAGGTGAGGAAGATCACCGGAAGAAGCCTCGCTATCGTACTGGTGATGATATACTTGATATGGTCAAGGATTTAAAGTTATCTTTGGAAAGGGTTCTGGCGGATAATCTATTCCGAATGACGCTGACGGACAAGCACCCATGTGGAAGAAGAAATCTATATTTTGGGACCTACCTTATTGGAAAGAACTAGAGGTCCGCTCTGCAATCGACATGATGCACGTGACGAAGAATCTTTGCGTGAACCTGCTAGGCATCTTGGGCGTGTATGGGAAGACAAAAGATACGCCGAAGGCACGGGAGGACCAACAAGTATGCACAAAAATGACGGCATGCATCCAAAGCAGTATCAGGGTCCTGCCAGCTACACTCTTACCAAAGAAGAGAAGGAAATCTTCTTTGAATGCCTGCTCAGTATGAAGGTCCAGTCTGGCTTCTCGTCGAATATAAAGGGAATAATAAATATGGCAGAGAAAAAGTTCCAGAACCTAAAGTCCCATGACTGCCACGTGATTATGACGCAACTGCTTCCGGTTGCATTGAGGGGGCTTCTACCGGACAACGTTCAATTAGCCATTGTGAAGCTATGTGCATTCCTCAATGCAATCTCTCAGAAGGTAATTGATCCAGAAATCCTACCAAGGTTACAGAATGATTTGCTGCAATGTCTTGTCAGTTTCGAGTTGGTGTTCCCACCATCCTTCTTCAATATCATGACGCACGTTCTAGTTCACCTAGTCGAAGAGATTGCCATTTTGGGTCCTGTATTTCTACACAATATGTTCCCCTTTGAGAGGTTCATGGGTGTTTTAAAGAAATATGTTCATAATTGTGCTAGGCCAGAAGGAAGCATCTCCAAGGGCCATGAAACAGAGGAGGTCATTGAGTTTTGTGTTGACTCTATTCCTGACCTTAAGCCGATTGGTGTTCCCGAATCGCGGCATGAGGGCAGACTAGGTGGAAAAGGCACGCTAGGAAAGGAGCAAGTAATATGTATGGACGGGCATTCTTGGGCGCAAGCACACTACACCGTTCTACAAAATTCCAGCTTGGTGACCCCGTATATCGAGGAACACAAGAATATTCTACGCTACAAACACCTGGAGCAGTCTGACGACTGGATTACATGTGAACACACGCGGACTTTCGGCGGTTGGTTGCATACACGTCTCATGCATGATGACACTATTGCAGATGAGTTGTACTTGCTGGCCAAGTTACCATCTTCGATTATATTGACTTTCAAAGGGTACGAGATAAATGGGAATACAGTTTACATGATCGCCCAAGATAAAAAAGAGCACCAACCAAAACAGTGGTGTCCGCTTTGATGCAGGAAACACTAATAGGCCAAAGGACACATATTATGGTTACATAGAGGAGATATGGGAACTTGACTATGGAAGTAATTTGAAGGTCCCTTTGTTTCGGTGCAAATGGGTCAATTTGTCAGGAGGCGGCATAAAGGAAGACCCGTGGTACGGAATGACAACAGTGGATGTCAACAATCTTGGGTACGCAGACGAACCATTCGTCCTAGCCAATGATGTGGCACAGGTTTTCTATGTGAAGGACATGTCTACCAAGCCGAGAAAAAGAAAAGATATGGAAGCGAATACACCATACAATGAGCCAAAGCGCCACATAGTTCTTTCAGGGAAAAGAAATATCGTGGGAGTGGAGGACAGATGGCATGTCAGAAGATTATGAAAAGTTTCGTGAAATTGCTCCCTTCACAATGAAGATTGACCCAAGCATCCTGTTAAATGATGAAGATTGTCCATGGTTACGGCGCAAAGGGACACACGCGAAGAAAAAGTTTTATACCCAAAGATCCCACTCTGGGATGTGACCGGCTTCACCGTCATCACTTTCTTCTCTAGTGAGTTTCTGGACTTATGTCGAAAGTCCCACTTCGGACAAACCGGAGGGAATTTTTGTAATAGTTAGGGTATATATGTGTTTTGGAATTTGAAAGGAGAAGAAATATATATTTAAGGCATTTGAAAGCCACATCATCAATTTTCAACGCTTTCTGACTTCATTCGCTATTTTTCATGCATTTACTGATTTTTTTTAGCTAAATGACCCTGAAATTGAAAAGCACTGCAAATGAACTATGAAAAGGTTGAAAGTTGGCATGGTCTCATTATTTCACCCAGATAGCATGTGCTAAAAAGTTGAGAGGGTTACGGCAAAAACTGGATGCACTTCGTGTACAAACTTGACAATCTCTTTCGAAGTATCAGGCTTTCGGACGAAAACACATCTGTTACAAAGGCATTACATTTTTTAACTTATTTCAACTCCAAACTTTTTGTGAGTTCAACATGCACCATTCAAAGCCACATCATCAATTTTCAACCCTTTCTGACTTCATTCGCTATTTTTCATGCAATTACATGATTTTTTTTTAGCTAAATGATCCTGAAATTGAAAAGCACTACAAATGAACTCTGAAAAGATTGAAAGTTGGCATGGTATCATCATTTCACCCACATAGCATGTGCTAAAAAGTTGAGAGGGTTACGGCAAAAATTGGACGCACTACGTGTACAAACTGGACAATCTCTTTCGAAGTATCAGGCTTTCGGACGAAAACTCATCTGTTACAAAGGCATTTCATTTTTTTACTTATTTCAGCTCCAGACTTTTTGTGAGTTCAACATGCACCATTCAAAGCCACATCATCAATTTTCAACCCTTTCTAACTTCGTTCGCTATTTTTCATGCATTTAATGATTTTTTGAGCTATAAAATGAAAAGAGCTAACCAGAATCTGTTTTGATTAAAACACCCATTTAAAATAACCTAAAAATAACCAAATTGAATATAATAATAAAACACACTAATATTAAACAGCAGGAAAAAGAATCACTCAAAAATCTATTTTTAAAGTAAAGTTATTCACAAACTAGTGATTCACACAAATTTGAAATAATTCAAATTTAAACAATTCAAATTTGAAAACTACTGGCACTAACACAAAGTTTATAATTTTTGTGACCTAAATAAAAATATTCATTCAACAACTAATTTTTTTCCTTTTTTTCATTTTTTGGAACTGTTAGATGAATGTTAGATATGTTCATAGAAATGGTGATAGAATAGATATGTAATTTTTTTAGATGAATGTTAGATATGGATATGTAATTCTTTTCTGTTTTTTAGTTCTTGAAATGTTAGAGATGAATGTTTTTTAGTTTTTTATACTTTTTGTTATAGAAATGTTAGATGAATGTTAGATATAGAAATGTTAGATGAATGTTTTTTAGTTTTTTATACTTTTAATGTTGTATCATAGTATATATAGAAGGAATTTTGACCAAGCATAGAAAAAATTTGCATAGAAAAAAGTTGACCATGTATTAAAAATATTTTAATGTTAATATCTTAATGTTGTATTTGCAAAATCAAGTGAACAAGAATTACAAAAATCATAATCAAGCATTTAAAAAATGTTAAATTTGCATAGAAACATTTTTGGCGTCGACGATGCCCGGCCCACATCCTCGTCGTTGTCTCGGTGGCGACGACCTGCTTGAGAGGCGCCATGTCCGGGACTGGGCTCCGCCGGGCTGGCACTGGGAGGTGCTACCTTCCGGGGCGCGCAGCTTGGTGAGGAACCGGGCTCCCGTCGTCGACCCGGAGCTTCTTTGGTGGCGTTCGCGTGGGCCACTTTCGGTGCGGAGGTAGCCGGCCCCACCGGAGGTGGTACGTCGCCGTGTCAAGGAGGAGGACGAGCACGTCCGTCGCTACATGGTTGCGTTGGACGTCCGGTTCTCCAATACCTGGCAGGTTCTTCAGGGATCTCACCCGAGCTATAATCCTGTGATGGTTCCTTCTCTTTGGGTGTCCACTGTCAGCGCCTCAGGAACCACGAGTGAACTAGATTCTTTGATAATATTCCATCTGTATTAGCTAGTGATGTTATATGATAATATTCTAGATGTATTAGTGATAATATTCGAGATGTATTCGAGATTATATTCGATAATATTCGAGACGATGTATTCGTGATTATATTCGATGATGCATATTATCTACTATGATTCAGTTTTTCCTTATTGATTGCATTCTAATTTGAATACTAAATTGTTTTATCTGTCTTCTGGATTAGTTAATATAAGCTATGGACTATACCGGCAGAGACGGAGAAGAGTCCATGTTCGACATCATACACTCCCCGAGTCTAGACAATGAACCTGAAGATGACGGCTCGCAATATCTGAAAAATTCCGGTCAGGGTTGATTTGATGAAGATGAATGAAGAGATGAAAGCCACAACAATGATGACGAAGGAAATGTTCTTCAAATAACAAAGACCGGCGAGGTATATTTATATAAGGCATCTGGTGATCACTACTTGTATTAATTGATTTGTATATATATATATATATATTAAGGAATCGATCTTTCTTTTTTTAGGCCTCCAGGTCAACCAAATCTTCTACAAGGAGGGCAGTACGAGGCCCGGCGAAAAGGTTGCAGGCTGGCATAAAGTACAACATCGATGACATCAAACCAAATGGCGAACCGCTTGCTCCTAAAAAGAATGCGGACAAATTTACTTGTCAATGCGGAGTTATTGTCAGGGACCAAATCCCGATCTCCGTTCAAGAATGGAATAAGCCAGCAAAGGGAGATCAAGGAGTTAGTTTTGTCTCCGAAAGAGCAAAAGATCTGCTTTGGGAATCGCTCATGTCATATTTCACCCTACCAGATCATTTCACAGATGCACAACGGGAGAAAATCAGGAAGAGTGCTCTTAAGAAGACGGCGATTGCATTCTGTAACCACAAGAAAAGAATATGGGCCAAGTATGAAGCAGACGGAAAGAAGACTCCAGCATTCAAGGGAGCACTGGAGAAGGCAAGAGATCACTAGGACTCTTTCGTGAAGTTCAAGGAATCGGAAGCAGCTCAGGAACGGTCGAGAATTAACAAGATTAATGCTGCGAAAAAAAAGTGGGACCATACTCTGGGGCCAGGTAGCTACCAGGTCGGCCGGCCTAAGTGGGATCTCGCTGAGGAACAGATGATTGCTGGAGGGGTCACTCCAGTTACATTGAGTTGGCCCGATAGGTGCAGGACTTGGTTTTATGCGCATGGGGGGAAGTTGGACCCAGAGACAGGGCTGGTTATGGAGCGAGCAAGTCTTAAAGAAGCCTCCGACGCTTTACTTGTTGCAATACAAGAGGCTCGAACAGGGGCGTTCAAGTCAGAGAGAGAACGACGAGCTTACGCGCGCCCTAAAGAATCCTGAACACCCGGGACGAACACGAGGCAAAGGCGTTGTTCTGTGGTTTGAGGGGTTTGCAGATTGGAACGCCACTTACAGAAGCCGTGTGAGAAAGAAGCAACAGGAGGAGGAGTAGAGGAAGCTGGAGGAGGAGTAGAGTAACCAGGAAGCAGACCGCCTTCAACTGGTAGAATCAAAACGCGTGGAGTTGGAACATGCTTTCGTAAGGCAACAGGAGCAGATTGACTCACTTAGCCATGAAAGGGTGTCTCAGCAGCAGCAGCAAGCAGATCAAGCATTGGATAGCACCGTCCCATCTATGCCGAAAAGCAGCGTGGGTTCCACCCCGGCCGATGATGCACTACTGGCTAGATACCCCGTGGATGATATCGAAGTTTCGACAGCTTGTGAGCTACACATGAAACTCAAGAACATATCCATGAAGGTGGCGGACGGCTATGCTTTACCAAATCCCCCTGAAGCAACCTTCCATGGCAATCCGATTCCAGCTGGCTATGCTCGTGTCGGGGTGGATGAAGTGATGTCGGGATATGACCAGCAAGAGCTTTACATTCCTAGAGGTGACGACGAGCACACACTGGGAGTCGCCATACGTCGTATCATTCTATGGAGAAAGGATTGCATCGTCTTTCCAAGGCCACCGACTCCTCCTCCAAGTCCGCCGCGTCAGCCGACTCCTCCTCCTCCAAGTCCGCCACCACGTCAGCCGACTCCTCCTCCAAGTCCGGCACCGCGTCAGCCGACGCCGCCGCGTCAGCTGTCTCCGGTGCATCAGCCGTCTCCGCCGCCTCAGCAACAGCGGAAGAGAGGCGCCGCCGCTACGGCGGCTAACAGTACAACAGGCAAGAAATTCAGAGCTGGTCCAAGCCTCAGGGCTCCTCCAAAGTTACCATATGAGACGACTGACGAGGAAAACAAGGACATCAGTGCTGCCGAAGTGCAGGCCCATTTTGAACGAAAACGTCCACCTCCAAAGGAAATGATAGATCCGGTTATAGCGAAGCGCACTCTTGATGCCCTTAAGCGACCACCACCGCCTCCGCCGCAATCACACTATGACCGATGTATTGGAAAGACATATGATGAAGCGCGGCGGTCGGAAAGTACTACCAGTGCTGCAAGACGAACAGGGAAAACAATTCCCCAGCTCGGCGAACAGGAGAAGCAATCGTGCCCCCCCGCTCAAGGTGTCTAGCGATATCGCTAATCATCCGGGGCTAGCGCCCTGTACCACTCTTGGTGATTACGTGGGCAATGATGTATAGTTTGAAATGGTTGAGGTAGTAGCGCCCTTTAGATACGAGCATGGGAAGCCTCTCGTCAAACCTGATCAGCTCCCGCATCTACCAACGATGATGCGAAGATTGCATGAATGGTACATGGAAACCTGCAGCAAGGATGGGACCGACAGTATGTTGCTGGGAATTAAAGATGAGCACGACTTCATTGGAGTCGACCTGATGTATGTTCAATTTATGGAATTATTTTAGTTATACAATCAAGACGTCCTTGACAAAACTCTCATGACTTGCTACTGTCTGTAAGTATTATTTGTGTAATTAAGTCTCTAACTCACCTCGTTCATTGCATGTATATATAACTATCCTCACTATATTATGCAGATTGAAGATCGTCGAATGAAAAAGAAGACAAATCTATGACATTGGGTTCATTAGCCCAAATACCGTAAATGAATGGGCGGTACAAAACAGAGCCAAAGATACTGAGGAAAACTTGCTAAATGCGTTCCTTCGACATCTCTTTCCTTATAACTTCAAGTGAGTGTTATTGTCTTGTGCATATTCTGTTTCGCTTACTCGAGGTTAAGTACTGTAATTGATGAGTTATGCGTGCGCAGCTTCCACTTTATTCTGCTATCCATTAAGCTTGACGGGGGAGTAGTAACTGTCTTAGACTCGAGACGTAAATATCCTAAGCTGTGGGCAGACATGAGTGAAATGCTCCAGAAGTAAGTTCAATCATTATTGCACCATATCGGCAACTTTCGTTCATTTCCTGATATCAAGTAATCATTTTCTTTGCCGGGCAGGGTTTGGAAAAAGTTCACCAGAATGGTTCCGGGTCTAAAGAATGAGCTGCAATTTACACACCCCAAAGTAAGTAGTACTAGCTAGTTCCGCGCATCTCTCATTAATTCTATTTTCATCAATACCATTATCATGCTTGATTATCATTTTGATTGAACTCTATTTTTGTAAAGTGGTTGTTGCAGGCACCCGAGAATAATTTATGTGGATACTACATTTGCGAGTTCATGCGCTACTCGACCTCTGAGCGGGGCTTCTCTGACCACCAATTTGAAGTACATAAACAATATTCATAATTTTATTTTATTACCATCAATTGTGTTGAATTTCATTCATATATATGTATTGACCCCCTTCGTCTTTAAATTAGATGTGGGAGATGCGGGATGAACTCCTACCACATGATCGCATACGAGCAATTCAAGAGGAATTGGCGGGATTCTTTGTTGACCACGTCATACCTGAAAAGGGAGAATACCATATGGAATTGCAAATGGATTTTGGTAGATGATGTCAGGGATTGTATATAAGAAATGTTATATTGTATATATGTACAAGCGTCGGATAGATATATGAAAACTTGTTGTTCGACCAAGCACGGAGAAAGAGTGGTCACTTGATCTCTCTATATATATGTTCATGACGGTCTTGTGTAATGGTTCCTTCATTGCTATATGTAGTAGCTAGCATCGAGTTGAATGGAAAATATTAAATAAAAATGAAACCCTAAATATAAAAGAATTGAAGGGTAAACACAAAAATAAAAGGGGGAAACACAATATGAAAACCCCTAAACCCTCCAAAACCCCTAAACCCCTCCTTTAAAAAAACAAAAATCCCAACGCCTGGCAGCTGCTGACGCGTGGCTGCCTTTTAGTCCCGGTCGGTGTTACCAATCGGGACTAAAGGCCCCCCAGCCCCCGGCGCGGGCTCGTGCCACGTGGTGGGCCATTGGTCCCGGGCCGTGACGAACCGGGACTAAAGGGGGGAAGGGCTTTAGTCCCCACCCTTTAGTCCTGGTTGGTGAACCGGGATTAAAGGCCCTTACGAACCGGGACTAATGGCCAATTCTGCACTAGTGCTCCCATATAGTCATCACTAATGCTCAACAAGATCATCACGTAGCTAGTAGTGTGTCGCGCTGTTCTCAATCTTCCGATAGGTCTCAAGAAATGCATCAATCTCATCTGGGTCCTGGGAGGCTTCACATCGCTACCAACATTATCATAGTAAAAACCTAAGTTTAAATCCTCTCATCTAAGGATCACATTGTGTAGAATTACACATGCAAACAGGATTTGTCTGAGGGATTTCTTATCCCAGTAGTGAGCAGGACCCCGAACAATGGCAAACCTAGCTTGCAACACACCAAATGCTCTCTTGATATCCTTTTGGCATGCTTCTTGTGCTTGGGCAAAAAAAATGTGCTTCTTGGTTTTGGGGTCACTTATGGTCTTGACAAATGTTGACCATGGAGAATAAATACTGTAGGCAAGATAATACCACATGGTATAGTCATGTCCATTGACGGTATAGTTGCAAGCCGGAGCTTTTCCACTAGCAAGCTAAGCAAAAATATGAGATCGCTGCAACACGGTTGATATCATTGAGAGCCCCGGCAATCCAAAGAAGCAATGCTGAATACACAAGTCTTGTGAAGCCACAACTTCGAGCAAAATAGTGGGTTTATATTTGTGGCCGGTGTATTGCCCCACCCAAGCCACCAGGCAGTTCTTTCACCTTCAATGCATGCAATCCACACTTCCAAGCATGCCCAGCCATCCTCTTGTTTCATTCATTGCCATCAACTTCTTTGTGTCCTCCTCATTTTGACCTGAAGATACTCCGGACCAAAAATCTGGATCAATGTCTTCGCAAACATCCGCACGCATTTAAGCGTGGTATCTTCTCCAATCACTCTCATTGCCGCCAATATTTTTTGGTGTGAACTAAACCCCAAGCAAACCGGTGGCATTCCTCCAGCGAGTGAAGAAATGGAAATTTTGCTCGCAAGCTTCAACGATGCGAACAAAAAGGGACCTACGCATTCGATATCGCATACGAAAAAGATGAGCTGGATATGTTGGTACCTTGGCGAAGTAGTCCTTCATGAGCATGTTGTGGCCGAGAGATCAGTTGCGTGGAATGCAAAGCCGGCCAACCATCAATCCGCGGCACTTTCTCTTCGGGCGGGATTCAAATTTGTCGACGAGATGCAACGACACTAGATGGTCGACATCGTCCTCCAAAATCATCTCCTCTATGTTGGAATCATCGGACGACGACAACGAAGAACTCCAAGCATCCATCTAAAAAAATAAATCCACGCCTAAGATTTTTTCTAAAATATCCTCGTGCCTAAGATTAAAACATATAAATTGACTTCAAATTACCTTTCCCGCAAGCAAATCTACCGGCTGGAATCAAATCAGTCGCCCATTTCTTCTCCACCACCGACTGAAGCAAATCAGCCGACCTCTTCTTCACCACTGCCCCAAATTCACGGCGCCGACGCGCGTGGCTGCTCCTCGGCCGATTTTGCGGCTTACTAGCGGCTGGACTAACCGGATCCGCCCGCTAGGAGGACGCGTGGCAAGCTCCAAGGCAGATCCATGGCGCCGGCACCGGCCACTCACTCTCGGGGAAAAAATGGGCACCCCCGGCCTCCAAAACTGGTGGAGAAGGTGCGGCGGGGGGAGGGGAGCAAGTCGATGGCGCGGGGTGGCCGGGGGCAGTAAGGAGCGGCGGGGAGATGTGGCGGTGCCGGTGGTGGGCAAGCGGGTGCGAGCTTAAAATTCCTTCGCGCCAACGAGCAGATGGAATAGAGGAACCGGAAAAAGAAGGGGCGAAAACTGTGGATATGGCAGACGCGGGCCGAAATTTAAAGGATCCTACAAAAAAATAGCAGATGCCTGAATATAGAGGATGTGCACGGGACGGAAAGTCGTCCGCGTCTGTCCCTTATATCAGCGGTTATTGCAGTGGTCGGGCGAATATATAGCGGATCTGTTAGAGTTGCTCTAAGCTTGTTCCAAGCTTGAGGGTGATGCCACAATATTTTTTTTACGTTGTTCTTTTTTTTTTTTTGCTTTATCTTCTGATCAGGAGTCATATCATGGTTAAGAGAACTTTAGGTAGAGCCGTCCTTGCCGGTGCCATGTTGTTTTATCTCGTCCTGCGGAGCTCTACAGGTGGACGAGACGTGAGTAGTACCATGTACGCATCTATAGTGGACTCGTGAGTTGTATGCTTAGAGTGTGGCGTTGGTTGATGTACTCGTTTTTGTTGTATCATCAACTGTGGACTTGGGTCTCTACCCATCCCCTTTCTATATAATAAGATAAGCACACTCGTGCGTATTCGAAAAATATGCATGGAACCTTGCGTGATCCTCCGCTAATTCTAATCTATTACGCGCGACTAGAGCAAACTATCCAGACTCCCCTAAAGAAAATCTACGCGGAGTCCGGCTCGATTCCTCACAACCTGCTGCAGCGCGTTGAAGACAGAAGTAGCTACATGTACATGAATGGAGTGTCGTTGACATCTGAATGGAGCTCGGAGGCTTTTCTACTGGAAACTGATTGTGCAATGGCTGTTGATATGATCACGGAGGCCACCACTAACCGCTCACTGATGCCATCGGCCGTCGAGCAGATTAAGGGCATCTTCACGCGCACTCTCAAATCGCCCATAAATGACTGGGGCGAATTGTCCGGATACACTTTGCTCCAACACGGTACCTCATCAGTCCCCAGACACGTTTGGTAGTTCGAAATTTTACAAACCATGGGCAGCTTTGCGAGCTCCGAACTTCTGCCACGCATGCGTCTCACACCCCCGTCCACCCCAAAACATCTCCTACACAGAGCGGGCGCGACAGGTCACTGGAGCTAGTACTGAAGTGGCGCGCCAGCCGAGAACGCCGCCCGCGGTGCATCCTGGTCTCCATGCATGTTCAACGCTGGAGAGATGTGGCTGGACGGGACGGGAAGACTATATACCGCATTCAAGCCAGCTGCCCATCCATCCGTCTGCCGGCATCAAACAGGTGGCGCGACCGAGAAACCAACTCTGACACCGCATTGACATAGACCCCCACGTGGTCCTGGCTGGTGCCACTATTTATACATGGACACGCCCGACACGATATGCACCACATCATGTCCGATTCGTTCTTCCTCCGCCACCATGACCCACCGGGAGCTATAGAGCGATGTGGGAGAGGCTCTCGATGGAGTAGAAGCATTGGCCACCCTTGCAGTTAGCTCTGGCAGGCCCGTCATGCCTGACGAGTAGAGGCCGGCTTGCTGGTGAGTCCTCCGAAGGTGAGTGACGACCACACGATGATGGAGAAGGCGTCCGACGACGAGCCGATGCCTCCTCCCATACTGGTCCATGTCGGCTTCACCATGGAGCAGGCGCAAGAGAACTTCAACGCCATCATGACGGAGGAGCATCCGGTGTCGGTGTTGCAGCACGCGCAGGAGGAGTAGTGCTATAATCTCATCCTCCTCGTGCATCACCGGCTGGCTAAGGGTCAAATCTACAGCGAGTTCACGAGCGAGGAGGCCCTGGCAGCCATGGCCATGGAGAACCCGAACTTCATCGCCGAGCAACGGCGCTCATGCCGACTGCAACGCGGTCACGGCGCACTCAGATGCGGAAGCGCTGCTGGCGGCGCGGGCGATTGAGGATGGGAACGCTGGCAATTGCGCGCCGTTCGCGTCAGGCCGCTACGACCACGAGGTCGTCCCGTCCACATCCATCATGGACCTCACCTTCACCAGCGATGTCCAAGCAGCGGGCTCCGACTAGTAAGAGTGGGATATGAGAGACGGAGACGTTCGTGTCCCATGTGGGCATTTCTATATCCCATGTCTTAGTCTTCGTCGGCGTTGATCTGCAGATTCACTTCCGGGAGCTCACAGCCAGCAAAGTTGTCGGACATGGGGAACAATAAGGACTTGGACATGGACGCCGACGAAGATTTAAACTTGATTAAGTTTGTTTATGTCAAAAATTGTCATGAATTTGCTCGACTTAAATGGAAATAGTTAGGTTTAAATGAATGTGCTAATCGTTTCTCCTGGAAAGTCAGATTTAGTGCATCATAGTCTAGTGCTTGAAGATATTTGTTTTTGTTAGAAGGGATAGAGAGGGAGATTAATGGAATTGATGGATGTTGTATTGAGCCTCACGGGTGAGTATATATAGGAGTACAAACTTGGAGAGCAAGAAGCCTCTCCTAAAGATAAGGTAGGAGACGGATTACAAATCCTAGACTACCAATATATGTAACCCCAATATATCTCTAACATCCCCCCGTAGTCACAGCGGTAGCGTTGTGAACAACAAGACCATCACGGACGGTCAGACTGGAGAGAATAGCAGCGGACGGGCTGGAATCCCCCCCCCCCCCCCCCCCTCAATCGCAGTGGGAGCGTCGGGGACGGTGTCCCATCACGAACGCATGGACTATAGAGGAAGACGATGAGTTTCTCAAGCGAGGTGATAGTCCTTTGTGCCGTTGTCGAGGTAGCCAAGAGCATGGGTGGTGTAGCCGTGATGAGGTAGCCGTGCGAAGATTGCCGTGGTCAATGTCGAGTCGGGGTGGCCGGTGTCGAGTAAGTCGCCGTGGAGCCGCGGGCGCAAGTAGGCGCCGAGTTAGTCATGGGCGAAGTGGTGTCGAAGTAGTGATGCACCGGGAAGAAGACGGTGTTGAGTAGGCGTCACGCCGGGTTTGCCAAGCCCGGGAACACATCATGGATGAAGGCACGCATCAGTGTTCCCAGCACCGGGCATTCGTAGACGGACGAAGTCGATGTTGACAAGGCACCGCACCAGGCTTGCCAGGCCCGGGGATACGTCGTGGACGAAGGCACGCGCCGTGTTGCCAGCACCGGGCATGCTGAAAGATCGAGAAGAGGGGTCTAGAGGGGGATGATTAGACCCTTAACAAGTAAAAGTACCAGTTTTTACAATTCTTCAAGTTAAGGTTGAGTTTAGCACATGTTAAAGAGCACACAATACATTTTGCACAAGCAAGGCAATAGTATAGGCAGCGGAAAAGAGTAAAGCATGCAAGTGCAAAAATGTAAAAGGGATGGGAATCGGAATGAGCAAATGTAACGAAGACGCGGAGATTTTTTGCATGGTTCCGATAGGTAGTGCTATCGTATGTCCACGTTGATGGAGACTTCAACCCACGGAAGATAACGGTTGCGCGAGTCCATGGAGGGCTCCACCCACGAAGGGTCCATGAAGAAGCAACCTTGTCTATTCCACCATGGCTTACGTCCACGAAGGACTAGCCTCACTCGGGTAGATCCTCACGAAGTAGGCGATCTCCTTGCCCTTACAAACTCCTCGGTTCAGCTCCACATGATCTTGGAGGCTCCCAAGTGACGCCTAACCAATCTAGGAGACATCACTCTCCAAAAGTTTATAGATGTTGTGTTGGTGATGAACTACATGCTCTTGTGCTTCAAATGATAGTCTTCTCAACACTTAATCTCTCTCTCACACAGATTTGGCTTAGGTAGGAGAAGGATTGGAGTGGAAAGCAACTTGAAGAGGCTAGAAATAAATGTTCAAATGGTAGGAATGGAATCTCTTGATCTCAACACATGAGAAGGTGGTTCTCTCTCAGAAAATGAATGGGGAAGTTGTGTTTCATTCTGATGGCTCTCTTAAAGAGTAAGTGGTGGCGGAGGGGTATAAATAGGGAGCGCCAAAAATCTAACCGTTGCAAGCTTTTGACCTAACTCGGTGGGACCAAAGTGATAAACTCAGTGAGACCGACTAGTGCAAAAGACTTGACTGTTAGCATTTTGGTGAGACCGATTATACCATCTCGGTGGGACCGAAGTGCAATGGCAAAGGCAGAGCCTTGTTTTCGTAATTCCAATCAGTTTCACTCGGTGATTCTGAAATGAAGTGATTTCATCACAGAAACTTGGCAAGGCCATCTTGGTGGGTCCGAGAGCCGTTTCGGTCAGACCGAAATGTTAGGGTTTTGGCTGTGGCAGTAGAAGGGTCATCTCGGTAGGTCCGGAATGGAATGTATCGGCGGGACTGAAATGATGAATTAGGGTTTTGGACAGATGTGTTTTGGGAAAGTGACTAAGGGTTTTTGGAGCAATATCACTTAGCACATTGAGCAACAACCTCATTAACAATTCCTCATCCCCTTTTAATAGTATTGACTTTCCTAAGGGGCTCAATGTGATCTTGGATCACTAAACCAAAAATGTAGAGTCTTGGGTAGCCAAATTTGTTCTTCACATTTTGAAAGGGCTCACATCTTCATGTCCTTGCCACGCCATCATTGGACTTATCTGAAAAATTCTAGGTAAAACTATTAGTCCAATAAGGAATATGTTGAACCACCAAAGGAGCAAATGTGCTTTCACATGCGTAAACGGAACCTGCATGAGTTGTACGCTATGTCATAGGGGCCAGCAGAGAAGGACTCGACGACGGCTGCGGCGTCAATCGACGTGGGGTAGAAGGTAGCGATGTCGACGGCGGTTGTCGGAGTAGATGAAGTGGTCGGGGTAGATGGTGACGACGTTGGGGATGAGATGGTGTTGGATGAAGACGAAGGGGGTGGAAAGGCCGCGCGGCTCAGGTGAGCGAGCGGCAGCGGCGCCAAGGAAGAGGAGCGGCGGCGGCGGCCTGAGGAGGCTGCTGCGGCCACTATGTTAGGTGTGCGGCGGCGGTGCTCGAAATAGGCGAGAAGAAACTGACCGCAAGATGAAGACCGGCGCGGACTGTGGCGTTCCTGCGCCTAGGGAGGCGGCACGACGCATACCACGTAGAAGTCGACGGGCGGGGACGGCGGAGTGGACCGCGTGCAGCGGTGCTACGGCCCGAAGGGGCGATGCAACGGCAGCGCGCGGGTCGGGGCGACGGTGTGGAAGACCTCAGGACGGAGGCAGGGAATGCGTGCCACGCTCGCTATGGCCCGATGGGGCGACGCAGCGGCAGCACGAGGGTCGGTGCATCCATGAGGACGGCCTGGAGTGGATGGCCTTGGGGCGGCGGCGGACCACGGGCTGCGGCACTATGGCCCGAAGGGGCGACGCAACGGCAACGCGCGGGTCGGTGCAACCATGGAAACAGCGGCATGGACCGCATGCCGCGGCGCTATGACCCGAAAAGGCGACGTAGCGGCAGCGCGAGTGGGTGCAGCCATGGGAGAACCACAGAGCGATGGCCATGCGGTCCGACGGGGCGACATAGCAGCAGCCTGTTGCTCGATCGGCGAAGAGGCGTATATACTCGGTGGCAATCTTCATGAATTTCTGCGGAGACGCTCGTATCCGGTTGATCAGATCAAAGGCGCAATGAGTGAAACTGCGAAGATGCCGACAAACGATGAGGCACCTGCGATGCGTGTGCCGGCGGGCGGACGTCGCAGGAGGAGCTAGCGGCCATGAGGCAGCAGTCAAATAGCACGCAGCGGACGACGCACATGTATGGGAGCACATACATGCAACGTGCTTGAACATCACGGAGCTGTGCTGCTGTGCAAGTCTCGTCCGCTCCGGGTGCGTGCATGGTCTCAGGCCACGCTGCTCGAGATGACAACAAGGGAGATCCTTTCGTGTTTTGACCTTTTTCTAAAAGTTTAGCCAGATCTGACCCCGGTTCAAAAGTATTTCGAGATTTGACTATTTTTCCTACCGCCAGGGTCTTTGGCGGTAGGGTTGTAAAGGCTATCACCAGAAGCCTAGGCGGGAGCTCGCTCATCCACGTCAGCCAGAGTAAGCGGCAGGTGTCTCCTGCCGTCCACCCTACCGCCAAAGTCCTCGGTGGTAGGCTATGCAACCCTACCGCCAAAATCCCCGGTGGTAGCTGACCAACAGTTATAAACCCGCGGGGGGCCAAGGCGCGGGGCCCACCCATGAACCCCAGCCCCCATCTTCTCCCCTGCGCCTGTGCCGCACCGCCCAGCAACAGAGAGCAACTCCTCTCTCCCCCTCCACTCCCCCCTCTGGTCTTCTTCGTTTCTCCATCATTTTTGCGGATCAAAATGGCTCTGAAACGAGAAAAGTAAGTTGTCTCAATCCCTCCAATTAGTTTTTGTCAAAGCTTTCGATTTGATGCATTATTTGGTCCAAATAAACCATATTTTCCTACTAGATTTTAATTTTGGTTGATGCTAGGTTTTCTTAGCTTGATTCTATATGATGTATAGGGTTGAATATGAACTCTTGTAACTAGTTGGAGAGATTCTATGTAGTTTCCATATGAACCCTAGCTCATCACCAAATTAGTTGGAGATTCAGATTATTTTTTGAATGAATGGTCATATGCATGATTGATGTTGGAGGGATTGTAACTAGTTGGCTACATATGATGGATGTTGTTGAATGAATGAATCATATGCATATGGTACAATGTTTGAATATGATGGCTTTTGGTGAATTATGCATATGCGTATTTCAATTTTTTCATAAATGTTGAATAAATAAATGAATGAATGATGGTTGAATGTTGTTGAATGAATGATGTTGGTTGAATATGATTCATTTGCATTGATCATTTATATTGGTTGAATATGATATGAATGTTGGTTGAATATGTGATAATTGATGAAAATGATATGATTCATGTTGGTTGAGTATGATTCATTTATATTTGAACTTGATATGTTTCATGTTGGTTGAAAATGATTCAAGTTGGTTGAAAATGATATCATTTATATTTGAACTTGATATGATTCATGTTGGTTGAAAATGATTCATGTTGGTTGAAAATGATATCATTTATATTTGAACTTGATATGATTCATGTTGGTTGAAAATGATATCATTTATATTTGAACTTCATATGATTCATGTTGATTCCTTTCCAATTGTTTTAGGTGCCCCCCCCCCTTGCGCCCAACATCGGCGTCAAGGACATCATGCTTGACCATGCTTTCGACAACGGTCATCGCGCCCGTTTTGTGGAGAATGGAGTGGTAATATCTATGATCAAGTTGTTGCAGAAGTTATTTGTTATTGTGAGAAATGAAGTTACTAACTATTTTCATCTAAATTTTGGCAGATGCTGCCCCCATTGCAGATGAGGGGCCACACCAAGGCCCTACAGATGCAGTATGACGAGCGGTACACGCCGTACTTCGGGAGAGCACGGCTGCTGGGTTTCGTGCTTCAGTTCAAATAAAAGCCACCGACGCTCGTCCACTCGGCTCTCACGACATTGATCGACCGGTGGCGCCCCGAGACGCATAGTTTTCATTTCCCATGTGGTGACATGACAGTGACACTCGAGAACTTCCCCATGATCACAGCCCTACCGATCCAAGGCCATGCTATCACTAGGAGACTGGAGAGGACCAACTCGCAGGATAGGGTCATCGCCCTCATCGGCGACTGCCCTCCGATGAAGGGAAATAGAACATCTGGTCTGCCACTCAAGTGGCTCCAGGAGAACCGGTCCATATGCCCAGAAGATGCCGATGAGCGGACCGTGGAGCAGTACGCGAGGGCATACTTGCGGTACCTTTTGACGGAGGTCGTGTTTCCATACTGCTTGGGGGATAGCGCCCTATGGATGTATCTCGGATTCCTGGAGGATTAGGATGCGGGGTACAGCAGGGGGTGTGCTACTTCTTGAGTTTGCGTTGATTTTTCCCTTGAAGAGGAAAGGGTGATGCAGCAAAGTAGAGATAAGTATTTCCCTCAGTTAAGAACCAAGGTATCAATCCAGTAGGAGGCACAAGCAAGTCTCCAATATATGCACCTGCACAAACTAACAAACACTTGCACACAGCGCGTAAAAGGGGTTGTCAATCCGTTCATGGTCACGTACAAGAGTGAGATCTAATAGAGATAGGTATATAAGATAAAAGCAAACTAAAGTAAATATAAATAAATTGCAGCAAGGTATTTTTGGGTTTTTTTGTTAGATCTGAAAATATATGATGTAAAATAGACCCGGGGGCCATAGGTTTCACTAGAGGCTTCTCTCTTGAAGATAGCATACGGTGGGTAAACAAATTACTATTGAGCAATTGATAGAAAAGCGCATAATTATGACGATATCTAAGGCAATGATCATGAATATGGGCATCATGTCCGTGACAAGTAGACCGACTCCTGCCTGCATCTACCGCTATCCAGCATGCATCTAGAGTATTAAGTTCATAAGAACGGAGTAACGCCTTAAGCAAGATGACATGATGTAGAGGGAAAAACTCAAGCAGTATGATATAAACCCCATCTTTTTATTCTTGATGGCAACAATGCAATACGTGCCTTGCTACCCCTTCTGTCACTGGGTGAGGACACCGCAAGATTGAACCCAAAACTAAACACCTCTCCCATTGCAAGAAAAGCCAATCTAGTTGGCCAAACCTAACCGATAGTTCGGAGAGAAATACAAAGATATCTTAATCATGCATAAAAGAGTTCAGAGAAAATTCAAATAATATTCATAGATAATCTGATCATAAATCCACAATTCGTCGGATATCAACAAACACACCGCAAAAGAAGATTACATCGAATAGATCTCCAAGAACATCGAGGAGAACATTGTATTGAAGAACAAAGAGAGAGAAGAAGCCATCTAGCTACTAGCTATGGACCCATAGGTCTGTCGTAAACTACTCACGCATCATCGGAAGGGCAGCAAGGTTGATGTAGAGGCCCTCCATGATCGAATCCCCCTCCGGTAGATCGCTGGAAAAGGCGCCAAGATGGGATCTCACGGGAACAGAAGCTTGCGGCGGCGGAAAAGTATTTTTGTGGACACTTCTGATGTTCGGGGAATATTTGAGAATATATAGAGGTGGAGTTAGGGTTAGAGGACCCTCGAGGGGCCCACAAGCCAGGGGGTGCCCCCCCTGGGGCGCGCCCTGAGGGCTTGTCGCCTCCTCGGGACTCTTCTGGCCCTCTCCCCAAGTCTTCTGGGTGTCTTCTAGTCCAAGAAAAATCATCATAAAATTTTATTCCGTTTGAACTCCGTTTGATATTCCTTTTCTGTAAAAGTCAAAAACAAGGAAAAATAGAAACTGGCACTGGGCTCTAGGTTAATAGGTTAGTCCAAAAAATAATATAAAATAGCATATTAATGCATATAAAACATCCAAAACAGATAATATAATAGCATGAAACAATAAAAAATTATAGATACGTTGGAGACGTATCAAGCATCCCCAAGCTTAATTCCTGCTCGTCCTCGAGTAGGTAAATGATATAACAGAATTTTTGATGTGGAATGCTACCTAACATATTTATCAATGCAATTTTCTTTATTGTGGCAAGAATATTCAGATCCATAAGATTCAAAAAAAAGTTTAATATTAACATAAAAACAACAATACGTCAAGCATACTAATATCATGTCTTCTCAAAATATCATGGCCAAAGAAAGTTATCCCTACAAAATCATATAGTCTGGCTATGCTCCATCTTCATCACACAAAGTATTTTATCATGCACAACCCCGATGACAAGCCAAGCAATTGTTTCATACTTTTGGTGTTCTCAAACTTTTTCAACTTTCACACAATACATGAGCGTGAGCCATGGATATAGCACTATAAGTGGAATAGAATATGGTGGTAGTGGAGAAGACAAAAAGAAGAAGAAAGTCTCACATCAACTAGGCAAATTAATGGGCTATGAAGATACCCATCAATTTATATCGATGCAAGTGACTAGGGATTGCCATGCAACGGATGCACTAGAGCTACAAGTGTATGAAAGCTCAAAAAGAAACTAAGTGGGTGTGCATCCAACTTGCTTGCTCACGAAGACCTAGGGTAATTTGAGGAAGCCCATCATTGGAATATACAAGCCAAGTTCTATAATGAAAAATTCCCACTAGTATATGAAAGTGACAAAATAGGAGACTCTCTATCATATCATGGTGCTACTTTGAAGCACAAGTGTGGAAAAAGGATAGTAACATTGTCCCTTCTCTCATTTCTCTCTTTTTTTTTGTTTGGGCTTCTTTGGCCTCTCTTTTTTATTTGGGCTTCTTTGGCTTCTTTTATTTTTTATAAAGTCCGGAGACTCATCCCAACTTGTGAGGGAATCATAGCTTCCATCATTCTTTCCTCACATGGGACAATGCTCTAATAATGATGATCATCACACTTTTATTTACTTACAACTCAAGAATTACAACTCGATACTAGAACAAGATATGACTCTATATGAATGCCTCCGGCGGTGTACCGGGATGTGCAATGATCATGAGTGACATGTATAAAAAATATGAACCGTGGCCTTGCCACAAATACTATGCCAACTACATGATCATGCAAAGTAATATTACAATCATAGTACTGTTGGGAAACGTTGCATGGAAAACAAAAAAAAATTCTACGCAAACACAAGATCTATCCATGGAGATGCGTAGCAATGAGGGGGAGATTGTGTCTACGTACCCTCATAGACCGTAAGCGGAAGCGTTTAGTAACGCGGTTGATGTAGTCGAACTTCTTCGCACTCCAACCGGTCAAGTACCGAACGTACGGCACCTCCGAGTTCTGCACACGTTCAGCTCGGTAACGTCCTCGCCTTCTTGATCCAGCAAGACATGCAAAGTAGTGGATGAGTTCCGGCAGCATGACGGCGTGGTGACGGTGATGGTGAAGTGATTTCCACAGGGCTTCGCCTAAGCACTACGAAAATATGACCGGGGGTGTAAACGGTGGAGGGGGGCACCGCACACGGCTAAGACAATTGTCTGGGATGTGCTAGGCGCCCCCCTCCCACATATATATAGGTGGAGGGGAGAGGGAGATGCCAAGGGGCACCCCAAGTAGGCCGAATCCTACTTGCCCCCCCCCCCTTTCCATATTTGGAGTGCGGGAAAAGGCAGGGGAGGGTGGCGACCCCCCTTTCCTTTCTCCCATGAGAGGGAAAGGCAAGAGGGGCTAGCCCTCCCCCTTTTCGTTCCCTAGGGCTGGCCAGCCAAGGGAAGGGGCGCACCAGCCCCCTTGTGGACTGGTCAGTCCCCTCCTTTGGCCCATAAGGCCCATAACTGGTCGGGGGGTGCCCGGAACCCCTTCCGGTGACCCGATTCCTTCTCGGTACGTCCCGAAATACTTTCGGTGTCCAAATACCATTGTCCTATATATCAATCTTTACCTCTCGACCATTTCGAGACTCCTTGTCATGTCCGTGATCTCATCCGGGACTCCGAACAACATTCGGTCACCAAAACATATAACACTATATCGTCAACGAACGTTAAGCGTGCAGACCCTACGGGTTCGAGAACTATGTAGACATGACCGAGACACCTCTCCGGTCAATAACCAATAGTGGAACCTGGATGCTCATATTGGCTCCTACATATTCTACAAAGATCTTTATCGATCGAACCGTTATGACAACATACGCAATTCCCTTTGTCCATCGGTATGTTACTTGCCCGAGATTCGATCGTCGGTATCTCTATACCTAGTTCAATCTCATTACTGGCAAGTCTCTTTACTCGTTACGTAATACATCACCTTGTAACTAACTCCTTAGTCATTTGCTTGCAAGCTTATGATGTGTATTACTGAGAGGGCCCAGAGATACCTCTCCGAAACTCGGAGTGACAAATCCTAATATTCATCTATGCCAACTCAACAAACACCTTCAGAGATACCTGTAGAGCATCTTTATGATCACCCGGTTATGTTGTGACGTTTGATAGCACACAAGGTATTCCTCCGGTATCCGGGAGTTGCATAATCTCATAGTCGAAGGAATATGTATTTGACATGAAGAAAGCAATAGCAATAAACTGAACGATCATTATGCTAAGCTAACGGGTGGGTCTTATGCATCACATCATTCTCCTAATGATGTGATCCCGTTATCAAATGACAACACATGTGTATGTTTAGGAAACCTTAACCATCTTTGATCAACGAGCTAGTCTAGTAGAGGCATACTAGGGACACGGTATTTGTTTATGTATTCACACATGTATTTAAGTTTCCGATCAATACAATTCTAGCATGAATAATAAACCTTTATCATGAATAAGGAAATATAAAATAACAACTTTATTATTGCCTCTAGGGCATATTTCCTTCAGGTACGTGTCATAATAAATAGAACGGTGGAAGTTGCATGGCAATATATCTCGGAATGGCTATGGAAATGCCATAATAGGTAGGTATGGTGGCTGTTTTGAGGAAAGGTATATGGTAGGTTTAATGCACCGGCGAAAGTTGCGCGGTACTAGAGAGGCTAGCAACGGTGGAAGGGTGAGAGTGCGTATAATCCATGGACTCAACATTAGTCATAAAGAACTCACATACTTATTGCAAAATTTTATTAGCCATCGAAACAAAGTAGTACACCCATGCTCCTAGGGGGGTAGATTGGTAGGAAAAGACCATCGGTCGTCCCCGACTGCAACTCATAAGGAAAACAATCAAAAATAAATCATGCTCCGACTTCATCACATAACAGTTCACCTAATGATGTGATCCCGTTATCAAATGACAACACATGCCTATGGTTAGGAAACCTTAACCATCTTTGATCAACGAGCTAGTCTAGTAGAGGCATACTAGGGACACGATATTTGTTTACGTATTCACACATGTATTTAAGTTTCCGATCAATACAATTCTAGCATGTATAATAAACCTTTATCATGAATAAGGAAATATAAAATAACAACTTTATTATTGCCTCTAGGGCATATTTCCTTCAGGTACGTGTCATAATAAACGGAACGGTGGAAGTTGCATTGCAATATATCTCGGAATGGCTATGGAAATGCCATAATAGGTAGGTATGGTGGCTGTTTTGAGGAAAGGTATATGGTGGGTTTAATGCACCGGCGAAAGTTGCGCGGTACTAGAGAGGCTAGCAATGGTGGAAGGGTGAGAGTGCGTATAATCCATGGACTCAACATTAGTCATAAAGAACTCACATACTTATTGCAAAATTTTATTAGCCATCGAAACAAATTAGTACACCCATGCTCCTAGGGGAATAGATTGGTAGGAAAAGACCATCGGTCGTCCCCGACTGCCACTCATAAGGAAAACAATCAAAAATAAATCATGCTCCGACTTCATCACATAACGGTTCACCTAATGATGTGATCCCGTTATCAAATGACAACACATGTCTATGGTTAGGAAACCTTAACCATCTTTGATCAATGAGCTAGTCTAGTAGAGGCATACTAGGGACACGGTATTTGTTTATGTATTCACACATGTATTTAAGTTTTCGATCAATACAATTCTAGCATGTATAATATTCCTTTATCATGAATAAGGAAATATAAAATAACAACTTTATTATTGCCTCTAGGGCATATTTCCTTCAGTCTCCCACTTGCACTAGAGTCAATAATCTAGTTCACATCGCCATGTGATTAACACCAATAGTTCACATCGCCATGTGACCAATACCCAAAGGGTTTACTAGAGTCAATAATCTAGTTCACATCGCCATGTGATTAACACCCAAAGAGTACTAAGGTGTGATCATGTTTTGCTTGTGTGAGAAGTTTAGTCAACGGGTCTGCAACATTCAGATCTGTATGTATTTTGCAAATTTCTATGTCTGCAATGCTCTGCATGGAGCTACTCTAGCTAATTTGCTCCCACATTCATTATGTATCCAGATTGAGACTTAGAGTCATTTGGATTAGTGTCAAAGCTTGCATCAACGTAACCCTTTACGACGAACTCTTTATCACCTCCATAACTGAGAAACATTTCCTTAGTCCTCTTAAGGCACCTAAGGATAATTTTGACCGCTGTCCAGTGATCCACTCCTGAATCACTATTGTACCCCTTGCCAAACTCATGGCAAAGTACACAATAGGTCTGGTACACAGCATGGCATACTTTATAGAACCTATGATTGAGGTATAGGGAATGACTTTCATTCTCTCTCTATCTTCTGCCATGGTCGGGCTTTGAGTCTTACTCAACTTCACACCTTACAATACAGGCAAGAACTCTTTCTTTCGCTGATCCATTTTGAACTCCTTCAAAATCTTGTCAAGGTATGTACTCATTGAAAAAGTCTTATCCAGCATCTTGATCTATCTCTATAGATCTTGATGCCCAATATGTAAGCAGCTTCAACCGAGGTCTTTCATTGAAAAATTCTTATTCAAGTATCCTTTCATGCTATCCAGAAATGCTATATCATTTCCAATCAACAATATGTCATCCACATATAATATCAGAAATGCTACAGAGCTCCCACTCACTTTCTTGTAAATACAGGCTTCACCGTAAGTCTGTATAAAACCATATGCTTTGATCACCTTATCAAAGCGTATATTCCAACTCTGAGATGCTTGCACCATTCCATAGATGGATCGCAGGAGTTTGCACACTTTATTAGCACCTTTAGGATCGACAAAACCTTCTGGTTGCATCATATACAACTCTTCTTTAAGAAATCCATTAAGGAATGCAGTTTTGACGTCCATTTGCCAGATTTCATAATCACAAAATGCGGAAATTGCTAACATGATTCGGACAGACTTGTCAAAAACCTTTTGCGACAAGTCGAGCTTTATAGACAGTAATATTACCATCAGTGACAGTCTTCTTGTTGAAGATCTATTTATTCTCAATGGCTTGCCGATCATCGGGCAAGTCCACCAAAGTCCACACTTTGTTCTCATACATGGATCCTATCTCAGATTTCATGGCCTCAAGCCATCTGTCGGAATCTGGGCTCATCATAGTTTCTTCATAGTTTGTAGGTTCGCCATGGTCTAGTAACATGACTTCAATGATAGGATTACCGTACCACTCTGGTGCGGATCGTGTTCTGGTCTACCTACGAGGTTCAGTAGTAACTTGATCTGAAGTTTCATGATCATCATCATTTGCTTCCTCTCTAGTTGGTGTAGGCATTACGGGAACGGTTTTCTGTGATGTGCTACTTTCCAAATCGAGAGAAGGTACAATTACCTCATCAAGTTCTACTTTCCTCCCACTCACTTCTTTCGAGAGAAACTCCATCTCTAGAAAGACCCATTCTTAGCAACAAATATCTTGCCTTCGGATATGTGGTAGAAGGTGTACCCAATAGTTTCTTTAGGGTATCCTATGAAGACGCACTTCTCCGATTTAGGTTCGAGCTTATCAGGATGGAGCCTTTTGACATAAGCGTCGCATCCTCAAACTTCAAGAAACGACAACTTAGGTTTCTTGCCAAACCATAGTTCATACGGTGTCGTCTCAACGGATTTAGACGGTGCCCTATTTAACGTGAATGCGGTTGTCTCTAATGCATAACCCCAAAATTATAAAGGCAAATGGGTAAGAGACATCATAGAACGCACCATATCTAATAAAGTGCGGTTACAACGTTCGGACACACCATTACGCTGTGGTGTTCCAGGTGGCGTGAGTTTTGAAACTATTCCACTTTGTTTTAAATAAAGGCCAAACTCGTAAATCAAATATTCGCCTCCGCGATCAGATCATAGAAACTTTATTTTCTTGTTACGATGATTCTCCACTTCACTCTGAAATTCTTTGAACTTTTCAAACATTTCAGACTTGTGTTTCATCAAGTAGATATACCCATACCTACTCAAATCATCTGTGAAGGTGAGAAAATAATGATACCCGTCGCGTGCTTCAAGACTCATCGGACCGCATACATCGGTATGTATTATTTCCAATAAGTCATTAGCTCGCTACATTGTTTCGGAGAACGGAGTTTTTAGTCATCTTACCCATGAGGCATGGTTCGCAAGTATCAAGTGATTCATAATCAAGTGATTCCAAAAGTCCATCCACATGTAGTTTCTTCATGCGCTTTACACCAATATGACATAAACGGCAGTGCCACAAGTATGTTGCACTATCACTATCAACTTTGCATCTTTTGGCATCAATATGATGAATATGTGTATCACTACGATCGAGATTTAATAAACCATTCACATTGGATGTATGACCATAGAAGGTTTTATTCATGTAAACAGAACAACAATTATTCTCTGACTTATATGAATAATCGTATTGCAATAAACATGATCCAATCATATTCATGCTCAATGCAAACACCAAATAACTTTTATTTATGTTCAACACTAATCCCGAAGGTAGAGGGAGTGTGCGATGGTGATCGTATTAACCTTGGAATCAATTCCAACACACATCGTCACCTCGCCCTTAACTAGTCTCAGTTTAATCTACAACTCCTGTTTCGAGTTACTAATCTTAGCAACTGAACCGGTATCAAATAACCAGGGGCTACTACTAACACTAGTAAGGTACACATCAATAACATGTATATCAAATATACTTTTGTTCACTTTGCCATCCTTCTTATCCGCCAAGCATTTGGGGCAGTTCCGCTTCCAGTGACCATTTCCTTTGCAGTAGAAGCACTCAATTTCAGGCTCGGGTCCAGCTTTGGGCTTCTTCATGGGAGCGGCAACTTGCTTGCAATTCTTCTTGAAGTTCCCTTTCTTTCCCTTGCCCTTTTTCTTGAAACTAGTGGTCTTATTAACCATCAACACTTGATGCTCTTTCTTGATTTCTACCTTCGTCAATTTCAGCATCGCGAAGAGCTCGGGAATCGTTTTCATCATCCCTTGCATATTATAGTTTATCACGAAGTTCTAGTAGCTTGGTGATAGTGACTAGAGAACTCTGTCAATCACTATCTTATCTGGAAGATTAACTCCCACTTGATTCAAGCGATTGTGGTACCCAGACATTCTGAGCACATGCTCACTGGCTGAGCTATTCTCCTCCATCTTTTAGGCAAAGTACTTTTCAGAGGTCTCATACCTCTCGACACGGGCATGAGTCTGAAATACCAATTTTAGCTCTTGGAACATCTCATATGTTCCATGGCATTCAAAACGTCTTTGGAGTCCCGATTCTAAGCCGTAAAGCATGGTGCACTAAACTATCAAGTAGTCATCATACCAAGCTTGCCAAACGTTCATAATGTCTGCATTTGCTCCTGCAATAGGTCTGTCACCTAGCGGTGCATCAAGGACATAATTCTTCTATGCAGCAATGAGGATAATCCTCAGATCACAGACCTAGTCCGCATCATTGCTACTATCATCTTTCAACTTATTTTTCTCTAGGAACATAAAAAATAGGGGAACTACATCGCGAGCTATTGATCTACAACATAGAATTGCAAATACTATCAGGACTAAGTTCATGATAAATTAAGTTCAATTAATCAAATTACTAATAAACTCCCACTTAAATAAACATCCCTCAAGTTATCTAAGTGATACATGATCCAAATCAACTAACCCATGTCACTACTGGAATCAGGGTCTTTGCCATCTGCCAGCTCTTTGTCGTCTGCCAGCTGATGGCAAAGAGGTTGTTTGCCGTCTGTCTTGTCAAAGCAGACGGCAAAGAACCAGCTGATGACAAAGAGGGTCTTTGCCATCTGCCACTTCTTTGCCGTCTGCTGGCGGACGGCAAACAGTTCTTTGCCGTCTGCTAGTAGACGGCAAAGACCAAAGTGGGCCCCACGGGGGTACTGCACTGCCTAGGTCACACGGGCCACTTCTTTGCCGTCTGCTGGCAGACGGCAAAGATTTCTTTGCCATCTGCTAGCAGACGGCAAAGAGGTAAGGGGGGCCCACAGTGTCACGGCGTGGGCGTGCTAATGGTCACCCTCTTTGTCGTCTGCTGGCGGACGGCAAAGAATTCTTTGCCGTCTGCCAGCAGACGGCAAAGAGGGTGTCTTAATTTTCGCCCCCTCTTTGCCATCTGCCAGCGGACTGCAAAGAGGTGGGTTCTTTGCCATCCGCTGGCTGATGGCAAAGCCCAGCCCGGCCCCACCCCTCTCTCTCTCCCCTATCTCTCCCTGCAGCCGGCCCCCCCCTTTCCCCCCTCTCCTCTCTCCACCCCTATGCTCTCTCCGCCTTCCTCCCTGGCCTACCCCCTCTTTACTCTCCCCCCGCCTTATGCAACCCCCCAGCTCACCCCCGATAGAGTAATCAACCCCCCTCTCCCTCCTTTCCACCCTCCTGCCTCCCACTTCCCCTTCTCCGCTCCCCTTCCACCGCAGCCCCCGCCACCCCGCATCCACGTTGGGCCCGCCCCACACACCGCAGAAACCGCCGCCAGCCCACTCGCCACGACCACCCCCCCCCCCCCAGCACCAACCCCCTGCCCCGCCACCCCATCACCCTGTCCCTCCCTCCCTGCCAAACCACATCATCTTCCCTAGCCCTCCCCCGACTCACATCATCCCCTCCATCCTTCTCCTCCCCCAGCTCCACCCTCCGTCAGCTAAACGAGGTTCATTCCTTCCTCCTTGTTTTTCTCGGATCCGAGCAGAAATAGAGAGGGGAGAGAGATAGGGCGCCGCTGGGTGCCATGGCTGTCATGGGTGGGGGAGGGGCATGGCCGCCGTGGCTAGGGAGGGGCGCGACAGCCGTGGGCCACCGTGGCTAGGGGAGGGGGGCGCACCCGCCATGGCTCGGCTGCGCGAGGGACGCGGCCGCTGTCGCTGGGGGAGGGGCGCTGCCGCCATGCTTCTCATGGCAGGCATGAGCGGCACGAGCTCTATGTATCGTAGTATCAATCAGTATATAGTACATGTATGTATATGTAATCGCCCTCTGATGTTGCAACTGGTATATCATTATGTATTTGATGTTACCTTAAGTATCTTGTTTCAACTTGCATGCACTGAGTCAGATCTTGGCCAAGCACTGATAACTGCTCCTCCCTCCATAAATAGATGTGCGTTTTGGTTTGCCCGCGGTTACCGCAGCAAGGCAGCATATAAGATGTGTGTCTCCTGTTTGTCACTTCCATTCCACCTCACCTCATCTCACCTAGCTAGCTAGCAACGAAGAGAAAAAAAGAAGAGAAGCAGAAAAAGAAGACGAGAGGAGGAAGAAGAAAAAGAAGTAAGAAAGAAGAAGAAGAAGAAGAAGAGAAGAAGAAAGAAGAAAGAAGAAGAAGAAGAAGAAAGAAGAAGAAGAAGAAGAAGAAGAAGAAGAAGAAGAAGAAGAAGAAAGAAGAAGAAAAGAGAGGAGGAGGAGAAGAAGAATAGAAAAAGGAAGGAAAGAAGAGAGGAAGAGAGAGAGAGAAGAGAAGAGAAGAAAGAAAAGAAGAAGAAGAAGAAGAAAGAAGAAGAAGAAAGAAGAAGAAGAAGAATGAAGAAGAAGAAGAAGAAGAAGAGAAGAAGAAGAAGAAGAAAGAAGAAGAAGAGGGAGAGAAAAGAAGGAAAAGAATCTCCGAGGGGTCGAGGGTCGAGGGTCGTCGAGGGGTCGAGGGATGACACCCCGACACCACGACACCCCGACACCCCGACAGCCAGACACGACACCCCCGACACCCCGACACCCGACACGACACCCGACCCCGACACCCCGACCCCGACAGACACCCCGACACCCCGACACGACACCCAGACACCACGACACCCCGACACCACGACACCCGACACGACACCCCCGACCCCCGACACCTCTTCGGCCTCCTGTTGACCGAAAAGGTGCTCATCGGCCTTCCAGAGGCCGACGGGGTCATAAATTTGTGGATTATGAGTTAGGAAGTATATTTCCCGATTTTGTTAAGAAAAACATCATATATATTTGTGTTGATCGGGTTGATTTAAATGTGCAGTTCTTTCGTTGCTGCGAGGGTCTGGTGTTCGACGACCTCCCCGTGCGTTCGACGAGCTCTGCCCCTGCGTTCATGGGTGAGCACAAATGACATCTCCTCCTCCCCCCTTCATTTGCTCTGTTCCGGTCTTCGTGCCGATGAAACTTGCTAGCTATAGGTGTCAATCATCAGTATGTGTGACCACTATGCGTCTCCCGTTCGAAAGGGTTACATCTATAAATATGCATTCATTTGCATATTTATAACCGTGATTCTTTCGAATTGTCCAACGTTATCCATGGACAGCCCGAGTATGTGTAGATTGGGTTCGTTTTCCCATATGCTCTGCTCCGGATCCGATGCAGAATTTCGTCAGTGCCTCCCTGTTGTTCTCCGGGTACACATCCTCTCTGCTTATTGCCGAGACGTGTATCAGGAGAACAGCGGGGAGGTGCTGTCGAAATTTTGCGTCAGATCCAGAGCAGAGCATGGGAAAATGAACCCAATCTACACATACTCAGGTGGGATTAGGACCTATCTTAACCTACTAGCGTCTAGGTTGCATGGACATAATGAAACTGACAAACTCTATTAACTGATGAATATGGTTTGCTGAATTATGTATGTATTTCTTGTGTGTCCAGTAGCTAGGCAAGATGAGTGATCGTGCGTGGATGTACACCAGTCACACTAGTCAGAAAGACATGACCCATGAATGGATGAGAAAAACCAAGGGGTTTGTGAGAGCCGCATTTGCAAATGGACAGGAAACAACCTGGTGCCCCTGTGTCGACTGCGACAACTTTAATAAGAAGTCAGAGTTTGAAATGATCAAACACCTGCATAAGTTGGGTTTTATGCCTAATTATATGGTCTGGACATTTCATGGTGAGTCTGCCCAACGTGCCAGAGCTGAGGAGGGCCGTCGTCGCACCAACAAGCATGGTACCGGGATGGAAGACATGCTGGAAGACTTTGATGATGCTCGGGATTCGGACGATAAGATGGAGTAAGCTGCAAAGGGTTGATGCATTTATTGATGATGATGAGCACGTCATTACTGATAGTGATGATGATGATGCATTTATTGACCCCGAAGCATATATAGACGATGATGATGATGCATTTATTAATGATGACGATGAAGATTAATATTACAGTTCATGTCAGGTATTCAATTATTATTATGTACATATATATTATTAATTAGTTCATGATGATGATACACTAAAATTATATATATATTATTCATGTCAGGTATTCATTCTTTTTATGTTGTACTAATTTTGTTTACTCTTTGTCATTGCAGGTGTTGATAGATGGTGGGCGCGGGTCGAGAGCGCTCTGAGGCTCCTTCCTCGGCGCGTGGTGGGAGGGGTAGTTCCATTTGTCAGGACCCCGA
The DNA here is from genome assembly GCA_011799875.1 of Thinopyrum elongatum. Taxonomy (NCBI): domain Eukaryota; kingdom Viridiplantae; phylum Streptophyta; class Magnoliopsida; order Poales; family Poaceae; genus Thinopyrum; species Thinopyrum elongatum. The sequence goes on along the minus strand of CM022299.1, from coordinate 50,872,817 downwards.
TTCCAAGTCACATCGATCTAGCCGGTAACACCTCATATCACTTTGCGGCCTCACGCACGGTATTCCCACGGGTGTCGCCTTACCATGGCCCGGGACCGTTTGCGCCTTTTGGCTCACGTATATAATAGTGTCGTTAGCATCCATATGACAGAGAACCCGGGCCGACATGACTAGTCGTGAACCCAAAGTGGCACTAACTTACAGGGACAGGCATACATGACCCAGCAACGAACGTGTCGGTCATCAGCAAGTGAATTCGGGCTGTAGCAACTGGGCTAGCAGGACTCCGGGAATCCGGGCTATAGCAGGCTAACAGGACTCCGAAAGACACCGCGTGACGTTTCCCCGAAGGGATAGACACAGGATTGAGGAAGGACACATGCCGGCCAGTCTAAGTGTTCCGGAGCAGTAGCAAGCTAACAGGACTCCGGTAAACCGGGCTGTAGCGGACTACCAAGGCTCAGTGGAAGCACCAGACTACATTTCCCCATAAGAGAGGCTACCAAGGATAAACAACTAGGTTGTCGGATCCCACACATACCAAGCATTTCAATCATACACACAATATGCTGGATATGGGCAAATACAACATGGCATCACAACAAGACTCTACGACTCAGAGTATTTATTCATTAGGCTCCGAGGAGCCAAGTATTACAAACATGGGTCTCATGACCCAACATTCAGAGCATACAAGTCAAAGCACATGCGGAAGCCTATCATGTCTGAGTACAGACATCTACAAATGAAAAAGGCTGAGAAGCCTGACTATCTACCAGATCCTGCCGAGGGCACAAGATCGTAGCTGAGGTAACAAGCTAAACGTCGAAGTCCACGTGGAACTACTAGCGAGACTAAAGACTCTCTGCAAAACATAAAATAGGCAAATGTGAGTACAAATGTACCCAGCAAGACTTACATCAGAACTATCTACAAATGCATTGGTATCAACAAAGAGGGTGGTGGAGTTTAACTGCAGCAAGCCAGCTTTGACTCAGTGGCTATCCTGAACTACGAATGCTGGTAACTCTTTTGAGGTGGCGCACACGAGTCCACATATTCACCATATCAATACACCACTATGGATCCGCTCCCGTCTCCCTACGAGAACGCCATCCATGGCACTCACGCTTATCTTGCGAGTTTTAGAGTATCCACTTTCACTTGTCTATGAACTGTACAGGCAACCCAGAAGTCCTTTACCGTGGACACGGCTATTCGAATAGATCATTTATAACCCTGCAGGGGTGTACTTCTTCACACATGTTTCCACCACTTAGCGTCTGCACACGACATGTGCTCGGCAGACTTCAAGCGAAAGACGATGTGGGTGTAGACCACGACCTAACTAACCACACAAGTCTCTAGTCCAGGTTTATCGCCTATTCGGGTTCCATCTGCAAGGAAATCCGGCCGGGGTGTCCTCAACAGCCCCAAACGATGTGTGCAGGGTTCCCGAGACACCAAACGGGTGACCCGGTACACCGTGCCACGGTGTATCTACCACGACATAGCCCACCCCTAGGGTCAGCGCTACGCACGGCCCCCAACACATATCCTACAAACACCAGTAACTAGTTGCAACTCCTGGACAGAGGACAGGGGCGGTTAATAAGTCGAGGGGGGTCATATTTTAGGGCCCAACGTGTGGTAGTAGCTGTTCATGGATCACAAACACAGAACTCAGTTCCTGAGGACGGTTTCAATGAGACAACCCACCATGTACTCCTACATGGCCTCTCACCGCTACCATTACCAAATCGTGTTCACACACTTAGCTCTCAACAGCAGGACATGTTCACACACCTCTGAATCATCCTCGATGAATCAGACCTGACTCAACTCTAAGCAGTAGCAGGCATGACAAACAAGCATAGATGAGTAGGCACATCAAGGCCCAAACAACTCCTAATCATGCTAGTGGGTTTCATCTATTTACAGTGGCAATGACAGGTCATGCAGAGGAAAGGGGTTCAACTACCGCAGCATGTAACAGTTGAATCGTTGTTGTCCTAATGCAGTAAAAGAGAGCAGAAGCGAGAGAGTGGGTTTGTATCGGGATGAACAAGGGGGTTTTGCTTGCCTGGCACTTCTGAAGATAATATAGTTCTTCATCGGTGTCATTGAACACGTCGTCGGAACCACGTCTACTGAGAGGGAGCAACCACCGGCAAACACAAGAGGAACCACAATCAATGTGATGCACATTCATATGAATGATATGTCATATTAAGGTACTGAATTGACCTAGTGCAACAGTTAGTCATATTCATTGAAGTGGAATTCAAACCTATAGCAAATTCCAACTCCAAAACTAATTACTATTTATTCCATAATCATGAATTGTCCTATTCGGTGAGGTTAACTTGTTCAAACATGCATGAAAATGGTACAGATGGAAAGATTGGATGTTTCTGATCCAAAAACATATATAAATCTTTGCATTTGGAGTTACAGATTAATTTCTATGAATTTTTGAAGTTTTGGGCATTTTCTGGAATTTCCTGAATTATTAAAAACCAGAAAATGATTAACTGTGTCAGCACTACGTCACTGTGACGTCAGCAGGGTCAATGGGGCTGCCCAGGTCAAACCTGACGCTGGGGCCCACATGTCAGTGTCTAACTAACTAATCTAAGTTAATTAGTACTAATCTAATTCTAAACCAGATTAGTTAAGGCCCTGGGCCCACATGTCAGTGACCCAGGGGGGTCAAATCCCTTGTCAAACTGGGCTGACTCGCCAGCGTTTAGCCGCCGGCGAGGCCAGACGCGGCGGGGCGGTGCGGGTTTTGTGCTCCGGCGACCAAATGGACGGCAGAGGGCATCTACGTGTAGCTAGAAGCGAGCCGCGTCGAGGGGTGGTGGTGGTTGAGCTCAAGGTCGCCGGAACCGACGCCGGCGACGAGCTGGGCGGCTGCCGGAGTTCGGGCGTGCACCGAAACGGGGCTACGGAGCACGGCGTGAAGATCTGGTGGGTGTGCTCGGCTCCTGGGAGTTCTCTGAGTGCGGCGGTGGGCTCGGACGCGTGCTTGCACGGCCGTAGTCGCGGTGGCGACATGACCGGCGGTGAGGAGCTGTCAGCTCCGATGGCCACGGTGGTTAGAAGGCGCGGACGAGCATGGGGAGAGAGGGGAAAGAGGCAGGGGCTCACGGCGAATCCAGCAGAGGCAACGGCGAGGCCGAGGAGAGACTGGAGCTCGTGAATCCCCGAAGAGTTCGCCGGCTGCCAGAGGTTGAAGATGATGTCAGCGACGACGCTGTAGGGCTTCCGGCGGGGCGCGGCTCGGTGGAGAGGAAGAGGGGGTCGAGGCGGAGCCTCTGAGCGCATCGACGAGGCGAGGCAGTGGCTTTGGCCACGGCGGTGCTCGTCGGCAGCGACGGCTGCGCTCGGCGCGGGTAAGAGAGAGGGGCAGAGGGGAGAGGGCCACGGGGGGAAGAGTGAGAGGGGTCAGGGGGTTGCGTGGCGTGGCGTCGTGAGGGAGATCCAGGGCGACGAGGGAGCACGCAGGCAGGGTGGAGGTGGCCGGCGTGTGGTTGCGCGCGCCGGGCACGCACCCCTGCCTACTGGCGTGAGGAGGAAGGCGACAGAGGGCTGCGGTGGTGGGCTGGGCTGACTTTGCCCAGCTGGGCTGCTACAGTGGTGGGCCGGTTGGGGTGCCAGGTAAGTTCTCTCTCTTTCTCTTTTAATTCCTGTTTTCTATTTTTCTGCAACTTTGTGGCTATTCTAGAAATACCTAAGTACTTTCAAAAATCACCAAACTGCTCATGCCCACTGTATAGAGTATATCCAACATGGAACATTTCAGTTTGGGATTATTTGGACATTTAAAATATTTAATAGCATTTAAATGTCCAAATGCAAATAACATAAGATTTAATTCAGTGACCCGATGATTTCCTAGAAAATTGTGCACCATTTTTGTCAGAGGTTCTAGACCAAGGCAAAGATGATGAACATTTTAGAAGGGCATTTCAGGTTCATTGAAAAAGATTTTAGTAAACCCTAGTTGTTTCCAGGGGGGTGCTGGGGGTTCTATCATCCCCATTTCAAGTTTCTGGAAAAATTTAAACATGATGCAACACTCTACTGCATGAACTAGCTAGGGTGTGACACCATTCCACCCCAGAGCCTCCGGAGAGCGCTGGATCTCGGTATGCAGACACCACCGGCGGTCGCTTCTTCTTCGGCCGGGAGAGGTCGGGGGGGAAGAAGGCTGGTAGAGGTGGACGTGGCGGCGGGCGAGGTAGGAAGGCTGCTGCTACACCTTCCTCGCCGCCACCCCCAGCTGATTCACCCGACCACAGGAGTGCTCCGTCTGAGATGGAGCCGCCTGAGGTGGAGCCGTCTCGGACTCCGGTCCACGAGGCTCGGGGCGACGAGCCTCTGGCTGACGAGCGTCGGGCCGCCGAGCCTTCGTCCCGTGAGACTCCATCCCACGAGACTCCGGAGCTCAACAGGGATCACGCTGAGTCGCAGCAGAACCCTTTGGAGGACTCGCCGGAGTCGAGTGGCCGTGCTAAGGGTGGCTATAGCTCTGATAGCTATAGCGAGGGTGAGTGGGTTGAGGGGCGCAAAGTCTACCAGCGTGGTGGTACAAAGCTCCCTGACACCCCGGCGACCCCCGACCAGAGGTGGTTGATTGCGCCTAGCGGGGAGAAGTAAGTGCATTTACTCTTTTCTAACCTTTTGTCTTCACGTTTCTTCAAATATCTAATGCTTTGGCCTTGTCACATACTGTAGGTCTTGGACACACGAGCCGAATGTCCGCAAGCCCAACAGTGTCCTTGGTGTGAGGGCCGTGTTCGAGAGCTAGGAATGACCTGGGTGCACTACTTGGCTGCCCCGGCCCCGCCGGGGCATAGGATCAGCGATGTCGAGTGCCACACGGTCACCGACATTGTGATCCAGACGTTTTGGGTAATTTCTCCTTTGCCGTCTACGTTGTGTTTTCTTCTTTGATTGGCAACCCTAGTGTATGTACTAATCCGTGTTTTCTTGTTTGATTGCAGACCTTCTACAGGTGTGCTGAGGGATAGGAGGAGGCCGCGGCTCGGGTTATCGACACCGAGTGCAGGCGCCTACTTCAAAACTTTCGGCACGAGGCTCGGACGCAGGCTGTTCGAGACTACTTCGCCTCAGCAGGTATTAGGAGGAAAAAAGAGAAGTGCCGCGTCAAGTATCTGAGTAAGGAGAAGTACATGAAGGTAATTACCTATTCTTAAGGCCTTGTACTTAGTTTCCTTGATTTGATTCGAAGGCGTAGCGCTCAAATTTCTCTTGCTTAACTTAGGTGCCCCCGAGATGGTGTGCGGATAGGATGGACTGTTGGGAGGCATTGGTGGAAGAGTGGTGCACTCCCGAATGGCGCTCCGTTCACGACACTGCAAAGAACAAGCGTGCCCAAATGAAAGGTGTCCCACACCATCTAGGCAGCGTCAACCTACGTCAGTTCGGGGAAAACTGGGTATGTGGTTTGCTTCATGATTCATGCAAATTCATTCTTCATGCTAGCTTGAGCCCTTAACTAATACTCTGTTCCTCTCTTTTAGGCGCGACACAACAAGGCTCCAGTGCCAGAGCTTTTCGACCTCTATGCCATGTCCAATACTGCCTCGTATAAGAAGGCCAAGGCATTCTCTGAGTCTGACCTCGATGATCCAGAGAAATTCACCAACCCCACCTCCCACCACAAGCTTGTGATGTACAGAGACCAGGGGAAGGCGAGGAAAGGGCCGGACTTTAACCCGAGCCAACCTCTTGATCCAGAGCTGGTGATGATATCTGGTGGCGGGAGGTCCCATGGCTTGTTAGCCATTGGGAATGGACTGATACGTTGTAGTAGCACTCTCGCGCAGATCAAGAAGCGCCAGACTAGCTCCGATCCTGAGATATTGCCTCGTGCACGGCCAGTGGAGCTCCAATTCAAGGTTAGTTATACGGAATCAGATACCTTTCCTCCATTACATTGTGTGTGTGGCCGTCGATTATTACAATGCTAACGAGTGGTGTTGCAGGCTGCTATTGAGGCAGAGAGAGCGAAGACCCAGGCTGCTATTGAGGAAGAGAGAGCGAACATGCAGGCGCTTCTAGCGGAGAGGGACCGGCAGACGGCCAAGCTGTTGGAGTAGGAGAGGAAATGGAACATGATGGCTACCCGGGCCCTATACGAGATGTTCACGGTAATTTTCTTTTGCATGTTAGCCAGATCATGCACGTAATGTTCCTTACATTAGTATCTAATATGACTGACTCGTCAAAACCAAATGTGCAGACCATGTGCGAGAAGACCGGCACAACTCCTCCGGCGATGCCAGACATTGTTCCGGCAGGCACGGTGAGTTTCATTTGAATGGTCATCAGTTACTAGTCTTCACATTTGAGTGGCATCATGCTAACGATACATTGGAAATGATCTTTGGTGCAGCATAACTCCCGACAAGCATCGACCGATGCTTCTCCGTCTGCCACTGGCGCGACCGGTCCTACAACTACACCTCCTTGATGACGGTAAGTTTTCCCAAGTGTTTAGCTTAACAAATGCATACTTAGCTTAAGAAATGACCTAGTCGTGTGCCTTTGGTAGCCTTCCATACAGGGAAATGCCTCCTAGTGCTTCCACTGAGCCATGGTAGTTCGCTACTGCTCCGGAACACATGGATTGACCGGGATGTGTCCTTCTTTGCTCCAGTGTCTGTCCCTACGGGGAAATGTCACGCGGTGTATCATCGAAGTCCTTGTAGCTTGCTACGACTTGGTTGCACTCGCTGATGACCGACACGTGCATTGTTGGGTCATGTATGTCTGTCCCTGTACGTTTGTGCCACCTTGGTTCTATGACTAGTCATGTCGGCCCGGGTTCTCTGCCATATGGATACTAGCGACATAATCATATACTTAGCATTTTTTTTCCTCCAAAATGACTCAATATGCTTAGCTAGCTCAAAAATGACATAATAAGCTTAATTAGCTCAAAAATGACCTATTTAACCTAGGATAGCTCTAAAATGACCTATACTTAGCATTTATTCCTCCAAAATGACTTAATATGCTCCAAAATGACTTAATATGTTCCAAAATGACTTAATATGCTTCAAAATGACCTATGTAGCTCCAAAATGACTTAATATGCTCCAAAATGACCTATTTAGCTCCAAAATGACTTAATATGCTACAAAATGACCTATTTAGCTCCAAAATGACCTATTTAGCTCAAAAATGACTTAATATGCTCCTAAATGACCTATTTAGCTCCAAAATGACCTATTTAGCTCCAAAATGACTTAATATGCTCCAAAATGGCCTATTTAGCATATTAAGTCATTTTGGAGCATATTAAGTCATTTTGGAGCATATTAAGTCATTTAGGAGCATATTAAGTCATTTTGGAGCATATTTAGCTCCAAAATGACCTATTTAGCTCCAAAATGACCTATTTAGCTCGAAAATGACTTAATATGCTCCTAAATGACCTATTATAGCTCCAAATTGACCTATTTAGCTCCAAAATGACTTAATATGCTCCAAAATGACCTATTTAGCTCCAAATGACCTATTTAGCTCAAAATGACTTAATATGCTCCTAAATGACCTATTTAGCTCCAAAATACCTATTTAGTCTACAAATGACTTAATATGTCCAAATGACCTATTTAGCTCCAAAATGATCTATTTAGCTCCAAAATGACTTAATATGCTCCTAAATGACCTATTTAGCTCCAAAATGACTTAATATGCTCCTAAATGACTTAATATGCTCCAAAATGACCTATTTAACTAGGTTAGCTCTAAAATGACCTATTTAGTTCATTTATGACATACTTAGCCTATTTAGGTCAAAAATGGCCTATTTAACTAGGTTAGCTCTAAAATGACACAAGTAAGCAATAAGAAGAAGAAAAAGAAAGAGAAGAAAAATTCTGCTTCTTTTTCTTCTTCTTCTTCTTCTTCTTCTTCGTCTAGTCTTCTAGTCTTCTTCTTCTTCTAACTTTCTTCTTTCCCATTTTGCAGATTTGCTTCAGATCACGGAAGCTTGCGTTGGAGTCTACTCTTCTCCTTGTCCTTCCTTTTTGTTTTGATTTTGTAGGATGAACAATTTGAAACTTGCTACGTATATATGTATGGATGGATGGTGGCTATATTTTATATGGACCTTTTGCTTAATTGTTGGATATGTTGGACTTTTCATTTGGTGTATATATGTGTTGGATGATGATATATGTGTTGGATATGTTGGATGATCCATATGGCAGGGATATGTTGGCTATATGTACTTGTTGAAATATTTTGAAATGAATATATATATATATATATATCTGTGAAATTGATTGAATTTAAGAAAAAACAGGGGCTATATAGCCAATTTGCCGTCTGCTAACAGACGGCAAAGGGGTTTGCCGTCTGCTAGCAGACGGCAAATAGGCCATGTGGCAGCAGCCTGTTCAACCTGGGCTGGCCTATTTGGCCTCTTTGCCGTCTGCTAGCAGACGGCAAAGAAGAAAAGGTCTTTGCCATCTGCCAACAGACGGCAAAGAAGCAAAGGACTTTGCCATCTGCTGGCAGACGGCAAAGAAGAAATGTCTTTGCCATCTGCCAGCAGACGGCAAAGAAGCAAAGGTCTTTGCCATCTGCTGGCAGACGGCAAAGAAGCAAGGTCTTTGTTGTCTGCTGGCAGACGGCAAAGAGCGCCGTTAGCCCCCTAACGGGGCTGTCGCCTTTTTTGTGCCGTCAAACGGCAAAGAACTTTCCTTCTTTGCCGTCCGCCAGCAGACGGCAAAGCGGCCTTTACCGGCAGCAGTTCAGTCGGAGTGTTTGTCGTCTGCTGGCAGATGGCAAAGGCTTTGCCGTCCGCCAAACATGCCTTCGCCGTCTGCTATGGCAGACGGCAAAGCAGCTGATTCCAGTAGTGTGTCCGGTCATCATGTGAGATGGGGTAGTCATCAATGGTGAACATCTATATGTTGATCATATCTACTATATGACTCACGTTCGACCTTTCGGTCTCTAGTGTTCCGAGACCATGTCTATACATGCTAGGCTTGTCAAGTTTAACCCAAGTATTCTGCATGTGCAAAACTGTCTTACACCTGTTGTATGTGAACGTAGAGTCTATCACACCCGATCATCACGTGGTGCCTCAAAACGACGAACTTTCGCAACGTTGCATACTCGGGGAGAACACTTATATCTTGAAATTTAGTGAAGGGATCATCTTATAATGCTACCGTCATTCTAAGCAAAATAAGATGCATAAAAGATAAACATCACATGCAATCAAAATATGTGACATGATATGGCCATCATCATCTCATGCTTTTGATCTCCATCTCCAAAGCATCGTCATGATCTCCATCGTCACCGGCTTGACACCTTGATCTCCATCATTGCGTCGTGGTCGTCTCGCCAACTATTGCTTCTACAACTATTGCTAACGCATAGCGATAAAGTAAAGCAATTACATGGCGTTTGCATTTCATACAATAAAGAGACAACCATAAGGCTCCTGCCGGTTGCCGATAAATTACAAAACATGATCATCTCATACAATAACATATATCACATCATGTCTTGACCATATCACATCACAACATACCCTGCAAAAACAAGTTGGACGTCCTCTACTTTGTTGTTGCAAGTTTTACGTGGCTGCTACGGGTTTCTAGCAAGAACCGTTCTTACCTACGGCAAAAAAACCACAACGGTGATTTATCAAGTTTGCTGTTTTAACCTTCTTCAAGGACCGGCTGCAGTCAAATTCGATTCAACTAAAGTAGGAGAAACAGACACCCGCCAGCCACCTTTATGCAAAACTAGTTGCATGTCAATCGGTGGAACCGGTCTCATGTGCATGGACATGTAAGGTTGGTCCGGGCCGCTTCATCCCACAATGCCGCCGAATCAAAATAAGATGTTGGTGGTAAGCAGTATGAACATCACCGCCCACAACTTCTTTGTGTTCTAGTCGTGCATATCATCTCCGCATAGACCTGGATCTTGATGCCACTATTGGGAAACGTTGCATGGAAAACAAAAAAAATTCTACGCACACGCAAGATCTATCCATGGAGATGCATAGCAACAAGGGGGAGAGTGTGTCTACGTACCCTCGTAGACCATAAGCAGAAGCGTTTAGTAACGCGGTTGATGTAGTCGAACTTCTTCGCGCTCCAACCGATCAAGTACCGAACGTACGGCACCTCCGAGTTCTGCACATGTTCAGCTCGGTGACATCCTCGCCTTCTTGATCCAGCAAGACGGGCAAAGTATTGGATGAGTTCCGGCAGCACGACGGCGTGGTGACGGTGATGGTGAAGTGATTTCCGCAGGGCTTCGTCTAAGCACTACGAAAATATGACCGGGGGTGTGTAAACGGTGGAGAGGGGCACCGCACATGGCTAAGACAATTGTTTGGGATGTGCTAGGCCCCCCCCTCCCACACATATTTAGGTGGAGGGGAGAGGGAGAGGCCAAGGGGCGCCCCATGTAGGTCGAATCCTACTTGGGGTCTTTCCCCAAGTGGCGCCCCCCCCCCCCTCCATATTTGGAGTGCGGGAAAAGGCAGGGGAGGGTGGCGACCCCCCCCCCCCCCCCCCCCCCCCCCCCCTTTCCTTTCTCCCATGAGAGGGAAAGGCAGGAGGGGCTAGCCCTCCCCCTTTTCGTTCCCTAGGGCTGGCCAGCCAAGGGAAGGGGTGCACCAGCCCCCTTGTGGGCTGGTCTGTCCCCTCCTTTGGCCCATAAGGCCCATAACTTGCCGGGGGGTGCCCGGAACCGCTTCCGGTGACCCGATTCCTTCCCGGTACGTCCCGAAACACTTCCGGTGTCCAAATACCATCGTCCTATATATCAATATTTACCTCTCGACCATTTCGAAACTCCTCGTCATGTCCGTGATCTCATCCGAGACTCCGAACAACATTCGATCACCAAAACATATAACACTGTATCATCGACGAATGTTAAGCGTGCAGACCCTACGGGTTCGAGAACTATGTAGACATGACCGAGACACCTCTCCGGTCAATAACCAATAGTGGAACCTGGATGTTCATATTGGCTCCTACATATTCTACGAAGATCTTTATCGTTCGAACCATTATGACAACATACGTAATTCCCTTTGTCCATCGGTATGTTACTTGCCCGAGATTCGATCGTCGCTATGTCTATACCTAGTTCAATCTCGTTACCGGCAAGTCTCTTTACTCGTTACGTAATACATCACCTTGTAACTAACTCCTTAGTCATTTGCTTGCAAGCTTATGATGTGTATTACCGAGAGGGCCCAGAGATACCTCTCCGAAACTCGGAGTGACAAATCCTAATCTTGATCTATGCCAACTCAACAAACACCTTCGGAGATACCTGTAGAGCATCTTTATGATCACCCAGTTACATAGTGACGTTTGATAGCACACAAGCTATTCCTCCGGTATCCGAGAGTTGCATAATCTCATAGTCGAAGGAATTTGTATTTGACATGAAGAAAGCAATAGCAATAAACTGAACGATCATTACGCTAAGCTAACGGGTGGGTCTTGTCCATCACATCATTCTCCTAATGATGTGATCCCATTATCAAATGACAACACATGTCTATGGTTAGGAAACCTTAACCATCTTTGATCAACGAGCTAGTCTAGTAGAGGCATACAAGGGACACGGTATTTGTTTATGTATTCACACATGTATTTAAGTTTCCGATCAATACAATTCTGGCATGAATAATAAACCTTTATCATGAATAAGGAAATAGAAAATAACAACTTTGTTATTGCCTCTAGGGCATATTTCCTTCAGGTACGTGTCATAATAAACGGAACGGTGGAAGTTGCATGGCAATATATCTCGGAATGGCTATGGAAATGCCATAGTAGGTAGGTATGGTGGCTGTTTTGAGGAAAGGTATATGGTGGGTTTAATGCACCGGTGAAAGTTGCGTGGTACTAGAGAGGCTAGCAATGGTGGAAGGGTGAGAGTGCGTATAATCCATGGACTCAACATTCGTCATAAAGAACTCACATACTTATTGCAAAATTTTATTAGCCATCGAAACAAAGTAGTACACCCATGCTCCTAGGGGGATAGATTGGTAGGAAAAGACCATCGGTCATCCCCGACTGCCACTCATAAGGAAAACAATCAAAGAATAAATCATGCTCCGACTTCATCACGTAACGGTTCACCATATGTGCATGCTATGGGAATCACAAACTTTAACACAAATATTTCTACCAATCCACAATTACTCACTAGCATGACTCTAATATCACCATCTTTATATCTCAAAACAAATGCAAGGAATCAAACTTCACATATATTCAATGCTCTTTATATGAAAGTTTTTATTATATCCCTCTTGGATGCCCATCATATTAGGACTAAATTCATAACCTAAGAAAATGACCATGCTGTTTAAGATTCTCAAAATAATATAAGTGAAGCATGAGAGTTCAACAATTTCTATAAAATAAATCCACAGCCGTGCTTTACAAAGATATAAGTGAAGCACTAGAGCAAACTGCCTAGCTCAAAAGATATAAGTGAAGCACATAGAGTATTCTAATAAATTCACGATTAATGTGTGTCCCTCTCAAAAGGTGTGTACAGCAAGGATGATTGTGGCAAACTAAAAAGCAAAGACTCATATCATACAAGACGCTCTAAGCAAAACACATATCATGTGGTGAATAAAAATATAGCCTCAAGTAAATTTGCCGATGGATTGAAGACAAAAGAGGGGATGCCATCCGGGGCATCCCCAAGCTTAGATGTTTGGTAGTCCTTGAATATTACCTTGGGGTGCTTGCGCATTCCCAAGCTTGGGCTCTTGCCACTCCTTATTCCATAGTCCATCAAATCTTTACCCAAAACTTGAAAACTTCACAACACAAAACTCAACAGAAAACTCGTAAGATCCGTTAGTATAATAAAATAAATCACCACTTTAGGTACTGTTGTGAACTCATTCTAAATTTATATTGGTGTTATATCTACTGTATTACAACTTCTCCATGGTTCATACCCCCCGATATTACCCATAGATTCATCAAAATAAGCAAACAACACATAGAAAACAGAATCTATCAAAAACAGAATAGTTTGTAGTAATCTGGAAATCTGGTAAACTCCAATTTTTTTGAAAAAATAGGACAACCTGGTAAACTTGTATATCAATCTTGTGTGAAAATTCAGATCAAAAGCACATTTCTATGATTTTCTAAAATTCTGGCAATGAGCGCAAAAGTTTCTATTTTTCAGCAAGATCAAATCAACTATCACCATACACCATCCCAAAGGTCTTACTTGGCTCAAACACTAATTAAAACACCCAAACACAATTACTACAGAGGTAATAATGTGTATTTACTCAAGAATAGAAATAAAAATACAAGAATAAATTTTATTCATTGGGTTGCCTCCCAACAAGCGCTATCGTTTTGTGCCCCTAGCTAGGCATGAAATGTTATTGATGCTCACAAGAAAGATAATAATTGAAACACAAAGAGAGCATCATAAAATATGTGGCAAACACATTTAAGTCTAACATACTTCCTATGCATAGGAATTTTATAGGAAAAAAATTAGCAAGACAAGCAAGATCTAGCATATGCAAGGAAGAAGAAAGAAACAATAACAATCTCAACATAACGAGAGATAATTTAGTAACATGATAATTTCTACAACCATATTTTCCCTCTCATAATAATTACATGTAGGATCATAATCAAATTCAGCAATATAACTAGCACATAAAATATTCTCTTCATGATCCACATGCATGCAAAGTTGACGCTCTTCCAAAATAGTGGGATTATCATCAAATAAAGTCATGACCTCTGCAAACCCACTTTTATCAAAAATTTCATGAGATTGATCATTCTCCAAAGTAGTGGGATCATTATTACCTAGAGTTGACACTATTCTAAACCCACTTTCAATATTATTGCAAACACTATTATCATGAGGCTTAAATAAATTTTCAAGATCATAAGAAGAATCACCCCAATCATGATCATTGCAATAAGTAGTGGACATATCAAAATTAGCATCCCCAAGCTTGGGTTTTAGCATATTATTAGCACAATTGGCATTAATAGGATTTATAGTAACATCATTGCAATCATGCTTTTCATTCAAGGAGCTATTGTGAATCACTTCATAAATTTCTTCTTTTAACACTTCATCACAATTTTCAGATTCACGAATTTCAAGCAAAACTTCATAATGATAATCTAGTGCACACAACTCACTAGCAATTGGTTCATCATAATTGGATCTCTTAAAAAAATTAGCAAGTGGATGAGGATCCATAAACTTTTTCTTTTCTGATTTTCAATAAACACACAATTATACCAAGCAAACAAGCAAACAAACCAAGTAAGACATAAAGGCAAACAGAAAGAAGGCAAATAAAAAGGGAAATATTTTTGTGTTTTTCTGAAAATGTTTTAGAAGTGGGGTTTAGGAAAACGAGAGGCAAATGGCAAATAATGTAAGTGCAAGAGTTGAGAGTTTATGATGGGTACTTGGTAGGCTTGATGTAGAACCTCCCCGGCAACGGCGCCAAAAATTCTTCTTGCTACTTCTTAAGCTTGCGTTGATTTTTTCCTTGAAGAGGAAAGGGTGATGAAGCAAAGTAGAGATAAGTATTTCCCTCAGTTAAGAACCAAGGTATCAATCCAGTAGGAGGCACAAGCAAGTCTCCAATATATGCACCTGCACAAACTAACAAACACTTGCACACAACGCGAAAAAGGGGTTGTCAATCCCTTCACGGTCACGAACAAGAGTGAGATCTAATAGAGATAGGTATAAAAGATAAATAAAAGAGCAAACTAAAGTAAATATAAATAAATTGCAGCAAGGTATTTTTGGGTTTTTTGGTTTATATATCTGAAAATATATGATGTAAAATAGACCCGGGGGCCATAGGTTTCACTAGAGGCTTCTCTCTTGAAGATAGCATACGTTAGGTAACCAAATTACTGTTGAGCAATTGATAGAAAAGCGCATAATTATGAAGATATCTAAGGCAATGATCATGAATATAGGCATCACGTCCGTGACAAGTAGACCGACTCCTGCCTGCATCTACTACTATTACTCCACACATCGAGCGCTATCTAGCATGCATCTAGAGTATTAAGTTCATAAGAACGGAGTAACGCCTTAAGCAAGATGACATGATGTAGAGGGATAAACTCAAGCAATATGATATAAACCCCATATTTTTATCCTTGATGGCAACAATGCAATATGTGCCTCGCTACCCCTTTTGTCACTGGGTGAGGACACCGCAAGATTGAACCCAAAACTAAGCACCTCTCCCACTGCAAGAAAAACCAATCTAGTTGGCCAAACCAAACCGATAGTTCGAAGAGAAATACAAAGATATCTTAATCATGCATAAAAGAGTTCAGAGAAGACTCAAATAATATTCACAGATAATCTGATCATAAATCCACAATTCATCGGATCTCAACAAATGCACCGCAAAAGAAGATTACATCGAATAGATCTCCAAGCACATCGAGGAGAACATTGTATTGAAGAACAAAGAGAAAGAGAAGAAGACATCTAGCTACTAGCTACGGACCCGTAGGTCTATGGTAAACTACTCACGCATCATCGAAAGGGCAGCAAGGTTGATGTAGAGGCCCTCCGTGATCGAATCCCCCTCCGGCAGATCGCCGGAAAAGGCCCCAAGATGGGACCTCACGGGAACAGAAGCTTGCGGCGGCGAAAAAGTATTTTTGTGGATGCTTCTGATGTTCGGGGAATATTTGAGAATATATAGAGCTGGAGTTAGGGTTAGAACACCCTCGAGGGGCCCACAAGCCAGGGGGCGCCCCCCCCCCCCCCCCCCCCCCCCCCCCCCGGGGCCCGCCCTGAGGGCTTGTCGCCTCCTCGGGACTCTTCTGGCCCTCTCCCCAAGTCTTTTGGGTGTCTTATGGTCCAAGAAAAACCATCGTAAAGTTTTATTCCGTTTGGACTCCGTTTGACATTCCTTTTCTGTAAAAGTCAAAAACAAGGAAAAAACAGAAACTGGCACTGGGATCTAGGTTAATAGGTTAGTCCCAAAAATAATATAAAATAGCATATTAATGCATATAAAACATCCAAAACAGATAATATAATAGCATGGAAAAATCAAAAATTATAGATACGTTGGAGATGTATCAGGGTCCGCCGGCCTCGCTTACATATACTGCTCTGTAAGATAAAAAATTCTCAATATTCGTTTATGGACATATGTATGCTGCTTTAGATTTTGTTATATGATCATCATTTGATGTTTGTAGCTAGATAACGCAACGCAGATGACCGAAGCGACCTCTGGCGTGTATTTGTGTGGTCCCTCTCTATTTGGATGTGGGAGTGGTTGCCGGTCGGCCGTCCTGAGAGAGATGGCCGGTGTCCATGGACAGGGTATGGTGAAGAAGGCGACAATGCTCGATAACCGACCGTGGCGTATGCTTGGGACAAGGTGAAGGTCTACATGAGCAAGGGCATTACGCTGTACAAGATCTTCACCAATGAGCTGGACAACCTGACAGCTTACCAGGTATACCAAGTAGCTTACAATCATTTTGTAGCCACTTTCACTGTTCTTACCAATCCTTTTGTAGGTCAACTAGTGGCTGTACCACGACCGAGAATGGGGGTTCGAGCTCAACTCGATGTGCTACGAGGACAGGCTTGCCTGGCATTGCATTGTGCCATTGATATGTGTGTACGTCGTCGAGTGGCACTTACCACAGCGTGTGGCCAAGCAGTTTGGTATCTTCCAAAATACCCCACCGGCTAAACCCACCGACACCGGGGGATTCGACCTTCACTAGTGAGGACATTGTTCTCTATTTGCCATGTTTTCGTTTGTGTTTGACGTTGTCATGACGCCCACTGTTTCTTATGCCTTGCAGGAAGAGTAGGAAGAATTGTCGGTTGATCACGGAGTGGGGGCACGATCACGCGGATCATGTGAAAAGCGTGTGAAGAGAGGAGGTATCGCAAAGATGGCGAGAGGAGAGCGGTTGACTGGGACACGTATGGTCAAGAACACATGAAGTGGTATGACGTCCGTCTGCGCCTGACGCCACAGTGGACGGAAGCTGATATTGCCGAATTGGAGGAGGATGACTCCGAGGATGAAGCTTACCGTGACCAGCTCAGCGAGCTCAAAGGTGATTTCAGGGAGTATGCACCCCTGATGAACAGAGTGGTAACTGGTGTTCTCTGTTGTTTTGAGCAGTCAGTGTCAGTGTCACTGACTTACAAATGATGCTTACATGTGCAGGCTTCTGAGCTTAACAAAAGCATTCTTGATGGCTCGAACGCGCTTGCGTATGATCCCGGAACCGTGGAATCTGACAGCAACCTGAGGGAAACGATGAAGGTCACATGAAGCCTCCTAGCCATTTTATAGTTTAATTGTAACCCTAAAGTTGATCTGTATTATGTTCTTGGTTGTTTGTTATTGCAGAAGTCCATGACCCATTGTCGCACGGCCGATGTCCATGTTCCTGCACATGGAGGTTCGATGGGTGCCATCGCTTCATCGAGCCACGCCGGCGGAGCTTCCTCTACCCATGTCACCTCGTCGTCTCGCGCTGTTGAGGAGGAAGAGGGAGAAGATGAGGAGGAAGAATAGGAAGAGGAGCAAGCCGATGAAGGAGGTGATGAAGAGGAGAAGGAGTACGACGACTATGACGGACCTCCACCGACTCAGCCAACCCAGTCCAAGAGGGTATCTCATCCACACAAAGATGTTTTGAGCCCATCACCATTCCAGAAAGAGCGTTCTCGTTATCGCACGAAGAAGCCGGATGAAACCCGACCGAAGAGAAACAAGGATTGTACTGCCAAGAGGGGGAGGAACAAGTGAACGAGTTTAGTTGAGCTAGTTGTGTTGAACTCACTTAGTTGAACTGTTTGTGTTGAGCTGTGGACGAGTTTGCTATGTCGAACTACTTGGTGTTGTCGATTTGGTACCTATTTGCTATGTTTAACGTGTAAACCAATTTGATATGTTGAACTATCATTTACATGGTTTTGTGTCATGCATATGTGTGAACTATCATATTTTGATTTGCAAAAACTATTACTACTGTGTTGAACAATCATTCATATTCTGTAATTGAAATGATCAAAATTTGCCAAAAAATAAGTGAACAGAGGACCCTACCGCCAGGATCCATGGTGGTAGGTTTGCGGTCACAGGGGACCCTACCGCCCGATGTCCTGGCGGTAGGATACCTCTCCGGTAAATAACCAAGAGCGGAACCAGGATGCTCATATTGGCTCCTACATATTCTACGAAGATCTTTATCGGTCGAACCGTTATGACAACATACGTAATTCCCTTTGTCCATCGGTATGTTACTTGCCCGAGATTCGATCGTCGGTATCTCTATACCTAGTTCAATCTCATTACCGGCAAGTCTCTTTACTCGTTACAAAATACATCACCTTGTAACTAACTCCTTAGTCATTTGCTTGCAAGCTTATGATGTGTATTACCGAGAGGGCCCAGAGATACCTCTCCGAAACTCGGAGTGACGAATCCTAATCTTGATCTATGCCAACTCAACAAACACCTTCGGAGATACCTGTAGAGCATCTTTATGATCACCCAGTTACGTTGTGACGTTTGATAGCACACAAGGTATTCCTCCGGTATCCGGGAGTTGCATAATCTCATAGTCGAAGGAATATGTATTTGACATGAAGAAAGCAATAGCAATAAACTGAACGATCATTATGCTAAGCTAACGGGTGGGTCTTGTCCATCACATCATTCTCCTAATGATGTGATCCCGTTATCAAATGACAACACATGTGTATGGTTAGGAAACCTTAACCATCTTTGATCAACGAGCTAGTCTAGTAGAGGCATACTAGGGACACGGTATTTGTTTATGTATTCACACATGTATTTAAGTTTCCGATCAATACAATTCTAGCATGAATAATAAACCTTTATCATGAATAAGGAAATATAAAATAACAACTTTATTATTGCCTCTAGGGCATATTTCCTTCAGGTACGTGTCATAATAAACGGAACGGTGGAAGTTGCATTGCAATATGTCTCGGAATGGCTATGGAAATGCCATAATAGGTAGGTATGGTGGCTGTTTTGAGGAAAGGTATATGGTGGGTTTAATGCGCCGGCGAAAGTTGCGCGGTACTAGAGAGGCTAGCAATGATGGAAGGGTGAGAGTGCGTATAATCCATGGACTCAACATTAGTCATAAAGAACTCACATACTTATTGCAAAATTTTATTAGCCATCGAAACAAATTAGTACACCCATGCTCCTAGGGGGATAGATTGGTAGGAAAAGACCATCGGTCGTCCCCGACTGCCACTCATAAGGAAAACAATCAAAAATAAATCATGCTCCAACTTCATCACATAACGGTTCACCTAATGATGTGATCCCGTTAACAAATGACAACACATGTCTATGGTTAGGAAACCTTAACCATCTTTGATCAACGAGGTAGTTTAGTAGAGGCATACTAGGGACACGGTATTTGTTTATGTATTCACACATGTATTTAAGTTTCTGATCAATACAATTCTAGCATGTATAATAAACCTTTATCATGAATAAGGAAATATAAAATAACAACTTTATTATTGCCTCTAGGGCATATTTCCTTCAGTCTCCCACTTGCACTAGAGTCAATAATCTAGTTCACATCGCCATGTGATTAACACCAATAGTTCACATCGCCATGTGACCAATACCCAAAGGGTTTACTAGAGTTAATAATCTAGTTCACATCGCCATGTGATTAACACCCAAAGAGTACTAAGGTGTGATCATGTTTTGCTTGTGTGAGAAGTTTAGTCAACGGGTCTGCAACATTCAGATCTGTATGTATTTTGCAAATTTCTATGTCTGCAATGCTCTGCATGAAGCTACTCTAGCTAATTTGCTCCCACATTCAATATGTATCCAGATTGAGACTTAGAGTCATCTGGATTAGTGTCAAAGCTTGCATCGACGTAACCCTTTATGACGAACTCTTTATCACCTCCATAACTGAGAAACATTTCCTTAGTCCTCTTAAGGCACCTAAGGATAATTTTGACCGCTGTCCAGTGATCCACTCCTGGATCACTATTGTACCCCTTGCCAAACTCATGGCAAAGTACACAATAGGTCTGGTACATAGCATGGCATACTTTATAGAACCTATGATTGAGGTATAGGGAATGACTTTCATTCTCTCTCTATCTTCTGCCATGGTCGGGCTTTGAGTCTTACTCAACTTCACACCTTACAATACAGGCAAGAACTCTTTCTTTCGCTGATCCATTTTGAACTCCTTCAAAATCTTGTCAAGGTATGTACTCATTGAAAGTCTTATCCAGCATCTTGATCTATCTCTATAGATCTTGATGCCCAATATGTTAGCAGCTTCAACCGAGGTCTTTCGTTGAAAAATTCTTATTCAAGTATCCTTTCATGCTATCCAGAAATGCTATATCATTTCCAATCAACAATATGTCATCCACATATAATATCAGAAATGCTACAGAGCTCCCACTCACTTTCTTGTAAATACAGGCTTCACCGTAAGTCTGTATAAAACCATATGCTTTGATCACCTTATCAAAGCGTATATTCCAACTCTGAGATGCTTCCATAGATGGATCGCTGGAGTTTGCACACTTTGTTAGCACCTTTAGGGTCGACAAAACCTTCTGGTTGCATCATATACAACTCTTCTTTAAGAAGTCCATTAAGGAATGCAGTTTTGACGTCCATTTGCCAGATTTCATAATCATAAAATGCAGCAATTGCTAACATGATTCGGACGGACTTAAGCGTCGCTACGGGTGAGAAAGTCTCATCGTGGTCAACCCCTTGAACTTGTCGAAAACCTTTTGCGACAAGTCGAGCTTTGTAGACAGTAATATTACCATCAGCGTCAGTCTTCTTGTTGAAGATCTATTTATTCTCAATGGCTTGCCGATCATCGGGCAAGTCCACCAAAGTCCACACTTTGTTCTCATACATGGATCCTATCTCAGATTTCATGGCCTAAAGCCATCTGTCGGAATCTGGGCTCATCATAGCTTCTTCATAGTTTGTAGGTTCGCCATGGTCTAGTAACATGACTTCAATGATAGGATTACCATACCACTCTGGTGCGGATCGTGTTCTGGTCTACCTACGAGGTTCAGTAGTAACTTGATATAAATTTTCATGATCATCATCATTTGCTTCCTCTCTAGTTGGTGTAGGCATTACGGGAACGGTTTTCTGTGATGTGCTACTTTCCAAATCAAGAGAAGGTACAATTACCTCATCAAGTTCTACTTTCCTCCCACTCACTTCTTTCGAGAGAAACTCCATCTCTAGAAAGACCCATTCTTAGCAACAAATATCTTGCCTTCGGATCTGTGGTAGAAGGTGTACCCAATAGTTTCTTTAGGGTATCCTATGAAGACGCACTTCTCCGATTTAGGTTCGAGCTTATCAGGATGGAGCCTTTTGACATAAGCGTCGCATCCCCAAACTTCAAGAAACGACAACTTAGGTTTCTTTCCAAACCATAGTTCATACGGTGTCGTCTCAACGGATTTAGACGGTGCCCTATTTAACGTGAATGCGGTTGTCTCTAATGCATAACCCCAAAATGATAAAGGCAAATGGGTAAGAGACATCATAGAACGCACCATATCAAATAAAGTACGGTTACAACATTCGGACGCACCATTACGCTGTGGTGTTCCAGGTGGCGTGAGTTTTGAAACTATTCCACTTTGTTTTAAACAAAGGCCAAACTCGTAAATCAAATATTCGCCTCCGCGATCAGATCGTAGAAACTTTATTTTCTTGTTACGATGATTCTCCACTTCACTCTGAAATTCTTTGAACTTTTCAAACATTTCAGACTTGTGTTTCATCAAGTAGATATACCCATACCTACTCAAATCATCTGTGAAGGTGAGAAAATAACGATACCCGTCGCGTGCTTCAACACTCATCGGACCGCATACATCGGTATGTATTATTTCCAATAAGTTATTAGCTCGCTACATTGTTCCGGAGAATGGAGTTTTTAGTCATCTTGCCCATGAGGCATGGTTCGCAAGTATCAAATGATTCATAATCAAGTGATTCCAAAAGTCCATCCACATGGAGTTTCTTCATGCGCTTTACACCAATATGACCTAAATGGCAGTGCCACAAGTATGTTGCACTATCACTATCAACTTTGCATCTTTTGGCATCAATATTATGAATATGTGTATCACTACGATCGATATTCAATAAACCATTCACATTGGATGTATGACCATAGAAGGTTTTATTCATGTAAACAGAACAACAATTATTCTCTGACTTAAATGAATAATCATATTACAATAAACATGAGCCAATCATATTCATGCTCAACGCAAACACCAAATAACTTTTATTTAGGTTCAACACTAATCCCGAAGGTAGAGGGAGTGTGCGATGGTGATCGTATTAACCTTGGAATCAATTCCAACACACATCGTCACCTCGCCCTTAACTAGTCTCAGTTTATTCTGCAACTCCTGTTTCGAGTTACTAATCTTAGCAACTGAACCGGTATCAAATAACCAGGGGCTACTACGAACACTAGTAAGGTACACATCAATAACATGTATATCAAATATACTTTTGTTCACTTTCCCATCCTTCTTATCCGCCAAGCATTTGGGGCAGTTCCGCTTCCAGTGACCATTTCCTTTGCAGTAGAAGCACTTAGTTTCAGGCTCGGGTCCAGCTTTGGGCTTCTTCATGGGAGCGGCAACTTGCTTGCAATTCTTCTTGAAGTTCCCTTTCTTTCCCTAGACCTTTTTCTTGAAACTAGTGGTCTTATTAACCATCAACACTTGATGCTCTTTCTTGATTTCTACCTTCGTCAATTTCAGCATCGCGAAGAGCTCGGGAATCATTTTCGTCATCCCTTGCATAATATAGTTCATCACGAAGTTCTAGTAGCTTTGTGATAGTGACTAGAGAACTCTGTCAATCACTATCTTATCTGGAAGATTAACTCCCACTTGATTCAAGCGATTGTGGTACCCAGACATTCTGAGCACATGCTCACTGGCTGAGCTATTCTCCTCCATCTTTTAGGCAAAGTACTTTTCAGAGGTCTCATACCTCTCGACACGGGCATGAGTCTGAAATACCAATTTTAGCTCTTGGAACATCTCATATGTTCCATGGCATTCAAAACGTCTTTGGAGCCCCGATTCTAAGCCGTAAAGCATGGCGCACTAAACTATCAAGTAGTCATCATACCAAGCTTGCCAAACATTCATAATGTCTGCATTTGCTCCTGCAATAGGTCTGTCACCTAGCGGTGCATCAAGGACATAATTCTTCTATGCAGCAATGAGGATAATCCTCAGATCACAGACCTAGTCCGCATCATTGCTACTATCATCTTTCAACTTATTTTTCTCTAGGAACATAAAAAATAGGGGAACTACATCGCGAGCTATTGATCTACAACATAGAATTGCAAATACTATCAGGACTAAGTTCATGATAAATTAAGTTCAATTAATCAAATTACTAATGAACTCCCACTTAAATAAACATCCCTCAAGTTATCTAAGTGATACATGATCCAAATCAACTAACCCATGTCCGATCATCACGTGAGATGGGGTAGTCATCAATGGTGAACATCTATATGTTGATCATATCCACTATATGACTCATGTTCGACCTTTCGGTCTCCAGTGTTCCGAGACCATGTCTATACATGCTAGGCTCGTCAAGTTTAACCCAAGTATTCTACATGTGCAAAACTGTCTTACACCTGTTGTATGTGAACATAGAGTCTATCACACCCGATCATCACGTGGTGTCTCGAAACGACGAACTTTCGCAACGGTGCATACTCGGGGAGAACACTTATATCTTGAAATTTAGTGAAGGGATCATCTTATAATGCTACCGTCATTCTAAGCAAAATAAGATGCATAAAAGATAAACATCACATGCAATCAAAATATGTGACATGATATGGCCATCATCATCTCATGCTTTTGATCTCCATCTCCAAAGCATCGTCATGATCTCCATCATCACCGGCTCGACACCTTGATCTCCATCGTTGCGTCGTGGTCATCTCGCCAACTATTGCTTCTACAACTATTGCTAACGCATAGCGACAAAGTAAAGCAATTACATGACGTTTGCATTTCATACAATAAAGAGACAACCATAAGGCTCCTGCCGGTTGCCGATAAATTACAAAACATGATCATCTCATACAATAACATATATCACATCATGTCTTGACCATATCACATCACAACATACCCTGCAAAAACAAGTTAGACGTCCTCTACTTTGTTGTTGCAAGTTTTACGTGGCTGCTACGGGTTTCTAGCAAGAACCGTTCTTACCTACGGCAAAAACCACAACGGTGATTTATCAAGTTTTCTGTTTTAACCTTCTTCAAGGACCAACCGCAGTCAAACTCGATTCAACTAAAGTAGGAGAAACAGACACCCGCGAGCCACCTTTATGCAAAACTAGTTGCATGTCAGTCGGTGGAACCGGTCTCATGTGCGTGGACATGTAAGGTTGGTCCGGGCCGCTTCATCCCACAGTGCCGCCGAATCAAAATAAGATGTTGGTGGTAAGCAGTATGAACATCACCGCCCACAACTTCTTTGTGTTCTAGTCGTGCATATCATCTACGCATAGACCTGGCTCTTGATGCCACTGTTGGGAAATGTTGCATGGAAAACAAAAAAAATTCTACGCACACGCAAGATCTATCCATGGAGATGCATATTAACAAGGGGGAGAGTGTGTCTATGTACCCTCGTAGACCATAAGCGGAAGCGTTTAGTAACGCGGTTGATGTAGTCAAACTTCTTCGGGCTCCAACCGATCAAGTACCGAACATACGGCACCTCCGAGTTCTGCACATGTTCAGCTCGGTGACGTCCTCGCCTTCTTGATCCAGCAAGACGGGCGAAGTAGTGGATGAGTTCCGGCAGCATGACGGCATGGTGACGGTGATGGTGAAGGGATTTCCGCAGGGCTTCGTCTAAGCACTTCAAAAATATGACCGGGGTGTGTAAACGGTGGAGGGGGGCACCGCACACGGCTAAGACAATTGTTTGGGATGTGCTAGGCACCCCCCCTCCCACATATATATAGGTGGAGGGGAGAGGGAGAGGCCAAGGGGCGCCCCAAGTAGGCCGAATCCTACTTGGGGTCTTTCCCCAATTGGCGCCCCCCTTCCATATTTGGAGTGCGGGAAAAGGCAGGGGAGGGTGGCGACCCCCCTTTCCTTTCTCCCATGAGAGGGAAAGGCAGGAGGGGCTAGCCCTCCCCCTTTTCGTTCCCTAGGGCTGGCCAACCAAGGGAAGGGGCGCACCAGCCCCCTTGTGGGCTGGTCTGTCCCCTCCTTTGGCCCATAAGGCCCATAACTTGCCGGGGGGTGCCCGGAACCCCTTCCAGTGACCCGATTCCTTCCCGGTACATCCCGAAACACTTCCGATGTCCAAATACCATCGTCCTATATATCAATCGTTACCTCTTGACCATTTCAAGACTCCTCGTCATGTCTGTGATCTCATCCGGGACTCCGAACAACATTAGGTCACCAAAACATATAACACTATATCATCAACGAACGTTAAGCATGCAGACCCTACGGGTTCGAGAACTATGTAGACATGACCGAGACACCTCTCCGGTCAATAACCAATAGTGGAACCTGGATGCTCATATTGGCTCCTACATATTCTACAAAGATCTTTATCGGTCGAACCGTTATGACAACATACGTAATTCCCTTTGTCCATCGGTATGTTACTTGCCCGAGATTCATTCGTCGCTATCTCTATACCTAGTTCAATCTCGTTACCGGCAAGCCTCTTTACTCGTTACGTAATACATCACCTTGTAACTAACTACTTAGTCATTTGCTTGCAAGCTTATGATGTGTATTACCGAGAGGGCCCAGAGATACCTCTCCGAAACTTGGAGTGACAAATCCTAATCTTGATCTATGCCAACTCAACAAACACCTTCGCAGATACCTATAGAGCATCTTTATGATCACCCAGTTACATTGTGACGTTTGATAGCACACAAGGTATTCCTCAGGTATCCGGGAGTTGCATAATCTCATTGTCGAAGGAATATGTATTTGACATGAAGAAAGCAATAGCAATAAACTAAACGATCATTACGCTAAGCTAACGGGTAGGTCTTGTCCATCACATCATTCTCCTAATGATGTGATCCCGTTATCAAATGACAACACATGTCTATGGTTAGGAAACCTTAACCATCTTTGATCAACGAGCACGTCTAGTAGAGGCATACAAGGGACACGGTATTTGTTTATGTATTCACACATGTATTTAAGTTTCCGATCAATACAATTCTGGCATGAATAATAAACCTTTATCATGAATAAGGAAATAGAAAATAACAACTTTATTATTGCCTCTAGGGCATATTTCCTTCAGGTACGTGTTATAATAAACGGAACGGTGGAAGTTGCATGGCAATATATCTCGGAATGGCTATGGAAATGCCATAATAGGTAGGTATGGTGGCTGTTTTGAGGAAAGGTATATGGTGGGTTTAATGCACCGGTGAAAGTTGTGTGGTACTAGAGAGGCTAGCAATGGTGGAAGGGTGAGAGTGCGTATAATTCATGGACTCAACATTCGTCATAAAGAACTCACATACTTATTGCATAATTTTATTAGCCATCGAAACAAAGTAGTACACCCATGCTCCTAGGGGGATAGATTGGTAGGAAAAGACCATTGGTCATCCCCGACTGCCACTCATAAGGAAAACAATCAAAGAATAAACCATGCTCCGACTTCATCACATAACGGTTCACCATATGTGCATGCTATGGGAATCACAAACTTTAACACAAATATTTCTACCAATCCACAATTACTCACGAGCATGACTCTAATATCACCATCTTTATATCTCAAAACAAATGCAAGGAATCAAACTTCACATATATTCAATGCTCTTTATATGAAAGTTTTTATTATATCCCTCTTGGATGCCCATCATATTAGGACTAAATTCATAACCTAAGAAAATGACCATGCTGTTTAAGATTCTCAAAATAATATAAGTGAAGCATGAGAGTTCAACAATTTCTATAAAATAAATCCACCGCCGTGCTTTACAAAGATATAAGTGAAGCACTAGAGCAAACTGCCTAGCTCAAAAGATATAAGTGAAGCACATAGAGTATTCTAATAAATTCACGATTAATGTGTGTCCCTCTCAAAAGGTGTGTACAACAAGGATGATTGTGGAAAACTAAAAAGCAAAGACTCATATCATACAAGACGCTCCAAGCAAAACACATATCATGTGGTGAATAAAAATATAGCCTCAAGTAAATTTGCCGATGGATTGAAGACAAAAGAGGGGATGCCATCCGGGGCATCCCCAAGCTTAGATGTTTGGTAGTCCTTGAATATTACCTTGGGGTGCTTGCGCATCCCCAAGCTTGGGCTCTTGCCACTCCTTATTCCATAGTCCATCAAATCTTTACCCAAAACTTGAAAACTTCACAACACAAAACTCAACAGAAAACTCGTAAGATCCGTTAGTATAATAAAATAAATCACCACTTTAGGTACTATTGTGAACTCATTCTAAATTTATATTGGTGTTATATCTACTGTATTACAACTTCTCCATGGTTCATACCCCCCGATATTACCCATAGATTCATCAAAATAAGCAAACAACACATAGAAAACAGAATCTGTCAAAAACAGAATAGTTTGTAGTAATCTGAAATTTCGTAAACTTATGTAACTCCAAAAAATTTGAAAAAATAGGAAAACCTGGTAAATTTGTATATTAATCTTGTGTGAAAATTCAGATGAAAAGCACATTTCTATGATTTTCTAAAATTCTGGCAATGATCGCAAAAGTTTCTGTTTCTCAGCAAGATCAAATCAACTATCACCATAGACCATCCCAAAGGTCTTACTTGGCTCAAACACTAATTAAAACACCCAAACACAATTACTACAGAGGTAATAATGTGTATGTACTCAAGAATAGAAATAAAAATACAAAAATAAATTTTATTCATTGGGTTGCCTCCCAACAAGCGCTATCGTTTTGTGCCGCTAGCTAGGCATGAAATTTTATTGATGCTCACAAGAAAGATAATAATTGAAACACAAAGAGAGCATCATAAAATATGTGGGAAACACATTTAAGTCTAACATACTTCCTATGCATAGGAATTTTATAGGAAAAAAAATTAGCAAGACAAGCAAGATCTAGCATATGCAAGGAAGAAGAAAGAAACTATAGCAATCTCAACATAACGAGAGATAATTTAGTAACATGATAATTTCTACAACATATTTTCCCTCTCATAATAATTACATGTAGGATCATAATCAAATTCAGCAATATAACTAGCACATAAAATATTCTCTTCATGATCCACATGCATGCAAAGTTGACTCTCTTCCAAAATAGTGGGATTATCATCAAATAAAGTCATGACCTCTGCAAACCCACTTTTATCAAAAATTTCATGAGATTGATCATTCTCCAAAGTAGTGGGATCATTATTACCTAGAGTTGACACTCTTCTAAACCCACTTTCAATATTATTGCAAACACTATTATCATGAGGCTTAAATAAATTTTCAAGATCATAAGAAGAATCACCCCAATCATGATCATTGCAATAAGTAGTGGACATATCAAAATTAGCATCCCCAAGCTTGGGTTTTAGCATATTATTAGCACAATTGGCATTAATAGGATTTATAGTAACATCATTGCAATCATGCTTTTCATTCAAGGAGCTATCGTGAATCACTTCATAAATTTCTTCTTTTAACACTTCATCATAATTTTCAGATTCACGAATTTCAAGCAAAACTTCATAAAGATAATCTAGTGCACACAACTCACTAGCAATTGGTTCATCATAATTGGATCTCTTAAAAAAATTAGCAAGTGGATGAGGATCCATAAACTTTTTCCTTTCTGATTTTCAATAAACTCACAATTATACCAAGCGAACAAGCAAACAAACCAAGTAAGACATAAAGGCAAACAGAAAGAAGGCCAATAAAAAGGGAAATATTTTTGTGTTTTTCTGAAAATGTTTTAGAAGTGGGGTTTAGGAAAACGAGAGGCAAATGGCAAATAATGTAAGTGCAATAGTTCAGAGTTTATGATGGGTACTTGGTAGGCTTGATGTAGAACCTCCCCGGCAACGGCGCCAAAAATTCTTGCTGCTACTTCTTAAGCTTGCGTTGATTCTTTCCTTGAAGAGGAAAGGGTGATGAAGCAAAGTAGAGATAAGTATTTCCCTCAGTTAAGAACCAAGGTATCAATCCAGTAGGAGCCACAAGCAAGTCTCCAATATATGCACCTGCACAAACTAACAAACACTTGCACACAATGCGAAAAAGGGGTTGTCAATCCCTTCACGGTCACGAACAAGAGTGAGATCTAATAGATATAGGTATAAAAGATAAATAAAAGAACAAACTAAAGTAAATATAAATAAATTGCAGCAAGGTATTTTTGGGTTTTTTGGTTTATAGATCTGAAAATATATGATGTAAAATAGACCCGGGGGCCATAGGTTTCACTAGAGGCTTCTCTCTTAAAGATAGCATACGATAGGTAACCAAATTACTGTTGAGCAATTGATAGAAAAGCGCATAATTATGACGATATCTAAGGCAATGATCATGAATAGAGGCATCACGTCCATGACAAGTAGACCGACTCCTGCCTGCATCTACTACTATTACTCCACACATCGAGCGCTATCTAGCATGCATCTAGAGTATTAAGTTCATAAGAATGGAGTAATGCCTTAAGCAAGATGACATGATGTAGAGGGAAAAACTCAAGCAAAATGATATAAACCCCATCTTTTTATCCTTGATGGCAACAATGCAATACGTGCCTCGCTACCCCTTTTGTCACTGGGTGAGGACACCACAAGATTGAACCCAAAACTAAGCACCTCTCCCACTGCAAGAAAAACCAATCTAGTTGGCCAAACCAAACCGATAGTTCGAAGAGAAATACAAAGATATCTTAATCATGCATAAAAGAGTTCAGAGAAGACTCAAATAATATTCATAGATAATCTGATCATAAATCCACAATTCATCGGATCTCAACAAACGCACCGCAAAAGAAGATTACATCAAATAGATCTCCAAGCACATCGAGGAGAACATTGTATTGAAGAACAAAGAGAAAGAGAAGAAGACATCTAGCTACTAGCTATGGACCCGTAGGTCTGTGGTAAACTACTCACGCATCATCGAAAGGGCAACAAGGTTGATGTAGAGGCCCTCCGTGATCGAATCCCCCTCCGGCAGATCACAGGAAAAGGCCCCAAGATGGGATCTCACGGGAACAGAAGCTTGCGGCGGCGGAAAAGTATTTTTGTGGACGCTTCTGATGTTCGGGGAATATTTGGGAATATATAGAGGCGGAGTTAGGGTTAGAGGGCCCTCAAGGGGCCCACAAGCCAGGGGCGCCCCCCCCTGGGGCGCGCCAGAGGGCTTGTCGTCTCCTCGGGACTCTTCTGGCCCTCTCCCCAAGTCTTCTGGGTGTCTTCTAGTCCAAGAAAAACCATCATAAAGTTTTATTCCATTTGGACTCCATTTGATATTCCTTTTCTGTAAAAGTCAAAAACAAGGAAAAAACAGAAACTGGCACTTGGCTCTAGGTTAATAGGTTTGTCCCAAAAATAATATAAAATAGCATATTAATGCATGTAAAACATCCAAAATAGATAATATAATAGCATGGAACAATCAAAAATTATAGATACATTGGAGACGTATCAGGGTCCGCCGGCCTCGCTTACCTATACCGCTCGGTACGATAAAAAAGTCTCAATATTCGTTTATGGACATATGTATGCTGCTTTAGATTTTGTTATTTGATCATCATTTGATGTTTGTAGCTGGATAACGCAACGCAGATGACCGAAGCCACCTCTGGCATGTATTTGTGTGGTCCCTCTCTATTTGGATGTGGGAGTGGTTGCCGATCAGCCGTCCTGAGAGAGATGGCCGGCGTCCATGGACGGGGTATGGTGAAGAAGGTGACAATGCTCGATAACCGACCATGGCGTACGGTTGGGACAAGGTGAAGGTCTACACAGGCAAGGGCATTACGCTGTACAATATCTTCACCAATGAGCTGGACAACCTGACAGCTTACCAGGTATACCAAGTAGCTTACAATCGTTTTGTAGCCACTTTCACTGTTCTTACCAATCCTTTTGTAGGTCAATTAGTGGCCGTACCACGACCGAGAATGGGGGTTCGAGCTCAACTCGATGTGCTACGAGGACAGGCTTGCCTGGCATTGCATTGTGCCATTGATATGTGTGTACGTCGTCGAGTGGCACTTACCACAGCGTGTGGCCAAGCAGTTTGGTATCTTTCAAAATACCCCACCGGCGAAACCCACCGACACCGGGGGATTCGACCTTCACTGGTGAGGACATTGTTCTCTATTTGCCATGTTTTTGTTTGTGTTTGACGTTGTCATGATGCCCACTGTTCTTTTGCCTTGCAGGAAGAGTAGGAAGAATTGTCGGTCGATCACGGAGTGGGGGCACGAGCACGCAGATCATGTGAACAGCGTGTGAAGAGAGGAGGTATCGCAAAGATGGCGAGAGGAGAGCGGTTGACTGGGACACGTACGGTCAAGAACACATGAAGTGGTATGACGATGGCGTGAAGTACCGTCTGCGCCTGACGCCACGGTGGACGGAAGCTGATATTGCCGAATTGGAGGAGGATGACTCCGAGGATGAAGCCTACCATGACCAGCTCAGCGAGCTCAAAGGTGATTTCAGCGAGTATTCACCCCTGATGAACAGAGTGGTAACTGGTGTTCTCTGTTGTTTTGAGCAGTCAGTGTCAGTGTCACTGACTTACAAATGATGCTTACATGTGCAGGCTTCGGAGCTTAACAGAAGCATTCTTGATGGCTCGAACGCGCTTGCGTATGATCCCGGAACCGTGGAATCTGACAGCAACCTAAGGGAAACGATGAAGGTCACATCGACCCTCCTAGCCATTTTATAGTTTAATTGTAACCCTAAAGTTGATCTGTATTATGTTCTTGGTTGTTTGTAATTGCAGAAGTTCATGACCGTTGTTGCGCGGCCGATGTCCATGTTCCTGCTCATGGAGGTTCGATGGGTGCCATCGCTTCATCAAGCCACGCCGGCGGAGCTTCCTCTACCCATGTCACCTCGTCGTCTCGCGCTGTTGAGGAGGAAGAGGGAGAAGATGAGGAGGAAGAAGAGGAAGAGGAGCAAGCCGATGAAGGAGGTGATGAAGATGAGAATGAGTACGTTGACTATGACGGACCTCCACCGACTCAGCCAACCCAGTCCAAGAGGGTATCTCATCCACACAAGGATGTTTTGAGCCCATCACCGTTCCAGAAAGAGCATTCTCGTTGTCGCATGAAGAAGCCGGATGAAACCCGGCCGAAGAGAAACGAGGATCATACTGCCAAGAGGGGGAGGGACAAGTGAACGAGTTTACTTGAGCTAGTTGTCACTAGTAGAAAAATGTCATTTGTCCCGGTTCCAGAGGCCCATTTGTCCCGGTTCTGGAACCGGGACTAAAGCCCAATACCTTTAGTCCCGGTTCGCCTACGAACCGGGACAGATGGGGCTCCACGTGGCCGCTGTGGCTTGCCCAGGCAGGAGGGCCTTTTGTCCCGGTTGGTTGCACCAACCGGGACCAAAAAGCTTCCACGCGTCAGCAGTTCAGGGGCTGGGGTTTTTGTTTTTTTTTTTGAAAGGGCGGGGGGTTTGGGGGTTTTGTAGGATTAGTTTAGGGGTTTCATATATTGTGTTAGCTAGCTAATAGAGAGAAGTGACCTCTCTTATCTCCGTGCTTGGTCGACGCTACGTACTATACGTATAGAGAGAACTCGCGACACGCTAGCTAGTAAGGAAATGAAGGAAACCATTAAGTATACAAGATCGTCATGAACATATATATACAGAGAGAAGTGATCGACCTCCTCCTTCTCCGATAGATTGGTCGAACAACAAGTTTTCGTATATCTATCCGACGCTACTAGCTACATATATACAATATAAGATCTCTTACAATCCCTAACATCTGATGTCAAGTTCCACATGGTATTCTCCGGCTTTATTGATGACGTGGTCAAGAAAGAATCCCACCAATTCCTCTTGAATTGCTTTTATGCGATCTTGTGGTAGGAGTTCATCCCGCATCTGCCACATCTAATTTGAAGAAGGGGGTCAATACATATATATGAATGAAACTCAAGACAAATGATGGTAATAAAATAAAATTGTGAATATTATTGCTTACGCACTTCATATTGTTTTTCAGAGTAGCCCCGCTCACAGGTCGTGTGGTGGATGAACTCGCAAACGTAGTATCCACAAAAATCATTCCCGCCTTCCTGCCACAACCACTTTACAAGAAATAGAGTTCAATCAAACTGATAAGCAAGCATGCTAAATGGTATTAATGAAACTAGCTAGAATCAATGGGAGATGCGCGGAACTAGCTAGTAGTACTTACTTTCGGGTGTGTAAATTGGAGCTTCCCCGGCAGTCCCGGAGCTTCTGCGGTGAACTCTTTCCAAACCCTGCCAGACAAAGAAAACAATTACTTGATATCAGGAAATGAACAAAGTTGCCAATATGGTGCGATAACGATCGATTGAACTTACTTCTCGAGCATTTTAGTCATGGCCACATACTCCTTGGGATCTTTATGTCTCTAGTCTAAGACGGTTACTAGTCCCTGCTCAAGCTTAATCTCTAGGAGAATAAAGTGGAAGCTGCGCACGAATGCATAACTCATCAATTACATTACTATAACCTCGAGTAATAAGGGAAACCAAATATGCACAAGACAGTAACACTCACTTGAAGTTGTAAGGAAAGAGTATTTTATCTTTTTTTTTATTTCGAAGCAACGATTGTAGCAAGTTGACCTCGGTTTCTTTGGCATTATATTTAACCGTCCATTCATCTATGAGATTTGTGTTAATGAACCCAATATCATAGATTTGTGCTTTTCTACATTCGACGATCTTCAATCTGCATAATATAGTGAGGATAATTATATATACATGCAATGAAAGAGCTGAGCTATATATAGAGACTTAATTACAGAAGTAGTACTTACAGACAGTAGCAAGTGACGATTATTTTATCGAGGGCCTTTTGATTGAAAAACTGGAAGAACTCCTCAAATGGAACAGACAACAGATCAATTCCAACGAGGTCGTGCTCCTCTTTAACTCTCAGCGTCAAAGTATCCTTCCCAGACTCGCTGCAGGTGTCCATGTACCACTCATGGAATCTTCGCATCATCGTTGTTAAAGGAGGATGACCAGGTTTGACGAGAGGCTTCCCGTGCCGGTTTTTGTGTTCGTCCACCTCCATTATATCAAAATGTGCATCGTCGGGCAGGTAATCTGCAGGATTGGTACCGGGCACCATCCCCGGATGATTAGCGACGATATCGCTAGACACCTTGAGCGGGGGGCACGATTGGTTCGCTTGTTCGCCGAGCTGGGGAATTTTATTCCCGCTTCTTCGTTCTGCTAACCTTCGATCACTGCAAGTACTTCTCGACCGCTCCGCTTCCTGATATGTCCTTTCAATAATGCGCTCATAGTTGGTTTGCGGCGGAGACGGTGGTGGTCGCTTCAGGGCATCGAGAGTGCGCTTCGCTTTCACCGGATCTATCTTCTCCTCCGGAGGTGGAGGTTTCTTTGCAAAAAAGTCCCTCACTTGGGCTTTACAGATCTTCACGTTTTCCTCCTCGGTCATCTCGTATGGTAACTTCTCTAGAGGCTTGTGAGATGGACCAAATCTGTATTGCCTCCTGCCTCTGGCTGTATTGCTAGACGCCGGAGCGGCGGCGTCTCTCTTCCGTTGCTGCTGACGAGTAGTAGAAGGAGGCGGAGTGCTCCGACGCGCCGGAGCAGCCGGAGCGGCGGCTTCTGTCTTCCATCGTTGCTGACGAGGCAGAGGAGGAGGTGGGCTACTCGGACGCGCCGGAGCAGGCGGAGAACGAGGCGGAGTGCCGGCCTCACGCGCCGGAGCAGCCGGAGAAGGAGGCGGAGTGCCTTGATCACTCACCGAAGGAGGAGGAGGAGGAGGAGGCCGAGTGCCCTGACTCGCCGGAGGCGGAGGCGTCCAGTTCGGAAGCTTGATGTGCTGCTTCCGCCATAGACATGGAGTCTTCAGAGCAAGACCCATCTGAGTATCCCCTTCACCTGTAGGGTGGTCAAGCTCGAGCTCCTCAAATCCCTCCGTTACTTCATCCACCATCACAACAGCATAGCCTTGTGGAATCGGACGGCAATGAAAAGTTGCGTCGGGTTCAGGAGGTGCAACAGAGCCGACAGCCGCCTTGACTTTGAGGTGCTGCCATTGCATCATAAGCTGGCAATCCTGAGCCTCCGTGATAGCATCCACGGGGTAGCTAGGAGCCATGAAGTTAGGCTGCTGAACGAGCTCGGTGGAAGCCACGCTGCTTCTCCGCTGAGATGGCGGGGTAGCTTCTGGGGTAGCTCCGGCACCTCGCTGGCTCTCAACTTGTTCCTCTAGCTTTTGTACCCTTGCATTCAGCTTCTGCAGTTCGCTCTGCTCCAGTTTCCTCTTCCTCTCCTGGGTTTTGTAACTGCCTGCGCCGGGAAACGCAACCTTCCATGCAACGGAGCCTGGCGTGCCTCGTGTTCGTCCAGGGTGCTCAAGATTCCCGAGGGCCTCCGTCAGCTCGTCATTCTCTCTGTCGGGAATGAACGTCCCTTGCTGCGCTGCGGCGATACACTTCTGAAGCTTCTTGACGGGTATTGCAAGTTGCTCGTCCATCCAAACGTACTTCCCTGTTTCAGGGTCCAAGGTTCCCCCAACCCCGAAGAACCAAGTCCTTGAACGGTCTGGCAAGTTCAATGTCTCTAGTTCGACCCCTTTAGCAAGCAGGTCATTCTCAGCTTTGTCCCATAGCGGCCGGGCTTTGAGGTAGCCACCTGACCCCGTGCGATGGTGAAACTTCTTCTTTGCAGCATTTATCTTATTTGTCTCTGACATCTTCTTACTCTTGTCCGATGTCTTGTAGGCCACAAATGCGGGCCAGTGATCTCTTATCTTCTCAAATCGGCCGGTGAATTCTGGAGTCTTCCCTTTGTCGACAAACGTTGATTTCAACTCATTCTTCCACCTCCTGAATAGATCTGCCATCTTCTTAAGAGCACACGCCTTGACCAATGGCTCTATAACTGGCTTATCCGGATCCTCCTCTGGCGGTAGGGTGAAATTTGCCTTCAGCGAGGTCCAAAGATCATCTTTCTGTCTATCGGTGACATAAGAAACTTGAGGGTCTTCGTTCTTCTTAGGCTCATTCCATAGCTAGATGCTGATCGGGATGCTGTCCCTAACAATAGCTCCGCACTGAGCAGAAAATGCATCCTTGGTCCGCCTCAGTTCAATCGGCTGGCCATCGTTCGTGATTGCTGTGAGCGTGAACCTTTCATCCTGACGCAACCTTTTCTTCGGGCCTCGTCTCGTTACCGAAGTTTGGCTCGATCCGGAGGGCTTTAAAAGAAGAAAGAAGAGTTAATATATGTACATACCAAAACAATTAATGCATCAATTAGCTAGTCAGCACAGGCTTAATTAATATATATACCTCGCCGGACTTTGCAACAGCTCCCTCCTCCGTTCAATCACCGGAGCCATCATCATGGTCTCCTTCTTCCTCAGGCATTCGGTCACCGGAGCCATCATGATCATGTGCTTCCTCCTCCATTGTTCGATCATCGGAGCCTTCACCCTCTCCTTCCAGATAATCGGTGTCGTTGAGATACGACAAGACATCACCTCCGCCGAGGATGATGTCCCCCAACAACTCTTCTGTTTCCAAGTCTCTCTGTTGATCCATAGTTTCTGCAAATATTACAACATGGCAATTCATATACAAACATGAGAGATGGATATATTAGTGGAAAACATAGACCTAGCTAGCTAATCACAACAAGGAATATTAATTAGTGGCCTCGACGCTTCTACGGTTTGGGGTGGCCTCGACAATGCTTCTAGGGTTTGGGGTGGCCTCGACAACGCTCTTTTAACTTGGTAAATTTGGGTGGCCTCGACGCTTCTAGGGTTTGGGGTGGCCTCGGCAACGCTTCTAGGGTTTGGGGTGGCCTCGACGCTTCTAGGGTTTGGTCGGGCAAGAGGGGGTTGATCGATGTCCCCCCTCATGTTGAAGAGTTACCGGAGTTCTCTCATGAATGTTCGATGTCCGAACCGCCTCTCTCATGAATGTCAAACAAGGGATTTAACAAAATGGCGCCATTCTAGATGTGCAGAAAATGGTCCATATTTTTCCTGATCTCATCTACCCTTCTATATGCCACGTTGTCAGTGTCAAAGGATTCAAGAAAACCATGGCTTCATCATTAGCCGGAAGTAACAGGCGCATAATGGTACGAAGCTCTCCAAAATTGTTTTGGAATGGAGTCCCGGATAGGATAATTAGTTTTTTGGTACGAAGTTCAGCAAGAGCCTTCTGAATATCGCTATTTGGAAGGCCTTTGCTGAAATTCGTACCAAAAAGTGAATTATTCTATCCGGAACTCCGTTCCAAAACAACTTTGAAGAGCTTCGTAGCATCATACGCCTGTTACTTCCGGCTAATGATGAAGCCATGTATTTCTTCAATACTTTGACAGACAACATGACATATAGAAGAATATATATATATGAGATCAGAAAAAAAATTCAAACTTTGACATATGATCAAACTTTGACATATGATCAACCTTTGACATATGATCAAATGTTGCATATGTCAAAATTCAAACTTTGAGATATGATCAAACTTTGATATATGTCCACCGCGATATAAAATGATACATAGACTTGTTCGGGCGTGAGGGGGTTGATCGACGTCCCCCCTCATGTCGAAGTTACCGGAGTTTTCTTCTAGTGGTTTGGGTGGCCTCGAGAGTTTGTCGGGTAGGGGCGGGAGGGGGTAGGAGATCGACAACGCTTTTTTTTCTAGGGTTTGGGTGGCCTCGAGAGTTGGTCGCCTGGTATATCGAGAGGGGGGTGAACATTTTACCTTAGTAACTTAGAAAAAAATGTTATCGGGGAGGGGGTATATCGACCACCCCCATCATGTCGAAGTTATCGGGGAGGGGGTATATCGACAACGACATACATACATGGAAAAAAATGTTATTGGGGAGGGGGTTGATCGACGTCCCCCTCTCGACCCCTCGGCGATCCTCGACCCTCCCCCTCTCGACCCCTCGGCGCTCTCTTTTTTTTCTTCTTCTTCCTCTTCTTATTTTTTTTTCTTCTCTTCTTCCTCTCCTCTTCTTCTCCTTCTTCTTCTCCTTCTTCCTCTTCTTATTCTTATTTTCCTTTTTCCTCTCCTTCTTTTTCTTCTTCTTCCTTCTTCCTTCTTCCTCTTTTCTTCTTTTTCCTTATTTTCCTTTTTCCTCTCCGCTAACCTAAAATGCACTAAATCAACTAACCTAAAATCGATATCTACTAACAACCTAAATAAAAAAATTAATACATATATGAAAAAAATCATCATATGAACAAAAAAAATTATATGAACAAAAAAAGCATACAACATCTATCATCAACATCATCATATCTATCATCAACATCATCTAACAAAATCATATGAAAAAAAATGTATATGAACAGGGGGCCGGCCGGACCGTAGCGCGGGGCGGCGCAGACCGGGGCGATGACGGCGCGGGGCAGGGGCGGCGCGGCGACGAGGGCAGGGGCGCGGGGCAGGGGCGGCACGGCGACGGCATCGGGGACAGGGGCGCACGCGGCGCGTCTGGTCAGGGCAGAGGGGCGCGAGGAGTGGCGGTGTCGGGGGCAGGGCGCGGCGAGGGCGTCGGCGACGGCTAGCTCGGGCAACCTGCCGGTGTCGTGGATGGATTCGCCGCCGTCGGGGGGAGAGGAGGAGGAGAGATCGAAGTGAGGATGGGCGGTTCTGAAAATTCCTAAGTGCTACTTATATACCCAGAGTATTGGTCTCAGTTCATGGCACCAACCGGGACCAATGCCCCCCTTTAGTCCCGGTTGGTGCCACAAAACCGGGACCAAACGTCCCTGTTTCCCGCCCTTTGGTCCCGGTTGGTGGCACCAACCGGGACTAAAGGGGGGCATTGGTCCCGGTTCGTGCCCCGAACCGGGACCAAAGGTGAGCATTGGTCCCGGTTCGTGGCACCAATCGGGACCAATGGGCTTGCACAGCGGCGTGGTGGTGGGAGTTTAGTCCCACCTCGCTAGTTGAGAGCGCCCCGCACCGGTTTATAAGCTCGACTGCCTCGTCCCTATTGAACTCCTCTGAACTGCAGGCCTATGGGCCTAATCTAACAGTGCTATGCCTGTGGGCCTGCTGGGCCTTCTGCGGGCCTGAATCCTGGCCCAATTAGCTGGGTTTCTAGTCGTATTCAGGCCGTGGTGGCCCAGTAGGTGGCATTTTGTTTCTGTTTTCTTTTTTGCTTTTTTTTTGCTTTATTTTTTTTTTGCATTTTTCCAGTGATTCTTTTTGCTGTTAGGTCACAAAAATTATAGACTTTCTCTTAGTGCCATTAATTTTCAAATTTGAATTCTTTTAAATTTGTGTGAATCACTAGTTTGTGAATAACTTTACTATAAAAATAGATTTTTGAGTGATTCTTTTTCCTGCTATTTAATATTATTGTGTTTTATCATTATATTTAACATTTGCGTAATTTTTGTTATTTTAAATATCTGTTTTAATCAAGAACAGATTTTGTTATTTTAGTTTGCTATTAAAGTTTCTAACAAAAAATTTATTTAGAAGATTCTTTTGCCATTAATGTTTTGAACAGAAAATACTTTGATAATTTTAGTTGCATAAATTTTATATATTTAGTTTAAAAATACTAGAGGTTTATAAAAGCTTTTTAGTTGATTCCTTTGCTATTAGAGTTTTATAAAGCTTTTTAGTTGATTCTTTTTGCTATTGAAGAATATTATAGTTTTGTTTTTAGTTGATCAAACAAGAAATATTTTAATTGATTATTTTAAGTTTATTCTTTTTGCTATTAGTTTATTCTTTTTGCTATTAGTTCATTCTTTTTGCGCTAAATGACCCTGAAATTGAAAAGCACTACAAATGAACTCTGAAAGTGAAAGTTGAAGTTGGCATGGTATCGTCATTTCACCACATAGCATGTGCTAAAAAGTTGAGAGGGTTACGGCAAAAACTAGATGCACTTCGTGTACAAAACGGGAATCTCTTTCGAAGTATCGGGTTTTCGAACGAAAACTGTCTGTTACAAAGGGATTTCATTTTTTTTTGAATTTATTTGAACTCCAGACTTTTTGTGTGTTCAAAATGCACATTCAAAGCCACATCATCAATTTTCAACCCTTTCTGACTTCATTTGGATTTTTGCTATTAGTTCATTCTTTTTGCGCTAAATGACCCTGAAATTGAAAAGCACTACAAATGAACTCTGAAAAGGTTGAAAGTTGGCATGGTATCGTCATTTCACCCACATAGCATGTGCTAAAAAGTTGAGAGGGTTACGGCAAAAACTAGATGCACTTCGTGTACAAAACGGGCAATCTCTTTCGAAGTATCCGGGTTTCGAACGAAAACTCGTCTGTTACAAAGGGATTTCATTTTTTTTGAATTTATTTGAACTCCAGACTTTTTGTGTGTTCAAAATGCACCATTCAAAGCCACTCATCAATTTTCACCCTTTCTGACTTCATTTTGTTTTTTGCATGCATTTACTGTTTTTTTTGAGCTAATACCCTGAAATTGAAAAGCACTACAAATGAACTCTGAAAAGGTTGAAAGTTGGCATGGTATCATCATTTCACCACATAGTATGTGCTAAAAAGTTGGAGGGTTACGACAAAAACTGGATGCACTTCTGTACAAAACGGGCAATCTCTTTCAAGTATCAGGGTTTCAATGAAAACTCTTCTGTTACAAAGGGATTTCATTTTTTTGAACTTATTTGAACTCTCCAGACTTTTTGTGTGTTCAAAATGCACCATTTAAAGCCACATCATCAATTTTCAACCCTTTCTGACTTCATTTGTTTTTTTCATGCATTTATGATTTTTTTGAGCTATAGACCCTGAAATTGAAAAGCACTACAATGAACTCTGAAAAGGTTGAAAGTTGGCATGGTATCATCATTTCACCCACATAGCATGTGCTAAAAAGTTGAGAGGGTTACGGCAAAAACTGGATGCACTTCGTGTACAAAACGGACAATCTCTTTCGAAGTATCGGGTTTCATACGAAAACTCTCTGTTACAAGGATTTCATTTTTTTGAACTTATTTGAACTCTAGACTTTTTGTGTGTTCAAAATGCACCATTCAAAGCCACATCATCAATTTTCAACCCTTTCTGACTTCATTTGTTATTTTTCATGCATTTACTGATTTTTTGAGCTATATGACCCTGAAATTGAAAAGCACTTCAAATGAACTCTGAAAAGGTTGAAAGTTCGCATGGTATCATCATTTCTCCCACATAGCATGTGCTAAAAAGTTGAGAGGGTTACGGCAAAAACTGGATGCACTTCGTGTACAAAACGGACAATCTCTTTCGAAGTATCAGGGTTTCATACGGAAACTCGTCTGTTACAAAAGGCATTTCATTTCTTCACATGTAACTGCAGTGATATTCTAGATCAAAGGCATCATCATAATAGTTGTGGAGAGAAAGTCTTTGCTTTTTCTTCGCTTGTGTCCTTTGCTTATTGCGCCATAACCATGGATATTCTTCATCGCTTAACAGGGTGCTCGGGTCAGCCTTGACTTTGAAGGGAGGAATTTCATGAAACTTTTCATAATCTTCAGACATGTCTGTCTTGCCCTCCAATCCCACGATGTCTCTTTTCCTGAAAGAACTATGTGGCGCTTTGGCTCATCGTATGATGTATTCGCTTCCTTATCGTTTCTTTTTCTCGGTTTGGTAGACATGTCCTTCACATAGAAAACCTGCGCCACATCATTGGCTAGGACGAATGGTTCGTCTATGTACCCAAGATTGTTCAGATCCACTGTTGCCATTCCGTACTGTGGGTCTACCTGTACCCCGCCTCCTGACATATTGACCCATTTGCACTTAAACAAAGGGACCTTAAAATCATGTCCGTAGTCAAGTTCCCATATGTCCACTATGTAACCATAATATGTGTCCTTTCCCCTCTTGGTTGCTGCATCAAAGCGGACACCGCTGTTTTGGTTGGTGCTCTTTTGATCTTGGACGATCGTGTAAAATGTATTCCCATTTATCTCGTATCCTTTGTAAGTCAATACAGTCGAAGATGGTCCCCTGGACAACGAGTACAGCTCATCAGAAACAGTGTTGTCACCTCTGAGACGTGTTTCCAACCAACTGCCGAAAGTCCTATTGTGTTCGCATGTAATCCAGTCGTCACACTGCTCCGGGTGTTTGGAGCGCAAAATGTTCTTGTGTTCATCGACATACGGGGTCACCAAGGTAGAGTTCTGTAGAACTGTGTAGTGTGCTTGAGACCAAGAATGCCCGTCCCTACATATTATTGAGTCCCCTCCTAGCGTGCCTTTTCCAGTCAGTCTCCCCTCATACCGCGATTGAGGGAGGCCAATCTTCTTAAGGCCAGGAATGAAGTCAACACAAAACCCAATGACATCCTCTGTTTAATGGCCCATGGAGATGCTTCCTTCTGGCCTAGCACGGTTACGGACATATTTCTTTAGGACTCCCATGAACCTCTCAAAGGGGAACATATTGTGTAGAAATACAGGGCCCAGAATGACAATCTCGTCGACTAGATGAACTAGGACGTGCGTCATGATATTGAAGAAGAATGGTGGGAACACCAGCTCGAAACTGACAAGACATTGCGCCACATCACTCCTTAGCCTTGGCAGGATTTGTGGATCGATCACCTTCTGAGAGATTGCATTGAGGAATGCACATAGCTTCACAATGGCTAATCGAACATTTTCCGGTAGAAGCCCCCTCAATGCAACCGGAAGCAGTTGCATCATAATCACGTGGCAGTCATGAGACTTTAGGTTCTGGAACTTTTTTTCTGGGATATTTATTATTCCCTTTATATTGGACGAGAAGCCAGACGAGACCTTCATACTAAGTAGGCATTCAAAGAAGATTTCCTTCTCTTCTTTGGTAAGAGCGTAGCTGGCAGGACCTTCATACTGCTTTGGAGGCATGCCGTCTTTTTCGTGCAAACGTTGCAGGTCCTCCCGTGCCTCCGGTGTATCTTTTGTCTTCCCATACACGCCCAAGAAGCCTAGCAGGTTCACGCAAAGGTTCTTTGTCACATGCATCACGTCGATTGAAGAGCGGACCTCTAGGTCTTTCCAGTAGGGTAGGTCCCAAAATATAGATTTCTTCTTCCACATGGGTGCGCGTCTCTCGGCGTCATTCGGAACAGGTAGTCCGCCGGGACCCTTTCCAAAGATTACGTGTAAATCATTGACCATAGCAAGTACGTGATCACCGGTACGCATGGCGGGTTTCTTCCGATGATCTGCCTCGCCTTTGAAATGCTTGCCTTTCTTTCGACATTGATGGTTGGTCGGAAGAAATCGACGATGCCCCAGGTACACATTCTTCCTGCATTTGTCCAGGTATATACTTTCGGTGTTAGCTAAACAGTGCGTGCATGCATGGTATCCCTTGTTTGTCTGTCCTGAAAAGTTACTGAGAGCAGGCCAATCATTGATGGGTACAAACAGCAACGCATGCAGGTCAAATTCCTCCTGTCTGTGCTCATCCCACA
The DNA here is from genome assembly GCA_011799875.1 of Thinopyrum elongatum. Lineage (NCBI taxonomy): Eukaryota > Viridiplantae > Streptophyta > Magnoliopsida > Poales > Poaceae > Thinopyrum > Thinopyrum elongatum. The sequence continues at coordinate 50,828,930 of CM022299.1, read as the reverse complement.
CACGTACACCGTTTCCATTCCACAGCTGTAAAAGTTCTTCAACTAATGGCTTTAGGTACACATCAATGTCGTTGCCAGATTGCTTAGGGCCTTGGATGAGTACTGGCATCATAATGAACTTCCGCTTCATGCACAGCCAAGGAGGAAGGTTATAGATACATAGAGTCACGGGCCAGGTGCTGTGATTGCTGCTCTGCTCCCCAAAAGGATTAATGCCATCCGCGCTTAAACCAAACCATACGTTCCTTGCGTCACCAGCAAACTCCTCCCAGTACTTTCTCTCGATTTTTCTCCACTGCGACCCGTCAGCGGGTGCTCTCAACTTCCCGTCTTTCTTACGGTCCTCTCTGTGCCATCGCATCAACTTGGCATGCTCTTTGTTTCTGAACAGACGTTTCAACCATGGTATTATAGGAGCATACCACATCACCTTCGCAGGAACCCTCTTCCTGGGGGGCTCGCCGTCAACATCACCAGGGTCATCTTGTCTGATCTTATACCGCAATGCACCGCATACCGGGCATGCGTTCAAATCCTCGTACGCACCGCGGTACAGGATGCAGTCATTAGGGCATGCATGTATCTTCTGCACCTCCAATCCTAGAGGGCATACGACCTTCTTTGCTGCGTACGTACTGTCGGGCAATTCGTTATCCTTTGGAAGCTTCTTCTTCAATATTTTCAGTAGCTTCTCAAATCCTTTGTCAGGAACAGCATTTTCTGCCTTTAACTGCAGCAATTCCAGTACAGTACCGAGCTTTGTGTTGCCATCTTCGCAATTGGGGTACAACCCTTTTTGGTGATCCTCTAACATGCGATCGAACTTCAGCTTCTCCTTTTCACTTTCGCACTGTCTCTTTGCATCAACAATGACCCGGCGGAGATCATCATCGGGCACATCGTCTGGTTCCTCTTGATCTTCAGCTTCCCCCGTTGCAGCATCACCGTATTCAGGGGGCACATAGTTGTCATCATCCTCTTCTTCTTCGCTGTCTTCCACCATAACCCCTCTTTCTCCGTGCTTGGTCCAAACATTATAGTGTGGCATGAAACCCTTATAAAGCAGGTGGGTGTGAAGGATTTTTCGGTCAGAGTAAGACTTTGTATTCCCACATATAGGGCATGGACAACACATAAAACCATTCTGCTTGTTTGCCTCAGCCACTTCGAGAAAATTATGCACGCCCTTAATGTACTCGGAGGTGCGTCTGTCACCGTACATCCATTGTCGGTTCATCTGCGTGCATTATATATAATTAAGTGTATCAAAAACCATTACAGAACATCATGAATAGATAAGTGACCAAATTAATAGAAGTTCATCATCACATTAAAACCAAAGTACATACATAGTTCTCATTGAACAACATATAGCTCTCCAGAGCATCTAATTAAACCATACATTGAAACTATATAAAACATTTCAATGCAACAACAAATGCGATCATAATCGCAACCAAGGTAACAATTGATCCAACGGCATAATGATACCAAGCCTCGGTATGAATGGCATATTTTCTATACTTTCTAATCTTGAAGCGCATTGCATCCATCTTGATCTTGTGATCATCGACGACATCCGCAACATGCAACTCCAATATCATCTTCTCCTCCTCAATTTTTTTTCAATTTTTCCTTCAAGTAATTATTTTCTTCTTCAACTAAATTTAACCTCTCGACAATAGGGTCGGTTGGAATTTCCGGTTCACATACCTCCTAGATAAAAAAATCTATGTCACGTTGGTCGGCATAATTGTCATAAACAATAAATGAACCAAATAGTTATAAAATATAATATATACCACATCCGAATCATAGACAGGACGAGGGCCGACGGGGGCGGATACCAAAACCATCGCACTATATAATAACAAACAATAATAAAAGTAAGAAAATTATACAAGTATCTATCTAAATCATACAAGTAAGAATTTTTCTCTTTTAGAAAGAAGATAAGAACAAGAGGCTCACCACGGTGGTGCCGGCGACGAGATCAGCGCGGGCGATCGACGGCGGTGAAGACGGGGTCGGGACGTGATGGACCGCTAAACCTAGACAAATCTTGAGGAAAATGGAGCTTGGAGGTCGAGCTTGGAGAGAAGAAAGCTTAAGTAGTGTGGCTCGGGCATTTCATCGAACACCTCATGTGCATAGGAGGTGAGCTAGAGCACCACAAAGCCCTCCCCTAGCCGGCCAGAAAAAACAGAGCAGTGGAGTGCTCTGCTTGCGGGCGAGGGGGTATATATAGGCACCTCATTGGTCCCGGTTGGTGGCTGGAACCGGGACTAAAGGACCTCCTTTGGTCCCGGTTCCAGCCATGAACCGGGACCAATGGATGTGGGCCAGGAGCGAGGCCCATTGGTCCCGGTTCATGTCTGGAACCGGGACCAAAGGGTCCAGACGAACCGGGACCAATGCCCCACGAGGCCGGGCCGGCCCCCTGGGCGCACGAACCGGGACGTACGCCCCCATGGGTCCCGGTTCGTCACTGAACCGGGACTAATGGGCTGGCCAGGCCTGGACCAAAGCCCTGTTTTCTACTAGTGTGTGTTGAACTCGCTTAGTTGAACTATTTGTGTTGAGCTGTGGACGAGTTTGCTATGTCGAACTACTTGGTGTTGTCGATTTGGTACCTATTTGCTATGTTTAACGTGTGAACCAATTTGATATGTTGAACTATCATTTACATGGTTATGTGTCATGCATATGTGTGAATTATCATATTTTGATTTGCAAAAACTATTACTACTGTGTTGAACAATCATTCATATTCTGTAATTGAAATGATCAAAATTTGCCAAAAAATAAGTGAACAGAGGACCCTACCGCCAGGATCCATGGCGGTAGGTTTGCGGTCACAGGGGACCCTACCGCCCGATGTCCTGGCGGTAGGATACGAAACCCTACCGTAAAATTTCGGCAATTTCGTGTTACAGAACATGCCAGCTCGCGCAGGCTATGCCACACCCTACCGCCGCAGAGGGTGGCAGTAGCGGTAGCTAGCCTACCGCTGTCGACCCTGGTGGTATTGCCGTTATGCCACATCATCTCCAACACGTTGGTTGACGGCCGCTGTCGTTAACCTACCGCCTGGGAGCCTGGCGGTAGCCTATCCAACCTTACCGCCATGGACGTCGGTGGTAGAGAAATGGTCAGATCCCAATATACTATTGAACTAGGGTCAGATCCGGCTTAACTTTCCGAAAAAGGTCAAAACATGAAAATCGGCCTCCGCGCGAGGGGTCGCGTGAGTAGCGGCAGACCACATGGTCCGAGCCAGCGCAAGTACACAAGCAGCCGCCGCGTGTAGCGACGATGATGCTGGTGGAGTCGATGTCAATGATGGAGTAGAGACGCGTGGTAGATGACAAACAGCGGCGAGCGACGCAAACCGATTTTAGATCGGAAAACCAAAAAGAAGCGTCAATCAATTAATCGCTGAGAGAGAAAAAAAATCCCAATCAACGGATCAGGGAAAAGACTCTTTAGGGCAACCGATCAACATGACCGGCAAACGAACCCTAGATACGGGCGGCGCGGCCCCCGGTGGCGATCATGGAGATCGACCGCCCCGGGGGCGGCGTGGTGCGGAAGCGACGGCGACGGCTAGGATTTGGATCGCAGTTAGACTGGTACTATGTTAGAAGGGATGGAGAGGAAGATTGATGGAATTGATGGATGTTGTATCGAGCCTCACAGGTGAGTATATAGAGAAGTACAGACTTGGAGGATAAGAAGCCTCTCCTAAAAATAAAGTAGAAGACGAATTACAAATTCTATACTACCAAATATATGTAACCTAATATATGTCCGAAAGTTTTGGATGAACAAATCTTGTACTATCGTCTTCAACTGGCTGTACTAGCCACTGTACTACAAGTACTACCAAACAGGATTCATTACTTAGCCTAGAAGCATGCCATTTTGTACTGCGTCAAATATAACTTACCATTGTACTAGAAGATGTGTCAATCTAGTCTTGTCACATCGACACGCTAGCTGGTTTTGCCTCCACGTCTTGCCTGTACAAAGAGTACACAACTGAAGATATAATTTCCTATCTTTCACCTAAAAATACTAGTAGTACCTATGTTATTTGTTCTCTTTTTACATTTTGTGTAAGCATATATAATCACATATTCGCGCATGGTACATAGGAACCGTGTTTTTTTAACACAATTTTGCACAGGGTGCACAAGATCATTTTTGTCTCTTTGTGTGTACTGAACTTGACATAATATCTTTTGCACAAGATATACCGCATTTACATGTTATAGTACAGTAAATATCCATATGTTTAACAGTTTTTTATCGGTTTTGTTATTTCTCGCTCATCTCTAATGATGTCTTGGTTCGCATTAAAAGTTGACAACCATCGGTCCGACATTACTTCCTAGATCTCACATTTTGTGTGAACTCTACAGAAAAACACTACATTTTATTTGTATCAGATGAATAATTTATTACAATGAGGTGAATATCTTTTGTGTTTGCAAACAATTTTATAAAAAGAATTAGTTATACCGATTATGGTATTGTACAATTACCCGCAAAAAAAATGTATAGTACAAATTGTATAGGCAGGCGATAAAAAAGTGAGCAGAGATCAGTACAACTGCTACACGTTGCACTGGCTTCACTTCACTCTGCAGTCTGCAGTGGCGCACTGTGCACCGCCCACGGCCCATCTCATGATATTCTTCCCACTTCCTCGGTTCCTCCTCCTCTTTCCTTGTCTGCTGCTCATTCTTCGATTTGGTCCAAGCCTTGTTCTTGGGAAAGCAGAGGAAAGCATAGCTTCCTGAATCCTGAGGTAAGCATGCTTAGGTCTCCGTTAATTTTTGTAGCCTTTCCTGAATGCCACTTTCCAGTTCTTCGATAGGTTGAAGATTGATTCCACGCGGTTGAGTTTTTTTACCTTAAATCATAGTCTTTTCCCCCCTGCTTGGAAATTTCTGTTTGCTGCGCGCCGTATCATCCTGACATCTACATATATTTTTCTTTGGATTTTATAACTACATGTATTCGCTCATTAAAAAAATCATGTGAATCATTTTTTTATTTTGTACGCACCAGAGTAGTATTGGAATCCAGATTAGCCATTTTTCATACAGAGCAGAACTGAGCAATTGATTGAAAAACACTATCAATGTTTGCATGAAAAGGGGGAACAAGTTTCACCCCAAATAAGGTGAGGAGCCCATGCTGAATCAACAGGGTTTCAGGCTTTCAGCTTCATTGTGAAAATTATTGCTGCACATTCTGAAGTCTGTTGTGCAGCCGTTGGGTTTGACTAATGGGCAAAAGATTGCTCACAAATCTGCTCATTTATTTTTGTCTCCACATATGTAGACCTTCAGCTTCAAGGCCAAAATGGGTGAGGCTGAGGATGGGTTCACCCCACTGTCTCAGTTTTTTTTTTTTTGACAAAGACCCCACTGTCTCAGTTGAACTTGTCATCGGATTACAGGCGCAGAGTCCGGGTGCGCATCTCACGGATGTGGGTGTCCTTCAACCCAAACAACGGCACCGTGTTCGGCCTCGACAGCCTTCTCATCGACAGCGAGGTGACGAAATATTTCCTACCTGATGATGCTCGACATCACCTGCTACCATTGTAGCACCCTCTGAAATTTGTCAACACAATGATCCTTCTTTTTTTCCTTTCACTTGTAGGGTGGAACTATGCAAGCCCATGTAAAACCAAAAGATATAAAGCGTTTCGAAGAGCGGCTAGCTGAAGGGAAGGTCTATGCACTGTCAAATTTTGTAGTTTGTCCAAGCAAGGGGAAATATATGACCTGTATGAACCCCTTCATGATGCACATTGAAGCACAGACGGTGGTCGACGAGATCGATGGAGATGTCGACGCGATACCTCTCCACTGCTTTGATTTTGTTGACTTTGTTGATGTTCCTTCTAGGGACCGCAACATTAGCTTATTGACAGGTAAATGTTTGGGAAGCTGAAAGTAGAATCAGTGTTTGCCTTGCCACGTCAATATCTGCAAATTCTGAATTTTTGTCTGACATGTGCTGATATAAACGTCGCAGATGTTATTGGCCAAGTAGTCGAAGTTTGGGGCATAGAACGGACCCCAAAGAAATTGCGCGTGATAGAATTTTGCAGCTTACGGATTGAGGATTTCAGGTAACATAAGTTACATAACTCAGTTAATCCTTTCAGATCTTTGTCATTCTATGGTACCGCCTTAGCTTTTGCAATTATCATTTTACAGTGGAAAGGAACTGTATGTCACACTATATGGAAAGCTGGGTCATGATTTTTATGCGGAGATTCGCAAGAAATGCCAACAAGACCCTGTCGCTGCCGTGTTTGCCGGGATGCGTGTTTGCCACTACAAGGGTCAGTCCCTGATTCACCCTTTCATCTATTTATCGTTTTCTACCGTCTGATTCTACCATATTACTGTTTTTGTTTCATTGACATGAAACATGGTATCACTGTTCGGTTTAGGAAAAGGATATGTAGTTTGCTCTTTATCAGCTTCAAAGTACTACCTAGATTTGGAAATACCAGAGGGACAGCAATTCCGCGCGAAGTGAGTGGCCTCTACGGTTTATTCTTGGAACTGGTGATTGATCTACTCTAATCAACATTAGTGAGGGCTTACTTATTTGTTTGTGTGCAGATGGCATCATCCAAAAATCCCTATAGTGCAACTCCAGTCTCAGCCAGAAAGCCCTGTTGATCCAACTCAGGAGTTACAAAGTAGCTGGAGAACAATCAAACAGCTGCAAAGCCTTGATCCATTCAAGTTATCGGTAAGACAGTGCTCCTCTCATTGACTGCATATGGGCTTTGTGCACTGACAGCCTAATTATGTTCTGGGTCTATTGCAGGAGAATAGCCGATTTTTGTGCAGAGCCACCCTGAAAGAGATAGACTGCACCAAAGATGGTGCTATCGTGGATGCTTCCACTGCAGGAAGTTGATCAGCAGGGACGGAAGTGAATTCTGGTGCAGCCAATGCGACCCGGTTAACAAGAAGCGTAAGAGGCCGGTTTTATGGTGAGAATCTTGAAGACTCATGTGCTGCTAGTGCCTAATTGTTGCTTAGTTCAGACATCACTACTTTGTAGTGATCTAAACACTCTTATATTTCTTTTAGGGGGGAGTAGTTAGTAATTACCATGTTGGTGTTTTTCGGCATGCAAGGTACAAGCTAAATGCAGTGGTGGAGGATGACACTGGAACCATGAACTTGGTGATCTTTGCCAAGGAGGCGCAGCAACTGATCGGTGTCATGGCAGAAGAACTTTTCAAAGAGATCACCGATGATGGCGGGTGCACCGTGCCAGCTGCATTCTCATATCTTCGCGGCTCGACCCACACCTTCCAAGTTGCCATGGACGACTGGAGCTCAAGCTTCGTTGTGAAGTGGATCCTGAACGACAATGAGTTGACACTACTGCAGCACGGTGGGTCAGTACAGTGTTTAGTTGCAACTCACAACTTATGGAGGTAAGACATGCTTGACATTTATTTTCGACACATGTAAACCAACGGGCGAAAATGTCTGTTTTTCTGTTTTGCTGCAAGTACATTGAACTGCAGGTAAGCTCTATCCAGCGTCTTGACTCTTGATCCAATCAGTTTTCCTTGCCCATTGATTTCAGGAGAAGATGTTGATCCTCGAGCGAGAAACCGAGCTGAAGACGGAAGATGAGGCAGATGCAGAATGACTCCTTTCCCTGACTCTCAGGCTCTCAGCAGCAGCTCTTCGTTTCACAAGAACAGAATGTGCTACATTGGCGGTAATCAGGCCAAGTACCTGTTCTTTTGCTCTGCCTTAATTCTAAAACTATGTAAAAATCCCTTGTAAGAAATCTCATGTAAATATTATGTCGAAGTCACCTTGTTCAGATTGCTGGGAATGCTCATCCTTGGGCCAGCATATGTCAATATACTGGAGTAGTACAGTAGTGACTCTTGCAGACACCATGGATACATTCTATTATTTCAAAAGGTAGGATGAACTCCTAACCTCTGCATCGATGCACATAGTTATATATTATTAATTATTAAAAACAATGTTTGTCAAATAAATCGGCTCATGAAAAAAGAAAGAAAAGCCATATGTGAGTTAACCATAATCCATCAGTCAAACCTTTTGAGAATAATCGAATGTATCCATGGTGTGGTGTCTGCAGGGTTTTGATTTTTTTTAATATTTCTTTTACAGAATCTTCAAACTATAGTCCAGATTTTAAATAATAGAATGTGAGCTACAACGAACGAAGTACCAACCGTTGTTCAAGGCGGTGTGTACATGGTTGGAGCAAGTGACTACGGAGGTTTTCTCAACATGAGTGGCAGCATAACTTCAGATTTATCGAGCGCAACTTTTGATATAGGCATAGTGTCGGTCTATAGGACTCTACTGTTGGCGGTTTGTCGGTTTTTTTTATTTCTTTTTGTCAGACTTTTTGGGTTTGGCTATATGCATTCTGCAGAGGCCGGGTATTACTCATAATGCTTTGTATCTGCTTGATGCTACATTTTAAGATAATAAAAGAGCCCTTTATCAGGAAAAAAGCCACATGTGAGTTAACCAAGGTTGTACAACTCCAAGATAACACCTTCAAGAAGAATCAGTTTGCAGTGCAGTGTAGATACCAACCATAGCCAAAAGGTTGACTCATCATGGATTTTCACTTTCACCCCAGAGAGAATACAACCTTGATGTCAGCGATAAATATTGCTATCCACCTCTCTAATTGTCTGCACAAACAGAACTAGCCAATCAGAAGAAGATTTCGCTGGAAGAGAAGACATCATCTCACTGATTCCGGTTGCTGCCACACCACTACCTCGTCCATGGTAGTTGTGTGCAACACAACACATAAGACTTTCCGACTGTCTACTACAACAAGGTTTGTTTGCTTCGGTAAAGGCGGGGCGATGACGATGGCGTGCCTTCGGCTCACACCAGTGATTGTAGTCGTCGCTAGGTGGTCCACAGACATGTTTGTATTTTTATTACCTGTGATGTTCTTTGTACTGCCATGATTGAAGATGCATAGATTGGAAGTTTCTCGCAAAAGAAATAACACATAGGGCGTGTTTGATTGGTCACATGCAATTTGCCTACATTATATACTAGACCTAGTTCAGTTTGGCTAAGCAAAAACAGGCAAAAAAACCAATGTCTGTGAGTTGTTTGGTTGCCCGCATTGCATCAGTGACCATTTTAGGGCCGGCTGTTTGGTTGCCTGCTATGTGCTTTAGAGGTGAGCAGATGCAAACCACAGCCGTTTGGTTGCGGCACACAGGGCCGGTCTTGAGATTTTGAGGGCCCGGGGCGAAACTAAAACTCGGGGCCACTTATATATAGAAATTATAACAATGATAATGGATATGAGATTTATAACAAGCTCACTTTCGCTCGTATAGTTATCCCTGCAACTTGAACTATGACGTTTGGCGAGGGCGATCCTCTTGTGAGATCAACAAGTGTTTGACCCATGACGAGTTGTCATAATTCCCGCAGTGTGCTTGACATGGTATTTCCTTTGTGCGGATTTATTAGTCCTCTTCGGGTTTTAAGCCTACTTTTGACCTAACATTTGACTAATAAACTATGTGTTATATATCACATAATATAGATCATTGGCAACATTCTTCAAATACTAGCCCAATGACAGATTTTTGGCATATAACTCATATATTTGTGAGTAAAATTTCTAGTCAACTTCTGGCTCAATTTTTTAGGGGGCCTAGTAAATTCAAACTGAGGAAGTTTGCAGTGTCATGTAGAGTGGCCGTCGCGTTGTATTTGGATTCTAGTTAATATACACAAATATAGAACGGTACAAATAGATACTTAGATAAACCCAAAAAGAATATTTTATAGGTTCAATGACGCTAGATATGCATCGTCCATGCCAAAGTAAATTAGTTAGTTAGCCATATAAGTGAGAAACGGTAATATGATGTACCTAAAGTGGGTTGGATCAGCACCGGTCAGACGACGGGCGCTCGATGATGACGCAAAGTGGACTGGTGTCTGGCCCTGGCGGGAGGCGGGAGGCGGGAGGCTATGTGCATTGGCTACCAGCGATCATGGCCCAGAATAGGCATCGCCTCGGCCTTGAGCAACCCATCCATTCAACGATCGCTGCCGGCGAGAGAAACGGGGTTTGTACATGGCGGCGTACTAGTTGGGGAATAGCCACGATAGAAGAAGGAAATCTACGGGTTTTTTTAGAATCAGGAAAGTGCGTCTGCATATGTGATTTGCGTGCGAGATCGAAGGAAATTAAGGTTTTTTTTAGGAAACAAAGGAAATTAAGCTGCGTCTCCGGCTCTGCACGATCCCTGCGATACTGGCCTGCCTCGCTGAGCAAGGGCATGTGGACTACGTGCGTGCCATGGGAGAACAACACATTAGTAGATAAGTTTAAGCAGCAGGCATCCCATGCCCCTACACCACCTCAGGGTGCTGAACTCTGGGCAAAATATGGACAGTTTACCAGCATCCTAACAACATAATGACAGGTTCAAACTAACAACATGACAAGTTCAGACATAACGACAAACATACTAACGATCTAAAAGCCGAGACTGATGTTCCCGATGCAAATGTGCCTCTGGCAGCGCACCCTGCACATGATGAAGTTGTTCTGGTTGTAGATATGCACCTTTAGGCCAAGGTCGGAGATCTGCAAGACGAGGAGGTCGTCGGGGACGATCTTGTGGCGGCGGCTGAAGTAGTTCTAGCCCCTCCCAAGGACCATATGGTCCTAGAAGGTATGGACCTGCACCCAGAACTCACACCACTTGTTCGCCGACAGCCTGACGACGTGAGGAGGCTTCAGCACCAGCCACTGCTTCATCACCGCCCTGAACTTGGGCGGGATGACGAGCATGGTGATATCATCCTCATCCTTGATATGGATGTAGAAGCGTAGCGGCTCTCGTGCCCCCTCCTCGTGGCTGATCCTCGGCCTGCATCCATGGCCCAGCGGCTGGCTCATGGCAGCGACCAAGCCAGGGAGGTTCACCCTTTTGTTCCACCGGTTCGTCAGGGTCAAGTCCTCGATGCCAACCACCACATGCGCTCCTTCACCGGCTACATCCCACTCCGTCTTCACGATCTTGTCAGGTAAGACGATGTGTGTTAGTAACAGAGCATTATCAGATCATTGCTCTGATCTATGGCAACCGCATCTAATGAGTGGAAGTTGCAAAGAATCACTAGTATGATCTGAACATAGCACTGCGCAAGTACAACTAACACTGATCAGCAACAGTTCCAAATTTGGCAGCATTCATTCACACTATACTACCTATGTGAGCAAACACAATGGTCCTACAATGTACATGAGCATGCAAATTGGTCCTACCAACACTAAGCATGCACATACTAAGATCTTGCAGAAACCCTAACTACGAACAATACGAATTAGTGGCATCAACGAACATTCCATCATGAATGAATAGTCTAGCAACACCATTCTATCATCAACACCCGAGGAGCACTAATGTAACAATGTAAGAGGATGACATGCTTATGCAATAATTTTGCATCCACACCTGGGACAGTTGCCATCTATACTATCAGTCAATAGTAATCAATTGGAATCAAATGGATTCGGATCGATTCGATTGGAAACTAAGTATAGAGCAACGACCCCTATCGTCGTGTGTGTTCACTAACTGTGTCCTAGTGTTAAATGTTAACTGAATTTTCCAATTAACTGAATTTATCTCAGTATTCATTAACTGAATCTTTCCAGTTAACTGAATTTGTCTCAGTGTTCAAATTTAGCTGAATCATTCTAGTTAACTGAATTTGTCCTAGTATTAAAAGTTAACTAAAATTTTCAGTTAACTGAATTTGTCTTAGTGTTCAAATCTAATTGAACCTTTCTAGTTAACTGAATTTGTCCTTGTGTTCAAAGTTAACTGATTTTTTTCAGTTAACTGAATTTGTCCTAGTGTTAAAAGTTAACTGAATTTTTCTCGATGTATAAATTTAACTGAATCTTTCCGGTTAACTGAATTTTTCATGGTGTTCAAAGTTAGCTGAATTTTTTTAGTTAACTGAACTTGTCCTAGTGTTAAAAGTTAAATGAATTTTTCAGTTAACTGAATTTGTCTCAGTGTTCAAATTTCACTGAATCTTTTTAGTTAACTGAATTTGTCCTGGTGTTCAAAGTTAAATGAATTTTTCAGTTAACTGAATTTGTCTCAGTGTTCAAATTTCACTGAATCTTTTCAGTTAACTGAATTTGTCCTGGTGTTCAAAATTAATTGAATTTTTTCAGTCAACTGAATTTGTCTCAGTGTTGAAATTTAACTGAATCATTCGAGTTAACTAAATTTGTCCTAGTGTTAAAAGCTAATTGAATTTTTCAGTTAACTAAATTTGTCTTAGTGTTTAAAATTAAATGAATCTTTCCAGTTAACTGGATTTGTCCTGGTGTTCAAAGTTAACTGATTTTTTTTCAGATAACTGAATTTGTCCTAGTGTTCAAATTTAACCGAATAGCAAAGCAACAAAAACAACATTGATAACTTGTTCACTGCATACTGTAGCATTTCAGACACATACCAAGTTCACAAACATACCAAAGCAACAAAAGCAACATTGATAAATTGTTAACTTATATGCTGAAAATTATACCTAATCAGCATACCTAACTAGGCTTCACTTGTTCTGCAACTTCTTCAGTTCTTCAGGCGCTCCGAACGGCACGAACAAAACAATGCTAAACCAGTCACGCCAATTAACAGTCGCTCCTCCGGAAGAACGCCAAAAGAGCACCGAAGTCCCTCTGCTTCTCCAGGCACACGGCGGTAGTGATGCAGAGTGCCACCGCCCACCGAGCCCGCTCTAGGTCAACTGGAGCCAGCTAGTCAAAGACAACGTCCAATGACACAAATGGATTCCGAAGCCTGGAGAGGATTCATCCGGCAACACCCCTTCTTGTCCAGCACCTCCCCCACCACCGCGTGTAGACGGTTCATCTCCTCCGTGAGATAGGTGAAGAAGGATACCAGGTCCAGAAGCCGTAGCTCGTTGAAGTTGATGGGGTGGTCGAACGGGTTCAACCTGACGGCCGGCATGGTCGCGCTGGCATGATTGTATGCATCGCGCAGCCTCAACGTGTGTGGCATCTGCAGCTTCCTGCCGCTTCTGAAGCTCCGTGAACTACCGCTCATAATGGAGGAGCATGTCACTCTTCTCCTCCCTGAGCTCACGGAGCTCTACGTCCTTGGCCCGGAGCTCCGCATCCTTGTCCTGGAGCTCCTCTGCCAGGCGCCTCACCTCAGATGCGGTGATCTCGTGCGCCCCCATGGAAACCAGTAGTAGAAGGAATGGGAAAAGCAAGCTGAGGGGGCGAAAAGGCAAAGCTATCTACGGCAATGCGGAGGGAGCTAAAGCATGAAGATGGATGTCTCCTTATAGAGCGGAGGAGAATATGGTGAGAAGATTAATCAATAGTACTACTAAATTTTAGTTTTCCCCAGTCGATGCCTTTTCACATCAGGGAGCGGTGGGTTTTACTGGCGAAGTCATCGTAACTAATTCTCGCCACATCCAAAGACCAAAGTCCAAAACAACGCACTGGTGGATATTTTAAATTTACCTAGCAGCCGGTAGAGACAAACGAGAAGGTGGTATAAGTTCTGAACACGACTTACGATCATGCGTCTGTCTTTTGGTCCCATACATGTCTAAGCGAAACCGAGGCCGCAGTTCACCTGAACATGCCGTAATAATAGGCGTTTCTAGGATTGTCGCTAAACGCTAAACAATCTAGCATGTTTCATCTTGCAACGCCTTTCGGTCGGCACGTGTGGTGGTTGCTATACTGGCGGCCAGTCGTCGGCGTCGCTCAAAGACGCCTTCGCGGGCGGCTCGGCCACATGCAAGTGAGACGCCTATTGTTCAGGCGCAAATGGGATCAGGCAACGAAATAAGTTTTTCAAGGATCAGTGGATGAAATAAGACTCTCAAGGGGTCATTTAGTAAAAAATAATACGCATTACTTAGCTGCCTACGAGTATGTCATTCTGTACTACCGTGTAAAAATGTACTTATTTTACTGTACTACATGAATCAATCTACACGTAAGCCAGGACGACTTGTCACTTCACTCTGCAGTCTGCACCGATGCACCCTGCACAGCCATCCCCTCGTATTATTTCCCCATCTCCTCCTCCTCCCCCTTTCCCTCGTCCTCTTCTCCCCCTTCCCCTTCTCCTTCTCCGCCTTCGGTTTGGCCCAGCTCCAAGCCTTGTTCTTGTTCTTGGTAAAGAAGAGGAAAGCATTGCTTCCGGAGGTAAGCAAACCTAGATCTCCCTGGATTTTGTGTCCTTTTATAGCAGACTTAGGTCGCCGGATTCTAATTTTCTTGAATATCACTTTCCACTTCTTGGATAGTGGTTCCAAGATTGATCCCACGCTGTTGAGTTCTTCCGCCTTAAATCGTAGTCTTTTTTCCCCGCTTACAAAGTGTTCTGTTTATTGCGCGCCATATCATCCTGACATCTAATAACCACAGTCGCTCATTGATAATCAAGTTAGTCTCTCCCTCTCTAATTTCTTATCCAGATTCCAGAACCGACCATTTGGTTGAAAATCACTGCAAATGTTTGCTTGGGAAAAAGTGAGAAACAGAACAAATTTCACCCCAAAGGTGAAGGCCAAATGGGGAGAAACCCCTGTCATATTTAAGAATATAAGGTGTGGAGTTTAACTAGGTTAAATAGCTTTATGGGCAAGGGCAACACACACTAAAACATACAGTATGTGAACTACTGATTTTGACAAATCATATACTCCCTCCGTCCCAAAATAAGTGTCTCAACTTTGTACTAAAGTTAAGACACTTGTTTTGGGACGGAGGGGGTATTTACTAAGCATTTTGTTAATAGAAAGCCACCGCCGAGAAATCATATATTTAGCAGTCTGCACTGGTTTCAGTCTTTCACCTCCATGGTGAAAACTATTTCTGCACATTCTTAGCATTTTTGTGCAGCTCTTGGGGTTGACTAATGGACAAAAGATTGGTCACATTGTGTTCATATATATTTTGTCTTCACATATATGTAGAGCTTAAGCTTCAAGCCATCAACGCCAAAATGGATGAAGCTGAGGGTGGGTTCACCCCACTGTCTCAGTTGAACCCGTCACCGGAGCCCAGGCACAGAGTCCGGGTGCGCATCTTGCGGATGTGGGAGTCCTTCAACCCAAACAATGGCACGGTGTCCGGCCTCAACAGCCTTCTCATCGACGATGAGGTGACGAATCATTACCGACCTTATGAATTTATGATGCTTGACGCCACCTGCTACTGTTGTCCAGTTCTGAGATTTTGTTGACACAATGATCCTTCTTTCCGCCTCCCACTTGTAGGGTGGGACCATGCAAGCCCATGTACATCCGAACAATAAAAGGCGCTTCCAAGAGCGGCTAGTTGAAGGGAACGTCTACGCACTTTCAGATTTTAAAGTTCATTCAAGCGAGGGGAAATATATGACCTGTAGGAACCCCATGATGATGCACATTGGAGCGCAGACGGTAGTGGATGAGATTGATGGAGATGTCGATGCGATACCACTCTGCAACTTTGATTTTGTTGATTTTGTTGATGTTCCTTCGAGGGACCGCAACAATAGCTTATTGACAGGTAAATGTTTGGGAAGCTGAAAAGTGTTAGGTTTGCCACATTAATATCTGCACATTCTTAGTTTTTTTCTGGCATGTGTTGATATAAACGTCGCAGATGTTATTGGCCAAGTGGTAGAAGTTTGGCCCATACAGCAGGTCCCTAAAAAATTCCGCATGATAGAATTTTGCAGCTTACGGATTGAGGATTTCAGGTAATAGAACTCAGTTTTTTCTTTCAGATCTTTTCGTTCTGTGGTACCGCCTTATCTGCAATTGTCATCTTACAGGGGAAATGAACTGGATGTCACGCTGTATGGAAAGCTTGGTCATGATTTTTACGCAGAGATTCACAAGAAATGCCGACAAGATCCAGTTGCTGCCGTGTTCGCAGCGACATGTGTTTGCCACTACAAGGGTCAGTCCTTGATTCACCCTTCCGTCTATTTACCGCTTTCTACCATCTTATACAACTATATAACTGTATTCCTTTCATTGCCATGAAACATGATATCACTGTTCTGTTTAGGAAAAGGATATACAATTTGCTCTTCATCAGCTTCAAAGTACTATCTAGATTTGGAAATACCAGAAGCACAACAATTCCGCACGAAGTGAGTGGCCTCTAATATCTAGATTTTTTTTCAAAACTATGACAAATTTTATAGCAAATTTGAAAACTAGAGGGCTGAAACAAAAAAACCCAGAAATAGCACCCTGTCTGCCTCCCGTGGGCCGAGGGGGGGCCTGTCGGCCTCCCGTGGGCCGAGGAGCTCTCGTCGGCCTGGGGCTGGCCGAGGTGGGGGCCTGTCGGCCTGGGGCTGGCCGAGGGGGGCATGTCGGCCTGGGGCTGGCCGAGGGGTTCTAAGTGTTTTTTTTACAAATAAATTCATTATAATTGCTGCACAACCATTCTCCCTCCTTTCCCTCAATATTTTCCCGCCAACTCTGTGCCGATATATGTTCCCGCAACCCGTTTCCCACCAACCCGTTTCCCGCCACCCGTTTCCCGCCAACCCCTTCCCGCCACCCGTTTCCGGCCAGCCCCTTCCCGCCATATGTTCCCGCCACCTTTCCCTCCATACCGCAGTCGTTCTTTCCTGCCATTTTCTCCTCTCTACCTATAAAACCCCCTTCACACGGAGTTGGATAAGCAGTCCATTTTAGTGTAGTCGAGATGTCCGATTATCCTTTTGATCGTAGTTTTCACCCTGAGATGAGCAAATGTCTTCTTAGGCTAGCCACCAATTTCAGGATGGACAATAGGATAGTTCCATGGGACGAACTCATCGGTAGTGACACCATACAGAATGAGTTGGCTCACGCATTACGTAGGTCTGGGTGGCCTGAAAGGACCTATGAGGAGGTACGTAAAGAACTTCTTAGGTTGCATGGAAGGTGGAAGAAGGTAGTGCAGACGAAGAGTGAAAATTTTATAAGGACTGCAGCAGAGCATACATATTTATGGACTGCCGATAGCGAAGACGAAGACGATATCTTCATGCCGAGCACCAGGGCCAAGAGTACCGCATCGTCGAAGGGCAAGAGTACCGCATCGTCGAAGGGCAAGAGTGCTGCATCGACGGAGGATGACGATGATGCCGTCATGTAGTATGTAAGCTGTATTTTTTAAGTTCAGCCCTACCGTTTATGTGAGATGTACTTGTATCTTAATTATCGGTTGCAGTCTCTTTGGAAATGTAACTCGAATAACAATGCAGATTAATAGTAATATGTCTCTCGCATACATAAAACAATATATGTCTCCTGATTAGATAGAAGCCAGTGCGATAGTAACACATGCGAATAGTCTGAAACTAATATAGATAACGACTCATACATAGATAACGATATCACTGGGGGAGACGACGACGAATCTGGATCTTCCTCGGACGAGGACCGGAAGGCGATAAGCGATCAGCCGGTGGATGATGCTGACGATTACCACGACCATAGATAACCTCGTCTGTCTGTGTCTCCTGCGTCAATGGTGATGGTGGAGTGTGAAGAACTGTCTGCGAGAACTCATAGGTGTTTGCAGCTCGGTCATCATCGTCGTCGTCGCTGGCTAAGAACGAACCAGCACCACTAAGCATCGGTGACTGGACTGAATGCATGAACGGCTGCGACTGGCTGCCGAATGCGGTAAAGTAAAACATGTAAAATTGATTTGCGAACCTACAATGTTTAAAAGAATGTACAAAGTAGTGTTACCTAGGTCCATCTGATGATGCCAGGAAGAGCCCCCTGGTTCTGAAGGAGGTGGCTGCTGGAAGAAAGAGCTCCCTGGTTGTGAAGGAGGTGTCTGCTGCCAGAAAGAGCTCCCTGGTTGTGAACGCTGCACAGAGGGTCGTGGTTCTGAACGCTGCACAGAGGGTCGAGGTTCTGAACGCTGCAGAGTGGCGTGGCGGACGATGTGCTGGACGAGGAATAGCAACATCCGAAGATCGTCTACATGTAACAGCTGCGTAAATCCCCCGTAGCTTCTCATCAAGACGCCTCAACCATGAGACGTTCTCTCGCGGTGGGATATTATCTCCCCTTTCAAAGCGTTGCATTAAAGCGGAAACCTCCTCTAGCGCCTCGCTTGTCAAGTCACCCTGTACACGGAGAGTTAACCAATTAGATCATTGTTGTATGGCAGACAACACGAATAGTCAACCAATTGTATATGTTCAGGTTAAGAAAAAACTTAACATGTGAGAACCATAGCACGTACCGCGTGGTGTCTGGTTCCCATAACAGAGGCGGTTGGGTACATATCGTTGGTGAGAGGGGCTTCGATCTGATCAGGAGCTGCTGATGGAACCAAGTAGATCCTGGTGCTATGCCGGTAACTCTGCAGATACAACCCGAACTTGTCCCAGTCAAAGAGCCGAATCTCTCCCAGATATTTGTCGGCGCAGTAGTCCATTCGTCCACGTAAGGGCTAATGTCGCGAAACCAAGAACCATGGGACTTGTTTCCTCCTGCGCGACTGTACCTGAGATTGACATGCGCGTTACATGATTAGTGATATTCTGAATGCAGACCTGAGAACTAAAATAGTATTACTTACTTGTGCACGTGGTCTGGTAAGTGTGGAATAACTGGAATGTCAGGCTCTTGGCATAGGCCGAACTGTCTCATCACCCTATGAAGAGCCATCTCCTCAACCGTCATGTCGAACACCAACTTGGCCTTGGTCATCCAATAGTGCCGATCTCTAGTGCACAATCCAGAAATCCCAACTGGACATCTGGATAATATAGCCTGATGGGAGTATGGCTCCCAGATAACTTGATCCTCGTGCAAACTATCAAACTGCGCCGTGAAGGAGGGGTAGCAGCCCCTCACCTGGCTATGCGCGAACTGTCTCTGTGCATGACAAGAAATAAGCATTAGTAATACTATTGAATGGCAAGAAATAAGTATTAGTAATTCATATTGTTACTTAATATGAAAATACCTCTCTCCGTGTCCAAACAGATCCCATAGTAGGCAAGTCGCCGATAGCAGGCACGTAAGTCCCAGCCATGTCCTCCAAACCAAAAGGTCTATCAACGTAGACATAGGGTCGACCAATAGGGAATCTCTCGTATGACCAGAGCTGCAACAATAGTGGACATCCAACAATACCTGATTTTCTAGCCTTCAACGAGCAAGCTTTGCACAGGCCTCTGTACGTAGCCGCTAACACAGCAGAACCAAAACTCCTTTGCAGAATGTCCCCAGGGCAACGTGCGTCAGCTATCTCTCGTGCAATACCGATGAGTCGTGCATCAACAGTGGTCACGTGGTTCTCCGTGAACATCGTCTTGCCGAACAACCACAAAATATATGCCTCTAGGGATCGGTCAATCTGTGTCTCTGACAACTGAACATCGGGATATCCTAAGGAGACAATCTACATAAAAACCAAACGATTGTTTGAACTATGCAATGAGGACAACAATGAAAACATCAGTTTTTAAACTGGCCATGAAGGTTACCTGAAACTGGGTCAACCACTTAAAACGAGGCCCGTGAGTATCGTTGTCTAGGACCTTAGCAGTTGGCACCGCAGCCAAAAAACGGCCCTGCATCGATGCTAGCCAACCAGATTCTGCCTCTAAAGGACCTATGGCAGCACCGGCCAGAGGTAATCCCAACAAGTAAGACACATCCTGTAAAGTAGGCGCCATCTCTCCCCAGGGAAAGTGAAACGTATGTGTCTCTGGTCTCCATCTATCTACTAAGCAGGTAATGAGTGACTTGTCGTAAGAGAAACGTTTCACTTGCCTCTTGCGTAACTGCATTGGTTCATCTGTCTCATCCAATTGCGGATGTTCAACCCACTCATCCAATGTACCCTCAACCAGCCGTGCCAAGGGTAGAAGTCCAGCCCAACTTAACCTACAAAATAAAGAGAATGTAGCATACAGTTAGCGGCTATCAAAATGATGTCAAACATAGTAAGTCATTATACCGACACATACCTATTAACCCATGAATGGTGTATCATCCAGTTAGACTTTGGGGTGCGAGTGACCAACACGTCTAAGTTCTTGCCCGCTTCCATAAGTGCGGCCCGGTGCCCTCTATCAATATTACGATTAAGCAACGGATACGAAGCCATATCTGCAATTCGAACAACAAATCTCAGGTGCAAATTAAAACATAGTCCAGACATATTACAAATTAAAACATAGTCCAGACATATTACAAAATAAAACATAGTCCAGGCGTATTACAAAATAAAACATAGTCCAGACATATTACAAAATATGTTTGGTCGGTCTTTCACGATCGCAATTTTAACTTGACGGAAGAACCATACCCAGCTCGGAAAGTTCTCACCCTCCACAAATGCCATGGCAAGTGGGATGATTTGATTGTTCCCGTCCACACCAATAGCAGTCAGGATTTGCCCTTTGTACTGACCAGTCAGGAATGTACCATTCACAAACATCACAGGAGGACAATGCCAGAAAGCTTCGATGCACATAGCGAAAGAGAAGAATACTCGTTTCAACACCTTGAAATCTGGTATACTCTCCAACCTCGTGTGTTGTATGTTAACATAAGTGCCGGGATTCCTCTCCTTCAGTATGTCAAGGAGACGGACAACAATATCATATGAGTCGAAGAACGTCCCAAACCTTTCCTCCATAGCCTTCTGCTTGGCCCTCCAAGCCTTCCCATAAGGAATCTCATAATTCCATCTGACCTTCACTGCTGTCTGGATGTGTTTTGCTTCCATATCTTTCTTCTCCACTATCTCAGTATACATGAGTTGCGCAATGAGAGTTGAAGTCAGGTTTGGATGACGAACCAACAGGTTTTTCCTCACACAATTATGTGGGACCACATTGGTGACAACTCAGTGGATGTTATACTTCGGCACGTGCCCGTGCACCTTCGCAGGACAACCTGTTTCAGCACACTTCACGGTATAGTTTGTTGGACTTGATATGTGTGTCCGGAAAACCCTCTGCGTAGACATAGCCCACTTTATCACCGCATACTTCAATTTTTTCTTTGTATCAAACATAGCCCCTATCTGGACTTGGTTCAGATTATATTTTCCATGGAGTCTCATGGCCATCGTTGACAGTAAGACCGGTGGATATGTCCTGATCCCATGCAGAAGGAATCGGTACCTCCACTTCATCCTCGGAATTTTCAGAATCCAGATCCTCCGCAAATCCATCCTCGTCCTCTTCCTCCATCACCCTCTGCATTTCATCTCCTTCCTTATCCCCATCAGCAACACCAGAACCAGCTAATATTATCGATTGACTCTGCCCAGTATCATGACCATAAACATTGTGTGGCACGTAGTCTGACTCTTGACTAGCATCCACATCCTGTGGCTGTGACCCGGATAAATAAATCTCGTTAGCCACTTGACTACCCTACCCGGGTTCATACCCCACGTGGAGTTGTACGGTATTCTCCTCCTTCGCCACAGGTTGCACTAGGGCATATGGGTGGATTCTTCGGTCTCGGCAACGACTTAACAGGGTCAACCAATGTTGGCTCCTATCTATCGGCATCAACTCCCACTTGACATTTTTACAGGATTTGGTCCACAATGCATGAATACTGACGGAACATACTTCAGGGTCCAGCCCAAAACTAGTAGTCAACCAGTGCTTCAACTGTCTAATGTTCAGTCTGTCCGGGTCTGAAAGTGTTATGACGCCATTTTTAAACTCGCTAAGATCAACCCCCAACTCATTATATCGAACATTACCAGCGCCGTAGTAAACAGTCAAATTTACCGATTCAGACATTTTCACCTGTCGGACCCACCTTCTCATTAATTGCAACGAACAAATTTATTACCCTCTACAATAACTATCCGCTAAAATGACACCACAGACAAATTAACACTAAATAACCGCTTTACAACTTAGAGAAAAAATTATGACGACATAGTTATACCTTCGACGCGTGTGTCCCCTTCTTCTTCCTCCTCTCTTCAACTTAGCACCACCGGACTACTTGCACCATCGGAACTCCTCCTCACCACCACCTCCTCCTCCTCACCACCACTGCCTCCACCCCACCACCTCCTCACCAGCCACACCTCCTCCACCCCACCATGGCTCCTCCTCACACACAAAAAACTACCCCATAGCAAAAAAAATTACCGTACGCTGGCGGAGAATGCTATGATCTATTGTTTCTGCGGGTTGGATATGAAAATGGGTGGACGAGGGAAGAGATCGGCGCGGGGGTGGAGAATACAGAGAGAGGAACGAGAGAGAGAGGAGAAGCAGCGAAGGGAGGAAGAAGAAAGGAGCTGGCGGCCTTATCCAGGAGCTCTTCGGCCTCCTGAAGGCCGACAGGCCCCCCTCGGCCGCCACTAGGCCGACAGGCCTCCCCTCGGCCCACAGCTGGCCGACCAGCCCCCCCTCGGCCCACAGCCGGCCAACCAGCCCCTCTCGGCCCACGGGAGGCCGACAGGCCCCCCCTCGGCCCACGGGAGGCAGACAGGGTGCTATTTCTGGTTTTTTTTTTTCAGCCCTCTAGTTTTCAAATTTGCTATAAAATTTTTCATACTTTTGAAAAAAAATCCTGTCCTAAAATGTAAGATCATTTCAGTGTCAATATCTTATATGTTGGGACGGAGGGAGTATTATTTAAACTGATGATTGATCTATTCTAATCCACATTGGTGTAGGGCTAACTTTGTTGTTTGTGCAGTTGGCATCATCCAAAAAAACCCATAGTACACCTCCATTCTCAGCAAGCAAGCTCTGTAGATCCGACTCAGGAGTCGCAAAGTATTTCGCAGCGAGCCCAGGAGTTACAAAGTAGCTGGAGAACAATCAAACAGCTGCAAAACATCGATCCATTCGAGTTACCTGTAAGACGGTGCTCTCCTCTCATTGATTGCATATGGGTTTTGTGTACTTGACAGCCTAATTCTGTCCTGGGTCTATTGCAGAAGAATACAAAATTTTTGTGCATAGCCACCCTGAAAGAGATAGACTGCACCCAAGGTTGGTACTATCTTGGATGCGTCCACTGCAGACAGTCGATCTGCAGGGACGGAAGCGAATTCTGGTGCTGCCAGTGTGACCCAGTGAACAAGAAGCGGAAGAGGCCAGAATTACGGTAAGAATCTTGAAGACTCGTGTACTGCCAGTGCCACATTGCTGCTGTGTTCAGATATCACATGCTAAATACTCCATGCTGGTGTTTTTCGGCAGCAAGGTACAAGCTAAATGCAGTGGTGGAGGATGACACCGGAACCATGAACTTGATGATCTTTGCCGAGGAGGCGCAGGGACTGATCGGTATCACGGCAGAAGAACTTTTGAAAGAGATCACCGATGATGGCAGTGGCAGGTGCACCATGTCAGCTGCAATCTCAAATATTCTTGGCTCGACCCACACCTTTGAAATTGCCGTGGGCAACCGGAGCTTGAGCTTCGTTGTGAAATGGGTCCTGGACGTATGATGAGTTGACACTGCTGCAGCACAGTGGGTCAGTTCAGTTGACAGTAGGAGGCGACAACAGTCCTTTGCTGAAGGAAGAGGGCTATTCGTTGGTGTCTGGTTGCAGCTCACAACTTATGGACGTAAGACATGCTTGCCATTTATTTTCGACACATGTAAACCGACGGGCGAAAATGTGTTTTTTTTTCTCTGCAAGTACATTGAACTGCAGGTAAGCTCTATCGAGCGTCTTGATCCAATCAGTTCTCCTTGCCCATTGATTTCAGGAGAAGATGGTGATCATCAAGTGAGCTGAAGACCGAAGATGAGGCAGATGCAGAGTGACTCCTTTCCCTGACTAAGCAGCAGCTCTTCGTCTCACAAGAACAATATGTGTTACATGGGCGGTAATCAGACCAAGTACCTGTTCTTTTGCTATGCCTTAATTCTAAACCTATGTAAAAAAAACTTGTAAGAAATCTCATGTAAATATTATGTGCAAGACACCTTGTTCAAATTGCTGGGAATGCTCATCCTTGGGCCAGCATATGTCAATATACTGGAGTTGTACAGTAGTGACACTTGCAGACACCATGGTTACATTCTATTATTTTCAAAAGGTAGGATGAACTCCTAACCTCTGCATGCGATGCACATACTTATATATTATTAATTATTAAAAACAATGTTTGTCGAATAAACCGGCTCATGAAAAAAGAAAGAAAAGCCATATGTGAGTTAACCATAATCTATCAGTCAAGCCTTTTGAATATAATGGAATGTATCCGTGGTGTCGGCTGGTTTTGATTTTTTTTATTATTTATTTTACGGAATCTTGAAACTATAGTCCAGATTTTTTTATTATTTCTTTTACGGAATCTTGAAACTATAGTCCAAATTTTAAATTGGGGTCAAACTTGCAGTGTTGACCATTCATATAAAATGGTTTGGAATTCCTACCTGCCTTGTCCCAAGTTCATCCACCAATATTGTAGCATAAAATGACTTTTGAAAATTTTCAGGACCAATCTATATCACACTTGTATTGCAAATTTCGGTCTTTTCTGATAATTCACTAAAACTCAACTAAATGCATAGAATATAGCAGTATTACTCTAAAATTGCTGAAACCTGGTTAGTGGCCATCCAATGTGGCATGCTTTTGATGGAAAATGAAATGGAACAAATTTTAAAATTATTTAAGGCACTTCCTTCACAAACAGAAGTCATTTCTGGGGCTTCGAAAAATGGCAAATTTATTTTTTATTACAAAACAATTGTAAATTTCTATGAAACGTTGTCCACAATGGTAACATCAATAGTTGTACCAAATTTGGGCATATTATCATGGATTTTGCCATGTATGTGCCCATTTCCATGTGCATATGTCTTGAAATCCACACGAGTCCATTCTAGATAGGCCATTTTGTGAAGTTTTTTTTTCAGACTTGTTGTATTGCAAGTTTAATATTTTCCCCACAAACTAGTGCACATAAGATGGCTCAGTGCAAAGGTATTTGAATTTTTTAGCCTTTTTTATTTTCTTTATTTTCAAATTGGGGTCAAACTTGTAGTGTTGACCATTCATACAAAATGGTTTGGAATTCTTACTTGCCTTGTCTCAAGTTCATCTACCACCAATATTGTAGGTAAAATGATTTTTGGAAAATTTCAGGACCAATCTACATCACACTTGTAGTGCAAATTTTGGCCTCTTCTGATAATTCACTAAAACTAAACTACATGCATGGAATATAGTAGTATTACTCTGAAATTGCTGAAACCTGGTCAATGGCCATCCAATGTGGCCTGCTTTTGATTAAAATGAAATTGAACTAATTTCAAAATTATTTGAGGCACTTTCTTCACAAACAAATGATTTTTAAGGACTAAACTAATTTCTGTGGCCTACTTTTGTTACTTTTCTTTCCCAAGTTCATTCACCAAACCAATATCCGGGACTAAACTAATTTGGTTGACTCAAGTGCATCCGTCACACCAAATGCTTTGAACAAAACTATTAACACCCCGATGGTATATTACATATAGTGACTAAACGGTTGGTTTATCCTTCGCTTCGTTTAGTGCATAAAATGGTGATGAGTGTTTCAAAAGTCACGTACACATACTTGGTCGGTTGGCTCTTGCGCCTCTCTTTGAGCGTGTGGTCTCGGGTGCGAGTACTCTTCCGGGCTTAACAAGCCACCTCTTTTTTTTCGGTTGGCGCAACCGCTGACAAAGGTGCCCCACAAGCCAGTAACTGCGCCCACCACCTACGACTGTGAAGCCACTGACAAAGCTGTCCCACGCGCCAGTAACTGCGACAACCACCTACAACCACGCAGCCGATGACAGAGGTGTCCCACGCGCCAGTAACTGCGACCACCACCTACGACCGCGCAGCTGCTGACAAAGATGTCCCACAAGTCAGAATATGCGCCCACCATCTACGACCATGCAGCCGCTGACAGAAGTGTTCCACAAGTCAGTATATGCGCCCACCATCTACGAGCATGCTGTCGCTGACAGGGGTGCCCCACAAGTCAATATACCCACCCACCATCTACGAGTGGGTAGCTGCTGGCAGGGGTGTCTCACGCATCAGAAACCACACCCAGTAACGGTCAAAGACTTTGAACCGACGGCAAATCCCCGTTTGGGATTTTGTGAGTGGGCCGCGCGATGGAGGGGAAAAGTGAGGACTGCCATAGAGCATGGCAAAATTGAGGAGAACTAAGCGATGAGGGGCATGAAAATAGAAATCCATTTTTTTTCATTCTCAACAAATGTCTAAACTTTTCTGTACACATTGTACATTTTCATATACATGAGGAGCAATTTCTTTGTACATGTCTACTTTTTTCATACAAATTATAAATTTTTTGTATACATAAAAAACTGTTTATACATGTTTAACATTTTTCCAGTACATGATTAACATTTTTTCAAATACAAGCTTTTTAATATGTGTTAAACATTTTTAAAGTACACGTTGATTTTTTTAATGATAATTTTTAAAAAAACTATGCAAACATTTGTTTTTACATTTTAGAAACATTTCTTCAAAACTTCATGATCAGTTTTTGAAACTCACCAACATTTTTTAAAATGTAGTGCACAATAATTTGAATGGTATGAAACATATTTTGAATTATACTAATAATTTTTACTTTGCATAACATTTTTCAAAATGCTAGATACAACATTTTAATTAAACTGCATCAACATTTGGGAAAAAATACCATTTTTTTTAAAATCATGCATTTATTATTATTTAAATATAAACAAAAGGACAAGTATAAAAAGATGTATTCAGTATTCATTATGGCTACGGGGCCAGCCCACTAACAAGCTCCACGCGAGCTGATCTACTGCCTCGGCAAATCCGAATGTCTCGATCCGAGTTGAGACCCACCTACAGAAATTGATCCATCAACGGCTGACCGCGTAAGGGCGATCCATCTTGATGACGAATTCCACGATAACGAGAAATAGAAATTAATCGTTCGATGTCTGCTTATTCTCCCCTCTTCAATTCCTAATGAACAACATGATCTTGAGCTATCATTTGTTCAATTTGGTCGATCGGATACTTAGTTAACTCATTCATCTTGATGTTCCCACTGATACCTAATCGATTCATTTTATGATAGAAAAAGAATCTGCTTTCTTCTGGCACATGTATTTCTGAAAGGATTCCATCTTTGGAAAAGCTCGTTTGCACCTTGCATCGAATTAAACCACTCCTTTCACCACGGATAAAGACTTGGTGGGTGGGGATGAGACGCTAAGGTAGGGTTCAGTCTGGATGAAACTATCTTTAACACGAGCTTCTTCCTTGTGCAAAGTACCCCTCGGAAGCCGGATTGAACCTGTCCTCATTCACTGCTATCTCCATATATTGGATGCCAAGCTTGAAAGGGTAATGGTCCGAGAGGATGGGCCCATAGTCTTCTATTGAATTTGTTTCATTCCGAGGTGCTGAAGCCGTTGATTCGAACCTAGGACATCAGCAAGATGTAGTTTTATTAAGTCGGCTTCCATTCCTTATTCGGAAGGCGTTGACAAAGCGAGACATAGTCGTGCCCCAGAGACCGAGGGTGATCCTCCTTTTCCAAAGAAAAGGTCATGTTGCCCAACATCATGCACGACGACAGGTATTCGGGGCAACCCATTTAGCAGCCTACCAAACTACATTCTATAGAATCCTAGTATGTGGTAACTCCGGTTTTAGGTACATTTTAGAATGTCCCTTTTATTCTTTTTTGTTGTTTCTCTCTATTTGTTTTTATTTCATTCATAAAAAACAAAACAAACATGAAAGTTTAAAGATCTTCGCATTTTTTAAAAAGTTCAGATATTCTGAAAAGGTTCACATTTTTTTTATTTTTTTGTGTTTTTGGACACCCTAATAAAAACGACTGGCAAAATACCAATAAATTTATTCGCTACAGACCTATAGTACCTGGTTTTGCTATAGTACTTGGTAATGGACCGGCCCAGTTGTGGCACCATTGTGTGTTTGGGCGACATCCGCCACAGTGAGCAGCAAATAGGATGTCCCCACACATCCATCAATCGCTCGCACTGTCTGCTTCGCAAATAAAAAGGCACAGAGTCAACCGTTCAAGGTCTAACTGCCAAACAAACTGATAATTTGATGTATTCATGTAATTTAATATTAATCCTCCAACTATCAATATTCGGATATGTCCTCTTATGCCGAATCTTAGCTGAGCTAAATTTATGTATCGTTGTAGGCATTGCCTTCCTCTCCTGTTTGCCCAGCGGGTTACAGGTTGCGCAAGCCCCATCTAACACCAACAATCGTATAGATATGCAACACTAATTAATTTAGCTTGACTAGTTGTTTTCCTATTTTAGTATACTCTATATATCTCAGACGTTGCCATTTTGATATGTTGGACAGTCTTAAATTATGATCAGTTTTACGAATATATTAGATTATGCTATACACTAGCAACTATGCTCGTGCGTTGCAACGGGATAAAATATCCTCGCATTGCTAAAAGAAGACGTTGTGCAAGGCGTGAGAATCAAGCTATGTGAATGTGGTTGAGATAAAAGAACCTTCGAGAATTCTCGAGTGCGAACATTCGACGACATGTCTTCTTAGGTTTTGGCATGAATCTGGAAGTTTTTTCTTGTTAGTCTGAGCTCACACAGATATTTGAGTTCACACACTTGTTGCTTATATCCCCAATTTCTCATGAGTACAAGTGTTTAAGCAACAATTCTTATTGTATTCTGATATGCTGCTAGAAAATTCAGTCCAAGAACATATATAAGATAACAACGGAGAGGGGGAGCAGTATAAAACACACACGCATGATACAGGTATTTAATTAAACTGCATCAACATTTGAGAAAAAATACCAAAAATATTTTTTACAATCTATGCATTTAGTATTACTTAAATGTAAAGAAAAGGACAAGTAGAAAAAGATGTATTCAGTATTCATCATGACGTCAGTCTCGCCAATGGCTACGGGGCTGTGACGCCCCCGATTCAATAGTACACTAATCATACACGCAAATGTGTATGATTAAGATCAGGGACTCACGGGAAGATATCACAACACAACTCTAGACATAAATTAAAATAATACAAACTTTATATTACAAGCCAGGGGCCTCGAGGACTCGAATACATCAGCTCGCATACAAACGCGTCAGCGGAAGCAACAATATCTGAGTACAGACATAAGTTAAACAAGTTTGCCTTAATAAGGCTAGCACAAAAGTAGTATCGATCGAAAAGGCAAGGCCTCCTGCCTGGGAGCCTCCTAACTACTCCTGGTCGTCGACAGTCTCGACGTAGTAGCAGACACCCTCGGGGTAGTAGTAGTCGTCGTCGGTGGTGGCATCTGGCTCCTGGGATCCGCCATCTGATCGCAGCAATCGGGTATAGGGGAAAAGAGGTAGCAAAACAACCGTGAGTACTCATCCAAAGTACTCGCAAGACTTACATCAGATCTAAACTAAGTATGCATCAGTATCAAAGGAATGAGTTGTATCTGTGGACTGAACTGCAGAATGCCAGAATAGAGGGGAAAGTCTAGCTTATCGAAGACTAGCATCTTCAAGCATCTTGCAGCATTCAGAAAAGTACAGAATAGCATTTTATAATTAACAAGCATGTTGTAGTATTAATGCCCAGAGATCCTTCCTCGACTCCGTGCGAGAAAGCAATCCCGGAGCCATCATATCCATCTCATGTCTCAAGTATCCAATTCTAGTTGTAATAGATCGGGTTACTTCTCCGAGCGTCCGTTACCGTGGACACGGCTATTCGAATAGATAACTTCCCTGCAGGGGTGCCCCACATTACCCAACACGCTTGATTACTCTGGCCGGACACACTTTCCTAGGTCATGCCCGGCCTCAGAAGATCAACACGTCGTAGTCCTACCTAGGCTCCACAGAGAGGTCCCCACCGGTCTACATCCTAAGTGCTCAGGGGTCTTGGGCCCATCGCCCTTTGCACTCTGGGTCATTGTGCGCAGGGGAATACTAGCGCCACCTTTGCCTGGATGGCACGATCCGGCCTGGCCACAATGCTGAACTGGACGTCTGACAGAACTTTCGAAAGAAACGTACGACGCCGAGTGCCCATAACTGTTCCCGCGTGGCGGTTAGTGCGTATAGGCCAGTGGCCAACTCAGATCAAATACCCAAACCCTTAGTGTGTTGGGAGCTCGCGGTGACGAGTAGAGACTCACGATCATGTGACCCCGTCGCCCTGTCTTGAGGAAATATGGCAAGGGCCAGGCCCAACCATCTCTCTAGGGTGGTCTACCTGCCCGGTTGTGCCTCGTGATTATATCGCGGGTACCCTCCAGGTCAACCCGACTTTAGTAACTCTCGCGGGTACCCCTCGGGGCCGACCCGACTTCAACAACGGTTCTATGGTAAGGTCAAGGTAACCGTGTGTCCAAAACACCAAGGGGAATCCGAGGAATCACCCTCGATGGATTCCATTTGATGTAATCGTCAAGGCGAACTAAGGAGGAATCACCCTCGAGATTCACGCTTGAGGTGTTGCACGACAGAGTCGTATCGGGAGTGGTGAAGGAGGAATCAACCTCGATGACCACGATCTATTAGCTACACTACAGAGTTATCATCAGGAGTGCGTTACGAGGCATCACCCTCGGCACTCGACAGTAGCTCTGCAGAGTCGTACAACTAAGGGGGTGTGATGTGCTGTGTTGGGCCCTGGACGTCGATCACGTTGATCGAGTCACCTGGTAATCCAGCGGGGGCAACAGAGACAAGGTGAGGGGCCACTGATGGATCACTAACCAACCTGTACTAAGTAATTTAGGATAAGCAGGTAAGGTACAATAAGCAGATTACAAAAACAGGCTATGCATCAGAATAGGAGCAATCAAGTACAGTAGCAAAATCTAATGCAAGCATGAGAGGGAATGGAATGGGCGATATCGGAATGATCAAGGGGGGTTTGCTTGCCTGGAAGCTCTGTTGAAAGGGAAGAAGGGGTGACGTAGTCGTACCCGGCAGCAGCGTCGGTCTCGGCGTCTACCGGAGAGAAGAGGGGGAAGAAACAATAAATATGAAGCAATCAAATGCATCACTATGCATGACATGACAATATGCGGAGCTAGGGGTGTTCTAACGCAGTACTACACGTTGCAGACGGAGAGGGAAAACATCTGGAGGGGTTTTCCCGGCGTTTGGCATTATCCGGACAGATGAAAAGAGAGGGACGGTTCCATGTACAACATGCTAGGGGCATGTGACAGATTAATGGATTGCATAAACGGATCCGTTGGATTTTTCTGAGCAACTGTCATATATAAATTATTTTCGTCCGAGTTACGGATTATTTTATATTAATTTACAAAGTTTTAAACAATTTCCAAAATTATTTTAATTCAAAAAGAACTTATTGCGTCAGCCTGGCATCATCATGATGTCAGCAGTCAACCAGGGCATTGACTGGTCAAACTAACGACTGGGACCCACCTATCATTGACAGTGGGCTAAACAGGGTTTAAATCTAAACTAAACTAATTAATTAGGGCACTGGGCCCACATGTTTGTGTCCAATTAGTTTATTTTTAATTAAGTTAATTAATTTCGTTAGATTATGGGGATGGCCCCACTCGTCAGTGGTTGAGGGGTCGCCTAGTCAACACTTTGACCAGGTCAACTGGACCAACTGGGCCCGCGGGATCCAACGGCCAGTGTCTTAGGGGCCATGCCCCGCCACGTTAGCGACGGGCGTGGCTGTAGACGCCGACGGGCGCAGCGGCGCGGGGAACGGCGGAGCCGGGGTAGCGGTGGCACCGCGCGCGACGAGGGGGCACAGAGCACGAGCAATAGGGACGGGGCGCGGTAGCGGTGGTGGCCGGAGACGGGCGCTGCAGCGGCGACGGCCAGCGGCGGCAAGCAGCAGCAGGGGGCGGCGGTCACTCTCGAGCGTGGGCATCTGCAGGGGAGCGCGCGCGGGGGCGGAAGCAGGCAGGGGGGGAGCGAAGCTCCGGCGTGGCCCTGCTTGGCCGGGGCACGAGCTAGCGTGGGGCGGTCGCAGCCGGGCGCAGCGGACAACAGGGCCACGGACGCGGACGACGGCAGAGGCACGGTCGAGCGGGGCCGACGTGGCTGGGCGTGCGCTAGAGCAGGGCGAGGAGGAAGGCTGCGAGCGACGAGCCGCAGCAGCAAGGCAAGCAGGCGAGCGCGGGTCGGCTGGGCGACAGAGGGCGCGGCGATCAGAGCCGTTGGCGCGGTGATGCAGCGGGCGAGATAGAGAGGAAACCGGAGACGGGAAAGGCGTCGTGCGCACCGAGGGACGCACGGTGGTCCGGTGGGGGGTTTAGGAGCTGCCGGGGCAGTCGGAGTTGACGGAGAGGGTCGGCGACCGAAGAGGACGAGGGCGACGCGGATCCGGCGAAGGAGGGGGTCCCGGCTCGTTTTCGTCTCCGTAGTGGATGCAGCGGACGACGGGAGTCTTCGTGGACGCAACGGCGGGGCGAGAGGTGGCCGGTGGGCGCGGCGGAGCGAGGCGGGCGGCGACGGCCGCGCTCGGCAACGGATCTGGAAGAGGGGAGGCGAGCGCGTGGACGAGAGAGAGAGAGAGTGAGCGATGTGGAGGGAGTGGGCGAGTGGGGTGAGTGGGAGGAGAGCCCGAGGCGTCGGGGGCCTTATCCCCTCGCCGACGCCGACGAGGTGGTGCGACGAGTCGCGCCCCTGTAGCGATGCAACCGTGAACAGAAGAAGACGACCGGGGGGGTTTAGGTGGGCCGGCTCGACGAGGCCTAGGGAGGGCAGGGGCTTTGGCCTTCTATTTTTATTTTCTTTTTGTATTTTCTTTTTCCTTTTCTTTTTATAGTTTATGTTTTCTTTTTAGTTTTATTTTATTTTTAGTTTTATTTTATTTTTAGTTTTACAAAATATGATCTAAGCCCCTAAATTAGTATTAGCAATTAGTCCACTTCCCTAAATAATTTGGCACATTAATTAAATAGTTTGCATTTTAGCCCTTGTTTTATTGCTTTTTGGGCATTTAAATACTTTATAAAATATGGGTTTCAACCTGAAAAATATCCAGGGATTATTGGCCACACTTTGAACATTTGAGTTTTCATGTCTGACAAATCTGAATTTTTGACTTTAAATTTGGATTTGAATTTGAATAGTGATTTGGATCAAGTGAGGATTAGCAACAGTAAGAGTGATGATATGGCGCCATTAACTTGGGATTACTGTAGCTTAACAAACCGGGTGTTACAGGGGCTAGCCCACTAAGGGCATGTACAATGGAGGCAGCACTTTGGTGCTGCTCCAGCCCATCCACGTAGGTTCCTAAACTGAAACCACCGTATGAAATCACTCTTAGGAGATGCCGCAAACTCATTTGAGAGCCCATACATCCTCTTTTCTTTCTTTACTTCTCCATTCTCTCTCTCACACACACACACACACACTTTCCTTCAATATGACATGGCATGCAGCCTTGCACACACACAACTCCCATCATGGAAGCAAGCTTTTGTCAGTAAGGAGGCAGCCTCCTCTGCAAGCACCCACTTTATTATGCGCACAACATTTTCAACCTTCCGGACCACCCGATCCTACGTGGATACTAGGGCAGCTGTCCACCCTGTAGCATTGGCCATGCCCTAACCAGTTCCATGAGAGCTGATCTACTGCCTCGACAAAGCGAGACATAGTCGCACCCACCGAGGGTTATCCTCGTTTTCTAAAGAAAAGGTCATGTTGCCCAAGCTCATGCATAACGACAGGGATTCGGGGCAACCCATTTAGCAGCCAACCAAACTACATGCGACAAAATCCTAGTATGTGGTAACTCCGGTTTTAGGAACATTTTAGAACGTCCCTTTTATACTTTTTTGTTGTTTCTCTCTATCTATTTTTTATTCCATTCAAAAAATGTTTGGATTTTTTTCAGATTTTATAAAAGTATTCATAATTTTGAAAAAAATGGTTGAGATTTTTAAAAAATAATCAAAAACATTTTGGAATTTCTAATGTTTTACAAATGTTCATAACTTTTGAAAAATGGTCGTGATTTTTATAAAATTAAAAACATTTAAAAGGTTAAATATTAAAAAGTTATAATTTCATAAAATTCTCACTATTTAAGAAACAATGTTTCTGCTTAAAAAATCAAAACAAACATGAAAGTTTTAAAGATCTTCGCATTTTTTTAAAAGTTTGGATATTTTTAAAAAGTTAACCTTTTTATTTATTTTTGTGTGTTTTTGGAGACCCTAATAGAAAACGACTAGGAAAATACCAATGAATTTATTTGCTACAGACCACCTGGTCTCGCTATAGTAGTTGGCAATGGACCGGCCCAGTTGTGGCACCACTGTGTGTTTGGGCGACATCTGCCACAGTGAGCGGCAAATAGAATGTCCCCACACATCCATCAATCGCTTGCGCTCTCTGCTTCGCAAATAAAAAGGCATAGTCAACCGTTCAAGGTCTAACTGCCAAACAAACTGATAATTTGATGTATTCACGTAACTTAATATTAATCCTCCAACTATCAATATTCGGTCCTCTTATGCCGAATCTTAGCTGAGCTAAATTTATGTATCGTTGTAGGCACTGCCTTCCTCTCCCGTTTGCTCAGTGGGTTACAGGTTGCGCAAGCCCCATCAAACACCAACAATCGTATAGACATGCAACACTAATTAATTTAGCTTGACTAGCTGTTTTCCTATTTTAGTATACTAGATAGATAATTGTACATGCATTGCAACGGGCATAAATATTCTAATATGTTTGCTCGTGATTTACCTGCTCATATTAATGTGATTGTGTAAAAAAATATGATTTTTATTTGATAACCATTATTTGGTAAGTACTTATTAGCTTACCAAAGAAAATATTATTTTACTTGACAAGAAAAATGAAAGGTAGGACAGTTGTAGCGGTTTTTAGGAAAAACCAACGAAAAAAAACTAGATTTGAATGAAAAAAAAACAGGTAGAGGGAGGGGGATGTAAGTAAGGTTGGACAAAGGCCAAGGGGGCAAAAGAACTTTACACCATTTTTAAGTAGGAGAGATTTAAATTAGCGGCTTATTTGGATGAATTATGAAGTGCTTTGACATGAGAACTTGCAATTTGCGATCTAAACTTGCAATGTGAGAATGTTTTATAAATTTTTAATTTGTTACAATCATTGAAAGGAAATTTTCCGTCAAGTTAAGGATGAATACATCATCTCACTTTCAAAGCATCAAGGATCGGAAAGTTATCCCATACTTTGTAAGCTTTCTCATCACTTACTATTTTCTATCCTCTATATATCTCAGTCGTTGCTATTTTGATATGTTGAACAATTTTAAGTTATGATCAGTTTTACGAATATATTAGATTATGCGACATCTTTTTATATACACTAGCAAGTATGCTCGTGCATTGGAACAGGATAAAGTATCCTCGTATTGCTAAAAGAACACGCCATGCAAGGCGTGAGAATCAAGCTATGCGAATGTGGTAGAGATAAAATAACCTTCGAGAATTCTCGAGTGCGAACATTCGACGACATGTCTTCTTAGGTTTTGGCATGAATCTGGAAGTTTTTTCTTGTTAGTCTGAGCTGACAGAGATATTTGAGTTCACACACTTGTTGCTTATATCCCCAATTTCTCATGAGTACAAGTGTTTAAGCAACGGTTATTATTGTATTCTGATATCCTACTAAAACCTTCAGTCCAAGAACATATATATGATTTTGAATATGCTCGTGAAATAAAACAAATCATAGAGTTCATGAAATTGGGAAAAAAGACAACAAATAAAAAGAATCACGAATTATGAAAAAATCATCGAATTCGAAAATTGTTCATTAATTTGAAAAAAAATCACCAATTTTGACAAAAAGATAACCGATTTCCAAAAATGTTCACAAAAATTGAAAAAAAGTTCATCAAATTTGAAAAAAAGTTCATCAAATTTGAAAAGGTTCATCAAATTTGACAGAAAACTCATCGATTTTGAGAAAAAGTTCATCAAATTTTTAGAATGGTTATCAATTTCAAAAAATCATCCGAATTTGCCAAAAATCATCAAATTTGAAAAAAAGTTCATTGAATTTGTTTTTTTTCGAATTTGAAAAAAATTCATCTAATTTAAAAAATGTTCATCGTTTTTCAAATTTTTTATTGAATTTGAATAAATTCATTGATTTTTTTTTAAACACAAGAATTTTTGAAAAAAGAAAAAAAAGGTTTGAAAGCACTAGTCCTTTGATGGCCTAGTGGTTACGGTCGTTTCCTTCGAAGGAGTTGGTCGCGGGTTCAAAGTCCGGTGCTGCATCATTTTTTGAACTTTTAAACAGAAGAAAAAATAGCAAATGGGCCGGGCCCAACTAACGCGGCTGTAGGCGCCCGTTTGCATTTTTTTTGAGACAACCTTGCTAAACTTTATTATGCCGTCACCACATGTACAAGGACGAAAAGAAGGTTTCCAGGTTGGCCTAACCACACATGGTGGCCAACCCCAAAAGTAAGACCATGCTTAGCAAGATTGTGAGCCTCAATATTTGAGGTTCGAAACTCGTGACTAATGATACAAGAATGAAAACTAAACATATGATCTCTGATCTCATTAATCACTGCGCCATAAGGAGACGCACTTCCGCTTCTGGTAGCATCAACTACTGTCTTGCAGTCCGAGGCCACGAAGATCCGCTGAGAGTAGGTGTCATCTGCAAGAGCTAACGCTTCCCGAGTTGCAAGTGCCTCGAGGGTAGGTGGATCAACTTATACCTGGCCAAATGTGCCGGCCTTAGCGTGCCGACCCGATAGCCCGCGTGCCCGGCCCGTTATGGGCCAGCCCGGCATGTGGCTAAACGGGCCGTGCTCGGCACGTGGCCCGTCTGGGGCCGTGCCTGGGCCGCGAGGCTGGGCACGCCTAGCCACGGCGGCCCGTGTAGCGGCACGCGACGCGCCACGCGCGGGACGGCGGGAGCGGAGCGGAGCGTCCAAATTTGAAATTTGCGGGCGTCGCGTCTCGCACGCGCAGGCGCTGGCCGCTGGCTGGCTCGCTGGCTCGTTCGGGTCCTGCGCTACGTGTTGCATGCGTGTTGCATTCGTACGAGTACTGCATGTACGGGTCCTGCATGTACGTTTTGCCTCGCTGCCTCGCTGGTCCTCGCTGGCTCGCATGCTCGGCCGGCCGTTGCATGCGCGTGCTCCTGCGGTCCTGCCTGCGTCACGACAAGTACAACACGTACACGTTACAGCCCGGCACGTACACGTCACGAGTCACGACAAGTACATCACGTACACGTTGCAAACAAACAAAAAATAGCGCGTGCCGCCTCGCTCCGTCGGTCGCTCGTGCCGCCCGAGAGGCCAGCGTGCCAGGTGGGCCGTCGTGCCGGCCCGTGAGGCTGCTGTGCCATGCCTGGGCCGGGGAGGCCAGCACGCGTGCCGGCCCGGCACGGCCCGTGTACTAGACGTGTCTGGCCGGGCCGTGCCGGGCCTGGCCCGTGTAATCCTGGCCGGGCCGTGCCGTGCCGGGCCAGCCCATTTGGCCAGGTATAGATCAACTATGTGAGGGAAGAACAAAGTTGAAGCTCCAATGAACATGCCATCTCGGTCTCGACATATCGCCCCCACAGAGCTAAACTTGTCACTCCTAGAAACCGCAGCGTCGACATTAATATTTACATAGCTCGTCGGCGGTGGGATCCAGTGGTTCGATCTAGCCAAAGTAGTTCCTTGCACTATCCCGGTAGTTCTCTGCAAAAACTGAATATCATTCAAATAAGAGTTCACAAAACCGTACGTAGACCATGGGCTCTGGAAAATATCCTTATGTATAGCTTTTCGTCGGGACCTCCAGATCGCCCAAAGAGTGACGATCATCCTTGTAAATTCTATCTGGGAGAGGGACTCGCTCATAGCAAACAACCACTTCTTGGCACTAGGATTAGTGTTTTGGCACATGTGTTCAACCATCAGCTCATCCGATAATGCCCACACGTTGCGTGACATACTACAGTTAAGCAAGTTGTGTCTCCAATTATCCGGTGTTCCACACAATGCACATGAGTATGCCGAGGCCATGTTTCTGTGGTGAAAAACGTCGCCCGTTGGGAGACACCAACCGGGACTAAAGTCATTGCTCCAGGAGCGACACCCTTTAGTCCCGATTGGTGTCTCCAACCGGGACTAAAGGTCTGTGTTCAGTCCCGGTTTTAGACATCAACCGGGACTTCAAAATTGCCTATATATACCCCCGCCCCTGCCCACCATCTCCTTTGTTTTTCCTCACAGAAGGTGGGAGGTGTGTGCTACTTTGTTCTCCCTTCCTATGCACATGAGGTGTTCGATGAAATGCCTGAGAGCATGATGCCACTTGAGTTCACACAAAACAAACATGATATGAGGTGCCCGAGCCACACTTAAGCTTTCTCCTCTTTCTTCTCCTCTGTTCTTCCTCCAAGCTCCATTTTCTCCAAGATTTGTCTAGATTTGGCGGTGCACCAACTATCCAAGTGTTCTAAAAGG
The DNA here is from genome assembly GCA_011799875.1 of Thinopyrum elongatum. Classification (NCBI taxonomy): domain Eukaryota; kingdom Viridiplantae; phylum Streptophyta; class Magnoliopsida; order Poales; family Poaceae; genus Thinopyrum; species Thinopyrum elongatum. The sequence continues at coordinate 50,790,335 of CM022299.1, read as the reverse complement.
ATAGCAACTTCATCCTTTCATCTCTCATTGCTAGTTTAGCTCATTTCATGCTCTAGAAGTAGAGTGGTTTGTGGGTTTTAGTGGAGGTGTGTATGTGGGAGTTTATTTGATTTAGATGCACAATTTGAGCTCAAATTAACTTCTTAGTTTGCACATGTTGTCGGGGGGATGGACCCCGGGCAGGCAACGGAACCCGGATCCCTTTCAAAAACATTGGGGCCGGCATCGCCCCTCCATCCGGCTCGTACTTGGCCGGGTCCTTCAACCCGGCCAAGTCCTTCAACCCGGCCAAGACCGCAACACGGCCAGGCCTGCCAGCGCACGCCGGCCGAACCCGGCAATCCGAGGCTTCTCCAACAAGCTAGCGCCCCCGTGGCATCTTCCTCAACCCGGCCACGGGTCAGCTCCCGTCCCTTCCAAGGCGTACGATGGAACAAGTCCCCGTATCGGGGACGAGTGTAACACCCCTATGTAATAGCCACCATGATCAGCTGTTAATAATGCCAAGTCATATCATATGCAGTGATTAAACATAGTGGTTAACCAAAGTAAATCAACTCCATTTTTAAAATCAACTTAAATTCATAAGTGAAATATAAGGTTGATCAAACTCTGCTGGAGAAATGTTATTTAATTAGCAAATAATCCAGTGGTCATGGCAAAATCATAACCAACATTTTTGGAATATGATTGATGAGTCAAACAAGATGAAACAGCACCCAAAACAGCAATATTAATTCATTTAAAATCATTGCAGATTCAAATGAACTCCAAAACTGTCCAAACCACTTTTTGGTGAGAGCTAATATTGCATTGCAATATTTGGGCCAACTCCCACATTTTTCGAAAGTGCACAAGTGCCCTAAACATTTTGAAACAGAAAAGGATAAAAGAAAATGGAGAAGCTAAAATAGAAAATCAAAAGCGGGACACTGTGCACTGGGCCTTAGTGCACAGTGCCCCGAGTCGCGGCCCAGCAGGCCCACCTCGTCTCCCTCCTCCCCGTGTCGTCCCCGCCGTGGCCGCGCGCGCGCGCGCCAGTCGGCCGGCGACACCGCGGCGCCACCGACGCTACAGGGAGGAGGAGGAGATAAGGCCGGAGCCACTCGACCCCCCTGGCTTCCCCTGGCATTCCCCATCTCTCTCCCTCGCTCGCTCTGCCTCCTTCCTCCTCAGATCCGAGGCGTCCGAGCGCCACCGCCGCCGTTCTCGTTCGTCCCCGCGGCCACCGAGCCCTGCCTGCCGCTCTGCCATGTCCTGCGCCATCGCCATGGACTGCCACGACCTTGGGCGCCGTTGATTGGGGCCGAGGAGCTCCACGTTGCGCGGATCGAGCCGCACCCCTCTTCTGCATCTCCGGCGCGGTTCCGGCGACCTCGACCCCTGCAGCTCCTAATCCTCACACGGGCCACCTTGCGCCGCTCGGTGAGCACTCTCCCTCTCTCTCTGGCCTCTCTGGTAGCCCGTCTGCACGCTGTAGCCGCGGCACCTCGGAGACCCGAAAGTCACCGCCGCCATTGCCGCTGCAGCCAAGCTCCCGAGCTGTTGCTAGCTCGTTTGACTCCTCCGGCGAGCTCCCTGTGAGCCGTAGGCCCCGCACAGCTAGCTAGTTAGGTCGCCCCCGCGCTAGGACGTCGAACCCGACGAGCTCGAGCTTCGGACGTCCGCCTCGCTCAACGCCGGCGACGTTCCGGCCACCTCCGAGCACGGCTGTTGGCTCAGCTAGATGCGCGAGGACGCCAGCTTTCGAACGCACCCAAGCCCGGCTCGAACCGAGCCCTATAGCTCGATTCCGGCCAACTCCGGCGACGCGCCGCCGCGCGATTTGGTCGCCGGCGACCAGCCGCCGGCCCCGCTGACGTGGCACAGGCGGGGCCCACCCCTGGGTCACTGACCCGTGGGTCCCAGGGGCCCGGCCGGCCAGTTGACCAGTCAGCCTTGCTGACTGGACCGGCCCAGCCGCTGACAGGCGGGCCCCACCTTCCTGTTTAATTAGTTAAAACAAATTAGAAATAAAAATAAACTAATTAACCTAATGTCTCACTGACATGTGGGGTCCACCCCCCTAATTAATCCTGGTAATTAAACGAATTCACTGGATAAAGAAACAGAGGCTGACATGTGGGTCCCACTGGACCCACATGTCAGGTTTGACTGGTCAACCGTCCTGTTGACTTGCTGACGTCAGCAGCGCGTCATGCTGACGTCATAATTCATTTTCTGTTAAATAAAATAATTCCAGAAATTCAAATAATCTTTAAAAATTAATAACTTTTAAACCGTAGCTCGGGTCGAAAAAGTTAAAACATGAAAGTTGCTTAGAACGACGAGACGAGTCTGATCGTGCCGTCTGTTTCTCCATCGGAACCTCCTACGTAGAAGAACTCGTAACTCCGGACCCGAATCCGACAGATGAATAGTGCACACACGTCGGATATTAAATCCCAGAATAATTCTAAAAATAACTAAAATGACTTAGATGCATATTCAGGCAACCCTACACTGCATCATAGCATCACACGCACCGTGTTGCATTTGTTTGCATTATGTTTACCTGTTTCTTCCCCCTCTTCTCTCTCGGTAGACCCCGACGTTGACGTAGCTCCCGAGGCAGACGCCGCACAGGAGTACGACTACGTCCCCGACGATACTACTGACGACCTTGCCCTTGCCCCCGAGCAAACAGGCAAGCACCCCCATTTTGAGCATGCCTATATCGCCTATTCTCTTCTCTCTTATGCTTGCATTAGAACTGCTACTGCTACTGTTTTCCTATATCTGCTGCATAGCCTGATTATTGTACCCTGCTTTGTTACCTTACCGGTTATCCTAGACTGCTTAGTATAAGGTGGGTAGAGACACGACCGAGACCCCCACTTGATCCCGACTGCCCTGCTGGACATCAGAAGACCCGATCATCGGGATTGAAGACTAGACCATGGCACCGCACATCACTTCCCCTTAGTTGCCGACACTGCTGGGTTACCATCGAGTGCCGAGGGTGATACCTCGTCAGCACTTCTGATGTTAACCTTGTAGGTTAGTTACTCGGTCGTGGTAAGCGAGGGTGATTCCTTCTACACCACCCCCGATAATGACGTCGTCGCGCAACTCCTCAAGGTGGACCTCGAGGGTGATTCCTCCTTCGTTCACCTTGATGATAACATCGAGCGGGAATTCCATCGAGGGTGATTCCTCAGGGTTCCCTTCGGTGTCAGACACACAGTTACCTTGGATATTATGACTTGCACTAAACTATGATACTAAAGACGGGTCGGCCCTGAGGGGTACCCGCGCGAGCTTAACGCGAAGTGATGTGGAGTCGGGTTGACCTGGATGGTGCCCGCGAGATAACTACGAGGCGTGGCCGGGCATTCTTAGCCCTTGCCGCAAGTCCTCGAGACGGGGCGACGGGGTCACATCGATCGTGAGTCTCTGCTCGTTTCCGCGCGCTCCTAATTCACTACGGTTTGGATATTTGATCCGAGGGGCCTCTGGCCCGATAGCACTAACCATCACGTGGGCATAGTATGGGCGTTCTGCGTCGTACACATCAGCCGAAGCTTGTTTGACGTCAGTAAGGAGCGGCGCACGCCGAGTTGGACTGGTAATGCAACCGCGCTTGTATAAGGGGTTGCTAGGTCTGCTCTCGGTGGCCCCGTAACGTGCAGGAGTTCCCGGGGCGATGGCCCAAGACCCCTGGGGGCATAGGTTTAGTCCGGCGTGCTGACCTCTCTTATAAGCCTAGGTCGGGTTGCGGCGTGTTGCTTAGCCGAGGCCGGGCATGACCCAGAAAAGTGTGTCCGGCCAGAGTTAAGTGAGCGTGGTGGGTAAGTTGGTGCACCCCTGCAGGGAAGAAACTTCTATCGATAGCCTGTCCTACGGTAACGGACACTCGGAGTTGTATCCCGATCGGTACAACTAGAACATGTGGTGAGAATTGGATAGTACGGCTCTGGGATTGCTTTCTCGCAGGGAGTCGAGAAAGGATCTCAGGTCGAGGTTGATGATATTACTACTACTACTTTACATTATATTCATCTGCTCTCTCCTGATGCTGCAAGACTGTCGAAGATTGTTGAAGATGCTAGTCTTCGATAGGACTAGGCTTTCCCCCTCTACTCTGGCATTTCTGCAGCCCAGTCCACATATACAGCCATTCCTTTGACAATGATGCATATGTAGTGTAGATCCTTGCTTGCTGAGTACTTCGGATGAGTACTCACGTTTGCTTTAATTTTCTTTTTCCCCCATTTTCCATTTGATGCCACCAGACGACGGAGCCCCTGAGCCAGAAGCCCCAGCCGACGACCAGTACTACTATCCGCCTGGCGAGTACTACTACTACGAGGAGCCGTTCGACGACCAGGAGTAGGATCGGAGGGTCCAGGGCAGGAGGCCTACGCCTTTTGATCGTAGTTTTTATTTTTACCCCGCCTCTGTGAAGGCTTATCTCTCTCTCTGTAATATATCTGTACTCAGATATCTAATGCTTCCGCTGACGCTTGTATGCCATCGAGCTTGTATTCGAGCCCTCGAGGCCCTGGCTTGTAATATTAAGCTTGTATGACTTTATTTTATGTTTTAGAGTTGTGTTGTGATATCTTCAAGTGAGTCCTTAGGCTTGATCGTGCGCATTTGCGTGTATGATTAGTGCACGATTAAGCCGGGGTTGTCACAACGAGCGTGGCTACAGTGCCCTACCAACTCTTCTGACTGGCAGGAGAGTGGCAATAGTGCCCCACCTGCTCCGCTTACCAAGGCCGGCATGGCGACAGTGCGCCCCTCGTCCTGCTGACGCAAGCCGATGGCGACTAGGCGGTGCTCCATTGTAGCTGAGCCGGCCCAACCACTCCGTGACGCACGACAAGACGGAGAACAGTGCCCCCTGGTGCATGGGGCCCGCGCCCGGAGAACCCGGCGAATCCTGGCACTCGGCGGGTCCCAGCTCTGTCTTCCCAGACGCTGACATCCCGGCCCCATGGCCTCATAACTTTACCATTGTAACCCTAGGGGGTTGACCTATAAAACCCCCCAGGAGCCCCCTATGTACATGGGCGAACGCTAGGTGAACACATGCGATCAAACCATCAGTAGAACACACCCATACACCAGGAGAAGGAGCAGCCTAAGCCCTGGCCTGTCTTCCTCCCTCCTCTGAATAGGTCTAGGAGCAACTCTGTACTGATACACGTAAACCACTCTCGGCAGGACTAGGGGTGTTATCTCTCCGGAGAGCCCCGAAACTGGGTATGTCTTGCGTCCCGCGCTCGCTCATGCCGACCTCGCCTCTGGAGCCCACCGGTGCCCTCGAGCCTATCCTCTCTTTAGCCATCCCATGGCATCTGCTGTGCGCCCACCACGACAGTTGGCGCCCACCGTGGGGCAGCTCGAGGTCCCGGCCGGAGACATGTTCCAGACGGGGCCCCTCATCGATTCCGGTGAGCGCGTTGCGCGTTGCGCGTCCCCCGAGCCTGTCGTGTTGGCGGCCGACGTCATCGACACGCTCACCGCCTCCTTCGCCGCGCTGCGCATCTCCGACGCGCCCGCGGTCGATGAGTACCCCAGCGGGGTGCTCGACGTCTCCGACTCGCCCGTCCCCCTCGGCGGCGACATCTCCGCCGGGGCGGCGGACCCCTGCGTCCGGGTGGAGGTATTCGTCACCGGCTCCGGCTCTACTTCGTCTAGCAAGAAGGCCGCCGCCGCCAGGGCCGCGGCGGATCGCGCCAGCTTGGCCGACCCGCTCCGCGCCACGATGCAGAACCTCAGCGTCCCCATCGCCACCGACATCGATGCCACCGACGCCGAGGAGGCCCGAGCCCGGCTTGAGGAGGAGCGCAAGCGCCTGCTGGACAGGGCCGAGACGCTCGCTGCTACGCAGCGCCGGTTGGAGGCCACCCAGCGGGAGTGCGAAGCTGCGTACGGCTTCACTCCGACCGCTGCCGAGCCCAGCCGGGTCGTCGAGGTGCGGACCCGTGGCGGCGCCATCGGCCGTGCCCTTGGCACGGTCCCCACCATCTACGACACCCCAGTCAAGAACATGCGCGCCGCGGAGGCGACCGCCGTTGGCCTGGAGCAGCTGCGGGGCGAGGAGCTGTAGGAGCGCCTGCAGCGCCTGAACGAGCTTCTCGGCGCCGCGAACTCGTAGCAGGACCGCCTGGACCATCCCGCTGCATCCGCCTCGCGGCGCACCAAGGATCCCGAGCGCGAGCGGCAGAATAATGCGTCCTCCCCACGCCCGGACGAAACTCAGTCCGGTCAAACCCAAACCCGGCGCAACCGCGCACCGATGGCTGGAGATGGCCCGGGCGACGAGCCGGCTGCCGGAACCCGGCGCCAGCAAGATCCTCCCCCACCATTCGGCCGGCGTGGCAACCCGGTTTCGGCCAAGCCGGCGCCTCGCAGTCCCTTCGCAAGCCGGCTGGGCCCGTGCGCCATCGACGACGCCGACGCTCGCCATCGCCTTGACCAACTCGCCCTCTCCCTCGAGCTGGAGGAAGACAACGCCGTCGGTCCGGCTTGTTTCGGCCCGCGTATCCGGGACGAGCCCTTCCACAAGGGGTTCACGCTACCCGGCGACACTCCCAAGTACAACGGCACCGTCAAGCCGGAGGACTGGCTCATCGACTACACCACCGCCATCGGCATCGCGGGCGGCAACCGACGCCTTGCCGTGCGCTACGCCCCGCTCATGCTCCAGGGTTCAGCCCGCACGTGGATGAACAGCTTGCCGGTCGGTAGCATCAAAGCGTGGGTCGATTTCGAGCAGGCCTTCGTGCGCAACTTCACCGGCACCTACAAGCGTCCTGGCCGTCCCAGCCAGCTTGCCATGTGCGTGCAGGGGGTGGCAGAAACCGGCCGCGAGTACTTCGCGCACTGGACCGAGCTCCGGAACAGCTGTGAGGGCGTCCATGAGGTCCAGGCCATTCAGTACATTGTGAGCGGTTGCCGGGATGGCACCCTCCTCAAGCACAAGCTCCTGCGCTCCGAGCCAACCACCATGGCCACGCTCATGGTCATCACGGACAAATACGCCAACGCCGACTCCGCCATGAAAATCCAAGTGGTGCTGGACGAAGCCAGCAAGGCGATGCCGGTACCACCCCCAAGCCGGCTAGCGAGAGCAGCCGCAGCAGAACAACCACCAGAACAACAAGCGCAAGGCCGACCAGCAGGCCCCGCGAACGACGGCCGCCTCGTCGCAACCGCTGAGCAGGCGCCAGCGACCGAGCCGGCCGGTAAGCGCCGGCAAGGCGGCATGGCAACCCGCCATGAGTTTCGAAGAGATGCTCGACGCTCCCTGCAAGCACCACAGCGGCGCAAGACCAGCCACGCACACGCTCCGGCAGTGCGCCATCACCAAGCGCATCATGAGGGGCGACATCCCGCCGCCTCCGGCTCCGGCTCCGGGCGCAGGGCAGCCGGCTCTGCGTCCTCCTTCTCCGCCTCCGGCCAATGGCGCGATGCGCAACAATGTCTTCCCCAACTAGAACGCGAGTTACGTCGTCTTCACCAGCCTTGGCGACGACAAGCGTAGCGAGCGCCTGCTCCGGCAGGGGGTGAACACCGTCGTCCCGGCCTTGCCGGAATACATGCACTGGTCGGAGCGCCCGATCAGCTGGACCCGGGAAGACCACCCGGCCGTCATGCTGAACCCGGGTGGCTACGCCCTCGTCCTCGACACCACTATCGTCGCAACCCGGCACACTTGCAAGTTTTCGCGGGTTCTCATCGATGGCGGCAGCAGCATCAACATCCTCTACCGCGACACGATGACCAAGCTCGGCCTCGAGGCCAAGGACCTGGAGCCAACCTGGACGGTGTTCCACGGGATCGTGCCGGGTCTCTCCTGCTCCCCCATTGGCCGGGTCCGGCTTGACGTCCTTTTCGGCACAAGCGACCATTTTCGGCGCGAACCAATCTGGTTCGAGGTGGTGGACCTGTCCAGCGCGTACCACGCGCTGCTGGATCGGCCTGCGCTCGCCAAGTTTATGGCGGTCCCCCACTACGCCTACCTCAAGATGAAGCTGCCGGGTCCCAATTGCCTCATCACCATCACCGGTGACTACCGCAAGTCCCTGGAATGCGCTCAAGCCGGCGCTAGATTGGCCGAGTCGCTGGTCATAGCCGAGGAGTGACGCCAGCTCGACCGGATTGTCACGCTGGCCAACGGGACGTCGGCCGTGCCGGCTCCAGCCAAGGAGCTGGCCGGCGAGGCCTCATTCCAGCCATCCAAGGAGACCAAGAAGGTCAAGCTGAACTCGGAAGACCCCAGCTGCAGCAAGTACGTCGTCGTGGGCACCCACCTCGGCAGCAAATAGGAAGGCGAGCTCGTCGACTTCCTCCGTGAGAATCAGGATATCTTTGCATGGACCCCAAAGGACATGCCGGGAATTCCGAGGAAGTACGCCGAGCACAAACTACACGTCCGCAAGGACGCCAATCCTGTCCGTCAACCCCTACGTCACTTTTCGGAAGAGAAGAGAAGAACCATCGGTGAAGAGGTCGCCAAGCTGCTCGCGACCGGCTTCATCATGGAAGTGTTTCACCCCGAGTAGCTGGCTAACCCGGTCCTCGTCCTGAAGAAGAACAACACCTGGCGCATGTGTATAGACTACACCAGCCTAAACAAGGCTTGCCCCAAGGATCCTTTTGCCCTCCCGCGAATTGATCAAGTCATCGACTCCACCGCCGGCTGCGAGCTCCTGTCCTTCCTAGATGCTTACTCCGGCTATCATCAGATCAAGCTAGACCCGGCTGACGCCCTGAAGACGTCCTTCATCATGCCCTTTGGGGTGTATTGCTACATCACCATGTCGTTCGGCTTGGAGAACGCCGGCGCCACTTTCCAGTGCTGCATGCAGAAATGCCTGCTGACGCAACTCGGCCGCAACATCCACGTCTATGTGGACGACATCATGGTGAAGATCAAGCAGCACCTCACGCTCCTTGACGACCTAAAGGAGACCTTTGCCAATCTGTGCAAGTACCAGATCAAGCTCAACCCGGAGAAATGCGTCTTTGGCGTGCTGGCCGAGAAGCTGCTCGGCTTCCTCGTCTCGGAGCGCTGAATTGAGGCGAACCCGGAAAAGATCAAGGCCATCGAGCGCATGCGCAAGCCAACCCGGCTGCGAGATGTCCAGAAGTTCACCAGCTGCTTGGCCTCGGTTAGCCGGTTCCTCAGCCGGCTGGGCGAGAGGGCCTTGCCCCTGTATCAGCTGATGAAGAAGACGTCGCCGTTTGAGTGGAACGACCAGGCGGACGAAGCTTTCCGGGATCTCAAGCGCATGCTCTCCACCGCACCCGTCTTGGCCGCGCCGGCAGACAAGGAGCCGCTGTTGCTATACATTGCCGCCACCTCGCGGTCGGTCAGCACGGTGCTAGTGGTCGAGCGACCAGAGAAGGGCAAGATCCAGTCTGTTCAGCGCCCGGTCTATTACCTGAGCGAGGTGCTATCCGCCTCCAAGCAGAACTACCCGCACTACCAAAAGATGTGTTACGGCGTGTATCTTACCGCCAAGAAGCTGAAGCAGTACTTCCAAGAGCACGTCATCACCATGGTTATCACTGCCCCCATCAGCGAGATCATGGGCTGCCGGGATGCCTCTGGCAGGGTTGCCAAGTGGGCCATCGAACTAGCCGGCCACACCATCCTCTACGAGTCCCGCACCACGATCAAGTCCCAGGCCCTGGCCGACTTCCTCGTCGATTGGATGGAGACCCAGTACCTGCTACCGCCGCCAGACTCAATGCGTTGGCGCATGCACTTCGACGGCTCCAAGATGCGCGCCGGGTTGGGAGCCGGCATCGTGTTGTCTTCCCCAAAAGGCGACCGGCTGCGGTATGCGCTCTAGATCCACTTCACCGCCTCCAACAACATCGCCGAGTATGAAGCCCTTGTGCACGGCCTTCGGCTTGACAAGGAACTCGGCGTCCGGCGCATCCTGTGCTATGGCGACTCGGATCTGATGGTGCAGCAGTGCTCCAGCGAGTGGGACGCCCGGGACGCGAACATGGCCAACTACCGCTTCCTGGTCCAGGAAATCTCTGGCGCCTTCGACGGCTGCGAGTTCCTCCACGTCCCGCGCGCATAAAACGAAGCCGCCGACATGCTAGCCAAGATTGGCTCATTCCGGCAGGCCATACCATCCGGCGTCTCCCTCGAGTACCTGCGCAAGCCATCCGTCAAGCCATCTCCGGATTCCGAGTCCATCTTCATCCCGGACGACTCCGAAACGCCCCTCCCCAACCCGAACCTGGGAATTGCAGATCCCGGCCCAGAGACCGCTCAACCCGGCCCGGGGACTGCAGAACCCGGCCCGGGGGCTGCTCGACCCGTCCCGGGGACTGCTCAACCCGGCCCGGGGGCTACGGATCCCGTCCCGGAAGCTGCTCAACCCGGCCCGGGGACTGCCGTGCTCACCCCGGTCGCCGTCATCCCCAACCCGGGGGCTGCCGCCTCCAGCTCGGGGGATGCCGCCCCAGAACTCGTCATGGTGGCTAATGACCCACAAGTATAGGGGATCTATCGTAGTCCTTTCGATAAGTAAGAGTGTCGAACCCAACGAGGAGCAAAAGGAAATGACCAGAGGTTTTCAGCAAGGTATTCTCTGCAAGCACTAAAATTATCGGTAACAGATAGTTGTGTGATAAGATAATTCGTAACGGGTAACAAGTAACAAAAGTAACTAAGGTGCAGCAAAGTGGCCCAATCCTTTTTTTAGCAAAGGACAAGCCTGGTCGAACTCTTATATAAAGCAAAGCGCTCCCGAGGACACATGAGAATTGTTGTCAAGCTAGTTTTCATCATGCTCATATGATTCACGTTTGTTACTTTGATAATTTGATATGTGGGTGGACCGGTGCTTGGGTGCTGCCCTTCCTTGGACAAGCCTCCCACTTATGATTAACCCCTCTCGCAAGCATCCGCAACTACGAAAGAAGAATTAAGATAAATCTAACCATAGCATGAAACATATGGATCCAAATCAGCCCCTTACGAAGCAACGCATAAACTAGGGTTTAAGCTTCTGTCACTCTAGCAACCCATCATCTACTTATTACTTCCCAATGCCTTCCCCTAGGCCCAAATCATGGTGAAGTGTCATGTAGTCGACGTTCACATAACACCACAAGAGGAAAGATAACATACATCTCATCAAAATATCGAACGAATACCAAATTCACATGATTACTTATAACAAGACTTCTCCCATGTCCTCAGGAACAAACGTAACTACTCACAAAGCATATTCTTGTTCATAATCAGAGGAGTATTAATTATCATTAAGGATCTGAACATATGATCTTCCACCGAATAAACCAACTAGCATCAACTACAAGGAGTAATCAACACTACTAGCAACCCACAGGTACCAATCTTTGGTTTTGAGACAAAGATCAGATACAAGAGATGAACTAGGGTTTGAGAGGAGATGGTGCTGGTGAAGATGTTGATGGAGATTGACCCCCTCTCGATGAGAGGATCGTTGGTGATGACGATAGCTTCGATTTACCCCTCCCGGAGGGAAGTTTCGCCAGCAGAACAGCTCCGCTGGAGCCCTAGATTGGTTCTACCCAAGTTCCGCCTCGAGACGGTGACGCTTCATCCCGAAAGCTTCCTCCTTATTTTTTCCAAGGCAAAATACACCATATAGCAGAAGATGGGCGTCGGGGGCCTGCCATGGGGCCCACAAGACCGGAGGGCGCGCCCTCCACCCTTGTGGATGGCAGGTGGCCCCCCTCTGGTGCTTTCTTCGCCCAATATTTTTTATTAATTCCAAAATGACTCTCCGTGAAGTTTCAGGACTTTTGGAGTTGTGCAACATAGGTCTCTAATATTTGCTCCTTTTCCAGTCCAGAATTCCAGCTGCCGGCATTCTCCCTCTTCATGTAAACCTTGTAAATTAAGAGAGAAAAGGCATAAGTATTGTGATATAATGTGTAATAACAGCCCATAATGCAATAATTATTGATATAAAAGCATGATGCAAAATGGACGTATCAACTCCCCCAAGCTTAGACCTCGGTTGTCCTCAAGTGAAAGCCGAAATCGAAAAATATGTCCACTTTTTTAGAGATAGAGGTGTCGATAAAATAAAATACGGACACGAGGGCATCATGATCATCTTTAGAACAGCAACATATAACGTCATATAATTTTCTTATGCTAAAGTAACAATTCATTCACAAAGTAAAGTATGAATCAGAAACTTTATTGAAAACTAACAAACTATGATCTCAGTCATTGAGGCAATTGCAATTTATCATAACATCGAAAAGAGTCAATATAAGAGCTTTTCAGCAAGTCCACGTACTCAACTATCATTTAGTCTTTCACAATTGCTAACACTCACGCGATACTTATGGGTTCAAAGCTTCAATCGGACACAGAGAAAGATAGGGGCTTATAGTTTCGCCTCCCAACCTTTTACCTCAAGGGTAATGTCAACAATAATACTTTATGATAACCTACATCCAAGTGGATATATATATCCGGATCTCTCCAACACATAGTGCTTGCCAAAGGAAAAGTGTAAAAAGGAAAGGTGAAGATCACCATGACTCTTGTATAAGGGTAGAAGATAAAAGTAAAAGATAGGCCCTTCGCAGAGGGAAGCAGAGGTTGTCATGCGCTTTTATGGTTGGATGCACAAAATCTTAGTGCAAAAGAACGTCACTTTATATTGCCGCTTGAGATAAAGAACTTTATTATGCAGTCCGTCGCTTTTATTTCTTCCATATCACAAGTTCGTATAAAGCTTATTTTCTTCACACTAATAGATCATACATATTTAGAGAGCAATTTTTATTGCTTGCACCGATGACAACTTACTTGAAGGATCTTACTCAATCCATAGGTAGGTATGGTGGACTCTCATGGCAAAACTGGTTTAAGGGATGTTTGGAAGCACAAGTAGTATCTCTACTTGGTGCAAAGAATTTGGCTAGCATGAGAGGGAAAAGCAAGCTCAACATGTTGGAAGATCCATGACAATATAACTTCTATTCGGATATAAGAAAACATAACCCATTATGTTGTCTTCCTTGTCCAACATCAACTTTTTAGCATGTCATATTTTAATGAGTGCTCACAATTACAAAAGATGTCCAAGATAGTATATTTATATGTGAAACCTCTCTTTCTTTATTACTTCCTATTAATTGCAACAATGACCAAAACTATGTTTGTCAACTCCCCACAAATTTTATTCATCATACTCTTTATATGTGAAGTCATTACTCTCCATAAGATCAATGTATGATCTCTTTATTTCTTTTTATTTCTTTCTTTTATTTATTCCCTCAAGATCCTAGCAAGAAAGCAAAGTCCTCAACTCAAAACTACTCTTTATTATATATCTCTCGGACTCAATTACAAAGAGGGAACATAAAGCAAAACTCAAAACTAGATCATACTAAAACTTTATTCTACTAGATCAAGATATAACCAAAAGGATTGAACTAAGAAAAACAATAAAGGTAAAGGTGTGATTGTGATACGATACCGGGGCACCTCCCTCAAGCTTGGCAGTTGCCAAGGGGAGTGCCCATACCCATGTATTTATGTCTCTTTCTTCGGCGGTGGTGATGTGATATTCTTGGCGATGATGCCCCTTAGGATGCGATTCTCCTCCTCGAGCTTATTATTTTGCTGCTTAAGATCCATTATTTCCTTACTAAGTTTACCCGTGATGGCCAGAGCTCCAATCACCCATGGATGTTTCATAGCTGCGGGGGGAAAAGAAACACTCCTTTTCATATTTTCATAAGAGAGAAATCTAGCATTGAGAGGGATGACCGAATTTGGTATTGCTGAGCTCTGAAGTTCCTCCAGCATGAATCCAGCTTGAAGACGAGAGGTAACTTCTTGGTCCTCCTCCATGGCATCTACCCTTTTCAAGTCAGCCTCCATCTCTTCCTCCGTTGATTGCCCAAAGTGGTCAGCTTCGCTGTTTGTTCTTGGGCCCGGCGTCGGATGAGAGACACGACTCTCTTCGACCGACTCTTGCAAAGACATCTTGCTCCAAATCTGCTACAGAAACAACTCAAAACGAAAACAACAGATTTTGCCATGGTACGGTGGTCAAAACCTTCGGGAGATTATATAATGAATTTTTACCGACCAAAAGAAGTATTGTGCAAGAAAACGGAGTTCGGAGGGCACACGAGGTGGCCACAAGGTAGGGGGCGCGCCCTGTGGTCGCCTCGTGTCTCTTTTGGACTACTTTTAATTTCCCTAATTTTTTAAATATTCCAAAACGGAGAAAAATTATCATTGGAAACGTTTTGGAGTCGGTTTACTTACCGTACCACATACCTATTCCTTTTCGGAGTCTGAAACGTTCTGGAAAGTGTTCCTTATGTACTCCTCCGGTGTTATGGTGTCAATTATATTGGTTTCAACATTTATGGGATTACCTGAGATATAATGTTTGATTCTTTGACCGTTTACCACCTTCGGATTTGTGCCTTCGGTGTTGTTGATTTTTATGGCACCGGAACGATAGACCTTCTCGATAATGTAAGGACCTTCCCATTTAGAGAGAAGCTTTCCTACAAAAAATCTTAAACGAGAGTTGTATAGCAAAACAGGAGCACCTACATTAAACTCACGGTTTTGTATCCTTTTGTCATGCCATCTTTTAACTTTTTCTTTAAACAACTTGGCATTCTCATAGGCTTGGGTTCTCCATTCATCAAGTGAGCTTATGTCAAACAACCTCTTCTCACTGGCAAGTTTGAAATCATAGTTGAGCTCTTTGATTGCAGAATAAGCTTTATGTTCTAGTTCAAGAGGTAAGTGACAAGCCTTTCCATAAACCATTTTATATGGAGACATACCCATAGGGTTTTTATAAGCAGTTCTATAAGGCCATAATGCATCATCGAGTTTCTTAGACCAATTCTTTCTAGATCTATTAACAGTCTTTTTCAAAATCAATTTAATCTCTCTATTGCTCAATTCTACTTGACCACTAGACTAAGGATGATATGGAGATGCAATTCTATGGTTAACATCATACTTAGCAAGCAATTTATGGAAAGCACCATGA
The DNA here is from genome assembly GCA_011799875.1 of Thinopyrum elongatum. Lineage (NCBI taxonomy): Eukaryota > Viridiplantae > Streptophyta > Magnoliopsida > Poales > Poaceae > Thinopyrum > Thinopyrum elongatum. Next base: position 50,775,279 of record CM022299.1, on the reverse strand, counting down.
ATAAAATGTGAACCACCATCAGTCATCAAATATCTAGGGACTCCAAAACCTCGGAAAAATAACTTCTTTAAGCATTTTAATAGAAGTGTTGTGATCAGCACTACTAGTTGGAATAGCTTCTACCCACTTAGTAACGTATTCAACATCAACTAAAATATGTGTATACCCATTAGAGGAAGGAAAAGGTCACATATAATCAAAGCCCCAAACATTAAATGGTTCAATAACAAGTGAATAATTCATAGGCATTTCCTGACGTCTACTAATATTGCAAATTCTCTGGCATTCATCACAAGACAAGACAAACTTACGAGCATCCTTGAAGAGAGTAGGCCAATAAAAACCGGATTGTAATACCTTGTGTGTAGTTCTATCTCCAGCGTGGTGTCCTCCGTAAGACTCGGAGTGACACTTGCATAGGATCTGTTCCTGTTCATGCTCAGGTACACAACGTCTGATAACACCATCTACTCCTTCTTTATAAAGGTGCGGGTCATCCCAAAAGTAATGTCTTAAATCATAGAAAAACCTTTTCTTTTGCAGGTATGTGAAACTAGGTGGTATAAATTTAGTAACAATGTAATTAGCATAATCAGCATACCATTGAGTATTACGAGAAGCATTTATGACAGCTAATTGTTCACCAGGAAAGCTATCATCAATAGGCAGTGGGTCATTAGGAACATTTTCTAACCTACACAAGTTGTCTGCAACAGGGTTCTCAGCTCCCTTTCTATCAATAATATGCAAATCAAATTCTTGTAACAAGAGAACCCATCTAATAAGTCTAGGTTTAGCATCTTTCTTTACCATAAGATATTTAGTAGCAGCATGATCAATGTGAACAGTTACTTTGGAATCAACAATATAAGGTCTGAACTTATCACAAGCAAAAACAACTGCTAAAAATTATTTTTCAGTAGTAGCATAATTTCTCTGGGCACTGTCTAGAGTTTTACTGGCATAATGAATAACATTCAATTTCTTATCAACTCTTTGACCTGGAATAGCACCAATAGCATAATCGCTAGCATCACACATAATTTCAAAGGGTAAATTCCAATCAGGTGGCTGAACAATAGGTGCAGAGATCAAGGCTTTCTTAAGTATTTCAAATGCTTCTACACAATCATCATCAAAAACAAAAGGAACATCTTTTTGCAAGAGATTAGTGAGAGGCCTAGAAATTTTTGAGAAGTCTTTAATAAACCTCCTATAGAAACCAGCATGACCAAGGAAACTTCTTATACCTTTGATATCTTTAGGACACGACATCTTTTCAATAGCATCTACTTTAGCTTTATCAACTTCGATACCTCTTTCAGAAATTTTATGCCCCAAGACAAAACCTTCATTAACCATAAAGTGGCACTTCTCCCAATTCAAGAAAAGATTAGTTTCTTCGCATCTTTGCAAAACTCGATCAAGGTTGCTTAAGCAATCATCAAAAGAAGTTCCGTAAACGGAGAAATCATCCATGAAAACCTCAACAATCTTTTCACAAAAATCAGAGAATATAGCAGTCATACATCTTTGAAAGGTAGCAGGTGCATTGCATAAACCAAAAGGCATACGTCTATAAGCAAAGGTACCGAAAGGGCAAGTAAAAGTGGTCTTTTCCTGATCATCTTTTAACACAGGTATTTGAGAAAAACCAGAATAACCATCTAGGAAGAAAAAATGTGTATGTTTGGATAGTCTTTCTAGCATTTGATCAATAAAAGGTAGAGGGTAATGATCTTTTCTAGTAGCTTTATTTTATTTGCGAAAATCAATTACCATTCTATAACCTATAACAATTCTTTGTGGAATCAATTCATTCTTATCATTAGGAACAACAGTAATACCTCCCTTCTTAGGGACACAATGAACATGACTTACCCACTTACTATCAGCAATAGGATAAATTATACCTGCCTCCAGAAGCTTTAATATTTCATTTCTTACCACTTCTTTCATCTTAGGATTTAACCGTCGTTGGTGATCAACAACTGGTTTAGCATCAGGCTCCAAATTAATTTTGTTCTGACATAGAGTGGGACTAATGCCCTTAAGATCATCAAGAGTATATCCAATAGTGGCACGGTGCTTCTTCATAGTTTTTAATAATTTCTTTTCTTCATGCTCTGAAAGGTTAGCACTAATAATAACATGATATATCTTCTTTTCATCAAGATAAGCATATTTCAAAGTATCAGGTAATTGTTTAAGCTCAAACACGGGATCTCCCTTGGGTGGAGGAGGATCCCCAAGGATTTCAACAGGCAAGTTGTGTTTCAAAACAGGTCCTTGATTAAAGAATATCTCATCTATTTCCCTTCTTTCATTCATAAACATATCATTTTCATGGTCTAGCAAATATTGTTCTAAAGGATCAGTAGGAGGCACGGCAATAGAAGCAAGACCAACAATTTCATCCTTACTAGGCAATTCTTTATCATGGGGTTGTCTATGAAATTTAGAGAAATTAAAATCATGAGACATATCCCCTAAACCGACAGTAACAATATCTTTCTCGCAATCTATCTTAGCATTAACCGTATTCAAGAAAGTTCTACCAAATGTAATGGGACAAAAGTCATCTTGTGGGGAAACAAGAACAAGAAAATCAGTAGGGTATTTTATTTTCCCACACAAGACTTAAACATCTCTAACAATCTCAATCAGTGAAATAGTATCTCTATTGGCAAGCTTAATAGTAACATCAATATCTTCTATCTCAGCAGGTGCAATATCATTCATAATTTCTTTATGTAAGGAAAAAGGAATTGCACTCACACTAGCACCCACATCACACAAGAAATGATAACAATGATCTCCTATTTTAACTGATACAACAGGCATGCCAACAACGGGTCTATGTTTATCTTTACTATCGGGTTTAGCAATTCTAGCAGCTTCATCACAGAAATAAATAACATGCCCTTCAATATTATCAACCAAGAGATCTTTAACCATAGCAATACTAGGTTCAACTTTAATTTGTTCAGGGGGTGTAGGTGTTCTAGTATAACTCTTACGAACCACAGTTGAAGCTTTTGCATGATCCTTTATTCTAACAGGAAAAGGTGGTTTCTCAATATAAGCAGTAGGAACAATATGATCAACATTATAAGTAATAGTTTCTTCTTCAACTTTAATAGGTTCTACTACTTTTGCTTCAATGGGAGGATGATATTTAAACCACTTCTCCTTAGGGAGATCAACATGAGTAGCAAATGATTCACAGAAAGAAGCTACTATCTCAGAGTCAAGTCCATATTTAGTGATAAAATCGCGAAAAGCATCGGTATCCATAAAAGATTTAACACAATCAAACTTAAGGTTTATACCTGACTCCTTACTTTCGTCGAGTTCCCAATCTTCAGAGCTGCGTTTAATTCTTTCCAATAAATCCCATTTGAATTCAATAGTCTTCTTCATAAAAGAACCAGTACAAGAAGTATCGACCATGGATCGATCATTATGAGAAAGCCGAGCATAAATTTTTTGAATAATAATTTCTCTTGAGAGCTCATGATAGGGGCATGAATATAACATTGACTTAAGCCTCCCCCAAGCTTGAGCGATACTTTCTCCTTCACGTGGCCAAAAATTATATATATAATTCCGATCACGATGAACTAGATGCATAGGATAAAACTTCTGATGAAATTCCAATTTCAATCGGTTGTAGTTCCATGATCCAATATCATCACATAGCCTATACCATGTCAATGCCTTCTCCTTCAAAGATAAAGGGAAGACCTTCTTCTTGACTTCATCCTCGGGCAAACCTACAAGCTTAAATAATCCACAAACTTCATCCACATAGATTAGATGCATATCAGGATGTAATGTTCCATCTCCTGTATAAGGATGAGCTAGCAGTTTCTCTATCATACCTGAAGGAATTTCATAATAAATATTTTCAGTAGGTGCAGTAGGTTGAGGGGCAACTCTTTGCTCTTCCGGTCGGGGTGAAGATACCCCTAACAAACCCCTCAAAGGATTACTTTCCATAGTAACAAGTGACAGTAAATTTCAGCACACTATATAAATGTTTCCTTACCAAAGGCACTTCACTCCCCGGCAACGGCGCCAGCAAAGAGTCTTGATGACATACAAGTATAGGGGATCTAACCATAGCATGAAACATATGTATCCAAATCAGCCCCTTACGAAGCAACGCATAAACTAGGGTTTAAGCTTCTGTCACTCTAGCAACCCATCATCTACTTATTACTTCCCAATGCCTCCCCCTAGGCCCAAATCATGGTGAAGTGTCATGTAGTCGACGTTCATATAACACCACTAGAGGAACGACAACATACATCTTATCAAAATATCAAACGAATACCAAATTCACATGATTACTTATAACAAGACTGCTCCCATGTCCTCAGGAACAAACATAACTACTCACAAAGCATATTCATGTTCATAATCATAGGAGTATTAATTATCATTAAGGATCTGAACATATGATCTTCCACCGAATAAACCAACTAGCATCAACTACAAGAAGTAATCAACACTACTAGCAACCTACAGGTACCAATCTGAGGTTTTGAGACAAAGATCGGATACAAGAGATGAACTAGGGTTTGAGAGGAGATGGTGCTGGTGAAGATGTTGATGGAGATTGACCCCCTCTTGATGAGACGATCGTTGGTGATGATGATGGCTTTGATTTCCCCCTCCCGGAGGGAAGTTTCCCCGGCAGAACAGCTCTGCCAGAGCCCTAGATTGGTTCTGCCCAAGTTCCGCCTCGAGACAGCGGCTTTTCATCTCGAAAGCTTCCTCCTTATTTTTTCCAGGGCAAAGGACACCATATAGCAGAAGATGGGTGTCGGGGGCCTGCCAGGGGCCCCACAAGACTGGAGGGCGCGCCCAGGGGGTAGGGCTCGCCCTCCACCCTTGTGGATGGCAGGTGGCCCCCCTCTGGTGCTTTCTTCGCCTAATATTTTTTATTAATTCCAAAATGACTCTCCGTGAAGTTTTAGGACTTTTGGAGTTGTGCAGCATAGGTCTCTAATATTTGCTCCTTTTCCAGTCCAGAATTCCAGCTGCCGGCATTCTCCCTCTTCATGTAAACCTTGTAAATTAAGAGAGAAAAGGCATAAGTATTGTGATATAATGTGTAATAACAGCCCATAATGCAATAATTATTGATATAAAAGCATGATGCAAAATGGACGTATCAGTGGCCGTCTTCACCGTCGTGACGGCTCCGTCATGGGCCCAGCCGATCCTGGCATTCCTGGAGAGCGGAGCGCTTCCCACGGACGAGACTGAGGCCCGGCAAGTGCAAAGCCGGGCGTCTGCCTACAGCATCATCAACAACGAGCTCGTCAAGCGCAGCGCGACAGGCGTGTTTCAGCGCTGCGTCGAGCAGGACAAGGGCATAGAGATCCTCCTCGACATACATCAGGGTGAGTGCTGGCACCACGCCGCCTCCAGGTCCCTGGTGGCCAAGGCTTTTCGCCATGGGTTCTACTGGCCTACGGCCCTCAAAGATGCCGAGTCGCTCGTCCTCAAGTGCGAGGGATGCCAATGCTTCAGCAAGCACAGCCACCAGCCGGCTTCAGCCCTGCGAACCATACCGATCACCTGGCCCTTTGCGGTCTGGGGGCTTGACATAGTAGGACCCTTCAAGACGGCCTGGGGCAGCATGACACACTTGCTCATGGCGGTCGACAAGTTCACCAAGTGGATTGAGGCGCGGCCGATCAAGAAATTGGACGGGCCAACAGCCGTCCGGTTCATCAAAGACATCGCGGTATGCTACGGTGTCCCGAACAGCATCATCACGGACAATGGCACCAACTTCGCCAAAGGCGCCTTGGCGCAATACTGCTCCGTCTCCGGCATCCGGCTCGACCTAGCCTCTGTGGCTCATCCTCAGTCCAACGGCCAGGTCAAGCGGGCCAACGGCCTCATCCTATCCGGCATCAAGCCATGGCTCGTCGAGCCCCTCATCCGTTCACCCGGCAGCTGGCTTGACGAGCTGCCGGCCATCCTCTGGAGTCTTCGCACAACGCCAAACCGGTCGACCGGGTTCACCCCGTTCTTCCTTGTCTACGGAGTAGAAGCCATCATCCCGACCGACATCGAGTTCAACTCGCCGCGAGTCGTAATGTACACGGAAGCCCAAGCCAAGGAAGCTCACAAAGACGGTGTCGACCTACTCGAAGAAGCGCGCCTTCTGGCCCTCAGCCGATCTGCCATCTACCAGCAAGGCCTAAGGCACTACCACAGTAGAAAGATCAAGCCCCTCGCATTCCGCGAGGGAGACCTCGTCCACCGGCTTGTCCAGCAGCAAGCCAGCTAGCACAAGTTGCCCTTCCCATGGGAGGGCCCTTTCATCATCAGCAAAGCCCTGTGCGACCGCAACGCGTACTATCTCATTGACGCCCGCAAGACGAACAAACGCAAGAGAGAAACCGCCTGGGAAGAAATAAGCCGGCCCTGGAATGCAGAGCTCCTCCGCCCTTTTTACAGTTAGCTGTATGCACGTATGTATCGCTGCCTTTTGTAATTCTGTAAAAGACTATGGGACCCCCGAACGACACTCGGGGGCTGCCTTTTTCGCACCAAGTTATTGTGTTCTACACATCCTTGCGCTTTTTCTTAAAACCACCACCGCCGGGTTGACACGCTCAACCAGGGGGCTCGGGGACTGGCCGGCTTGACCATAACCCGCCATCCTCCTTAGCACATCCCGGCGTGTTCGGGTTGCTGAGGCCCCTCACTTCGCCCTACGTCACAGTCCGACTTCGGCTGTTGGCTGGCAAGAACTATGGGCCAAAGCACCTGCACGCCGCGAGACACAAAGCCAGACCCGCCGGTTTGGCCAACCCGGCCTCACTGCACTAAGTTGCTACATGACCGGCTGCTCGCCAGCTGGCCCAGTGGGTGTTTCGCTCGCGCTCAATGTTTGAAGGGCCTAAGTACTGCACGCTCTTTTTCCACGGGCCGAACCTCTTGTCATAGACCGGAACCCGGCTATTCGACTCGCGGGGGGGGGGGGGGGGGGGGGAGGCCCAAAGAAGGAGCAAACAAGAAAAAACCTAGAGAATAGAGGGCAAGGGCGTAAAACACCAGCAAGAACATTTGCACTCAGTCGCTGCACGACCGGCTGCTCGCTAGCTGGCTTCGCCGGCTGCCGCCAGCCGGCCCAGTGGGTGTTTCGCTCGCGCTCAACGTTCGACGGGCCTAAGTATTGCGCGTTTTCTCGAAGGACCGAACTCCTTGTCATAGACCGGAACGCGGCTGTTCGACTCGCGGGGGAGGGGGGGGGGGCAAAGGGGAAGCAAGCAAGAAAACGGTTTAGAGAACAAGGAGCAAAGGCATAAACGCTCACAAAAGTATTTACATCATGATAAAATGGGCCCAAGGCCAAAATTCATTACATTCACCAACACCCCAGTGAGTGGGTGGACCTGCTACTTGACAAAGTGCAATAAAGTGAAAGCAGGATGACTTCAGGCGTTCCCCGCACCGGGTTGCGCAGCCGCCGGCTCCTCCTCGGTGGCCTCCGGGTCCGCCGAGGTGCCGGTATCAGCCAACCCGGCATCCTCATCGTCGGCATAGATGCCCGTCTCCTCAGAGCTACCTTCCGGGTCGTCCAGCAGCAAGCCGAAGTCGTCGGGCGGCACCACCCCGCCGTCGTCGGTCAGCTCCACCTAGAATTCATCATGGAGTGTGAACGAGGCCAAGTAGCTTGCCCTGGCGGTGATCCGGCCCGCCTTCGCCTACAGCTGGGGCTCCGCACCGGCTCGTTGGGCCACCAGCCGGTCCAGCGCCAGGTCCGGATACCAGGACATGATGAATCGAAGCGCTACGTCGGCTCCGGCACGGGCCGCAGAAGCGCGCCATGCATGAAGCCGCGCCGGCCTGGCTTCCAGCCACCGCGCCAGCCGCGTAAAGCTGTTGGGCGTGACGGCGCCAGGCCAGAGGGCCGCCGTCATCTGCACGCTGGGGCTGGCATCGCCCCTCCATCTGGCTAGTACTTGGCCGAGTCCTTCAACCTGGCAAAGTCCTTCAACCCGGCCAAGTCCTTCAACCCGGCCAAGACCGCAACATAGCCAGGCCTGCGAGCGCACGCCGGCCGAACCCGGCAATACGAGGCTTCTCCAACAAGCTAGCGCCCCCGTGGCATCTTCCTCAACCAGGCCACGGGTTAGCCCCCGTCCCATCCAAGGCGTATGATGGAACAAGTCCCCGTAGAGGGGAAGAGCGTGGCTACAGTGCCCCACCAACTCTTCTGACTGGCAGGAGCATGGCAATAGTGCCCTACCTGCTCCGCTAACCAAGGCCGGCATGGCGACAGTGCGCCCCTCGTCCTGCTGACGCAAGCCGATGGCGACTAGGCGGTGCGCCACTGTAGCTGACCGGCCCAACAACTCCATGACGCACAAAAAGACGGAGAACAGTTCCCCCTGGCGCATGGGGCCCGCACCGGAGAACCCGGCGAATCCTGGCACCCGGAGGGTCCTGGCTCTGGCTTCCCAGACGCTGACATCCCGGCCCCAGCGCCTCGTAACTTTACCATTGTAACCCTGGGGGGTTGACCTATAAAACCCCCCAGGAGCCCCGCATGTACACGGGCGAACGCTAGGTGAACACATGCGATCAAACCATCAGTAGAACACACCCATACACCAGGAGAAGGAGCAGCCTAAGCCCTGGCCTGTCTTCCTCCCTCCTCCGAACAGCTCTAGGAGCAACTCTGTACTGATACACGTAAACCACTCTCGGCAGGACTAGGGGTGTTATCTCTCCGGAGAGCCCCGAACCTGGGTATGTCTTGCGTCCCGCGCTCGCTCATGCCGACCTCGCCTCTGGAGCCCACCGGTGCCCTCGAGCCTATCCCTCTCTTTAGCCATCCCATGGCATCTGCCGTGCGCCCACCACGACACATGTGTAGGCTGCCGTCCCATCCCCGTCCCCGTCCCCACCACCGTCGATCGCTCGCGCTGATCTTGTCGCCGGCACCATCGTGGTGAGCCTCTTTTTCTTATCTTTTTTAAAAAACAAAAAAATTCTTACTTATATGATTTAGATAGCTACCTGTATAATTTTCTTACTTGTATTATTGTTTGTTATTATATAGTGCCATGGTTTTGATATCTGCCCCGTCGGCTCTCGTCTTGCTATGATTCGGATGTGGTATATTATCTTTTATAACTATTTGTTTCATTTAGTGTTTATGACAATTATGCAGACCAACTTGACATAGATGTTTGTATCTAGGAGGCATGTGAACTGGAAATTCGAACCGACCCTCTTGTCGAGAGGTTAAATTTAGTTGAAAAGGAAAACAATTATTTAAAAGAAAAATTTAAAAGAATTGAAGAAGAAAAGATGAAATTGGAGTTGCATGTTGTCGATGTCGTCGATCTACACAAGATCCAGATGGATGCAATGCGCTTGAAGATTAGAAAGATTAGAAAATATGCCATTGATAAAGAGGCTTGGTATGATTATGCTGTTGGATCAATTGTTACCTTAGTTGCGATTTTGATCGCATTTGTTGTTGCATTTAAATGTTTTTACATAGTTGTATGTTAGTTTCAATGTATGTTTTAGATGCTCCAGATAATTGTATCTTGTTTTATGAGAACTATGTATGAACTTTATGTATTTATTTTTGCAGTGATAACATTTGATCACTACTACTTTGGTTTTAATGTGATGAACTTGTATTAATTTGGTCATTTCTCTATTCATGATGTTCGGTAATGGTTTTTGATATACTTAATTATATAATGTAGATGAACCGACAATGGATGTACGGTGACCGACGCACTTCCGAGTACATTACGGGCCTGTATAATTTTATCAATGTGGCTGAGGCAAATAGTCAGAATGGTTTTATGTATTGTCCATGTGTTGTCTGTGAGAATACGAAGGATTAGTCTTCCTCGAAAACCCTTCACTTCCACCTGCTTAAGTCCGGTTTCATGCGCCACTATAATTGTTGGACCAAGCACGGAGAAAGAGGGGTTATGATGGAAGACAGTGAAGAAGAAGAGGATGATGACAACTATCCTATGTTCACTGAATACGGTGATAATGCAACGGGGGAAGCTGAAGATCAAGAGGCACCAGATGTGCCCGCTGATGATCTTTGCCGGGTCATTGTTGATGCACAGAGAGAATGCGAAAGTGAAAGAGAGAAGTTGAAGTTCGATCGCATGTTAGAGGATCACAAAAAATGGTTGTACCCAAATTGCGAAGATGGCAACACAAAGCTCGGTACCACACTAGAATTGCTGCAATGGAAGGCAGAGAATGGTTTATCTGACAAGGGATTTGAGAAGCTACTGAAAATAATGAAGAAGAAGCTTCCAAATTGCCTGACAGTACGTACAAAGCAAAGAAGGTTTTCTGCCCTCTAGGATTAGAGGTGCAGAAGATACATGCATGCCCTAATGACTGCATCCTCTACTGCGGTGAGAAGTACGAGAATTTGAATGCATGCCCGGTATGTGGTGCATTGTGGTATAAGATCAGACGAGATGACCCTGGTGATGTTGAGGGTGACCACCCCAGGAAGAGGTTTCCTGCCAAGGTGATGTGGTATGCTCCTATAATACCATGGTTGAAACGTCTGTTCAGAAACCAAGAGCATGCCAAGTTGTTGCGATGGCACAAAAAAGACCGTAAGAAAGACGGGATATTGAGAGTACCCGCTGATGAGTTGCAGTGGAGAAAAATCAAGAGAAAGTGGCCGGAGTTTGCAGATGACGCAAGGAACTTATGGTTTGGTATAAGTGCAGATGGCATTAATCCTTTTGGGGAGCAGATAAGCAATCATAGCACCTGGCCTGTGACTCTATGTATCTATAACCTTCCTCCTTGGTTGTGCATGAAGCGGAAGTTCATTATGATACCAGTGCTAATCCAAGGCGGTAAGCAACATGGCAACAACATTGATGTGTACCTAAGGCCATTAGTTGAAGAACTTTTACAGCTGTGGGATATCAAAGGTGTACGTGTGCGGAATGAGAACAAACAGCAGGAATTTGACCTACGAGCGTTGCTGTTTGTAACCATCAATGATTGGCCTGCTCTTAGTAACCTTTCAGGACAGACAAACAAGAGATACAATGCATGCACACATTGTTTAGATGAGACTAAAAGTATATATTTGGACAAATGTAAGAAGAATGTGTACCTGGGACATCGTTGATTTCTTCTGACCAAGCATGCCTTAAGAAAGAAAGGCAAGCATTTCAAAGGTGAGGCAGATCACCGGAAGAAGCCTGTCCCCCGTACTGGTGATGATATATTTGATATGTTCAAGGAAATAAAATGCAATCTTTGGAAAGGGTCCTGGCGGACAATCTGTTCCGAATGACGCTGACGGACACGCACTCATGTGGAAGAAGAAATCTATATTTTGGGACCTACCCTATTGGAAAGTCCTAGAGGTCCGCTCAGCAATCGACGTGATGCACGTGACGAAGAATCTTTGCATGAACCTGCTAGGCTTCTTGGGCGTGTATGGGAAGACAAAAGATACACCGAAGGCATGGGAGGACCAGCAACGTATGAACGAAAAAGACAGCATGCATTGCTACTTCTTGAGCTTGCGTTGGTTTTTCCCTTGAAAAGGAAAGGGTGATGCAGCAAATTAGAGATAAGTATTTCCCTTAGTTAAGAACCAAGGTATCAATCCAGCAGGAGATACACGCAAGTCTCCAATCTATGCACCTGCACAAACAATCAACCACTTGCACCCAACTCGATAAAGGGGTTGTCAATCCCTTCACGGTCACTTGCAAAGGTGAGATCTGATAGAGATAGATATAAAAGCTTACTAAAACGTGAAAAAAATAAAAGTAAATAAATTGCAACAAGGTATTTTTGGAGTTTTTTGGTTTATAGATCTGAAAATATATGATGGAAAATAGACCCGAGGGCCATAGGTTTCACTAGAGGCTTCTCTCTTGACGGCAAATAAAACGATGGGTGAACAAATTACTGTCGAGAAATTGATACAAAAGCGCAAAATTATGACGATATCCAAGGCAATGATTATGAATATAGGCATCACGTTCGTGTCAAGTAGACCGAAACGATTCTGCATCTACTACTATTACTCCACACATCGACCGCTATCCAGCATGCATCTCGATTATTAAGTTCATAAGAACGGAGTAACGCCTTAAGTAAGATGACATGATGTAGAGGGATAAACTCAAGCAATATGATGAAAACCCCATCCTTTTACCCTTGATGGCAACAATACAATACGTGCCTCGCTACCCCTACTTTGTCACTGGGTGAGGACACCGCAAGATTGAACCCAAAACTAAGCACCTCTCCCATTGCAAGAAGAACCAATCTAGTTGGCCAAATCAAACCGATAATTCGAAGAGAAATACAAAGATATCAAATCATGCATATAAGAATTCAGAGAAGATTCAAATAATATTCATAGATAAACTGATCATAAATCCACAATTCATTGGATCTCGACAAACACACCGCAAAAGAATATTACATCGGATAGATCTCCAAGAACAACGAGGAGAATATGGTATTGAGGATCAAAGAGAGAGAAGAAGCCATCTAGCTACTAGCTATGGAACCATAGGTCTGTGGTAAACTACTCACGCTTCATCGGAGGGGCAATAGAGTTGATGTAGAAGCCCTCTGTGATTGAATCCCCATCCGGCAGGATGCCGGAAAAGGCCCCAAGATGGGATCTCACGGGTACAGAAGGTTACGGCGGCGAAAAAGTATTTTGGTGGACGCTTTTGGTGGTTTGGGAATATTTTTGAATTTATAGGCCAAAGATTAGGGTTGGAGGACTCCCGTGGGGCCCACAAGCCAGGGGGCCACCCCCCACCTAGGGCAAGCACTGAGGGCTTGTGGAGCCCTCAGGACTCTTCTGCCTTCCTCTCCAAGTCTTATGTTTGTCTTCTAGTCCAAGAAAAATCATCGCGAAAGTTTTATTCCGTTTGGACTCCGTTTGGTATTCCTTTTCTGTAAAACTCAAAAACAAGGAAAAAACAGAAACTGGCACTGGGCTCTAGGTTAATAAGTTAGTCACAAAAATAATATAAAATAGCATACTAATGCATATAAAACATCCAAAACAGATAATATAATAGCATGGAACAATCAAAAATTATAGATACGTTGGAGCCGTATCAAGCATCCCCAAGCTTAATTCCTGCTCATCCTCGAGTGGGTAGATGATAAAAACAGAATTTTTTATGTGAAATGCTACCTAACATATTTATCCATGTAATTTTCTTTATTGTGGCATGAATATTCATATCCATAAGATTCAAAACAAAAGTTTAATATTGACATAAAAACAATAATACTTCAAGCATACTAATAAAGCAATCATGTCTTCTCAAAATAACATGTCCAAAGAAAGTTATCCCTACAAAATCATATAGTCTGGCTATGCTCCATCTCCATCACACAAAGTATTAAATCATGCACAACCCCGATGACAAGCCAACCAATTGTTTCATACTTTTGATGTTCTCAAACTTTTTCAACTTTCACGCAATACATGAGCGTGAGCCATGGATATAGCACTATAGGTGGAATAGAATATGGTGGTTGTGGAGAAGACAAAAAGAAGGAGATAGTCTCACATCAACTACGCGTATCAACGGGCTATGGAGATGCCCATCAATAGATATCAATTTGAGTGAGTAGGGATTGCCATGCAACGGATGCACTAGAGCTATAAGTTTATGAAAGCTCAAAAAGAAACTAAGTGGGTGTGCATCCAACTCGCTTGCTCACGAAGACCTAGGGTAATTTGAGGAAGCCCGTCATTGGAATATACAAGCCAAGTTCTGTAATGAAAAATTCCCACTATTATATGAAAGTCACAACATAGGAGACTCTCTATCATGAAGATCATGGTGCTACTTTGAAGCACAAGTGTGGTAAAAGGATAGTAGCATTGCCCCTTCTCTCTTTTCTCTCATTTTTTGGGGCTTCTTTTGGCCTCTTTTATTTTTGTGAAGTTCGGAGACTCATCCCAACTTATGAGGGAATCATAGCTTCCATCATCCTTTCCTCACATGGGACAATGCTCTAATAATGATGATCATCACACTTTTATTTACTTACAACTCAAGAATTACAACTCGATACTTAGAACAAAAATATGACTATATGAATGCCTCAGGCGGTGTACCGGGATGTGCAATGATCAAGAGAGACATGTATACAAAATATGAACGGTGGCCTTGCCACAAATACTATGTCAACTACATGATCATGCAAAGCAATATGACAATGATGAAGTGTGTCATAATAAACGGAACGGTGGAAGTTGCATGGCAATATATCTCGGAATGGCTATGGAAATGCCATAATAGGTAGGTATGGTGGCTATTTTGAGGAAGGGTATATGGTGGGTGTAGTGCACCGGCGAAAGTTGCGCGGTACTAGAGAGGCTAGCAATGGTGGAAGGGTGAGAGTGCATATAATCCATGGACTCAACATTAGTAATAAAGAACTCACAGACTTATTGCAAAAGTCTATTAGCTATCGAAACAAAGTACTACACACATGCTCCTAGGGGGATAGATCGGTAGGAAAAGACCATCGCTCGTCCCTGACCGCCACTCATAAGGAAGACAATCAATAAATAAATCATGCTCCGACTTCATCACATAACGGTTCACCATACGTGCATGCTACGGGAATCACAAACTTTAACACAAGTATTTCTACCAATCCACAATTACTCGCTAGCATGACTCTAATATCACCATCTTTATATCTCAAAACAATCATAAGGAATCAAACTTATCATAGTATTCAATGCTCTTTATATGAAAGTTTTTATTACATCCTTCTTGGATGCCCATCATATTAGGACTAAATTCATAACCTATGCAAATTACCATGCTGTTTAGATAGACTCTCAAAATAATATAAGTCAAGCATGAGAGTTCAACAATTTCTATAAAATAAAGCCACCGCCGTGCTCTAAAAAGATATAAGTGAAGCACTAGAGCAAAATTGCCTAGCTCAAAAGATATAAGTGAAGCACATAGAGTATTCTAATAAATTCACGATTCATGCATGCGCCTATCAAAAGGTGTGTACAACAAGGATGATTGTGGCAAACTAAAAAGCAAAGACTCATATCCTACAAGACGCTCCAAGCAAAACACATATCATGTGGTGAATAAAAATATAGCCTCAAGTAAATTTACCGATAGACGAAGACGAAGGAGGGGATGCCATCCGGGGCATCCCCAAGCTTAGATGCTTGTTTGTCCTTGAATATTACCTTGGGGTTCCTTGGGCATCCCTAAGCTTTGGCTCTTGCCACTCCTTATTCCATAGTCCATCAAATCGTTCCCCAAAACTTAAAAACTTCACAACACAAAACTCAACAGAAAACTCATGAGATACGTTAGTATAAGAAAATAAATCATCACTTTTTGATACTGTTGTGAACTCATTCTTTATTTATATTGGTGTAATATCTACTGTATTCCAACTTCTCCATGGTTCATACCCCCTGATACTACCCATAGATTCATTAAAATAAGCAAACAACACATAGAAAACAGAATCTGTCAAAAACAAAAGAGTCTTCAAAGATCTGAATTGTTCTCATACTTATGTAACTCTAAAAATTCTGAAAAATTAGGAAAACATAGGCAATGTTTACATCAATCTTGTGTAAAAAATTCAGAGTTTTTACACTCCCCAGTATATTTAAACAATTCCGTCACTGGATGAAAAAGTTTCTGTTTTTCAGCAAGATCAAATCAACTATCACCGTAAGCCATCCCAAAGGTCTTACTTGGCTCAAACACTAATTAAAACACCAAAACACAATTACTACAGAGGTAATAATGTGTATTTTCATAAAAACAGAAGATAAAAAATATTGGGTTGTCTTCCAACAAGCGCTTTTCTTTAAAGCCTTTTAGCTAGACATTGATAATTTTAATGATGCTCACATGAAAGATAGCAATTGAAACACGAAGAGAGCATCATGTAGCATGTGAAAAACAAGTTTAAGTATAACATACTTCCTATGCATAGGCATTTTATAGGGAAAAGATTTATCAAGACAAGCAAAAACTAGCATATGCAAGGAAGAAGAAAGAAACAATAGCAATCTCAACATAACGAGAGGTAATTTAGTATAATAATTACATGTAGGATCATAATCAAATTCAACAATATAGATATCACATAAAATTTTCTCTTCATGGTCCACATGCATGCAAAGTTGACGCTCTTCCAAAATAGTGGGATTAACATAGAATAAAGTCATTACTTCTCCAAGCCAACTTTTATCAAAAGTTTCATAAGATTGATCAAACTCCAAAGTAGTGGGATTATTATTTCCTAAAGTTGACACTCTTCCAAACCCACTTTCAATATTATTGAAAACATTATTATCATGAGGCTTAAGTAAATTTTCAAGATCATAAGAAGCATTATCACCCCAATCATCATCATTGCAATAAGTAGTGGACATAGCAAAACTAGCATCCCCAAGCTTAGGGATTTGCATATTATTAGCACAATTGACATTAAGAGAATTTATAATAACATCATTACAATTATGCTTTTCATTCAAGGAGCTATCGTGAATCACTTCATAAATTTCATCACAATTTTCAGATTCATGAATTTCAAGCAAAACTTCATAAAGATAATCTAGTGCACGCAACTCACTAGCAATTGGTTCATCATAATTGGATCTCTTAAAAAGATTAGCAAGTGGATGAGGATCCATAAACTTTTTGGTTTCTGATTTTAAATAAATACACAATTATTCCAAGCGAACAGGCAAACAAACCGAGTAAGACATAAAAGGCAAACGAAAAGAAGGCAAATATTTTTGTGTTTTTATGAAAACATTTTAGAAGCAGGGGAGTGGAAAATGAGAGGCAAATGGCAAATAATGTAATGCAAGAGATGAGAGTTTATGATGGGTACTTGGTAGGCTTGATGTAGAACCTCGCCGGCAACGGTGCTAGAAATTCTTCCTGCTACTTCTTGAGCTTGTGTTGGTTTTTCCCTCGAAGAGGAAAAGGTGATGCAGCAAAGTAAAGATAAGTATTTCCCTCAGTTAAGAACCAAGGTATCAATCCAGTAGGAGATACACGCAAGTCTCCAATCTATGCACCTGCACAAACAATCAAACACTTGCACCCAACGCAATAAAGGGGTTGTCAATCCCTTCACAGTCACTTGCAAAGGTGAGATCTGATAGGGATAGATATAAAAGCTTACTAAAACATGAAACAAAATAAAAGTAAATAAATTGCAGCAAGGTATTTTTGGGTTTTTTGGTTTATAGATCTGAAAATATATGATGGAAAATAGACCCAAGGGCCATAGGTTTCACTAGAGGCTTCTCTCTTGAAGGCAAATAATACAGTGGGTGAACAAATTACTATCGAGCAATTGATAGAAAAGTGCAAAATTATGATGATATCCAAGGCAATGATTATGAATATAGGCATCACGTCCGTCTCAAGTAGACCGAAACAATTCTGCATCTACTACTATTACTCCACACATCGACCGCTATCCCGCATGCATCTAGAGTATTAAGTTCATTAGAACGGAGTAACGCCTTAAGTAAGATGACATGATGTAGAGGGATAAACTCAAGCAATATGATGAAAACCCCATCTTTTTACCCTTGATGGCAACAATACAATACGTGCCTTGCTACCCCTACTTTGTCACTGGGCGAGGACACCGCAAGATTGAACCCAAAACTAAGCAGCTCTCCCATTGCAAGAAGAACCAATGTAGTTGGCCAAACCAAACCGATAATTCGAAGAGAAATACAAAGATATCAAATCATGCATATAAGAATTCAGAGAAGATTCAAATAATATTCATAGATAAACTGATCATAAATCCACAATTCATCGGATCTCGACAAACACACCGCAAAAGAATATTACATCGGATAGATCTCCAAGAACAATGAGGAGAACATGGTATTCAGGATCAAAGAGAGAGAAGAAGCCATCTAGCTACTAGCTATGGACCCGTAGGTCTATGGTAGACTACTCACGCTTCATCGGAGGGGCAATAGAGTTGATGTAGAAGCCCTCCGTGATCGAATCCCCCTCCGGCAAGATGCCGGAAAAGGCCCCAAGATGGGATCTCACTGGTATAGAAGGTTACGGCGGCGGAAAAGTATTTTGGTGGACGCTTTTGGTGGTTTGGGAATATTTCTGAATTTATAGGCCAAAGATTAGGGTTGGAGGACTCCCGTGGGGCCCACAAGCCAGGGGGCCACCCCCCTAGGGCGCGCCCTGAGGGCTTGTGGAGCCCTTGTGACTCTTCTGTCTTCCTCTCCAAGTCCTACGTGTGTCTTCTGGTCCAAGAAAAATCATCGTGAAAGTATTATTCCGTTTGGACTCCGTTTGGTATTCCTTTTTTGTAGAACTCAAAAACAAGGAAAAACAGAAACTGGCACTGGGCTCTAGGTTAATAAGTTAGTCCCAAAAATAATATAAAATAGCATATTAATGCATATAAAACATCCAAAATAGATAATATAATAGCATGGAACAATAAAAAATTATAGATACGTTGGAGACGTATCATGCATCCAAAGCAATATCAAGGTCTTGCCAGCTACGCTCTTCCCAAAGCAGAGAAGGAAATTGATACATCCATTTAGCATCATGCTTTTATATTGATATTTATTGCATTATGGGCTATTATTTCACATTATGGTACAATACTTATGCCTTTTCCCTTATTTTACAAGATTTACATAAAGAGGGAGAATGCCGGCAGCTGGAATTCTGTACCGGAAAGGAGCAAATCTAAGATACCTATTCTGCACAACTCCAAATGTCCTGAAACTTCATGGAGAATTATTTTGAAATATATAAAAAATATTGGGCAGAGAAACAACAGCAGGGGACCCACCAGGTGGCCACAAGCCTGGGGGGCGCGCCCTACCCCCAGGGTTTATGGGCCCCCTGGCCATCGTCTGGTGCCCATGTTCTGCTATATGGAGGGGTTTGACCTAGAAAAAAATAAGGAGAAATCTTTCGGGGCGAAGCGCCGCCGTCTCGAGGCGGAACCTGGGCAGAAGCAATCTAGGGCTCCGACGGAGCTATTCTGCCGGGGAAACTTCCCTCCGGGAGGGGGAAATCGAAGCCATCGTCATCACCAACGAGACTCTCATCGAGGGAGGGTCAATCTTCATCAACATCTTCACCAGCACCATCTCTTCTCAAACCCTATTTCATCTCTTGTATTCAATCTTTGTCCCAAAACCTTAGATTGGTACCTGTGGGTTGCTAGTAGTGTTGATTACTCTTCGTAGTTGATGCTAGTTGGTTTATTTGGTGGAAGATCATCTGTTCAGATCCTTAATGATATTCGATACCCCTCTGATCTTGAACATGAACATGCTTTGTGAGTAGTTACGTTTGTTCCTGAGGACATGGGAGAAGTCTTGTTATAAGTAATCATGTGAATTTGGTATTTGTTCGATATTTTGATGAGATGTATGTTGTCTTTCCTCTAGTGGTGTTATGTGAATGTCGACTACATGACACTTCACCATGATTTGGGCCTAGGGGAAGGCATTGGGAAGTAATAAGTAGATGATGGGTTGCTAGAGTGACAGAAGCTTAAACCCTAGTTTATGCGTTGCTTCGTAAGGGGCTGATTTGGATCCACATGTTTCATGCTATGATTAGATTTATCTTAATTCTTCTTTCGTAGTTGCGGATGCTTGCGAGAGGGGTTAATCATAAGTGGGAGGCTTGTTCAAGTAAGGACAGCACCCAAGCACCGGTCCACCCACATATCAAATTATCAAAGTAACGAATGCGAATCATATGAGCATGATGAAAACTAACTTGACGGTAATTCCCATGTGTCCTCGGGAGCACTTTGCTTTATATAAGAGTTCATCCAGGCTTATCTTTTGCTACAAAAATGATTGGGTCACCTTGCTGCACCTTTGTTACACTTGTTACTTGTTACCCGTTACGAATTATCTTACTAACAAACTATCTGTTACCGATAATTTCAGTGCCTGCAGAAAATACCTTGCTGAAAACCGCTTGTCATTTCCTTATGCTCCTCGTTGGGTTCGACACTCTTATTTACCAAAAGGACTATGATTTATCACCTATATTTGTGGGTCATTAGAAATCTTTTTTGAATGCCTGCTCAGTATCAAGGTCATGTCTGGCTTCTCGTCGAATATAAAGGGAATAATAAATATGATAGATAAAAAATTCTAGAACCTAAAGTCTCATGACTGCCACGTGATTATGACGCAATTGCTTCTGGTTGCATAGATGGGGATTCTACTATAAAATGTTCGATTAGCCATTGTGAAGCTATGTGCATTCCTCAATGCAATTTCCCAGAAGGTAATCGATCCAGAAATCCTACCTAGGTTACAGAATGATTTGGTCCAATGTCTTGTCAGTTTCGAGTTGGTGTTCCCACCATCCTTCTTCAATATTATGACGCACGTCCTAGTTCACCTAGTCGACGAGATTGCCATTTTGGGTCCTGTATTTCTACACAATATGTTCCCCTTTGAGAGGTTCATGGGAGTCTTAAAGAAATATGTTCAGAACCGTGCTAGGCCAGAAGGAAGCATCTCCAAGGACCATGAAACAGAGGAGGTTATTGAGTTTTGTGTTGACTTTATTCCTGACCTTAAGCCGATTGGTGTTCCTCAATCGCGGCATGAGGGGAGACTGAGTGGAAAAGGCACTCTAGGACCAAAATCAATAATATGTAGGGACGGGCATTCTTGGGCGCAAGCACACTACACAGTTCTACAAAATTCTACCTTGGTGGCCCCGTATATCAATGAACACAAGAATATTGTACTCTCCCAACACCCGGGGCAGTCTGATGACTGGATTACACATGCACGCATGTCAACTTTTGGCGGTTGGTTGCAAACACATCTCATGAGTAACAACACTATTGAAGATGAGCTGTACTTGTTGGCCAGGACACCATCTTCGACTGTACTAACTTTCCAAGGGTACGAGATAAATGGGAATACATTTTACATGATCGCCCAAGATAAAAAGGGCACCAACCAAAACAGTGGTGTCCGCTTTGATGCAGCAAACACCAATAGGGCAAAGGACACATATTATGGTTACATAGAGGAGATATGGGAACTTGACTATGGACGTGATTTTAAGGTCCCTTTGTTTCAGTGCAAATGGGTCAATCTGTCAGGAGGCGAGGTACAGGTAAACCTGTAGTACAGAATGACAACAGTGGATCTCAACAATCTTGGGTACACAGACGAACCATTCATCCTAGCCAATGATGTGGCACAGGTTTTTAATGTGAAGGACATGTCTACCAAACCGAGAAAAAGAAAAGATAAGGAAGCGAATGCATCATACGATGAGCCAAAGCGCCACATAGTTCTTTCAGGGAAAAGAAACATCGTGGGAGTGGAGGACAAGACAGACATGTCAAAAGATTATGAAAAGTTTCATGAAATTCCTCCCTTCACAGTGAAGACTGACCCAAGCATCCTGTTAAATGATGAAGATTATCCATGGTTACGGCGCAATAAGCAAGGGACACACGCGAAGAAAAAGTTTTATACCCCAAGATCCCACTCGGGGATGTGACCGGCTTCACCGCCATCACTTTCTCTCTAGTATGAGTTTCCGGACTTATAGCTGGAAAGTGCCACTTCGGACAAACCGGAGGGAATCTTTGTAAGAGCTAGCTAGGGCATTTTGGCATTTGAAACATGATTTTAGAATAATTATTTATTAAGTTATGAAATTTCAATTATTCCTATCCTTTTAGTATTTTAATTATACAGAGGAGTTAATCAATGCAATTATGTCCAAATAAAATATGAATGTCCTTGGAGCATTCCAGATAAGTCGCTTGAGGTTGACAGGCATAGGCCATACACACCCTCACTAGTTGTAGTGATTTTAGTCGCAAGTTTTGCAAGGTTGATCATACGCGGTTAGTCCTAGTTGGTGGCTCCATATAAAGTAACAAGGTTAATATAGACATGGCTTAAACATCTTGACATAGATGAATACAACAGAAGCATCAGAGATGATAAAAGAGAAACGTTGTATGACATAAAGTTGGAGGTACTATGTGGTTTCTCTGATCGGAGGATCCCTTATGCCGAGCCAAGTCCACATGAGGAGTTCTTTGGTTGCTTTCTGGTGAAACTGAGGACAACATATCAGATGGCCATTGTCGAGAAATAACCATGAAGAGATGGCCATTCTCGAGAAATAACCATAATCCAAGTTTACCTAACATGCAAGAAGAGTTGGTGATATGTTGAGGGCTGAGAAATCAAAGAATCCTATGAGAATAGTATATTGTTTTGGCATATCTCATGAACATCCAGGCACCTTTATATTATCTTACATCAGAAGTTCAAACCCACATCATGAGTATGTTGGGTTATACCCAAAGGGCTTTAGATTTCGGAAGAAAGATTTTGGTAGCATTGATCGCCCTGTGTCATACTTTCAAAAACATATTGAAAAACCACCACCTGATGCTGGCACTTCAATGCGAAATGTTGCGGCAATGGTACCTATGAAAAATAACTTGATAGAACTATTTGTCACTCTCTGATGAAAATCTATATAATCAAACATTGCATTCATATAAGCATTCACTCTAGCAAGCATTCTAGCAATCAAAATACAATCAATGAATAAAGCAATAAAGAAAACAATAAGAAAAAGCAAATAGAAAGCAAAACAAAACTTCATGGAAATCCAAATAGAAACTCCTAAGGGCCGGAACTGTAGGACTTAACTACAAATAACAAAAATAGTTTTTGTCCTAAATAAAACTTAGCAGCAAAGAAAAATACTAAACTAATAACTTAACAGAAAAGAAAATATAACATTATTAAGTCAACAGAAAATACTAAACTAAAACATAGCTTTAGTCCCGGTTGGTGGCACCAACCGGGACTAATGGCCTACCGCATATTTTCACACCCGTATTAGTCCCACCTCGCCAAGTGACGAAGCTTCTGACATCATTGCATCGTTTGTTAAGGATATGGACTCTTACTATGAATCTTCTAGAAGATTCATAGTAACAGTCTATCTCCTTCACATAGGGAACATTGGTGTCGGCTTTTTTTGAATCACTATGTGTCTATGCATCAAAATAAATTAGGTTAACAAAAAGTATTAGGTTAAACTAATGACTTAACAGAAAAGAAAATATAACATTGTTAGCTTAACAAAAAGTATTTTATAATATTATTCAATAGCAAAAAGAATCAACTAAAAAGCTTTTATAAAACTCTATTTATGATCAAAGTAATATTAATTTAGAATTAAATTTAAAAAAATCAACTAATAATACAAATTGTTTCTGATCTAAAGTAAAGTTAATAGAAAGTAAAATTTATCCAACTAAAATTTTCATAAAGTATTTTTTCTTAAAAACTTTAATAGCAAAAAGAATCAAATGAAAACTAGGCATCTATGCTACTGTTTTTGAATCTGTTTAAAAGAAAACTAAAACTAAAATATCCTAAAAGGTCTAAAACCAAAAATAGGAAAAATAGCTTTAGTCCCGGTTGGTGCTCCCAACAGGGACTAAAGGCCTGCCTTTAGTCCCGGTCCGAGCCACCAACCGGGACTAAAGGCCTAAGCTTTCGCGCCCTTTGGGATGCTGAAATTTAGCTTTAGTCCGAGTTGGTGGCTCCGATCGGGACTAAAGGTAGGCCTTTAGTCCCGGTTTGGGGGCACCAACCAGGACTAAAGCCCTGGGGTATTTAACCGTGCCTTCTCCCCCCCCCCCCCGCCCAATCTTCCTCTCCATTTTCTCCCTCCCCCGACGTCGAACACCACGACGCCGCCAGGCTGCCGGAGATTGCCGTCGCCTCTGAGCCATCCCCGAGGCCGCTGACCGTCGTCGGACCTCCTCGCCCTCCTCCTCGAGCATCGCTGCCCCCGAGCCCGCTCCTCTTCACCGGACCTCCTCGCCCTCCTCCCCGAGCATCGCCGCCCCTCCTCGCCGGACCTCCTCGCCGTCATCCCTGAGCCTCCCCGCCCCCGCTCCTCGACGCCCACCACGACATGTCGCCGCCCCCGCTCGTCGGACCTCCTCGCCCACCTCCCCGAGCCTCACCGCCCCCGCTCCCTGATGGCTCGTGTCCGCATCATTTTTCCCCCGAAGAGGAAGGGATGATGCAGCACAGCTATGGTAGGTATTTCCCTCAGTGATGAAACCAAGGTTATCGAACCAGTAGGAGAACCAAGCAACACTATGTAAACGGTACCTGCACACAAAGAACAAATACTTGCAACCCGATGCGTAAGAGGGGTTGTCAATTCCTCTCGGGTAAAAGATAGATTGGTTTGTATGATTTTGGATAAATAGATCTTGCAATAAAACAAAACAAAATAAATAAATAAAAGTGCAGCAAGGTATTTTTGGGTTTTTAGAATAATAGATCTGAAAATAATAGCTAATAAAAATAGATCTCAAGGCAAATATGATAAATAATAGACCCGGGGGCCATAGATTTCACTAGTGGCTTCTCTCGAGAAAAATAGCATACGGCGGGTAAACAAATTACTGTTGGGCAATTGATAGAACTTCAAATAATTATGACGATATCCAGGGAATGATCATTATATAGGCATCACGTCCAAGATTAGTAGACCGACTCCTGCATGCATCTACTACTATTACTCCACACATCGACCGCTATCCAGCATACATCTAGTGTATTAAGTTCATGGAGAAACGGAGTAATGTAATAAGAACGATGACATGATGTAGACAAGATCTATTCATGTAGGAATAGACCCCTTCTTGTTATCCTTAATAGCAACGATCAATACGTGTCTTGCTGCCCCTTCTGTCACTGGGAAAGAACACCGCACGACCGAACCCATCACAAAGCACCTCTTCCCATGGCAAGAAAAATCGATCTAGTTGGCCTAACTAAACCAAAGATTCGAAGAAGAAATACGAGGCTATAAGTAATCATGCATATAAGAGATCAAAGAAACTCAAATAACTTTCATGGATAAATAGATCCGATCATAAACTCAAAGTTCATCGGATCCCAACAAACACACCGCAAAAAGAGTTACATCAAATAGATCTCCAAGAGACCATTGTATTGAGAATCCAAAGAGAGAGAGGAAGCCATCTAGCTACTAACTACGGACCCGTAGTTCTACAATGAATTACTCACGCATCATCGGAGAGGCACCAATGAGCATGATGAACCCCTCCGTGATGGTGTCTAGATTGGATCTGGTGGTTCTGGAACTTGCGGCGGCTGGAATTGTGTTTCGTCGACTTCCCTAGGGTTTTTGGATTTTCGGGGTATTTATAGAGCAAAGAGGCAGTGCGGGAGGTGGCCGAGGTGGGCACAACCCACCAGGGCGCGCCTAGGTGGGTTGTGCTCCCCTCGGAGCCCCCCTCTGGAACTTCTTTGGCCCAATAGGTGTCTTCTGGTCCAGAAAAATTCTCCAAAAAGTTTTGCTGCGTTTGGACTCCGTTTGGTAGCGATATTCTGCGAAGTAAAAAACAAGCAAAAAAACAGCAACTGGCACTGGGCACTATGTCAATAGGTTAGTCCCAAAAAATGATATAAAGTTGCTATAAAATGATTGTAAAACATCCAAGAATGATAATATAACAGCATGGAACAACCAAAAATTATAGATATGTTGGAGACATATCACTCCCCGGCAAAGCCGCCCCCGCTGTGTGAGCCGCCACCATTCAATTCCCCTCCTTACCATTGTCTAGATAGAAAAAAAATCAAGAACAGAGAAATTTTTGTAACATGTGTGTTTGATCACCCCTGGCTTATCAGTTTTTTGTGTCTATGCTCATCAATTTGTTACAAGTGATTGCTAATTATGTCTTCATTTGATGACAAGGTTTCCATTCGTTGCTGAGTTTTGTTCATAGGATGATGGTTGGTTCATTTGTTGATGTGTGTCACCGCGGGCTTATTATCAGTTTTGTCCATTATGTCTTCACCGCGGGCTTATCAGTTTTGTTCATGTGTGTACGATGATTGGTCATAGGATGGTTGATGTGTCCATTTGTTGTTCAGTTTTGTTCCTATAAGAGGCAACGGTCATAAAAAGTTACATATTCTTTCATAATTCATAATTCATACAAAATTGGTTGATGTGACCCCTTGTTGATAGTGGAACTAGCAATGCGAATGAGGCCCCGACGATCGCCGGAGGAGTCATCCCCGACGATTGCCAGAGGAGTCATCCCCGACGATCGCCGATGAGGAGTCCTCGACGATCGCCGGAGGAGGCCCCGACGATCGCCGGAGGGTTACCTAACATCCAATTGATAATACTTGCCATTTTGTTATTTTTGTGTGATTTAATGCAAGCATCATATGAATAAACTTTGTACATGTATTTGGTGCATTTTCATGTCTATTTGCTGCTGGTATTTTTCCCATGCCATGGTAAACATGTTTAGGCACTATAACAAGCTTGCAAACATGCTATGATACTGTTGCTATTTTACACTTGCTGAAAAACTGCCAAGTCTGAAACTGACTGTTATAAAACTTGTCAACTTTGCATGATGTTTGCCACTAATCCATTGCTCATATGCATATGATTCCTTCTTGTGATTTGGTCTATGTAATGTGTACTTTGATGCCATGCCCTTGGTTGCCATGTAAAGTTGTTGTAGCATGACTTAATCTTGCTCTCAAGTTGTCATCATAATGTTACTGTTTTGCATTCCCAGATTTCATTAAGTCTGAAAAACAGCTTATCTCTCATGGTTGTATATTGCCATGTTGTAATATTTGCAGAAACTATGGAACACGACAGAGACTTAGAACAAGAAGAGATGTTGGGGGAAATAATCCGCGTCGGAGATGATGATATCACCTCACAGTTTCTGAACGGCTCCGGTGGTGATGGAATGGAGGGAGAAGATGACGGCTCTGGTGAGGGAATGGAGGGAGAAGATGACGGCTCCGGTGTTGGAGCCTTAACTGTTGCAAAGTCCTGCGAGATATATTAATTAAGCCTCTGCTGACTAGATGCATTAATTGATTTTTATGTACATATATTAACGCTTCTTTCTTCTTTTAGCCTCCGGATCGAGCCAAACTTCTATAAAGATACGAGGCCCGAAAAAAAGGTTCGGCGAGAATGAAAGGTTCGCGATCGAAGAAGTCGCTGCAGATGGCAAACCGACTGCTCCCAAGCAGACCGCAGACCGATTTATAAGTCAGTGCGGAGTTGTTGTTAGGGACAACATCCCGATCAACATTCGAGAATGGAATAAGCCAAAGGTGGACGATGGAGTTTCTTATGTCGACGATAGATCCAAAGATGAGCTTTGGAACTCGCTCATGACAAATTTCACCCCACCGCCAGAGGTGGATCCAAATAACAAAGTTATAGAGCAAAAGTCAAGGCGTGGGCTCTTAAGAAGATGGCCCAACAATTCAGCAACTGGAAGAAAAGATTGCACGAAAAGTATGTCCTGAAAGAGAAGACTCCAACATTCACCGGAGCAGATGAGAAGTTAAAAGATCACTGGCCTGCATTTGTGGAGTACAAGACATCAGAGGTAGGTAAGAAAAGGTCAAAAATAAATAAGCAAAATGCTGCAAAGAAGGAATATCACCATGTTATGGGGTCAGGTGGCTACAAGTTTGCCAGGCCTAAGTGGGAGAAAACTGAGAACGACCTGATTGATAAAGGGATCCATCCAGAGCCATTGGAGTGGAACGAACGGGCAAAGGCTTGGTTCTACGGGCATGGGGGAATGTTGAACCCAGAAACAGGGAAGTGTGTTTATACAAAAGCTCAACTTGCAACACCCGTCAAAGCCATTCAAGATGCAATGAAGGACGTGCAGGACGAGAACGACGAGCTGACACGCGCCCTCGGGAATCCTGAACACAGTGGACGAACACGAGGCACATCAGGCTCCGTTCTGTGGAAGGTTGGGTTTCCCGACTGCAGTGAAACTTATAGAAGCCGAGCGAGAAAAAAGAAACAGGATGCAGACCGACTGCAGAAGGTAGAAGAAGTAGTAGCATTGCAGCAGAAGCAAATAGAGGCACTTACCAACCAGCGAGCTACCGTCCCACCATCTCAGTGGCACGAAGATCCTTCATTCGATACTGCCCATGGAGCTACCCCACCATCTCAGCGGAAAAGCAGCGTGGCTTCCACGGAGCTCGTTCTGCCCATAGATGATATCACGGCTCGTCGCTACCCCGTGGATGATATCACGCAGAGGGAACATTGTGATTTACATGCGAAATGTACGAACATATCCGTGAAGGTGGCGGTCGGCTATGCCTTACCTCATGTACCTGATGGAATTTACCATTGCTCTCTGATTCCAGATGGTTATGTTGTTGTCGGGGTGGATGAAGTTATCAACGGATTTGAGCAGCTGCAGCTTGAGTACCCTATAGGTGAAGGGGAGACTGGACTGGGACATGCCAGAAGGATTACCATTCTATGGAGAAAGGAACACATCATGCTTCCACATTGGACGCCGCATCAGCAGACTCTGCCGCGTCAGCAGACCCCTTAGCAGACTCTGCCGCGTTAGCAGACTCCGCTGCCTCAGCCGTCTCCGCCGTGTCAGCAGACTCCGCCGCCTCAGCTGTCTCCGCTGCGTCAGCAGACTCCGCCGGAGGAGGCCCCTCAGCAGACTCCGCCGCGTCAGCAGACTCCGTCGCCTCAGCCCCGGATGGATAAGCGGTAGAGAACCGCCGCTGCGGCGGCTAGTAGTACAACTGTGAAGAAAACCAGAGCAGGTAAAATAAGCGTCAAGGAGGCTCCTGCCAAGTTACCATACCAAATGAGTGATGAGGAACTCAAGAAGGTCGTGGATGGCGAAGTGAAACGCCAGCTTGCACCGACCCGTCCCGAGCGAAAGGAGAAAATAGATCCGGCAAAAGCGAACCGCTGTCTAGAAAACCTTACGCGACCACCGCCGCCTCCGCTGCTATCAGACTATGCCCACTCGATTGTTAAGTTATATATAGAGAACATGTGCGTCCGGGAAGTAGCAGTAGTGCATGGGGGAAAACAATTCCTCAGCTCGGCGAATAGAAGACCCAATCGTGCCCCCCGCTCAAGGTATTTACCGATATCGCTAATGATCCGGGGGTAGCGCCCGATGATCTTGGTTTCACTCTTGGTGACTACTTAGGCGAGGAGGTACAATTCCCCATGGCTGAGTTAGCCTTTAGATACGAGCACGGAAAGCCTCTCGTCAGACCTGAGAAGCTCCCGCATCTACCAACACAAATGTGAAGATTGCATCAGTGGTACATGGAAGCCTCAAAGGAAGGGAGCAACATGATCTATGTGGGAATTAGAGATGAGCATTACTTCAATGGAGTCGAGGCGATGTACATTGAATTTGATGAATTATTTCAGTTATACAATCAAGACGCCCTCGACAAAACTATCCTCGGCTGCTATTGTCTGTAAGTATTATTTCTGTAATTAAGTCTCTAGCTCAACTCGTTCATTGCATGTATAATTATCCTCACTATATTATGCAGATTGAAGATTCTCCAATGCAAAAGAGGACAAATCTATGACATTGGGTTCATTAACCCAAATACCATAAATGAATATACGGTAGCAAACAATGCCAAGGATACAGCGAAAAACTTGCTAAAGGCGTTAATTGGACAACAAGCCAAAAGGGAAATACTATTTCCTTGCAACTTCAAGTGAGTCTTACTGTCTTGTGCACATTCTGTTTCGCTTACCCGAGGTTAAGTGTAATTGATGAGTTATGCGTGCGCAGGTTCCACTTTATTCTGCTAGTCATTCAGCTTGACGCAGGATTAGTAATTATCATGGACTCGAAACGTAAAGACCCTAAGATGTGGGCGGACATGAGTGAAATGCTCCAGACGTAAGGTCAATCATTATCGCACTATATCGGCAACTTTCGTTCATTTCCTGATATCAAGTAATTAATAACTCCTTTATTCATTTTCTTTGCCGGGCAGGGTTTGTAAAAAGTTCACCAAGCAGGCTAGGGGTGAATGGAAAGAGGAGCTGCGATTTCGACACCCCAATGTAAGTAGTACTAGCTAGTTCCACGCATCTCTCTTCGATTATAGTTTCAATACCATTATCATGTTTGATTATTATTTTGATTGAACTCTATTCTCGTAAAGTGTTTGAGGCAGGAAGATGGGAATAATTTATGTGGATACTACGTTTGCGAGTTCATTTGCCAGACGACCTGTGAGATGGGCAGAATTTTAGAACAACTTGAAGCACGTAAAAAATATTCATAATTTTATTTTATTACCATCAATTGTGTTGAGTTTCATTCATATATATATATATATATATATATATATATATATATATATATATATATATATATATATATATATTGACCCCATTCTTTAAATTAGATCCAACAGAAGCGGGACGAACTCCTACCAAAGGATCGCATACGAGCAATTCAAGAGGAATTGGCGGGATTCTTTCTTCAATAGGTCATACCTAAAGACGGAAAATACCATCGGGATTTGGAATGCGATTTTGGTAATTAGATATTAGGGATCATAAGAGATGTTATATTTTATATATGCATGAATGTGTACTATATGTAGTAGCGTCGAATAGATATACGAAAACTTGTTGTTCGACCAAGCACGGAGAAAGAGAGGTGATCACTTCTCTATATATATTCATGATGATGTTGTGTAATGGTTCCTTCATTGCTATATATAGTAGTTAGCGTCGAGTTGAATGAAAAACATAAAATAAAAACGAAAACCCTAAATGTAAAATAATTGAATGATAAACACAAAATGAAACCCATAAACCCTAAACCCCTCATTTAAAAAAAAAATCTAAACCCCAGCGCTCGGCAGAGCCTGACGCGTGGTGGTCTTTTAGTCCCGGTTGGTGTCACCAACCGGGACTAATTAAAGGTCCTCCTGCCTGAGCGCCCCGCAGCGGCCACGTGGAGCCCCTTTAGTCCCGGTTCGTAACACGACCGAGACTAAAAATAGGGGCCTTTAGTCCCGATTCTTTAGTCCCGGTTGCACAACCGGGACTAAAGGCCCTTACGAACCGGGACTAATAATGTCCCGTTTTCTACTAATGTGTCTATATTTTTGGACAGAGGGAGTAACTATTATGTGTGGATTATTTCCATAACTTTACAGGAGGATCTGCCTACTTGTCCCAGGTCTTGCACAGCAGTGAAGCCAACCTCCCGGCTTTCTAGGCGACTGTCCCCTGGAGTGTCATCGGCATCTGCTGCACCTCGAGAGAGTCTGCTGCATACTACAAAGGGGCATATGGCCCCAACTCTCTCTACCCAACGTCTCTTCCTAGTTGGCAAAGATGCGAGGATCATGTCACTAGTTGTCTGTCGTTTTGTTCCATTTGGGCATGGCGTGCCCTTCCTATATAGCTATAACCATGGCAATGCCACAGCCGAGGCAGATCCATCCATCCAGTAGCAGCAGTGGAAGAGCAGAGCAGGGGCCAGGGAGCCTTCCTTCCAGCTCACCACCTAGGCACCTAGCTCAACCACCACCCTACTGCTCAGCCATGAACAAGGAGAAGAGCCATGGCGGGAAGCACAAGGGGTCAGGAGGAGGAGGAGGAATCAGCAGGATGCTGAGGCAACACAAGGCCAGGCTCTACATCATCCGGCGATGCGTCGTCATGCTCCTCTGCTACCATGACTGACCCTACATTGGTGTCCTGTTCTTCGTTTGGTTCTCGTTTGTAGCTAGGCTAGTTAGGCTTAGAAAGATTCTCTGGTGTGTGTGTGTTCATAGGGTAGTGTATGTTTAGATAGATTTCGCTGACGGTTAGTTTGGATGTTGAAGTTTTGTGTGTGGTGCCATGGTTCTCCTAAGTCCTGCAACGGCAAGGATGTGCATGTATCTGAGATGTTTGGTCTTGCCATCTTTTTTCAATCAGTAATGGAAGGTCTCGAAAAAAAGAAAAATAAAACAAATTATTAGTATGGAAGTGCTGTGCAAAAGATTATCTCTTGGCATCATCCAATTGTCTATTCTGTTGAATTGTGAGTCTCTGACTGCTAGCGTTTATATGCGTCCTTTCGGGGTGTTCTTATTTCGTTCGATTGGGTCAGTTAATGGGACGATTTTGCACACAAGGCCATCTTAACGGAGTGCATTTTGGGATTGAATTTGCAAAGATATTCAGAAAAATTGCAGCATTGTCCTTGTTTTACCTCAAAATTTCAGCGAAATTTTATTTGGTGAGTTCAACATTTCAGGGGAAAATTCCAACATATTTTTTTCTGCAAAAAAGGTTCTATTTCTGATGATAACCTCACACTTAGAAATTGAAAGACTCATTTTAACTTCTGCCCAGTTTGCACACACACTGAGCGACTATCTACACACAACTCCTTGCTCATGGTCAATGACTAGTGGCTTTCTGGCAGTATTATTATCATATAAATCAGTTTATCTAGGAAATATTTGTGGTAAACCGAGCAGCACTGGCCACAGAAACGAGAAGTTTCGAGGTACGTACAGTCCTTGCAGAGTTGCAGCATCCATGCACTCAACAGCCTTGATGGGTGCATACCTCGACCTGAAACGAAAAGCTTATTTAGACGACGCTTTGTTTACTCGAGGAGGCACTTTGGGTTTAGTGCAAGATGGCTCTCATGTGCATGTTCTTATAGTATTAGCCGTGAGGCCCCGTTTAACCCGCCATTGGAGGCCGCGTAAGAAACGTTTTATCCTGCAACCCCACTTGCCGTGTACTTTCTTCAGGACTCGAGTCCAGGTTCAGGCCATCCATGTAAATTATGGCTTGGAACAGCTTAACTAGTGCTGATCATGGTGCTAGTTGCTGTTTACTTGGACCAAAGGCTCTGAACTCCGGGCGGTTTGCTGCAAACCACAGATGTGAAAAACCGCAGCACCACTACCTCCGCAGCGGCGGGGCGTCAAGCATGGGCGCTGTCTTCATCAGAAACATAATGGAAATTCAGTTTTACAAAAATTGACCAAACAGAAGAATGTGCAAACCTGTCGATCTAGTGGTGTGGTTTTCTGGTCTCCAGACCATAGGCCAGTAGCACAAGTTGAACATGGTTAGCTAGCTGTAACGACGCCCAAGATTCGTTCTAAAAAAAACGACGCCCAAGAAAATTGCAACATGTTTTTTTTAGAATGAAGCTCGAGACGAGTCTGGTTTTGAATTAAAAAAGTCATCAACCAGCCAGGAAATTACTGACATAGAAGTGAAAAAAATACCAGAGGATACCAGCCTTGAATTGACCATGTTGTTGTGATGAACAAGTGCAATGTTGTGACTTTCTGATATATATGTTGTTATGTTGTGATGAACTATTCACATATATGTTGCATTGTTGATGTGGACAATCTGGGATATATATGTTGATCTGTTGTAATGATCAATTTGTTATAAACACATAGAACCTAACCCTACCTTAAAAGAATTACCTTCAACGACTGCAACCCTAGACCCTAACCATAGACCCTAATCATATCCTAAAAGCCTCGTCTTCGACGACTCGACAACCCTAGATAGTTAATATCTCACAACTCTGTCACTAATAAATTACCTACAGATGGCATGCAATCATTAAGATATCCCTCCGCTGCAACATTGAGACAGTAAAACCTATAATGAAATATAGGGTTAGGACTTGAATTATTTTCCAACTGCGTTGTAGTCACAATGCACCCGCTTCCTAGGTTTGTATCTGCTTCCTAGGATTGTATCAATAACTGCTTACAAATAATCTCTTAGCCGTGTATATTGTGCCTTCTGGTCACCTTGTACCACCTTAATTGTCTTCTTCGTTGCCCATGCAGACCTTGCTCTTTGGCACTTGAACTCTGTACTTCACCTTCGAATTTTCTATGATTGTATCAACCCAGTCTCAGGATATGATCTCAATGCCTGCTCACATGCCTTGTCCACACAATCTATAGTGACATTTGTGCTCTCTCCATGTGCACCACAAGCATGCTCCAGATTTATCTTCCTGATACAGAATTCTTATGGGCAATCTTAGAAGCAACCATGTAAAATTGACATCATTCCTCCGTGCACTTGACAATGACTCTGCCTCTTCATGTTATACTCAAAGTTGCTCAAGAAGCTTTATGTGGTACTCCCTAGGTGTTCTTGTGAACTGATACATGTTGGAAATATGCTCTAGAGGCAATCATGTGATGGTGGCATTTCCTTATGTATTCATGGGTTATTTGTATTGTCCTTAAACATCATCACTGATATGTATCAATAACTATGTGACTTATTTGTGAGACTATATATTGTATGATGATTGCTCTAATGGTCTCTAGTTGATAAGGTTATATGGACACATACCATTTTACTAGTATATGATTCAGTTGATGACTATGTTTCACAAGTCACAAGCATAAATATGCTAACCGATAGTATGGACCCGTGGATGGGGATCACCAAGTCCGAAAGACTCACTTTGAGATACATCGAGATATTGTCTATTCCATGTCCTAGACTTGAGGTTCTTGAATGTTCTCCGCATTAGGACAGACTCCCTTAAGGTCTATCAAATGCTACTCTATAACTGGGTAGTTATAAAGGTAGATTTTGGGTGGGTCAACCGAAATGGCATTGGCTCCTCCAATTCAGACAGATGTTCACTGGGCCCTCTCGAGTGTGAACAGATTCAGAATGACATGTGACTTGGGTTTAAGTGTTAATCTAGTTCTAGAATCTATATCACGGTTTCGATAAGAGAGGTTGAGCTACCAACAAGGGTGCCAAGTACTCGCCTTAAGCTTGATAACACATATTGAGAGACAAAAGAAATGTTGCACATGACACATTGTCAAGGCTCGTCAATATTACTTTGCGCGGAGTTGGCACGTTCTGCTAGGAGCCGCTACTAGTTATCGACTCGAGTCGTGTCCATCTAGTTTAAAAAATCTGCTAGAAACTGAATGGAAATTCAGTTTACAAAATCAACCAAACAAAAAATTGTACAAACCTATCAATCTAGTGTTGTGGTTTTCTTGTCTTCAAACCATAGTCCAATAGCACAAGCGAACATGGTTAGTTAGTTGTAACGACATCTGAGAAACTTACAACAGTTTTCATTTATTTTGAATGAATGCTCAAGACAAGTCGTGCTTCCAATTAACAAAGCCATCAATCAACCAAGAAATTACAACATAAAAGTGGGGGGGAGGGGGGATATATATATATATATCACATTGTTGTTGTGATGAATTTCTGATAAACCCCTAGACCCTAACCGTACACTAAAAGCCTCGCCTTCGAAGACTAAAAAATTATAGACCCTAACCTAAAAGCTCTGTCTTTGACGACTCAACAACCCTAGACCCTAACCCTACCCTAAAAGCCCCGACGTTTGATGACTTGACAATCCTAGACTGTAACCCTAACCTAAAAGCCTTCCCTTCGATGGCTTGACACCCAAGATCCTAACACTGTCTTAAAAGCCTCATCTTTGACCATCGACAATCCTAGACAGCTAACATCTCACATAACTACACCACTAATAAATCACCTATAAATGGATGCAGACATTAGTAAATCTCTCTTTTCCAGCAATGAGATAATAAAACATGTACTGGAATCTAAATTTAGGACTTGGGGGTAATTTTCTAGTTGTGTTGTACTCACAATGCACCTGCTTCCATGGTTTGTATCAATGACTGTCTGTGGATGATCCCCCGGCCTTCTATATTGTGCCTTCTGGTCAACTTGCGCCACCTTAACATGATCCTTGCCATGTAGGCCTTGGTCTTTGGCACTTAAACTCCATAATTTACCTTAGTATTTTCCATGATTTTATCAACCCCATTTGAATGTATGCTCACATGCCCCAGCCTTTATGCTTTCTCTCCATGCACACCACAAGTGTGCTCCGGGTTTATCTTCCTGATGCAAATGGTCTTCCTATGGGCAACCTTAAAAGCAAACAGTGAAATGGACACCCTTCCTCTGTGCACTTGACAAATGACCCTATCTCTACGTTTCTTGTGATACTCAAAGTTTCTCAAAAGCTTTATGTGGTAATCCCTAAGTGGTCATCTAAACTGATGTACACCACTGAAGCAGAACTTCTTGAAAAGTTGTTCAAGTGCGTCAGGCAATGTTTGATCATACCAACTCATATCCTTCATCTTCTTTGCCCTGCTCTTCCTTCCACTAGGTAGTGGAAAAGGTGTTACGCTATCATCTTCATCACTGCACTCCAAGTCACCAGTGTTTAAGCATTCACCTAATTAATCAGTTAACGGGCCAGTTAATCGCTACTCATAGCGTGACCAAATCGAATAACACCTATTCATCGCGTTAACTTGTCAGGCCAATTAATTGGCCTGTTAGACTAATTAGTCAATTCTCAGGTCGTGACCCACTAACAGGTGGGCAAACAAAGCCCAAATTTTTGGCCCGTAACCCCTTCCAGCCCCATCCCGCTCCTTAATAGCTAGGATTAATAATTTTACCCCCTCTCTATGCTTTTTATATGTGTACGGCAGCATGTTTTGGTATATTACATAGCTGGGAGCATGAGAGTATGGTATAATATATAAAAAACTAGGTATATGTTGGCAGGTTCCTATTCAATCTACCGATTAATGGTCGACCGATTAGTGCAGTTAATAGGCTGATGCACCGATTAATCGCTACTCCTAAACCGACCGAGCAGCTACCAGTTAACGATTTCTTGAACATTGGAAAGCACTCTTCGTCTGGTGATGGCACAAAATCATGCTCTTTGCCATAGTTAGCATCAATGTGTGATCTTGTTGTTGGGCCAGGATTTTTGATTGGCTTAAACTTATGTGGAAGTGTAGGCTGATGTCCATGTCCAGAATCTAGGTTCTCTTCCTCTATGCACATCTCTTCCACTTATGCATCTCCTTCAAAGTGAAGCAAAGTATCACCCCATTGCCTCTTGATTTCTTTAAGCCTCTCAACAATTTCCATTTCTTATTCCCTTTGTTCTTCACTTCTTCTTCTCTGTATCCATGCATGTCATAGTGAAAATCTTCTCCATAGTCAATATCTTGAGAGATAACATGCTCCGATATAGTATTTTCTTTCTAAACGTTGCTTCGTTGTGTGTGCTGAAATAAAGGAAATTGATTTCAACATCATGGTGTGCATTACTTATAGGCACATGCTCCCAATGACATCTAGTGAAGGGAAAATCACACCATCATGATCAACAATATGTACTACCCATTCCCCGAACCTATAGTAACCTGCTCCGCAATGATGTTTTCCTTGCTTAAATTCGGGGGTATTGGCTCATTTGCTTTAATTGTAGTAATATTCAATATTTTCTCCTCCTCAAAATGCCTAAAGCATCTCCTCAACTATTCCATCACCATCTATAAGCTCCATCCCTTCCCCCTACACATAATACATGTAATCATTTATTCCCTATCCCTATGTTTCAATCCGTGCTAACATATATTAACAAAACTTATGTATGAGAGGGACATAGTTCATTCCAAATTGTCTGAGCCTTGGGATGAAACCTTATTTCGCATATATCATATTCAAACTACATAGAAATAACAGTTTTAAATATATTTCATAAACCTTAATTCCCAAATTGACTTACATGATAAATAACCAAATTCTAGGAAACCCTGAATTACCAAATTGATGCACAAACCCTAATTATACAAACCCCTAATACAAAATGGCATAGAAACCCTAATTATTAATTACTAATTTGCCTTAAACCCTAAATCCTCAAATGGAATCCTGGATTCCTAAATCAGAGGGGGAAATTGCTAGCTGAGAAGGACAAAGGAGGAGGACTGACTCGACGCCATCGAAGTGGGAGGCCCAGCGATGGCCTTGCGTAAGATTCGCCACCACCACACGTGCCAGAGTCGCCGCCTTCGCATGCACCGGCGACTGCGGATGTGGTTGTCAGGGGAAAATTGCGCTCCCGAGTCCCGAGTTAGTCATCCACCTTGTAGTCATTTCCCTAGCCAGTGGTCCCTCCTTTGTCGATTGCGTCCCGCCGCTAGGTGAGGTGGGAGAGACAGCAAGATAGAGGTGAGGTGGGAGAAGAGTGAAATGAACAGTTGCTTCCGATCAAGCTAGGTAACAGTTGTAACCGCGCAACATGCGGCACACGCCCTATGCTATGGCAGCATGACACATGGGGCAAACGGGCTAGAATCACGGTTAAAATGTGCTTACTGCCTCACTAGAGTTTCCGAGAAAAATTACGTGGATGCCGGTTATTTCTGTAGTGAAACCCAATTGTGGTGGCATTCGGTAACCCTAAACCCTCACTAGCGGTTTCCAAAAAAATTAACCCTCACTAGAATTGCCCACACGCGCTTTTGACCACCTTAGTTGTGCCATCACGCTGCCGAGCGCGTCGCCAGTGCGCAACAGTGAGGCTGGTCGTAATGGGAGTATCATAAGCGGTATCATGCATGCCAACTAGATTTTTTGAATGATGTGGCACACAATTAAATGAGAAAAGAGAGGGTGTGGTATCATATCATGATACTGTACCATATTAAATATTGTACTACTTTGTGTCATGCATGACAATTAATAAGGCAACATAAGATACTAACTTATGATACTATGCATTACGGAGGAAGTATCATATACTAGTATCATATGATACTCCCGTTACAACCAGCCTGAGAGCTTGCGCCCGCACCTCCACCATTAGTCGTTTGGATTATTTTCATAAAATGTACAAGAGGAGCTGTCTACTTGTCCTTGGTCTTGAACTGCAGTGAAGCCAACTTCCCAGTTTTCTAGGCGATTGTCCCCTAAAGTGTCATCGGAATCCGCCGCACCTTGAGAGAGGCTGCTGCATGTGCATCCACACTTCCTGCTACAGGTGGTTTATGCCCCCAACATCTCATAAGCTTTTTATACTTGCAAGTAGGAAAAGATGTGAGGATGATGTCAGAGTAGTTTGTCTTTCGTGCCATTTGCCATTTGGCCATGCCGTACCCTTCCTATATAAGGATGGCAATGCCAAAGCAGAGGCAGATCCATCCAGTATAGCATTATAGGAGCAGTGGAAGAGCAGAGCAAGGAGCCATTCTTCCAGCTCACCAACTAGCTCAACCACCACCCTCCTGTTCA
Source organism: Thinopyrum elongatum (assembly GCA_011799875.1). NCBI lineage: Eukaryota > Viridiplantae > Streptophyta > Magnoliopsida > Poales > Poaceae > Thinopyrum > Thinopyrum elongatum. The sequence continues at coordinate 50,736,136 of CM022299.1, read as the reverse complement.
GCCAGGATGAACAAGGCGAAGAGCCATGACGGCAAGCACAAGGGGTCAGGCGGAGGAGGAGGGTTTAGCAGGATGCTGAGGCAACACAAGGCCAGGCTCTACATCATCCGGCGTTGCGTTGTCATGCTCCTCTGCTGCCATGACTGACCCTACATAGGTGTTCTTCGTCTGGTCCTCTCTTGTTTAGCTAGGCTTGACAGATTCCCTGGTGTGTACTTCCTCCGTCCGGTGAAGAGTGTACATCTAGAAATTTTAGGACAAATTATGGAGTTAAGTAAAAAATGCATTGGAAAGGTGCAAGCCACCATCTCTCTCCTCTTTAATTACCCAACCTCCAATGAGCTAAGTGCATGTAGAAATTAAGAAGACCATGTGTAGATTGCTATTGGTCTTGGTTACCGTGTGATGAGAGAGAAGTATTTTTTTCTACTTTAAAGTGCATTGGGAAGATAGAAGTACACTCTTTTGTGGACAAATTTTGAACCTAGATGTACACTCTTCACCGGACGGAGGGAGTATGTTCATAGGGCAGTGTATGTTTAAATAGATTTCGCTGACGGTTAGTTTGGATGTTGAAGTTTTGTGTGGTATCATGGTTCTCCTAAGTCTTGCAACGGCAAGGAAGTGCATGTGTCTGAGATGTTTGGTTTTGCCATCTTTGTTCTGAATTTTTTCCATCAGTAATTGAAGGTCTCAGAAAAAAGAAAAAGAAAAAACAATTATTATGAAAGTGCTGAGCAAAAGATTATCTCTTGGCATCATCCAATTGTACCATAATTGTGACTTGTGAGTCTCTTACTTTTGGGGTGTTCTTATTTCGCTCGATTAGGCCAGTTGTTGGGACGATTTCACACACAAGGCCATCTCAAACGAGTGCATTTTCGGAATGAATTTGCAAAGTTACTCAGGAAATCGGCACCTTAATATTCGAAGATGTTTTTTTCCGCAGAAAATTTCTATTTCTGATGGTAACCTCACACTTAGACATTGAAAGACTCATTTTATCTTCTGCCCAATTTGCAGACACACTGAGCGACTATCTACACACAGCTCCTTGCTCCCCCGACTTTCTTGCAGTATATCATAGTACTTATAAACCAGTTTGTCCAGGAGATACCCAGCTTTAAATTTCTGGTAAACGGAGCAGCACTGGACCAAAGAAACGAGAAGCTTCAAGGTACGTACGTACAGTACTTGCAGTATTGTTTGGTGAGATGTTGCTGCTAACAGGGTATACAGCCTTGATGGATGCACGCCTCAACCTGAATCTCGAGGAGGCACTTTGGGTTTAGTGCAAGATGGCTCTCTTGTTCTTTAATCAGCCCAGAGGCCCCGTTTAACCCGCCATTGGAGGCTGCGTAAGAAATGCTTTATCCTGCAACCAACCCCACTTGCCATGTACTTTCTTCTGGACTCAAGTCCAGGTTCAGATCATCCATGGAAATTATGGCTTGGAACAGCTTAACTAGTGCTAATCATGGTGCTAGACTGCTAGTTGCTATTTACTTGGACCAGTGGCTCTGAAGTCCGGGCGGTTTGCTGCAAACCACAGATGTGAAAACCGCGGTACCACTACCTCTGCAGCGGTGGGGTGTTGAGCGTCGGCGCTGTCTTTGGAACCGAATAGGAATTCGGTTTACTAAATCGACCAAGCAGAAAAAAGTGAAAACATGTCAATCTAGTGTTGTGTGTTTTCCGGTCTCCAGACATAGACCAGTAGCACAAGTCTGAACATGGTTAGTTATCTGTAACAACGTTTGAGAAACTCGCAACAATTTTTATTTTTAAAGAATGAAAACTCGAGATGAGACCGGCTTCGAATTAACAAAGTCGTTAACCAGCCAGAAATTTACTACATAAAAGCAAAAAAAAGGGGGGAAAGCAGCTTTGAATTAACTATGTTGCTCTGATGAACAAGTTTCAATGTGATGGTTTTCTGATATATGTATATATGTTGTTGTGTTGTGATGAACTATTGACATATTTGTTGGATTGTTGATGTGAACAATTTGTAATATATATGTTGGAGTTTTGTTGTGATCAATTTGTGATAAGCCCCTAGACCCTACCCCTACCCTAAAAGGCTCGCCATCAACGACTCGGCACCGTAGACCCTAACACTAACCTAAAAGCCTTGCCTTCGATGACTCGACGACCCTAGACCCTAACCTAAAAACCTCACCCTCGACGAGTCGACAACCCTGGACCCTAACCCTATCCAAAAAGTCCCGTCTTCGACGGCTCGACAATCCAAGACAAATAGAATCTCACATAACTACACCACTACTAATCTTTCAGCTTGAACAAGACGAAGGAACGATTTTAGGCCAGGAAAACCTAAAATTGTACATAACCGAATATTACAAGCAGTTGTTTGGGCCTCCGGAGGATAATTGTGTATCCCTGGATGAGTCTAGGATTGAGGATGTTCCTCAACTGGCTGCAGATGAGAATGATATTTTGACTGCCCCATTTTCGGAGAAAGAGGTGTTTGAAGCCATTTCACAGATGAAAAACAATAAGGCTCCAGGGCCGGATGGATTTCCGGCGGAGTTCTATAAAAAGTGCTGGCATATTATTAAGGGGGATTTGATACCGATGTTCCATGATTTATTCTCTGGACAGCTTCAGCTATTTCACTTGAATTTTGGAACGATAACCTTGCTTCCTGTAACACCCCCGGTGGTTAACTACAGTAATCACCCTTTTGATAATGACAAGTCATCATGTTTAACAGTGCATGATCATCATTTGCATCATAATGCATTTCAACTCCTAAGTCAAATCCAAATTTAAATAAAAGTGGAAAATAAAAGTTGTCCAAACCTGAAAACTAAAATGTGCATCATGTTGCAAATATTCTCATAGCATTTATAAAAATGATTGCAACATTTGTTGAAATTGTAAAAGGACTCGAACAACAAGGAACATCAGCAACATAACACTGTTTAATCCTTTTTCAATTTAAATAAAATCCAAACAAAAAGATATGGACCCCAAACCAATTTCTAGCAGTGACAGATAATGCACTGTAAATAATGGAGCAAGTCTCATATTTTACAAAAGTCTTTTGGAATAAAAATAAAAGAGAAAACAGAAAAGGAAAATAAATAATATAAAAAAAAAGAGTAAAAAAAGGAAAAGCCCCCCCCCCCGGACCAAACTGGGCAGTGGCACAGCTGCCACCACGGCCTCCCTGGCCGGCCCCCCCCATCCCATATCCCCCCCCCCCACGACCGAACCCTAGCCCCACCCCACCCTCCCCACTCCCTCCCATCTCCTCTGTCCCGATTGGATCGGGACGGGAGGAGGCCGCCGCCGCCCGCCGCTCCACCGTCGCCGGCGGGACCCCGCGGACCGCGCCGCCCCGCTCCCCGACGCCGGCGCCCGTCTGTCCTTCTTCTCCACCGGACCGCCCCCAGCAGGAGCCGTCCCGACCCCGCCGCCCGACGCCACCTCGGCGCCCCGCGCCCGCACGTCGGCCGGCCCTGCCGCCCGCCGCCTCAACGGCCTCCCCAACACACCAGCCGTCGCCCCCTCTTCAGCCCCATGTGAGCGCTCGCCGCCCCGCTCTTCCCCCCCCGTTGCCCGCTCGTCGCTCTCCGCTGCCCCCGCGCGGCGCGCGCTCGGGCGCGCCTCGGCGTGCTCTGGCCGCGCCCGGCCGCGGTGCCGTTGCCTCCTCTGGCCCGCGCACGCGCTCACCCCGCCTCGCCTGCCCCGCTCGTGCCCGCCACCGCTCCGCCCCTGCCTCCGGCCCGGCAACTCCGGCGCCGGCCGGACCACCGGCGGCCTGGCCGCCCCGCCCCTCACGGCCTCGCCCGCCCTACGGGCGCCGCCTGGCCTCTGCGCCGCGGGCGCTGCCCCTCCCTGCTGGACATTGTCCAGTGGCCATGGCAGTGGCCCCGGACATGTCCGGCCACTGCCGACCAGTGGGGCCCAGTGCCCCTATTTAAAAAAAAAATAGTTTAAAATAATATAAATAATTATTTAATTAGTGGATTATAAGTTAATTATTCTGCTTTGCTAAACTAATTAAACCTAGTTAACCTAATCATCTAGTTAAGCTAACTAACCCTTGTTTAGTTAAATTATGACATGACATGTGGGTCCCCTTGACCCAGTTGACTGGTCAACTTTGACCTAGTCAGCGCTGACTGGACCATTTGACTTAGTCAACGTTTTAAATAATTCCTAAAATGCTATAAAACTTTATAAATCATATAAATTGATCCATAGCTCAGATCGAAAAACTTTGTACATGAAAGTTACTCAGGAGACGAGATGAATCTGAATACGCGGTCGTTCGTCTGCCACACGTCTAACTATCCGAACTTGCAACCGTTCCCCTCTTATCCTCTGTCCGATAATTCCAAAGACCCGGGAAATATCGTCAGATATTCTCCGCTCCGTCTGTTACGTGTGATGCTGGTTAGACTACCCCTAGCACCGTGTATCGTATTGTCATGCTCATATTTGCTCTATATTATACTGTTTCCTCCCCCTCTCTCTCCGATAGCCCCCGACCCCGACGTGTCCCCGAGACCGACGCAGCTCCGGATCCCGAGACACATAGACGACCTTGCCTTGCCGCCGAGCAACCAGGCAAGCCCCCCCCTTTTGATCATCCCGATATCGCCCATTCTATTTTCATGCTTGCATTAGAATTTGCTGCTGCTGCTGCTGCGTACCTATTCTGATGCAAGCCTGTTCATGTAACCTGCTGTTGATAATTACCTGCATATCCTAAACTGTTTAAGTCAGGCGGGTTAGAGACCTATCAGTGACCCCACTTACCCCGACTGCCGCGCTGGATCGTCAGAAGACCCGATCAATGGGATTGAAGACCAGGCCCCGACACCGCACATCACCCCCCCTTAGTTGTAACGACACTGCAGCGTTACTATCGAGTGCCGAGGGTGAAACCTCTTGTAGCACTTCTGATGTTAACTCTGTAGAGTAGCTATTCGGTCGTGGTCATCGAGGGTGATTCCTCCTTCACCGCTTCCGATAACGACGCTGTCGTACAACACCTCAAGTGTGGACCCAATGAGGGTGATTCCTCCTAGTTCACCTTGACGGATACATCGAGTGGGAATTCAATGAGGGTGATACCTCGGATTCCCTGATGTTATGGACACACGGATACTTGGACTTTACACTGTTCATTGGATAGGCGGGTCGGCCCTGAGGGGTACCCGCGTGCGCCTGAGAGGCGAGTGTTGTGAAGACGGGTGCCTGTGTGGTGCCCGAGTGGTGAATACGAGGCGCGGCCGAGCATTCTTAACCCTTGCCGCAAGTCCTCGAGACGGGGCGACGGGGTCACATCTTTCGTGAGTCTCTGCTCGTTTCCGCAAGCCCCTAGTCCTAACGATTTGGATATTTGATCCGAGCAGGCCTCTGGTCTGATAGCACTAACCATCACGTGGGCATAGTATGGGCGTTCTGCATCGTATGCATCAGCCGAAAGCTCTGTCAGACGTCCAGTTCAGCACTGCGGCCGGGCTGGGCCGGCGCCATCCTGAGGGGTGGTACCGTGATTCGCTCTGCTCGCAACGACCCGGAGTGCACAGGGCGATGGCCCATGACCCCTGAGCGCTTAGGATATAGACCGACGGGGACCTCTCTGCTGAGCTGTAGGTAGGGTTGCGATGTGTTGTTTGGCCGAGGCCGGGCATGACCCAGGAAAGTGTGTCCGGCCGAAGTTAAGCGAGCGTGATGGGTAAGTTGGTCCACCCCTGCAGGGAAGAACATTTCTATCGATAGCCGGTCCTACGGTAAAGGACACTCGGAGTTGTATCCCGATCGATACAACTAGAACTGGATACCCGTGATGATACTTGGATATGTGGGTCTGGGATTGCTTCTCGCAGGGAGTCGAGAAGGGATCTCCGGACGAGGTTGATGACTGTATGGCTCTGGGATTGCTTTCTCGCAGGGAGTCGAGAAAGGATCTCTGGGTGAGGTTGAGACTTAATGATACTACTACATTATATTGTACTGTTCTACTCTCTTCTACTGCTGCAAGACCGCTGAAGATGCTAGTCTTCGATAGGACTAGGCCTTCTCTCTATTCTGGCATTTCTGCAGCCCAGTCCACATATACAGCCTCCCCTTGAAAATGTTGCATATGTAGTGTAGATCCTTGCTTGCTGAGTACTTCTGAGTACTCACGGTTGCTTTGTTTTCCTTTTCTCCCCATATCAGTTTGTCGTGACCAAGATGACGGAGCCCCTGAGACAGCTGCCCTGCCGACGATCGCTACTACTACTACCCAGAGGATGGATACTACTATGAGTTGACTGACGACCAGGAGTAGGATCGGAGGGTCCCAGGCAGGAGGCCTGCGCCTTTCGATTGTAGTGTTTTATTTTGCCCCGCCTTTCTAAAGGCCTTTCTGTTTCTCTTTTATATCTGTACTCAGATATCTAATGCTTCCGCTGACGCTTGTATGCCATCGAGCTATGTATTCGAGCCCTCGAGGCCCTGGCTTGTAATATAAAGCTTGTATGACTTTATTTATGTTTTAGAGTTGTGTTGTGATATCTTCCCGTGAGTCCTTAGGCTTGATCGTGTGCATTTGCGTGTATGATTAGCGCGCGATCGGGCCGGGGGCGTCACAAGTTGGTATCAGAGCCGACTGCCTGTAGGAATCCCCTTTCCAACTCCTTGGCCGAAGTTGAGTCTAGAAACCGGAAAACTGTTTTACTAACTTGGCTGTGTGGCTTACGGGCCCACGTCGTCAATTGGGAGGTATTAGTATCTTTTATTCCTCATCTTTACTCTGGGACTCTGACCTCTCTTCCTTTCGGGTTAACTAAAGTTTACTAACGCCGACACTTAGGATCTCGTAATTCTCGTCCACCCGGAGAGCTGGATATATGTGCGATTTCCCTGACATTGATCTGATTAGTCTGATAATCATTTTCCTTTCCATTGTTTTGTTTAACTTTTCTCTCCGAGATCGGTTATACTTCTCCTTGTCATTTGACAATCATGAGTTTCCTCTGTTTCAGATGGATCGTTTGTTTCCACCACACCCTGCGACGCAGCTACCAGCTGTTCGAGCAGGGATACATCCAGAGTACATTCTTTATCCACTGGGGCAGATGTCAATCCGTTACAATACCCCAGTACTATCTCCTCCAGATACCCGCAAAGACTTTGTGATCTATTGTGACGCATCCCGTGAAGGATTAGGCTGTATCCTAATGCAAGAGCGTAAAGTGATTGCCTATGGCTCTCGTCAGTTGCGACCGCATGAAGAGAATTATCCGGTACATGATCTAGAACTAGCTGCTGTCATCTATGCATTGCAGTTGTGGCGACATTACCTCCTCGGTAATCGTTGCGAGATATACACGGATCATAAAAGTCTGAAGTACTTGTTCACTCAACCTTCTCTAAACCTCCGTCAGCAAAGATGGATGGAGGCCATTGCGGACTATGATTTGGGTATTTCCTATACCCCTGGCAAGGCTAACGTGATGGCTGATGCCTTAAGCCGCAAGTCCTATTGCGACAACCTCATGGTTAGGCGAGCTCAACCTCGTCTTTTTGAAGAATTGTGCAAGCTGAATCTGCGTATTGTTCCACAGGGCTCTCTAAATAACCTTGTGATACAACCAGATCTTGAGAAAGCTGTTAAGAATGCGCAAGCTAAAGATGCTGAAATTGATCTGATGAAGACAGACCTTCACCTTGTAAAGTATAGGGATTTCTCGCTGTCTGAAGATGGAACCTTGTATTTCAGAAACCGCATTGTCGTACCTCGTTTCGAACTTATGACTGACAAGGTCATGAAGGAGGCACATGATACCCCGCTGTCTATTCATCCGGGTAGCACCAAGATGTATCGTGATCTCCGTCAAAGGTACTGGTGGTCTAAAATGAAGCAGGACATTGCTCGTTATGTTGCTGAATGTGATGTGTGTCGACGCGTTAAAGCAGAACATCAGAAGCCAGCTGGAATTCTGCAACCACTTCCTATTCCTCTATGGAAATGGGATAAGGTTCAGATGGATTTCGTTACAGGACTTCCCAGGTCACAGAAGGGCCACGATGCTATTCTTGTCGTCGTCGACCAGCTCTCTAAAGTTGCATACTTTCTGCCTGTCAAAGGGACAAATAGGCTCACGCAGATTGCACATTCTGTGGTGCAGCACTCCCAAACTGCTTTCATGCCGGACAGAAACATCCTAGAAGGGGTTGTGGTCCTTCATGAAACACTCCACGAAATTCACACGAAAAAACTAGATGTAGTTGTTTTCAAGATGGATTTCGAGAAAGCGTACGATAAAGTCAAATGGCCTTTCCTTCAACAGGCCTTGCGTATGAAAGGTTTTGATGAAGTCTGGCGACGACAGGTTGAATCTTTCACGCAAAAAGGAAGTGTTGGAATTAAAGTGAATGACGACATAGGTCATTATTTCCAGACACATAAGAGTCTGAGACAAGGTGATCCGATGTCTCCTATCTTGTTCAACATTGTAGTGTATATGTTGGCAATTCTAATAGGAAGGGCTAAGGAGGCTGGTCAGGTGGGTGGCTTGGTGCCTCATCTAGTGGATGGAGGTGTGTCCATCTTGCAGTACGCCGATGATACTATCATCTTTATGGAGCATGACTTGGTAAAAGCGAGAAATATGAAGCCGGTGTTATGCTTATTTGAACAATTGACCGGGTTAAAGATTAACTTTCATAAAAGCGAATTATTCTGTTTTGGAAGAGCCAAGGAGGAACAAGAGGCTTATAGGCAATTGTTTGGGTGCGAATAGGGGGCTTTACCTTTTACGTACCTAGGTATACCAATTCATCATCTTAAGCTGACAAACAGAGAATGAAAGTGCATTGAGGATCGATTTGAGAAGAAACTGAGTTGCTGGAAGGGCAAGCTCATGTCATACGGAGGCCGATTAATTCTTATTAATTCGGTTCTCACGAGTATGCCTATGTTTCTCTTGTCTTTTTTCGAGGCTCCAGTTGGAGTTAGGAAAAGGCTGAACTTCTATCGATCCCGATTCTTCTGGCAGAGTGATGAGCTAAAAAGAAAATACAGACTCGCCAAATGGGATATTATTTGTCGTCCAAAAGACCAAGGGGGTCTTGGTATTGAAAATCTTGAAGTCAAGAACAGATGTCTTCTCAGCAAGTGGCTGTACAAGTTATCTGTAGAGAGTGAAGCCACATGGGCGCAGATTCTCCGTAGTAAGTATCTTCACTCCAAAACTTGTCCCAAGTGACAGCAAGGCCGACGGACTCGCCTTTTTGGAAAGGGCTGATGAGAGTCAAATCAGCCTTTTTCAATAGGACAAAGTTTATAATTGGAAATGGCGCCAACACGCGATTCTGGTAGGATACTTGGCTAGGAGAGACACCCCTCGCGCTTCAATACCCATCTCTCTATAGTATTGTTCAACGACGCGACGCGTATGTTGCAACAGTACTTCAGTCCATCTCCCTCAATATTCAGTTTAGGAGGACGCTAGCCGGTAATCGTTGGGAAGCTTGGCTCCATTTAATGAGTAGACTGATGGAGGTCCAGCTGTCTCAACAAACCGATCAGTTGCGCTGGAAGCTTACTAGGACTGGGGAGTTTACAGTTAAATCGATGTATCTCGATGTTATCAACTCTAGCTCCATTCCTAGTTCCAAACATGTTTGAAAAGTCAAAGTTCCGTTGAAAATTAAAGTGTTTATGTGGTTTGTACATAAACAAGTCATCTTAACCAAGGACAATCTGGCAAAGCGCAACTGGACAGGACCTACTAGGTGTAGTTTTTGTGATCGGGATGAAACTATCAAACACCTTTTTCTTGACTGCCCTCTGGCAAAAGTGCTATGGCGGACGGTGCACATAGCCTTTAATATTACTCCTCCGAATTCTGTTAGCACGTTATTTGGAACGTGGCTTAACGGGATAGAGGCCGAAATAGCGAGACACATTCGCGTAGGAGTATGTGCTTTATTGTGGGCAGTCTGGAACTGCAGAAATGACCTGGTTTTTAACAGAACAACAAATTTTCATTTTTTGTAGGTTATCTTCCGAGCCACTGCGTTGATCCGTATGTGGTCGCTACTCACTCCGACGGAGGCCATGGAGCGTTTGGTTACTGGATCTATCCGGTGGGAGATGGTAGCACGGGATATTTTCAACCGGTTTGGATGGCCGTCATGTAATAGGATAGGCAATTAGTTTTCTTATCTTGTTTATGCCGGCCGGTTGTGGCGCTATGGTTACTTTTTTTAGCCTCTTTGTGAGCTCTTCTTTACTTTCATTGTGACTTTAAGACCTCTGTTGAACTATTTGCTTTTTAATAAAATTTGGCCGTATGCATCGTTCTGATGCAGAGGCCGGGGAGTCCCCCCTTTTCGAAAAAAAAAACTACACCACTACTACCTCAAATTAGCTATAAATGGCTTACACCCACTAAAAAATCCCTCCTTTGCAACAATGAGACATATACACTACATCAGAAGTTGTATCGAGGATGACACGATCACCGTCAAATTCATCGACACCGACGATCAGTTCGTGGATATCTTCACCAAGGCATTTGAGCGCGTTCGTCCTCAGCTGGAGAGGATCAAGATCATCGAGGTGAAGTAAAGCGGCTGCAGCTGGCTTAGGGGGAGATTGTCCGCAGCTCGTTTTGCTTGCCATGGCAGCATTTCATTACTGGTGCGATTATTTTCATACACTGTACGACAGTACAAGAGCATCTGTCTAGTTGTCCTTGGTCTTGACTCTTGAACTCCACCGTAACCAACTTCCCAGCTTTCTAGGCGATTGTCCCCTGGAGTGTCATGGGAATCAGTTGCACCTATTGAGAGAGGCTGCTGCATGTGCCTCCACATTTCCTGCTACAAGGGGTTTATGCCCCCAACTCTCTCTACCCAACGTCTCATCAGGATTTTATAGGTGCAAGTACTACCTCCGTTTATTGGTCACTTTCGTATTTTGTATCTAACTTTGACCGTAGATTTGACTAACAAATTATAAGTTGTATGTCACAAACTTATATTGTTGCATTCATATTTGAAACAGGTTTCCAATGATACTATTTTTAGGGTATATAACTTATTTTTTAATAGTTAAATCAATGGTCAATTTTTTTTACCCAAACTACAAGAAGGCAGAGATGTAAGGATCATGTCACATAGTAGTTTGTCGTCTTGTGCCAATTGGCTATGACGTTCCCTTCCTATATAAACATGGCAATTCCACAGCAGAAGACAGATCCATCTATCCAGTAGGAGCAATGGAAGAGCAGAGCAGGGACCCTTCCTTTGGTCCACACCACCCTCCTGCTCAGCAAGGATATGAACAAGGTGAAGAGCCATGGAGGCAAGCACAAGGGGTCAGGATCAGGAGGAGGGATCAGCAGGATGCTGAGGCAACACAAGGCCAGGCTCTACATCATCCGGCAATGCATCGTCATGCTCCTCTGCTGCCATGAACTGACCCTACATAGGTGTTTGGTTCTTAGTTTGGTCCTCTCTCGTTTGTAGCTAGGCTAGGCTATGTTAGAAATTCGTCACAGGATCAATCACATTAAACTAGATGAACACACGCACACGAAAACTGATAGACAATGGCACGTGTCGTGCCTCTCTTCTCTTTATTTCGTTTTCTCTTTTTCCCACTATCTCGCTGTACAATCTCATAGCCTTGGTTGTGCTTATACACACGCAAAACCTGACTCACGACACCAACCTTAGTTTGGACTCCTACATGAATCCTACGTGGACTAGGACTCACGTGAAACGGAAAACGTCAAAAACTTACTAATAAACCTAGACGGACTAGTGTGGTTCTAACGTGACCGGACTAGCCTAAACCTAATGCAACTCAAACCCTTCTATGATTACTAGTGAAACACACGGTCATACTGAAACTTCCCTAAACTAATGAACCGGCAAGCTGATCACACTGCTAATTCTAACCAGACTCATGCAACTTAGTACTACTCGCACGCAGGCATGTTTGGATTACACCAACATTCACCCCCTAATCCAAACATCCAACTCTTCACACAACGAGACACGCAGACGATTGTCTGTTCATCTTGTCACGCCGGTTGCCTCCGGTGACGCGACTAACCGGACCGCAACTTCTCTCTTCATGGCCACCACTTCATCACCTTCCTTTCTTTTTCATGCCGACTTGTAGACTGAAACCAACGATTATCCGGACTACTAGCCACGCTGTCACATCTTAGCGTACTACATGCAGACTAAACACATAGCCTCATGCAGTAACTCGACTTAACTGGTGCGCGTCCATCTCCACGTTGATCTTCGTCTTCCATCGGTTGCTCGCTCACGGGAAGACACATCTCTTCACCCGCTATATTTTTCTCACTTTGTCGTTGGTGACACAACTTACCAAACGACACCTCCTATCCAGCGGCAACACAACTCGTCATATACGTGCAACTCACCTCCACGGTATATGAACTCGCCGGAACTCCTTGATTACGAACGGAAACGCAAGGCACAATTTTCTTTTTCCATCCGCTCTCACTCTCAATTCTCCTCCGCCGGTGACACATCTCAACTTCAGCAGAAAACTCACACACTTGAGCTCTTGGACGCACCTTACAAGAACTCAAGTGCACACCTTGACAACGACTCACAACTTTGTCGTCTCCACCTTGCTCCCTCCAACGATGATCTCGATGATTTCCTCAGTGTCGCAACTTGGGCACCTCCATAAGCATCAATGATCACCAACGCCTTGTCGACAACAGCCTGTCGTCCTCCTCCAGGTCGTTTATCCAAGAGACAATCACCGATCGCCTCACTTGCGACAGCACCCTCACCGTTTTCTCTTCGTCACTCCACCGAACGACTACCGCTCGATCCGCCACATCGCCGCAACACCCGATGACTATATCGTCCGCTCTTCCTTGTCGTTGCACCACCCAATGACTATATTGCCCGCTCCTCCTCGTCGCTGCAACAGCGACTGTATTGCCCGCCCCGAGGCGCTAGTCGGGTCACCACACCGGGGCAAGCGCAGCTTCACCTCGACCTTGCTTTGATACCAATTGTTAGAAATTCGTCACAGGATCGATCACATTAAACTAGATGAACACGTGCACACGAAAACTGATAGCCAATGGCATGTGTCGTGCCTCTCTTCTCTTTATTTCGTTTTCTCTTTTTCCCACTATCTCGATGTATGATCTCATAGCCTTGGTTGAGCTTATATACACACACAACCTGACTCACGACACCAACTTTAGTTTGGACTCCTACATGAATCCTACATGGACTAGGACTCACGTGAAACCGAAAACGTCGAAAACTTACTAATAAACCTAGACGGACTAGTGAGGTCCTAACGTGACCGGACTAGCCTAAACCTAGTGCTACTCAAACCCTTGTATGATTACTAGTGAAACACATGGTTGTACTGAAACTTCCCTAAACTAATGAACCGGCAAGCTGATCACACTACTAATTCTAACCTGGCTCTGATACCAACTGTTGAAAATTCATCCTCAGGATCGATCACATAAAATTGCACGAACACACATGCACGCAAAACTAATAGCCAAGGGCTCGTATCATGCCCTGTTTTTCCTCTCTTTATTTCTTTTCTGATTTTCTTAGTGTTACAAAACTTACGCGACACCCTGTGTATATACACACTCAACCGGCACCAAAGGTTCTAAACCTACTCATGCCAACTCTCGACACCTAAATCAAGCTAGACTCAAACTAGTACTGCCCGGGCAACACAATCCTAGACGGACTCTTCCTACTCCAAATACTAGTACATTCTAGGTACTTTCCTAATCTAATAACTAGCACTCTGATCACACCCTACTAATTCTGGCCGGACACCACTTATACAAGGAAAGCAAACCGATTCAAGCTAGCTTTCCTTGTACTACTACAAACCAACATAGACTTGCAGACTAATAAGTTTGGATTAAGCTAACAGGCTAGCAGCTAACCGTCGCTCCCGTGTCGCTCCGAGGGGCGACACCGGGGCGCCCCAAAACCTAGCTGCCAGCCGCTAGCAGCCCTCACCGGCGGCGGCGAAGGCTTGCTGCTCGAAACGAGTGCACACAGCTTTCCCGCTTGATCCAAATGCGCCCGCTCCAGCCCTTTCTTATCTGTGTCCGATGTCGTCGTCCTGCTCCTGCGGCCTCTGTCGACGGCAGCGGCACGACGCGTGCAGCCACACGTGCGGTCTTCGTCTCCTCCCGCTGTGCCCGGTCGTCGACCGATCTGGGTGTGCGCCTACACACGCAACATCCCCGGATCTAAGCTATGATCGATCTGTAGAGGGCTTCTTCCACGGATCTGAGACATGATGATGGCCTCGTGGTGGCTCGTTCCTTCAGGTAAGAAGTCGGCGGATGTGCGCAACAATCTCCCCCGGGAAGGTGCTACAGCGCCCCTGCGGCTGCTTTCTGTACCGGGCGCGCCGTCCAGCATGCTGCCAGTTCGCTGCTGCTCTTGGGAGCATTGCAGTGTGCGGCTGGTTGGGCGAGATGGCATGGGCAGGCTAGATTTGGCCAGATCTTGGCTGCCGTGTACCGGTTCTGTCCATGGGCGGCAGCGGCGTTGCCATGTGTTTGGCCTAGCGCTCTCCGTCCGCCGTGGTGTCTAGCGCCAGACGTCGACCTCTTCGATCTGGCCGCTGACGAGTTTCGTTCTTACCCTTCAGAGATCTATACGGATTGGCATATGTCGTCCCTGGGTATCTAGATCGGAAGGGCTTCGGTCGCGCGCGCTCTTATTATCAGCCAGAATGGCTTAAGGGGGCGCGTGGCGAAGCTTCGCTTTCTTATCGAAGTCAAGGGACATGTCTAAGTCAAGATTCCCAAGGCATTGATAGAGATGAAGATAGTCATGACGACTGCGATTGGAGGTCTTCAAGCGTTGGCGGAAAGGTGCACTGGATGCGATGAATACTATGTGCTAGATTTTTGGTGACTTGCAACAGCGGCCTCGGCAACCGGGGGCGGCAACACTGGAGGACTGCAATTTTGATGGTGCTCCCACTGGTATAGTGAGGTGCTATACAAACGGTTTTTAACCCCTTTCCGTGACGGCGTTTTGAACCGTCGCCAAGTGAGTGACTGCGATAGGGGATCCTTCCCACACGAACCAGAAACCGTCGGGGATAGGCCCTCCGGTCACACACGCTCGGCAAAGTGAGGTCGTGTGCGACGGGCGAGCGATCAAATACGGTTATACGTACAGTTATGCTAAAAAAATACAATTATACATGCCAAATCGTTTCAGGTCGTAAGTATATCCCACACAGTCAGTCCCGGCTAAACATTTCCGTTCGTATGTACATTCCACACAGTCAATCCAAGAAATACGTTTCCGTTAGTATGTACATCTCACACAGTTAATCCAAGAAGTACGTTTCATTCGTATATACATCCCACACAGTCACTCTAAGGAAAACGTTTTCGTTCGCAGATGCATCACACATAATTTTCCCCATTAAATCATTTGTGATAGCGTTGCCATTGCACACGATATTAACAATTTTATCGTTTGCGTTATTGAATCCATCACACACGATGTGTAGAAGAAACTGTGTGGCAAAGGTTGTTCATCACACACACTTTTTATGTGGTAAACGTTTGCGCAAGGTAGCCTAACGCAAACAGTTTTCAAGAGAATGTCGTGTGTGATTGTTCATTGATCCAACACGGTTTATTCCTAGAAACTGTGTGCGTTGTCTGAGGTCATCGCCCACGGTGTTTTCTCAATAACTGTTTGCAATAGAAAAACCCAATTAGCAGGCTAATTAGCCATTAGCAGGTTAATTGTCCTATTATTAATAATCCATTTATTAATCTAATTGACATTTCATATTAAGCACACAATATATTTCATTTTCATATTAAGGAAGGAGGATTTCATAATTGAAATACATCGGAGTACAACATCATATAGCTACAGCCCTCAGCTACCCCATTACACAACTGCACCAGCACCAAGTTTCGCATGCAACATCTATAACCTTTCAAAATTAGCATCATAGATGGTACATAGACAGATGAATCTCATCTGGAAAACTGCTGAAGCGGAAGGCGAATATTGAGCCTTCATTGATGTTGAAGGTCTTTACAACTTTAGGCCAGTGCTTGTGGATGATTAACCGTCCATCCTTCGTTCTCTCCAGGAACACTTCAATATTGAACCGTGGGTGTTGTATGAATACCTTCCTCGTCTCCTGACCATACATGTGGTTTGAGAGGTAATGATCAGTGAACTGCTTTGGAAAGGTCTGAAAACAAGGATGTGCATAAATATCTTCTCTATATTGAAAATGGGGCAAAGCAATAAAAAAGGCAAGGTATAATAGTTAGTACCATCCTGTAGTGAACTGATGTCTTCTACATTGTGCAGACAAAGATCTTGTTGTTTTTTGTCGCTAATTTCTTTATCCTAACAATCTTTCTGAGTTTCTTGACTTGACTGGTATTCATGGACAATTCATTTCCCCATATGCGAAAAGGGTCGAACAGTGGGTCAAAATCTCTGACAGCAGGACCTACATGTGCAAGACCAAATTGTTAAAAACCTAAATATTAGAATGGTTCCTGCAATTGCATAATAATGTGCTATTAGAAAAAGGACCATGCATGTGCAAACCTCGATTGTAAACCTCAGTGCTTCCCATTGTTTTCCTGCAACACATATAAGGTAGTTAGTGATCAGGTTAATTGAGGGTTCGCATGCTATCAGTAAAATATGTTGATGAAAAATAAGCACATTGCAGATTCATCAGATTAATTCAAGCCACATGGAAAACCCATTTATCCAAACCAAACATGATTAAGAATTAGAAAATATAGCAATTGTATATGTTTCTCATGTATTAAGTGCAGCCAAATTCGATTTATTCCTCACATGCACAACAATACAAAATTCTAACCACAACAATTGGACATCGCATTGCAGAATTGAACCAAGCAGTTAACTAAACACCACAACAAATGAACCAAACATTAACTAAGCATCACATTGCATAATATAACATACTCCTAATAGAAGATCAGACAGTTAACCAAACTAAGCATGCTTAACAACTAGGAAATATAGCAAATGTATTTATTCTCATGTATTTAGTACAGCCAAATTCGATTTATTTCTCACATGCTATACAATAACAGAATGCACCCACAACAATTGAACATCGCATTGCAGAATTGAACCAAACAGTTAACTAAACACCACAACAAATGAACCAAACGTTAGCTGAGCACCACATTGCACATGTATAACATACTAGAAAATCATACAGTTAACCAAACCAAGCATGCTTGATAACTTGGAAATATAGCAATTGTATTTGTTTCTTATGTATTTTGTAAAGATAAATTTGATTTATTTCTCACATGGAAGACAATACAAAATTGCACCCTGAAGAATTGAACATCACATTTGCAAAATTAAACCAAACAGTTAACTGAAGATGATAACTAATTAACCAACAGTTAATAAGTGAGCACCACATTTCATGACATATAGAACATATACACTAGAGCAATAGATTGCATGGTAAAAGTAGATAGGACAATTCACTAGAATTTGTTAAGGAAAGGCAGGAGCAGCACATGCAACGGGTAAACCGAGCATGCTTAACAGGCGTAGCTAGCAAACTGAACATAGGTCCTTATAGTGAGCTAATAAGACAAGCTACTCCTCATCGTCGGAGATATCGATGATGATTGGCTCCTTGGACATGGAAGAGGGCGAGGCCTCCACATCGTGGGTGCCCTCATCGTAGTGGTGAGTTGTCTGAGCTGCTCCGGGCACCAACCTACTGGCTCTTGAGTTGAGGAAAGCACGGGCACGCCGAGAAAATACCTCGTAGTCTTCGTCGAAGGCACCAGCGGTGGCCTCGAGAAAACGCCACGAACTGTCGTTTGAAGCAGCCAACAGCGTCGCGGCGTCGGCGCGCGAGGCATCGACGGTGGCCTTGACGGAGAGGTGCTCCTCCAAGATCTGGGGGTCGGCACGAATGGCAGCCATCGCGACCTCATGCGCGCGTGCGACCGCGATTTGCTTCTCTGCTGCCAAATGCTCCTTGAGCTCCTGGCTATACGGTGTGCACCATGGCTTAGGGCGGCGCTTATTTGGGGGAGGGGTCGGTGATTTGGGTGCAAGGTGTCGCGCCGGCGGTCGGGGCATGCAGGATGTGGAAGGAGGAGGAGGATGGGGGTCGGGTGTGGATTACCTGCCTGGATCGATGAGGCCGAGCAGCGTGAAGGAGGGTCACCGGCGAGGAGACGACGCTGCAAGCAAGGAGTGAAGGTTTCAGCTTGGAAAGGAAGGAGGAAACATGAGAAATGTGGCTTTTGGTAAGGGGGAGGGGGCGGGGACGTAGATATTTCCGCGGAAGCCAATTTTTTTGAATCGGTGCAGCGAAAAAACTGGCGCGCAAAGTGTCATCAGATACGGTCCTTTATTCAGCACTGTGTACGATATGTGAACATCACAAACGATTCATACAGCTTAACCCGTTTGTGATGAGTTTGAACATGCAAATTTTGGTTCGAATTTCCCTAGTTACAGTCGTCATCCACGTCATTGCATAATTTGGGTACACAAAGGAGACTACAGCACACACACACTTCTTAATTGAGCAAGTTCAGCAATTAAACAGAGCTAGCTGACCTAAACATTACTCTAACAAATTAAAGACCGGCGCTCTTAATTAAACAAAACAAAGAGTACTACTACGGCTGGTGCTCGTCGATCTCCGCCGCCTCCTCCATGTCCAGCTCGCGCCCGATGATCACCTGGGGAAGGGGCTCCATGGCATCCATCGCACCATACTCGGCAAGCATCTCACCATCCGCGTCTGCCATCTCTTTGGAAAAGGCCGCCACGAGTTGGGCGTGGACGGCCGCGATCTGGGCTTGGACAGGCTCCGTCATGGCAAGGTATGCCGCGGAGGAACGGACGGCTGCTCGAACGCTCTCGACGATTGCCAACTCTTCGGCCGTGGGTTGCCGACCGTTGTCGGAGAAGCTTCGTTCGATTTGTGCGGTGACCGCCACTAGCTGGGCGTGGGCGCCCTCGACATGGTCGTGTCTGGCCTCCATCAGGGCTAAGGCCGCCGCTGCGGAACGGACACTGCTGTGCCACTCTTGCCAGTTGCTATCCCCGAGGCAGATGTTGCTGCCGCCACCTGAGAAGCAACAACGGCCATTTAGGCTGCCTTGGCCGCCCGGTCGCAGATTGCGGCCTCGCTCATGCAGCTTGTTAGCACGCGCATGGCGGCTGCGGCCACGCTCTCGCCGAAGTGAGCCGCCGAAGTTGCCCTCACGACGCGGGTCCACGTCCCCATCTTTCACCGGCGACGATTGAACAATGAAATGATATTTGGGGAGCAAGCTAGTGTGCTTGACACGCCGGCTATGGACTGTAGCCGACGCACCTTCTCGCGTAAGCCATAGGCGTACTATACTCCGACGGTGCTCCAAGATATTTTGTACTACATCTCACACGGTTGGTGATAATAAACTGTGTGTGATCTACTTGATTTTTCATCTTGATTTGAATTACATAATGAGGTCACAGCGGCAAAGGAGGGTGTTTGAATTGCTAGAACTTTTATCTGCAGTGAACATGCAACTATAGGTGTGTCGTCAAAAAATTGGAATTATTCAGGGTTCGTTTGGACATTTTTATACATTAACTTGGTTTTCTAGCCATTTCAGGTGCACAATTCAAAATTAAACTACATGCACATGCTCCGGTGCACCAAAATGGGTTGTAAAATCATATATGTGTCAATGGGTTTATGCTTATGTCCCATGCAAGAAATGGGGATGAATTTCGAACACCACGGCATCGTGGCTCTCCGGCAAACGTTGAGGTACTTGCTTTCGTAATTCTAGTAAATTCAAAACCCGTCTGAAATTCATGAACCTTGGCATGCTATCATGGAATGGCATCAACATGCTGGGGTAAAAAATATTGTCCCATTTGGGGCAGGTTATGGTATAAGATTCTCACAAATCAGAGCTTCTCACAAGAAGCCTCATGGTTCCATTAGGGAAGCATGTCACCTTTGTGGACAAAACGATATTCGTCGCCTCTTCTTGCTTTCAAATTTTTTTCTGGTGTCAACATAGAACAATAGGAGTGTTGTGTTAAATTTTGGAAATTTTTTTGGGATCGTTTGGACATTTTTATACATTAACAGAGTTTTCTAGGCATTTATGTGTATAATTCAAAATTGAACTACATGCACATGCTCCAGTGCATAAAAATGGGTTGAAAAATCAAATATGACTCCTTAGTTGCAAGCTTAGGTCACATGCAAGAAATGAGAATGAATGTCAAACACCTTGACACTGTCGCTCAGCCGCTAACATTGAGATACATGGTTTTAAAATTCTAGTAAATCAAAATCTCGTCTGAAATTCATGAAACTTGACATGATATCATGGAACAGCATCGACAAGCTGTGGTAAAAATATTGTACCATTTGGGGCAGGTTTGGGTATAAGCTTCTCGCGAACAAGAGCTTCTCACAACAAGCCTGATGGTTTCAGTTGGGAACGTGCCACCTTGGGGGACGAAACGATATCCGTTGCCTCTTCTTACTTTCAAAATTTTTCTTGTGTCAACATAGAACAACAAGAGTGTTGTGTCAATTTTTGGGATTTTTCGGGGTTCGCTTGGACATTTTTATACATTAACTGAGTTTTCTAAGAATTTATGTGCATAATTCAAATTTAAACTACATGCACATACTCCAGTGCATATAAATGGGTTCAAAATTGTGTCCTTGGTTGCATGCTTAAGTCCCATGCAAGAAATGAGAATGAATGTCAAACACCTTGCCATCGTCGCTCACCTGCTAACATTGAGATACATGGTTGTTAAATTCTAGTAAATTAAAAACGCGTCTGAAATTTATGAAACTTGACATACTAGCATGAAACGGCATCAACATGCCGTGGTAAAAATATTGTCACATTTGGGGTAGGTTGGGGTATAAGTTTCTCACAAACCAAAGCTTCTCACAACAAGCCTCATGGTTACGGTAGGGAACGTTTCACCTTTCTGGACGAAACGATATCCGTTGCCTCTTCTTGATTTCAATTTTTTTTCTAGTGTCAACATAGAACAACAGGAGTGTTGTGTTAAATTTAGGATTTTTTTGGGGTTCGTTTGGACATTTTTATAGATTAACTGAGTTTTCTATGCATTTATGTGCATAATTCAAAGTTGAAGTACAGGCACATGCTCCAGTGCATGTAAATTGGTTCAAAAATCAAATATGTGTTCTTGGTTGCATGCTTAGGTCCCATGCAAGAAATGGGAATTAATGTCCAACACCTTTCCACCGTCGCTCGGCCGCAAACATTGAGATACATGGTTTTTAAATTCTAGTAAATCCAAAACTCGTCTGAAGTTCATGAAACTTGACATGCTATCATGGAGCGGCATCAACATGCTGTGGTAAATTTTTTGTCCCATTTGGGGCAGGTTTGGGTATAAGCTTATCGCAAACCAGAGCTTCTCACAACAAGCCTGATGGTTTCGGTAGGGAATGTGCCACCTTTGGGGACGAAACGATATACGTTGCCTCTTCTTACTTTCAAAATTTTTCTAGTGTCAACATAGAACAACACGAGTGTTGTGTCAATTTTTGGGATTTTTCAGGGTTCGCTTGGACATATTTATACATTAACTGGGTTTTCTAGGCATTTTATGTGCATAATTCAAATTTGAACTACATGCACATGCTCCAGTGCAGAAAAATGGGTTGACATATCAAATATGTGTCCTTGGGTGCATACTTAGGTCCCATGCAAGAAATGGGAATGAATTTCAAACACCAGGGCACTGTTGATTGCCGGTAAAACGTTTAGACACTTTGTTTTCAAATTCTAGTAAATCCAAAAGTCGTCTAAAATTCATGAAACTTGGCATGCTATCATGGAATGGCACCCGACATGCTGTGGTATTTTTCGTGTCCACTTTGAGAGAAGGCGCACTCGAATAACAGCCAATAAAGGCATTTTGAAACAAATAGCTGCCATTTTAATATCTCAAATATTTGTATAATTTAAATCGTGTGCGTTCTGTTAACAATTCACGTGACGTCACGTGTCTCTCTTTTAATGGCTATAGGAGGTGCCGTGCGGACAACTGCTTGACTGAACGGGAGGCGTGCGAGTGCAGTCCGGTGCGCAGGCTGACCGAGAGGTGATGACCCACAAGTATAGGGGATCTATCGTAGTCCTTTCGATAAGTAAGAGTGTCGAACCCAACGAGGAGCAGAAGGAAATGGCAAGCGGTTTTCAGCAAGGTATTCTCTGCAAGCACTGAAATTATCGGTAACAGATAGTTGTGCGATAAGATAATTCATAACGGGTAACAAGTAACAAAAGTAACTAAGGTGCAGCAAGGTGGCCCAATCCTTTTTGTAGCAAAGGACAAGTCTGGACGAACTCTTATATAAAGCAAAGCGCTCCAGAGGACACATGGGAATTGTTGTCAAGTTAGTTTTCATCATGCTCATATGATTCGCGTTCGTTACTTTGATAATTTGATATGTGGGTGGACCGGTGCTTGGGTGCTGCCCTTCCTTGGACAACCCTCCCACTTATGATTAACCCCTCTCGCAAGCATCCGCAACTACGAAAGAAGAATTAAGATAAATCTAACCATAGCATGACACTAGTAGAAAAAGGCCCATTTGTCCCGGTTCCAGAGGCCCATTAGCCCCGGTTCTGGAACCGGGACTAAAGGGTCGGGACTAAAGCCCAAAACCTTTAGTCCCGGTTCGCTTATGAACCGGGACAGAAGGGTCTCCACATGGCCGCTGCGGGGAGCCCAGGCAGGAGGGCCTTTAGTCCCGGTTGGTAACACCAACCGGGACCAAAAGGCATCCACGCGTCAGCATTTGGCAGTAGTTGGGGTTTTTTTTTTGAAAGGGGGTGGGGGGTTAGGGGGTTTTGGAGGGTTAATTTAGGGGTTTCATATTGTGTTAGCTAGCTAATAGAGAGAAGTGCCCTCTCTATCTCCGTGCTTGGTCGACGCTAGTTACTATACGTATAGAGAGAACTCGACACGCTAGCTAGTAAGCAGATGAAGGAACCATTAAGTACACAAGATCATCATGAACATATACAGAGAGAAGTGATCGACCTCTCTTTCTCCGAGAGATTGGTCGAAAAACAAGTTTTCGTATATCTATCCGACGCTACTAGCTACATATATACAATAAAAGATCTCTTACAATCCCTAACATCTAATGTCAAGTTCCACATGGTATTCTCCGGTTGGATTTATGACGTGGTCAAGAAACAAACCCGCCAATTCCTCTTGAATTGCTCGTATGCGATCATGTGGTAGGAGTTCATCCCGCATCTGCCACATCTAATTTGAAGAAGGGGGTCAATACATATATATGAAAGAAACTCAACACAAATGATGGTAATAAAATAAAATTGTGAATATTATTGCTTACGCACTTCATATTGTTTTTCAGAGTAGCCCCGCTTAGAGGTCGTCGCGTTGTAGATGAACTCGCAAATGTAGTATCCACAAAAATCATTCCCGGCTTCCTGCCACAAGCACTTTACGAGAAATAGAGTTCAATCAAACTAATAATCAAGCATTATAAATGGTATTGATGAAACTAGAATCAATGGGAGATGCGCGGAACTAGCTAGTAGTACGTACTTTTGGGTGTGTAAATCGCAGCTCCCTCGGCAGTGCCGGAACAATTCCGGTGAACTCTTTCCAAACCCTGACAGACAAAGAAAATAATTACTTGATATCAGGAAATGAACAAAGTTGCCGATATGGTGCGATAATGATCGATTGAACTTACTTCTAGAGCATTTCAGTCATGTCCGCATACTCCTGGTGATCTTTTCGTCTCGAGTCTAAGACGGTTACTACTCCCCGCTCAACCTTAATCTCTAGCAGAATAAAGTGGAAGCTGCGCACGCATGCATAACTCATCAATTACATTACTATAACCTCGAGTAATAAGGGAAACCGAATATGCACAAGACAGTAACACTCACTTGAAGTTGTAAGGAAAGAGTATTTTCTCTTTCTTTTGATTTTTAAGCAACGATTGTAACAAGTTGTCCTCGGTTTCTGTGACATTCTTTTGAACCGTCCATTCATGTATGATATTTGGGTTAATGAACCCAATGTCATAGATTTGTGCTTTTCTGCATTCAATGTCAATCTACATAATATAGTGAGGATAATTATATATACATGCAATGAAAGAGCTGAGCTATATATAGAGACTTAATTACAGAAGTAGTACTTACAGACAGTAGCAAGTCACGATTGTTTTGTCGAGGTCCTTTTGATTGTGTAATTGGAATAACTTGTCAAATTCAACAGACAACTGATCCATTCCAACGAGGTCGTGCTCCTCTTTAATTCTGAGCGTCAAAGTATCCTTCCTAGGCTCGCTGCAGGTTTTCATGTACCATTCATGGAATCTTCGCATCATCGTTGTTAGAGGAGGATGATCAGGTTTGACGAGAGGCTGCCCGTACTGGTATCTGAATTCATCCACCTCCATTATTTCAAACTCTACATCATCGCTCAGGTAATCAGCAGGATTGGTACCGGGCATTATCCCCGGCTGATTAGCAACGATATCGCTAGACACCTTGAGCGGGGGGCACGATTGGTTTGCCTGTTCGCCGAGCTGGGGAATTTTTTTCCCACTTCTTCGTTCTGCTAACCTTGCATGCATGCAAGTACTTCCCGACCGCTCCGCTTCCTTATATGTCCTTTCAATAATGCGCTCATAGTTGGATTGCGGCGGAGACGGTGGTGGTCGCTTCAGGGCATCGATAGTGCGCTTCCGTTTCACCGGATCTATCGTCTCCTTCGGAGGTGGAGGTTTCCGGGCAAAATGTTCATGCACTTCGGCAGCACTGATTTTCGCGGTTTCCTCGTCGGTCCTCTCATATGGTAACTTTTCCAGAGGCTTGAGAGATGGACCGCATCTGAATTGCTTCCCGCCTCTGCTTGTACTGCTAGCCGCCGAAGCGGCGGCGGCTCTCTTTCGCCGTTGCTGACGAGGCGGAGGAGGAGGCAGAGTGCTCCGACACGCCGGAGGAGGCGGAGGAGGAGGCGGAGTGCCCTCACGCGCCGGAGGAGGCGGAGAAGGAGTGCCCTCACGCGCCGGAGGAGGAGGAGAAGTGCTCTGACTCGCCGGAGGAGGAGGAGGAGGCGGAGGCGTCCAGTTCGGAAGCTTGATGTACTCCTTCCGCCATAGACATGTAGTTCTCAGAGCATAAACCAGTTGAGTCTCCCCTTCACATGTAGGGTGGTCAAGCTCGAGCTCGTCAAATCCCTCCATTACTTCATCCACCGTCACAACAGCATAGCCATGTGGAATCAGACAGCAGTGAAAAGTTCCGTCAGGTTGAGGAGGTGCAACAGAGCCGACAGCCGCCTTCAAGGTGAGGTTCCGACATTTCGTCATAAGCTGGCAATGTTGAGCCTCCGTGATAGCATCCACGGGGTAGCTAGGAGCCGTGAAGTTAGGCTGCTGAACGAGCTCCGTGGAAGCCACGCTGCTTCTCCGCTGAGATGGCGGGGTAGCTTCTGGGGTAGATTCATGCAGCTGAGATGGTTGGTCGGCAGCTCGCTGCCTCTCAACTTGTTCCTCTAGCTTTAGTACTCTTGCATTGAGCTTCTGCATTGAGCTCAGCTCCTGTTTCCTCTTCCTCTCCTGGGTTTTGTAACCGCATGCGCCGGGAAACGCAACCTTCCATGCAACGGAGCCTGGGGTGCCTCGTGTTCATCCAGGATGCTCAGGATTCCCGAGGGCCTCAGTCAGCTCGTCCTTCTCTCTGTCGGGAATGAACGTCCCTGCCTACGCTGCGGCGATATACTTCTGAAGCTTCTTGACGGGTATTGCAAGTTGCTCGTCCGTCCAACGGCACTTCCCTGTTTGAGGGTCCAAAGTTCCCCCAACCCCGAAGAACCAAGTCCTTGAACGGTCTGGCCAGTTCAATGTCTCTGGTTCGACCCCTTTAGCAATCAGGTCATTCTCAGCTTTGTCCCACAACGGCCGGGCTTTGAGGTAGCCGCCTGACCCCGTGCAATGGTGATACAGCTTCTTTGCAGCATTTATCTTGTTTATCTCTGACATTTTCTTACTCTTGTAGGCCACAAATGCGGGCCAGTGATCTCTTATCTTCTCAAATCGGCCGGTGAATTCTGGAGTCTTCCCTTTGTCGACAAACGTTGATTTCAAATCATTCTTCCACCTCCTGAATAGGTCTGCCATCTTCTTAAGAGCACACGCCTTGACCAGTGGCTCTATAACAGGCTTATTCGGATCCTCCTCTGGCGGTAGGGTAAAATTTGCCTTCAGCGAGGTCCAAAGATCATCTTTCTGTCTATCGGTGACATAAGAAACTTGAGGGTCTTCGTTCTTAGGCTTATTCCATAGCTGGATGCTGATCGGGATACTGTCCCTAACAATAGCTCCGCACTAAGCAGAAAATGCTTCCTTGGTCCGCCTGGGTTCAATCGGTTGGCCATCGTCCGCGATTGCTATGATCGTGAACCTTTCATCCTGGCGCAACCTTTTCTTCGGGCCTCGTCTCATTACCGAAGTTTGGCTCGATTCGGATGGCTATAAAAGAATAAAGAAGATTTAATATATGTACATACCAAAACAATTAATGCATCAATTAGCTAGTCAGCACAGGCTTAATTAATATATATACCTCGCCAGACTTTGCAACAGCTCCCTCTTCCGTTCGGTCACCGGAGCCATCATGATCATGTCCTTCCTCCTCCATTGTTCGATCACCAGAGCCTTCACCCTCACCTTCCAGACCATCGGTGTCATTGAGATACGACAAGACATCACCTCCGCCCAATATTCAGTGGGCACATAGCTGTCATCATCATCGGGCACATCGTCTGGTTCCTCTTGATCTTCAGCTTCCCCCGTTGCAGCATCACCGTATTCAGGGGGCACATAGCTGTCATCATCCTCTTCTTCTTCGCTGTCTTCCATCATAACCCCTCTTTCTCCGTGCTTGGTCCAAACATTATAGTGTGGCATGAAACCCTTATAAAGCAGGTGGGTGTGAAGGGTTTTCGAGTCAGAGTAAGACTTCGTATTCCCACATATAGGGCATGGACAACACATAAAACCATTCTGCTTGTTTGCCTCAGCCACTTTGAGAAAATTATGCATGCCCTTAATGTACTCGGAGGTACGTCTGTCACCGTACATCCATTGCCGGTTCATCTGCGTGCATTATATATCATTAAGTGTGTCAAAAACCATTACAGAACATCATGAATTCAGAAGTGACCAAATTAATTAATAGAAGTTCATCATCACATTAAAACCAAAGTACATACATAGTTCTCATTGAACAACATATAGCTCTCCAGAGCATCTAATTAAACCATACATTGAAACTATGTAAAACATTTCAATGCAACAACAAATGCGATCATAATCGCAACTAAGGTAACAATTGATCCAACGGCATAATGATACCAAGCCTCGGTATGAATGGCATATTTTTTCATCTTTCTAATCTTCAAGCGCATTTTATCCATCTTGATCTTGTGATCATCGACGACATCCGCAACATGCAACTCCAATATCATCTTCTCCTCCTCAAATTTTTTCAATTTTTCCTTCAAGTAGGTGTTTTGTTCTTCAACTAAATTTAACCTCTCGACAATAGGGTCGGTTGGAATTTCCGGTTCACATACCTCCTAGATAAAAAAATCTATGTCATGTTGGTCGGCATAATTATCATAAACACTAAATGAACCAAATAGTTATAAAAGATAATATATACCACATCTGAATCATAGACAGGACGAGGGCCGACGGAGGTGGATACCAAAACCATCGCACTATATAATAACAAACAATAATAAAAGTAAGAAAATTACACAAGTATCTATCTTAATCATACAAGTAAGAACTTTTTCTTTTACAAAGAAGATAAGACCAAGAGGCTCACCACGGTGGTGCCGGCGACAAGATCGGCGCGGGCGATCGACGGCGGTGAGGACGGGGACGGGACAGGACGGACCGCCAAACCTAGACAAATCTCGAGGAAAATGGAGCTTGGACAAGGAGCTTCGAGAGGAGAAAGCTTAAGTGTGGCTCGGGCATTTCATCGAACACCTCATGTGCATAGGAGGTGAGCTAGAGCACCACAAAGCTCTCCCATGGCCGGCCCAAAAAACAAAGCACTCCACTGCTCTGCTCGCGGGCGAGGGGGTATATATAGGCATCTCATTGGTCCCGGTTCGTGGCTGGAACCGGGACTAAAGGACCCCCTTTGGTCCCGGTTCCAGCCACGAACCGGGACCAATGGTTGTGGGCCAGGAGCGAGGCCCATTGGTCCCGGTTCGTGGCTGGAACCGGGACTAAATGGGCCAGACGAACCGGGACCAATGCCCCACGAGGCCCGGCCGGCCCCCTGGCCTCACGAACCGGGACCAATGCCCCCGTGGGTCCCGGTTCGTGACTGAACCGGGACTAATGGGCTGGCCCGGCCTGGACCAAAGCCCTGTTTTCTACTAGTGTGAAACATATGGATCCAAATCAGCCCCTTACGAAGCAACGCATAAACTAGGGTTTAAGCTTCTGTCACTCTAGCAACCCATCATCTACTTATTACTTCCCAATGCCTTCCCCTAGGCCCAAATTATGGTGAAGTGTCATGTAGTCGACGTTCACATAACACCACTAGAGGAAAGACAACATACATCTCATCAAAATATCGAACGAATACCAAATTCACATGATTACTTACAACAAGAATTCTCCCATGTCCTCAGGAACAAACGTAACTACTCACAAAGCATATTCATGTTCATAATCAGAGGAGTATTAATTATCATTAAGGATCTGAACATATGATCTTCCACCGAATAAACCAACTAGCATCAACTACAAGGAGTAATCAACACTACTAGCAACCCACAGGTACCAATCTGAGGTTTTAAGACAAAGATCGGATACAAGAGATGAACTAGGGTTTGAGAGGAGATGGTGCTGGTGAAGATGTTGATGGAGATTAACCCCCTCTCGATGAGAGGATCGTTGGTGATGATGATGGCTTCGATTTCCCCCTCCCGGAGGGAAGTTTCCCTAGCAGAACAGCTCCGCCAGAGCCCTAGATTGGTTCTGCCCAGGTTCCACCTCGAGACGGCGGCGCTTCGTCCCGAAAGCTTCCTTCTTGATTTTTTCCAGGTCAAAACACAACATATAGCAGA
Organism: Thinopyrum elongatum; assembly: GCA_011799875.1. Lineage (NCBI taxonomy): Eukaryota > Viridiplantae > Streptophyta > Magnoliopsida > Poales > Poaceae > Thinopyrum > Thinopyrum elongatum. The sequence goes on along the minus strand of CM022299.1, from coordinate 50,706,868 downwards.
AGATGGGCATCGGGGGCCTGCCAGGTGGCCCACAAGGCAGGGGGCACGCCCAGGGGGGTAGGGCACGCCCTCCACCCTTGTGGATGGCTGGTGGCCCCCTCTGGTGCTTTCTTCGCCCAATATTTTTTATTAATTCCAAAATGACTCTCCGTGAAGTTTCAGGACTTTTGGAGTTGTGCAGAATAGGTCTCTAATATTTGCTCCTTTTCCAGCCCAGAATTCCAGTTGCCGGCATTCTCCCTCTTCATGTAAATCCTGTAAAATAAGAGAGAAAAGGCATAAGTATTGTGCCATAATGTGTAATAACAGCCCATAATGCAATAAATATCAACATAAAAGCATGATGCAAAATGGACGTATCAACTCCCCCAAGCTTAGACCTCGCTTGTCCTCAAGCGAAAGCCGAAATTGAAAAATATGTCCACGTGTTTAGAGATAGAGGTGTCGATAAAATAAAATACGGACATGAGGGCATCATGATCATCTTTAGAACAGCAACATATATTCTCATATAATTTCTTATGCTAGAGTAACAATTCATTCACAAGGTAAAGTATGAATCAGAAACTTTATTGAAAACTAACAAACTATGATCTCAGTCATTGAGGCAATTGCAATTTATCATAACATCGGAAAGAGTCAATTCAAGAGATTTTCATCAAGTCCACATACTCAACTATCATTTAGTCTTTCACAATTGCTAACACTCACGCGATACTTATGGGTTTCAAAGCTTCAGTCGGACACAGAGAAAGATAGGGGCTTATAGTTTCGCCTCCCAACCTTTTACCTCAAGGGTAATGTCAACAATAATACTTTATGATAACCTACATCCGAGTGGATATATATATCTGGATCTTTCTCCAACACATAGTGCTTGCCAAAAGGAAAAAAAGTGTAAAAAGGAAAGGTGAAGATCACCATGAATCTTGTATAAGGGTAGAAGATAAAAGTAAAATATAGGCCCTTCGCAGAGGGAAGCAGAGGTTATCATGCGATTTTATGGTTGGATGCACAAAATCTTAATGCAAAAGAACATCACTTTATATTGCCGCTTATGATAAAGAACTTTATTATGCAGTCCGTCGCTTTTATTTCTTCCATATCACAAGTTTGTATAAAGCTTATTTTCTTCACACTAATAGATCATACATATTTAGAGAGCAATTTTTATTGCTTGCACCGATGAGAACTTACTTGAAGGATCTTACTCAATCCATAGGTAGGTATGGTGGACTCTCATGGCAAAACTGGGTTTAGGGATGTTTGGAAGCACAAGTAGTATCTCTACTTGGTGCAAAGAATTTGGCTAGCATGAGAGGGAAAAGCAAGCTCAACATGTTGGAGGATCCATGACAATATAACTTCTATTCGGATATCAGAAAACATAATTCATTATGTTGTCTTCCTTGTCCAACATCAACTTTTTAGCATGTCATATTTTAATGAGTGCTCACAATTACAAAAGATGTCCAAGATAGTATATTTATATGTGAAACCTCTCTTTCTGTATTACTTCCTATTAATTGCAACAATGACCAAAACTATGTTTGTCAACTCCCAACAAATTATATTCATCATACTCTTTATATGTGAAGTCATTACTCTCCATAAGATCAATATATGATCTTTTTATTTCTTTCTCTTATTTTTATTCCCTCAAGATCATAGCAAGAAAGTAAAGCCCTCAACTCAAAACTACTCTTTATTATATAGCTCACGGACTCGATTACATAGATGAATATCAAAACAAAACTCAAAGCTAGATCATACTAAAACTTTATTCTACTAGATCAAGATATAACCAAAAGGATCGAACTAAGAAAAACGATAGAAGTAAAGGTGTGATAGTGTGATACGATACCGGAGCAACCCCCCCAAGCTTGGCAGTTACCAAGGGGAGTGCCCATACCCATGTATTTATGTCTCTTTCTTCGGAGGCGGTGATGGTCGAGTTGATGATGTAGTAGGCTTGTCATCCATCTTCCAAGGCATAGGCTCACCATCATAGAAAGATGAACGAGTCTCCGGAATCCTCAAATCTGCAGCCAAACTCATCCTCTTAAATTTGTATTCATACTCACAGTTTTGGTTTTGCAGGTCATAGATCTGGGCTTGGAGATGCTCGATTTTCTCATGAAGCTTGAAGATGGCCTCCTCAATGTCCTTGGCATCCAGCTTGTGATTGTTGGTGAACTCCGCGATCATCATGTGATTAGCGTTGAGTCCGCGTTCCACCATCCCTTGGCACTTGAAGACTTGCTGCTCCACTGCTTTGAGCCTTGTCTCCACTCTTCCGGTCTTCTTAGGCCCCTCAACATCGCGGATGTGCAGCACCCCCTCACGCATCTCAATGGTTTGAGGGTGTTGCAGCACCTTCGCAAGATAAGGGTTGATGACCTTCTCGAAAAACTTGTCCTTGGGGGCGCTTGGAGACGTCATGGCGATTTGGATCTGTCAGAAAAACAGCTCGAAACAAGAAGATGAGATATTGCCGTGGTACCGTGGTCAAAATCTTCGGGAGATTATATAATGAATTTTTACCGACCAAAAGAAGTATTGTGCAAGAAAACGGAGTCCGGAGGGCACACGAGGTGGCCACAAGACAGGGGCGCGCCCAGGGGGTAGGGCACGGCCTCCACCCTTGTGGTCTCCTCATGCAGCTTTCGGACTACTTTTAATTTTCCTAATTTTTTAAATAATCCAAAACGGAGAAAAATTATCATTGGAAACGTTTTGGAGTCGGTTTTCTTACCGTAGCACATACCTATTCCTTTTCGGAGTCTGAAACATTCTGGAAAGTGTCCCTTGTGTACTCCTCTGGTGTTACGGTGTCAATTATATTGGTCTCAACATTTATGGGATTACCTGAGATATAATGTTTGATTCTTTGACCATTTACCACCTTCGGCGTTGTTGATTTTTATGGCACCGAAACGATAGACTTCCTCGATAATGTAAGGACCTTCCCATTTAGAGAGAAGCTTTCCTGCAAAAAATCTTAAACAAGAGTTGTATAGCAAAACATGATCACCTACATTAAACTCACTCTTTTGTATCCTTTTGTCATGCCATCTTTTAACTTTTTCTTTAAACAGCTTGGCATTCTCATAGGCTTGGGTTCTCCATTCATCAAGCGAGCTTATGTCAAATAACCTCTTCTCACCGGCAAGTTTAAAATCATAGTTGAGCTCTTTGATTGCCCAATAAGCTTTGTGTTCTAGTTCAAGAGGTAAGTGACAAGCCTTTCCATAGACCATTTTATATGGAGACATACCCATTGGGTTTTTATAAGCAGTTCTATAAGCCCATAATGCATCATCAAGTTTCTTAGACCAATTCTTTCTAGATCTATTAACAGTCTTTTGCAAGATCAATTTAATCTCTCTATTGCTCAATTCTACTTGACCGCGAGACTGAGGATGATAAGGAGATGCAATTCTATGGTTAACATCATACTTAGCAAGCAATTTATGAAAAGCACCATGAATAAAATGTGAACCACCATCAGTCATTAAATATCTAGGGACTCCAAACCTCGGAAAAATAACTTCTTTAAGCATCTTAATAGAAGTGTTATGATCAACACTACTAGTTAGAATAGCTTCTACCGACTTAGTAACATAATCAACAGCAACTAAAATATGTGTATACCCATTAGAGGAAGGAAAAGGTCCCATATAATCAAAGCCCCAAACATCGAATGGTTCAATAACAAGTGAATAATTCATAGGCATTTCTTGACGTCTACTAATATTACCAATTCTTTGACATTCATCACAAGACAAGACAAACTTACGAGCATCCTTGAAGATAGTAGGCCAATAAAAACCGGATTGTAATAGCTTGTGTGCAGTTCTATCTCCAGCGTGGTGTCCTCCGTAAGACTCGGAGTGGCACTTGCGTAGGATCTGTTCCTGTTCATGCTCAGGTACACAACGTCTAATAACACCATCTACTCCTTCTTTATAAAGGTATGGGTCATCCCAAAAGTAATGTCTTAAATCATAGAAAAACATTTTCTTTTGCTGGTTTGTGAAATTAGGTGGTATAAATTTAGCAACAATGTAATTAGCATAATCAGCATACCATGGAGTATTACGAGAAGCATTTATGACAGCTAATTGCTCATCAGGAAAGCTATCATCAATAGGCAGTTGGTCATCAAGAACATTTTCTAACCTAGACAAGTTGTCTGCAACGGGGTTCTCAGCTCCCTTTCTATCAATAATATGCAAATCAAATTCTTGTAACAAGAGAACCCATCTAATAAGTCTAGGCTTAGCATCTTTCTTTTCCATAAGATATTTAATAACAGCATGATCAGTGTGAACAGTAACTTTGGATTCAACAATATAAGATCTGAACTTATCAGAAGCAAAAACAACTGCTAAAAATTCTTTTTCAGTAGTAGCATAATTTCTCTGGGCACTGTCTAGAGTTTTACTAGCATAATGAATAACATTCAATTTCTTATCAACTCTTTGCCCTAGAACAGCACCAACAGCATAATCACTAGCATCACACATAATTTCAAAGGGTAAATTCCAATCAAGTGGTTGAACAATAGGTGCAGAGATCAAGGCTTTCTTAAGTATTTCAAATGCTTCTACACAATCATCATCAAAAACAAAAGGAACATCTTTTTGCAAGAGATTAGTGAGAGGCCTAGAAATTTTAGAGAAGTCTTTAATAAACCTCCTATAGAAAACAGCATGACCAAGGAAACTTCTTATACCTTTGATATCTTTAGGACACGGCATCTTTTCAATAGCATCTACTTTAGCTTTATCAACTTCAATACCTCTTTAAGAAATTTTATGCCCCAAGACAATACCTTCATTAACCATAAAGTGGCACTTCTCCCAATTCAAGACAAGATTAGTTTCTTCACATCTCTGCAAAACTCAATCAAGGTTGCTTAAGCAATCATCAAAAGAAGTTCCGTAAATGAATAAATCATCCATGAAAACCTCAACAATCTTTTCACAAAAATCAGAGAATATAGCAGTCATACATCTTTGGAAGGTAGCAGGTGCATTGCATAAACCAAAAGGCATACGTCTATAAGCAAAGGTACCGAAAGGGCAAGTAAGCAGTCTTTTCCTGATCATCTTTTAACACAGGTATTTGAGAGAAACCAGAATAACCATCTAGGAAGCAAAAATGTGTATGTTTGGATAGTCTTTCTAGCATTTGATCAATAAAAGGTAGAGGGTAATGATCTTTTCTAGTAACTTTGTTTAATTTGCGAAAATCAATTACCATTCTATAACCTGTAACAATTCTTTGTGGAATCAATTCATTCTTATCATTTGGAACAACAGTAATACCTCCCTTCTTAGGGACACAATGAACAGGACTTACCCACTTACTATCAGCAATAGGATAAATTATACCTGCCTCCAGAAGCTTTAGTATTTCATTTCTTACCACTTCTTTCATCTTAGGATTTAACCGCCGTTGGTGATCAACAACTGGTTTAGCATCATGCTCCAAATTAATTTTGTGCTGACATAGAGTGGGACTAATGCCCTTAAGATCATCAAGAGTATATCCAATAGCAGCACGGTGCTTCTTCAGAGTTTTCAATAATTTCTTTTCTTCATGCTCTGAAAGGTTAGCACTAATAATAACAGGATATATCTTCTTTTCATCAAGATAAGCATATTTCAAAGTATCAGGTAATTGTTTAAGCTCAAACACGGGATCTCCCTTGGGTGGAGGAGGATCCCCAAGGATTTCAACAGGCAAGTTGTGTTTCAAAACAGGCCCTTGATTAAAGAATATTTCATCTATTTCCCTTCTTTCATTCATAAACATATCATTTTCATGATCTAGCAAATATTGTTCTAAGGGATCAGTAGGAGGCACGGCAATTGAAGCAAGACCAATAATCTCATCCTTACTAGGCAATTCTTTATCATGGGGTTGTCTACGAAATTTAGAGAAATTAAAATCATGAGACATATCCCCTAAACCAACAGTAACAATATCTTTCTCGCAGTCTATCTTAGCATTAACGGTATTCAAGAAAGTTCTACCAAATATAATGGGACAAAAGTCATCTTGTGGGGAAGCAAGAACAAGAAAATCAGTAGGGTATTTTATTTTCCCACACAAGACTTCAACATCTCTAACAATCCCAATTGGTGATATAGTATCTCTATTGGCAAGATTAATAGTAACATCAATATCCTCTATCTCAGCAGGTGCAATATCATTCATAATTTCTTGATATAAGGTATAAGGAATTGCACTCACACTAGCACCCACATCACATAATCCATGATAACAATGATCTCCTATTTTAACAGAAACAACCGGCATGCCAACAACAGGTCTATGTTTATCTTTAATATCGGGTTTAGCAATTCTAGCAGCTTCATCACAGAAATAAATAACATGCCCATCAATATTATCAACCAAGAGATCTTTAACCATAGAAATGCTAGGTTCAACTTTAATTTGTTCAGGGGGTGTAGGTGTTCTAGTATAACTCTTACGAACCATAGTTGAAGCTTTAGCATGATCCTTTATCCTAGCAGGAAAAGGTGGTTTCTCAATATAAGCAGTAGGAACAATAGGATCAACATTATAAGTAATAGTTTCTTCTTCAACTTTAATAGGTTCAACTACTTTAGCTTCAATGGGAGGATGATATTTAAACCACTTCTCCTTAGGGAGATCAATATGAGTAGCAAATGATTCACAGAAAAAAGCTACTATCTCAGAGTCAAGTCCATATTTAGTGCTAAAATCACGAAAAGCATCGGTATCCATAAAAGATTTAACACAATCAAACTTAAGGTTTATACCTGACTCCTTACCTTCATCGAGTTCCTAATCTTTAGAGTTGCGTTTAATTATTTCCAATAAATCCCATTAGAATTCAATATCCTTCTTCATAAAAGAACCAGTACAAGAAGTATCGAGCATGGATCAATCATTATTAGAAAGCCGAGCATAAATTTTTTGAATAATAATTTGTCTTGAGAGCTCATGATTGGGGCATGAATATAACATTGACTTAAGCCTCCCCCAAGCTTTAGTGATACTTTCTCCTTCATGAGGCCAAAAATTATAAATATAATTCCGATCACAATGAAACAGATGCATAGGATAAAACTTCTGATGAAATTCCAATTTCAATCGATTGTAGTTCCAAGTCCCAATATCATCGCATAGCCTATACCATGTCAATGCCTTCTCCTTCAAAGATAAAGGGAAGACCTTCTTCTTGACTTCATCCCCGGGCAAACCTGCAAGCTTAAATAATCCACAAACTTCATCTACATAGATTAGATGCATATCAGGATGTAGTGTTCCATCTCCTGTATAAGGATTAGCTAGCAGTTTCTCTATCATACCCGAAGGAATTTAATAATAAATATTTTCAGTAGGTGTGGTAGGTTGAGGGGCAACTCTTTGCTCTTCCGGTCGGGGTGAAGATACCCCGAACAAACCCCTCAAAGGATTATTTTCCATAGTAAAAAGTAACAGTAAATTTCAGCACACTATATAAATGTTTCCTTACCAAAGGCGCTTCACTCCCCGGCAACGGTGCCAGAAAAGAGTCTTAATGACCCACAAGTATAGGGGATCTATCTTAGTCCTTTCGATAAGTAAGAGTTTCAAACCCAACGAGGAGCAGAAGGAAATGACAAGCGGTTTTCAGCAAGGTATTCTCTGCAAGCACTGAAATTATCGGTAACAGATAGTTGTGTGATAAGATAATTCGTAATGGGTAACAAGTAACAAAAGTAACTAAGGTGCAGCAAGGTGGCCCAATCCTTTTTGTAGCAAAGGACAAGCCTGGACGAACTCTTATATAAAGCAAAGCGCTCCAGAGGACACATGGGAATTGTTGTCAAGTTAGTTTTCATCATGCTCACATGATTCGCGTTCGTTACTTTGATAATTTGATATGTGGGTGGACCGGTGCTTGGGTGCTGCCCTTCCTTGGACAAGCCTCCCACTTTTGATTAACCCCTCTCCCAAGCATCCGCAACTACGAAAGAAGAATTAAGATAAATCTAACCATAGCATGAAACATATGGATCCAAATCAGCCCCTTACGAAGCAACGCATAAACTAGGGTTTAAGCTTTTGTCACTCTAGCAACCCATCATCTACTTATTACTTCCCAATGCCTTCCCTAGGCCCAAATCATGGTGAAGTGTCATGTAGTCGACGTTCACATAACACCACTAGAGGAAAGACAACATACATCTCATCAAAATATCAACGAATACCAAATTCACATGATTACTTATAACAAGATTTCTCCCATGTCCTCAGGAACAAACGTAACTACTCACAAAGCATATTCATGTTCATAATCAGAGGAGTATTAATTATCATTAAGGATCTGAACATATGATCTTCCACCGAATAAACCAACTAGCATCAACTACAAGGAGTAATCAACACTACTAGCAACCCACAGGTACCAATCTGAGGTTTTGAGACAAAGATCGGATACAATAGATGAACTAGGGTTTGAGAGGAGATGGTGCTGGTGAAGATGTTGATGGAGATTAACCTCCTCTTGATGAGAGGATTGTTGGTGATGACGATGGATTCGATTTCCCCCTCCCGGAGGGAAGTTTCCCTGGCAGAACAGCTCTGCCGGAGCCCTAGATTGGTTCTGCCCAGGTTCCGCCTCGAGACGGCGGCGCTTCGTCCCGAAAGCTTCCTTCTTGATTTTATCCAGGTCAAAACACACCATATAGCAGAAGATGGGCATCGGGGGCCTGCCAGGTGGCCCACAAGGCAGGGGGCGCGCCCAGGGGGGTAGGGCGCGCCCTCCACCCTTGTGGATGGCTGGTGGCCCCCCTCGGGTGCTTTCTTCACCCAATATTTTTTATTAATTCCAAAATGACTCTTCGTGAAATTTCAGGACTTTTGGAGTTGTGTAGAATAGGTCTCTAATATTTGCTCCTTTTCCAGCCCAGAATTCCAGCTGCCGGCATTCTCCCTCTTCATGTAAATCCTGTAAAATAAGAGAGAAAAGGCAAAAGTATTGTGCCATAATGTGTAATAACAGCCCATAATGCAATAAATATCAACATAAAAGCATGATGCAAAATGGACGTATCAAGAGGCATGCAAGCTGTCCTCCAATGCGCCGGCTCACTGGGAAGCGAGCCCTTTGACTTCCATGGCCACCCGCCTTGCTCGCATCCTCTCCATTAATGGAGCCCGAGCCGCTGTTTAATACGGGCGGCCTTACTGTTCACCTCCCATTCCCCTCCTTCCCGCAGACCTCCACCAACGCCATGGGGCAGAAGGATCATCTGCCACTAGTATTCCAGTTTGGTGAAGTCGACTCCGAGCCGGAGGAGATAGAAAATAAGGAGAAATGGGGCCTCATGGACATGGCCTTGAACGAGCTGGCCGCGGCGGTTGCTGCCCCCGCGCCCGTCCCAGCTCCCATCCCCGCACCCGCGCCAGCGACCATCCCTGTAGCATTGACGGGCTGGTCGCCGAGCACTATAGTAGAGCTAGAAGCCACGGGCGTCAGCGAGGTCTCCGCGGACCCGTCCGAGCTCGTATACATGCCAGCGCCAGCGCTCGTGTCCGTGCCCGTGTGCGCCCCTGCACCCACCATGGCGCCGGTCCCCGTGCATTTGCCTGCACCCGCCGCGCCCGTGCCCGTGCGCGCGCCCCCCTCAGCGGCATGGGACGCCGCCGTCGACCGCTACCTCGCAGCGCCGCGAGTTGCCGTCCTCCCGCGCCCCGCCCGTCGATCGCGCGACGACATGATTTTTGATTTCCAAGTGAAGAACATTATGTGCTGCCTTGAAGACTTCAACAACGGCATCCCGGAGGACGACAATGACAACGCCGGCGCGGCACGCCACCTCCGCCGCCTTCGGAATTAGTTTTTTTTGGGTTTAATATTGTATCTCGATCATATGAATATAAATTCGCAGTGTGACTGAATGAATGATATGGTTTGAACGAACTTGCGTTTTTCTCTCTGAATGTACAGACTTATCAAATGATTTTCTTTATAAAAACGTCAATGGTTTTTAAATATAAACACTCATCGCAACGTTTTAGTTAGAACACCCGTATGCAAAATGACAGCTTCCCCAGGAAGCCAAGGGAAAATGTGCCGAGCAGGATTTGTGCAGCTCTTGATCGCAAACGTTTTAGACAGAACACCCGTATGTAAACCAACAGCTTCCCCAGTAAGCCAAGGAAAAATGTGCCAAGCAGGATTTGTGCAGCTCTTCATCGCAAACGTTTTAGATAGAACACCCGTATGCAAAGTGAGAGCTATGATCTTCCCCAGTAAGCCAAGGGAAAATTCGCAGCGCATGATTTGTGCATCTCTTCAACGCAAACGGTTCAGATTGAATACGGTATGCAAAGCCAGACTTCGGTGCTAAGTCAAGAGAAAATGTGCCGAGTAGGATTTGTACATCCCTTCAACGCAAACGGTTGTTTTGGATGACCCGTGTGCAACCACGTACAGACAATTTGGTAAGGTTTGCATCTACCATATTGGGTATATTGCCATTTGTCAAACTGGAAAGATTGACATTTGTTGATCTAGTAACATTGCCATTTGTCAACCTTGTAACACTGCCATTTGTCAAAATATGTAGCTAAAAATCACTAGCACTATCTAATTTTTGCAACTAAAATCCAGTAATTAAGCATAGATTTCATTCATAGATTAAGCAGTCGTTCTTTATACAAACAGTTCAACTCGACAGCTAAACCGACCAAACTTTTCCTCAATTATTGCGAACCACGTACTGAAATAGCTAGTTCAACTATATATACTAGCTAATTTTAAGTACATTGTACAGTTCCACCACATCTATAGTCAGATGAACTCAACAAAATAGCCCCTAAATACTACTACTACGGAGTGGCTTTGTACTACTTCCGGCAGCCTCTCCTTTGCCGAGCACACTCAGTAAGAGGCAGAGGAGGAGGAGCCTACCGACGAGCTGGACAACTGCAATATGGTGCCTGCCGCTGCTGCACCTTCAGCGACGCTCACCTCGAATGCCCTCTGCCACTCCAGACGACCCCTCTCGAAGCAGTGGTTCTCCTCGTAGATCTCCTGATTCCTCGCCTCTGCGGCGGCGTGTGCTGCGGCCACGGCGGCGGTAAGGCTCTTTGCACGCTCGATGAGGCGCTCCTCCTCCTCCCGCAGGAACTCGATGTAGCGCGCAAGGTCGCTGATGCACGTGCGGGCCTCCACCTCCTCCTTCCGCCTTCGGGCGGCGGTGGCGGAGTGGGTGATGACCCCGGCAGTCAACGGTGGGCTGGCTGCCACGGCGACCGATGATAGGGTGGCGGCCACGACCACCACCTCCCGCCTTCGGGCCGTGGTGGCGGAGCGGGTGATGGCCATGGTGGCCGGCAGTGGAGGTGGGGGCCACGACGGCCACCTCCCGCCTTCGGGCCGCGGCGGCGGAGCGGGCGATGGCCCTGGCTTTCGACCGTGGTGTGGCGGCCACGGCGGCAGACGGTGGGGTGGTGGCAACGGCGGCTGGCAACAGCTGCCGACGGGCAGCGGCGGTGGAGCGTGTGGTGGGTGTTCCACGCACACCCAACAGGGATGCCATGCGCACTACACTATGCCGGGGACTGCGCCGCCGCCGCGGTGTAGCCTCCCAGCTGGAGTTGTCCTCTGATGACGGCAGAGTGGCTGAGCGACGACGATGGACCGGTGCCATTGGCGATTGTGGGAGAAGCAGACGAGATAAGCTACAGGGAGGGAGGGGAAAATGCCACGGTGGACTCGCCGGCCGTGAGGGTTTATATAGGAGGCCGGTAAGCATTGGGATTTTGGGGGATTTCACCGAGTCGGGCGGGAAGCTTGCGCGGGAATGGGCTTACCACAGTTTGGCCAAAAGAACGCCCCCGCGCGCTGCTCAAGCTTGTGCTCTAAGCCGTTTGCGACACCGGGGTGACAAGACGTGCGAGAGGAGGACAAAAGGATACGTACACATACGGTTAATAAAAAACGTTTGCGATTAAATTACCTACTACCCCCAGCCTAGTTTATAAGTCGTCTATGTATTTTTGTGCCAAATTTTGACTAGTGATTTAACTAATAAAATACGAATACATGTCGCCAGAGATTATATCGTTGGATTAGTATTTGAACATAGTTTCCAATTATATAATTTTTATAACATGCATTAACATTTTGTTGGTTAAATTTAAGGTCAAAATATGGCACAGAATATAAAGGGGACTAATAGACCGAGACAGAGGTAGTAGCACACAGCCGCTCTCTACGCAGCGACGCAACTGCCAGCCGGCTTGTAGACGACCATTCCCTGCGTGTTCAACTACTCTATGTGTGTGGTTGCTCACGGTTGAGGCGGCCGCTACGTGCTCTGCTCGCGTCCCTCCTGGTGCTCTGCCCTCGTCCCTCCACGCGCGCTGCCAGTGTTTGGGGCCGATGCACGATCACGTACGTTCGTGTGCATGCGGTTGCGCCGGGCGTGGCACCATGATGCAGTTACCCGCTGCGACAACTGCCATGCGGATGCGCCGAGAATCCAGGCCGCCCGGCCCCCATTTATTCCTGCGGTCTTTTACCTTCATCTCTCACACCACACGACACAATAAGCACACCCACGACAACACATACAGAGAGGACATCTAGCGGTTCCAATGGCACTCCCCGTGGCTCCAATTGCGCTCCCAGCGGCCGACGACGACAACGGTGGGCAGTTCACCACGCATCACGTAGTGGACACCCACATGAGGGGGAAGGCCCTCTCGGTGGTGTACACGAATGAGCCGGTCTTGATGGAGAGCTCCATCCAAACTATGGAGCAGTTACTTGCTGAGGACAAGTAACAAGTGGTCGGCTTCGACCTCGAGTACACCATCGGTCTTGCCAGGCACGATCAGAAGGTTGCGGTTGCCTAGTTGTGCATGCGACATGACGTCCTCGTCTACCACTACCACCTGGCCACAAGGCCTTGCGAGTGTTTCTCCAGGTTTATCAACAGCTCTGACTACAGTTTAGCTAAAGTGGACATCACCAACAATCTAAAAGCGCTCAAGGTTTCGGGCTTGAAATGCCAGAATCTTGTCAACATCCAGGACCACTACAAGGTCTGGGGCAGCGACAACAACAAATAGAACTCCCTGGTTGACCTCGCCTCGGCTATCATCGACCCCTACTACATGAAGATGAAGGATAAGAGCAAGAAGGACAAGAACGCCTGGCACAGTGTCTAGCATCAGAGACTGGATGAACAACACGTCAAGTACGCGGCCAAGGACGCGTACACAAGCTACGAGATGTACAGGCGGATCGTTGACATGAGGAAGTGTCTTCTTCCTTCTCCAGACGAGGGATCGAGCCACAGAGCAGTGGCGGGAGCGTCACAAGGAGTAGATGACTAGATGATCGTTTCTCCTAGTTTAGAATACATGCAATTGTTTATTGAGGTGTGTGCGAATGATCTATATAGTCACTTATGTAATTGGATGTTTATTTCAGTTTTATATATATATATATATATATATATATATATATAGTTATTCTTCTGTAGACAGAGCAAATCACACGGCTTATTTGCAGCAATCGTCTGTGTTATTATTGAGCTTCGCACACATTTCTGATTACGGACTTGTTTGCCGCGTATCACACACATCTTGTCCAGTTGAACTGTTTCTATTGTGTTGGCTCATCGCAAACAGTTCATCCGAGTGAACTGTATGCCCTCCATCGCACACACCTTGATCTTGCAGACCGTTTCTATTGTGTTGCCTAATCACACACTGTTCATCCTAGTGAACTGTATGCCGTATATCGCACACACCTTGATCTGGCTGCCCGTTTCTGTTGTTCTGTCTCATCGCAAACAGTTCGTATGGATCAACCGTATGCCTCGCATCGCACACGCAACTAAAATCTGAACCGTGTTTGATGTCACCGCCATCGGAAATGTTTTCCATCTTTTTTGACTGTTTTATTACATCACCGTTTGTGATTAATGCATCGCACACAGTTTCGTCGAAGGGTCTCTACCGAGTCTCGATTCCCAGGGTGAAAATTCAAGGTCTGACCTTCATTGGTTGTACCTGACAATGGCCTTGTTGAAGGCATTGTTTCTTGGGTGAATTCGGACTTTCTCCAGGGTGAAAACTCAAGATCTTCGATCGGGCAACAACAACGCTTGTGCATTGTTTCCTTCTTGAAGGTGTTGCTTTTGGAGAACCTTTTCTTGTATGCTGGGTGTCGTGGGGTTAACATGGCAGATGTCCTGGTGAAAGGACTTAAGCGTGGAGCCATCGCAATGTAGGTCAGCTTAAAGGGGTTGAGCGGGACGAGAGACACGAGTTTACCCAGGTTCGGCCCCTCATGAACGAGGTAAAAGCCTACTTCCTGCTTTGAGTTGTATTGCTTGATTATCGATTACAAGGGAGTGGAATCTCTTAACCTAGCTCTTAGTTGATTGTAACTTAGGTTTACCCGCTGCAGGGACTCGCCTTTATATACACAGGTTGAGGCCCTGGGCTTACAAGAGTCCGGGCCGGGTCATACTTCCTGACCGACCCCGGTTCTAAGTCGTTCTGCCTTATTAGGCTAGTCACCATTGGGCGGCTTACACCGTTGGGTCTCGCACCGTCTTCTAGGCTTGGGCCTTCGTCCGGCTTATCGTGTAAGTCGCCTCCTGGCTTCATGTCTTGGTCTCTTGGGCCTGTCTAAGGCCTTTCTGTTTAAGTCGCCAACAGCGTAACCCAGCCCCTCCTGTGTGGGTTACACCATGGGGTTATATCCCCAACATTAGGCCCCAGATTGATTTGAACTTGTTCATGTATATCTTCACTTTCTGGTTGGCGAGTCTTCTTTAGTTCCTTCCAGCGTTTAACATTGAACAGATCTTTATAACCCACCATACAAAAAGATGACGTCATGTTAAATAAATTCAGAAAAACCTTATGACGTCAGAACGGATCTTTTGCATTAACCAGCCATCCAGAGAATCGACGCGCCCCCTCTGTTGCAATAATTATGACGCCTCTTCGATCTTCGGGCCTGCCGTTACTGTTCCTTTCTTTTTCCTTATAAATAGGCATGGGGGGCCTGCCTTTTCATGTTTTACCCCCATCGCTTCTGCCTCTTCTTCTTCCTTGCGACCGCAGCCGCAACTGGAGCTCCGCCGCACCAGTCGAATCACGCCGACCACTCTGTCGAGGCTGCTGCATCAACCTATTAGGACCAGAATCCAGCGGCATTCGTCCGCTCTTCACCAACATCGTCAGATATGCTTCTTCTCCTTTCTCAGATCTGCATTAGGGCATCCGAGTTCATATAGTTCATCTAAGGTCATCCAGCTTGTGTATAGAATCCATATTTCAATCCAAAAATGCCATGAGAGCAACACGGTAGTGGTTTGGCCTTCATCTTGTATCTAGAATAGATCCCTTTTTTCCTCAGAATCAATATACAGCTTGCTAGTTCTTCCAGTGTTGCGCTCTAGGTTTAGCATTTATTCACTTTTTCTGAACTGCTGTAGATCCGTGAATATAGCTGCAACTTGCGAAACTTGTTTGCCCCACACTTAGCAAAATTCAGTAATTTTGGATCTATAGGTCATTGACCCGCCCTTCACCTTTCGGGCGGCTTAACAATGAATTTGTAACCCACCGACATGCTGTCGTCTTATACTTTCATGCTTAACTCGCCATATTCTCACAGCCCGATAGTCACTTCATTCCATGGCTAGGGCGGCTTACCATTGCAATTTTAACCCACCATACCTTTATTCCTTGACCGCAGCTTTGTAACCCGGCCAACCATGACTAAGACCCCCACTTCTTGCGACTGGGTTGCTTCCAGAGTCTCTGAGCTCTCGCTAAATGAATATGTGGACATGGGGGTTTTGCCAGCTAAAGATGTTATTCACTGGCGGGTTCCCGGCCCTGAAACTACTCCTCAACCCGGAGAGGGTGAAGTTGTTATTTTTTTTGGATCACCTCCTCCGTGACTTTTCACCGCCCGGGTCAAAATTCTTCTGGGACGTTCTGCACTTTTACAATACTAGCACAAATGCCCGTGCGTTGCAACGGGAGAATATATCACCTCTTTATAAACCATAGTTACCCGAGTCGAGAGGGCGCTGATGAGAAAACAAAAAGATGGATGATTTGAGTATATTGCGGCTTGAGATTTTGAGTAAATTGACCTGCGTCTTCATTCTGAAATTTAGAAGTCGAACATGAAAAAATGGCAATATCAATAAATATGAAGTAACAGCAGCAGCAAACAAACCAACCTAAAATAACAATTGCAACAATAGCAAGCAAACAAACCTATATTGATATTACCTGCAAAAATTCTCGACCTACGGGTTGCAACGGGGAAAAAATATACCACAAGCACCTAACCCAATACCCGACGCCCTCTATTTGAACTATTATACTGAATATCAGTAAGCACTCTTCTTGGAATAGGCAAGGGAAAAGGAAAATTATGACTCCCAGAAAGAACTTGTGGTAAACACAAGAAACCTACAAAATTAGTCGAGGAACTGATGGCCGTGCATTGCTACGGGTTGTCATCTAGATCATTGATTGTAGAAGTCAAAAAACGCTCTTATTTCCTCCGGTGCCCTTTGCTTTAGATGCGCACTGCTCTCAAGTGGAAGGGATGTGGTTAGTTAGGGAAGAGCACCCAGAAAAGTTTGATCAAGTGCAACATGTAATCTGAAAATTAAGTAGAAGATTTGCCAAATGCTTGCATGTGCTTCTCTGTTGAGTACAAAGCTTCGGTCACAAAACAACAGACAATTATGAATTGAGGCAAGTTTTCCTTTGAAGTGCTAGCAAATCTCTGCTCAGGCATGTTGGAAACTGTCATTCCAATTATTTATAACAACCAATAAATATCCATAGATTAGACAAAGAAATGAATAGACACTCTGAACAGTTGGACGTAGACATGGTTCAACTATCAATACGCTTTGTGTTAGACTTACACAATTATGAAAAAAATATTGTACCTCTGCCACTACTTCTATAGGTCCCATTGCAAGGGCAGTTATGAGATACAAACAGCCTACTTTTAAACGTGCTAAATGCCTGTTCATCATTGCTGATTGAAAAACATAATCCAAAAATCCATCAATTTCATGCATGTAGGGCGATCGGGATGGCTGGCCAGCACAGAGTGACATGGTGTGATGAGGACAATCGCGACCACTGGCCGACAGGCGCATTGGGACGGGGCGCGTCGATCGCGGCAGACTGGCGGCACAGGACTGCGATCTAGGGACTTGCCTCTGCAGCCCCCTCTCATCTGCCCTCTAATGCAGATCCAATGCTTTACATTGGCACAAGTGAAAACCAGCCACAACAGCTACAGAAAAGCACAAGCATAGAAACACATCCACATGGCACTTGAACAAATTTGTAGCAGCGACATGGTACAGAAACAACAGCGAAATGACACAGAAACAACAACTACAGAAAAGCACAAACTGGACAAATTTGTAGCACTGAACATTGAAAATGTGTAGCATTAACATATATATTTTGATCCTTCAAATTCTACAAATGAAAAATCAAACAGCTACAGAACAAATTTGTAGCAAGGTACATCTGAACAAATTTGTAGCACTGAACACTGGATATATTAGGCAAGTCTGCTTGTACACTTAGCTACCGGTTCATTCCAACTAATGAACTGGAGACACACATATGCTATAGCCTATAAGAACCAGTACAGGTCAATTCTTAGCATTATTAGTACATGTCAATTTCCATGCTACTTGTCACTAAAATTCAAAAGCATCCACGGTAAGGTCAATTCTTTGCATTATCAGTCAATCCAATCCAATATAATCCACTATTTGTATATATGCTATAAGAACCAGCGGTGACGCTCCACCAAGAACCACACATCCAGCCGACAATGAGGATACCCGGGATTGGCGGTGGGAGGAGATGGAATTGGGGTAGGGTTGCCTCACTCACATGGTGGCTAGCGTGCCGGCGTTGGGGAGAGGCGGGCGGATCCGGGTAGCGAAAGCAAGGAGCTTGGTCGAGGCGGCGATCCTCCTCGATCTGTGGCCGCGTGAGGAGCTCGGTCCAGGAAGTGGTCCACCTCGCGATGTGCGGCGGCGTGAGGAGCTCGGTCCGGGCGGCAGTCCTCCTCGATCTACGGCGGCGCTCCTGCCGGCCCGTAACGGCGCTTCGCAGCAGCAGCTTCCTGGCCCGTCGGGGCGCTCCTCCTTGGTCCTCACGGCGACGTCGCTCGGCTGCTCGGAACCGGCCCTTCGCGGCGAAGCGCGCGAGAGCAGGACGCTCGCGCCAAGCCGGGTCCTTTTCCTTCAGATGTTGTTTGAAGATAGCGATTGCAGCGGACCAGAGACTTCCTTGAACTTCATGAGCGATCGTGTGTGGTCCTTGATTTTTTGGAGCATGCAGTTTCCTGGTTTTCAGGGATTGATTAGCATCTGTTTTTTTATGAAATGAATCGATAGATCATTCCGTGGAATACGTGTGCTAGGCGGCTCGTGGTCGAGATCGTCCGGGAACCGATCGAGGTTTTGGACGTGACGCCCAGATTTTGTAGTATACACAGGTAAAATAGTACTATCTCGGATGTAAAAAATAATATAGGTGAAAAAACTGAAAGCGTAAATTTACGGGAAGAAGCATATTGTGGCGGTGAATCCACGGAGTCAATCTGTGCTTTATTATTAGGGAAAGATTCATCCTCAAGACATCGGTCCCAAATTCGTTCCAAAATATGCCACTCCAAGTACTCTGTGAGGTGTACCTTCAAGAAGAACCCACTGTTGATCTCTTCAAGGATTTCTTCTATATCAACCGCCAAACTGAAATGACAGATGGGTCCAGTCTAGAACTTGGAGTGTTTCCATCCAGACGGAGAGATGTAAACATTCCCGCTGCTGCAATGCCCAGCCACCCTAAGGACTGGAATTTACCTGGTTTTATTGCAAAGACACCTCTCCAGCTGAAGAAAATCCCTTGTCGGGTTATCGCCCCTACTGGCTTAGCACCAGCACCAAGCTTCCGGGTCGATTGACTACCGCAGAGTGCGCCCAGTATGCCCCCACATTTTCAAAGATAAGGGCTTTGATAGCCAACGGTTAACTGGAGTTGACTGGTCGCTGATGGGTCGCATGGAAGATTCTACCACTGAGCCGGCGCACCGGCTTAATGTGCCAATATACTGGTGATACAAAGGACCCGCAGTGTTACAACCAAACACGTCTGACTGATAAAGAGATCAATGACACAGTTAAGACACTGCTTGGGGAGTCTCTAGAAAACTGCAGTAAAGCAGGACTGAATCCTTTCTGCACTCTTAACCCAGCTCCTGCCATAAGTATTTCAAGTGACTCCTCATTTTGTTTATCTATCTCTTGTACTTCATATCCTTCAAATTAATGCTCATGTATGCATATAGGCCGACTCTCCTTTCTGGAAGAAGAAGCTAAGATCCGCCCCGCCCACTAAGAAGACTAAGACAGGGAAGTCTCATGGCACGGGTCGCCGCAAGAAACAAACAGTAGAAGAGCTCCTCGAGCTAGATGAGTCGGAGGTAGAACCTGACTCCCTTGGCCTTCTTTTTATACAACTTATTGATGTTGATTCCTCTCAGGAAGAAGTGGAAACAAGCCATGCCGATGCTGTGAGGTAATACTGTCTTTCCAACTCAGAAACCTTCCAAGAAAGAAAAACATGGCAGGTCACCCAGAAAGTAAGATTTTCTCACCCTTTTACTTATTTGGACCCCAATTTTCTTTTGAAGAAGCAACAGCATGAGGCCAGGCATGTGACCCAGAGCGGCGGCACTAAAGACCTTGTGACCGGCTTATCCAACACTCCAGCACCTCGGAAAAGTCGCAATGAGGTGCCTCATAGCCCGACTCTATCTCTTCGACGAGCTGGTCTGATGCGGCAACCTCTTAACTCTTCTGACTCCAATTATCAGGGAACGCCTCCGTCCTCCGGTGACTCAACTGGAACACAGCTGCCTGCCTTCATTGTCGCCCTAGGGTAAATGTTTACATTTATTAAAAGACTTATTTCCATATACTCATAAGCTCATTGCTCTTACCGCAGGGGCAAAGCAAAAACTGGCAAGAAACAGAAAGTGGGCGGCTCTTCCAAAGCCCCCGAAACCTCTGAGCCGGAAAAGCAGGTGCTGGAGACCCCTGAGGTCCTGATCCAGAACCCTGAAGATCCTGTTAACCAGCAAGATGACCCGCCTCTAGAGACTAACGTTGCAGCTTTTGAGGCCATGGACACTGATGTCAACCCGGCGCCCAGCCATGACCTGCCAAGTCCTACGCCTACCTCTCCTGCCAAACCAACTGACCTGAGCCCGGCTGATGACAATGTTGATGATGTTGCTATTACCGGATCAGCTTTTAAGGCGCCCGAAGCCTCCAGAGTGCTAGCCAAGCACTCAGCTCAAGAAGAAACACCTTTATTGGAGAAAGGCAAAGCGAAACTGGATTTGCAGAGTTATGCGGATTTTAGCGCGGGCGAGCTGCACGCGGATTATCTAAACCGCCTTCACACAAGTCATGACTTTAAAGTTGGCTTAGTGAATATGATGAAACAAAAATATGAGGTATGAACTTAACCCTTTTCCTTTTCCGCCTTAGCATATATACATACTCATGTAGCCCCCAAGGGCCGGCTTATATGAATAAGATGACTCGGGTCTTCAAAATATCTACTTTGAACGAATCTCGCATAGCCCCCAAGGGCCGGCTTATATGAATAAGATGACTCGGGTCTTCAAAATATGCATCTTAAAGAACCGATCGTAGCCCCCAAGGGCCGGCTTATATTAATAATATGAGCCGGGTCTTCAAAATATGCATCTTAAAAGAACCGCTCGTAGCCCCCAAGGGCCGGGTTATCTTGAAAAGATAACGCGGGTCTCGTGATAACTCACCATAAAAGAATGTAGCCCCCAAGGGCCGGCTTATTACTGAGCCGGGTTAAAATATAGTTTTAAAATGACCTACATTAGCCCCCAAGTGCCAAATATATTGCTTGCAATGTGCTTGGGACTTGAACAATAGTATTAAAATAAATTTGACCCATACTGAACTGCAAATATGGCTTCAACTCCTGCTTGCAGGAAGCATTAAATCTGAAAGAGCCGCAACTTCCCGACTTAAAGAAAAATGTGGAGCTGCAACAGGCTGAGACCATCAAAGCTGAGTCAAAGCTGAAATCTTCATTGGAAGAGACTGAAAAGCTCAAGGCCAACTTTGATGCAGAAAGAACCGCTTGGGAAACTGACAAGGCTGCACGACTGAAAAGAGCAGAGGAAGCTGAGAAGCAACTTAAGCCGGTCACTGACGAGCTTGCTGGCTTAAAACAGTATATATCCCAAATGACTACCGCCATCTTTGGCAAGTTGAACACTTGTACTCAACTGAAGCAAGTTATACATCAATACGAATGTTGTAACCCGCCTGGCGACTCAAAACACTTGATTGCTAACCCAACTGACTTGTTGTGCAACTGTATGACAGGTGCCAGGAGTGCCAACCTTGGCCAAAACATGTTGTTGAAGCTAAAAGCGGTTTACTCTTTGACCGAGAAGTTATACGCTGGCACTCTGCGAACTCTTGTGGCTGTTTTGAACGGCAAACAACCTCCAACCCTTATGAAGACTGTGTTGGATCATCTTTCAACTGTGCCAGGGCAGATTGAAGAGTTAAAGCTGTCAGCCGCCCGCATAGGAGCCATCACAGCACTAAGCCAGGCAAAAGCGTGGCAATTAGAACTGGACCCAACCGAGATGGCTAGCGGGTGTCCAGAGTTAAAGGATGATGGGTCTATCTTTGAAGAAGAAGACTTTGCCAAATGTGTCAGAGAAATGAGGCATCTAGCCTGTCAACTTGCACAAGAGGTAGATCTGTCAAAGTATCAGGCGGGTTATGATAGCAATAATGTTTGTATGAAGCCGCCAACGCATGAGATTGTGGACTTAACCCCTCAAAGGCATAAGCATATCTTCACTCCTGATATTGACCCTTTTGTTATTCTTAACCATGAAGCAACCTTCGAGGCGTTAACTGGCATCGACTGGACGTCGGGTGATCTCCAGATAGCAGATGACGAAGAGCCGGCACGGGATGACCCGGAGGCCTCCGCCTCAAGGCGAAATGATGATAATAACCCGGCGGGGTCCAACCCGGACGGCACAGAGGCCGGCTTAGAAGGATGATTCAACTTCGTGAAAAACTTTGAGGAATTATTGGGCTCTGTTGCAGCCATGTAATAGCGTAGTGAAAACTTTATCTGCCATGTCATGCCTTTGAGCATGTTATGCCAACTATGCTCCAGTGACTTAATCTTTTGATCTTGCTTTATATATGCACACTTGGTCTGTCAACTTTGCCAAGATTTTTTGAAAGCTTTGATATATACTCTGTAAAAGATCCAACAGTGTCTTGTACTGGCGACTGATAGTCACAATCCAGGGTGAGTGAAATAATCCAACGATCCAGGGCGAGTTATAGCCATATCCAGCCTTTCTGAAAAGATCACTTTGGCGGCTTACAGCCTTAATAAGCTCTATGTAGAGCAACATAACCCGGATCTTATGTGATCCAAGGGCTTAAAGCTTTCATATGACAAAGAATTCATGTAAAAACAAGAAAACAGAGAATATATACATGTATATCTCAAATAGTTATAAGCCGGCTTAAAAGCACGACCAAAAGAGACCAGCTCTTATTATGTTTTTGGAAAATTCAATTTTTTGTGCCTCAAAGAAGCTTGGCATGAAAGTCGTTCATCCCGTAAGTTGGCTCTCACGTGACATAAATCCGTCGTTTAAACCTTAACTAGTTCAGGGTCTTATTGAAAAGATTGACTGTTAAGAGTACGAACGGGTCACATAGCGGAGAGACTACAGCAGACAGGTGAGTTTATCCTAGCTCACTGTAAGCCGGCTCTCACATGACATAAGCCACCATTTTAACCTTGACCAGTTCAGGGTCTTATTTAAAAGATTAACTGTCAAGAAGACGGCGGGTCACCTGGCGGAGTAGCAAGTTGCAAACAGGCAGGTTTAACTCAGATACGGCATGAAAGCCGGTCAAGTGGGTATGAAAGCTATACTCATGGAGTAGGAAGCTCTCAAGCAACCTTTGGCATGAAAGCCGATCAAGAGGGTAAGAATAGCTATGCTCATTGAACAGGAAGCCCCCAAGTGACCTATAATTTGGCATGAAAGCCGATCAATAGGGTAAGAATAGCTATGCTCATTGAGCAGGAAGCCCCCAAGTGACCTATAATTTGGCATGAAAGTCGATCAAGAGGGTAAGAATAGCTATGCTCATTGAACAGGAAGCCCCCAAATGACCTGATGATCAACCAATAAAGACTCTTGCACAGAACATGTGAGATGAAACGACAGAGGCCCCAAATTTTTTTGGGGGTGCCGGCTTTATTAAATTGACTATGAAAAGATATGTACATCAATGAAGGTATATACAATGACGAGAGTCAATGACTCAAGTGTAGTAAGGCCGAAGGTGAGCAATGTTCTATGGCCTGTTGGTCTCTTGCTCAGAAGTATGTGATTTCTTGCGCTCACGTATATCAATAAGATAATACGAGCCACTGTTGAGATTCTTGCTGACCACAAAAGGTCCTTCCCAAGGCGGGGACAGCTTATGCATCCCTTTTTGATCTTGAATCAGTCGGAGTACTAAGTCGCCCTCTTGAAACGCCCGGGTTTTGACTTTGTGGCTATGATACAGACGTAGGTCTTGTTGATAAATTGCCGACCGAGCTGCTGCAAGATCACGCTCTTCATCCAAAGCATCAAATGCGTTCTGACGCACTGTCTCGTTATCAGTTTCAACGTAAGCTGCCATCCTGGGCGAGTCATGACGGATATCGCTGGGGAGAACCGCCTCTATGCCATAAACCATGAAGAAAGGCGTATAGCATGTTGATCTATTGGGGGTGGTTCTGATACTCCAAAGGACTGACGGAAGCTCTTCCACCCAACAACCCAGCGTTCGTTCCAAAGGAACCATAAGCCAGGGCTTGATACCTCTCAAAATTTCCTGGTTAGCCCGTTCTGCTTGGCCATTAGACTGTGGATGAGCCACTGATGACACATCAAGGCGGATGTGTCTCTTGACAGAACTCCTTCATAGCACCTTTAGACAGATTTGTGCCATTATGAGTGATGATATTATGAGGATAACCAAAGCGGAAGATCAGCTTTTTAGCAAACTGAACTGCAGTCGCCGATCACAATTGCTAACTGGCTCTGCCTCAATCCACTGGTAAAATTTTCAACCGCCACCAAAAGGTGGGTTTTCTTATCCTTAGACCTCTTGAACGGTCCAACCATATCAAGCCCCCAGACTGCAAATGGCCAAGTTATTGGGATCATCCGCAATTCCTGAGCCGGCACATGAGTTGTCTGGAAAATTTCTGACACCCATCACACTTGCTAACGATATCCTCTGCATCAGCGTGAGCCGTTAACCAGTAGAACCCATGATGAAAAGCCTTAGCCACCAAAGATTTTGAGCTGGCATGATGGCCACAATCGTCTTCATGAATCTCTCGTAAAATTTTACGGCCCTCTTCAGGAGAAACACAGTGTTGGAACACGCATGTCACACTGCATCGGTGTAACTCGCCGTTGATAATAGTCATAGACTTAGACCTCCTGACGATCTGTCGGGACAAAGTTTCATCCTCAGGTAACTCGCCCTGAGTCATATAAGCCAGATAAGGCAATGTCCAGTCAGGAATAGCATGAAGAGCCGCCACCAGCTATGCCTTCGTGTCAGGGGTAGCAAGGTCTTCCTTAGACGGTAACTTAACCGAAGGATGGTGTAACACATCGAGGAATGTATTAGGGGGCACCGACTTACGTTGAGACCCAATCCAGGATAATGCATCAGTCGCCTCATTTTTTCACCGATCAAGGTGATCCACCTGATAGCCTTTAAAGTGACCAGCAATATTATCAACCGCCCGGCGATAAGCCGCCATGAGTGGATCTTTAGAATCCCACTTGCCTGAGACTTGCTGGGCCACGAGGTCTGAGTCGCCCAGGCACCTGACCCGGCTTAAATTCATTTCCTTAGCCATACAAAGGCCATGGAGCAAAGCTTCATACTCAGCTGCATTGTTAGTATAAGGAAACATTAACCTTAAAACATAACAGAATTTATCACCTCGTGGGGAAGTCAAAATAACTCCAGCCCCCGAGCCCTCCAACTGCCTAGAACCATCGAAGTGTATCATCCAATATGTGTTGTCAGGCTTCTCCTTAGGTGTTTGCAACTCTGTCCAGTCATTTATGAAATCCACCAAAGCTTGAGACTTGATGGCTGTTCTGGGCACATACTTCAAATTATGAGGTCCAAGCTCAATTGCCCACTTAGCAATCCGGCCTGTGGCTTCTCTGTTTTGAATAATATCTCCTAAAGGAGCAGAGCTGACCACAGTAATAGGATGTCCGAGAAAATAATGCTTCAACTTGCAACTCGCCATGAACACCCCAAACACTAGTTTCTGCCAATGTGGATATCGTTGCTTAGACTCAGTCAATACTTCACTAAAATAATAAGCCGGCCGCTGAACTGGGTACTCCTTACCCGCCTCCTTACGCTCCACAACAACTGCTATGCTGACTACCTTATTATTAGCCGCCAAGTACAGGAGCAAAGGCTCTTTTTCAATGGGAGCGGCGAGGATGGGCGGCTCAGCTAACTGTTTCTTGAGCGCCTCAAACGCCTCATTGGCAGCATCACTCCAGACAAAGTGATATGTCTTCTTCGGCATCTGATATAAAGGAATTGCCTTCTCTCCTAGGTGGCTTATGAACCGGCTTAAGGCCGCAATGCGACCCGCCAAACGTTGGACGTCATGGACACACGCCGGCTTAGAAAGGAAGTGATGGCCTTTATCTTCTTTGGGTTAGCTTCAATGCCCCGTTCTGAGACCAAAAACCCCAACAGTTGACTTGCAGGCACACCAAAAACACACTTGGTCGGGTTAAGCATCATTTTGTAGACCCGGAGATTGTCAAAAGTTTCCTTTAAATCATCAAGGAGAGTCTCTTCTTTCTCGACTTAACCACAATATCATCCACATAAGCATGAACGTTGCGCCCAATCTGATGTGAAAACAATTCTGAACACAGCGCTGATAAGTGCCGAGCACTCTTGAGCCCAAAGGGCATAGAAACATAGCAGAAAGCCCCAAAAGGTGTAATAAAAGATGTCTTCTCTTGGTCTTTGACTGCCATCTTGATTGATGATAACCAGAATAAGTATCCAGGAAACATAAGCACCGTGGCATCAATGATTTTGTCGATACGAGGGAGAGCAAACGGATCAGCTGGACAAGCCTTGTTAAGGTCTGTGTACACATATGCCATGTGCCATTTTTCTTAAGTACAAGCATAGGGTTAGCCAACCACTCAGGGAGAAAAACTTCCACGATAAATCCGGCAGCTAAGAGCCGGGCTACCTCTTCTCCAATAGCCTTACGTCGTTCTTCATTGAAACGACGGAGGAACTATTTGACCGGCTTAAACTTAGGATCCACATTAAGGTTGTGCTCAGCGAATTCTCTCGGTACACTCGGCATGTCAGACGGTTTCCACGCGAAGATGTCAGATTCTCACGGATGAACTCGATGAGCGCGCTTTCCTATTTGGGATCCATATTAGCCCCCACTGTGAAGTGCTGAGATGAGTCGGCAGGAGTGAAATCCACTTGCTTGGTATCATCAGCCGACTTAAACTTCAGCAGAGGGTCCTGCTCAGTAGTGGGCTTCTTTAGAGGGGTCATATCAGCCGGGTCAACATTATCTTTATAAAACTTAAGCTCCTAAGTAGCACAAGCTGACTCTACATAAGTTGCATCTCCTTCCTCACATTCCAAAGCGATTTTCTGATCACCATGGACCGTAATTGTCCCCTTTCGCCCTGGCATCTTTAGCTGTAAAGAAACATAGCAAGGGCGAGCCATGAACTTAGCATAAGCCGGCCGTCCAAACAAGGCATGATACGGACTCTTGATTTTGACCACCTCAAATCACAGTGTCTCTGTCCTGTAGTCATAGTCATCACCAAAGGCTACTTCCAAGGAAATTTTTCCCACAGGATACGCCGACTTACCAGGCACCACACCATGGAAGACTGTGGAAGACGGCTTAAGATCCTTGTCAGTTAAATTCATCCGACGAAATGTGTCATAATATAGTATGTTGATGCTGCTACCACCATCCATGAGCACCTTTATGAACTTATAACCGCCCACTTGAGGGGCTACCACCAATGCTAGATGACCCGGATTCTCAACCCGGGGCGGATGATCCTCCTGACTCCATGTGATCGGATGCTCTGACCATCGTAAGTATTGTTGTGCCGGCTCAACAACATTGACCGCGCGCTTATGAACCTTCTGATCTCGCTTGCAGAGACTTGTTGTGAAAACGTGATATTGACTTCCTTAAGCTGCTTTGGATTACTCTGATATTCTGACTGATTATTTTGCTGCTGGTTACCCTGACCAGACTGTTGATTATGACCATCATGGTTATCTTGACCTTGATAGCCAGAATTTGAACCGCCCCCACCAAAGCCGGATCCCTGAGAGCCGGAACCTGACCCGTCAGGTGGCCTATTGTTATTGCCATGATTCTGACTGAGGCTGTAATTCCTGAACTCTCGCATAACCCAACAATCCTTCCAGGCATGAGTGGATGGTCTGTTGGGAAGACTGTGCTTCGGGCACGGGTCATTGAGCGCTGCCTCAAGGTTAAAGGCCTTTGACCCGTCGAAAGGCGGTTTGCCATTACCGTTACGACGCTGGTTTTTGTTCCCAGTGTTGGTGTTAGCCACGAGATCTGACCCGCCATCGGGGTGCCTCCGCTTACCACCATTACCCTGGTTGTTGCCATTATTCCCTGCTACATTATGATGCTGACCCTTACCATTGCCATTCTTCTTGCCTTTGTTGGATTTCTCCTCATCAGATCCAGGGTCTTTTGTGTTATCAGAGTCTGCATACTTAATGAGAGCCGCCATGAGCTCGCCCATGTCCGTGCAATAATGCTTAAGTCGCCCGAGCTTTTGCTTAAGGGGGACAAAATGGCAGTTCTTCTCCAAGACCAGAACCGCCTGACCCGCCACAATACTCTCCGATGAGTGAATAATAGCTGAGACCCATCGGACCCAATGGTGGACTGACTCGTCCTCACGCTGCACGTTGTTATCTAGATCGATAATCGTCAGAGGCTGCTTGCATGTCCCTTGAATTTTTTTTATGAAACGTGCCTTCAACTCTGCCCATGAGCTGATAGAATTAGGAGGTAACCCTTTTAACCATGTACGAGCGGGCCCATCCAACATCACAGTGAAGTATTTTGCACATACAGCATCATTGATATCCAACATCTCCATGGCTAACTCATAACTCTCCATCCAAGCCTCAGGAGGGAGATCAGCTGTATAATTGGGCACCTTGCGAGGATCTTTAAAGTCTTTGGGCAGACGTTCATTGCGCAGAGCCGGTACTAAACACGGCACTCCAACCATCCTGGAAATTGTCCCAGCTCCCGTTGAGGTTGAAGGGGTCACCAGAGGCTGCTGATAAGCCCCCAGCTGGGCCGCTGCCGCCGCCTCCGCCTCTCGGCGGGCTCTAGCCTCATCCACAATTGCCTGAGCATGAGTAAGGGCCGGGTTATTTGCACGGGGCGGGTCATCCTGGAGCGGTCGACGACGTCGTTCACTTCTGGAAACCGCAGGCGACTCAACACGCCTGCTGTAACTACGGCTCGGGAGAGGAGTTGAGTGCACCCGATCACGGTTGTACGAATACTTCTCATGTTGTGCAACTACTGTTTGTAAGAGCTCAATCGCGTTCCACGCCTCTGCTGCGAAGGGCGTCTCATCAGTAAGGGGGAGCGCATTGAGCCGGGTAGCCGCCGCTACCATGTTATCCACCGGGTTAGAATAATGACCGGGTGGTATTGAGAAACACTGAGGCGGGGTCTGATCCCTGCGGGGCGGGTCTGACAATCGAGGCTGAGCCGCCGCCCCGCTTCCTGGCGCCTCCGCGGCCTGGGTTGTGCCTGGTGGATTACTTGGTCCTACCCCGGGCGTGTTAAAAAGGTTCCGCGCCTCATACTGCAAAGGCAAGCAGGTTTGGTGCCTCCTTCGAAGAACAGTATTAGAGGCGTTCTGATCCAAACTTAAGTGAAAAGCCTCCGCTCTGATACGCTGTGACTCAGCATCCATCTGGGCTCGTTTCGTTGCCATCCTGACATTCTCTGCGTTAAGATCCTCCTGGGCTTTGGCTACCTGATCTCGCACTTTTGCAATCTCTGCATTGTGCTCCGTTTGATTCGCCGCAGTAACTTCTGTTGCTAGCAAAGTCGTCAAAGTGCCCAAGAGATCCAACAAAACCTGAGCCGGCGGCCTATCTGAACCGCCAGCATAAGCCGCAGCAGCAGCAGTCGAGCCAGATATCATAGCCGTAGCGGTTGACGAATTGAGAGCCGGCCATGTGCCAGCCATGAAGATAGCAGCCCTGGATGGCGGCTCATAGGGGTCCGGAATACTGTCACCATCGGAATAGCCCCCAAGGCCGCCGTCCTAAAGCTGGTAAATTGATTTTGTCTCTCCGATCGAGGACTCATCACCTGAGTAGATGAGAGTCTCTCCTCCGGATACAGAATCCTCCGCAAGATCCGTGATGTGCGTGAAACCGACGAAAACACGCTTCCGGCCGGGTTGAACCCGGGCGGGTTGCGTGCACTGAGCCGACTCGATGAGGTCGGTGGAGGTGTCCGGCTCAGGGTCAGATCCGCCGATCTTTCCGATGAAGACATGAATTCCGCTGAAGGGGACCCGGTACCCGTACTCGATTGAGTCGGCCTCGGGGCCCCAGCCGGCGTCGTCGATGTAGAGCTTGTCGCGGCGACTCTTGGTCATCCTGCCAACGGCGTATCCCTCGATCCCTAGGAAAGAGCCCTTCAAGAACTCGAAACCACCATGCGCTGGCCCCACGGTGGGCGCCAACTGTGGTGGGGTTAACATGGCAGATGTCCTGGTGAAAGGACTTAAGCGTGGAGCCATCGCAACGTAGGTTAGCTTAAAGGGGTTGAGCGGGACGAGCGACACGGGTTTACCCAGGTTCGGCCCTTCACGAACGAGGTAAAAGTTTACTTCCTGCTTTGAGTTGTATTGTTTGAGTATCGATTACAAGGGAGCGGAATCGCTTAACCTAGCTCTCGATTGATTGTAACTTAGGTTTACCCGCCGCAGGGACTCGCCTTTATATACACAGGTCGAGGCCCTGGGCTTACAAGAGTCCGGGTCGGGTCATACTTCCTGACCGACCCCGGTTCTAAGTCGTTCTGCCTTATTAGGCAAGTCACCATTGGGCGGCTTACACCGCCGGGTCTTGCACCGTCTTCTGGGCTTGGGCCTTCATCCGACTTATCGTGTAAGTCGCCTCCTGGCTTCATGTCTTGGTCTCTTGGGCCTGTCTAAGGCCTTTCTGTTTAAGTCGCCAACAACGTAACCCGGCCCCTCCTGGACGGGTTACACCGTGGGGTTATATCCCCAACACCGGGTGTTGTCTTCGGTGGTGGTTAGAGTGTTGTTGTTGCTAGTGATTGATCATCGTGGCGGGGCTTTTTTTTCTTCTTCTATTTCATTTTTTTATTTTTTGGCTGTGTGTATCCTTGATGTCTTTTGACATCTTGTTGGTACAGAGGCCGGGTGTAATTGATATCTTCGCGATATTAATATATTCCCTTTCTCGAAAAACAGGCTAGGCATGACTGTTTTCTCTGGTTTATATGTTCATAGGGCACGTGGTGAACTTGTATGTTGAAGTTTCGTGTGGTGTCGGGTGGTGTGGTTCTCCTAAGTCCTGCAACGGCAAGGATGTGCATGCATTGAGATGCTAGGCCTTGATATCTTTGTTGTGAATTTGCTCCATCAGAAATGGAAGATCTCAAGAAAAAGAAGGAAACAATTTGTATGGAAGTTCTCAGAAAAGTTACTAGCTAATTGCTAATGCATATATACGTGAATACGTCCTTCCGGTATGTTCTTTCTTCATTCGATTGGATCAGTTGTTGGAACGATTTCGCATGCAAGGCCATCTCAAAGACGTGCATATTTGCCCTATATATCTCAGGGTGAAGTTGGCAAGATTAGCAGTATGTATCTTTGTTCAAAATTCAAATAGATGTACACGCAACCAAATAAAATTCAAATAAAATCAATGATGTTGATTTCGAAAGATGGTAGTAACATTCCTGACGCCAATAATTACTCAGAATATTGGCAGCATTGTCACGGGTGTGTTTAGTTGATGCCCACATTAGCCCTACCAAACATTGGAAATAGTTGGCTTGCCAATTTGTTTGGCAGGGCTAGTATGGGCTGCAAACCAAACAGACCCATGTTTTAGCTTGATATTTCGCAGCAAATTTACTTCATTATTTCAGGGAAAATTCATACTTAGAAATGAGAAGCTTCAAGGTACTTGCAATTTTGCATACATGCTGCAATTCTCTTGGTCTTGATCTTTTGAGACGCAAAGCTCATAGCTGGCAGAGTCCCCTCAGATCTATCCATGAAACATCCAGGTTTGGCATTGCAACTACAATAATTTGGTGAATTGTTGCTCCCAAGAAGGCACAGATGACATGCATGCACCTAACCGCCTTGACTCAACCTGAAACAAGTTAATGACATGTTTTTTTAACTGAGGAGCCAATTTTGTTTAGTGCAAATTGGCTCTGTTGTTCTTTTATTAGTCCAAAGGTCGGCGAGACCCCGTTTAACCCGCCGTTGGAGGCCGCGTAAGAAACGCTTATCCTGTAGCCACTTGATGTGCTTCCTTCAGGATTCACGTCCAAGTTCAGGCCATCCATGTAAATTATGGCCTGGAATAGCTCAATTACGGTTAATCATGGTGCTACTTGCTGCGCTTGGACAAGCAGCTCTGAAGTCTTGGCGGTTTGCTGCAAACCACAGATGTGAAACTGCGGCGCTCTGCCTTCACAGCGCCCGAAGTGGCAGGCACCAAGCGTCGAATGGAAATTCGGTTTACCGAATCGACCTGACAGAAATATGCAATGAGGTATGCATGGACGTCGATCTAGTATTTTGGTTTTCTGGTCTCCGGACCATGGACCAGTAGCGCAAGATGAACATGGTTAGTTAGCTGTAACGATCGTCCGACAGGCTTGCGACAAATGCTGTAGAATCCGGGTGAAATGACTTGTTTGAAAGATTTATATGATGCTATGATGAACATGATGTGCACATACGACATCTCACAGTATCAAATTCTTTGACTAAAGAAGTGCATTAATTGTCCGTATCCAAGGATGCTTGCATTTTCAGAAATGACCAAAACCATAGTTTAAAAAACCAAACCGGTGGTCGAACCGGTAAGGCCTTCGGTTCGAGTTTTTACTAGTCAGACCGCCGGTTCACCGGTTCGATTGCTGGTTTTTTACAACCAAATAACATATTCCAAGTAATAATATATGCTAATATAGCATTAAAATAGGATCAAATAGCAATGGTTTCCTCTATTGAACAACAAATAAGCGTAGTTCAGGTGGTTATCAGCCCAAGGATAGGCCAATGAGCGTGATCTGGGCTCGAAACCCACTACTTGTAGCAGTTCTTTTCGGGGTTTCTCTCTACACTGGTACAACCGCCTGCTTTATTAGCCAGTTTCAAGAAAAAACTGGTAATCCTTGTTACGCTGCAAAGATCTTTTTTTTAGAAACACGTGTAACTTTATTCATACTCATAACAATTACAGGTACATTGTTTTGGACCTAAGAACCAATAAAATACAAAGTAACTCATATGACTAAGAATTACAACGAAATCTCTTGAAATCACCTTCTTCACGGTATCAATCTCTGCTCGAAGAAATACTTCGAAGACTTTGGTAAAGAAGCTGCAATTGGACTGGAGCAACGGTGTTGTCACTCTTTCACCCGCACGAACATTATCAATAATAGTTTTTCAAAGCGCCTTGAGATGGGAAGCCTTAATCGATGAATTTACTTGGGTCGGGGATGATCCCCTAGAAGTGCAGGCTATCGAATCACTATATTTTCACCATGGTGTCGATGCAAGATTTCACCTCCACAAACAATCAAACCAACAAAAGAAGCTCGACACAGCAACATAAACTTATCAGATCCGAATAATCGGATCTACGAGGACAGAAAACTCTCAAACCTCATGGCACCGCCAAAAGGATGAGAGGAAATTTATTCTCCCAAAACTATGATGATCACTAGACGTTGACGAAGAACATAAAGATCTTGAAGATCCGAGGTTCCCCCACCTCTCAGCGCCAAGATGGCAGCCGGAGGTGACGGGACCTAAATTTCTCATATGACGGCAACGACGGCGGCACGTGAGAAACCTAGCAGATGTTGATGATAGGGTTTCAATTGTCCGTAGATTGCAAAGATCATTTCTAAGAAATTTCTCTTGCGCTTAACCCCAAACGTGTTGTTCTTTTTATTAGTCCAAAGGTCGGCCCAACCCGCGTTTAACAGGCCATTGGTCCTTCCCTAATTGATGTACTGTCTCGAGGATAATTTTTTTAGATCACCAGAATTATTACATGGAGGCCAGCCTCTAACTGCCAATCTGTCCGCAGTCCAGTCTCCAGGATTCACGTCCAAGTTCAGGCCACCGTTGTAATCTATAGCTTGGATGGACAACTTAGGTGGTATAATATTTTGTGCTAGTTGCTGTACTTTGATCAGTAGCCCTGAAGTTTGGGCAGTTGTTACAAAGCACAGCTCTGAAACAAAAGCAGATTTTCTACACCGGAGTGTACTACACCTGAATTTACAAAAAAAAAACAAAAAAAATATCAAATGTGATCCAAAAATTCTGAAATTTTGCGGCAAGAAACATGATCAAATGTTTGACGTTTTGCAAAATTTATCCACAAATAACATTGGAGGAGCTCTCTATGGAAAAAAAACTAGACATATAGATAAAGCACATTTGCAAAATTGAAATAATAAAAAGGAAAAAAAACAAAAAGGAAAAACAGGGGCGCCCTTCCTGTTAGACTATTCCTTGGATCACAAGTTTCCTAGTCCAAGTCGGTTTGTAATATCTAGTCTAAGTCGGTTTGTACCAATATATATAGCCATGTACCATGTGCTAAAATATAATACAAGCAATAGTTTTATTCATCTATTATGGTATCAGTTTTTCGATCCTAGGGTTTAGGGTATGGCTCCACCCAACCCACCACCGCCGCCGCCGCCCGGCTACTATCCTCCTACGCCGTCTCCATCAGCGCCTCCCCCGCCAGCTCCTGCCGTCATGCCGCCCCCAACGCCATCCGTGCAGCCACCTCTGGGCTGGCGCCCCAGTCCCAACTACCGCGGCAAAAACCCCATCTACAGGCCGCCCTCGACGCGCTCGGCGCCTCCTTCGACACCGCCGCCTTCACACCCTGCGCCGGCTCCGAGTGCTCCACCTGCGGCTCCATCCTGGCGTCCTCCGCATGATCCCTGGACCGGGCTTGTCCAAGCATGGCCTATGCCCTGGTCTGCCCCGTCCCCCCTTGGCGCTCCACCTGCCTACACCGGTGCTTGGCAACCCGGCCTTCATCCGCATACTGGTGCCCCTGGGTTGCTCACCCCTCGACAGCCGGCGAACGCATATCATGCCGCTCCATCGTATGCTCCTTACGGTGCTCCCTCGCCCTCTCCTGCTGACGGAAGTCTCTACTACATGCCCTCGTCGGCTCTCCTGCCTTCACCGGCATATCAGCCGTCGCTGCTACCCACACCAACCTCACCTGCACCGCCGAGCTGGGATCAAACCGCCTTTCTCCAGGCCATGAACAACTTTGCTACCCAAGGAAACTCAGGTGCGGATTGGATTTTTTATTCTGGTGCCTCTAGTCATATGTCTGCATCAAGTAATTTCCTTTCTTCTTGCACTCCTTCTATGTTTCCTTCCATTACTCTTGGTGATGGTTCATCTATTCCCATATACTGTGTAGGTCAGGCTCAACTTCCCTCTCCCACTAAACCACTTCTTCTTCGTGATGTTCTTGTGGCACCCGCTCTTATTAAAAACTTAATTTCTGTTCGCCAATTTACTCGCGACAATCTAGTTTCCGTTGAATTCGACCCTTTTGGCTTGTATGTGAAGGATTACCAGACCAAGGCCGAGATCACCCGCTTTAATAGCTCCGGTGAACTCTACTCTCTTCATGGTGTCCCTGCCGCCGCTCCTCCTACATCCATGGTGGCCTCTGTCGACCTTTGGCATCGTCGTTTGGGTCATCCCAACCCTGCTATTTTAGCATCTATGCTTAGTGAATTTTCTATACCATATAATCGTTATTCCCACAATTCTTCGTTTTGCGAGTCTTGTCAGTTAGGCAAACATGTGTGTCTTCCCTTTAGCTCCTCTAGTTCTTCTAGTACTTATCCTTTTGAATTAATACATTGTGATTTATGGACATCACCTGTTGCGAGTGTTTCTAGTTTTAAATACTATCTTGTCATACTAGACGATTTTACTCACTTTGTATGGACCTTTCCTCTCCGCAACAAATCCGATGTTTACTCTCTTTTTCTAAATTTTCAGCGCTATGTTTCTGTCCACTTCTTCCTCCCTATTCGTTTCATTCAGTGTGACAACGGCCGTGAGTTTGACAACATTCAAAATCGTACCTTCTTCTTAACACATGGCATCCTTCTTCGCTTCTCTTGTCCCTACACTTCTCCTCAAAATGGTAAAGCCGAGCGTTCTCTTCACACCATCAATAACATTGTTCGTACACTTCTCGTTCAGTCCTCCATGCCATCGAAATTCTGGGCAGAAGCACTCCACACAGCCACCTTTCTTCTCAATATTCGCCCCTCCAAAACCAATCCAAATATCACTTCCTATTACTCTCTTTTCCTTTGCCATCCCAATTACTCCGAGGTTCGTGTTTTTGGCTGTCTTTGCTTTCCAAATGCCTATGCCACCTCTGAAAAAAAACTTTTTCCATGATCTATCCCATGTGTGTCCTTCTTGGTTTTTCCGCCGAACACAAAGGTTATCGCTGTCTTGATTTACACACTGGACGGGTACACGTGTCTCGCCACGTTACATTCGCCAAACATATTTTTCCTTTTGCTCAACGCACCGACACACCATCAATCATCCCTACCTCCGCCGCCACCTCTTCTCCCCGTCCATTCCATCTCTACACTCCTGTCACGGCAGCACCACCCAACCCGCCATCCAACACCAAGACACCACCCAACCTGCAACCAAACAACTCGCCACCACCCAACCCGCCACATCCAACCCGCAACCACACAACCCAACACCACACCACCCACCGTCCGCATCTTCTCCTACACCAAACACCCCCGTTTCCATCCTACCAGCTAAAGTTGTTCCTACTGTCGCCCCTGTCAATGATCATGGCATGCGTACTCGCGCCAAATCAGGTTTTCATCAGCCCACAGATCGCCTCAACCTACATGCTACCACATCTATCTCTTCCATCCCCAGAGCTTACAAAACTGCTCTTCTTGATCCGAATTGGGCTGCTGCCATGCAAGAAGAATATGGTGCTTTAATTCAAAACAATACTTGGCAGTTAGTTCCTCGTCCTTCCAATACAAATTTCGTTTCTAGCAAATGGGTCTTTCGCCAAAAATTCCACTCTGACTGGAGCCTCTCCCGCTATAAAGCCCGTTGGGTCTATCGTGGTTACTCTCAACAACATGGCATTGATTATGATGAAACATTCTCTCCTGTTGTCAAGCCCAGCACCATCCGTACTGTTCTTAGCATCGCTATTTCCTCTGCATGGCCCATCCATCAACTAGATGTAAAAAATGCTTTCCTCCATGGTTCTCTTCAAGAGACCGTCTATTGTCAGCAACCTCTTGGTTTTGAAAATCCTTCCTATCCAAATCATGTATGTCTTCTCCAGAAATCTCTTTATGGTCTCAAACAAGCTCCACGAGCCTGGTTTCAACGTTTCTCTTCTTTCATCCAAACGATAGGTTTCACTTCTTCCCTTTCTGACACTTCTCTCTTTGTGTACCACCACAATTCCGAAACTGCCTACCTCCTTCTTTATGTAGATGACATCATTCTCTTCGCATCTTCTCAAACCTTTTTAGATCATATTATTACCCTTCTTCGTTCTGAATTCTCTATGACTGATCTTGGTACCCTTCATCACTTTTTGGGCATTGTTGTTCTTCGTGATTCTTCTGGCCTTTTTCTTTCCCAACGTCAGTATACTCTTGATCTTCTTAATCGTGCTGGCATGCTTGACTGTTAGTCCTCTCGCACCCCTGTTGATACCAGTTTCAAACTATCCGCTGACGGTGAACCTTTCCATGATCCTGCTCTGTACCGTAGTCTAACCGGGGCTCTACAATATCTCACTATCACTCGTCCTGAAATTTCCTTTGCTGTTCAACAAGCATGTCTCCATATGCATGATCCACGGCTTCCGCATTATAATCATGTCAAACGTGTTCTTAGGTATTTGAATGGTACTCTTGATCATGGTCTTCACATCAATAAGTCCACTCCTCATTCTCTCACCGCATACTCTGATGCAGACTGGGCTGGTTATCCAGACACTCGACGATCCACATCCGGTTTTTGTGTTTTTTTGGGTAACAATTTGATTTCTTGGTCCTCAAAAAGACAGGTTACGGTCTCTCGCTCGTCCGCTGAAGCTGAGTACCATGCTATGGCACATGCTGTCGTTGATACTATTTGGGTTCGTCAGTTGCTCTCAGAACTGCACCGACCGATTGAGCAGGCTACTATTGTATATTGTGATAATATTTCAGCTGTTTACATGTCTGGAAATCTTGTTCAGCATCGCCGGACCAAATACATTGAGATTGATATTCACTTTGTTCGAGAGAAGGTGGCTCTTGGACAAGTTCGGGTGCTCCATGTTCCTACTACGGCTCAATTTGCTGACATCTTCACCAAAGGACTTGCTACTAAGCCATTTCAAGACATACGTTCCAGTCTCAACGTCATCGAGCCTCCCGTTGATACTGCGGGGGGATGTTAGACTATTCCTTGGATCACAAGTTTCCTAGTCCAAGTCGGTTTGTAATATCTAGTCTAAGTCGGTTTGTACCAATATATATAGCCATGTACCCTGTGCTAAAATATAATACAAGCAATAGTTTTATTCATCTATCACTACCCTGTACATGGGCCGGCCCAAATGCGCGCACGTTTGGGCGTCTTGTGTCGCGCACAAAATAGGGGCGATCCTATTCCATGTGCCGGTCAAACACGCAAGATAGTGGATAGTGACCGAACGCGCACCCCCGCCCGTTTAGTCCGTTTCTCATTTTTATTTCTGTCCGCCTTCATTCATCTTTTTCTCTTTCTTCGTTTTCCTTTTTCTTCTTCTTTTCTTTTTTCCTCCTTTAATTTTTTTTAATATCACAACTTTTTAAAAATAATAGACTTGTTCAAATTTTTGCAATTTTATTTGAAATCAAGATCGACTTTCAAAATCACAAACAATTCTAAAATTTATGAACATTTTCAGAATTCGGGAACAATTTTTTAAATCTGTGAACCTTTTTTTGAGTCCATGAGCATTTTTTGAAAGTTTTAAACATTTTTTAAACTCATGGAATTTTTTTGAAATACATGAACATGTTTTAAAATTCATGAACTTTTTTTAAGTTGGGGACTTTTTTTTAAATCTGTGACCATTTTTCAAACTCATGATTTTTTTAAAATTATTTAATATTTTTTGGAGTTCAAGAACATTTTTCGAATTCGTGAACATTTTTTGAACGTCGCAAACATTCTTTTAATTTGTGAAGTTTTCTTATATTTGCGAATTTTTAAAATTCATGAACACTTTCGAAGAATTCATGAACATTTTTTGAAATCAAAAAATGTTTTCAAAATCACAAAATTTTTTGAATTTATGAACATTTTGTTTTGCAAATGTGGAGAATAAAAAATCTAGAATTTGCAAATATTCAAGAATTCAGAACTATTTTGAAAGCCTGGATATTTTTCTTGAAAGCAAATAAAAAAGAGAAAACTTAAAACAAAAATGTAATGAAAAGAGACAGAGGCGTCCGCCTCCGCAATGGGCAGGGCCAAAGTGTGAGGGTGGGTGCGCGTTTCATCATTTCCCCTTGCATAGGTCCGAGAATAGGACCACTCCAAAATAGGAGGTCCCATCAAGTTCATCACTCAATGGTGTTGTCCCACGACAACGGTGGACTTGGTTTATGTTGAAGCTTTTGTTAAGACCAAATTGCAAGGTGATATGGATCCTTGATTATTCGTCAAAAAAATACTTCGAGAAAGAGAGGATTTCAAGATCCAATAAAATTCCCATATTATTTCATTTCTCGTTTATTTGTCTCTTTTATATCTTCGTCGCCTCTCGGAAAATCCTGGTTAATGTGCAAAAGGAAGGATAGAGCATTTTACCAGATCATTTCTATGGCCAGCTTTCGGATGCGAAGGGAAAAATCATTTCGATCAAAGTAGAATTTATGTTACGGTTGTACTTCTCTTGGTCATTGCTTGCTCGACAAGAAACAAATAACTAGTTTGGAAAGGAAACAATTAATCAAATCCCGAGTATAGCGATGCTGAGAGAGATAGTAACCATCAGTAGTTTGATCAACCTCAATTCCTAGAAAATAACTGATAGAGAAATCAATCTGACATCTTGAATTGCTCACTCAAATTTTTCTTACGAAAAGCAATGTACTTTCTGATCATCTCCAGTGATCGACATATCATCAATATAGAGAAGAAGCAAGGTACGCCCGCGGTCAGATGTATCAGTGAAAAGTGCAGGGTCATGCTCACGAGAAATTAGCAGCTTGAACCACAGAGCTGAACCGCTCAAACCAAGCATGAGTGTGGGTAGTATATCAGTCGTTAACGATCTTACTGGGACACATCCAATTGAAATATGGGTCCATGATGTAAAATGCTAGGATCCGAGTTATAATTTTCTCTCTCTATTGGGTTCTGGTGTAAACATATTTGATCACATTATATCTAATGCGTCATTATGGGTCCTTTGGGGGCCTTCCTTTATTAGAAAACAAGCCATCAATATTTTCGGTTTTACCATATTTCACTTGACCAAAGTACTTCCTCCGTTCACAAATAAGATGTTCCATTTTTTCTAAATCAGATGTATATAGAGTTATAGACACGTTCTAGTGTGTTTGTTCACTCATGTAAGACCGTATATAGTCTATATTAAAATATCCAAAGTATCTTATATTTGTGAACGGAGGGAGTATGAGGTGTCAAGCGTAGAAATTGCAACTTTTTTCCTAAGTTTTTTGGTAAGAACCAAGACAAATAAGTAATATTTAGATTGTTCTTTTAGGAAAGCAAACATAAATAGAATTTGGCAAAAAGGAGGTGATCTTCCCCTCTACGACGTTGGGAAGGCAGTCATCAAGCATTTGAGTATTTGCAAAAGAAAATTGGGGTTTTATTTGCTAAGTTTGTTTTCCCTTTATAAGGACAATCTATATGGGGCGTGCTGCGCGTCGGCTGGTGGAGCTTTGTAAAGGTCCATCCACTCAGCAACCATTAGTTTTGCAAAACCCTCTTGCAACAGAAGATGTGTTGTAGAATAATTTTTTCGCCTTCACCTTTTTGCAACATAGGTGATGTTGCAAAAGGACTTTTGCAACATGAATGATGTTGTAGAAATTTTTTGCAATGAAATAAGATGTTGAACTGTAGTCGTTGTCGTAGCAAAACAAGAGTCTTGTTGCAAACCTTCTTTGCAATAGAAACCTTGTTGCAAAAACCATCTCGTGTGGATAAGGATAGACTGGGAAGTGTGACTGTTCTGCGTTTTCAATGTGCGTGGGCCACAGCCACGTGTATGTCGTGAGAGGTGATGGACAAAACCCATGAGATCGGCTGGGTGAAGCAAATCATTTCCCTATCCTTATTCCTTTTTACTACTCCCTCCGTTCCTAAATATACACTACTAGGGAAAAGCTTATACACAGAGTCTTATCAGTAGCGCCTGTTAAAATAAGGTGCTACTGCTATCTAACGTAGCGCGGGGAGAACAAGCCCGCTACTGCTATATAAATAGCAGTAGCGCATCCCTTACAAAAAGCACTACTACTATAACTGCTACACCATTGCCTTCAGGCTTGGTATAGTAGTAGCGCCCGTCCACAGAATGCGCTACTGCTAATGAAGTAGTAGCAGCGCGTTTTAAGGCGACAGCGCTGCAACTAAGAAAAGGAAAAGAAAAGAAAAAAAGGAAAGAAAAAAAGAAAAAGAAAAAATGAAAGCAATAGCAGTAGCGCCTGTTTGCGAAAGCGCTATAGCTACTTTAGCTATAGTGCGTTTTCCCAACACGCGCTATAGCTAACTTATCTATAGCAGTAGCGCTTTCCGCCAAACAGCGCTATAGCTAAGTAGCTATGGCGCGTGTTGTGAAAACGCGCTACCGCTAAGTTTGACTTGCCCCTGCGCGGGCGTCCCTCCTTCCCCCAATTCCCCATTCTTCTCGCGTATCCTACCTCTCCCTCGCCGCCCCTGCTCCCTCGCCGCCCTGCCTCCGTGGCCGTCACCGGAGCCGCGCGCCGTCGCCGCCACCGGAGCCGCGTGCCCTCGACGCCCCCGGAGCCACCCTCGTCCACTCCTCGCCGCCCCTGCCTCCCTCGTCGTCACCGGAGCCGCCGTAGACGCCACCGAAGCCACCCTCGACGCCCTCCCCGCCACCGTCTCCCCCGAGCACCCTCTCTGTAAGCCCCCACCCCTCCTCTCTAGGTTAATTTACTTTGGTGAATTTAGTTATGAACCCTAGGAATTAGCTAGGTTAAGTAGGTTAACTAACTAAGTTAACTAGCTAGGTTAATTTGGTTCATTAGGTTAACTAGGTTGGCTAGTTTAGAGCAAAAATTTAGTTAGGCCAGTAGGGTTTAACTAGGGCATTAGGGTTTAGAGCAAAAATTTAATTAGGGCAGTAGGGTTTAATTAGGGTTTTTGTTTTCATAGATGTTTTTTTAAAAGAACAAAATGAAGAAAATGTTGCAGCAGTGCTGCTAGTAGTATATATAGTGGTACTAGTAGATGTTAATTAGGTTAGGGCAGTAGTGGTACTAGTAGATGTTAATTAGATGTTTTTTAGTTAGGGCAGTAGGGTTTTACTAGGTTAATTAGGTTAGTAG
The DNA here is from genome assembly GCA_011799875.1 of Thinopyrum elongatum. NCBI lineage: Eukaryota > Viridiplantae > Streptophyta > Magnoliopsida > Poales > Poaceae > Thinopyrum > Thinopyrum elongatum. Next base: position 50,664,598 of record CM022299.1, on the reverse strand, counting down.
TGCTGCTAGTAGTAGTGGTACAGTAGGTTAATTAGGTGAAGTTAAATGAATGAAATTAGTAGTTAACTGATTTTTTTTCATTTCATCATTATAGAGCACTAAAGTTAACTGAATTTTGTTCTATTAGTAGTTAACTGAATTTTCTTCTACACTTAGTTTTTGAATTAGCTTGTGAAATTTTGACATGTATATTTGGACATGTGGTTGCTCGTGTATATTTGGACATGTGTTGTGGTGTCGGAGATGGATATTTGAACATTGTTTGCAGGGAATGATTCCGAGTGGCCTATGTTTTTGCCGGAATGTTGATTCATTTTCGTTCTGGCAAATTTCAAGCGCTCGATTTGTCCACTTTGTAGCAAAGGTCATGCCGAAATTTTTCGTGAATTTTGGCATGACTTGTGCTACAAACTAGGACATATCGAGTACGCAGAATTTGCCGCAACGGGAATGAATCAACATTCCTACAAAACATAAGCCGTTTTTATGTCATTATTCATTTTATTAGGTCTAGAATTAATTGACTAGATTTAATCGTAGGAAACATGGCTAGCAATGATGAAGGACAGGGTTCTGGTGATTGCAACGTCTACGAGGCGGCAGAAAACTATTTGAAGTATCTCGAGGAGCAACAGTTGTTGCAGTGCCCCCCTATCACATCTGAGACTGAGACCGACATCGAGACCGGCGCCGAGAAAGAGGCCCATATGGGCCAAGGAGGATGCGGAACGCGAAAGTTCGGGGATCCCAAACCCCTTGGCAGAGTTCACCGTCCCGCAGGAGCGTGACGTCATCAGGGCCCGGTACTGTTGTGGCCGAACAGTCTGCTTCGTCTGGAGGCGGCCGGGAGCACACCCATGACCAAGCAGCCTCAGCAAGGTATGAACACAAACACCCCACCTACCCAATTAGCGTCGCCGGTCGTGCCGGGTGATAGCGGACGGCGTGAGAAAGAGGCTCCATTAGTGGCTGATGACGTCGCCGCCGTCGAAGAAGCAATGCATGATGCCATGGACGAGGATGATGACCCTCTACAATATCTCAATACTGGCGCCTATGACGACGGAAGATTGATGGCTCAACAGTATGAGTACTCAGGGTTTGAGTGTGATGAGTTGGTGCCTGAATTGCCGGAGGATGAACGTATGATAGGCTCACTTCCGGTAGCAAAGAACATAGGAAGAGACCGAAGAAAGGCAAAGCTGCTTCTATGAGCCAGCTGCCTCCGCAGCCTCGGGTTGAAGACCGTATACCTATCAAAGGTGCGGCAAAATACCATATCCCCGGTGATCCGATCCTACCTAAGGCAGCGGTAGAGGCCATATACGGCGATCTAAGGAGACTACATGACGATGTGCTGCGGAGAGAGAAAAGCCTGATCGCCTCAAAAAATCCAGGATACCCGCTCTACGTGGTTAACGTGCCGAGCTGAGTTCTATCACATCCAGCGTGAACTTGCTCAAATCATCATGAAGGAGGGTCCTCGAAAAAACAGGGATGTTCTACGAAGAAGGGCAAATGTCACGGGAAGACGTCCAAACACGCGTAGCCGCTTAACGTCTCGACTTGAAGCCTTTCACTTCGCTCGGGGACTTCCTCCCTGATTTGGATGGTTGGCACGACATGTTGGAGTGATTGACGATGACAATGTGTCCGTTTAGTCACTACTTTCTCTATGACGAAACTTTGAATTTATGCACGACGAAACTTTGTGATGTAATTAAACCTTCCTTCTCAACTAGTGTAGATCACTCCAGTTAGGGCAGTTTGGGTGTGATGAACTTTGTTATTCATGTTTACGATATGTTGCTTCTATTTTTGCTAACTCTGTCTCTTTCTATTGCTCAACTATATATTATGTTGCATATTATCGAATCATGTGACGATGCAGGTACATAGATCATCGATGACGAAGAAGTGCTACGCCGTGTACGTAGGGAAGGTTCCAGGAGTATACGACGAGTGGCCTGAGTGTCAGGCCCAGGTGTACCGGTTTCCAAGCGACAGCCAGAGAGGGTTCGATAGCAGAGCCGAAGCGGAAAATAGTTAGTTTAGGTTCACGCTAGTGCGAGAGAGGGATCCGAACCGGCGCCTCAAGAAGTACTACATTATGTATGATGAGACATGTCAGTTAATTTGTATCGCTATATCGTGATTATGATGTGACGACATGATTTGTGTTGGATGATATGATGAGCATATTGCATGTTTATGATATGATTAGATTAATGTATAAAACCTGTACAAAAACATCGCAAATACGTAGCAAAAAAACTATGTAAAAATATAGTAGTAGCACTCTTTAGCAGGAAGCAGCAGCACCGTAAACAAGCGCTACAGCTAATTAGCAGTAGCGCTGGACAGGAAAACGCTACTGCTAAGCCCAGCGCTACTGCTAAGTAGGTATAGCAGTAGCGCGGGACAAACCACGCTAGTGCTACAAGTTAGCTGTAGCGCCTTACTAGTAGCGCAGGTGCCCGCGCTACTGCTAGACTTTTCCCTAGTAGTGATAAGTCTTTTTAAAGATTCCAATATGAGACTACATATGAAGTAAAATGAGTGAATCTACAATCTAAAGTATGTCTATATACGTCCATATGTAGTTTGTATTGAAATCTCTAAAAAGACATATTTAGGAACGGAGGAAGTAGCACAATGCCCGTGCGTTGCTATGAAGCCATAAAAGCCGAGGAGTCATCACCGGCTTAGGAGATCGTCAAAAGATGATGGTATCTTGCGGCCGTTGCATGGTTCACGATTGAAAAGAGAGCGAAAAATATAATGAAAAATCATGTTGCAGTCACCGAAGAGTCTTGAGCGATCATAGTAGGTCCTTTGCAAGATTTATAGTGAGATAACATTTTGAATTTGAAACATATTAGAATGTGCACCAATAAGTTTCTTTTTGGATGGTATGAATACATTGCATGCACAAGATCGTAGATTAGGTAGGAGGACAACATCTATCTCCGCGTTGAAATTGCATTTTGTTTGCCCTCGTCTGCTATGACATAGAACTGGAAGGATTGGTTGGGTAGAAAAACTAAAATCAAGACCATGATTTTGAGTTGAAATTGGGTACTTGCATTTATAATTTGTGCTTCTACAATAGTTTTTTTTTACATCAAAGTCCTATTTATTGCAAGATGATCACCATATTATCTTTTACAGGAGTATTAACAATCTCTAAGGATGGATCTTCCGCCCCCGCACGCACCTTATTTCTTGCTAGTTTGGCTAAATCACATGCAGCACAATTAGTCTCTCTAGGAGCATGCTCAAAAATAATATGTGAGAAATCACACGCAAGGTGATATATATCATCAAAAATTGTCGTCGATAGACCGAAAGAGCGACCTCCATTCTTCATTGTCTCTATCACCTCGATGTTGTCGGAGTTCATCTCTATGCGGTTACACCCGACTATAATTGCCAAATTGAGACCAAACCGTAAGGGCCGTGCCTCGGCTATAAGCACATCTCCGCACCAATCAATTTTCTCGTTTCCTGCCTCGAATCTGCCATTCGAGTCTCTGATGACAGCGCCATCCAAGCCCTTGTGTATGTCTGGGTAAAAAGCCACACCCACGTTTAGCTTCACATAGTTGCTCATTGGTCTTTCCCAGCCATGCATGTCGCTTGATCCACGTGTAGCCAGCCCTATCCACGTTTTTTACAATAGTGTTATTCTCATATTAAGGTAGCAATGTTTATTTGGGATGTCTCAACCTTGCAAAAATAACCTTTGTTTATTGAAACAATTCCTTATTTAATACTATCTTAAATTTCGTTCCTTATTTGACACTCAATTTTTTTTCTTCCTTCTCTAACAACGAGTCTAAATTATGTGCCTTTTATGACACTTTCATCCATTTTGAATCTAAATGACACCTGAAAAGACCCTTTTGCCTCTCATGTGGTATGTGTGTGTGCGGAACAGTAGCACACACAAGCAGCCTCAATGCGAGGGCAATAGCACATACACACGCAGCAACACACATGCACACGCACACACACAACAGCACACACCCAGTAACACACGCAGCGGCACGGACGCACACATCACACAGGCGCGCAACAGCCCACACACGTACACACGCAGTAGCAAAAACACACGCACACATGCACAGATGCAGCAACAAACACACACGCACACACAGTAACACACACGCACGCGCACACACACACACATACACATGTAGCAGTAGTAGCACACACGTGCGCGCGCACACACGCACACAAACATACCACATGAGGACAAAAGGGTCTTTTCAGGTGTCGTTTAGGTACAAATGGACGGAAGTGTCATAAAAGGCATAAAATTTAGACTCATTATTAGATAAGGAAGAGATTATTTGTCAATATCAAATAGAGCATAAAATTTAAACACGGTGTTAAATAAGGAATTCTCTCTTGTTATTTATGTTTACTAATCTGTAACACCCCCTTGTAATAAGCTCTGTGACACTCTGTTAAAACTGCCAAGTCATGATCATTTGAAGTGCCAAGTCATATTGGCTAATGATCCAATTCAAATTCACATCTGAAAATCAACTCAAATTCAAAAGTGAATTATAAAGTTGATCAAACACTGTTGGGAAAATGTTCATTAAATGGCAAATAATTCAGGAACATTTCTAAAATCAATATCAAAATATTTGGAGTTGGATAAGTGACTCTAACTAGATGAAACAGCACCCAAAACAGCAATATTAAATTCATTTAAAATCGTTACTAAATCAAATGGCTTCCAAAACTGTTCAAACCACTTTTTGGTGAGAGCTAATATTGCATTGCAATATTTGGGCCAACTCCCACATTTTTCAAAAGTGCACAAGTGCCCTAAACATTTTGAAACAGAAAAGGATAAAAGAAAATGGAGAAGCTAAAACAGAAAAACAAAAGCGGGACACTGTGCACTGGGCCTTAGTGCACAGCGCCCCGAGCCGCGGCCCATCTGGCCCAGCTTCACCTCCCTCCTCCCCGTGTAGGCCGCGCCCTGGTCGCGCGCTCGCGCGCCAGCCGGGCGGCAACACGGCGACGGCACCGACGCCACCGACAGCCGCGAGGAGATAAGGGCGAGGCCCATGCATCTCACCTGGATCCCTCGCTCACTTCCTCTCTCTCCCCCTCGCCTCTGCATCGCCTCGCTCGAGCTCGCCAGAAACCCATCGCCGTCGCCGCCGTCGATCCGTGTCCTCCGTCGCTCCCGAGCCCCGCCAAGATGGCGTAGGGTTCCCTCGTCCTCGTCTGCGCCGACTCATCGGAGCCCGGAGACACTGCTGCGCCACCACGAGCTCATCTTCCGCCCACGGCCGCCGACGGTTCTCCGGCGATTGCTGTCGTTCTGCTGCTACTAAGCCCTCGCCGGGCCTACGTGAGCCCTCACGGTGAGCTCGCGCTCTTTTCCCCTCTTCTTCCCGCACGTTTGCGCCATCGTAGCGCCGTAGCCGTCGTCACCCGAAAACGTCGCCGGCGATGCAGTCTGTGTCATGGCCGTGCGAGTGCAGGAACTTGCTCAGCACCTCTCCGCGGTCCCGATGCGACCAACCCCGTAGCTAGCCGAGCCCTGCCGCGACGGATCCGCGCTCACCCTAAATGCCTCGCCGCCGGCGAGGTCATAGTGCTCGTTCCCGGCCGTTTTAGCTCGCGCTCATGCCTTAGATCGACGCGGCGCCTTTCCCTCGTTCGAACGCGACCAGCCCCGGCCGTTTTGGTGGCCTGTGGGCGAAACCCGCCGCTCGCCCGAGCCGCGCCGCCGCATTCTCGTGCTCGCCGTCGTTTAAACGCCGGCCGCCGACGTGGCCGCCACGTGGGACACCCCTGGGTCACTGCCAGTGGGTCCCACGGGCCACTTTGACCACGTTGACCATGGTCAACGCGGGGGTACTGTTCACTAGCCGCTGACATGTGGGCCCCGTTCGATAATTAGACTAATTAGACATTTAATTAAATAAAACTAGATAATTAACCTAATGTCTCACTGACATGTGGGGTCCACCCCCTAATTAACCCTGGTAATTAAAATAATTCACTGGTTCAAGAAATAGAGGCTGACATGTGGGTCCCACTGGACCCACATGTCAGGTTTGACCCTGGTCAACCGCAGTTGACCTGCTGACGTCACTGTGACGCAATGCTGACGTCATAATTCATTTTCTGATAAATAAATAAATTCCAGAAATTCAAATAATCTTTAAAAATTAATAACTTTTAAACCGTAGCTCGGATCGAAAAAGTTAAAACATGAAAGTTGCTCAGAACGACGAGCCGAGTCTGATCGTGCCGTCTGTTTCTCCATCGGAACCCCCTACGTAGAAGAACTCGTAACTCCGGATCCGAATCCGGCAGATGAATAGTGCACACACCTCGGTTAATAAATTCCAGAATAATTCTAAAAATAACTAAAATGACTTAGATGCATAATTAGGCAACCCTGCACTGCATCATAGCATCACACGCACCGTATTGCATTTGTTTGCATTATGTTTACCTGTTTCTTCCCCCTCTTCTCTCTCGGTAGACCCCGACGTTGACGTAGCTCCCGAGGCAGACGCAGCTCAGGAGTACGACTACGTCCCCGACGATACCACTGAAGACCTTGCCCTTGCCCCCGAGCAAACAGGCAAGCACCCCCATTTTGAGCATGCCTATATCGCCTATTCTCTTCTCTCTTATGCTTGCATTAGAACTGCTACTGCTACTGTTTTCCAATATCTGCTGCATAGCCTGATTATTGTACCCTGCCTTGTTACCTTACTGGTTATCCTAGACTTCTTAGTTTAGGCTGGGTAGAAACACGACAGAGACCCCCACTTGATCCCGACTGCCCTGCTGGACATCAGAAGACCCGAACTTCGGGATTGAAGACTAGACCCTGGCACCGCACATCACTTCCCCTTAGTTGCCGACACTGCTGGGTTACCGTCGAGTGCCGAGGGTGATACCTCGTCAGCACTTCTGATGTTAACCTTGTAGGTTAGTTACTTGGTCATGGTAAGTGAGGGTGATACCTCCTACACCACCCCCGATAACGACGTCGTCGCGCAACTCCTCAAGTGTGGACCTCGAGGGTGATTCCTCCTTCGTTCACCTTGATGATAACATCAGGTGGGGTTCCATCGAGGGTGATTCCTCAGGGCTCCCCTGATGTCAGTCACACAGTTACTGTTGATGAGTGGACTTGCACTAAACCATGATACTAAAGACGGGTCGGCCCTGAGGGGTACCCGCGCGAGCTTAATGCGAAGTGATGTGGAGTCGGGTTGACCTGGATGGTGCCCGCGAGATAACTACGAGGCGTGGCCGGGCATTCTTAGCCCTTGCCGCAAGTCCTCGAGACGGGGCGACGGGGTCACATCGATCATGAGTCTCTGCTCGTTTCCGGGCGCTCCTAATCCACTACGGTTTGGATATTTGATCCGAGGGGCCTCTGGCCCGATAGCACTAACCATCACGTGGGCATAGTATGGGCGTTCTGCGTCGTATACTTCAGCCGAAGCTTAATGGACGTCAGCGACTGAGCGGCGCGCGCTGGATTGGACTGGTTACGCAACCGCGCTTGTATTAAGGGGTTGCTAGGTCTGCTTTCGGCCGCCCACGCAACGCGCAGGAGTTCCCGGGGCGATGGCCCAAGACCCCTAGGGGCATAGGTTTAGTCCGGCGTGCTGACCTCTCTGTTAAGTATTTGGTCGGGTTGCGGCGTGTTGCTTGGCCGAGGCCGGGCATGACCCAGAAAAGTGTGTCCGGCCGGAGTTAAGCGAGCGTGGTGGGTAAGTTGGTGCACCCTTGCAGGGAAGAAACTTCTATCGATAGACTGTCCTACGGTAACGGACACTCAGAGTTGTATCCCGATCGGTACAACTAGAACCTATGATGAGAACTGGATAGTACGGCTCTGGGATTGCTTTCTCGCACGGAGTCGAGAAAGGATCTCAGGTCGAGGTTGATGATACTACTACTACTACTTTACATTATGTTCATCTGATCTCTTCTATTGCTGCAAGACTGTCGAAGATTGTTGAAGATGCTAGTCTTCGATAGGACTAGGCTTTCCCCTCTATTCTGGCATTTCTGCAGCCCAGTCCACATATACAGCCCCCTTTGAAAATGATGCATATGTAGTGTAGATCCTTGCTTGCTGAGTACTTCGGATGAGTACTCACGTTTGCTTTATTTTCTTTTTCCCCCATATTCCATTTGATGCCACCAGACGACGGAGCCCCTGAGTCAGACGCCCCAGCCGACGACCAGTACTACTACCCGCCTGGCGAGTACTACTACTACGAGGAGCCGTTTGGCGACCAGGAGTAGGATTGGAGGGTCTAGGGCAGGAGGCCTACGCCTTTCGATCGTAGCTTTTATTTTACCCCGCCTCTGTGAAGGCCTATTTCTCTCTCTGTAATATATCTGTATCCAGATATCTAATGCTTCCGCTGACGCTTGTATGCCATCGAGCTATGTATTCGAGCCCTCGAGGCCCTGGCTTGTAATATAAAGCTTGTATGACTTTATTTATGTTTTAGAGTTGTGTTGTGATATCTTCAAGTGAGTCCTTAGGCTTGATCGTGCGCATTTGCGTGTATGATTAGTGCACGATTAAGCCGGGGTCGTCACAGGTTGGTATCAGAGCCGACTGCCTCTAGGTATCCCCCTTTCCAATTCCTTGGCCGAAGTTGAGTCTAGTGGTCAAAAACTGTTTTACTAACTTGGCTGTGTGGCTTCCGGGCCCACGTCGCCAACTGGGTGGTATTAGGATCTTTTATTTCTCATCTTTACTCTGGAATTCTAATCTCTCATCTATTCGGGTTTAATAAAATTTACTAACACCGACATTTAGGTTCTCGTTAATTCTATCCACCCGGAGAGCTGGATTCAGTGCGATTTCCCTGACGTTGATCTGATTAGTCTGATAATCATTTTCCTTTCCATTGTTTTGTTTAACCTTTCCTTCCGAGATCGGTTATACCTCTCATTGTCTTATGACAACCCTGAACTTCTCTGTTTCAGATGGATCAACTGTTTCCTCCGCGGCCTACGACCCAGCTTGTGCGTCGCACTTGGGCTCGTGATGCCTCTGGATTTCCAGCTGTTCTGATCGCCCTCCTGAGTAGACTGGGTTACCGCTGGTATCCCGAGTACATGGTCTAGGAGGTTTACCACGAGTTCAACCAGGAGCAGTATTATGCTGAAGTTCGGATCTATGATCAGCAGAACAACTCAGACACTGAGCTACATCTTTTTCACGGAATAGGCGTGACGATTGAGATGGCAGTACATGATGCCGCATACTCTGCTGTCGCACGTCTCCGAGGAGAGCATAATGCTAACTTGGATGATACTGTGTTTCGGTACATTCCGTATGCACCTGTTGGAGATGCTACTGGATTTTACACAGCTATCTGTGCCCCGTACGAGTCTCGACGCTACGACCCGCAGGTTCTGATTCAGTGCACTCAGGCTCTGGATCGCACTGTTCGGGCTCTTGCCGTCGAGTTGTTCGCCACTCGAGCACGCTACTACGGGGCAATGACACAGTTGCTACCAGCTGTTCGTGCAGGGATACATCCGGAGGATATTCTCTACCCACGCAGGACCGAGATGCCGCCAGGTATTGATTGGCCTGCAGTGGGAGGTCACACGCCTGCACGTGGACCTCTTCTTACAGTTCGAGACCGAGTTCTGCATCAGAGTGCACATGGAGCACAGGATCCTGCCGCGACGAACATTCATCGTCCGCACTTGCAGTTACCCCGTTTCAGTGGTTTTCTCCGACGCTGATGTAGCCTTTGCTATGTCACGTTGTGTACTTCCTTACCGCGTGCCTGCGTGCCGCCTAGTGTGTCTCTAGTTTTTCAATTTGCGCCGTTATGCTGCCAGATTTTAACCGACTGTGTATGGATCTGTATGTCTTAATGACTACCTTAAGCATCTATTGCACTCTTTCAATAATGTCGAGTTACATCATGTTTATTGTTAAACACTTGCATAAGCTATCGCTGAAATACCCCTGTTGGAATAGCAGGATGGCTGACAATAACCCGCCACCGCCGCCACCACCTGATTACATGGCAGCGATGATGCAACAATTTGAACTCAATCGCCAGTTTATGACGGGGATTATGCAGCAATTCCCTCGTCCTGATGCTAATCAGCAGCAACCATCCATTACCTTGCCAGAGTTCATGAGGCTCAGTCCATCATTTTCCCGCAACACAGTCAACCCACTAGATGCAGATGACTGGCTGCGTGACATCTCTCATGAGATGGAGTCTGCTGGTGTCGCCGAAGTTAACTATGTCACTTTTGCGACTTATCTTCTGAAGGGTCCCGCAGCCCAATGGTGGGCCACTCACCGACAGACTCTGCCGCCTGGTACTGTCGTCACTTGGGCAGAGTTCAAGATTGCTTTCCGAGCCCGCTACATTCCTGTAGCTGTCATAGCTAGGAAGAAGGCTGAGTTCCGTAGCCTTGTTCAAGGAAACAAGACTGTGGAAGTCTATCAGCGCGAGTTTCTAGACTTATCTCGCTATGCTGAAGAGGACATTCTTACTGATGAACGCAGACAGGAGAAGTTTCGTGAAGGACTGCACCATGACATTCAGTTAGCCCTTCTTGTTCAAGATTACCCTGATTTCGCCACCTTGGTGAATAAGGCCATCATGGTCGAGACTGGACTTAAGAAGCATAAAGAAGCGTCCAGACGCACCCGAGAAACGGGCTCATCTTCGGGCTCGTCTTCCCAGAAGCGACGCATCTGGTTTCCCCAAGGCATGTTCCGTTCAGCAGCCCCTGCAAGCAGGCCCTCTTATGCTGCACCACGCCTGCCACCTCCACCACCGAGACAGCCTCTGCCAGCTCCAGCACCTCGAGCTCCAGCACCTCGTCCTGACAGCGGACTATGCTTCAAGTGTGGCAAGCCAGGTCACCGTGCTAGAGATTGCTCTCAGAATCAGAATCAACTGGCTCTCCCTTCTGCTGGCCGTGGTATTGGCCGTGGTATTCCTCAACAGCGCAACTATAATGCCAGACCTTCTTATGGTCGTGGACAGAGTTACCACGTCAACATGTCTGAAGCTCCAGATCAACCAGATACTGTGATGGGTACACTTCTCGTTAATTCAGTACCAGCATCTGTTTTATTTGATTCAGGTGCATCGCATTCATTCATGTCAAAACAATTTGCACTCTTGCATGATGTTAAGTGTGAAACGCAACAACATCCGATAGTAATAAACACTCCCGCGGGACGATGCCGAACTTCCATATTCAGCCCCCGAGTTACTATTGAGGTTGAAGGGTTGCATTTTAATGCAAACCCCATTATCCTGCAATCTTCAAAGATTGACCTTATACTGGGAATGGATTGGTTGAAGGCTCACTACGCCTCAATCAATTGTGCCACTAAAGTTGTACACCTCTTGCACCCATCAAATGAGATGGTGAACTATCAAGCTCATCTCACCCAGAACGCTGAGGCTCAAATTTATGCCTTGAATGCGTTGAATGCTTCTCCGCTTGATGGGATCGAGAATATCCCAGTTGTCTGTGACTTCCCGGATGTTTTTCCAGAAGAACTTCCAGGAATACCCCCTGCTAGAGCTGTCGAGTTCGTCATCGACTTGAAGCCTGGCACCACTCCTATTGCGAAGCGTCCCTACAAGATGCCTCCGCACCATCTTATTGAGCTTAAGGAGGAAATTGATAAATCCTTAAGGAAGGGTTTCATTCGCCCTAGTTCCTCTGCTTGGGGAGCACCGTCTCTTTTCGTCAAGAAGAAAGATGGAACGAATAGGTTGGTCCAAGATTATCGTCCAATCAACCAGGCAACTATCCAGAATAAATATCCACTTCCCCGGATCAACGATTTATATGATCAACTCGCAGGATCTTCGGTGTTTTCTAAACTCGACTTGAGGTTGGGTTATCACCAGATCCGTGTCCGTGAAGAGGATATTCCGAAGACTGCATTTGTTACTCGTTATGGCTCTTACGAGTACACAGTCATGTCGTTTGGCTTAACAAACGCTGCAGCTACATTCTCCCGCCTAATGAATTACATATTCATGGATTACCTCGACAAATTCGTCGTGGTATATCTGGATGATATTCTGGTTTATTCGAAGAACAAAGAAGAACATGCTGAGCATCTTCGCCTAGTTCTGGAGAGACTTCGAGAGCACCAATTATATGCCAAGTACTCTAAGTGCGAATTCTGGCTTTCTGAAGTAACCTACCTTGGACATGTCATCTCCAAGGATGGTATCGCAGTTAACCCAGAGCGAGTTTAGTCTATTCTTGACTGGACCCCTCCGAAGAATGTTAAGCAAGTCAGAAGTTTCCTCGGGCTTGCAAGTTATTGTCGCCGATTCATCGAAAATTTCTCCAAGATTGCCAAGCCCCTGACTAATCTGCTCCACAAAGGCGTTAAGTTTGAGTGGACAGACAAATGTCAGGAAAGCTTCCAGACCCTCAAGGACAAGCTGACTTCTGCTCCAGTCCTTGCTCCTCCAGGCTCCCGCAAAGATTTTGTGATCTTCTGCGACGCCTCTCGCCAAGGACTAGGTTGTGTCCTAATGCAAGAGCGAAGAGTAATTGCTTATGCTTCGCGACAACTGCGTCCACATGAAGAGAATTACCCAGTGCACGACCTCGAACTTGCTGCTGTCATTTATGCTTTGAAGCAGTGGCGTCATTACCTCCTTGGTAATCGGTGTGAGATTTACACCGATCATCAGAGCTTGAAGTACTTATTCACTCAACCGGAACTTAATCTTCGTCAGCAGCGTTGGTTGGAAACAATCACCGATTATGACTGTGGAATTTCATACACTCCCGGCAAAGCTAATGTGATGGCTGATGCCTTGAGCCGCAAGTCTTATTGCAACAACCTCATGGTTAAACAAGCTCAACCCTAGCTGTATGAAGAATTGCGCAAGCTGAATCTCTGCATCATCCCGCAAGGATCTCTTAATAACCTTGTGATACAGCCAGGTCTTGAGAAATCTGTCAAAATTGCGCAAGCTAAAGATGCCGAAATTGGTCTAATGAAGAAAGAGCTTCACCTTGAAAAATACAGGGATTTCTCGATTGCTAAAGATGGAACCTTGTACTTCCGAGACCGCATTGTAGTACCTCGCTTCGAGCTGATGACCGACAAAGTCATGAAGGAGGCCCATGATACACCGTTATCTATCCATCCGGGTAGTACCAAGATGTATCGAGATCTTCGTCAAAGGTACTAGTGGTCTAGAATGAAGCAAGATATTGCTCGTTATGTTGCCGAGTGTGACGTCTGTCGTCGCGTGAAGGCAGAACATCAGAAAACCGCTGGAATTCTGCAACCGCTCCCTATTCCTCTATGGAAGTGGGATAAAGTGCAAATGGACTTCATTACTGGTCTTCCCAAGTCTCAGAAGGGTCACGATGCTATTCTTGTCGTCGTTGACCAACTTTCCAAGGTTGCACACTTTCTGCCAGTTAAGGAGACTATTACTGCTAGTCAGTTAGCAGAGCTATATATCCCCAGGATTGTTTCACTCCATGGTATTCCCAAGGAAATCAGTTCAGACCGTGGCAGCATTTTCACTGGCCATTTCTGGGAAAGTTTCCAGAAAGCAATGGGAACTCATGTTACCTGGAGTTCAGCTTATCATCCCCAATCCCAAGGTCAAGTTGAGCGCGTTAATCAAGTGCTTGAAGACATGCTTCGAGCCTGTGTTATATCCTTCGGTAAGAAATGGGAGGAATCTCTCCCGTATGCCGAGTTCTCTTATAACAACAGCTATCAAGCCAGCTTGAAAATGGCCCCCTTTGAGGTTCTTTATGGTCGTAAATGTCGAACCCCTCTGAATTGGTCAGAAACTGGGGAACGACCTCTTGTTGGACCGGACATTATTCAGCATGCCGAAGAGCAAGTCCGAATTGTCCAGGAGAATCTCAAAGCAGCTCAAGATCGTCAGAAGAGTAATTATGATCGTAAGCGATGGGGTGTGATCTATCAACCTGGTGATCAAGCCTATCTTCGTGTCACTCCAATGAAGGGCACCCGTCGTTTCGGAATCAAGGGCAAGCTAGCTCCTCGCTATATTGGTCCTTTCCGCATCATGGCTAGACGTGGACAGGTGGCATATCAATTGGAGTTGCCACCTCAATTCTCCCATATTCATGATGTCTTCCACGTGTCGCAACTCCAAAAGTGCTTCAAGGAATCTCCGCACCGTGCAGTGGATCATGAGATGCTCGAGCTACAAGATGATCTTTCCTATAAGGAGCATCCGATCCGCATCCTCGACGAAGCTGAGCGCCGTACTCGTCAGAAGACGACCAAGTTCCTAAAAGTGCAGTGGTCGAATCACACTGAAGATGAAGCCACTTGGGAACGCGAGGATCATCTTCGGGAAGAATATCCCAGACTCTTTCCTTCTACCTCCTAAATTCTCGGGACGAGAATTTCTTTTAGAGGAGGAGAACTTGTAACACCCCCTTGTAATAAGCTCTGTGACACTCTGTTAAAACTGCCAAGTCATGATCATTTGCAGTGCCAAGTCATATTGGCTAATGATCCAATTCAAATTCACATCTGAAAAATCAACTCAAATTCAAAAGTGAATTATAAAGTTGATCAAACACTGTTGGAAAAATGTTCATTAAATGGCAAATAATTCAGGAACATTTCTAAAATCAATATCAAAATATTTGGAGTTGGACAAGTGACTCTAACTAGATGAAACAGCACACAAAACAGCAATATTAAATTCATTTAAAATTGTTACTAAATCAAATGGCTTCCAAAACTATTCAAACCACTTTTTGGTGAGAGCTAATATTGCATTGCAATATTTGGGCCAACTCCCACATTTTTCAAAAGTGCACAAGTGCCCTAAACATTTTGAAACAGAAAAGGATAAAAGAAAATGGAGAAGCTAAAACAGAAAAACAAAAGCGGGACACTGTGCACTGGGCCTTAGTGCACAGCGCCCCGAGCCGCGGCCCATCTGGCCCAGCTTCACCTTCCTCCTCCCCGTGTCGGCCGCGCCCTGGTCGCGCGCTCGCGCGCCAGCCGGGCGGCGACACGGCGACGGCACCGACGCCACCGACAGCCGCGAGGAGATAAGGGCGAGGCCCATGCATCTCCCCTGGATCCCTCGCTCACTTCCTCTCTCTCCCCCTCGCCTCTGCATCGCCTCGCTCGAGCTCGCAAGAAACCCATCGCCGTCACCGCCGTCGATCCGTGTCCTCCGTCGCTCCCGAGCCCTGCCAAGATGGCGTAGGGTTCCCTCGTCCTCGTCTGCGCCGACTCATCGGAGCCCGGAGACACTGCTGCGCCACCACGAGCTCATCTTCCGCCCACGGCCGCCGACGCTTCTCCGGCGATTGCTGTCGTTCTGCTGCTACTAAGCCCTCGCCGGGCCTACGTGAGCCCTCACGGTGAGCTCGCGCTCTTTTCCCCTCTTCTTCCCGCACGTTTGCGCCATCGTAGCGCCATAGCCGTCGTCACCCGAAAACGTCGCCGCCGTGGAGCTCGCCGCCGGCGATGCAGTCTGTGCCATGGCCGTGCGAGTGCAGGAACTTGCTCAGCACCTCTCCGCGGTCCCGATGCGACCAACCCCGTAGCTAGCCGAGCCCTGCCGCGAGGTCATAGTGCTCGTTCCCGGCCGTTTTAGCTCGCGCTCATGCCTTAGATCGACGCGGCGCCTTTCCCTCGTTCGAACGCGACCAGCCCCGGCCGTTTTGGTGGCCTGTGGGCGAAACCCGCCGCTCGCCCGAGCCGCGCCGCCGCATTCTCGCGCCCGCCGTCGTTTAAACGCCGGCCGCCGACGTGGCCGCCACGTGGGACACCCCTGGGTCACTGCCAGTGGGTCCCACGGGCCACTTTGACCCCGTTGACCATGGTCAACGCGGGGGTACTGTTCACTAGCCGCTGACATGTGGGCCCCGTTCGATAATTAGACTAATTAGACATTTAATTAAATAAAACTAGATAATTAACCTAATGTCTCACTGACATGTGGGGTCCACCCCCTAATTAACCCTGGTAATTAAAATAATTCACTGGTTAAAGAAACAGAGGCTGACATGTGGGTCCCACTGGACCCACATGTCAGGTTTGACCCTGGTCAACCGCAGTTGACCTGCTGACGTCACTGTGACGCAATGCTGATGTCATAATTCATTTTCTGATAAATAAATAAATTCCAGAAATTCAAATAATCTTTAAAAATTAATAACTTTTAAACCGTAGCTCGGATCGAAAAAGTTAAAACATGAAAGTTGCTCAGAACGACGAGCCGAGTTTGATCGTGCCGTCTGTTTCTCCATCGGAACCCCCTACGTAGAAGAACTCGTAACTCCGGACCCGAATCCGGCAGATGAATAGTGCACACACCTCGGTTAATAAATTCCAGAATAATTCTAAAAATAACTAAAATGACTTAGATGCATAATTAGGCAACCCTGCACTGTATCATAGCATCACACGCACCGTATTGCATTTGTTTGCATTATGTTTACCTGTTTCTTCCCCCTCTTCTCTCTCGGTAGACCCCGACGTTGACGTAGCTCCCGAGGCAGACGCAGCTCAGGAGTACGACTACGTCCCCGACGATACCACTGAAGATCTTGCCCTTGCCCCCGAGCAAACAGGCAAGCACCCCCATTTTGAGCATGCCTATATCGCCTATTCTCTTCTCTCTTATGCTTGCATTAGAACTGCTACTGCTACTGTTTTCCTATATCTGCTGCATAGCCTGATTATTGTACCCTGCCTTGTTACCTTACTGGTTATCCTAGACTTCTTAGTTTAGGCTGGGTAGAAACACGACAGAGACCCCCACTTGATCCCGACTGCCCTGCTGGACATCAGAAGACCCGAACTTTGGGATTGAAGACTAGACCCTGGCACCGCACATCACTTCCCCTTAGTTGCCGACACTGCTGGGTTACCGTCGAGTGCCGAAGGTGATACCTCGTCAGCACTTCTGATGTTAACCTTGTAGGTTAGTTACTCGGTCGTGGTAAGCGAGGGTGATACCTCCTACACCACCCCCGATAACGACATCGTCGCGCAACTCCTCAAGTGTGGACCTCGAGGGTGATTCCTCCTTCGTTCACCTTGATGATAACATCAGGTGGGGTTCCATCGAGGGTGATTCCTCAGGGCTCCCCTGATGTCAGTCACACAATTACTGTTGATGAGTGGACTTGCACTAAACCATGATACTAAAGACGGGTCGGCCCTGAGGGGTACCCGCGCGAGCTTAATGCGAAGTGATGTGGAGTCGGGTTGACCTGGATGGTGCCCGCGAGATAACTACGAGGCGTGGCCGGGCATTCTTAGCCCTTGCCGCAAGTCCTCGAGACGGGGCGACGGGGTCACATCGATCATGAGTCTCTGCTCGTTTCCGGGCGCTCCTAATCCACTACGGTTTGGATATTTGATCCGAGGGGCCTCTGGCCCGATAGCACTAACCATCACGTGGGCATAGTATGGGCGTTCTGCGTCGTATACTTCAGCCGAAGCTTAATGGACGTCAGCGACTGAGCGGCGCGCGCTGGATTAGACTGGTTACGCAACCGCGCTTGTATTAAGGGGTTGCTAGGTCTGCTTCCGGCCGCCCACGCAACGCGCAGGAGTTCCCGGGGCGATGGCCCAAGACCCCTGGGGGCATAGGTTTAGTCCGGCGTGCTGACCTCTCTGTTAAGTATTTGGTCGGTTTGCGGCGTGTTGCTTGGCCGAGGCCGGGCATGACCCAGAAAAGTGTGTCCGGCCGGAGTTAAGCGAGCGTGGTGGGTAAGTTGGTGCACCCCTGCAGGGAAGAAACTTCTATCGATAGCCTGTCCTACGGTAACGGACACTCGGAGTTGTATCCCGATCGGTACAACTAGAACATATGATGAGAACTGGATAGTACGGCTCTGGGATTGCTTTCTCGTAGGGAGTCGAGAAAGGATCTCAGGTCGAGGTTGATGATACTACTACTACTACTTTACATTATGTTCATCTGATCTCTTCTATTGCTGCAAGACTGTCGAAGATTGTTGAAGATGCTAGTCTTCGATAGGACTAGGCTTTCCCCTCTATTCTGGCATTTCCGCAGCCCAGCCCTTTGAAAATGATGCATATGTAGTGTAGATCCTTGCTTGCTGAATACTTCGGATGAGTACTCACGTTTGCTTTATTTTCTTTTTCCCCCATATTCCATTTGATGCCACCAGACGACGGAGCCCCTGAGTCAGACGCCCCAGCCGACGACCAGTACTACTACCCGCCTGGCGAGTACTACTACTACGAGGAGCCGTTTGACGACCAGGAGTAGGATTGGAGGGTCCAGGGCAGGAGGCCTACGCCTTTCGATCGTAGCTTTTATTTTACCCCGCCTCTGTGAAGGCCTATTTCTCTCTCTGTAATATATCTGTATCCAGATATCTAATGCTTCCGCTGACGCTTGTATGCCATCGAGCTATGTATTCGAGCCCTCGAGGCCCTGGCTTGTAATATAAAGCTTGTATGACTTTATTTATGTTTTAGAGTTGTGTTGTGATATCTTCAAGTGAGTCCTTAGGCTTGATCGTGCGTATTTGCGTGTATGATTAGTGCACGATTAAGCCGGGGTCGTCACATAATCCCACATGTGGGTAAAAGTATATTTGTTTATTTATGTGCTCTCATATAACTCATCATCGTAATAAGCAGCGAATCAATCTGTGTTGGATGATTAGAAGGACAGTGGTATCTCTAGCCCATCAAAATTAGTCACAGTGGTGGTTGCATTATTTTTGTTTTTATTTTAGGCTATCGTGGGGATAAGTGTATGCTCGTGTATGTGAGCGGCTTTGATTGTGTTGTGCTAAAAAAAACGACCATAATAAGCAGGAAAGATATATGAGCGCAACAGGCAAGGTCGAAAAATACCCGAAGACGCGAACCAACCTGTGGTTGGATGGTTAGAGGGACAGTGGTATCCCTAGCCCACCAGGGTTCAAATCCTGGTGCTCGCATTATTCCTGGATTTATTTTAGGATTTCCGGCGATGCGCTTTCAGTGGGAGGAGACGTTCCTGTCGACGACGAGGCGCCTACGGTGACTTCGTAAATTTCAAGATGACATACCTGTATGCGCGTATGTATGAGCGCTTGCGTCTGTATTGATGTTAAAAAAAAAAAGAAAAATACCCGAAGACCACAATATAAGGAAAAGAAATAGCTCTGGCCCCGGCCCCAAGAAACGAAAGAAAATCTCAGAAGGAAAAACTATGGCTAGCGCCCCAGCTCTAGTAAAAAAACAATAAACGTGAGGAGGCGGAGCGGGCTACGCAGCACGCACGCGGCCCCCGTCCGTCGCCGCTTTCGAACTCCGAGCGCTCACGCACGCCGCACCGCCCCCGCGACCCAACCCTAGCCGCAATCCCCACCCGTCCCACCCTCCCCGCCCGCCGATGCAGACCGAGGCGCGGGTGGGCGGCGTGGCCCTCGACGGCCGCGGCGCCGTCTCGGCCTCCCCCCGCCAGGAGCAGCAGCAGCGCCACATCGGCACCGCCGCGCACCTCGCCGCCGGGGGCTTCGCCGGCGTCGTCAGCAAGACCTGCACCGCGCCCCTCGCCCGCCTCACCATCCTCTTCCAGGTAAATAAAGGCTCCCCCCTCCTTTCTCCGGCGTTCTCACGTGTACGGATTGGGAGCTCAGAGGGGACAGGGGAGGCTAGTATCTTGCTTCCGCACCTGCGAATTTGTGGCCCGAGGCGGGATTTTAGAGCACACGAAGCACCGGCGGGACTAATTGGAGCAATCCTTTTGATTTTCCGAGATTCTGTGTCTAGGACATGATTTGACCTTAAAGGAATCTCCCTTTAAATGTGCGCTGACCTCTGATAAGGAATTGGGAGCTAAAAAAGCATGAGGTGAACCTCCGGCTGTAGCAATTAATGTGGTTATGTGAGCGTGAAGAAATAATTTTCTTCCTTATCGGGGCTTCTGGCTTCACATGTAGGCTCTTGAAAAGGAATTGGATGCTGATAATATCAACTTAGTTCCCTGAGTGCGATTTATAGATTCTTCCCTCCTTTTTACCGATTGCTCTAAACTGTACATCCCTGGTTGACAGTCATGAACTATTATTGTTGTTATAATTTACAACACTGCACATATAGTGTACAATCACCGTCCAAAGTTAAACCTTGTCTCTGAATTTATTGTACTCTATGCTGTTCATAGCTACAAAATCGCAATCTCTTGAAATGTTTCTTGAATACGAACCCAGTGATATAATTTTTTGTGCCACATAAGACATGACCCATATGTTGATGATAAAGTTTGTTATACGAGCTTGTGACATACTGATCCGACAGGTGGCAGGTATGCATTCAGATGCTGCAGCTCTAAGGAAGTGTAGTATATGGCACGAGGCTTCGCGGATTGTCCGAGAAGAAGGGTTTGGGGCATTTTGGAAAGGCAATCTTGTCACCATTGTACATCGATTACCTTATTCCGCCATGAGCTTCTATTCTTATGAGCGATACAAAAAGGTCAGCACTAACTTTCAGTATGTTCATGACTTCATGCTTTTTTGTTATAGTTTGATGATTTTTGAATAACAATTGCAGCTTCTCGGAATGGTGCCTGGCCTGGATGACCCAAATTATGTTAGTGTCGTACGTTTACTTGGTGGTGGTCTAGCGGGAGTGACAGCTGCATCTGTAACTTACCCGTTGGATGTTGTTCGAACTCGTTTGGCAACACAGGTAATTTTTCTTCTTTTTGTGAATAATGCTTAACCAATCTAACTTCCAGTTAGAACTTAGGACATCCTTAGATTCAACTTTCACGCAATGCAGCTTTGTAGACCAAAGGAACATGATTTAGCAAGCTAAGTAATTAATTTGTTTTGTGCTTTCTAATTTTTCAGAAGGACAGGCCGCCTGGCGCAGTGGTGAAGTACTCCCCACTTGTGCCAAGAGGTCCTGGGTTCGACGCGGCCTCTCTGCATTGCACTGTGCAGGGGTAAGGCTTGCCTCGTATAATCCTTCCCCAGACCCCACGTGGTGTGGGAGCTTCTAGCACTGGGTCTGTCCATTTTTGTCCTTTCTAATTTTCCGCAGAAAACCACTAGGTATTACCAGGGCATCTTTCATACGATGTCTGCAATTTGTAGAGAAGAGAGTGGCAGAGGATTGTATAAAGGCCTTGGGCCTTATATTCAACTTAACCAATGATGTTTGTCTTCTTTTTGTGAATAACACTTAACCAATCAACCAATCCAACTTCCAGTTAGAACTTACAACATCCTTAGGTTCAACTTTCATGCAATGCAGCTTTTACAGACCAAAGGAACATCATTTGGTAAGCTAACTTTGCCCTGTCTAATTTTCTGCAGAAAACCACCAGGTATTACAAGGGCATCTTTCATACGTTGTCCACAATTTGTAGAGAAGAGAGTGGCAGAGGATTGTATAAAGGCCTTGGGGCCACGTTATTGGTAAGCCACATGCTTGTACTGAGAATGGTTTTTGAGTTGATTTGCCAGTAACTTTTACGAGTTACAGGGAGTTGGACCGGGTATAGCAATCAGCTTTTATGTATATGAATCCTTGAGGTCTCATTGGCAAATGGAAAGGTGAACATCATTATGTTGCTTTGCTGAATATTCCATTGGCTTCCATTTCTATTATGTCGGATTCGATCTGATGGCTGTGGGCTTATATGCATCAGGCCGAATGATTCCAATGCCGTTGTGAGCTTGTTTTCTGGGAGTCTATCTGGTATTGCAGCGTCGACAGGTAAGTGGCCTTTGATACCTAATCACCTTAATCGTTGTATATCTTATACATGACTCAAATCATGTATTTCCAACGTTTCAATATTGCAGCTACATTTCCTCTTGATCTTGTAAAGCGACGTATGCAACTACATGGGGCGGCTGGGACATCACAAATCGAAAAATCAAGCATAACTGGAACCATCCGCCAAATCCTTCAAAAGGAAGGTCCTCGTGGTTTCTACCGAGGCATAGTCCCGGAGTACCTGAAGGTTGTTCCTAGCGTTGGAATCGCCTTCATGACCTATGAGGTATTGAAGAGCATGCTCTCCAGCATTGATGGGGATGATGAGAACTAAGGTTGCAAACCGGTTGCGTTACCCTTTTTTGCCGCCCTAGGTTACTACTGTAAGACCAGTGTATGAGTGATTACAACATGCCTTGTCAGGCAGTTTTTTAGGTGTTGGTAGGATAAAGCAAGCTTTACCTGAGGTTATGTTGTACCATATAGGCTAATTAAAGAGCAAACGATTGAATCTGTTTTCCTGTGAGCGTTATGCTCTGATTCGTCGTGGAATGTAATGCCATTTGCAAGGAGAAAACTCCAAAGGTTTAATGGATTCTGTGTAATTTCAACTGCAGCATTATGTTTTCGTGGAAGCAGCAAATCTGGCTGCAGTTGTATAAAGAAGAGATAACATTTGACAGTCAACTTGCAGCTGGAACATGATACATGTCTGTTCGTCAGTTCAGACTAAAAGTGCTACAAGGATAGAAAGAACATAATGATGGGGTATACATATTAATCTCATCATTCAAAACTCAACTGATTTGCCGAAGAACTAAAAGTGCCTTCACCTGTCCACCTTCAGGTTTTAGAGCAAACATGATTCGTACAAAATGATGTACCTGCAGCATCACGTGCAGAACCAAAATCAACCGTCAGTCAACCCTTGTTCTGGAACCTTCTACATGCAGCTAGAGTATGATTTTGTTTGCCATAATGTTTGCAGACAAGACTCTAAAACGTTCAAAAGAGATATCAAACGCATTCACAATTACCGCAGTCAGTACCCAGCCAAGAAAACACAGCAAATATCACTGTTCCAACCCGCAATCTGGAACCCATGGCTGCCGCTGCTTCTTCCTCCTCCTCGTCTTCTTCTGCAGATTACCTTGAGAGTTATTGGGGAACGCTTCTATCCCTTGCTGCAATTCATCACATTTGTCCTTGTCCACCGGGACTGCCCATGTCTGTCCTTCGATATACATTCAACTTGTCAAAGGGAGAGAGCATCAACCAGAGGTCTAGAATTTCTAGAACGCACGTTGCATACATTTGTTGCGTGGAAATTCATGATGTGATTTTTGCACAAAATTCAAATACTAATTGTAATGCAAAATTGACAAGTCTAAGTTTATATCCATTCTCCACTTCCATGATATTTTCAACAGATTTTTAAACTCAGCAGTTTTTTGTGATTTTCTTATATAGTTATTCCATTCCATAGTTTATAAGGTGAATCATGCGTGACTTCAAAATACATTGAAAACTACTTTCAAAAATGTTTTTTTTTTGCGATGGTTGCACTTTCGAACATATGAATTTAGTGGTATAATTTTGGTTACGCATAACGCACATTTCCTTTGTAAAATTCATGGTTGAACTTGATTCTCATAAACGTGTGCACCTTATAAACTATAAACAGAGGAAGTAGTAAGAAGTGTTGGAGATTAGGGACCAGTGGTTCATTGAATTCTACATGACAAACACAAAGGCCGGTAATTTGCAAAAATGGCTCTTTCGGTGGTTTATATGAATTTTCTGAGAAAACGACCAGGCAACACGAAGTATAAATATTCTCATAAGGTCGAAAACTCGTATTTTGAAGATGATCAAAATGACGACCAAATAAGGGAAGAGGTGTGTCTGTCACGTAGATTTTCTGGTTTTGGTCCCTCTTATGATCTTATATTTAGGAATGGAGATATTATAGTGCACAATTAATTAAGAAGAGACATTTGTATCATCACTAGCAGTTCATTTGAAGCCCAATAGCAGTAATATCATGAATTCATAATGCATCTCAGATCAAGAGCGACATTCTATCTGCGGCTGCAGTAATATACTTTTTTTTTGGGTTGAGAAACCTGCCACTACTTTTTTTTAGCGTAATCTTGCACTAGCATAGGGCCTGGTCTGATATCTTTTTTTGAGAACTGGGCCTGGTGTGATATGTATGTGCCAGTTCGCTTCAACGTTGGGCTGTCAGAGGACGAACCACCCTGCACGCAGTCGCGGCCCACTGGCCCATTTGTGCCACCCCGCGGTTCCTGCGGCTCGCGGGACAGGGAGACAGCAGCGAACTCCAGATTAGTACCACATCGCCTAGCGACAGAGCTCCGTACCGGTTTATAAGCGCAGCTCTTTCATCCCTTCTGTCTCTTCGGGGACATCCGATAAAATTGGAATGATACAGAGAAGATTAGCATGGCCCCTGCGCAAGGATGACACGCACAAATCGAGAAATGGTCCAATTTTTTTTGAGATTTTGCGCGCCGGTCCCTGTGTTCCTTACAGGTACGCCCCTGGGACTTTTTGCTTATGCGGTTGTGTCCTTTTCTTTTTGACCGGGACCTTTCACTGTTTTCTTCTCTTTTCTGTTCAGGCCCCTGGCGTTGATTAGTTGTCCATTAAATCTTTTTTTCATTTCGGTGCATGACTTCCTGTTGGGTGATATTTCACATACGCCCCTGGTATGTGTTGATTTCTTTTCCCTCAAAAAAGTTCTGCTATATTGTTGTGCTTTCTCCCTTTTTGTTCTTTTACTGATACTCCCCCTTGCCTTTTGTTAAACCAGTTCAGCATAGATTTTCACCTTTCTCTATTTTCGGGTGGTTGCGCGGATCACATTAATAATTACTAAAAGCTGCACGTATTGTGACAGATGACACGAGTATCGCTATTCTTCATGAGCATTGCTATAGAGCCGACACTTTTGACACGATACTGAACCGTTGTTTCCATCAGGCCGCTTGTTAAGTTGATGCTAGGCTATCTCACGATGTAGAGTTTGTGTCGGTTGCGCATAGGGCATACAGTGCCGTGTGCATATCAATTTCGATTCTTCGTATGCCTTACTGCTACACCACTGCCACAACTCTCCTCTGGGATGAGTGCTTGTGAGTTCCCTGTTATCATGATCGCTCGTCCCTTTTTTTTATTGCGAGTGGATCCTGACCACTTATCTATGCGCTGGCCGGTTCTACATCGACCACATACTGATTTTGCCACGCCCGTCTGTCGTATAATTTCTGGCGAACGCTCGTGTATATGAACCAAAAAATTGTCTTGATATATTTTGGCAAGATGCGCACGTACAAAATCACAAGCAGACGGTTTGATTTTTTCTATTAACCACGTATTAAAAATCTTATTAATTCTTACACTAGTCAGATTTCATTAAACCAGGCCTAATTTTAACATCTCGTTTGTCCACAAGGCAATGTAAAATAAGAATTTGGGTCAACCCGAAATACCCATCGGGCCAATGAGGCCACTGACTATTCTTTATATGGGGCGACCAGTGGTCTCTCAAATTGGCCTTGGGGCCACGAGGGCCGAGTCCAAGGCCAGGTCCGGGTCGGCCCATTCCCATCCCGAGCCTCAAGTCACATATGCTCAAATGGAGAGGGAAAAAAACACGGCCGTAATGGAAAAGCTAGCATTACCACTTCAATACCTGTGAAAATGGACAAAACTGGCCCTTTTTCGAAAGTTCAACATAAAATGGCCCCATTCTAAAAACATTTCACAAAGTGGCCCTTTTGCATGGCGCTCGGGCCTAGGGCGTCATGCTAGATAGCATGGCGCCCCGGGCTAGGGCGTCATGCTACCCTAGCCCGGGGCGCCATGCTACATGTCACGACCATGACGCCTTAGTTCGGGGCGTCATGCTCTTTAGCATGGCGCCCTAGCCCCGGGCGTCATGCAAAAGAGGGCCATTTTGTGAAATATTTTCAGATCGAGGCCATTTTGTGTTGAACTTTCGAAAAAGGGCCAGTTTTGTCCATTTTCACTCAATACCTTGACCACAACACACATGGCAATGTACACATATGCAGCACAACAGGGTATGCTTGGCCCCATGACCCCACCTCCGCCACTGCTCATGGCTACTACTGCTGCTTCTTCTGCAGATTACCTTGAGAGTTATTGGGGAACCCCTCTATCCCGGATCGGAGGCGATGTTTCTTAGCTCAAAGCTCAACCAAAAATATTGAGAAAAAAAAATATGAATTCTTTTTGTGACAAACTTTGACAAATGTTTTGAGTGCTTGCGAAATTACATCATGGAATCGAAAATGGTGGAAATCGTGGCAAAAAAATGATGCTAAAAAATGTTATTTTCGAAAGCGTTTTGGTGTGTTGATTTATTTTCCATGATTTCCACGATGAAACTTTGCAAGCACTGAAAACATTTCTCAATTTTTGCCACAAAATAAATTCAGATTTTTTTTCTTTCAAAATTTCAGATCTTACTGTTCATCACGAGCTCATTTGAATTCGTGGGCAGAAGAGGACTATCATGATCGTTCAGAGTGCATGGTTTACGTAAGCATTTAGGGCCTCACTTTCGCTAGGTCCGATTGTAGATGCTCTTATCATGTACAGTGCACAACTCAAAAAAAAAAAGAGGCATTTGATGAAGCTCAGTGGCAGTAACATCATGAATTCATAAGATCAAGAGCGACATTCTATCTGCGACTGCAGTGGTATACTCTCTTTTTTAAGAAACCTGTCACTACTTTTGTTTTGCTCGAGCGTAGCCTGCCCTTTTGTTTTTTGAGGGTAGCGTAACCTGCCACTGCTAGGATAGGGCCTGGTCCGATATGTATGCGCCAGTCCGCTTCCAAGTTGGGCCGCTGCAGGAAGAACCACCCTGCACGCAGGCGCGGCCAACTGGCCCATTTGTGCCACCCCGCGGTTCCTGCGGCTCGCGGGAGACAGCGGCGAACTCCAGTTTAGTACCACATCGCCGAGCGACGGCGATTTGTACTGGTTTATAATGACACCCGATGGAAATGAAATGATAAAGAGAAGGGGCTGGCGGCCCCATCAAAAGGATGATACGCATCTTTTTTTGCTTATGCTGCTATGCCCTTTTCTTACTGTTTGCTTCTCTTTTCCATCCAAGCCCCTGGCATTGATTACTTGTCCTGCTTAACCTTTTTTCTTCCAAAATGATAAGTTCCACACGTCAGGTGCGTGGCACTCTGGCCCTGATGTTTTTCAATGGCCCTTATGTGTCACATGTCTGTTCCATGTTATCATGATGGTCACCCATCCTTTTTTTCTTTCTTTGTGGGGGGTCATGACCACTTATCTATGCGATGACCGGTTCGACATCGATCACGTTGTCAGGGTTAGGAAGCAATGATAGTCTCAGCCTCAAGTGACACATGCTCAAACGGCGAGGGAGAAAAAAACACGGCCGTGATGGAAAAGCATCACCACTTCAATACCTTGACAACTGTATACATATGCAGCACAACAGGGTTATGCTTGGCTTGGAAGCATCACCTTCCTCAACCATCATCAAAACCCAAAATCTCTTTCCTTGTTTCCTGGATGTAGATATAGTTACATTACATATACAGCTCACTTTTGTACAAGTCGGTCGGCACACGCAAACGCAACCAAGAACCACTCAAAAAATCCAAGACAACGAAAACAAAAACCAAAACAAAAAACCAGCCAGAAAAGGGAAAGGAAACCGATTTTTATGTACCCAAAAAACCAAGCCAAAACTGTGGTATGTACGCATATATATCACGCGCTATGTATGTACATCACCAGAACCGTTCAGGCTTCAAACGGGGAGCCGTTCTTCTCCTGGATCAGCGGCGGCAGATCCATGCCTGCTATGTCCACGTGAACCATCAGCCTGGCGATGTCATCCACGGAGAACGGTATGCTGCATCAAGAGATAAACGGCGATTTTTCCGAACGAATGAGGAAAGCAGATTCTAGCATCCCAAACAGGGCCAGTGAAGTGAACAGAAAAGAAGGGGGAGGGTGGTGCTTTGCTTGGAACCTGAAATCATCGTCCAGGAGGAAAGAGTTGATGTCGTCTTGCACCGATGGGCCGCTCGATCCTCCGATCATCTTGGCTCGCATGCTCGCAACGACCTGCGGTATCAACGGATCATTATTATCCACTCCAGAGGAATGACAAGAGATGCAAAATGCATATTCCTGTCAAGATCGTGTGTGTTGGAGTAGCTTACATCTGATGGGATGCCCAGGGTTCCGAACTTGTCGTCGCAGTACATCGTGCTGATCCGGTATAGTTGCTGCATGCTGAGTGCCTATTCGCAGGACAGAGACGTAGTATCCAAGAAAATTAATGAAATGAGAAGGATGATCATGATTAAAAAAGCAGTAAGGATCACTAAGGTCCAGACTTACCGGGCAGAAATCGTCGGTGATCTCTTTGAGAGACTTGCTGTGCTTCTCTTCGAGTATTAGGAGCGTGACCGCCTGCCGAATATGCTTCAGTTCATCCCAGGATGAACCTGCATACTGTACAGATGAAGGTTGGTTACCAACTGCTTCCTGTGAGATCTCTAGTGAATCAATGGGGGAGAAATGTTGTCACCTCTTCCGTTAGCCAATGGCACCAATGCTCCAGCTCATCCAGCCCTGCTTTAACATACTCCCCATTACTGAATGAGCAGCACTCGCGCCGTAGCAGGAGACTGCAATTGACCCAAAAATATTCATCATTTGAGTTCATCTGTTCATGGCACTAGTTTTGCCATACATGAATGAACGAAGAGTAGCAGTACATATGCTGCATGTACCTGTTAAATAGTTGCACATTGATGAATGAAAATACTTGGGTGAACAACTTGTAGATCAGGAATGGAGGCACCTGCAAATGCGTTTCCGCAAAAGAATGCGAAATGAGACGTGTTTCGAATAACACTGATAGCCGGTGATACTGTTCTGGTGCGTACGTAATTTGATTTTAAAAAGTTGAGGGAATTCGTCAGGATCTTGATAATGCTCTGCCAATGTGCCATGGAGGCTTGTTGTGCCATGTCTGTTCCTTGAGGGCCTGATCCTCTGGGGCTGACGACGAATGTTCTTGGTGCCTAGAGAAGGTATTTAATTTCATCACTTAGTCTTTGATCTTCAATCAAATGCTAATGAGGATTAGCAGATGTGCAGTGCTTACTTGAATGCACAGCCCAAGCAGAGACGACAGCTCCTTCTTGAGGTCGTGCCTGATCACTCCATAGACCTTCTCCAACAATGCCGTGAGCTGTTGCTTGAAAGCAAGAGCTGGGTACTTGGCTTCAACCTGGGAAATGTCAGTCAGTGCACCGACCAACCGTCCATCGGTAACTGAACGCTCAGGGTGACCAGGAGCTTGGTTTTCCTGGAATTTTCCAACTCGGTATTGAGTACATGATTTCAAGTTTGTTGATAACATCGGCTAACGATGAAGCGGAGAAGTTCTACAACATGATTACCTTTGGTGAGTTGAGGGACGATGGTCTTCGCCTCTGACGCGCCAAGGCAGCTGAACCAGTAGTTTTGAGTGTCCTTTGGAGAAGCAACAGCAGTGTGCATGAATTGGATAGCCAATATGCTAATTTTTCATTGCTGTCTCGCGCCTTGCAGGAGAAGACAAAACATCATGTCTCCATATTTCTTATGTCCATAAGAAGTGCCAGTTATGCGTACCATTGTCAATGCACGTACCTCAATTGCAGCACTTATCTTCTGAATAATGCGGTCAAAAACTGTGGTTCTGTCCTCTTCAAATGATCTCCAGTGGACCAGGCAGCGGTAGATGAGGTATGCAGCGATAGGCCTTCCGGTCGAGAATCCCAGATCTTCAGATATGCACTTGATCAGCAGCTCCTTGATTTTTCAGAAGCATTAGAAACGTCGCAAAAGTGCATCACATGAATTTGATACTTTTCCAAGCTTATCCAATAGTTCGGAACCTGAATCCTACCTGCTGCTGCTTCTCAGCTTCAGCATCATTTGAGCCAGGCAGTTCAGCATTGTCATCCTAGTTAAGAGATCCCACAGGGTCAAATTAGCAATGCATCGCACTAAAAATATTGATCAACCTAACTGTAGGACCATACATACGTCATGAATATCGCCGTTCCTGTCCACTATCATAGGCTTAACGGCACCATTTGTTGTTTTCTCATTCAATGGAGTTGCCTGTCAACATGCACAAACATGTTTTAGTATACTGATGATCATGATTGTAGATAGAATGCTTTTTGATCATGCGTACCTGAAGATCATGTGCTCCGTGGTTTTCACTAGATGGTGACTTGACAGAAGGGATCGACGCAACAGCCTGTCTAAGCATTCTGTTTTCCGCTTCGAGGTCGGAAGCTTTCTCCTCCATCCTGTTCAACAACCGTGCAAAATATCCGAATTCATCATCATTAACTCACAGGAAAGCCAGCATGCATTGTGCAACATGGTAAACATGCAAACAAAAATTGCAACCTTTTGACGGAATCTTGCAGCGTTTTGTTCTTAATCTCCTGAACTCCAAGCAACCTAGCCAGTTTTTCATTCCTCAGTTCGGCCTTTGCCAGGGCCTTCTTGGCGTCAAAGGTGGCCTGCATTTCTGCTCCGAGCAACCCCTGCAGCCCACACACACACAAAAAAAAAAAAAGAGAGCAAGAGAATGTTAGTCTCTGTATTTATCTGAACTGACCACAGATCAGTGATTCATATGAGTGAACCATAGCACATTGTACAATCTCTGGATGGAGCATTGGCAAGAGAGATCACCTTGAGTCGGTCAACTTCGGCGTTCCACGAGTTAACCTTCTCGGCGTCCTCCACCCACACCACAGTCTCCTTGATCACCGGAGGCGCTTCGGCTATCGCCTTGACCGCCGCCTCCCGTTCAGCGATGACCCTCACCTCCGCGTCCTCGACCGCCTGCTGCAGCACATCCACCATCTCATGTAGCCTGCAGAGCTCATCAAGCCTCTCCCTCTCAACGTTGGCCTGCACATTTCAACAAAATTCAGATGACCAACCAACCACTCAAGCGACGAGCAGTGGAAGATGAGGAGGAGTCAGGGCAGGACCAGTCTGAGCTTGCCGAGCTGCCTCCTCGCAATGCTCTGCCTCCAAGCGCACTGGCAGATCACCGAGGCTCTCTTCATCTCCAGATAGCTCCACAGCGCCCTGCGCGCGCGCCATTGCGCCTTTTACGAAACGATCATTGTAAGAAAACTGTGATAGTTGACTGCATCGTGTATTCATCATGTCAGTTACCTGGATGTATACGGCTGCTCTGGTCCGCCTCCGGAGAAGGAGGTCGCGGCGAGCCGCCATGGCCCGGAACGCGGCCTGCACGGTGACGGCGGCGGCGGCGCGCCGCTGAAGCCGCGACTTGTGCCATGACAGGCAGGAGCGGCGCAGGTTCTTCTGGACCAAGAAGGCCAAGAGGAGCAGCAACGCCGGGCGCCCCGCCACCTGCCACCTTGCCAGCCAGCTATGCCTCTGAACAAAAGCCTCTGAGAAACACAGACCAAGGATTGAAACGGGTCACGAGCGAGCTCGATCGATGGCGGTAATCGATCGAGAACGGCCTGAGATCGATCGATGACTCACTGAAGAGAAGTTGCAGCCAGGCGATGAGACGCCGCGCCGGGCTGTCCTGCGCGCGCGCTGGACCGGTGACCGCGGCCAGCTCCCTCCTCCGATCTCCGTCCATGATCTCGATGAGGCTTCTTCTGCTTGTCAAGTTGCAGGCAGATCATGGACACAAACTTGTGAGATCTCGGTGGTGAACAGACTTAATTACACGATCGAGTGCTAACTTACCAGCGTGTGAGATGAGATGGGATGCTCGATCTCATGAGCAGAGATCGCGTCGTCTTGCAGCAGCTGGCAGCTGCATCCTGCCAGCCTCTCTCAGCTCAGGTAGCTACTTTCCCTTCCCTTGCCTTGCCCTGAGCCTGACTTCCTCTTCACGATGGAACAATGACGTGCCACCTCAAAACATTTTTTTATTACAAGGAAAAGGGGCAAAGAAAATCTCTGCTTCGTGACTGCGGTGAAGCCAAGGACGCGAGGAGCCGTCGGGTCTGGACAAATTCAGAATTCGTACCGAAAATCTAGTCAAGTTCTTCGATTTAGATTCGTCAGATTCAGAGCAGCCATGGGGGTGGGGGGATCAGGGGATGGGTACCTCTCTCGGAAGAAGGTGACGGGCTCAGCGGCTATGAGCGGACTGGACAGGCAGGCCGCGGGCGTCAGGGCGGTCCGGCGGTGGCTCCGGGCGGCCAAGCGGGGCCGTCGAGGCGACGCCGCGACGGGTCGGCTGGCGGCGGATCGAAATGGGAGCAGTCGCAGGTCGGCCAGGGGCTCGG
The DNA here is from genome assembly GCA_011799875.1 of Thinopyrum elongatum. Lineage (NCBI taxonomy): Eukaryota > Viridiplantae > Streptophyta > Magnoliopsida > Poales > Poaceae > Thinopyrum > Thinopyrum elongatum. The sequence continues at coordinate 50,632,414 of CM022299.1, read as the reverse complement.
CCAGCTCGGGAGAGGCACTAGTGGGTTGACCCCTGTGCGTTGGGGACAAGCTAGCAGAGGAGCAGCGCAGGAATGTTGCTGGGCAACCACCTCAAAACATTATTTACAAGGAAGAAAAAGGGAGAAAAGGGGTGAAGAAAATGTCATGGACATCCACGTTGCCATGGGAGAAAAAGCTTGAGCGGTGCGCGTCGACAGCGAAATCCACATTCTGATTATTTTATTTAGCATACGTACATGGAGGCAGAGACTTCTTGTCTCAAAGAACCATAGGTAGGGTAGGAATTTGGCAAAGTTTTGGTATCCGGTGTGCCGCGCTCACTCGCCTCGATCCGGTGTGCTGCCACCGCCGCCCTGCGCTACGGGGAAGGCCACGACCAAAATCGTGGAGCCCGGGAGGCAGGAGTGGGGATGGCGGGGATTAAAGACGGGGCGCGGCGTTTTGGCTATCCGGTCGGGCGTGTCTGCGCGCGAGGTGAACGGTAAATTTGTAGAGAATAACTGGCATATATGTTCGTGCGTTGCAACGCGAAAATTTGATGTTTTATATAATCATAATGCCTCATAGTATCGAATTCGCTACGAAGAATATGTTGCAACGCAACATCCTTCTACAAAATGAACATAAAAAATAGGACGCAATTTAGCCGCGTTCATATTTTCTTTGCCGGCCATAATCTCCCATTAATTCCATTTAAGTATAATCCTTTCATTAATTACCATGACGTTCTCACCGTTTTAGTCGGGAATCAAATCCTCCCTTTTCTAATTTAGTAGCTTCATCACATTGAAGCCTACGGATTCTTCCTTTTAATTATCCTACCTTTTTACCTCAGATCATTTCTTTAATTAGCCCTATCTATTTGAATATTCTATTTATTAAGCCCACAATCTTTATTTTAATTATTCCACTGATTTACCCATAATCCTTTCTTTAATTAGCCACATCCGTTTAAATATTCTATTTAAGCCCACAATCCTTCCTTTAATTAGCTCATTCGCTTAATTAGCTCGCCCTAAACATGAGGACTGCTCTCATTTGTTTTAACCGCTTGTTGGTTGATTCCTGTGGCCGATCATATATTTACTGGTGGGAATCATTGTAAAAGAGCGAGGTTGGATTAGGAAACATGAAAGATGCATATCTCGTTGGTTGTTACATCGAAGAGCCAGACAGGAGGTCCTTTGTTCAATTCCCACAATGTTGATTTATTTTGACCCAATTATTTTTCGCGGTCTTTCATACCCATAGAAGGCCCATCAACGTACAAGTACCTGGCCCAGATGGCTTAGCTTGTGTAGAGCGAATCGTACAAAAAACATTAGCGTGCGCTCAAACCAAACGAAATCAATGAAAAGGACTAAACCAAACCAAGAATACCTATTCCCTTTAATAGTAGGTATAGATAATAAAAAAAATATTCTTATTTTTTTATGCTAGATGCTCGTGTGCGTTAAGTGCGTGCCAAACTATGTGGAGTTTGGACGTTTCAGTGGGAGGAGACGTTCCCGTCGACGACGAGGTGCCTACGGTGACTTCGTAAATTTCAAGATGATATGCCGGCTCAGTCTTTCGGAGGTGCTCATAGGGGCAGGGTGTGCGTGTGTGCGTTCATAGGGGTGAGTGTATGCGCGTGTATATGAGTGCTTGCGTCTGTACTGTGTTAAAAAAAAGTAGCTCTGAGTAAAAAAAAGACAAATTTTGAGGCTGTAAGAAAGGTTACGGTTCACGTACTGTTCTGATCAATTTTGTCTTTTTTGCCATGAGCTCCTAGATGTCCGAACAACTGATATTTGGTGCGAACATCACGCATTGGAACATCTTCCACCTAAAAAAAATTCAGAATTTTTTTAGTAATTTTTTTGAACTTACTGTTTACTGGGTGCAGATGAGCATGGACACTGAATTGATCTCATCTTATTTTTCTGAACGGAGTATCGACCGCTATTCAAGACGATGTGTATGCAACTGAAGCGGATGGCCAGGGAGATTTTTACCCAACATGGGTGACAACAAAATCTCCGGATCGGAGCACCATCTTCTTCGACGTAGGCATGGTGTCGGTCCTATATGACTCTATCATTGCCGATATGTCTTTTTTGTCAGGCTTTTGACGTTTGGCTGTGTGCATCTTAGTTATGTAGAGACCAGGTGTTACTTATCATGTCTTGAATCAGTTTAATGCTACATTTTGAGTTGATAAAAGTGCCTTTTCATTTTTTTAAATGAAGGAATTGATTTGGACCATAGTCTAAATGAGAATATAGACTATCCGACATAGATGCTCTTAAAGCATCTACAATTAGACTCGTCAAATTGCCCCGGCGGACAAAAGACCACTGACAGGACAGGAGAGAGAATGAAAAAGTTGACCCAACCAGACCCCTCAAAGCCTCCTTTAATGCCCGGGCCGTCCGACACTCCTCATATTGTCCTCATATATGAGATGAGTTATGAGGAGTACCCTGGCGTGTCCGGTCAATGATTCTGCATCCACCACATTACACTTGGCCCACCACATAGCATCTTTTTTCTTTTCTTATTATTTCTGAAAAAATAAATAAACTGATGTGGATTTACCGTGCTTGTCAACTAAACTTAGTACTTATTTTTTCATGAAAACCGTTCGATTTGCCACTGTAAAAAAGACTGACGTCAAATTTGTAATGGAGTCCTAAAATACATGTGAGACTATAAGAGCATCTACAATCGGACCTCTCAAATCCATCTCATACGCCCGGGCGGGCAGCTCGGTCACTGCCCGGTCGCGAAAATCTGACCCAGACGGGCGCCTCAAACGGGCCTCAAACGCCCGGGCTGACCGGCACCTCTCATATCCAGCCCAAGTATGAGGCGGATATGGGGGCGCCCGGGAATGCCCGCCGACCCCACTGCAGGTCTTAGCGGTCCCACCTACATCGACCGAAACTCCTCCCTCTCCCACTAGCAGCGACCGAAGCTCCTCCATCTCTCATCGGTGCAACCAAATTTTTAGTCCCACATCGCCGGGCGAGGCAGACGCCGCCCGGCTTAAATAGCTGCGCCAGTAGATGGCGGCAAGTTTGGTTGTTGTTGTGTAGGTCTATCAATTCTCGCATGTGTGATCGAGATAAATTTGACACTAGATTGCATTTCATTGACTGATGGTTGTTCATCAAGTGTCAAGTTTGTCTCGATCATATACGTTGATACCTCTACTACAATGACAGTAGATTTTTATTTTATTTTGATGCATAGACACATAGTGATTCAAAAAAAGCCGACACCAATGTTTCCTATGTGAAGGAGATAGATCCTGACTATGAATCTTCTATGTGATAAAGATAGAAGATTCATAGTAAGAGTCCATATCCTTAATAAATGATGCAATGATGTCAAGCTTATCCCTTCTAGACGACCCGGATATTTAAGCTGGTCGACCAGCTCACCAGTCGGCGAGGTGGGACTAATACGGGTGTGAAAATGTTAAGTATGAGCAATTTTCGGTGCCCAGCCGACCCAAGACGGACAGGATGATCGACGTGCATGGCCCTGCATGTAACAGATGTTTTGAAAATAGGATACGTGGTTGTAAATTGTAAAATTTGAGGCACGCGCCCGGTCACTGTCTGCTGGCACGTCCGGGCGTGTCCGCGGGCGTTTGAGGGTTCAAATTTGCAACCTCCGGCTGTAGATGCTCTAACAGTCTATGTATAGACAATCTGCTAAAAACTTGGTTGTGTATGTGAGGAAATCTTTTTAAACCATCGTGTATATGAAAATTTAAATAACGAGTGAACGAGGTGTACACATTCTGTTGAAGAATGCTCTAATAATAAATACTACATTGGATCGAATAATGAATCTCAACTAGACCGATTTATTAAGGCACGTTAGGTAGGTAGAAGTGACCCTCACATCTCATCATGCAGCTGGAATGAATGCTTCGGACATTTTTTTATTATTTTATACAGGAAAGCACATTTTATTTTCTTCTTCGTACTACAAAAGAAAATGTTTAGTCTGACTGTCACAGAATTCGAGCTGTGGGCAGCTAAAACCAACGTAGTTGGTACATTCTGTAAAGTGAAAAGAGGAACCGGGTATAGGGTCACAGCAAGGCAGGCTTTGGAGATGCAGCAGCACGGCTGGCTTCCATGAAAAAGAAGAAGAAGAAGGTGCAGTACGCGTAGAACAGGGAGCAACTAGAATAAAATCTGAGCTTTAGATGCAAAAATAGAAAAAAGGAAATCTGGACCGTCAGATGGAAGATGAATGACACATATTTCGAGGAGTAGTTCTGTACGCACTGTTGCATGATTCTTTGCAAAGAAGTCCTCTGTTTTTTTAAATTTGCTTTATGTACTTGGAGCTTGTGCTAGTGCCTCCTTCGAGCATCCTCTCTCCTTTCTCCTACCGACGGACAATGGTGGCGACGGTCTTGATCCGACAAAGCAAGGCGGCTACACCCACTGGTGGTGCTCCCTGCCTCCTCCCCCCTCTACGATCTAGCAACAACTTGACCACATCGCATGGTAGACTGCTAGGTGCGCGGCCTCCCCACCTTCTATGAGAGGTGCTCGACTTCGAACGCCACTACAAAAAAATACACTTATATGATGATACGTGTTTGTCACAGTACACGTTTTCTGTCATGCATGTATATCCATGATGATTTTATGACAGAATCAAGATAGTCATACCTGTGCTGTCGTAGAAGTGTTCCATGATAATACTGAAATTATCATCACGGAAGTGTCCACTTCCATGACGATAAATCGCGCGTCATGTAAGTGCGTTCGTCAAGGGTAACCGACACGTGGCATCCACCGTAACGGGTCGCCGTTAAACTATCGGGTTCCGGTTTGGATCCGATAACCCGTTAACATCCAAGACCAATGGGGAATTTCCACGTGTAAAATTCTCATTCGCCGGAGGATCCACGTGTCGGCTCAGCGTTGAGACAGATGTCATCCTCTTATTGTACGGGAGACGCCTATGATACGTCGACACGTGGCAAGGCCCAACAGTGGCCCATTTAGGTGAAAGAGGCCGGCCCAGTCAAAATTAGCAGGCCGGCCCATATAGGCCTACTTCTGTCTGGTCCATTTAGGCCCACGGCCCATACGAGATGTGCCAATATGGGCCGTCAACGACCCGTTAACTATTTGACACCATTGCAGCCCATCGTCAGTTCGAGCCCGTTAACAGCCCGCTATATATTTGGGCTCAATATCGGCCCGACGTAGTTTCGGCCTGTTAACAGCTCATCCAAGGGATGGGCCAATTTTCAGGATGTACGTCTTTCAGCCTTTTAGCGATCCATTTAAGTGTTGGGCCAATTTTCAGCCCGGTGTGTCTTTCAGCCTGTTAACGACCCATAAAGGAGTTGGGCCATATGCAGTCCGACCTGAGTTTTGGCCTCTTAACGGCCCATACTCTTCATGGTCCAATAACAACCCTGTTTCGCTTTCGGCCTGCTAAGGGCCCACAAAACAGCTGGGCCGTATACAGTCTGACCTGACTTTCGGCCTCTTAGCGGCCCATGCTCTTCATGGTCCAATACCAGCCCGCTGTCTCTTTCGGCCTGCTAAAGGTCCACAATACAGTTGGGCCATATTCAACTCAACCTTAGTATCGGCCTGTTAATGGCCCATGAAATCGAATGGGCCCACTTATTGCCCGCTTCGATTTCGGCCTGTTAACGACCCGAGAGGTAATTGGACCCGAGAGCTCGTTTCAATTATAGCGGTCAAATAGAGCTTTCGGCCTTGTTACGGCCCATCAACTTATTGGGCCTGCTAAAGTTCGAACCTGCCTGGAGGCCCAAATATAATTTGAGCCCATTACGAGCATTTATGAACAGGACAAAAACTGACCAAAGCCCGAAGAGAATTTTGGCCCATGCGAGCCCATTAGGGGGCCCATTAAGGCAGTGGGCCGCTATATTTCACAAAGGGCCCACGATGGTTCGTGCTAGCTATTAATTTCACAGCTTTTTTGGCTTCCTAGCGACCAGATAGCTGGAATGCGAGGCGCGCTAAGCAAATGTATGGCATAATAGGAAAAACGTAGCACATCCAGCATATATTACAGGAAATTACATCCACTGGGCAATCAAAGTTTGATGCCAGTGCAAATAAATGAACAGAACTTAACGATCTACAACCTCAGCGCGGATGATGTCCATAAGCATGTGAGCAAGTTCTTCCTTCTTTGCTACACTGTCTCTGAAAACATTGATCAGTTGTTATTGCGCAAGAATGTGTACCTCCGATTCCTCCACGATTTCCATCATTGCTTCAGCCAGTAATTGATTCACAAACATACATTTTGTCCGTTGGATTCGAGACAGAGGAAACTGAACAGATTCAGATGGCGATTTTGGCAGGCTTGTATTATTGATAGTGGAGAGTGTCTCGACCACTGCATCATAATATAAATTAGGAGGGGAACCGAACATATTAATCAAGAGTTATTGCCATATTACCTGCCGTAGATTTATTGAAAAGAAACAATGAGGTTGTCTTGCTGTTTTCAGAGTTTGTCTTCTAATCTTCAGCAGCCTGCACCAAATTAACACACTAGTATTGCTATCATTGGCCAGGTCACATAATAGGAAAGCAACATTGACACAATGAACGTTTGGGCAACCAGACCACACCAGGCTACACCAAATTAACACAATATGGCACAGCTATCATCAGCCAGGTAAAATAATAGGAAAGCAACATTGACACAATGAATGATTGGGCAACCAGACCACAACACTACAATTTAGTAATGTGCATGATATGAGATAGTATACTCATGCAGCTCAGTATGCAAAACTACCAGGCAATTTTCCTTACAAAAATCAACATTGTCGCCTTTAATTATACATTTTGCTACAAGTAAATTTAGATCAGATAAATGTTGGATTCACGCCGATTAACAAAATACATGCTGATGTAAAAATATAGTGATATACAACAGGTACTTACATCAGCATTGGAGCACAGAGAATTCCCGCAAGATACCTTCCTCGAACACGATCTCAGTATAGAAAGTCTTCTATCCTTTAAGCTTGTTTTCTAAAAGAGAGATGGGTAAGAAACATGTAGAAAATATGATCTGAATGCTATAAAATTTCATGATGCGAGGATACGCACACGCTTCTTAGAGTGGAGTTGACATATTTTTGCTGGCCTGGAGCGGACTAGTTCTCTAGCCACTGGAATGTGTTGATTATCAGGAGGAGTTGGATTTCTCTGTGCTGGAGCAGTATCTACAAACACTGGAGTTGGTTTACTATCTCCTGGCGTTTGGATCTTTTGCAAAGACCTTGTTTGTAGCCATTCAGATTCTAACATAGCCGTCTTCCCCTTGCATGCCTTATATAGAAGAATGGTGCTTCAATTATAAAACATACTACGGCAGAGAGATGGAATAGGTACTGAAGAATAGAAAGGCATGACATATTGACATGTATTCCCTCCATCCGGAAATAAATGGATGTGTCTAGGTGTATTTCAGTTCTAGATACATCCACTTTTACCCATTTCTGCGACATGTAATCCAGATGGAGGGAGTATGTTGTAAGAGCTAGTGATATGACAGGACAACAGAGTAAAAAAATACTAGTTGAATGTAAAACTGTATGATAGCTGAATAGGTACAGAAAAACACGAAGGCAACATATGCGTGTATGATTGGGAAAGTAAGATAGCATTGCAACAGACCAGTAGAACAACACTTCAATGTAAAAAAACATGGTATGGTAGACGGATGGAGCACATACTAATGAATGACAATGCATAAGATATTAAAAGCATGATGTCCAGACTAAGCAGATGGCATTGCGACAGAGTAGAATGACAGTACTTGAATTTGAAAACATGTTATCATGAATGGAATAGGTACTGAAAAATAGGAAGGCATGACATATTTACATGCATGATCAGCAGGCTAAGCACATGGCATTGCAACAGAATAGATGCACTCCATGACATTATATGCATGATGTACCCATATCACGGGCCAAGTTAGAGCAAGGACCTTGTGGGGTGAATAGGATTCATCATCTTTCTGCAAGTCTTCTGAAGAACTGCCTTTAACTGTTCCATCATATTGGGTATCATTGACGTCAAGTTTGTTGGCCGTTACATTGCTCCGCGAGGTTCTTGTGGATATATCAGTGTGTGCAATTATATCTGACATGCATGGAAGACAACTAGTAGTTAGATTATGTAATGAGTGCCTGTAGGAGATGACATAAATAGTAGGACTGGACTTAACTAGTAGCAACAGGTCATAAAAATTAAAGGGAGAACACAGATGAAAGCTACAGAATATGTATTGTTTGTACTCGAGATTAACCAGATGGCACACAAAAGTATTAAAGAACAACAACATAGATAATATTAGAAGTGGTATAATCACCAGCCTGTGGGATAGCATTGGCTGATGGATGATAAGTATGGAACAACGTTAACACCTGGACAAGTCTCTTATCTGAACTATGGAACAACGTTAACTCCTGTACAAGACTCTTAAGGCATCAACATGAATATACAGTGACATGTGATAATCTATTCTCCATGCTTAGATGAATAACGAAGCCATAAATGTTGCACACAAGTAAGATGAGGGTACAACCTATCTGGCCGCCATCCATAGGAGTGAGCATCATCTATTAACTTGTCGATGGCCCTCCGGTTGTTGTGGCTGTCCATGTCGGGCACGCACATTCGAGGCAGGGAACTGTTGAGTGGGGACTATAGCTCCCTTCTGGTGTATGCTTCCCTTGTTGGAGCAGCTGCAGTGAGAAGAAAGACGGTGTGGCTGAAGATGCAGAAAACACATAATGTTAAGAACGACACATATCTCTGATATGAAGAAATGCCCTAAGAGATCAACAATAAGGTACGAGACTGGTGACACGTCTGATGACTGAAAACTAAATTGGGGTCACACTTTTTTTATTTTTTTGGTATTGTCCGATCTACGCTGGATGGCTGGATGGCCGTCTTGTGCCTCCCGGCTGACACTGTTCAGAATCTTCCCCGAAGAGCCAGCAACCACCGGCAGAGTAGCCTGCCTCCGGCGTCCCTGGCCGCGAGAGCTCCGACCAAAACCCCGCCCCCCGCCCCACCGCACTACCGTGGTTGCGCCGCCCCAGGCCAAACCACAAAGACTCGCCGTCATCCAGATCCGGCGGCAGCAATACCTTCAACCCACGCAACTCTACGATAGCCACCTAAGCGCTGCTTCCATGGCAAACTTGCGCCCCCGCACCCCTATGATAGACACCAAGGCACTGCTGCCCCTGCCAACCGGCAGCCTAGGAGCTCTGTGATACGTCCATTTTGCATCATGCTTTTATATTGATATTTATTGCATTATGGGCTGTTATTACACATTATGGTACAATACTTATGCCTTTTCTCTCTTATTTTACAAGTTTTACACAAAGAGGGAGAATGCCGGCAGCTGGAATTCTGGACCGGAAAGGAGCAAATCTGAGAGACCTATTCTGCACAACTCCAAAAGTCCTGAAAATTTACGGAGAATTATTTTTGAATATATAAAAAATATTGGGCGAAGAAATACTAGAGGGGGACCCACCAGGTGGCCACAAGCCTGGGGGCGCGCCCTACCCCCTGGGTGCGCCCCCAGGGCTTGTGGGCCCCCTGGCAGGTCTCCGGTGTGCATCTTCTGCTACATGAAGGGTTTTTACCTGGAAAAAATCAAGAGAGAGCTTTCAGGACGAAGCGCCGCCGTCTCGATGTGGAACTAGGGCTCCGGTGGAGTTGTTCTGCCAGGGAAACTTCCCTCCGGGAGGGGGAAATCGAAGCCATCGTCATCACCAACAATCCTCTCATCAAGAGGGGGTCAATCTCCATCAACATCTTCACCAGCACCATCTCCTCTCAAACCCTAGTTCATCTCTTGTATCCGATCTTTGTCTCAAAACCTCAGATTGGTACCCATGGGTTGCTAGTAGTGTTGATTACTCCTTGTAGTTGATGCTAGTTGGTTTATTTGATGGAAGAACATATGTTCAGATCCTTAATGATATTTATTACTCCTCTGATTATGAAAATGAATATGCTTTGTGAGTAGTTACGTTTGTTCCTGAGGACATGGGAGAAGTCTTGTTATAAGTAATCATGTGAATTTGGTATTCGTAAGATATTTTGATGAGATGTATGTTGTCTTTCCTCTAGTGGTGTTATGTGAACGTCGACTACATGACACTTCACCATGATTTGGGCCTAGGGGAAGGCATTGGGAAGTAATAATTAGATGATGGGTTTCTATAGTGACAGAAGCTTAAACCCTGATTTATGCGTTGCTTCGTAAGGGGCTGATTTGGATCCATATGTTTCATGCTATGGTTAGATTTATCTTAATTCTTTTTTCGTAGTTGCGAATGCTTGCGAGAGGGGTTAATCATAAGTGGGAGGCTTGTCCAAGTAAGGATAGCACCCAAGCACGGATCCACTCACATATCAAATTATCAAAGTAACGAACGCGAATCATATGAGCATGATGAAAACTAACTTGACAGTAATTGCCATGTGTCCTCGGGAGGGCTTTGCTTTATATAAGAGTTTGTCCAGGCTTGTCCTTTGCTACAAAAAGGATTGGGCCACCTTGCTGCACCTTTGTTACACTTGTTACGTGTTACCTGTTATGAATTATCTTATCACAAAACTATCTGTTACCGATAATTTCAGTGCTTATAGAGAATACCTTGCTGAAAACTGCTTGTCATTTCCTTGTGCTCCTCGTTGGGTTCGACACACTTACTTATTGAAAGGACTATGATAGATCCCCTATACTTGTGGGTCATAAAGGCTCTTTTTTGGTGCCGTTGTCGGGGAGTGAAGCGCCTTTGGTAAGTTGAATTTGGTAAGGAAACATTTATATAGTGTGCTGAAATTTACTGTCACTTGTTACTATGGGAAATCATCCTTTGAGGGGTTTGTTTGGGGTATCTTCACCTCGACCGGAAGAGCAAAGAGTTGCCCCTCAACCTACTGAACCTACTGAAAATATTTATTATGAAATTCCTTCGGGTATGATAGAGAAACTGCTAGCTAATCCTTATGCAGGAGATGGAACATTACATCCTGATATGCACCTAATTTATGTGGATGAAGTTTCCGGATTATTTAAGCTTGCAGGTTTGCCCGAGGATGAAGTCAAGAAGAAGGTCTTCCCATTATCTTTGAAGGAGAAGGCACTGACATGGTATAGGCTATGTGATGATATTGGATCTTGGAATTACAACCGATTGAAATTGGAATTTCATCAGAAGTTTTATCCTATGCATCTAGTTCATCGTGATCGGAATTATATACAATTTTTGGCATCGTGAGGAGAAAGTATCGCTCAAGCTTGGGGGAGGCTCAAGTCAATGTTATATTCATGCCCCAATCATGAGCTCTTAAGAGAAATTATTATTCAGAATTTTTATGCTCGGCTTTCTCGTAATGATCAATCCATGCTCGATACTTCTTATACTGGTTCCTTTATGAAGAAGACTACTGAATTCAAATGGGAGTTATTGGAAAGAATTAAACACAACTCTGAAGATTGGGAACTCGATGAAGGTAAGGAGTCAGGCATAAACCTTAAGTTTGATTGTGTTAAATCTTTTATGGATACCGATGCTTTTCGTGAATTTAGCACTAAATATGGACTTGACTTTGAGATAGTAGCTTCTTTCTGTGAATCATTTGCTACTCATGTTGACCTCCCTAAGAAGTGGTTTAAATATGATCCTCCTATTGAAGTAAAAATAGTAGAACCTAATAAAACTGAAGAAGAAACCATTACTTATAATGTTGATCCTATTGTTCCTACTAGGTTCAACTTTAATCAAATGCCAGTTTTGAAACACAACTTGCCTGTTGAGACTCTTGGAGATTCTCTACCACCCAAGAGTTATCCTGTGTTCGATCTTAAACAATTACCTGATACTTTGAAATATGCTTATCTTGATGAGAAGAAGATATATCCTGTTATTATTAGTGCTAACCTTTCAGAGCCTGAAGAAAAGAAATTATTGAAAACTCTGAAGAAGCACCGTGCCGCTATTGGATATACTCTTGATGAACTTAAGGGCATTAGTCCCACTCTATGTCAGCACAAAATTAATATGGAACCTGATGCTAAACCAGTTGTTGATCACCAGCGACGGTTGAATCCAAAAATGAAAGAAGTGGTAAGAAATGAAATACTAAAACTTCTGGAAGCAGGTATAATATATCCTGTTACTGATAGTAGATGGGTAAGTCCTGTTCATTGTGTCCCTAAGAAAGGAGGTATTACTGTTGTGCCTAATGATAAAAATGAATTGATTCCACAAAGAATTGTCACAGGTTATAGAATGGTTATTCACACGCAAAAAAAGGGTTATAGAATGGTTATTGATTTTAGAAAATTGAACAAAGCTACTAGGAAAGATCATTATCCTCTACCTTTTATTGATCAAATGCTAAAAAGACTATCAAAACATACACACTTTTGCTTTCTAGATGGTTATTCTAGTTTTTCCCAAATACCTGTGTCACAAGAGGAACAAGAAAAGACTACTTTTACTTGCCCTTTCGGTACCTTTGCTTATAGACGTATGCCTTTTGGTTTATGCAATGCACCTGCTACTTTTCAAAGACGTATGTCTTGAATTGGGAGAAGTGCCACTTTATGGTTAATGAAGTCATTGTCTTGGGGCATAAAATCCCCGAAAGAGGTATTGAAGTTGATAAAGCTAAAGTTGATGCTATTGAAAAAATGTCGTGTCCTAAAGATATCAAAGGTATAAGAAGTTTCCTTGGTCATGCTGGTTTATATAGGAGGTTTATCAAAGACTTCTCTAAAATTTCTAGGCCTCTTACTAACCTCTTGCAAAAGGATGTTCCATTTATTTTTGATGATGATTATGTAGAAGCATTTGAAATACTTAAGAAAGCCTTAATTTCTGCACCTATCATTCAACCACCTGATTGGAACCTACCCTTTGAGATTATGTGTGATGCCAGTGATTATGCTGTTGGTGCTGTGCTAGGACAAAGAGTTGATAAGAAACTAAATGTTATCCATTATTCTAGTAAAACTCTAGACAGTGCTCAAAGAACTACGCTAGTACTGAAAAAGAATTTTTAGCAGTTGTGTTTGCTTGTGATAAGTTCAGATCTTATATTGTTGATTCCAAAGTAACTGTTCACACCGATCATGCTGCTATTAAATATCTTATGGAAAATAAAGATGCTAAACCTAGACTTATTAGATGGGTTCTCTTGCTACAAGAATTTGATTTGCATATTATTGATAGAAAGGGAGCTAAGAACCCCGTAGCAGACAACTTGTCTAGGTTAGAAAATATTCTTGATGACCCACTACCTATTGATGATAGTTTTCTTGATGAACAATTAGCTGTCATAAATGCTTCTCGTAGTACACCATGGTATGCAGACTATGCTAATTACATTGTTGCTAAATTTATACCACCTAGTTTTACATACCAACAAAAGAAAAAGTTCTTCTATGCTTTAAGACATTACTTCTGGGATGACCCACATCTTTATAAAGAAGGAGTAGATGGTGTTATTAGAAGTTGTGTACCTGAGCATGAACAAGAACATATCGTATGCAAGTGTCACTCCGAGGCCTACGGAGGACACCATGTTGGTGATAGAACTGCACACAAGGTATTACAATCTGGTTTTTATTGGCCTACTCTTTTCAAGGATGCTCGTAAGTTTGTCTTGTCTTGTGATGAATGCCAAAGAATTGGTAATATTAGTAGACGTCAGGAAATTCCTATGAATTATTCACTTGTTATTGAACCATTTGATGTTTGGGGATTTGATTATATGGGACCTTTTGCTTCCTCTAATGGGTATACACACATTTTGGTTGCTGTTGATTATACTAAGTGGGTAGAAGCTATTCCAACTAGTAGTGCCAATCATAACACCTCCATTAAAATGCTTAAAGAAGTTATTTTCCCGAGGTTTGGAGTCCCTAGATATTTAATGACTGATGGTGTTTCACACTTTATTCATGGTGCTTTCCATAAATTGCTTGCTAAGTATGATGTTAACCATAGAATTGCATCCCCTTATTATCCTCAGTCTAGTGGTCAAGTAGAATTAAGTAATAGAGAAATAAAATTGATCTTGCAAAAGACTGTTAATAGATCTAGAAAGAATTGGTCTAAGAAACTTGATGATGCATTATGGGCTTATAGAACTGCTTATAAGAATCCTATGGGTATGTCTCCATATAAAATGGTTTATGGAAAAGCATGTCACTTACCTCTTGAACTAGAACATAAAGATTATTGGGCAATTAAAGAGCTCAACTATGATTTCAAACTTGCCGGTGAGAAGAGGTTATTTGACATTAGCTCACTTGATGAATGGAGAACCCAAGCCTATGAGAATGCCAAATTGTTTAAAGAAAAAGTTAAAAGATGGCATGACAAAAGAATACAAAAGCATGAATTCAATGTAGGTGACCATGTCTTGCTATACAATTCTCATTTAAGATTTTTTGCAGGAAAACTCTCTCTAAATGGGAAGGTCCTTACGTTATCGAGGAAGTTTATCGTTCCGGTGCCATCAAAATCAACAACGCCGAAGGCAATAACCCGAAGGTGGTAAATGGGCAAAGAATCAAACATTATATCTCAGGTACTCCCATAAATGTTGAAACAAATATTATCAATACCATAACACCGGAGGAGTACATAATGGATATCTACCAGAACACTCCAGACCCCGAAAAGGAATAGGTATGTGGTACGGTAAGTAAACCGACTCCAAAACTTTCCCAAAAGCAATTTTACTCCGTTTTGGAATATTTAAAAAATTTAGGAAAATAAAAAGTAGTCCGAAAAGTGCATGAGGAGGCGACAAGCCTTCGGGGCGCGCCCTACCCCCCTGGGCGCGCCTCCCAGGCTTGTGGCCACCTCGTGTGCCCTCCGGACTGCGTTTTCTTGTAGTACACTTCTTTCGGTCGGTAAAAATTCATTATATAATCTCTCGAAGGTTTTGACCACCGTACCACGGCATTATCCTCTATTCTTGTTTTGAGCTATTTTTCTGACAGATCTAGACCACCATGACGTCCCCAAGCGCTCCGAAGGACAAGTTCTTTGAGAAGGTCATCAACCCCTACCTCGCGGAGGTGCTGCAACACCCTCAAACCATCGAGATGCGTGAGGGGGTGCTACACATCCGTGATGTTCAAGGGCCAAAGAAGACCGGAAGCTTGGAGACCAGGCTCGAAGCAATGGAGCAGCAAGTCTTCAAGTGCCAAGGGATGGCGGAACATGGACTCAACGCCAATCACTTGATGATCGCGGAATTTACCCATGATCACAAGCTGGACGCCAAGAACATTGGGGAGGCCATCTTCAAGTTTCATGAGAAAAGCGAGCATCTCCAAGCCCAGATCTATGACCTGCAAAACCAAAACTATGAGTATGAATACAGATTTAAGAGGATGAGTTTGGCTGCAGATTTGAGGATCCCGGAGACTCGTTCATATTTCTACGATGGTGAACCTATGCCTTGGAAGGCGGAAGATAAGCTTCCCACATCATCATCAACTCCATCATCACCACCTCCGAAGAAGGAGAACTAAGTACATGGGTATGGGCACTCCCCTTGGCAATTGCCAAGCTTGGGGAGGTGCCCCGGTATCATATCACCATCACATCTTTACCTTTATCATTTTTCTTAGTTCGATCCTTTTGGTTATATTTTACCTAGTAGAATAAAAGTTTTTAGTATGATCTAGCTTTGAGTTTTGCTTTGTGTTCTCTCTATGTAATCGAGTCCGAGAGTTATATAATAAAGATTAGTTTTGAGTTGAGGGCTTTGCTTTCTTGCTATGATCTTGAGAAAAAGAAATAAAGAATAAAAGAAATAAAAAGATTATATAATGATCTTATGGGAAGTGATGACTTCACATATAAGAATATGTCGCATGAAATTTGTTGAGAGTTGACAAACATAGTTTTGGTCATTGTTGCAATTAATAGGAAGTAATAAAGAAAGAGAGGTCTCACATATAAATACACTATCCTGGACATCTTTTGTGATTGTGAGCACTCATTAAAATATTGTATGCTAAGAGGTTGATGTTGGACAAGGAAGACAACGTAATGGGTTATGTTTTCTTATATCCGAATAGAAGTTATATTGTCATGGATACTCCAACATGTTGAGCTTGCTTCTCACCCCATGCTAGCCAAAAAACTTCCGCACGAAGTAGAGATACTACTTGTACATCCAAAATCCCTCAACCTAGTTTTGCCATGAGAGTCCACCATACCTACCTATGGATTGAGTAAGATCCTTCAAGTAAGTTGTCATTGGTGCAAGCAATAAAAATTACTATCTAAATATGTGCGATCTTTTAGTGTGAGGAAAATAAGCTTTATACGAACTTGTGATATGGAAGAAATAAAAGCGATGGACTGCATAATAAAGTTCTTTATCACAAGTGGCAATATAATGTGACATTCTTTTGCATTAAGATTTTGTGCATCCATCCATAAAAGCGCATGACAACCTCTGCTTCCCTCTACGAAGGGCCTATCTTTTACTTTTACTTCCTATCCTTTATACAAGAGTCATGGTGATCATCACCTCTTCCTTTTATACTTTTTCTTTTTGGCAAGCACTATATGTTGGGGGAGATCCAGATATATATATCCACTTGGATGTAGGTTGTCATAAACTATTATTGTTGACGTTACCCTTGAGGTAAAAGGTTGGGAGGCGAAGTTATAAGCCCCTATCTTTCTCTGTGTCCAATTGAAACTTTGACCTCATAAATGTCGCGTGAGTGTTAGCAATTATGAAAGACTAAATGACAATTGAGTATGTGAACTTGCTGAAAAGCTCTTATATAGACTCTTTCTTACGTTATGATAAATTGCAATTGCTCCAATGACTGAGATCATAGTTTGTTGGGTTTCAATAAAGTTTTTGTTTCATACTTTACCTTGTGAACGAATTGTTACTTTAGCATAAGAAATTATATGACAATATATGCTACTGTTCTAAAGATGATCATGATGCCTTCATGTCCGTATTTTATTTTATCGACACCTCTATCTCTAAACATGTGGACATGATTATCGATTTCGGCTTCCGCTTGAGGACAAGCGAGGTCTAAGCTTGGGGGAGTTGATACGTTCATTTTGCATCATGCTTTTATATTGATATTTATTTCATTATGGGTTGTTATTACACATTATGGTACAATACTTATGCCTTTTCTCTCTTATTTTACAAGTTTTACACAAAGAAGGAGAATGCCGGTAGCTGGAATTCTGGACCGGAAAGGAGAAAATCTGAGAGACCTATTCTGCACAACTCCAAAAGTCCTGAAAATTTACGGAGAATTATTTTGGAATATATATAAAAAAATTGATTGAAGAAATACCAGAGGGGGACCCACCAGGTGGCCACAAGCCTGGAGGGCGCGCCCCCAGGGCTTGTGGGCCCCCTGGCAGGTCTCCGGTGTGCATCTTCTGCTACATGAAGGGTTTTTACCTGGAAAAAATCAAGAGAGAGCTTTCGGGACGAAGCGCCGCCGTCTCGAAGCGGAACTTGGGCAGAGCCAATCTAGGGCTCCGGCGGAGCTGTTCTGCTGGGGAAACATCCCTCCGAGAGGGGAAAATCGAAGCCATCGTCTTCACCAATGATCCTCTCATCGAGAGGGGGTCAATCTCCATCAACATCTTCACCAGCACCATCTCCTCTCAAACCCTAGTTCATCTCTTGTATCCGATCTTTGTCTCAAAACCTCAGATTGGTACCCGTGGGTTGCTAGTAGTGTTGATTACTCCTTGTAGTTGATGCTAGTTGGTTTATTTGGTGGAAGATCATATGTTCAGATCCTTAATGATATTTATTACTCCTCTGATTATGAACATGAATATGCTTTGTGAGTAGTTACGTTTGTTCCTGAGGACATGGGAGAAGCCTTGTTATAAGTAATCATGTGAATTTGGTATTCATTTGATATTTTGATGAGATGTATGTTGTCTTTCCTCTAGTGGTGTTATGTGAACGTAGACTACATGACACTTCACCATGATTTGGACCTAGGGGAAGGCATTGGGAAGTAATAAGTAAGTGATGGGTTGCTAGAGTGACAGAAGCTTAAACCCTAGTTTATGCGTTGCTTCGTAAGGGGCTGATTTGGATCCATATGTTTCATGCTATGGTTAGATTTATCTTAATTCTTCTTTCGTAGTTACGGATGCTTGCGAGAGGGGTTAATCATAAGTGGGAGGCTTGTCCAACTAAGGGCAGCACCCAAGCACCGGTCCACCCACATATCAAATTATCAAATTAACGAACGCGAATCATATGAGCATGATGAAAACTAACTTTACAGTAATTCCCATGTGTCCTCAGGAGCGCTTTGCTTTATATAAGAGTTTGTCCAGGCTTGTCCTTTGCTACAAAAAGGATTGGGCCACCTTCCTATACCTTTGTTACACTTGTTACTTGTTACTTGTTACGAATTATCTTATCACAAAACTATCTGTTACCGATAATTTCAGTGCTTGCAGAGAATACCTTGCTGAAAATCGCTTGTCATTTCCTTCTGCTCCTCGTTGGGTTCGACACTCTTACTTATTGAAAGGACTACGATAGATCCCCTATACTTGTGGGTCATCACTCTGTCGCCTCGAGGGGTGCTGCTTCCCATTGGGAATCGACTGGCCCAGAATAAAAATTCAGGCAACTGACGCCTAAATAAAGTGATTTAAGATGAGTGTACGACCTGTCTTGCGGCCCGGTGAAGTAGGTAGCTCCAGCTGCCGAGTCAGTGAGGCCGGCGCTATTGCGGTGGCTCCCGGCGACAGGAAAGTAGATATGTCGCGATGGTCGACGGCTACGGGGAAGCTACACCGGGGCCCTGGACGCGTCCGAAGTTGGAGCCGCTCCGGCGCCGTGCACAATGGCGCGGGTGAATCGGATCCGGGACGGTTCACGCGGTCATCGTCGAGGCAGCTCCGGCAGCACGGAGTAAGAGGCACACGACCCAGTGCACGACGGCAAACAGACAGCGGCTCCGGCATTGGGAGGAGGGCAACGGTGAATTTGGTGCGGTGGGGTGCACCATGGAGGAGGGGCTGAGGTTTCGCGGCTGGGGAGAAGGTGATTTGGCGCCCACGCTGTATGAATGGGGAATCGGGAGGGGGAACCATGTCTTACGGACGCATTTGTCTGAAATGTGGGGGAAGTTACAGTTCTACCCCTTTCTTTTGGCTTCTGGGCTTGGGTCTGTGTCTTGAGGGTCGGGGATAGTAGGGTAACTTTGCTTCTCCCAAATAGTGGGCGCCGGCGATTTCGGGTGAGGAGGGCATGTTTTGAAATAGTGGGCGCGAGCGATTTCGGGCGAGGAGGGCGTGTTTTGAAATAGTGGGCGTGAGCAATTTCGGCCGAGTAAAGCGTGTTTTGCCGCCCATGGTTTATGAATTATCCGGCGCCTGCCATTTCGGCCGAGGAGGGGGCGCACTTGGATGAAGTTACAAACCTACCCTCGATGTACAACGGGCCAATTGATGCGTGTCGCACATAGGCCGGTAATTTCGCGTCTCCCATTTATTTGCTCGGGCGAATTCCAGCGAGTAGAGGGTGTTTAGCGGTTTGTTCAAATTTTGGGAGAACGAGCATCCACGTCTACCTTACCAAGTCGATTCGAATCAAATTTATTAGCTTGCCACTTCTTCTTTAGATGGTGAGAAGATTCTCGGGACTAATGTGCTTTTACATGCTCGTTGCCAACGATTTACTATTTCACAAAAAGTTGACCCACTCAAAAACGGGAATCAAACCCAAAATGAAATATCTCGATTCAATGAAATAGTTCGTTCACCCGGTCAAAATTGTGGACTAAATCCAAAATTGAACACCTCAATTGAGTAGCATATTGACTTATAGTACTCCATGAACATGCTGAAAGTCAAATTAATGAACTTGTTTGATACAGTTATCTCCGTTCATGTGTGGCTTGCAAACACGATGTTCTCCAATTCGAATATTTGATTGCAAATTTATATTGAAACATGGTTTATATCAGTCTTCGATGCATAAACGTGACCTCCCCCTCTCCCGGACTATTGTTCTCTCTCTAGCCGACAATCTTTGTTTCTGTCACACGCATACAAACACAAACCTTGCCGGCCCCTCTCCCTCTCTCTCTCTCTATATATATATATATCTGTATCTCTCTCTCTCTGTCGGTCTTTCTAGTTCGCATGGACACTCCATGTATAGGTCTCTCTGGCACAGAATGTATGATTCTCTAGTCCAAGATAAATATCTAGGGTGCACTCATCGTATGCACACAAATTCCCTAGCTCGTTGTCCGTAACTCTCTCATGCACCACTCCGCCGTCTCGGGGCTCTTCCCCCCTCTCTCTCTCTTGAACTCTCCATCTCCCTAGGTCACACATACACATGCATATCTCACTCGCACTAGATAGACCTATCTAAAACTCTCTTTCTCTCTCCATCTGACACGCACACGCACACAATCTCATGCCTAGCAAAGTATGATTTTCTCTCACTCCATTGTAGGCACACGCAGTCCCCCTATGTATATGACTATTTCTCAATCTCCATCACAAACATACGCATTGCCTCTTTCCCTTACTTGGTCTATCTTGATTTCTCTCGGGGTATCTATCTATCGCACACACACCTCGTCCCTTGATCTCCCACCCATATAGTCCCCTCACGATCTCGAGGGGATCTCTCTATCACAAACACACCCTCTCTCCCTTATTTTATCGTTTGTTGTCCCTTTCTCTTTCACACACACTCTTTTTGCACACTCACTCTTTCTCCTTCACTCGCACTTGATCTCTCTCGACTTAGGTACTCTCTTCGGTCCATAACATATAGATTTATTGCAAAGTCAAACTTCATAAAGTTTGACCAGGTACGTGGAGAAAAACATTTACATCTAGAACGGCAGACATATATCATTAGATTCATCACAAGATGTAGTTTCATATGATGTATCTTTGGTATTGTAGATAAAAATAATATTTTGTGTAAACCTGGTCAAAGTTTCCAAAGTTTGACTTATAGAAAATTCATATGCACTGCACTATCAAACGGATCGATGGAGTATCTCTTTCCCTCTCAGCTATCTGACACACCACTCAGCCGTATCGGGGCTCCTCTATCTCTCTCAAACTTTATATCTCTCCCTGGTTCACACATGCACATATCTAGCTCGCTCGCACTACATTGACCCATCTAACAATCTCCGCCCTTGTTCTCTCTCTATGTGACACGCACCCCCCGAAGTACCATAATTTCTCACTCCATCATAGGCACACGCAGTCCCCCCTAAGTATGACACACGTATTGTCTCCTTCCATTCCTACGTCTATCTCGATATCTCTCGGGGTATCTTCTATCGTGCACACACCTTGTTAGTCAATCTCCCACCCATGTAGTCCCATCACGATCTTCAGGGGATCTCTCTATCACAAACACACACTCTCTCCTCCCCATGTCTACATTTTCTCCATACGTCTCTCTCGACCTCCCTCCCTTGTTTGCCAGACCTCTCTCCCTTGTTTGCCAGACCTCTCTCGGCCACGTGCTAGGGGTCTTTCTCTCTCGGTTGCAAACAACCACAAACTATCTCCTCACCTCGCTTCCGCTGTCGAAGATGCATGTGTGATATGTTTTCATAAGACACACACACACACTTTTGCTCTACTTTATCGTGTGTTGTCCATGTCTCTTTCACAATTGCACACACACCTTTTTCACTCACTCTTTCAATCTCTCACACACACTCTCTCTCTAGTTAGGTACTCTCTCACGTCCATAACATATGGATGTTTTGAAAAGTCAAACCTCAGAAAAGTTTGACCAGGTATATGTGGAGAGAAACATTTACATATGGAACGATCAATAGATTCATCACAACATGTACTTAGTTCATATTATCATTTATCTTTTGTATTGTAGATATAAGTAATTTCTTTATAAACTTGGTCAAAGTGTCAAAAGTTTGACTTAAAAAAATTTATAGGCACTACATTATTGAACGGAGGGAGTAGCTCTTTCTCTCTCTGTACTATCTCTCTTTTTTTATTTGGCATGGCTCTCTGTACTCTCACTCGGTCTCTCTTTACCGAGGGATTATATGGTCACTGTGTCAGCGTATAGCTCCATATATTGTTTAGTTGACCGGGCAACCAGTCCACATGCTGCCTTGGCAGCTCGTGTTTTCTATCTTGGTGTGCTAGCCCATGTGGCAGTGGGTGAAAATAAATAAACTAGAGGCCCATCCGACACGCGGTGAAGTAAAAAAAGTTGAAACCACTCGCGGTAGCACCCCGCACGCTAGCAAATTGAGGGCACACTTCTTCCGCGTGAAGGACGCACTCGCGCAAACCACACCACTGTGCGGCGGCATGCAAACAAGGACGCACTCGCGCAGACCCAACACACAATACACACCAGCACACGTGTACACCGGCGTCGTCGCCGGCTGAGATGGACAGCGAGGCAGCCAACAAGCAGAGGCGTCTCAAGCCAAAACTGCATCCGGTGAGCCTGGACTTCATCAGCAGCCTCCCTGACGACATGCTACTCGTCATCATCGCCCTCCTCCCCACCAAATTTGCCGTGCGGACCACCCTGCTCTCCCGGCGGTGGCGCCCCCTCTGGCACCACGTCCCCCTCAACCTCACCGTCGACAGCTACCCTTGCGACGGGGATTGCAAACGCATGGCCGCAGTCTCCAAGATCCTTGGATCGCACCCTGGGCCAGCCAGACGCCTTGACATCCGCATGTTCAGTACCAACTACAAGGTCCAAGCCAAGTTCGACGAGTGGTTCTTATCCCCCGCCCTAGATCAGCTCGAGGAGCTCAGGTTTGAAGCTGGACGATGTCGCTCTCTGCCGCCGTCCGTGCTCCGCCTCACGCCAACGCTGCGCCTCGCCAGCTTCAGCTCCTGCTATTTTCCCCCAATTAATGCCGCTCCCACCCTTCTTCTCCCTCAACTCAAGCAGCTCGACCTCTTCGACACTGGCATCTCGAAGAAGGCTATGGAGCACCTGCTCCGTGGCTGTGCTGCGCTCGAGTACCTTCGTCTTCGGCAGATCCACGGGTTCATTAACCTCCACATCGCCTTGACGAATCTCCGATGGATTTATGTGTCTTGCTAGCCCCATAACAAGACATCAATTGGGAAAAGATCATTTGAGCTGTTCCACGTTATGGTCATTGAGAATGCGCCTTTCCTTGAGAGATTGCTTGTATCTGATCTAGAAGGTCAAACAAAAAGCAGGGTCATTGACGCGCCGAAATTGACAGTGTTGGTGTACTTGTCTGCCAAATTCTTCGAACTCTTTATTGGATCCATAATCGTTCAGGTACAACACTCATCTTCTTCTCCGTCTTCTTGAAATTCACATTTTTAAATTTCTTCTTGATGTATTTACGACTGTCATCCAGAAAATGATTCCCACAAGCTTGACCCAATATGTGCGCACAGTGAAGATCTTGGCAATAAAATCTATAGGCCCCAATCTGGATCAAGTTGTTGGATTCCTTAGATGCATTCCATGCACGGAGAAGCTACTCATCGAGGTGAAACTTATTTCCTATTAGTAAACGGTAATCTCAATGTAGCTCAATTTTTTCGTAATTTTCCCAAATTGCGATGACAAGTGTAGTGTTCAAAACTGCGACTACGCACTGCACCAAAAGAAATGTTTTTAGTATTTTTTTCTCACGTGATCACCTGCATCATTTTTGTTGTTGTACTAGTAGCCTAAGATAATCGTAGTGCCAAGTAACTTAGACTAGTAACTCTATGGTTAGCCTAAGAGCAAGTACTACCTCTGTCCTGGTTTACTCTTCGTATTTTGTAGTATCAAAATTTGACCATAGATTTACCTGACAAAATTTTAATGCATGTCACTAAAAATTATATCGTTGGGTACGTATTTGAACATAATTGCAAATGTTATAATTTTTGGTGACATGCATTGCCATTTTCTTAGGTAAATCTATGGTCAAAATTTTACACTAAATACGAGGTAGTAGTACAAAAGTGGGCTATAACGGCCCTCCACTCTGTAGGCCAAAACACATGCCAAATTCACTTCTGATGCATTTGGCATCGATGCCTTGCATTGCTCACCTGGTGCCCCAATCTGGATCACCTACTTTGCTCCGGTGCCAAATTAACTCACGCAATGACAAGGCACTTGCGTGCGAGAGGGAGAGGACTGAGGCAATAAAAAACACTTGTTTGGGAGAGGGAGAGGCTGGTGTAGTTGGTTTGATTGATTTGTTTATACATGTGGGTCTGTGTGCACAGCGGTGCCAACTCTCTCGCATTGCTAGAGCGGTGCCAAAATCTTTTGATTTGACATCGATGCATATTATGTGGCATACTTTTGAGAAATATGGCATCGGCCACATAGTGGAAGGCAACAAATGCCCAAGCTCTTCACGTGCTCCTAGGTAAATGAGAGGAAAGAGAAAGAGAGAGAGTGAAAAAATATCACTAGCCTTAGAGCCAACCCTATCGTATGAGCGAATGATATTGGTACCTCTTGATGACACAACAATCTTATACAGCCAACTGCTCTAATATGTTCTCTTCTTTTGCAGATAAAAAAGGCCCGAAAGTGAAAAATGTGCTGCACTATAACAATCTCATCGAATGCCTTAATCTCCATCTTAAAGAAATTGATTTGATCAACTACCGAGGCAGCACATCTGAGATTAAATTGGCCAGGTTCTTTGTTCTGGAGGCAAGTGTGCTCAAGGTAATGAGGTTTGGCGTTCTCTGGCGCAATAATGAATGGCGTGCTGATCACCGCAAGCATCTAAGCCTAAATGACAAAGGCTCCGCAGAAGCTGAATTTGTTTTTCAAACATCAAGTCGCCAGAGACTCAAAAATTTATTTGCCCATTAGTGACTTGTCAGGGCGGTGGATTTTAGTTAGTATGATAATGCTGCATCCACCTAAAGTAACGAAAGTTCTTACGTAAACTCCCTAATAATTCCCTCTTCGTAGGTGCAGCATTACTCCTAGCATTTGCAATATCAGTTTGAAACTTGTAATATTACGACTATCCAGCACGAGGTACTATGTTACAATAAATGTTCGCGTGCATATGTGTGGCAACGATATACCCATTACTCAAGTACAATATTTATTATTACTAGCAAGAGGCCAATGCGTTGCACGGAAAATCAATATGCATTTATACGAGCTGTTTATCTTGTGGGAGACGAAGATGAATGAGGGAAGGCCTTATCTGCAAATGTGGAGAGGGGTGCGGGTATCTTTTTGTAAAATTGCCATAGTTTGCTTTCTATCCGTCAGATATAGATCGGACGGTCTATATTGCAGGATGGTAGGCACACCATCATCACCTACTCATTTTTTATAAGAGTAGAGATACTCGTGGCAACGCACGGGAAATTATGTCGTACACGGCTAGCTCTACAGCGATGATGATAGTGACTGCACACGGTGAGGCTGACTTTGGTATGCCGAACAGGGCGCCTACACTCAGGTGTCATCTCTGGCGCAGGGTCTTGTCACTTCACTGTGAGGAGCAGCACGTAATAATTTGACCAACGGGTAGTACAGTACTACTACATTGGTAGTACTACTAGTACTAGCACCATCGTTTGGATTTAGTAGTACTACCACCTCCGTCTGGATTTAGTGTTTGACTAGCAATATCTAGTAATGCATGTCACAAAAAATATACTACTCCCTCTGTAAATAAATACATGGAGTAATGTTGTATTCGGTTTTGAATGTAGTTCCCGATGATATTATACACTCTCCCTTCCGGTAGATGGCTCAAATCTGAAATCTCATCAATCAGACTACTATTGTACTCCCTCCGTACTGGTGCATTAGTCACGTTACGAAAACCAAATAATCCCAAAACTTTTAGGCGCGGTGCATTAACTACCCACCTCGTTCCCTGTTTTTTGCCACGAAAAAAGAAATCAGCCAATAGGAGACGTGGGGTGCATATGCATTCAATGACTTGAGACTACTTAGCACAACATGCAGTGCTCAATTCTATGCATGCAATGACATTAATTACAAAATACTAGCATCAAAGTTCTCTCATTTTGCCCCAACTTGGTCTTGGTGAGATGACTATACTGCACCGGTATGGAGGGAGGGCCGAGGAGTAGATAGCCAACACACGTGAATGCAACGCAGTATGCACTTCTCATATAAAGGCTCCCCACCAGTCTAATCTACGAAATCCTACGCACCTACGCACCCTAACCAAGGGCAAGAGTGATCACTCCAATCGCAAGATCAGTTGACTAGAAGCTAGACCCATGGAGGCGATTAGCGCGAGCATGAGCCGGCTGTGCCAGATGGTCCACGACGCCTGCCTGCGGCCCGGCACCGAGGAACGTCTCCAGGTCGTGCTTGAGGCCGCCAGGGCGAGATGCCTCTTGGACGACAGCTTCGTCTCCTTGTTTGACGAGGTCCTCGTCAGCTCCCTTGACAAGTTCACCATCGTCAAGAAGCTCGCGGACAACCTTGACATACGCCTCCAGCCCACGCGCCCAGGCTCTACGATGCCCGGCACCCTCAACAGCCACTATGGTGACAACCTCTTCGACGCACTGGTGGCCCTGCGACAGCCCGCCGTCGCGCCAGAGAATGTCCACCTCGAGGTCGCACTCTCCATGCAGCGCCTGGCGTAGCAAGACACCATCGACATAATCACGCACGTCTATGAGCAAATCGTCCACAAGGACTACTACGTGCAAGAGGAGGACGATAGGACGCTGGCCTTCTTAGACCGCAGAGCAACCTTGGACGGCATTGTGCAGAAGCACGTTGAGCTCGCCGCCAACGCCGCTGCTCCTCACACATCGGTTGGTGACCCGGCGCACTAGGGCGTGAGGATGTCGTTGATGGATCCGTATGTATCTTTATCTTTCCGTCAATTCCATGTAGTAGTATATTGTAATTATCTTACCTTTAGCATCAACTTCATAATTTTCGTACGTACCATGCATGAACCGCGCTAGAACCAAACTTCTCAGTACTCTAGGGAAAATCGTTATTTCTATCTATCGGTCGCGCCAAGGAGGAACCCGTGCTGTGTTGCATTTTCACTTACAAGTGGGACCGTAGTTGAGCAAACTAACTATCGGCAAACCCCCACCCCGCCCACCGCGCGATGGCTGAGCTAGAGAAAACAAGAGGGAGAAGAGATAGCTGTAGCACGGACTCCAAGAAAATTGGTGTCAGATGGGAATCGTGTGGGTGGTGTGTGAAGTACTGCTAGACGTGAATGCTAGTTATGGCCCATGCCACCCCACTATTAATCGAGGTGCTGGTTACATAGAGCGAACACATTATCTCTCCAGGAGTACGGTACACCACTAGTACTAGTACTCACATTGTCATGAAATTTCCTGGAGTCCGTGCTCAGCCCTCCACTCTCTCCTCAGCCAGCCAACAGACGCGTGGAGTGTGCCCATCGTCTGTTTGCTCACATTCGGTCTCACATGTCAGTGAAAACGCAAGACGACCCACTGAACCTGCACATCTTTCACCTCGACGTGCTGGTGATGAAAAACAAATCCAATAAAGATCTTTGGTGGCCGCTTTTGGAGTTACTCAAGAGTAAGATTCTATTTACAGTTTAACCCAAGATGCACAGCACGTGCCTTCAACTAGCACTCCATTTTCTTGCATGACATGACCTGGATGCTGGATGTCCCACCTGTCGGCAAAAGAAGGAAGAAGTCGACCAAATCTTCCCCACATTTAGACCGGAAGAGTAGTAAACACGGCAAGCCCTGTGCCTACATCATACATACAAGCCCACCTCACGCTATCACCATATTTCTTGGCCTCCGTGCGACACCTAGCTCTAGTTGATGGTATACTACTACTAGGCTAACTATTGTACTAGCATACTATTAGGTTGGCTCTATGTGATGTGGCAACTTCATATAACCGAATGTTGGCTATACTACTACGGTACTCACACTCCAAGAAGTGACTCGAAAACCATTCATAAATTGAGTTTATCACATGCATATGCAAATGTACCATTCATTACATACAACAAGTCATCAACACACAACGCCAACAAGGATACATGTTGGATTATAGATTATTTCCAACAAAACATTCTAGTAAAAACTAAATTTTTTATCACACAACAAATAACAAGCAATGAAATGAACTTCAGCTCAACCAATCCTCGGCGTTGGAAACGCTTGCTTTGAACCATAAGTAATCCTCTGGGAAGGGCCATCTATTGTCAATATCGAGACCAACGCAGGACTCATTATCCAGGCAGAAGCGGCCTATATCTGGACGCATATTGTCATAGCCATGGTAGGGAACCATAGCAATGTCCGAGGTATAGATACATTTGCTTCTCTTAAATGGTAGTAACGTTGTGCCAACAGCTGCTGGATCGCCTTTCACCATCATTGGATAGTTTTCTCCAAGGAAGAGCGAGTTTTCTCCAAGACTATCAATACGGAACCAGGCAGAAGGTGCTGGTGCTAGCACACTAGTATCCATCCCGAATACCCTGCAATGGATGTTGGAATAGGTCCGGAGAGTGCGACCATGGGAGACAACACCTACTTCCTTAATAACATCAGCAGTGCCCTGTATAAATACAAGAAGAGGTGATCCATCAGAATAAGTTGCCAGGCGCCACTGAGTATGTAGGTCCTGCTCGTCCTCATGCTCGTGATCATCACCATCGTCATCTCCCCCTTGGTTATAATTTTTTTCAAGTATAGGTGGTGGAATGTTCATAGGACCTTGGAAACACAAGAAGGTTAATTGGTACGGGGATACTAACTCGCATGCATGTGGATGAAACAATTCTAATTACGGTGGAAGACAAACGTACCGAAACAATAAGGATTCCATGGAAAAACAGTGCCATGAGTGGTGGCAGCAAACACAAGACGCTCGTATTGAATTGCATCACAGTAGTCATCCGTGTACAGAAATTGATTTTTGAGCAATATCCATCGAGGCGTGGAAGTAAGGACGGCAACAAGCTTGTCGAACATAAAAA
Source organism: Thinopyrum elongatum (assembly GCA_011799875.1). Classification (NCBI taxonomy): domain Eukaryota; kingdom Viridiplantae; phylum Streptophyta; class Magnoliopsida; order Poales; family Poaceae; genus Thinopyrum; species Thinopyrum elongatum. The sequence goes on along the minus strand of CM022299.1, from coordinate 50,603,307 downwards.
CAACATGATAGTTCGTGTAATCCCAAGAGCGGCTGGGAACTCAACAAATTGCTATCTTCTGTAGACGACAGTCACCATGATCGTATTTGAACGTACGTAGATCATCTCTGTGCTCAACCTCAGGGCACTCTGAGATTTTTGGAAGTGGGACCCAGTGACGAGTGTACACATTCACAAGTTCCCACTCACAGTTGTACTCAATATAAACAACCCAATCTCCATTTGTGCCTGCCCAAGCCTTACCCTTAAGCGATGGCATCTTAACATCACATGTATCATTATCAAGAGGCATCAACTTGCACAAGGCGAGGCTTCCGTCGTCCCCGCGCCAGCGAGCAGGGTCATGGCGAAGAAGATAGGGGAGATCAAATCACTCTTGAACCCTTGGGTTCTTTGTAATGATGTTATTTGTTGAGTCGAGAATGGTCTTGAATGAACCTGCCATGCTAGGCGAGGTGATGACATCGCATTGATCAATGAGTTCCTCCACCACGTCATCTGTCAGATCGGGGCAAGAATAATGGGGTCGTTTCCGGCCTGTTCCCTCCATGGGGAAGACGATCGAACAATGGCAGAAGGAAGGGTGAAGGCAAATGGAGGGAGGAAGAGCGTGCGACAGCAGCTCCAAATCGAGAGGGAAAGGCAAAGAGGCGGTGGACGGTTGCCATGGTACAGGAAGAGGCGCCCCGGCCTACATAGACGTCCATTCGAAAATTGTACAAAAGGGCTCGCCATCATCTCACCGACATGTTGGAATGGGACCACATGTCAACGAAACATGGTGTGTCATTTCTCGTGCAAAATGCGATCTGGCTGCGTTGGCCCGAGGTGCCGCATTATTTCTTGACTTTATTTTTTTAATGGCATGCCGTTCAGTTTTGAAGCACAACTAATTGGTACTGTATGCAAAGAAAATATAAACTACTCTACCACTACTCCACCTCTAGTACTAGTATAAAAAAAGATATATAGGCTGGAGCTTCAGCGCTTGCTTGCTAAGGGCTGCCCACTTACTTCTCACACTATCACCCTCTCTCCAGATCTAAAAAAGATGACGGTGGCCCCTCTCTCTCCCTCCTCACCGGTGGTCACAGATCCGGCAGGATCCTGTTCGCCGGGGAAGAAAAGGACGTGCAGCGTTGACGCACTCGTCGTGGGCGAGCGAGGTCACACACTGACGACAAGGCCGTCCTCTTAGACCTAGCTCCCGCGTAGGATGGCCTCCGTCCCCAAGCTCGCTGCCATAGTGTGTGCGGAGGACGACGACCACGAGCGAAGCCACATCCTGCCGAACCTGAGGTATGCTACCTCTTTTCGAACCATACCCTTGTTCTATTGCCCTATCTGCCACGTCGCTGCATGTGGATCTTTTTCCACTCCACCATCTCCCCAATTTGCTATCCTCTGCTTTGCTGGTCATGCAGACGAAAACCTTAATTTGCACTATTAAAGGAAACCCTACTTCATGTAGACTAATCCATGTCTGGGTTGAATAAGGAAAGGAAGGGAGAAAGTACCGTCGAAGAGACTAGGTATTGAACCCGCATCTAGGTTGAAAAGGGGAAAATCTGTAGCTAAGGAATGAGTCTCATGTCTCTTGGTTGAAAAAGGGTAGAAAGGCATGACAACACAATAGAGAATGACCAGGTCGATTAGTTTGTTGTCCTCACATAGGAAAAAGGTGGCTAAAGAGAACAAAAATGGGTCGTAATCCACATATGCTGTGTCGGAGTAAATGACCACGGGTAGCCTCATTAGCTCCCCTTGGTATTTCAAGACATCAGGGCAGGCTGCGCCCCTCAAACATCAACAACAAAGGACCGCCTTCTTGGGGCCGGCTGGTCCAAGCAGCCGGTTGTCAGGAGGCGGCGGAGTCCAGGAGACGGCCGTGAAGCGGGCCGACTCCTAGCAGGCGGCTTCCAAGGAAGCCGGGTCCTGGCTGGTGGCCCCTCGCGCCCTCAAAGTTAGCACCCACATAAACACGACGAGACAGGGCATGGCTACAGTATAAGCCTGCCACCCCCGAATCCAGGGCAGAACGTGGCCACAGTGCAGCGTACCAAGCGGACATCCCACGCCCGACGCGGCACTGTTGCCATGCTGCTCATGACATCACCCATGGCAGGGGAAGCCATGCTCCCACGACGGGCTGTCGGTACGGCCCGCAAGCAGCGGGCCCTACCGGTCCATGAGAGGCCAGAAGGCAGTGAGCCCTGACCAGTCGGCTCAGGGGGAGGTCGGCTCTTGGCAGGCGGCCCTCCCCCTTCCTTGAAGTTTGTGCGCCATTAACCAGAAGAGACGGGAGGTGGCTACAGCGAAACGCCCGCCGGGCGGCGGGACTATAGCCATGCTCTCCCCGACCAACCATGCATCATCAGTGGCACAGTTATAGTGCTACGCAGCCGACAGGACCCGCAAGCGGCGGGCCCGGCTTGTCGGCCGAGTACGAAACAGCCAGGGGGACCCACCAGGCGGCGGGCCCCTGCAGTCTGCGGAGAAGCCGGTGACCAGAGACACTGACGGCCGGGTCCTACGCCTGGCCGGATCACCATTGTACCCCTGGGGGGTAAGCCTATATAAACCACCCGGGTCACCCCATGCAGGGGGTTGGGACCTTGGTGGAGAGGAGAAAGCCTTCTGAGTTCAGCACTGACACACACACATAGGGAGAGGAGTAGAGCTAGCCTTGCCCTCCTTCCTCCTCTAGCAAAACAGCTCAAGGAGCAAGTTTGTAGCTACTTGTTGAGGTAGTGATCATGCGGAGACCCCGCAGAGCAGGACTAGGGGTGTTATCTCCTAGGAGAGCCTCGAACCTGGGTAAGATTCGCAGGCATATGCGGTCTCGCTCATTCCCGCTTCCAGTGCCCGGCGACGTACTTTTGTCCCCATCCATGATAAGCCACCCTTTGGCATATGTCGCACGATACCCTCGACATTTGGCACCCACCGTGGGGCTAGGTGCACCGTCGTCCGAAAACACGTTCTGGACGGGAACCCTCTTCCTTCCTGGCGAGCGCAGCTAGCCCGGCACGCCTGACGATGTTTGTGCTGACACGCTGCGCGGCACGGAAGTTGCTTGCGCCGCAATCAGCTTCGCTGACCTCATCGGCGGGATCTGCCTCTCCGACGAGCCCACACTCGTCGCGGGCGCGGCTGGCCCTGAAAGCTGCCTTATCGACTCCCTCGGCAAGCTTCACATCGCCAACGAGCCGGTCTCCGACCTGGAGTCCATTGGCTCCACCGACCCGTCCGACGACATGGTCATCGACGCCGACGTCGCGCTTTTTGATGCCTTCCCCGGTGACGTGGTGATCTTCAACAACCCGCTCCCTGCTGCAGACAGCAGCGCCAGCACCAGCACCGTCACCGGGGTGCTGGTCGTCAGCCACGACGGAGCCTTCGACCAGGCCGGCCGGGACCCGTTGCAGGCGGCAATGCGGGACCTGTCCGCGCCCGTAGCGCCTGGTGCGAATGGCGAAACGCTGGAGGCGTGCCGGATCGCACTCCTCGATAGCGCCAACAAATTGGCGGCCATGAGACGCCTCACCGAGGCCTACCACCGCGAGATCGACCGTGCCGTCTGCGGCACGCTGGCTGCTGGCGAACCCAGCCGTGCGGGCACGGTCCGGCAGCGCGGCGCAGCCATCGCCAGCATGTTGGGGGTCGACCACCCAGTCTACGCTACACCGATGGAGAACTTACGCGCCGCCCAGGCGGCGGCAGATGAGCTGGACCACCTGGAGGGCGACGAGCGTCGCTGCATGACGGGGCGCGTCCAGCAGCTCATCGACACGGCCGCCGCGCAGCAAGAAGCTGGCCGCCGCGTGGTGGAACCCGGCTTGCAGGCCGGGAACCTTCCCCCTCGCCGAGAGCATGGCGCGACCTCCCGGACGCCGACAGGGGGCGCCCGCGACCAAGAATCGGTTGCTAGCCGCAGCCGCACCCGCATCTCCACCGAGCGCGACCAAGACGGCCACCCACGAGCAGTGGAATGGCAGGACGGTCGTCCGCCTCTCCCGCGTAGGGAGAGGCGCGCCTCCTCGTCGCCTGTTGAGCATCCGACTCTCGGAGGCCGGCTGGGCCCCCGTTAAGGAGTCGGAGAGAACGACGCCCACCACCGGATCGACCGCTTGGCTCGATCCCTGGCGTTAGAAGAAGAAGACGCGATCGGCCCGCCTTGTTTCGGCCCCCGCATTCGCGACGAGCCCTTCCCCAAAGGGTTCTCGCTCCCTCGGGACACCCCCAAGTATAACGGCTCTGTGAAGCCGGAGGACTGGCTGGTGGACTACTCCACGGCCGTCAGCATAGCAAACGGCAACAAGCGCGTTGCCGTAAAGTATGTTCCGCTCATGCTCCAGGGCACGACCCGGACATGGCTGAACAGCCTCAAGCCCTACAACATCAACAGCTGGCTAGACTTCACCGAAGTTTTCATCCGCAACTTCACCAGCACCTACAAGCGACCGCCCAAACCTCGCCAGCTCTCTCTATGCATCCAAGGCCCGACCGAGTCTACCCGCAACTACTTGACGCGGTGGGCTGAACTGCGCAACTCCTGCGAAGGGGTGCATGAGGTGCAAGCCATAGAATACTTCACTGCTGGGTGCCGGGAGGGCACCCTACTCAAGCACCGACTCCTCTGCGACGAGCCGGCCACCCTCGACGAGCTGCTAATCATAGCGGACAAGTACGCCACTGCTGACTCCTCCATGAAGTCGGAGCTCCGAGTGGACGCATCAGGAAAGATGCTCCCTCCGGCCCCTCAGACGCCGGCTGGTGATTCCAGTCGGCGCCAACAGTCAAACGACAACAAGCGCAAGGCCCAGCAGCTGGCTACCACCAGCCGGCAGGTGGCGACAGTCGAAGACCAGCAGCCAGAAGAGCAATCCGGCCCCAATCGCCAGAAGGGCGGCAAGCCTGCCTGGCTGCCCGCCTTCTCGTTCGAGCAAACCCTTGACGCTCCCTGCAAGTTCCACAGCGGCGCGAGGCCATCCAACCACACCACCCGGAAGTGCCATTGGCTCGCCCGCATTGCCAAGGGCGAAGGACTGCCTCCCCCGTCTGCTGGCCCGTCGCCTCCGCCTCCCCAGCAGCCGGCGGTCCGGCCGGTCGGCGCAATCCAAGATGAGTTTCCCGAAGAGCACGGAGCTTACGTCGTCTTCACCAGCGTGGCTGACGACAGGCATAGTCGGCGTCAGCAGCGCCAAGAGGTGAATGCTGTCTCCTCTGAAGCCCCAGAGTTCATGCACTTGTCCGAAAAGCCGATCAGTTGGAGCCGAGCTGACCACCCGGAGGTGATGCCTTTCCCGGGTTCCTATGTTGTGGTGTTGGATGCCACCTTTGCAACAGAGAGGCGAGCCGCTCGTTTCTCCCGGATTCTGATAGACGGCGGTAGCAGCATCAACATCCTCTACCGTGACACCATGGAGAAGTTGTGCATCAAAGAGAAACAGCTCCAGCCCAGTCGGACTGTATTCCATGGCATCGTGCCTGGCCTTTCCTGCTCACCAATCGACAAGATCAAGATAGACGTCCTCTTCGGAGACAAGAATCACTTCCGCCGAGAGCCAATCTGGTTCGAGGTGGTTGACCTTGAGAGCCCCTACCATGCGTTGCTTGACCGGCCTGCCGTGGCCAAGTGCATGGCGGTTCCCCACTACGCCTACCTTAAGATGAAGATGCCGGGTACCAAGGGCATTATCACTGCGGCCGGCGACTACCAGAAGTCTGCCGAATGTGCCGCAGCCAGCAGTCGGCTGGCCGAGTCCCTTGTGATTACTGCCGAGAAGCGGCTCCTTGACCGAGTTGTGGCCATGGCCGGCAAGCAGCCGGACCTGTCGCCAGATCCCAAGGAGTCAGAAGCTCAGGGCTCTTTCCAGCCGGCCAAAGAAACCAAGAAGATACCCTTGGACCCAGAGCACCCGGAGAAGTTCGCTGTCATAGGAGCCTACCTTGACAGCAAATAGGAAAGCGAGCTCGTCGATTTCTTCCGTGAGAATCGGGACATCTTTGCATGGTCTCCAAAGGACATGCCGGGTGTTCCGACGGATTTCGCCGAGCACAAGCTACATGTCAGAGCAGATGCAAAACTAGTCAAGCAACCCCTCCGCCGCCTGTCGGAGGAGAAGAGAAGAATTGTTGGTGAAGAGATAGCCCAGCTTCTAGCAGCCGGCTTCATTATGGAAGTGTTCTTTCCAGAGTGGCTTGCCAACCCAGTTCTTGTACTGAAGAAGAACAACAAATGGCGCATGTGTATTGACTACACCAGCCTCAACAAAGCTTGCCCCAAAGATCCATTTGCCTTGCCTCGGATTGACCAAGTGATAGACTCCACAGCCGGATGCGAGCTGCTGAGTTTCTTGGATGCCTACTCAGGGTACCACCAGATCAAGTTGAGCCCGGCCGACCGCCTGAAGACCGCCTTCATCACACCATTTGGAGCCTTCTGCTACCTGACCATGACATTCGGCTTGAGAAATGTCGGTGCCACGTTCCAGCGTTGCATGCAGAAGTGCCTCCTCAAGCAACTCGGCAGAAATGCCCACGTCTATGTAGACGATATTGTGGTAAAGACGGAGAAGCGCGGTACCCTCCTGGAAGATCTCAAGGAAACTTTTGATAATCTGTGCCGTTTTCAAATCAAGCTCAACCCAGAGAAGTGTGTCTTTGGAGTGCCAGCCGGCCAGCTCCTCGGTTTCCTTGTCTCAGAGCACGACATAGAGTGCAACCCTGTCAAGATCAAGGCCATCGAGAGGATGGAGAGGCCCACCCGACTGCGAGACATTCAGAGGTTCACCGGCTGCTTGGCATCCGTCAACCGCTTCATCAGTCGGCTGGGCGAGAAGGCTCTTCCCCTGTACCAGTTGATGAAGAAAACCACTCATTTCGAGTGGAACGACAAGGCGTACGAGGCTTTCCTCTAGCTCAAGAAGATGTTGACCATGCCGCCCGTTCTGGCTGCAAAGGAGCCCATGCTTCTTTACATCGCCGCCACCAGCCGGGTGGTCAGCACAGTCATGGTGGTAGAGCGCCAAGAGGACGGCAAGGCACAGCCGGTCCAGAGGCCCGTGTACTACTTGAGTGAGGTGCTGTCAGCCTCCAAGCAGAACTACCCCCACTACCAAAAGATGTGCTACGGCGTGCACTTTGCCGCCAAGAAGCTCAGGCCATACTTTCAAGAGCACCCCATCACGGTTGTCTGCACTGCCACGCTTGCGGAGATCATAGGCAGCAGAGACGAGTCGGGCCGGGTGGCCAAGTGGGCCATCGAGCTGGCCCCCTACACCATCTTCTACTAGCCTCGCACCGCCATCAAGACCCAAGCGCTGGCCGACTTCCTCGTCGACTGGGCCGAGACCCAGTACCTGCCGCCAGCTCCGGACTCCACACATTGGCGGATGCACTTTGATGGCTCAAAGATGCGCACCGGTTTGGGAGCCGGCATCGTCCTCACCTCTCCCAAAGGCGACAAGCTTAGATACACGTTGCAAATCCATTTTGCCGCCTCCAACAACGTGGCCGAGTACGAGGCACTAGTACACGTGCTCCGGCTGGCCAAGGAGATTGGCATCCGCCGGATTCTGTGCTACGGTGACTCGGACTTGGTGGTCCAACAGTCGTCTGGCGACTGGGACGCCAAGGATGCAAACATGGCGAGCTACCGCTCCCTCGTCCAGCAGATCAGCGGATATTTTGACGGGTGCGAGTTCCTTCACGTGCCACGGGCCGACAACGAGCAAGCAGATGCCCTGGCGCAGATCGGCTCCACCCGGCAAGCCATACCAGCCGGCGTGTCCCTTCAGTGCCTCCGCAGGCCGTCTATCAAACCTTCCCCGGAATCAGAATCCATCTTTGTGCCGGCTGCCCTCGAAGCAGTCGGATCCGACTCGGGGGCTGCAGCAGCCGGCCCGAGGATTTCGGCAGGTGGCACGGGGACTACGGCAGTCGCACCCGGCCCGGGGACTTCGCAACCCGGCCCGGGGGCTGCGGCAGCCGTCCCGGGGACTTCACCAAGTGGCTCGGGGACTGCAGCAGTCGCACCCGGCCCGGGGACTCCACAACCCGGCCCGGGGGCTGCGGCAGTCAGCCCGGAGGCTTCAACAACGCAGCAAGACGCGGCCGACTTCACCCCTCCTTCCAACCCAACCGCCCTAGTTTCAGTGGCCATAATGACAGTGGATGAAGTCGAAGCACCACCATGGGCGCAACCCATCCTCAACTTTCTAGTTAGCGGAGAGCTGCCAGATGATGAGATCTTGGCCCGGCAGGTGCAACGCCGGGCAGGAGCTTACACGATAGTAAACAGAGAGCTTGTCAGGCGCAGCGTGACCGATGTTTTCCAACGCTGCATCGAACCAGAGAAAGGCAAAGCAATCCTCAGAGACATACACCAAGGCGAGTGCGGCCACCACGTGGCCTCCAGATCCCTTGTCGCCAAAGCTTTCCGCCATGGTTTCTTCTGGCCGACTGCTCTGGAGGACGCCAAGGACCTGGTCAAGAAATGCAAGGGGTGCCAGAAATTCAGCTCCAAGCAACATCTGTCGGCTTCTGCACTCAAGACCATTACTCTTACCTGGCCTTTTGCCGTTTGGGGGCTGGACATGGTGGGCCCATTCAAGACAGCACGCGGTGGCATGACCCATCTGCTCGTCGCCATCGACAAATTCACCAAGTGGATTGAAGCAAAGCCAATCAAGAAACTGAATGGTCCGACTGCTGTGACCTTCATCGCAGATATCACCGTCCGGTACGGTGTTCCACACAGCATCATCACCGACAATGGCACTAACTTTGCCAAAGGCGCCTTGGCCCGTTTCTGCGCGACGCAGGGCATCCGACTGGACTTAGCGTTAGTTGCACATCCGCAATCAAACGGCCAGGTCAAGCGAGCAAACGGCCTCATCTTATCTGGCATTAAGCCCCGACTGGTCGAGCCACTTGAGCGCTCGGCCGGCTGCTGGATCGACGAGCTGCCGGCCGTCCTCTGGAGCCTCCGCACCACCCCGAACAAATCAACCGGCTTCACTCCCTTCTTCCTCGTGTACGAGGCCGAGGCCGTCATCCCAACTGACATCGAGTTCGACTCACCTCACGTCACCATGTACACGGAGGCGGAGGCGAAGGAAGCACGAGAGGACGGTGTCGATCTGCTGGAAGAGGGCCGGCTGTTAGCACTCAGCCGGTCCACCATCTACCAGCAGAGCCTACGCCTCTACCATAGCCGGAAGGTCAAGCCACGGTCCTTCCAAGAGGGAGACCTTGTGCTCCGGCTGATCCAGCTAACAGCCAGCCAGCACAAGCTCTCGGCCCCTTGGGAAGGCCCCTTCATCAATAGCAAAGCCTTGGGCAATGACTCCTATTACCTGATCGACGCGCAGAAGCCCAGGGCGTGCAAGAGGGACGATTCCGGCAAGGAAACAGAGCACCCATGGAACGCAAATCTCCTCCGAAGATTTTACAGTTAATACAGTATGTACCACGCTACCTTTTGTATTAAGCGCAAAAGCACCAGGTCCCTCGAAGAGCACTTGGGGGATACCTCTCTCATCTATATGATATGTTTCATGCCTGTGAATGAGTTTTTTCATTCATCCGCCCGGCACCAGGTTCGACTAGTCGGCCCGGGGGCTTGCCGCCTTGTACTATGTCAGCGCTACCTGCAGTCGGACAAGTAGTGTGCCGGCAGCTAAGCCCTCTCTTGCCATAGGTCGCAGCTCGCAGAGCGACTGTCTGGCTGGCAAGAGTCAAAGGCAGGAAATGCTGCCCACATGAAAAATGGCTAAGGACGAAAGCACTCACATAGGCCAAGCCGGCTCCTCGCCTAGCCGTCCGGTTGCTGAGCAGCTGGCCGGCCGGTTTCTCACTTAACTTGCTACGTTCTGAGCGGACAAAGTACTTGCCTTCCCAAAATGGCCAAGTACCTGACCCCGCCAACAGACCGAAGAGCGGCTGTCTGGCCGGAAAGGTGGCGGCCAAGGGAAGGCGGCAAAGGAAAAAGCCAAAAGAACAGAAAGCAAGATAAGTCGGAGCTCGGCAGAGCACAACCTGTGTGAGAATTAAATTATATAGCAAGAGGCCCTCAGCTAGCATTCAACAAAGTTTGAATACACCCCCAGCGGGTGGAACTGTGCGAATTTAACAAGTTTGTTCTAGAGACTACAAAAGCAGGAAAAGATAAGATGAAGCTGGCAGCCTAGGCCAGAGGAGCGGTAGGCGGGTCCGGCAGGTTGGTGGAGTCGGCGGCACCGGCTGGTGAAGTGGCCGTCTGGCGAGTCTCGGCTCGGTCCCCATCAGCAGCAGTCGGCGCACCCGCACGTGGCTCATTGCTCGAGGCTCGATTGAGCTGAGGCTGGCCATTCGCTCCGCCCTCCGGTGCGTCGTCTTCATCATCCTCGCCTTCTTCGTCCTCGCCTTCGTCGCTGGAGGCGATTTCTTCCGCCGAGTCCTCGCCGTCATCGGGGTTCAGCCCGAACCAGTCCGGTGGCACCTCGGCACCCTCCTCGTCCAGCTCGGGGAGGAAGACACCGGTCTCGCTGTACTCGGCGATCGCCGCCGCACGATGAGTGAGCGCAGGCCCCACTGCCACCAACTCTTCCATGGCCTCCTGCCAGAACTTGGCCAACTGGGCTAGGTCCAGCCTAGGATACCATGCCTTGACGAACTCCAAGGCCCTTCGGGCGCCTGCCCGAGCGGAGGAGCCCTTCCAAGCCTCGAAGCGGCCGATTGCCGCCTCCAACTAGTCCGTGGTCCGACTGGGGGTGCGTGGAGCTTGGCCGCCTGGCCAGAGGGCGGAAACCAGCTGGGACCCGGCGCGCTGGAGGCGGCGGAGTAGACGGTGAATCGGCTGCAAGCGCGTCCGGACGGCCAGGAGCTGCTCGTTCATGTTTCGAGGCGCGTCGAGTGGGATCTCCACTCCTTCCCTCCTACGCTAGTCGCGCCGCGCCTCGATGGCCTAGCTAACGGCGATGGCGTGTCCAGGAAAGAAGTCTATGCGAAGAAAAAACAAAGATCAGAAGTCGGAAGCCGACTCTCGATGCAGTCGGCAGCTATTCCAAAGAAAGAAGATTACCATCAATCATATCCTCAATCTCGCCGTAGCCAGCGGCAAGGATCGCCTCCTTCTCATCCCACTTCGAGCGCTCGGTCTCAAACTCGGCCTGGAGGGCGCCTTCTGCCTCCTTGAGTTTCTGGAGCTCCGCCTTGTGCTGGTCCGCCTGGTCCGCCAACTTCTTGGCCAGACGGCCGCGCTCCTGGGCCGCCTTGATGCGCTCCTCCTCCTTGGCGTGCAGCTCGGTCTGGACCTCGCCCAGGCGCTGCTGCAGTGTGGCGTTGGCTCCTGCAAAATTGAGAAAGAGAAGACAATCAACAAAGTTGACCAAAAAGAAAAGTGGTTGCCGGAAGATCCGGCCCGACTGCTCAGCAGTCGGCCCGAATATCAGGAGCTACACCCAGCGGGTGCGTTGACGCGCCCCCACGAGAAAGAAGATAGAATGCTTACTCCGACTTTCGGTCAGGTCGGCGGTCCGCTTAGCCAGCTCCTGGACCTGGGAGTTGAAGGCGGCCGCGCAGATGTTGTGGTAGTCCTGCAACGAAGACAAAAGGAGAGAAAACAAGTTAGCACTCGGAACTTACCTTAAAGTTTCGAGCCGCCTGCTCAGCAGCCGGCCCGGAACTCGGGGGCTACACCCAGTGGGTGCGCTGGCGCGCCCCCACGGAAGATCGCAAGAGAAGAAACAAAACAAAGCAAAGAAATGTACCCGGACGGCCGTTCGCGTCGCCAAGAATGTCTTCGTATACTGCTGGAGGGCGGTGCCTTGGGCCTTGGGCCTGGAGCTGGGCCTGAACGTCCTGCGTGGCCTTGTTCAGCACGCCCGTCCCGCCCCCAGGCGTCCACTCTGGCGGGGCGGCACTGGTGGCCTCTGCGTCTGGGCCCGACGAGCTTGCGGCCCTGATCTCCTGCGCTCGCGGCGCCGAGGCCGCTTTCGCCGCACGTCGGCGCCCCGGCGGACGGACCACAGGGGTCGCCCCCACCGCCAGCTCGCTTCTGACTGGAGGCGCCGGTGGCACGTTAGACCGACTGCCTCGGGCCTCGGTAGTCAGCGCTTGCGGGGGCATCTCCTCCCTCGGGACGATGGCTTCGCCTCCTCTCCTCTCCACAACCGGCTGATCGTGGCCGGCTCCTCCAGTTGGCGCCAGGTTCTCTGGCGCTGGTGGCGCTGCGCGCAGCGGGATGACAAGTTGCGGAGTCTGGCCGCGTGCGGCCTCTTCCGCTTGCACCTTGGCGGCCGCGTCCGCCTGGGCCTTGGCTGCGGCCTCCGCCTGGACCTTGGCCGCAGTGTCGGCTTGGGCCTTGGCCGCCGCATCCGCGTCCGCCTGCGCCACCTTGGCAGCCTCCACCTTCTGCCGCTCCACCTCCTCCCGCTCCTCGCACGCCTCCCGCGCGTTCCTCTCCATCGCCTCTCGAAGGTCGGGGAGCGGGTCCACACGGCGGGTGTTGGCCGAGCCCTCCATCGCCCAATCACTGAAGTAGTGGTGGACCGCTCAAGAGAGAGCGGTGCCCTGTCCAAACAAGACAGGAGGAAACTCAGAAAGAGTTGCAAGAAAGAAGAAAAGAAAACGCAAGAGAAACCAAGCACTTACGCGGACACCATCGGGGGCTGCTTCGGGGCCTTCTGGAACTGGGCCGCCTTCGCGGCGGCCTCCTGCCGCTTGGTCGCGGCGGCCGTGTTCTTGGACTTCTTCGGCCGGCTGCCGAACAGCAATGAGCCGGCTCGGAGCTTTGGTGCGCCGCCTGGCGCAGTCGGCACGGCTAAAGAGCTCGCGCCTGCTTTGTCAGTGCCGTGCATGCGGCGCGGCTCGTTCTCCTCCTCGTCGTCATCCGGCCAGGACTCGAGGCCGCCTCCTCCTCCGGAGCTGCCCGCTCCACCGCCGCCACCTGTGGCGTCGTCCTCCTCCATGGCGGCCGCCTCCAAGTCGGGGTCGTCCACGTCGCTCCTCGTTCGGTCCGGCATGTACTGCTGACCTGGATCCAGAGCACCGGCAGCCGACTGGGCTGGGAGGGCCTGCACCATGGCCGACTGGTCAAATGGCAAAACAAGAACTCGGACCAACAAAAGAGAAAAAGAATTGCAAGACTCACCGCAGGCGGCGGATGTGCGCGGTCGTACGGCCGCTTGCCGAACCGCCAGTCCGTCTCCGATAGCTTGCAGTTGGAGAAGTAATTGACCAGCCGGGCCACCTCCACGTTCGGCAGCTCTCGTGTGCACATCCGGCATGGGTCCCGGTGCCCGCTCATGCAGCTGATGATGTGAGGCCGGGCTTGGAGGGGAAGAACTCGGCGCGTCACGAAAGCGGTCAGCAGATCCGAGCCCTTCAGGCCCTCCGACTCCGTCATCACCTGAAGTCGGGCGAGGGCGGCGGAGGAGGCGGCCGATAGGGAGCTCGGCCTGTACTGCCAATTGGTGCGCGGCTCAGCTGGCGGGCCGGCTACGTAAGTCGGCAAGTTGACGTAGTCGCTCGTTGGGTGGATGTTCTTGACGTAGAAATAAGATTTCTGCCACAGCTTGGCCGACTGCAGCAGGGAGATGGGCGGGAAGCGGTTCCTGGTGCCCGGACGCCGCACCGCCATGCAGGCTCCGCATTGAGCCACCTGGCCCTTGGTGGCGGTGCCGAGTTTGAGATAAAAGCACTCCCCCGAGAGCTCAAGGGTGGGGTGAGTGCCGAGGTACCCTTCGCACATAGTGACGAAGGCGGCCAGCAGCACCACCGTATTCGGCGTGAGGTGGTGCAGCTGGACTTGGTAGAAGTCAAGAAAGGAGCGGAGGAAGCTGCTCGCGGGAAGGCTGAAGCCGCGAAGAAAATGGGACCGGAAGACGACGCGCTCATCGCCTTCCGGCACCGGCGAGATTTCTGCCTCGGGGGGGGGGGGACATGTACCCGCACGTTCGTCTCCCGGGGCAGCCGCCGTGTTTGACGAAGGAAGGAGAGGTGATCCTCATGGACGTAGGAACCGTCCCAGTCGCCGGCCCGTGAGCGCGCCATGGGCGAAGGAACTCGTCGTAGGCACGACGCGGTGGCGAGTGGGCGAAGCCGCGGCGGAGCGAGGAAGCCGCAGCGAGAAGAAGCTCGGCAACGATGGGGCTTCGGCAACGCTTCAGCAAGAGGGAGAGGCGCTGCGGCGGTAGCAAGAAAGAAGAATGGCGAAGGGAGAAGAGGGCGCGCGTGCGTCTGCCACCCCCCTCTTCCCCCTACTTGTAGCCCCAGGCGGCGGAGCCGAGGAGGCGTGAGCGTGGGGGATCATGGGATTAACTACGCCCACTCCCCCACGATCCCATGACTGCAGCACCAATAAAGGCGCGTATTAAATGCCGCAGAAGCCCAACCGTCTACCTCGGCCACAGCGGATCCGCACGCGTGCCGAGGCAGTGTAGTGGCGGGCCCTGGCCTGCGGCAACGTCCCATCGCGCGCGTGGGCTGGCAGGCCGGCTTGGCCTGCTGACGCCGCGTGGCCGGCATGCACGGGCGGCGAGCCTGGCGTCCGGCTGCCATGCCGCCTGGTCCCCACCACGGCGTTACGAAATCGCCAGGCGGCCAGCCTGGTCACGGCCGACACCTACTAGTCGGCACTTCGGAAGACGGACAAAGCAGGACACCAGACAACCCGGAGTAAGAAGCTGCTAGGGCTTCTCACCCTTTCGGCCGCAGCACCCCACCAGCTTCAGGGACTACTGTCGAAGTAAATGACCACGGGTAGCCTTATCAGCTCCCCTTGGTATTTCAAGACATTGGGGCAGGCTGCGCCCCTCAAACATCAACAACAAAGGACCACCTTCTTGGGGCCAGCTGGTCCAAGCAGCCGGTTGTCAGGAGGCTGCGGAGTCCAGGAGACGGCCGTGAAGCGGGCCGACTCCTAGCAGGCGGCTTCCAAGGAAGCCGGGTCCTGGCGGGCGGCCACTCGCGCCCTCAAAGTTAGCACCCACATAAACACGACGAGACAGGGCGTGGCTACAGTACAAGCCTGCCACCCCCGAATCCAGGGCAGAATGTGGCCACAGTGCAGCGTACCAAGCGGACATCCCACGCCCGACGCGGCACTATTGCCATGCTGCTCATGACGTCACCCATGGCAGGGGAAGCCATGCTCCCACGACGGGCTGTCGGTACGGCCCGTAGGCAGCGGGCCCTACCAGTCCATGAGAGGCCAGAAGGCGGTGAGCCCTGACCAGTCGGCTCAGGGGGAGGTTAGCTCTTGGCAGGCGGCCCTCCCCCTTCCTTGAAGTTTGTGCGCCATTAACCAGAAGAGACGGGAGGTGGCTACAGCGAAACGCCCGCCGGGCGGCGGGACTGTAGCCATGCTCTCCCCGACCAACCATGCATCATTAGTGGCACGGTTATAGTGCTACGCAGCCGACAGGACCCGCAAGCGGCGGGCCCGGCTTGTCAGCCGAGTACGAAACAGCCAGGGGACCCACCAGGCGGCGGGCCCCTGCAGTCGGCGGAGAAGCCGGCGCCCAGAGACCCTGACGGCCGGGTCCTACTCCCGGCCGGATCACCATTGTACCCCTGGGGGGTAAGCCTATATAAACCCCCCGGGTCACCCCATGCAGGGGGTTGGGACCTTGGTGGTGAGGAGAAAGCCTTCTGAGTCAGCACTCACACACACACATAGGGAGAGGAGTAGAGCTAGCCTTGCCCTCCTTCCTCCTCTAGCAAAACAGCTCAAGGAGCAAGTTTGTAGCTACTTGTTGAGGTAGTGATCATGCAGAGACCCCGCAGAGCAGGACTAGGGGTGTTATCTCCTAGGACAGCCCCGAACCTGGGTAAGATTCGCAGGCATATGCGGTCTCGCTCATTCCCGCTTCCAGAGCCCGGCGATGTACTTTTGTCCCCATCCATGATAAGCCACCCTTTGGCATATGTCGCACGATACCCGCGACATGCTGCCTGGATATTTGTTGCTCTGGGCAACCATCCCTCCCTCAACACTCTATGCGTCCGTGGAGGTACATCGTACTGATGCGCCCACTGTCCGAATGGGCCTCCCATGCTGTTATTGCCACTTTTTTGCTGTTAGTATAACGCCACCGATAAAGTCAAGCAATGCTACTGCTAAAGTGATGCCACATTTAACTAATGCCGCACTCAGTCTAATGCCACCTATAAATTTAAGCAATGCCATTTAATGTCACTAGATTATTTCAGGGTTAGCTGTTGATTGTGGATGTATTAAAGATTTTTCTAAGGCATTCTAATGCTGCTGCACAACCAGTATACCAATGATGAAACTTGTTACTACCTTCAGATTTTTGCACTGTTAATGCTTATAGATTACAAACCTCACTTTCATGGGATAAGTCAATTTTTTTTGTACAGTGTCACCAAAATGCCAAGGCGCTGATGTCATTTTATTTTGGTTAAACCACACAAAAAATTATGAAGAGAAGAGGAAAGGTCAAGAGTCTCGTCCGGCGGTTTTCTTGATTCGTTTGATCAAGTTTTTATGTTTGATCGATTATCAAGATTGGGATAGCAATTTTGAGGTCCCCTCGAGTTCGAAATGATATTTACCTTGAAGGTACATGGTTTGCAATTTTTTTAATACTGTCATTAGTTAATAATGCTAGTTACCTTCAGACTTTTGTATTTGGTTTAATGCTGTTGCACAGCTAGTATACCAATGCTGAAACTTGGTACCTTTACATTTTGTATTGTTAATGCTTATAGAAATCTTCCAGTGGTAGCTTATGGAAATCTGTTCAGTAAAACCATTGTACTGTACCCCGTAATAAAAAAAAACTACTCTACTATTGCACTAGCAACTAGATTAGTGTATATTTGTACTATTCGAATGGTGTTGCATTAGCGTATGGACATATATAAGGTGCGGCAAGCTTTCCCAGATATGTGCTCAAGAAAACTACTACCTGTTTTTCTAAATACTAGACGTTTGGGTACTTTAAATTGAACTGCGAAAACGTCTTATATTAAGGAACAGAGGGTGTAGAGTTTACTCAAATTATGCCGGTAGAGCTAGTCACACCTTTGTTAAAATTAATGTTCATTATGTTATCGGAGGAGGTCTGCATGTTTGTCTCAAATGCCTGTCGATTACATACCTGACATCATGATGTAATGGTAAGGCATTTCTTCTTGTACAGTGTCAATGAATTGTCAAGGCGGTGATGGCATTTTATTTCAGTTGAACTGCACAAAATATGCTTAAAAGAAGAGGAAAGGTCAGGAATGGTTCAATCTTTCAGAAAATACTATGTATGCCTTCCTAACGTCAGCCGCTGTTGCCTTATTTATTCCTTCAAATAGGTGGTTAGAAACAGTCTTGCTACCTTTTCCCATTAAGAAATTGGAATGCTTATATTTGTGAGTCTATGCTTCAACTGGTGCCACTTTTATAGTAATCACACTTTCAATATCTGTGCAAACAGGGATGCTCGATTTTAGTGGAACTGCATAAAAAGTCCAAATGGTTCAACATTATGAGCATGTTTTCTTCCAAACTGTTATATCCAATTGGTGGCACTATGAGCTGTTCATTACGAAGGTATATGGTTTGCTACTATCTTGCTACTCTTTTTGTACTGTCATTAGATAGTAATATTAGTGGTTTGCATGTGAATTTATTGGCAAGGTGGACCTACATTGGAGGTGCAGGACATGATCCAATCATGGGATGCTCAATTTCGGTTGTATCGATTTCACCTCTTCCATCACTGCGAACATGGATATCCTTGGTCTGATGAAGAATAGGCGCTATATTTCTACTCTGTACCAGCAAATCGATTCAGTACGAAATTGTCCAAGGCAAAACATGACAATATCAAATTGTCCAGTGCAAAACATGACAGATGCTAAGCGGAAACGACTAGCAAAGACGTGTTTAAACCGAAAATACAAGGTAGGGTATATGTTTACTAGCTGCTTGATATTTGTGCAAACAGATGTCTGCCCGTTGCTATTTGGCAAACAAACAAAGTGACCTCAATTTTGGTTGAACTGCACAAGAGAATAGTATAGTCACTTGATGCACTGCCATTTGAAAATAGACACAGAAAGATTGGATAGTCACTTCATGGACTGCACAAAAGTAGTACTGTACTATTTATTGGCCAACACTAGGTGCTTCATTGCTTTGGTCTGATTATATAATGGGCATCATTTTGCCTAAGTTAAAGTTTGTATTCCAAAAATAGTCTCGCCGTGTGATCGAGAGAAGACCAAATCATATTGCAGTGGATGTTCCTCCATCATGTGTGGTTCATTCTCATGGTTCCAGCTGTTGGTGAAACCACTTACGTTTGCAAGAGGACATGTAGACTTCACAAACAAATTTTTCTTTCACTCTGTACTGAATGTTGGCCCAGAGAAGCATCCATGTTAGTACCAAGAACAGATGTTTTTCCTAGATCTTTGCTTTTGGAGCTACATATTTGTATATGATCTGTGAATCATTGAGATGCATTAACATGTTGATCTTATGTATGGGAATCGTATTAGTTGGTTGTGAATTTGGGCTACTTGTGAACATATTACAATGCCAGGCCTGTGAGTCTCGTGTGAACATTTTGAACGGATCAGCTCTTACTACGGTGCACAACATGATCCTTATTTCTGTGTGCTTAGTGTTTACAAGTTAATAGCAGTTCCTTATTTCTGTTCGCTCAGTGTTTACAAGTTACTGATCAATCACTAGCTAGCCTACTAATATGCTCCTGGTAGTTTTAGTTGCGACGCAAGATCCGAAGGTGGCAGTTTTTTAAATAAAAATGCCTACCTCTGAAGAAACTGACATGCTGTTTTGAAGAAAATGCCATGCGAATCTGAAGAAACTGGCAGCAAAAATGTTCGCAAATGCCTTATTTCTCAGTGAACGTTCATCAGCTATTGTGATCCTACATCTACACTATCCGACCGACTTGATCCTACGCGAAGAACCAACGGATCACACATGTACCTCATTTGGATGAATCGAGTGCACTTGTTTGACCGGCATGCCGATGTGCGACCCAGCACGGACGGGACGCACCACTAACGGGACGGGAAGGGACGGGATGGCACAATCATAATTTCAGTTTTTCTAGTTTTCCACGGCAAGCTGGCGCGCTAAGCCATGCCTGCTTATGTATTGAATTCCGATGACCACAATGACCGTCGCGTTTCCCGCGACACGCTGGTTCACCTACGCCTATAATTACTGGTTCCCGGTGTTCTCCGGTGGCACCATCACCCAACTCACCCTATCCTCATAAGCCCCCACCAGCCCGACGTCACTCGCCACTTGCCCTCGCTCTCGCCATGTTCGTCATGCCCCCGCCCGTCTGTAATAGGCGACGCCGGAGGTGGTCACCGCCGGAACTAGTGTTCGTTTTTTCACCGGAAGGCAGACGAAGGGAGGAGGCATTCTATCGGTCTTTAGATGGCAATGCAGAGTATGAGGACTTGTTGGAGCACGACCGCCTGGCGGAGGACCAGTGTATCGCCGATTTGTGCCGCCAACGGGGCATGGAGCAGCAGCGCACCGACGCTCTGAGCCGCGAGCAGAGCGCCCGCAACTGGGCCGACTACGTGGAGGCCGGCGCCCGGCAAATAGCCTTGGAGGCTGTTGGGCACGCATGCGTTCGTGACGCCAAATTTTACTACCAGCTCGTCAAGTGGGTTTCCCGCTTAGAGGCCAAAGCTTCGGTGGATCGCACCGGCATGGAAAGGGCCAACGCGCGTGAGCAAAGTGCCCTATCACACCTATGGCAAGTCCGAGGCGAGGAGGAGGACGTCGGTGTCGGCGTTTAGCGTGTACCGCAGATGGCAGCCGGCATCGTCTAGTTAGCTAAGAGTAAGTTAGTACTTGTACACTACTAGAGTATTAATGGGAGTAGATAGTTAACTTGGCTATGATGGTTGTCAACGTGGAAGTTCAGTAGTCTATATCTGGATCAGACTTGTTACTTTGCTCTGAATGTTGAACTTTCCGTTTGAACGTATGGAATGGGCTTATTTTTTTAAATGGGCTGTATTTGTCTGCCACGGGTTTAGAGGCTGACTTGTGGGCCTACTAGGTTGACGCGTACACAATCAGGAGATGATTGTACATGGAGAGGATGACAGCAGGGACCCACAAGGGTCATGGCAGTACGCAAGCAAGTGCCTCTTTATTTCAAGCAAAAAAAATGGTTCCTCCTAATGGATTTCTGACATCTGGGTCCCATGCCATTGTCAACGTAGTCAATAAACGAGAGAATTGCACAACAAGCGGCTGACACCAGGGACCCAGCAGCTCACCCAGTTCTTTTTGTTTTTGAGATGGAAGCAGGGTGTCAACTGGGCTGTGCGGGGCACTCTGGCCTGTCTAGCCAGCCTTTTATTTTATGTTTACCACAAGACAAGCCCAGTAGTTTTTTTTCTTTCTGAAAATGTCTAGCCCAGTTTTTTTGTTCTTTTGCAGAATACCCAACTGAGGCCTACTTGCTTTTGTCAGCCCTGCTGGGCTGCAAATCTTTCAAGACGAGGAGAGTTTCATTCGGCTTGCCCAGAAAATGGGCTATCAGTAATGAGAAATGGGGTGTACATTTTTAAAACACATCAAACCGACAATTAGTTTCAAATTTATTTATTTATTTTTCATTTCAAGATTTTAAATTCCATTGATTTTTATGCATGGACAATTATTTGGATTTTATATTGATGTAAATTTATTTTTCAAATTAGTTTGAATGTGACTCGAAATTTCGGGATTAAAAATAGTTCGGACCGCACCGAAATATGCAAAATTTCATAGAATTTTTTAACCGTGGCCACAATATGGGCTGTAATGCTAACAAAAAGAATATGGGCTCCAAAAAAATCCTTAATAATTAGCAAATGGGCTGTAAATTATTAGAAATAATGGCAGATGGGCTGTATGCTGTTTTCCACAGATTTGAGGCTGACTTGTGCGCCTACTATAGGTTGACGCGTATGCTTTCCTAAAAAAAAAGGTTGACACGCACGCAAGGCCGTGTCAACTTAGTCAACACACGAGAGCAGTAACTGTTGGATGTCCATCCAACGGCCGTCGTGCTTCTTCAATCTCTGCTCTTCCTGCTCAAGCTGCTCAAACCAGCGCCGACGGGACTGCCTACTCCCTCCTCCCGCGGCTGGCTGTGCTGCCGCGCAGGCCTCACCGCCCCACCCTACTCCTATCGCTGGCCTGGCCATCCCTCTACTCTCCCACATCTGCTGTTATTCTCCGGCGACGACAGCCGAACCAGTAAACCCTCGTACTCCCATCCACGTGGGTAACAACTGCCGAGTCTTCCTCGGCTCCGTGTCATTCCCTTCCTAGGCCTCGCCATCGTCCACCGCCCTGGTGCTCTCGGCGCGGCGTGGTCATCGTCGTCAACGAACGACATCCATTGGAAGAGGACTGTGCGTGGAGAGGCTGACAGCTGGGTCCACGGCCGCACGCAAGGAAGTGCCTCCTTATTACGCACGAAATAATGATTCCTCCACCTGATAGCGGGGACCAACCGGAAGGGCCTCTGTATTTCATGAAAAAAATGTTCCTCCTGCTGACAGCTCGGATCCACCAGCTATATCTTCACACGCAAGGAAGTGGCTCCTAATTATGCACAAAAAAAATGAATACTCCCCCTGCTAGATGGGACCCACCATATTTGGAGGCTGACTTGTGGGCCTACTAAGTTGACGCGGACGGAGGGCTTTGTCAACTTAGTCAATATAAACAATTCTACCTGCAGTGACCGTACGATGTCCATCCAACGGCCGTCGTGCTTCTTCAACCTCTGGTCTTCTTGCTCCAGCCGCCCAAACCAGCGCCGGCCGTGCGGCCTGCTCCTGCCTCCCGTGGCCGGCTGTGCTGCCGCGCAGGCCTCACCGCCCCACCGTACTCCCATCGCTGGCCTGGCCATCCCTGTACTCACCCAGACCTCCTGTTATTCTCCGATGACGGCAGCCTCACACTGTAGCCGAACCAGTAAAACTTCGTGCTCCCCTCCGCGTGGGAAACAACTGCCGAGTCTTCCCCGGCTTCGGGTCATTCCCTTCCTAGGCCTTGCCGTCGTCCATCGCCTTGGTGCTCTCGGTGCGGCGTGGTCAACGTGGTCAAGGAACGACTTACATTGAAAGAGGACTATGCGTGGAGAGGCTGATAGCTAGGTCCACGGCCACAGCAAGGAAGTGCCTCCTTATTACGCGCAAAAGAATGATTCCTCAACCTGACAGCAGGGACCCACCGGAAGGGCCTCTATATTTTGCGAAAAAAATGTTTGCCCCCTGACAGCTGGGACCCACCAGCTACATCTTCGCACGCAAGGAAGTGCTTCCAATATTACGGGAAAAAAATGATTCTTCCCCCTGACAGCTGGGACCCACCAGCTATATTTTCGCATGCAAGGAAGTGCCTCCTTATCCCTGACAACTGGGACCTATCCGGTCGAAGCGTACGTAGCGTTGTCTTTCTGGTCGCGACCGTGTATGTACATACTGGTCGATCGGTCTCTCTGCAGCGATGAACCGTGGCCGAGTAAGGAGCGGCACGTGTCGTAGTAGAGGTGCGGATGTAGCATGTCACGCAGTCCCGTCTATATATATTGTGTACATGTACATACAGCCACGCTGCAAGAAAGTAAATACGGCTACATACTTACATACGGGCGGGGTCTCTAACGCGTACAACAATGGCGTCCTGTTCATCAGCAGCCAACCGGCTGGGTCAGAACGGAGGAAACAACGTCGTGTTCATCGGGAGGCAACCGACTGGGTCGGAATACGTCCTGTTCATTGGGAGCCAACCGGCTTGGACGGAACAGCCGAAACGAGGTCTGGCGTACCACAGAACGGAGGAAACGGCCTTCTGTTCGACCGCCTACAGTCGAAACATGGTCCTGTTCATCGGGAGGGGTGTGGCGTACCGTAGAACGGAGGAAACAGGCTTGTGTTCGAGCCCCTATGGTCGAAACGGGGTGCTGTTGATCGGGAGGGGTGTGGCGTACCACAAAACGGAGGAAACGGATTTGTGTTGGAGCGCCTACGGTCGAAACGGGGTCCTGTTCATCGGGAGCGGTGTGGCATATCGTAAAACGGGACTCCACGGGCTACTGTTCATCCATCGTCTACTGCCTTGCTCCAGCCTCCACGGGCCACTGTTCATCCACTGTCGGTTCCCTTCAGCCTCCACCTGCTACTGTTCATCCACGGTCTACTGTTCATCCAGCCTCCACCGACGACTGTTCATAGAGCCTCCACGGGGTCCTGTTCATCCACCCCCAACCAGCTGGGGTGCGGCGGCCTCCTTGGGGTCCTGTTCATCCGAGCGGCAACGGCCTACTACCACGGGGTCCTGTTCATCCAACCCCCACCAGGAACTGTTCATGCACAGCCAACCAACCGGCTCGACTCACCATGTCTCGACTCGTTCTACGTACCGCGCGCATGGTAGCAACGGTCACTGTTCTTCGAAAGGCAACCCAACACCTGCTGGCTACGTCTCGCACGGGGGCTTGATCGGCTTCAGTAAGAAGCAACAGTGATCGATCGCTCGGGTTCAGTTAGCAGCAGCAGCGAAGGAATCGCTCGGGTTCAGTCAGCAGCCAATGAATCGCACGGGTTTAGTTAACAGCCAAGGGATCGATCGCTCAGGTTCAGTAACGTAGCTAGCAGTGCGATCGCTCGGGTTCAGTTAGCCAACGCCTAGCACACACACGCGTACACGAGAGAAACGCACAAACCACAGTGCATCGCTCGGCCCCGACCACCCACCACAACCGGGAACTCCCCGATATTTTCCTCCCCCTCGCTTCTACCACGATTTTTTCCGTCATGGATGGCCCAAAGAATGTCATGCAGGTGCGTCTCCGGCCCGCCCAGGACGAAAAGCCCATTTTCTGTCATGATTTTTTGTCATAGAAGTAGGAGCCCACCACATCTATGATGATACGTGGTTTTGTCACAATTATCGTCATAGAAGTGTCATTAGCATGACAGAAAAAAAATTTGTTCGGGCCAAAATGTCACGGATGTGTCTTTTTTTTGCAGTGCGCGTCGGTGCCCCCAACTACTCCGGCTCCTAGGTCACCTGGCATTGCCTCCCGGCAGCCCGACATCACGCTCCACATCATCATCTCGGACTTGGCTGTGGCCGACACGGTCTCCATAGCAAGGCACCAGGATCCCCACTCGCGCAACGGCCCATGAGGCACAAACCTGACCTGCTCCATGTAGGACTATGATGGCTTCGTGATCGGACCATGCCCGACCATTCTCCACACACCTAGTTCCACCATCACTGATGCCGGGGAAGAAAACTCTAGTCTTCAGGTATGCTTGTCTGTGAGGTTTCTCCCAACTTTCAAGTTAATTCTCTAGCATAATATGATTTTTTGTCGAGCTTCTACTTCAACATGCCATATCATAAAATGTTAACATTTTGTAAAGAGAAAAGAGGAACCGAGCAGTAGTTTGTGCGGAGGAATTATTTGTCGCTTGGCTCCCCCCACCCCCCTCCAAATTGGTCGTGGTTGCTCTACTCGCTATAAGCAAGCGCAAGGGAAGCAATCATATTCTAAAAGCAACTCTAGCAGAGTCACCAGATTAATTACACCATCCTGGCACATGAGCTTACCATCTTGCAGTTACGCGACTCATGGACGTCTCTTCGTTTTCTCATTCTGATCTTTGGTCATTGTTTCCCGGCGCCTCCTCTGATGGAGTCCTGGACTAGGGGGTCCTCGGGTGGCCGGCCTATCTCTCATGGACCGGATTGTTGGGCCGCATTGTGTCCGGTCCGAAGACTTTTGTGCCTTGGTGTGTACCCCAAGCCAAGATGGAAGATCTGGCGTTTCCTTGATGTAACCAACTATGTGTAAACCCTAGTACCCCTGGTGTCTATATAAACCAGGGGTCAGGTCTGTAGAGGCTAGAAGAACAATTCCCATCCTACTAGTTAGGATTTAGTTCGTCTGATCTCGTGGTAGATCTACTCTGTAACCCCCTTACACACAAGCAATATAAAGCAAGACGTAAGGTTTTACCTCTGCGAGAGGGCCCGAACCTGGGTAAATATCGTGTCCTACGTCCACTGTTCCCCATCGATCCAAGATCCACAGTTCAGGAACCCCTACTCGAGATCCGCCGGTTTTGACACCGACATTGGTGCTTTCATTGAGAGTTCCATTGTCGGATCGTCGAAGGATCGATGGCTCGCCTTATCATCGGAGACAACGTCAGCTCCGGAGACATCTTCGTCCCCGGTCAACTGTTCTTGTTCGGTAGCATTGTTCTGCACGCCAATTCGACCGGTTATCTCGACCAGGTCAACAACTTCGCCCCTGAGCAACGCATCAGGTTTGGGAACTTTGAGTACGTCACCGATGCTCGGGGCGATCTGATCTTTACTGGCTTCTCAGCCTCACCTGGAACAACTTTAGCTCCCGAAGCCTTAACTTCGGGGCCTCTTTCCGATCTGCCCTCCGGATCGGCCTCTACCGCACTATCAGCCTTGAGCTTGGGTGCGACTCTCACGTCCGAAGACCAGGAATCAACTCCGTCCGGACCATTCCTCCTCACCAAGGATCCAGCTTCAAGCCCTAGAGGGGGTACGACATCCGAAGACTGGGAGTCAGCCCCAGCCGGACTCGCCCTCCCCACTACATGTACGGCGGTGAGCTTCGGCGTGAGCACGGCATCCGAAGACCAGGATTTCGCCCTGGCCGGACCAATGTCTCGCCCCACCGTGGCGACGGAGATCAACTCCGAAAATCCTCATGCACCGATTCGACTAGCCTTGCCCTACTAAACGAGGCGCTCGATCGGATCCAGATGATGACCATTGTCGATGATCCACCCTCGGTTCATGCTCAACAGAGCCTCGAGGCAACTCATAGGGAATTTTATGCCCCACCCACCACCCACTTAGTAGCCACTATCGAGGACTCAACCGATATGCTTGACTATGCCTCCGAGGAGGCCGATGACATGGATGATAACGGTGAGGCCACGGCCCCACCCGTCACTGGCCGATGGACGGCCACTTTAACATACGACATCTACATGGTGGTCACCCCCAAGGATGGCGGCGCCGGCGACAATGGGGACGGCACCCCCAGAAGGGATAATAAGCCTGGGGAGGAGCCCCCCAAGTGCCAGAGACAACGCCGACGCTCCAAAGGATGACGAAGCAGGGAAAGCAACACGGGCACCGGAGACGGCGACACCCCGGACAACGCGGAAGACCTCGACGACCCCGCCCCCGAACACTCGTTGGATGGCTTAGAAGGGCAGGAGGGACAGAATAATCCCGAGGACCCCGGTGATTCTGAAGACAACAACTACATGCCTCTCTCCAAAGAGGAGGTCAGCCTTGGAGCCGAAGATTTCATCGTCCCAGAAGATCCACTGGATCAAGAGCAGTTCAAACAGCAGCTCATAGCGACCGCACGAAGCTTGAAGAAGAAGCACCAACAGATAAAAGCCGAATAGGACACCCTTAATGATAGATGGACGAAAGTCCTAGCAGGCGAGGAAGGGTACGGCTATGAACGGCAAACAAGAAGCTATCCGAAGCGCAAATTGCTACGGCAATTCGACGATGAGGCTCTCGAGCTCGCACCACCCAAACGAACTCAAGGTGACCAGCCCAACCGCCCCACTCGAGGAAGGGACAGACCGGCGGGCGATGCCGAACACCCACCTGCCCCTCCTCATCGTAAAGACAAGGAGGTAGCACAGCTAGAATGCAAATACGATCTTCGGCAGGACCTGGCCGCTAGAGCAGGTTAGTCGAGATACATCTACGGATCTAGAGATTAACCCCCGAATAGGAAAGACGGACACCAAGCATGGCTTGACCGAAACGATAGAGTTCGGGATCAACGCAGGTCCAGGATGGAATCCGAAGTTCGATGCGACATGGCCCGAATAAGGGGTGCCGCTCACCCTATGTGCTTCACCGATGAGGTGATGCAACACTAGTTCCCAAAGGGGTTTAAACCCATCAACATTGAGCCATACAATGGCACTATAGACCTAGCTGTATGGATTGAAGACTTTCTTGTCCATATTCACATGGCTCGAGGAGATGATCTCCACGCCATCAAATATCTGCCATTAATGCTTAAAGGATAAGCCCGGCATTGGCTGAACAGCCTCCCCGAAGACTCCATAGGGAGCTTGGAAGAGCTCAAAGACGCTTTTTGAGCCAACTTTCAAGGCATTTATGTCCGGCCTCCGGACGCCGATGACCTGAGCCACGTGGTCCAGCAGCCCGGTGAGTCAGCCCAGCAGTTTTGAATCAGTTTCTGACCAAGAAAAATCAGATAGTTGATTGCCCAGAATCCGAAGCCATAGCCGCATTCAAGCATAGTATCCGGGACGAATGGCTTGCTCGCCAGCTCGGCCAGGACAAGCCGAGGACAATGGTGGCGCTTACCTCCCTCATGACCTGCTTTTGCGCGGGTGAAGATAGCTGGTTGGCTCATAGGAGCACCAACCCAGAAGTCCCCGGCACGTCAGAAGTCCGTGACGGCAACGGAAAGCCTAGGCGCAATAAAAATAAGCGACGACACAATGGCCCCAAAGCCGATGACTCGATAGTAAATGCCAGATTCTGAAATTCCAAGTCAGGACCGCGGAAGAAGCCCTCTGAAGGAAATCAGGACGGACCCAGTAAGTTGGATGCCATCCTGGATAGGCCTTGCCAGATCCATGACACGTCAGACAAACTTGCCAACCACACCAACCGTAATTGTTGGGTTATTAAGCAGGCCGACAAACTTACAGCCGAAGACAGGGGCAAAAGCCCCCGCAGCGAGGACGACGAGGAACCTCGCAGGCCGAACAATGGAGGCCAGAAGCAATTCCCTCCCGAGGTTAAAACAGTGAACATGATTTGTGCCACTCATATACCCAACAAGGAGAGGAAGCGCGCACTTCGGGACGTCTAGGCCATAGAGCCTGTAGCCCCAAAATTTAATCCATAGTTAGCATGTTCGATCACATTTGATAGCAAGGATCATCCGACCAGTATCCGTCATGAAGGATCGGCAACTTTGGTCCTCGACCCCATTATCGATGGATACCACCTTACCAGAGTTCTTATGGACGGTGGTAGTAGCCTCAACCTGATCTATGAAGATACAGTAAGAAAAATGGGAATTGATCTGTTAAGGATCAAGCCCAACAGCACCACCTTCAAGGGGGTCATCCCCGGCATTGAAGCCCGTTGTTCGGGCACTCTCACCTTGGAAGTGGTATTCGGCTCTCTGGATAACTTCCGAAGCGAAGGTTTGATCTTCGACATCGCCCCCTTCCGCAGTGGCTACCACGCCCTCTTAGGCCGAACGGCTATAGCTCACTTTAACGCCGTCCTGCACTACGCCTACCTCAAATTGAAGAGACGGACACCAAGCATGTTCGACCGAAACAATAGAGTTCGGGATCTACGCCGGTCCAGGATGGAATCCTAAGTTCGACGCGACATGGCCCGAATAAGGGGCGCTGCTCACCCTATATGCTTCACCGATGAGGTGATGCATCACTAGTTCCCAGAGGGGTTTAAACCCGTCAAGATTGAGCCATACAATGGCACTATAGACACAGCTGTATGGATTGAAGACTTCCTTCTCCATATTCACATGGCTCGAGGAGATGATCTCCACGCCATCAAATATGTGCCATTAAAGCTCAAAGGACCAGCCTGGCATTGCTGAACAGCCTCCCCAAAGACTCCACAGGGAGCTGGGAAGAGCTCGAAGATGCTTTTCGAGCCAACTTTCAAGGAACTTATGTCCGGCCTTCGAACGACGATGACCTGAGCCACGTGGTCCAGCAGCCCGGTGAGTCTGCCCGGCAGTTTTGGAATCGGTTTCTGACCAAGAAGAATCAGATAGTTGATTGCCCAGATGCCGAAGCCATAGCCGCATTCAAGCATAGTATCCGGGACGAATGGCTCGCCCGCCAGTTCGGCCAGGACAAGCCGAGGACAATGGCGGCCCTTACCTCCCTCATGACCCGCTTTTGCGCGGGTCAAGATAGCTGGTTGACTCATAGGAGCACCAACCTAGAAGACCCCGGCACACCAGAAGTTCGGGGCGGCAACGGAGAGCCCAGGCGCAATAAAAATAAGCGACGACACAATGGCCCCAAAGCCAATGACTTGGCAGTAAATGCCGGATTCCGCAATTCCAAGTCAGGACTGCGGAAGAAGCCCTCTGAAGGAAACCGGGACGGACCCACTAAGTTGGATGCCATCCTAGATAGGCCTTGCCAGATCCATGGCACCTCAGACAAACCTGCCAACCACACCAACCGTAATTGTTGGGTTATTAAGCAGGCCGGCAAACTTACAGCCGAAGACAGGGGCAAAATCCCTCGCAGCAAGGACGACGAGGAACCTCGCAGGCCGAACAATGGAGGCCAGAAGCAATTCC
Organism: Thinopyrum elongatum; assembly: GCA_011799875.1. Taxonomy (NCBI): domain Eukaryota; kingdom Viridiplantae; phylum Streptophyta; class Magnoliopsida; order Poales; family Poaceae; genus Thinopyrum; species Thinopyrum elongatum. Next base: position 50,573,875 of record CM022299.1, on the reverse strand, counting down.
CACCCGTGTTAAAATAGTGAACATGATTTATGCCACTCATATACCCAAGAAGGAGAGGAAGCGTGCACTTCGGGACGTCTACGCCATAGAGCCTGTAGCCCCAAAATTTAATCCATGGTCAGCATGTCCGATCACCTTTGATCGCAAGGATCATCCGACCAGTATCCGTCATGGAGGATCGGCAGCTTTGGTCCTTGACCCCATTATCGATGGATACTACCTTACCAGAGTCCTTATGGACGGTGGCAGCAGCCTCAACCTTATCTCTGAAGATACAGTAACAAAAATGGGAATTAATCCGTTAAGGATCAAGCCCAGCAGCGCCACCTTCAAGGGGGTCATCCCCGGCATTGAAGCCAGTTGTTTGGGCACTCTCACCTTGGAAGTGGTATTCGGCTCTCCGGATAACTTCTGAAGCGAAGATTTGATCTTCGACATCGCCCCCTTCTGCAGCGGCTACCATGCCCTCCTAGGCCGAACGACTTTCGCTCGCTTTAATGCCGTCCCACACTACGCCTACCTCAAATTGAAGATGCCCGAACCTAAGGGCGTCATCACAGTTAATGAAAACATGGAGCGCTCTCTCTGGACAGAGGAACACACTGCGGGCTTGGCGGCCGAATACGAAGGGTCGAACGGTCAGCTCGCCGTCAAGGCACGAGCGGCAAATAAGCGAGCACAGGATCTACCCCCAGCCAAGGGGCCTCCCTGCGTTCGACACGCATAGGGATATGTCCCCCACGGCAGGCCCACCCCAGCAGCACACTACGTGCCTAGCCATCATAACTTCGCCCTCAAAATACCATGGGCAGCCATGGGGCCCCAACCAAGAGTTCGGTTCGACCACACTATGGAACAACGCATCTTCGGACGATGTACAGGTACCATCTAGGACCTATCCGGCATTAAGCCCCACCAACGCAGCAACCTTTCGAGGACTTCATGTCAAGGACCCATCATTTGACAACCATCCACCAAAGTTGTTCCTCCTAGCAGAAGCAAAGGCGCAGACGTGCAGTAGGGCACAGTTCGGGTGTTAACCACACATCAAGGCCCTGCATAAACCTTTCCTCTGTAAATTAATTTTTTCCCTTTTTACAACATATCTCTATCCAAGGTCTTGTTTGGCAGTTTGAATTGTACGGCTAGACGTCATGAGCTTATTGGAAATAAAGCAAACCTTTTTATGGTTCCTCTGCAGTTGCTTATGCCATACATTTACCTATTTGTTCCTTTTCGCTCTTCGAATATGCCTCAATCAAGTATTATACACATCGGATTTCACATATATACCGGTCATTAGACCAGGGGCTTGGCCTAGACGCTCGCCCTATCCATTAAAGACCGAACCCTTTTTCTTTTCACTGTGTTCGGCGTCTCGGATATTACATTATATGCATCGGTTCCGAATTATGTCTTGGGTCAGTAGTTGGGTTGGCCGGCTCCTGTGTTTACCTCCTTACGTTCCGCATGTTTGGCTAAGAAGGTAAAGAGAGAGCCAATGCGATTGTACTTCCGCCTCGCTCGGTCAAGTACCTCAGTGGAGAAAGCCGAAAACTGACTGTCATAATACGCGAGAACTGGTCGACGATCCGATGACTGGTCTTCGAACCAAAAATCGTTAGCGATTGTCCCGTGTACTACGAAGGATTCATCTTTGAACAAATCAAGTGACTGATGCTCGGCCCTAGGGTTTGATTAACATCTCACCACACTGGGGGCTGGTCACCAGCCCCCACAGTCAACCTCCTATGGCTAAGTGAATGTAATAAAGCCACATAGTCTGATTTGCCTTGTTCCCCTCCTACACTACCACCTCCGGGCACCGAGACGTCGGCTAAGGGTCACAGTGCAGAGGATGGAACACCCCTCGTAGCATCTACGTGGGGGTTGAAGCCGACGACTGGTAACTTTCAGGATAAAACGGCCACACAGGAGTCAAAATCAAACATAAAAACACATAAGTATTATAAACCATACAAAATACCACTGCCTCATAAAGCATAAGGTTTCATCACAAGCTCATACATCATAACGCAATCACTCCAGGAGTACATCCTTGGAACTCTGCACCTCCACTGCCCGAGCCCCGTCCATCACGGCGGCAAAATACTGCTCCGGGAGCCTATGCTCCTTCCCAACCGGCGGAGGACCGGTAGCCATCTCGACGGGATTGATCTTCAGCCAATGCACCATCATCTTTGAGAACACCATCTGAGCCCCCTTAATGCATACCGAGCACTTAATTGCCTCAGTCCGGGCGGAAGTGTCACACAGCTTTGCCACTAGACCAAAGTAGCTAGTCGGTATGGGCTCGAAAGGCCATAGCCGGACACAAAGATCCTTCATGGCCGGCTCCGCCATGCGGTGCAGCTCCATCATTGGCTTCATTTTATTGATGAGGAGGGGAGGGTGCTCGGGCGCCTGGAACTGTTCCCAGAATAGCCTCAGATCAGTATCACCCTCCCGAGCCACATAATGGCTCGCTGCGTCAGCCGCACTCCTCGGGAGCTCCGCAAAGGCGCCTGCAGAACACCAGACCCGGGTGAGCAACTTGAATCTTTGGCCATCAAATACACTCTGCAGTAAGTTACTGCTTACCATTGGCAATTTGCTTTACTTGCCGGAGCTCCTCCCTGGCACTCCATGTCTTCGACCACGCCTCTTGGATCTCCGTCTTCATATTCGCCAGCTCGGTGGCATGCTCCTTATTCTTTTGCTCAAGGTGCTCACATTTCGTGACGGCATCCTTGAGCTCTTGTTGCACTTTGGCCACCCTGGCCTCATGCTTCTCGCGTTCTGTTTTCACCAACGCGAGATCGGCCGCCGCCTGTTTTGCCGCCGCCTTTTGTTCGGCCGCTTCCTTCTTGGCCCGCAGCAGTTCGGCCTTGAGGCTTTCGACCTCCACGGCGGCAGCTGCAAAATCGTCTCTCGCTTAAAGATAATCCCGGATGCTTTGCTCGATAAAGGAACTTAAGGAACCGTGCTTCAAGCATGCTAACCTTGTGCCTCGTCGAATCGCTTGTTGACGAGGTCGAGCTCCTCATCGGAACTCTTAAGCTTCCGGTTCATCTTAGCCAGTTCGGCGGCATTGGCTGCCGCCGCTAACGCTGAAGCCTGCAATCGCATAGTAAGCACCTCGATTAGCCTATTATTTTGATGATCTGGATCCTCGGCCAGGTTTTTACAAAGCCTGCTAGAGTCTCGGGGGCTACTATGTATAAGGATCGCTAACATCTTGACAACAAAATACATTTCTATAAAGAAATAGCATTACATTGCTTACCTCAAAGCTTGTAAGGAGGACGTCGAAAGCTTCTTTCAGTCCGCTATTAACGGACTGAACGCTTCATAAAACCACGGCCATTAGGGCGCGGTGTTCCACGACTATGGAGGAGCTGTTCACAGCCTCCTCCATCATGTCCGACCACTCGACTGCAGCCCGCCCACTGGTGTTTGGCGCGGGTGGCGGGGCCCTGGCTCCCCCTTCAGTGGAAGGAGGATGCGATGCCTCGGAGGGCCTTGGGGGCTCCGGAGCTGCCTTCTGAGAAAGCTCGGCTCGCCCGAGCTCCTTCTCCCGGTCTTCGGCGGCCGAAGCATTGGCCTCGGCCATGTCAACGTCACCACCACCCCCCGTGTTTGGTGTGTTTGGTTTTTTTTGGGACAACACCTCCCTGGTCTCCCCAATGACCGGAGGAGGCGCGGAGTGCGACGCACCTCCTCTCTCCGCCATATCGGCTGGCGGAGAAGTACCCTCCAAGATCTGGTCGGTGGGGAGGTCGCCCTCGGGGCGGCAATACAAAGGCATATATATTTTTAAGTAACGGTATAATAAAGCCAACGCATGAACAGTATTCGGATTCTTACCTTTTAGCACGGGCTTGACCCTGGGAACCCTCTTTAGGATCTTCTCAGAGGCTGTGGACTCCTCAACAAAGTCTGAACTATCGAGCAGGACCAATTTGCCCTTGCTCCTCTTCTTCGGGGCCGGTGAGGGGTGCTCTTCTTCGGCTTCGGCCGCCGCCGCTCTTTTTCTGATGCGGGAGGAGCCGCTATCCTCCTCCTCTTCTTCTTCATCCTATCCCCCCTCGCATGCGGAGTGGGCGTGGATGTCCCCAGACTTGGTGTCTGTGGGGACACTTGGGCGGAGGCCTTCCGGGGTGTCAGGACACCGATTCCAAGTCACATCGATCTAGCCGATAACACCTCATATCACTTTGCGGCCTCACGCACGGTATTCCCACGGGTGTCGCCTTACCATGGACCGGGACCGTTTGCGCCTTTTGGCTCACGTATATGATAGTGTCGCTAGCATCCATATGACAGAGAACCCGGGCCGACATGACTAGTCGTGAACCCAAAGTGGCACTAACTTACGGGGATAGGCATACATGAATCAACATCGAGCATGTCGGTCAGCAGCGTGCGAATCCGGGTTGTAGCACTAGGCTAACAGGACTCCGGGAACCCGGGCTGTAGCAGGCTAGGCAGGACTCCGGATGTCACCGCGTGACATTTCCCCGAAGGGACAGACACAGGAACGAAGTGAATCACATGTCGGCCAGTCTAGGTGTTCCGGAGCAGTAGTGCTGGGCTAGCAGGACTCCGGTAAACCGGGCTGTAGCGGACTACCATGGCTCAGTGGAAGCACCAGACTACATTTCCCCATAAGAGAGGCTACCAAGGATAGACAACTAGGTTGTCGGATCCCACACATACCAAGCATTCCAATCATACACACAATATGCTCGATATGTGCAAATACAACATGGCATCACAACAAGACTCTACGACTCAGAGTATTTATTCATTAGGCTCCGAGGAGCGAGATATTACAAACATGGGTCTCATGACCCAACATTCAGAGCATACAAGTCAAAGCACATGCGGAAGCTTAACATGTCTGAGTACAGACATCTACAAATGAAGAAGGCTGAGAAGCCTGACTATCTACAAGACCCTGCCGAGGGCACAAGATCGTAGCTGAGGTAACAAGCTAAACGTCGAAGTCCACGCGGAACTACTAGCGAGACTAAAGTCTCTCTGCAAAACATAAAATAGGCAACGTGAGTACAAATGTACCCAGCAAGACTTACATCAGAACTAACTACATATGCATCATTATCAACAAAGGGATGGTGGGGTTTAACTGCAGCAAGCCAGCTTTGACTCGGTGGCTATCCTGAACTACGACTGCAAGTAACTCTTTTGAGGTGGCGCACACGAGTCCACATATTCACCATATCAATACACCACTATGGATCCGTTCCCGTCTCCCTACGAGAACGCCATCCATAGCACTCACGCTTATCTTGCGCATTTTAGGGTATCCACTTTCACTTGTCTATGAACTGTACAGGCAACCAAGTAGTCCTTTACCGCGGACGCGGCTATTCGAATAGTTTTATACCCTGCAGGGGTGTACTTCTTCACACACGCTTTCACCACTTATCGCCGCTACACGACATGTACGCGGCAACCTTCAAGCGGAAGCCCAGCGAGGGTGTCGGCCACGACCTGACTAAACACACGAGTCTCTAGTCCAGGTTTATCGCCTATTCGGGTTCCATCCGCAAGGAAATCCGGCCGGGGTGTCCTCAACGGCCCCAAACGATGTGTGCAGGGTTCCCGAGACACCAAACGGGCGACCCGGTACACCGTGCCACGTGCCTACCGCATCACAGCCCACCCCTAAGGTCAGCGCTGCGCACGGCCTCCAGCAACTACAAACACCAGAAACTACTTGCAACTCCTGGACAGAGGACGGGGGTGGTTAATAAGTCGAGAGAGTCAATTAAGGATCCCAATGTGTGGTAGTAGCTGAATCTTAAATCACGCATACAGATCTCAGTTCTTCAGGATGGCCTCAATGAAATAACCCACCATGTAGTCCTACATGGCCTCTCATCGATACCTTTACCAAGTCATGTTCACACACTTAGCTCTCAGCTGTAGGACATGTTCACAACTTTTGAATTCAGCCCCGATGAATCAGACCTGACACAACTCTAAGCAATAGCAGGCATGACAAACAAGCATGAATGAGTAGGCACATCAGGGCTCAAACAACTCCTACTCATGCTAGTGGATTTCATCTATTTACTGTGGCAATGACAGGTCATGCAGAGGAAAGGGGTTCAACTACCGCATCATGTAACAGTTGAAACGTTGTTGTCCTAATGCAGTAAAAGAGAGCAGAAGCGAGAAGATGGGTTTGTATCGAAATGATCAATGGGGTTGCTTGCCTGGCACTTCTGAAGATAGCATTGAGTCTTCATCAGTGTCATCGATCACATCATCGGTAGGTCATCTACTGAGAGGGGACAATTACCGGCAAACAAGGAAGAACACAATCAATGCAATGCAATAATATGATGCATGATCATGACATGGCAATATGTTGTGGTTTGAGCTAATGCAACTAGAAACCAGATTGAATGAAGTTGGTTTGAACCAAGGGTTCAAATTCAAACTCCATATGTACTTAGTTAAATGCCAATTATGCAAATTGCCATATACAGCAACCTTAGGTTGTTCAAACATGCATGCAAATGGTACAGATGGAAAGATTGGATTTTTCTGATCCAAAAACATATATAAATTATTTCATTTGGAGTTACGGTTGAAATTCTATGAATTTTAGAAGTTTTGAGCATTTTCTGGAATTTCCTGAATAAAAATAAATCCAGAAAATGTATTACTACGTCAGCATTGTGTCAGCAGGTCAACTGTGCGGTCCAGGTCAAACCTGACCAGTGGGTCCCACTGGTCAGTGTCACAATTAGCTAATTAACTAAATTAGTATTAGTTTAACTCCTAATCTAGGTTTGACCAGGGGACGGGGCCCACATGTCAGTGACCTAGGGTGGTCAAATCCCTGGTCAACCGAGGCTAAACCCACCGGCAACATGACGCCGGCGAGGCCAGGCACGGCGGAGCAGCGCGGGATTCCTCCTCCGGCGACCAAATGGACGGCGGAGGGCACCTACGTGTAGCTGGGAGCGAGCCGCGTCGCGTGGTGGCAGTGGGTGGAGCTGGGGTGGCCAGAAACGACGCCGGCGACGAGCTGTGCGGCTGCCGGAGTTCGGGCTTGTCGCTAGGGGGCACGGCGAGGTGCGTGAAGTGGTGCTGCGGGCTCCTGGGGATGCGGTGAAGACGATGTCGTGCTCGGAATCGAGCCAACGTGGCTGTGGACACGACGGCGACGTGCAGAGGCGGCGGCGGGTGCGGGCGAGCTCGGTGTGGTCGCTGTGGTGCACGAGAAGGCAAACAGAGAGGAGGAGTAGGTAGCAGGGCTCACGGTGCGTCAGACGAGCGGGTCGGAGGAGTCGGGGACGAGCCGGAGCAAGCGGGGCGGCGAAGTGGATCTCCGATGACGGGCGGTGAAGACGAGACCGGTGCGGTGGCTTCAGGGGGAACGAGCGCTCGGGGCTCGGTCTGCTCGACGGAGAGGACGGTGGCGGAGCTGCTGGATAGGGTGGGGCGACGAGGAGGCGACGGTGGCCGCAGTTACGTCGGCGGTGCGGGCGCGGCAGCGTCGGTCATGGTGAGGAGAGGCGAGGGAGAGAGCAGGGGGGAGAGTGAGGTGTCCAGGGGCTCGGGGCGGCACCGAGGAGGCCCTTCGAGGCGTCGAGGTGGCCTGGAGGTACGCAGGCAGGCAGGGTGGTGGCGTGGCGAGCTCGGGCGCGGCGCCGTGTCCCTCCTCTGCCTACTGGCAGAGGTGGGTGATGACTGGCACGGGCCAGGTGGGCCGGCCCAGTGCAGGTAAGTGGCCTCTGGCCTTTCTCTCTCTCTTTTTTCTGTTTTTCTATTTTTCTGCAGGTTTGTGACTTTTCTAAAAATACCTAGGCATTTCCAAAATTCACCAAACTGCTCATGCCCACTGTATAGAGTATATCCAACATGGAACATTTCAGTTTGGGATTATTTGGACATTTAAAATATTTAATAGCATTTAAATGTCCAATTGCAAATAACATAAGATTTAATTCAGTGACCCAATGATGTCTTAGAAAATTGTGCACCATTTTTGTCAGAGGTTCTAGACCAAGGCAAAGATGATGAACATTTTAGAAGGGCATTTCAGGTTCATTGAAAAGGATTTTAGTAAACCCTAGTTGGTTTAAGTGGTGCTGGGGGTTTCTGTCATCCCCATTTCAACTTCATTTGAAATTAAACATGATGCACACATGAAACTGGCCTAGCCAGAACTAGGGATGTGACAACTCACCCCCACTAAACAGGAATCTCGTCCCGAGATTCAAGCGTAGGGTAAGATGAAGGGGGGGAAGCAGACTAACACAATCTTCACGATCCAGATTGCACTTCATAAGTACGTTGATTAGATCACCATCTTTGTCTCGATGTCTTGCTCCGAGAACTCCAACCAACATGACAACGAGAGGAAAGGAAAAAACTCTAGAAGGATCGATCTCCTCGAAGATCGAACAACTCAGGATCAAATCACGGAATGAGACATAGCAACATCTCTCGAGCTGAGATACGAAGCATACATCTAGAGGGATGGAGTGAAACAGATGATGGAGGTTCACTAGGTAGACAACAATTCCACACTTAAGAAGGTGGTGAACGGTTGTCAATGTAGTGAGGAGTTGATTTGCCATGATACCATAACAGGGCACCTTAGGAAAAATGACTCGTAGACTTATTACCTTAAGTGGCAAAAAGAATTACTTTTGATATAGAGATCATTGAGACTCTCTATACCAGCCTAAGGCAAATCTCGAGTGATCGTTTGGAGGAGTTCGGTAGAATGGCATACTTGGACTAGTATGGATGATGTGGATTACCTTGTTGAAGACAACACAAGGGATGATTTTGCTTATCATCGGAAATGGGTGGAATCCGTGGTAGAACTACCTTGAAGATGATCCTGATCAGTAATTGCTGAGAAGGGTAGTCCATAGTAGGATGGTACAATGGCGGTGCAAGCTGGAACAAAATGCAAATGTTGGGAATGATTCTTAGTAACTGGGGAGAAGCTCAACAGTAGAGAGTGATTCCACTGTTGGAATGGTTATAGCATAACCGAAGAAAACTGGGAGCAAATCCCAATTAATGCCAACGATAAACCCAATGTTTGCACGTGCTCTCAAGAACTTGAGCATTTCCATATTCATCAAGGTCTTACCAACATCCGTGTCGGGGATCCTGGCAACACATCATACTACCATGATGAATAGTGATGGACGATGCAGATGCAAAGGAAGATAACACCTTCTCAGATTTCACCTTAGCAAGGCCAAGGAAACAAAATCTGATAATCGACCGAGAGACATTTAGCACTCTGCTTCTAATGTTCTCCTTGATGTGCTAGCATAACCCATTTATAGATATGGTTTGGTATCTAGGACATCAAGTAAAAGGTCGGACTTCGTGAACACAAGAATCCATAAGGAGTAACTACTGGAGTAAATCCTACGAAATCCTTATGGGAAGGTGGCCAACTTCCTCAATCAAGATACTACAATAATAGGTCTTCCGGCTAGGTGTGTTAGCCATGACATCCACTTTACCGGTTACAGAGACCAATATTATAGTTCTTGGGAAACGTTCCAACCATCATATCTGCCTGAGATTCAGATCTGGTTGGTGTCAGGATATTCCAGACTCATCATGTCTGAAAGGAAGGATTGCAACACAAATCGACGAGATAACGTTGCGAGATTCTCGGGAGATGAACTACGACAGTAAGCTCCAAAACATGAGCTGGTTCTGCTACACACATGTGAACACGCTGTCTCAGACAAGCATGACCACGTGGTAGTCTTATAATAAAACGCTACCGAGTTCAGGTAGGGAACCATCATTGTGGAGAGTGAAACCCATACATAAGTCATATGATTAGCTCTTATGAAGGAACTTCTTCTCCTTGAACAAATCAACCAGTGGCTTGGTGTGCTAGGGATTACATATGGAATGGAGATGATCAGTCTATCATACCATAGAATGCTTCGCACGTGCATGACTAACTTGGAATGATTCCAAAGGAAGCAAAATATAAGCTTTCTCGAATTCACGGCGGCAACTTGCTTCAAATGCACATGAACTAGAGGAAGTCACTTCTTTCATCCAAACATATGCTTCATGAACGGGACATGAAGATAATGCTTATAAAAGTTTCCAACACTACTTAGATGTTCGACATGGATCATGGATAAGATAAGGATGTTGTCGATGGGCTCAACAACAATTCATCCAGGTTCCCATGAAGATGGAATTCCACAACTATGTGAACAAGGTGATAGCATTGATCAGACCAAAAGATATAATGGTGTATGCTCGAGGGATCAACCACGAGTAAGACAACATTATGAGCATCGTTGGTTCTGATTTGATTTGACGATAACCCACACTCAAATCAAAGTTTGACAAGACAATAGATCCAACAACTGATACGAGGACCAATTGATGAAGATATCATCTTTCTTCAACACACACACAACACAAGAAATCCCTTTAAATGTACTAAGTTAGGCAAGCTTTTATCTTCCAACTCTCCAAGTTGTTATTTAGCTTAACCAACTAGCTCAGGGTATCCGACACAGATTCTTGGAGGAGGGTTGGTTACAAGAAACCAACTTGATCACGAGCTCAACATAACAGTCAGGGGACAACCTGGTGATACTTCCTAGAAGATAATCGGAAAATCATGAACCACCGATATGTTATTAAGCTCGAGAACAATCTTGCTTTCGAGGCAAGATGACATGATCAAATAAGCAAGGATTAACAAAATCCTAACTCATTGATCGAAAAGTGCACCAGAAATAAGGACTAGGTCGCACGATAAATCTTAGGATGATGATTCAATATCCAACATGCTAGGAATGAGAGTATTGTCCATTAACTACCAGGCAACGAAGTTGCTAGGAGTATTGATTTCGCACATCACAGTACCCTTGTCGTCATTCCGGTCACAAGAACACGGGAACCGAGGAATGAACAATGATGGCAGGAAGTATCACTGCGACAAGAATCCATAAGAAGTAGTGCAATTCTCATGAAATTATTGAGATAAAGATAGTAACACTCCAAGGTAGAACAGAACAAAAGCTGGATTGGCATTTTCGTCTGCGGGGTACAATTGCTTTCACCTAATCCTAGAACTGGATGAGGTACTGGAGTTTGTTTCTCCTAGTCATTCCGGAATAGAACGACTTGACGGACTACAAGAATAATAGGCATCGATGAACACGAATGCACACATACCCTTGACTATCAAATGATAGACGGAGGCCAGAATACAACTAAAGAGGGACAACTCAAAGGAACATAAACTTTCTGAGTTGTGGATGCATAGATTAGTATGTCGGGCAAAGCTCAACATTTCTTCCGGATAACCCATGCAGAATGGTAGGACTGGCAGATTCACAATGTAGAATGGAGAACTCATCAAGAGCACTCTTGTGGTGATCCTTTGGTTCAAAAGAACTTCTGCCAAGAACGGTTCATGGTATTTGGAAGAATGATATACCACGGACCTCGAGGACTATCGCGAAGGTTACTAATATCCTAAAGGAACTAGCAAACGCTATCAGCAGGAGGTAAGTAGAGTGAATCTTGGGCTCAAGAACCCAGAAATAGAATGCCTACTAACTAAATGGCATCACGGGATGCTTTCGGGAATAATGGCCAGAATCATCACACGGAGGATACAAAGCATTGCTAGATTACTAAGTGGTTCTCTAAGACACCTAGGGTCATAACAATAGCTCCAACATATATGTCGAGGCAACAGAGTACCTCAACTCACTGATTGGTGTGGTTAAACTGGCCCAAAGAAACATCGGGAACGGAAGGAAGCGATTTGCAATTGCATCAGACTATCTAGAAACCTGGGATGACTCGGACAGCATAACGGCTGTAAATGCTCAAAAGATTTGAGACATTCACAAGTATTTGCATAGTCACTTAACAACATCATATCAAGGTTCTGGTTCAACTGATAACATACTAAAAGTAGTAGAAACTGAACTGAGGTCTGGAACCAACAATCCTAAGAGTCTACGGATTAGAACACGTGATCCTGATAGAAAGATGAGAAGCCTAGTTCTTAATCCCCGTAGAAGAGAAGAGGTTGACTCAGATCAGAAGGCATAAGGTAAAGGAGTAAAAAGAGCCTTGCGTTCCCTTCCACAATCAATTCCCTTATATAACTAAAGCATTTCTAGACTCAACTTCGACCAGTTTGGCTTGGTAATCCTACAGGCAGTCAGGCTCTGATACCAACGCTGTCAGGACCCCGATTCCAAGTCACATCGATCTAGCCGATAACACCTCATATCACTTTGCGGCCTCACTCACGGTATTCCCACGGGTGTCGCCTTACCATGGCCCGGGACCGTTTGCGCCTTTTGGCTCACGTATATGATAGTGTCACTAGCATCCATATGACAGAGAACCCGGGCCGACATGACTAGTCGTGAACCCAAAGTGGCACTAACTTACGGGGACAGGCATACATGAATCAACATCGAGCATGTCGGTCAGCAGCGTGCGAATCCGGGCTGTAGCACTAGGCTAACAGGACTCCGGGAACCCGGGCTGTAGCAGGCTAGGCAGGACTCCGGATGTCACCGCGTGACATTTCCCCGAAGGGACAGACACAGGAACGAAGTGAATCACATGCCGGCCAGTCTAGGTGTTCCGGAGCAGTAGTGCTGGGCTAGCAGGACTCCGGTAAACTGGGTTGTAGCGGACTACCATGGCTCAGTGGAAGCACCAGACTATATTTCCCCATAAGAGAGGCTACCAAGGATAGACAACTAGGTTGTCGGATCCCACACATACCAAGCATTCCAATCATACACACAATATGCTCGATATGTGCAAATACAACATGGCATCACAACAAGACTCTACGACTCAGAGTATTTATTCATTAGGCTCCGAGGAGCGAGATATTACAAACATGGGTCTCATGACCCAACATTCAGAGCATACAAGTCAAAGCACATGCGGAAGCTTAACATGTCTGAGTACAGACATCTACAAATGAAGAAGGCTGAGAAGCCTGACTATCTACAAGACCCTGCCGAGGGCACAAGATCGTAGCTGAGGTAACAAGCTAAACGTCGAAGTCCACGCGGAACTACTAGCGAGACTGAAGTCTCTCTGCAAAACATAAAATAGGCAACGTGAGTACAAATGTACCCAGCAAGACTTACATCAGAACTAACTACATATGCATCATTATCAACAAAGGGATGGTGGGGTTTAACTGCAGCAAGCCAGCTTTGACTCGGTGGCTATCCTGAACTACGACTGCAAGTAACTCTTTTGAGGTGGCGCACACGAGTCCACATATTCACCATATCAATACACCACTATGGATCCGTTCCCGTCTCCCTACGAGAACGCCATCCATAGCACTCACGCTTATCTTGCGCATTTTAGGGTATCCACTTTCACTTGTCTATGAACTGTACAGGCAACCAAGTAGTCCTTTACCGCGGACGCGACTATTCGAATAGTTTTATACCCTGCAGGGGTGTACTTCTTCACACACGCTTTCACCACTTATCGCCGCTACACGACATGTACGCGGCAACCTTCAAGCGGAAGCCCAGCGAGGGTGTCGGCCACGACCAGACTAAACACACGTGTCTCTAGTCCAGGTTTATCGCCTATTCGGGTTCCATCCGCAAGGAAATCCGGCCAGGGTGTCCTCAACGGCCCCAAACGATGTGTGCAGGGTTCCCGAGACACCAAACGGGTGACCCGGTACACCGTGCCACGTGCCTACCGCATCACAGCCCACCCCTAAGGTCAGCGCTGCGCACGGCCTCCAGCAACTACAAACACCAGAAACTACTTGCAACTCCTGGAAAGAGGACGGGGGTGGTTAATAAGTCGAGAGAGTCAATTAAGGATCCCAATGTGTGGTAGTAGCTGAATCTTAAATCACGCATACAGATCTCAGTTCTTCAGGATGGCCTCAATGAAACAACCCACCATGTACTCCTACATGGCCTCTCATCGATACCTTTACCAAGTCATGTTCACACACTTAGCTCTCAGCAGTAGGACATGTTCACAACTTTCCAATTCAGCCCCGATGAATCAGACCTGATACAACTCTAAGCAATAGCAGGCATGACAAACAAGCATGAATGAGTAGGCACATCAGGGCTCAAACAACCCTACTCATGCTAGTGGATTTCATCTATTTACTGTGGCAATGACAGGTCATGCAGAGGAAAGGGGTTCAACTACCGCATCATGTAACAGTTGAAACGTTGTTGTCCTAATGCAGTAAAAGAGAGCAGAAGCGAGAAGATGGGTTTGTATCGAAATGATCAATGGGGTTGCTTGCCTGGCACTTCTGAAGATAGCATTGAGTCTTCATCAGTGTCATCGATCACATCATCGGTAGGTCGTCTACTGAGAGGGGACAATTACCGGCAAACAAGGAAGAACACAATCAATGCAATGCAACAATATGATGCATGATCATGACATGGCAATATGTTGTGGTTTGAGCTAATGCAACTAGAAACCAGATTGAATGAAGTTGGTTTGAACCAAGGGTTCAAATTCAAACTCCATATGTACGTAGTTAAATGCCAATTATGCAAATTGCCATATACAGCAACCTTAGGTTGTTCAAACATGCATGCAAATGGTACAGATGGAAAGATTGGATTTTTCTGATCCAAAAACATATATAAATTATTTCATTTGGAGTTACGGTTGAAATTCTATGAATTTTAGAAGTTTTGAGCATTTTCTGGAATTTCCTGAATAAAAATAAATCCAGAAAATGTATTACTACGTCAGCATTGCGTCAGCACTGCGTCAGCAGGTCAACTGTGCGGTCCAGGTCAAACCTGACCAGTGGGTCCCACTGGTCAGTGTCACAGTTAGCTAATTAACTAAATTAGTATTAGTTTAACTCCTAATCTAGGTTTGACCAGGGGACGGGGCCCACATGTCAGTGACCCAAGGTGGTCAAATCCCTGGTCAACCGGGGCTAAACCCACCGGCGACATGACGCCGGCGAGGCCAGGCATGGCGGAGCAGCGCGGGATTCCTCCTCCGGCGACCAAATGGATGGCGGAGGGCACCTACGTGTAGCTGGGAGCGAGCCGCGTCGCGTGGTGGCAGTGGGTGGAGCTGGGGTGGCCAGAAACGACGCCGGCGACGAGTTGTGCGGCTGCCGGAGTTCGGGCGAGCTCGGGCTTGTCGCTAGGGGGCACGGCGAGGTGCGTGAAGTGGTGCTGCGGGCTCCTGGGGATGCGGTGAAGACGATGGCGTGCTCGGAATCGAGCCAACGTGGCTGTGGCCACGACGGCGACGTGCAGAGGCGGCGGCGGGTGCGGGCGAGCTCGGTGTGGTCGCTGTGGTGCACGAGAAGGCAAACGGAGAGGAGGAGGAGGTAGCAGGGCTCATGGCGCGTCGGACGAGCGGGTCGGAGGAGTCGGGGACGAGCCGGAGCAAGCGGGGCGGCGAAGTGGATCTCCGACGATGGGCGGTGAAGACGAGACCGGTGTGGTGGCTTCAGGGCGAACGAGCGCTCGGGGCTCGGTCTGCTCGACGGAGAGGACGGTGGCGGAGCTGCTGGACAGGGTGGGGCGACGAGGAGGCGACGGTGGCCGCGGTTACGTCGGTGGTGCGGGCGCGGCAGCGTCGGCCATGGTGAGGAGAGGCGAGGTAGAGAGCAGGGGGGAGGGTGAGGTGTCCAGGGGCTCGGGGCGGCACCGAGGAGGCCCTTCGAGGCGTCGAGGTGGCCTGGAGGTACGCAGGCAGGCAGGGTGGTGGCGTGGCGAGCTCGGGCGCGGCGCCGTGTCCCTCCTCTGCCTACTGGCAGAGGTGGGTGATGACTGGCACGGGCCAGGTGGGCCGGCCCAGTGCAGGTAAGTGGCCTCTGGCCTTTCTCTCTCTCTCTTTTCTGTTTTTCTATTTTTCTGCAGGTTTGTGACTTTTCTAAAAATACCTAGGCATTTCCAAAATTCACCAAACTGCTCATGCCCACTGTATAGAGTATATCCAACATGGAACATTTCAGTTTGGGATTATTTGGACATTTAAAATATTTAATAGCATTTAAATATCCAAATGCAAATAACATAAGATTTAATTCAGTGACCCAATGATGTCCTAGAAAATTGTGCACCATTTTTGTCAGAGGTTCTAGACCAAGGCAAAGATGATGAACATTTAGAAGGGCATTTCAGGTTCATTGAAAAGGATTTTAGTAAACCCTAGTTGGTTTAAGTGGTGCTGGGGGTTTCTGTCATCCCCATTTCAACTTCATTTGAAATTAAACATGATGCACACATGAACTGGCCTAGCCAGAACTAGGGATGTGACACGGGGCTTCCCCCGTGGGGTTCTTCTTCTTCTTCTCGTTTTTTGCCGGCGCCTTATAAGGCGCCACGGTCAGCATCTCCTCCAACTGAGCTGACCTGGGGTCTTCGGGCAGTGGGGACGGACTGCTTATCTGCACGGCCCTCTTAAGCCAGCCATGCGGAGATCAGAAGAAAGAGTTGAGGACCATGATAAACATAGCGACCGCTCGAAGCTTGAAGAAGAAGCAGCAACAAATAAAAGCCGAATAGGACACCCTTAATGACAGATGGACGAAAGTCCTAGCAGCCGAGGAAGGGTACGGCTATGAACGGCAAACGAGAAGCTATCCCAAGCGCAAATTGCAACCACAATTCAACGACGAGGCTCTCGAGCTCGCACCACCCAAACGAACTCAAGGTGACCAGCCCGACCACCCCCTCGAGGAAGGGACAGACTGGCGGGCGACGCCGAACACCCACCTGCCTCTCCTCGCCGTAAAGACAAGGAGGTGGCACAGCAAGAATACCAATAGGATCTTCGGTAGGACCTGGCCGCTAGAGCAGGTCAATCGAGATCCATCTACGGATCTAGAGATTACCCCCTGAATAGAAGAGACAGACACCAAGCATGGCTCAACCGAAATGATAGAGTTCGGGATCAACGCCGGTCCAGGATGGAATCCGAAGTTCGATGTGACGTGGCCCGAATAAGGGGCGCCGCTCACCCTATGTGCCTCACCGATGAGGTGATGCATCACTAGTTCCCAGAGGGGTTTAAACCCGTCAAGATTGAGCCATACGATGGCACTATAGACCCAGCTGTATGGATTGAAGACTTTCTTCTCCATATTCACATGGCTCGAGGAGATGATCTCCACGCCATCAAATATCTTCCATTAAAGCTCAAAGGACCAGCCTGGCATTGGCTAAACAGCCTCCCCGAAGACTCCATAGGGAGCTGGGAAGAGCTCGAAGACGCTTTTCGAGCCACCTTTCAAGGAACTTATGTCCGCCCTCCGGACGAAGATGACCTGAGCCACATGGTCCAGCAGCCCGGTGAGTCAGCCCGGCAGTTTTGGAATCGGATTCTGACCAAGAAAAATCAGATAGTTGATTACCCAGATGCCGAAGCCATAGCCGCATTCAAGCATAGTATCCGGGATGAAAGGCTCGCCCGCCATCTCGGCCAGGACAAGCTGAGGACAATGGCGGCCCTTACCTCCCTCATAACACACTTTTGCGCGGGTGAAGATAGCTGGTTGGCTCGTAGGAGCACCAACCCAGAGGACGCCGGCACGCCAGAAGTCCGGGACGGCAACGGAAAGCCCAAGCGCAATAAAAATAAGCGACGACACAATGGCCCCAAAGCCGATGACTTGGCAGTAAATGCCGGATTCCGCAATTCCAAGTCAGGACCGCGGAAGAAGCCCTCTGAAGGAAACCAGGACGGACCAACTAAGTTGGATGCCATCCTGGATAGGCCTTGCCAGATCCATGGCACCTCAGACAAACCTGCCAACCACACCAACCGTAATTGTTGGGTTATTAAGTAGGCCGGCAAACTTACAGCCGAAGACAGGGGCAAAAGCCCTTGCAGCGAGGATGACGAGGAACCTTGCAGGCTGAACAATGGAGGCCAGAAGCAATTCCCACCCATATTAAAATAGTGAACATGATTTATGCCACTCATATACCCAAGAAGGAGAGGAGCATGCACTTCGGGACGTCTACGCCATAGAGCCTGTAGCCCCGAAATTTAATCCATGGTCAGCATGTCCGATCACCTTTGATCGCAAGGATCATCCGACCAGTATCCGTCATGGAGGATTGGCAGCTTTGGTCCTTGACCCCATTATCGATGGATACCACATTACCAGATCCCTTATGAACGTTGGCAGTAGCCTCAACCTTATCTATGAAGATATAATAAGAAAAATAGGAATTGATCCGTTAAGGATCAAGCCCAGTAGCGCCACCTTCAAGGGTGTCATCCCCGGCATTGAAGCCCGTTGTTCGGGCACTCTCACCTTGGAAGTGGTATTCGGCTCTCCGGATAACTTCCGAAGCGAAGATTTGATCTTCGACATCGCCCCCTTCCGCAGCGGCTACCACGCCCTCCTAGGCCGAATGGCTTTCGCTCGCTTTAACGCCGCCCCGCACTACACCTACCTCAAATTGAAGATGCCCGGACCTAAGGGCGTCATCACAGTCAATGAAAACATGGAGCGCTCTCTCCGGACTGAGGAACACACTGCGGCCTTGGCGGCCGAATACGAAGGGTCGAACGGTCAGCTCGCCGTCAAGGCACGAGCGGCAAATAAGCGAGCACGGGATCTACCCCCAGCCAAGGGGCCTCCCTATGTTTGACATGCATAGGGATACGTCCCACATGGCAGGCCCACCCCAGCAGCACACTACGTGCCTACACTACAAAAAAATACAGTTCCGTGATGATACGTGTTTGTCACGGTAGGTCATGTTTTCTGTCATGCATGTTCATCCATGACGATTTTATGACAGAATCAAGATAGTCATACCTGTGCTATCGTAGAAGTGTTCCATGACATTACCAAAATTATCATCACGGAAGTGTCCACTTCCATGACGATAAATCACGCGTCATGGAAGTGCTTTCGTCAAGGGTAACCGACACGTGGCATCCACCGTAACGGGTCGCCGTTAAGTTATCGGGTTCCGGTTTGGATCCAATAACCCGTTAACAACCCTAAACAGTGGGGATTTTCCACGTGTAAAATTCTCATTCACCGGAGTATCCACGTGTCAGCTCAGTGCCGGGACAGATGTCATCCAGCGAATGGACGGGACGCACCTATGATACGTCGACACGTGGCATGGCCCAATAGTGGCCCATTCAGGTCAAAAGGCCAGCCCGTTTGACTTAGTCAAAAGGTAGCGGCCCGGCCCACCGAAGGCGTGTTAACGGCCTGTTCGCATATAGCCCATTTACAGCCCGCTAACTCACGGCTTATAGCCTATGCAAATTAGGCCCAGTAGCACCATATGGGCCGTCCAATATGATTCCAGCCCGTTGTAACTGCTGGCCCATGTATGGCCCATGACGTCTTTCGGCCCATATGAGGCCCTTTCTAAATCTTGGCCCATAAATGGCCCGTGGTGAAACTGGCCCATAATGAACAGTATATATCTTTATACCCATTAATGGCCCATTATTCCATTGTGCCGTTTCAGCCCGTATTATCTTTCGGCCTTCTAAGGGCCCATTTATTATTGGGCTCATTTCCGGCATTCGATTACTTACGGTCCGTTACTGGCCTGTTCAGCTTGTGGGCCAAAGTCAGCCCGTGGTTAAAGTCGGCCCATCTATGGCCCTTTAATCTGTTGGGCCGTTTTCATGGTGTCATCACATATAGCCCATTAACGACCCGTTATGCCTGTCATTCGAATTAAGCCCGTTGTACACATGGGCCTGTTAACTGCCCATAAACAGACAATTCCCATTATAGCCCATTTACAGCCCATATTGCGGTCCATTAATTGTCCATGAAAGTACGCCCCATGTTTGGCCAATCGATTATACGGCCCGTAGAAGTCCCATTGAATCTACGGCCCGTAGAAGGCCCAAGGATCATACGGACCTTAGGAGGCCCACTACAGCAGGTAGCAGGACTACTTCTAAATAAAAAGGTTACCGTGGAAAAAGAACTATAGCGACTACCAGCAAAAAAATAAACAAGTCAATAAGGAAATAAATAAGCAAGCAACTTACGCTAGGCTATTACGGCTATTACAAATATTACATCCACTGGGCATATCAAAGTTCGCCACCAGTGCAAATATAGTGAACAAAGCAGCATATTACATACATTGGATGTCTAAATTGGCCACCAGTGAAAATAAACGTGGCAACAAAACAAGTCCACAACTGAAACCACTTCAGAAGAGCTCAAGAAACGATATCCTGGATACCCAACATGCTGGCAAGAAGCTTAGCAAGCTTATTAGTTTTCTCTTGTTTGGCGCTAAAATCCTCCAGCGCTTGCTGTTGCACTAGAAAGTATGCATCTGAATTCTGCAGGAACTTCCTCAGTCCTTCGGCTTCTTGCCGTGGCACAGCTGACTGATCCCTTTCATCTTGTAGCTGAGACTGAAAAAGCCGAAGTGATTCAGGCAGCGAGTTCAAAGAGCTTGTGCCAGCGGTAGTGGCCAATAACTCGAACACTACATCAATGCAGGACTTTGGGGTTGTCTCACTGTCTACAAGATAGTTTTTATCACCTTTCTTGGAGACCAACAGGGTTGTCTCACTATCTTGAACCTTATCTGCATTACTTTCTCTACCATTGCATAATGGGGTGCTCTTCTCCAATATTCTGTTTGCATTCTACAAGAGAAACAAGCAGACACATCACAGGCTTAGCATGTAGTATATGAAACTCATTTTAGTAAACTGGTTTAGTAGTAAGGTGGACAGGATAACAACATGAAACAAACATATATCTATGTACTATGGTCACTGTATTGTCCATATCATTCTAGTTTATGTTGCCAAATCAAGATAGAGACACAGTTCAAATCATATATTTTTAAGACACAGCAGCATAGACAGAATATAAGTGTGGGAAACTACACAGCACTGGCAACACTTGTAATGTTTATGACATGATAACATAACTGTTTATACAACTGAAACTGAAATCAACATAGAGCAAGAAGTTAGAACAACAATCCAGTTAAAGAAATAGGTTTAAAACATACCTGTTGCGCCATTGGAGTTTCAATTGGATCCTTCAATTTCGAAATTAGTTGGTATGAGTAAATACAGTGATGCAAGAGCAAAGGACTATAGACCATAGCTACGGAATTTGACCTGAGAATAGTTGCTCTTCTGCTTTAAACGTGGAGTTTGGGTTCGGTGTGGTGGTCTTCGTGCTTTGGGCACTGCAGTTGCTTTACAAACAGCTCGTGTGGGGGTACTCTGTGGTGGACATGGTGTTGTGTCAACTAGAAGTGGGTTACTATCCGCTGGGGTTGGGGTTAGATGGGGTGTAGCTAGTTCTCTGTCCAACGGTGTAAGTGTACAATCTGGAAGAGTCTCGATTATGTGTGGTGGGGCTAGTTCATGGGCCAGTACAACCATGGTTCTATCTGCATCGACGGGTAGCACCGTCTTTTGTGAAGAACGGGTTTTTTACTCCCTTAGATACTGCCATCACCCCCTCCAATTCAAATGGCTGATAAACAAGAAAAGAAATTGAAAGTACAGACATTGTATGATAGACAGATGTGGTAATTCACATATATGTTGTCTAACCAAACAGGACAGCATGACACAATTTCACATATATGATGACTAACTAAAAAGGATAGCATGACATAGTTTCAGATATATGATGGATAACTTAACAGGATATAATGGCATAATTCAATATATGATGAGTATCTAAACAGGATGACATGACAAAACTATATGATGTCTTTCTAAAATAGGTTGGGATGAAATAATTCACATACATGTTGTCTAAGTATACAGGATGGCATGATATAATTCACATAATTGATTAATATACTAAGCAGCTGGCACTCGCATGTATGATCTCTAAACTAAGCAGATGACATTGAATATTGTGTATATGATGTCTAAACTAAGCAATGCAAGACACCATATGCATGATATGAGAAATATAAACATTGGAAGTTAAGAGCATACACCTCAGGTGGGATATAGGACTGGTCATCTGTCTCTGAATCCTCCTCTGAGGAGCTACCTATAACCATCGAGATATATGCTTCAACAGGTACCATTGCCTGCTCTGAAGACCTTGTTTTCACTCCAGATTTTTCCATTACCGGCTCAAATGGCTGATACACATGAAGAGTAGTTCAATATACACAGATTGTTGACAAATGGAATACGTAATGAAAAAAAAGGATGGCATGATATAATTCACATATATGATGCCTGGCTACATGGCGGTGCATAATTCACATATATGATAACTGGCTAAAAAACATGGCATTGCATAATTCACATATCTGATATAGAAAGCAAACAGGAGGCATTCACACAAAGCATGTCTAATCTAAGCAGATGGCATGGCAATGCAAGACACCATATGCATGATATGAGCAATATAACCTTGCCAAGTTAGAGCATACACCTCAGGGGGGAATACGACTGGTCATCTGTCTCTGTATCCTCCTCTGAGGAGCTATCTGTAGCCAGCAAGAAATCTGCATCGAGAGGTAGCACTGACTGCTCAGAAGACCTTGTTTTCACTCCAGATTTTCCCATGACCGACTCAAATGGCTGATGCACAGGAAGAGTAGATGAATGTATAAACATTGTTGACAAATGGAATACATTATGAAAAAAATATGGCACGATACAATTCACATATACGATGACTGGCTAAACAGGATGGCATTGCATGATTCACGTATATGATGCTTGGCTAAAGAAGATGGCATTGCATAATTCACATATACTCCCTCCATTCCTAAATATTTGTCTTTTAGAGATTTCAAATGGACTACCACATACGGATGTATATAGACATATTTTAGAGTGTAGATTCACTCATTTTGCTCCGTATGTAGTCACTTGTTGAAATCTCTAAAAAGACAAATATTTAGGAATGGTGGGAGTATGATATAGAAACCAAACAGGTGGCATTCATACAAAGCAAATCTAAACAAAGATGATGACATATAAGATGTATAATGTAAGCAATGCGAGGCGCCATATGCATGATATGACCAACATCAGCATGCCAGGTTAGAGCAAACACCTCAGGGGGTAAATAGGAGTGGTTGGCTCCCTCTGAATCCCCCTCTAAACAGTTATCTTCCTCTGGAATACAATCTGGAATGGGCGGAGGGGGCCCACTTCGCCCACCATGGAGCGGCGTCTGCATGATATTATATTCCCACGTAACGGTCTTCTCTTTTTCTCTACATGTTCAGTACGATTGTGTACAATAACTGACATGCATAATAAAAAAACATAGTTAGATTATGTAAGGCCTAAGGGGTGCATGTAGAAATCAAGACTGATGGTAGCAAACGAGTGGATAGATCCAAAACTAATGATAGCAGGCAGATAATAGCTTCAGTTTAAAAAGATAAACGATGGATCATCTACTGTTTGTTGCCCACCCAACATGAACCACATAGAAGACCCCAGATGAACCAGATAGTAGACATATACTATTCATTGCTGCCTCGATATGTGCCCCGCAGGCATTTTAAAACTCAAGTTTGAACATTAGTTTGGACCTGACTCGGAGTCTAAGAGGTGAAGAGGACGATAAAGTAGCAGGTAATATAACCGATGTATAACGTAAGCAGACATGAAAGAGTGCGACCTCTCTTCCAGAACTGTGTAGTCCTCAGGTTCATCTGCTCAGTCGATGATGGTAATGCAGTTGGTGTGGCTGCCGGCAATGGGGAAGATGATCTGAGGCGGTGAAAGAAAGTCTGCAGGGGGAATCTCTGCTGCAGTGAATGCTTCCGTCGATGGTGCACCTCAGGTGGGGTGGATGACGACACGACATGAGCAGGACATAACACACAGAGTTTTCTTTGACACCTATCTAAAAATGAAGTAAATCTGTAAGGGCTCCTTAAAATTGGAGGATTCTAAAAATGCAGGGACAGGAAAAACACGGGAATAGGATAGGAATGCACATGCAAAACAGAGCATTTGCAAACATAGGATTTCTGTCAACCTGGGTGTTTGGTTCACATGAATTGGAAGAACACAGGAATGGAGAAACATGGTCAAATTAAAGTCAAACCACTTGAAAATGTAAAATAAGAATCTTATTATGCCAGTAATGCAATTAGTCCTGTTCTTCATGCATATTAAGTTGAAAAGGACGTCCAAGTGGATATTAAAATTCCTACATTTTTTCTTTGAAAGAGACACCAAAGGAAAAAAATATCCTCCAGTTTTGCTTTGCTCCATTCCTTCTAACCAAATGCATGAATAGTAGTACCAAAGTAAAGTTTCCAATTCCTATGTTTTCCTTCATTTTTTCTTTGAACCAGTGGCGATTCTAGTAAGCAGCCCTCAACAGGCTGAAGCCTGCCCTCGAAATATTTTGTGAGCTTAGATTTGGTCCACATGAGTATCATATAATGGCTATCTTGCTAAACCGATTCAAATTGTGGTTCAAAAGATCATTTAGTTTTCTCCCTGTTAACTTTGTGACCATGATTCATTTATTTCTAGATTTGCAACTGCTTTGAACCAAAGGATCCCTGAGGGATTGACATGAATGCAGAGTAACAAAGTGAAGCGACGAGTGTACAACCTCTTTGGCATAACCTTGTCGACCTTAGTATCATTGGGTTGGACATGGAGGATGGTGATGCTGGTGTGACTGTCGGAGGCGGGAAAGAAGATCTAAGGCCTCTGGAGACGGCGCCGAGGGTACTGCACCGCTATATTGGAGCAGCTCCAGTGAGGTGTACGACGGCGAGGCTGAAGCAGGATAAGATAGACAACGTCAATCTGAAGTGGGACTCTAATAGCATCTGCAATAGATGATGTAAAATACATCACCAAAAAGTGCTAGATGTAAAATGCATCAGCCGTGCCACGGCTGCTCCGACAGATGCTGTAAATATTGTTTACTCTGAACTTAACTGAAGAATCTGAACTTTACGGTCGAAACTAAATTTTACAACCGAAACTGATTGAACTAGTAGCACTGCAATAGAAGTTTAGGGCGTTCGAGCACTAGTAGCAGAGAAGCAGTGATCTAAATCAGCAGTCGCTCGAGCAGGGAACGCACTAGCAGAGAGCAACTCGTGCAGTAGCACCGCGAGCGAGTGCTAAAGCAGCAACTCCTATAGCTGCCGCAGGTCGTGCAGCAGCAGCAGCGAGAGCAAGAGCAGAGCAGAGCAGCAGCACGAATGAGAGTAAGAGCGGAGCAGCAACATGAACGAGAGCAAGAGCAGAGCAGCAGCGCGACTGACAGCAATAGCAGAGCAGAGCAACAGCACGAACGAAAGCAAGAGCAGTGCAGCAGCGCGACCGACAGCAAGAACAGAGCCGCAACGCGAGAGAGAGCCAGAGCAGCAGCAGCAGCAGTGAGGGCGAGAGCCGGAGCAGCAGTAGCTAGTGCTGGTGTGGAAGTCGCCGCCGAGGAAGCAACGACATGAGGGAGAGACGCCGTGGTGGAAGTGGCCGGCGACGGCGCCGTCGATGAAGACCCGCCATGGCTGCTCGGTATCGAGCACCGGCAGCCACGTGAGATCGAATAAAAGATAAAATGCAGTGGTGAGTGCAGAACCTCCTTGGTGGCATCGAGTAGGCCTCGACTTCATCGGAGGAATTGGTGAGGGTGCTGCGGTTCCGGTAGGGCAAGTCAGGACGGCGCTGTGGGGATGGAGGTGGCGCGATAGACGAGGCGAACATAGGGGCAGCTCCTTGGAGGTGGAGGACGGGGCGGCTGATCCGGCGGGACGACGAGATCGACGACGGATCTTCATCCGGTGCGGTGGATGAGGGACGTCGAGTTGTTGCTGTGGACGACGTCGTCGGGGAAGAGTCTACGGCTGGGCGGCGGTCGGGAGGCTGACGGAGGAGCGTGGGGTTTCGCGAGTTTTGGCGGCCTCGGTGTACGAATGGGGGGGGACGAAGCGGAAGGTAGGGGGGAGCCATGGCTTAGGGACGCGCTTGTCCGAAATGTGGGGTAAGTTACGAACGTACCCCCACCATTTTTGACCATGCGACGTTGAGGCGGCATTTTCGGCTGAGGGTTAGAAGGGGGATTTCGCGTGTTTGGGCTGCAGTACCGATTTCGGATGAGGAGGGAGTTTTCACGCGCGTCAAACTTTCAGGATAACAAGGCGCGACGCGGGTTGAAGGGGCGGGAGTTTCACAGCCGAAGAGACAAAAGATACTCGAGCTTGAAAATTTCAGGATAACAAGGCGCGGATTCCATGTTCGGCAGAACAAACTTAACGTGTACAAAAAAAACAATTCATACAAGACACAAGAGAGTCATGTCCCCTTTTACTATATTGCTATAAATGCCATTGAAAAAACTACAAGAAAAATGTAAACAAAATCGGGAGAACAAGATTAGCCTGTACAGTACCAAATCAATTCGCACTTCCCTCAACAACAACAAAAAACAAATCAATTCCCACCACAAGAAAGAGTCATGTCCCTTTTTATATGATTACAAATGCCAGGATCTCGAATTACAATTTTTGAATCAACGTTATGTTGAATTCGAATATATCGTTAGGTGAACTTGCGGTTTATAATGGATATAGTCCTACATTTTGATTTTCCATCTTATATGAACATTTTACTCCACCCTATGAATATATATATATATTGTCGTCCACCATATGGACTAAATTTGAATCAATTTTCCTTATTTGAATATGATTGTTGTCAAGTTATACCATCATTTAAATATTATCTTGATAACAGAAAACATGCATATAGTAGTAATCATATTTCAATATGAACTACATGTACCATACGATCTCCAATTCAAATATTTGTATCCATTTTATGTTCAATTCAAATCACAGTACATTGGTCTAGGTAGCGAGATGTTCAGGATAATCTAAACCCTATTTTCATATGTATAAATTTTGGCTGAATTGGGACAAGTTTTGGTATAAGCTTCTTGCAAACTGGAGATTCTCTCAAGAAGCCTCGTGGTTCCGAGAGGGAACGTGTCACCTTTGTGTGCGAAACGATATACGCTGCCTCCCCCTGATTTTCTTTACAGAGGCAACATAGAACTAAATGAGTGCCCTGTTAAATTTTGGAATTATTCCGGGTTCGTTTGGCCTTTTTTATACATTAATTGAGTTTCTGGTCATTTAATGTGCATAATTCAAATTTGAACTACAAGCACATGCTCCAGTGCACCAAAGTTGGTTGAAAAATAACATGTGTGTCCTCGGGTGAATTTCTAGGTCCCATACAAGAAATGGGAATGAAATTCAAACATCTGGGCGTCGTGGCTCGGCCGAGAACATTGAGAAACTTGGTTTTTAAATTCTTGTAAATCCAAAACACGCCTGAAAATCATGAAACTTGGCATGGTGTCATGTCATGGCACTAACATGTTGTGGTAAAAAATTTGGCCGAATTGGAACAAGTTTTGGTATAAGCTTCTTGCAAACCGAAGCTTCTCTCAAGAAGGCTCATGGTTCTGAGAGGGAACGTGTCACCTTTGTGTGCGAAACGATATACGCTGCCCCCCCCCCTTGATTTTCTTTACAGAGGCAACATGGAACTATATGAGTGTCGTGTTAAATTTTGGAATTATTCCGGGTTTGTTTGGCCTTTTTTTATACATTAATTGAGTTTCTGGTCATTTAATGTGCATAATTCAAATTTGAACTATAAGCACATGCTCCAGTGCACCAAAGTTGGTTGAAAAATCACATGTGTGTCCTTGGGTAAATTTCTAGGTCCCATGCAAGAAATGGGAATGAAATTCAAACATTTGGGCATCGTAGCTCGGCCGGAAACATTGAGAAACTTAGTTTTTAAATTCCTGTAAATCCAAAACACGCATGAAAATCATGAAACTTGGCTTGGTGTCATGACATGGCACCAACATGCTGTGGTAATTTTGCTGTCCGATTTGCGAAGGTGCACACATTAACAATCAACAAAGTCATTTTGGAACAAGTGCTGTCACGTTACAATCGGAAACACAAATATTATTGAAACCGTGGGCGTTCTACTTACCATTTACGTGCCGCCATGTGTCCCCTTTTTTTATTGGCTAGGAGGCGCCGTGTGGGGTAGCTATTTGAGTACGGGAGGCATGCGATCAGACCCCTGCGCATGCTTATCGGGAGGAGAGCCCTTTGACCTCCATCTGCCGCCCACCTCTATCCCAAGGTCTCCATTAATGGCGCCCGAGCCCTGTTTAATGGCGTGGCTATGTCTCACTCGACTAAGATTTAAGAGAGAAAAAAGAAAATCTAAAAAGAAAATTTTGCACGGATCTTGATGTAAGATCAAACGGACCTATATAGCATCTACTGCGACTTATAGCATGACTAATGAATATATAAGGACGACGATAGTGGATAATAATTGTCTTACATATTTAGGAAGATAATTAAAAAAGCCACATGCGGCTACGCCCGAAATACACAAGGGCAAAAGAAGAAGGAAGACGCATACAACGATCTGGCTCGCTGATCTCTACTTTCTTGATGCGCTGTAGGTCGCGGAGACTAGTTCTCGCGGCGAGCGGCGATGATCTCTTTCATCAGTTTCATGTCCTTAATACGCTGCTTAGCAGCATCCACGGATTCCTCCACCAGCCTTTCGCGCTCGATGCGGAGCATGGCATTCTCATCCATAAGTTTCTTGACGATGACGCCCGTCCTCTTCAACAAGGCAGCGGTCTACTCCGCCTGCTTCGCCCTTCCGGTGATCTTCGCCCTCAGCAGGTCGCGCTTGAGGGTGTCCTGGATTAAGGGGTCCTCGGGCGTCCGGGCTACGTAATGTGGGCCGGACTGATGGGCCATGAAGATACAAGACAGAAGACTCTCTCCCGTGTCCGGATGGGACTCTCCTTGGCGTGGACGGCAAGCTTGGCGTTCGGATATGAAGATTCCTTTCTCTGTAACTGACTTTGTACAACCCTAGCCCCCTCCGGTGTCTATATAAACCAGAGGGTTTAGTCTGTAGGGACAAGGATAATCATAATCATAGTCAGACAGGCTAGACTTCTAGGGTTTTAGCCATTACGATCTCGTGGTAGATCAACTCTTGTAATACTCATATTCATCAAGTTCAATCAAGCAGGACGTAGGGTATTACCTCCATAGAGAGGGCCCGAACCTGGGTAAACATCGTGTCCCCCGTCTCCTGTAACCATCGACCTTAGACGCACGGTTCGGGACCCCCTACCCAAGATCCGCCGGTTTTGACACCGACATTGGTGCTTTCATTGAGAGTTTCGCTGTGTCATCGCTAGAAGACTCGATGGCTCCATCAATCATTCACAACGATGCTGCCTTGAGGGAGGTCTTTCTCCCCGGCCAGATCTTCGTATTCGGCGGCTTCATGCTGCGGGCCAACTCGCTTGGTCATCTAGAGCAGATCGACAGCTACGCCCCTGACCGTCAGGTCAGGTTTGGAAGCTTGAACTATGTTGCTGATATCCACGGAGACTTGATCTTCGACGGATTCGAGCCCATGGCAGCCGCTCCCTGCCACCGCGATGAACATGACCTAAATCTGTCATCGGACCATACCCGGAGATAGCTCCTGTAACTGCCCTGGCCCTAGATCCGGAGCAGATTGCGCCATCCGAGGACGGGAAGCTCAACCCCGCCACGGAAGCCGCAGACTCAGCGGCGTTGGAGCCGCACACAGACCCAACTTCGAACGAGATCTGTGTCACCGGAACCTCGGACTCGTCTCTAGCAACAGGTTCCGAACCGCGTGTGTCCGTGCCCGTCGAGCTCAATCGGGCGCCGATCGTCGAGTTCAGCTCCGCGGACATCTTCCGGCACTCACCTTTGGGTGGTGTGCTTAACTCATTAAAAACCCTCTCCTTAGTGGGGGACTCCCAGCCGAACTATATCCGGTTTGAACTGGGGGCTGAGGACGGAGAATTTCGCTCCCCAAACACCACCCACTTCATTGCCACTGTCGAAGATTTAACCGACATGCTCGATTACGACTCCGAAGACATCGACGGTATGGACGCCGATGCCCGAGAGGAGCAGGCCCAAAACCCACCGTTTACTGGGCGCTGGACAGCCACCTCCTCGTATGACGTGTACATGGTGGATACCCCCAAAGAGAATAACGGCGATAACAAGAAAGATCCAGTTGAGGATACACCTCTTGAGACACGGCCAAAGTGCCGACGTCAGCGGCGCCGCTCTAAATCACGCCGTGGAAAAGACAACAATACCGGCACGAGAGAGAACAATACTCCGGATGAGGCCGAAGACAAAGAAGATCCCATCGAGCCAACTTTCGAACAGGACAATAGGGAAGATGGGCAAGCCAGCCCTGATGAACAGGCCATAAACGAAGACTCGGAGGATAGCAACTATCTTCCACCCACCGAAGATGAGGTGAGCCTCGGCAACGAAGACTTTATCGTGCCTAAGGAACCCGTCGAGTAGGAGCGCTTTAAGCGCCGGCTAATAGCCACTACAAAGAGCCTGAAAAAGGAACAGCAATAGCTCCAAGCTGATCAGGATCTACTCAACGACAGATGGACTGATGTCCTGGCAGCCGAGGAATACGGACTCGAGCGCCCCATTAAAAGTTATCCGAGGCGTAAACTACTACCTCAATTCAACGACGAGGCACTTAAGCCCATGCCATCAACACATAATGCGGCTGACCGACCACCACGTGGCCGGGACAAAGCGGCAACTCAAGCCGAACACCAGCCCATACTACCTCGCCGCAAAAGCAAAGACATAACAGCCCAGGGTCATACATATGACCTGCGGCAGGACCTGGACAATAGAGCAGGTCAGTCCAGATCAATCTACGGATCGCGGGGGCATGCCCTGGCGCGCAACGACGGCTATCAAGCCAGACATGACAAACATAACCATGCCCGGGCCGAAGACTGCCGACGAACTCAATCCGAGCTACGTCGCGATGTGGACCGATATAGAGGTGCCGCACACCCCCTCTACTTTACTTATGAAGTAATAGAGCACGAATTCCCAGAAGGGTTTAAACTCGTAAATATCGAATCATATGATGGAACAACAAATCCCGCGGTATGGATTGAGGATTTTCTTCTCCATATTCATATGGCCCGCGGTGTTGACCTTCATGCCATCAAATACCTCCCATTAAAACTCAAGGGGCCAGCTCGGCACTGGTTAAACAGTCTGCCTGAAAACTCTATTGGCAGCTGGGAGGACTTGGAAGACGCCTTCCGCGATAACTTCCAAGGCACATATGTACGACCTCCGGATGCCGATGACTTAAGTCACATAGTTCAACAGCCTGGAGAGTCGGCTAGGAAATTCTGGACTAGGTTCCTAACTAAAAAGAACCAGATCGTCGACTGCCCGGATGCCGAAGCCCTAGCGGCCTTTAAGCATAGCATCCGCGACGAATGGCTCGCTCGTCACCTCGGCCAAGAAAAACCAAAGTCCATGGCAGCCCTCACGGCACTCATGACCCGCTTTTGTGCGGGCGAGGATAGTTGGCTAGCTCGTAGCAATAACACTACAAGCGATGCCGGTACCTCTGAAGCCAAGAATGGCAATGGCAAGCCCCGATGCAGCAGGCACAAGCGCCGAAGCAATGGTGGCACTGCCGATGACACGGCGGTCAACGCCGGTTTCAGTGGCTCCAAGTCCGGCCAGCGGAAGAAGCCATACAAAAGAAACAATACGGGCTCATCCAACTTGGCCGCATACTCGATCGTCCATGCCAGATTCACGGCACCCCTGACAAACCAGCCAATCATACCAACAGAGATTGTTGGGTTTTTAAACAGGCCGGCAAGTTAAATGCCGAACACAAGGAGAAGGGGTCGCAAAGCGAGGACGATGACGAGGAGTCCCATCCACCGAACACAGGAGGGCAGAAGAAGTTCCCTTCCTAGGATAAAACGGTGAACATGATATACGCCACTCATATCCCCAAAAGGGAGCGCAAACGAGCGCTCAGGGACGTCTACGCGATGGAGCCAGTCGCCCCAAAGTTCAACCCATGGTCTTCCTGCCCGATCACCTTCGATCGCAGGGACCATCCGACCAGTATTCGTCATGGCGGTTCAGCCGCACTGGTCCTCGATCCAATTGTTGATGGATTCCATCTCACGCGCGTCCTCACGGACGGCGGCAGCAGCCTGAACCTGCTCTATCAGGATACAGTGCGCAAAATGGGCATCGATCCCTCAAGGATCAAACCCACAAAAACTACCTTTAAAGGAGTCATACCAGGTGTAGAGGCCTGCTGTACGGGCTCAATCACACTGGAGGTTGTCTTCGGATCCCCGGACCACTTCAGAAGCGAAGAGTTGATCTTCGATATCGTCCCCTTCCGCAGCGGCTATCATGCACTGCTCGGACGAACCGCATTCGCTCGATTCAATGCGCTACCACACTATGCTTATCTCAAGCTCAAGATGCCGGGCCCACGCGGTGTCATAACAGTTAATGGAAACACGGAGCGCTCCCTCCGTACTGAGGAGCACACCGTAGCCTTGGCAGCGGAAGTACAGAGCGGCCTTGCCAAGCAGAATCTTAATTTAGCGGCCAAACTCCCGGACACTGTCAAGCGGATCCGGACTACTCCGCAGCATAACAGTCCGGCTCGTAAGGAGTTACACTAGCAATCTGGCCTCCGTCTCCGTCCCGGCCAAATGGCGGCATAGGTACCACGCGTACATAACTACACACTTAAAATACCATGGGCATAGACGGAGGCATAACTATATTGTGGTCCATAATACGGCTCGACCTCCCCTGGATACATGTACTCTCACTCTTTCTTTTTCATCCTTTTCAGGTTTCCCACAGGCCCCTCAAGACGGCCTGATCATCGGACCTTTCGAAGGATAGATACACCAAGATAGCAAGAAGCATTGCGGTATGCAGGAATCTCTAGGAAGTCTTTTTGACGGTCACTCTACCTGTTCTCAGGACCCTCACGCAGCTCTCCCTTGGTCATGGCATGTAAAATAGCCCTGTTGCTTATCGCACTACTTATACGCTTTTATGTATCCATAAATTTGTAATGGAAACAGTTCGCAGCCCAACTTCTGCGGCACTAGCTTACTACATTTTCTTTTTCTTGATAATCTTATCCATTGCACCCGTACACTTTGGTACGGCCTAAATTTGCCAGGGGCTTTATGGCGCCCCATAATACGGCAACAAAGTCCGAACACTTTTTATAGTGTAGTTCGGCACCCCGAATTTAGCATTATATGCATTGGCTCCGAATCATGTCTTTGGTCAATAGTTCGGTTGCCCGGCTCCTGTGCTTACTACCTTACGTTCCGCTATATCGGCTAGGGTAGTAAAGGGAGAACTACTGTGATTGTGCCCTGGTTCATCCGGATGAGCACCTCAGTAGAGAAAGCTGAAAACTGACTGTCATGATGCGACGTGAGCCGGTCAGCTCTTCGGAGGTTACAAATCTTTTGCGATTTTTTCCGCATTATGCGACGAATCGGTCTTTACCCGATCCGGTGTTTACAGCACCCTAGTTTGGATTCACGAATACTAGGGGCTGCGCCTAAATTTCTATAAAACTCCTATGGCTAAGTGAGGGTGATAAAGCCACATAGTCTGGTTGCCTGGTTCGTTGCGCTAAACACCTCCTTCAAGGACCAAACTTTGGATAAAGATTGTTTAGATTTTATGCCGAACACCCCCGTACTACCTACGTGGGGGCTGAAGCCGACGACTGGCCAACTCTCAGATTTAATAAAACGGTCGTACAGGAGGAAAAATCTTGATATAAACAACTAACATTATATTACATATCAGTTTCGTTTTATTGTGCAGGACAGGATAACATATCCATCCGAAGATAATGTCTTTTGCACACTGCTCCGCTACAATGTGGGATCCCTCCAGGACATCATCAAAATATCGCTCGGGCGTGCGGTGCTCCTTGCCCGCGGGCGGTCCCTCGGTCGCGAGCTTGACGGCGTTCATCTTCGCCCATTGTATCTTGACACGGGCGAAGGCCGTCCGCGCACCTTCGATGCAGACCGACCACTTGATGGCATCAAGCCGAGGGCAGGCAGCAACCAGTCGCTTCACGAGCCCGAAGTAGCTTTGGGGTATGGCTTCGATAGGCCATAAGCGGATTATCAAATCCTTCATGGCCAGTTCGGCCGCCCTATGCAGTTCGGTCAGCTGTTTCAGCTGATCGCTAAGGGGCACCGGATGCTCTGGCGCAAGGTATTGCGACCAGAACAGCTTCTCCGTTGAGCTCTCCTCTTCGGCTCGGAAGAAATCCGCAGCATCTGCAATGCTGCGCGGCAGATCCACAAACGCTCCTGGAGAACTCCAAATCCGGGTCAATAAGAGGTACCTTTTCTTCACAAATTTGCTTTGCATTATAAAGGCCTTACCAGCCGTGATTTTCCTGGCCTCTTGGATTTCCTGGAGGGCGCCCTGGGATTCAACCCGGGCTTCTTGTGTGCTTTGGTGGGCCTTAGCAAGCTTGGACTCTTGATCCGTCATCTTGCGCTCCAAGGACTCGCATTTCTTTACAGCGTCCTGGACCTCTTGTTGGACCTCACTGACCCTGGCCTCGTGCTTTTCGCGGACGGATTGTTCCTCCGCTGCTCTCTTCTGGGCCTCGGCCAGCGCCTTTTTAAGGGCATCCACCTTAGTCGTCGTTCCTACAAATATCATGGCACTATGGTTAATGCAAATCATCTATCGTTTCTGATATACAGAAGGTCATGGCATACCTTGCTTATCCTCCAGCTGCTTTTTCACATGGCCGAGTTCTTCCTCGGCCCGCTCCAGACTCTGCTTCAGTCCGGAGACTTCGGCAGCACGAGAGGTCGCAGCCAGCAACGATGCCTGCTTTTTCACATAGACACGTATGGTTAGTCTCCTGCGAAAATTGTTTGATCCTCTGTCCGGCTTTTCTTTTCGACCACCGGACAGTGTCTCAGGGGCTACTGTCTATACTGTGATATTCTTTTTACATAATTATGTTTCATACCTCAAAACCTGTTAGAAGGCTTGTGCAGGCTTCAGTCAGTCCACTCTTCGCGGACTGAATCTTCTCAATCACCGTACCCATAAGGGCACGGTGTTCCTCTATAATGGAAGCACTTCGCAGCGCTTCCAGTAGGGTGTTCGGTGTCTCTGGTTGGACAGAGGTCACCAGCAAAATGGGCACACCCCCTTCTTTCGAAGGAGGCTGCTTGCCGGATTCTGGAGCCGTATTGGTCTCCGGGATTGTATTCGGCTGGGGGCCAAATTGGACCCTGTTCCCATTGCCATGCTCCATGGGGATTTGCTCCCCCATGTGTCCGTTGGCCGAGGTTTCTCCCTCTGGCGCCGCGCTGATGGCCTCCTGCGTCTCTCCCTGGCCTGGGATCCTTTGGGACAACACCTCGGTATCCTCCATGGCCTAGGGAGAGGAGGCCATCGGAAGGGACCCGCTGTCCATCACCTTCGGGTCCAGCGAATTTACCGAGGAGGAGTGTCGCTCGAGGTCGGAACGAACTAGACTGCAAGTACATGATTCAACATGTTAAAACTATGGAGACAAGAGGCTGGATATATGAATGTGTCAGGGTCTTTGAGTACTCATGATCCGGCCAGGGGCTTATCTCGGGGGCGCCGCTCTGGGCTACTGTCGACATCCCACGCGGAGTTATCCATGAGGGAGACCTTCCCGTTCTTGGACGCCTCTGCCTCCAGATTTATGGAGGCCGCCCTTTTCTTCCTTCCCCCCTCAAGGGGAGAGTTGCTTGCCTCCTCCTCCTTGTCGTCCTCTGCGGCGGAGGAGTGAGTTTCGGCGTCTTCGGACATCGCATCCGAAGTTCCCTTGCGACGGAGGCCACTTCTGGTCTCCTTGGCCTTTTTCTTGGCCTTCTTCTCCGGCGCCTGGTAGGGCGCCGGGACCAGCACCTTCATCAGAAGTGGGATGGCTGGTTCCTCGGGCAATGGAGCCGGACACTTGATCCGCTCTGCCTTCTTCGTCCAGACCTGAAAAAAAAAATAGGGAGGCTTAGGCATTTTCCCTGAGCAAGCAAGTAAAGGATACACCTTGAAAGCATGAAAAGCTTACCGGACTGGTGGGATGGGCCAGGTCGTGCCCGCGGTCCTTGGTCGTCTCTGGCCATTTCTCGCTGGCCTTAAAAAGCACCTTCCAGATGTCTTCGTGCGTAGTTCCGAAGAACTGTTGCAAGGTCTGGTGCTCGGCCGGATCGAACTCCCACAGATGGCAAGTTCGGCTTTGGCATGGAAGGATCCGGCGAACTAGCATCACCTGGATCACATTGACAAGCTTGATGTTCTTGTCTACCATGCTCTGGATACGTGCCTACAGCGCTGTTAGCTCATCCGACGACGACCAATTCAGGCCCTTCTCTAGACAGGAGGTGAGCCGCATTGGGGCTCCAGACTTGAATTTGGGAGCCATGGCCCAGGTAGCGTCGCGGGGCTCTGTGATATAGAACCACAGTTGTTGCCACCCTTTGACGGTTTCCACAAAAGTACCTTTGGGCCATGTGACATTGGGCATCTTGCTCACCATGGCGCCTCCGCACTCTGCGTGTTGACCATCCACCACCTTCGGCTTCACATTGAAGATCTTGAGCCACAGTCCAAAGTGGGGTGGGATGCGGAGGAAAGCCTCGCACACGACAATAAATGCCGAGATGTTGAGGAAAGAATTTGGGGCTAGATCATGAAAATCTAGCTCGTAGTAGAACATGAGTCCGCGGACGAAAGGGTGGAGAGGAAACCCTAACCCACGGACGAAGTGGGGGATGAACACCACCCTCTCATGAGGCTTGGGGGTGGGGATGATCTGTCCCTTGGCCGGAAGCCGATGGGCGATTTCCTTGGCCAAATACCCCGCCTCCCGGAGCTTCGTGATGTCCTTCTCCTTGATGGAGGAGGCCATCCACTTGCCTTGCGCTCCGGATCCGTACATGGTCGGAGTGCTTCTTTGAGGCGGAAAAGATGAGAACTTGGGTGTTGGAGCTCGAGAATGGAGAGGCAGAAGGCGTGGGTGAAAGGGGTGAATCCTTATCTTCTTATAAAGGCAGTGAATATCAAGCGCCTCCCCACTCACCTTAAAACTCGCCTATTCCCAAGGGCCATGCAGATGGCATGATTGGTTTACCAACGCCCGTATTAATGAGAATCCCGTAATAAAGGAACACGATCTCTGCTGTGACAAGGCGTGCCACTGGAAACCGCATCTTAAAGAGCCGGACACGTTTTCTGTGCTCGAAGTCTGTTCTGGAGTATTTGGAGGAGGAACCTGCCTTGCAATGCCGAAGATAATCTGTGCGTCGGACACATCGTCATTGAAGCCTGGTTCAGGGGCTACTGAGGGAGTCCTAGATTAAGGGGTCCTCGGGCGTCCGGGCTACGTAATGTGGGCCGGACTGATGGGCCATGAAGATACAAGACAGAAGACTCTCTCCCGTGTCCGGATGGGACTCTCCTTGGCGTGGACGGCAAGCTTGGCGTTCGGATATGACGATTCCTTTCTCTGTAACCGACTTTGTACAACCCTAGCCCCCTCCGGTGTCTATATAAACCGGAGGGTTTAGTCCGTAGGGACGAGGATAATCACAATCATAGTCAGACAGGCTAGACTTCTAGGGTTTTAGCCATTACGATCTCGTGGTAGATCAACTCTTGTAATACTCATATTAATCAAGATCAATCAAGCAGGACGTAGGGTATTACCTCCATAGAGAGGGCCCGAACCTGGGTAAACATCGTGTCCCCCGTCTCCTGTTACCATCGACCTTAGACGCACAGTTGGGACCCCCTACCCAAGATCCGCCGGTTTTGACACCGACAGCGCTCGGTGCGGAGCTTCGCTTTGTCCTCCCCTAGTCCCCGGATGACGGCGGTAGCATTTTCAAATGAGGCATTCATCTCATCATGCAGCTTCATCCAGCCGGAGATCTGACCCATCAGGCCATCAAGCATAGCGCGCATGCGCCTGTGAGAGTCCTCGCCTGCCCGCGAGACATTTTCCCAGGCCGCCGCAGTGCTAGAGGACCTCCTTGCTGCATTCACACGTGGCGGGACATCTCTGCTGCTTCCGCGGCGCGGCCGGACCAGTCTGCTGCATCGACGGCGCAGCGGGACCTCTGCGCTGCTTCGGCGGTGCGGCGGGACCTCTGTGCTGGTACGGCGGTGCGGCGGGACATGTCGGCTACTACCGCGGTGAGGCGGGACATCTCTCGTGCTTCCACTTCCATGCTCGCCTCCTCTGGTAGTAATCTCTCGACCCAGAACTCATGCGGGCCATGGCAGACGCAAGGGAACGACGGTGAAAGACTTGTTTGTTTTTGTGGATGAGGAGTTGAGGAGGAATGTGCAGTCATCTTGGAGTAGAGTATTTATAACCGAGTACTAATACGCTCCTAAGTGGGAAACCGTTTAGGTTTTGATCGGTGTGAATAGGTTTGCAATTAAATATAGCGTGGTAGTAATTTGGAATGTGACGAGACACAAGCTCAAAATTTATTGACGGTTCTAGTTTCGAAGTGCGGCACTATTCCCGAATGGCGTAACATGGGCACGCGTTCTCGGCCGTGGTGTAGCAGTTTTGTAATATGCCATGGTACTTCTTTTTCTACTGCTGTGTACGTGCAATAACTGGCACCGTCGGATACATATCTTACGGTTATTGGGGCGTTCGCGAGGAATAGCCTCGTGGCGAGCTATAGACTAGTCTTTTTTTCACACTCAGTACATCGACACATATCATCTCTCTCCCTCTTTCCCATGCACACACCTTAGTCTCTCGGGACTTCTCACACGCACCATCTCTAGCTCCCTAGGTCGATGCCACCCACATACACTTGTACTCTGAGTTTAGTACATTATACACGAAGAGAAGAGGTGCACGCACGCGCTCGTCCTCTCTCACACATGCATCTGTAGCTACGAATTGTAGTGTTCTCAACTATCCGATTGGCTATATCATAGGTTCCCGTTGCTCCTTGGCCTTGAGATTGAGAAGTTTAAAATGCGGAGGCTAAGCTGGAGGCAAATTTTTTTGGTTAATGTGCGGGCCGCACATGGCACCAACACGACACGAGCTTCGTCTGCCTGGTGCGCAGTCGGGTGAGTACTACTAGTAGTAGTACTACTTGGATGTGTCACATCAACTCACAGAAGTATGCAACACTTCCTCAACAAACAAGCATATAAGCAGCTTATACTTCTTACCCAAAGGATCTTTATATTCAACAGACACAAAATATTTGTTCCACTGTTGGAAATTACTTTAACTGCTGATCGGATGTCGAAGTAATTGCTGCATCACCACCAAAATCCACCATCTCTTAAGCTAAAGTAGACCGAGCTAACCCCTATATTAGCATATTACTAAGATAAATAGAAGGCACTGTAGAATCATTTAGGAGGTGAGCTTGTCAATCTGAATGTGGA
Organism: Thinopyrum elongatum; assembly: GCA_011799875.1. Lineage (NCBI taxonomy): Eukaryota > Viridiplantae > Streptophyta > Magnoliopsida > Poales > Poaceae > Thinopyrum > Thinopyrum elongatum. Next base: position 50,534,453 of record CM022299.1, on the reverse strand, counting down.
GGGACACCGTCCTCGACAACCCAGCCCCGGCCAGCAGCTTGGGTGGAATTGTGAAGAAGGTCAGCTCCTGCACGGCAACGGCGCCGGGATCCTTGCTGCTTGTCACCTCGATTTCCACCTTGACGGTGTCGGTCCTACCTTTGGCCTCCCCTGGCGGGCCGTTCGCCCACAGCTTGGCCACGTAGTGCAGCGGTGGGGATGACCCCGCTCTGATGCAGACGACCGACACGGTGATAGGCGCGTCGACGTCGAGCACGCCACCGACCAAGAAAAACGCGCGGCCGTCCTCCTCCGCGAATAGCAAGAGCCGCGGCTCCGACACTGGCACTTGCACCTGGAGCACCTTGCCGTACTGGATCCTGTGCACAAGCAAGGGATGCACGGTGCTGATGTGGTGGGGGAGCGCCGGCGGTGGGCCTTCGTTGCTGCAGACGGGCACGAGGCATTTGCAGGGCGCGAGCGGACACACGCTCTGGTGATCGGCGAGCTTGTGGTAAGTGACGTAGAGCCCACAACCTTCATGCAGGCACTCCACCCTCACCGAGGAGAGGACGGCGTCCATCGCCGTGTTCCGCACGTCGAAGCCACTGCCGCGCTCGCACTTCTGGCACTGCCGCTGGTTCCCGGGGCACTCGCCGCGGCAGTCCGTGCAGGCCAGGTGCCCTCCCTTGCACTACACAAATCAATCGAATAGCACATCAATCAAGAAACCTGCACCTTGCTCGATCAACTGAACGGACGAGGTGTATTCGAACCTCATACACTGGAGGCTTCAAGGGGCGGAGGCACAAGGGGCAGTGGAGCAAGGTGAAGTCCATAGAGACCATAGAGAGCTCCATCATCGGGTATTGTTCCGTCGGCATGATCTCGCCCTCCTCGTGCACCACCATCTCTCGCTTACGGGCCGGGCATTAGAAAGTTTTACCATCACATATTCATACTACTTCAAGGTGCATTAAATCAACACATGCAAGTGTCAAAAGGAAAGTCACGGCATGCATGCATGCATTGTAATTAATGCATCGGTAAACGCAAATTATTGAAATATATCGAGTGCACTGCTTTGATGTGTCGCGTCAACTCGTACAACAAGGAGAAGTTTGATTACAACGCCCTATCCCTCGCCCATGAGCGTGGTGGCTCGCAGGACTAGAGAAGCTTTCACTACAAGCTCTCCCTCCCGCACGCAGTGGACATGCAGCAGTTCATTCGGTGTCAGATGGCCAGAAGCATACTAGTAGTACTCCACTGTAGTAGTACCATCATTGTTCGACTTCCCGAAGAGGCGAAGAGCCAAGAGCAACCCTAACGCTCGTGTGGCAGTTTCATGTGTATAGGGGAGGTAGTATAGTAACATAGTCTAGGATAGTATGTACCGTCCCTCTAAGCTTAAAATCGTTGGAGTCGGCTCCATGCTATGAGGCCGTCTCAAAGCATTTTTTGATTAAAATAATCTTCTGGCCCTACCTGTCATCCTGGTTATTGTAGTTTGCACGCTGATTTGGTCAAGAGAGGAATATATATTTTAATTTGTGGTGGGGTAAATGTTAGAGGTTGCAGCAATTATTGTACAATGTGTGTCTTTTAGCCAAGTTTAGAGGCAAGCATGTGGGGCCCGTGCTATGATGTGTCGTGTCAACTCATCCAACAAGGAGAAGCTTGATTACTAGTAGTATGCCCTCTCCCTCACCCATGCACGCGGTGGCTCGCAGACGAGGAGAGGCTTTTGCTTTTACTACTCCTACAACAAGCTCTCCCTCGCCCACGCGGTCGACGGGACATGCAGTAGTTGATTCGATACTGTAGAAGTAGTAACATCATTGTTCGACTTCTCGAAGAGGCAAAGAGCCAAGCGCAACCCGAACATGGCAGTTGCTAGTAACATGCTTTTTTTACTAGTCCATATTACTACCTTCATAATGGGTAGTAACATATGGATGGTAACATACAAGCCTTCATTAATTGAGACATAGACTCATTTTACCTCGGGGTGTGTTATGTTACAGTAACATATTATGTTACCACAAGCATCTCTCCCCTCATTAACTCCATGCCACATAAGCAAATTTGTCTTACTCCCACTATGACTAGCCTTAATAGTATAGCCCTGTAAACCGAAAAGGAGGGACTACTCCCTCCGTTCCTAAATATTTGTCTTTCTAGAGATTTCAACAAGTGACTACACCGTAAATGTGTACATACGGAGCAAAATGAGTGAATCTACACCGTAAATAAATACTCCCTCCATTCCTAAATATAAGTCTTTTTAGAGATTTCAAATCGACTACCACACATGGATGTATATATAGACATATTTTAGAGTGTAGATTCACTCATTTTGCTCCGTATGTAGTCACTCATTGAAATCTCTAGAAAGACAAATATTTAGGAACGGAGGGAGTACGTATTAAGTTCTCTCGTTTTCCTCTCCGCCTTGGTCGGGGTGCACAATATTGAGTATACTACTACTAACTAGTCTCTTTTTGACACACATTTATGTTGATACGGCTTGAATGCCAACGAGGGAGAGGGTAGCGGTTCCCGAAACATTGAACGGTCAATGATGCCTCCGCATTGAATTAACATGTAGAGGTAAGTAATTGGAGAAGCAGAATGGAGCCAGCACGATGTGAATGCAACGTAGTTTGGACTCTCATATAAAGGCGCCCCACCACTCCAATCCATCTACTCCTAGTCTCTGCGCAACACTGCCCACTCCAATCCAAGACCAAGACCAAGTGACCAGAAGCCACAAGCAAACATGGCGTCGATGGACGCGAGCGGCAGTCGGCTATGCCAGATCGTCCAAGACGCCGGCCTGCGTCCCCGCACCACACATCATTTCCAGACGGTGCTGGCGACCGCCGGCGTCATAGCCCTCGTCGACACCGGCTTCGCCTCTCGCATGTGCGAGATGATGGTCGGCTCCATCCGCAAGTTCACCGCCGTCAAGAAGCGCGCGAATGACCTTGCCGTACTTCTCCAGCCCGCGCGCCCAGGCTCCTCATTGCCTACCACCCTCATCGGCCTCCAAGGTGACGAACTCTTTGAAGCACTGGTGGCCCTGCAGCTGCCGCAGGTCGCGACGAAGAATGTGCACCTCGAGGCCGCGCTCGCCGTGCAACGCCTCGCCATGCAAGAAATCGTTGACCTGCACATCCACGTCTACGAGGAAATCATCTACTTAGGCCACTACAACGCCAGCAAGGACAGAAAGACGTTGGCCTTCTTCCAGCAACTGGAATCTTTGGACGCCATTGTTCAGAAGCACGTCGACCTGGCCACGAAAGCCGCTGCTACTTAGCCGCCATTCGATGTGCCGGCGCCCTCAGTCGAGGAGGTGGACGTCGTCGATGGATGCATCTTTCTTCTTGCCTCATGTAACCAGCACTGCATCGCCTCGTGGCCTTAATGTTTTATTAGTGTATGGCATTTTTATTCCAGTCGTAAATGATATGTATGATCCTTTGCTCTTTTTTGGCGTTAATTATATGTAGTATCACTGTCTTCGTCCTGGTGTACTACCTAGGTCCTGGTTTATTAGTCCCTTTTGTAATTTGTGCTAAATTTTGACCAAAGATTTAACTGACAAAATGTTAGTGCATGTCAACAAAAATTATATCGTTTGATATGTATTTGAACATAGTTTTCAATGATATAATTTTGGTGACATGCATGAACCTTTTGTTAGTCTAATTTATGGTCAAAATTTGAACAGATTACGATGGGGAGCAATAAACCAGGACGGAGGTAGACTGGTCCGTCACCATCGTGTTTTGTGTCTAATTTTGACTTCAGCGACCCAACCTACATGAGGGAGTACTGTATATATTGGCGCGACAACCAAACTTATATATTCAAAATTGAGCGTTACTACATGTCACGAGTTCAAAACGAGAAAGTGGAACAAGTACAGCATGCCTGTGCCGTTCGCATCGCACCACCACACGGTTTGTTCGGCACGCCGCTCAAGCTAGGGAACGCTTGTTGTCTTAGCATTTTCACTGTCAGGTGGGACCGCAGTTGAGCAAACCGACTATCGGCAAATCCCCACCACGCCCACCGTGTGTCGGCTGAGTTAGAATTGGAAGAGAGAAACGAGAGAGAAGAGCTAGCTGTAGCACGGACGCTGTTGTCAGATGGGACTCGTGTTGATAGAATAGGAGTACTGAGTACTTGTACCTCTGTTTTTTAGGGAAAAAGTAGTCGTATGTCTAGTACCACTAGTTGGGTGCGTGCGACCTATACCTGTCATCACTTTAGGTCTCCTTTTCGTTCACCTCCTTTTCGAACCACAGCTACGCTTCATAGTACATATTTTTTCACGCATTTATCCTCCTATATGTACTCCTAGGCTATTTCCACGTGCTTCCTTCCGCCGACATGTGGGACATAGAGAATCTGGGTCGTAGTGCATGCACGAGGAGCATATGCAACCATGCCGGCGTACTTTACATTTCAGACCTCATGAATTACATGCAAAGCCCCCACAGAAGAATAAATAAATAAATGAATTACTACATGCAAACCGGATTATTTTCATAGAAACCGGATTACGTTCATTAAATTTTGGACATAACACATTTACTCCCTCCGTTTTTATTTAGTCCACGTATTAGCTTTTGTAAAAGTCAAGCCTTGTAAACTTTGATCAAGTATATAAACAAAAATATTAACATATACAATAATAAATCAATACCATTAGATTCATCATTGAATGTACTTTCACATCATTTTGATTTTTTATGATAAATATTTATATTTTTTCTATAAACTTGGTCAAACTTTACGAAGTTTGACTTCAGTCAAACCTAATATGCAGAGTAAATAAAAATGGAGGGAGTATAAAAAACGACTGGACCTAAACCAGTCTATGGGCCTCTTTGATTCGCAGGATACTGAAAACACAGAAATGGGGAAAGTATGATGGCGATGAACCGAGAGGAGGAGGAAGAGGAGGAGTACCGTACATGCTAGAGACTGGACTGTAGCACATTGTTTTTTATGGCCATATCACCACATTGTTTTCTATGGCCTATCGCCTGCTGGTTCACTGGGCTGCCGTGGTTCGCACTCCTTCGACGTGAGTAGTACTAGTATATACACTATATATACCGCATGATTCTTTGCTCCTTCTTACTTCGCCGACATGTTGGAGAGCCAGCATCCAGGTCGACGTGTCATGCACCAGATTAGAGTGGGGAACGGAAGGGGGGCATCACCCCGGTCGTAGCGCCAGTAATTAATGACTATAGTGAGTAGTCATATCACAAGACCCCATCTTTCCAGCAGTAACACGCCGTCAAATCGAACAGCCCTACCTTTCCAGCAGTAAGTTTAATCCGCTACTCCCTCACCCTCCTCGCCTCTCTGTCAAACCGGCTACGCGAAAACTGCCGCGTGTACTTCCCGGGAAAAGCCCTGCCCTCAACTTTTCACTACTCATAGTATAATTTTGTATCGATGAATTGCGGCATGGAGCAGAAAACCAAAAGAAAAAGGTGGTACATGTAAACAAATACAGTTCAAGCTCTAGCTAGCGATTCGGAATGTAAACCGTGCATGTGTTTATACGTATAGGTTGCTTCAAAGTACTGAGTCCATTGATGCAATGTGGTCAAATTGTACCATCGATATCTCAAAGCCAAAATATTTCGAGCTTGTTCGTTCTATATAAATAGTACTGTATGTTTAATCACCCGTGGGGTTGTTCAATGAATGGAGGGCCAGGGAGCACAAGTGAATACTACTACTAGTAAGTAGGAGTGGTATAGTTAGTCACGTCAAATAGAGAGTTTCTTTTATTTAATGCCACGTACACAAATTGAAACGCTTGTTGTGGAGAGAAAAAGATAATCACTCCACTATATATATAGGCAGGGGCCTGAGCGCTTGCTTTACTAGGGTTGTTCTCTTCATTCTCTCATCCTCTCCAGATCTAAACAAGACAGCGGTAGCGACATTTTCTCTCTGCTCACCGCTGGTCACAGATCCGGCCGGATCCCTTCGGCCGGTGTGTGTAGGAGACTAGGTGCATCGTTCACGCGGTCATCGGCGTTGAGGTAGGAAACCCATAGCTACCGGCGGGTCCCGATCCTCTGCCCGTGCCGTTCTCTCCGACACAGCGCCGGCTCGGGAGGTCCTCCGACCCTTCTTCCTCCCTGCCGTATTGTGCGCAGATCCGACCTGCCGCCAGCCTGCTAGCCACATCACGACGACCCTCAGGTATAAGCTCCTTCGAAAGCGGCCTTGCTCTACTGCCCCAGCTCCCCACGTGTCTGCATGTGGATCTTTTTCTACTTCTATCAGCTCTTCCAAAGCCACCTAAATTTTTAGTAATATTAGAGGTAAAGCTAGTTCATGCAGTCGAATCTAGGACTTGGTTCAAACAACGAAGAAAGGGGGGAAAGTTGTAGCATGAATCTAGGACTTGATTCAAAGAGGAAATAACAGGAGGAAAGTAGTAGAGACTGGATACCCAACCGATCTCTTGGTTGAAAAGGGAAATAAAGGGAAAAGGCAGTACAAACTGGATAAGGAACATACCTATTATTGGTTGAAAAAAGGATAGAAAGTGGCGGCTGGTGGACAAGTCAACAGAGTATGTCCAGGATTAGATTTGTTGCCCTCACATAGTAAAAGGTCTCCAGGATTAGATTTGCTGCCCTCACAGAGTATGAACAAACTCGGCATCACCACTTTATGCCTCCTTGTAGGTACATTGTGCTGATGCGTCCACTATCACATGTCCTTATACCAACTTTTTGCTGTTGTTAATGTAAGGGCGCATGTAAAATGAAGCAATCACACTATTACCGTAAGGACATGTCTAACCAGTGTTATTGTTAATCTAATGCCTCCAGTAATATGATGCAATTAAACTGTCTTACAAATGGTACTCCTGCTGTTTTCCCCATTATGATAAGTAAGTTGCTACTTTACGCTGCTGAGTGTCCTGGTGTCCCCACTGTCCCATGCCCTTAAACCAACTCTTTAGCTGCTGTTGATCTACTATATCTGGTAAACAAGCAATGCCACCTTAATGTTGCTCAATTTTAGTGCAACTACTAAAGAAGAACCTGTCAGCTCATGAGAGCAAGTACTTCTTGCTAGCTGCATGATGCAATCTTTGCTTCATTTCAGGCAGACTACAGAAAAAGGTCGCATGAATTGAATCATTCGAGTGGATCTGCAGGTTCACCACATCGAGTCGTGGCGGCATAGAGCCCCTCTCTCAGTTATGGTTCCCATGACCGGGTATGTTCCTTTTTGGTTGATTTTGACTCGGCATCCAGCTAGTGATCTTGTGCTACTGTTTTGGCACTGCTACCGCCACTGATAAAATGAAGTAATAATACATTTAAAATAGAGCTACTGTCTTAGCTACCATTTCATTTCCAATGTAGATAGCTTGCAGAAGACCTATCCGGCAGAATCAAGTCCATGTGCACTGCATCAATCACATAGCTACACTGAACTAGTTGAGTCCATCACGCCTACCATTGTGGTGGCACGGGCCACCTCTCTAACTGGCGGGCGCCACAATTTTAGTTGAACTGCACAAAAAAAGTGATTGAAATGAGTCGACGCTCCTCCTTCTACTGCCACACTGAGGTGTTAATGGATGTCAACGAATCGTCTTCATGGCAAGATACGGGGACATGAAGAATAACTTGATTTCCCAAAGTCATCTCACACAGGTCAGTATTGTCCTTTATGAACATGATTGTGCTTTTTCATACTGTGCTAACGTTGTATTTTTTTAATAAAGCTATTCTATCGCAATCTTTTCTCGTTTTGGAAATAAAGTTGCTTTAACTAGTGCCAATATTATAGTAATCATGCTGTTTCTTATCTATGCGAACAGGAATACTCAACTACAGATGTTGTGATGGTCAAAAGCATTTGCCCAGGGTTGTATGACACAGCTAGCCAAGATGAATTTAATCACGAGATTCACTTTATCCAAAGGCTCTAAAGTGCCATGCGTGTGTGCAAGGTGGAAAGATATATTTCAGGACGTTGATTGATGATTCCACTAGATTCTGCTATGTGTATTTGTTAAATACTAAGGATGAGGCTCTATACACACTACTTCAAAATCTACAAGGCCCTCTTGTGCATATATTGGAAGTGGTAGTGCCACCAGTGATGCAGAATATTTCAACTGCCAATGTTTGACCTGCGTGGCCTTAAAAAGGACTGGTTTCAATGTTTAAGCAAATCCTTGGATCAAATTGCTTACATGAAGCATCAATCAATTTTTATTTATTTGTTCACATTCTCACAACGTTTGAGTTGTACAATTATGATTGGCTCTGAGCTGTGAATCATTGTGATGTGTAGGCATCTTTGTTGTATTTATTATTATTTGAATCTAATGGGTTGGTTCTGAATCTTGCAAGCTGGGAATCATTGTGATGTGTAGGCATCTTTGTTTTACTTATTATTTGAATCATATTGGTTGGTTCTGAATCTTGCAAGCTGGGAAACATGGCATGATGATGCAGAGGACAGCAACCATAACTAGCTGTTCAAACTTGGTAGTATTGTCTGTGTGAAAGTGCGGCAAATGAGCTGATCGTTTGCGTCTGAGAATAATAATTCTAATTGCTGTGCATGTTGATCCTATGGCACTGATAGAATGAGCCAATGCTTTGGTTGTTTTAAGAATAAATTTTAATTAAAGCTAATAAAATTTATGTAAAGTGACCACTAACACTTGCTATTACAGTACCAATACAGACCCGCTCATGAACCCGAGGGGACATGTTCTGCCGGGCATGCAGCGGGCGAGGGAGGTGTAGTAACTGTTGTCGCCTGTACACACTCAGTTTACTGTTGGATGCAGTTCCCCAAGAGCTGAAAAATGAACTGCTGCCGCCGCCTACCCACTCGTTCATCGTTGATTGCAGTTCCCCAAGATTGGAAAAATGAACTGCTGCTGCAGCGGTGCCGCCCCCCAGTACCCCAGTACACACTGATCGTCTTCATCCCCCCTGCCCCCAATCCCCACAAACAGGAACCGCCACATCAACTCTGCGTGAGAAGAGACTCCAATGGCGATCCGAGGGGTGAGCCTGCTGGATATGGACTTCAGCAAGGAGTTCACCTTTGAGTTCGCCGTTCAGACCCATGGCAGCACCAAGTTGAATGTGATGTGCACCAATGATCCGGACTCCGTGAAGCTCTACCTCGCCAAGTTCAAGCAGTACCCACAAGAGGAGAAAGCACAAGGTCGCGGGACTAGGCCTTGTGCCCATCCATTCATCTCCTAACAGGGACCAACGGATCGTCGTCGCCCAGGTATGCGTGCGGGATGAGGTTCTTGTCTACCACTGCTGTAGGGCCACCAGAGGTTCTGGAGCATCTGGTGCAACAAGCTTGTCGACATCCAGAAACAATACAAGATCATCGACAATCGGCAGGAGAAGGACTCTGTGGTTGACCTTGCTGCGACCATCATCGACCCCTGCTACGCCAACATGAAAGAAGACGTCGATACCAAGAACCTGAACACATGGGAGGTACCTCTGAATCTAGCCTACATAACCTACGCGGCCAAGGGCGCATACACATGCTACGACATGTACAGGCGGATCTTGGACATGAGGGCATGTCTGCTTCCCGTAACCGACGAGTACATGGACAGCCGCAGCGTCATGATCAAGCGTGCCAGGAAGGTCTAGATGATGTACTTTATCTGTTTAAGCACCTTTATCATCTGAGTGTTTCATGCGTTAGCCTATGCATCGTAATTATCTGTTTTGTCCGAAATATTTTGTTTAAGAACCCATTAGCCTGTTTGCTTTTTTTAGTGGCTATTTGCTTATGTATGTAACTAGTTCACTCGGCTGCCGTGCTTTGAATCTCCTTCCTCCCAACATATTCCCCTTCTCAGGTGGACCCAGCAGGCCTCGTACACAGACATCTGGGACCAACCACCTATCCATTTGTATTTCTTTATTTTGTTCAATCTTTCGTCCTCTTCCTACAGCGGCTGGCGGCAATGCCGCGCACGCCTCGGTGACCCATCCTAGCCTATGGCGCTGGCCAGGCCATCCCTCTACTCCCACACATTCTCCGGCGGCGGCAGCTCCACCGGCCCACCCTGCACCCGAACAAGTCAACCCACGTACTCCCCTCCGCCTGCGTCTTCCCTAGCTCCGGTTCGTTCGGTCCGAGGTCTCGACGTCATCCTCTGCCTTGGTGCTCTTGCCGCTGTGCCGCCGTCTGTCATTCCCAACATGGTCAACAAAATGAGAGGAATCGGGAGATGACTGTTCATCGAGAGGCTGACAGTCCCGGGCCCACCAGGTCCATGGCCTAGGTTTTGTTGTTTAACATGCGCAGCCCATGACATGCAGACACAGTTGATCCAGCTGGTTCCAACTTTTTTTGGGGTCCAGCAGGTATCAAGCAGCCTGTGGGCCTCCCAGCCTAGCTTGTCTATAACATCAGCAGCCCAAGTTATGTTTGTTTTTTCAAGACGACGCACAGCTCAGTTCTATTTTTTATAAGAATGCAAAACTGAACCTATGTTTTCCCTTCTATAATAGTATATATATTTATATTTATATTTATATCTTATTTTATTACATATATATAATAGAAACAACATAAGGTTCCGTTAAACCTGTCGTTCGTCCAACCATTGTATAGACCTTCCCACCTCCTTTTATTTTTCGTTTTTATTATTCCCATATCTGAATTTTCTCCCACTTTCTTTTTCGATGTAATCTGAGTTTTCTCCCAGTACTTTTCCCTAGAACCAACTCAACTGTCCCACGTCTAGCCTAAAAAATAATAATACCCCACGTCCTATTAACTCATCAAATTAAAATGATATTTTATTTCATAAATCGAAAGTTCTTACAAAATAATAATAATAATTGTTTATATATAACTTGGCAAGTTAACTCCTGGTGATTGCGTACATAAGCTTGCAAAAAGATTTTGCTGACCAATGCAGTAATAGACGTGCAATCATGTGTTTATGTTTTTATAACACTTCTCCGTCCAGCCCAACATGATATTTTCACCCAGCCCAGCAAGTCCGCGGATTTCGAGAAAAATGCAAATGGGCTTTAAATTCTAACATAATATATAAACGGGCTGCATAGACGCTACATCATTGTTTCATCTAGCCCACCAAATGGACTAAAAAAATCAAATGGACTGGCTGACATGTGGGCCAGTAGGTCGAAGCCTAAGCACTTTCGCAAGAAATAAAAATACAAAGGTCGAAGCCTAAGCAAGGCGTTGGATTTACATCCAACGGTCGGCATTCTTCTTCAATCTCTCATCTTCTTCTCCCAGCGCTGCCGGGACCGCCTGCTCCAGCCTCCGGCGTCCAGCGGCGCTGTTTTGCGCGCCTCGCAGCGAAACGCTACCCCACTGATGGCCAGGCCATCCCTCCACTCCTTCGCACCTCCTATTATTCTCTGCCGAGTGTAGGCCCACCCCGCACCCGAACAAGTCAAGTTTCCCACTCCTCTCCGTCTGCGACTCCACTGCCGCATCTTCCCCATCTCCGGGGCGTTCCAATCTGGGGCCTCGCCATCGTCCACCGGCCTTGGTGCACTCTGCACGGTGTGGTCAACGTGGTCAACAAACGAGAGTCATCGAAAGATGACTGTACATGGAGAGGCTGACAGTGGGGACGCACGACGCCCATGGACGCATGCATGCAACTGCATCCTTTTTACCCTGAAAAATAATGTTTTCTACTCCTGACAGCTGGGACCCACTAGCTACATCTTCGCACACAAGGAAGTGCGTCCTTATTACGGGCAAAAAAAATGATTCTTCCCCCTGACAGCTGGGACCCACCACCTATATCTTCACACGTAAGGAAGTGCATCCTTATCCTCCCTGACAGCTGGGACCCACCCGGTCGAAGCGTACGTAGCATTGTCTGTGTACATACCGGTCGATCAGTCTGTCTGCCACGATGAATCGTTGCTGAGTAAGGAGCGGTAGCAGTTCAGGCAGTCCAGTCAAAACCGTGTACACATACGTATAGCCAGATGCCAAAAAATACGGCCACGTACGTACATACGGGCGGGGTCTCGAACGCGTACTCGCGCATACGTACGGCCAGGGCTCGTGTACATGGAGAGGCAACGGACGGCAGCAACGGTGTCCTGTTCATCGGAAGCCAACCGGCTGGGTCGGAACAGAGAAACTGCGTCGTGTTCATGAGGAGGCAACGGAATGCGTCGTGTTCATCGGGAGGCAACGGAATACGTCGTGTTCATCGGGAGCCAACCGGCTTGGACGGAACAGCCGAAACGAGGTCTGGCGTACCACAGAACGGAGGAAACGGGCCTTCTGTTCGACCACGTACGGTCGAAATGAGGTCCTGTTCATCAGGAAGGGTCTGGCGTACAGCAAAACAGAGGAAACGGACTTCTGTTCGAGTGCCTATGGTCAAAACGGGGTCCTTTTGATCGGGAGGGGTGTGGCGTACCGCAAAATGGAGGAAACAAACTTCTGTTGGAGCGCCTACGGTCGAAACGGGGTCCTGTTCATCCACCGTCTACTGCCTCGCTCCAGCCTCCACGGGCTATTGTTCATCCACCGTCGACCTCCTCCAGCCTCCACCAACTACTGTTCATCCACGGGCTACTGTTCATCCAGCCTCCACCGGCTACAGTTCATAGAGCCTCCATAGGGTCCTGTTCATCCACCCCCAACTGGTTGGGGTGCGGCGGCCTCCTCGGGGTCCTGTTCATCCAGCAGCAACGGCCTACTACCACGGGGTCCTGTTCATCCAACCCCCACCGGGAACTATTCATCCACAGCCAACCAACCGTCTCGACTCATTCTACATACCGCGTGCATGGTAGCAACGGTCACTGTTCATCGAGAGGCAACCCAACACAGGCTGGCTACGTCTCGCACGGGGGCTCGGTCGGCTTCAGTAAGCAGTAGCAGTGATCGATCGCTCGGTTCAGTTAGCAGCAGCAGCGAAGGAATCACCCGGGTTCAGTCAGCAGCGAATGAATCACTCGGGTTCAGTTAACAGCCAAGGGATCGATCGCCCGGGTTCAGTAACGTGCGATCGCTCGGGTTCAGTTAGCCAACACCTCGCACACACGTGCGTACACGAGAGAAACACGCAAACCACAGTGCATCGCTCGGCCCCGACCACCCACCGTAACCGGGAACTCCCCGATATTTTCCTCGCCCTTGCTTCTACCATGATTTTTTCTGTCATAGACGGCCCAAAGAATGTCATGCAGCTGCGTCTCCGGCCCGCCCAGGACGAAAAGCCCATTTTCTGTCATGATTTTTTGTCATAGAAGTAGGAGCCCACCACATCTATGATGATACCGGGTTTTGTCACAATTATCGTCATAGAAGTGTCCTAAGCATGACATATTTTTTTTTTTCGTTCGGCCCAAAATGTCACGGATGTGTCTTTTTTTTGTAGTGCTAACCATCATAACTTCGCCCTCAAAATACCATGGGCAGCCATGGGGCCCCAACCAAGAGTTCGGTTCGACCGCACTATGGAACAACGCGTCTTCGGACGACGTACAGGTACCATCTAGGACCTATCCGGCATTAAGCCCCACCAACCCAGCAACATTTCGAGGACTTCCTGTCAAGGACCCGTCATTTGACAACCATCCACCAAATTTGTTCCTCCTAGCAGAAGCAAAGGCGCAGACGTGCAGTAGGGCACAGTTCGGGTGTTAACCCACACATCAAGGCCCCGCGTAAACCTTTCCTCTGTAAATTAATTTTTCCCTTTTTACAACATATCTCTATCCAAGGTCTTGTTTGGCAGTTCGAATTGTATGGCTAGATGTCATGAGCTTATTGGAAATAAAGCAAACCTTTTTACGGTTCCTCTGCAGTTGCTTATGCCATACATTTCCCTGTTTGTTCCTTTTCGCTCTTCGAATCTGCCTCAATCAAGTATTATACACTTCGGATTTCACATATATACTGGTCATTAGACCGGGGGCTTGGCCTAGATGCTCACCCTATACATTAAAGACCGAAACCTTTTCTTTTCACTATGTTCGGCATCTCGGATATTACATTATATGCATCGGTTCCGAATTATGTCTTGGGTCAATAGTTGGGTTGTCCGGCTCCTGTGTTTACCTCCTTATGTTTCGCACGTTCGGCTAAGAAGGTAAAGAGAGAGCCGATGCAATTGTACTTCCGCTTCGCTCGGTCAAGTACCTCAGTGGAGAAAGCCAAAAACTGACTGTCATAATACGCGAGAACTGGTCGACGATCCGATGACTGGTCTTCGAACCAAAAATCATTAGCGATTGTCCCGTGTACTATGAAGGATTCATCTTTGAACAAATCAAGTGATTGATGCTCGGCCCTAGGGTTTGCTTAACATCTCACCACACTGGGGGCTGGTCCCCAGCCCACACAGTAAAGTTCTTATGGCTAAGTGAAGGTAATAAAACCACATAGTCTGATTGCCTTGTTCCCCTCCTACACGACCGCCTCCGGGCACCGAGACGTCGGCAAAGGGTCACAGTGCGGAGGATCGAACACCCCTCGTAGCATCTACGTGGGGGCTGAAGATGACGACTGGTAACTTTCAGGATAAAACGGCCACATAGGAGTCAAAATCAAACATAAAAACACATAAGTATGATAAACCATACAAAATACCACCGCCTCATAAAGCAGAAGGTTTCATCACAAGCTCATACATCATAACGCAATCACTCCAGGAGTACATCCTTGGAACACTGCGCCTCCACTGCCCGAGCCCCGTCCATCACGACGGCGAAATACTGCTCTGGGCACCTATGCTCCTTCCCAACTGGCGGAGGACTGGTGGCCATCTTAACGGGCTTGATCTTTGGCCAATGCACCATCATCTTCGAGAATGCCATCCGAGCCCCCTCGATGCATATCGAGCACTTAATTGCCTCAATCCGGACGGAAGCGTCACACGGCTTTGCCACCAGACCAAAGTAGTTGGTCGGTATGGGCTCGAAAGGCCATAGCCGGACACAAAGATCCTTCATGGCCGGCTCCGCCATGTGGTGCAGCTCCATCATTTGCATCATTTGATTGACGAGGAGGGAAGGGTATTCGGGCGCTGGAACTATGCCCAGAATAGCCTCAGATCAGTATCACCCTCCCGAGCCGCATAGTGCCTCGCTGCGTCAGCTGCACTCCTCGGGAGCTCCGCAAAGGCGCCTGCAGAATGCCAGATCCGGGTGAGCAACTTGAATCTTTGGCCATCAAATACACTATGCAGTAAGTACTGCTTACCATTGGCAATTTGCTTTACTTGCCGGAGCTCCTCCCTGGCACTCCGTGTCTTCGACCGCGCCTCTTGGATCTCCGTCTTCATATTCGCCAGCTCGGTGGCATGCTCCTTATTCTTTTGCTCAAGATCCTCACATTTTGTGACGGTACCTTGAGCTCTTGTTGCACTTCGGCCACCCTGGCCTCATGCTTCTCGCATTCGGTTTTCACCAATGCGAGATCGGCCGCCGCCTTTTGTTTGACTGCTTTCTTCTTGGCCCACAGTAGTTCGGCCTTGAGGCTTTCGACCTCCGCGGTGGCAGCTGCAAAATCATCTCTCGCTTAAAGATAATCCTGGATGCTTTGCTCGATAAAGAAAATTAAGGAACCGTGCTTCAAGCATACTAACCTTGTGCCTCATTGAATCGCTTGTTAACGAGGTCGAGCTCCTCATCGGAACTCTTAAGCTTCCGGTTCATCTCAGCCAGTTCATCGGCATTGGCTGCCGCCGCTAACGCTGAAGCCTGCAATCATGTGTCGTAAGCACCTCGATTAGCCTATTATTTTGACGATCTGGATCCTCGGCCAGGTTTTTACAAAACCTGCTAGAGTCTCGGGGGCTGCTATGTATAAGGATCGCTAACATCTTGACAACAAAATACATTTCTATAAAGAAATAGCATTACATTGCTTACCTCAAAGCCTGTAAGGAGGCCGTCGAAAGCTTCTTTCAGTCCGCTGTTAACGGATTGAGTGCTTCGTAAAACCACGCCCATTAGGGCGCGGTGTTCCGTGATTATGGAGGAGCTGTTCATAGCCTCCTCCATCATGCCCGGCCACTCGACTACAGCCCGCTCACTGGTGTTTGGCGCGGGTGGCGGGGCCCTGGCTCCCCCTTTAGTGGAAGGATAATGCGATGCCTCGGAGGGCCTTGGGGGCTCCGGAGCTGCCTTCTGAGAAGGCTCTTGCCCGAGCTCCTTCTCCTGGTATTCGGCGGCCGAAGCATTGGCCTCGGCCATGTCAATGTTACCACCACCTCCCGTGTTCGGTGTGGGTGGGGTCCTTTGGGACAACACCTCCCCGGTCTCCCCAATGAACGAAGGAGGCGTGGAGTGCGACACACCTCCGCTCTCCGCCATATCGGCTGGCGGAGAAGTACCCTTCGAGATCTGGTCGGTGGGGAGGTCGCCCTCGGGGCGGCAATACAAAGGCGTATATATTTTTTAAGTAACAGCATAATAAAGCCAACGCATGAACAATATTCGGATTCTTACCTTTCAGCACGGGGCTTGACCCTGGGAACCCTCTTCGGGATCTTCTCGGAGGCTGTGGACTCCTCATCAGAGTCTGAACTGTCGAGCAAGACCAATTTACCCTTGCTCCTCTTCTTCGGGGCCGGGGAGGGGTGCTCTTCTTCGGCTTCGGCCGACGCCGCTATCCTCCTCCTCTTCTTCATCCTGTTCCCCCTCGTGTGCGGAGGGGGCGTGGATGTCCCCAGACTTGGTGTCTGTGGGGACACTTGGGCGGAGGCCTTCCGGGGCCTCCCCATGGGGTTCTTCTTCTTCTCCTCCTTTTTTTTCCGGCGCCTTGTAAGGCACCACGGTAAGCATCTCCTCCAGCTGAGCTGACCTAGGGTCTTCGGGCAGCGGGGCCGGACTGCTTATTTGCACGGCCCTCTTAAGCCAGCCCTGCGGAGATGAGAAGAAAGAGTTGAGGACCATGATAAGCATGCAAAATCCGAACATAAAGCTAATAAATGTTATATTACCTCCATGGGGGAATTTTCTACGCCAAGGCCGATGTCCTCCCCCTCGGCCGGCCATGATTTCTGTGGCTTGAACAGCGCCTTCCACAGTTTCTCACGGGTGGTGCCATAGAAAGGCTGCACGGTGCAGGGGTCTTCAGGCTTCCAGGACCACATGGGGGCGGCCCGGTCTTGGCAAAGTAGGACACGGCGATGGAGCATGATCTGGACCACACTGGTCAGTGTTGCCCCCGCCTTTATCATGTTAGAGACGCATTTTTGCAGCGCCTCCACTTTGGTGGTAGACCCCCAGTCAAAACCTTTTTTGGTCCACGAGGTTAGCCTCGATGGGGGTCCAGATCTGAATGCCGGAGCGGCCGCCCAGGTCGCGTCACGAGGCCCTGTGATGTAGAACCACTCTTTTTGCCAGATTTTGACCGTGTCTATAAACACGCCCTCCAGCCATAAGAGTCGGGTGAGCCTGCTCACCATGGCGCCCCCGCAGTCCGCGTGTCGGCCGTCAACAATCTTTGGCTTGACGTTGAATACCTTCAGCCAGAGGCCGAAGTATGGCTGGACCCGAAGAAAGGCTTCGCAGATGGTGATGAAGGTCGAGATGTGGAGGAAGGATTTCGGCGCCAAGTCATGGAAGTCGAGCCCATAGTAGAATATTAGTTGATAACCCACAAGTATAGGGGATCGCAACAGTTTTTGAGGGTAGAGTATTCAACCCAAATTTATTGATTCGACACAAGGGGAGCCAAAGGATATTCGCGAGTATTAGCAGTTGAGTTTTCAATTCAACCACACCTGAAAGACTTAATATCTGTAGCAAAGTATTTAGTCGCAAAGTAGTATGGAAGTAACGGTAAAGGTGGTAACAGTAGCAGTAGCAGTTTTGTATTGATTGTAACAGCAATAGCAACGAAAATAACTTAGCAAAGATCAATATGTGAAAAGCCCATAGGCATTGGATCGGCAATGATAATTATGTTGGATAATATTCATCATGTAGCAGTTATAACCTAGGGCGACATAGAACTAGCTCCAATTCATTAATGTAATGTATGCATGTATTCCATATATAGTCATGCGTGCTTATGGAAAAGAACTGGCATGCCATCTTTTGTCCTACCCTCCCGTGGCAGCGGGGTCCTAATGGAAACTAAGGGATATTAAGGCCTCCTTTTAATAGAGAACCGGACCAAAGCATTAGCACTTAGTGAATACATGAACTCCTCAAACTATGGTAATCTCCGGAAAGAATCCCAATTATTGTCACCTTGGGGTATGCGGATCATAACTCGTAATAGGTGTCTACAACTTGCAAGATAGGATCAAGAACACACATATATTCATGAAAACATAATAGGTTCAGATCTAAAATCATGGCACTCGGGCCCTAGTGACAAGAATTAAGCATAGCAAAGTCATAGCAACATCAATCTCAGAACATAGTGGATACTAGGGATCAAACCCTAACAAAACTAACTTGATTACATGATAAATCTCATCCAACCCATCACCGTCCAGCAAGCCTACGATGGAATTACTCACTCCCGGCGGTGAGCATCATGAAATTGGTGATGGAGGAACATTGATGATGACGATGGCGAAGAATCCCCCTCTCTGGAGCCCCGAACAGACTCCAGACCTGCCCTCCCAATGAAGAACAGGAGGCGGCGGTGGCTCCGTATCATAAAACGCGATGAATCCTTCTCTCTGATTTTTTTCTCCCTGAATAGGTATATATAGTGTTGGAATTAGGGTTGGAGGAGGTCCAGGGGGCCCACAAGCCTGCAGGGCGCGCCCCCAGGGCTTGTGGCCTCTGGGTGGCCCCCTCTGGTAACTTCTTGCGCCAGTATTTTTTATATATTCCACAAAAAATCTCTGTAAATTTTCAGGACAATCCGAGAACTTTGATTACTGCACAAAAATAACACAATGGCAATTCTGCTGAAAACAACGTCAGTCCGGGTTAGTTCCATTCAAATCATGCAAATTAGAGTCCAAAACAAGGGCAAAAGAGTTTGAAAAAGTAGATACGATGGAGACATATCAACTCCCCCAAGCTTAACCCATTGCTTGTCCTCAAGCAATTCAGTTGACAAACTGAAAGTGACAAAGATAAATTTTTACAAACTCTGTTTGATCTTGTTGTTGCAAATATGTCTAGCCAATGTTCAGGTTTTCAGCAAAGATTATGAACTAACCATATTCACAATAACATTTAGGTCTCACATTTACTCATATCAATAACATAATCAACTAGCAAGCAATAATACGATATCGCGGATGCCAACACTTTTTTCAAAACAATCATGATACAATATGATATAATGGTATCTCGCTAGCCCTTTCTGAGACCGCAAACATAAATGTAGAGCACCCATGAAGACCAAGGACTGACTGGACATTGTAATTCATGGCAAAAGAGGTCCAGTAACAGTATGAGTCATACTCAACATCAATTAATAACAAAGCATATACATGGCAGTTGTGCTCTCCAGCTGGTGCTTTTTATAAGAAGATGATGACTCAACAATAAAAGTAAATAGATAGGCCCTTCGCAGAGGGAAGCAGGAATTTGCAGAGGTGCCAGAGCTTGAAGCTTTTCAAACAGAGATGAATATAATTTTGAGTGGCATTCTTTCATTGTCAACAAAACAACCAAGAGATCTCACTATCTTCCATGCTAGACATGTTATAGGCGGTTCCCAAACAGAATGGTAAAGTTTTACTCCCCCTCCACCAATCAAACACACTCCACGGCTAGCCGAATCCACGGGTACCGTCCATACCAACAACAATCCTGGGGGAGTTTTGTTTCATTATTATATTTTGATTTGATTTTGATCATGGAACTGGGCATCCCAATTACCAGCCACTTTCTCGTGAATGACAAGTGAATAAAAACTCATTGTGAGAATAACCAGCCTAGCATGGAAGATACTGACAGCCCCCAATCGCTACATGAGCGATTCGGGCATACAAAACATATTATCATTTGAAGGTTTAGAGTTTGGCACATGCAAATTTACTTGGAACGGCAGGTAAATACGACATATAGGTATGTATGGTGGACTCATATGGAACAACTTTGGGTTTAAGGAAGTGGATGCACAAACAGTATTCCCGCTTAGTACAAGTGAAGGCTAGCAAAAGATTGAGGAGCGACCAACTAGAAAGCGAGAACGGTCATCAACATGCATTGAGATTAATCAACATTGAATGCAAGCATGAGTAGGATATAAATCACGATGAACATAAATATCATGGAGGCTACGTTGATTTTCATTCAACTACATGCATGAACATGTGCCAAGTCAAGCCACTTGAATCATTCAAAGGAGGATACCATCCTATCATACTACATCATAACCATTTTAAAATGAATGTTGGCACACAAGACAAACCATTATTCACTCCTAGCTAATTAAGCATGGCATAAGCAACTATAATCTCTAATTATCATTGCAAACATATTTCATTCATAATGAGCTGAATCGGGAACAATGAGCTAATCATATTTACAAAAACAAAATAGGTCGAGTTTGTACCAGCTTTTCTCCATCTCAATCATTTCATCAAATATCGTCATTATTGCCTTTCACTTGCACAACCGAACGGTGTGAATAATAATAAGAGTGCATGTGCATTGGACTAAGCTAGAATCTGCAAACATTTACTCAAAGGAGAAGACAAGGTAATATGGGCTCTTTGTTAGGTAAACAATAATGCATATGAGAGCCACTCAACATTTTCATCGTGGTCTTCTCCTTACGACCCAAAGAAAAGAAAAGAATTTCAAAGGAACACACTGAAATATTTTTGAAGTTTTTGTTTTTCTGAAGAAAGTAAAATGAAAACGAGAAAAACCATTTACACGGGAAAGCTCCCAACAAGCATAAGAAGAACGAGAAATCTTTTTGGGTTTTCTTATAATACTGCTACTAATTAAACTAGAAAGAAAAACTAAAAAGAAGCGAGAACTATTTTTGGATTTTTTTCAAAGTTTTTCAAACACACAAGAAGAAAGCAAGAAAAATAAACTAACATGGATAATACAATGAAAAAGTATGAACACCGACAACTGGAATGAGTGTGTGAACATGAATTTAATGTCGGTGAGAAATACGTACTCCCCCAAGCTTAGGCTTTTGGCCTAAGTTGGTCTAGGACCACGACTCGAAATAACCCTCTCCTCGATACGGCGGAGGGTCCTAAGGGTTCCACTGGTTGGCGAGCTCCTGTGGCTCCCACTGATAAACAAGCTCCTGATAAGGATCAGGAACTGGTGCTGGCTCAGGTGCTAGAGGTTGTGTCAGCCTCCAGTATGCGTAAATATCCTCGGGCATAATAGTGTACCTGCCTGAACGAATATCGAACAAGGAAGGTGCAGGCAAGGTAATAATCTCACAAGTACCCTGACTAAATACTAGGTTGTAGAGGAGCCGCTTGTCATCATCTTTGGCAATAAAATCATGTGCTACCATACTAGCATAGTTTAAATATTTAGTGGGTAACAACATCGCTTCCTCCTCATCATGCCTAATGGGTATATCAAAATGTTTAGCAAGGCGGGAGGCATAGACACCTCCAAAGATAGTACCCTTCGAACTGTTTGTGTTTAACCGCCGAGCAACAATAGCGCCCAAACTAAAAGTTCTCTCAGCATATAAAGCATGGCACAAAATGGCAAGGTCAAGGGCACTGAGGCCCCCACTCTCTCCACGACCTATCAAACATCTCCCGGCAAATAATGAATAATAACATAACACGGGAAAATGTAAACTAGACACCCTAGCTTCCGACACTCCTCTCTCTTCCCCCACGGTAGTTTCAGAAAGGAAATCCTCCACGTTCCTAGGGCGTGGCTCACTGAGGCTGCCCTCATAAGGTATTTTGCAAACATTGCAAAAATCATAAAGCGTCATATCCTTAGCCTCATCATATAATTGAAATTCTACCATGGGAGGATCCTTCCTAGAATGAAAGCAAAAATTTTGCACGAAGGTATTCATGAGTAGGACGTATTGATCACACTTATCTTGGAGGAAAGGGAGGAGGCCTGCATTCTCCGCCAAATAATAAAAATCATCATAAATTCCTGCCTCCCTCAAGAATGTATCACTTGGCCATTCGAACGGCCAAACCTCCGCCGCGTGAGGAAGGTTATACTTGGGCTTCTTCTTCTCCTCATTTTCATCTCCTTCCGAATTCCGGCTCGAAGAACCCCTTAACCACCTCCTCATGGTTTTTCTTTCCTCGATGAACAATCCCCCGAAACAGTTTTAGAAACGGAGTTCCGAGCAAGGAGATCGAAAATGGCAGCAAGATGAGCAAGAAGACGGCTTTGAGCAATGGTGTGATTTTTTCTGGAGGAAGACAAAGTGAATGGGTGGCTGGAATAAGTGAGGGGGCCCACAAGCCTGCTAGGCGCGCCCAAGGGGGTGGGCGCGCCCTGTGGGCTTGTGGCCCACAGGTGCACCCCCCCCTGAGGTGTGTTCAGTGCCAAAAATTCTTAAATATTACAGAAAAAATCATACTAAATTTTCAGGGCATTTGGAGAACTTTCATTTTCTGGTCATTTTTTGTTGCACAGATAATTCAAAAAACAGAAAAATAATAGCATTTCTACTTTATTAAATCTAAATAACAGAAAGTAAAAAAGTGGGTACAGAGAGTTGTGTTTACTAAATTCATCCATCGCATGCCCGTCAAAAGGAATCCATTAACAAGGTTGATCAAGTCTTGTTAACAAACTTCTTTCGAATGACATGAAACCGGAGAATCTTCGTAATACAGTAGGTTACCTCAACGGGGATATGCATGTCCCCAACAATAAGAATGTCATATTTCTTTTTGACAGTAGGAAGAGGGAATTCAAAACCTCCAATAGTAATTGTTGAAATTTTTCCAATAGAATTGATACTATTCACTTGAGGTTGTTTCTTCGGAAAGTGTATCGTATGCTCATTACCATTAACATGAAAAGTGACATTGCCTTTATTGCAATCAATAACATCCCCTGCGGTATTCAAAAAGGGTCTACCAAGAATGATCGACATACTGTCATCCTCGGGTATATCAAGAATAACAAAGTCCTTTAAGATAGTAACATTTGCAACTACGACATGCACATCCTCACAAATACCGATGGGTATAGCGGTTGATTTATCAGCCATTTGCAAAGAGATTTCAGTGGGTGTCAACTTATTCAATTCAAGTCTACGATATAAAGAGAAAGGCATAACACTAACACCGGCTCCAAGATCACATAAAGCTGTTTTAACATAGTTTCTTTTAATGGAACATGGTATAGTTGGTATTCCTGGATCTCCTAGTTTCTTTGGTATTCCACCCTTAAATGTATAATTAGCAAGCATGGTAGAAATTTCAGCTTCTGGTATCTTTTTTTTATTAGTGACAATATCTTTCATATACTTAGCATAAGGAGACATTTTCAAAATATCAGTCAAACGCATGCGTAAAAAGACATGTCTAAGCATTTCAACAAAGCGCTCAAATTCTTCATCATCCTTTTTCTTGGATGGTTTAGGAGGAAAGGGCATGGGTTTCTGAACCCATGGTTCTCTTTCTTTACCATGTTTCCTAGCAATGAAGTCTCTCTTATCATATCTTTTATTCTTAGGTTGTGGGTTATCAAGATTAGCAGCAGGTTCTATCTCTACATCATTATCATTACTAGGTTGAGCATCAACATGAACATCATCATTATCATTATTACTAGGTTCATGTTCATCACCAGATTGTGTCTCAGCATCAGAAATAGAAATATCGTTTGGATTCTCCAGTGTGTCAATAATAGGTTCACTTGAAACATGCAAATTCCTACCAGTTTCCTTTTTATTTTTAGATGGACTAGATGCATCAGTATTAATTCTCTAAGATTCTTGCTCCACTCTCTTAGGATGGCCCTCAGGATACAAAGGTTCCTGAGTCATTTTACCACCTCTAGTCACAACTCTAATAGCATGATCATGCATTTTACTATTCATCTCATTAAGGAAATCATTTTGTGCCTTAAGAACTTGCTCTACTTGAGTTTTTACCATGGAAGCATGTTTACTAACAATCTTGAGATCATTAACAGTTCTAGACATATAGTCACTCAAGCGTTCAATCATATAAGCATTCCTTTTCAATTGTCTACTAACATATGCATTGAAATTTACTTGTTTAACAATAAAGTTATCAAATTCATCCAAGCATTGACTAGCAGATTTATTACGAGGAATATCACCTTCATCAAATCTATAGAGAGAATTTACCTCTACTACCTGTGTCGGGGTATTAAGACTATGTATTTCTTCAATAGGTGATAAATTCTTAACATCTTCACCTTTAATACCTTTTTCTTTCATAGATTTCTTTGCCTCTTGCATATCTTCAGGACTGAGAAATAGAATACCTCTCTTCTTCGGAGTTAGTTTAGGTGGTGGTCCGGGAAGAGTCCAATCAATATCATTACTCAATATATTATTCAATAGTACTTCAGCTTGTTCAACAGTTCGTTCCCTCCCCTCGTCCTAGAGGGAAAAATATTGGTTTTGGTATCTTTCAGATTCTTCATAGTGATCAATAGATATATATCCCAAGTGACTCAGCAAATATAGCTATGCTACCCGGCAACGGCACCAGAAAAAGGTCTTGATAACCCACAAGTATAGGGGATCGCAACAGTTTTCGAGGGTAGAGTATTCAACCCAAATTTATTGATTTGACACAAGGGGAGCCAAAGGATATTCGCGAGTATTAGCAGTTGAGTTGTCAATTCAACCACACCTGAAAGACTTAATATCTGCAGCAAAGTATTTAGTAGCAAAGTAGTATGGAAGTAACGGTAACGGTGGTAATAGTAGCCGTAGCAGTTTTGTAGTGATTGTAACAGCAGTAGCAATGAAAGTAACTTAGCAAAGATCAATATGTGAAAAGCTCGTAGGCATTGGATCGGCAATGATAATTATGTTGGATAATATTCATCATGTAGCAGTTATAACCTAGGGCGATACAGAACTAGCTCCAATTCATCAATGTAATGTAGGCATGTATTCCATATATAGTCATACGTGCTTATGGAAAAGAACTTGCATGACATCTTTTGTCCTACCCTCCCGTGGCAGCGGGGTCCTAATGGAAACTAAGGGATATTAAGGCCTCCTTTTAATAGAGAACCGGACCAAAGCATTAGCACTTAGTGAATATATGAACTCCTCAAACTACGGTAATCAACGGAAAGAATCCCAATTATTGTCACCTTATGCGGATCATAACTCATAATAGGTGTCTACAACTTGCAAGATAGGATCAAGAACACGTATATATTCATGAAAACATAATATGTTCAGATCTGAAATCATGGCACTCGGTCCCTAGTGACAAGCATTAAGCATAGCAAAGTCATAGCAACATCAATCTCAGAACATAGTGGATACTAGGGATCAAACCCTAACAAAACTAACTCGATTACATGATAAATCTCATCCAACCCATCACCGTCCAGCAAGCCTATGATGGAATTACTCACTCCCGGCGGTGAGCATCATGAAATTGGTGATGGAGGAAGGTTGATGACGACGATGGCGACGAATCCCCCTCTCCGGAGCCCCGAACGGACTCCAGATCAGCCCTCCCGATGAAGAACAGGAGGCGGCGGCGGCTCCGTATCGTAAAACGCAAAGAATCCTTCTCTCTGATTTTTTTTCTCCCCGAATAGGTATATATAGCGTTGGAATTAGAGTTGGAGGAGGTCCAGGGGGCCCACAAGCCTGCAGGGCGCGCCCCAGGGGGGTGGGTGCCCCTCCAGGGCTTGTGGCCTCTGGTTGGCCACCCTCTGGTAACTTCTTGCGCCAGTATTTTTTATATATTCCACAAAAATTCTCCGTAAAATTTCAGGTCAATCCGAGAACTTTGATTTCTGCACAAAAATAACACCATGGCAATTCTGCTGAAAACAGCGTCAGTGCGGGTTAGTTCCATTCAAATCATGCAAATTAGAGTCCAAAACAAGGGCAAAAGAGTTTGGAAAAGTAGATACGATGGAGACGTACCATTAGTCCCCGAACGAACGGTTGGAGGGGGAAGCCCAGTCCCCGGATAAAGTGGGGAATGAACACCACCCACTCACCTGCGCGGGGCTTCGGCACGACCTAACCCTCCTCGGGGGCTCGGTGAGCAATATTGGGCGAGAGGTAGCCCGCTCGCTTCAGGTCCTCGATGTCCTTGTTGGTGACACACGAGGCTTCCCATTTGCCCCCCGCACTGGATCCGGCCATCGTCAAGTACGGAGAGAGGAGCTTTGGAGAAAAGTTGGGACGGGGCGCTTGAGCTCTGTAGATGGGGAAAGGTTGTGGCGAGAGGAAGAAGAAGGCATATGGGGATAACTGTAGTTGTCTTCTTTTTATAAGCAGTCGGTACCAGGAGTCCTTTAAACGCGCCGTTGGCCTCGCCACTTCCCGATATATCCGAAGCGTCACGCATGGGTAGATATGGGGTATCATTGATCAAATCCCTTAAAGAACGGGGCACGATCTCCACCTTGATGGAACGTGTCGATAGAGGTGGTGCCTTGAGCCACGCATCGAGTCCTCATAATGGGTCGATTGGTCGTGACCCTTCGTCGAAAGTTGTCAGCCAAAAATACTATTCACATTGGAACGGTTGGCCTTCGAGGCTAAGTAAAATCAACAGTCCGAAATCCGGATGTGGCCCGGCGCATGGCCGAATTGGATCAAGAGCCGTTTGAAGGCTTAATTGGAGAAGGATTATTCCGAATACTTAGAAGACAAGGGAACTCACCTGCAAGCCGGAGTATGCAGTCATGGGAGTTTCAAGAAGCCGGCGTTGAAGGCTAGTTCGGGGGCTACTGAGGGAGTCCTGGACTAGGGGGGCCTCGGGTGGCCGGGCTATCTCTCGTGGACCGGAATGTTGGGCCGCATTGTGTCCGGTCCGAAGACCTTTGTGCCTTGGTGTGTACCCCATGCCAAGATGGAAGATCTGGCATTTCCTTGATGTAACCGACTATTTGTAAACCCTAGTACCCCTGGTGTCTATATAAACCACGGGTTAGGTCCGTAGAGGCTAGAAGAACAATTCCCATCCTACTAGTTAGGGTTTAGTTCGTCTGATCTCGTGGTAGATCTACTCTGTAACCCCCTTATACACAAGCAATATAATCAAGTAGGACGTAGGGTTTTACCTCTTCGAGAGGGCCCGAACCTGGGTAAATATCGTGTCCACTGTTCCCCATCGATCCAAGATCCACAGTTCGGGACCACCTACCCGAGATCCGCCGGTTTTGACACCGACACCCTCCGCATCATGCACTCGTGCTCATGTTTTGGCCGC
Organism: Thinopyrum elongatum; assembly: GCA_011799875.1. Taxonomy (NCBI): domain Eukaryota; kingdom Viridiplantae; phylum Streptophyta; class Magnoliopsida; order Poales; family Poaceae; genus Thinopyrum; species Thinopyrum elongatum. The sequence goes on along the minus strand of CM022299.1, from coordinate 50,507,098 downwards.
CATGGTAGGGCATTGCAGGGGGGCGACGTAGGCGAGGTAGGCAGGAGGGATTGTGGTCATGCCACCTATCACGAACAGGAGTGCCAGTCGAGGTATTGCATTGCTCCTCCTCCTCTCCCTCTTCCTTGGCCTGGTGCCTCCAAATCCAGTTCTGGTGCGGTGGTGGCGTGCCGGCCGTTGGTGGCCCCGACTCTGGTAGGGGTCTTCTGGTTGGTGGAGGCCCATCCCTTTGGATCCAGGGCGGTAACTCTATGGTGGTAGCCACGGTGTTCATGGGCGGTTCTTGTGGTACGGACTAGCAGCCTTGGTCGTGTGGGCGGCAAGGTGGCCGGGGCTCGACGGTCCATGGTGGTGGTGCGGCAGGTCTCTCGTGACTCATCGCTCACTGAATGCAGGTGGAGCATGTGTGCTGGGGTAAATTCCTTGTCTGGCTGTGATCAGACCGACGGTGGCTGTGTCCGCGGGTGTTGTCCTCTTCCTGAAGACGCTGTTGTGGCTGCTCCTGGCTCTCCATTTGCTCTAGGTGAAAATCTTGATCCTTTGGATCGGATGATGGCGGTGCTCCAGTGTCGTACCCTTCCTGAAGGCACCGTCTTGGAGCTCATGGGCGTCGGCGGCACTCCGGTGGCATACCCTTCCTAAAGGCACCGTTCTGGAGCTCATGGGCGTCGACAATCAGCTTGGTTCCTCGCGATGGCTAGTTCACGGTGGAGGGATCTGTCATCCCCATAGTGGTGCCTCGCGGCGGCTAGTTCATGGTGGAGGGATTTGTCATCCCCATAGTGGTGCTTATTGTACATCTTTTGTTCGCTTGGGGTTGATGTTGCTGATCTTTAGTGCCCTTGTATATTACCTTGGGTGTGCGGTGTCGTGGTGTATGTTTCACTTGTATGTGGTTCGTTGCTTTATATATAAAGCGGGGCGAAAACCTTTTTAGGTATTGAACGCCGGGGTCCGCCGATCATTGTTTAGTCTGACTCATCCTTGGCGCTGTTCACTTTGTCTTCATATTCTTTGGTTCCGTTCGGCCTATGGGCAGTTAGCTATAGAGATTAGAAATTTGATGCATGATAGGTAGGGAGTTTATTCCTTCGAAAATTTCTGGAGAACAAAATAGAGAATACGGAAGCACAATTTATTGGCTACACAGAGGCCCCCTCCCCCTCCGCGTACTGATGAGCTCTTGTCAGCTGATTGTAATCCTATATTGACGGAATAAAACTCCCTAAACCACCCCCCCCCCCCCCCCCCTCAAATAAAATGTCAGTATTATTTGGAAAAATTTCATCGTGCATTTAAAAAGTGATCAATGTATTTAAAAATATGTTCATTATGTATTAAAAAATGTTCTACGTGTATTAAAAATGTTCTACGTATATTAAAAAATGTGCTGCGCCCTGATGTTATGATAATTAATGAACTGATTTGTAATTTTACTTTTAAATATATGTTGAACAACTGTGTACTGTTATATGCTGAACAACATATATTTAAGAGTACATCCATTCGTCGCTGATCAATAAATATAGAAATTGATTTGATGTAGGTTAATAACTGATGAACTGATTGGTAATTTTACTGTTTATACATGTACATTGACATGTTATATTTGTGATTCTGAAGAAACATTTAATGCGCCACCCTAACATAAAATCCTAGATCGGCGCAAAGGTTAAGATATCATCAAATCGATTGATCTGGTAGAAAGCAAAGAAGAAAATGCATGGAGGAAAAGGGGTGAGTACCACAAGATGCTGAGATCAAAGCCGAGTCCAAACTCCAAAGCAACGGTAGATAAATCCATCCTAGTGTACAATTAAGAAAAGATTCTGTAAGCGTCTAATGAGATTAGTACTATGTGGAAGGACTATAGGTCTCCTTAATTTTCGACCAGCAGCTCCATTCAGTTGTGTCGGATCGAGCAGGTATAAGCTGCAGGCATAGCTAACATGTTCGGTAATTGCTGAGACTAAATGTAAATTCTCATTAGTTGCAGTGGTCCTGTCTTGCTCCGTGGCTTTACATAAATGAACACGTGCTTTTTATTATATATTGGAGCTAGCTCTCCTACCATACTCACAAAGTTTGCGAATAATCTTGAGTGGACATGCGGCTACGCGCTGCCGGAATCCAGACCGCACACACTCATGATTCGTGCACCTTTAATACGCTCGCGCTGTATAATGAATCAAAACTCTCGTATAAATCTCTGTATCCCGCGTATTCTCAACAAGCTGACACGCGCAGATGTAGGCCAGGAGCTTAGTGTTGAGCGGCTAGTTGCAGGAAGCTGGCCGCTGGCGCAACGGCTAGTTGCATTCACGCTCCTCCCCGTCCTTTTAAACACCTCGCGCAAATCATATTCGCACTCCTCCTTCAACTCCTCAGTTCGCCCGCCCCGCTCAACACCATGTGTTCATCCAAGTCACAGCTTAGCTCCACGCCTCCTGTGTCGCACCACACCGCCAACCAGGTGCCCCCTCTCCCTCTCATCCGTTGCCCGGAGTGCAACGCCGGCTTCGTGATGTGGTTTGTCTCAGAGCAACTCCAATGGGGCGACCCATTTCATCTGCCGCCGTTCGTTTGGGTCTACGCGCACAAAAAAGAAGGCCCAACGCGCCAACCCAAACCCAAATCGAGTTCGCTTCGCGTCCGCGCAGACGCATTTGCGGCTCAAATTTGTGCCCCAAATGCGTCGGCGCGGACGCGGAAAGGACACCACACACGCCTTCTCAGTGTCCGCCGCGTCCCCATCTAGCGGTCGTCCAACTGCCAGCGGCCTTCCTGGTCAGCTTAATTTATAACCTCGGCCCCACGCGTCAGCGACGGCGGTCGTCCTTTTTTAAGCCGACCGTGCGGCGGGGCCGTCCTCATCCGCTTCCAGCCAGCCCCCGTCAGCCATACTCTGCTCCCCCGTCGCCGGCAAACCCTAGCCACCCCAGCGAAGCCAGATGGGGCTCTTCTCCAGCGCCGGCAGCAAGTCCAAGGGCAAGGCCTCCGCCATCCCTTTCCCCTCTGAGTTCCTCCCGCCTCCGCCGGCGCCAGCTCGCCGGCCGAGGCAGCGCGTCAACGTGCCAGCGCACCAGGCGGAGTGGCACTGGCAGCACCGCGTGCCTCTCCCGTACCCCGACGCCACCCTGCCGCACGACTGGCAACTGGATCCGGAGAGAATCCCAGTGCCGGCGGCGCCACGGTCGGCTAGGGCGCACGCGGAGGAGGTGCGGCGCCGTCGGGCGCTGCTAACGCCGGAGCAGCGCAGCCAAGCCGTGTACGCCGTCGACTCGCCCAACTGGGCTCGTTGGTTTGCCTTCGAGCACGAGGAGGCGAGGCGACGCGGTGTCCGCGAAGTCGACCGCAGCGTGCCGCCGCCCCCGCTGGTCGTCCGCGAGGAGGACCAGGAGGTGGAGGCCGCCTACCAGGTGGCCATTGCGGTGGTCTTCCGGGAGAGCGAGGAGGACGAGCGGCGCAGGGTGGCGGCAAACGAGGAAGAGGAGACGGCGTACGAGGCGGCCATGGCCCTCTCCACGTCGGGCGACTGCATCGTGCCGCCCGTGGCCCCACCATCCCCTGTCAAAGCCGAGCCGGAGCCGGCCCCCATCGAGCGCTACTCCTGGACGAGAGTAGTGCGCGAGTGGGTCAGCGTGCCGCCGGTCTGGATGAGGGCGACACCGGTGCAGGAGGCGGCGTACCTCGAGCAGTGGCGCCAGCGACGGCTGGCCGAGGAGCACCGCGACGGCGAATACCTCGAGATGCTCGAGCGCGTCGCCAAGGACGAGCAGCGCGAGGCCGAGGAGGAGGCGCGCCAGGCCGCGGCGGCACAGCCCGCGGCAGCGGCCGACATCGCCGCCGCCTGGAACACGGCGTTCCCCTGGGCCGGCCCTGCGCCGACGTTCATCGACCTCACGGACCCCGAGGACGACGACAACGACGCCTAGGTCAGCGCGCCGCCTCGTAGTTTAGTTTGTTTTTAATTTTCATTAATGCAAATGTGGATGCGTGGACTCTCGCCGGCCTTCGTGGCCGGTTTTAATGTTTAATTAATGTTGTTTTTATTTTAGAAATGCTTGTATTCTTTTTTTTTTCTCGCGCCGTCCAAATGGATCGGGTCAACGTTGGGCGCATGCGCCGACCCAAACACGGAAGCGGATGTTGGTGTCCGCCGGGCCGACCCAAACGGATAAAAAGCAGACAAAATCGGTGTCCGTTTGTGTCGGCCCGTTGGAGTTGCTCTCGGGGACGGTAGAAAACCCAGAGAGGCATTTCTACAAGTGCGAAAGGCATGGAGTACTCCCTCCGTCCGGTGAAGAGTGTACGTTTAGCTTCAAAATTTGTCCACAAAAGAGTGTACTTCTATCTTCCCAATGCACTTTAAAGTAGAAAAAAATACTCCTATCTCATCACACGGTAATGAAGACCAATAGCAATCTACACATGCTCTTCTTAATTTCTATATGCACTTAGCTCATTGAGGGTTGAGTAATTAAAGAGGATAGAGATGGTGACTTGCACCTTTTCAATGCATTTTTTACTTCACTCCATAATTTGTCCTAAAAATTTTAAATGTACACTCTTCACCGGACGGAGGGGGTAAGTTTTTTAAGATCTTTCTCCATCCATTTTCCCCGCACCTTGCTGATCATTTTTTGCTGTTTTCGGCAGTTCGGCGGGTGCGGTTTTTGGAAGTGGGAGAACAAGTAATACAGTACTTCAGCGCCTGTTGGGGACACCTGATTTCCCATGCATCCGTCTATCATCATGTATCACTGCTTGAACATAATCAAGCATGGCTGAAGAACATTTTCGTCCTCGGCGTCGTCAACCTGGTGCTCATGGCCATTATCTGCATGCTGAAGCTCTGAATCTCAACCCCATCCCCATATGTATCCAGCGTGATGGAATCGATGTAGTTCACCTATGTATCCCGGGCGATGTATCTGCTTTAGCACCGTATGGTTTTAGCTATCTGGTTTTCAGAGTAATCTGTTTTTAGCTTTCTGGTTTGCTCTATATGGTTTTGCATGTATCTGCCAGTGCACGCAGCGTTCGTACGTACGCCACATGATGGCCAATCAACAGTACACCTGTGATAATTTGTGATAATGGAGCATTGAGTTTCATTTTTAGGCATGTAGGACACTGCAGAACGTAATTAATTTGCGTGCGGCCCACCCCGCGCGCCCAACTGCAATAATCCAACGAGTGATGGCGAAGTTAAAACCTGCCAGCGGAATCAATTCCTCCACCTGCCCTGCAAATCATAAAGCCACCTAGCAAGCCCTTCAATGCACAGAGTATTTCATTAAGCTCAAGCTTCGGTGTTCGGAGACCAAAAACTTTTACAGTATGCAAGTCTTACCTCCTAACCCATCCCACTCTACCATCAAGTGGTACGTATTTGTTCTCTGCCCTCTCAATCTTTTCCTCGACTGGACGAACATCAACTGAATCTAAATAATCTGCAAACGTCCCACCTGGGTGGTCTTCGGTCACCTCGCGTAGGGGGCCGAGCATCCCCGTATGGCTGCCAAAAATTACTGAATCTGGCTGAAAATCCAAGCCCAAAATATCGCTGGAAGTCTCAGATCCACAACCAGCCCCCAGGAGCGTCGTCATGCTGCGGGGAGTGGGGGGCGGGAGAGAAGATTAAAGACTATGCGCTCGTAGGGCAAAGAAACAAACACATTACAGAGGTGGATTCCGATGTGCTAACCTGATCTCCGTCTGCGAGGAACCCATCTCCGCTCCTCTCTCTGTTCAGCGCCGGGGGCGCTTACAGGCATGTACGGGGGTAATCGTTTGGTCTTAGATAGGTGCTGCGACGGCTCAATTATGCACACCCACTGAAGGACGGGGAGTTACTCCATCTCCCGGGCCGGGCCTTTGTTTCTCGTCTGATCCATTGAATGTCGCCTGTACCTTGAATGACGTCTGGTCCCCTACTGTGGTGTATACTGCAGCGTATTCGTGTGAAGTGGGAATTCACGCGGCGCATATTGCAAAAGTCCTATAAAAAGTAGCAATCGCAGCGCCCTGGCGGACGACCGGGATATCGGCAGCGCGTAGCCGCATGTCCCAAAAATTCACGTCCCAAAGTTTGTGTCTATATAAAGTCCAAACAAAGATAGAGCTCACAATTGGCAACAGAAGCAAAAGAGAACTAGTGTCCAAGTTAGTATACTACTATCATAATATCATTCATACTCGACGTAGCAACCAGTCAATCACTACGGTATCAGTTTGTATTTATATAGGAAAAGGAGGCACCAGGAAATCAGGAGAAACAAGATGGTCGGAAATAGGAACAAGGGAACCCATCGAGTCCACACCAGTATGTATCTCCTGCCCTGTGTAGCGTGAAGAACCGTCTTCAACAGGCACCTCACAGCCTGCAACTACTGTTCGACGTGAGTCCATGTTATTGCAGCCAGCACAATGGGTGTAATTAGGACAGTTAGGCTGAGATACACGAAAATCCAACGTCCCCAAAGTAACAGCTGGTAGAGGAAAATCTGCAAACTAAACTTGTTTCAGGCAACACCGCATCTCCGCCCGTTGAATGACCCAGCTACCCAGTTTTTTCCCTTTGCTGTTCCTGTTGCCAGGCTATTTCTACTGAATTACTATAGCAGAAACAAGATGTTATATTTACCCATTGTTAGAGGCCAAACCGCAGGGTGTTGAGCTGGATGACCGGACAATTAAATTACCAATCAGAACTGTGCAAATTAAACTGCCTTCAGGCAAGAGCAGAAGGAAAGAAATATACTGAAAGCGTAACCATCAAACTCTTGCAGAAAACGGTGTAAACCCACGAAAATACAGTAATGGCTCCCGAGCTCATTTGCTCCCGAAATCTGTACAGATCAGTTGCATGGAGATTTGCACATGTCGCTGTATTATGAGTCGTATTTCCTATTGAGTTGCCCTTTTCCCACAGCCTGTGTGGCCAACCTCTGCCATACCATAACTGCACATATATCCATTTGCTTCAATTGGAACAGATGATCGTTAATGTCTGGGCCATTACGCGTGACAAGAACTAAAATGTAGCCACAAATTCAATGATACCACACTTGATTGCCCGCACGGTTAACACGATAGATCCTCATTACAATACCCGATCGATCCATCAAGAAAATGCTTTGATTTTCAAAGCACAGAAATATCATCACGACGGATTAGTCTATGAAATGTTGACGTATAAATGTATTATCTTGTCTCTTCCATCAGATCTGTCTTTTAGTTGTATTGGCTAGAGCATGCATTTGTACATGCTATCAGAGCCAAGAGGGTTTGAGAGCCACACGTGAGGAGTAGTGCTGACGTATAAATGTATTGCCTAATCTCTTCCATCATATCGATCTTTTGGTTGCATTGGCTAGAGCATGCACTTCTACATGAAACACTTCAACAAACTCAAAAAAAAAATGCACAATCATCTGGTGACCGGTCCGAATGCAACAAATGCTTCCTGCCAGGGCAGACGATGAAGATGAGGAGTTGATCACTCCCGATGACGAAGAAAATCAGTTTGCGTTTGCAAATATGGGGAGGAGGGAGCAAAGACTACAGTAGTTACATCGGGTACTTCCTGGATCCCAGGGCGAGGACGGAGAGCCATGAACGGAGTCGTGAACGGACTATCATAAGTGCAAACTACGTGATGGTAAGAACAATCTCGATGTAGAAATAAATATGTCAGAGATCTATGGATAAACTAGTTGGTCAACATATGGACAAAAAATGCTAAAGAAACAAAGATTTAGGAATAAGTGACATACTGACATGTCATAAATGACATAGGTTTGAGAGGCAGTGGTAATTCAAATCCATGTCGCGCCCTTGTCTAGCTATGCAGAAGGCGAATGCTATGCAAATGCACCTCAATTTTCAGTGTCACATGGTCATGTTCCGCTCCAATTAGCGATGAACATGGATTCGTTGACCCTCCTGCAGGTTACTTGAAGAGTGGTTATGACCAAAAAGGTTTGGAGTAGTGAACTCATGGACCGATGTTCACATGTTTTTTGATTTATTTCTCAGTTCGCATCTTGAGAGATTGACTGCAAGGATTAGAGGGCTGATGTTCTCCTTCTTCCATGCCCCCCCCCCCCCCCCCCCCCAAAAAAAACAATAACCATTGTGAAAAGGAGGCTTCTTGAGATGAACTTCAAGGAAAATTATATGGTCGATATATCAGTGCAAGTCCTATTTCATTCAAGCTTAAATCAAGAGTTGGGTTGAACTACAAACCTTCTTGGTGGTTCTCCCTTCACACCGTACCCCATAAACGCCTTGACCCTATCACGGCACTGTTGTGATAAAATAATTAATGAGGGTTGTTGGCATAGATGCAAAAAACACTCCACACTTTGCTTTATATAGTCGCACAACTTCCGAATATTCGTTTCTGAGCTCAGTCTCAGATGGTCCTGATATCACAGCCTTCCATTCTCCCTGTGATCTGCGCCATAGGATGTATTCCTTCCTGTAAACATGTTGTATTGGCGTTAAATGTAAAGCGGGGCCCTGCAATTACTGCTGTTGGTAGGTGACGTTACCCGCCTCTCGGCCCAGGTTTTTGCCTGTCGGTACCTCCTATTTTCTGGGCCATTCTGATCGATTTCTCCGACGTACTGACACTAGCAGCACAGCGCGTCCTATCAGGTGATGTTGAGACTGTAAATTAACTTACCTCCATTGTCCAAACCAAAACATATTGCTAAAACTGACGCTACCAGCTCACCATTACAACATTAATATCAAGTCTCGGTGCTTGTTTTACTGATCCACACCCTTGCCCCAATGCTTGCTCCTTGCTAGTAAACTCCAACTTTCAGTGACTAATCAGTCAAAAACAGATTACAGAAACCGCACCTCCTTTGTTCATACGAGGTTGAGATAGCCGAGTGATTGTATGTGTAGAGAGATGGTTTGGCAATACTATGTTTGTTGTATTGATGGGGTGCTGGTGCACGTATATATAATTACAGGGAAGACCTCTACATCAACTATACAAGACTAGGAGGTGGGCTACAACTCCAATATACATGCAACACAAAATACATACTCAACACCCCCCCGTAGTCGAAGCGTCGCCGGAGACACAGAGACTGGACCGAAACTCCTCGAAGACGGAAGTAGGCAATCCCTTAGTCATCACATCAGCAAACTGTTGCGACGTCAGCACGTGAAGAACCCGAACACGGCCAAGGGCAACCTGCTCGCGCACGAAGTGAATATCAAGCTCAATATGCTTCGTACGTCGATGGTGCACCGGGTTGGCGGAAAGGTAGACCGCGCTGACGTTATCGCAGTGGACAAGAGTGGCCTTGTGAACATCACAAAGCAACTCCTGGAGCAGCTGATGGATCCAAGAGCACTCGGCCACGGCATTAGCCACGGCGCGATACTCTGCCTCGGCGCTGGAGCGGGAGACCGTGGGCTGCCGCTTCGATGACCAAGAGATGAACGAGGGCCCAAGGTAGACGCAGTAGCCTGACGTGGAGCGTCGAGTGTCGGGGCAGCCAGCCCAGTCGGCATCCGAGTAGGCCACGAGGTCGGTGGAGGCGGAGGCCGTCAGGGTGAGTCCCAAAGACATGGTGCCGTGTATATAACGGAGAATACGCTTCACCAAGGTCCAGTGGGAGTCACGCGGAGCGTGCATGTGGAGGCACACCTGCTGGACAGCGTACTGCAGGTCGGGTCGAGTCAGCGTCAAGTACTGTAAAGCACCAACAATGGAGCGATAGAACGCTGCATCGGACACGAGAGACCCCTCTAGAGCAGAGACCTTCGCCTTCGTGTCGACGGGGGTGGGCGCCGGCTTGCAGTTAAGCATACCGGCACACTCCAGGAGCTCGTGGGCGTACTTTCTGCTGATGCAGAAAGAAGCCGTCAGTCCGTCGGACCACCTCGATGCCGAGGAAGTAGTGTAGAGGCCCCAAGTCCTTGAGGGCGAACTCATCACGAAGACGAGCAGTCAGCCGCTGAAGGAGATCGGGGGCGGACGCCGTGAGGATGATGCCGTCGACATAGAGCAGCAGATATGCAGTGTCAGCTCCCTGATGATACACGAAGAGTGAGGCATCAGAGCGAGTGGACCGAAATCCCAGAGACTGCAGGAAGGCTGCGATACGCCGGTACCAAGCCCGAGGCGCCTGCTTCAACCCGTAAAGAGAACGGGAGAGCAAGCACACAAAGTCTGGGTGCTCGGCGTCGACGAAGCCAGTGGGCTGCTCACAGAACACCTGCTTGGCAAGATGGCCGTGCAAGAAGGCGTTGGAGACATCCAGCTGGTGTACAGGCCAGGCGCGCGAGACCGCCAACTGGAGCACAGCGTGGATCGTGCCCGGTTTAACAACCGGGGCGAAGGTGTCGGTGGAGTCCATGCCCGCGTGCTGCCGAAATCCACGAACCACCCACCGAGCCTTGTAGCGCTCGAGAGAACCGTCCAGGCGAGTCTTGTGGCGAAACACCCACTTGCCAGTGATGACGTTGGCACGAGGGGGTCGCGGAACAAGCTGCCACGTGCGGTTGCGCTGTAGGGCGTCGAACTCCTCCTGCATCGCTGCAAGCCAGTGGGGATCCCAAAGGGCAGCGCGAGCGGATGTGGGGATGGGTGACGGCGTCGAAGTCGAGGCGGCGCACACATACTCGTCGGAGGAGTAGCGCGTGCTCGGCCGGAGCACACTAGCCCGGGCACGACTCATCACACAGAGAGGCGGGGCAGCGGCGGCAGCGGGGCCCGCGGCGACAGCCTGGCCAGCGGGGGCGGCAGGGCCTGGGGCAGCGGCCGAGACGGCGGCGGCGGGCGAGTCGGCGGCGACGGCCGAGCCAACAGCCGGCGAGGGGGCAGCCGAGGCCGGCGAGGCGACCGGCGGGGGCGGCGAGGCGGCCGGCGAGGGCGCCAGTGAGGCGGCCAGCGAGGCGGCGGCGAGACGGCTGGCGAAGACGCCGGCGAGGCGGCCGCGCCCGAGGCGGCCTGGGAGGGAGCCGGCGGTGACGGCGAGGGCGTCGTGGGGGCGCGAGGTGCAGCTCGTCCCACGGCGCGAGAGCCGCCAAAGCCCGGAGGCGGTCCAAGAGCCAAGCGGGGCCGTCCACCTGACGGGGTCGCCGAAGGGCCGCCGGTGGCCGGCGGCGACGAGGCGACGAGAGGTACCTGCTGCTGAAAGGGAAACACCTTCTCATCAAAGTAAACGTGTCGGGAGGTGAATACACGATGTGAGACAGGGTCGTAACAGCGGTAGCCTTTAGTGTTAGGTGGGTAGCCGAGGAAGATGCAAGCGACGGAGCGAGGTGCAAGCTTATGAGGCGCAGTGGCGGCGATGCTAGGATAGCAGAGACAGCCAAAGATGCGAAGGCCATCATAAGATGGGGGCGCACCAAAGAGGAGATGGTGAGGGGCATAGTTCCAGCATGGGCGACATGGGCGGATGTTGATGAGGAGGGTGGCGGTGGCGAGAGCATCCGACCAAAACCGGGGAGGCACGTTAGAGTGAAAGAGCAACGTGCAGACGCAGTCATTAAGAGTGCGAAGGATACGCTCGGCACGGCCATTTTGTTGGGACGTGTAGGGACAAGTGAGGCGGAAGATAGTGCCGTGGGAGGCTAGAAGGTTACGAACAGCGACGTTGTCAAACTCTTTTCCGTTGTCAGTTTGTAATGCAAGGATGGGACGACCGAACTGTGTGGTGACATAGGAATAAAAGGCGGTGAGTGTGGCAAGGGCATCGGACTTGCGACGAAGAGAAAATGTCCACACATAATGAGAGAAATCATCTAAAATCACCAAATAGTATAGGTAGCCCGTGTTGCTTGCAACCGGGGATGTCCAAACATCACTATGCAATAACTGAAACGGAAAAGTGGAGATAGTGGTAGATGCGCTAAACGGAAGACGAACGTGCTTGCCAAGACGACAAGCCTCACAAGTATGGTCGTCAATCTTATCGCATGAGAATGAAAAACTCTGAAGAATTTAACGTAAAGTGGTGGGGTTTGGGTGTCCCAAACGAGCATGCCAAAGGTCGATACCTGCGGTGAGGGCGACTGGGGTGGTGGCGGCGGTGGCGGAGTGCACCGGATAGAGCTCGTCAGGACTATCGCAACGGTGAAGGACCATCCGAGTACGGGCGTCCTTCACAGAAAAACCGACATCATCAAATTCAACGGTAATGGGATTCTCACGAGCAAGACGACGAACAGATACAAGGTTCGTAACTAAATCAGGAGAAATAAGAATATTAGACATAGTGATAGGCGTAGATGTGGAAGAAAATGAAGTACGACCAACATGTGTGATAGGTAAAGAGGAACCGTTACCAATGGTGATGCGAGCAGGAGTATGAACCGGAGTGAAGCAGGTTAGGGTGCCGGGATGAGATGTCATGTGGGCGGTGGCGCCCGAGTCCATGTACCAAGCGCCGCCGGTACCAAACGCCGCCGGTGATGGGACCGAGTGCAGTGCAGCCAAAGAAGTAGGTGTTGGGGAACGTAGTAGTAAATCAAAAAAAATTCCTACGCATCACCAAGATCAATCTATGGAGAGACTAGCAACGAGAGAGAGAGGAGTGCATCTTCATACCCTTGAAGATCGCGATGCGGAAGCGTTGCAAGAACGTGGTTGGAGGAGTCGTACACGCAGCGATTCAGATCGCGGTCGATTCCGATCTAAGCACCGAACAACGGTGCCTCCGCGTTCAACACACGTGCAGCCCGGTGACATCTCCCGCGCCTTGATCCAGCAAGGAGGAGGGAGAGGTTGGGGAAGACAACTCCGGCAGCACGACGGCGTGGTGGTGGAGTTGGCAGTTCTCCGGCAGGGCTTCGCCAAGCTCAACGGAGGAGGAGGGGGTGTTGGAGAGGGGGAGGGCTGCGCCTTGGATGAGGTGCTGCTGCCCTCCCTCCTCCCCTCTATTTATAGGGCCAAGGGGGAAGGGGGCCGGCCCCTCTAGATCAGATCTAGAGGGGGGGCGGCGGCCAGGGGGAGGGGGCTTGCCCCCCAAGCCAAGGGGGGCGCCCCCCTTTAGGGTTTCCCCCAACCCTAGGCGCATGGGCCCTAGGGGGGGATGGCGCCCAGCCCACTTAGGGGCTGGTTCCCTCCCACATACAGCCCATAGGGCCCTCCGGGGCAGGTGGACCCTCCCGGTGGACCCCCGGGACCCCTTCGGTGGTCCCGGTACAATACCGGAAAACCCCCGAACACTTCCGGTGACCGTATGATGACTTCCCATATATAAATCTTCACCTCCGGACCATTCCGGAACTCCTCGTGACGTCCGGGATCTCATCCGGGACTCCGAACGACATTTGGTAACCACATACTATTTCCCATAACAACTCTAGCGTCACCGAACCTTAAGTGTGTAGACCCTACGGGTTCGGGAACCATGCAGACATGACCGAGACATCTCTCCGGCCAATAACCAACAGCGGGATCTGGATACCCATGTTGGCTCCCACATGTTCCACGATGATCTCATCGGATGAACCACGATGTCGAGGATTCAATCAATCCCGTATACAATTCCCTTTGTCTACCGGTATGATACTTGCCCGAGATTCGATCGTCGGTATCCCTATACCTTGTTCAATCTCGTTACCGGCAAGTCTCTTTACTCGTTCCGTAACGCATGATCCCGTGGCTAACTCTTTAGTCACATTGAGCTCATTATGATGATGCATTACCGAGTGGGCCCAGAGATACCTCTCCGTCATACGGAGTGACAAATCCCAGTCTCGATTCGTGCCAACCCAACAGACACTTTCGGAGATACCTGTAGTGCACCTTTATGGTCACCCAGTTACGTTGTGACGTTTGATACACCTAAAGCATTCCTACGGTATCCGGGAGTTGCACAATCTCATGGTCTAAGGAAATGATACTTGACATTAGAAAAGCTTTAGCCGACGAACTACACGATCTAGTGCTATGCTTAGGATTGGGTCTTGTCCATCACATCATTCTCCTAATGATGTGATCCCGTTATCAACGACATCTAATGTCCATGGTCAGGAAACCATAACCATCTATTGATCAACGAGCTAGTCAACTAGAGGCTTACTAGGGACATGTTGTGGTCTATGTATTCACACATGTATTACGATTTCCGGATAACACAATTATAGCATGAACAATAGACAATTATCATGAACAAGGAAATATAATAATAACCACTTTATTATTGCCTCTAGGGCATATTTCCAACAGTCTCCCACTTGCACTAGAGTCAATAATCTAGTTACATTGTGATGAATCGAACACCCATAGAGTTCTGGTGTTGATCATGTTTTGCTCGTGGAAGAGGTTTAGTCAACGGATCTGCGACATTCAGATCCGTATGCACTTTACAAATATCTATGTCTCCATCTTGAACATGTTCACGAATGGAGTTGAAGCGACGCTTGATATGCCTAGTCTTCTTGTGAAACCTGGGCTCCTTGGCAAGGGCAATAGCTCCAGTGTTGTCACAGAAGAGAGTCATTGGGCCCGACGCATTGGGAATAACTCCTAGGTCGGTGATGAACTCCTTCATCCAGACTGCTTCCTGTGCTGCCTCCGAGGCTGCTATGTACTCCGCTTCACATGTAGATCCCGCCACGATGCTTTGCTTGCAACTGCACCAGCTGACTGCCCCACCATTCAAAATATACACGTATCCGGTTTGTGACTTGGAGTCATCCAGATCTGTGTCGAAGCTAGCATCGACGTAACCCTTTACGACGAGCTCTTCATCACCTCCATAAACGAGAAACATATCCTTAGTCCTTTTCAGGTACTTCAGGATGTTCTTGACCGCTGTCGAGTGTTCCATGCCCGGATTACTTTGGTACCTTCCTACCAAACTTACGGCGAGGTTCACATCAGGTCTGGTACACAGCATGGCATACATAATAGACCCTACGGCTGAGGCATAGGGGATGACACTCATCTTTTCTCTATCTTCTGCCGAGGTCGGGCATTGAGCCGTGCTCAATCTCACACCTTGTAATACAGGCAAGAACCCCTTCTTGGACTGATCCATATTGAACTTCTTCAATATCTTGTCAAGGTATGTGGTTTGCGAAAGACTAATGAGGCGTCTCGATCTATCTCTATAGATCTTGATGCCTAATATGTAAGCATCTTCTCCAAGGTCCTTCATTGAAAAACACTTATTCAAGTAGGCCTTTATGCTTTCCAAGAATTCTATATCATTTCCCATTAATAGTATGTCATCCACATATAATATGAGAAATGCTACAGAGCTCCCACTCACTTTCTTGTAAACACAGGCTTCTCCATAAGTCTGTGTAAACCCAAACGCTTTGATCATCTCATCAAAGCGAATGTTCCAACTCCGACATGCTTGCACTAGCCCATAGATTGAGCGCTGGAGCTTGCATACCTTGTCAGCATTATTAGGATCGACAAAACCTTCCGGCTGCATCATATACAACTCTTCCTTAAGGAAACCATTAAGGAATGTCGTTTTGACGTCCATTTGCCATATCTCATAATCATAGAATGCGGCAATTGCTAACATGATTCGGACGGACTTCAGCTTCGCTACGGGTGAGAAGGTCTCATCATAGTCAACCCCTTGAACTTGTCGATAACCCTTAGCGACAAGTCGAGCCTTATAGATGGTCACATTACCATCCGCGTCTGTCTTCTTCTTAAAGATCCATTTGTTCTCTATGGCTTGCCGATCATCGGGCAAGTCTGTCAAAGTCCATACTTCGTTTTCATACATGGATCCTATCTCGGATTTCATGGCTTCTAGCCATTTGTTGGAATCCGGGCCCGCCATCGCTTCTTCATAGTTCAAAGGTTCACCGTTGTCTAACAACATGATTTCCAGGACAGGGTTGCCGTACCACTCTGGTGCGGAACGTGTCCTCGTGGACCTACGAATTTCAGTAGCAACTTGATCCGAAGTTTCATGATCATCATCATTAACTTCCTCTCTAGTCGGTGCAGGCACCACAGAAACATCTTCCTGAGCTGCGCTACTCTCCGGTTCAAGAGGGGTTACCTCATCAAGTTCTACTTTCCTCCCACTTACTTCTTTCGAGAGAAACTCTTTCTCTAGAAAGGATCCATTCTTGGCAACAAAGATCTTGCCTTCGGATCTGAGGTAGAAGGTATACCCAATAGTTTCCTTAGGGTATCCTATGAAGACGCATTTTTCCGATTTGGGTTCGAGCTTTTCAGGTTGAAGTTTCTTGACATAAGCATCGCATCCCCAGACTTTCAGAAACGACAGCTTAGGTTTCTTCCCAAACCATAATTCATACGGTGTCATCTCAACGGATTTCGACGGAGCCCTATTTAAAGTGAATGCGGCAGTCTCTAAAGCATAACCCCAAAATGATAGCGGTAGATCGGTAAGAGACATCATAGATCGCACCATATCCAATAGAGTGCGATTGCGACGTTCGGACACACCATTACGCTGAGGTGTTCCAGGCGGCGTGAGTTGTGAAACAATTCCACATTTCCTTAAGTGCGTGCCAAACTCGTGACTCAAATATTCCCCTCCACGATCTGATCGTAAGAACTTTATTTTCCTGTCACGTTGATTCTCAACCTCACTCTAAAATTCCTTGAACTTTTCGAAGGTCTCAGACTTGTGTTTCATTAAGTAGACATACCCATATCTACTTAAGTCATCAGTGAGGGTGAGAACATAACGATAACCACCGCGAGCCTCAACGCTCATTGGACCGCACACATCAGTATGTATGATTTCCAATAAGTTGGTTGCTCGCTCCATTGTTCCGGAGAACGGAGTCTTGGTCATTTTGCCCATGAGGCATGGTTCGCACGTGTCAAATGATTCATAATCAAAAGACTCCAAAAGTCCATCTGCATGGAGTTTCTTCAAGCGTTTGACACCAATGTGACCAAGGCGGCAGTGCCACAAGTATGTGGGACTATCATTATCAACCTTACATCTTTTGGCATTCACACTATGAATATGTGTAACATCACGTTCGAGATTCAATAAAAATAAACCATTGACCAGCGGGGCATGACCATAAAACATATCTCTCATATAAATAGAACAACCATTATTCTCGGATTTAAATGAGTAGCCATCTCGCATCAAACGAGATCCTGATACAATGTTCATGCTCAAAGCTCGTACTAAATAACAATTATTGAGGTTTAAAACTAATCCCGTAGGCAGATGTAGAGGTAGCATGCCGACGGCGATCACATCCACCTTGGAACCATTCCCGACGCGCATCGTCACCTCGTCCTTCGCCAGTCTCCGCTTATTCCGCAGCTCCTATTTTGAGTTACAAATATGAGCAACCGCACCGGTATCAAATACCCAGGAGCTACTACGAGCGCTGGTAAGGTACACATCAATAACATGTATATCACATATACCTTTGGTATTGCCAGCCTTCTTATCCGCTAAGTACTTGGGGCAGTTCCGCTTCCAGTGACCGTTTCCCTTGCAATAAAAGCATTCAGTCTCAGGCTTGGGTCCATTCTTTGGCTTCTTCCCGGTAGCTTGCTTACCGGGCGCGGCAACTCCCTTGCCGTCCTTCTTGAAGTTCTTTTTACCCTTGCCTTTCTTGAACTTAGTGGTTTTATTCACCATCAACACTTGATGTTCCTTTTTGATCTCCACCTCCGCTGATTTCAGCATTGAATATACCTCAGGAATGGTTTTTTCCATCCCCTGCATATTGAAGTTCATCACAAAGCTCTTGTAGCTAGATGGAAGCGACTGAAGGATTATGTCAACGATCGCGTCATCCGGGAGATTAACTCCCAGCTGAGACAAGTGGTTGTGCAACCCAGACATTTTGAGTATATGCTCGCTGACAGAACTATTCTCCTCCATCTTACAACTGTAGAACTTGTCGGAGACTTCATATCTCTCGACCCGGGCATGAGCTTGGAAAACCATTTTCAGCTCTTGGAAGATCTCATACGCTCCGTGTTGCTCAAAACACTTTTGGAGCCCCGGTTCTAAGCTGTAAAGCATGCCGCACTGAACCAGGGAGTAATCATCACTACGCGACTGCCAGGCGTTCATAACGTCTTGAGTTGCCGGGAAAACAGGTGCGTCACCTAGCGGTGCTTCAAGGACATAAGCTTTCTTGGCAGCTATGAGGATGATCCTCAGGTTACGGACCCAGTCCGTGTAGTTGCTACCATCGTCTTTCAGTTTGGTTTTCTCTAGGAACGCGTTGAAGTTGAGGGCAACATTAGCGTGGGCCATTTGATCTACAAGACATATTGTAAAGATTTTAGACTAAGTTCATGACAATTAAGTTCATCTAATCAAATTATTCTATGAACTCCCACTCAGATAGACATCCCTCTAGTCATCTAAGTGATACATGATCCGAATCGACTAGGTCGTGTCCGATCATCACGTGAGACGGACTAGTCATCAACGGTGAACATCTCTATGTTGATCGTATCTTCTATACGACTCATGTTCGACCTTTCGGTCTTCCGTGTTCCGAGGCCATGTCTGTACATGCTAGGCTCGTCAAGTCAACCTAAGTGTTTTGCATGTGTAAATCTGGCTTACACCCGTTGTATTCAAACGTTAGAATCTATCACACCCGATCATCATGTGGTGCTTCGAAACAACGAACCTTCGCACCGGTGCGCAGTTAGGGGGAACACTTTCTTGAAATTTTAGCGAGGGATCATCTTATTTATGCTACCGTCGTTCTAAGCAAATAAGATGTAAACATAATAAACATCACATGCAAATCATAAAGTGACATGATATGGCCAATATCATTTTGCTCCTTTTGATCTCCATCTTCGGGGCACCATGATCATCATCGTCACCGGCATGACACCATGATCTCCATCATCATGATCTCCATCATCGTGTCTTCATGAAGTTGTCTCGCCAACTATTACTTCTACTACTATGGCTAACGGTTAGCAATAAAGTAAAGTAATTACATGGCGTTTTCATTGACACGCAGGTCATACAATAAATTAAGACAACTCCTATGGCTCCTGCCGGTTGTCATACTCATCGACATGCAAGTCGTGATTCCTATTACAAGAACATGATCAATCTCATACATCACATATATCATTCATCACATCCTTTTGGCCATATCACATCACACGGCATATGCTGCAAGAACAAGTTAGACATCCTCTAATTGTTGTTGCAAAAAAATTTACGTGGCTGCTATAGGTTTCTAGCAAGAACGTTTCTTACCTACGCCACAACCACAACGTGATATGCCAATTTCTATTTACCCTTCATAAGGACCCTTTTCATCGAATCCGATCCGACTAAAGTGGGAGAAACAGACACCCGCTAGCCACCTTATGCAACTAGTGCATGTCAGTCGGTGGAACCTGTCTCACGTAAGCGTACGTGTAAGGTCGGTCCGGGCCGCTTCATCCCACGATGCCGCCGAATCAAGATAAGACTAGTAACGGCAAGTAAATTGACAAAATCGACGCCCACAACAACTTGTGTTCTACTCGTGTAAGAAACTACGCATAGACCTGGCTCATGATGCCACTGTTGGGGAACGTAGTAGTAAATCAAAAAAAATTCCTACGCATCACCAAGATCAATCTATGGAGAGACTAGCAACGAGAGAGAGAGGAGTGCATCTTCATACCCTTGAAGATCGCGATGCGGAAGCGTTGCAAGAACGCGGTTGGAGGAGTCGTACACGCAGCGATTCAGATCGCGGTCGATTCCGATCTAAGCACCGAACAACGGTGCCTCCGCGTTCAACACACGTGCAGCCCGGTGACATCTCCCGCGCCTTGATCCAGCAAGGAGGAGGGAGAGGTTGGGGAAGACAACTCCGGCAGCACGACGGCGTGGTGGTGGAGTTGGCAGTTCTCCGGCAGGGCTTCGCCAAGCTCAACGGAGGAGGAGGGGGTGTTGGAGAGGGGGAGGGCTGTGCCTTGGATGAGGTGCTGCTGCCCTCCCTCCTCCCCTCTATTTATAGGGCCAAGGGGGAAGGGGGCCGGCCCCTCTAGATCAGATCTAGAGGGGGGGCGGCGGCCAGGGGGAGGGGGCTTGCCCCCCAAGCCAAGGGGGGCGCCCCCCTTTAGGGTTTCGCCCAACCCTAGGCGCATGGGCCCTAGGGAGGGATGGCGCCTAGCCCACTTAGGGGCTGGTTCCCTCCCACATGCAGCCCATAGGGCCCTCCGGGGCAGGTGGACCCTCCCGGTGGACCCCCGGAACCCCTTCGGTGGTCCCGGTACAATACCGGAAAACCCCCGAACACTTCCGGTGACCGTATGATGACTTCCCATATATAAATCTTCACCTCCGGACCATTCCGGAACTCCTCGTGACGTCCGGGATCTCATCCAGGACTCCGAACAACATTTGGTAACCACATACTATTTCCCATAACAACTCTAGCGTCACCGAACCTTAAGTGTGTAGACCCTACGGGTTCGGGAACCATGCAGACATGACCGAGACATCTCTCCGGCCAATAACCAACAGCGGGATCTGGATACCCATGTTGGCTCCCACATGTTCCACGATGATCTCATCGGATGAACCACGATGTCGAAGATTCAATCAATCCCGTATACAATTCCCTTTGTCTATCGGTATGATACTTGCCCGAGATTCGATCGTCGGTATCCCTATACCTTGTTCAATATCGTTACCGGCAAGTCTCTTTACTCGTTCCGTAACGCATGATCCCGTGGCTAACTCTTTAGTCACATTGAGCTCATTATGATGATGCATTACCGAGTGGGCCCAGAGATACCTCTCCGTCATACGGAGTGACAAATCCCAGTCTCGATTCGTGCCAACCCAACAGACACTTTCGGAGATACCTGTAGTGCACCTTTATGGCCACCCAATTACGTTGTGACGTTTGATACACCCAAAGCATTCCTACGGTATCCGGGAGTTGCACAATCTCATGGTCTAAGGAAATGATACTTGACATTAGAAAAGCTTTAGCAGACGAACTACACGATCTAGTGCTATGCTTAGGATTGGGTCTTGTCCATCACATCATTCTCCTAATGATGTGATCCCGTTATCAACGACATCTAATGTCCATGGTCAGGAAACCATAACCATCTATTGATCAACGAGCTAGTCAACTAGAGGCTTACTAGGGACATGTTGTGGTCTATGTATTCACACATGTATTACGATTTCCGGATAACACAATTATAGCATGAACAATAGACAATTATCATGAACAAGGAAATATAATAATAACCACTTTATTATTGCCTCTAGGGCATATTTCCAACAGTAGGGTGCCATGGCGGTGAGACCGACAGCGAGGCGAAGCCACCGTAGGGCTGAACCGGGGCGGGCGGAGCATGGCCGTCGGCCATCGGCGTGGCGAGTAGAGCCGCGGAGCCGGTACCGGCCGGCTGCGGCGGCACGGCGAAGTAGGCCGGATGACCCGCCGGAAAAACCTGCGGCGTGGTGAAGGGAGCCGGCGCATCCGCGTACATGTAGCCGAAGAGAGACGACGCGGCAGAACACATCGCAGCGATGGCGGCGGTGGCTAGGGCAGGAAAAGGCAGTCGCGGCTAATAAGCACACAAGCACGTACAAGCTAGCAAGCACACCAGCACACAGCTGGATGGATGAACGTGCCTATAGGCCTCGCCGTATACTGCGCGGACGTGACCCAAGGCTGCTACTGAAGGAAGGAGAAGGGCAACGGCAGAAAAGAAAAGATGGGGATATAGAAGAAGTGCAGCGGCTGCAGGAGATGCAGCGGCCACGAGATGCGGCGGCAGCAGGAGGTGTGGCGGTTGCGCGAGGAGGATGGTACGGCGGCGGCAAGGACCTGCGGCGGCGGCACAAGGAGGATAGAGCGCGGCGGCGGCGGCAAGGACATGCGGCGGCAGCGGCGCACAGAGGATAGGACGCGGCGGCGGCGGCGGCGGCGGCTAGTGCAGCGGAAAGCGGCGGCGGCGGCGGGTGGCGGCGGCGGGTGGAGGGAGCGGCGGCGGCGGTGGCACGATGGAGGCGCGGCGGCGGCGGCGGCTAGGCTAGGGTTAGGATCGACTTGCGATAGATACCATGTAGAGATATGGTTTGGCAATACAATGTTCGTTGTATTGATGGGGTGCTAGTGCACATATATATAATTACAGGGAAGGTCTCTACCTCAACTATACAAGACTAGAAGGTGGGCCACAACTCCAATATACATGTAACACAAAATACATACTCAACAGTATGGGCTACCTCGGCGAACTTTTCTTCCGTGCTTGCAAAGTCGGGCCCACATCACAGATCTGAGGCTGAGGAAGGGCGCTGCCATCACCGAGGACAACTCCGGCACATCCGGCTCCGGCTCTGCTGTGACCTCCCGCAAACCGTCGTTAGGCATCGCACTTTCGACATTTGCGTTCGCCGCCGAGGATCTCGTTAGCTGTTTGTATTCTATATAAACGTTTTTGAAGGCCCGCATAGACTCATACGGCCACACGATATTGACCGGGTCCCACCCGATGCACAAAGCTCCCGGCGAACAGAATTTATTGCGCCATGGCCCAGTTATATGTTACGATCCTGTGCCACGGAACAGATTCTCGGAAAATCCTATGTGACGCACGTTACGTCAAGCTGTCGAGGTTTCGCACAGCGTTCACGCGCGAGCAGCGCGATCTGGGCCGGCCCGTTAGCGGTTAGCGTAAGTACGGGCGGGTGGTTTCTCCCAACCTTCTAGAAGGTTCCCCGATTCGGTTTTTTTTCCTGTTGTTTTTTGGGGCTGGTTTTCTTTCAGGTTTTTTCTTTTTCGTTTATTTTCTCTTCTGTTTCTTTTTGTTTTGTTTTGTTTTTTATCTTTCCTGTTTCTGTCTTCTTTTTACATTTCATTCCTTTTTCTGTTTCTTTCTTAAAAAAATCACAAATTTAAAAAATGTATAGAATTCAAAATTGTTCGCAAATTTGAAAATATGTGCGGGGTTTTCAAAATAATGTTTGTGTTTCAAAAAAATGTTCAGAAATTTGAAAAAATGTTTTCAAATTTAAAAACAATTTGTGTTTTCAAAAAATGTTCTCTTTTTCAAAATGTTGTTCACATTTTTTTAAAAACCTTCAGCAATTCCAAAAAAAATTCTCATTTTCAAAATTTTGTTGATAATCTAAAAAAATGTTCGTGTTTCGAAAAATGTTCTCATTTTCATAGTTTTGTTCGCAATTTCAAATTTTATTCACAAACTCAAATATATATTTGGAATTTTATAACTTGTTCTTGTTTTCAAAATTGGCTTCCAATTTAAAAAAATGTTCAGGAATTTCAAAAAGTTCCCATTTTTAAATTTTGTTCCCAATTTTAAAAAAATGCTTGTGTTTCAAAAAGTCTTTCAGGAATTTCATAAAATGTTCTTTTTTCAAACATTTGTTCACAATTTCAAAAAATGTTCCTGTTTTTAATTTTTTTCAGAAGTTCAAAAAATGGTTATTATAAAAAATTCTGCATATTTGAAAAATGTTCTCCTTTCAAAAAATGTTCCTGTTTCAAGTTTTGTTCACAAACTCAAAAAATGTTCGCGTATTTGAAAAAAACGTTTGCCTTTCAACAAAAGGTCATAAGTAAAAAAATGTTCCAGCTTTCAAATTTTGTTCACAAGTTCAAAAAAATTTCTTGATTTTTGAAAAAATGTTTGCGTATTTCTAAAAGGGTTCACCTTTCATAAAATGTTCATAGGTATAAAAACATATCCTGTTTTCAAATTAGTTCATAAATTCAAAAAATGTTTGTCATGTTCGCTTTTCTCAAATTTTGTTCAGACTTTTAATTTTTGCTCACAGATGAAAAAATGTTGCTTTTTGTCCAAAATATTCATGTTTTCAAATAATATTCCTTTTTCCAACATTTGTTCAAAATTCAAATAAGTTTATGTTTTAAATTTGTTTGCAAATTCAAATATTGTTAACCAATTTGTTATCTTCAGAAAATGTTTTAAATTTGTTTGCAAATTCAAATATTTTAACGGTAGTCTCGATGATTTCCGGAAAATGTTTCAGTTTTTTATCTTCAATTTTTTAACTAATTTGAAAGTTTTTGCGTTTCACAAAACATTCAGGTTTTTTTTAAAAAAAAAATTTGCTCGAAATTTCAAAAGTATTTTGGATCTGCGCTGCGTTATTACTTGTGAAGCTCGATAGTTGAAGCTGTATTGTCGCTGTGTCTTTCCCCAGGGTTCCTGGGTTCGATCCCCCGCAAGTGTGCTTTTTTTTTGAGAGACAGTATTCGCTCGCAGCCGGTCTGTACTTCATGGGCCGGCCCAGCTGTGCACTCCCCTGTGCGTTCGGGTGACAGACTGCCGCAGAGAGCGGCACATAGGATCTCCCCAGATTGTCGACCTGACGGAGACGTCTCCCAAATTTCTAAATCACGTGGCACTCCTCTTGGAGACCCCACCGTATGGTACTGTGTCCTACGGTATTTGTGAACCACATCTAATTTCCCCAGGCAACACCGCACCAATTAATGCGCGTTTTCAGAATCCCTAGACCGAAACTAGCGATCGGGATTTCGGGTCTAGCTGAGCTCGGGCTCCGAAACGCTCTGTCCCACAACTTCTTTCTTCTCATTTAACATCACCCTTGGAAGAAAACTTCAAGACATCTCACATCTATATTGCAAGCAAACCATCCACACTTTGCCAGAGGTAACCCCACGTAGCTCCCGCACTGAGCGACTCGGGCGGGCCTCTACCCTAGCCGCCGCCGAGCCCTGACCTACTCCCCCCTCTCCTCCCGTTGCAGCCGCATGACGTTGCTGGGCTAAGCCCGGGGGCATATGGCGGTGGCGGGGGTCTCTCCTTCGCTCCCGCGGCTTGGGGTGGGGCGGGGGCCCCGGCGTGTGGAGGCATGGCTGGTCGGGTCTTGCTACGCGATGGTCGTCCCTGCTTCGCAGCGGCGGCGGGCGGCTCTGCGTTCGGACGGATCTCAGATCGGCGACGGAGGCATGGAGGGCCTGGTGGATGGATCGGCTGCACGTGTTGTCTGGCTTCTGGTCAGATCTGATCTGGCCGGTATGGCCTGCTCCATACGCTGCACCGGTGATCGGTGGCGGTCCCATGCACACGAGGCTGGATGGAGGTTCCTTGAGCGTATCTGGTTGAAAACCCTGCTTTTGGCTCGTTGCCAAGGCCAGCGATGGCGGTGTTTTCTACGTCGTCCCCTTCTTGAAGGCATCGTCGTGAAGAAGCTATAGACCCCTATCCGCCACCTCCAGGGGAAACCCTAGATCGGTTGATCGAATGACGACGGCGCTTTTATGTCGTATCCCTCTTGGGGGCATCATTCTTGGAGGTATGCATAGGCTCGAGGGATCAGTGGACGGCATCTACGGTGGAGCGGCGTTCCACATGACGCATGAACGACGTGGAGTCTCGGCGGCGTGGTGCGGCAGGGCCTTGACAACAGATGTGTGATAATGGACGCGTGTAGGGAGGAGGTGTTGTCCGGCGTCATGGTGGCATCGACAGCAGGCCTGGCAAGGTCGATGCGTCAGTATATGCTTTGAAGACAGTTCGATGGAAGATGGCGGCGATGACCTATGAGAGTGCGTCGGACCGGTTTGTGCCCCAATCGTGGTATGTGGCTTGGTTGGGGTCTCCGGCTTTAGATGTTAGGTTTAAGTGAGAGGTCTGGGTATTCGGCCCACACTTTCTGCACCCCTCCATCAATGGATAGGAGGAGCGACAGATGTTGTCAAGATGACGGCTTCAGACATATTGATGTATTACTTTGTAAGGTCTTTGTGAATAATTAATAAAGTGACTGCATGCATCTCCAGATGCAGAGGCCGGGGGTCATCCTCCTTTTCTAAAAAAAAAATCTCACATCTATATGGATTTTTCATGAGGATGAAATGTCTTCTATACCAAGGACATTTAGAAGTGCAAATTTTATTGTAAATGGATCTTAGGGAGTGAAAAATTGTGTATTAGATTAATAATTTAGTTTGGACTACCATGCACAAAAGATAAATTAAAAAACTCACAAGACAATCCTACAGATAGATTTGGGAGGCAGCGGGTGTTAGAAATATGTTGTGGTCTACCCCCTATTCCTCTGCGCTTTTCCGTGTTGCCGCTCACAATCGCATATCGGAGGCTAGGGGGTAGGAACCTTCTTATACTGTGTTTCCAAAGAGTCCGCCTCTTATACAATTATAAGATTCCTAGTCTTTAAACTAGTTTCCGGATAGAGTCCAGATCAAAGTACCAACCACGATATAATTTGTCTATTAGCGGATCCTATCCGTCGAGTCCCCGAAGCAAACTTGTGAGCAACGCGTCATAATAGAGTATAAATTTCTCTAATTAGGTAGATCAACATTAGGGCCGTAATCTAATTACACGATCTAGCTTCTTCCAATTATCAGCTCACACGGGTAATCTTTCCAATATATAAAGCATATTGTGTTCCACGGATAATTGACCGGCTTCCTTAAGCACGCAACACTTAAGTACGTTCCAGCAAGAGTAATTCCATGCACAAAACACATGTATAATTCCATATGAGGTATTCCGAATATTAATGATAATAAGTGTTTGAATATAGTTGCAGGAAAGATAATACCAACATCTCCCACTTGTCCAAAACGATCATTCAAAAATTCGTAAACTCATAGCCTGAACATGCTTACCATATACCACCTCACTAAGTGACTTAGTCAATGGATCAGCAACCATATCAGTACTAGGTAGAAACTCTAAAGAAACTGACTTAAGTCTATTAATTACATCACGTATACAGTGATACCTTCCCTCAATATGTTTGATCTTGCTGTGGAACTTGGGATATCTAGAAATCTTTATTGTAGCCTGATTATCACAATACACCACCACTGGTTTGCTAGCACTTTTAACAATCTTCAAAGTCGAAAGAAATTCCTTCATCCACACCGCCTCCTTCATAGCTTCTGACGCAACAATATACTCTGCCTCCATGTAAGATAACGCCACTGAATCTTGCTTCTTACTACTCCAAGATATAGCGCCACCAGCTAATGTAAATAGATACCCAGACATAGACTTTCGGTCGTCCAGATCACCCTGGCAATCAGCATCAGTATAGCCCTGCAGCTGTAGATCCTTTTGGTTAAGACAAAGTGAATAATCCAATGTTGCTTGAACATAACGAAGAGCATGTTTAATCCGATTCCAATGCCCAATTCCTGGATTCATTTGATATCTACTAAACACTCCAACAGTATAGCACAAATCAGGACGTGTGAATAACATTGGCATCTGGGCTGATTAGGGTTAACGACGTAGTCGTTCAACTCGATTCGATCCGAAAAACAGTTCCGCTGCGTACTCTGCTCTGCGATGTTAGAAATATATTGTGGTCTACTCCATATTTCTCTGCTCGTGTCAACTTGTACAGGGACTCTACACCAACGTAACTTGGGAATTAGATTGGACTCCTGTGCGCCGCGTCATCCAACAAGCTAGATCGATCTAATCTGGTTCCGCCGCTCAAGTCGGTCCAGATCGATTCGCTCGTCTCGCGCCGCCGCACTCTCACCTCGCCGCGCCGCTCCCATGTCACGCCGCGCCGCACTCTTGCCTCGCCGCGCCGCACTCTTCTCGAGCCGCCGCTCTCCTACGCTGGTAACTCGCCGACAGCCACCTCCGGAAGTCGCCGACTCCACCGGCGGCCCGATCTCCAGCCGCACTCCACCGGAAGCTCTCCTCCAGCCGCCCGTCACCGCTCCAAGCCATCCACCTCAATGAGTCCTCAGGTACACGAGCTATTCACCAACGACTGCTCGGAATTTGTCAGGCGTCTCACCTGCTACTGCTGCTCCGAGTCAACACCACAAAAGGAATTTTTCCTGTTCTGAACTTTGTGGATAGATGGCTTCCAATAGCGTTTTTGCTGAGTTGCTCAGGAACTACAAATTAGATGGCACAAATTACACTATTTGGAAAAGGAAGATGATATTTCTGCTTATAGCTGAGAATATCTTATTTCGACCGCCGAGCCTAACAAACTTGCTGATGATGCTTCGGATGAGGAAAAGGATAATTATGCAGAAGAACTCAAGGAGTGGAATAAGGACAATAAAAAGGCTAGGATTTTTATTCTTGGCTCCATGTCCTATTCGTTGGCAGGAGAATATGAAACAGAGGTTGCTGCACACAGGATTATGAGAAGGCTGGAAGAGGATTTTGGTGAAGTTTCTTTAATCAAAGTGCTTAGCTTGCTGAACAGATTCTTAACATCTAAGATGGCAGATAATACTTCTGTCAATGAACACCTAAACAAGTTGTGCGTGCTGAATGAGGAATTGAAAAATGTTGGCTATCCTTTTTCTGAGGAGGTGCAAGTAATGGTGGCCCTGAACTCACTTCCGCACACTTGGGAACAATGCAAAATATCATTTTGTCACTCCGAAAGATTACTGAACATGCGCAATGTGAGGCATCATTTGCTCATGGACACTGGCGGAGCCTCTTGGAGGCCAAACGGGTCGTGACCCCCAAACCCACCCCCCCCCAACCACCCCAAAAGAGAACAAAAAAAAAAAAGAAAAAAAAAAAACAAAGAAAGAACAAAAAAGAAAAAATAATAGACCCCCCCCCCCCCCACCCCCCCCCCCCCCCCCCCCCCCCCCCCCCCCCCCCCCCCCCACCCCCAACCCCCCCCCCCACCACCCCCCACCCCCCCCCCCCCCCCCCCCCCCCCTTCCAAAACTGCAATTTTTTTACTACCACGTATACCAAGTGTTTTTGTCCAGTCCATTAGTGAATAATTCCCTTGCCAATTCAATTATTATCTATATGTTGGTTCTAGAGCATTAGATCGATTAACTGGAAGGATATAGACGCACTCTGTACGTACAAGCTATCTAGCGAGCTACTACAAGCAGCTTGATTGACAGTTTTATGAGCAGCTTCCTGCAGCTGCATCTGCACGGGATGTTTGCTTGCAGCTTCATCATTATATAGATTCACGGTTTGTTGCATCTGGTGGCATTAGATCAATCTGTCGGCTGCTTACTGCTGCATATGCATGGCATGTGTGTTGTTGAGCACAATTGCCAAGATGACGAAATGAATAGACGACGGCCGATAAGTCTGAACTGTCAAGTGAGGGAAAGAGCAAGATATGTTCATGTGATTTGCATATGTTTTCATGCATATTTTGCACTCAGTTTGAAAATTGCACCCCCCCCC
This sequence comes from Thinopyrum elongatum, assembly GCA_011799875.1. NCBI lineage: Eukaryota > Viridiplantae > Streptophyta > Magnoliopsida > Poales > Poaceae > Thinopyrum > Thinopyrum elongatum. The sequence goes on along the minus strand of CM022299.1, from coordinate 50,477,940 downwards.
CCCCCCCCCCCCCACCCCCCCCACCCCCCCCCCCCCCCCCCACCCCCCCCCCCCCCACCCCCCCCCCCCCCCCCCCACCCCCCCCCCCCCCCCCCCTATCGCTTGTCACGCTCCGCCACTGCTCATGGAAGAAGATAGGAAAAATTCACAAGGGAAAGAGAGACACTCACACCATCAGGAGTTGCACCTTGGTGAAGATAGGAGGCGATGGCAGAAGAAGCATCAATGAGGTGATTTGAGGGACAAAATCAACAGGAAGAGAATGGGATGATCATAACGGAAGAGGTCCAAACTCTAGTTTTGATAAGAGGAGATTTAGATGTCATGGTTGTGGAGAGTATGGGCATTTTAGGTATTTTGTTCCAGCGATAATTGACCGGCTTCCTTAAGCATGCAACACTTAAGTACATTCCAGCAAGAGTAATTCCATGCACAAAACACATGTATAATTCCATATGAGGTATTCCGAATATTAATGATAATAAGTGTTTGAATATAGTTGCAGGACACATAATCCCAACATCTCCCACTTGTCCAAAACGATCATTCAAAAATTCGTAAACCCATAGCCTGAACATGCTTACCAAATACCATCTGACTAATTGACTTAGTCAATGGATCAGCAACCATATCAGTACTAGGTAGAAACTCTAAAGAAACTGACTTAAGTCTATTAATTACATCACGTATATAGTGATACCTTCCCTCAATATGTTTGATCTTGCTGTGGAACTTGGGATATCTGGAAATCTTTATTGCAGCCTGATTATCACAATACACCACCACTGGTTTGCTAGCACTTTCAACAATCTTCAAAGTCGAAAGAAATTCCTTCAGCCACACCGCCTCCTTCACAGCTTCTGACGCAGCAATATACTCCGCCTCCATGGAAGATAATGCCACTGAATCTTGCTTCTTACTACTCCAAGATATAGCGCCACCAGCTAATGTAAATAGATACCCAGACGTAGACTTCCGGTCGTCCAGATCACCCTGCCAATCATCATCAATATAGCCCTGCAACTGCAGATCCTTTTGGTTAAAACAGAGTGAATAATTCAGTGTTGCTTGAACATAATGAAGAGCATGTTTAATCTGATTCCAATGCCCAATTCCCGGATTTATTTGATATCTACTCAACATTCCAACAGTATAGCACAAATTAGTGTGTGTGAATAACATTGGCATCTAAGCCGATTAGGGTTAATGACGTAGTCGTTCAACTCGATTCGATCTGAAAAACAATTCCGCTGCGTACTCTGCTCTGATACCAATGTTAGAAATATGTTGTGGTCTACCCCTATTCCTCTGCGCTTTTCCGTGGTGCCACTCACAATCGCATATCCGAGGCTAGGGGGTAGCAACCTTTTTATACTGCGTTTTCAAAGAGTCCGCCTCTTATACAGTTATAAGATTCCTAGCCTTTAAACTAGTTTTCAGATAGAGTCCAGATCAAACTACCAACCATGATATAATTTGTCTGTTAGCGGATCCTATCCGTCGAGTCCCCGAAGCACGCGCTTGTGAGCAACATGTCATAATAGAGTTTAAATTCCTCTAATTACGTAGATCAATATTAGGGCCGTAATCTAATTACATGATCCAGCTTCTTCCAATTATCAGCGTACCCGGGTAGTCTTTCCAATATATAAAGCATATTGTGTTCCACCGATAACTGACCGACTTCCTTAAGAATGCAACACTTAAGTACATTCCAGCAAGAGTAATTCCATTCACAAAACACATGTATAATTCCATATGAGGTATTCCGAATATTAATGATAATAAGTGATTGAATATAGTTGCAGGACACATAATCCCAATAGCGGGATTCACAAAGATCGTTCGACAGGAAGTCGCCGAGAACAACACAACAATGTCACCCCTGTTTCATTAAGTCGGGGAGACTATAGTCATCGTGTCACCATGGATTCATGAGCAAATGAGATATTGACTGACCTTCGGAGGTTGCAAGTTTTGTGTGTGTGTGTGTCGGTGTTGACTGTGCATCCTAGTCGTGCAGAGGTTGGGTGTGTGCTTGTGGTGCTTGTATTTTCTCAATGCAACATTATGAGTTAATAAAATCCACCTTTCATCAAAAAATGAGACATTTGAGTGACAGGTCATTTATTTCTTCATGGCCACTACAACCACTGCACCATCTACAACAAGAGAAGAGAAGTAGACAGCCAATGAATTTCTCTCGAATCAACCATCTGCAGATTTACCGACGAGCTCTTCCACATTTTTCTCTCTCCTCCAACTCACCAAACTTCCTTGGTGACATCTCTTATAGATAGCTCATTTTGTTGGTATTTGGTCTGATAAACCAATCTTTACCTGAGATTTTGTTGTACCATATGCTGAAGCGCAAATGATCGAATCTGTTTTCGGTTAGTGTCATGCTCCGATTTGTTCATAAGTTTAATGCCCTTTGCGAGGAGAAAACTCGAAAGGTTTAATAGATTTTTTGCAATTTCTACTGCCAAATTATGTTTCCATGGAAGTAGCAACTGTGGCTACAGTGTATAAAAAAATTCAGATGCATTTTCAGGTTCTAGAGCAAACCTTGTTCCTGAAAGACCTCCAAACTTGTCACGAGTATCTTCATACAAAAATGCAAGAAATTGTTAGCACCAACAGCAGCACAAGCATCAGGCTCAAATGTTAACCACAGCTGAAATCAACCATCATTAAGCATTCGTTCCAGAACCTTTTTACATCTAGTTAATTAGAAAATGCTTTCGTTTGCCATAATGTTTGCGGATAAGTGATTAAGATACTAAATTTCATTCAGAAGAGATGACAAGAAATTCCTAAGATGATTGCAGTCAGTACACAGGGAACAAAAAACAACAAACATCTCTGTTCCAATCGGCTGATGTTAGGGATTTGGCTGTTGATTGTTCAATGTTGACAGGCTGAGGTTAAGGATGTAGAACCGTTCGGTAGATACTGGGAATAGTGCTTGGAGAGCAGCTGATTTCAAATCAACAGCGAGGACCCATGCCATAACACTCTTACGATGATCGCCATCAGCATGCTACCAATAAAACAGAGCAAATATGAGTTTGACCGGCGACCTGGAACTTGCACCTGCTTCTTCTTCCTCCTACCACTCCTCTTCCTCCTCTTCTTCTGTGGGTTCTGTTGAGAGTTATAATCCTTGTCCACTGGATTGTCCGCGTCTGCTCCTGCATTATCTTTGTTGTTGACGTAGTGCTTGGGCAAGGAGCACGGAGAGTACATTGTAATGGTGTAGGATGGCTTGGTAGAAATCGGAATCAACGCCTCCAGCACCGTGCGTTCCATGTCGACAGCGATGACCAAGGCCGTGTCGCCTCCATCATCCACCTTGGCCATCATGTAAAGAAGATTGTCGTCGTGCACACTCATGGTGGGGTTCAAGAACAACAGTTTCTTAAGTTCTAGCTTCTGGGTCTCCTCATCCAACAGTTGAGGCAACAGAGCAGAGTAACTCTGGTGAACCGAGACATCGTTGACATCGATGGTGCATCGCTTCTGCCAATCATCCCAACACATCTTTCTGTCCCATATGATGGCTCTCCAGCCTTTACCCATCGTCCTGCAATAAGCTTCGTCGAAGTTGGTCTCGACTAACTTGATCAGATCATCGGAGCACACGACGTCGCAGAAGTACTCTGGGGCGTAGTAAACATTGTCGTCCTTGTCGGTGATGCGAGCTCTCGACGCCGGGAACGTGATGAATCTGACAACGGGGCGCTCGTCGAACAGGTTGCAGACAAGGAGAATGCCACGCAGGAGATCAACCAAGCCCAGCGAGCTTGCTCCCACCGTAATCTGCTTGGAGCTAGCATGTCTATCGAACAACACCGAGTAAATTGCAAGAAACCGCCACATTGAGGGTTAGGTTATCAGAAAACACTACCTTACATTTTTTTGACAGAAACCACCATGTCTACGGTATTTTTTTTGGAAATAACACTGATCGATGGATTAGAGCAAGTTAAACCCGTTTATGACAGATGGGTCCCGGTTGTCAGGAGGTGACTTGGCAAAAAAAGACCACCTGGGCACTTTGACTAGTCAAAATCGCCACGTGTACAAGAGCACGTCATCGCCCAGCTGCGTCGACGGGTGATGCAGCTCGTGTGGCTGAGCTTAAACTGGGCGAACTGGGCGACACGACCATGTATGTATGTGATGTATCCGGCCACCGGCGCCATTGCAACGGGTACAACACAGCCACAGCTCCGCGCGAGAACTGCATGCCAGTTTAAGTTCAGCGCTCAACTTGGGCGAATTTCGCGCCGGTGGCCGGAGACGCCATCCCCGCTGCAAAACTGGGCGAACCAGCTGTCCCGCCCACAGCAGGGCACCACCTGCTCGGCGGCGTGGGACTCGCCCAGCTGGCTCTCTTCGGCCTGCCGCCGGTGGCGTGGATGCGAGCCATGGCGCAGGCGCCATCAATGCCTGGCTGGTCTACTTCGGCGGCCGGCTCTCCGAGAAGGGAAGGTAGCTGCCGTCCGCCCCCTGCCTCCGCGCGCGTGTTAGTCGCTGTTGGCCCTCCCACCGTTTGCCGTCGTCGTGGGGCGGCGAAGAGAAAAGGGAGTGGCGGCGTCTCGATCCAGATCGAGGACGGCGTGGCGGCGGCTTGATCCAGATCGAGGACGGCGCGGCGGCGACGCGTCGCAGTTGGGCCGAATCCGGGGGTGGTGGAAGAAGGCAGGGCGTGGGGACGAGCGGATCACGCCGGCGGGGGAAGATGGAGTCGGGCTCGTGGCTGGCTGCCGGGCGTGAGCGCGTACGCGTGAGAGATGGAGGGCAAATGTGTGGGTTGCGCCAAGGTGGCATTTTTTTTCAAATCAGCTCCTGACAAACGGGACCCATCTATCATAAACTTGTTCAAAGTGCTTTAATCCGCCGATCAGTGATTTTCGCAAAAAGATTACACAAGATATGGTGTTTTCTGCAAAAGAAATGTAGTGTTGTGTTTTTTACAAACCTAACTTTCAAAGTGGTGGTTTCGTGCAATTTACTCAACAACACCTTGTCGGATTCCGACAAGTGCAGCAGGGCCTCCTTGCTTCTCCGCCATGATTTTGTCTCTGAGGAGAAGACGTAGGCAAAATACTGCCAAGCCTGATCACCCGAATCCTGCTGGTGATGGAGGAAGGCCACGGCGTAGTGCTCGTCGCCACAAGGAAGGATGCCGAATTGCTAGGATGCAAAGGCCTTGACCCTGGGGCGAGGGTCTGGGAGGAGGTGCAGCGACGGCTTCCCGGCGGGGATTCCGCGCGCGGAGTAAACGAAGTGGTTTACGGACCCGTCGAGGGTGACGCAGAAGAGCACGAAGGCTCCCTCGATGCATATGACGTAGGGCGGGCGTCGAAGCAGAGGTCAGAGGCGTCGAGACCGGGGCAATGGACGGAGAATTGGGAGACAGCCGGTGGGTCGGCGAACCAGAAGGACAACACCACAGGCTGTCCCTCCCTCGTACGGCACACGACAGTGGTCGCGTTCCGGTCATCGGAGATGCTCGCCGTATTGTTGAGTAGCGCCCAGTCCGGAGAGGCGGTGGCGTGTCGGCCACTCAGTGCGTCGTCCGGGCAGAAGGGAACGGTGGAAAGCGCCATTGGCGTGGACGCTGGTCGATGGAACAAGCGGCCGCGGGATTTCTGGAAATATATGGGTTTCAACGCACTTTGAATTTGCGTCCGAGACGAGTTGGTCGGCAGCCCATCAAACAGGCTTTTGCAGTGTCCGGAACCAGGTAACTCTTGATTTGCGGCTGCAGTCGTGGGGAGTAAATTGCATAAAACCACCACTTTGAGGGCTAGGTTTGCGAAAAACACTAGAATACAGATTCTCTGCAGAAAGCACCACGTCTTCCGTAATTGTTTTGCAAAAACCACTGATCGGCGGATCGGGCCGTGTTAAGTGAGTTTATGACAGGTGGGGCCCTTTTTCGCTTACGTGGCGCTCCAGGCCGTCCCGACAGCCGGTAGACGGCGTTAGACGGCGCCGTTCGGTCTCGTCTTTAGTCATCCCCGCATCTCTATTCCCCCATTCTTCTTCCCCCTCCCCCTCGCTCCCGCCGCCGTCGCCCCCTTGCCCCCTCACACTGCAGAGATGCGTAGTCCGGCGAAAGGTGGCGTTGCTGGCGGCGGCGCTCCGCCCGGCAGCGCCGCACGCATCGTAGGTAGTGGAGGAGGACCTGCAGTGGATCCAGGCGAGCTTTGCGGGAGCTCGAACCCTAGCAAGCCGACGGAGGAAGAGCAGGAGGAGGACCCGCAGTATTCGGTGGAATACCGGGCGGTGAGAGCATTCGCCGCGGCGGTGAAGGCCAATCCGACGGGAAGCCAGCACATCGGGTCATCCTACGGCGGCGTATAGTGAGATCCACTTTTCTTTGCTCTTCCCCTTCCCGTTCTCCATTCCATTGAGTTGCTAGGGTTAGGGTTCATATTGCTCTCTCCTATCAGATGGAGTACAAGTGTCAGATGCTGTGATTTGTTTGTCCTGTGCCCTAGGGTTGACTCACATTACTCAGATTAGTTCAGATGCTGTGATTTGTTTGTCATGTGCCCTAGGGTTGACATTACTTAGATTAGTTTAGAAATTGGCTGATTTAGTTGATTTTAGAAATTAGCTGATTTAGTTGATTTTAGGTGTTGTGTTATTCAGTTTATTTTAGGTACACTGTTAATTGGATGCAGTTAGACATATGGTTAGGTTCACTGTTAATTGAGTTATCCTGTTAGTTAGATGTTTCATTTGTTTTAATTAAGCACTTTGTGAATTAGATGTTAATTAGATTCAGTTTATTTTAGCTTCACTGTAAATTAATCTGCTTTATAAGTAACAAAGCAACATCAGCTGTTTCATTTGTTTTATTCAGTTTTAATTAAGCACTTATACATCCATGGGCGAGCGTAGGTGGACGAGCTTGGCATGCCACAAGACGCGAGCACGCGTAGACTCTCGATGTGTAGGTGCATGGCGTATGGCTCGTGCCGGCGCTTGTGATCGAGTGCACCAATACTTGAACGGCCAGCATAATGCAAGTTATCTTCCACACAAAGATACAAGACCAATCGGAAACTTATCTCATGTGCACAGCTCAGAGCTAGGTCGCCCCGGGAGCCCAATGCCGGTGACCTCGGGAGCGCCCCCGCGGTCCATACGCCATGGACCTCCCGGCCGGGTTGCCCCGGTCCAAACCATCTAAGCAGATCGGACGGCTCGGAGATGCCCCGAGACGGCCCCGTGGCATGCCAGCGGTAACGGACGGCTTGAAGGGCATCTTCGCCCGCGAGTCGCCCTGGGAAACTGGTACTCCAGCATTCTTTATACGAGTAATATGTAGAATGCACCTGTAGCAATAGAAATGATGGAACGAATTCACAACGCACTTCACACTCCGATAGTTGCCAATATCTTTAATTTGTTGATTCAACTAGGCCAATACATATGCCATGTCTTTCTATGCTTCCCTGCTATCCTCGGACCCTTTAGGAGGAAATAGGACACTTTATACTGGTGCTGATAGCTCATGGAGCACTAACTATGTTACACTTGCACACCAAATCAGGACAGTTCATGACGCATATCAATGGAGTGCGACAGGTCATTGGTAATATGGTAGGGCTAGGGAAGTTATGGGAACACATATCCTGTCACATCCAACATTCAAGCCCCTGAGCAGAGAGTTGGGGAAGATTCGAAATAAGTCGTGCTGGCTTTTCTTGGCATGCATGAGGTCACCCAATGCCTTGGTTCGCAAAGAATCCCAACTTGCCTAAAAGCAGGTTCATCTTGGCTTGGTTTGATCAACTGAATTAGGCCGAGGTGGAGATCAGCATGGATCTATCACAGAAGCAAGAAGGGTCGTTAAGCCAGTCTTGTGGAACAGACATCCGAAGAGCCAACTAATTTTAAGTTGTAACCTGGTAGAAGTAGTTTTTTGCACATGACCGTCCTAGTAATTAGCAACCGCCAAATGAATTGAAAATAAAATAATATTTCATGACAAATCTAGTGATATGATTACGTATTAGAAAAAAAAAATCTTTGTAAACTAGGTCAAAATTAGGAAACTTTGATTTTTTAAAAATGAATTCACCTTATAGTTTGAGCGCAGGGAGTAATTAGCAACTGCTAGTTGCTGTTACGATTTGTCTTGTCTCACACCTTAACAAATGCATGTTGCAGTTTAATCTATCTGAAAGAATGTAATTGCTCTTTATATGAATACCCTCGTATCAATGAGAATCATTGAGAGTTGATTCAAGTTGGTGCCAGCCTTGTCTGGGTCAACAAATCAGCAAAACTAAACTGAATACTTTTTTCAGTTTAGAGAAACTCATGTGATTGGCAGATATAAAGAAACAAGTGTCAAATAGACGTTCTGATGCGTGCGTGCATATATAGATTCTAGGGCTTTGAATGACTGATCGACATATTAACTAACCCAGTTCATTTGGGCAGCCCAGTGCATGTAGCTCCCGCTTGCGCAGGGTCCGGGAAAGGGTCCAACCACTTTGGGTCTATTGTACGCAGCCTTTCCCTACATTTCTGCAAGAGGCTGTTTCCAGGACTTGAACTCGTGGCCTCATGGTCACAAGGCAACAGCTTTACCACTGCGCCAAGGCTCCCCTTCTAACCCAGTTCATTTGGGGTTGGCTTAATTTGAGATCGATGTATAGTCATGGAAGAAAGGTAGGTGGTTTAGTACAATTATTCAACACCACCAGCTACCATAAGTTTTCCATCCTCGTGGCAGGATCTACTAACAATAAGTGACCATATCATGTCCATAAGAAAAACATTGACCACATCATGTCTTCCATTCTGCTCACATGCTCTAAGATTACTTCCAAATGGTAGGTGCATCATTGCGAGAAATTAATAATGAGTGTCATAAGTGTCACACTTGTATCTGACTCGCTCAATATATATAACATTATTTTCTTAGAATTGCCTATTTATTTCCTCGTAACCATAGACCAATAGCTCACAATAAAGCCATGACTGGAGCTAGCTCATGCTGCCCCAACAAACCATTGTAGACATATAGTTGGAGTTCCACGCGTAGAGGAAAATGGAAGACATAGATCACAAAATTTAGAACTATTGTTCTACGGTTTCGGTTCCAAAAAAAAAGATCACAAAATTCTCACACGTCAGTGGTAACATAGGTTTTAGAGGCATCAGGAATTCCACGCTGCGTACAAATAACAACACTCGAGCAGGGACTCGTGCACCAGCTGGTGCGTGGGTGAGCGACATGGTGACCTGCGACCACCTTGCTAACTTTCATCTTCACTCTTCATCAATCTGCACACATGTAGCTCTGGATGGCACCCGTGGAAGCACAGAAATACTATTTTGTCCTGAGTAATCTGTCCTATCCCTCTCGGCTTTCTGTAGAAAATCCTGATGGGATGATGAAGCTCACCACGTGGGAGTTTCTCAGAAGAAATTGAACGTTGCAGCAGATGGATGTAGCTATAGAATGAAGGCATGTACGTAGTAATTAATCAATCGGCATGGTTTGAATCTGCGCCTGTTGCAAATAATGGCATGGAGATGAACGTCTACTTGCTTCTTTTATCATTCTTTAATATATGGGAAATGGGGCAGGGTTTAAAAAATAGTAGCAAACGAAAAAATTGATTGAGCAAGATAAATCAGAAAAGACAATGCATAAAAGCGGAGCAAAGCAGAGTTTCACAGAAGAACGAGAAAATGGTGGATGCTGAGTTCCAAAGCAGGACAATAAATGCACTGATCCTCTATTAGTATAATTTTTCTTGATATATATGTTTTCAGTAATGTAAAAAATGGAAGGGAGAAGCTATGTATTCTGAAATTTCTTAATTAGGAGGTATTTCCGTGTTTAGTTATTACAGGTTCTCCAGCTATATACTCGAATGTTGAAGCAGTATTAAGTTGATTGTATGATGCTTGTTGTCCTTTAGCATTGAGATATAATTTAGTTTACTTCACCGTGCCAACTTGAATCTAATTATACCAATTCGTAGAAAAACACACAAGCACGCTTAGTCTGTAGATACATTAACTGGATCTAGCTATCTCATCTTACTCGGCAATGTGTGACTATGTATCCCACATATATAAAGGTGACAAATAGGCTATCAGCCCAAACATAGCCGAGATATATACCCGAGTAAGTCTACAGTCGTTCAACTTACCTAGCCTGGCTACCACTTTCGTAAGAGATCAAAGCATCTGCAGATACAACCTTCGTGTATATAGGAGAAGGATTCACTGGGAAATGCAGGAAAACAATATTCCTACAAGTAGGAACACAGATAATCCTACCGGCCTGCAACCGTGACACTCTGTCTCGGCGTAATGGCTCACAAACTGTAAGTATGCTGCATTTCACTGCATTTTCATTGATCTTGCATCATTGTCTTGTCTCACGGTCTGTATCGGGCTGTTACCTCATTCCTCTACTGTTTGGGCCCTACACTTGGGATCCTCCATTTTGTGATTCGAGATTGCATTCATTTCTTCTTTGCCTGGAATTTTGACCCCATTTTGGTAATTTCTTACTAGGGCGCAAAACAAACCCACTCAGCACAGTCATCCTTGTTTTTCTTTTCTTCGGATGTCATTTTCCCCAACACGATTGGTTTTATTGTTCACATTCATTTTAATTCGGTTCCAATGGCACCATATACCTCTTCAATCATGAATGCCCTTTTTGTTTCAAAACGGAGGAAAAAGATTTGCCTCATCTATTAATTAAGACGAGAAGATAGTTTGTTACAAGGGCACACCTTTACACGGGAGTTCGACAAATTCCTAGCTTAACATCACAATATATCCATCTAATACGCAAAGAGCCCAAAAAGATATACGTGGACATGTACAATTTGGACATGTGATTATGCTTGTAAACCTTTTAGTTTTGACCAAAGTAAGTTCTTGACCGTTGTTGTGCAGCTAGTTGGATTAGCTAGCTTCTGCTCAAAAGAAAAAAATCTACGTGCCTTGCTTGATATACTTAGTTGATGACTCAGCTTCAGAAACCATGAGACCAATCATCTTCACCGTAATGCGTTGATCATAGCAGCACTGCTCTAGCGCATTGGAGGTTGATTGAGCGTCAAGCCTACTATGAAGAGCTCCTTCTGCCAATGCATAGGTGATCATATTCATAGTTGAGTTGTCGGTATGTGTGCCGAGGTGAAATCGCAAATCCTGATCGTTGGGTAATGGGCTGTCTTGGTCGTACCGTACAAGTATTACGAATGAATTGAGAATCAAGCTCACAAGAGAACAATAGATAAATTATGAATATTTGGACCCTGAAAATAGTGCTCGTCATAACCTGCACTACAACATGATGTCACGGGTTGTTGTGCCCACCTATTTGGATGGAAAAATAATAGTAATTTCCAATTATATGAGGAAAGATGGACATAAATGTTTAGAACTAACAATACTACTTGGAACCAACAATATTTAGGAGTACTATTTTCTACCAGACTAAGAGCTGAGTGCACATAAATTGGAAGTAAAATAGAAAATTAACCAATGAACGGATCTAAGAACATATCATGCAAATTTTAAGATAGTTCAAGCCAAATGTTGTCCTAACATATACAAAGCTATGAAAGATTAAAGATATTTAATTGCTAGGAGGGTGCACTGTCTAGCTTGCCTTGCACAATTCTTTACGGCCTCTTTCCTTCTCTCAAGTGACTTAAAGTGTACACAAAGATGAATATCTTCAAGTTCACCTCACTAGGTACAGAACGACTGTTGCCAATGGGAGTTGGATAACAGTTTCGGCAATAATGAGTTAGTGAGGCTCGGCATGTTGTGGAAATCCCAACTATAATGTTCTTAATGATTGGCATGAGAGCCAGTGGAACACGACGACTGCAGCTAACATCATATACAACACATGATATATTATACTTATAAACTACAAAGAGCATTGTGAAAAAAATCATGGAATTCACCAAATAATCCACATGAGACAGTTCGGTTATAGCATTTAGTTGGTTGTGTATCGATGTCTCCCACGAAGTGTGCGATGATCATGAGTGATTGCCTATGTTATCTATTGTCACCAACAACATATGCATAATCAACATAACAGACTACGAATATTAGGCCTCCTATGAATTGACCGATAATTAATTTATTTTTCAACTGCTAATTCTTAATTAATTATTGCAGAATGTTCTTGTGTACCGGATAAAATTGAAGAATACTTATCCAAGACTAAAATAAAATCAAGCAGGAAATTAAGAAGAGGATCATGTTGATCTGTGGTGAGGAGCATGGGACCGCTGCAGAAACTAGTTTATTATTCTAGAATGTCGCAGAGAACAATTTAGCATTCGTCAATACTAGTTGAATGTCCATGCATTGCTACTGAATGACTAGATGATCTCGTGGTAAAATTATTCAATGTCAGAGTTGTGTTGTGAACGTTGCATCATGTGCTTCCCATTCATATAGTGACAATACCGATTCTCTCTCACTCTTGTTTTCCTCCTCGGCAGTTGTTGCTCCTTCTTAACCACATTCCTTGCATGAATGATAAAACAAAATACTACTTCCCAGTCCTAATTCTGCCAAAAAAGCTTTCGCCCCGCTTTGTATATAAAGCAAACCACCACAAGCCAAACAAAGTTCACATCCGATACAAGACCATGCACAAAGAGTCCAGCAGGACACAAACACACATAAGGTTCTACTGAGGGCACCAACTCAACAAGCCCAAACAAACAAAAGAAAAGCGATAGGCCGGAAGCGCCTAATCCGGCTTAGGAGGAGGTGGTGGTAGAGGCGGCGACAGCCGAAGCGCCAAGGTCCTAAGTCCAGCAGCGATAGCATCCATGGTGCCTCAGTCAGGAGGGAGGGGGGGGGGGGGGGGGAGGTTGTCTAAGCGGCTTCCACATCTGCAAGAAACAACAAACTTTGTAGATCGCGTCAGTAGGTCGTCGCAAGGGGGAGCGCTCAATGACTAGGTTGTTGCCAATCGTCCAAAGCGTCTGGGCAAGAGCCCAAATCCCGAGCCACCTAATGTGGAGGGAACCGATGGCCATGGCATTCAGCTCCTCAAAGAGATCGAAAAGTTGGAGTGGCACCACCCTCCACCCATCACTTCCCGGAAGCATCTCTAGAGGAATTGAGCTGAGGCACATGTGAAGAAGATATTGTTAGAATCTTCTTCCGTGTCGCACAAGGCGCATCTACCGTCACCAGGGCCATTACGCTTGAGTACCTCCACCTTTGAAGGTACTAATTCTCGATCCCCATTCTCGTCATTTTCCCGTTGCGCTAGCATTATTGCTGCTTTAAAAGTCTTTTATCTCGCTTACCATTGGCTGTCAACTTTTTCAAACTTCAGAGGGTCTACGAAATCGTAACAAAATACTGCAAAAGATGTTAACTCACTAAATGGTGCCCTATTGTATGTTTGATTGGCAAACAAAATGGTTCTCAGCTACAACGAGAGATGATAACACACTAAATTCTAATTTGTAAATAATGATGAAGTGAGAGATGCATATCCTGTAGTGCGTGTGTGTTTCTTCATATTCTTGAACCACAACAAAGATAAAGCTTTTGTGACCACAAAAAATGTGAAAGAAAATACGGTGCAGTTGAGCGAATCAAACCAAGACAAATACAAGTGTAACTGAAATATCCCATTAAACTTATGTCACTTCATTGTGTTATGCACATTGTTACACTGTGACATGTATAGTACAAATTTAACTGTACCACAAGTTTGGTATAACCCACGGTCATGGTCACTCACCTGAACCATGTTTGCTATCAACCAAAAATTTCGTTTCTGTACTTTGTTTATAGTACAAACTCGGTTAGACATAAGTGGCAACCAAAATTTAGAGAAGATATTAAGTAAGCAAGAGTTCGGTTAACTGAGAAATTTGGTGAGGTTATCTGTTTAAACTCTGTTCTCGAGGGGTGGAGCAGAAGTGTTTGCTGTGGAGATCTGGAGCACCATAGTTGTGGAGAGCTAAGTCATGGGGAGGAGGCTTCAAGAAGAGGTACTGCGGTGGATAGCTGGGTCGTCGGCCACCAGGTGTGGACCAGCCACCGCTGTTGAGACTAGACTACCACCATCATCGGGAGCTAGGTCAAACCAGTCAACAAGCCTGACCCTGGCCATGTAGAGGAAGGGGCGGAACTTGCGGAGAATAAGAAGAGACGTTGGTGGCCCTGGCCCTGTCAGCCACCAAGATAGGGAGCCCGACTAGATGACATTTGGTTACGTGGGGGAGGGGGGCATTGAACCCACGTAACAAAATCCGGTTAAGGAAAGTGCAAACCGATCGAATTATTCTGTACCAACTATATAGAAAAACAAAAGGTAAATGCTTAATGTCGGTGCCCTGGTGGAAGCTTTCGGCCGGTCTCACGTGGATCGCTCGATCTAACGGAATCATGCGGCTTGACGCACGTGCACACTTTTTTATTAAGTGGACCCACACGCCGTTGATCCGCTCAAATCTTATCTCTTCCCCGACCAGAACTTTATCCCTTCAATCTTGCCTTCTCCTCTCTATCTCTCTTCCCCCGCAGCAGCTATGGCATTGCCTTCTCCTCTCTATCTCTTGAGTTCCATGCCGCGGAACAGCTTCGAGCCCGCTGCTGCGAGCACCTCCAAAGCCACCACAAAAAACATGAGCTCACTGCTGGGCATGGCCCCTGATTTGCATCTCAGGCAGTCACCCCCCCAGCAGCCATGGTCAGTGGAAGATCTGCCTGTTCTTTGATGCCCACCAGTTGTAACTTTTCGGATCACTGGTAGTAGCTTCCTGCTAAACCGGTTGCATCTTTTTTTAATTTCTTCTGTTCAAGCTTTTCTTCAAAATCTGTTTTCTTGCATCTATTTTTTAAATCACCGGTTTCAGCTTTAAAAGTCACGAGTTGTAGCATTTTGTTCAGCCGACTGTAGCATTTTGGATCGCCAGTACCAGTTTCAGAATCACCAGTTGCAGCTTTTTGATTAGTCGTTTGCATCTTTTCTAATCACCGGCAGTAGCTTCTCGCGTCATTGGTTCCAGCTTTAGATTTCACAGGTCGCAACAATTCCCTTTTCAACAGTAGCATTTTCTGATTCGCCGGTTGTGCCATTTTTTTCTCCAGTAGTAGCTTTTGGCAACCATGGTTCCAACTTTTGATTTTGCCGGTCCCAGCATACTTTGGTCATCGGTTCCAGCAAATGTGACTGTCGTTTCCAGCAAATTGTCTTGCCGGTCGCAACATCTGTAGCCGCTGGTTCCAACATCTCAGTTTTTGTAGCACATTTTTTGGGCCGGACAGGGGACGAGAAGCAGTGTCGCAACTGTCCTAGGTTTTGCTACTGCCGGCGATGTTTTTTTGCTGCATCAATTAAATGACGGTTGACTGGTGGCCGTCATTCACGCTATCCTGTGCAGTGGGCGTCAACGACGAGGGGGCGGCGGCACATCCGGTTGCTGCAACCATGGAGCATCGGTGTCAAGGAGTTGCAGCGAAGGGGTTGTGAGGCGTCGCGGTGCGAACGGCCGGGGGCCGGCGGCTGTTGCCCTCATGGAGCTGCACACACGAGGTGGAGTCACGTGGGGCAGATGCGGAGGATGTTTCTGGGATCATTAAAGGCCATGTTTGGTTAATCCCCTTGCCACAGGGATTAAAGGGGATTGGGGAGGTTTGAGAAGGATTTTGACTTGCAAGGGATTTAATCCCCTTCAATCTCTTTCAAACCTCTTCAAACCCTGCCTAACCAAACAAGGCCTAACTGGGAGGAAGAAGACAAGTCAAGGTGGGAGAGGTCAGATCGGACGACTCCTAGAGGCCAGAACGATTGGCTGGGGCTGACCGGCCGAAAATCTTGGGAGGAGAGACGACTTGTGATTGCATTAGCTAGCTCATGGGAGCCAATCTGGTCCAGGTCAGCAAAATTGAACTGGATAAGAAGGAAAGGACAGCTTGGCTTCTGCTAGCTAAAGGCTGCTCTTGAGCCGAGCTGGATATGATGCCTCTACGTACAGCTTTGACTCACTGATTTCACAATACTAACTTATCAATGATCTTCTTTGCAGTTGTCTTTGTGGTTGATATTCGGCCCAAACTCAGACCACCAGCTACCAATAAGTTCCCCATCCTCCTATAAGGAACTACCACCATGAACTGACCACTAACCATATCATGTCTTCGGTTTTGCTCACATATCCTAAGATTACTTGCAAAGTGGGCGTTGTTGCCGTCTAGCCCTAGCCCTAGCTCTCCTCTCTCTCTCACTTAGCTCACTCTCTGTTGCCGTGGCGCGAACCGACGAAGAGGGAGAGAGAAGAAGGAGAAACAGGGACAGAGGTGGTTTTCCGGTGCACGAACACCCCAGCCGCACGAACGGCTTGATATTTTCCTCGAGCTCGAACTCGACCTGCCCACGAGCTACAGGGAGGAACCAGGGTTATATACCCGCGAGCACTGACATGCCAGGCCTCGCCTCGCACCCACTCGCTCTCCCACTTGCCCACGTCCTTCGCGCTCTGGCCGCGCCCATGCATCGCGCCCGTACGCGATCGCCACGACCTCCACGCGCGCCCGACGCGGTCTACCCCTCCTGATCGCTCGCTAACAGAACGGCGTGGCCCCGCGCACACACGCGCTGGCTCACGCACTCACACACGCACACGTACGCACGCACACCCCGCGGACCCGGCGCGCCCGACGCGTCCAGTGCGCACCCATAACACGCACCGATCGCGCCCGGCTCGCCGCCGCGGCTTATTTCCCAACACACGCGCCCTAAGCTGCGGCTCAGAGCAGCCCGGCGTCCTCGACGACATCGTCCACCAGCAGGGCTCGCTCCGCCACCGGCGCCTTCTTCAGCTGCGGGCAATCACGCTTGAAATGCCCGCGATCGCTGCACTTGTAGCACCGTCCCTGCCGGTTGCCACCGAAGCCCGAAGCCTCACTGCGCACGTCATCGTCGTCCCACGCTCCGCCTTGGCGCCGCTCCTGCGCCCGCCATTGCGCCGCCGTGTACAGCAGCTCGCCATTAGCTCGCTCACCGCCCGCCTGCCCGCGTCGCCGCAGCCGCTCGTCGAACGCCTTCAGCCGCCCTAGCGCGTCCTCGAACAGCATCGTGCTGACGTCGCAGAACTGCTCGATCCCGGCCACCGCCGCGTACAGGCGGTCCGGCACCGAGTCGAGCAGCTTCTTGACGAGCGCTGCATCCTCCAGGGTCGAGCCAAGCGCCGCATAGCGCGCCGCCATGCCTCCAAGTCTGCCGGCGAACGCGTCCAGGGATTCGGTCTCTGCCATGCGCACGAGCTCAAACTCCCCCCGGAGCGTGCCTAGCCGCGCCGCGCGCACGCGGTCCGTGCCCACAAACCTGGCCTTTAGGCTCACCCACACCTCTGCCGCCGTCTTCTTCGACGCCACCTGCAGCAGCAGGTCCTCGGCGAGGGCGCTGAGCAGGTAGGCCCTCGCCGGCTTGTCCTTCTTGGCGATCACGGCCGCCGCCGCGTCCTCCGGCACCACCACCGCCTCCCACAGCCCGGCCGCGTCGAGATTCGCCTCGACCTTGATGGCCCACGCTGTGTAGTTGTCGCTGGTGAGCTGCGGCACCGGCCGAGGCAGCGATCCGCCCGCTCCGCCGGCGTACGGGACGATCGACATCGCCGGCGCGCCCTGATCTTCACGTGGCTCTGATGCCAACTGTTGTTGCCGTCTAGCCCTAGCCCTAGCTCTCCTCTCTCTCTCACTTAGCTCACTCTCTGTTGCCGTGGCGCGAACCGACGAAGAGGGAGAGAGAAGAGGGAGAAACAGGGACAGAGGTGGTTTTCCGGCGCACGAACGCCCCAGCCGCACGAATGGCTTGATATTTTCCTCGAGCTCGAACTCGACCTGCCCACGAGCTACAGGGAGGAACCAGGGTTATATACCCGCGAGCACTGACATGCCAGGCCTCGCCTCGCACCCACTCGCTCTCCCACTTGCCCACATCCTTCGCCCTCTGGCCGCGCCCACGCATCGTACCTGTACGCGATCGCCACGGCCTCCCCGCGCGCCCGACGTGGTCTACCCCTCCTGATCGCTCGCTAACAGAACGGCGTGGCCCCGCGCACACACGCGCTGGCTCACGCACTCACACACGCACACTTACGCACGCACACCCCGCGGACCCGGCGCGCCCGACGCGTCCAGTGTGCACCCATAACATGCACCGATCGCGCCCGGCTCGCCGCCGCGGCTTATTGCCCAACAGTGGGTAGGTGCACCTCTGTGAGAAAAAATAATGAGAGGGTCACAGATGTCGCACTTGCATCTGACTCCATCTATATAATAGTGTTCTCTCCATTGTTTCCTCGGAACCATAGACTCCTAGTGCATATATATACCCGTGAGGGGAGCTAGCTAGCTCATTCTTCCCCAACCAGCCATGTTGTAGACATAGAGTTGCAGTTTCACGTGGAGAGAAAATTGGACGACATGGATCACAAATTGTGAAACGTGGGCTTGGAAGGAATCAGGAATTCCATGCTGCACGCAAATGCCAACAATCTAGTAAGTATCCATATAAGTGTTGGTGTGTCGGTGTCGTTGGGCTTATCTCGTGCTCCAGGCCGCTGATGCACTGCCACTTGTTTGCGTGGCTCGAGCTCAAAAACTGATGCAGGACTTTCGACTAGCTAGATGTCTCTGGAGGTTGATGCACCACCCCGTGTGGCGAGACCATTGAACATCTGTTGTTGCCTTGCGCCTACACTCGCGCATTTGGCCCAAAGAGATGACAGAGTGGGGTAGGAATGAAAATGGAGTAGAAAAGGAAAATTCTAAGTGCTACTACATGTACATTAAAAAGGAAAATCCTGTGGTGTAAGTGAATATACATAATATGGAAACTGATATCATTGAAAAATAATACAGAGTAAATACGTTGCAGAGTGAATACAAAACCAGTTGTAAACCGGAACCGAAAGACCCCTTGAAGCATTGAGAACAAATGCAACTTAACTAGCAAACTATTTCAGTTCATGTGACGGCAGTGTCTTTCGATGATTCTCTATGTCGGTGGCATAACTCCGTAACCAGCCGCACCGTGTCGAGGCGTCTGATCACAACAGCGAGGCTAGGTGTCTGGCATGTAGGCTTGCTTGTTGAGATGGCTGCATGGGGCGCAATGGTGGTGCCAGCGTGCTCGGATTCCCAATTGGTTGGCTTTTATTCAAGAATTGTTAAACATGGAAGGGGATTCGGTTAGATATTGGTGTTTTGGTTGATGGGCAACAACATAGTTTTTTTTTACTGTTTCTTGGAAATAACATGGGTTTTATAATTTTGTGTTGTACTAAACCACACAGTGGAAATTCATGGTAAAAACGGGAAGTTCTATATTTGCATAAATGGAATTTCCGTTTCCAGGGTTGTTTGTTAAAAAAGTCGTTTCATTTTCGTTTTCTCTTCTGTGTAAGAATTTCATTTCTGCCTTCGTATTACCTCCGAATCTATCCGCACCCTGTGGAGGCGTTTGAACATTGTAGCAAGAATGTGTCGCTGGGGTGTGGGTTTGCCTGCTAGGAAGGGTGCGATGCACAACGGTGTTGGAAGCATGCTCGCGTACCCGATTGTTTGGTTTTTTTACTAGGAATTGGGGAAAGTAGAAAGGGAGTCAGGTTAGTCAGTAGTGTTCTGTACTTTGGGTTGCTGGGCCGAAACATAGGTTATTTAGTGTTGTATTGAGGCACCTAATGAGCATGCACGTAATGATGTTCAGTCACTTAAAAGCACTTGCGGAGCTGGTTGAAATGATACACGATACGTGCCACTATCAACACCATCACCAATACCAATATTCGTAGAAAATGTAAGGTACGAATTTTTTTTTACTATTGTGTGTCACTAGTCCATGTTTTTCATACATTCTTCTTAAAGAAACTACACTACTTACTATGTTACTATTATGTTCTTGAACAAAAACTCCCAAGATGTGTTGTGCCTACGGTGATGGATGTCCAAGGTGAGATGACAATTATTTGCCATGAGAAGACCGATTTGAAAGGCACATACTCCACTGCTGCTCTACCAGATGGACAAGTCCAAATTAATGGATGGAGGCAAATACTGAATGAGTGCAGAATATAAATTGGAGATCGGTAGATCTCTATGCTCCGCCATGGAGATGCGGGCTTTTTTTCTATTCTTTACACTTATTCCCAAGAGAGAGGAGTAGTTGCTAGTACTTGTCATGATAGGTACTAATTAAGTAGTAGTTGTATGTTCCGTCGATCGTGTTTTGGCTACTATGTGCTGGTTGGCTAGCTAGCTAGCTAGGATGAAAACAATTATAGTTGGTGGGTTTTTAGTCATAGTTGATAACGTTTAGCTAGTGGTTAATGTATGCTGCATATCGTATTTTCTTATTACAATCAATGTAATGTTGCAGCGTATTGCATTTTGTCATATGGCTATTATGCAAAACGCAGCCATGGCAAAAAAATGTTGTTGTGGCTGCGATAATTTAATTTGCATGCCTAAGTTTTCAGTGGCGGGCGCTATAAGTTGCCCGCCACAGGTACAACGATCGCCAGTGGCGGACGCCCGCCCACCACTGATGGCATATTACCAGTGGCGGGAGATCAGTGACGGGTGCCCCTGAGAGCTTCGCATGGAACTGATGGCCTTTTTCTGCAGCCACTGCTAAACATTCCTGCAGTAGTGATGAGGGTGATGCAGCAAGGTGGTGGCATTCTGGTTTGCTTTTTCAAATTCCAATGGCATCGGTACACATCTTTGCTCTTGGCTAAGCATCTTCATCTTTCAACGGATCGGCACCCTTCGTGCCATGGCGAAGGGGCAGGGAGCCCCTTCGCACATGGAAGAGGCTGGGAGCCCCTTCGCACATGGTCGTCCCCTCGGCCAAATGCATCGGCGGAAGATTCTTGGCATACAAATATGGCTGGAAGTACGAGGCAAAGCGAGCAAGCCGTGATTGATCTTGTGCCACTCCTCGACACGACAGGCCATCTTGCTAGTTGCCATCACACGGGTAGCAAGGGGAGCTGGCGGAGGCAGGCGGCTGGCTGCCTGG
Organism: Thinopyrum elongatum; assembly: GCA_011799875.1. Lineage (NCBI taxonomy): Eukaryota > Viridiplantae > Streptophyta > Magnoliopsida > Poales > Poaceae > Thinopyrum > Thinopyrum elongatum. The sequence goes on along the minus strand of CM022299.1, from coordinate 50,456,852 downwards.
TGGAGTCAGATATGCGGCGTGGGATTATGAAGAAACTAGCACGATGCCCATGCGTTGCCAAGCAGCCATTGGGTGATTTACAAGTAGAAAAGATATGAAAAGGTACAGTGAGAGGCATGTAGTGTCAGAGAATTATAAATGACCATAGTTGGTTGGAAAGAGAAACTAAAACCAAGATTTGTTTTGACTTTTTAAGCTTAAGTCACACTTTTGTGTTTGTTATTTGTGCCTTTTACAAAAATATTGGTCTCACATGAGAGTAGTCTATTTTGTATTTATGATAGATCCCAGATGTGAGTAACGTATATTTGTTTATATGCCTCTTGTAAGGTTGCTAGTTCTAAAGATGCGAGGATACGTGCATTTGTTTATTTGAAAAGAATGTTGGACCAACATGTGAACTCACCACCAACTCCAATCTGTATAAGTAAGAAATGTTGCTCTGGTGCGCGTTCGTTGTCATGGCGAAGGACTAGGGAGGTGCGCGTTCGTTGTCATGGCGAAGGACTAGGGAGGGTGAGCGGGGTCGTCACGGCGAAGGACTAGGGAGGGTGCTAGGAGGCATGAGACATATACGATAGACATACTCACACGCGACTTGTGGCGCCCCCGACTCAATCGTACACTAATCATACACGCAAACGTGTACGATCAAGCACAGGGACTCACGGGAAGATATCACAACACAACTCTAACACAAGTTAAATGGAGATCCACAATATTACAGACCAGAGATCCGAAGATCCGAATACATAAGTCAGTCATTAAATATTATCTGAGTACAGACATAGTTAGACAAGTTTTGCCTTAAGAAGGCTAGCACAAACAGCGACACTAGATCGAAAGGCGTTGGCCTCCTGCCTGGGAGTCTCCGATCCTACTTCTGGTCGGCTGGCTCGATCCAGTAGTAAGTGCCCTCTGGACCCTCCTGGTAGTAAGCTCCTGAGGTGGCATCAGGCTCCTGGACTCCATCGTCTGATGTATCATCAAGGTGGGGTATGGGGAAAAGAGAAAGTAAAGCAACCGTGAGTACTCATCCGAAGTACCCAGCAAGCAAGGATCTATACTACATATGCAACATTATCAATGGAGAAAGGCTATATAAGTGGACTGGGCTGCAGAAATGCCAGAATAGAGAGAAGGCCTAGTCCTATCGAAGACTAGCATCTTCAAACATCTTCACGAGGCCATCATCTTGCAGCAGTAGAAGAGAGTAGAATAGCATTTTATTTAGCAAACATGTTGAAGTACAGCTTAAAGATCCTTCCTCGACTCCCAGCGAGAAAGCGATCCCGAAGCTTCAATTAAGTAACAAGTATCCAGTTCAAGTAGTAGATCGGGATACACAAACTGAGCGTCCTTTACCGTAGGATCGGCTATCGATAGATGATTCATCCCTGCAGGGGTGCACTACTGTTACCCAACACGCTCGATCAACTCTCGCCGGACATACTTGCTGGGTAATGCCCGTCCTCAGAAGATCGACACGAAGCAACGCTCTACCTAGGCTCGGCAGAGAGGTCAGCACGCTGGACTAACCTATGCACCCAGAGGTCTTGGGCCATCGCCCTGGGCACCCTGCGCGTTGCGAGACTGGCCGGGGTGCAGGCGCGACACTGAACTCGTCAGTGAAGTATCCAGCCCAATCCCGACAATCAGCCCGCACGGTGAATCGTGACGTCAGACGAGCTTTCGGGAGAAACGTACATCGCAGAGGGTCCGATAACCATTATCCCGCGTGGTGGTAGTGCGTATAGGGCACGTCGACCCACTCAGATCACACACCCAAATCCAATAGGCTCAATTAGTATCACGCGGAGACAATCAGAGTCTCTGATGCTCCGCCACAACATCACACTCGAGTGCCCTTCCGGCACACCCGAAAATCATAGATCCCCAGTGGGTACCCACCAGGGTGGATCCGCCTGTAACAAAGGTCAAAATAACCGTGTGGTCATAACATCAAGGGAGAAACCCGAGGAATCACCCTCGGCGGATTCCACTCGATGAAATCATCAGGGTGAACGTATGAGGCATCACCCTCGAGGTTCATACTGAGGGGTCGCACGACAAAGTCGTATCGGAAGTGGAGAAGGAGGAATCACCCCCGATGAGCACGACCGAACAGCTACACTGCAGAGTATTCATCGGGAGTGCGTTACGAGGTATCACCCTCGGCACTCGATAGTTACTACGCAGAGTCGTACAACTAAGGGGGTGTGAAGTGAGGTGTCGGTCTCTGGTCGACGATCACGTTGATCGAGTTGTCGATGATCAAGCAGGGGCAACAAGGATAAGGTGGTGGGGTCACTGATGGTTCACTACCAACCTATACTAAACAGTTTATCATAGGCAGGTAAGGTAACAATGAACAGGTTACAACAGCAGGCTATGCATCAGAATAGGAGCATACGTTAACAGAACCAAAATCTAATGCAAGCAGGAGAAATGGAATGGGCGATATCTGGATGCTCAGGGGTGGGGGGGGGGGGCTTGCCTGGTTGCTCTGGCAAGAGAGAGGGGTCATCAACGGGCTGCTCGTCGGTAGTGTAGTCGTACCCAGGTGCAGCGTCGTTGGTCTCGGCGTCTATCGAGAGAGAAGGAGGGGGAGAGAAACAATAAATTCATGACAATAATGCAAACAATATGTATGACATGCCTAAATGATATGCCGGGGTGTTCTACTGCCTAACTAAATGATTTAGTTAATTTAGGAATTTATTCAGATTTATTTAATCAACAACAGGCACTATTCATTTATCGAAATCGGTCTAAAAGTTCAATGTTCTTATAGCTAGAGGCATCTGATAGGAATACGGAGGGCGTATTCGGGTTCGTATCGGAATTCTGAGCAAGTTTCATGTATAAAGTATTTTCATCGGAGTTACGGATTATTTAATATGATTTTCTAAAGTTTTAATTAATTTATGGAATTTAATTATTTATTTAAATTAAACATTATCGGAAACAGTGTATGCTGACGTCATCATGACGTCAGCCTCACGTCAGCAGTCAACCTGACAAGTGGGGTCCACCTGTCATTGACTGATTAGTTAATTAGGGTTTAACTAACTAATTACTGTTTAACTAAACTAACTAATTAATTAGTTAACCTAATCAGAGTTAATTAACTTAATTAATTTGCTAATTAATTAATTAATTTTTATTAATTTTATTAATTCATTTTTATTCTCTATTTTATTATTTCTTTTTTTTTGAAATCGTTTCTGGCCGTGGAGCCCCCACGTCAGTGGCACAGGGGCCTTGCGGGTCAGGGCGCTAGCGGGCGCAACCCGAACGGGCGCTGGCCAGCGGGGGCGCACCCGGGCGCTGGCCACGGGCGCGGCGAGGCTGCGGCACGGGACGGCGGGGCCGAGCGGGCGCAGGCGGTGCAGGGCAGGGGCATGCGCGCGGGGCGAGCGGCGAGCGCGGCGGGCGCGCGAGTGGCAGGACGAGGCCGAGGTGCAGAAGGGCGGAGTGGCTGCGGGCGAGCGATGGCGGGGCGAGCAGTGGGCGCAGCGGAAGGAGTGGCCCCGCGGGCGCGGCGCGGCGGTGATGGGCGCCGCAGCGAGCAGCGGCGGCAGCCAATCGGCGAGGAAGCGGGGCGCGCGAGGGGGGGGGTCATGGGCGCAGCGACGAGGCGAGCCGGCGCAGCTGTGGCCGCGCGGGCGCGCGTGTTGGCTGCGCGAGCTGCAGCAAGCCGAAGCAGCAGCGCAGCGCGCGGGAAGGAGGAGCAGGGCGCGACGCGGGCAAGGCCGGGACGATCCGAGACGGAGCCGCGGTGAGCGCGGCGAGCTGGGGCGAAGGCGCGAGCGGGCGCGCGCGAGGTGCGGGAGCTGAGAGGGGGGTAGGCCCGGGGCCTCAACGGCGTTGTAGATGACCGGGCGGCGAGGCGTGATGGAGCGGCGTGGGGAGGAGGTGAGGACGACAGCGGCGACGGTTGACGGCTCCGGCGAGGTGGTGCTGGCGACGGGCGACGGGGCGGCGAGCGACGGCTCTACGGCTATGGTGTCGGGGGCCAAACGAACCACCAAACAACAAAGAAAAAAAAAAACCATCCCTCTGGGCGGGGGGGGGGGGCATATAGGCCGTGGGGGATGATGGCCGCCTGGTGGCCGCTGGCTGGGCCGTGGCCCAGCTTGGGCCAGGGGGGTTTTCTCTTTTTTTTTTTAATTTTCTGTCTTGTTTTCTTTTGTCTTTTTCTTTTTATTTGTTCCTATCTCCTGTTTTGGAATTAGTTAGGCCACAATATGAATTTTGTAAAGCAAGGCAATTGTTCCATTAATTACTAGACATTATCTGCCACTACCAAAAATTGGTTTGGAGGCACTTGGAGTTCAGACAAATTTTATAAGAAATAAAATGCATTAATACTCGCTGTTTTGGTAATGTTAGAGCCACCTAATTAATTTATTAATTGTTGGTTATAATTTTAGAATAGTCTCTGGAATATTTATTATTTATTGAACATTTTAGTTTCTATGTTGGACAACTTTTATTTTCCACTTTCATTTAAATTTGAATTCTGACTTAGGAGTTGAAATGCAATATGATGCTAATGATGATTATGCACTATTAAACATGCTGACTTGTCATTATCAATAATGATTACTGTGGCTAATGACATGGGGTGTTACAATTCTCCTCATCTATCAAGAATTCTCGTCTCGAGAATTAAGAGGAAGACTGAAAGAAAGTGAGGTATTCTTCACGAAGACGATCCTCGCGTTCCCAAGTGGCTTCATCTTCAGAATGATTCGACCACTGAACTTTGAGGAATTTGATTGACTTTTGATGGGTCCGACGTTCAGCTTCATCAAGAACACGGATGGGATATTCTGGATAAGACAGATCTTCCCGTAATTCAAGCACTTCGTGATCCACAGCTCGAATAGGATCCTTGAAGCAGCGATGAAGTTGGAATACATGAAAGACATCATGTACTTGTGAAAGATTTGGCGGCAATTGCAATTGATATGCCACTTCTCCTCGACGGGCAAGAATACGGAACGGGCCAATGTAGCGAGGAGCTAACTTGCCTTTGATTCCGAACCTATGAGTGCCTTTCAACGGAGTGACGCAGAGGTAAGCTTGCTCGCCAGGTTGATAGACCATTTCCTGGTGCTTTCGGTCATAGTTGCTTTCCTGACGAGACTGAGCAGATTTCAAATGTTCACGGACAATGCGGACTTGTTCTTCAGCTTGCTGAATAATGTCCGGTCCGACGAGTGAGTGTTCCCCAGTTTCTGACCAATTCAGAGGGATTCGACACTTACGTCCGTAAAGAACTTCAAACGGTGCCATCTTCAGACTAGCCTGATAGCTATAGTTGTCAGAGAATTCGGCATACGAGAGAGATTCCTCCCATTTCTTACCGAAGGAGATGACGCAAGCTCGAAGCATATCTTCGAGCACTTGATTAACTCGTTCAACTTGACCCTGTGACTGAGGGTGAAAAGCGGTGCTGAACGACAGATGAGTTCCCATAGCTTCTTGGAAACTATTCCAGAATCTGGAGGTGAAGAGGCTGCCACGATCAGAACTGATCTCCAACGGAACACCGTGGAGTGACACAATTCGGGAAACATACAAGTCTGCTAACTGGCTAGCAGTGATTGTCTCCTTAACTGGTAGAAAGTGAGCAACCTTTGAGAATCGGTCAATGACGACAAAAATAGCATCATGACCCTTCTGAGATCTGGGAAAACCAGTAATGAAGTCCATTTGGACCTTGTCCCATTTCCATTCAGGAATTGCAAGGGGTTGCAGAGTTCCAGCGGGCCTTTGATGTTCTGCTTTAATGCGGCGGCAAACGTCACACTCAGAAACATAACGAGCAATATCTCGTTTCATATTAGGCCACCAGTATCTCTGACAAATGTCACGGTACATCTTTGTGCTACCAGGATGAATTGACAGAGGAGTGTCATGAGCTTCTTTCATAACGTGTTCTCTCTCATCCTTGAACTTGGGTACGAAGAGACGGTGTTGGAAGAATAGGATCCCATCATCATCAAGATGGAATTCCGACGGCTTTCGTTTTTCGAGGTATCGCTTGATCCTTTCTACTTCAGAGTCATACCGTTGCATAGTCTTGATGCTGTGTTCTAAATCTGGTTCGACAACCAGGGTATTGAGATAACCCTGTGGAACAATATGGAGGTTCAATTTGCGAAGCTCTTCATGGAGAAGAGGTTGTGTTTCCTGAACCGTAAGATTGTTGCAATAAGCCTTACGACTCAAAGCATCGGCCATTACATTAGCCTTGCCAGGGGTATATGAGATATTCATATCATAATCGGCTATTGTCTCGAGCCATCTTTGTTGACGAAGGTTCAGATCTGGTTGAGTATATAAATACTTCAAACTTTGATGATCCGTATATATCTCGCAACGGTTACCGAGAAGGTAATGTCGCCATAGCTTCAGGGCATAAATAACCGCAGAAAGTTCGAGATCGTGCACTGGGTAATTTTCTTCGTGAGGACGCAATTGTCGGGAGGCATAAGCAATCACTTTGCATTCTTGCATTAGGACACAGCCCAATCCTTGACGGGAGGCATCACAGTATATCACGAAATCCTTTTAGGAATCCGGGGGTGCTAATACTGGGGCAGATGTCAATTTATCTTTTAGTGTCTGAAAGCTTTCTTGACATTTTTCTGTCCACTCAAATTTGACACCTTTGTGAAGCAGATTCGTAAGTGGCTTTGCAATCTTGGAAAAATTCTCAACGAATCGACGGCAATAACTAGCGAGTCCGAGAAAACTTCTGACTTGCTTGACATTCTTCGGGGGAGTCCAGTCAAGAATAGCCTGAACTCGTTCGGGGTTAACAGCAATTCCATCCTTGGAAATCACATGACCAAGGTAAGTTACTTCAGAAAGCCAAAATTCACATTTGGAATACTTGGCATACAACTGATGTTCTCGGAGCCTTTCTAGTACAAAACGGAGGTGTTCAGCATGTTCTTATTTATTCTTAGAATATATAAGGATATCATCCAAATAAACCACGACGAATTTGTCGAGGTAATCCATGAATATATAATTCATCAGACGGGAGAAAGTTGCTGGAGCATTCGTTAGGCCAAATGACATAACGGTGTATTCATAGGAGCCATAACGAGTGACGAATGCAGTCTTGGGAATATCCTATTCACGGACACGGATTTGGTGAAAACCCAACCTCAAGTCGAGTTTAGAGAACACCGATGATCCAGCGAGTTGATCATAAAGATCATTGATCCGGGGCAGTGTGTATTTATTCTGGATTGTGGCTTGGTTAATGGGCCGATAATCCTGAACCAAACGGTTAGTTCCATCCTTCTTCTTAACAAAGAGTGAAGGTGCTCCCCAAGCAGAGGAACTGCGGCGGATGGAACCACTCTTAAGTGACTTGTCAATTTCTTCCTTAAGCTCGAGTAGGTGATGCGGAGGCATCTTATAAGGTCGCTTGGCAATAGGGACAGTGCCAGGCTTCAAGTCAATGACAAACTCGACAGCTCTAGCCGGGGGTATTCCTGGAAGTTCTTCTGGAAAGACGTCCGGAAAATCTTGAATGACAGGAACATTCTCGATTCCTTCTAGAGGTGAGGCGTTCAAAGCATTCAGAACATATATCTGAGCTTGAGCGTCCCGTGTAATGCGGGCGGTATAGTTCACTATCTCATCGGAGGGGTGAAGAAGTTGGACGACTTTAGTGGCACAATTGATCGAAGCAATGTGAGCTTTCAACCAATCCATTCCGAGTATGAGGTCTATGGTGGAAGACTTCAAGATGATGGGCGAGGCAAGGAATTCCAACCCTTTAATTTCGACGGTAACGTCAGGTGCTATCACGTCAGCATGACAGTGACCTCCGGGAGTTTTAATGACTAACGGAGTATGCATCTTCTCATATCGAATGCCATGCATGAATGCAAATTTTCCAGAGATGAATGAATGTGATGCTCCTGAATCAAATAAAACAGAAGCAGTTACTGAGTTAACAAGAAGGGTACCCATCACAGTAGCAGGTTGATCCTGGACTTCTTCAATGTCAATGTTGTAAGCGTGTCCACGACCATGTGCAGCAGACCCAGTATTATAGTTGCGGGTCTGGTTGTTGCCACGACCATTGCCACGGCCAGTACGAGGAAAAGCTAACTGATTCTGAGTCTGGCGGCAGTCTTTAGCCTGGTGACCTGGTTTGTGGCACTTGAAGCACATACCATCTTTAGGACAAAGAGGAGCATTGTTTTGAATAGCTTGAGCTTTTGGCTGCCTCGGTGGTGGAGGAGGCAGACGTGGTGAAGCATAGTTGTTCTTTTGCGCAGAGGTATTGGGACGGATCGCATTGTTGGGAATCCAAACTCGACGCTTCTGTGCTGAGCCCGAAGATGAGCCAGCATCATGATAGCGCTTCTGCGAGTCCTTGTATTCCATCTGAGCGGTCTCAACAAGAATAGTCTTGTTCATTAGAGTTGAAAAGTCGTTGAAGTCTTGAGCAGCAAGTGCAAGCTTGAGGTCGGGGTGTAGTCCATTACGGAACTTCTCTTGTCTGCGTGCATCTGTGGCGATGTCTTCTTCAGCATAGCGGGAGAGGTCTAGAAATTCCCGCTGATAAGCTTCGACAGTCTTGTTGCCCTGAGTGAGGTTACGGAACTGGGTCTTCATGCGTTCCATAATTGCCTGAGGGATGTAACGTGTACGGAAAGCAGCCTGGAACTCATACCAGGTGATGACTGTTCCAACAGGCAGTGTACGCTTGTGTGTGTCCCACCATTGAGCTGCGGGGCCCTTTAAGGAAAAGGCCGCGAAGTTGACAAAGTTGGCAGGGGCGACATTAGCAGACTCCATCTCGTGAGTGATGTCGCGGAGCCAGTCATCAGCATCCAGTGGCTTGTCAGAGTTGCGGAACTGAGTTGGGTTAAGTCGCATAAACTCTGTCAAAGTTATTGAAGCTGGGTTATGGTTCTGGTTGTTTTGAGGCGGAAACTGAGCCATAATTCCAGTCATGAACTGGCGGTTGAGCTCAAACTGTTGCATCATAGCTGCCATATAGTCTGGCGGTGGTGGGTGTTCAGGGGTACCACGACCATGACCACCTGGTCTAACCATCCTGCTAAGTATCAACCGGGGGGGGGGGGGGGGGGGGGTAGTTTAGTTTAGGGTAGTTTAGGGGGGTGAGTTTAGTTAAAAGCAATTGCGAGCTTTTAGTGACAAGCATGATGTAACTCGACAACAATTTAAGTAGTGTAACAGATACATAACAGTAGTCGATTAAGACATACAGATCCATACACAGAGTCGGGTACATGCGGACAGCATAACGGCGCAAATTCAAAAGCTAGACATACTAGGCGGCGCGCAGGCATGCGGTAAGGAAGTACACAACGAGACATATCAAAGGCTACATCAACGTCGGAGAAAACCACCGAAACGGGGTAACTGCAAGTGCGGACGACGAATGTTCGTCGCGGAAGGATCCTGCGCTCCATGTGCACTCTGATGCAGAATCCGGTCTCGAGCTGTAAGAAGAGGTCCACGTGCAGGTATGTGACCTCCAACAGCAGGCCAATCAATACCAGCATACATCTGAGTCCTGCGCGGATAAAGGATGTGCTCAGGATGTATCCCTGCGCGAACAGCGGGTAGCAACTGCATCATAGCATCGTAGAGACGTGCTCGAGTGGCAACCAACTCGACGGCAAGAGCCCGAACAGTGCGATCCAGAGCCTGAGTGCACTGAATCAGAACGCGCGGGTCATAGCGACGAGGCTCGTACGGGGCACAGATAGCTGTGTAGTATCCAGTAGCATCTCCAGTAGGGGCATACGAAATGTATCGGAACTCAGAGTCATCCAAGATATCGCTGAACTGTCCTCGGAGACGTGCGACAACAGAGTAGGCGGCATCATGGACTGCCATCTCAATCGTCATGCCGATACCGTGGAAAAGGTGTAGCTCGGTGTCTGAGTCATTTTGCTGATCATAGATACGAACATCAGCATGGTACTGCTCCTGGTTGAACTCGCGGTAATCCTCGTAAACCATGTACTCAGGGTACCAACGGTAGCCAAGTCTAGTCATGAGAGCGATCAGGACAGCTGGAAACCCAGGGGCATCACGAGCCCAAGTGCGAAGCACAAGCTATGTCGTAGGACGTGGTGGAAACAAACGATCCATCTGAAACAGAGGAAATTCAGGGTTGTCAAACGACAATGATAAGTTTAACTCAACTCGGAGAGAAAGGTTAAACAAAACAATGGAAAGAAAAATGATTATCAGACTAATCAGATCAATGACAGGGAAATCACACAGATATCAAGCTCTCCGGGTAGATGGGATTTACGAGATCCTAAGTGTCGGCGTTAGTAAAATTTATTTAACCCGAATAGAAGAGAGATCAGAGTCCCGGAGTATAGACGAGGAATAAAAGATCCTAATACCACCCAGTTGGTGACGTGGGCCCGTAAGCCACACAGCCAAGTTAGTAAATTAGTTTTTTCGGTTTCTAGACTCAACTTCGGCCAAGGAATTGGAAGGGGGCTTCCTACAGGCAGTCGGCTCTGATACCAACTTGTGGCGCCTCTGACTCAATCGTACACTAATCATACACGCAAACGTGTACGATCAAGCACAGGGACTCACGGGAAGATATCACAACACAACTCTAACACAAATTAAACGGAGATCCACAATATTACAGACCAGGGATCCGAAGATCCGAATACATAAGTCAGTCATCAAATATTATCTGAGTACAGACATAGTTAGACAAGTTTTGCCTTAAGAAGGCTAGCACAAACAGCGACACTAAATCGAAAGGCGTTGGCCTCCTGCCTGGGAGCCTCCGATCCTACTCCTGGTCGGCTGGCTCGATCCAGTAGTAAGTGCCCTCTGGACCCTCCTGGTAGTAAGCTCCTGAGGTGGCATCAGGCTCCTGGACTCCATCGTCTGATGTATCATCAAGGTGGGGTATGGGGAACAGAGAAAGTAAAGCAACCATGAGTACTCATCCGAAGTACTCAGCAAGCAAGGATCTATACTACATATGCAACATTATCATTGGAGAAAGGCTGTATAAGTGGACTGGGGTGCAGAAATGCCAGAATAGAGAGAAGGCCTAGTCCTATCGAAGACTAGCATCTTCAAACATCTTCACGAGGCCATCATCTTGTAGCAGTAGAAGAAAGTAGAATAGCATTTTATTTAGCAAACATGTTGAAGTACAGCTTAAAGATCCTTCCTAGACTCCCAGCGAGAAAGCGATCCCGAAGCTTCAATTAAGTAACAAGTATCCAGTTCAAGTAGTAGATCGGGATACACAAACTGAGCGTCCTTTACAGTAGGACCGGCTATCGATAGATGATTCATCCCTGCAGGGGTGCACTACTGTTACCCAACACGCTCGATCAATTCTCGCCGGACATACTTGCTGGGTAATGCCCGTCCTCGGAAGATCGACACGAAGCAGCGCTCTACCTAGGCTCGGCAGAGAAGTCAGCACGCCGGACTAACCTATGCACCCAGAGGTCTTGGGCCATCGCCCTGGGCACCCTGCGCGTTGCGAGACTGGCCGGGGTGCAGGCGCGACACTGAAGTCGTCAGTGAAGTATCCAGCCCAATCCCGACAATCAGCCCGCACGGTGAATCGTGACGTCAGACGAGCTTTCAGGAGAAACGTACATCGCAGAGGGTCGCATAACCATTATCCCGCATGGTGGTAGTGCGTATAGGGCACGTCGACCCACTCAGATCACACACCCAAATCCAATAGGCTCAATTAGTATCACGCGGAGACAATCAGAGTCTCTGATGCTCCGCCACAACATCACACTCGAGTGCCCTTCCGGCACACCCGAAAATCATAGATCCCCAGCGGGTACCCACCAGGGTGGATCCGCCTGTAACAAAGGTCAAAGTAACCGTGTGGTCATAACATCAAGGGAGAAACCCGAGGAATCACCCTCGGCGGATTCCACTCGATGAAATCATCAGGGTGAACGTATGAGGCATCACCCTCGAGGTTCATACTGAGGGGTCGCACGACAGAGTCGTATCGGAAGTGGAGAAGAAAGAATCACCCTCGATGAGCACGACCGAACAGCTACACTGCAGAGTATTCATCGGGAGTGCGTTACGAGGTATCACCCTCGGCACTCGATAGTTACTACGCAGAGTCGTACAACTAAGGGGGTGTGAAGTGAGGTGTCAGTCTCTGGTCGATGATCACGTTGATCGAGTCGTCGATGATCAAGCAGGGGCAACAAGGATAAGGTGGTGGGGTCACTGATGGTTCACTACCAACCTATACTAAATAGTTTATCATAGGCAGGTAAGGTAACAATGAACAGGTTACAACAGCAGGCTATGCATCAGAATAGGAGCATACATTAACAGTAGCAAAATTTTATGCAAGCAGGAGAAATGGAATGGGCGATATCTGGATGCTCAGGGGGGGGGGGGGGGGCTTGCCTGGTTGCTCTGGCAAGAGAGAGGGGTCGTCAACGGGCTGCTCGTCGGTAGTATAGTCGTACCCAGGTGCAGCGTCGTCGGTCTCGGCGTCTATCGAGAAAGAAGAAGGGGGAGAGAAACAATAAATTCACGGCAATAATGCAAACAATATGTATGACATGCCTAAATGATATGCCAGGGTGTTCTACTGCCTAACTAAATGATTTAGTTAATTTAGGAATTTATTCGGATTTATTTAATCAACAACGGGCACTATTCATTTATCGAAATCGGTCAAAAAGTTCAATGTTCTTAGAGCTAAAGGCATCTGATAGGAATACGGAGGGCGTATTCGGGTTCGTATCGGAATTCTGAGCAAGTTTCATGTATAAAGTATTTTCATCGGAGTTACGGATTATTTAATATGATTTTCTAAAGTTTTAATTAATTTATGGAATTTAATTATTTATTTAAATTAAACATTATCCGAAACAGTGTATGCTGACGTCATCATGATGTCAGCCTGACATCAGCAGTCAACCTGACAGGTGGGGTCCACCTGTCATTGACTGATTAGTTAATTAGGGTTTAACTAACTAATTACTATTTAACTAAACTAACTAATTAATTAGTTAACCTAATCAGAGTTAATTAACTTAATTAATTTGCTAATTAATTAATTAATTTTTATTAATTTTATTAATTCATTTTTATTCTCTATTTTATTATTTCTTTTTTTTAAATCGTTTCTGGCTGTGGGGCCCCCACGTCAGTGGCACAGGGGCCTTGCGGGTCGGGGCGCTAGCGGGCGCAGCCCGAACGGGCGCTGGCCAGCGGGGGCGCACCTGGGCGCTGGCCACGGGCGCGGCGAGGCTGCGGCACGGGACGGCGGGGCCGAGCGGGCGCAGGCGATGCGCGACAGGGGCATGCGCGCGGGGCGAGCGACGAGCGCGGCGGGCGCGCGAGCGGCAGGACGAGGCCGAGGCGCAGAGGGGCGGCGGCTCGGGCGGTGCGAGCGGGCGGCTGCGGGCGAGCGATGGCGGGGCGAGCAGTAGGCGCAGCGGGAGGAGTGGCCGCGCGGGCGCGACGCGTCGGGGACGGGCGCCGCAGCGAGCAGCGGCGGCAGCGAATCGGCGAGGAAGCGGGGCGCGCGAGGGGGGGTCGTGGGCGCAGCGACGAGGCGAGCCGGCACGGCTGTGGCCGCGCGAGCGCGCGCGTTGGCGGCGCGAGCTGCAGCAAGCCGAAGCAGCAGCGCAGCGCGCGGGAAGGAGGAGCAGGGCGCGACGCGGGCAAGGCCGGGACGATCCGAGACGGAGCCGCGGTGAGCGCGGCGAGCTGGGGCGAAGGCGCGAGCGGGCGCGCGCGAGGTGCGGGAGCAGAGAGGGGGGGGAGGCCCGGGGCCTCAACGGCGTTGTAGATGACCGGGCGGCGAGGCGTGATGGAGCGGCGTGGGGAGGAGGTGAGGACGACGGCGGCGACGGTTGACGGCTCCGGCGAGGTGGTGCTGGCGACGGGCGACGGGGCGGCGAGCGACGGGCTCGATCCCGATCCAGGAGGGGATCGGGGGAGGGGGGAGAGTGCGAGGGGAGTGGGTGGCTGTCGGCTAGGGTTTCAGGGTCTCTGGTGGGGGGGGGGGAGGCATATAGGCCGGGGGGGGATGATGGGCCGCCCTGGTGGCCGCTGGCTCGGCCGTGGCCCAGCTGGGGCCAGGGTTTTTTTTTTCTGTCTTGTTTTCTTTTGTCTTTTTCTTTTTATTTATTTCTATCTCCTGTTTTGTAATTAGTTAGGCCACAATATGAATTTTGTAAAGCAAGGCAATTGTTCCATTAATTACTAGACATTATCTGCCACTACAAAAAATTGGTTTGGAGGCAATTGGAGTTCAGACAAATTTTATAAGAAATAAAATGCATTAATACTTGCTGTTTTGGTAATGTTAGAGCCACCTAATTAATTTATTAATTGTTGGTTATAATTTTAGAGTAGTCTCTGGAATATTTGTTATTTATTGAACATTTTAGTTTCTATGTTGGACAACTTTTATTTTTTACTTTCATTTAAATTTGAATTCTGACTTAGGAGTTGAAATGCAATATGATGCTAATGATGATTATGCACTATTAAACATGCTGACTTATCATTATCAATAGTGATTACTGTGGCTAATGACATGGGGTGTTACACTACTGCATTAATTAGAAGGGTGCCGCTAGATCTTAGTCGACTGAGACTTAACCAAGTCTCTGTCAAGTGACATTAACATATAAAGAAGAAGAAAGAAAAGAATTAAAAGAAAATTTTACACGAACCTTCATGTAAGATCCCACGAATATAGCATTGACTGAGACTTCACTAAGACTCTGTCAACTGAGATTTAGCAATCCCATAAATAAAATATTTAGAACCAATAACACGTGAAAGGACTACGTAAAATTACCAGGATGTCCTTGGGCTAAAATTAAAACTGACTCATATTAACCATTGGATCAGCTAAATACTACACATTAAATTCTTTTTTTGCGAGATACTACACATTCAATTTGGTGCTATGATATACTGTAAAAAATATCTTTTAATTTGCTCTTTATGTGCCATACCCAAGAAGTACTTCTAATTAAGAATGGAAGAGTTTTTTCTAATGAGAAATTAATCGGGTTATTTTTGCGGGGGAGAACTTAATCGGTTTACTGAGGAAGTTACATTTACATTATTGCTTCCATGCAAAATGCTAAAAAGACATATTATGTCGGTGTGAATAAGAGCAATAAAAAGAACAGAACAGACAAGGTCATCACCATCGAAATAAAAAAGCAGCCCAAAAATGTCAAGAAATGGTAACAGAAAAAAAGTATATTATGTTATATCATCGGTAAGTCCAAGGAGGCTCTAAAAATGCGTCCTGATCAAGCTGATCATTACACGCTAGCTATTTTGGTAGAGGAGTTTGCAAAGGATGTGCATTGTCGTCTAAATTTCAAACGTCTGGGAACAAATACTCTCTTTTTGACACCTAGTACCAACTTTGTATATATGAAGTAAATAACAGGATATATGAAAATCAATCATATCCCGTCAGTAAATACATTAATTATTGGGCGTAGATTTCCAACACCGTCATCATGAAAATATGTGGCTCTATATATGCTGTCCACACACACACACACACACATAAATGTTGCAAGTAAGCTATGCGGACAACAATAGACGAAACAGAAGAGGAACATTTTTAGTATACAACTGTTCATACTCAACGTAGCAACCAGCCACCACAATGTGACATATCAGCCGTATCTAGGAAAAGGAGGCACGGGGAAATTGAGAGAAATTACATCGGTGAACTTGGGATCAACCCAGCCTGTTGGGACATCTGTGGAACGGCATGAAGCCAAGGGCGCAAGTGACACGGGACAATCCACAAAGCAGCAATCCCGCCCCACAAGCTCGGCCCACTTAAAGCTGCCTGACCGATCTCATTACTTGAAGCGGGTTCAAGCGATCAGACTGCCTCACGCGGGCGTCCCGCATCACCACATGTCCCGCGTTTCTCCCTTTCCCAGCCGTTGACGGCGCCCCTCTCCGTAGAACCCTCGACCATGGTGTCCTTCTCTGTAGTATCCCCGACGATGTCGCCGTTCACTCTGGGTAGCAGTTCCAGCTCGCAGAAGGGCTAGGGTGTCTTGTCTCCCGATGTGAAGGAGACTCTCTGAAGCAAACAAAAAATGTAACACATCGACCGTCTCTCCACCACCCCCCTCACGGGCTGTAGCTGTTGACCCTCGACTTGTCGCACACTGCGGTCGATGTTCCTCTTCCTTGCCAACTTTTTCCCTTGTCTGACTGAATTCTTGGCTGATTTAGTTGCACGTCATACATGGAATGTCCTCGCGTGCTTGCAGGTGTGTGAGGCATACGTTATGTGGACTCCACTTGGTGGATGTGTGAGGGGTCCGGTTGGTGTAGCTTCTCTTGGCCATGCTTGGACATTTGACCTGCTACACAATAGACTAGCAGAAACATGAAGAACCACCAATTTGAAAAGCCTTAAGATTCAAACCGTTCTATACCTCATACCGTTTTGTTAATTATTGGGCTTATTGGGGTTTGTTGAGTTACATTTTCATTTGTTGGTGACAAAGTCGGAGCTGGCCGTGATAGAAGCGGAGTTGACGGTGCACCCAACACAAAGCCAGCAGTACATTATACATTAACACCCGCACAACTCTTTAGAGCATCTACAACCGGACCTCCCGTACCCGCCCCAAACTCCCAGACGGGGTGCCCGGTCAGTCTCTGGACGTAAAAACGCCACCCATCCGGGTATCCTATTGCTGGCCCAAACGCCCGGACTGACCAGAACTCCTCATATCCACCCCAAATTTGGGGCGGATATGGGGACGCCCGGACGCGCCCAGGCACGCTTGTCACGTCAGACTGACCAGGAGGGCCCGCACCAATTCGCCCCTATTCGTCCCTCCCTCCTTGCCGCCGAAGGTCAGCGCCACCGGATGACACCACCATAGTTTAAAAAGTTATGATCATCGATGTACCATTTCAGATTCGGACGAACATGTAAAAATTGATTAAACTTTTTAAAAAGCAAGGCCATCAATGCTCGATTTGTAAGGGATATGGACCGTCACGACGAATTTTCTCTGTTTATAAACAAAGAGGATTCATAGTGACAACCACGTTGATGACCGGAGCTTACTACTCCGGGAGGAGTTGGCTACTTAAACCGATCGTGTCGCTCCTCGCGCGGCAAGGTCAAGACATACCAACCCCAATCGTCCGAAAAAACTACTGGTTTAGTCCCACCTCGTCGGGCGAAGAGCGCCGACCAGCTTAAATAGCTGCGTCGGCGGACTGCGGTAAGCTTCTCTCTTGTGAGAACTGATTTTGTTTTGGCCTACACTAGCTTTGTATCGTCGAATTTGTGTTGCATGATCACCGTGCATGGATTTGCATGGATTTGGGTATCAAGATATGAGGATTGTGGTTGTGGAGAGGGTCGATTGAGGACCTGCCCGGCGTTGTCCGTGGGCGTATAGGGTCTCAGATTAGGTATTCCTGGTTGTAGATGCTCTTACGACCTACTTGAGCTAGAGCATTTGACCGACAACATGATTGTTGGCTACCGAAGCATGGCAATGAGAGCCAACAATGTTTCAAATCTTTCCCCTTTGTAGCGCCAAGTGTTATGCCTTCCTTTTGCAGAACATGGCCTCCCCCTATTGCCTCTATTAAAAAATATAAGATGTTCTATTTGTTTTGATACAGATGTATATAGATGCATCTTAGGGTTTTTGTTCACATATTTCAATTCGTATGTAGTCCATATGGAAATATCCAAAACATCTTATATTTGTGAAAGCAGGAAAATTTTCTAGTAGTATTTTTTTCTTTTGAATCCTAGAGCAATCCCGACTACGTTTACTCTGTTAAATGTGTGTTTATTATTTATAATGGTTTGTATTACATCTACTGCAAGTGAGTTTTCAAAAGAAGGTGTTTCTCGCAATGACGAGGCAAGACATAAAGCAAGGTTGGTTGCTAAAGGTTATAACCAGGTTTCATGTATTGATTTTAATGAAGTATGTTCTTCTATTGTGAAGCATTGCTCTATGCACACTCTACTCAGTATTGTTGCCATGCATGATTTTGAGCTGGAACAATAAGATGTTAAAAATGCATTCTTACATAGATAATTAAAAGAGAAGCGGATATTTATATGAAACAACATGAAAGTTTTTTTATTTCTGGAAGAGAAAATCTTGTTTGTAAGTTAATGAAATCTTTTTAAGGATTGTGTTTATTTGAAAATATTTAATGGTTTAGCTATTTATTTGCTCATTTTTGTTGATGATATGTTAATTGTTACAAGCAGTAAGTCAGAGATTAATGAATTAAAGCACGAATTGATTCAGAAGGGATATATTGGTGAAGTTCTTCACTGTTTTAATATGCATGATGCCAAGCCAGTAGGTACTCCATTAGCTACACACTTCAAGTTATCATCAGCTTACTAGCCCGAGTCAGATGTTCATATTGAGACCACCTGTCAAGAGTTACTTATCCCAAAGAAGTTGGTTTAGTTATGTAAGCCATCTTTTGTTCTCATCCAGATTTATCATACACATTGAGTGTTGTTATTACATACATGACTAATCCTGAAAAGGAGCATTGAAAAGTAGTTCCGTGGATTTTCACATAACTGCAAGGTATTTTTAATGTTAATTTATAGTTTGGGAAATCTAGATATGGACTTGTTCGTTTTGTTGATTCTGATTTTTCTGGTGATTTGGACAAGAGAAGATAAATCATAGGTTATCATTATTGGTGATTCAGCTATGAGTTGAAAACTAACTTTGCAGTCTATTGTAGCTTATTCCACTATTGATGCCGAGTATATGGTTGTTTCCGAGGCATGCAAAGATGTTATTTGTTTGAAAGGTTTGTACACCGAGCTTTGTGGTGATTCATCTTGCCCTACCGTATTTTCTGAAGGTCAAAGTGCTATATGTCTTACAAAGAATAAAATGTGTCATGAGAGAACGAAGCACGTTGATTTTAGATTTCACTATATTCGCGATGTTATTGCTAAAGGTGATTTGAAGGTATCCAAGATAATTACGCATAATAATCTTCCAATATGATCAGAAGTTCAGTTCCTATCAATAAGTTGGACCTTTAGTTGATATTTGTCATTAGTCCTATGGACGCCCCCCCCCCTCTCCCTCCCCCGCCACCACCAGCGAGGCGTCGGGGAGGGTTCCTGATCCCCGCCGCCGCACCCCCTCCTCCACCCTCGCCGCCGCCAAGGGGCGCGGCCGGGTGAAGCCGGCGGCGGCGGAGCTCCTTCGTCCCCCGCGCGTGGGGTATGGCGCGGGCCAGATCTCGCGGCTGGGCGCGGCGCTCGATGCCGGGCGCAGCGGTGCGGCGGCGTCCCAGAGCAGGCCGACGATGGTGGCGTTCGACGGGCGGCAGGCGGCATGGTGGTGGTGCGGGCCAGTGGTGGCGTCGGAGGCGGTGCTTCCGGCAGGGCCTCGTCGTCGCATCCGGCGCCGCGGGTCGCGGTTTACTGGGTCGCGGGCAGCCCTCTCGCTGTGGTGCACTGGTGGGGGGGGGGAGGGGCGGCGCAGCAGCGGAGGTGGTGGGCTGCTCCCACCCAGTCGGGCCCTCGCGGCTGGGTGGTGGCGCTCGGCTCGGGTGGATCTCCTGGTGGCGTCTTCAGGCGGCGGCAGCGACAGCTCGGCAACCCTCCCTCTCCGGCTTCTGACAACGGCCGATGCCTCCTAATGCTCTGGGCCTTCGAAGCGGGGGTGGAACACGGTTCCTGGGGGAAGTTGGAGCCGACACGGGTGTCGGTCGTGGCCATGGGCCACTTCTCTGCCTTCCCCTTCCCCCGGTCGATGTGGTCGCGGCCCTTCTTTTGGCAGCTTGGCCGGCGGCGGTTCTGGAGGTGGTTGGGGTCGTGGGTCTGGGCAAAGTCGTGGCCTTTGGTGGCTTCGGGGTTGTCTCATGGTGGGCGGCGGCCCTGGCGGTGGGAGTCGCATTGGTCGTGGGCGGATTGCGCGGCTCGGATGCGGGCAGGTAACCATGACCGCTCGGGCGGCATGGCTGTGGGTGTTGGCGGACCGGGGTGGCGGCAGGGGAGTTGAAGCACCGGGGTACATCACGTACCCAATCCCGCTCTGGTCGACGGTGATGGCATCCGTGGACGTCGTGTTCCTCCTTGCAGGCTCCGTCGTGGTGCTTCTACTCCCTCCATCATACTCCGGGTGAAAACTTGATCTTCGGATTGGACGGTGGCGACGTTCATGCTCGTGCCCTTCCTGGAGGCACCGTCTTGGAGTCCTCGGTCCGGCGTGTCTGTCGCACATCCTCCTGGACAATCGCTCCTTGTGGTGGTGGTCTCCGTCGGCTCTTAGCAGATCCTTTTTGCTCATCTTCTAGATGCTTTGTGTCGTTGAGGTTGTGTGTCGGTGGCATTCGTGTATCTTGCCTTGGGTCTATGTGGCATGTGTTTGTATCGGTTCCTTCGATGTTGTGGTTGGGCTTTATAATATAAAGCGGGGGAAACCCTTTTTCGTAAAATTAGTCCTATGGACTTTGAGGCACAATGTTGATTTGGATGGAGTTATTTCCCTCTTTCAGTACTCGAGAAAGTTTAGCTGAAGGTGGAGATTGTTAAATTATAGGAAAAATTCTAGTACTATGTTGGACACGGCACTGTCTCATGCTAGACGTAGGACGCACAGTGTGGGGTGTTGCGTCGGCGTCGACGCATATAAGTACAACTAGTTTACTTGTACCCCATTGCGACTTATGTATTTACCCATGTAGTCACAACTAAAAACGGTCTGTCGTCTCGTCCTTGTAATACTCAATCATAATGAAATTGTGCGTCCGTGGTTTTTTTTCGCAAGGGTTTTCCACGTAAATAATCTCTGTCTCTCATGTCTCGTTTATTCTCACTTTATCTAATATGTCCCTCATATATTAAATCTCACAAGCATGCTATCAGCCGAAACATAGCAGAGCTATAGACCCGAGTAATTTTTCAGTCGCTCAACCTACTTGGCGTGGCAACCACTTTCATCTAAACTCACAGCACCCATAGATATGAACAATAGTATTTACAGGAGAAGGAGTGCCTGGGAAATACAGGAAATCAATTTGCAACTGTGCCCAAGCTGCATTTCACTACATTTTCTTTGTTCTCCGGATCTAGAGGCTTGAGCCCGTTGTAGTTGCCCTTGGATCCTCATGATGGCACTGATGAGCTATCGAGCGAAAGCTCCATACTTTGGCGCTGACGACGGTGACACCCGCCCTGTTGATGACGTCGTTGTGGTTCTCCTCTCCATGCCAGGGTACCAGGTGAAGATCGTTGTCCGTCTCGGACATAGCAGCGCCGACGCTTACTGTCGTTTGCCCTCCCGAGGGCGTTGTGGTCGAGCTTAGGTGTCCTAGAACGTGTAGTTGTGTTGTATTCAGACCTACCTAAGATTTTTGTCAGCAACGTAGTTGTGTGCGTTTATGTGGTCCAGTTATCGTGGGATCTGCTTTGTAAGAGAGCTTCCTGACTACTCTGTATCGTTCATCCGTGTACTTGCTGTATGTGTAAAGCAGCGTGAGAGCCTGTTCTGAGAGGAGGCAGCAGCGACAGCAGGAGAATTGGAGAAAAGGAGAGGACACGGTTGCGGCACACGAGTGAAGTCACAAGGCCACTGGTTTGTGTCCAGCGCGCGAAGTGAAAACGGATGGGATGGTTGAAACGTCAAAATCACACGAGGAGGCCTTAGCGTGCGGGTGTCCTGGGCTCCTCTACAAGTAGATAAGTTGAATGCACCCATAGCAATAGAAATAATGAAACATGTAGGAATTCACAACGCACTCCACACTCCAGTAGTTGCAAATTTCTTCTTTGATTCAACTACGCCGATAAACCTTTAGGGGGCACATACTATGTTACACTTGCACATCCGATCAGGACAGTTTATGAGAGAGATCAATGGAGTGCGACAAGTCATTTGTAATATGGTAGGGCTTGGGAGGTTATGAGAATCCCATGCTCTGTCACATCCATCATTCAAGCCCGTGAGCAGAGAGTTGGGCAAGATTCAAAATAAGTCGTGCTGGCCTTGCTTGGCATGCATGAAGCCACCCAATGCCTTGGTTCGCAAAGAATCCCACTGGCCTAAAACCAGGTTCATCTTGGCTCGGTTTGATGAACTAAATTAGCCCGAGGTGGAGATCAGCATGGATCTATCACAGTAGCAAAGAAGGGTCGTTCAGGCCAATCTTGTGGAACAGATCCGATGAGCCATCTACTTGTAACCTGGTAGAAGTATTTTTTAGCACACGGCCGACCTAGTAATTAGCAACCGCTAAATAATTTAAAAAATGAAATTATATTTCATGACAAATCTAATGATATGATTAAGTATTAGAAAAATATATTATATTTTCCTTTGTAAACTAGGTCAAAAGTAGGAAACTGATTTTTTTTTTAAATTAAAACACCTTATAGTTTGGAGCACACGTAGTAATTAGCAACTGCTAGTTGCAGTTAGGATTGGTCTCACACCTTAACAACTGCATGTTGCAGTGTTATCTATCCGAAAGAATGTAATTGTTCTTTGTATGAATACCTTCGTATCAATGAGAATCATTGAGAGTTTTGATTCAAGTTGGTTAGCACTACAGTTTTGGGGTGAAGGAGCAGAAATGGAGTGACCTAGTTCAGTTTGGCATGCCAGAAGTCAGCCATGGACTCGGCTCGCCGTAGCACACCCAACTCAAGAACTAGCCAGCCTTGTCTGGGTCGACAAATCTGCAAAATTAAACTGATTTTTTTTTTCAGTTTAGAGAAACTCACGCGATTGGCAGATATATAGAAACTAATATCAAATAGACATTCTGATGGGTGCATACATGGACTCTACGACTTTGAATCACCGGTCCACAATGTTAACTAACCCAGTTCATTTGGGGTTGGCTTACTTTGAGATTGATGTATAGTCATGGAAGAAAGGTACGTGGTTTAATCAGTGTGCCGTATATTAAGTTAGTGATTTTATACAATTATTCAACACCACCAGCTACCATAGGTTTTCCATCCCCGTGCCAGGATCTACCAACAATAAGTGACCATATCATTTCCCTAAAAAAAGGTGACCACATCGTGCCTTCCGTCCTCACATGCCCTAAGATTACTTCCAAATGGTAGGTGCATCGTTGCGAGAAATTACTAATGAGTGCCATAAGTGCCACACTTGTATCTGGCTCGCTCAATATATATATGTAACAGTTTTTCTCAGAAGTCTCGCCCATTTGATTCCTCGGAACCATAGACCAATAGCTCACAATAAAGCCATGAGGGGAGCTAGCTCATGCTGCCCCAACAAACCATTGTACACATATAGTTGCAGTTCCACGGGTAGAGGGAAATGGAAGACATGGATCACTTTGTGGCGAGTTAGCGGTAACATAGGCGTCAGAGGCATCAGGAATTCCACGCTGCGCACTAGTACCAACACTCGAGCAGTGTATCATGTTCCTGCTGGTGCGGGTGTCAGCGACATGGTGTCCTGCGACCACCTTGCTATCTTGCACTAGTTTATTTCACCTTGCCAACTTGAATCTAATAAATATCGCTTACTAGAAAAACATACAATCATGCTTAGACTATAAATACGTTAATTGGAGCTAGCTATCTCATCTTACTCGGCCAATGTTTGACTATGTGTACATTAATTGGAGATAGCACTATATATGAAGTTCACAAGTATGCTATCAGCAAAAACATAGCCGATATATATACCCGAAGAAGTGTACAGTCATTCAACTTACTTGGTAAGAGATCACAACATCTGTCACTAGTGCAAAAAATCCAAGTGTTGGCGTGACAAAAATGGCATTCCTGGTGTGGCAGTCCAATGCCACCAATACGACGCTAGTGATAAAAATCAGTGGTGACGTTGGATCCCTACGTCAGCAGTATTGTAGGTATTGATGACGTGCCATGTGTCCTATGCCAGAGCTACCTCACCTAGCGGCGTCTCATATAATATGCACGCCACCAACGTGTTTTACAGCCATAAATGTTTTGGCAGCCCATATAGCATTTTGCCCGACATGACAACGGCACATATAAGATAGTATAAAATAGGCCAGCATTAAGTTTAACAATGGCCAAACATACTTATATAGAAGAATATCAGTTAATTGCAACGATAATCTCATAAACACAAGCTAGTCAGTAATTGTCAACATGCACAAGCAAACTTATTAATAAGCTGTTTATTTAAGATCGACTAGTGACACCGATGGCCCGGCCACACACATACTTTCAAATGATGCCGATGCCGATCATCATCAAGTTGGGTGTGCGGTGTTCCTGATAGTGACGACAACGGTGTGTCCAACCTGAAGATTCTTGCCAACGAGGAAATCCTTCCACCCCTCCGCACCAAAGATAGTGCGGTTTTCTGTGTCCGCTTTGTACGCACATGTGGTGACAGTGCCCCTTGCTATAAGGCGTACTCTAGCAAGGCCTGCTTCGTCAGCCTTGATGCCACAACTCATAGCTAGCTTCTAAGGCAATTTCTAAACGCGCGCGCGCGCGCGCGCGCGCGCGCGCGCGCACACACACACACACACTAAGAGAAATGACCATCACATGCAATCTACACTAAACAAATTTCTTCGCTAAGCATACCATGAGGTCCTACACTAATTTTTTTAGGGTAGTTGTGGACCTTAATTAACATGTGTAGAATAGATCTAATTAACTGATCGATCGAACTGCGGATGGATAGGACTGCGACCGTCAGGGACACCATAGACTACGTCAAGGAACTGACCGAGCGGATTAAATCGCTGGAGGAGGAGATCGGTGCCACGCCCGAGGACCTGCTCAACAATTTCTCCAGCGGTGGCAATTTAGGAGTTCCACCAAGGTATGTGCGAACGTTGATAACCGAGGCGGAAGCGACACTAAGATTGAGATCTGCTGCTCGACAAACCCCGGAGCATTGATCTCGACGGTGACCGCGCTGGACGTGCTGGGGCTGGAGATCGAGCAGTGCGTCGTGAGTTGCTTCAGTGACTTCGCCATGCAGGCCTCGTGCTCACAAGTAAGTAAACTCCTTCTGAAATGGTACCCATCTCTGAGTCTTGCTTCATTTCATGCTAATGAAATTCGACCGCCAACGTCCATTCACGGTGTGCCCGGTGTGTAGGCTGAAGGGGAGAGGCAGGTGATAAGCACAGACGAGATCAAGCAGGCATTGTTGAGGAGTGCAGGCTACGGGGGAAGGTGTCTCTAAGCTATAGCTAGCTAGAGATACAAGCGGTTTGTAATCTTCGATGAGTACGTGCTAGGTTTGCATTTTTTTACATGACTGTGTGCGGGGGAATATCTGTATGAATTAGTGTAGGAGTTTTTTGGGGAATATCTTCGATGAGTATTTGTTGTCACCGGATTATCTTCTTTGTGTGTGGGAGATGCATGAATTATTGAATAGAGTGGATACACATTGTTGGTGTGTTAATTTGGTTGGACACTCTTACGGCTTCTTATTTCTAGTTATGCAGAGGCCGAATGTTACTCATAATGCTTTGTATCACTTGATGCTACATTCTGAGATAATAAAGTTGCCCTTTATCGAAAAAAAAACTCTTACAACTTCTTGTTTCTTCTGTTAGTTTAGCTGTTTCTGGGCATGAACTGTGTGTATAGTAAAAATTGCAAATTGGCCCATGGTTTTTATTATATTTGTGAAATACGTACATATTTATACGCGAAAAGGTGCATAATCAAAATACGATATGTACTACATAACAATTAGTATATATACTACCTAAACATTCTTATATACTACATACTACGCACACATACTTTTTGATTTGATATATACTACATACGACATACAAAACTCAAGTGATGATAACTACCACGAGTGGTAGCAAATATTTTTGTGTGTGTGTGTGTCTATATATATATATATATATTTATTTTGCTCGGTGCCGCGAGAAACTAGCGCGCAAGTGTGGTTCAACCGCGGGCGGTGGACTGTAGACGACGAAGCTTCCTGCGTAAGCCAGACAAGATGGCGCGCCAAGATATTTTATATCGCATCCCACATGATTCTTGCTAGTAAATTGTTTGTGGTATACCTGATTTTTTCATTCTATTTTGAAAGACAAAATGATATTACGGAGGGAAAAGATGGTGTTTGAATTGCTAGAACATTTATCTAAGGTGAACATGCAACTATATGAGTGTCGTGTTAAAATTTGGAATTATTCCGGATTCGTTTGGTATTTTCATGCATTAATTGAGTTTCTAGGCATTTAATGCGCATAATTCAAATTTGAACTACAAGCACATGCTCCAGTGCAACAAAGTTTGTTGAAAAATCACATGTGTGTTTTTGGATGAATTTATAGTTCCCATGCAAGAATGAGAATGAAATTCAAACATCTGGGCGTCGTGGCTCGGCTGAAAACATTGAGAAACTTAGTTTTTAAATTCCTGTAAATTCCGAACTCGCCAGAAAAATCATGAAACTTGGCATGGTGTCAATTCATGGCACCAACATGTTGTGGTAAAAAAGTTGGCCGAATGGGACAAATTTTGGTATAAGCTTCTTGCGAATTGGAGCTTCTCTCAAGAAGCTGTGTGGTTTCGAGAGGGAACGTGTCACCTTTATGTGCGAAACGACATACGCTCCCCCCTCCCCGCTCTCTTAATTTTTTTACAGAGCAAACGTAGAACTATATGAGTGTCGTGTTAAAATTTGGAATTATTCCGGGTTCGTTTGGCCCTTTTTATGCATTAATTGAGTTTCTAGGCATTTAATGTGCATAATTCAAATTTGAACTACAAGCACATGTTCCAATGCACCAAGGTTGGTTCAAAAATTACATGTGTGTCCTTGGGTGAATTTCTAGGTCCCATACAAGAAATGAGAATGAAATTCAAACATCTGGGCGTCGTGGCTCGGCCGGTAACATTGAGAAACTTGGTTTTTTAAATTCCTATAAGTTTAAACTCGCCTGAAAATCATGAAACTTGGCATGGTGTCATTTCATGGCACCAACATGCTGTGGTAAAAAAGTTGATAGAATTGGGACAAGTTTTGGTATAACCTTCTTGCAAACCGGAGCTTCTCTCAAGAAGACTCGTGGTTCCGAGAGGGAACGTGTCACCTTTGTGTGCGAAACGATATACGCTGCCCCCCCCCCCTTGATTTTTTGTAGAGGCAACTGAACTATATGAGTGTCGTGTTAAAATTCGAAATTATTCCGGGTTCGTTTGGCCTTTTTTATACATTAATTGAGTTTCTGGGCATTTCATGTGCATAATTCAAATTTGAACTACAAGCACATGCTCCAGTGCACCAAAGTTGGTTGAAAAATCACATGTGTGTCCTTGGGTGAATTTCTAGGTCCCATGCAAGAAATATGAATGAAATTCAAATATCTGGGCGTCTTGGCTCGGCCGGAAACATCGAGAAATTTGGTTTTAAAATTCAAATTTGGCCTTTTTTATACATTAATCGAATTTCCAGGCATTTAATGCACATAATTCAAATTTGAACTACACGCACATGCTCCAGTGCGCCAAAGTTAGTTGAAAATAATTTATGTGTACTTGGGCAAATTTGTATGTCCCATGCAAGAGATGGGAAAGGAATTCAAACATCTGGGCGTCTTGGCTCGGCCGAAAACATCGAGAAACTTGGTTTTAAAATTCCCGTATATCCAAAACTCGCCTGAAAATCATAAAACTTGGCATGGTGTCATGGCATGGCACCAACATGCTGTGGTAATTTTTTGTCCGATTTGCGAAGGCGCACACATTAACAATCAATAAAGTCATTTTGGAACAGGTGTTGTCACGTTAAAATCGGAAACACAAGTATTATTGAAACCATGGGCGTTCTACTTACCATTTACGTGCCGCCACGCGTCCCCTTTTATTATTGGCTAGGAGGTGCCGTGCAGGGTAGCTCACTACAAGAAATGTGTTAATCCATGACGGATTCAAACTGTCACATATGTGTGCAAATCCGTCATGGTAGGTCGTCCTTGACGGATTTGAAATCCGTCATGTATATCGCGTCATAATTTGACCACAATGCACTCCATGATGGATCTCCAGAACCGTCATGGATCCGTGACAGTTTTTGACCGTCACAGTTTATTGTCAGATAACGGCATTAATCATGCATTCCACGTCATCATCTGACATGGCGGCCAACATGGATCTGACATGGCAGCCCATGTAGTAGTGTGTCTAATTAGATTTTGGCCCACTAAATTTCAACTCTGCCAGCCCATTAAATTTTGGGTCTGTCCAAGGCCCATTAATTTTAATTGAGACATTAGCCGATCCATTTGCTTCTCTTGGTCCATAGAAACTTTGAGTCAATAAGAGTTTTTCTGCTTATGTATGCTCTTTGCCTTATAAATGAAAAAAGGAAATTGCATAAACATACCAGATAACTAAAATTTGTTTTACCAAAAGGAAGAAATTACACAGTAAAAAACTTGGAATTACAGATTTTTTTCCAGATCTGGCCTACTATGCGGAGCTATTCTGTAGCCACCACATCAAGCGCCACCCAGCGCTCACGGGACGTCAATCGGAGTTCGTCGACCGGCTTTTCTGGCACAGATCTAGCAAACTTCTTTAAAATGATTTAAAGGAAAAAGACACCGCCGAAGACGCCTTTAGCGACGCGTTCGCTGCTGTTGCTCGTGTGTGGAGGCGCCGATGTGGGTGCGTCTCGTCCAGGCGAGGAAGTGGCTAGCCAGCGGTGGCGCTGGATCCGGCGAGCGATATGACGTCGTCGTGGTGGCCGACGACCCAAGCGAGGCGGAGAGGTCGGGAACGGGGCACCGGCGTCCGGATCCAGCCGGATCCCGACGAATTCGAAGGAGAACGGCGGCTGGGAGGTGAGCTCGGGCGATGCCATGTGCGCTCGGCCTCCATTGCTGCAAGGAGAGGCAAAGAGAGATGAGAGAGGAGGGCATAGCAGAGAGAGAGGTGGCGCAAGGCGCGGCTCACCGGTGTGCTGCAGGGGGAGGTGCGGGCGGTGGCCCGTCGCGCGGACGGCGGCGGCCGACGGGCGACGGCTGCGAGCTCTGGAATTCCTCGGAGCGGCTGCGGTTGGCGTGCTTGCCTTCATGTGACTGTGCGAGAGGATAAGAACAAGGGAAAGCACAGGTAGAGAGTAGAAGGAGCAGGACCGTTGGATTGGGTAAGAATGGACGGTGGAGACGCGTGATCCGTGGGAGGCATGATTCCTCCAATCAGAACACAGCACGCTGGAAAAATGATCGGTTATAGAATGTCTGGTGTGTGGAATAGATTAAAATCGTACCTTAGTATAGTGGTTTCGTGGCATTAGCAATTCAAAAGACGTCATGGGATCGAAACCCACGTCCTACCATTTTTGTTTTGTTTTTTTCCTTATTTTCATAGTTTTATTTTACTAAATTTAATACGTTCTTGGACATAGATAAATAAAATGGAATCTGTTTTTTGTACTTTATTTGGAGACAAATATGTGAACATATTTTCCAACATGAACTTTCATGCTTTTTGTAGTTCATTTGCATTACGAATCTGTTTTTTGTACTTTATTTGGAGACAAATATGTGAACATATTTTCCAACATGAATTTTCATGATTTTTGGAGTTCATTTGCATTACGAAATTAAAAAAACAGGAAACTCCATGTTCGGGGTTGAGTCTTAGCATCCTCATGTTTGGAATTCCTTTCATTTTCTTGTATAAGGCCTAAACATAGACTTGATAAAATAAATATGTTTTTTCAAACCAAATTTTCTAACCTTTTTAACCACGTGAGCTCAAATTTGAATTATATTTGTTAAATGTCTAGAAATGTACTTAATGACTTAAATATAGCAAACAGACTTAGAAAGGTGCCGAATTTTGACATAGATCATGTAATGGTGTATCTTGCGTGTAGAAAAACTTCCAATGCCAATGGATGAAGCATGGGTCTCTTCAACTTCAAACAAGACCCGTTCTCTGCCGACACCAGGTTTCTTCCTGAGGGATGGTTCGATTTCTAAGCAATGTATGTCATAACTTTTGTGAAACATTTTCAGAATTTTACCATGCCCTACAGGGATCATATGATGACACCATGCCAATTTTCATGATTTTCGGAGTTTGTTTCCATTTTCCAGAATTAAAAAACTAAAAACTCCATGTTTGGGTAATATTTTGGCACCCTCATGTTTGGAATTCCTTCCCTTTTCTTGTATTTCCTCCGGTCCTTTTTACTCTGCATATAAGAATTGTCTGAAGTCAAACTTCGTAAAGTTTGACCATATTTATATGAAAAAATATTAACATCTACAATGTTAAATTTATACAATATGAAAACTAAAGTCATGACGCATCTAATGTTGGTGATTTCACATTATGAATGTTTTTTTTCTATAAACTTGGTCAAAGTTTACGAGGTTTGACTTCAGACAAATCTTATATGCGAACTAAAAAGGACCGGAGGGAGTACTAGCAAACATGCCCATGCGTTGCAATGGGGAAAACAAACTCTCACACAGCCCTGGTGAGTTTGCCACTTATATTCTTTGTAGCATCATCGATGGTGGGCACTTCTCCACCTATTTACAACAAGCGTGCTAACTCTCAAGATGGTGAGTTTGATCATCACATTCTAGCATGCACTAATAATTACATATTATAAACATGGCTAAGCAAAAATTATAACAGGAGATTGAAAAGAAACAGAGATAAGTCCATCGTATCGATGCATTAAGAAGCTCCTCCATCATGCACAAATCACAATTCAGACACCTGCACATAAAGGTTAATCACCGCACCCATTTCCCATTCTTTTAATCTCAATTCCTTTATGTGCCCATTTATTTAAACGGGGTCCTCTTTCTCCCATCGGCACATGCAGCCATAGAGCCAAGTTATTTAATTGCGGGTCCTCACTTGTTTTCGCAATGAATCCTTGTTATTTCTCTTTAGTCTACGTCATTTTTTATTCTTTTCCTATTTTTCTTTTTTATAAATCAAAAAATTCATAAAATCTTCAAATATTTCAATATATGTTCAAATTTTAAATATAATTTTAGAATTCCAAAAAATTATTCTTGTTTAGAAAAAATGTTTGGAACTTTATTTTTTTGTTCTTGTTCTAAAATTTGTTCCAAATTCTCAAAATGTACCCATTTTTCAAAAATGGTCGTCTTTCAAAAATGGTGAAGGATTTCCAAAAAATGTTCACAATTCAAAAAGCATTCTTGTATTAAAGAAATCTTCACAAATTTGAAAAACAAAACGCTACAGTACTTCCCAGTTTTTAAAATTTGTTCGCATTTAAGAAAAGACAAAGCTGCAAAAGCTTTGTGTTCTGAAAAATTATTCAGAAATTCTAAAAAAAATCAACGTAGAAAATGTTCGTGCCTTGTATACAGCAGTCCTAATTTTTCAAAATAGTTCACGTTTCAAAAATATTGGAAATTCGTAAAAATGTTTGTTTTTTTAATGTTCAAGATTTTGTAAAAATGTTCGAGTTTTTCTTGTCACGACTATGCAAAATATTCATGTTCTAAATTGTTTTCTAGTTTTCCTATACAATGATTCACGTTAGTTTTTGGATTTGGCACTGTTGTTGGTTGGTTTTTAAGATATGGCTCTGCCAATGTAGGCACCTGCGTTCGACTACCCTAGTGGTTAGCACCATGTGCTTTCTGCAGGCAGGTCTCTGGTTTGAATACTCACTTCGCACTTTTATTCTCTTGGTATTTTTTTTATCAGTAACACCTTGCATTCTAATTTACGGTGGACCGACCAAATGAGCGGTCACGGCATGGTTTACTTTTATTACTTGGGATTTTTTTTATAGGTGTACGCTAATGGGCCGGCTCATTGCAGCTCCGCGCGTCGGAAACGATGATAATCTCTCGCACAGAGCGACCACATAGGAGCTTCCAAAAAATCCCAAAAAATAGTACCACGTCATATAGAATTTTTGAAGTGTGGATGGTTCGACCCGCAGCCTTAGAAGTGTGGCTGTATATACTTTACTAATGAAAAAAGTCCATTCATATCATAGCAATATAGTTGCCATGTGGGAAAGTATTGACCGCTTAAAATTCATGTCTCAGGTTTGAGTTCCATTTATGCATTGCTCTTTTTTTAATTAAAACATGTGGCGTACCCTATAGAATTTTCACATGTACTATAGTACATATATTTTATTTTGTAGAAGTTTCAATGATTTTAGAGATGATTTAACTATTTCTATAGTTTAAATGAATTTATGTGTGCTTACTAGAGGTAATGACATTTCAATGTACATGTTTTATTTTAGCTCATATCCTAGAAATAGCCGAATATGTCAAAACATACTTAGGGATAACTGAAACTTCTATTTGCAACCTATTAGAAAAAATGATAATAATATCCAAATATGGTAGACAACTCTTATAATTGGGCATCGGACAATGTTATTGATTCATAAGATGGAGACAAATTTTTAGGAGATTTCGCAAATGTTTGATATACATTGACGTTAAGTTGTACAGTACATAACTATTGTTGTCTTTTCGCAAAAGAAAAAAACATAGTGTTGGCTACGCGTGAAAACTACTACAAAAAAAATGGCTCGTTGTATGTAAAAACTTGGCTTGTTGGAACGTAGAGGTTTTTTTTTTTCGTCCGTTGGTGTAGAGCTTAGTGCTACGTGGTTCGAATCCCAGTTCAATCTCCTTTTTTAATTAAAAAACTTTGCTCGTTTTATCAAAGAACATAAAAAGGCATAGCGACCTAGGTATATAAATCTGAGGTCCGTAGTTCCATCCCTCTAGCAACTTCTCCTTTTTAAATTTGAAGATTTAAAGAAACCATACATTTTTTCTCTCTGTAAAAAAATACTCCTAAAAATAGACCTAGAGCAGCCCCACGTCGTCCCGACGCAGCAGCAGCGCTCCTTTTTTTCCCTAATAAAAAGAGCAACGCCGGGACATGCAGCAGCAGCAGCATTTAGTTTTCCTAATAAAAAGAAGGCCCGTCACCTTTTTCTGTAAACAATAGACCTAGAGCAGCCCAACGTTTGTTCAAAAAAAAAAAAAGAGCAGCCCAACATCAGGACGACACAGCAGAAGCAGTCTTTTTTTTCCTAAAAACAAGCAACGTTGGGACACGCAGCAAGAGCATTCCGTTTTTCCTTTAAAAAAAGCACCGGAAGGCCGTCCGTGATGGTTTGAACAACTCAAAAGAAAACTAAGCCTGACATATGTGGGCCAGACACACGAGGCACATCAGCAGGAGCCATACATGATGGTTTGTTTGGTGTACTATTGGCCGATTCATGACGGTATCTGTGACGGTCCATCATAAGAGTGCCATTGTCGTTGGCCTTGTTCTCACATCATTAATCCGTGACGGATTTCATGACGAACTAGACAAATCCGTCATTGATCATGACGGTTTCTGAGAACGTCACCAGAAATCCGTCATGTATTAACAGATTTCTTGTAGTGGCTATTTGAGTACGGGAGGTGTGCAATCAGACCCGCTCATCGGGAGGAGAGCCCTTTGACCTCTATGCGACACCCACCTCTCTCCCAACGCCTCCATTAATGGCGCCCGAGCCCCTGTTTAATGGCGTGGCTATGTCTCACTCGACTGAGATTTAAGAGAGAAAAAAGAAAATCTGAAAAGAAAGTTTTGCATGGATCTTGATGTAAGATCCGACGGACCTATATAGCATCGACTGCGACTTATAGCAAGACTGATAAATATAAGAACGATGACAGCGGATAATAATTGTCTTACATATTTAGGAAGATAATTAAAAAAGCCACATGCAGCAACGCCCGAAATACACAAGGGCAAGAAGGAAGACGCAGACAACGATCTGGCTCGCTGATTTCTACTTTCTTGATGCGCTGCTGCAGGCCGCGGAGACTAGTTCTTGCGGCGAGCGGCGATGAGCTCTTTCGTGTCATCAAGACGCTGCTTGAGAGCTTCCACGGATTACTCCACCAGCCTTTGGTACTCGATACGGAGCATGGCATTCTCGTCCATAAGTTTCTTGACGATGACGCCGGTCCTCTTCAACAAGGCAGCGGTCACCTTGTGCTGCTTCGTCATTTTGGTGATCTTTGCCCTCAGCAGGTCGCGCTCGGTGCGGAGCTTAACCTTGTCCTCCCCTAGTCCCCGGATGACGCTGGTAGCATTTTCAAAAGAGGCATTCATCTCGTCCTGCAGCTTCATCCAGTCGGAGATCCGACCCATCAGGTCATCGAGCATAGCGCGCATGTGCCTGTGAGAGTCCTCGCCTGCCCGCGAGACATTTTCCCAGGCCGCCGCGGCGCGGAAGGACATCTCTGCTGCATTCGCGGCGTGGCGGGACATCTCTACTGCTTCCGTGGCGCGGCCGGACCATTCTGCTGCATCGACAGCGCGGCGGGACCTCTGTGCTGCTTCGGTGGCGCGGCGGGACCTCTGTGCTGCTACGGCCGCGCGGCGGGACATGTTGATGTCTACTACACAACCTTCTTCTTGTAGACGTTGTTGGGCCTCCAAGTGCAGAGTTTTGCAGGACAGTAGCAAATTTCTCTCAAGTGAATGACCTAAGGTTTATCAATCCGTAGGAGGCGTAGGATGAAGATGGTCTCTCTCAAACAACCCTGCAACCAAATAACAAAGATTCTCTTGTGTCCCCAACACACCTAGTACAATGGTAAATTGTATAGGTGCACTAGTTCAGCAAAGAGATGGTGATACAAGTGTAATATGGATAGTAGATATAGGTTTTTGTAATCTAAAAATATAAAAACAGCAAGATAACTAGTAACAAAAGTGAGCAAAAACGGTATTGCAATTCTTGAAAACAAGGCATAGGGTTCATACTTTCACCAGTGCAAGTTCTCTCAACAATGATAACATAATTGGATCACGTAACAATCCCTCAACGTGCAACAAAGAATCACTCCAAAGCCCCTATCGGAGAACGTAGGACGAAACCATGCATCAACCCCTATGCATAGATTACCTCAACGTCACCTCGGGAATCCGCGAGTTGAGTGCCAAAACATACATCAAGTGAATCAATAGAACATCCCATTGTCACCACAGATATCCCATCGCAAGACATACATCAAGTGTTCTCAAATCCAATACTCAATCCAACATAACGAAACCTCAAAGAGCAAGACTCAATTCATCACAACAAGATATAGAGAGGGAAGAAACACCATATGATCCAACTAGGAGTTGATATCATGGAGCATACAATATCATGGAGCAAGGCGGATCACCCACCAGGAGTTGATAACCCGGGTCATTTATCCCTTGTGGTGGCTCCTTAGGTGGGTGGCTATAAATTCACTAAGGTGCTCATGGATGGTGGTAGCAGCATCAACATTCTATACTATGATACTTTTCGCCAGATGAATCTAACAGACAAGGATCTTAAGCCGTCCTTGACAGTCTTCCATGGTGTGGTGCCTGGTAAGTCGGCATATCCTATGGGCAAAATTGCTCTGGAAGTAGCCTTTGGTGATGACTATGATTACAGGGCAGAGACGCTATGGTTCGAAGTGGTCAAAATCAAGAGTCTGTATCATGCTTTGTTCGGACGGCCGGCTTATGCTAAGTTCATGGCTCGCCCTTGCTATGTATATTTACAGATCAAAATGCCAGGACATAAAGGGGCAATTACGATACATGGTGATTGGAAAGTCGCCCTGGAGTGCGAGGAAGGTGATGCTGCCTATGTAGAAGCAAGTTGTGCTAATGCAGAGCTCAAGTTTTACAAGGACAATGTTGACCCGGCGGATATGACCCCGTTGAAGAAGCCCAACACAGAGTCTGACCCGCCCCTCAAATTTAAGTCGGTTGATGATACCAAGCAGGTGGATTTTGTACCTGGCGACTCATCGCAGCAGTTCACTATGGGGGCTAATATGGATCCCAAATAGGAAAGCGCACTCATCGAGTTCATCCGTGAGAATCGGGACATCTTTGCATGGAAACCTTCTGACATGCCGGGTGTACCGAGAGAATTCGCTGAGCACTACCATAATGTGGATCCTAAATTTAAACCAGTCAAACAGATCCTCCGTCTTTTTAATGAGGAGCGACGCAAGGCTATTGGAGAAGAGGTAGCCCGGCTCTTGGCCGCTAGGTTAATTGTGGAGGTATTCCATCCTGAGTGGTTGGCTAACCCCGTGCTTGTACTTAAGAAAAACGGCACATGGCGTATGTGTGTTGATTACACTGATCTCAACAAGGCTTGTCCAGCTGATCCATTTGCTCTCCTGGTATCGACCAGATTATTAACGCAACGGCGGGTTGTGAGGGTTTGTGCTTTCTGGACGCTTATTCTGGTTATCATCAGATCAAGATGGCAGTTAAAGACCAAGAGAAGACGTCTTTTATCACATCTTTTGGAGCTTTCTTCTATGTTTCTATGCCTTTTGGACTCAAAAGCGCTCAGGCGACTTATCTACGCTGTGTCCAGAATTGTTTCCATGGTCAGATTGGGCGCAACATTCATGCTTATGTGGATGATATTGTTGTCAAGT
Source organism: Thinopyrum elongatum (assembly GCA_011799875.1). NCBI lineage: Eukaryota > Viridiplantae > Streptophyta > Magnoliopsida > Poales > Poaceae > Thinopyrum > Thinopyrum elongatum. The sequence goes on along the minus strand of CM022299.1, from coordinate 50,420,294 downwards.
CAAAGAAGAAGGAGACTCTACTTGATGATCTGAAAGAAACCTTTGACAACCTCCGGGTCTACAAGATGATGCTTAATCCGGCCAAGTGTGTCTTTGGTGTGCCTGCAGGTAAACTGTTGGGGTTTCTGGTCTCCGAGCGAGGTATTGAGGCTAACCCGGAGAAGATAAAGGCCATCACTTCACTTTCTAAGACAGCGCGTGTTTGACGTTCAGCGCTTGGCGGGTCGCATGGCAGCTCTAAGCCGGTTCATAAGTCACCTGGGAGAGAAGGCGATTCCTTTATATCAGATGATGAAGAAGACATATCACTTTGTCTGGAGTGATGCTGCTAATGAGGCATTTGAGGCGCTCAAAAAACAGTTAGCTGAGCCGCCCATCTTGGCCGCTCCTATTGAGAAAGAGCCTTTGCTCCTATATGTGGCGGCTCTCCATGCTATTCCTGACTAGACGCTGCCTTATTTGGCTTATCGCACTCGTGGCGAGTTACCCGAGGACGAAAATTTGGCACGTCACATTACACGGTGTTCTAAGTCTATGGCTATTGTCAATGGCGAGTTACATCAATGCAGTGTGACTGGTGTTTTTCAATGTTGTGTTTCTCCTGAAGAGGGTCGTGAGATTTTGCAAGAAATACATGCACGCGACTATGGTCATCATGCCGGCTCATGATCGTTGGTGGCTAAGGCGTTTCGTCATGGATTTTTCTGGTTAACAGCTCATGCAGACGCAGAGGTTATTGTTAGTAAGTGCGATGGGTGTCAGAAATTCGCAACACAAGCTCATGTGCCGGCTCAGGAATTGCGGATGATCCCAATCACTTGGCCGTTTGTGGTCTGGGGGCTTGATATGGTTGGACCTTTCAAGAGGTCTAAGGACAAGAAGACCCACCTTCTGGTGGCGGTTGACAAATTTACCAAGTGGGTTGAGGCAGAGCCGGTAAGTAATTGTGAGGCGGCTACTGCAGTTCAGTTTGTTAAGAAGCTGATTTTCTGCTTTGGTTATCCTCATAGTATCATCACTGATAATGGGACAAATTTATCCAAAGGTGCTATGAAGGAATTTTGTCAGAGAGAGCACATCAGGCTAGATGTTTCGTCAGTGGCACATCCTCAGTCCAATGGTTAAGTAGAACGTGCTAACCAGGAGATCTTGAGAGGAATCAAACCCCGGCTCATGGTTCCTTTAAAGAGGACTCTGGGTTGTTGGGTGGAAGAGCTTCCTTCGGTTCTTTGGAGCATCAGGACCACCCCCAACAGGTCAACGGGTTATACACCCTTCTTCATGGTTTATGGTGCTGAAGCAGTTCTCCCAAGTGATAATCGTCATGACTCGCCCCATGTGGCGGCTTATGTGGAGATTGACAATGAGACGGCGCGTCAGAACGCTTTGATGCTCTTGAGGAGGAGCATGATCTTACGGCGGCTTGTTCAGCTATTTATCAACAAGACCTACGTCGCTATCACAGCTGTAGAGTTCGAAGCCGGACCTTTCAGGAGGGCGACTTAGTGCTCCATTTGATTCAAGACCAGACAGGGATGCATAAGCTATCACCTCCGTGGGAAGGACCTTTTGTGGTCAGCAAAAGCCTTAACAATGGTTCATACTACCTCATTGACATAAGTGAGAACAAAGATTCACGCACATCTGAGGTGGAGACCAGCAGGCCTTAGAATATTGCTCATCTTCGACCTTACTACACTTGAGTCATTGGCTCTCATCATTGTACACACTTCTGTCAATGTATATATCTTTTTATGATCAATATAATAAAGCCGGCATCCTCAAATTCGTGGCCTCTGCCATTTCATCTCACATTCTCTATATATGAGTCTTTACTGGTTGATCATAAGGTCATTTGGGGGCTTCCTACTCAATGAGTATAGCTATCTGCTCAATGAGTATAGCTATGTTACCCTCTTGATCGGCTTCCATGCCATATTATGTGTTACAATTGCCTATAGGTCACTTGGGGGCTTCCAACTCAATGAGTTTAGCTTTCATACCCTCTTGACCGGCTTCCATGCCATATTTGATTTAAACCTGCCTGTTTGCAACTTGCTACTCCTCCAGGTGACCCGTCGTACTCTTGACAGTCAATCTTTTAAATAAGACCCTGAACTTGTAAAGGTTAAAATGGCGGCTTATGTCACGTGAGAGCCGGCTTACACAGAGTTAGGATAAACTCACCTGTCTGCTGTAGTCTCTCCGCTATGTGGTCCATTCGTACTCTTAACAGTCAATCTTGTCAATAAGACCCTAAACTAGTTAAGGTTAAAACGACGGATTTATGTCACGTGAGAGCCATCTTACGGGATGAAAGGCTTTCATGCCACGCTTCTTTGAAGCACAACTTGAGTTTTTGAAAAAGAAAACAAGAGCTGGTCTCTTTTGGTCATGCCTTCAAAGCCGGCTTATAAATATTTGAGATATACATGTATATACTCTATTTCTTGTTTTTACAGGAATTTTTTGTCATATGAAGGCTATAAGCCCTTGGATCACAGAAGATCCGGGTTAAAATTACTCATAGCTTGGGTTCATCGCAGCCATGACCCGCCAAGGGGATGGTTTACAACTTTCAGACCATGAGGCATTGGGTTATTTAACTCGCCTTGGATCTTGACTCTCAGTCACCAGTACAAGGATTGATGGATCTTTGACAGATTATATAACAAGGCCTCAGAAACTTTTGGCAATGTTGCAAGAACATCTATGTATATATATGACAAGATCACACAAGTTCAGCTGCTGAAGCAAAGGTTGATACAAACATGCACGAAGGCATGACAGGGTAGATAAAAGTTTTAACTAGCTATTTCAAGGCTACAGCTGAGCCTGAAAGTTTTTCAACCAAAGTTTTTCAGGAGTTAAGATCACTCCTTTGATTTGGCCTCAGCGCCATCCGGGTTCTGGCCAGCCGGGTTAACATCATCATGGTGACCTGAGGCGGAGGCCTCCGGGTCATCCTGTGCCGGCTCTTCGTCGTCTGCCATCTGGGGATTATTCGATCTCCAATCGATGCCAGTTAACGCTTCAAAGGTTGCTTCATCGTTAAGGATAATAGAAGGGTCAATGTCAGGGGCAAAAGTATGCTTACGCTGGAGTTAAGTCTACAATTGCATGTGAAGGCGGCTTGATACGAACGTTATTGCTATCGTAAGCCGGCTGGTACTTTAACAGGTCTATTTCTTGTGCAAGTTGACATGCAAGAGGCCTCATCTCGTTCACACATCTGCAAAGTCTGCTTCTTCGAACACAGATCTGTCATTGGTAAATTCTGGGCACCCGCTAGCCATCTCTGTTGGGTCTAGCTCTGGTTGCCAAGCTTTTGCCCGGCTCAGTGCGGTAATGGCTTCAGAGCGTGCGGCTGATAATCTTATTTCTTGAATTTGACCTGGCACTTTTGAAAGATGGTCCAGCACTGTTTTGATGGACGTTGGGGGTCTCTTTTTGCTTGCTATGGCGACCAATGTTCGCAGGCTTCCAGCATAGAGCTTCTCTGTTAAAGAGTAGACAACCTTAAGCTTCAACAACATGTCTTGGCCAAGGTTCACTAGTACAACGAGGTGCTATACAAACGGTTTTTAACCCCTTTCTGCGACGACTATCTGAACCGTCACCTAGTGAGTGACTGCGATAGGGGGTCCCTTCCCATACGACCTAGAAACCGTCAGGGATATGCCCTCCTGGCACACACGTTCGGCAAAATGAGGTCGTGTGCGACCTGCGAGCGATCAAATACGGTTATACGTACAGTAGTGCTAAAAAAATACAATTATATAGGCGAAATCGTTTCCGGTCGTAAGTACATCCCACACAGTCAGTCCCTGCTAAACGTTTCCGTTCGTATATACATCCCACACAGTCGCTCCAAGGAAAACGTTTCCGTTCGCAGGTACATCACACACAATTTTCCCCATTAAATCGTTTATGATAGCGTTGCCATTGCACATGATATTAAAATTTTTATCGTTTGCGTTATTGAATGCATCACACACAGTGTATAGAAGAAACTGTGTGGCAAAGGCTGTCCATCACACACACTTTTTATGTGGTAAACGTTTGCGCAAGGTGTCCTAACGCAAACAGTTTTCAAGAGGATGTCGTGTGTGATTGTTCATTGATCCAACACGGTTTATTCCTAAACTGTGTGCGTTGCCTGAGGTCATCGCCCACGGTATTTTCTCAATAACCGTTTGCAATAGAAAAACCCAATTAGCAGGCTAATTGCCTTATTATTAATAATCCCTTTATTAATCTAATTGACATTTCATATTAAGCACATAATATATTTCATTTCCATATTAAGGAAGCAGAATTTCATAATTGAAATACATCAGAGTACAACATCATATAGCTTCAGCACTCAGCTACCCCATTACACATCTGCACCAGCACCAAGTTTCATATGCAACATCCAGAACCTTTTGAAATTAGCATCATAGACGATATATAGACAGATGCATTTCATCTGGAAAACTGCTGAAGTGGAAGGCGAATATTGAGCCTTCATTGATGTTGAAGGTCTTTGCAAATTTAGGCCAGTGCCTATGGATGATTGACCGTCCATCCTTCGTCCTCTTCAGGAACACTTCAATATTGAACCGTGGGTGTTGTATGAAAACCTTCCTCGCCTCCTGACCATAGAGGTGGCTTGAGAGGTAATCATCAGTGAACTGCTTTGGAAAGGCCTGAAAATAAGGATTTGCATAAATATCTTCTCTATATTGAAAATGGGGCAAAGGAATAAAAAAAGGCAAGGTATAATAGTTAGTACCATCTTCTAGTGAACTGATGTCTTTTTCATTGTGTAGACAAAGATCTTGTTGTTTTTTGTCGCTAATTTCTTTATCCTAATAATCTTTTTGACTTTCTTGACTTGATTGATATTCATAGAGAACTCATTTCCCCATATGCAAAAAGGATCGAACAGTGGGCCAAAACCTCTGACAACAGGACCTACATATGCAAGACCAAATTGTTAAAAACCTAAATATTAGAATGGTTCCTGCAATTGCACAATAATGTGCTATTAGATAAAGGACCATGCATGTGCTAACCTCGATTGTAAACCTCAGTGCTTCCCTGCAACATTTATAAGGTAGTTAGTCATCAGGTTAATTGAGGGCTCGCATGCTATCAGTAAAATATGTTGATAAAAAATAAGCACATTGCAGATTCATCAGATTAATTCAAACCACATGGAAAACCCATTTATCCAAACCAAGCATGATTAATAATTAGGAAATATAGCACTTGTATATGTTTCTCATGTATTAAGTGCAACCAAATTCGATTTAATCCTCACATGCACAACAATACAAAATTCTACCCACGACAATTGGACATCGCATTGGAGAATTGAACCAAGCAGTTAACTAAACACCACCACAAATGAACCAAACATTAACTGAGCACCATATTGCACAATATAACATACTGCTAATAGAAGATCAGAGAGCTAACCAAACCAAGCATGCTTACCAACTTGGAAATATAGCAATTGTATTTGTTTCTCATGTATTTAGTACAGACAAATTCAATTTATTTCTCACATGGTATACAATAACAGAATGCACCCACAATAATTAAACATCACATTCCTTAGTTGAACCAAACAGTTAACTAAACACCACAATAAATGAACCAAACGTTAACTGAGCACCATATTGCACAATATAACATACTCCTAATAGAAGATCAGACAGTTAACCAAACCAAGCATGCTTAACAACTTAGAAATATAGCAATTATATTTGTTTGTCATGTATTTAGTACAGCCAAATTCGATTTACTTCTCACATGGTATACAATAACAGAATGCACCCAGAACTATTGAACATCACATTGAAGAATTGAACCAAACAGTTAACTAAACACCACAACAAATGAACCAAACGTTAACTGAGCACCACATTGCACAATGTATAACATACTAGAAGATCAGACAGTTAACCAAACCAAGCATGCTTGCAAACTTGGAAATATAGTAATTGTATTCGTTTCTCATGTATTTTGTAAAGATAAATTCGATTTATTTCTCACATAGAAGATAATACAAAATTGCAGCCTGAAGAGTTGAACCAAACAGTTAACTGAAGATGACAACTAATTAACCAAACAGTTAATAAGTGAGCACCATATTGCATGACATATAGAACAAATACACTAGAGCAACAGATTGCATAGTAAAATTAGATAGCACAATTCATTAGAATTTGTTAAGGAAAGGTAGGAGCAGCACACGCAACGGGTAAACCGAGCATGCTTAACCGGCGTAGCTAGCAAATGGCAAGGTGCTCCTTCAATATCTGAGGGTTGGCACGAATGACAGCCATCGCGACCAAATCCGCGCGTGCGGCCGCGATTTGCTTCTCCGCTGCCAAATGGTCCTTGAGCTCCTGCCTATACTGCATGCACCATGGCTTAGGGCAGCGCTTATTTGGTGGAGGGGTCAGTGATTTGGGTGGAAGGTGTCGTGCCGGTAGTGGGGGTATATGGGATGTGGCAGGAGGAGGAGGATGAGGGTCGGGTGTGGATTACCTGCCTGGATAGACGAGGCCGAGCAGCGTGAAGGAGGGTCGCCGGCGAGGAGGCGGCGCTGCAAGCAAGGAGTGAAGGTTTCAACTTGGAAAGGAAGGCGGAAACAGGGGAAATGTGGCTTTTGGTAAGGGGGAGGGGGCGGGGAGGTAGATATTTTCACGGAAGCCGAAAATTTTGAATCGGTTCAGCGAAAAAACTAGCGCGCAAAGAGTCATCAGACATAGTCCCTTATTCAGAACTGTGTATGATATATGAACATCACAAACGATTCAGATATCTTAACCCGTGTGTGATGAGTTTGAACGTAAAAAATTTTGGTTCGAATTTTCCTGGTTACAGTGGTCATCCACGTCATTGCATAATTTGGGTACACAAAGGAGACTACAGCACACCCACACTTCTTAATCGAGCAAGTTCAACAATTAAACAGAGCTAGCTGACCTAAACATTACTCTAATAAATTAAAGACCGGTGCTCTTAATTAAACAAAACAAAGAGTACTACTACTACGGCTGGTGCTCGTCGATCTCCGCCGCCTCCTCCATGTCCAGCTCACGCCCGACGGTCTCCTGGGGAAGGGGCTCCATGGCATCCATCGCACCATACTCGGCAAGCATCTCGCCGTCCACGTCCGCCATCTCTTTGGAAAAGGCCGCCACGAGCTGGGCGTGGGCGGCCGCGATATGGGCTTGGACGGGCTCCGTCGTGGCAAGGTATGCGGCGGAGGAACGGATGGCTGCTCAAACACTCTCGGCGATTGCCAACTCTTCGGCCGTGGGTTGCCGACCGTTGTCAGAGAAGCTTCGTTCGATTTGTGCGGTGACCGCCACGAGCTGGGTATGGGCAGCCTCGACATGGTCGTGGGCGGCCTCCATCAGGGCTAAGGCCACCGCTGCGGAACGGATAGCTGCTGTGCCGCTCTCGCCAGTTGCTATCCCCGAGGCAGATATTGCTGCTGCCACCTGAGAAGCAACAGCGGCCGTTTGGGCTCCCTTGGCCGCCCGATAGCAGATTGCGGCCGCGCTCATTCACCTTGTTAGCATGCGCATGGCGGCTGCGGCCGCGCTCTCGTCGGAGTGGGCCGCCGAAGTTTCCCTCACGACGCGGGTCCACGTCCCCATCTTTCACCGGCGATGATTGAACAGTGAAATGATATTTGGGGAGCGAGCTAGTGTGCTTGACACGCCGGCTGCGGACTGTAGCCGACGCACCTTCTCGCGTAAGCCATAGGCGTACTATACACCGACGGTGCTGCAAGATATTTTGTACTGCATCTCACACGGTTGGTGATAATAAACTATGTGCGATCTACTTGATTTTTCATCTTGATTTGAATTACATAATGGGGTCACAGCGGCAATGGAGGGTGTTTGAACTGCTAGAACTTTTATCTGCAGTGAACATGCAACTATATGTGTGTTGTAAAAAATTGGAATTATTCAGGGTTCGTTTGGACATTTTATACATTAAATTGGTTTTCTAGCCATTTCAGGTGCACAATTCAAAATTCAACTACATGCATATGCTCCGATGCACCAACATGGGTTGTAAAATCATATATGTGTCCATGGGTTTATGCTTATGTCCCATGCAAGAAATGGGGATGAATTTCGAACACCACAGCACCGTGGTCTCTGGCAAACGTTGAGGTACTTGCTTTTGTAATTCTAGTAAATCCAAAATCCGTCTGAAATTCATGAACCTTGGCATGCTATCATGGAATGGCATCAACATGCTGGGGTAAAAAATATTGTCCCATTTGGGGCAGGATATGGAATAAGCTTCTCACAAACCAGAGCTTCTCACAAGAAGCCTCATGGTTCCGTTAGGGAAACATGTCACCTTTATGGACGAAACGATATTCGTCGCCTCTTCTTACTTTCAATTATTCCTGGTGTCAACATAGAATAACAGGAGTGTCGTGTTAAATTTTGGAATTTTTCGGGGATCATTTGGACATTTTTATACGTTAACTGAGTTTTCTAGGCATTTATGTGCATAATTCAAAATTAAACTACATGCACATGCTCCAGTCCATAAAAATGGGTTGCAAAATCAAATGTGTGTCCTTGGTTGCAAGCTTAGGTCACATACAAGAAATGAGAATGAATGTCAAACACCTTGACATTGTCGCTCGGCCGCTAACATTGAGATACATGATTTTAAAATTCTAGTAAATTGAAAACTCGTCTGAAATTCATGAAACTTGACATGTTATCATGGAACGGCATCGACATGCCGTGGTAAAAATATTGTTCCATTTGGGGCAGGTTTGGGTATAAGCTTCTCGCAAACCAGAGCTTCTCTCACAACAAGCCTGATGGTTTCGGTAGGGAACGTGCCACCTTGGGGGACGAAACGATATCTGTTGCCTATTCTTACTTTCAAAAATTTTCTCGTGTCAACATAGAACAACAGGAGTGTTTTGTCAATTTTTGGGATTTTATGGGGTTCTCTTGGACATTTTTATATATTAACTGAGTTTTCTATGCATTTATGTGCATAATTCAAATTTGAACTACATGCACATGCTCCAGTACATATAAATGGGTTCAAAATTGAAATGTGTGTCCTTGGTTGCATGCTTAAGTCCTATGCAAAAAATGAGAATGAATATAACACACCTTGCCACCGTCGCTCGGCCGCTAACATTGAGATACATGGTTTTTAAATTCTAGTAAATCGAAAACACGTTTGAAATTTATGAAACTTGACATGCTAGCATGGAACGGCATCAACATGCCGTGGTAAAAATATTGTCCCATTTGGGGCAGGTTGGGGTATAAGTTTCTCACAACAAGCCTCATAGTTACGGTAGGGAACGTTTCACCTTTCTGGATGAAACGATATCCGTTGCCTCTTCTTGATTTCAATTTTTTTTAGTGTCAACATATAACAACATGAGTGTTGTGTTAATTTTAGGAATTTTTCGGGGTTCGTTTGGACATTTTTATACATTAACTGAGTTTTCTATGCATTTATGTGCATAATTCAAATTTGAACTACACGCACATGCTCCATTGCATGTAAATTGTTTGAAAAATCAAATATGTGTCCTTGGCTGCATGCTTAGGTCCCATACAAGAAATGAGAATGAATGTCAAACACCTTGCCACCGTCGCTCGGCCGCAAACATTGAGATACATGGTTTTTTAAATTCTAGTAAATCCAAAACTCGTCTGAAGTTCATGAAATTTGACATGCTATCATGGAGCGGCATCAACATGTTGTGGTAAAAAAATTGTCCCATTTGGGGGCAGGTTTGGGTATATGGTTCTCGCAAACCAGAGCTTCTCACAATAAGCTTGATGGTTTCGGTAGGGAACGTGCCACCTTTGGGGATGAAACGATATCTGTTGCCTCTTCTTACTTTCAAAATTTTTCTAGTGTCAACATAGAACGACAGGAGTGTTGTGTCAATTTTTGGGATTTTTTGGGGTTCGCTTGGATATTTTTATACGTTAACTGGGTTTTCTAGGCATTTTATGTGCATGATTCAAATTTGAACTACATGCACATGCTCCAGTGCAGAAAACTGGGTTGACATATGAAATGTGTGTCCTTGTGTGCATGCTTAGGTCCCATGCAAGAAATGAGAATGAATTTTAAACACCAGGGCATTGTTGATTGCCGGCAAAATGTTGAGATACTTTGTTTTTAAATTCTAGTAAATCCAAAACTCGTCTGAAATTCATGAAACTTGGCATGCTATCATGGAATGTCACCCGACATGCTGTGGTATTTTCCGTGTCAATTTTGAGAGAAGGCACACTCGAATAACAGCCAACAAAGGCATTTTGAAAAAATTGCTGCCACTTTAAAATCTCAAACATTTGTATAATTTAAATCGTGTGTGTTCTGTTAACTATTCACGTGACGCCACGTGTCTTGCTTTTAATGGCTACAGGAGGTGCCGTACGGACATCTGCTTGACTGAACGGGAGGCGTGCGAGCGCAGTCCGGTGCGCAGGCTGACCGAGAGGCGTGCAAGCAGTCCTCCAATGCGTAGGCTCACCGGGAAGCGTGCGAGCTGTACGTGGCGTAGGCTCACTAGGAAGCGAGCCCTTTGACTTCCATGGCCGCCTGCCTTGCTCGCATCCTCTCCATTAATGGCGCCCGAGCCGTTGTTTAATACAGGCGGCCTTACTGTTCGCCTCCCATTCCCCTCCCTCCCGCAGACCTCCACCAACGCCATGGCGCAGAAAGATCATCTACCACTAGTCTTCAAGTTTGGTGAAGTCGGCTCTGAGCCGAAGGAGATAGAAAATAAGGAGGAATGGGGCCTCATGGACATGGCCCTGAACGAGCTGGCCGCGGCGGTTGCTGCCCCCGCGCCCATCCTAGCTCCCATCCCAGTGCCCACGCCAGCGACCATCCCCGTAGCATTGACGGGCTGGTCGTTGAGCACTATCACAGAGCTGGATGCAACGGGCGTCAATGAGGTCTCCACGGACCCGCGCGAGCTCGTGTACATGCCAGCGCCAGCGCCCGTGCCCGTGCGCGCCCCTCCACCCACCGCGGCGCCGGTCCCCGTGCGTTTGCCTGCACCTGCCTCACCCGTGCCCGTGCACGCGCCCCCTCTGCCGCATGGGACGCCACCGTCGACCGCTACCTCGTAGCGCTGCCAGTTGCCATCCTCCCGCGTCCCACCCGTTGATCGCGCGACGACATGATGTTTGATTTCCAAGTGAAGAACATTCTGTGTTGCCTTGAAGACTTCAACAACGGCATCCTGGAGGACGACAACGACAACGCCGGCGCTGCACGCCGCATCTGCCGCCGCCGGAAATATTTTTTTTGGGTTTAATACTGAATCTCGATCATATGAATATAAATTCGCAGTGTGACTGAATGAAAGATATGGTTTGACCGAACTTGCATTTTTCTCTCTTAATGTACAGACTTATCAAACGATTTTCTTTTGAAAAAATGTCAATGGTTTTTAAATTTAGAACACTCATCGCAAACGTTTTAGTTAGAACACCCGTATGCAAACCGACAGCTTCCCCAGGAAGCCAAGAGAAAATGTGCCGAGCAGGATTTGTGCAGCTCTTGATCACAAACGTTTTAGATAGAACACCCGTATGTAAAATAAGAGCTATGGTCTTCCCCCTTAAGTCAAGGAAAAATTCGCAACGCAGGATTTGTGCATCTATTCAATGCAAACGGTTCAGATTGAATACGGTATGTAAAGCCAGACTTCGGCGCTAAGCCCAGAGAAAATGTGCCGAGCAGGACTTGTACATCCCTTCAACGCAAACGGTTGTTTTGGAAGACCCGTGTGCAACCACGTACAGACAATTTTCTAAGATTTGCATCTGTCGTATTGGGTATATTGCCATCTGTCAAACTGGAAAGGTTGACATTTGTTAATCTAGTAACATTGCCATTTGTCAACCTTGTAACACTGCGATTTGTCAAAATATGCAGCTAAAAATTACTAGCACTATCTAATTTTTGCAACTAAAATTCAGTAATTAAGCATAGATTTCATTTATAGATTAAGCAGTCGTTCTTTATACAAACAGTTCAACTCGACAGCTGAACCGACCAAACTTTTCCCCAATTGTTGCCAACCTCGTACAGAAATAGCTAGTTTAACTATATATACTAGCTAATTTTAAGTACATTGTACAGTTTCATCACATCTATAGTCATATGAATTGAACAAAATAGCCCATAAATACTACTACTATGGAGGGGCTTTGTACTACTTCCGGCAGTCTCTTCTCTACCGAGCGCGCTTAGTAAGAGGCAGAGGAGGAGGAGCCTACCGACGAGCTGGACACTGCAATACGGTGCCTGCCGCAGCTGCACCTTCAGCGATGCTCACCTCGAACGCCCTCTGCCGCTCCAGATGACCCCTCTCGAAGTGGTGGTTCTCCTCATAGATCTCCTGATTCCTCGCCTCTATGGCGGCGTGTGCTGCGGCCACGGCGGCGGTAAGGCTCTTTGCGTGCTCGACGAGGCGCTCCTCCTTCTCCCGCAGGAACTCGGTGTAACGCGCAAGGTCCCTGACGCACGTGCGGGCCTCCACCTCTGCCTCCCACCTTCGGGCGGCGGTGGCGGAGCGGGTGATGACCCCGACGGTCGATGGTGGGCTGGCGGCCACGGCAGCCGACGATGGGGTGGCGGCCACGACCACCACCTCTCGCCTTCGGGCCGCAGCGGCAGAGCGGGTGATGGCCACGGTGGCCGGCAGTGGGGTGGCAGCCACGACGGCCACCTCCCGCCTTCGAGCCGCGGCGGCGGAGTGGGCGATGGCCCTGGCTTTCGACAGTGGTGTCGCGGCCACGGCGGCAGATAGCGGGGTGGCGAAAACGGCAGCCGGCAACAGCTGCCGATGGGCAGCGGTGGTGGAGCGTGTGGTGGGTGTTCCGCGCACAAACAACAGGGACGCCACGCGCACTACACTATGCCGGCGACTGCGCCGCCAACGCGGTGTAGCCTCCCAGCTTGAGCTGTCCTCTGATGACAGCGGAGTGGCTGAGCGACAACGACGGACCGGTGCCATTGGCGATTGTGGGAGAAGCAGACGAGATAAGCTACAGGGAGGGAGGGGAAAATGCGACGCAGGACTCGCCGGCCAGGCCTGTAAGCATTGGAATTTTGGGGGATTTCACCGAGTCGGGCGGGAAGCTTGCACGGGAACCTGCAAGGTTGCGCCGGAACGGGCTCACCGACGATTCATTGGCGTCACTTCGAGCCAACGTTTGGCCAAAATAACGCCCCCGTGCGCTGTGCAAGCTTGCGCTGTAAGCCGTCTGCGGCAGTGGGGTGACAAGACGTGCGAGAGGAGGATGAAAGGCCATGTATACATACGGTTAATAAAAAAAAACATTTGCGATTTAATTACCTACTATACCCCGTCCTGGTTTATAAGTAGGATTTAACTAATAAAATACGAATGCATGTCGCCAAAGATTATATACATATTATTCTTCTGTAGACAATGCAAATCACACGACTTATTAGCAGCAATCGTCTGTGTTATTATTGGTTTTCGCACACATTTCTGATTACGGATCTGTTTGCCGCGTATCACACACATCTTGTTCAGTTGAACCGTTTTCATTGTGTTGCCTAATCACACACAGTTCATCCTAGTGAACTGTATGCCGTATATCGCACACACCCTCATCTGGCTGCCCGTTTCTGTTTTTCTTCATCATTGCAAATAGTTCTTCTGGATTAACCGTCTGCCACTCATCACACACGCAACTCTAATATGAACCGTGTTTGATGTCGCCGCCATCGCAAATATTTTGCATCTTTTTTGACGGTTTTATTACATCACCGTTTGTGATTGATGCATCGCACACAGTTTCGTCGAAGGGTCTCTGATTTGACTGTCGCATTTGGACCATCCTGCAGTAGTGGTTGGCACTCCTGGTACCTGTCATACAGTTAAGAGACAAGTCAGGCGGGTTAAAACTCAAGTATTTTGAGACGCCGGGCGATTTAAGGCACCCTAAAACGGGTTATGCGTTGCTTCAATTGAATACAAGATTATACTTACCAAAGATGGCGGCTGTCATCTGAGATATGTGCTATTTTAAGCCGACAAGTTCTTCATTGACCGGCTTAAGTTGCTTTTCAGTGTCTTCCGCTCTTTGCCGCAATGCAGCTTTGTCAGTTTCCCAGGCAGTTCTTTCCGCATTAAAGATTGGCTTGATCTTTTCATTTTCTTCCAAAGCAAATTTAAACTTTGCCTCGGCTTTGATGGTCTCAGCTTGTTGCAATTCCACTCTTTTCTTTAAGTCGCCAAGCTGCGACTCCTTCAAGCTTAAAGCTTCCTGAAAGAAGGATTTGAAACCATGATTACAGGTCAGTGTTGATGAAATTTATTATGATAAGATTTACTCATATCCCAAGCACATTGCAAGCAAAATACTTGGCACTTGGGGGCTAATGTAGGTCATTTCAATTGATATTATGACCCGGCTCAAAGATAAGCCGGCCCTTGGGGGCTACATGATGATTTCTACTACAAAGTACAAATTCAAAAGAACCGGCTTATCATTTACATGATCACCCGACCCTTGGGGGCTACACTTTGGATCTTTCATATGGTTTTATGAAGTCTTAAACATACTGAAATGGTTTTTCATATGCTCAAGACTTGGGGGCTACATGAATATACATGTACAAAGTTAAGAGGGGTTAAATTCATACCTCATATTTTTTGCTTCATCATGTTGACTAAGCCGGCTTCCATGTCGTGGCTTGTGTGAAGGCGGCTCAGGTAGCCCGCGTGCAACTCGCCAGCGCTGAATGAGGGATAGTTTTCCAGATCCAGCTTTGTTTTGCCTTTTTCCAATAAAGGCACCTCTTCCTTGACTGACTGCTTGGCTAGTGCTGTGGTGTCTTCGGGTGCTTTAAAGGCAGACCCAGTAATGGCAATTTCATCAACTTTTTCATCAACATGGATCTTGTCAGTTGATTTGGCAGGAGATGAGGAAGATTTAGGACTTGGCGGGTCAAGGTCACCCGCTGGGTTAGTGTCAGCATCCATAGCTTCAGCAACAGTCGCTTCAGTCTGTGGAGGCGGGTCATCTTGCTGGTTGGAGGGATCTTCAGACTCCAGTGCCTGTTTCTCTGATTCAGAGGCCTCGGGGGCTTGAGAAGAGCCACCCACCTTTTGCTTCTTTCCAGTTTTTACTTTGGCCCTGTGACAAAAGATTAAGAGCTTATGAGTATATGATAACAAGTCTTTTATTAATGAATGCAAACACTTACCCTGGGGCGACAATGAAGGCAGGTAGTTGTGTTCCAGTTGAGTCGCTAGAGGACGGAGGTGTTCCCTGATAGTCGGAGTCAGAAGGGTTAAGAGGCTGCCGCATAAGGCCGGCTTGTGGAACAGATAGAGTCGCGCTGTGAGGCACCTCATTGCGAAATTTTCGAGGAGCCGGCGTATGGGTTAAGCCAGCCATGAGATCTTCAGTACCACCGCTCCGAGTTATACGCCTCGATTCATGCTACTATTTCTTCAAAAGAAAGTTGGGGTCTAAATGAGCAAGAGGGTGAGAAAACCTTACTTTTCGGATGACCCTCCGTGTTTTCTTTCTTGGCAAGGGTTCTGAGTCGGAGGAGATAATAGTTACCTCTGCTTCGTTCACCTGGTTGGTCTCCACTTCGTCCTAAGATAAATCAGCATCAATAAGTTGCGTAAAGAGAAGACCAAAGGAGTCAAGTTCTACCTCCGACTCTTCTAGCTGGAGTAGCTCTTCTGTTGTCTGTTTTTTATGGCGACTCGTACCACGAGACTTCACGGTTTTAGTCTTCTTAGCCGGTGGGGTAGCTGTTATTTTCTTCTTCCATAAAGGAGAGTCGGCATATATATATATATATATATATATATATATATATATATATATATATATATATATATATATATATATATATATGAGCAATGGTTTAAAGGATATGAAGCACAAGAGATGGATAAACAAGATGAAGATTTACTCAAAAAAATACTTACAGCGGGAGCCGGATTAAGAATGCAAAAAGGGGTTCTAGAGGTTCCCCAAGCAGCGTTTAAACTGTGTCATTGATCTCTTTATTAGTCAAAGGTGTTTGGTTGTAGCATTGCGGGTCCTTCACACCACCGGTATATTGGCAAATTAATCCACTACGCCGGCTCAGTGGTAAAATCCTCCATGCGACCCAGCAGCGGGTCAGATCCACTCCAGTTAAGCCGTTGGCTATTAAAGCCCTTATCTTTGAAAATGTGCGTGCATACCGGGCGCGTTCTACGGCGGTTAAACGATCTGGAAGCTCGCTACTGGTGCTGAGCCGGTAGGGGCGATAACCCGGCAAGGGATTTTCTCCAGCTGGAGTGGTGTCCCTGCAATAGAACCAGGTATAATTCCAATCCTTTGGATGGTTGCGCAGTGCGGCTGAGGGAAAGGTTACATCTCTTCGCCTCTGGATGGAAACACCTCCAAGTTCTAGACTGAGCCCGTCTGACATTTCAGTTTGGCAGTTGATATAAAAGAAGTCCTTGAAAAGTTCAACCGTGGGCTGTTCTTGAAGATACACTTCACAAAATACTTGAAAGTTGCATAGATTGGAGACAGAGTTTGGACCAATGTCTTGAGGATGAAGATTGTAAAAATGCAGAGTGTCCCGGAGGAATTTTGACCCAGGTGGTGAAAACCCACGGAGGAGATGATCCGAAAAATGATAACTTCATCCTCTCCGGGTTGAGGAGTAGTTTCAGGACCGAGAACCCGCCAGTGGAGAACTTCTTTGGCCGGTAAGACCCCCATGTCCACATACTCGTTTAGTCTCAGCTCGGAGACTCTTGAAGCAACCCAGTCGCAAGAAGTGGGAGTCTTAGTCATGATTAGCCGGGTTAAAAAGCTGCGGCCAAGGAATCAAGATATGGCTGGTTAAAATTGCAATGATAAGCAGCCTAAGTGACACATGACAAACCAATTACAAGACGGTAAAAGTGTTGCGGTGAGCTATTGTGAAATTGTGAGCCGCCCTAATTATGAAGAGAGGGATTAACAAGTCATTAAAGATATGGCGGGATAAGTTATAACAGTATGAGCCGGCAGCATGATGGCAGGTCATCTAAGCAGGGACGTATTGAAAATACTACTAAGTATGGGATAACAAGTTTCACAATCAACAGCTATGATTTCGGATCTATGGCAGTTCAGAAAAAGGTGGATATTGCTAAACCTAAAGAGCAGCAAAGGAAGAACTAGCAGACTGTATACTAATTTCTCAAGAGGAAATGACATATCCAAGATATAAGATGGATGCTAAACTGCTACCGCGTTACTCTTACAGCATTTTTGGATTGAGACACCAGGTCTGTTTAAAACTAAGATGAATTAAGATGAACGTTGACGAACTACAAAGAAATAGCGTGACCTAATGCAGATCTGGGAGAAGAGAAACATGGAACCTGATGATGTTAAAGGAGAGCAGATGCGAGCCGTAGGATTCTGGTCACAACAGGTTGATGTAGCGGCCTCGGCAGGAGCGGTCGGCGTGGTTCGATGAGAACGGTGGACCTCCGGTCGCGGCGAGCGTCGAGAGGAGGAAGAAGAAGTAAAGGCGACGGGGGTGGAAGGTGAAAACTACAGGCCCCCGTGCCTAGGAGAAAAGGGTGGAACTGTAACGGGCATGTGCGAAAATCGAGGAGACATAATAACTACTGCGACAAAAGGGGGCGCCTCGATTCTCAAAATGGCTAATTAATGTGAAAGATTCGTTGTGATGTCACGAGAGGTTTTTTCTGAATTTATGAAGATGACGTCATCATTCCGTATGGCGGGTTAAGAAGATTTGTTTCAAGGTTGAGAAGAATTAAAGAAGACTCGCCAACCAGAGAGATTGAGGATTGACATGAACAAGTTCAAATCAATCTGGGGCCTAATGTTGGGGATATTACCCCACGATATAACCCGCCCTAGAAGGGTCAGGTTAGGATGATGGCGACTTAATAGTAAGGCCTTAGACAGGCCCAAGAGACCAAGACATGGAGCAAGGGAGGCAACTTACGTAGTGAACCGGATGGAGGCCCAAGGCCAGAAGACGGTGCGAGACCCGGAAGTGTAAGCCGCCCGATGGTGACTTGCCTGACAAGGCAAGGCGACTTAGAACCAGGGTCGGTCACGAAGTATGACCTGACCCGTACTCTTTTAAGCCCAGGGCTCGACTTGGGTATATAAAGGCGAGTCTCTGCGGCGGGTAAAGTTATGTTACGACCAATCGATAGCTAGGTCAAGCAAATCCGCTCCCTTGTAATTGATACTCAAGCAATAGTCAACAAGAGCAGGAGTAGGCTTTTACCTCCTCCGTGAGGGGCCGAACCTGGGTAAATATGTGTCTTTCCTCTCGTTCAACCCCTTCAAGCTAAGCAGCGTAGCGATGGCTCCACACCTAAGTCCTTTCACTAGGGCATCTGCCATGTTAACCCCATGACACATATTGTAAAGGTTGGTCCTATAAGTTGGGTTGAATGTCACTACATCACCAAAGTACACATAGTCTTACTTGTTCTTCCCAGTACACCAGAATATGAACTTTGGTGATCCTTCATCATCAGAATTGACACATACTGAGAGAAAAGGGTCTGATGCTTTCATATCCTCACTAGTGGAAAAAGTGCTAGCCACAACTTTCGTTGGTGGCACGCCATTTACAACCAACGCCAGCTCTATTTTTTTAAATAGTGGTGGCGTTGGCTTATTTGGTATGACATTAGTAGGGGCATAGTGGTGGCGTTGAAAAACAGGATAGTGTCAGAAGTATATGGGATCAACAATTTGTACCAGGCGTAATATAGTGATGTCGTGGAATAGCATGAAACGCCAGCACTATTATGTTTCGTCGTGGCGTGCTGCTGGTTCCGACGCCAGTATTGTTATTTTGTGAATGCCAAAATTCTTATATTATTATTTTTATAGTATATTGTTGTTTGGGACTTCAAATATGTAGTTTGACACTTATAATATTGTAGTTTACTTTTATTAAATTTCTATTATTTTAAATGGAAATAATGATATTTTTAAAAATATGTACTTTGAGACACTTAAAATTTACTATTTTTCCTTTTTAGTTTAAGACTTGAAATATATAGTTTTGAGCCTTCAAATATGTAGTTTGACACTTTCAATTTTTTTTCTTTTTAGTTTTTCTGTGGTGATCTTTTTTATATTATATTATATTTTACTTTTATTAAATTTCTATCATTTTAAATGGAAATAATGACATTTTTTAGGTGGTGATCTTTTTTTCTTATTGGGCAAGCCCAAATAGTATTAGGATGCCGTGGGGGTCAAAACCAACGGGAGAACGGCCCCCTCGACCCACTCCCTCTCTCTGCCCTGCTGCTTTGTTCCGTTCCCCTTTCTCTCCCTCTCTCACTGCTCCTCGTCGCCGCTTCGATTCCGGCCGATTTCGGCGATTACCGTCGTTCTCTGGTCCTGAGGTACACATCTGAGCCTCCCACTCTCATCTGGTCCATTTGGATTTTTTTAATTAGAGGTGTGTTTCGCATCTGAGCCTCCCACTCTCATCTGCTAGGGTTTCAGCGACGACAGCAGGCGACGGCGACAGAGTAGACTGAAGGTGACCCTCGGCTCTAACCCAGGTGAACATATCATCCCTTCCTCTTTTGCCGTAGGTCATTGCTACTGTAATTTTTTTTATTTGCATCGCTGCGGTTCATCACTGCTAGGCAGTGACAATTTGCTGTAGTTGTCTAGAATTAAGGTAGATATTTTTTTCAATCTTCGGTTAGCACTAGCTGTAGAAACTGAAAGTGCAATCTGTCAATCGAATTAAGGTAGATATATTTTTTAAGTCATCATCTTTAAAAGCATCTAAATTCTGAAACAAAGTGTTTGAGTTGCTGTTGTAATCCATAAATATCTTGGGGAAAATCTACTGTGTACTAATTTTGACCAAAGAAAATTTCCACTCGAAAGTAATGCTCCAAGTTTGGTGTGGCAAAATAGTTGAGTGTCCAAAGAAAATTTCCACTCGAAAGTAATGCTCCATGTTAGGTGTGGCAAATATAGTCACAATTCAATAGTTCTATACATTACATTGCTATCTAGTTTAATTAGTTCTATACATGCTATCTAGTTTAATTAGTTCTATACATTGCAATATTTGAACTACATTACATTGGTATCAATATTCAGTGATATGAAATTGCATATTATCTTGATCGTATACGTGTTGTGTTTGTAGGTCATGGCCAATTCTGGAGGCAACAATGACTCGGTGTGCAATGTGGACATGGCCAACAATGAATTCTTAAACACTTGTGAGTATGTCATCAAGAGCGTGCAATTGGCAAATGACAAGCTAAAGGGGGAGATTAAAGAGCTATGCAAGGAGACTGTTCGGCTCGTTCAGGAGACTAACCAGCTTAGGGACGAGAGGGATAAGCTCGTCGAGGATCGGGATAAACTGAAGGAGAAGAAGAGACTCCTCAGGGCTCAGAGGATTGACCTGAAGATGGACATAGATCATTTCAGAAGAGAAGGAGAGGGGGATAGAAAGAAGCTTCACCAGCTATGCATACTCCTTGATGAAGATTATTTTTTAAAGTAGCTAGCTAGTTCATCTTAATTATTAGTTGATGATGATCGAGTAACTAGCTAGAGTACTTGAGTGAGCAACTTTTGTGAATTTAATATCAACTTGTTGAGTTCATGCGCCTCTTCTGTAATGATTATCTATTAAGTAAGTACCTAGTGTTGATGAGTATATTGTGTTCAATAGTATCTATTAAGTAGGTAGCTAGTGTTGATGAGCAAAAAAAATTTATTACCAAAAAAACTATTTGCTGGCGTTGGACAAGTAGGGATGACAGAGTTATGATGAACTTAGTGCTGGTGCTGGACTGATTACACGCCAGCACGATGTACGATACTGCTGACGTGTCCATCCACGCCACTACTATTTCTTAACAATGGCGTCATATTGGTGGTGTTGGGTGTCTACACCAGCAAGACACTATTTGCCACGCCATAGCTAGGCTTTTTTTCACTAGTGCCTCCAACATTCTAGCAGTTTTTTTCATGTCCTCTGGTATCGTGTCTTGTGCAAGATGTGAGCATAGGTACCTAAGGTTTTCCTTGCGGAATGGAGCGCCAGTGTGTTCTCCATGTGTCGCATGGAGAATATTCCAGACCTTGCTAAGACTGATGTTATTTTCCCTGAGATTGTTCACAAAGTGTTTGAGAAACGGGTCTATCTCACTGTGCGAGGGCCATTTCCTTGTTTCCTCTCGGCTCTCGAATAGAGGATGATTATGCACGTTGCTGAACATGCTAATGTAACAAACGTCATCTGCCGTGCGGAGGAGACGCATCCGTGCTTCACAGTCTGTTCGACATGTTGCTGAGTTGTCCTTCTCAGGCCTACCCAGCATATGTGTTGCAAATTTGATTTTAGTCACAGAAATTCAGAATTGAATGGTTCTCGTTATGATTTCAAATTCAAGCACGTCGGCATCTAATAATTTTGTAGTGGGCAGAATATGTTGTAGCATACCTGACACTGACATACTAATTCATGCATTAGCTGATATTCGGCATCCCCCCACCTTGACGTCCAATGTGAGAATAAAAAGACTCTGCTACCTACATCCATGTACTACGGCTTCGTCAACACAATGCTCTCCTTGTTTGCATTTTTCTTGAGCATCTTCCTTTCGAGAACATCATGGTAGTAGTGTGCATGCTCTATCTTCGGATTGACCGGCGGCGGCGAAGCTTGTTCCTTTCTTGAAGAGTTGCTCCAGGAGAAACTCTGATCCATTGATCGGGCGGTGGCGGCGCTCCGGTGTCGTAACCTTCGTGAAGGCAGCGCCTTGGAGCCCATAGTTTGTCGTATGCGGCTTCATTTCTTCGCGGTGGCGTATTCACGGATGAGGACCCCGGTTGCTCTTGTAGTGATAGGGGTGGTGTTGCTGCGCTTAGCGCCTATCTATCCTGCCTTGGGTGTGTGTGTTGTGATGGCATGCGTCTTTACGGGGTTGTAGATGATCATTTATTTATATATAAAGTGGGGCGAAAGCCTTTTTCTGTAGTGTGAGAACGTCACGAAGCATGTTAGGAATAAGCCGTGGCCGTCACGGCGGCGACCACGTCGGGTGCGTGTGCATGCGCGCACCGGACACGTCGGGTGCAGCCTGAGCTGCATCGGGTCCGTGGCGGGAGTGCACGGGTGTGTGTGTGTGACTGCATGTGTATGCGCGCGTGTGTGTGTCGGTTAGACGAATGCGTGGGGGTGTGGCTGCGCTGGGCGCTGGACCCGGTCGCGTCCCGTTGGCGTACGTGCGCGGGGGGCGCGGGAGGCTGTGGAGCGCGGGGTGTGGCCAAGTGGGCAGCGGAGCTGCGGCGGGAGCGGACGTGGGCGTTGGTGCGCGCGCGTGTATAAGCCACGTCCCCTGCGTGTTGTAGTCAGTGCTTGAGTTCGTGGCTTGAGTGAAAAAGCGGCTGTTTGTGCAGCCGGCGGCGTTCGTGCGCCGGGTATATCCTGCTGTGTGTGCCTCGTTCTTCTTTCCTCCTTTCTTCTACATCCGTGCGAGAGAGAGTGAGAGCTCCGGTGAGAGGCACAGAGCTTCGGTTCGGGCGATCACCGGCGACCATGGCACTCGTCCCACACGGCGCTGGCGCGGGCAGATCTGTGTCGATGGCGATGCCGATGCTCACGCCGGATAACTACATGGTGTGGGCGATCAAGGCGCAGGCGATCCACGTCGTCCACACTGTGTGGGAGGCGGTGGCGCCGGGCGACACGGCGGTGAATGCCAAGAAGTGCAAGACAGCGCGCGCGTTGATCCTCGGAGCGCTGCCGAAGGATGTGTTGCTGCAGGTGGCGACGAAGCTCACCGCCAGGGAGGTATGGGACTCCCTGAAGGTGAGGTTCGTCGGCGCCGATTGGGTGCGCGCGGCGAGGCGAGCGACGCTGCGTGGGGAGCTCAATCGCATGAAGATGGCGGATGGCGAGGCGCTGGATGCGTACGCCGGGAGGCTGGCGGGGATGACGGCGCGGTTCGCAAACCTCGGGGAGACGCTCGGCGACGCGGTGCTGGTGAAAAAGCTCCTGGACACCATCCCTGATCGGCTGTTCCCCGTCGTCGCCGGCATCGAGCAGTTCTGCAACCTCGACGAGATGACGTTCGACGTGGCGCTTGGGCGGCTGCGCGCGTTCGACGAGCGGGTTCGGCGACGTGGACAGGACGGCGGCGAGCGTGGGGGTGACCAGCTGCTGCTGACCATGGCACAGTGGCGGGCGCGGGAGCGGCAGCAGGGCGGAGCTCGCGACGACGACGACGGGCGGAGCGTGGCGTCAGGCAACGGCGGCAACAGGCGCGGCCGCTGCTACAAGTGCGGCGAGCGCGGCCATTTCAAGTGCGACTGCCCCCAGCTGCGGAGGGAGCCGCCGGCGGAGCGCGCGCTGATGGCGGACGCCGGCGTTGAAGACGGCGGACTCCTCTGAGCCACGGCTTAGGGGGGTGAATGTCAGGAATAAGCCGTGGCCGTCACGGCGGCGACCACGTCGGGTGCGTGTGCGTGTGCGCACCGGACGCGTCGGGTGCAGCCTGAGTTGTATCGGGTCCATGGCGGGAGTGCACGGGTGTGTGTGTGTGACTGCACGTGTATGTGCGCGTGTGTGTGTCAGTTAGACGAATGCGTGGGGGTGTGGCTGCGCCGGGCGCTGGACCCGGTCGCGTCCCGTTGGCGTACGTGCGCGGCGGGCGCGGGAGGATGTGGAGCGCGGGGCGTGGCCAAGTGGGCAGCGGGGCTGCGGCGGGAGCGGACGTGGGCGTTGGTGCGCGCGCGTGTATAAGCCACGTCCGCTGCGTGTTGTAGTCAGTGCTTGAGTTCCTGGCTTGAGTGAAAAAGCGGCTGTTCGTGTAGCCGGCGACGTACGTGGGTATATCCTGCTGTGTGTGCCTCGTTCTTCTTCCTCCTTTCTTCTACGTCCGTACGAGAGAGAGTGAGAGCTACGGCAACAACAAAGCACGCCTCGTATGGCATCTGGTAGAGCAACTTCCCTGCAGCCGCCAGCAAGACCTTGTCGGCTGTGGCCTTCTGATCCTACAGAACTCTATAGTATTCCTGTAGTCATGTATAAAACAAGAATGAACACGTCATGAGTTAAGTCATTGGCTGATGAACTACGAACGAAACCCGATCCAATATTGACTTTTGTACTTCTAGCGAAAACTTACCCAGAAACGAGTAATCACGACATTCACACGAGTCCCTCTGCCTGCAAGATTGGCAGCTTCATAGTGGCACCAGCGCGTTGGTAAGACCCTTTCCTGGCACGGCGGGTCGTCGTTTGGCGGTTTGGGCTCGGGTTGTATAGGCCCGGCCAAAACTCCCCCAGCAGAATACCAAGCAAATCATTTGGAAGTCGGCCTTTTGGTCCAATAAAATCCCAATTGCTGCACAAGAATCAAAATATTAGTATGTGTTAAATTATTAGAATCAAAATGTTAATATATGTTCAAAATATGATAGAGATAACCACTTACACTACTAGGAAAAGGCTTTTAGGTGGGCTCTAATCAGTGGCGGGCATGCTCAGGGACCCGACGCTTTTTTTTGTTGTTGAAAAATAGCAGTGACGGGTGAAAAAAGCCACCAACCATTGCTCAGTGCACAACAGTGGCGCACCATATTGAATACCTACCATATATAAAATCTTCCCAAAATTACCCGCAGAATGAAGGAAGCAATTGCGGGCAGGTAACAGGTGCCCGCCACTGGTTTGTCATGCACCAGTGGTGGGAGAATAACATGCCGCCATAGCAATATATCCGCAAACCACGGCTAAATTATTCAAAATTTCCAAAAGTTTGCAATGATGGGGGATATCGGCCGCCCGTCACATATATCTTATGTCTGAAAAATCCCTGCAATGACGGGAGATATGGAGTGCTCACCTATTTATTTGGAGTGCTCAAACTATACAGGGCTTCAATTGAGTGCCGAAATTATGGTGAAACATTGATTAATTTTCGTTTCAGAAAAGTCCTGGCACTCAATGTTTTCATTTATTAGCAGAAGTCATGCCCAATTTTTTCATCCATCCATACTCTTTAATGTTCATGTTTAGTCATAAACATTGTTTATGGTCATAAACATGTATAGTAGATCCGCATGTTTATAGATTCTATATGAAAATGTATATAGACCAACATGTTCATAGTCATGAACTGTATATACATATTAATTGATGTGTCATATATGTAATTAATTGGCATCATTTTATTCTATTCGTCTCTTATCCATACAGGGTGCTCACATATTTATTTGTAGAGCTCAAACTATGCATGGCTTCATAAGAGTGCCAAAATTATGGCCAAATGTTGATTAATTTGCGTTTCGCAATGTTTCCGGCACTCAGTTTTATCATTTTTTAGCAGAAGTCATGGCCGTTTTTTTCTTTGATTCACAAGTTTTAATGCTTATTTTATCACTAGTACAGATACACCTTATAGGATTTGGCTACTAGCAGCGTATCACCAAAACCGAACGCGGGAACTATTTTCCGATTTTACCAGCAGTGTTCCGTCAAGGAGAGAACGTCGCAGAAGCCAGAGTATTAGCTGCGTTCGTTTACCAGCCATAAACTTCTAGCAGCACTCAGCTGTAAGGAATGTTGCAGGTAGTTACAATACTGGCAGCGTTCGACATGACACAGGACGCTGCTAAGGTTATTATGTGTAAAGATATGCACTGTAATTTATATTTATATTTAAAAGCCCTTGTTACATTAAGTTCTTGTGTTTTAATTTTATAGTATACACTAAAACTATCTGTTCATACAAGTCGGAATTCAGAAGAAAAACAATAGTTAATGATCGAACTCATAAAATACATAAAACATACCACAACGTGGGTAGTGCACGCTGTAGCGACGTTTCCCGGCCAGCGAACGATGCAATGGTTTTAATTATATTAAGTGACTTTCATATTTCAGCCCTACCTAAAATAAATCTATTATTGGATATGTAAAGTAAAGTGGTGCAAACTATGTTTATAAATTTTCAACTTTCCATCACTGTGTTCTTATTGTTTTGGCTTAGCGCTTCATGTCACAATTAAATGTTGGATTCTTACTATTGCAGAAACTTGCAGCATATGCAGATTCATTACTTCATGAGTATGTGTGAGCTCTCTCCCTCTCTCTGGTTCTAGCTCATGCCTTCCAGTGTTTCGTGTTTCAGATGCCCTAATCTCTTCGTAGTTGAGTGTGATTTATTTAGCTCTTTCAAAATTTATAGTAAAACATCTTACATGTCATATCCATGTGTTATACAAGATAGCAAGAAAGCAAGTGGAATGTGCGCTTGACAACCTCAGACCGCCCAGCTTCCTCTCAAGAGGCGCCACAGGGTGTCGCCCCAAGACCTAGTTTACTTTAAGCACCAATACTATGTTGGTTAGGTCATACTCAATTGAACTAGGGTAATCACCGTAACTTAACAATCCGCAATCTGTAATAACGTCATCACCAAGTTGAGTAACTCCACAAGTCGATGACTGCTAGCTGAAGACAAACATCCATCAATCTAGACAAAGCACTTGGTCATATGTAGGTGAAATTTACTCGCCTTTCTACATCAAATTGCAATTCGCAAACAGTAAACTACACAGGAATTGCAAGGTAATTAAAAAGCTCATTTTAGCGGAACGAAATGAATCTCACAACGGAATATGAAGTCAACGAAATGGAAGGGCCTGGCAAGAGATTCCGACTCGTTTCTCAACCATTCGCCAGTTCACACTCTCACCGCTTCGGAATAAGGGGTTCCCATCGCCCAACACTTCCTTCTGTATTTTCATGTAGTTCACGCTCATTGAGAATATTGTGAAGCCATACCACGCTGGAGGTGATCCAAGAGGAAGGCCTGGGGCAGCCGAAGTGAGGGCGCTTTGCTTGGATTTGTATCAGAATGGTGGTAGCATTGGGGCTCGATCTTCTCTCTTGATATTTGACTCTCTCCTTATTCTCGTGTGCGCTTCCTTGGCGTTGGCTCATGATAGATCCTCCTTTACCTCATCTCCACCGCGATAGAGATTGGCAAAAGACTGACGGGATGGTCTTTTCTTTTTCTTTATTTTGATTAGGATGGTTTTTTCTAAGTTGGGAATGGTCTTTTCTTTTTCCTACGAACGTATGGTGCATGCATCATTGCTGTTGAACGGAAGGGTGCATATGCAGCATCATTGATGGGATAATAGATAGATAGATATATAGATAATAGAAGATAGAATAAATAGATAGATGTTCTGATGCGTGGCTAGGACGACTATACAACTTTGAATCATTGATCGACAATATTAACTATTCGCATGATTTTATTTTCCATATTTACTCCTCCACTCTACCACAAGGACTTTCCACAAAGCCCTTCCTTCGCTCAGGAGGCAAGGCGAACAGGTTTGGTGTTTCCCTGCTTGTCGGTGCCACAGCCGATGTACCTCATCTTTTGAGGCCTTTGGGCCATGCAGGCGTGGTGGATCCCGACCTCTGCCGGCGGGAGGGCTTCATTTTAGGTGATTTTTATGAGTTTGGTTAGAGTTTGTGTCCTACTCAGAATGGCGAGGTAGCCGCGACTCTTTGAATATGTAATAAGGTTCTTTCCACGTACCCCCTGTCTCAGCGGTGCGTCTAGCGTCACGGCGTGTGGAGATGTATATCCGGCGGACCTCACGGGACTTGGTTGATGTTTGTCTACAGTGGATCCGGTTGGAGTGGTCTTCATTTATCTGTGTTCGTGTGTCCACAGGTTAGATCCTTCCTATCTATGGTTCTCATCATCGACGGCGGTTGTTGTTCTGTTGCGCTAGTCCTGTGGGGCTTTACCATGAAGATTTCTCGACTTTCCACCACAACAAGGTTTGCTCGGCTCCGGTGAGGGAGGTGCGATGACAGCGGCGCCTTCGGCTCGCTGTAGTGCTTGTAGTCGTCGTTAGATGGTCTATAGACGTGAATGTAATTTCTATTATTTCTGGTGTGTCCTTTGTACTACCTTGATGTTTGATGAATAGATTGAAAGTTTCTCGAAAAAAAAAGACAATATTACCTAATCAAAAAATTTCTTTGAGGTTGTCTTTGAGGTTGATGTACAGTAACAGAAGGGAGATATGTTTAATAAATTTCCCATGGACTCAATAGTTTTGTACAGTTATTCAACACAAACTCAACACCACGAGCTGCCATAAATTCTCCGTCGTCCTAACAGCATCTATCTATCTGTTCTATCTATCTATCTATCTATCTAATCTATTACTAGCACATATGCCCATGCGTTGCAACGAGAGGGTTAATATGTGTGTCCATCGAAATAACCATCAACACGACGGAAGAACATCCGAATGGTGTCAGCAGAAATTCATATAAGTAGTACTACATTAAGAAGCATGCTACACATACAATACTTTTGGTATGATTTTCGTACGACGATTCTGATCTTAAAGAGCTTCATTCCACGGCATTATTTTTATGTTGAAACAATGCTTGAAATTTGCACCAGGTCGTGAAAAAAATCTCAAAAAAAGGGTTCTGTTAAACGCGTTTTACACCATCTCTTCATATATTTGAAGATCAATAAAAAAATGTTCGCGTCTGAGCGAAACAACCCTAATTCGTTGCATGCAACTTGACGCTTACATAGCGTCTCTCACCTTTCTGATTGCATTATTTTTGTTGCACATTACGATCCCACACTAAGCCTTTATTTTTTAATAGATAAACCAGCTCAATTGGTTGCAACCTAATAAACAGTGGTTGAGGTCTCGGGTTCGAGACCACAGGAATAAATTAGCTTCTTCCGCGGTAGAATTCTTTATCGCATAATGACTATGGGCAGCCCCTGCGGGAAAATACTCAATTGCACTGGGGCAGAGGGCCGGGCTCATTGCTTATGTGCAAGACGTGCGACCCATGAGCCAAATAAATCGAAGCCGATTGATGGATGATTTTTTTATTTTCTGTTTCTTTTCGTGAATGTAATTTCTATTATTTTTGGTGTCTCCTTTGTACTACCTTGATATTTGATGAATAGATTGAAAGTTTCTCAAAAAAAAAGACAATATTACCTAATCAAAAAATTTCTTTGAGGTTGTCTTTGAGGTCGATTTACAGTAACAGTAGGGAGATATGTTTAATAAATTTCCCATGGACTCAATAGTTTTGTACAATTATTCAACACAAACTCAACACCACGAGCTGCTATAAATTCTCCGTCGTCCTAACAGCATCTATCTATCTGTTCTATCTATCTAATCTATTATATTATATTATATTTTTATACTAAAAGAAAAATATGAATGAAAAATAGAGGAATTAGCTAGAAAATCCCATCGTTAATCACAAACATCTGGCCTTTAATTTAACTTATTGAACAAGTGACAACGTCTGATCTAGGTAATAGATCCAGCACGTCCCTTCCTATCGTTGTCGTCCGTCTCACCTACGTATTCTTTCAACCTTTCTCTCTCCCAGGCACATCATGAAGCTAGGGCTCGCACCAGCCGCCGGCCAACCTCCCAATTACCTGCCGTAGCTCTAGTCACTTTTTTTTCACAGACATCTCCAAAGTCCTCCTCGCGACGATCGCGCTCTCACCTGGGACCCCAAGTTTTTCTCCTGGAGCTCCACCCCCTTGGTGTGGTGCTACCAGATGGAGAGGTCGTACTGCTAGGTACATCACAAAGAAACGCCTGAAATCAGAAGTTCGTAACCCGGATTTCACTGCAGAGAAACTGGCAGTAGGGTTGCTGATGAATGAACCAGCCAAGGAAGCGCCTACATAGTAGTGGAAAGGGCCTGGAAATTTTCTGGCCGAGCTCTTCATCGCCCTGGCTTCATGCGCCACGGCAGCTCCAGGTTGGTTCACCTAACATGAACCAGTTAATACCAATGTTTTAAATAGCGGGCTATGGTATATAGCGGCAGCCCTTAAAAACAGCTATAGCGGGGCTATAGCGGCAAATTGTACATGAAATCAAATAGCGGCAACATGTTCAAACAGCTATAGCGCAACTATAGCGGGGCTATAGCCGGCTATTTAAAACTATGGTTAATACACATGGTGTTCTGAGTTAATTAATTGAAGATCTACGATCTGTTTTAGATAAGAGATTTCATTTTTATCTACACATCCTCAACCACAAAATTGCACATATGTGCGTGTCCAATGTTCACATGTTTCTTTCCTTACCATATCTGATGTTCACAAACATATAGGGTCTGTCGTCGTTTCTGAAAAGTTTCCAACTAAAAGTTCTCGCTATTTTCACTTCTACAGGTGTTTGCTATGCTTGATCCAGTGCTCTCTATTCAGGTTAGTTTTTTGATGGTCTGCATGATCAGCCATAGGATTTGTGGGTCTGCATATGCGATTCCTAGAAACTGAAAATAAGAATAGTACAATCTGCAATCCTGTCGTAGTTAATTCAATTGTTTTGGAGAACAATAGATTTTTAATCTCTCTCCCACCTTACATGAAAACAAAATGTGCTGGTATTTTTATGCCCTCCGATGAGATGAGGTCTAATCGTTTGAACATGGCCCAAAACAGTAGGGTACAAATGTGTAGTTGAAGGAGGAAGAGTTTATCAAGAAAGATGGTATCTTTCTTATGTGTACAAAACTTACAGATATATCCACCGTATTGGGCATGTGCTCATTTTATACCGAAAAAGGCTTTCACCCCACTTTATATATCAAGCAAACAACCAAGCCATAAGGTCCAACAAGAGTTCACAACAAACACACACACGCACGCAACACCGCCACACACAAGGTAGCACAAAAGAAGGTACGAAAAGGTTCTGCTGAGGGCACAACTCAACAAGCCCAAAAAATTAAAGGAAACACAGGCGGCGGGGCAGCAGATGAAGAAGCTAATCCGGCTCTGGTGGTGGCGGAGGGAGCGGCATCGCCAAGCGGAGAGCCATCACGCGCAGGTCAGCAATGATGACGTTGATCGCGTCTCGGTCCGGAGGGCTGCCAATTGGCTGCCAAAGCAGCAGATAACCACACAATTTTAACACTGCGTCAGTAGCTCGTCGAAGAGGCACTTGCTGAATCACAAGCTTATTTCAGACCGTCCAAAGCGTCCAAGCAACGACACTGACCGTCAGCCACCTAATGTGGCAGACCGAGTGCGGCGAGGCCTGAAGTTCGGCGAAGAGGTCGGGGAAGTTGTTGTGACACCATTTCCCACCTACCACTTCGCGGAGGCAACTCCACATGAATTGAGCGGACAGGCAAGAAAAGAATATGTGGTTCGAGTCCTCCTCGGTCCCACAAAGGTGGCAAATCCTGTCACCTGAGCCATTCCGCTTGAGAACCTCCACATCGGACGACACTCGTCCGCGGATCCACTGCCACAGGAAGATCCAAATCTTCAGCAGCAGCCGGATCGACCAGATTAGCACAATGCGCTTAGGTCCAGGTGTGGCAGCGATGGCCTAGTACAGGGATTTGGTGGTGAAGCTACCCGACGGGTCAAGGCACCAAGAAATGCGGTCGCATGCCTAATCTACATATGGCTTGTGAAGGGCGATGAACTCAAGTAGTTCGTGTGAGGCGATGAGGTACGGAGGCCCAAAAGGCCTTCGGAACGCGAGGCGCCCTAAGTCAATAAGGGCTGTGTTGGCAGAGATCCTAGGCTCCACCGCGATGGAGAACAAGTCCGGGAAGCGGGCGGTGAGCGGCAGATCCCCAGCCCACCGGTCAAACCAGAACAAGGTGGATGCTCCGGATCCTACCGCGATTGAGGTTCCGATGCGCATGACCAGGAGCAATTGTATGATGGATTGCCAGAACTGAGAGTCGCCGGACCGCTGACAAAAGGTGAGCGGCTGGCCTCGAAGGTATTTATTCCGGATGATGTCGAGCCATATGCCACCCTCCCCATTCACAATCCGCCATAGCCAGCGGGTCAACAGGGCGATGTTCATGCGCTTGGAGGACATGATGCCGAGCCCGCCCTGGTTATGTGGTTTGCATATGTCGGGCCAGCGGACCATATGGTACTTCTGCTTATCGCCTTCCCCAGCTGCAGGGATGATGGCATGCTGTAGAAGCTCATGATGAATAGAAGCAGGCTGGACAAGGAGGAGTTGATGAGGACCGTTCGTGCAGCCTTTGAGAGGCACTTGCCCTGCCATGGGTCAATACGGTGTTGGAGCTTATTGACGGATGGCCGCAGATCCGCCACGGTCAGCCGAGTGTCATTAATGGATATCCCCAGGTACGTCATGGGGAAGGACCCAAGCTCACAATTAAGGCGGTCAGTGATACTCTATCGCTCGGTAGGGGAGTAGCCCAACACCATAACCTCACTCTTGTCGAAGTTAATCTTGAGGCCAGACATTTACTGAAAGCATAGCAGGAGGAATTTCAGGTTCGTGATATCGGCTGCAGAACCTTCCACCATAGCGATGATGTCGTCAGCATATTGTAGGACGGATACCCCAATACCTCCCACAAGGTGCGGTACTATGCCACGAATATGGCCCGCTGCTTTGGCATTGTCAATCATTGCCTCTAGGGCATCAACAACCATGTTAAACAAGAAGGGGGCGAAGGTGTCAGCCTGCCTGACCCCACAGAGGGTGGGGAAGCTGGGCCATAGACTATTACGGTTTCCCACTTAAAGTTCAGGGCCCGTTCGAAGAGTTCCATGTTAACAAATAAATCACCCCGGTCCATGCTTCCTACCTCAAAGGTGGCGGCCTTTACGCCTAAAAGGATGCCACCCAAGTGGCCGGTGGGCCTGCTAGAAGGGAGACAATGCCATGCGAACAAGTGTGAACTCAACCTTTCGAGTTCGGAGAGCGCAAATTCCGTGTGCATGATCTCTTGGATGGCTACAATGTCTATTCGCTCGTCACGCATGTACTCGATGAGTTGGCGGTGATGGCCATCTTGGCCGAAACCGTGGATGTTCCAAAATAGGATCCGCATCAAGGAGCCATCAGGGGGTTGCTTGACCCCCTGGACAAGGGAGACGCTTTGAGCGCGTAGGGCTGCAGTGCAAGAGCGGGTGCGGCCCCGGATCTCCATCACCGCCGCTATGGATTGGTCGGTCGCCGAGGAGGGGCGCGGGGGGGGGGGGGGGGGGGGTGATGTTGGAAGACTAAGGGTTGGGGGTGCTAAGCAAGCGGTCACGCATCTTGGCTAATAGTCCATCGAAAATTTCGCGGGCGCGGATCGCCTAGTTCCCCCCCGAAGACAATATCCAAGTCGGCCGCGACCTTAGCTAGGTGGCCGAGCGGAGCTGACTCTAGGGCGGAAAATGAGCAAGTAGATGAGGAAGCTGGAATTACTGGAGTACCTGAGTCTTGATTCCGGGTCGTGGCCCGGAGCTCAACCCTCTTAGGCATGGGCAGAGCCGGGCTGCCCTCCTGCCGAGCCACGTCGATCGGAGCACTGCGATGAGAGGCTGTCACTTGAGTAGAGGTCGGCCGTCCCCGCCTGGAGTAGGCTGCAGTCCGCGGTGGCAGGGGGTGGGAGGCCACCGGGGTGGTAACCACCGAAGATGCCACCAAGGCCACAGCAATAGGAGAAGCTGGAGGGGGGACCATTGAAGTACCCCTAACGACGAGGTTCGTGGGCAGGGACGCATCGCCCGAGCCCACGAGGGGTGGGGCCTCTGGGGCCAGCAGGTCCAGTCGGGGCCACCCGAAGGAGGGGGGCGCGATCGGGGCGGGGTCGAGGTCGGGCTCCGGGAATACTGAGGAGGCGGGGTCGGTATTGGCGGTCGGAGGCAGCAGGGAGTAGGGGCGGGCGGGGCGACGACAGGATCCACGACGTGGGGGAGTAGGGGAGGTCGCCGGGAGGACCAGCGGGCACACGCTGGACGTGTCGCTCCCGCCAGCCGAGAGCACCGGGGAGCCCTTGTGACCCGGCGACAGCACCACCGTAGCAGCCACCGAGGCCATGGGGGGTGGGTCGGGCAGCACAACAAGGGTTAGAGGCTGCGCACTGTGGACCCGTCCCGTCGATGGGCCACCCTGACCGGAGGAAGGGGTCGGGGGGTCACGGGAGGATCGGCTGCCCTCCGAGTCCATATCATCGTCCTCCGGGTTCGACTAGCGCGAGTGTCACGGGTGGCGGCGATGCCGCCCGTGGTAGTCAGCATCTCCCCCTGGGACGCCGCCAAAGTGACCATCATCAGAGAAGCGAGGGCGGCCCACGTGGTTCGGAGGCTCGGGAGCGATCTTGAGGTCGAAGGCTTGGTCGTTGAAGAAGACCCGGACGGTGGCCCGGAGCTTGGAAGAGTCGAGGGATTTGACCATGACCCGGACCACCTCCTTGCGAAGCGAGAGTTTGTCCAGCACGTGACCTTGCCGAGGATCTGAGACATATGGCGGATAACACGCTCAGACCTCGCAATGTCGGGGAGGCCGGAGATGAGGATCCACGCTGTGTCCAGGACCACCACCGCCTTATATAACCATAGTGCCGATGTCTTCTTCCTGGAGATGAGGATCCATGCCGTGTCCAGGACCGCTACCACCTTATATAAAGATGTAGGGACCGATCCACCACCCTGGCTCATTTTATTACATCAAACAGCGCATGCAATGCAATTTTGATTCTTTCTTCAAAAATAGTGTCTTATATACAGTCGCAGCAACTAAGGCATAGAGCCTTCAGCAGATTCTTTGAACAACACATGCCTCTTTTATGCTTCACGTTTCGTCAAAATATTTTGCATAAACTTATGTAACCATAGTGCCTATGTCTTCTTCCCGGCTCGCGAACCTGTGACTCCCAGTGGCCTCTTCTCATTGCGCAGACTGTGCGCCTGCGCGACATTGACGTCCATCCGCCACGTCATCGATGGGATGCTTCTGCTCGGTTCTGGTGCCAATTTTTCCATTGACGATGTACATAAGCAACCCTTGCCACTTTCATTTAAATATAGAGGGGATTCACATACATAGGTCAACGATATCGCAGGACGAAAATTTAAGTTCAAGCTGAACTCCCTAAGAGAACTGTTAACCATCTATTATATATTTATGCTCCATTACGTAGTTGATTCTATTATTGCTTTTAGAAGCCTAGAACATGCTGTGTCAGATTATTTTTTTGCGAGCACTTCAATTATCAATGGTTTCGAGCAACACTACTGAAATTTTCATATACGCCAGGTGTCGGCGTCTTCGCCGAGAGCCAAAGCACGGGCACTCGGCAAAGTAACGAACGCCGAGAGCCGCACTCGGCAAAGGAAGTAAATCGGCAAACACATGGTACTGCCGACTTTATTGCTCGGCAAACAGGATACACTCGGCAAAGGCACTATTTGCCGAGGGCCATCTGGCCACACTCGGCAAAGTATTGCCACGTGGCGCATTCGGCGGCGACTAACGGCACGGTCACGGTTGCAACTCTTTGCCGAAAGTGGCTCTCAGCAAAGATTTAGTCCCACCTCACCTACCGACTAGCAAAAATACCTGTTTAAATAGTTCAATAGTCCAACCGCTTTGAGCTTCGGTCTTCATTAGTAAGAGTCCATACAGTCACTATGAATCTTCATGTTCCGAATGAGAAGATTCATAGTTGCTGTCGTATTCTAAAAATGGATGCCGGATTTTGTTTCAAATTTATGATCCACACCGTTACCGAGAGGGGCTCTCGGTAAGAGAGCAGTTTTCAAGAGTGGCTCTCGGTAATGATAAGGCCACCATCAAAGTTTAGTCCCACCTCGCCTAGAGACAAGCAACAAAACCTGTTTAAATAGTGGGATAGTCCAGATGCAGTAAGCTTCGGTATTCATTACACTCTTGTTAAGGAGATGGACTATCACTTTGAATGTTCACCTGTCTCGAGCAGAGAACATTCAAAGTGATAGGCCATCTTCTTAATGGTGGATGCCGACGTTTTTTAATTAATGGTGTCATCACAGGGCCCTGAGCTTGTAAACCGCACTGTCTCCGAGCTAGTATCTGGGTATCGAGAGGGAACGTGTCCGGTTTGTGCAGGAAGTGCTGGTCCTATTTCTCCGTTGGCCTCGAAATTTCTCGTGCTCTAAGACGGGGTAACCGCATGGCACGTGCCATGGCCTTGCATTTTTCGAGGACGCATGCAATATTCCAGAAATTTATTGCTCTCCTAGGGTTTCATCGCAGAAAATTGCAGATCAGCAAGGCGGCACATGAAATCATGCCCGGTAGCGGCATGGGAAATCATTTGTGATGTCCTTGTGGCATGCCTAGGCCTTGCACAGACGAGGGAGGGGCATGCCCTGCCACCGGGTTACCGAAAGTACCTCGGTGTCCTTCCTGATGCAACCGTTGAAATCATCAGAAAATCGTATGATGGTAGGATTGCTCGGGATCTGGAACAGTGTGATCACAGGGCCTCTGTAGGGTGTGGTAAAAGTTTGGACGTGTTTCAAGTAAGCCTACCCTGAGGCCACTTGTAAACCGCATCGTCTACAGGCTGGTATCTGGGTATCGAGAGGGAACGTGTCCGGTTTGTGTAGGAAGTGCTGGTCATGTTTCTTCGTTGGCCTCGAAATTTCTCGTGCTCTAAGTGGGGGCAACCGCATGGCACGTGCCACGGCCTCGCATTTTTCGGGGACGCGTGCAATATTCGAGAAATTTATTGCTCTCCTAGGGTTTCATCGCCGAGAATTGCATATCAGCAAGGAGGCACATGAAATCATGCGTGGTAGCGGCATGGGAAATCATTTGTGATGTCCTTGTGGCATGCCTAGGCCTTGCACAGACGAGGGAGGTGCCGTGGGAGCAAGCCTGACAGTAAGAATAGGGGGTACGTAGGAGGAGGCAAGGCCCTAGCTACGGTGAGATTGTGCACGCAAGATTTACGAGTTCAGGCCCTTCTCGGAGGAAGTAATAGCCCTACGTCTCGGTGTCCGGAGGCTTGGTCGACTGGATTATGCGTGAGAGTTACAGGGGGTGCGAACCCTTGTGCCAGTGGAGGGGGGTGGCTTATATAGAGTGCGCCATGACCCCAGCCGTCCCACGTTACACAGAGTTCAATGTTAATTAAGACAGGGCATTACTAGTAACGCCAGCTATAAAGAGCTATAAATGATCTTTAAGACTACAGAGCGAACGCCTGACCGTTGCCATCCTGAGTGACTTTAGGTCTTCCGTACTCCGAGTGGTTTCTTGTATGGTCGAGTGACTTCATCTTGGTCGAATGGAATTGGGGTATCCGAGTGAAATAATTGGTCGAGTGGATTGCACTCCAAGGTGACTTCAGTCAGTATCATTTGTTGTACTTTTAATGTCTTTCGCTCTATGGTAATGTCCTTGGGAAGGGCATCTAGGTCAGGCCTATTACCCTACCCTAGGTACATGTCATCGTCATTAGCCCCCGAATGGATCGAGGTCCGAGTGAGGAAGGGTTGAAGTTGATCCCGACCTGATTCTTATGCTTCGGAGGCATTTTCATCTGAGTCTGCGAATCATGTTGAAGCTTCAATCTGGTTTCAGTCGCCTTGGTCCATTCAGAGGCCGTCGTCGAGTGAACTATACTGACAATCTTCGAGTGTCGACATGGAACGAAATCTTTGGTGCAATTGGTTGCTCTGCAGTCCCTGAACCTCATGGGATTCGAAATTTCGGCGAAGCGCGCGGGACGGAGCGTCCCGCGGTAATCGAAGTTGTTAGATAAGGACGCCTCGATTTTTGTGCCGCCTTTTTCGCCACGTATCGGGCGCGCGACTGTTGCGGGATTTGACAGGATTGCTCGGGCCCATGAGTCAGTCACTCGGAAATAGGTCCATATAAGGCCGTCAAGGCCGATGCGTTTGCACAGTGCGCCTCATTCTCTCTCTTCTTCCTCTATTTCTCCACTGCATCCTCCTCCACTCTCGATGCCGCCGTTCTGCCCATACGCCGTCCGCCGCGATGGGAAAGGAGAAGACGGCGGCCCTGGAGCGCGCTAAGAAAGCGACGGCGGTGGCAAAGGGCAAGAAGACGAGTCGGGGATCGTCGTCGAGGTCCGGTCTGCCGCCTGGTTGGATCCAGGGAGACTGGATTCGATCTACGATCCAGAAGGAAGATTTGGAAGACCTGGCCGATGCGGGCTTGATTGCCCACGGATCTTGGAGGTTGCCGGGGAACGAGACCGAGCCACAGCCGCAGGAGGGTGAGTGCGTCCTCGTCGAAACTCATGTTGACCGCGGTTTCTCTCTGCCTCCGCATCCTTTTTTCCGGTGTTTCCTGAACTTTTTTGGTGCCCAACTTCATCATTTCTCTCCCAACACCATCACATATCTCGCTGCGTATGTCTCTCTGTGTGAAAACTTCTTGGGCTGTCGACCGCACTGGGGCTTATTCAAACACATCTTTACTTGCCGTTCCCAAACTGTGAAGAAGGCAAATCCGACTGACGCAAAGACGCACGTCATCCAAATGTGCGGGGGTTTAGGGATTCAGATGAGGGGTTGGAGTACTTTTCCTTCTATGACTCTTCCCGAGTCAGTTAGGGGGTGGCAGTCGACCTGGTTCTATTGCCGAGATAATCCGACCCCTGGTCAGTCAACTAGCCTTCCGACCTTCACCATGGAGCAAGTCCGCCAACCCTCTTCATTGACCGTGACTCCAGCAGAGAAAGTAGAGGTGTCCATGCTAGTCGACCGGGTAGTTCAATTAGTCCGTGATGGTGTGACCGGCATGGATTTGTTGGAGGTGTTTCTCAGTCGACGCATCCAGCCTCTCCAAGCCCGCGATCATCCAATCTGGATGTACTCGGGCGCTAACGACACCGCCCGGGTCCACCCAGAGGAGGTCACCGAGGAGACGGTGGCACAGTGGCTGCGGAGCATCACGGGAAACAAAGACAACCCCAGGGGGTCTAGAAGAGTTGTACCATTCGATGCCGACAATGAGCCGGACAAGGTCTGACCCTTGTTACCGAGTGTCTTTTTATTCCGATTTGTAACTGCCCTTGGATCTGATTGATGCTTGTTTAATTCCTCGCCTTGCAGATTTATACTGAGATGTACTCGATGCCAAATGGAGAGCAAGTCCCGGAGGGAACGGAGAGCGGAGGCGATAGTGCTGACTGGCAATCCCCTGACGACAATGAAGACGACAGTGACGACTCGGACGTCAGTGAGGAAGTCGACTCACCACCTCGCTTGGAACGCCGATCCAAACAGTCCCAAGATCCTGCAAGCGGTCGTGGCAAGGCAGCTCCTCCAAGCACACAAACGCAAAAACGCACTCGGACTTCGACTCCGGAGCCGTATGAAAAGGCCGCCAAGCAGCCCAAGGTCATCCCTTCAAAGCCTCGGAAGGCTTTGCCCAAGATCAAGGTGGATGTTCCCGTCACTTCTGCGCAAGTGTTTTGCTTTCCCTCTTCGCTTTGCTTGGGAACTTCTACGTTATTGTCGACTCGTTCTCTTGCTTGACCGAGTGAATTCTGAAACATTCAGCGCTGCTACTTCTGGGACCTCCATGGACATTTACAAGGATCAAGATGATGAGGAGACTGAAGACACGGCCACTTCCAAAGCGGGTACAACTCTACCATCTTGTCCTCATTTTGTCAATTGTACTATCGGTCGACTGAACTCTTACGGTCGAGTCTTTTGCAGCACCACCAAATGTCATTGAACTTCCAGACGACGACGATCGTGAAGATGTGCCTCAGAAGACCACGGGAAGAAAAGGCAGGAATTCGAGCAGGAGGGTGCCTGCCAGCAAGGTACCTCAGTCGACATCAGCGCCAGAACCAGTGATCCAGCAGTCCGGAGATCCAATTCGGGCTTCTGTTTCTTTTGCCGATCCTGTGTCGACTGATCGTCCTCGGCGTCGACCGCCCAAGTCCCTGCTTCGTCCATGCAACTCAATGCCTCAGATCCTCTGGTTGCTTCGACTGTTCCGCCAACTCCACTCTTTGTTACCCATCATGTCGCAGAGGACCAAGTGAGCGCTGCTAAGGAAGCTATACGCCAAGCAGGCCTTATGATGGAGCAAATGAAGGTGGTGCAAGAAGCTAGCAAGGCAGCCTACAATGCCAGCTCTGCTCTTCAAACCAATGTCCAGGTGAGTTGATTTCCGACTGATTTTTCAGCTTGATCTTTGCTCTGTTAGGATATGGTACTTGAAAACTACTTCTTTATTATTCGTAAGATGTCCATGGATGTGCGCTTTGAAACCTTTAATGTGCATCTATCGTGAGTCTGCACCTTGCATCCATTCACCCACTGGGTGCTTTAACTTTTTCTGAATAATTTTTCCACTTGAGTCGACCAGGTCGCGTCGAGTGTATCCTTGAATCAGTGGGGGCACGCAAAGTGCACCCACTGGGTGTAGTCCCCGAGACCGCCGTCGAATGTTTGATTCGGCGGGGGTCTTTGTCAAATGTCTCTTTTTAGTTCTTTCACTCGGTCCAGACAGGCTGTGCCGAGTGGGATCCGGACTAGTGGGGGCACGCCAAGTGCACCCACTGGGTGTAGTCCCTGAGACCGCGGTCGACTGCGGGTAGTCGGCGGTGGTCTGAGAACAAATGTTGCCGGTTTTTTTTTCGACTGGACGGACCATGTCGAGTGGAAAGTCGAACCAGTGGGGGCATGCCAAGTGCACCCACTGGGTGTAGTCCCCGAGACTACTGTCGAATGTTTGATTTGGCAGTGGTCTTAGAACTCTTATCGCTCGGAAGTAATCAATCTTTGTTCCTGTTGACTGACGTGTCTTATTCGTTGATTGCAGAAATCTTGTGAGTTCGGGGCCCAGTTTGCTGAATTGAAGAAGAAACAAGTCCAGCTCAATCTCGACCTGGAGCTGGCCAAGGAGAACTTGCAGAAGGCTAAGGATGAAGCGGCTGCCATGGGAGGTAATAACTTGTCGACTGTTTGCCTTGCCATCTTTTCTTTTCGCCTTTTGAACCGAGTGACTCCACTCGAACAGATGTGCATAGTGGAAACAGACAACTCCAAGCTCGTCTGAAGAATGTTATTTCTTTAGACAAAAAGAAGCAGGCTCTGGAGCAGAAGGACCTCGACCTTGCAGCAGCACAGAAGACGGCGCGGGAGAAGACTGAACTTGCCGACAAGAAGCTGGCTTCAGTCGGAAAGTTGGAAGAAGAAAACGCCAAGCTG
The DNA here is from genome assembly GCA_011799875.1 of Thinopyrum elongatum. NCBI lineage: Eukaryota > Viridiplantae > Streptophyta > Magnoliopsida > Poales > Poaceae > Thinopyrum > Thinopyrum elongatum. The sequence goes on along the minus strand of CM022299.1, from coordinate 50,379,142 downwards.
AAGACTGCCATTGACGAAGCCAACAAAGAGGTTGCGCAGCTGAAGAAGGACAAGGTGGCCTTGACCGACAAAGTTGGAGATCTCACTCGGAGGAGGGACGAATTGGAGACCTATCTGGGAGGACTTGCCAAGAAGATGTTCCTTATGCTTGAAGGTACTTTCCCTTGCCCGACTGATTTGCAACTGTCGACTCATCATGCAACAGTCGACTCACCATTTCTCTGTGTGTGCAGAGTTCTGTCAAAACTTCGAGGAAGAGACTGGGCAGATTGAGATGAATCTGGATCCCATTAACTCCCCTGTCAAGGACAAAGCTGCGATGAACCTGCTGCGACTGGAATCTTGCCTCGCCGGTGTTATGGACTATCTTGCACGACTGAAGGGGGCGGTGTCACGGATTGACACGGAGCTCTGGCTAGGTGTGACATTCCAGAATGACCTCAAGTCTCTGATGACTCGACTCAATGAAATACCCGGTCGAGTACAGGCGTGGAAGAAGTCATCTGCTCTGTGCGGCGCTGACGTGGCTCTGTCTCTTGTCCGCGTTCATTGCAAGGAAGTTAAAGAGGAGAAGCAGGCAGCTCTCAAGGTCTCCAATACCAACAAGCTTCAATTCCAGTCCTTCATGGAGACTTTCATCGACGCTGCTACTCGTATTGCTGACGGAATTGACCTGGACAAGTTCGTCGAGCCAGCTAGCCCTCCTCCTGCGGAGTGACCAAACTTTATGCCTTGATTTTATTTGCCTCGGAATGCCGAGTGATTTTGTAACTGTTAAACTCTTTCGGGCCTGAGGCCTGAGCACTTCCGTTCGTGGTTCTGAACCTTGCTGGATTTATCCGAACTTGGTTTTTCTTTGAATATGGTTGCTTTGTCTTTACCACTTTCAAGTCTCTTGACTCCTAGTGAAACTTGACTCTTCACTCGGAATAGACGTTGTACTTGTGGTGCAGCTCCGACGAGAGGGCCGTGCATTGTATTTGTGGCGCAGCTCGGAGCATGTGGTCAAGTTTCCGAGTGAGGGGGTTGCTCTTCACTCGGAATTTGTTTTGTAACTTAGGCGAGTACGGGGTCGCAGCTAAGCCCCCGAGTGGGATGATTGCTCTCCACTCGGAGTGTTTTTGAAACTTAGGCGAGTACGGGGTCACAGCTAAGTCCCCGAGTGGGAGGATTGCTCTCCACTCGGAGTGTGTTTTAACTTAGGCGAGAACGGGATCGCAGCTAAGCCCCCGAGTGGGAGGATTGCTCTCCACTCAAAGTGTTTTTTTAACTTAGGCGAGTACGAGGTCGCAGCTAAGCCCCCGAGTGGGAGGATTGCTCTCCACCCGGAGTGTTTTTGAAACTTAGGCGATTACGGGGTCGCAGCTAAGTCCCCGAGTGGGAGGATTGCTCTCCACTCGGAGTGTGTTTTAACTTAGGCGAGTACGGGATCGCAGCTAAGCACCCCGAGTGGGAGGATTGCTCTCCACTCGGAGTGTTTTTTAACTTAGGCGAGTACGAGGTCGCAGCTAAGTCCCCGAGTGGGAGGATTGCTCTCCACTCGGAGTGTTTTTTAACTTAGGCGAGTACGGGTTCGCAGCTAAGCCACCGAGTGAGAGAGTTGCTCTTCACTCGGAGTGTTTTTTGAACTTAGGCGAATCGGGTTCGCAGCTAAGCCCCCGAGTGGGAGGATTGCTCTCCACCCGGAGTGTTTTTGAAACTTAGGCGATTATGGGGTCGCAGCTAAGTCCCCGAGTGGGAGGATTGCTCTCCACTCGGAGTGTGTTTTAACTTAGGCGAGTACGGGATGGCAGCTAAGCCCCCCGAGTGGGAGGATTGCTCTCCACTCGGAGTGTTTTTTAACTTAGGCGAGTACGAGGTCGCAGCTAAGTCCCCGAGTGGGAGGATTGCTCTCCACTCGGAGTGTTTTTTAACTTAGGCGAGTACGGGTTCGCAGCTAAGCCACCGAGTGAGAGAGTTGCTCTTCACTCGGAGTGTTTTTTGAACTTAGGCGAATCGGGTTCGCAGCTAAGCCCCCGAGTGAGAGGGTTGCTCTTCACTCGGAGTGTTTTTTGAACTTAGGCGAATCGGGTTTGCAGCTAAGCCCCCGAGTGAGAGGATTGCTCTCCACTCGGAGTGTTTTTTAACTTAGCCGAGTACGGGGTCGCAACTAAGTCCCCGAGTGGGAGGATTGCTCTCCACTCGGAGTGTTTTTTAACTTAGGCGAGTACGGGTTCGCAGCTAAGCCCCCGAGTGAGAGGGTTGCTCTTCACTCAGAATGTTTTTTGAACTTAGGTGAATCAGGTTCGCAGCTAAGCCCCCGAGTGAGAGGGTTGCTCTTCACTCGGAGTGTTTTTTGAACTTAGGCGAATCGGGTTCGCAGCTAAGCCCCCGAGTGAGAGGGTTGCTCTTCACTTGGAGCGTTTTTTGAACTTAGGCGAATGGGGTTCGCAGCTAAGCCCCCGAGTGAGAGGGTTTCTCTTCACTCGGAGTGTTTTTTTAAACTTAGGCAAATCGGGTTCTTATTACAACTCGTCGATCCGTGTGCTGAGGTACAAAAACGACGGAGCAGGTCTGCATTCCACGAGCGTGGCTCGTCTTCTTTCTTGGCTATGTTGTAGAGGTGGTATGCTCCGTTGTGGAGCACCTTGGTGACGATGAAGGGTCCTTCCCAGGCCGGAGCGAGCTTATGAGGCCGTTTTTGGTGTACTCGGAGCACAATGTCTCCTTCTTGAAACGCTCGACCTCTGATGTTTTTGGCGTGGAATCGATGCAGATCTTGTTGATAGATGGTCAACCGGATCAGGGCCATATCTCGTTCTTCCTCTAGGAGGTCAACTGCGTCTTACCGTGCTTGTTCCGCTTCAGTTTCTGAGAAGAGTTCCACTCGGGGGGCATTGTGCAGTAAGTCACTCGGAAGCACAGCTTCAGCACCATACACCATGAAGAAGGGAGTTCGGTCAGTCGACCGGTTGGGAGTTGTTCTTAGTCCCCATAGGACGGATGGCAATTCAGTCACCCAAGCCCCAGTAACATGCTTGAGATCGCGCATCAGTCGGGGTTTCAGCCCTTGTAAGAGCAAGCCATTCGCCCTTTCTGCCTGCCCATTCGACTGCGGGTGCGCAACAGATGCGTAATTGACCCGAGTGCCTTGGGAAGCACAAAAAGCTCTAAACTCGTCAGAATCAAAGTTGGAGCCATTATCTGTGATAATACTGTGAGGGACTCCATATCTGAATATCAGCTCCCTGATAAAACTGATGGCAGTGCTTGAATCAAGATTCTTGATAGGCTTGGCCTCAATCCATTTGGTGAATTTGTCGACTGCCACAAGCAAATGAGTGAAACCACTTCTGCCGGTCTTGAAAGGTCCAACCATATCCAACCCCCAGACTGCAAACGGCCAGATGAGTGGATTGGTCTTCAAGGCAGATGCAGGCTTGTGAGACATGTTTGAGTAGAACTGGCAGCCTTCGCACTTGTCGACTATATATTTTGCCATCTCATTTGCACGCGGCCAATAGAATCCCGCTCGGTATGCTTTGGCTACGATGGTCCGAGAGGACGCATGGTGACCACAGGTTCCCGAGTGGATCTCATTTAGGATCAATCGACCCTCTTCTGGAGAGATGCAGCGCTGAGCAACTCCGGTAAAACTTTCTCTGAAAAATCGCCCTCCAATAACTGTGAAGGCTTTGGATCGACGAACGATCTGGCGGGCCTCATTCTCATCTTCTGGGAGCTCTTGCCTAAGCAGGTATGCAATATATGGCACTGTCCAATCGGGGATAATCGCCAAAACCTCCATGATCAGGTCGACCACTGCTGGGACTTCAATCTCAGTCGGATCGGTTGAGCTTATCAGTTGTGGGGGCTCCTCTATAAGAGGATCTTCTTAAACTGACGGGGTGTGGAGATGCTCCAAGAACACATTACTGGGAATTGGTTTCCGAGTGGAACCTATCTTCGCCAGATCATCAACAGCTTGATTCTTGATTCGGGGTATGTGGTGGAGCTCTAACCCTTCAAACTTCTTCTCTAGCTTTCTTACTTCATTGCAATAACCGGTTATAGCTGGGCTCCTGATATCCCACTCCTTCATCACCTGATTGACCAGTAAGTCTGAGTCGCCATAGACCATCAGGCGACGAACGCCGAGTGAAATAGCCATACGTAACCCATACAAAAGTGCCTCATACTCAGCTTCATTGTTTGAAGAATCAAAGTGAATCTGGAGGACATAGCTAAGCTTGTCACCTCTTGGGGCTACCAAAACCACTCCAGCGCCGGACCCATTCAACATTTTGGACCCAACAAAGAACATAGTCCAATGTTCCGAGTGAACCTGAGTCGGTTGCTCCTGCTCAATCCACTCAGCGAGGAAATCAGCTATTGCCTGAGACTTGATTGCTTTCTTTGTTGGGGATCGTAGCAGAATTTTAAAATTTTCTACGCATCACCAAGATCAATCTATGGAGTCATCTAGCAACGAGAGAGGGGAGTGCATCTACATACCCTTGTAGATCGCGAGCGGAAGCGTTCAAGAGAACGGGGTTGATGGAGTCGTACTCGTCGTGATCCAAATCACCGATGACCGAGCGCCGAACGGACGGCAGCTCCGTGTTCAACACACGTACGGTTGGGAGAGACGTCTCCTCCTTCTTGATCCAGCAAGGGGAAGGAGAGGTTGATGAGGATCCAGCAGCACGACGGCGTGGTGGTGGAAGCAGCGGGATCTCGGAAGGGCTTCACCAAGCACCAACGAGAGGGAGAGGTGTCACGGGAGGAGAGGGAGGCGCCAGGGGCTGGGGTTGTTTCCTCCCTCCCACCCCTCCACTATTTATAGGGGGAAGGGGAGAGGGGGCCGGCCCCCTCAGATCCAATCTGAGGGGAGGGGCGGCGGCCAAGGGGGTGGCTTGCCCCCCAAGCCAGGTGGAGGCGCCCCCCCACCCCTAGGGTTCCCAACCCTAGGCGCAGGGGAGGCCCATAGGGGGGCGCACCAGCCCACCAGGGGCTGGTTCCCTTCCCACTTCAGCCCATGGGGCCCTCCGGGATAGGTGGCCCCACCCGGTGGACCCCCGGGACCCTTCCGGTGGTCCCGGTACAATACCGATTACCCCCGAAACCTTCCCGGTGGCCGAAACTGGACTTCCTATATACAATTCTTTACCTCCGGACCATTCCGGAACTCCTCGTGACGTCCGGGATCTCATCCGGGACTCCGAACAACTTTCGGGTTACAGCATACTAATATCTCTACAACCCTAGCGTCACCGAACCTTAAGTGTGTAGACCCTACGGGTTCGGGAGACACGCAGACATGACCGAGACGACTCTCCGGTCAATAACCAACAGCGGGATCTGGATACCCATGTTGGCTCCCACATGCTCCTCGATGATCTCATCGGATGAACCACGATGTGAGGATTCAATCAATCCCGTACGCAATTCCCTTTGTCTATCGGTACGATACTTGCCCGAGATTCGATCGTCGGTATACCGATACCTTGTTCAATCTCGTTACCGGCAAGTCTCTTTACCCGTTTCCGTAACACATCATCCTGTGAACAACTCCTTGATCACATTGAGCTCATTATGATGATGTCCTACCGAGTGGGCCCAGAGGTACCTCTCCGTCACACGGAGTGACAAATCCCAGTCTCGATTCGTGCCAACCCAACAGACACTTTCGGAGATACCCGTAGTGCACCTTTATAGCCACCCAGTTACGTTGTGACGTTTGGTACACCCAAAGCACTCCTACGGTATCCGGGAGTTGCACAATCTCATGGTCTAAGGAAAAGTTACTTGACATTGGAAAAGCTTTAGCAAACGAACTACACGATCTAGTGCTAGGCTTAGGATTGGTTCTTGTCCATCACATCATTCTCCTAATGATGTGATCCCGTTATCAATGACATCCAATGTCCATGGTCAGGAAACCGTAACCATCTATTGATCAACGAGCTAGTCAACTAGAGGCTTACTAGGGACATGTTGTGGTCTATGTATTCACACATGTATTACGATTTCCGGATAACACAATTATAGCATGAATAACAGACAATTATCATGAACAAGGAAATATAATAATAACCATTTTATTATTGCCTCTAGGGCATATTTCCAACAGTCTCCCACTTGCACTAGAGTCAATAATCTAGTTATATTGTGATGAATCGAACACCCATAGAGTTCTGGTGTTGATCATGTTTTGCTCGTGAAAGAGGTTTAGTCAACGGATCTGCTGCATTCAAATCCGTGTGCACTTTACAAATATCTATGTCTCCATCTTGAACATGTTCACGTATGGAGTTGAAGCGACGCTTGATATGCCTGGTCTTCTTGTGAAACCTGGGCTCCTTGGCAAGGGCAATAGCTCCAGTGTTATCACAGAAGAGAGCCATTGGACCCGACGCATTTGGAATGACTCCTAGGTCGGTGATGAACTCCTTCATCCATACTACTTCGTGTGCTGCCTCCAAGGCTGCTATGTACTCCGCTTCGTATGTAGATCCCGCCACGACGCTTTGCTTGCAACTGCACCAGCTTACCGCTCCACCATTCAAAATATACACGTATCCGGTTTGTGACTTGGAGTCATCCAGATCTGTGTCGAAGCTAGCGTCGACGTAACCCTTTACGACGAGCTCTTCGTCACCTCCATATACGAGAAACATATCCTTAGTCCTTTTCAGGTACTTCAGGATGTTCTTGACCGCTGTCCAGTGTTCCTTGCCAGGATTACTTTGGTACCTACCTACCAAACTTACTGCAAGGTTTACATCAGGTCTGGTACACAGCATGGCATACATAATAGACCCTATGGCTGAGGCATAGGGGATGACACTCATCTCTTCTATATCTTCTGCCGTGGTCGGGCATTGAGCCGTGCTCAATCTCACACCTTGCAATACAGGCAAGAACCCCTTCTTGGACTGATCCATATTGAACTTCTTCAATATCTTATCAAGGTATGTGCTTTGCGAAAGACCTATGAGGCGTCTCGATCTATCCCTATAGATCTTGATGCCTAATATATAAGCAGCTTCTCCAAGGTCCTTCATTGAAAAACACTTATTCAAGTAGGCCTTTATACTTTCCAAGAATTCTATATCATTTCCCATCAGTAGTATGTCATCCACATATAATATGAGAAATGCTACAGAGCTCCCACTCACTTTCTTGTAAACACAGGCTTCTCCATAAGTCTGTGTGAACCCAAACGCTTTGATCATCTCATCAAAGCGAATGTTCCAACTCCGAGATGCTTGCACCAGCCCATAGATTGAGCGCTGGAGCTTGCATACCTTGTCAGCATTCTCAGGGTCGACAAAACCTTCCGGTTGCATCATATACAACTCTTCCTTAAGAAAACCATTAAGGAATGCCGTTTTGACGTCCATTTGCCATATCTCATAATCATAGTATGCGGCAATTGCTAACATGATTCTGACGGATTTCAGCTTCGCTACGGGTGAGAAAGTCTCATCGTAGTCAACCCCTTGAACTTGTCGATAACCCTTAGCGACAAGCCGAGCCTTATAGATGGTCACATTACCATCCGCGTCAGTCTTCTTCTTAAAGATCCATTTATTTTCTATGGCTTGCCGATCATCGGGCAAGTCAGTCAAAGTCCATACTTCGTTTTCATACATGGATCCTATCTCGAATTTCATGGCTTCAAGCCATTTGTCGGAATCCGGGCCCGCCATCGCTTCTTCATAGTTCGAAGGTTCACTGTTGTCTAACAGCATGATTTCCAGGACAGGATTGCCGTACCACTCTGGTGCGGAACGTGTCCTTGTGGACCTTCGAAGTTCAGTGGTAGCTTGATCATGATCATTATCATTAACTTCCTCTCTAGCCGGTGCAGGCTCCACAGAAACATTTTCCTGTGCTGCGCTACTCTCCGGTTCGAGGGTCATCTCATCAAGCTCCACTTTCCTCCCACTTACTTCTTTCGAGAGAAACTCTTTCTCTAGAAAGGATCCATTCCTGGCAACAAAGATCTTGCCCTCGGATCTTAGGTAGAAGGTATACCCAATAGTTTCCTTAGGGTATCCTATGAATACGCATTTTTCCGACTTGGGTTCGAGCTTCTCTGGTTGAAGTTTCTTCACATAAGCATCGCATCCCCAAACTTTCAGAAACGACAGCTTAGGCTTCTTCCCAAACCATAATTCATACGGTGTCGTCTCAACGGATTTTGACGGTGCCCTATTTAAAGTGAATGCGGCAGTCTCTAAAGCATAACCCCAAAAGGATAGCGGTAAATCGGTAAGAGACATCATAGATCGCACCATATCCAATAGAGTGCGATTACGACGTTCGGACACACCATTACGCTGAGGTGTTCCAGGCGGCGTGAGTTGTGAAACAATTCCACATTTCCTTAAGTGCGTGCCAAATTCATGACTCAAATATTCTCCTCCACGATCTGATCGTAAGAACTTTATTTTCTTGTCACGTTGATTCTCAACCTCACTCTGAAATTTCTTGAACTTTTCAAAGGTCTCAGACTTGTGCTTCATCAAGTAGACATTCCCTTATCTACTCAAATCATCGGTGAGGGTGAGAACATAACGATAACCACCGCGAGCCTCAACACTCATTGGACCACACACATCAGTATGTATGATCTCCAATAAGTTGGTTGCTCGCTCCATTGTTCCGGAGAACGGAGTCTTGGTCATCTTGCCCAAGAGGCATGGTTCGCATCTGTCAAATGATTCATAATCAAGAGACTCCAAAAGTCCATCTGCATGGAGTTTCTTCATGCGTTTAACACCGATATGACCAAGGCGGCAGTGCCACAAGTATGTGGGACTATCGTTATCAACCTTGCATTTCTTGGCATTCACATTATAAACATGTGTAACATCACGTTCGAGATTCAATAAAAATAAACCATTCACCAGCGGGGCATGACCATAAAACATATCTCTCATATAAATAGAACAACCATTATTCTCAGATTTAAATGAGTAGCCATCTCGCATTAAGCGAGATCCAGATACAATGTTCATGCTCAAAGCTGGCACTAAATAACAATTATTGAGGTTTAAAACTAATCCCGTAGGTAGATGCAGAGGTAGCGTGCCGACGGTGATCACATCGACCTTGGAACCATTCCCGACGCGCATCGTCACCTCGTCCTTTGCCAGTCTATGCTGATTCCGCAGTTCCTGCTTTGAGTTACAAATATGAGCAACCGCACCGGTATCAAATACCCAGGAACTACTACGAGTGCTGGTAAGGTACACATCAATTACATGTATACCACATATACCTTTGGTATTGCCGGCCTTCTTATCTGCTAAGTACTTGGGGCAATTCCGCTTCCAGTGACCGGTTCCCTTGCAATAAAAGCACTCAGTCTCAGGCTTGGGTCCATTCTTTGACTTCTTCCCGGCAGCTGGCTTACCGGGCGCGGCAACTCCCTTGCCGTCCTTCTTGAAGTTCTTCTTACCCTTGCCCTTCTTGAACTTAGTGGTTTTATTCACCATCAACACTTGATGTTCCTTTCTGATCTCTGCCTCCGCTGACTTCAGCATCGCATATACCTCGGGAATGGTCTTTTCCATCCCCTGCATGTTGAAGTTCATCACAAAGCTCTTGTAGCTAGGTGGAAGCGACTGGAGGATTCTGTCAATGACCGCGTCATCCGGGAGATTAATCCCCAGCTGAGACAAGCGGCTGTGCAACCCAGACATTTTGAGTATGTGCTTGCTGACAGAACTATTTTCCTCCATCTTACAGCTGTAGAACTTATCGGAGACTTCATATCTCTCGATCCGGGCATGAGCTTGGAAAACCATTTTCAGCTCTTCGAACATCTCATATGCTCCGTGATGCTCAAAACGCTTTTGGAGCCCCGGTTCTAAGCTGAAGAGCATGCCGCACTGAACGAAGGAGTAATCATCAGTGCGTGTCTGCCAAACGTTCAAATCGTCTGGCAGTGCTGGGAGAGCAGGTGGGCCACCTAACGGTGCTTCAAGGACATATGATTTCTTGGCAGCTATGAGGATAATCCTCAGGTTACGGACCCAGTCCGCATAGTTGCTACCATCGTCTTTCAGCTTGTTTTTCTCTAGGAACGCGTTGAAGTTGAGGGTAACATTAGCGTTGGCCATTTGATCTACAAGATAGATATGTAACATTTAGACTAAGTTCATGACAATTAAGTTCATCTAATCAAATTATGTAATGAACTCCCACTCAGATAGACATCCCTCTCGTCATCTAAGTGATACATGATCCGAATCGACTAGGCCGTGTCCGATCATCACGTGAGACGGACTAGTCATCAACGGTGAACATCTCCATGTTGATCGTATCTTCTATACGACTCATGTTTGACCTTTCGGTCTCTTGTGCTCCGAGGCCATGTCTGTACATGCTAGGCTCGTCAAGTCAACCTAAGTGTATTGCTGTGTAAATCTGGCTTACACCCGTTGTATTCGAACGTTAGAATCTATCACACCCGATCAACACGTAGTGCTTCGAAACAACGAACCTTCGCAACGGTGCACAGTTAGGGGGAACACTTTCTTGAAATTTTAGTGAGGGATCATCTTATATGCTACCGTCGTTTTAAGCAAATAAGATGCAAAAACATGATAAACATCACATGCAATCAAAATAGTGACATGATATGGCCATTATCACTTCGCTCCTTTTGATCTCCATCTTCGGGGCTCCATGATCATCATCGTCACCGGCATGACACCATGATCTCCATCATCATGATCTCCATCATCGTGTCTTCATGAAGTTGTCTCGCCAACTATTACTTCTACTACTACGGCTAACGGTTAGCAATAAAGTACAGTAATTACATGGCGAATTTCAATGACACGCAGGTCATATAATAAATTAAGACAACTCCTATGGCTCCTGCCGGTTGTCATACTCATCGACATGCAAGTTGTGATTCCTATTACAAGAACATGATCATCTCATACATCACATATATCATTCATCACATCCTTTGGCCATATCACATCACAAAGCACTTGCTGCAAAAACAAGTTAGACGTCCTCTAATTGTTGTTGCAAGTTTTTACGTGGCTGCTATAGGTTTCTAGCAAGAACGTTTCTTACCTACGCCAAAACCACAACGTGATATGCCAATTTCTATTTACCCTTCATAAGGACCCTGTTCATCGAATCCGATCCGACTAAAGTGGGAGAGACAGACACCCGCTAGCCATCTTATGCAACTAGTGCATGTCAGTCGGTGGAACCTGTCTCACGTAAGCGTACGTGTAAGGTCGGTCCGGGCCGCTTCATCCCACAGTGCCGCCGAATCAAGATAAGACTAGTAACGGCAAGAAGATTGACAAATCGACGCCCACAACTACTTTGTGTTCTACTCGTGCAAGATACTATGCATAGACCTAGCTCATGATGCCACTGTTGGGGATCGTAGCAGAATTTTAAAATTTTCTACGCATCACCAAGATCAATCTATGGAGTCATCTAGCAACGAGAGAGGGGAGTGCATCTACATACCCTTGTAGATCGCGAGCGGAAGCGTTCAAGAGAACGGGGTTGATGGAGTCGTACTCGTCGTGATCCAAATCACCGATGACCGAGCGCCGAACGGACGGCACCTCCGTGTTCAACACACGTACGGTTGGGAGAGACGTCTCCTCCTTCTTGATCCAGCAAGGGGAAGGAGAGGTTGATGAGGATCCAGCAGCACGACGGCGTGGTGGTGGAAGCAGCGGGATCTCGGAAGGGCTTCACCAAGCACCAACGAGAGGGAGAGGTGTCACGGGAGGAGAGGGAGGCGCCAGGGGCTGGGGTTGTTTCCTCCCTCCCACCCCTCCACTATTTATAGGGGGAAGGGGAGAGGGGGCCGGCCCCCTCAAATCCAATCTGAGGGGAGGGGCGGCGGCCAAGGGGGTGGCTTGCCCCCCAAGCCAGGTGGAGGCGCCCCCCCACCCCTAGGGTTCCCAACCCTAGGCGCAGGGGAGGCCCATAGGGGGGCGCACCAGCCCACCAGGGGCTGGTTCCCTTCCCACTTCAGCCCATGGGGCCCTCCGGGATAGGTGGCCCCACCCGGTGGACCCCCGGGACCCTTCCGGTGGTCCCGGTACCATACCGATTACCCCCGAAACCTTCCCGGTGGCCGAAACTGGACTTCCTATATACAATTCTTTACCTCCGGACCATTCCGGAACTCCTCGTGACGTCCGGGATCTCATCCGGGACTCCGAACAACTTTCAGGTTACCGCATACTAATATCTCTACAACCCTAGCGTCACCGAACCTTAAGTGTGTAGACCCTACGGGTTCGGGAGACACGCAGACATGACCGAGACGACTCTCCGGTCAATAACCAACAGCGGGATCTGGATACCCATGTTGGCTCCCACATGCTCCTCGATGATCTCATCGGATGAACCACGATGTCGAGGATTCAATCAATCCCGTACGCAATTCCCTTTGTCTATCGGTACGATACTTGCCCGAGATTCGATCGTCGGTATACCGATACCTTGTTCAATCTCGTTACCGGCAAGTCTCTTTACTCGTTTCCGTAACACATCATCCTGTGAACAACTCCTTGATCACATTGAGCTCATTATGATGATGTCCTACCGAGTGGGCCCAGAGGTACCTCTCCGTCACACGGAGTGACAAATCCCAGTCTCGATTCGTGCCAACCCAACAGACACTTTCGGAGATACCCGTAGTGCACCTTTATAGCCACCCAGTTACATTGTGACGTTTGGTACACCCAAAGCACTCCTACGGTATCCGGGAGTTGCACAATCTCATGGTCTAAGGAAAAGTTACTTGACATTGGAAAAGCTTTAGCAAACGAACTACACGATCTAGTGCTAGGCTTAGGATTGGGTCTTGTCCATCACATCATTCTCCTAATGATGTGATCCCGTTATCAATGACATCCAATGTCCATGGTCAGGAAACCGTAACCATCTATTGATCAACGAGCTAGTCAACTAGAGGCTTACTAGGGACATGTTGTGGTCTATGTATTCACACATGTATTACGATTTCCGGATAACACAATTATAGCATGAATAACAGACAATTATCATGAACAAGGAAATATAATAATAACCATTTTATTATTGCCTCTAGGGCATATTTCCAACATTCTTTACCTCAAACCTGATATCCAAAGGAAGGAGTTCAATCGCCCACTTGGCCACTCGACCAGTTGCGTCCCGATTGTTCAGAATTTCAGATAATGGGGCATCGCTGACGACTGAAACCGAGTGGTCTGCAAAGTAATGTGCAACTTTCTTCGTGGTCAAGTAAATCCCATAGACAAGCTTCTGATAATGCGGGTATCTTTGTTTGGATGGAGTAAAAATTTCAGAAATATAGTACACTGGGCGTTGAACTTTGTAGGCTTTGCCTTCTTCTTCCCGCTCGACCGTGAGCACTGTGCTGACAACCTGTCCAGTGGCTACAATATATAGCAACAAACGCTCTTTGCTGACTGGAGCAGTAAGCACCGGCTGGGTGGAAAGCAGGGCTTTGAGCTCTTCAAACGCTGCTTCAGCTTCAAGATTCCACTCGAACTTGTCAGACTTCTTCATCAGTCGGTAAAGAGGTAATGCCTTTTCACCGAGACGTGAGATGAATCGACTTAATGCAGCCAAACAACCAGTAAGCTTCTAAACATCGTGCACGCGCACGGGGCGTTTCATTCGGAGGATTGTGCCAACCTTTTCTGGGTTTGCGTCGATCCCTCGTTCGGAAACGAGGAAACCGAGTAACTTTCCACCTGGAACTCCGAATGTGCACTTTGACGGATTGATCTTGATATCATATCTTCTTAAGTTGGCAAAGGTTTCAGCGAGGTCAGTCAGTAGGTCGGAACCTTTGCGTGACTTGACCACGATGTCATCCATGTAAGCTTCCACGTTCCGACTGATTTGAGTGAGCAGGCACTTCTGAATCATATGCATGAACGTGGCGCCAGCATTCTTGAGGCCAAAGGGCATGGTAACATAGCAAAAACACCCGAATGGGGTGATGAAAGCTGTCTTTATTTCATCGGGTCCATACAGTCGGATCTGATGGTACCCGGAATATGCATCCAAGAAGGACAATCACTCGCACCCCGCAGTCGAGTTGACTATCTGGTCGATGCGGGGCAGAGGGAAGTGATCTTTCGGGCCGGCCCGATTGATATGTTTGAAATCGATACACATATGAAGTGATTTGTCTTTCTTGGGGACCATGACAACATTGGCGAGCCACTCGGAGTGGTATATCTCGCGGATGAACTCAGCTACCAGAAGCCGAGCCACCTCCTCACCAATTGCCTTCCTCTTCTCCACAACGGACCAACGGAGATGCTCTTTGACGGGTTTTGCTTTTGGGTCGACTCGCAAACAGTGCTCAGCCAGTCCCCTGGGTACACCCGGCATGTCAGATGGTTTCCATGCGAAGATGTCCCAGTTCTCACGGAGGAACTGGACGAGCACTTCTTCCTATTTGCTGTCAAGTGTTCTTGAGATGAGAGTCGGAGCAGCATCGGGATCGGTCGGATGGATATGGACATGCTTTGTTGCACCGGCCGACTTAAATGCGGACTCTGAAGTGGGCTTCTTTGCTCACAACAAATCACTCGGATCTGCGTTCTTTTTGTATTCTTCCATTTCTACTGCTGCCATTTGCTCATTAGCAATCTTTGAGCCCTTCTGGAGGCACTCTTCTGCCCTTTGCCGATTCCCTGTGACTGTGATCACACCTCTGGGGCCAGGCATCTTCAGCTTGAGGTATACGTAACACGGTCGAGCCATGAAACGAGCATATGCAGGCCGACCTAGAATCGCATGATAAGCACTGTGGAAATCCACCACCTCGAACGTTAACTTTTCCTTACGGTAATTCTTTGAATCACCGAAAACCACATCAAGAGTGATCTGACCGAGTGAATCGGCTTTCTTTCCAGGGATGACACCATGGAATCGCATGTTGCTTTCACTGAGCTTGGACATCGGAATGCCCATCCCTCGGAGGGTCTCAGCATACAAGATGTTCAAACCACTGCCACCGTCCATCAAAACCTTGGTCAGTCGAGTGCCCCCAACGACTGGGTCGACCACCAACGCTTGCCGCCCAGGAGTAGCAACGTGCGCTGGATGGTCAAACTGGTCGAATGTAATGGGAGTCTTTGACCACTTCAAATACATTGTCGTTGCCGGAGCAACCATGTTTACTTCCCTGTTGATAACTTTCAGTCGACTTTTGCTCTCGATGTCAGCAAAAATCACTAAAGTGGCATTGACCTTGGGGGTAACCATCATCCCCTTCTTTGTCTTCGTCCTTATCAGATTCCTTTTCCTTTTCACTGGGCTGACCCTCTCGGAAGCTCTGAATCAGGAGTCGACACTGTCGAGTGGTATGCTTGGGGTAAATCAGGTTTCCCTCTTCATCTTTCTTGGTGTGTATGTGACACGGTAAATCAAGCACATCATTTCCCACTTGATCTTTCACTTTCTTGGGGATCCAAGGCCCCTTAGGCTTGCCTTTGAACTTCCCGTGGTTCAAAACTGCGGCTTCACCAGGACTTGCGGGTTCGGCTTTGCGCTTCTGCTTCCAGCTGGAATTTCCTCCTCCGGCGTCCTGGGCGACCGATTTATTCTTGCCACTGCGGAGTCGGTCTTCTTCCTCGCTGTTAGCGTACCGAGTGGCTATTTCCATCATCCGAGCGAGGGACATGTCTCCTGTCCGACCGAATTTCAGGTTAAGTTCTCGGTACCGAACGCCCTCCTTGAAGGCGCAAACTGCCTGATGCTCTGACACGTTCTCCACGGTATGATGAAGAGTGGTCCATCTCTGGATATAATCTCTCAAAGTTTCATTCGGTTTCTGGACACAATGCTATAGTTCAGTCAACCCTGCAGGTCGTTTGCAAGTGCCCTCAAATGTCCTGACGAACAATCGGGCCAATTCTTCCCAACAGAAAATACTACCAGGAGCCAACTGATTCAACCAAGCTCTGGCTGAGCCCTCCAGCATCAGGGGGAGGTGCTTCATGGCTACATCATCATTGCCGCCACCAATCTGCACAGCCACTTGGTAATCTTCTAGCCAGGTGTCAGACTTCGACTCACCGGTGAACTTACTCACTCCCATCGCCAACCTGAAGTTGGGAGGGATCTCAGCAGCCCTGATGGCTCGACTGAAACACTCGGGCCCAGAAACATGCACTCGGCCTCCAACCAGACGATCTCTGTCTTGTCCCTCTCTGTGTGCCCGGACTCTGTCGACCAGACCTTGAACAAGAAATGATCTTGCATCAAACCCGGGCTCCCTTGGGTCGACGGGAGCTCTCCGCTCATCACCATATGGGCGCCTGTCATCATAACGCCGGGGCGCGTACGATCCGCCCCTCGGAGGGGACGAAGGAACTCGACGGCGGTCATCACGACCGAATCGATGATCATACAGCCCATGGCACCGATCCAGGTGCTGATCCTGGTGGTGTCCATGATCCTCACGCCATGGAGGCGATCTCGAGCTATGAGCCGACTGAACTGTGACTGCAACCACAGATCAGCTATGGATCCTATTGCGCAACTGAGAAACGGCAGAGTTTTTTTCACCCGCTGCCCGGAGCAGCGCTCGGATCTGCAGCAAACCTCTACCAGCCTCTGATAGGGATGGCTGAATCGACTCTGCTATACGAGTTGCAGCTGCAAGATTCTGGACCGGTGTGCAATATACCTGAGGTTCAGGCGGAAACAATTGTCGATGACGTCGACTGGGTTCGGGGATCTGACGGCGAGCTCGTTCGTTCGTTCGTCCAGTCGCGCGCGCTCAGCCAAGGTGGCTAGACACGCAGCTTCCAAGGCCCGAGCCTTGAAGGTCTCCCCAATGATGGGGGTGTGGAGGGCCTCCATATTGCGATGTTGCAGCTCGTCCCTTTGTTCCGAAGTGAGGGCTTTAGGACGATATTCTTCGTGACCATGCGACAAGCCGCCGCCATCGCCGCCGCCACCGCGACGGAAACCAGGCGGGCCGCGCGGCGTATCGACCATCAGGACTTCTGCCGCAGGGTCACTGCTTCCGCACTCGGACAGAGTCTTGGCGGAACCAGTTGACAGGTCGAATAGTCCGTAGGGAGATTCGTCTGGCTCAATTGCCGCGATTTGCGGGGTGGCCGAATGGCGGGTCGCCGCATGCTTCACCCACCGCTGAAGCCGCGACCGACCAGATCGCTTGCGATGGCGAACAACGGGGAGCGAGGATGTCGCAGGAGTCGACCGATACTGAGTCGATGGCTGCCGCAGAAGGACGCTGCGAGCACATGCGCGAAAGTGCGTCGTCCCGCGGACGGGAAGCGTCTCGACGTCGAGGGGGGCCTCCTGGAGCGAGGCGGAGTCGTCGGCGATGAAAACGAGCGCGCCGAGTCGGATCTCACGGCCCTCAGCCAAACCACCGCCAGAAACCATGCTGATGGAGATCGGAAAAACTGCAACCTCACCGGAAGTTGCTAAGACACCGGCCCCATGGTGGGCGCCAACTGTCGTGGGAGCAAGCCTGACAGTAAGAATAGGGGGTACGTAGGAGGAGGCAAGGCCCTAGCTACGGTGAGACTGTGCACGCAAGATTTACGAGTTCAGGCCCTTCTCGGAGGAAGTAATAGACCTACGTCTCGTTGCCCGGAGGCTTGGTCGACTGGATTATGCGTGAGAGTTACAGGGGGTGCGAACCCTTATGCCAGTGGAGGGGGGTGGCTTATATAGAGTGCGCCAGGACCCCAGCCGTCCCACGTTACACAGAGTTCAATGTTCATTAAGACAGGGCGTTACTGGTAACGCCAGCTATAAAGAGCTATAAATGATCTTTAAGACTACAGGGTGAACGCCTGACCGTTGCCATCCTGAGTGACTTTAGGTCTTCCGTACTCCGAGTGGTTTCTTGTATGGTCGAGTGAATTCATCTTGGTCGAATGGAATTGGGGTATCCGAGTGAAATAACTGGTCAAGTGGATTACACTCCAAGGTGACTTCAGTCGGTATCCTGTGTTGTACTTTGAATGTCTTTGGCTCTATGGTAATGTCCTTGGGAAGGGCATCTAGGTCAGGCCAATTACCCTACCCTAGGTACATGTCATCGTCAGGAGGGGCATGCCCTGCCACCAGGTTACCGAAAGTACCTCGGTGTCATTCCTGATGCAACCGTTGAAATCCTTGGAAAATCGTACGATGGTAGGATTGCTCGGGATATGGCACGGTGTCATCACAGGGACTCTTTAGGGTGTGGTAAAAGTTTGGACGCGTTTGGAGTAAGCCTCCCCTGAAGCCGCTTGTAAATCGCACCATCTCCGGGCTACTATGTGGGTATCAAGAGGAAACGTGTCCGGTTTGTGCAGGAAGTGCCGGTCCTGTTGCTCCGTTGGCCTCAAAATTTCTCGTGCTCTAAGAGGGGGCATTCGCATGGCACGTGCCACGGCCACGCATTTTTCAGGGACACGTGAAATATTTGAGAAATTTATTGCTCCGCTAGGGTTTCATCGCTGGGAATTGCAGATCAGCAAGGCGGCACATGAAATCATGCCCGGTAGCGGCATGGGAAATCATTTGTGATGTCCTTGTGGCATGCTTAGGCCTTGCACAGATGAGGGAGGGGCATGCCCTGCCACCGGGTTACCGAAAGTACCTCGGTGTCATTCCTGATGCAACCATTGAAATCCTCGGAAAATCGTACGATGGTAGGATTGCTCGGGATCTGGCACGGTGTCATCACAGGACCTCTATAGGGTGTGGTTAAAGTTTGGACGCGTTTTGAGTAAGCCTCCCCTGAGGCCACTTGTAAATCACACCATCTCCGGGCTAGTATGTGGGTATCGAGAGGGAACGTGTCCGATTTGTTCAGGAAGTGCGGGTCCTGTTGCTCCGTTGGCCTCAAAATTTCTTGTGCTCTAAGAGGGGGCAACCGCATGGCACGTGCCACGGCCTTGCATTTTTCGGGGAGACGTGCAATATTCGAGAAATTTATTGCTTCGCTAGGCTTTCATCGCCAGGAATTGCAGATCAGCAAGCCGGCACATGATATCATGCCCGGTACAGTAGTAGAAAACAGGGCTTTGGTCCAGGCCGGGCCAGCCCTTTAGTCCCGGTTTAGTCACGAACCGGGACCCACGGGGGCATAGGTCCCGGTTCGTGAGGCCAGGGGGCCGGCCGGGCCTCGTGGGGCATTGATCCCGGTTCATCTGGACCCTTTGGTCCCTGTTCCAGCCACGAACCGGGAACAATGGGACTGGCTCCTGGCCCACAACCATTGGTCCCGGTTCGTGGCTGGAACCGGGACCAAAGGGGGTCCTTTGGTCCCGGTTCCAGCCACGAACCGGGACCAATGAGATGCCTATATATACCCCCTCGCCCGCGAGCAGAGCAGTGGAGTGCTCTGTTTTTTGGGCCGGCCGTGGGAGAGCTTTGTGGTGCTCTAGCTCACCTCCTATGCACATGAGGTGTTCGATGAAATGCCCGAGCCACACTTAAGCTTTCTCCTCTCGAAGCTCCTTTTCCAAGCTCCATTTTCCTCGAGATTTGTCTAGGTTTGGCGGTCTGTCCTGTCCCGTCCCCGTCCTCACCGCCGTCGATCGCCCGCGCCGATCGCGTCGCCGGCACCACCGTGGTGAGCCTCTTGGTCTTATCTTCTTTGTAAAAGAAAAAAGTTCTTACTTGTATGTGAACCGGAAATTCCAACCGACCCTATTTGTAACACCCCATATACTTAGCCACAGTGATCACCCCTAGTTAATGCCATGTCAGCAAGTTTAACAGTTCCTAATCATCATTTGCATCACATTGCATTTCAACTCCAAATTCAAACTTCAATTAAATTCAAAGTGGAAAATAAAAGTTATTCAAAACAGAAACTAAAATGTTCATTGGATAACCAATATTCCAAAGACAATTCGAAAATTGTAACCAACATTATTGGAATTGGATAAGTGGCTCTAACAACCTCAAACAGTAGCAAAGAGCCACCTATAATAACCAATTATTTAATCTAAATTAAATACAAAATTATGTTTTGCCCAAACTAGTTTTTGGAGTTAGGGTATAATGCACTGCTAATTATGAGCTAGGTCACTAATTTTGTAAAAGTCATTTGGAGGCCTGACTATTTGCAAAACAGGAAAATATGAGAAAAGAAATAAGAAAAAGAAAATGAAACGAACAAAAGAAAAATAGAATCCCCCCCCCGGCCCAAGTGGGCCGCAGCCCAGCCAGGCCGGCCCACCACCCCCTGGCCGTAACCCTAGTCCCCCACCCCGATCCCCTCTTCCCACCTCTGGGTCTGGCGCCGCGCCCGCGCTGCCCCGCGCGCTCGACGCCGCCGCCTCGCCGTCTGGCACCGCCTCCCCCTCTCCGTCGTCGACCTCATCCCCCCTTTCCCGCGCGCCCGTCGCCGCGCCTCCGCCTCCCCTCTATCGCCATTGTCCGCCGCGGTTTGCCCCGCCTAGGGCCTGGCCTCCTCCTCCCCCCGCCGCGCTCCTCACCTCGCTCTCGCACGCCTGCGCCTGCTCGCCCGCGCCCGTGCGCGCCCTGGCCGCGGCCCTGGCCGCTCTGTGTCCGCGCTCGCGCGCGCTCACCGCCCGCTGCGTAGCGCTCGCCGCTCGCCCTGCGCGCGCACGCACCTGCCTCCTTCGTCTGCGCCTCTGCGCCCGCCGCGTCGCGCCTGGGCTCGCCAGCCCCTGCACACGCGCCCGTGCCACCGCGCGCCCGCTCGCGGCCGCCACCGCCCCATGCCGTCCCGCTGCTCCCTTGACCGCACAGGGCCCCACCCGCGCTCGCCTACGCCGACCGTGCCGCGCCGACGTCCCCGCTGGCCTCGTCGAGACCACCGCCTCGCTCGGGCACGAGCGCCCAGCGCCCGGAATGCCCGCGCCCGCTAATGGCCCTGGGGCCATAGACAGCTGGGCCCCACCCCCCTGTGCCAATGACAAGTAGGGCCCAGCCACAGAACGTTTAAAAATAAAAATGAAAATGGATTATTAATTAATTAATTCTGTTTAATTAAACTAATTAATTAGTTAGTCTAATTAATCTATAATTAGCTTAATTAAACCCTAATTAAACTAAACAGTTAGTGACAGGTGGGACCCACATGTCAGTTTGACCCAGTCAACGCCCTGTTGACTACTGACGTCATGCTAACGTCATGATAACGTTAACATACACTGTTCTGGATAATGTTGATTTAAAAATAATTAAATAAATTCTAAAAATGATTAAAACTTTAGAAAATCATATAAAATAATCCGCAGCTACGATGAAAATAATTTATATATGAAAATTGCTCAGAATTTCGATACGAATCTGAATACGCCCTTCGTATTCCTGTCAGATGCCCCTAGATAGATGAACATGGAACTTTTAGACCAGTTTCAATAAATGAATAGTGCTCAACTTTAATTAAATAAAGCCAAATAAATTCCTAAATTAACTGAGTCATTTAGGTAGGCAGTAGAACACCTCTGCATAGCATTTAGACATGTCATACATATTGTTTCCATTTTTGCCGTGAATTTATTGTTTCTCTCCCCCTCCTTCTCCCTCGATAGACGCCGAGACCGACGACATTGCAGCTGGGTACGACTACGATCCAGACGAGCAGCCCGTTGACAACCCCTCTTTCTTGCCAGAGCAACCAGGCAAGCCCCCCCCCATGAGCATCCAGATAATGCCCATTCCATTTCTCCTGCTTGCATTAGATTTTGCTACTGTTAATGTTTGCTCCTATTCTGATGCATAGCCTGCTTTTGTAACCTGTTTATTGTTACCTTACCTGCCTATGTTAAACTGCTTAGTATAGGTTGGTAGTGAACCATCAGGGACCCCCACCACCTTACCCTTGTTGCCCCTGCTTAATCATCGACTACTCGATCAACGTGATCGACGACCAAAGACCGACACATTACCTCACCCCCCTTAGTTGTACGACTCTGCATAGTTACTATCGAGTGCTGAGGGTGATACCTCGTAACACACTCCTGATGAATACTCTGCAGTGTAGCTGTTTGGCCGTGGTCATCGAGGATGATTCCTCCTTCTTCACTTCCGATACGACTCTGTCGTGCAACCCCTCAGTGTGAACCACGAGGGTGATGCCTCATACGTTCACCCTGATGATTTCATAATGTGGAATTCACCGATGGTGATTCCTCGGGGTTTTCCCCCTGATGTTTCGACCCTGATGGGTACCCGCAGGGGATCTATGATGTCGGGTGTGCCGGAAGGGCACTCGAGTGTGATATTGTGGCGGAGCTTCAGAAACTCTGATTGTCTCCGCGTTTTACTAAATGAGCCTATTGGATTTGGGTGTGTGATCTGAGTGGGTCGTCGTGCCCTTTACGCACTACCACCACGCAGGATAATGGTTATGGGGCCCTCTGCAATGTACGTTTCTCCCGAAAGCTCTTCAGACGTCACGTTTCACCGTGCGGGCCGATCGCGGGGAATGGGCTGGATACTTCACTGACGAGTTCAGTGTCGCGCCTGCACCCCGGCCAGCCACGCAACTCGCAGGGTGCCCAGGGTGACGGCCCAAGACCTCTAGGTGCATAGGTTAGTCCGGCGTGCCGACCTCTCTGATGAGCCTAGGTAGGGCGCTGCTTCGTGTTGATCTCCCGAGGCCGGGCATTACCCAGCAAGTGTGTCCGGCCAGAGGTGATCGAGCGTGTTGGGTAACAGTAGTGCACCCCTGCAGGGTTGAATAATCTATCAATAGCCGGTCCTACGGTAAAGGACGCTCAGTTTGTGTATCCCGATCTACTACTTGAACTGGATACTTGTTACTTAATTGAAGCTTCGAGATCGCTTTCTCGCTGGGAGTTGAGGAAGGATCTCTTGGCTCTGCTTCAAACTGTTTGCTTAATAAAATGCTATTCTACTCTCTTCTATTGCTGCAAGATGGTGGCTCATGAAGGTGTTTGAAGATGCTAGTCTTCAATAGGACTAGGCCTTCTCTTTATTCTAGCATTTCTACAGCCCAGTCCACATATACAGCCTTTTCCTCTTTGATAATGTTGCATATGTAGTGTAGATCCTTGATTGCTGAGTACTTCGGATCAGTACTCACGGTTGCTTTGTACTTCTTTTCCCCATATCCCACTTTGATGATACATCAGACGATGGAGCCCCGGAGCCAGATGCTACCACAGGAGCTTACTACCAGGAGGGTCCAGACCGTACTTACTACTGGATCGAGCCAGCCGACCAGGAGTAGGATCGGAGGCTCCCAGGCAGGAGGCCTACGCCTTTCGATCTAGAGTCGTTGTTTGTGCTAGCCTTCTTAAGGCAAAACTTGTCTAACTATGTCTGTACTCAGATAATATTTGTATGACTGACTTATGTATTCGGATCCTCATGATCCCTGGTCTGTAATATTATGGATCTCCATTTATTTGTGTTAGAGTTGTGTTGTGATATCTTCCCGTGAGTCCCTGTGCTTGATCGTGCATGTTTGCGTGTATGATTAGTGCAAGATTGAGTCAGGGGCGTCACAAGTTGGTATCAGAGCCGACTGCCTGTAGGAAGCCCCTTTCTAATCCCTTGGTCGAAGTTGAGTCTAGACATCGAAAAACTAATTTACTAACTTGGCTGTGTGGCTTACGGGCCCACGTCGCCAACTAGGTGGTATTAGTATCTTTTATTTGTTGTCTATACTCTGGGACTCTGATCTCTCTTCTATTCGGGTTAAATAAATTTTACAAACGCCGACACTTAGGATCTCGTAAATCCCGTCTACTTGGAGAGCTGGATATCTGTGCGATTTCCCTGTCATTGATCTGATTAGTCTGATAATCATTTTCCTTTCCATTGTTTTGTTTAACCTTTCTCTCCGAGTTGTATTAAACTACTCATTGTCATTTGACAATCCTGGATTTCCTCTGTTTCAGATGGATCGTTTGTTTCCATCATGTCCTACGACGCAGCTTGTGCTTCGCACTTGGGCTCGTGATGTCCCTGGTTTTCCAGTTGTTCTGATCGCCCTCCTGACCAGACTTGGCTACTGCTGGTACCCCGAGTACATGGTCTATGAGGATTACCGCGAGTTCAACAAGGAGCAGTACCATGCTGATGTTCGTATCTATGAACAGCAAGATGACTCAGACACTGAGCTGCACCTTTTCCATGGTATCGGCATGACGGTTGAGATGGCCGTCCATGATGCCGCCTACTCTGCTGTTGCATGTCTTCGAGGAGAGTTCAGCAGTATCTTTGATGACTCTGAGTTTCGATACATTCCGTACGCACCTGCTGGAGATGCTACTGGATACTACACAGCTATCTGTGCCCCGTACGAGCCTCGTCGCTACCACCCGCGCGTTCTGATTCAGTGCACTCAGGCTCTGGATCACACTGTTCGGGCTCTTGCCGTCGAGTTGGTTGCCACTCGAGCACGTCTCTACGATGCTATGACGCGGTTGCTACCCGCTGTTCGTGCAGGGATACATCCGGAGCACATCCTTTACCCGCGCAGGACTCAGATGTATGCTGGTATTGATTGGCCTGCTGTTGGAGGTCACACACCTGCACCTGGACCACTTCTTACAGCTCGAGACCGGGTTCTGCATCAGAGTGCACATGGAGCGCAGGATCCTTCCGCGAAGGCCATTCGTCGTCTACACATGCAATTACCCCGTTTCAGTGGTTTTCCCCGACGTTGATGTAGCCTTTGCTATGTCTCGTTGTGTACTTCCTTACCGCGTGCCTGCGCGCCGCCTAGCATGTCTAGTTTTTTTAAAATTGTGTCGTTATGCTGTCCGCATGTACCCGACTCTGTGTATGGATCTGTATGTCTTAATTGACTACTGTTATGTATCTGTTACACTGCTTGATTATTGTCGTGTTACATCATGCTTGTCGCTAAACAATCGCAATTGCTTTTACTAAACTGCCCCTTGTTGATACTTAGCAGGATGGTTAGACCAGGTGGTCGTGGTCGTGGTCGTGCCCCTGAACGCCCACCACCGCCAGACTATATGGCAGCTATGATGCAACAATTCGAGCTCAACCGTCAATTCATGACTGGGATTATGGCTCAGTTTTCTCATCAGAACAACCAGAACCCGCCTTCCATAACTTTGACAGAGTTTATGCGCCTCAACCCCACTCAGTTCCGCAACTCTGACAAGCCACTGGATGCTGATGACTGGCTCCACGACATCACTCACGAGATGGAGTCTGCTAATGTCGCCCCTGCCAACTTCGTCACCTTCGCGGCCTTTTTCCTAAAGGGTCCCGCTGCTCAATGGTGGGACACCCACAAGGGTACACTGCCTGTTGGAACAGTCGTTACCTGGTATGAGTTCCAGGCTGCTTTTCATGCCTGATATATTTCTCAAGGAATTATGGACCGGATGAAGACCCAGTTCCGCAACCTCACTCAGGGCAACAAGACTGTCGAAGCTTATCAGCGGGAATTCCTTGACCTGTCCCGCTATGCTGAAGAAGACATCGCCACAGATGCCCGTAGACAAGAGAAGTTCCGTAATGGACTCCACCCAGACCTCGAGCTTGCACTTGCTGCTCAGGGCTTCAACGACTTTTCTACTCTTGTGAACAAGGCTATTCTGATTGAGACCGCTCAGATGAAACACAAGGACTCGCAGAAGCGCTATCGTGATGCTGGCTCATCTTCGGGCTCAGCACAGAAGCGTCGAGTCTGGATTCCCAACAATGTGTTCCGTCCAAATGCCCCTACGCCAAAGAACAACTATGCTGCACCACGTCTGCCTCCTCCACCACCGAGGCAGCCAAGAGCTCAAGCTATTCAACACAATGCTCCTCTTCGTCCGGAAGATGGTCTATGCTTCAAGTGCAACAAACCAGGTCACCTTGCTAAGGATTGCCGCCAGACTCAGAATCAGTTGGCTTTTCCTCGTACTGGCTGTGGCAATGGTCGTGGCAACAATCAGGCCCGCAACTATAATACTGGGTCTGCTGCACATGGTGGTGGACACGCTTACAACATTGATATTGAAGAAGTCCAGGATCAACCTGCTACTGTGATGGGTACCCTTCTCGTTAACTCAGTACTTGCTTCTGTTTTATTTGATTCAGGAGCATCACATTCATTCATCTCTGGAAAATTTGCATTCATGCATGGCATTCGGTATGAGAAGATGCGTACTGCGTTAGTCGTTAAAACTCCCGGAGGTCATTGTCATGCTGACGTGATAGCACCTGACGTTACCGTCAAAATTAAAGGGTTCGAATTCCTTGCCTCACTCATCATCTTGAAATCTTCCACCATAGACCTCATACTCAGAATGGATTTGTTGAAAGCTCACATTGCTTCGATCAATTATGCCACTAAAGTCGTCCAACTTCTTCACCCCTCCGACGAGATAGTGAATTATACTGCCCGCATTACACGGGATGCTGAAGCTCAGATATATGCTCTGAATGCTTTGAACGCCTCACCTCTAGAAGGGATCGAGAATGTTCCTGTCGTTTGAGATTTTCCGGATGTTTTTCCAGAAGAACTTCCAGGAATACCCCCGGTTAGGGCTGTCGAGTTCGTCATTGACTTGAAGCCTGGCACTGTCCCTATTGCGAAGCGTCCTTATAAGATGCCTCCGCACCACCTTCTCGAGCTTAAGGAAGAAATCGACAAGTCACTTAAGAACGGTTTCATCCACCCCAGTTCCTCTGCTTGGGTAGCACCTTCACTCTTCGTTAGGAAGAAGGATGGAACTAACCGATTGGTTCAGGATTATCGGCCCATTAACCAAGCCACAATCCAGAATAAATACCCACTTCCCCGGATCAATGATTTGTATGATCAGCTTGCTGGATCCTCTATTTTCTAAACTCGACTTGAGGTTGGGTTATCATCAGATCCGTGTTCACGAAGAGGATATTCCGAAGACTGCCTTTGTTACTCGATATGGCTCTTATGAGTACACTGTCATGTCATTTGGCTTAACAAATGCTCCAGCAACCTTCTCCCGGTTGATGAACTATATCTTCATGGATTACCTCGACAAATTCGTCGTGGTTTATTTGGATGATATCCTTATATATTCCAAGAATGAAGAAGAACATGCTGAACATCTTTGGCTTGTATTGGAGAAGCTACGAGAACATCAGTTGTATGCTAAATTCTCCAAGTGTGAGTTCTGGTTATCTGAAGTGACCTATCTTGGTCATGTGATTTCCAAGAATGGCATTGCTGTTAACCCCGAGCGAGTTTAGGCTATTTTTGATTGGACTCCCCCGAAGAATGTTAAGCAAGTCAGGAGTTTTCTTGGACTCGCTAGTTATTACCGTCGATTCGTTGAGAACTTTTCCAAGATTGCAAAACCGTTGACGAATCTACTCCACAAAGGTGTTAAATTTGAGTGGACATAAAAATGTCAAGAAAGCTTTCAGACACTAAAAGATAAGTTAACATTTGCCCCAGTGCTAGCACCCCCGGGTTCCCAAAAGGATTTCGTGATATACTGTGATGCATCTCGTCAAGGATTAGGTTGAGTCCTAATGCAAGAGCGTAAAGTGATTGCTTATGCCTCTCGACAATTGCGTCCTCATGAAGAAAATTATCCGGTGCATGATCTTGAACTTTCTGCGGTTATTTATGCCCTGAAGCTATGGCGACATTACCTTCTCGGTAACCGTTGCGAGATATACACGGATCATCAAAGTTTGAAGTATCTATATACTCAACCAGAGCTAAACCTTCGTCAACAAAGATGGCTCGAAACAATTGCCGATTATGATATGAATATCTCATATACCCCTAGCAAGGCTAATGTAATGGCCGATGCTTTGAGTCGCAAGGCTTATTGCAACAATCTTATGGTTCAGGAAGCACAACATGTTCTTTATGAAGAGCTTCGCAAATTGAACCTCCATATTGTTCCACAGGGTTATCTCAATACCCTGGTTATGGAACCAGATCTAGAACACAACATTAAGACTATGCAACGGTATGACTCTAAAGTTGAAAGGATTAAGCGATACCTCGAAAAAGGAAAGCCGTCGGGATTCCATCTTGATAATGATGGGGTCCTATTCTTCCAACGCCGTCTCTTCGTACCCAAATTCAAGGATGAGAGAGAACACGTTATGAAAGAAGCTCATGACACTCCTCTGTCAATTCATCCTGGTAGCACAAAGATGTACCGTGACATTTGTCAGAGATACTGGTGGCCCAATATGAAGAGAGACATTACTCGTTATGTTTCTGAGTGTGACGTTTGCCGCCGCATTAAAGCAGAACATCAAAGACCTGCTGGAACTCTGCAACCACTTGATATTCCAGAATGGAAATGGGACAAGGTCCAGATGGATTTCATCACTGGTTTTCCCAGATCTCAGAAGGCTCATGATGCTATTTTTGTCGTCATTAACCGATTCTCAAAGGTTGCTCATTTTCTGCCAGTTAAGGAGACAATCACTGCTAGTCAGTTAGCAGACTTGTATGTTTCCCGAATTGTGTCACTCCACGGTATTCCATTGGTGATCAGTTCGGATCGTGGCAGCCTCTTTACCTCCAGATTCTGGGCAAGTTTCCAAGAAGCTATGGGAACTCATCTGTCTTTCAGCACCACTTTTCACCCTCAGTCACAGGGTCAAGTTGAACGAGTTAATCAAGTGCTCAAAGATATGCTTCGAGCTTGCGTCATCTCCTTCGGTAAGAAGTGGGAGGAATCTCTCCCGTATGCCGAATTCTCTTACAACAATAGCTATCAAGCTAGTCTGAAGATGGCGCCGTTTGAAGTTCTATACGGTCGTAAGTGTCGAACCCCTCTGAATTGGTCAGAAACTGGGTAACGCTCACTCGTCGGACCGGACATTGTTCAGCAAGCGGAAGAACAAGTCCGCATCGTCCGTGAACATCTGAAAATTGCTCAGTCTCATCAGAAGAGCAACTATGACCGAAAGCACAAGGAAATGATCTATCAGCCTGGCGAGCAAGCTTACCTTCGCGTCACTCCGTTGAAGGGCACTCATCGGTTCGGAATCAAAGGCAAGTTAGCTCCTCGCTACATTGGCCCGTTCCGTATTCTTGCCTGTCGAGGAGAAGTGGCATACCAATTGCAATTGCCGCCAAATCTTTCTCAAGTGCATGATGTTTTTCATGTATCTCAACTTCGTCGCTGCTTCAAGGATCCTATTCGAGCTGTGGATCATGAAATGCTTGAATTACGGGAAGATTTGTCTTATCCAGAATATCCCATCCGTATTCTTGATCAAGCTGAACGTCGAACTCGTCAGAAGTCAATCAAATTCCTTAAAGTTCAGTTGTCGAATCATTCTGAAGGTGAAGCCACTTGGGAACGCGAGGATCGTCTTCGCGAAGAATACCCCGCTTTCTTTCAGTCTTCCTCTTAATTCTCGGGACAAGAATTCTTGTTAGATGAGGAGAATTGTAACACCCCATGTACATAGCCACAGTGATCACCCCTAGTTAATGCCATGTCAGCAAGTTTAACAGTGCCTAATCATCATTTGCATCATATTGCATTTCAACTCCTAATTCAAACTTCAATTAAATTCAAAGTGGAAAATAAAAGTTATTCAAAACAGAAACTAAAATGTTCATTGGATAACCAATATTCCAGAGACAATTCTAAAATTGTAACCAACATTATTGGAATTGGATAAGTGGCTCTAACAACCTCAAACAGTAGAAAACAACCACCTATAATAACCTATTATTTAATCTAAATTAAATATGAAATTATGTTTTGCCCAAACTAGTTTTTGGAGTTAGGGTATAATGCACTGCTAATTATGAGCTAGGTCACTAATTTTGTAAAAGTCATTTGGAGGCCTGACTATTTGCAAAACAGGAAAATATGAGAAAAGAAATAAGAAAAAGAAAATGAAACGAACAAAAGAAAAACAGAACCCCCCCCCCCGGCCCAACTTGGCCACGGCCCAGCCAGGCCGGCCCACCACCCCCTGGCCTATATGGCCAGCCCCTCCCCTGGCCGTAACCCTAACCCCCACCCCGATCCCCTCTTCCCCCCTCTGGATCTGGCGCCGCGCCCGCGCTGCCCCACGCGCTCGACGCCGCCGCCTCGCCGTTCGGCACCACCTCCCCCTCTCCGTCGTCGACCTCGTCCCCGTCATCCTCCCTGCGCCCCGCTGCCATTGCCCTGCACCACACGTGAGCGCCTCCCCCCCCTTTCCCGCGCGCCTGTCGCCGCGCCTCCGCCTCCCCTCTGTCGCCACCGTCCGCCGCGGTTTGCCCCGCCTAGTGCCTAGCCTCCTCCTTCCCCCCCGGCGCGCGCCTCACCTCGCTCCCGCATGCCTGCGCCTGCTCGCTCGTGCCCGTGCGCGCCCTGGCCGCTCTGCGTCAGCGCTCGCGAGCGCTCACCGCCCGCTGCGTCGCGCTTGCCGCTCGCCCTGCGCGCGCACACCCCTGCTCCCTCCATCCGCGCCTCTGCGCCCGCCGCGTCGCGCCCGGGCTCGCCAGCCCCTGCACATGTGCCCGTGCCACCGCGCGCCCGCTCACGGTTGCCACTGCCCCGCGTCGTCCCGCTGCTCCCTTGACCGCGCGGCGCCCCACCCGCGCTCGCCTACGCCGACCGCGCAGCACCGACGTCCCCGCTGGCCTCGTCGAGGCCACGGCCTCGCTCGGGCACGAGCGCCCAGCGCCCGCAACGCCCGCGCCCGCTAATGGCCCTGGGGCCACAGACAGCTGGGCCCCACCCCCCTGTGCCAATGACAAGTGGGGCCCAGCCACAGAACGTTTAAAAATAAAAATGAAAATGGATTAATAAAATTAATAATTAATTAATTAATTAATCAGTGAATTAATTAAGTTAATTAATTCTGTTTAATTAAACTAATTAATTAGTTAGTCTAATCAATCTGTAATTAGCTTAATTAAACTAATTAATTAGTTAGTCTAATCAATCTGTAATTAGCTTAATTAAACTAATTAATTAGTTAGTCTAATCAATCTGTAATTAGCTTAATTAAACCCTAATTAAACTAAACAGTCAATGACAGGTAGGACCCACACGTCAGTTTGACCCAATCAACGCCCTGTTGACTGCTGACGTCATGCTAACGTCATGATGATGTCAGCATACACTGTTCTGGATAATGTTGATTTAAAAATAATTAAATAAATTCTAAAAATGATTAAAACTTTAGAAAATCATATAAAATAATCCGTAGCTCCGATGAAAATAATTTATATATGAAAGTTGCTCAGAGTTTCGATACGAATCTGAATACGCCCTTCGTATTCCTGTCAGATGCCCCTAGCTAGATGAACATGCCCCTAGCTAGATGAACATGGAACTTTTAGTCTGGTTTCAATAAATGAATAGTGCTCAACTTTAAGTAAATAAATCCGAATAAATTCCTAAATTAATTGAGTCATTTAGTTAGGCAGTAGAACAACTCTGCATAGCATTTAGGCATGTCATACATGTTGTTTCCATTTTTGCCGTGAATTTATTGTTTCTCCCCCTCCTTCTCTCTCGATAGACGCCGAGACCGACAACGTTGCAGCTAAGTACGACTACGCTCCAGACGAGCAGCCCGTTGATGACCCCTCTTTCTTGCCAGAGCAACCAGGCAAGCACCCCCCCCCTTGAGCATCCAGATAACGCCCATTCCATTTCTCCTGCTTGCATTAGATTTTGCTACTGTTAATGTTTGCTCCTATTCTGATGCATAGCCTGCTTTTGTAACCTGTTTATTGTTACCTTACCTGCCTATGTTAAACTGCTTAGTATAGGTTGGTAGTGAACCATCAGGGACCCCCACCACCTTACCCTTGTTGCCCCTGCTTGATCATTGACTGCTCGATCAACGTGATAGACGACCAGAGACCGACACATCACCTCACCCCCCCTTAGTTGTACGACTCTGCATAGTTACTATTGAGTGCCGAGGGTGATACCTCGTAACACACTCCTGATGAATACTCTGCAGTGTAGCCGTTTGGTCGTGGTCATCGAGGGTGATTCCTCCTTCTCCACTTCCGATACGACTCTGTCGTGCAACCCCTCAGTGTGAACCTCGAGGGTGATGCCTCATACGTTCACCTTGATGATTTCATCATGTGGAATTCACCAAGGGTGATTCCTCGGGGTTTCCCCCCCTGATGTTATGACCACACGGTTACTTTGACCTTTGTTACAGGCGGGTCGACCCTGATGGGTACCCGCAGGGGATCTATGATGTCGGGTGTGTCGGAAGGGCACTTGAGTGTGATATTGTGGCGGAGCTTCAGAAACTCTGATTGTCTCCGCGTGTTACCAAATGAGCCTATTGGATTTGGGTGTGTGATCTGAGTGGGTCGTTGTGCCCTTTACGCACTACCACCACGCGGGATAATGGTTATGAGGCCCTCTGCGATGTACGTTTCTCCTGAAAGCTCTTTAGACGTCACGTTTCATCGTGCGGGCTGATCGCCGGGAATGGGCTGGATACTTCACTGACGAGTTCAGTGTCGCGCCTGCACCCCGGCCAGCCACGCAACGCGCAGGGTGCCCAGGGCGGTGGCCCAAGACCTCTGGGTGCATTGGTAAGTCTGGCGTGTTGACCTCTCTGCTGAGCCTAGGTAGGGCGCTGCTTCGTGTTGATCTCCCGAGGCCGGGCATTACCCAGCAAGTGTGTCCGGCCAGAGGTGATCGAGCGTGTTAGGTAACAATAGTGCACCCCTGCAGGGATGAATAATCTATCGATAGCCGGTCCTACGGTAAAGGACGCTCAGTTTGTGTATCCCGATCTACTACTTGAACTGGATACTTGTTACTTAATTGAAGCTTCGGGATCGCTTTCTCGCTGGGAGTCGAGGAAGGATCTCTAGGCTTTGCTTCAACCTATTTGCTTAATAAAATGCTATTCTACTCTCTTCTATTGTTGCAAGATGGCAGCTCGTGAAGGTGTTTGAAGATGCTAGTCTTCGATAGGACTAGGCCTTCTCTCTATTCTGGCATTTCTGCAGCCCAGTCCACATATACAGCCTTTTCTTCTTTGATAATGTTGCATATGTAGTGTAGATCCTTGATTGCTGAGTACTTCGGATAAGTACTCACGGTTGCTTTGTACTTCTTTTCCCCATATCCCACTTTG
This sequence comes from Thinopyrum elongatum, assembly GCA_011799875.1. Taxonomy (NCBI): domain Eukaryota; kingdom Viridiplantae; phylum Streptophyta; class Magnoliopsida; order Poales; family Poaceae; genus Thinopyrum; species Thinopyrum elongatum. The sequence goes on along the minus strand of CM022299.1, from coordinate 50,346,091 downwards.
ATGATACATCAGACGATGGAGCCCCGGAGCCAGATGTCACCACAGGAGCTTACTACCAGGAGGGTCCAGACCGTACTTACTACTGGATCGATCCAGCCGACCAGGAGTAGGTCGGAGGCTCCCAGGCAGGAGGCCTACGCCTTTCAATCTAGAGTCGTTGTTTGTGCTAGCCTTCTTACGGCAAAACTTGTCTAACTATTCCTGTACTCAGATAATATTTGTATGACTGACTTATGTATTCGGATCCTCGTGATCCCTGGTCTGTAATATTGTGGATCTCCGTTTATTTGTGTTAGAGTTGTGTTGTGATATCTTCCCGTGAGTCCCTGTGCTTGATCATGCATGTTTGCGTGTATGATTAGTGCATGATTGAGTCGGGGGTGTCACACTATTGTCGAGAGGTTAAATTTAGTTGAAGAAGAAAACAATTACTTGATGGAAAATTTGAAATAAATTGAGGAGGAGAAGATGATATTGGAGTTGCATGTTGCGGATGTCCTCGATGATAACAAGATCAAGATGGATAAAATGCGCTTGAAGATTAGAAAGATGAAAAAATATGCCATTCATACCGAGGTTTGGTATCATTATGCCGTTGGATCAATTGTTACCTTAGTTGCGATTATGATCGCATTTGTTGTTGCATTGAAATGTTTTACATAGTTTCAACGTATGGTTTAATTAGATGCTCTGGAGAGCTATATATTGTTCAATGAGAACTATGTATGTACTTTGGTTTTAATGTGATGATGAACTTCTATTAATTAATTTGGTCACTTCTGTATTCATGATGTTCTGTAATGATTTTTGAGACACTTAATTATATATAATGCACGCAGATGAACCGGCAATGGATGTACGGAGACAGACGCACCTCCGAGTACATTAAGGGCGTGCATAATTTTCTTGAACTGGCTAAGGCAAACAAGCAGAATGGTTTTATGTGTTGTCCATGCCCTATATGTGGGAATACAAAGTCTTACTCTGACTCGAAAACCCTTCACTCCCACCTGCTTTATAAGGGTTTCATGCCACACTATAATGTTTGGACCAAGCACGGAGAAAGAGGGGTTATGATGGAAGACAACAAAGAAGAAGAGGATGATAACAGCTATGTGCCCCCTGAATACGGTGATGCTGCAACGGGGGAAGCTGAAGATCAAGAGGAACCTGACGATGTGCCCAATGATGATCTTCGCCGGGTCATTGTTGATGCAAAGAGACAATGCGAAAGTGAAAAGGAGAAGCTGAAGTTCGATCGCATGTTAGAGGATCACAAAAAAGGGTTGTACCCCAATTGCGAAGATGGCAACACAAAGCTCAGTACCACACTGGAGTTGCTGCAGTGGAAGGCAGAGAATGGTGTACCTGATAAAGGATTTGAGAAGTTACTGAAAATATTGAAGAAGAAGCTTCCAAAGGACAACGAATTTCCCGACAGTACGTACACAGCAAAGAAGGTTGTATGCCCTCTAGGATTGGAGGTGCAGAAGATACATGCATGCCCTAATGATTGCATCCTCTACCGCGGTGCGTACGAGGATTTGAACGCATGCCCGGTATGCGGTGCATTGCGGTATAAGATCAGACGAGATGACCCTGGTGATGTTGACGGCGAGCGCCCCAGGAAGAGGGTTCCTGCCAAGGTGATGTGGTATGCTCCTATAATACCATGATTGAAACGTCTGTTCAGAAACAAAGAGCATGCCAAGTTGATGCGATGGCACAGAGAGGACCGTAAGAAAGACGGGAAGTTGAGAGCACCCGCTGACGGGTCGCATATGAGAAAAAGCGAGAGAAAGTATTGGGATGACTTTGCAGGTGATGCAAGGAACGTATGGTTTGGTTTAAGCGCAGATGGCATTAATCCTTTTGGGGAGCAGAGCAGCAATCACAGCACCTGGCCCATGACTCTATGTATCTATAACCTTCCTCCTTGGCTCTGCATGAAGCGGAAATTCATTATGATACCAGTTCTCATCCAAGGCCCTAAGCAACCCGGCAACGACATTGATGTGTACCTAAGGCCATTATTTGAAGAACTTTTACTGCTGTGGAATGGAAACGGTGTACGTGTGTGGGATGAGCACAAACAGCAGGAATTTGACCTGCATGCGTTGCTGTTTGTAACCATCAATGATTGGCCTGCTCTCATTAACCTTTCAGGACAGACAAACAAGGGATACCACGCATGCACGCACTGTTTAGATGACACCGAAAGTATATACCTAGACAAATGCAGGAAGAATGTGTACCTGGGGCATCGTCAATTTCTTCCGACCAACCATCAATGTCGAAAGAAAGGCAAGCATTTCAAAGGCGAGGCAGATCACCGGAAGAAGCCCGCTATCCGTACCGGTGATCACATATTTGCTATGGTTAATGATTTACATGTAATCTTTGGAAAGGGTGCCGGCGGACTATCTGTTCCGAATGACGCAGAGGGACGCGCACCCATGTGGAAAAAGAAATCTATATTTTGGGACCTACCCTACTAAAAGACCTAGAGGTCCACTCTTCAATCGACGTGATGCACGTGACGAAGAATCTTTGCGTGAACCTGCTAGGCTTCTTGGGCGTGTATGGGAAGACAAAAGATACACCGGAGGCACGGGAGGACCAGCAACGTGTGCACGAAAAAGACGGCATGCCTCCAAAGCAGTATAAAGGTCCTGCCAGCTACGCTCTTACCAAAGAAGAGAAGGAAATCTTCTTTGAATGCCTGCTCAGTATGAAGGTCCCGTCTGGCTTCTCGTCGAATATAAAGGGAATAATAAATATGCCAGAGAAAAACTTCCAGAACCTAAAGTCTCATGACTGCCACGTGATTATGACGCAACTGCTTCGGGTTGCATTGAGGGGGCTTCTACCGGAAAACGTTCGATTAGCCATTATGAAGCTATGTTCATTCCTCAATGCAATCTCTCAGAAGGTGATCGATCCAGAAATCCTACCAAGTTTAAGGAGTGATGTGGCGCAATGTCTTGTCAGTTTCGAGCTGGTGTTCCCACCATCCTTCTTCAATATCATGACGCACGTCCTTGTTCATCTAGTCGACGAGATTGTCGTTCTGGGCCCTGTATTTCTACACAATATGTTCCCCTTTGAGAGGTTCATGGGAGTCCTAAAGAAATATGTCCGTAACCATGCTAGGCCAGAAGGAAGCATCTCCATGGGCCATCAAAGAGAGGATGTCATTGGGTTTTGTGTTGACTTCATTCCTGACCTTAAGAAGATTGGTCTCCCTCAATCGCAGTATGATGGGAGACTGACTGGAAAAGGCATGCTAGGAGGGGACTCAATAATATGTAGGGATGAGCATTCTTGGTCTCAAGCACACTACACAGTTCTACAGAACTCTACCTTGGTGACCCCGTATGTCGATGAGCACAAGAACATTCTTCGCTCCAAACACCCGGAGCAGTGTGACGACTGGATTACATGTGAACACATCAGGACTTTCGGTAGTTGGTTGCAAACACGTCTCAGGGGTGACAACACTGTTTCTGATGAGCTGTACTCGTTGGCCAGGGGACCATCTTCGACTGTATTGACTTACAAAGGGTACGAGATAAATGGGAATACATTTTACACGATTGCCCAAGATCAAAAGAGCACCAACCAAAACAGCGGTGTCCGCTTTGATGCTGAAGGAAATATGCCCTAGAGGCAATAATAAAGTTGTTATTTATATTTCCTTATATCATGATAAATGTTTATTATTCATGCTAGAATTGTATTAACCGGAAACTTAGTACATGTGTGAATACATAGACAAACAGAGTGTCCCTAGTATGCCTCTACTTGACTAGCTCATTGATCAAAGATGGTTAAGATTCCTAACCATAGACATGTGTTGTCATTTGATTAACGGGATCACATCATTAGGAGAATGATGTGATGGACGAGACCCATCCATTAGCTTAGCATAATGATCGATAAGTTTTATTGCTATAGCTTTCTTCATGACTTATACATATTCCTCTGACTATGAGATTATGCCACTCCCGAATACCGGAGGAACACCTTGTGTGCTATCAAACGTCACAACGTAACTGGGTGATTATAAAGATGCTCTACAGGTGTCTCCGAAGGTGTTTGTTGGGTTGGCATAGATCGAGATAAGGATTTGTCACTCCGAGTATGGGAGAGGTATCTCTAGGCCCTCTCGGTAATGCACATCATATGAAGCCTTGCAAGCAATGTGACTAATGAGTTAGTTACAGGATGATGCACTACGGAACGAGTAAAGAGACTTGCCGGTAACGAGATTGAACTAGGTATGATGATACCGACGATCGAATCTCGGGCAAGTAACATACCGATGACAAAGGGAATAACGTATGTTGTTATGACTAAACTCCAAGGATATGGTTGAAAGAAGGCATTGGCATATTGATGATGGAGTTAACTGTGTGCTCTGCCCCACACACACACCAGGGACGATAGGGATCATCTCTTCTTTAATTGCAACTTCAGCCAGAGGGTTTGGAATTTCTTACAGATTGATTGGGAGGCTAGTAATGACATGGGTCAAATTGTCCTCAATGCTAAGAGAAACTTTGCACACCCTTTCTTTGCTGAGGTGGTCTTCACTGCTTGCTGGAATATCTGGATCATCAGGAATGGGAAAGTCTTTAGGCAGGAAAGACCCAGTTTTAATAGATGGAGAGGGGCTTTTGTAAATGATATGCTTTTACTATCACACAGGATCAAGGTGAGATTTAAGGAGGACTTGGTTAGATGGGTCTCCTTGCTCCCTCCATAGATGTAATTTTTCTTTCCTTTTTCTAGTTGTACATTGTTAGATACTCCTTTCTTTGGGTACCACTGGTAGCCCTTGTCACCCTTGTAATTCTTTTTTTATATATCAATAAAAGGCCGTGGGGGCTTTCCCTACAGTGTTCAGTCAAAAAAAACATATGTTGTTATGCGGTTTGACCGATAAAGATCTTCGTAGAATATGTAGGAGCCAATATGAGCATCCAGGTTCCGCTATTGGTTATTGACTGGAGATGTGTCTCAGTCATGTCTACATAGTTCTCGAACCCGTAGGGTCCGCACGCTTAACGTTCGATGATGATTTGTATTATGAGTTATGTGATTTGATGACCAAAGTTTGTTCGGAGTCCCGGATGAGATCATGGACATGAAGAGGAGTCTCGAAATGGTCGAGACATAAAGATTGATATATTGCAAGGTTATATACGGACACCAGAATGGTTCCGAGGAACATCAGGGATTTTTCGGAGTACCAGGAGGTTGCCGGAACCCCCCGGGAAAGTTATTGGGCCTAATGGGCCATAGTGGAGGAGAGGAGGCAGGCCACAGGAGGTGGGGCACGCCCCCCTTACCCCAATCCGAATGGGACTAGGGGAGGGGGCCGGCCCCCCTCTTTCCTTCTACCTCTCCCTCCTTTCCCCTTTCCCCCTCTCTGTTGTAAGGAAAGGGGGAGCGAATCCTACTAGGTTTGGAGTCCTAGTAGGATTCCCCCCCCCTTGGTGCGCCTCCCCCTTGGCTGGCCTCCTCCTCCCCCCCTCCTTTATATACGTGGGCAAGGGGGCACCTCAAGGCACAACAGACAATCTCTTAGCCGTGTGCGGTGCCCCCCTCCACAGTTACATTCCTTGGTCATATCGTCGTAGTGCTTAGGCGAAGCCCTGCGCCGGTAACTTCATCATCACCGTCGCCACGCCGTCGTGCTGACGGAACTCTCCCTTGTCCTGAACTGGATGAAGAGCTCGAGGGACGTCATCGAGCTGAACGTGTGCTGTACTCGGAGGCGCCGTACGTTCGGTGCTTGATCGGTTGCATCGCGAAGACGTTCGACTAGATCAACCGCGTTAAGCTAACGCTTCTGCTTTCGGTCTACGAGGGTACGTGGACATACTTTCCCCTCTCGTTGCTATGCACCTCCTAGATAGATCTTGCGTGAACGTAGGAATTTTTTTGAAATTGCACGTTCCCCAACAGTGGCATCCGAGCCAGGTCTATGCGTAGATGATATGCATGAGTAGAACACAAAGAGTTGTGGGCGATAATAGTCATACTACTTACCACCAACATCTTACTTTGCTTCGGCGGTATTGTTGGATGAAGTGGCCCGGACCGACATTACATGACCGCGTTCATGAGACTGGTTCTACCGACGTGCTTTGCACAAAGGTGGCTGGCGGGTGTCTGTTTCTCCAACTTTAGTTGAATCGAGTTTGACTACGGCCAGTCCTTGTTGAAGGTTAAAACAGCACACTTGACGAAAAATCGTTGTGGTTTTGATGCGTAGGTAAGAACGGTTCTTGCTTGAAGCCCGTAGCAGCCACGTAAAACTTGCAACAACAAAGTAGAGGACGTCTAACTTGTTTTTGCAGGGCATGCTGTGATGTGATATGGTCAAGACATGATGTGATACACGTTATTGTATGAGATGATCATGTTTTGTAAAAGTTATCAACAACTGGCAGGAGCCTTATGGTTGTCGCTTTATTGTATGAACTGCAATCGCCATGTAATTGCTTTACTTTATCACTATGCGGTAGCGATAGTCGTAGAAGCAATAGTTGGCGAGACGACAACGACGCTACGATGGAGATCACGGTGTCAAGCCGGCGACGATGGAGATCATGACGGTGCTTTGGTGATGGAGATCAAAGGCACAAGATGATGATGGCCATATCATGTCACATATTTTGATTGCATGTGATGTTTATCTTTTATGCATCTTATTTTGCTTAGTACGGCGGTAGCATTATAAGATGATCCCTCACTAAATTTCAAGGTATAAGTGTTCTCCCTAAGTATGCACCGTTGCGACAGTTCGTCGTGCCGAGACACCACGTGATGATCGGGTGTGATAAGCTCTACGTTCACATACAATGGGTGCAAGCCAGTTTTGCACGTGGAGAATACTCGGGTTAAACTTGACGAGCCTAGCATATGCAGATATGGCCTCGGAACACAGAGACCGAAAGGTCGAACGTGAATCATATAGTAGATATGATCAACATAGAGATGTTCACCATTGAAAACTACTCCATCTCACGTGATGATCGGACATGGTTTAGTTGATATGGATCACGTGATCATTTAGATGACTAGAGGGATGTCTATCTAAGTGGGAGTTCTTAAGTAATATGATTAATTGAACTTTAATTTATCATGAACTTAGTCCTGATAGTTTTTGCATATCTATGTTGTTGTAGATCAATGGCCCGTGCTACCGTTCCCTTGAATTTTAATGCGTTCCTAGAGAAAGCTAAGTTGAAAGATGATGGTAGCAACTACACGGACTGGGTCCGTAACTTGAGGATTATCCTCATTGCTGCACAGAAGAATTATGTCCATGATGCACCGCTAGGTGACAAGCCCGCTCCCGCTAATGTAGACGCTTTGAACGTCTGGCAAACGCGGTCTGATGACTACTCTATAGTTAAGTGTGCCATGCTCTACGGCTTAGAATCGGGACTTCAAAGACGTTTTGAACGTCATGGAGCATATGAGATGTTCCAGGAGTTGAAGTTAATATTTCAAGCAAATGCCCGAGTTGAGAGATATGAAGTCTCCAACAAGTTATATAGCTGCAAGATGGAGGAGAACAGTTCTGTCAGTGAACACATACTTAGAATGTCTGGGTATCATAATCACTTGACTCTGCTGGGAGTTAATCTTCCGGATTATAGTGTTATTGACAGAGTTCTTCAATCACTGCCACAAAGCTACAAAGGCTTCGTGATGAACTATAATATGCAAGGGATGAATAGGACAATTCCCGAGCTCTTCGCAATGCTAAAGGCTGCGGAGGTAGAAATCAAAAAGGAGCATCAAGTGTTGATGGTTAACAAGACCACTAGTTTCAAGAAAAAGGGCAAAGGGAAGAAGGGGAACTTCAAGAAGAATAGCAAGGAAGTTGCTACTCCCGGGAAGAAGCCCAAGTCTGGACCTAAGCCTGAAACTGAGTGCTTCTACTGCAAAGGGACTGGTCACTGGAAGCGGAACTGCCCCAACTATTTGCCGGATAAGAAGGATGACAAAGTGAACAAAGGTATATTTGATATACATGTTATTGATGTGTACCTTACTAATGCTTGTAGCAGTGCCTGGGTATTTGATACCGGTTCGGTTGCTCATATTTGTAACTCGAAACAGGGGCTACGGATTAAACGAAGATTGGCTAAGGACGAGGTGACGATGCGCGTGGGAAATGGTTCCAAAGTCGATGTGATCGCCGTCGGCACGCTACCACTACATCTACCTTCGGGATTAGTTTTAGACCTAAATAATTGTTATTTGGTGCCAGCGTTGAGCATGAACATTATATCTGGATCTTGTTTGATGCGAGACGGTTATTCATTTAAATCAGAGAATAATGGTTGTTCTATTTATATGAATAATATCTTTTATGGTCATGCACCCTTGAGGAGTGGTCTATTTTTGTTGAATCTCAACTGTAGGGATACACATATTCATAATATTGAAGCCAAAAGATGCAAAGTTAATAATGATACTGCAACTTATTTGTGGCACTGCCGTTTAGGTCATATTGGTGTAAAGCGCATGAAGAAACTCCATGCTGATGGGCTTTTGGAATCACTTGATACTTGCAAACCATGCCTCATGGGCAAGATGACTAAAACTCCGTTCTCCGGAACAATGGAGCGAGCAACTGACTTATTGGAAATAATACATACCGATGTATGCGGTCCGATGAGTGTTGAGGTGCGCGGTGGGTATCGTTATTTTGTGACCTTCACAGATGATTTGAGCAGATATGGGTGTATCTACTTACACTACAAGAAATATGTTAATCCATGACAGTCAGATGCCGTCACGGATGTGTGCAAATCCATCACACAATTGCATATGTGACGGATTTAAAATCCGTCATGTATATCGCGTCATAATCTGACCACCGTGCACTACATGACAGACCTCAAATACCGTCATGGATTCTTGACGGTTTTTTGACCGTCACAACTTGTTGATGCTATTGGCGTTAACATGCGTGCCACATCATATTATGACATAGTCGCTAGCCTGGATCTGGCGTGGCAGCCCGTGTGATAATTAGCCCAATCAGGATTTTGGCCCAATAATTTCAGTTACGGCCATCAGCCCAACTAGAATTTAATGCCCACTAATGCGGCCCATGTGTAATCAGCCCAATTAGAGTTTTTTGCCCACTAACGAGGCCCATGTGGTAATCAGCCCAATTAGAGTTTTTTTGCCCACTAATGCGGCCCATGTGGTAATCAGCCACTGTATGGGCCTACTCATTTCAGTCCAGCTCCATCTGTAGTTCACTGTTTTTTTTCGAGCTCGTTACTTTAAACATTTTTTAGTCCGTACACTTTCTGAATTATTTGCTCATTGCGAAAATGAATAAAAATAACACAAAAAATGCATCTAAAAAAGAAAACAAAAAAGAAATTACAAAACCAAAATGGCTACCGGCTCTCCGGTGCTCGTCAGAGATCCTCAACTCCATCCCTCAACCGTGAATGGCGCAACTCCTTGCTGCATAGCATAGCAACGAATACGGTCGGATTGGCGCTTCATCAACCTCTTCACAGATTGGCCTGCTACGCTCCGTATCTCCTCCGCCCGCGTTTCCTGGAACGCCCCATCCGCCGCCGTCGTTGCGCGCAGTCTAGCGACGCCCACCATCGGCTCAGCCTTGACCCGCTGCCTCCACCTCACCAGATCGAACCGGCCCTACAGCGCACGTCGCCCGCCTCCTCACAGGCCTGGCCAGATCTGGCATGAGGTGAGCAACCTCACACCCCCTCTGGATGGTGTCCCATCGATCCGGCGATGGCAGCATCGACCATTGCTGAGATCGCCCGCTCGGCCGTTCCGCGTTTGCCGCGTCGACACGGATGGTAGTTGCGCAGGCAGCATCTCCTTTGGCGCATGACGACATCGGCGCTGCCGCCGATTAGGTGGAGAAGGTGAGGCCGAGCACGAGGAGCGCCGTAACGACGGCCAACGCGGCGGCGCAGCCAAACACGCAATTGTCGCCCAGCCACCCATGGCCATATTGCGGCCTGCTGTTCATGCTCGCCGCGGTGGCAGCCCCTCCCATGGCGGCCCAGAGTGATGCCATCGGACAGTGTGGGCGCGGTCTGGTCTCGACCTGTAGATGAATCAGGTGATGTGGGATGGAGGATATCAGGTGGGGTGGGAGAGAAGCAAGACGAGATCACATCGGATTGACCGAGGAAGACTGGGGGAGTTCGTTCCTCTGCGGAAGATGAGCCGGCGGCTCGGGGTGTGCGGGGAGAAAGAACAGAGAAGAGAGAGAGAGAGAGAGAGAGAGAGAGAGAGAGAGAGAGAGGGAGAGAGAGAGGGAGAGGTGCGAGTGTGTGACTACCGTTGGATCCACGAAGATCGGACGGTGTTGATGCGTGATCCGTGGGAGGGTCACAAGGACCAATCAGAAGCCAACGTTGGCACCACACCGGATACATGTGTCCTCAACCCTAGCGGGCTACTATCATTCACTTCGCCCCAGCACCGAGTTTGGCCGGTCCAGAAATCTTTTTCTCTTTCTTTTCAGTTTTCCTTTTTTTCGGTTTTAGCTTTTTATTTTCCATGTTTCTTATTACATTCTACATTTCTTTTCCATTTCTACTTTTTATTTTTTTACTTAGATCTGGAACATTAGTTTGGCATATGTGAAAAATGTTTAATACATTAATACTCATTTCCAATACATGTGTTTTTTTCATGTATAACTATATGTTTTTGAACATATAATTATTTCACAAAAACACAAGCATTTAAAATTTGTATAACACATTATTTTACCATCCTATTGAGAATTTGAATTTAAAGAGACACTTCTTATGTCAAAAAATGCCTTTCTATCTTTGAAATAACTTATTAAGGGACCCTTGTTAAGTAAGTAGCAAACACAAGTATTTTTATGAAACTCCCTCCATCCCAAATAAGTACAACTTTGTACTAAATCAGCAACACTTATTTTGAGACGGAGGAAGTAACTAATTAAAGTACCCTTTTCAAGTAATATATGTTTCATTTTATCTCATATAGTGAAAATGATAAAAAGGTCTAATGTCTGCTAGCGATAATTCAAACTTCTATTTTGTGGCCTAGTGGGCAAGATTATAATAATATCTAAAAGTTGTAAAATGATAATTTGGCATGGAATTATGTTATAGGTGCATAAGTTTGGCACACAAAATTCAGAGGATTCCACAAAAGTTTGAGTATACATTGTCCGAGGATGTTCTCAAATGAAAGTAACTCCATTTTCGAAGGCAAACTTTTTAGTGTTTGTTTTCTAAGCATCGTACCTGAATTGTTGTCAAACTTTCTAAACATAATTCACAAGACACCTAGAGGCTGTGGTAAAATTTTGAGAAGGTTTTGCAAAAAAAATTGATGTAGCTGCATCGAAACCGAATGATCTCGAGTAAGAATCATAATTTCGTGAGGGAACATGTCACGTTTGAAGACGAAGTGACTGTTCCTTCCTCGGTTGATCTTCAAACATTTTTTACAGTCAACCTACATTATTATATGTTACATGTCAAATATTAGCATTTTTAGGAATTGTTTCTTATATTTAACTAATTAAGTGCATTTTTTGGAATTTAATGGATATAATTTAAGTATGAAAAATAAGTTAATGCTATAAACGAGAAAACTTGGTCGAAACTCATATTTGTCTTCCTGATTCTATATTTAGGCCACATACAATAAATGAAAATAAATCTAAACTTTGTGGCAAGACTCGATCACCAACATGGAGTGTATTGGTTTTTTTTATTTAAAAACACAAGCCAAGTCTTACAAACATGACACTTGATATTGTGTCATGATATGAGCTCAATAGGTTGTGGTAAAAATTGAGATGGTTTCACAAAAGGTATGACGTGCACTCTTACAAATTGAATCATCTCTGAGGAAGAATTGTAGTTTTGAAAGCAAATGTGTCAGCTTTGAAGGAAAAGCGACAATTGCTCTATTCTTTGACCTTGAATTTTGTTTCTACACACAAAATACAATATTAAATGTTGCATGTAAAGATTTGGCATTTTCCAGGGTTTGTTTGTATTTTTACGTCATTAAATGCATTTCTATTCATCTAATGAATATCATTCAAGTTTGAACAACAAGTTCAAGAAACAATGAACAAAATGGGTTGAAAAAACCATATTTGTGCACTTGAGTCTATATTAAGCCATGTCCAAGAAATAGAAAGAATTTTCAATAAACTGAGTGGCAAGACTCGACCACTAATATGAATCTTTCTTGTTTTTTAATTTCAAAAATGCAAAGTCAGCCAGAAAAAGATGAAACTTGGCATGGTGTCATGGTATCTAGGCCATATCCAAGAAATGAAAAGATACGGGTAGCAAGACTCGAGTGTAACCTAAATAGAAAAAATAACATAATTCAATCAAACAAAAGAAACAATTGCATGATTATTCGCATAAAGTATAATGTCGTACTAGTTAGATGACATGCGTTGGCGGGGTCCGATATAATATGTGGTTTGTAGTTGAATTATCTCCGTAAGCGAGAGGTTCAGAGTTTGAAGCTCGTGGGGTCCGATACGATACCTTATGTGCCACTTGGCCAACCGGCGCTCACGCGCATGATCGGTTGGGCCGGCCCAACAAGCACACGCTACCGCATGACCGATCGCTCAACATTCAACTCGCTCGATGGTTCCTTCACTCGGTCGTCCGTTTGACCGACCACTGACAGTTTGTCCTTGACCATTGACTATTTGACACGTTGAATTTTGACTTCTCAAAAAAATATATAGAAAGTTCATGAATTTTAAAAAAGTTCTCAAATACAAAATAAGCTTATGAACCTGAAAAAAATCGCGCATTTGAAAAAGTTAAAGAATACTCCCTCCATCCCAAAATAAGTGTCTTAACCTTAGTACAACTTTGCACTAAAGTTAGTACAAAATTGAGACATTTATTTTGCGACGGAAGGAGTATAAAATAAGTTCACAAATTTGAAAATGATTTAAAATAATGTAAATGAGAAAAATAAAAAATTAGGAAAAAATCCAAAAGAAAAAAGGAAGAAAACCAGTAGGAAAAAACATAGAAAACCAAAAACCGAAAGCATACAGTAGCGGAATACCCTATTTGACGTTGTCTGAGTTAAACAGTCGACGGATCGCACAGGGGCGCGATAAACTGGGCCATCCCATCTCCCGCTGTAGGCAGTTCCGGTTTTGGGAACTTTCTAGAAGTCTTCCAGCCGTTTCTAAAAGGTTCCTTAAGTGGTTTTTTTTTATTTTCCTTTTATTTCTGTTTCGGTTTCTTTTTTACTTTTTCTTTTCTGTTTTATCTGTTTCGTTTTTGTTTTCTTTTCTTTATTTTCCGTTTTCCTTTTTTATTTCAAATAACTTTGAGAATTTAAATATTGTTCAAAATTCGAAAATGTTTCTTGTTTTTTAAAATTGTTCAGCTTTTCAAAAAACTGTTCCCACTCAAAGATTGTTCTCATTTTTCCAAAAATTGTTCACAAATTCATAAAATGTCCGCACTTTACAAACAGTGTTCAAGAATTTGAAAAATGTTCCCATTTTAAATTATTTTACAAAAATATAAAAATGTTAGTGAATTTAAGAAAATGTTCTTAATTTTAGAAAATGTCCACATTTGTTAATAATTTGTTTTCTTTTGAAGATATTCTTCGTGTTTTTGAAAATTCTTCATAGATTCAGAAAGTGTTTGAATTTTCAAATTTTGTTCACATATGATTTTATTTCATGTTTTCAATATTTGTTCGGAGTTTCAAAAAATGTTCGTGTTTCCACTTTTGCTCCCAATGTCAAAAAGTATTTACATTTTTTAGAAAAACCTCAAAATCAAGAGATATTTGATTTTCTAAAATTTTGTTGGATTTTTTTTAATATTTCGCGTTTCAAAAAGTATTTGTTTCCTTAAAAAAATCCTGTTTGAATTTTCATAAGGCGTACGATCTAACAATACTGCCTTATTAACACCCCGAGCTAGATATTGAACACCAACTCTCTTCAGCTGTGCTGGTTACGAGCGCGTGTGTATTATGTGAGGTCGTCGGTTCAAACCTGATCGAGCGCATTATTTTTGGGTTTTCAGGTGCGCTCCCGCTGCTGGGCCGGCCCAGTACATTGCCTCTGTGTGCGTCGGGCGGCTACTCGCCGCAAAATGCGGCGCGTAGGAGGTTAAATGGGCTGGCCCAGTACAGGCAACAGCGCAACTCTCGCCATATAGGAAACTGCAGTTTCTCAAAAAAAAAGAAGAAGAAAGAAACTGCATCGAAGTTCCTCAAAAGAAAAGGAATGTACATTGAAGAACCAGCACAGTTTATCACGAGTGCCCTTGTAGACAAAGTGGTAGGAAGCCAGCATAGACTCTTGGAGGTCCCTGGTTCGAGTATCCACCTGTCATTAACACCCATATCGTATCACTCTAGAGTCGTAAACAAGTGTTGAGTACCTAGCGTTAATTGCTGGAGGTGCTAGGTTCGCGGGCCTACGTGCTCATTTTTTTGCTGCTAAAACCAGCAGCTATGTGTATTGCTGACAGCTGGCCATATAAACTTCATATATTTGTTGGCTCCATCTTTTTTTTGGGTGTAGACGTGTGGGTGTTTGGGCCAAACAAGGAGCATACATGACAAATCAACACCATCCATCCGTGACGGTCAGAATAGTGTATAAGGCTAGGCCCAGCTAGTATAGCCATGACGGTTTCCGTGACAGTTTCTCTTTGTCTGTCATCATGGGGCTACAAATTTGGGGGCCATCCTCGTGTTGCTGGTCCATGACGGTTTTCGTGACGAAGTCGGGAAAATTGTCATTATCTGTGACGATTTCTGCGAACGTCATCAGAAATCTGTCATGAATTAACAGGTTTTTTGTAGTGTTAATGAAACATAAGTCTGAAACATTTGAAAAGTTCAAAGAATTTCAGAGTGAAGTGGAAAATATCGTAACAAGAAAATAAAGTTTCTACGATCTGATCATGGAGGTGAATATTTGAGTTATGAGTTTGGTCTTCATTTGAAACAATGTGGAATAGTTTCGCAACTCATGCCACCTGGAACACCACAGCGTAATGGTGTGTCCGAACGTCGTAACCCTACATTATTAGATATGGTGCAATCTATGATGTCTCTTACCGATTTACCACTATCGTTTTGGGGTTATGCATTAGAGACAGCTGCATTCACGTTAAATAGGGCACCATCTAAATCCGTTGAGACGACACCATATGAACTGTGGTTTGGGAAGAAACCTAAGCTGTCGTTTCTTAAAGTTTGGGGCTGCGATGCTTATGTGAAAAAGCTTCAACCTGATAAGCTCGAACCCAAATCGGAAAAATGCGTCTTCATAGGATACCCAAAGGAGACTGTTGGGTACACCTTCTATCACAGATCCGAAGGCAAGATATTCATTGCTAAGAATGGATCCTTTGCCGTCTGCTGGCGGACGGCAAAGATGTTTGCCGTCCGTGATCCATGCCTTTACCGTCCGCCATGGCGGACGGCAAAGAAGCTGATTCCAGTAGTGGAGGATCCGAATACGCTTGTTATAGAGCCAAAGGTCAAGGCGTGTGCTCTGAAGAAGATGGCAGATCTATTCAGGTGGTGGAAGAATGAGTTGAAATCAATGTTTGTCGACAAAGGGAAGACTCCAGAATTCACCGGCTAATTTGAGAAGATAAGAGATCACTGGCCCGCATTTGTGGCCTACAAGACATCGGACAAGAGTAAGAAGATGTCAGAGACAAATAAGATAAAGGGACATTTACATTTATGCCCCTAACTCGAACCAACTACTCAGTTTTGCCCCTAGTTTTCGGGTATGCTCAGTTTTGCCCCTCTGTCGTCAAGTCACCTTATAGAAATGCCCTTCCGTGCCTTTACCGTCCGGTCAAAGGGCTTTGACCGTCTGGTGAACAGTATCAAAAAAATCTGAAATTTTGTGGGATCGAAGATACTTAGGTGCGCAAGGTGCGTGCAAATTTTCGTGCTGTTTGAACATTCTAGGAGCTCGTGGCAAAGGAAAAACAGTAAATCTGTACGCCTGTGAACAGTAAATTAAAAAAATAGCAAGAAAATTCAAAAAAATATGAAATTTTTTGGCATCAAAGAGGCTTGGGTGTGCAAGGTGCTTGCAAGTTTTTGTAATCAAATGACATGCGAGGAGCTCTAGCAAAAAAAACAAAATAGTGCATTTTTTCAAAGTTTTTTTCTGAGCCAAATTTTGTTTTTTTCTCCACGAGCTCCTACAATATTTAAACACAACAAAAATTTGCACACACCTTGCGCACCAGAGCATCTTGGATGCCAAATTTTTTTATATTTTTTTGAATTTTCTTGCTATTTTTTTTCGAATTTACTGTTCACAGGCGTACAGATTTACTATTTTCCTTTGCCACGAGCTCCTGAAATGTCCAAACAGCACGAAAAATTGCACGCACCTTGCGCACCTGAGTATCTTCGATCCCACAAAATTTCAGATTTTTTTGATACTGTTCCCCAGAAGGTCAAAGCCCTTTGACCGGACGGTAAAGGCACGGAAGGGCATTTCTATAAGGTGACTTGACGGCAGAGGGGCAAAACTGAGCATACCCGAAAACTAGGGGCAAAACTGAGTAGTGGGTTCGAGTTAGGGGCAGAACTGGAATTGCCCCTAAGATAAATACTGCAAAGAAGAATTTTCACCATCGCACGGTGTCAGGTGGCTACCTCAAAGCCCGGTCACTATGGGACAAAGCTGAGAATGACATGCTTGCTAAAGGGGTCGAACTAGAGACATTGAACTGGCCAGACCGTTCAAGGACTTGGTTCTTCGGGGTTGGGGGAACCTTGGACCCTGAAACAGGGAAGTGCGTTTGGACGGACGAGCAACTTGCAATACCCGTCAAGAAGCTTCAGAAGTGTATCGCCGCAGCGCAGCAAGGGACATTCATTCCCGACAGAGAGAATGACGAGCTGACCGAGGCCCTCGGGAATCCTGAGCACCCTGGACGAACACGAGGCACGCTAGGCTCCGTTGCGTGGAAGGTTGGGTTTCCCGACGCAAGCGGTTACAAAACCCTGGAGAGGAAGAGGAAACTGGAGCTCACCGAAATGTAGAAGCTGAATGCAAGAGTACAAAAGCTAGAGGAACAAGTTGAGAGCCAGCGAGCTGCCGGAGCTACCCCAGAACCTACCCCGCCATCTCAGAGGAGAAGCAGCGTGGCTTCCACCGAGCTCATTCAGCAGCCTGACTTCACGGCTCCTAGCTACCCCGTGGATGCTATCACGGAGGATCAACATTGCCACTTATGACGCAATGGCAGAACCTCAAAGTCAAGGCGGCTGTCGGCTCTGTTGCACCTCCTCAACCCGACGGAACTTTTCACTGTCGTCCGATTCCACATGGCTATGCTGTTGTGATGGTGGATGAAGTAACGGAGGGAATTGAGGAGCTCGAGCTTGACCACCCTACAGGTGAAGGGGAGACTCAGCTGGGTCTTGCTCTGAAGACTCCATGTCTATGGCGGAAGGAGCACATCAAGCTTCCGAACTGGACGCCTCCGCCTCCTCCTCCTCCTCCGGCGAGTCAGGGCACTCCGCCTCCTCCTCCTCTGACGAGTGATCAGGGCACTCCGCCTCCTTCTACGGCTCCTCCGGTGCGTGAGGCCGGCACTCCACCTCCTCCTTCGCCTCTTCCGGCGCGTCAGAGCAGTCCGCCTCCTCCTCCGCCTTGTCAGCAACATAGGAAGACAGACGCCGCCGCTCCGGCTCCTCCGGCGCATCGGAGCACTCCGCCTCCTTCTCCGCCGCATCAGCCACGGCGGAAGAGAGACGCCGCGCTCCGGCGGCTAGCAGTACAAGCAGAGGCGGGAGGCAATTCAGATACGGTCCATCTCTCAAGCCTCTAGAAAAGTTACCATATGAGAGGACCGACAAGGAAAGCGAGGAAATCTGTGCTGCCGAACTGAGGGAATTTTGCAAACAAACCTCCACCTCCGAAGGAGACGATAGATTCGGTGAAAGCGAAGCGCACTATCGATGCCCTGAAGCGACCACCACCGCCTCCGCCAGATGACAACTATCTCCGCGCTCTTAACAAGACATATGGAGATGTGCGCCGGTTGGGAACTACTTCCCGTGATAAAAGGTTAGAAGAACGAAGAAGTGCGAAAAAAATTCCCCAGCTCGGCGAACAGGCGAACCAATCATGCCCCCTGCTCAAGGTGTCTAGCGATATCATCGCTAATCTGCCTGGGATGGTGCCCGGTACAAATCCTGATGATTACCTGGGCGATGATGTAGTGTTTGATATGTTAGAGGTGGACGAATTCAGATACCAGTACGGGAAGCCTCTTGTCAAAGATGGAAGTCGTGCTCTAACAACGATGATAGGAAAATTCCATAAATGGTACATGGAAACCTGCAGCAACTCTATGAAGGATGCTTTGACGATGAGAATTAAAGAGGAGCACGACTTCGTTGGATTGGATTATATTACTGTTGATTTTGATGAGTTTTTTCAGTTATACAATCAAAAGGCCCTCGACAAATCACTCGTGACTTGCTACTGTCTGTAAGTACTACTTCTGTAATTAAGTCACTATATATAGCTCAGCTCTTTCATTGCATGTATATATAAATATCCTCACTATATTATGCAGATTGAAGATCGTCGAATGCAGAAATGCACAAATCTATGACATTGGGTTCATTAACCCAAATGGCATACATGAATGGATGGTTAAAAACAATGTCGAAGAAACCGAGGCCAACTTGCTACAATCGTTGCTCAAAAATCAAAAAAAGATAAAATACTCTTTCCTTACAACTTCAAGTGAGTGTTACTGTCTTCTGCATATTCGGTTTCCCTTATTACTCGAGGTTATAGTAATGTAACTGATGAGTTATGCATGCGTGCGCAGCTTTCACTTTATTCTGCTAGAGATTAAGCTTGAGCGGGGAGTAGTAACCGTCTTAGACTCGAGACGAAAAGATCCCCAGGAGTATGCGGACATGACTGAAATGCTCCAGAAGTAAGTTCAATCGATCATTATGGCACCAGATCGGCAACTTTGTTCATTTCCTGATATCAAGTAATTATTTTCTTTGTCTGGCAGGGTTTGGAAAGAGTTCACCGCAAGAGCTCCGGGACTACCGACCGAGCTGCGATTTACACACCCGAAAGTAAGTACTACTACCTAGTTCCGCGCATCTCCCATTGATTCTAGCTAGTTTCATCAATACCATTTAGCATGCTTGCTTATCAGTTTGATTGACCTCTATTTCTCGTAAAGTGCTTGTGGCAGGAAGCCGGGAATGATTTCTGTGGATACAACGTTTGCGAGTTCATCTATAACGCGACGGCCTTTAATAAGCGGGGGTACTCTCAAAAACAATATGATGTGCGTAAGCAAAAACATTCACAATTTTATTTTGTTACCATCATTTGTGTTAAGTTTCATTCATACACATGTATTGACCCTCTTCTTCAATTTAGATCTGGCAGTTGTGGGATGAACTCCTACCACAAGATCGCATACGAGCAATTCAAGAGGAATTGGCGGGATTCTTTCTTGACCACGTCATCAATCCAGCCGGAGAATACCATGTGGAAATTGACATTAGATGTTACGGATTGTAAGAGATCTTATATTGTATATATGTAGCTAGTAGCGTCGGATAGATATACGAAAACTTATTGTTCGACCAATCTCTCGGAGAAGGAGAGGTCGATCACTTCTCTCTGTATATGTTCATGACGATCTTGTGTACTTAATGGTTCCTTCATTTGCTTATTAGCTAGCGTGTCGAGTTCTCTCTATACGTATAGTACCTAGCGTCGACCAAGCACGGAGATAAGAGATGTCACTTCGCTCTATTAGCTAGCTAACACAATATATGAAACCCCTAAATTAACCCTCCAAAACCTACAACCCCCCCCCCCCTTTAAAAAAAACAAAAACCCCAGCTCCTGAGCTGCTGACGTGTGGATGCTTTTTGGTCCCGGTTGGTGTTACCAACCGGGACTAAAGGCCCTCCTGCCCGGACTCCCCGCGGCGGCCACGTAGAGCACCTTCTGTCCCAGTTCGTAAGCGAACCGGGACTAAAGGTTTTGGGCTTTAGTCCCGGTTCCAGAACCGGGACGAATGGGCCTCTGGAACCGGGACAGAAGGGCCTTTTTCTACTAGTGGTAGCGGCATGGAAAATCATTTGTGATGTCCTTGTGGCATGCCTAGGCCTTTCATAGATGAGGGAGGGACATGCCCTGCCACCGGGTTACCGAAAGTACCTCGGTGTCATTCCTGATGCAACCGTTGAAATCATCGGAAAATCGTACGATGTTAGGATTGCTCGGGATCTGGCATGGTGTCATCACAGGGCCTCTGTAGGGTGTGGTAAAAGTTTGGATGCGTTTCGAGTAAGCCTCCCCTGAGGCCGCATGCAAACCGCACCGTCTCCGGGCTAGTATGTGGGTATCGAGAGGGAACGTGTCCGGTTTGCGCAGGAAGTGCTGGTCCTGTTGCTCCATTTGCCTCGAAACATCTCGTGCTCTAAGAGAGGGCAACCGCATGGCGCGTGCCACGGCCTCGCATTTTTTGGGGACACGTGCAATATCCAAGAAATTTATTGCTCCGCCAGGGTTTCATCGTCGGGAATTGCAGATCAGCAAGGCGGCACATGAAATCATGCCCGGTAGCTGTAGGAGAAATGCCCTAGAGGCAATAATAAATGTTATTGATTATCTCCCTGTTCATAATTAGGTTTATGTTCCATGCTATAACTGCTATGGTTCTCGAGTCTACAATAACCACGAGGCTCGGAGGAAGACTCATATGCACGTGTGGAATAATAAACGGTAAAATGTATTCCTAGTCTGGCCTCTGAGACTAGCTCAAGTGTTGCATGATGGTTCTGTTTTCCTGATCATGGGCATGACTATGCCGGCAACTTTGAGGGCACAATGTTAGAAGAACATTTGTGTTGAATCGACCCGATTGATGTTATGCTATGAGATTCATTCGTCACAAGTTAATGGTTAATAACACAGAGATGGTTAATGTTTGCATGATTCCTCAGACCATGAGAGTATCGAGTTTCTTCGTGCTTGATTCATGAACTTTGGGGTTTGTTAAACGTCATCCGTAACTGGATGGCTATTACGGCGGCTTACGGGTTCATGGGAAAGTATGTCAAGTAACTTGATAGTTCAAGATTGGGATTTGCTCCTCCGACGATGGAGAGATATCTCTGGGCCCTCTCGGTGTTACGGTATCCATCATCGTCTGGCCAGACACTTTGTGATTTGATCACGGGGATGCCGGAACACGGTAACGAGAAAAGAGAACAATACCGGTAACGAGGTAACTAGCATAGTGGACAAGTTGTTGATCCACGGGAATGCCAACATGTCTCACCTCGGGTATTTGTAACATATCGCGAAGCAACAGTAATAGCACACGGCAACTGGAGGTTCACTCGAATATTCATTCGTGTGGGTATAGGGGTCAATATGGGTGTCCACGGCTCCGATGTTGATCATTGATTGGAAGGGGTTCCGTGTCATGTCTATACTTCACCGAACCTATAGGGTCACACGCTTAAGGGTCATCTATCTGCTGAATACTAGACAGGGAGTCTGAGAGAAAATCACCGAAAAAGTTTCGGACACCGAAAAAGTTTCGGACAGCGGAAAAGTTCCGCAGAGAGAACACCGGATGAGTTTCGGTGAAACTGAAAAGTTGTTTCGGGGTATTCCATTAAGTCAAATTGGTTTCGGCACATGCCTGATAATTCTTGGAGGGTGCCAGAATCATTCTGGAAACTTTTGGGAATTTTCTGGAAGAAAAACCGGAAATGTTCCGGAGCTGCCGGAACCGCTTCAGATGCTTTTCGCAGATGAAATCACTAAACTGGAATTGTTCCAGAACGCGTTGAAAATTATTTTAGTGGGTACTGGAAATGTTCTAAGCCCACATAAATATTTTCAGTTCGAACGGACGCTGAAAAATGTCGTCATGAATAGTGAAAGTGCTTTTTGGGTTACTTTTTGGAAAGCCATTATTTTGGGCTTTGTCCCAAGATATTTTTGGGGGTGACATGGATGGATGAGGCCCCCTTGGGGGGCCCCTATAAGGTGTTGGCCGGCCACAATGGGGCTCCTCCTTGGAGCCCCCACTTGTCTCTTGGTTTCACACTTGTGCCCTTGTGGAAGGACTCCATTCATGTGGTTTTTGGGTTTTTGTGAAAAACTACCCTACCCCTTGGGATTTCCTATAAATAGAGGTGGAGGGGCAGCCCTCCACACTCACTCCTTCTCACATACAAGTGCCATTGCAATGATCTGGCTTCTCTCTCCCTCCCAGCGAAATAGTTTCGTAGAGCCGAAAGGCTGTCTGGGTTCCGGTGGGAACTAGTTCTGGATGGCGAAGCCCTGCCGGATAGATGACACCGTATGTGTGCAACTCTGTAGAGAGGTCGTAGTTTCGATCTTAGTGCCAGAGGGGCTGTTCGTAAGTGCCTCCCGAAGGGCTGTCCAAGTGACGGTCCAAGTTCTGTGAGTCCTCCCGAAGGGCTGTCCGAGTGACCGTTCGAGTTTCGAAGGTCCTCCCGAAGGGCTGTCCGCGACACCGTTCGGGGGACTGTTCGACCGCCTCCCGGAGGGCTGTCCGAAGGGAAGACGAGGGTATACATCCTCGCGGTTGGGAGGTTGTAAATCCTAGCTGCGGGGATCTGCACCGCCGATCGTCATCGACTCTACTTCCGCTGCGCTACGAGTCGGTAACGAAAATGATCAAACCTTGTATGCAGTCTCCATAGTGGTCCTGGGCTGGTGCGTAGGTCGGAAATTTTTTGTTTTCTGTTGCGTTACCCTACAGTGGCATCAAGAGCCGTGCTATGCGTAGATGCAGGTTGCGATCTAGAATACATAGTGATGTATGGGTGTTGCACAATATAATTAGGTAGTAGATGAGTTCTATTACTGAAAATTATTTGTGCGGGTAGCAGATGAAATCTGTTACCCGATGTTCTTGTTGCTTCCCTGGAATTTGCATATTTCTGATCTTGATAACAGCATGGTGGAGTTTCAATGTTCTGGCAATCCGCGATCCTGATTGATCAACGAAGTGCTAACAGTTCATTGAATTCCACTGTAGTTAAAAGGAAAGATGAAATTTCGCAGACGAAAGGGCAATGCAGATATGATCTGCACGGGGGTCATGCGTATGACGAAGTTTAGTATGGGGCTCGATATTTTATTATCTCGGTTTTCATACACCCTGGAAAGTTAATCTAGCGACTTGAATTATCATACTTGATGATGGACGTTGGTAGCTTCGGTTTGTTTCGAAACCTTAGAAGCCACGTAAAACAAGTTTTTGCATGAACCGATTAGAGACGTCTAACTTGGTTTTGCAGGAGGGTTTGCATGTGCATATGATGTGGTATAGCAGTACTCATAATAATTTGATTATGTATGAGATGACTATATGATGTAAATTAATTAACATGACCTGCGTGTCATGATTCGGCATGATGGCTGGAGCCATATGATTGCACTTTAAATGACCTGTGTGTCAACCTTGTTGTAATGCATTATTTTATTAGCTATAGAGATAGCAATATTATCTGGTGCATCGACAAGGTGGTGGCAATCTTCGCGAAGGCGAACACCGACGCGAATGCCGAAGACGAAGAAATAGAAGACTTCTCCGTCGGAAAGGGCTATACCATATCATGCTATTATGAATTGCCTGAGATGTTTATCCCTTATGATGCACCCTTCTTGATTGCGCGGTAGTCGCCTTTTATTAGGGTGATTTCTCACAAAAATATCAAGTAGTTAGTGTTCTCCCTAGTGCAGCACCGTCACGGCACCTAACTTTTCGAGGTATCACAGGATCTCCCTGGGTACGAACGATTAGGGATGTGTGAGGCGGGTGAGTTGAGACCTCGCAGCAAGATCACTTGGTTGTCTTGACGTTCTGGAAGGATCTCCCTGAGCTCGGAACACGCCCATTGAAAGATGAACAAGAGTCACATAGAGATGTGATCGGCAAGTTTGCCTACCGATTGAAGTTCGCGCCATCAGTGTTCATCTCGTTCAATGGCGTTGAATGGAAATGCGGATCTTGTATCACTCACAATCTATTATGAGAGATATTGATTTGAGTGGGAGCGCACTATTGAATTAACTTGTTTAATTCTCAGTGCAATTAATTATGAACTCTGTCTAAGTGTGATTTGCATAATAGTTGTAGAATTATGGCTCGCGTTTCCACCTTCCCTATTAAAATTGAATAGCTGTTAAATATCTGGTTAAAACTTTACGGTTGGTAACGTAATGTGAGGATTGTCCTCAAGAGTGCCGAGAAGGACTTTGTCCTATCGCATACTTTTGGTATTCTCTCGCTTATGCTATGGATCATGTGACTGTCATCCTTCGATCCAAAAGCTAGAATTCTGTTTCAGTCAAGTGCAATATGTTTGCTTCCATGAGACCCGAACTTCGAAAGTTTGGATAGTTATGTGATATTCATGGAATCTGAAAATCATTTTCAGAGACAGACAAAGGCTAAAAGATATGAGATATCCGAAGTAATGTTTGTTTGCAAACTATTAGTAAAGGAGTTTTACTATGCATTAGACTGATAAGAGAGGGATCCAGGAGAACGCCTTTCATATGATGAAAGGTGAATAAAAACTTAAAGAGAAAGGAAGTGTCCGAAGGGTGTTAGTGAAACTTTCACGCCTAGGAAGTCCAGGGCTAACGCCACTCTTAAGTTGGGTGCTTCTTCTGGAAGTAGGAGAAATACTAAAAGTTAAACTGTTAGAAGTATAATGGAAATAAGAAAGAAGACTGGAATATCCAGCTCATGTATGAATGTCATACAGGTTTTTGATGTATAGAAGGCTGGTCAAAGATATAGTTCTTGGGAATTATGATTAAATTGTTAATCACTGATTCTTGGGTATTGTGAGTTAATCACAAAGATACCCGCTCGATTGCTTTCTGTTGCAACTCGATGTAAGAACTACTATGGCCTGAAAGACTAGCCAGGAATGAGGTTTAGGTATACACAGGGAACATAGTAAATGTTACTATACCTTCCATCGGTGTATTACCATCTGTATTTATTTTCATAATTCATTTTAGAGTTTCACACTCTAGCCCTTTGCATAAGGTATCTTGCAAGAAGGTTGTTCATAAGAGAACTTTTTATGTTCGGTGTTATGAATAACATAAGGGCCATACTTTCATTATGAATAAGATGTATGTTATGAATAATGATAATAATATATTACCTCTGGATTTACATTCATAATTCATTTTAGAGTTTCATACACTCTAGCCCATTGCACAATGTTTGTTGCAAAAGAGTTGTTCATAAGAACAACAATTGTTGTTTAGTATTATGAATGAACATGAAGGGCCATACTTCCATCCAAGATGGGATGTATGTTATGAATATTGATAGTAATATGATACATCCATAACACTGACGCTAAATGTCGTAAGACTAAGAAAATACCACACAAGTGTGGCACTGCATTTGGTCACATTGGAGAAACCCGCATGGATAAATTCCATTATGATGGATTTTAAAGTCGTTTGATTTTGAATCATCTGACACTTGCAACTTTCCGCCGAAAAGTAAAGTGACTGAAATACCGTTCACAGGCCATAAGGAACGAGCAAAGAACTTATTGGTGATCATACATTTTGATGTATGTAGTCCGATAAATGTTATTGCAAACAGTGGATTTATCTATCTTCAGAAATGACTCAAGTAGATATATGTATATTTACTTGATGAGACATAAGTCTAGATCTTTTGAATTCATTCAAAAGGTTTTCAAGAATGAAGTAGAAGTTATTGTAACAAGAAAATTCTGTTTCTACAATTCGATTGCGGAAAGGAATATTTGAGTTACAAGTTTAGCGAATGTCTGATGAGTTTTGAAAAGAGTTTCATAACTTACACCTCCCGGAACACCACTGTGAGTGAAAAGTCCGTGAAGATGTAATCGAACCATTTATGACATGGTAAGATCAAAGATGACAGAAATAAATTTGCCATTATCCCTTTTAAAAGGTGATGCTTTAGAGACTGCGGCTTTTACACTGAAAAGAGCTCCATCGGGTCTGTTGAAATGACACCATGGTATGGTACGCCCAACCATGTTATATCTTTTCTTAACATTTGGAATATGGGGCTTGTGTAAAAGGTTACAAACCTATTCCAAATCAGACAAGTGCTACTTTGTAGGTTATCCCAAGCAATTGGGTATTCCTCCCTCACTATACCGAGGCAAATAGGTTTGCCACAAAGAACGGTATGCTTTTTGAAGAAAATGGTTCTTTCAAAAAGGTGAGTGGGAGAATAATGCAACTCGACGAGATAACTAGTATCTCCGTCATCAGGTCAAAGGAAAGAGACCTTGGAAGTAATTCCAGTGTTTCCTACTACGACTGATACGGAAGTCTCTACAATAAAATGTATGGACTTCGGTCAAACTTGCAGCTAAACCACGTAGGCAAGGCTCGTGCAAACCTCTCAGGTGCGCAGACGAGATATTGTTGTCAGACAACAGTATACCTACGATACACAAGGAAGCGTTGATGGGCCCTGACTCCGGAATTGGCTGAATGCCAATACAACCCGAGTTAGTTTCCATATAAGTGATTCAAGATTAAAACCTTGATACACCTTTCGGAAGACTTAGAGTCTAACGAATATTTATGGAACTTAAAACTGATACGGATAAAAATGCTTTATCCATAAAGCTCGACTTGTTGAAATAACAAGTTCAAGGAGTTGACTGCGATGAGGTTGTTTCACCGTAGCGATGCTTAAAGTCGGTTCGGGTTGAACTAGCAATTAATACATATTTCAGTCATGAGATATGAAACATGGATGACAATAGGATTTCCATATGATGGAAATGAAACCAAGGACTTGCATGTGTTACAGTCCAAGGTATTTTGTCATTCCAGAGGATGCTAGTGAGTG
This sequence comes from Thinopyrum elongatum, assembly GCA_011799875.1. Classification (NCBI taxonomy): domain Eukaryota; kingdom Viridiplantae; phylum Streptophyta; class Magnoliopsida; order Poales; family Poaceae; genus Thinopyrum; species Thinopyrum elongatum. The sequence goes on along the minus strand of CM022299.1, from coordinate 50,319,077 downwards.
TGCAAACTTCAGAGTTCCAGCAATGGACAGAAGAGAGCATAATGGAGTTGGAATTTTCGTGTTTTGATGAAATGGTCAAAAGGGTTTGACTTCATCAATGGGTAACAAAGATGCTTGTGATTCAAGAAAGTAAGTGGGAGCATAATAAATTTCTAAAAAACGTTGTTTGCTTGACACATTGTTAATTGGAAATAAATTTCTTGACACGAATTAGGACTTCATTTGAAAATAGTTTTTCGATGAAGTGCTTGGGCTAAATAGCCTTTATATTAGGCATGATGATCTATGGAGATAGATTTACCTAATGGGGCTGAGCAAAGATACATATTGACAAGATGCTAAAACCTTTTAGCATTAAAAACGTCAAGGAGTGATTCTTGCCGAAGTCACATGGAAAGAGTTTTTGCAAGACTCGGTGTCCCAAAACACTGATGAGCAAAATACATGATGGAGATTCCACACACTCTTGTGTTTGGATTAATCATGTATTCCATGGTATGTAAAAACAACCAGATATGTCCAATACTCCCAAAGTTGTTGCGAGTATAGATACCAAAGTGATCAAAAGTTCTGATCATGGGACAACAGTGAAAAAGGGTCTTTGAGTACTATAGTAGCACCAATGACATGTTTTCTCGCAAGCGGAGATCATGAAGAGTTCGTTGTAAAAGGTTACATCGATACAGTCTTCATCCATGCTCCAAGCGATTTTCGATTTAAATTGAGGGTTTTGTGTAACACACAATATGGTGGCACGGTAGTTGGAAATTGTTCCAAACAAGTTACTGTGGCGAATTCTATAACAGAGGCAAAGTATGTTGCCGCTTTTAAAAGCGACAAACAAGATGCTGAATCATATAGTTCTTTCATGAACTTAGTATGGTTCCAAGAAGGCTTTGGTCAATGGGACACTACTGTAGGTAGTTGCTCCATAACTCAGTCTGAGGAATCCAGGTTCGACCTGTGATTCACATACATACGAAGCAAAGTCCACACAAAATATGAATTTTGTGAATGCGTGAAAACGCGAGGATACGCAAAGATACACACGGAGCTGAAGTAGACAGATCCGTTGGACATCAGGCTATACCACATGCGAAGCATATTTACACCGGTGTGCCACAGGTGTAAACTGCATTAGCATTAACTAGATTATTGACTCTAGTGCAAGTGGGAGTCTGTAGGAGAAATGCCCAAGAGGCAATAATAAATGTTATTGATTATCTCCCTGTTCATAATTAGGTTTATGTTCCATGCTATAACTGCTATGGTTCTCGAGTCTACAATAACCACGAGGCTCGGAGGAAGACTCATATGCACGTGTGGAATAATAAACGGTAAAATGTATTCCTAGTCTGGCCTCTGAGACTAGCTCAAGTGTTGCATGATGGTTCTGTTTTCCTGATCATGGGCATGACTATGCCGGCAACTTTGAGGGCACAATGTTAGAAGAACATTTGTGTTGAATCGACCCGATTGATGTTATGCTATGAGATTCATTCGTCACAAGTTAATGGTTAATAACACAGAGATGGTTAATGTTTGCATGATTCCTTAGACCATGAGAGTATCGAGTTTCTTCATGCTTGATTCATGAACTTTGGGGTTTGTTAAACGTCATCCGTAACTGGATGGCTATTACGGCGGCTTACGGGTTCATGGGAAAGTATGTCAAGTAACTTGATAGTTCAAGATTGGGATTTGCTCCTCCGACGATGGAGAGATATCTCTGGGCCCTCTCGGTGTTACGGTATCCATCATCGTCTGGCCAGACACTTTGTGATTTGATCACGGGGATGCCGGAACACGGTAACGAGAAAAGAGAACAATACCGGTAACGAGGTAACTAGCATAGTGGACAAGTTGTTGATCCACGGGAATGCCAACATGTCTCACCTCGGGTATTTGTAATATATTGCGAAGCAACAGGAATAGCACACGGCAACTGGAGGTTCACTCGAATATTCATTCGTGTGGGTATAGGGGTCAATATGGGTGTCCACGGCTCCGATGTTGATCATTGATCGGAAGGGGTTCCGTGTCATGTCTATACTTCACCGAACCTATAGGGTCACACGCTTAAGGGTCATCTATCTGCTGAATACTAGACAGGGAGTCTGAGAGAAAATCACCGAAAAAGTTTCGGACACCAAAAAAGTTTCGGACAGCGGAAAAGTTCCGCAGAGAGAACACCGGATGAGTTTCGGTGAAACTGAAAAGTTGTTTCGGGGTATTCCATTAAGTCAAATTGGTTTCGGCACATGCCTGATAATTCTTGGAGGGTGCCAGAATCATTCTGGAAACTTTTGGGAATTTTCTGGAAGAAAAACCGGAAATGTTCCGGAGCTGCCGGAACCGCTTCAGATGCTTTTCGCAGATGAAATCACTAAACTGGAATTGTTCCAGAACGCGTTGAAAATTATTTTAGTGGGTACTGGAAATGTTCTAAGCCCACATAAATATTTTCAGTTCGAACGGACGCTGAAAAATGTCGTCATGAATAGTGAAAGTGCTTTTTGGGTTACTTTTTGGAAAGCCATTATTTTGGGCTTTGTCCCAAGATATTTTTGGGGGTGACATGGATGGATGAGGCCCCCTTGGGGGGCCCCTACAAGGTGTTGGCCGGCCACAATGGGGCTCCTCCTTGGAGCCCCCACTTGTCTCTTGGTTTCACACTTGTGCCCTTGTGGAAGGACTCCATTCATGTGGTTTTTGGGTTTTGTGAAAAACTACCCTACCCCTTGGGATTTCCTATAAATAGAGGTGGAGGGGCAGCCCTCCACACTCACTCCTTCTCACATACAAGTGCCATTGCAATGATCTGGCTTCTCTCTCCCTCCCAGCGAAACAGTTTCGTAGAGCCGAAAGGCTGTCTGGGTTCCGGTGGGAACTAGTTCTGGACGGCGAAGCCCTGCCGGATAGATGACACCGTATGTGTGCTACTCTGTAGAGAGGTCGTAGTTTCGATCTTAGTGCCCGAGGGGCTGTTCGTAAGTGCCTCCCGAAGGGCTGTCCAAGTGACGGTCCAAGTTCTGTGAGTCCTCCCGAAGGGCTGTCCGAGTGACCGTTCGAGTTTCGAAGGTCCTCCCGAAGGGCTGTCCGCGACACCGTCCGGGGGACTGTTCGACCGCCTCCCGGAGGGCTGTCCGAAGGGAAGACGAGGGTATACATCCTCGCGGTTGGGAGGTTGTAAATCCTAGCTGCGGGGATCTGCACCGCCGATTGTCATCGACTCTACTTCCGCTGCGCTACGAGTCGGTAACGAAAATGATCAAACCTTGTATGCAGTCTCCATAGTGGTCCTGGGCTGGTGCGTAGGTCAGAAATTTTTTGTTTTCTGCTGCGTTACCCTACAGTAGCGGCATGGGAAAACATTTGTGATGTCCTTGTGGCATGCCTAGGCCTTGCACAGACGAGGTAGGGGCATGCCCTGCCACCGGGTTACCGAAAGTACCTCGGTGTCATTCCTGATGCAACCGTTGAAATCCTTAGAAAATTATACGATGGTAGGATTGCTTAGGATCTGGCACGGTGTCATCACAGGGCCTCTGTAGGGTGTGGTAAAAGTTTGGACGCGTTGCAAGTAAGCCTCCCCTGAGGCCGCTTGTAAACCGCACCATCTCCGGGCTAGTATGTGGGTATCGAGAGGGAACGTGTCCGATTTGTGCAGGAAGTGTTGGTCCTGTTGCTCCGTTGGCCTCGAAACTTCTCGTGCTCTAAGAGGGGGCAACCGCATATCACGTGCCACGGCCTCGCATTTTTCGGGGACATGTGCAATATCCGAGAAATTTATTGCTCCCCTAGGGTTTCATCGCCGGGAATTGCATATCAGCAAGGCGGCACATGAAATCATGCCCGGTAGCGGCATGGGAAATCATTTGTGATGTCCTGTGGCATGCCTAGGCCTTGCACAGACGAGGGTGGAGGGTCATTTCTGAGTGTAGCTCTCGGTATGTGTGGCATTTTTGAGTGCTACCCTCGGGACAACGTGAACTAGATCTTAGGTTTTATCGTTTACCGAGCGTGGCTCTCGGAAAAGGTGTGAACCCTAGATCTAGGTCGCGTACCTTTACCGAGAGCCGCACCGACAGACTCTCGGTAAAGGTCCGCGAACACTTAACTCCCCCGCGCGTTCTCTTCTCTTTCACTTCTCTCTCTTTCCACACCGGCACCCCCCACCACACCCCACCGGCGCCCCCCCGGCCCCGCCAGCGCCCCCGGCCCCCACCACCGAGCCGCCCTCCCCCTCGGTCACCACCGACCCCGTCGGCGACCGCCAACCGCACCGGTGCCACCTCCCCCTCTCAGTGAGCTTCGTCTCCCCCTCCCCGATCTTGTATGTATGCACGAATGTATGTACGGATGCATGGATTTTTATATGGATGCAAGGATTGATGGATGCATGGATGTATGAATGTATATATGTATGTATTAATGCATGGATTGATGCATGGACTTTTTTTGTAGTAATTTTTTTTTGTAGTTTTTTGTATGTATCAATATCTAGATGTATGTATGTATGTATGCATGAATGCATAGATGGATGCAAAGAAGGATGGATGAATGTAGATAATTGTTGATTTTTTTGTATAGATAATTGTTGATGCATCTATTAGTTCTTGTTGTTTGTATGGATGCTATGGAGGTCACCCCGATGATATTTGACAGATGCCAATTGTTGTCATAGGGGGTCGCGCTTCCTCTGTTCCTCCTCTGTGATCTTTTCATAGTAGGAGGAACAGAGAAAGAGCGACCATCACCGACAGTCCATGAGAGTTGTTTTTGGAGGAAGAAAATCGACTTTTGACGATGGCGGTCAATTTGGGCAAGTTCTTATTGTGATATACATGTGTCACGCACGATGGACTCGCCCAGCTCGACCATCACAGAAAGTTGAAATATCCGTGAGATAGTGTCCACCATATATACCACCACCAGAGAGTTCCACCATATATACGTTGGAGAGATGAGAGTTGTTCTTGGAGAAAGAAAATCGACTTTTGACGATGGCGCTCGATCTGTGCGAGTTCGTCCTGTGATATATATTTTTCACGCACGATGGACTCGCCCAGCTCGACCATCACCGAAATTCGAAATATCCGTCAGATAGTGTCCACCATATATACCACCACTAGAGAGAGTTCCACCATATATACGTCAGAGAGATGAGAGTTGTTCTTGGAGAAAGAAAATCGACTTTTGACGATGGCGGTCGATCTGTGCGACTTCGTCCTGTGATATACATTTTTCACGCACGATGGACTCGCCCAGCTTGACCATCACCGAAAGTTGAAATATCCGTGAGATGGTGTCCATCATGATTAATTTGCTTAGAAGTAATCTTTGATGTTTGATTCTTATGCTTTTTTTCATTGTTTGATGAAAGGTGTTAGCACCAATCAATTTCGCGGCTATGGCTTCCTCCGACGACACATCTTCCATTAGGGTCGACTCCGCGGTCAAGGAGAAGCTCGCCGAGGACCGCTTGGCGGCGCTCATTGGGAAGCACCCGCAGCTGATACTAATAAAGTATTTTGAGGATCTGGCCAAGAAGAATCCGCCAGCTAAGGAGAAGAAGGCCCCACCACGTAAGGAGTGTGACGACTCGATGCCATTGAGTCCACCGACGTACATTCCCGACGACGCTTGGTCCTCCATCGTGGGGGATGCCTCGACGTGCTCTGACTCCACGATCACCGGTTTCACCGACTACACCTCCGAGTAGTCCACCTTGATAATTTGGCGTTGATTTAGTGATATAGTCATGTAGGTGCTGATATGGACTTCTTAGATTGCCACTTGTGATGCTTTTGATTGTATGTGTGATTAACGCTTACGTGGATTATGTATGATGTGATATTTTTAACCTTGCATTCCTTCTCTGCCTTTTTTTCTCTATCTTTGTAGATGAAGTGGTATGCAGTGTACAGAGGTAGATGTCTAGGAGTCTACGATTCATGGTCTGAATGCAATGAACAAGTGGTTTACTGCGAAGGCAGCTTCCACGACTCGTTCAATAGCAGAGAGAAGGCAGAGTATCATTACAATCAGTATGTGCTTAAGCAGAAGAGAAAATCTGAATTAGTGGGTTCACTGGATGTGCTAGCCTGAAACGGCTTATCGGGTTCAATGGATGGAAGAACTTGATAATTCTTCTTCAGTTTGTGATAATGGTGGTGTTGTTTTTATCTTGTGGTCGCACGTAGAAATGCATTGACCAATTTATTGTTTAGTATGTAGGCATTTGTACTAAAGAGCTACCTTGTGATCTCAAAAGAAGTTCGTGTGAACTATTTTATGTAATGGTTATGTGAGTTTGTTGTTAGACATTGAGACTTGAAATGCTTGTTTGTGTATTGTATATATATTTTTGTGGCAGGGATCCAGGGGAAAGCAGTAAAAAGTTGTCTGGGAACGGATCTTTGCCGAGAGCCGCTCTCGGCAAAGTGGCACGTTGGTAGTTGGCTGTGGCAGCTTTGCCGAGAGCCACTCTCGGCAAACAGCTGGCGGTTGGCTGTGGCATCTTTGCCGAGAGCCTCTCGGCAAACAGCTGACGGAACCAGCCGACGTGAAAGTCACTTTATTTTGCCGAGTTGTACTGTTTAGCTCTCGGCAAAGTCTTTGTCGAGTGCCCGTATCCTGGCTCCCGGCAAATTCCTGTTTGCCTGAGACGTGTACGCCGGGTGACTTTTGCCGAGTGCAGCACTCGGCAAAGGCTTTGCCAGCGGGGATAGGCCCTTTGCCGAGTGTCCGTGGCACTCGGCGTATAACTCGATTCCAGTAGTGCAAGATTATTATCTGATCCCCAATCACATATTTTTTTGACCTTATGGCGTGATCCCATGCATTGATAACTTAACATAATATACAGTTACAAAAAGTTAGTACAGTAGTACATTAAAAATTAAAAGTGCTTAATTCTTAATTAATGCCAGTTTACTGAAGGTACTTCTGTACCTTCTATAGATCAACTTCATGACTTGCCATTTTATCTTTGTATTATTTCATCATAGGAGAAAGCATATATCTCCCATGTTTTTTTGCTCCAGATGCTGCCCTTTATCATCTGCCAAAGGTTCTCTTTGTTATGAGCATTTAGTTTGTTGTTTAGAATTATAAACCTACAGATGGCATGAACGAGTCATTCTCAGATGTTGAATAATACATGCTCGATTTTTGTAAAAGTTGTACTTCTTGCCCGGATTTCTTTAATAAGATCTCCAGCTATTTTAGTGGTGTATCTCAATACTGATAGCCCAACTTCCTTCCAGTTAAGCGGATGTTATTGTCGAAGACAATGCATCTCTTTGCATCTTAGGATGAAATTCATGCTTCTGTTGTAATTGATCCACTTTTTAGATGTGTTGAAATCATAGGAAACTCAAGTTGTATTTGATTGATGGAAGACCTTAATGTTTATTGGTGTTTGTTAATTGTGTCAACTCGATGATTCCCCGCGCGTTGCTGCGGGGAATATTGCTTAAAATTATTGCTTTGCTTAGTAAACTAACTCTCCTAAAAGGATCAGCAAAATGATGAATAGATTAATCTACTTTGGCAATAATACTTTAGAATGATATTATTGTAATGATACATAGGTAAGGTTGATCCTCCTAGTTATATCATTCAAATTTTGGATAGTAGACGAACAAACAGATTACAGGATTATATCATCATTTACCTATAGAACCAACTAATTGATTACATAATAAGTTCATGGGAACATGCATCTTCGGCAATACACGATAGTAAGATCTTTGCAAATGTGATCCTCGAGAGGGAATGGAAGAACTGAAGTTGCATTGAGTGGATGATCGCATTGCCTTTCCTCGGTGGTTCAGTAACTTGGATGATAAAATCCAGGTTTTGCAATAACACAAATACAAAATTTATCAGGGAAAATTAGATGAACATATAGCACTTCTGCAGACCTTAATTGATTCTTTTTGGGATCTCGAGTGTACCTAGATAGCCATTACACCGCTATCTTCGTGAAATTTGAGCAAGACAATGCAACCAGGGAACTGTACAGTGGGATTAAGAAAAAAAATTGAGAAAAGGTAGGATGGGAATGTTCAACAAAGATAAAACTCATGGATTATAGGAATACTGTTTTCAGCTTCAACGATCGGCTATCTACCATACGAAAGATAAAACTCCAGAATTCTCATAATCTATTTACGGATGGTGCCACTGGAGGGCACATTGAAGCTAATCATCAGTGGGAATAGATTATATTCTGTTAACTTCAGACATGCAAGTATGAAACAATTTAGATATTACCATGCATAAATGTCCATAGACTTTACTCGAATCAGCCAAATTTAGTAGCTCCTAAAGATTTTTAGCACATCAAAGGAGGATGCGCCAGAAAACACCATTTATTGTCCAGAATTCAACAATTACATCACCATAAAAATTACTACGAATGTGGAGGGGGCGCGTGGAACCATGACATCGGCATAGTAATGAATCAGTTACTACTCTCATAATTGCATGGTAGAAGAGAAGTAATCTGAACCACCAACATGAAAAGAAACTCAGACTACATGTTTAAATTATGACACCTATATATTGTATCAGCACCAGCTTACCACCCATATCCCTTTTCCCATGTATCAAGTATGAGTGTATGACATGAAAATAGCTTTCGTTCTTGGCTCAAGTGCTTGACAAACAGGTTTTTGCTCTCTGGCAACTCACAAGAAGCAATGAGGCGTATGCAGTTGCTGCAGAGAGAAGAAATCATATAAGTCGTGTGGTACAGCATGAGATAAATAAATACAATATTGACTGAGTCTTGAGGTTACATGTGGGGTTCTCATCGGCGGAACCTAAAGCCCGTGAACATCATCATCAGTTACGTTTTCTGCACATCTGCAAGAACCAACCCAGAATTAAACCAATATAACATGACGTGTTCCAAGCAAACAATGAGGCAACCAAAAACGATTCCCTTGCATTACCAAACATAACTACCAAATCGAAGCTTTAGCCAAGGAGAAGCACGTATAAACTGCGTGATTTCTAATACTCAATCCTGCTTGACATGGGAGAGGGAGGGATCAACTCAAGGAGTATTAGATTTGGAATGAACATGTGTATACATACCAGAGAGATTTTGTCACCCGGGAAGGGATGATACGACCATTGCCTTTTGACCTGCAGGCTGCAGCTGGAAGCAGGACGCTCCCCCCTCTCCCATTGATAGAGCCGCCGCCACAACCCCTGCCTTCTCTCTCCCTCACACCCGCCACATACCCTATCCTTCTCATCTGCCCCTCTCCAATCGGCGGAGCGGCGGAAGGCGGAAGAGCAGCCACCCAGCGTCTGAGCGCGGCCACATGTGCTAGCGGCGGTCTATTTGATGTGGACTATGGAGCACGGGAGGAGCGTCTTGCATCAGAGGCAGATTTATTACTCGAACCAAGAAGATGGAGAGGAGGAGGCCGAACTGATTGGGAATTAAAGGAGGGGAAGTGGACGGGAAGGCGTTGGTGCTAGCGTTTTTAGGAGGTGAGGAGGCGAGGAAGCTGAAGCCACACCGGGCATGGAGTGCGGAAGGTCGAACCCATGGGCTTCCAATCTGACCACACGTGGTCAATCGAACGGATGAAGCAATTTCTGGTGACGTGGTGGATTATGAGGTGGGCTCCTATCTACATATAGGGTGTGTTTGGTTCGGGAACTAAGTGTAATGGAATGGCATGGTTCCATTCTTGTGTAATGGGTTGGTTCCGTCTTTGTGTTTGGTATGGATAAAACGAAGGAATGGAATGACTACGTTTTGGTGTTTGGTTTGAGGAATGGAATGGAATGAATTTAAGTGGTCATCCATCTATCCATGCAACAAAGCTCGGTAAACATTGAATTTGATTTCTGAACAGGGGTGTGAGCATCAACAAATCAGACTCTAACCAATTTTTGTTTGACCATCAACGAATCGAATCCATCCATCCATGCGACGAACAAAGGTCTATACCAATCGGACTCAAAGCACAAGATAAACAGCAGCTAGAACAAAATATATGACCGTTGTGCATGGCGGCCGGCTGGGTGCGCGGCTTGGCTTTGGCGTCCCCACGCGCAACCGCAGCTCCTGGCGGCGCGTGCTCAGGCGGTCAACGGCCGGCGCCTGGAGCAGCTGCTCCGTCAAGCGCGGCAGCGCGACCCTCCCGGCGTGTGCCGCCGCTGTTGTCCCGCTTCAAGATCTTCTCGCAGCCGCTCGCATGTCGCACGTGCTTCAGAGGAGAGGGAAGCTATGCTTCGGAGGTGGACGAGACGACGAGGGCCGGCGGTGCGGACTACAGGGGAGAGACCTGCGGCGTAGACCGGAGAAGGGGAGAGACGAGGGAGAGGAGCCCGCACAAGAGAGGATAAGTCTGCGGGAGCGCGAGGAAAGAGACCGGTTCCGCGTCGTCCGCCCAATTTGGAGGTCTCACCCAATTCCGAATCTAGGCCGAATATTCGGTCCATGGGAACGAGGTGGTGACCGTTCCACCTGTCTACTAAACGCGAGAACCAGACCTAGGAATGGGTTGGACCCATGATATTCCGGTGCATGACTGCAACCAAACACACCCATAGTAGATGACGTGGCTAGATTGTTTGAGGTGGAGCCAGGTGGATGGCTGCATGTTGATTAGTGATGTGGATAGGTTGTATGTCAAGAAAAATAAGGTAGTGAAGATGAACTATTTACGTATTATAGATACCAGATACGTTCTATGTATAATTTATTAGTTTCCAAGTTCCAAATGGATAATTGATAATATCCTTGCCACACTTTGCGAACATATTTGCATCTAAATATGAGACCAATCCAGCAATACCACGATATAAAAGATGAGCAGCAGCTAGCAGTTTACCTTTAGTAATTAGATCTTTACACATTTGAAGCTATGTGCCTGCAGGGTAACGTTCTGTTTCCACACCGACTCTTACTATCAATGTAATTATGAACAATTAATGAGACCATGTGCGTTGTTATAATGTTCCACGCATCTGTGTTTTCACAGCCAGCTGAACCATGATCCAGTATTTTCATAAATTTCATTCTCAAATTGTCTCGTACGCATATTAATCAGGTGTATGTATATTTTCTGTTGAATTTAGGTGAGATAACCTTGAGATTATTGGAACGCTGCCAACACACAATTAGGGTATCAGACGAGTGAGCATTGCTTCATTTATCTAACAAAAATAAAAAAACTCAGTTATCCTTCGCAGCTATCCTCATTAATAGTCCAACATTAAATTCATCATTTATATGTCACAGGTAACAATATCAGCAGACGGAAGTTTCTTATGACAAACTACTATTACAAATGACGGTGATAATATGTAAAAGCTAACACTATATATCTCTGTTTCTGGAATTACTTCTATATCTATCACCATTTGTATAATCCTAGATTTGTATTATCCATCATCCTAACATATTCCTTTTTCGTAATGTGGCAATTTTTCTTTACTGGAGATGTGAAGTAACAAAGTAATTACACTACTTATATTTATAATAGCCTAATCAAGCATCTATCAACTAATCAAAAATTTCATTCCAGTTTTCTCAAGTATTATAAGTGATGTGATACTATCACCATGTTGTGATAAGTCATAAGATATTAGAAACTAGAGTTCTTCAATGTTGCAATTAGTTAGGTGAAGTTAGTAATTTAGCACTATAAAGTTCTTCTACATTGCATGGTGGGTTAATTGTGTGCTCTTGCCAAACTGAGCCAATTGACCCATTTTTCGGTTAGGATGGCATTGGGTAGTTTTAAGATTTAATTTGGAGCAATTTTAGGCGGTTTGCATTTAAGAACATTGACTTGTAGATGTGCTATATATGACAATTTAATTCTTAGAACAGACTCAACCAAAAAAAAAGTGACCACATATATATTTGCAGATAATTTCAAACGTTGCCCTCGCATTTGCAAGGGCCACATTGCTAGTTTACCCGAATGATGAAGTGACCACTTCATGACTTCCGTCCTGCTCACATGCCCTAAGATACTCGCAAAGTGGTAGGTGCACCTTTGTAGGAGAAAGTAATGAGCGTGTGACATTCTTGTACCTTACTCATTATATATAACCTTTTTCTCCCATTTGTTTCCAAACAACCATAGCCCGCTCTATACAATACACCCGTGACGAGAGCTAGCTCATACTGAACCAAGCCCCTAACCAAGCATGTTGTAAACTTATAGTTGCAGTTTCACCTATAAAGGAAATTAAGAAACAACATGGATCACAAAATTGGGTAAGGCAGGCTCGGGAGGCATCGGGAATTCCATGATGCGCACTAGTGCCACAAAGAACTAGTTAATTGCTGATGCGTCTACCCCGGTGGCCTTATATAGGACTCCTGGGTGGCGATGAACTGCCACTTCTTTGACTTGCGCTTGGGCTAAAAAAAGGATGTTGTACTTCAGGACAGCTAGCGATCCGAAGGCCACATGATAACTTTGGACATTTGCTGCTGTCAAGCAACAATGTCCGCGCAGTTATGGCCAAGGTAATGATATAGTGAGTGGTATACTGGCTTCGGCGACTACCGAAGACGGAGGATTGACTTACTAGTGCACCTCGCATACGCCCCCTCTAACAACATTCATGAGGACTTGGCCACATAACAACATAAAACTTGTGTTAAAACGTTTTCGTATGAGAGGTACAGCTGGCGACTAAACCCTAGCCACCACTCCATCTCCTCCCCCTCTTGTCACCGCCAGGGTACGACGTTGGCGGCTTCCGGGAGGCTGCTGACCGTGGGGGCCTGCTATGGAGGATTTGGTGGACTGTTGTCGGTCGACAAAGGGGATGTGTGGCCGAGTTGCGGTCTCCGGCAGGCAATGCTCGACGACAGTGTTGGTGTTGTAATGTGACATTCTTCAACAACTGCTTGGCCTATCTAGGCCATCAGAGAAGAGGACATCAGTGCATGGTCCTGGACGATGGCGCGCTCAACATGAATCTCAGACTTGGCATGCAGCGGCATGGATAATTTTTTGTTCTTGTTTTCTTTAGGGAGTCATCATGTTTGGTTTGGGGGAACGAGGCGATGACGTTGCCCCAGTGTAGGAATAATGTTTTCCCCACCCTTTCCTCACTCCATTGGGGTGCTTATGAACGGCAGAGGGCGTGCGGATACGTGCTCTGGCGAATCTTCAAGAATTCTGTCGGTTTCGGTTCTCGTTGGGTCCATTTGGATTCTACTGGCTTTCGTGGTCTATAGAGTTTTTATCGGCGTTTTTTTCTCTTGGGCGGAGATTTGCTTCACAAATCGCATCGTTCGGCGTTTCCCGGTCTACATCGGTGACTTCGTGCCCGCTGCTTTTACAAACTACTTTTTCTGAGAGAGAGAGAAGCTTTTACAAGCTCTCTGGTTTTAAAAAGATTGCTCCGTCAAGGCGGACGCCAAGAGGCGGTATCGAACTATGCTCATGACGCGGCGCCGATGGTCTCGGCGCCCCAAAGAATTTCAATGTAATTTTATTTTTCAGTACATTTTGTTTGTAAGGACTTACGATACTTGGTTTGGTTTATGGCCTTGGGCTCCTTTTGCAAAAAAAAAAAAAAATACTTGGCCAGCATCATCAATCATCATTCGATTTGAGGAAATCTAGAAGCACAAGAACAGCATACTTTTTAACCAAGCCAACCCTTTGGAACCCACAACCCTGCAGGAAGTGGTCAACGATGAGCAAGCTGGGTGTACGGCAGGACATTATGTGGCCATCTACAGACCTTCGTTGGAACGTTTCTTACGTGGACGGACGAAGAGTCCTGATTGTTTTAGGCTAGCAAGTGGATAGTCACTGCGTCTGTACCGTTATGTGCACCAGGCTCCGTCCTTTAATTGCCCCCTCTACCGGAAACTTTGCTGGGACGATGGTGCTCTCTGGAATGCGTAGCTCCTTGATTCTCATGCATGCACGACTCGCTTGTCTGGGCAGACCTACACACACAGTGTTGCATACAAATCTCTTGTTTCCCTTCGCTCCCTAGCTTGTTTCAGTCAAAATTTGAGGTGATCAACCTCTGTGCCCGGTGAAATATTAATTGGAGAAAACAATTGATCCAGTTAATGGACTGTTCAAGATTGGAAATGAGTGACGGCTTGCCGCAAAAAGAAAATACGGAAGGATATAAAATCGAAAGATCATGCCGTCAGCAGCTCTGCTTTGACCCCGACCTCCTCAGCACCGCCACCACAGGGTGGCACCAGGGGGGTCATACCCCAGCGCCGCCAGCCCCCCACCCCACGGCGAAAGACCCTACCGCCGCTGCCGCTGGCGTTGGGCGCGGTGGCGGCGGCGCCTGGTGCCAAGGCGCAGAGGCGGGAGGAGACGGCGGCAACCACAAGGAGGCTGGGGCACCTCGGGCTGGGGGCTTTGCACCGCGGCTAGGGTGGCTCCCTGGCCGTGCGGCGGCAATCGATGACCCCATGGCTGGTGGTGCTAGCGATGGTGGATATGGCGGCGGTCGCGGATCTGGATCCCACCCAAATCCGTCGTCGATTCTTCACGTCAATGGTCGGCAGCGCGATGAGGGCTCCGGTGGGGGGATGGAGGATCTCCACCGGAGTACTGGTAGCGGCATCCATCTTCATGGTGAAACTCCGCGCGGTTCCAATCAGTTGCGTGAACGGGATGACGCGGCTTCCGATGAAAGCCGCGCCTGACTGCGGTCTTGGAGGACGATGTCGGCGTCTCTTACGTCGTTTCCTTCTTGAGGCATCGTCGTTGCAGGTTACGTCAACTCGATCAGTATGTTTTGGGGGAAACCCTAGATCTGGGTCTAGCAGATCGGACGATGACAGTGCCTTCGGTGTCGTTCTCGCTCCTGGGGGCATTGTTTTGGAGCAAGTGCTGGCTGGAGGGGAAAAGAGGAGGAGCAGTGTTACATCTACCGCAAGGCCGATGGCGGATCCCGGCAGCATGGCGGTACGGTGTTTCAGCGACGGGGGCGTGTGGATGGATACGTGCAGGATGGTGCCGTTGTCTGGCACCGTGGTGACGTCAAAGGCAGGCCTAGCAAAGGTGGTGTGTTAGTACCTGCTCCGGAGATGGGTCGGTGGATGACGGCTGCAGTGGCCTCTGTGAGTGCGCCGGACCGTTGTTTGACCCAGTCCCGACATTATGGCTTGGCTGGGACATCCAGGTTTAGATGTTATGCTTTGGTGCGATGTATGTTTGATATTCGGCTCGGACATTCGGCACCCCTTCATCAAGGGGATAGGAGTAGCGACAGGTAGTGGCGGAGGACGAAAAACAATTGAGGTGGGGCAGATCCATGATAAAATGTTTTGTGTCCACATGTATATCACACACACATTCATCTAAAAAAATATATCACAAACACATTCATCTAAAAATGTATATCACACATGCACTGGTATATCGAGCAATGCTATCCATGAAAATAACAAATTTGGCAATTTAAATATCTGACCGTAAAATAATTACCAAAATGAAAATTTCACTTGAAAGACATGTTGATTATGTGAAGTTAAATAATAAGATGCATTAAACACCAAACAATGAAATCAATGATGACAAGTAAACTTGAAAATCACTCCTACAATATCAGAATCAAAGCAATCCAATTATACATAATATTGGGAATTAACCCTACCAATACAGATTACATCATCATGAAACAAGAATTAGAGATAACCGAGGCATGCATCACTTGCAATTCTTTTGAGTGATACTTGGAGAGAGATTGAAAAGTTGGCTTGACGTACTCTTCTGCCCCTAGCGGCCGAGTGGGCTAGGGCGACAGCAAAACGCTATGATATTAATGTACTAGAAATAAATTAAATCATCATCCCTGCATGCGGCTCCTGCCAGCTGGCTGCCTGGCTACCGCTCCTGCTAGGGTTCGTCGTCGCCAGTTCGTGCCCATTAATCTAGCAAGCAGGCAAAAAAAAAAAAATGACCTAATCATAGAAACAACATTTTTTACTACCCTGCCACCTTCACTTTGACAGATTGTTCTTAGTGAGAATACCCCCCTATGCCCACATAATTTTTCAATCTTTAGTGGTACTTTAGTTTTCCATATACGTGTCTAGATAGTGCATCCTGAGGCCACGACTGGTGCTAGGGGAAGTCATAGCGCGCACTGCAACTATTGACAAGAGGTAGATGCATGCAGTATTGATCGCAATTGATGTGATATTGTTTTCCCATCAAAGATTTCTCTTTTGGGGTGCTAGTCCTGTGGACCAATAGAGCGGTGGACGGCGACTATGGAGGAAAACATATCATATTCTCTCATGGTGAAAACCCACGAGAATGATGTACAAGTTACCTAGTTTTCCAGGTTGTATTTAACACACCCCTAAAAAAGGTTGTATTTAACACGATCGCAGTGAAGCATTTACCCATCTATTCATGGTACAATTACCTCGGACGTCATTGCACTGGTGTAATGAAACAGGATTTAGTACCACCATGGCATTGATGTGATTACCCAATTGTGTCGATAAAAATTATCACCAGGGCACCTACGTACCTAGTTCTACAGGTTATATTTTTATCATCATAGTACATTTAGTTACATAGCTATTTTTGCATGACCTAGTTGTGGAATCAATAGCTAATTTGAGATGAGTTTGGTAACTCGCATATTCTGCTTCTTGACTTCTGAGCTTTGCAATGTCGTATGAAAAGTACCTAAGCATGATTTTAACACTAATAACTACATGTGAATCATTTGGTTCTCATATTGACATGATGATGACCTCAAAGAATTTATTTGGTCTACATGCACCATGCATGCAAATCCACATATTTTAGCCATGCCTAGGAAGATAGCCATGTAGGTGCGTCCACATAAATGTATTTGCCGAAGGAGCAAACTGCTGCAAACAGGACTGGTCCTTTAGTACAACGATTAATTAATTTTGTGTGGACAAATAATTAATGATGTTTTTTTGAAAAACTGTGGTGTTGTGAGGTCGATCGGTATCCACGATATCAATAAAACCTTCGACACGGCTATTGTGGATATCTACATTGCAATTTGTTAGAAAATTTCACTTATTTTTCCTCCTGAGATTGCAGAGCAAAAGCAAAGTATACTACCGGCGTACGCATGTACTACCTTTAGCTCAATAGAATGGGAAGCGTCCGGAAACCAAAGCGTTCTATCAGTTGGTTGAGAGTGGCACACAGCCAAGGGGAATTTCGGAAGAAGGGGTTGCAGGCGGCAGTTGAAGAATTCCATATAGATAGGATGTGATGCGAATTGTGGCCCTTCTACATAGGAAACATCAAATCTACATTAATTGACCTACTACACTTGTTCATAGCTGAGGGCGGGGAGATGCCAAAATTTGAAATTTGGTCTGCTCAGAAAAGAGCATTACCCCAATTATAAATACACGAAATGGATCTTGCTATTTTATCTTATTACTTGTGAGGTATGTAGGGGTGCACACGAGTGTGAGCTTGAGTGACCAAGATTGAGCTCACCTTACCTCGTTGAACAAGCAACCTTGGATACTGTTGTGCTCGGATTGAGTATTTCAACTATGTGTGCTTTCGTATAGAACATTACAGAATCTCACACATATTAAAAGTTGATGGTGGACATTTTAGTCTAAAACAAAAATAATAACAAACCATTCCGGTTTTTGTTCTATACATCCAAATTAACCTCAAGTACAAATTGCTCTACTTCGAGCGATGTTAAGGAAAACTGAATGGACTATCATTAGTTCATAACCATGCTATGAAGACACACATATAGCACACTCTAGAGTCGATCTATGTGTGATGAAGGCATCACACTCATTATAAAAACTACATGATTCCCCGAGTGTTGCCGTGGAAATACTAAGAGACATGTAGCCACAAAATTTTATTACTACATCAGCATTTTTTTTTTGCGATGTTAGCAACTTCAAGTTTCAAAGAACTTTCGAATTGAATTGAATCAAGTTTTCTAACGAAGAAACATCTCAAGTCAGATTGTCACAATAATATTTGATATTCTTTTTTTTCAATTGCATAAACTTATCTCCAAATATTCTTGCATCATTATAGAGTTTCCCAGAAATATGCTTTTGTATTTACGAATAGATGACACACTAGCCAATACTTGTATGCATGTATTACCTTCTTCAATTCACGTTTTCCACTCTTAATTCATCCTAACGGTCAATGTCTACCGGCAATTCTAGTCAACATTCCATACCACATGAATAAGATCACATGCCAATGACGTGAGTTTGTCTAATATGCATGCCGTGGATAATTACTTAACTAATTATGATGTGGGAAGCATGCATGACTTGGTGAGGTGGGAAAATGCATGTTGTAAGAATTAAATATAATGGATGTGGGTCATGGATGGAAACTAGTGCTAGTGGACGCTGACATGGCACACTTAACGAGTTGGAAGGTTGCATGCTGAGAGAATAGATGATATAATCGTCTGTCCCGAAATGAAACGTGTGCGATGGCTAGCCCATCGGGCATGATTTAGAAAGGACTACCATGTGTGATATTGAGCAAAAACGGTCGGTATGAACGAATTGTCCGCGATGATGAGAGCATCTCAGGCGTCGCATAATCTGTCCACCATGTGCAAAGTTCTGCGCATGGTATACTAAATAAAAAACGTGTGTTTAACTTGGGACAATGCTTGCGATTGTATTGTGAGAATTCTATGCTGTCTGGGTAGACGATCGGACCAAATGAACTGTGTGCGATGGTGATAATCATCACACACCTTTGTTGAATCGAATCATGTGCTCTGTGACTTGTTCCGTCTGTAGAATAACTACATGCCCTTTCTGCTGAACAACAACATACCGAAAAGATCATTGCACATCACATTGCATAATTGAACTAAACATCCATTACAAAAGTAACTAAATATCACATTGCACATCTCAGGATGGAGGCCGCCGCAGCCCCCCTGGCTGCGACCACGACCACGGTCGAAGATCCTCGCCCTGATCTATATCTGAGCCATGATGGGCCACTAGAGCGGGTGCGCCCCCAGGCCAAGCCAGGGCAGGGCGCCGGTCCTTCAGAGAGTGACATCCACCCCGGAGCAGCAGAAGCACGAGGGCACTGCAGAGAGTTCCACCAGAAACGACCTTCGCAGGTTATGGGGCAGGGAGAGATGGGGTTGATGGGGAGTTGAGAAGGTTCTCGGGCGCCCCGTTGCGGCTTTGCCCAGCAGGGCTAACCGGCAGCAGCGAGGGGGAATGGATGGGAGGTATGCGCCGGCGGTGGCGCTTTAGGGGCTCTGCCTATGTAACCCCATGGGGATGACTGAAGGCAAGATGGGAGAAGGGGAGTTTCAATCCTAGCTGCAGTGAGCCACGCGGTAAGAATGTCAACCGAGGGGACTTTCAGCAGAATGGGTGGCGGACATCATCTGAAGGCTTCAATATAATTTGGATGCCATGCGGCTTGCGGCTCTTCGACACAGGAAAGTTCATATGTACACTAATGAATCTACTACTCTTGTTCATAGCTGAGAGCAGGGAGTTGGAGAATATAATGTTTCTTTTCTTCAGAAAAAACAGTATCCTAGAACAATTGTAAATATACAAAATGAACATAGCTATTTTATCTTAATACTTGTGAGGTATATGTAGGTGTGCACACGAGTCTGAGTGTGAGTGACAAAGACTGAGCTCAGCTTAGCTCGTCGAACAAGCGAGCTCTCAGTACACTTCAGCTCTAGCTCAGATTAAGTTTTTCCGACTATGTGTCCTTTCGTATAAAACATTAAAAACCCAAAGCTGATGGACAATTTAGTATAAAGCAGAAGGTATACAAACCTTTGTACTTTTCGTACAATACACCAAAGATAAAAGTACATATTGTGCTACTTCATTATACTTTTAGGCTGATGGCCATTGCCCCCCCCCCCCCCCCCCCCCCAACCCCCAGGTTCCCTCCTAGACCCCTTAATCAACGACAATCTCTTCTTGACCGAGGAGTGCTTGGTGGTGTTGGAGGAGGTCCGACACCCACGCCCGCCGGCATTGACCTCCCGAAAGAGCTCGTGGAACGTGGCAAATGGGATGGATCAAAGATGGAGAAGACCATATCGCAAGGCTGACAAGAACCTTCATGTTACAACCACGGCGTTGATGTAATTACCCAATTTTCTATATAACAGTTAGCACCATGCCACCAATATACATGCCCAGATTTTATTTTTTGCGAGGTAATATAAATGCCTAGTTTTGCAAGGTATATTTTTTACCACAATTGTACAGTTAGATACCTAGCTAGCTTTTCGGGCATAATCAAATTATGGAGTCGATGCCTATTTAAGAGGAGTGTGGTAACTTCTCCTTGACTTATGAGCTCTGCAATGTGGTCCAAAAAGTACCCAGGAAAGGTTTTAAGGATGATAACTACGTGTGAATCATTGGGTTAACATATTATCAGGTTGATAAATTTTAAGCTCGACAAGAAGTCATCAAGACATTTCCATGTGAGAAATAAATTACAGCAGATAACCATCATTGAGCGGTCTGGTAAGTCATGTAATATTCCCTGCTAACTTTTCTGCCCAAAAAAGGTTGTAGAAGCTCTCGTAGTTAAACTCGGAGGTGAAAACAGATCGTGAAAGGGACAAAAGATTTTTAAAATTTTGAGATTTAGTACTTAATGAAGATGACCTCAGCATTTTGTTTTTTTGGTCTAAATGCACCATGCATGCAAGTCCACAAATTTTAATCATGCCTAGAACTACAGTCATGTAGTCGTGTCCCTTACTTAAATGTATTTGCGCGAAGGAGCAAATTACAAACATGACTGCTCGTTCAGTACAAAGAATTGTTGAAGTTTCTCTCCAAGACAGAGGTGTAGTGAGTTGGATCGGCATCCAGTACAGTATATAAATATAACATATGGCAAAGTTGTCGTGGATATCTACATTACTATTTGCCAGAAAGTTTCACTTGTTTTGTCTTCCTGCGATTGCAGCGCAAAAATGAAGTATACGACGGGCCTACGCATGCACCTTTAGCTCACTGGAATTGGGAGGCATCAGGAATCCAAAACGTGCCACCAGTTCATACGTATCATTAGAAACCGTACATATGTGGCTAACCGCTGCATACCCCTTAGCATAGGTGTAGTAGGCTATGGAAAGTTCGACTTCCCGGTCTACATTGATAGGCTCAGTGGCCTCGAGGTGAACCCGCTGCAGCTGTGTAGAAAACCGAGAGTGAGAACCGGCAGCAGGATTTGGCCCTCACCATCTCCTTTTCCGTCGCCTAGACCTACAAAGGGAGATGCATAGATTTGCTGTAGCGGTGTTTCAGGTGGAGAGTGGCACACGTGTGAGGGCAATTTCTGAAGGAGTTGCAGGCGGCAGTTGAAGTCTTCGACATAGTTTGGATACGAAGTGACTTGCAGCCCTTCGACACAGGTGACATTATGTACCTTAATTAATCTACTACTCTTGTTTATAGCTGAGAGCAGGGAGTTGGCAAATTTTGAAACTTGGTTAAAAAGGATTATCCTAGAACAATTATAAATAAATAAAAAATGAATCTAGCTATTTTTTCATATTACCATGTATGTGTTCTCGCAAAAATTATGTATTACTTGGTATGTAGGGGTGCACACGAGTCTAAGTCCGAGTGACCAAGATTGAGCTCACCTTCGTATAAAACATTACAAAATCTCACACGTATCAGAAGCTGGTCGACATTTTAGTCCAAAATAATAAAAAAAATAACAGAGGTTTCCAGTTTTCATTCTATACATCAAAGCTAACCTCATGTAATATATTATGCTTTATGTCAAGGAAAAACTGCGTCTGAAACTCAGATCATTTTTCAATTAAACTACAAAGCAGAGTCATATTCGACACATTTTATTATTTACTCGACCACAAGTGAAGCTAAAAAATGAGTCGAGCTGACTCATGAGTCTCAAGCTTTTCTTGCGGGCCTAACTACGTACCAAAGGTGCCAATAGCCTTAACACAAAGAACCACATAAAGATTTGACGTTGATTAAGGGCATGTTCTGAAACCATCGAGGTTCTCCAAAACTTGCCATATCCAGCTTCTTACCATGCCTCGTCTTGCTTTAGGAAAGACAGGAATGATGAGTGAGAAGTCTCGGATATGTCACCAATCCTTGTAACTTGCTCACACATAACTTGTGCGGTCTTAGGTTTTTTGTTCTTTTCTGGAATGATGATCCCAAGCCTCACTTTAGATGAACTAGTTGCCGAAGATGCTTGTTCTTTGGTACACTAGTAGAAAAAGGCCCATTTGTCCCGGTTCCAGAGGCCCATTTGTCCCAGTTCTGGAACCGGGACTAAAGGGTCGGGACTAAAGCCCAACACCTTTAGTCCTGGTTCGCTTACGAACCGGGACAGATGTGGCTCCACGTGGCCGCTGCGGCGAGCCCAGGCAGGAGGGCCTTTAGTCCCGGTTGGTAACACCAACTGGGACCAAAGAGCATCCACGCGTTAGCAGCTCAGGAGCTGGGGTTTTTGTTTTTTTTTTGAAGGGGGGGGGGGGGGTTGAGGGTTTTGGGGGTTTTGTACGGTTAATTTAGGGGTTTCATATATTGTGTTAGCTAGCTAATAGCTAGAGAGAAGTGTCCTTTTTTATCTCCGTGCTTGGTCGACGCTACGTACTACACGTATAGAGAGGACTCGACATGCTAGCTAGTAAGCAAATGAAGGAAACCATTAAGTACACAAGATCGTCATGAACATATACAGAGAGAAGTGATCGACCTCCTCCTTCTCCGAGAGATTGGTCGAACAATAAGTTTTCGTATATCTATCCGACGCTACTAGCTACATATATACAATATAAGATCTCTTACAATCCCTAACATCTGATGTCAAGTTCCACATGGTATTCTCCGGCTGGATTGATGACGTGGTCAAGAAAGAATCCCGCCAATTCCTCTTGAATTGCTTTTATGCGATCTTGTGGTAGGAGTTCATCCCGTATCTGCCACATCTAATTTGAAGAAGGGGGTCAATACATATATATGAATGAAACTCAACACAAATGATGGTAATAAAATAAAATTGTGAATATTATTGCTTACGCACTTCATATTGTTTTTTAGAGTAGCCCGCTTAGAGGTCGTCGCGTTGTAGATGTACTCGCAAACGTAGTATCCACAAAAATTATTCCCGCCTTCCTGCCACAGCCACTTTACGAGAAATAGAGATCAATCAAACTGGTAATCAAGCATTATAAATGGTATTGATGAAACTAGCTTGAATCAATGAGAGATGCGCGGAACTAGCTAGTAGTACTTACTTTCGGGTGTGTAAATCGCAGCTCCCCCGGCAGTTCCGGAGCTTCTGCGGTGAACACTTTCCAAACCCTACGAGACAAAGAAAATAATTACTTGATATCAGGAAATGAACAAAGTTGCCGATATGGTGCGATAATGATCGATTGAACTTACTTCTGGAGCATTTCAGTCATGGCCGCATACTCCTTGGGATCTTTTCGTCTTGAGTCTAAGACGGTTACTTGTCCTTGCTCAAGCTTAATCTCTAGGAGAATAAAGTGGAAGTTGCGCACGCATGCATAACTCATCAATTACGTTACTATAACCTCGAGTAATAAGGGAAACCGAATATGCGGAAGACAGTAACACTCACTTGAAGTTGTAAGGAAAGAGTATTTTATTTTTGTTTTGATTTTTAAGCAACGATTGTAGCAAGTTGGCCTCGGTTTCTTTCGCATTATATTTAACCGTCCATTCATCTATGAGCTTTGTGTTAATGAACCCAATATCATAGATTTGTGCTTTTCTGCATTCGACGATCTTCAATCTGCATAATATAGTGAGGATAATTATATATACATGCAATGAAAGAGCTGAGCTATATATAGAGACTTAATTACAGAATTATAGTACTTACAGACAGTAGCAAGTGATGATTATTTTATCGAGGTCCTTTTGATTGAAAAACTGGAAGAACTCCTCAAATGGAATAGACAACAGATCAATTCCAACGAGGTCGTGCTCCTCTTTAACTCTCAGTGTCAAAATATCCTTCCCAGACTTACAGGTGTCCATGTACCACTTATGGAATCTTCGCATCATCGTTGTCAGAGGAGGATCACCAGGTCTGACGAGAGGCTTCCCGTACCGGTATTTGTGTTCGTCCACCTCCATTGTATCAAAATGTGCATCGTCGGGCAGGTAATCACCAGGATTGGTACCGGGCAGCATCCCCAGCAGATTTGCGACGATATCGCTAGACACCTTGAGCGGGGGGCACGATTGGTTTGCCTGTTCGCCGAGCTGGGAAATTTTGTTCCCACTTCTTCGTTCTTGTAACCTTTTGTCACTTGAAGTAGTTCCCGACCGGCGCGCTCCTTCTACTGCCTTTTTAAGAGCGCGGACATGGTTGTCATCCGGCGGAGGCGGTGGTGGTCGCTTCAGGTTCTCCAAAGTGCGCTTCAATTTCACCGGATCTATCTTCTCCTCCAGAGGTGGATTTTTCTTTGCAAAAAAGTCCTTCACTTGGGCTTGACAGATCTGCACGTTTTCCTCCTCGGTCATCTCATATGGTAACTTCTCTAGAGGCTTGAGAGATGGACCGAATATGTATTGCCTCCCGCCTCTGGCTGTACTGCTAGATGCCGGAGCAGCCGGAGCGGCTGCGGCTGTCTTCCTTCGTTGCTTACGAGGCAGAGAAGGAGGCGGAGTGCTACAACGCGCCGGAGCAGCCGGAGCGGCGGCGGCTGTCTTCCGCTGTTGCTGACGAGGCGGAGGAGGAGGCCGGCTGCTCGGACACGCCGGGGCAGGCGGAGAAGGAGGCGGAGTGCCGCCATGCGCCGGAGCAGCCGGAGAAGGAGGCGGAGTGCCTTGATCACTCGCCGGAGGAGGAGGCGGAGGAGGAGGCGGAGTGCCCTGACTAGCCGGAGGAGGAGGAGGAGGCGTCCAGTTCGGAAGGTTGATGAGCTCCTTCCACCATAGACATGGAGTCTTCAGAGCAAGACCCAGCTGAGTCTCCCCTTCACCGGTAGGGTGGTCAAGCTCGAGCTCCTCAAATCCCTCCGTTATTTCATCGACCATCACAACAACATAGCCTAATGGAATCGGAAGGCAGTGAAAAGTTGCGCCGGGTTGAGGAGGTGCAACAGAGCCGACAGCCGCCTTGACTTTGAGGTGCTGCCATTGCGTCATAAGGTGGCAATCTTGAGCCTTCGTGATAGCATCCACGGGGTAGCTGGGAGCCGTGAAGTCAGGCTGCTGAAGGAGCTCAGTGGAAGCCACGCTGCTTCTCCGCTGAGATGGTGGGGTAGCTCTGGCAGGTCGCTGGCTCTGAACTAGTAGTGCTCGTTCCTCTAGCGCTCGTACCCTTGCATTCAGCTTCTGCAGTTCGGTCTGCTCCACTTTCCTCCTCCTCTCCTGGGTTTTGTAACCGCCTGCGACGGGAAATGCAACCTTCCACGCAACGGAGCTTGCCATGCCTCGTGTTCGTCCTGGGTGCTCAGGATTCCCGAGGGCCTGTGTGAGCTCGTCGTTCTCTCTATCGGGAACGAACGTCCCTTGCTGCGCTGCGGCGATATACTTCTGAAGCTTCTTGACGGGTATTTCAAGTTGCTCCTTCGTCCAACAGCACCTCCCTGTTTCAGGGTCCAAGGTTCCCCCAACCCCGAAGAACCAAGTCCTTGAACGGTCTGGCCAGTTCAATGTCTCTGGTTCGACCCCATTATCAAGCAGGTCCTTCTCAGCCTTGTCCCACAACGGCCGGGCTTTGAGGTAGCCACCTGACCCCGTGCGATGGTGATGCTCCTTCTTTGCAGCATTTTTCTTGTTTGTCGCTGACATCTTCTTACTCTTCTCCGATGTCTTGTGGGCCACAAATGCGGGCCAGTGATCTCTTATCTTCTCAAATCGGCCAGTGAATTCTGGAGTCTTCCCTTTGTCGACAAACGTTGATTTCAACTCATTCTTCCACCTCCTGAATAGATCTGCCATCTTCTTAAGAGCATGAGCCTTGACCAATGGCTCTATAACTGGCTTATCTGGATCCTCCTCTGGCGGTAGGGTGAAATTTGACTTCAGCGCGGTCCAAAGATCATCTTTCTGTCTATCGTTGACAAAAGACACTTGAGGGTCTTCGCTCTTAGGCTTATTCCATTGGTGGATGCTGATCGGGATCATGTCCCTAACAAGAACCCCGCACTGAGCAGAAAATGCTTCCTTGGTCCGGCTGGGTTCAATCGGTTGGCCATCGCCCATGATTGCTGTGACCATGAACCTTTCATCCTGGCGCAACCTTTTCTTCGGGCCTCGTCTCATTACCGAAGTTTGGCTCGATCCGGAGGGCTAGAAAAGAAGAAAGAAGAGAGTTAATATGTGTACATACCAAAACAATTAATGCATCAATTAGCTAGTCAGCACAGGCTTAATTAATATATACCTCGCCGGACTTTGCAACAGCTCCTTCCTCCATTCGCTCACCGGAGCAGTCATCACGGTCTCCTTCTTCCACCGGCATTCCATCACCGGAGCCATCATAATCATGTCCTTCCACCTCCATTGTTCGATCACCGGAGCCTGCTTCACCCTCTCCTTCCAGACCATCGGTGTCGTTGAGATACGACAAGACATCACCTCCGCCGAGGATTATGTCCCCCAACAACTGTTCTGCTTCGATGTCACGGTGCTCCATAGTTTCTGCAAATATTACAACATGGCAATTAATATACAAACATGACAAATGGATATATTAGTGCAAACGTAGACCTAGCTAGCTCGACGCTTCTACGGTTTGCGGTGGCCTCGACAACGCTTCTAGGGTTTGGGGTGGCCTAGGCAACGCTTCTAGGGTTTGGGGTGGCCTCGACAATGCTTCTAGGGTTTGGGCCGGACCGCCTCTCTCATGAATGTCCGACGTCCGGACCGACAAGGGATTAAACAAAATGACGTCATTCTGGATGTGCAGAAAATGGTCCTCGACAACGCTCTTTTAACTTGGTAAATTTGGGTGGCCTCGACAACTCTTCTAGGGTTTGGGGTGGCCTCGACAACGCTTTTTCAGTCCCGGTTTGGGTGGACTCCAGAGTTGGTCGGGTGAGAGGGGGTTGATCGACGTCCCCCCTCATGTCTAAGTCAATGAACAACATGAAAATTTCTAAGTGAATGAAAAACTCTGATTTTTTTTACATGTACTCCTACAACATGAAAATTTCTAAGTGATTGCCAAACTGTTTGCTAAATTTTTATGTTTTATTTATATGAAGATCAATTGTCCAATATAACTATGTTGGCGATATGAGGCATTGGACATTATCTAGATCACATGCCTCAAAATCAAAGGAAAGACTCCTCTCACAACTATCCGCGGTGCCCAACAATATGAAATCATTCACAAATATTGATGTTGGACTCGACTAAATATGCATTCCATAGTCCAATCAAGTATATAAGTCCGCAGTGATCAAACAGATACAAGTTACAAAAATTTCTATGCTAACAAAAATATAAGCCCGAGGGGAATTGAAGTTATCGGGGTTATGTTTATACAACAAATGGGCATCTCATCTCATTTCATCTCATCTGAAAAAACATAGCACATCTAAAAAAATACATACATACATACATACATGGAAAAAATTGCTATGAACAAAAAAAACATCATATATGAACATTTTCTATATCCATCCTTACATACATACATACATACATACATACATACATACATACATACATTGAAAAAATTGCTATGAACAAACACATCAGTAGTAATTATTTTTATAATGATTTAGCCTCAAAAAATTCTTTTATTAGTATTTTCAAACTCTAGAATGACCCTGTTGCACTAGAACTATTTCAAATAATTCTTTTCAAATGCCACAAATTTTTTGAGAAGTCCTCTGATGCCTATAGATCATTTTTATGCAAAAACCCACTTTGGTCATTTGAAACTTTTGAGCACAACTTCCATTTTTCAATTTTGGTCCAATCTTGGCATTGAACTACAACCCTGTTTTTTCCTTACTAAATTTTTTTGAAAAAATTACTCCAACTTCATGACAGTACCCACACTCCATTTCACCAAAAACCTTCTGATCCATAGTTCAAATTTTGTTCAAATGAAATTTGAACCAGATTCAAATTCCTTGCTGAAAACCTATTCTAAACCACTCCAAAAATTCTGAAATTTTGCCATCACCTTTGTCTTGCATCAGTACATCACCACAAAAAAATTCAGAAATTTCAAAAATGCCCAAAGCCATCTAGCATTTCATCAAACACCTTCTATGCATTTCATAAAAAAAATTCAGAAAATTCAGAAGGGGGGGGGGGGCTGCTGCTGCTCTTCACTGTCCACTCCTTCTCCTCTCCTTCACGGCGTTGCTGCTGCTCTTCAATGCGTCAGGGCCGGCGGCGCCCATGGAGCAGTGGTAAAGCAAGGCCGAGCTCGGGGGAGCACGCGGCGACGGGGAGCAGGGGGCCATGGGAAAGGGGGGTGCTCACTGGGGGGCGGCGATGGCTGGAGGCCGGCGTCGAGGACGGCGGGCTCGGGGCGGCACGCGGCGACGGGGACGAGGACGGCGGGCTCGGGGAGGCGACGGGGATGGGGACAAGGACGGCGGGCCCGGGGATGCCGGCGACGAGGACGGCGGGCTCGGGGAGGCGACGATGCGGTCCGGCAGCCTGGCGGCGTCGAGGTGTTCGTCGGCGCCATCGGGGGAGAGAGCGCAGGATCGAAGAACTGAATGGAAATTTTCACAAGTGCTGCTTATATACACTAAGCATTGGTCCCGGTTCGTGGCACCAACCGGGACCAATGCCACCTTTAGTCCCGGTTCGTACCACCAACCGGGACCAAAGGTCTCTTTTCAGCAACCCAAAGGGCGGGAAACAGAGGCCTTTGGTCCCGGTTGGTGCCACCAACGGGGACTAAAGGGGGGCATTGGTCCCGGTTCGTGCCACGAACCGGTACCAATGCACCCCTTTAGTCCCGGTTTGGTGTCACCAACCGGGACCAAAGGCCTTGTGCTGCCCGCGGCCAAAAGTTTAGTCCCACCTAGCTAGTTGAGAGGGGCGCGGAGTGGTTTATAAACCCCATTGCCGCTGCCCTCTCGAGCTCCTCTCAAATGCAGGCTTACGGGCCTAACGTGACACTTCGCTGCCTGTGGGCCTACTGGGCCTTCTGCGGGCCTGAATCCTGACCCGTGGTTGGGTTTCTAGTCGTATTCAGGCCGTGGTGGCCCAGTAGGTGGCATTTTTTTCTAGTTTTTTGTTCTATTTTTTGCTTTATTTATTTTCTTTTGTTTTTTACTTTATTTTTTAATTCTTTTTGCTTTTAGGTAATAAATATTATAAAATTTCTGTTAGTGCCATTAGTTTTCCAATTTGAATAGTTTAAATTTGAATTCTTTGAAATTTGTGTGAATCACTAGTTTGTGATTAACTTTACTATAAAAATAGATTTTAGAGTGATTATTTTTCCTGCTATTGAATATTACTGTGTTTTATCATTATATTCAAAAACATTTTTTGTTATTTTAGTTTCTAACAAAAAAATATATTTATGATAATTCTTTTTGCTATTAAAGTTTCTAACAAAAAAAGTTCTTTATGAAAATTCTTTTGCTTTTAATGTTTTGAATAGAGAAATACTTTGCTAATTTAGTTGCATAAATTTTAATAATTTTAGTTTCAATAATACTAGAGGTTATATAAAAGCTTTTAGTTGATTCCTTTTGCTAGCTATTAGAGTTTCATTAAAGTTTTCTATTTCATTCTTTTTCTATAGAGTTTCATTAAAGTTTTCTATTTCATTCTTTTAGTTTATTTTTGCTATTAGATTTTCATAAAAGTTTTCCAGTTCAATCTTTTTTATATATTTTTTTTCTTTTTTTCCCAGTTTTTTTTGTTTGTTTTTTGCTTTATTTTTTAATTCTTTTTGCTTTTAGGTATTAAATATTATAAATTTTCTGTTAATGCCATTAGTTTTCCAATTTGATAGTTTAAATTTGAATTCTTTGAAATTGTGTGAATCACTAGTTTGTGATTAACTTTACTATAAAAATATATTTTGGAGTGATTATTTTTCCTGTTATTTATATTACTGTGTTTTATCATTATATTCAAAAACAGTTTTGTTATTTTAGTTTCTAACAAAAAAAATATTTATGATAATCTTTTTGCTATTAAAGTTTCTAACAAAAAAAGTTCTTTATGAAAATTCTTTTTGCTTTAATGTTTGAATAGAAAATACTTTGCTAATTTTAGGTGCATAAATTTTATATAATTTTAGTTTCAATAATACTAGAGGTTTATAAAATCTTTTTAGTTGATTCCTTTTGCTAGTATTAGAGTTTCATAAAGTTTAGTTCATTTTTTCTATTAGAGTTTCATTAAAGTTTTCTACTTCATTCTTTTAGTTTATTTTTTGCTATTAGAGTTTCATAAAAGTTTTCCAGTTCATTCTTTTTATATCATTTTTTTCCCAGTTTTTTTGTTTTGTTTTTTTGCTTTATTTTTTAATTCTTTTTGCTTTTAGGTAATAAATATTATAAACTTTCTGTTAGTGCCATTAGTTTTCCAATTTGAATAGATTAAATTTGAATTCTTTGAAATTTGTGTGTAATAAATATTATAAATTCTTTTAGTTTGTTATTTTTGCTATTAGAGTTTCATAAAAGTTTTCCAGTTCATTCTTTTTTATATTAGTTCATTCTTTGAGCTAAATGACCCTGAAATTGAAAAGAATTTCAGATGAACTCTGAAGAGGTTGAAAATTGGCATGGTATCATCATTTCACCCACATAGCATGTGCTAAAAAGTTGAGAGGTTACGGCAAAAATTGGATGCACTTCGTGTACGAAATGGACAATCTCTTTCGAAGTATCAGGGTTTCGGACGAAAACTCATCTGTTACAAAGGGATTTCATTTTTTGAACTTATTTGAACTCCAGACTTTTTGTGTGTTCAAAATGAACCATTCAAAGCCACATCATCAATTTTCAACCCTTTCTGACTTCATCTGTCTTCACTTTTTCTTCGCTTGTGTCCTTTGCTTATTGCACCATAACCATGGATATTCTTCATCGCTTAACAGGGTGCTTGGGTCACCCTTGACTTTGAAGGGAGGAATTTCATGAAACTTTTCATAATCTTCAGACATGTCGGTCTTACCCTCCACTCCCACGATGTCTCTTTTCCCTGAAAGAACTATGTGGCACTTTGGCTCATCGTATGATGTATTCGCTTCCTTATCTTTTCTTTTTCTCGGTTTGGTAGACAAGTCCTTCACATAGAAAACCTGCCACACATCATTGGCTAGGACGAATGGTTCGTCTGTGTACCCAAGATTGTTCAGATCCACTATTGTCATTCCGTAATGTGGCTCTACCTGTACCCCACTCCCTAACAGATTGACCCATTTGCACTTAAACAAAGGGACCTTAAAATCATGTCCGTAGTCAAGTTCCCATATGTCCACTATGTAACCATAATATGTGTCCTTTCCCCTCTTGGTTGCTGCATCAAAGCGGACACCGCTGTTTTGGTTGATGCTCTTTTGATCTTGGACGATCGTGTAAAATGTATTCCTATTAATCTCGTATCCTTTGTAAGTCAATACAGTCGAAGATGGTCCCCTGGACAACGAGTACAGCTCATCAGAAACAGTGTTGTCACCTCTGAGACGTGTTTCCGACCAACTGCCGAAAGTCCTGATGTGTTCACATGTAATCCAGTCGTCACACTGCTCCGGGTGTTTGGAGCGCAGAATATTCTTGTGTTCATCGACATACGGGGTCACCAAGGTAGAGTTCTGTAGAACTATGTAGTGTGCTTGAGACCAAGAATGCCCGTCCCTGCAAATTATTGAGTCCCCTCCTAGCGTGCCTTTTCCAGTCAGTCTCCCCTCATACCGCGATTGAGGGAGACCAATCTTCTTAAGGTCAGGAATGAAGTCAACACAAAACCCAATGACATCCTCTGTTTGATGGCCCATGGAGATGCTTCCTTCTGGCCTAGCGCGGTTACGGACATATTTCTTTAGGACTCCCATGAACCTCTCAAAGGGGAATATATTGTGTAGAAATACGGGGCCCAGAACGACAATCTCACCGACTAGATGAACTAGGACGTGCGTCATGATATTGAAGAAGGATGGTGGGAACACCAGCGCGAAACTGACAAGACATTGCGCCACATCACTCCTTAGCCTTGGTATGATTTCTGGATCGATCACCTTCTGAGACATTGCATTGAGGAATGCACATAGCTTCACAATGGCTAATCGGACATTTTCCGGTAGAAGCCCCCTCAATGCAACCGGAAGCAGTTGTGTCATAATCACGTGGCAGTCATGAGACTTTAGGTTCTGGAACTTTTTCTTTGCCATATTTATTATTCCCTTAATATTCGACGAGAAGCCAGACGGTACCTTCATACTGAGCAGGCATTCAAAGAAGATTTCCTTCTCTTCTTTGGTAAGAGCGTAGCTGGCAGGACCTTCATACTGCTTTGGAGGCATGCCGTCTTTTTCGTACCAACGTTGCAGGTCCTCCCGTGCCTCCGGTGTATCTTTTGTCTTTCCATACACGCCCAAGAAGCCTAGCAGGTTCACGCAAAGGTTCTTTGTCACGTGCATCACGTCGATTGAAGAGCGGACCTCTAGGTCTTTCCAGTAGGGTAGGTCCCAAAATATAGATTTATTCTTCCACATGGGAGCGCGTCCCTCAGCGTCATTCGGAACAGATAGTCCGCCGGGACCCTTTCCAAAGATTACGTGTAAATCATTAACCATAGCAAGTACGTGATCACCGGTACGCATGGCGGGCTTCTTCCGGTGATCTGCCTCGCCTTTGAAATGCTTGCCTTTCTTTCGACATTAATGGTTGGTCGGAAGAAATCGACGATGCCCCAGGTACACATTCTTCCTGCATTTGTCCAGGTATATACTTTCGGTGTCAGCTAAACAATGCATGCATGAGTGGTATCCCTTGTTTGTCTGTCCTGAAAGGTTACTGAGAGCAGGCCAATCATTGATGGTTACAAACAGCAATGCATGCAGGTCAAATTCCTCCTGTCTGTGCTCATCCCACACACGTGCACCATTTCCATTCCACAGCTATAAAAGTTCTTCAATTAATGGCCTTAGGTACACATCAATGTCGTTGCCGGGTTGGTTAGGGCCTTGGATGAGTACTGGCATCATAATGAACTTCCGCTTCATGCACAGCCAAGGAGGAAGGTTATAGATACATAGAGTCACGGACCAGGTGCTGTGATTGCTGCTCTGCTCCCCGAAAGGATTAATGCCATCCGCGCTTAAACCAAACCATACGTTCCTTGGGTCACCTGCAAACTCAGCCCGGTACTTTCTCTCGATTTTTCTCCACTGCGACCCGTCAGCGGGTGCTCTCAACTTCTCGTCTTTCTTACGGTCCTCTCTGTGCCATCACATCAACTTGGCATGCTCTTTGTTTCTGAACAGACGTTTCAACCGTGGTATTATAGGAGCATACCACATCACCTTGGCAGGAACCCTCTTCCTGGGGGGCTCGCCGTCAACATCACCAGGGTCATCTCGTCTGATCTTATACCGCAATGCACTGCATACCGGGCATGCGTTCAAATCCTCGTACGCACCGCGGTACAGGATGCAGTCATTAGGGCATGCATGTATCTTATGCACCTCCAATCCTAGAGGGCATACGACCTTCTTTGCTGCGTACGTACTGTCGGGCAATTCGTTATCCTTTGGAAGCTTCTTCTTTAATATTTTCAGTAGCTTCTCAAATCATTTGTCAGGCACAGCATTCTCTGCCTTCCACTGCAGCAATTCCAGTACGGTACCGAGCTTTGTGTTGCCATCTTCGCAATTGGGGTACAAACCTTTTTTGTGATCCTCTAACATGCAATCGAACTTCAGCTTCTCCTTTTCACTTTCGCACTGTCTCCTTGCATCAACAATGACCCGGCGGAGATCATCATCGGGCACATCGTCTGGTTCCTCTTGATCTTCAGCTTCCCCCGTTGCAGCATCACCGTATTCAGGGGGCACATAGTTGTCATCGTCCTCTTCTTATTCGCTGTCTTCCATCATAACCCCTATTTCTCCATGCTTGGTCCAAACATTATAGTGTGGCATGAAACCCTTATAAAGCAGGTGGGTGTGAAGGATTTTCCGGTCAGAGTAAGACTTCGTATTCC
This sequence comes from Thinopyrum elongatum, assembly GCA_011799875.1. Lineage (NCBI taxonomy): Eukaryota > Viridiplantae > Streptophyta > Magnoliopsida > Poales > Poaceae > Thinopyrum > Thinopyrum elongatum. Next base: position 50,284,894 of record CM022299.1, on the reverse strand, counting down.
CACATATAGGGCATGGACAACACATAAAACCATTCTGCTTGTTTGCCTCAGCCACTTCGAGAAAATTATGCATGCCCTTAATGTACTCGGAGGTGTGTCTGTCACCGTACATCCATTGCCGGTTCATCTGCGTGCATTATATATAATTAAGTGTGTCAAAAACCATTACAGAACATCATGAATAGATAAGTGACCAAATTAATAGAAGTTCATCATCACATTAAAACCAAAGTACATACATATTTCTCATTGAACAACATATAGCTCTCCAAAGCATCTAATTAAACCATACATTGAAACTATGTAAAACTTTTCAATGCAACAACAAATGCGATCATAATCGCAACCAAGGTAACAATTGATCCAACGGCATAATGATACCAAGCCTCGGTATGAATGGCATATTTTCTATAATCTCTAATCTTGAAGCGCATTGCATCCATCTTGATCTTGTGATCATCGACGACATACGCAACATGCAACTCCAATATCATCTTCTCCTCCTCAATTTTTTTTATTTTTCCTTCAAGTAATTGTTTTCTTCTTCAACTAAATTTAACCTCTCGACAATAGGGTCGGTTGGAATTTCCGGTTCACATACCTCCTAGATAAATAAAATCTATGTCACGTTGGTGGGCATAATTGTCATAAAAATAAATGAACCAAATAGTTATAAAATATAATATATACCACATCCGAATCATAGACAGGATAAGGGCCGACGTGGGCGGATACCAAAACCATCGCACTATATAATAACAAACAATAATAAAAGTAAGAAAATTATACAATTATATATCTAAATCATACAAGTAAGAATTTTTCTCTTTTAGAAAGAAGATAAGAACAAGAGGCTCACCACGGTGGTGCCGGCGACGAGATCGGCGCGGGCGATCGACGGCGGTGAATACGGGGACGGGACGTGACGGACCGCTAAACCTAGACAAATCTTGAAGAAAATTGAGCTTGGAGGTCGAGCTTGGAGAGAAGAAAGCTTAAGTAGTGTGGCTCGGGCATTTCATCGAACACCTCATGTGCATAGGAGGTGAGATAGAGCACCACAAAGCCTCCCCTAGCGAGCCAGAAAAAACAGAGCAGTGGAGTGCTCTGCTCGCGGGCGAGGGGGTATATATAGGCACAACATTGGTCCCGGTTCCAGCCACGAACCGGGACCAATGGATGTGGGCCAGGAGCGAGGCCCATTGGTCCTGGTTCGTGTCTGGAACCGGGACCAAAGGGTCCAGACGAACCGGGACCAATGCCCCACGAGGCCCGGCCAGCCCCCTGGGCGCACGAACCGGGACGTATGCCCCCATGGGTCCGGTTCCTGACTGAACCGGGACTAATGGGCTGGGCAGGCCTGGACCAAAGCCCTGTTTTCTACTAGTGGTATCATCCAAATCAAGATCTTCGATCTCATCAATATCGATGTTGGCTTTCACCACCGCACTATAGAGGGGGGGAGGTATGCCATAAGAAGGATTCCAATGGTCAGTACCATCACTTATGATATCTCCAAACATAATCTGCAAGTTTTGCTCATTAGCAAGTCCTCTCTTCTTGAACTTGCTATAACCTTTAATGTCCTGTAGTTCATTTTCTGAAGCAACCGAGATTTTTAGAAGTTTTATGTGGGAGGAGATCAGAACAGACCCTAGGCTGGGGCCTTTTTGTCCTTTATTTCTACTAGCAGGATCAACGAGTGGCAACACGCCCCGCTGTTGAGTAGTTATATAGGTAGTTTGCGTGGCGTCGTGGTATAGACACGTGTGTGTTATTGTTTTATCGTTGATAGTTTGCATGGAGCACATGGGCTACTGTTCCATTGTTGCTAGTGCAGTTTTTTACTCCCTTCGTCCTAAATAAGTGTCTCAATTTTACTATAACTTTACCTCGTCCTCAAGAAAAGTCTAGGGTTCCCCTGCCTCCCTCCGGCGCCGGCGCCGGTCCGCCTCGTCTCCGGTGGCCTTAGTGTCATGGCGGTGCGGTGGTTCTCGTCACTTGCCAGCGGGAGGGCTCTGTTTTCAGTTGTTTCTTCGTGTTTTGTTAGAGTTTGTGTCCTGCTTAGAAAGACGAGACGGCGGCAGCTCCCTGAAAATGGAATAAGGTTCTCCCCGCCTATCCTCCATCTCGATGGTGTGTCTAGCATCATCGTGTCGCGAGTCGAGGTGTGTCTCCGACGGATCTGTCCTCAGTGGATTTGCTCTGATCTGGTCGTAGTTTGTCTACGTTCATGTGTCTTCAGGTTGAATCCTTCCGATCTACGCTACTCTCCATCGGCGTTGGTTGTTGTTCTATTGCGCTGGTCCTATGGGGCCTTAGCACGATGACTTCCCGACTGTCTACTACAACAAGTTTTGCCAGGCTGCGGCGAGGGAGGAGCGATGACGGCGACGCGTCTTCGGCTTGCTTTAGTGTTTGTAGTCGTTGCTAGATGGTCTACGGATCTGAATGCATTTTTTATTATTTCTGATGTTTGTTGTACTGCCAAGATTAAAGATAAATAGATCGAAAGTTTTCTCAAAAAAAACTTTAGTATAACTTTATACTAAAATTAGTAAAAAGTTAAGACACTTATTTTAACATGAGGGAATATTCTATTTTGCTAGTATAATTATGGTACATCATTCCATTTGCGGCGGCATGATCGTGGTGGCTATATGGGCAGCGTGTCGTTGTTTAATTGTGCATGTTAGGAATCTCCAACACTGACCCCCAAAACTTGACACCGCATCCGTTTGTTGATTGGTGGATCAGTCTATGAATACTGATGCAGGCAATGTCCATCCAACCATAGCCGCATCCATTTCAAACCAGACAAATTTTATGAAACATGACGGATTTCATTAAAAATTGGACGTAATTTACATAAAATGACCGATATTTCAACCGTTTAGCTTAAAACTAAAAAAAAATAAAGCTAATAGCGGACCATAACCTAGTACGTGTGGCCACCCTACCCGGCCGCACCATCATCACTGTCCATGCCGCCATCGTTGTCCCTACAGTAATGGAAGGGTGTACGGCCGCCGGGTAGCCCTGTCCGGCTGCTGCCTGGCGCTCGCAGAGGAGCCGCTCCACTTCCTCATGCACGGTGTGGAGAGGAGCCCTCACGGTGGCCTTGTCCTTGCCTGCATTGGCAAAGGTGTCGCTAAGTGAACACTCCTCACCGATCTTGGCGAGCTTGCCATCAAGGCGGCAACGGCGCCTCGTGGCCATCTCTGCAATGGTGACGGAGTGGTCGAGGGCCCAAGCGAGTGCCAGGTCGGGATCGTTGAGGACCTAGTCCGGCGCCGCGTCCGACTTAGTGAACACGGGGCGGCAGGCATCGTTGCGCCACTCATATCGTGCCGCCTGCTTCGCCGCCCTTTCCTCGGTGGACACGACACTCAGCGACCCCAAGGGACTGCCGCCACTGAGGTAGTGAAGGATGTGGCTGCGTGCCTTGTCGATCATGGGTGGCAGTTCGTCCTTGAAGAACCGGCGGCGCCGATTGTGGCGGAGCAAGAACGATGACACATCGATTTGTGCATACAGGCTATGCGGTGGATGTGAGGCCAACTCCTCCTTCATGCGGCGGACGATTTGGATGTCGCGGTTGCGTGGGGTGACGCCGGCTCCTCCTTCACGTGGTGATGATTTGCACGTTGTCGCGATTGTGCGGTGAGGGGGAGGGGGCTCCTCCTTCAAGCAGCGGCCATGTGTCATCGGCTCCTCCTTCACACGGTAACGCAGCGGAGAGACCGGCTCCTCCTTGACGGAACGAGGCGGCGAGGGCGGGGCCGGGCAACTCTCCTGGAGCGATCGCTCCGTCATCAATTCCATCTAATGGACGAATTCCTCGTCCTTCACAGTGGCTGACGTGAGGAGGCGCGGCTACTGTTGCAGTGACAAGTGGTCCTCCTCGTCACCGGAGAAGATGATGATCTCCACCTAGCGGGAGGAGCTGGCGGCCGGGAAGCTCGAGGGACCCGGAGAGCGAGGGCGGCGACACCAAGAGCCTGACAAAGATCCGCTCACGCCGCCACCGCCTGTCGGCGCCGAGAAGCAGGACTTCGTCATCGCTGCAGGACGAGGAACTCAGAGAGAAAGAGCGCTCGGATAGGAGGAGAATATCCGGTGGTTGGATATGCATCGCCTGAGCAGGAGGAACTTGAAGAGAAAGAGGTGCTCGTATAGGAGGAGAATATCTGGAGGTGTGGATGTGCATCGGCGGAGCACGACTTATATAGTCACGGCCAGGCCATGCAAACGGGCGGCCAGCCCGCTTCAATTCAGCACAAAGGTCGGAGTCGGTTTCTCGGGACGCGGCGTTTGCATTGAGACGGAGGAGCCCGAGAGGTCACGTCAGTCAGCACCGCACTCTCTTCCGGCCACATCGCGTGGCTTCTATGTGTCTGCTACGTGCTCTGGGCCAGCATGAATGCGGCACAGGAAGCAGCCCATGCGTTCGATGGAGAGCAAGGGAGAGGCGGGAGGGGTTTTGGTTGGGCCAGGTTTGTCGGACGCTTTCATGGCAACAGTCCAAACGCCCGCAAAGTTGGGCGCCCCTATGGCACTAGGGTTTTCTGCAACAGTGTCGGCGGCAGCTCTCAGCAGTCAATGGGTCGAGTCCCATCCCTGTACAAAGGGGATGGCCGGGGACGCTGCTTCCTTCCGTGGAGGCTTGACCAATACTCGGTAGCTGATTTGGGCTTAGAGTGGATGGAGGTCTCTCTACTCGGCAGTTGGCGGTGTCTCGGGACATGAATGTCAGGGCAGCGGCACCGGCTGGTGGTCCGGATGGCTGTCTCTTCGGCTGGCACCATGACGGCAGTGGTGTCTATGCCTCTCTGTCGTGTGGGTGACGAGGGGTGTAGCAGCAGGTGGATCGGTCTCGCTCTCTGCTGCTACACCCCTCCTGATGCGAAGGATGGTGGAGTATGATAATTGGTGCACCAAGTCAAAAGGATTTGAGAATTTGATTTGCCCAATTTTTGTTGCATTTGCACATAAATGAATTTCAAAATCAACATGTCAGTGAGTATTGTGTCACGTTTGGTCGTTGGCGCAGTGAATCGGTCCATTACTAAATAACTTTTTATGGAAAAAATTATTGTGCATAGAGCAATTAATAATTTAGGAAAAGAATTGACTTTATGTGTGGACTATTTGATGAAATACTATCATGTTTTACTTAATTGGATCAATATATTATAGATTATGCGGCAAAAGCATATTGAAAACTATTTAAAAAGTTTGGCTTCCGAAAAAAGATATGTATTATATTTGAAATAGAATAGTGTTCAGTAGTTAGTCATATGACCATCATCCATCCTGGGCCACAAATCTCTTAGCTGCCTGAAATTTCTGGCTACACGTACGCTATTTCATTCTCCCGCCTCTGTTGACAAGAACTTCAAACTCATCTACTGCATCACTTTCCTCCTCACTGGCTCTAAGATTACATGCAAAGCTGTAGGTCCAGCATAAAAAGAGAAAATAATAAGACATTAAAATTCATAAACCGCTCAACCCTAATATAGTTCTATATGCTCCCTCCCTCCCGCGTCGCCCCTGCATGGCGGCCGGGAGGCAAACCTAATCCCCGCCGCCGCCGCCCCCCTCCCCTCCCTCCACCTCCCTCACCGCTGCCAGGGGGCGCGCCCGGGCAAAGCCCGGTAGGCGCTGGCGCCGGCAGGGCTTCTCGCGTTGTCTCACGCGGCGGGGCGGCCGCGGACCATTCCCTCCGGGCCAGGACGGGATGCGGGTGCCGGGCATCTCGGCGTCGACGGGCGGACGCGGTTTGGTGCGCCTCCGTGCCGCCGGCGTGGCAGGCGGCGTAGTGGCTGTCTGCGCCCTCGGCGGCGGCCGGCCCTTTAGGTGGTGCGTGCGGGTGGGCTCCGGTCAGATCCGGCCGGATCTGGATCTGGCACCTCTTCCGGCGGCGCGGGCTGGGTGCAGCAGGGCTGCTGGCGGCTGGCGACGCCGTGCGTAGGGGTGGCAGTGCTGGTGGCGTGGCGGTAGGTGGTGGTGGCGCGTGCGGGCTCCCAGGTACAGTTGGGCGCCCTTCTCTGCTGTGGTCGGTGACGCGCGGCGCGGGCAGGCTGTTCCTGGACCCCTCCTTGGCGGCGGCGGTGGCGGATCTTCTCCCTCCTTCGTCGGACGAGCGGCCGTCGGTGGCCTCGCGTTGGGTTTTGCCAATAGCAGGGCTGGGGCGAAGCAGGTGCTTCGGGGGGAAGAGTTGTTGGAGGGATGGGGCTTCGACGTGGTCGAGCCGCCGTCGCCGCCACCGTGGGTGCCGGGAGTGACCGAGTGTCGCACCTCCCCTTCCCCTTTCCCCGGCCTGATGCTTCGTGGCTGTTGTCCTGGCGATGTCCGAGGCGGGACGGTCGTTGCCGGTTGTGGCGGTGGTGGGAGTTGGCTCCTTCAAAAGCCGTCTCCTTTGAGGGTGTCCGGACGGTCTGGATGCTGGGCGGCGGCCCTGGCGGTGGGAGATGCGTTGATCTTGGGCAGATTGCGCAGCTCGAGTGCGGGCGGGCAGACATGACCGCGCGGGTGGCATGGATGCGGGTGGTTGGCGGAGCAGGGGGTGTCGAAGGGTTGGTGCACCGGGGTACATCACTTGCCCAGTCCTCGTACTGGCCGACGGTGGCAGCGTCCGCGAACATCGTTTCCTCCCTGCAGGCTCCGTCGTGGTGCTCCCTTTTCCTTCGGGTTACTCCGGGTGAAAGCTTGACCTGCGAGATCGGACGGTGGCGGATATGGTCGTGCCCTTGTTGGAGGCACCGTTTTGGATTCCTTGCTCCGCCGTCGGTCGTCTCACCTCTCCTCGGTGGTTGCTCATGGTGATCTCCGTCGGCTCAAGGCGATGCCTCTTTGTTCATCTTTAGTGTGCTTTGTAGTTTGTTGGAGTGGTGTGTCGGTGCCCGGCACCCTTGTATCTCGCCCTGGGTGTGTGTTCTTGCCTTGGGTGCGTGGTGTGTGTAGTGGTGGTGTGTGTTTGTATCAGCTCTCGGTTGTAATCGGTGATGGATGCTTTATAATATAAAGTGGGAGGAAACCCTTTTCCGTCTCAATATAGTTCTATATAACATCTTTTATGCAGCCTTACAAGATTACACTTCTATCATGCTCAATATTTATCAAAACTTTTCTTTAGCATCTACTTGTGAGCAGAGCTCAGGACGCACCAACTATGTCATAGACTCGTAGACCTTTGATTCCATTAGCGTACACTAGCACACATGCCCGTGTGTTGCAACGGGAGAGCCAAATTCACACGCCCAACATGACTCAAGACCCATGTAGATCCACATCCTCTACCCCAACCATGTAATTGCTTGGTATCCATCTGATCACAATGCACCCGAACATGGTCAGTGTCAAGGCGATGAGTTCAATTGCACGACACACTTGCCATTGAACGAGGCTAGCGCAGTTAAATGTTTAAATCTTTAAAACTAATCTCATTGAGCTAGACATCAGGGTCGCCTTCCGCGAGCTACACCATGCACTGGTCCATATATACACCGCCCCTCATACGCCCTCTCCCTTTTGAATTAACGTGGGGGGGGGGGGGGGGGGGACACCACATTCTATGTCGGACGGCTATGGACGATCTCATGTCACCACCGAGCAGCAGGAGAGGTGGACAGTGAGGGTTACTTGTCCCAATCTGGTTCGTAGCAACCCGATCTACAACAATAATAATAACAAAATGGTTAAAGCGTTTAAAGCAGTAAACCCAAGGGCTGGAGAGGTGGACGGTGAGGGTTAGCCATTTCTTCGTTTTCGATTCGACTTTGATTCTGACTTGATGTGGATAGTATTGTACGTACACACTGATAACATATTCTCTTTTTGCTCTCGAGAATTAAGAAAAATACTAATCCAAAACGTTATTTTTTACAGCCACGCATACATCTACGTACAGAGATCAAGCCAGTGGTAGTGATACAAATCAAAGAGTGCCTAATCCGCAATCAGATCGCCGTCACAGATCCGCCTTGGACAGGGACTGCACCACGCCATGCCGCCGCGGGAAGCCCGAGCTTCACCCGCCACCACCATCCAGGGCCGCCGCCCCGGGATCCAGACAGAACATCGCCGCTGCCACCGGCCTTGTTCCGCCGCCGCCGACCGGCCACTGCGACCTCCGCCGCCTTGCCGCCGACGGATCTGGGCGAGGATATCCATCCTCCCTGAGGGCACACGCCGCAGCCTCTGAAGCCACCGCGGCCGCGTCCCCACCCCTCGTCGGATGCCGCGCACGTGCCGCCCCGCCGCCGGCGAAGGCCGCCGCCACGAGGAGACCCGCACGCAGCCGCCACACAGCTAGACGTCGACCCATCTGCAGCCGCGCCATCGGGCCCGCCGCCGTCAAGATCATCGCCGCCGCGCCGCCAGGATCCGCGCGCCCCGGCGCCTCCGCCCGGCCTGGCCGCCCCCGCAGGCCACGGACGCAAGGAGGGGAGAAGGCCCCCGCCGCCAGCCACTGCGGGGGGCTTTTCCCCGGCGGCTCTGGCCGGCGGCGGCGCGGAAGGGAAGAGGGGGAGGGCTAGCGGCAGGAGGTGGCGGCACCGCCGGTGTCGCCCGCGGGTTTTTTTGGGGGAGAATTTCACTTCCCCGGCCTCTGCACCAACCAGGGATGCATACGGCCTTTTAAGTATGAGTACTAGGATTTTTAATCTCGGTTACGCACCGAGCCTAGTCCTTAATAAATGCGTGCGTTAGTACCAGAAAAGCCTGGTCCTCAAGAATAAATAGGAACCTAGATTCGCCTCCGTGAGAATTCGAACCCAGGTGTTGGGTTTGTACATCCACTCCCCCAACCAGTTGAGCTAGGCTCACTTCCCTAAGATTACTTCCATAGTGGGTAGGTGGCTAGGTGCATCTTTGCGAAAAAATAATAGTAATGGTGTCATAAGTGCCACACTCGTATCTGACTCGCTCAATATATAGAACATCGTTTCTAAAAAGTGTCCCATTTGTTTCCTGGGAACCATAGACCGCTAGCTCACAATACAGCCATGAGGGGAGCTAGCTCAGGCTGTCCTAATAACATTGTAGACATTGTGCGATAGGCGAAAACATCTTACCTCGTATGAGGGGACGTGCTGCGTGTTATATAGCAGGGGCGCAATAACCCTGATAGCGCATACAATCGGTTGGAGAGGATTGGAGGTACATCTTGGGGAGAAAGATGAGGAGGAGATAGACCTAGCTAGTTACAACAAATAATAAGATGATGCGCCTAAACCACCTCCTGAACTAACTACCAACGAAGATCTCTCCTGTCACGTTACATATATGCGCATGTGTGTTTGACACCCTCCCTTAATCACAACTTGGTCAAGTTGAGATTATGTTTAAAGTCTTCAAAACTTCGTACAGGCAAAGCCTTTGTGAATCCATCTGCAACTTGATCTCTGGAGTGCACAAAACGAATATCAAGTTGCTTGTGAGCAACCCTTTCTCTGACAAAATGAAAATCAATTTCTATATGCTTTGTCCTGGCATGGAACACTGGATTGGCAAAAAGATAGGTGGCACCAAGATTGTCACACCATAGACATGGGGCTTGTGTATTTTTCACACCAAGCTCTTTCAATATGGACTGAACACATATTATCTCTGTTGTAGCATTTGCTAATGCTTTATACTCTGCTTCTGTGCTTGATCTGGAGACAGTAGCCTGTTTTCGTGCACACCATGATATTAGGTTAGGTCCAAAAAATATGCAAACCCACCAGTTGATCGCCTGTCCTCCAGGCATCCTGCCCAATCAGAGTTAGAGAAGGCACTGACAAGAATAGAGGGTGATTTTTTGAAATTTAAACCAATGCTCAGAGTGTTTTTGGCATATCTGACTATACGTTTTGTAGTTGTCAAGTGAACAGTAGTGGGTGCATGAAGGAACTGACATACTTTGTTAACAGCGAAGGAAATGTCAGGTCTAGTAAGGGTGAGATATTGTAATGCCCCTACTAAACTTCTGTATTTTGTGCTATCCTCTTGATTCAAGAGTGTCCCTTCTGTAAGAGATAATTTTTTTGAGCTGGATAAAGAAGTGGGTGAGAGTTTACAACCTTGGAAGCCAGCCTTTTTTACCAGATCAGTTGCATAATTTTCCTGAGAGAGATGAAGTCCTTCCTTGTGTCTCTTCACCTCAATTCCAAGAAAAAAATGCAAGTCTCCAAGATCCTTCAAGGCAAAATCTGCACCCAAATCTTTTAACAGTCCTGTGATTGCTTCATTAGACGAGCTTGTCACAATAATGTCATCAACATAGATGAGAACAAATATGCCTGTGTTGGACTTGTTGTAAATAAAGAATGAGGTGTCAGATTTTGATGGAACAAACCCAAGTGCCTGCATTTTATGATAGAGGCGAGAATACCATGCCCTTGGAGCTTGCTTTAATCCATATAGTGCTTTGTCAAGTTTGCACACATGAGAGGGATCACTTTTACTTTCAAACCCAGGTGGTTGTTTCATGTACACTTCCTCTTCCAGAACACCATGAAGGAACGCGTTCTACACATCTAACTGAATGAGACTCCAGCCTCTGGAAACAGCAATAGACAAAACAAGACGGATGGTGGCAGCTTTTACAACCGGACTAAAGGTGTCCTCATAATCTATACCATTCCGTTGTTTGAAGCCCTTTGCAACAAGCCTAGCCTTATAACGGTCAATGGTTCCATCAGATTTTCTTTTAATCCTGAATACCCACTTGCAATCAATAAAAAATTTACCTTGCTGTGGGGGAACCAAATGCCATGTTTTATTCTTCTTTAGGGCCATGTACTCTTCATTCATAGCTTTCCTCCACTTTTCATCACCAAGTGCTTCTTCAACTGTATTTGGTTCACCTGGTTCTCCTGTAGAACAAACCATAGCATATTTAACTATATGTTTGTAATTAACAGGTTGTGTTACACCTTTTTGTAGCCGTGTGTGCCGTGGACATGGTGTAGCCAAATCTACGGCCACAGAGGATCCAGCGGGCTACACAGAAGTTTCGGCAGTAGCAGATCCTGAGGGCAAATCTGCAGCTGCAGCAGCATGCGTTGAACCGGTCGGATCTTCTGTGGCCAGCGACTGCGCAGAGGATCCCAGCATGCAAACCAGCCCATCATGCTCCAATGATTGCATGTTAGGATGGGAGTCCACGCCGGTCGGCTGGGTGGTGGGCGCGGAGGAATCTGCACCGGATCCCAAGCCCTCGCTGGGCCCCACATCGGTGGAGCGTATCGAAGCCCGCCTCTTGTAGCACACGGGCTGGCCGCGAAAACGCGTGTCGCCCGGGCCAGTTGTTGGACGCCAAGTGGCAGATGGCGATTGTCGCGGGGCTGGTGATGTGACACAGCCAGCAGGAGGAGGCCGCGTGGCAGAGTCAGAAGCGGCGCGTGCGCCCGCGCCTGTGCCTGCTGCGCCGGATCCCGAGGGGGGTCTGATTCCTGCGCCTGCGCATGTAGCCACCGATCCCGAGGAGGATCGGATTTCCTGACGCGGAACAGATCCCGAGGAGAATCTGTCTCCTGGTTCTGAACACATGAAATAAGGCCCGATTTTTTCACCGTTGAGGCCATTTTCAACTGCATTTTCTTTGCTGTTTGCTCCTATTTCATCAGCACAAGTCTCATGTACACTATTAGTGAGATTAGTCAACAATTGATCATCAATATTTTTTTTCCTTGATCAATACTGGTAAGCTGAGGTGGCAAAAGAAGGATTTCTTTGCGAAGAAGGGCACCGGCATTAGGATGAAGATCAACAAAGGGAAATTTAGTCTCATCAAAAACGACATCTCTATAGATGTAGACACGTCCTGTTGAGACATCTAGGCATTTTACACCTTTGTGTTGTGCACTATAGCCAAGGAACACGGACTGTGTGAAGCGAAACATGAGTTTGCGATTATTGTATGGACGGAGATTGGGCCAGCATGCGCATCCAAAAACACGAAGAGACTTATAGTCTTGTTTGGTGTGGAGAAGTCTTTCAACTAGAGTTTCATTATTGATAACACGACTAGGAAGCATATTGATAATATGAACGGCAGTGAGAAAGGGTTCGTCCCAAAATTTGAGAGGCATAGAAGCTCCAGCTAGAAGAGCAAGCCCAACCTCAACAATATGACGATGCTTACGTTCGGCGGAGCCGTTCTGTTGGTGAGCATGAGGGCACGACACGTGGTGTGAAATGCCAAGAGTTTGGAAGAAGGAGTTTAGTCTCTCGTACTCCCCTCCCAAATAAGATTGGAAAGCAATGATTTTGCTGTCAAACTTGCATTCAACGAGAGCTTGAAAGTTTTGAAAAACTTGAAAGACATCGGATCGTTTATTAACAAGATAGATCCAAGAGAATTTACTATAGTCATCAATAAAGCTAACATAGTAGGTGTGTCTACCAACAGAACTGGGGGCAGAACCCCAAACATCAGAAAAAATTAATTGCAATGGTTTTGTGGAGACACTAGTAGATATTGGATAAGGTAACTGATGACTCTTAGCTCGTTGACATGAATCACAAATTGTTTCAATATGACGCTCACCAACAAACGGGAGCTTATTGTTCCTAAGCAATCTTTCATCTAAAGAAAAAGAAGCATGTCCTAATCGATCGTGCCACCGTGTTGACGAAAGTTTGACAACACCATAGACTTGTTTATTGAATCTTCTATGCTCCGGAATCAACGGGTAAAGCCCTCGAACACATCAACCTCGATAGAAGATTTTCTTCGTTGCCTGATCCTTGATCAAAAAGAAGTAAGGATGAAATTCGAGAAAGACATGATTATCCATGGCAATTCTATGAACGGAAAGAAGATTTTTATTGGCACTAGGAACATGCAAAAGTTTCTTAAGATGAATTCCACGTCGAGGGGTACTAAAAATTGAATGACCAATGTGACGTATCTTCATACCTTCTCCACTGGCGGTATGGATCTGATCTTTTCCATGGTATTTTTCTTCCATTGTGACTTTCTCAGGTTCACTGGTGATACGTGGCGCCGCTGTCGACATACCAATTGGTGTCAACCCCGTAGTAGCCATCTGTAGCCGCGGCGATCTTGTCCTCATCTTGGGAGTCATCCTCATCTTCTTCATAGCGGTACCAGCAGTCCTTGGCCGTGTGGCCAGGCTTGCTGCAGATTTGACAGTGCGGAGTGTCCGGGCGAGACCTGCCAGAACCACCACCGCGACGCCCCCTGTTGCCAGATCGCCCGCCGCCGCCACTATGTCCGCCGCCACCTGGCCTGCCCTTGCCACGGGAAGGGCCACGCGAGCGAGAGCCGCCACCACGGCCGCGAGTTGCGGCGTTGGCAGAGGACTTGAAGCCGCCGCCACCGGAGCCATGGAATTGCGCCATGCGTTGGTTGAAGTTGCTGAGCATGGAGAAGAGCTCGTCGAGGGAGGCGGGGGTGACGCGGGCATCGAGGGCCGAGACCAGGGGCTAATAGTCCTGGTCCAGCCCATGGAGGATGTAGGAGATGAGTTCATCATCTTGGATCGGCTTGCCGGCCGCCGCTAGTTCATCAGCAAAGCCGCACATGGAGGCGAAGTAGGAAGCGACGGATTGGTTGCCCTTCTGCGCGTTGATGAGGGAGGTGCGGATGTTGTTGACGCGGCTTAGCGACTGGGACGAGTACATGCTCGCCAGCGTCGTCCAGAGCGCCTGCGCCGTGGTGACCATGTTCACCGTGATGAGCGCCTGCGCCAGCAGGTAGCCAAGCACCTGCTGATCCTCCCGAACCCAGATAGGGTGGAGAGCGTTGGGCTCAAAGGCCTCCTTGCCGTCCTTGTCCTTGGCGGAGAGGAGCTTGGCCGGTTCCGGCGAGGTGCCGTCGACGTAGCTGAAGACACCAGCGCCACGCAGTTGCGGCATGATCTGCGTGCGCCACACAGCAACGTAGTTCGTGCGGGAAAGCTTCTCGGTGACCTGGCCATTGAGGCTAGGTTGGAAGGCGCCGGAGGAGGAAGACATGGCTAGGCACAGTTGGAATCGTGAAGAGTTTAGGTGGGAAGTAGGAAGGCTCTGATTACCATGTGCAATAGGCGGAAACGTCTTACCTCGTATGAGGGGACGTGCTGCGTGTTATATAGCAGGGGCGCAATAACCCTGATAGCGCATACAATCAGTTGGAGAGGATCGGAGGTACATCTTGGGGAGAAAGATGAGAAGGAGATAGACCTAGCTAGTTACAACAGATAATAAGATGATGCGCCTAAACTACCTCCTGAACTAACTACCAACGAAGATCTCTCCTGTTACGTTACATATATGCGCATGTGTGTTTGACAGACATATATATAGTTGCTGCTGTTCCATGCGTAGAGGAAAATGGAAGACATGGATCACAAAATTGTCGCGAGGCAGCCGTAACATAGGCTTCAGATAGACCAGGAATTCCACCCTGCGCAGTGCGCATAATACCACACACCCAAGCTGCGGTTCAAGTACGAGCTGGTGCGTCGGTCAGCCACATGGTGACCTGGACCACCTTACCAACATGCATGTTCACTCATCGTCAACCGTCACACATGCAGCTCCGTATGGAACCTGTGGAAGCACAGAAATAGTGTCGTACGTGTACTGAGTTGTATGAGGTGGAAAGCTTTGGGATGCAACTCACATTCTGTATTCACATCAGCGGGTAACACATACACAGAGTATTTGCAGAGCATGATGTCAAACTAATCCATACAATCTAGCTAACAGCTGAGAGTGTAAGCGGAAAGATGTTCAAGCACTGAGGAGGAAAGATCCACTAGCATTTGGTCAAGTCAAAAAGTCAAGCCGGCTTCATTTTTAGGACAAAGGGAATATATTAATATCACGAAGATATCAATTACATCCGGCCTCTGTACCAACAAGATGACAAAGACATCAAGGATACACACAAAAAAAAAGACCCCGCCACAGTGATAAATCACTAGCATCAGCAGCACTCTAACCACTACTGAATACAACACCCGGAATACAAAAGAGGTTCTCCAAAAGCAGCGCCTCCAAGAAGGAAATAATGCACAAGCGTTGTCGTTGTCCGATCAAAGATCTTGGGTTTTCACCTGGAAAAAGTCCGATTTACCCAAAAAACAATGCCTTCAACAAAGTCATTGCGAGGTACAACCAATAAAGACCAGACCTTGGATTTTCACCCTGGAAATCGAGACTCGGTACTCGAGTAGCACCGCCAAAAATGCAGCCCTCCAGTGTTGCCTCCCCTGCTTGCCGAGGCCGCAGTTGCAAGTCACCATACACTTGGCACACAGTCTTCATCGCATCCAATACATCCTTCCGCCAAAGCTACAAGACCTCCAATCACAACCACCATGACTTTCTTCACCTCAATCAATGCCTTGGAAATCTTGACTTAGACATTTCTCATGGTACTGATAAGAAAGTGAAGCATCATGGCACGCCCACCTGAAGCCATGTTGGCTGATAATATGTGCGCATGCGACCGGAGTCTTTCAGATCCAGATATCCAGGGGCAAATAAGCCAATCCGTATAGATCTCCGACGGAGAAGACCGGAACTCGTCAACAGCCAGATTCAAGAGGTTGATATGCGGCAGAAAGATGACTTGGCGGAAGAAGAGCGCTAGGGTCAAACCACCATTATTAGGCCGAAGCCAGCAGCCCCCACGCCACACTCCTCTTGATCCAGACCTGACCTCCTGACGCCGCCGCACGCCAGAGAACACCACAGCCCCATCGCCGCCGCATCGCAGATCCAGCCGCCGCCACACGCGGGCCATGGCCGCACACGGGCAGGGGCGGAGCCAGCACAGGAGCGTTGGGTTCAACTGAACCCAACGATTTGTCCTGTCCAGGTATGTATACACATATACGTACGTGCTTAAACCCAGTAAAAAATAAGGATTGAACCCATCAACTTGCAACGCTTGATGAGAAGCCCAAAAGCCCACAAAGTTAAACCTTCCGTGCAGCCTCCTAGGCTTGTTCGTGGCTTCCTGCCCCAATTCCTATTCTCCTAGTATACACCAGCCGCCAGCCGCAACAGACCCTTCCGTCGCTTCCTCAACTCGATCTATCCTCATCTGTTCGCCTCGATACGCTAGCGACGAGCCAACAAGGTAAACCAAACTCTGCGATCTCCCACCCCCTTCTGGTCGGAAACGACAATCGTGCCTGCAGTTGTAGACCAAATTCGAGGTACTGAGTCGTCCTCAAATCTCCTCTCTGTTGTGCATGCCGTAGTTTTCTAATTACTTCTTCTACGTACTTGATTGATCTATACTATGGATCGGCATTTCTCGAAGAGAAATCGATCACCAGATTAAGGTAATGATGTAGGCAAAGCACATCAAATGCCACTGCAAGTAGTCTTCGGAAGCCTTCTTTAGTAGAAAAATTAATTTAGATCAGTTTCCTTATGATTGCAGTATTCAGTTTTTAATGTAGCACAACATTGGATAAGCGATATCATATAGAAATTTCTACTGGAGCCCGATCTCATCTACTCTCGGTGGACAAAAAATTTGAAAAAATAGTAAATAAAATAAAATCTGAAATCCCCCGCAAAAAAAAGATGGTCAAGTGTTCTGGGTGCATCCAAATTTTGCTTCCACGATCACTGTCGTGGTGCTCTGTACATAGAAATATGTGCTTCAAAATGTCTATTTTTAAAGCTTTTTGATAGCTCCGGTTTTGTTTATTTTGTCCACAGCATCTCACCCTGAAAGTTTGCAAACACTTAGTAGACTTGAGCATCTTGGATGAAAAAAAAACATTTCCTTTTATTTTTGCTATTTTTTTTTCGAATTTAAGTGAGCTCGAGCTCCAATACGCTATCCTAGTGCTATAATATTCATGTGAGATGGTATAAAATTTCACTTTATATTTAACTAATTCGTACCAAATCTTTATAACGAGTCGGTGAGTGAACCCAATGGCAAAAATTCCTGGCTCCGCCCCTGCACACGGGAGCACACCCCAGGGAGGAGAGAGGCGCCTCAGGGGAGCGCCCTGCTGCCGCCGTCCCCGGCCTCGCCCGGGTTTCGCCGGCGAGTCCTCTCTCCTCTGGCAGCGGCGAGACAACAAGATCGGGGGAGAAGGGCTCCTGCGGCGGCGCTAACTATCGCCCCCGTGTCGCCAGAACGCAGCGACGCGCGCTGGATCACACAAAGCACGAAGTCAACAAATCAGTTCGAGCCGCAAGTGGAGATAGGAAGCACAAGTCTGGAAGCCTAACATCCTTGCTGCTGGTTCCCATGAGTAGGGCAAAGTGTTCCAATCGGATCCGCTGTAATGTTGTCCACGCATACAATTCACCGTTTCTTCTAGCTCCAGCAAACCTCAAGACCGGAGATCCGAGCCCGCATGCCCTGCAAAAAGAAAAGAATAACTGGCAAACCTGCCATGCCTCCACGACGCACTTCAACCAGGGCCTGCATTACTAATTAGCACTAATACAACTAGTATATTTTTGCAGGGTGATGCAATTACTATTTTTCATTAGGGGATACAATTAGTATTAGTTGTAGTGCACAAGGCGCAATCCCCAAGAGCCAATTATATCTCACGTGAAGACCAAACCGGCTACAAGTCAGACACTTTGATTTGTAGGAATGAATTTATATTCATACGTAGGATAGGAACCACTCCTTCATATTTAGGGCTCCTTTGATTCAAAGGATTTCCATACGAATTTTGCAGGATTAGAATTCTTAGGAATTCTTAAAAGTCAGATCCAAGTATAATAGGACAAAGACAAATTAATCTAGCTGCTGCTTGCTCTTCACAGTTCATGTGATGCAAGAAGAAACTGTAATAAATCTGGAAGTGATGACGTAGTATCGAGAGAGCCATGGAGTTATATGCACGAATTGCTAGCAGAAGACACGAGAGAGATGATGTCAGGAAAGAGCATAGATGACTGATGGGCGAAAAAACAGCTTGCAAGAGGATGTTTTTACTGACGATCTGAAGGAATTACGGGAACAATGGCCTGTAGACAAACTGCTTTGCTCAAGGTAGATTGTCAGATCAAACCTGAGGGTCGTTCATTTCTATCAAGGCAATTGGTGCAGAATCCTTCCTTTCCTGTCCCAAGGTATTGGAATGGAGGAGTGCTGGTAGAAGGCATCCTGCCGTGGGCTGACCTGTAGAGGCAAGGGAAAAGCTTTGAACAATGAAGAGCTCGCATCATATATATGAGGGCACGATAACCGCCAGGGAGGGCTCGGCCTCTAAGATTGAGAGTTTTTTTTTTCTTTTGCTGATCGAGAGGTTAGAGGAAGGAGAGTCGTGAGAATTTCTAGCAAATTTCTGATTAATGTGTTAATTTTTATGGAGTTATTGAAAGTTCTACACGGTAATAACTCGGTCCCACGTAAGATAAACAGCTCCTAATTTCTAATTAACATAGTAATTTCTAGGGTGTCTCTAATTAGTAGTATATGTATAAATAGATAGATAGATAGAAATATGTGCACACCTTCAGACCTATATATACCGACCTGACCCGAGGGCTTGCGAACAAAGTTGTTGCAGTTCTATGGCCAACTTCCACTTCCACTCCCACTCTTTGCCCATGAACAAATATGGCCACACCATTGGATCAAATATCACGAGGATAGGTTTGGGAGGCATCGGGCAAACAAAGGTTCTATATGTTGACATGTTTACATCAAGTCTTTTGGAAAGAACTACTAGGATATTCTTTTGGAAAGAACTTTCAGAAATTGCCAGGATCGTCGTCTAAAACTTTTGCGAAGATCCTTACTGCAGAGTGGTATTACCTTCTTTTGAATGGAAAAAAGTTCCTCGTGTTGTCGGCCTTGATGATGCAAATTGCAACTGCTTTCGATGAAAAAGTTTTAGCCCCTTTTTTTTAGGTATATGACATGATTTGCACATGCCTTTGTACATTAGACATAGTGTTGTCCCAACCAGCATATCGGCGCCTACCACGCTGTTGGACATAACCTCCCGGAGCATGTCCAGGTCCGTGTGCATCCATGATCCAGGTAGGGCTACAATTAGCAACCGAGCAGTATTACTCTATAGTAGCTAGCATGTACTATTTATATGCGTGTAACCAGCCTTGTAACTTGTACCGTGGATCTGTTAAGCAATACAAATGAAAAGCCAGTGCGAATCAAGCTATTCTTCACGTGCGTGCATTTGGGACGTGTTTGGTTGCCTGCATAGAGTGAACCAGCCCACACGGGAAGAAATTGGCCCCGTTTGATCGTCTGCATTCACTGTTTGGCCTGCATAGCACATAACTTAGAGAACGTCCCACCAGGCCCAATAGGAACAGCTGAATCGGCAGTTGTACCTCAACCAGGCTCAGGCGATGTAGGAGAGAGAACGCCGCGCCGAGCTCATGCGACCACGGAGACGGCGCGAGCGGGGGCGGGTCTCCAAAAATGCAGCGGGAGGAATTAATGTCACTTTGACTCACTACCAGAATCGCCCCCTATGCCGACGGCCATGGCCGTCGGCATAGCCCTGATTCCCGTCGGGACAGGCCTATGCCGACGGCCCCCGTCGGCATAGGGCCATCGGCAACATATCCGTCGGCGTAGCCCGAGAGGCCGTCGGCATAGATCCTATCCCGATGGTGTTCGTACATCTATGCCGACGGCCTCGGCCGTCGGCAACGTCCCCGCCTAATGGTGGTCGCCGTCGAGTGCAGACAAGCCGTCGGCATACATGTGCCATGTGGCGCGCAGCTGTACCTCCTGGGGCAGGGTTATGCCGACGGCTGAGCCATCGGCGTAGTTTAAATCTATGCCGATGGCTCAGCCGTCGGCATAGCCCTGCCCCAAGAATGCCCAGTGACTGCCACGTGGCTGCTATGCCGACAGCCTAGCCGTCGGCGTACTTTACAACTATGCCGACGGCTAGACCGTCGGCATAGCTGCCACGTGGCAGCCACTGGAAGCTCTCGCCATATCTATGCCGACGGCTAGGCTGTCGGCATAGTTTCTGTCTGTTTTTTTTCTTTTTCCTGTTTCTTTTCAGCTCAATTCAGTTGAATATATAGAGCATATATAAGAATCATACAGCAATATATGCATCACATAACAATAAGGAGCAGCATCACACAACAAATGCATCATCACACAACATAAGAAGCATCGCAAACCATAAACATATAAGTATCATCACCACCAAGCATGTAAGAATATCGCAAACAACAATAAGTAACATCACAAGCATATAAGTATCATCACCACTAAGACCGCCACAAGTCACCCAAAGGCTTAAGCGCCTGGACGTCGAGCACCGCGGAGGTCGTCACCGCCAAGTCCGCCGAAGCCCAGGTCGTCACTGCTAGCGGCAGCGCCACCGCCAAGACCGCCACCGCCTCCGCCTCCGCCTCTGTGGATCGGAGTGATCGGGCTCCGTGACTCGGGAGTGCTGCGAAGACCACCGCCAACGGTAGACGATCCACCGGTTCCCTGGATGTTGAAAAGACATGTTAACGGGATATATGACTGTGTTGAATAAACGATATGCTTTGGGTGAATAGATTGGGGATGAACTAACCGGCGAGGGGCCAGCGTTCTGTGCCAGAAACTCCTCAAAGGTAAGCAGCCTTGGTTGTGGTGGAGGAGATGGTGCTGGTTGCAATTGAGGAACCCTGCTGGCCGCCATTTCCTGAAGAGCGTGCTGCATCATGCGATTGTTCTGCTCATGGAATGCAAAAAGGCTCTCGTGCCACGCCATGGTCTCCTGGCGTGTGTACTCCATGTAGGCCTACGGTATGACATGATGGAACTCATAAAACTACTAAATGCGGAAAATAAAGTGAGCAATGAAGATAAGAGGGAAAATATTTACAGATTGCCACTGTGTGTAGGAGATAGTAGGAGTGATCACAGCATCCAGAACCGCCTCCCGACCGTGCTCCTTGGGCCCCATGCCCACCACCACCCTCTCGTCCAGATCCGCCGCAATGGGGTCAGGTGTGTCAGGATGTAACCTCAGATACCCTTCGGAGTAGGCCTTCTTCTTGTGCGGGGTCTTGCCGTAGTACTTGGGCTCGCCAGGCTTGGAGTCCTTCCGCGTATGGGCGATCTCCCACGCCTGCATGTGTGAGAGCGGCCGCTTCAGTTTCTCCTCCTGCACCACCAAACAGAGGTTAGTCATACATAAGAAAGTGACGGTAAATAGAAGAAAAAGAATGTTTAATGAGGTTAGTCATACATTAAGTGTCTTGTGGAGAAAGTGGTTTCGGTTTCCTTGAGCATGTACTCCCTCCTTCCCTCGGTTAGCCTTGTTTTTGATGCTCGTAGCTGCCCAGGCTCCATCCTTATCACACCAAAGATCCACCAATGCCGCCCAGGACTCGTCTTTTCCATAACACCAATTTGGACACACCTACATAATAAAAGCATAATGGCATGTCAACACGAAACGGTGAAATGTACCACAAACATCGGAATGAAAAATCTTTTATACTTACCGCCAAGTACTCGTGCCTCTCCAAGGTAATGCCCATCCTCCGCGCTTCTTCCTTGGTCATCTTCACACCAAGAACGTCGTGATAGTATGTCGAGATGGCCACCCAGCGCGCCTCGTACTGGAGCTGGCGGGCCTTCTTCTTGGCTTGACGCAGCACGATCTGGTCGGCTCTAGCCTGGTGCTCCGGAAGAACTCGATAGAATTTCTACAATCATGCATGAAACAAGAATGGAAGAAGCCATGAGTTAAATCATTCATGAAACCATAATGGACTTGTGCTTCTGAAGAGAACTCACCCAGAAAGTAGTGATCACGACCTTGGCATGGGTCTCATGGTCCGCATGGAGGGCCGCTTCCCAGTGGTCCCAGCTCGTGGCCAAAACCCGACGGTCCGGGTGCCTGACTGGATCCGGACAGTACAGCCTCGGCCAGTGTAACTTCAGCAAGACGGTGATGAGGCCGTTGGGAATACGGGCCCCTTTAGGATAAATCCAGTTGCTGCAAAAGAATGAAATATTAGCATGTGACAAGCAAAATAAATAACTACCGGAATGAGCATGTGACAAGCAAAAGAATGAAATTCTTATAAAGTGGCACTTACTCTTTCCCCGTGGGCTCAATGAGCCACTTCTGCTCCTCAGTAGCAGGAATCTGCTTTGGTAGCTTTGCGTTACCACGCAGCCACCCCTTATTGCCAACCCCCTCCGCGCCACCACCATCATCCCCGCCACCACCCTCCTCCTCGCCTGCCTCCTCCTCCTCCTCCTCCTCCCCCTCCCCACCTTCCTCCTCTCACCTCCTCCTCGGGGCCCCATCCCGAACCTACTCGCTCCTCCTCCTCGTCATAGGGTACCTCACTAGAGGGGGGCCTCGAAGACAACACCCCTAAGTCGGTGAGGGTGCGCTCTTTCTGGCCGCGACCCCCTGTAGTGGCTCTCCCCCCACCACCTCGCCCTCTAGGGGCTCTCCCCCCGCCCCCTCCTCCTCTAGGGGCACCTCTCCCTCAACCTCCCTGTGAGGAGTCATCGTCAAGTAGCCGGGAGGGAGGATTACGTGCTCGACCACTCCGACTAGGCAGGCCGACGACCTTGCGTAGGAAACCCATGCCGTCGGCCTTCCCCTTGCCCATGTTCCACGAACCTGCATTGAAAAGAGAATAAGCAATTAGTACATTAATAAAATGAAGGAAAAGGCATAATAATAAGGAATAATAAACACATTAATAAAAAAGCATAAAAAGGCATATTCCTAAACTATAAAAAAAAAGACTTGAAACGTACATCTGCTAGAACCCATACGAGTCGTCACTGTTGTAACCTCTTTCTCGGTCGGTCTCATCATCACTATCAATCATATCATCTTCGTTGTCTGACGGAGGTGGAGGCTCTTCCTCATCGTCAACGTCTTCGTTTAACTTTTCTAGCATAAGTATGTCATTTTCATTGACAATGGTCTCACCATCATTCCGTGCATCATCGTCGTTTGGATCCACATCATCATCACCCAATGGTCTAGCGTCATCATTTCTAACCACATCATCATCATCAGGTTGCTCTTGATAGAACACTCCCTCGTATGTCGTGGGGTTAATGTTGTAGTAATCGTCTTCATTCGGGTCCGGTAGCTTACCATGTGGCGACACCTTGAACACAACTTCCCAACCCTTTAGGTACTCTTTCTGGCATGGGTAAGGCAGATAATAAACTTGTGTAGCTTGGGTAGCCGCAATGAAGAGATCGGCTCCGGCATAGACGGTTGATGGTTTAACTTCGACCAAACCAATGTAAGGCGTATGTTTTACCCCCTCCCGCGGATCGAACCATCGGCATTTGAACACAGGCAGACTTAGGGTCTCGCGCCCCTTGCGGATCGAACCATTCGCGATCCACTCTGATGTTAATCGATTCCGACGGATAAAACCACTGTACATCCACTGATTATCTGCCATCCTCTGCTTTTTTGCAAGCCACACAAAATAATTAAGGATTCACTTAAATTAATCACATAAAATTTTCATTTTCTACCGCGTTGAATCCACCTACATCTCTAATAGGTAAAGATGGGTCCTAATCCCACCCGAGGATGTGTAGATTGAGTACGTTCTCCATTCTACCCTGTTCTGAGACAAAATTTCGGCAGCACCTCCCCGCTGTTCTCCAGATACACGTCTCGGCAAATAGCCGAGAGAATGTGCTCCGGAGAACAATGGGGAGGCGCCGCCGAAATCCTGTCTCGGAACGGGGTAGAACATGGAGAACATACCCAATCTACACATCCTCGGGCTGTCCGTGGAAAACGCTGGACAATCCGAAAGAGCTGCGGTGATAAATATGCAATTGAATGCATATTTATCGATGCAACCCTTTTGGACGGGAGACGCCTAGGTTACGCGACTTGACTTGAGAATGAAATCTAGTGACATGAAAAAATGTAGGAGATGGACTTGTAGCTCACCCTCGGTTGTAGGGGAAGGAGTCGAACAACAGCGGGATGCTCAGGGACCAACGCATCGGACGACGGTCACTCCGATGAAATGCAACACCACAAAGCCTACAAATTCCACCGAAAGAACAACTTAGATCATCACATCTCAGTCAAGTGTCAAACTTTTGTCTTCTATTCTTTTAGCAAGATCATCATGAGTATCAATTTTTTTAGCAAGATCATCACATCTTAGTAAGTCTCAAAATTTTGTCTTCAATTATTTTAGCAAGATCATTATGAGTATAAAAAAAATAGCAAGATCATCACATCTCAGTCAAGTGTCAAAATTTTGTCCAACATCCATCCATCCATTCATCTATCATTAACTTGACCAACATCCATTCATCAACATGACCTAACATTAAATTTATGACAAACAAAGTTTCTAAAAAAATTCACCGACATTCCATCCATCCACCATCTATGATTCTAACAACATCCATGCATCCATCTAACAAAAATTTATCCATACATCCAACCACCTAAAAACAGTAGCAAGAAGAAGAAAAAAAACATACAAAAAAATCTATTTATCTAACTATCTATCCATCCATTCATCTATTTATCTAACTATCTATCTATTTATCTAACTACCTAACTACAAAAACAGTAGCAAAAGAAGAAGAAAACAACAGCGGTCGGCAGTCAACGGGGGGGGGGGGAGCGAGGGTGGCGGGAGCTCACCGAGGGGGCCAGTACGAGACGGCGAGGGGGTAGCGGGTCGGGGCAGGGGATGGCGGCCGGAGCACACCACACGACGGCGCCGGAGGGGGTGCGGGTCGGGGCGGGGGCGTGGCCAGGGTAGGGCTCCGGCCGGCCGGTGCCACGCTCAAGCGGTTGGGCCAGGAGGCCCGGGCGGCGTCGACGCAGGGACGACCGGGGTCGAGGAGGTCGAGGCGGGCCGGCGCGCGGTGCGGTGGCGGCGTGGCGGGGCTTGGGTGGAGGGGGGCGGCGGCGATGTGGCAGGGCTTGGGTGGAGGAGGCCGAGGCGGGCCGGCGCATGGTGCGGCGGCGGCGCGGCGGGTCGGGATCCGGTGGCGGCGGCGGCGCGGGTGGGGGTCGGGGTCGGGCGGCGGCGCGGCGTGGGTCGGGGTCGGGGAGTAGGAGGAGGGCCAGATGAATGAGTGGCCACGGTGGCCCGAGTAGATAAGGGTGGCCCTATGCCGACGGCCACGCCGTCGCCATAGGTTTGGTCCCCACCTGCCAGGGACAGGGCCGGCGAGTGGATAAGAGGCATATGCCGACGGCCAGGCCGTCGGCATAGATAGGGGGCCTATGCCGACGGCAAGGCCGTAGGCATAGATAGGGGGCCTATGCCGACGGCAAGGCCGTAGGCATAGATGGCAACCACTTTTTTTGAAAAAATAGTCCCACCTCGCCTATGGACAAGCAATTTGACCTGTTCAAATAGTTCACTAATCCAAACGTTATAAGCTCCTGTATTCATTAGACTTCTATGAAGAAAACGGATAATTACCGTGAAACTTTCAGTGCCTGCGCAGCCGGCTCGGTGCCCGGGCACAGAAGGTTTTACGGTGATAGTCCGTTTTCCATGATGGATGCCGGTGTTTTCTATAAATTCAATTTTTTTTTTAGTTTTTTAGTAGTTTACAGTGTGTACGGGACTCGGTGCGAAGCCCGTCACGGCGGCAGCGACGCCCGTGAGGGAGGGCACACCCCGAAGCAGCGTGCAGGGCGCCTGCGCCTGCCACCACGCTTCCACAAGCGTAGGAGGGCCCACCGCGACACCTGGCGGCATTGCTACCCCCCAGGTACCCTGTCCCGTCTAACCCTAACACAGACGACCACCGGATCTAGCCCTGGAGGGGGGGCCACACCACGGAGCCCCAAGACGGGCGTCTACGCATGCCAGAACACATTCACACATGCATTGGGACCCGTGCGATATTTCGGTGGCATAGCTACACCCGGAAGGCCACCCCGAATCCCAGTTGACCAGTAGATCTAGCCCTTTGACTTTCACCGGACGGGCTTTGACCGGTGGACTCTTCCACCTGGTTGCGATAGGTCAGCCCATAGCAACATCCCCAAACACGGTCTGGACCCAACCCAACACTAGATTCCCTCCGGTTCCACCGCACCCGCACCATCCCCCCTCCAAGTGACGGCGGCACTGCCTTCCGTGGAGGGGGGGCCACACCACGGAGCCCCAAGATGGGCGTCTACACATGCCACAGCACTTTCACACATGCATCACGACCCGTGCGATGTTTCGGTGCCATAGCTACACCCCGAAGGCCACCCCGAATCCCAGTTAACCGGTAGATCTAGCCCTTTCACTTTCGCCGGACGGGCTTTGACCTGTGGACTCTTCCACCTGGTTGCGATAGGTCAGCCCATAGCAACATCCCCGAACACGGTCTGGACCCAACCCAACACTAGATTCCCTCCGGTTCCACCGCACCCGCACCATCCCCCCTCCAAGTGACGGCAGCACTGTCTTCCGTGGAGGAGGGGCCACACCACGGAGCCCCAAGACGGGCGTCTACGCATGCCACAACACTTTCACACATGGATCAGGACTCGTGCGATGTTTCGGTGGCATAGCTACACCCCGAAGGACACCCCGAATCCCAGTTAACCATTAGATCTAGCCCTTTGACTTTTGCTGGACGGGCTTTGACCGGTGGACTCTTCCACCTGGTTGCGATAGGTCAGCCCATAGCAACATCCCCGAACACGGCCTGGACCCAACCCAACACTAGATTCCCTCCGGTTCCACCGCACCCGCACCATCCCCCCTCCAAGTGACGGCGGCACTGCCTTCCGTGGAGGGGGGCCACACCACGGAGCCCCAAGACGGGCGTCTACGCATGCCACAACACTTTCACACATGCATCACGACCCGTGCGAAGTTTCGGTGGCATAGCTACACCCCGAAGGCCACCTCGAATACCAGTTAACCAGTAGATCTAGCCCTTTGACTTTCGCCGGACGGGCTCTAACCGGTGGCCTCTTCAACCTGGTTGCGATAGGTCAACCCATAGCAACATCCCCGAACACAGTCTAGACCCAACCCAACACTAGATTCCCTCCGGTTCCACCACACCCGCACCATCGCCCCTCTAAGTGATGGCGGCACTGCCTTCCGTGGAGGGGGGGGGCACACCACGGAGCCCCAAGACGGGCGTCTACGCATGCCAGAACACTTTCACACATGCATCGGGACCCGTGCGATGTTTCGGTGGCTAAGCTACACCCGGAAGGCCACCCCGAATCCCAGTTGACCAGTAGATCTAGCCCTTTGACTTTCGCCGGACGGGCTTTGACCGGTGGACTCTTCCACCTGGTTGCGATAGGTCAGCCCATAGCAACATCCCCGAACACGGTCTGCACCCAACCCAACACTAGATTCCCTCCGGTTCCACCGCACCTGCACCATCCCCCCTCCAGGTGATGGCGGCACTGCCTTCCGTGGAGGGGGGCCACACCACGGAGCCCTAAGACGGGCGTCTACGCATGCCAGAACACTTTCACACATGCATCGGGACCCGTGCGATGTTTCGGTGGCATAGCTACACCGAAGGCCACCCGCGAATCCCAGTTTGACCAGTAGATCTAGCCCTTTGACTTTCGCCGGAGGGCTTTGACCGGTGGACTCTTCCACCTGGTTGCGATAGGTCAGCCCATAGCAACATCCCCGAACACGGTCTGGACCCAACCCAACACTAGTTTCCCTCCGGTTCCACCGCACCTGCACCATCCCCCCTCCAGGTGATGGCGGCACTGCCTTGCGTGGAGGGGGGCCACACCACGGAGCCCCAAGAGGGCGTCTACGCATGCTAGAACACTTTCACACATGCATGGACGCCGTGTGTGAGTGTTCGGTGGCATAGCTACACCGGAAGGCCACCCGAATCCCAGTTTACCAGTAGATCTAGCCCTTGACTTTGCCGGACGGCTTTGACCGGTGGACTCTTCCACCTGGTGCGATAGGTCAGCCATAGCAACATCCCGAACACGGTCTGGACCCAACCCAACACTAGATTCCCTCGGTTCGACCGCACCCGCACATCCCCCCTCCAGTGACGGGCACTGCTCCGTGGAGGGGGGGCCACACCAGAGCCAAAGACGGGCATCTACGCATGCCAGAACACTTTCACACTTGCATCGGACCGGTGCGATGTTTCGGGGGCATAGCTACACCCGGAAGGCCACCCCGAATCCCAGTTGCCAGTAGACCTAGCCCTTTGCTTTCGCCGGACGGGCTTTGACCGGTGGACTCTTCCACCTGGTGCTGAAGTAAGCATAGCAACATCCCCCGAACACGGTCTGGACCCAACCCAACACTAGATTCCCTTCGGTTCCACCGCACCCACACCATCCCCCTCCAAGTGACGGCGGCACTGCCTTCCGTGAGGGGGGCCACACCACGGAGCCCCAAGATGGGCGTCTACCACATGCCGACAACACTTTCACACATGCATCATGACTCGTGCGATGTTTCGGTGGCATAGCTACACCGAAGGCCACCCGAATCCCAGTTAACCAGTAGATCTAGCCCTTTGACTTTCACCGGACGGGTTTGACCGGTGGACTCTTCCACCTGGTTGCGATAGGTCAGCCCATAGAAAATCCGAACACGGTTGGACCCACCCAACACTAGATCCTCCTTGTCACCCACACCGCACATCCCCCCTCCAAGTGACGGCGGCACTGCCTTCTGGGAGGGGGGCCACACCACGGAGCCCAGACGGGCGTCTACGCATGCCACAACACTTTCACACATGCATCACGACCCGTCCGATGTTTCGGTGGCATAGCTCACACCCGAAGGCCACCCCGAATCCCAGTTAAGGAGTAGATCTAGCCCTTTGACTTTCGCCGACGGAAGGGCTTTGACCGGTGGCCTCTTCCACCTGGTTGCGATAGGTCAGCCCATAGCCACATCCCCGAACACGGTCTGGACCCAACCCAACACTAGATTCCCTCCGGTTCCACCGCACCCGCACCATCCCGCCCTCCAAGTGAGGCGGCATGCCTTCCGTGGTGGGGGGCCACACCACGAGCCCCAAGACGGCGTCTACGCATGCCAGAACACTTTCACACATGCATCGGACCCGTGATGTTTCGGTGGCTAAGCTACACCCGGAAGGCCACCCCGAATCCCAGTTGACCAGTAGATCTCAGCACTTTGACTTTCGCCGGACGGGCTTTGACCGGTGGACTCTTCCACTGGTTGCGATAGGTCAGCCCATAGCAACATCCCCGAACACGGTCTGGACCCAACCCAACTAGATTCCCTTCGGTTCACCCGCACCCGCACCGCCCCCTCCAAGTGACGGCGGCACTGCCTTCCGTGGGGGGGGGCCACACCACGGAGCCCCAAGACGGGCGTCTACGCATGCCAGACAATTCACACATGCACGGGACCCGTGCGATGTTTCGGTGGCATAGCTACACCGGAAGGCCACCCCGAATCCCAGTTGACCAGTAGATATAGCCTTGACTTTCGCCGGACGGGTTTGCTTGACGGTGGACTCTTCCACTGGTTGCGATAGGTAGATCCCATAGCAACATCCCCGAACACGGTCTGGACCCAACCCAACACTAGATTCCCTCGGTTCCACCGCACCCGCACCATCCCCCCTCCAAGTGACGGCGGCACTGCCTTCCGTGGAGGGGGGGCCACACCACAGAGCCCCAAGACGGGCGTCTCGCATGCCAGAACACTTTCACACCATGAATCGGACCCGTGCGATGTTTCGGTGGCATAGCTACACCCGAAGGCCACCCGAATCCAGTTGACCAGTAGATCTAGCCCTTTGACTTTCGCAGACGGGCTTTGACCGGTGACTCTTCACCTGGTTGCGATAGGTCAGCCCAAAGCAACAATCCGAACACGGTCTGGACCCAACCCAACACTAGATTCCCTCCGGTTCCACCGCACCCGCACCATCCCCCCTCCAAGTGACGGCGGCACTGCTTCCGTGGAGGGGGGGCCACACCAGGAGGCCAAGACGGGCGTCTACGCATGCCACAAACTTTCACACATGCATCACGACCGTGCGATGTTTCGGGGGTGCATAGTACACCCCGAAGGCCACCCCGAATCCCAGTTAACCAGTAGATCTAGCCCTTTGACTTTCGCCGGACGGGCTTTGACCGGTGGACTCTTCCACCAGGTTGCGATAGGTCAGCCCATAGCAACATCGTCGAACACGGTCTGGACCCAACCCAACACTAGATTCCCTCCGGTTCCACCGCACCCGCACCATCCCCCCTCCAAGTGACGGCGGCACTGCCTTCCGTGGAGGGGGGCCACACCACGGAGCCCCAAGAAGGGCATATACGCATGCCACGACACTTTCACACATGCATCACGACCCGTGCGATGTTTCGGTGGCATAGCTACACCCCGATTCCCCCTCTAAACAGATTCCCTCCGTGTCGACCGTTTCCCTCCTCCGTGACACGGCGGCAGCGACGTCCATGAGGGGGGCAATCGATATACCATTGGGGTATGTTTTTTTGTTTAGATAAGGCACATTTATGTTGTGAATAACCAAGATTCCCTCCGTGTCGGCCCGACGTGGCCGTTTCCCCCCTCCGGGACACGGCGGCAGCGACGCCCATGAGGGGGGCACACCCCGGAGCCGCGTGTCGGGTGCCTGCGCCTGCCACCATGCTTCCACAAGCATAGGAGGGCCCACCGCAACACCTGGCGGCATTGCTACCCCCCAGGTACCCTGTCCCGTCTAACCCTGACACAAACGACCGCCGGATCTAGCCCTTTTACTTTCGCAGGACGGGGTTTGACCGGTGGACCTTTTCACGTGGTTGTCATAGCCTAGCCCATAGCTACACCTCCCAACACCGTCCCGGCCCAACCCACCCCAAAATTCCCTCCGTGTCGGTCCGACGTGGCCGTTTCCCCCCCTCCGGGACACGGCGGCAACGACGCCTGTGAGGGGGGGCACACCCCGGAGCCACGTGCCGGGTGCCTGCGCCTGCCACCACACTTCCACAAGCGTAGGAGGGCCCACCGCAACACCTGGCGGCATTGCTACGCCCCGGGTACCCTGTCCCGTCTCCTCTCTCCATGATATGACGGAAGCAAGGCCCGTGTGGGGGGGGGGGGCAATCGATATATATATAATCGAGATATGTTTTCTGTACATAAGGCACATTTAAGTTAATCAAATTAGTTTTGGAAAAAAATAAAAAGGAAAAAGAGAAAATAAATAAAATATTAAAATATTATTAGAAATCTATGCCTACGGCAATGCCGTTGGCATAGCTACGGCCGTGGAACGGTAGAGCCATGGATCGATGACGTGGCATAGGGCGCGGATCGATGACGTGGCAAAGGCCATGGGCCAGGCCTATGCCGACGGCAAGACCGTCGGCATAGATATGCCACCCCACGGACTGGCGAGCGGCTCAGATCGATGACGTGGCAGACGACGAGAATCGATGACGTGCGCATACCTAGGCTGACGGCCACCGTTAGCCCGTCGGCGTAGGTGTCACGCCGTCAAACCGCCGTCGCCGCCCGGGTAGCCGGGCCCACATGGTATGCCGACAACCGATCTATGCCGACGGCAACCGTAGGCATATTTCTTGCGATGCCGACGGCCCCCGTCGGCATAGATGGATATATGCCGACGGCTTATCTACGCCGACGGCTTTAGGTGGGCCGTCGGGATACATCTATCTATGCCGAGGGGGGCCGTCGGCATATATTTGGCCATCGGCATCGCCAGTTTTTCTGGTAGTGACTGTCCTGGCACACTATTTCTTTTGTTCACTTTGACTGTGTGAGAAGAAGTTGGACCTAAAAATAGTCTAACCTTTGTCAAACGTTTTTGAAGATTTGAAAAATATATATTAAAAGAACTATATTAATGGGTGTAACATTGACGAACCCCACCCCCCACACACACCAACCGAAAGTAACTTGCCTTCCCAGCAACTCAGTCGTTTCTCTAGATGTTCCTGAATGTATTTCTTGTCTGCATTAGAGAGGCATTGATAATGAACCCGATTTCCTAATTACCTAATAGGGAATTGGCTTTGTACACAGCCAAAAATGCCACCATATTGTGCAGACGCCTCATTAACTTCTCCAAAACAAACAAATTCACTTCCATCGAATTTAGTCTTGAGATTTGATAGTTCTTCAAACGCCAAAAGCAAAGTTTCTGATTTTTAGCCTTTTCGATGTCATGTTGCATAATAAGAATATTGTCATCCGCAAATTGCCATATCGAAAGGCCACCGTACACAAGGTGTGACACAAATCCTATAACCTGACCCGAAACCTTCGTACACTCAATCAGAACTGCCAACATGTTCGTCACAATGTAAAATATCATAGGGGGCAGTGGGTCACCTTAATAGAGTCCCATTTTCATTTGGAAGTAATGTACAACGTCGTCATTAACTTGGATAGCCACACCACAAGAAGAAATGAAATTATGGATCCAAGCACAAGTTTGATAGCCACACTACAATAGGAAACGAAATTATGGATCCAAGAACGTAGTTTCTTTTAGAAGCCCTTTATCTTTAAGGTTTACTAAAGAAATGACCATTTAACTTGATTGTAAGTTTTTTTCAGTCAATCTTATGTATTACCTCTCTCATGCTTTTCCGGTGCATCACATGGACAACCTCATGTGGGATAAGTACTTCAAAAAAGGATCACCCAGATAGCAACCATCATCCAGAGATGGGACGGATAATTGCTCCGACGGTTCTACCCGATACGACAAAGATGGCCCATCATCAATAAGTACTAGTGGAACAATCTATACATACTAATCCCTCCTTTGTTGCATACACGACCACTATCAAAAATAAATTTGGTGCTATAAAAGGCAACGAACAGTAATCAAGAATTTTTTTGATAACAATGCCTCACAATAACAATCCATGGTTTAACTACTCGCATGCACGTGTTGCCTCATACTAGCAGGCCATGGTTTAACTACTCACATGCATGCAATACTAATTAACCCAAAGTAAGATGGTTGTCTTACTATGAGAAATGAAATGTGCAAAGACTTCCCGACAAGCGCCCGCATCGAG
Organism: Thinopyrum elongatum; assembly: GCA_011799875.1. Taxonomy (NCBI): domain Eukaryota; kingdom Viridiplantae; phylum Streptophyta; class Magnoliopsida; order Poales; family Poaceae; genus Thinopyrum; species Thinopyrum elongatum. Next base: position 50,251,922 of record CM022299.1, on the reverse strand, counting down.
CCGTACTCATCGTCCAATCCTCCAACAAATGTTGGTGTCCAGACCCGGCTTCTATTTATGGTTTTCCTTGTTGTCTCTTACAAAAAACGTTCCATTTCGTTTTTCTTTTGTAGACCATTAAGAAATTTGTCTCTATGCCACTGCTTCCCAAAGACGTGGTGATGGTGAATAAGCGGTATTTACTTCGCGTTCGACACCCTAACCAAATGACATTTAAATCATGTACTTTGCATCATTTATCTTGGTGAGAGTATTTTATAGTTATTATCCACTAGTCATCAACCCGTGCATCTGCACGGGCTAGGAACTTTTTCAATACACATTATAATGGTAAAAATGAGAGTTAGTTTGTGGAGTCTACTATAGTGGAAAACTGTAATTCCAAAAAATATAAGTACAATGATGAAATATAATATGAAATAAGGAACTATTTTCATTCGCCTATACTTATCAAATCATAAGAAAAAGCACATATACATTGTGTCACGAATTTCAGTAACCTACAAAAGAATAATGACAAAATATAATGAAAACGGAAGGTCTCGTGCACATGGTTTGACAAAGTAATAGTAAAATCCAAATAGAACACATCGTCTAGATTTCCATCCATCTCCTTCAAGCTGCAAGGCTGACCGAAATGCCACGCCTCAATAGCTTCTCGTGTTTCAGCGCCATAGTGCCTAAGGTTGTTTAGGGAGATAAATATTTGATGAGCCTGATACGAAAAGTCTGCTAAAAGTAATCCAGTATTGATGAAAGTACTACATTAACAAAGAGTGTTACCCTATCCGTTTATAATCCTGCTGTTCATGTTGCTACACGTAAAGAGCATGGCCTGCATAGAATATACCGCTTCCTTGATGATAATTATCTGCGCCAAACAATAGCTCTGTAGTTGCTTCATAAAAATGGAGTCACTCCTTCAAATTAAAGTTGATAATGCATCACTTCAAAGAACACATGTCAATTGAATTGTAGAATTTCATCGTATCTTCTTCATTTTTTCTTCATCTAAGAGAGGTTAACTAATGCATACTATTCATAAATGGAAAATAATATAACACTTGATATCCACCGGATTATGACACACTTTAGCCAATAAAAAAATTCTTTAATTTGTAAACATTTATTTTATAAATTTCTTTAATATATAAGATTGCGGTCATTCTCAATCCTTATCCACTCAACATGTCCAGAAAGGACATCATCCATTGCAATGGCAATGTGAAATGGAAAATCCGAATATATATTATGATAAAACTTAACAAAAACTAAAGATTTTGAATAATATAAATATTGGTATCAACTACAATCATGTTCTGTTAAAGAAAGAGAGCTTCAACTCAAGTGAATCCCTACATGCTCCAGCCTCCAGCTTACTAGTTTAATTAATGCCAAATCATCAGCATACTATATATGTATGTATTATATGCAAACTCTGACTTGCACGTAAAATTGATAGTAACATGCATACAGCGAGATTTTTTCCTTTTATGGAACCTAAAAGAATCTATTACTATTCACTGAAATGATCAGTGTCTACTAATATAGATAATTTAGTTCATACATCTGGACAGCTTGCCAAGTTAAGGAAAAATACATTTGCAGCATAAATTTTATTCTTACTGCAAAGTTAAAGTTTAAGTAAACATTGTCTATTCTGAAATAAGGCATATATACGTTGCACACAGCCAAATAACAAATCAAGTGGTATAATTGCTGATCAAAAGCACAACCATTGTTAGCTAAACAATACAACATGGACCTATGGTGGTAAACATAAATATGTACATACAAACGCCAATTGGAGTTATACGGTGCACATCAGAAAGATGCAAATCTATAGACAGTAAAGCCCAGCTTGGTATGTACATACAAACGCCAATTGGTATATACTGTCGCGGAGGTAGAAATAGAATTCATCTAGCCAAAACTAATTAAATAATGAATAGTGTTAGGGCATATTTGTCCCTAAGTGGTTTTGGTGATTGATGAAAATGTGGTTGCGGACTAATCGTGTGCATTAAGCTTTTTAGACTATCAAGCATATAGCACAAGACGATTCGTGCCCCTCGGAGTTTCAAGTGAAGACGGTTTTCTTTCATTCGTTTCTTTTCGGTGGACTTGAGTCGTAGAGAAAACCGTACTATCAAGAGGGGATCCGTTTCGGAAAGGTTCGGGTGGAATTATCGCATACACACTCATACTGCACCCATCGCTCCTTTTCGTTTCATTGGAGTTGTCCTCCGTTTGTACCGAAGAAGTGGAGAAGAGCTACCAGCGGTAGTACCGCCGATTGGCGGTAGTACCGCTGCTACCTCCGCTCACACTACCGCCCGCAGATGAGGCCTCGACTTTTTCGTGTCGGGTTCTACGGTAGTACCTCCGGGTCTCTACCGTGAAACCTGTTCGCCTCTAGAAAACTGGCGGATGTAGCAGCGGTAGTAGTTGCGGTAGTACCACCGATAGGTGGTAGTACCGCCCCTACTACCGCGGCTACCACCGCTCGTTCCTCTGGTCTCTCCTTTGCTTTTTTAATCCTCCTGCTGATCTTCAAGGGCGGTGGTACCGCTCCCAGAGCGGTAGTTCCGCTGCCTTGCTGGCTGAGAGGTACATAACGGTTGGATTTATCCCCCCCACTATAAAAGGGGGTCTTCTTCCCCAAGAGGACTCACCTCTTCTTCCCCCAAACTCCATTGTTGCTCCAAAGCTCATTTTCGCCCGATCACTCTCTCTAGCCAATCAAACTTGTTGATTTTTTTAGGGATTGGTTGAGAAGGCCCCGATCTACACTTCCACCAAGAGAAATTTGATTCCCCGCACTAATCCCTTGCGGATCTTGTTACTCTTGGGTGTATGAGCACCCTAGACGGTTGAGGTCACCTCGGAGCCACATTCCATTGTGGTGAAGCTCCGTGGTTCGTTGGGAGCCTCCAATTCGGTTGTGGAGAGAGCCCCAACCTGGTTTGTAAAGGTCCGGTTGCCGCCTTCAAGGGCACCACTAGTAGAATCACGGCATCTCGCATTGTGTGAGGGCGTGAGGAGAATATGGTGGCCCTAGTGGCTTCTTGGGGAGCATTGTGCCTCCACACCGCTCCAACGGAGATGTACTTCCCCTCAAAGGGAAGGAACTTCAGTAACACATCCTCGTCTCCACCGGCTCCACTTGTGGTTATCTCTTACCTTTTCTTTGGGCAAGCTATTGTTGTGTTGTATCCTTTGCTTGCACTTGTTGTTGTTAGCATCATATAGGGTTTCTCACCTAGTTGCACATCTAGACAACCTTTGTTGCTAACCCAAATTTGTTAAGAAAAGTTAAAAAATTGGTAGTTGCCTATTCACCCCCCCCCCTCTAGTGATGTCTACTACGCAACCTTCTTCTTGTAGACTCGTGTTGGGCCTCCAAGCGCAGAGTTTCGTAGGTCAGTAGCAAATTTCCCTCAAGTGGATGACCTAAGGTTTATCAATCCGTGGGAGGTGTAGGATGAAGTTGGTCTCTCTCAAACAACCCTGCAACCAAATAGCAAAGAGTCTCTTGTGTCGCCAACACACCCAATACAATGGTAAATTGTATAGGTGCACTAGTTCGGTGAAGAGATGGTGATACAAGCGTAATATGGATGGTACATATAGGTTTTTGTAATCTGAAAATATAAAAACAGCAAGGTAGCAAGTAACAAAAGTGAGCAAAAATGGTATTGCAATGCTTGAAAACAAGGCCTAGGGTTCATACTTTCACTAGTGCAAATTCTCTCAACAATGATAACATAATTGAATCATATAACAATCCCTCAACATGCAACAAAGAATCACTCCAAAGTTTCTATCAGAGAACGTAGGACAAAAACATGCATCAACCCCTATGCATAGATTACCCCAATGTAACCTTGGGAATCCGCGAGTTGAGTGCCAAAACATACATCAAGTGAATCAATAGAACATCCCATAGTCACCACAGATATCCCATCGCAAGACATACATCAAGTGTTCTCAAATCCAATACTCAATCCAACATAACAAAACCTCAAAGAGCAAGATTCAATTCATCATAAGAAAGTAGAGGGGGAAGAACACCATATGATTCAACTATAATAACAAAGCTCGCGATACATCAAGATTGTGCCAAATCAAGAACATGAGAGAGAGAGAGATCAAACACATAGCTACTGGTACATACCCTCAGCCGCGAGGGTGAACTACTCCCTCCTCGTCATGGAGACCGCCGGGATGATGAAGATGGCCTCCGGTGATGGTTTCCCCCTCCGGCAGGGTGCCGGAACGGGCTCCCGATTGGTTTTTTGTGGCTAAAGAGGCTTGCGGCGGCGGAACTTCCGATCTAGGTTTCTTTTCGGGGGTTTCTATATTTATAGGAATTTTTGGCGTCGGAAACAAGTCAGGGGGTTCCCGAGGAGTCCACAAGCCAGGGAGGCGCGCCCTAAGGGGGGCGCCCTCCACCCTTGTGGTTGCCTCAGGACTCTTCTGGCCCAACTCCGATGCTCCGTGGGCTTCTTCTGGTCCATAAAAAATCACCGTAAATTTTCAGCTCATTTGGACTCCATTTGATATTCCTTTTCTGTAAAACTCAAAAACAAGGAAAAAACAGAAACTGGCACTGGGCTCTGGATTAATAGGTTAGTCCCAAAAATAATATAAAATAGCATATTAATGCACATAAAACATCCAAAACAGATAATATAATAGTATGGAATAATAAAAAATTATAGATACGTTGGAGACGTATCATCTAGTCAACCATATCGACCCTTTCAATTGGTATCAGAGCCTCGTCTCTTTATTAAGGGTTTCACCACCCGAAGAGTATGGTTGACACCGAGGAGGAAGTACCTGAGGCCGTGTAGTTGACTTCGATCACACGAGACGACTTAAATGAAGCTATGGCTTCACTTAAGATGTCTATGACGACCGAAGTCAAGTTCATGCTAAAAGAATTGCTTGAGGGGTTGAAAGCTTCTCCCGACCCTTTGCTTGTGGTCAATCCCACCGCATCGGAGTCGGAGGCCAATTTCGGTAAGGAAGCGGCTAAAGGTGCTCATGCCTCTTCCCCTCATGACAAGAATGGGACGCGAACCTTTGCCTCGGTTCCTGTAGACTTGCGTTGGGCCTCCAAGCGTAGAGTTTTGTAGGACAGTAGCAATTTTCCCTCAAGTGGATGACCTAAGGTTTATCAATGCGTGGGAGGCGTAGGATGAATATGGTCTCTCTCAAACAACCCTGCAACCAAATAACAAAGAGTCTCTTGTGTCCCCAACACACCCAATACAATGGTAAATTGTATAGGTGCACTAGTTCGGCGAAGAGATGGTGATACAAGTGTAATATGGATAGTAGATATAGGTTTTTGTAATCTGAAAATATAAAAAAAGCAAGGTAACTAGTAACAAAAGTGAGCAAAAACGGTATTGCAATGCTTGAAAACAAGGCCTAGGGTTCATACTTTCACTAGTCCAAATTCTCTCAACAATGATAACATAATTGGATCATATAACAATCCCTCAACATGCAACAAATAATCACTCCAAAGTTTCTATCGAAGAATGTAGAACAAAAACATGCATCAACCCCTATGCATAGATTACCCCAATGTCACCTCGGGAATCCAGGAGTTGAATGCCAAAACATACATCAAGTGAATCAATAGAACATCCCATTGTCACCACAGATATCCCATCGCAAGACATACATCAAGTGTTCTCAAATCCAATAGTCAATCCAACATAACGAAACCTCAAAGAGCAAGACTCAATTCATCACAAGAAGGTAGAGAGGGAAGAACACCATATAATCTAACTATAATAACAAAGCTCGCGGTACATCAAGATCGTGCCAAATCAAGAACACGAGAGAGAGGGAGAGATCAAACACATAGCTACTGGTACATACCCTCAGCCCCGAGGGTGAACTACTCCCTCCTCGTCATGGTAGCCACCGGGATGATGAAGATGGCCTCCGGTGAAGATTGCCCCCTCCGGCAGGGTGCCAGAACGGGCTCCGGATTGGTTTTTCATGGCTACAGAGGCTTGCGGCTGCGGAACTTCCGAGCTAGGGTTCTTTTTGGAGGTTTCTATATTTATAATAATTTTTGGCATGGGTCCCACGTCAAGGGGGTGCCTGAGGGGCCCACAAGCCCTCAGGGTGCGCCCTTGGGGGTAGGGCGCACCCCCCTGGCTTGTGGACTCCTCTGTCACCTCCTGGTCCAGCTCCAGTGCTTCGGGGGTCTCTTTTGGTCCATAAAAAATCACCGTAAATTTTCAACCCATTCTGAGAACTTTTATTTCTGCACAAAAAACGACACACGGTAGTTCTGCTGAAAACAGCGTCAGTCCGGGTTAGTTCTAATCAAATTATACCAAAATCATATAAAATTGTTGTAAACATGGCATGAATACTTCATAAATTATAGATATGTTGGAGACGTATCAGCATCCCCAATCTTAATTCCTGCTCGTCCTCGAGTAGGTAAATGATAAAAGAAATAATTTATGAAGTGTGAATGCTACCTAGCATATTTATCAATGTAATCTTTGTTCTCATTGTGGCATGAATATTCAGATCCATAAGATTCAAAACAAAAGTTTAATATTGACATAAAAATATAATACTTCAAGCATACTAATAAAGCAATCATGTCTTCTCAAAATATCATGGCCAAAGAAAGTTATCCCTACAAAATCATATAGTCTTGCTATGCTCCATCTTCATCACACAAAGTATTTTATCATAAACAACCCCTATGACAAGCCAAGCAATTGTTTCATACTTTTAATGTTCTCAAGCTTTTTCAACTTTCACGCAATACATGAGTGTGAGCCATGGATATAGCACTATAGGTGGAATAGAATATGGTGGTTGTGGAGAAGACAAAAATAAGGAGATAGTCTCACATCAACTAAGCAAATTAATAGGCTATGGAGATGCCCATCAATTGATATCGATGCAAGTGAGTAGGGATTGCCATGCAACGGATGCACTAGAGCTATAAGTGTATGAAAGCTCAAAAAGAAAACTAAGTGGGTGTGCATCCAACTTGCTTGCTCACGAAGACCTAGGGCAATTTTGAGGAAGCCCATCACTGGAATATACAAGCCAAGTTCTATAATGAAAAATTCCAACTGGTATATGAAAGTGATAAAATAGGAGACTCTCTATCATGAAGATCATGGTGCTACTTTGAAGCACAAGTGTGGAAAACGGATAGTAATAGTGTCCCTTCTCTCTTTTTCTCTCATTTTTTTCTTTTTGTTGGGCTCTTTGGCCTCTTTTTTTCTCTTTTTTTATATATTTTTTATTTTTCGTCCGGAGCCTCATCCCGACTTGTGAGGGAATCATAGTCTCCATCATCTTTTTCCTCACATGGGACAATGCTCTAATAATGCTGATCATCACACTTTTATTTACTTTACAACTCAAGAATTACAACTCGATACTAGAACGAAGATATGACTCTATATGAATGCCTCCGGCGGTGTACCGGGATGTGTAATGATCAAGAGTGACATGTATAAAAAATATGAACGGTGGCTTTGCCACAAATACTATGCCAACTACATGATCATGCAAAGCAATATGACAATGATGGTGCGTGTCATAATAAACGGAATGGTGGAAGTTGCATGGCAATATATCTCGGAATGGCTATGGAAATGCCATAATAGGTAGGCATGGTGGCTGTTTTGAGGAAGGGTATATGGTGGGTTTAATGCACCGGAGAAAGTTGCGCGGTACTAGAGAGGCTAGCAACGGTGGAAGGGTGAGAGTGTGTATAATCCATGGACTCAACATTAGTCATAAAGAACTCACATACTTATTGCAAAAATTTATTAGCCATCGAAACAAAGTACTACACGCATGCTCCTAGGGGGATAGATTGGTAGGAAAAGACCATCGCTCGTCCCCGACCGCCACTCACAAGGAAGACAATAAAAGAAAAAATCATGCTTCGACTTCATCGCATAACGGTTCACCATACGTGCATCCTATGGGAATCACAAACTTTAACACAAGTATTTCTACCAATCCACAATTACTCACTAGCATGACTCTAATATCACCATCTTTATATCTCAAAACAAATGCAAGGAATCAAACTTCTCATATATTCAGTGCTCTTTATATGAAAGTTTTTATTATATCCCTCTTGGATGCCCATCATACTAGGACTAAATTCATAACCTAAGAAAATTACCATTCTGTTTAAGACTCTCAAAATAATATAAGTGAAGCATGAGAGTTCATCAATTTCTTCCAAATAAAACCACCGCCGTCCTCTAAAAATAAATAAGTGAAGCACTAGAGCAACCGACAAACTACTCCAAAAAGATATAAGTGAAGATCAATGAGTAGTCAAATAATTATGTAGCTACGTGAGGACTCTCTCTCATTTAAAATTTTAGATCTTAATATTTTATTCAAACAGAAAGCAAAATAAAATAAAATGACATTCTAAGGATAGCACATATCATGTGAAGAAGCAAAAGCTTAGGCTTAACCGAAACTGACCGATCATTGTTGAAGAAGAAATGTGGGATGCCAACCGGGGCATTCCCAAGCTTAGATGCTTGAGACTTCTTGAAATATGAACTAGGGATGCCTTGGCCATCCCCAATCTTGAGCTCTTGTGTCTCCTTAATTCCTCTCATATCATGGTTTCCCTAATTCTTAAAAACTTCATCCACACAAAACTCAACAAGAACTCGTGAGATAAATTAGTATAAATCATTGCAAAACCTTATCATTCTCTACTGTAGAAAATCACTAAAATTATAATTTGAAATTGCATACTAAATGGCTCTGCATATTTAATATTCTTATCCTCAAATAGAATCATTAAACGGGCAAACATATGCAAACAATGCAAACATAACAGCAATCTGTCTAAACAGAACAGTCTGTAAAGAATGCAAGAAGATTCACACTTATCTAACTCCAAAAATTCTGAAAAAATACCACACTATAGAAACTTTGTTGTTACTCATGGTTTAAAAATTTAAAGATTTTATCACGTTCTGACTTTCTAGAAGAATTCAGACAACGATAGAAAACTTTCTGTTTTCAAAACAGCAACATATTGACTTGCAAAATAAGCATGGTAAAGGCAACACTTGACCTTTTTATTGAAATAAAAGATGCAAAACATTATTCTAAATAGCCTCAAGAAAATTTCAACAAAATAAAATGACACTCCAAGCAAAAGTCATATCATGTGGTGAATAAAAATATAGCCTCAAGTAAATTTACCGATGGATTGAAGACAAAAGAGGGGATGCCATCCGGGGCATCCCCAAGCATAGATGCTTGGTTGTCCTTGAATATTACCTTGTGGTGCCTTGGGCATCCCCAAGCTTAGTCTCTTTCCACTCCTTATTCCGTAGTCCATCAAAACTTTACCCAAAACATGAAAGCTTCACAACACAAAACACAACAGAAAACTTGTGAGCTCCGTTAGTATAATAAAACAAATCATTCACTTGGGTACTGTCAAGATAAGATTCATAATTGTTTCCACATAATTCCTACTGTACTCTATCATTTCCAAAATTTATATTGACTAATATAAGCCATAGAAACCATAAAACAAGTAAACTATGCATTGAAAACAGAATCTGTCAAAAACAGAACAGTCTGCGAAGATCTGAATTATTCTCATACTTCTGTAACTCTAAAAATTATGAAAAATTAGGAAAACAGGGGTAATTTTTGTATCAATATTTTAAAAAAAATTCATAACCATAACACGCTCCTGTGAATTTTAACAATTCTTCTACTGGACGCAAAAGTTTCTGTTTTTGCACAGAATCAAGTCAACTATCATCCACATCATCCCAAAGGCTTTACTTGGCACTTTATTGAAATAAAATCTATAAAACATGATTACTACAGTAGATTAATCATGTGCATACACAAAAACAGTAGGGGTAAATATTGGGTTGTCTCCCAACAAGCGCTTTTATTTAATGCCTTTTTAGCTAGGCATGATGATTTCAATGATGCTCACGTAAAAGATAAGAATAGAAACATAATGGGAGCATCATGAAGCATATGACTAGCACATTAAAGTCTAACCCACTTCCTATGCATAGGGATTTTGTGAGCAAACAATTGATGGGAGCAAGAATCAACTAGCATAGGAAGGTAAAGCAAGCAAAACTTCAAGATTTTCAACACATAGAGAGGAAACTTGATATTATTGAGATACGTAGAAGCGTATATCCCTCTCTCATAATAATTTTCAGTAGAATCATGAAGGAATTCAAAAATATAACTATCACATAAATCATTCTTTTCATGATTCATAAGCATAGAAATTTTACTACTCTCCACATGAGCAATTTTCTTCTCATTCATAATAATGGGAGTATCATAAGAAACTCGAATACTATAAATTATTTCCATATTAAAAGAGTAATGTTCAGGAAATGGATATTCATAATTATGACAATTTTTATAAATATAATCATCACTAATTTTTATAACATAAGTATCATCACAATAATCATCATAAGTAGCAACTTTGTTCTCATCAAAACCAATCGAAACCTCTTCCAAGATAGTGGAATCATTACTAAATAAAGTCATGACCTCTCCAAATCCACTTTTATCATTATAATAAGATTCAACACCCTCCAAAATAGTGGGATAATTATTATCTAAAGTTGAAACTCTTCCAAACCTACTTTCATAAATATTGCAATCATCATAAATAGGAGGCATGCAATCATCATAACAAATTTGCTCATCCAAAGTAGAGGGACTAAAAAGATCATCTTCATCAAGCATAGCATCCCCAAGCTTGGGACAAACATTAATTGTAGCAAATAAATTCACAAACATGTCACTCTCATCAAACATAGCATGCCCAAGCTTGTGGCTTTGCATATCATAAGCATAATAACTCTCATCATTAATAGTATGAATAGCACCAATAGTATAGCAATTATTATCATCCCAATTTTCTAAGTTGGTGCCAAAAAGATTTTCAAGATTATAGGAATTATCATTATTTTCCCAATCATAATCATCACAATGAGTAATAGGCATAACAAAATCATCCTCAATAGTTTCTTCGGACATTGTGCCATAAGAAAAAGAATCAATATCATCATCAAGTATATCATCTTCCATAATTAATTTTGGTTCATTCTCATGAGGCATAATAATAATAGGAGCGACATAATTTTGGAGGGATACCTTTTTACCTTTGCTCCTCCATCTTTTCATTTTCTTCTCCACATCATGTGTGGGTTTAATCAACTTTTTGGAGCTCCTTATTGATGAGATTGGTTGAATAGGGAGCTCCTTCTCGTCACCTATTTCATCATGAGAAACAATAGGAGGGAAAGTGGAAATCTTTACCCTTTCATTAGTACTCCTTTTATATTTTATTGGTTTTCCCATCTTTTTATAGTTGGCAATATAAGCATTTTCATTGCAATTTACCATACAAAACATATAGATTTCTTTCAAATTAGTTTCAACATGGTCCGTGAATATGAATGCTTCAAACCAACTTTTTTTATGTGACAATTCTTCACACCCCAAAAATAAACAAAGTTCATTATAAAGTTCAAGGGTGATCAAGTTATTGCTATATTCGGACACGATTCGATCATGAAAAAGTTTGCATTGGAAATTAAGATGACCAATCCTATTGCAAAGTTCACAAGTAATGGGATGAAGAGAGCATAACTTTGTAGCAAATTTATCTATCACAACTAAGATGACCAGCAATTGGTTTTATCATGTTTATGCTTCTTACAAAATCTATCATCCCTATAAGGCATGTCTTCACAAACTCTATGCATTCCACAAAAATTGACATGCTTATAAGAAACATCTTTATCATGACTAGTGCAATCATCATTGGTATCATGAATACTCATAGCAAGCATACTAACAACATTGCAATCATGTTTATCATTCAAAGATTTAGTGCCAAACATTTTATTAACTTCTTCTTCTAACACTTGAGCACAATTTTCCTTTCCAACATTTTCACGAAAGACATTAAAAAGATGAAGCATATGAGGCAACCTCAATTCTATTTTTTTGTAGTTTTCTTTTATAGATTAAACTAGTGATAAAACAAGAAACTTAAAGATTCAATTGCAAGATCTAAAGATATACGTTCAAGCACTCACCTCCCCGGCAACGGCGCTAGAAAAGAGCTTGATGTCTACTACGCAACCTTCTTCTTGTAGACTCATGTTGGGCCTCCAAACACAGAGTTTTGTAGGACAGTAGGAATTTTCCCTCAAGTGGATGAACTAAGGTTTATCAATCCGGCGCAGGATGAAGATGGTCTCTCTCAAACAACCCTGCAACCAAATAACAAAGAGTTTCTTGTGTCGCCAACACACCCAATACAATGGTAAATTGTATAGCTGCACTAGTTCGGTGAAGAGATGGTGATACAAGTGTAATATGGATAGTAGATATAGGTTTTTGTAATCAGAAAATATAAAAACAGCAAGGTAACTAGTAACAAAAGTGAGAAAAAATGGTATTGCAATTCTTGAAAACAAGGCCTAGGGTTCATACTTTCACTAGTGCAAATTCTCTCAACAATGATAATATAATTGGTTCATATAACAATCCCTCAACATGCAACAAAGAATCACTCCAAAGTTTCTATCAAAGAACGTAGGATAAAAACATGCATCAACCCCTATGCATAGATTACCCCAATGTCACCTCGGGAATCCGTGAGTTGAGTGCCAAAGCATACATCAAGTGAATCAATAGAACATCCCATTGTCACCACAGATATCCCATCGCAAGACATACATCAAGTGTTCTCAAAACCAATACTCAATCCAACATAACGAAATCACAAAGGGCAAGACTCAATTCATCACAAGAAGGTATAGAGGGAAGAACACCATATAATCTAACTATAATAACAAAGCTCATCAAGATCGTGCCAAATCAAGAACACGAGAGAGAGAGAGATCAAACACATAGCTACTGGTACATACCCTCAGACCCGAGGGTGAACTACTCCCTCCTCATCATGGTAGCCATCGGGATGATGAAGATGGCCTTCGATGATGGTTTCCCCTCTGGCAGGGTGCCGGAACAGGCTCCCGATTGGTTTTTCGTGGCTACAGAGGCTTGCGGCGGTGGAACTTCCGATCTAGGGTTCTTTTTGGAGGTTTCTATTTTTATAATATTTTTTGGCGTCGGTCTCACGTCAAAGGGGTGCCTGAGGGGCCCACAAGCCCTCAGGGCATGCCCTGGGGGGTTGTGCACGCCCCCTGGCTTGTGGACTCCTCGGTCACCTACTGGTCCAGCTCTGGTGCTTCGGGGGTCTCTTTTGGTCCATAAAAAATCACCGTAAATTTTCAGCCTATTCCGAGAACTTTTATTTCTGCACAAAAAATGACACCACAGTAGTTCTGCTGAAAACAGTGTCAGTCCGGGTTAGTTCTAATTACCAAAATCATAAAAAATTGTTGTAAACATTGCATGAATACTTCGTAAATTATAGATACGTTGGAGACATATCAGTTCCCCCTCCCCCGGTCTATGGATGACCGGTTCCTACACCTCGCATCAATAACCTTGGTCCTCCTCCTAAACTTGTTAAGGGTGATTTTGCTAATTGGGTTTTTCGCATCAAGTCTCATTTGAATCAGAGCTCAACAAATCTTTGGAGAATCATCGAGCAAGGCTTCTACCCGCATGATCCAAACAACTTCACCCCAAGAGAAGAAGTGGACAATCAATACAATCACTCCGCTTTGTTCATCCTTCAAGATGTGGTCCCTCCCGAATATCTATCCCACTCACGTCCCTTCACTCATGCAAAGTATTGTTCGGAACACATAGTATCTTTGTACAAGGGGAGCTCAAACATCCAACGGTCCAACTTTGAAGTGGTCCTTGATGAGGCCGATGAATTCGTGATGCTAGAAGATGAGGATCTGCGTGATCTCTACCGGAGGGTAACAACTCTTGCAGTTGCTCTCCAAGACCATGGGAGCAAGGATACGGATGACAATTGGATCAAGCGCAAATTTCTCAAGGCCATCATGCCATTCAACAAAGCCATGTCTTTCGTGATTCGTCAATGGCTGGACTTTCACACCCTAACCTCAAGTGAAGTGTTGGACGAGTTTATTGCCATGAACATCATGAACAGGACCGCCGACAATGCTCTTGCTCGTGTCCGGTCAAAGAAAAGCTCAACCACCCTTGCTTTGAAGGCCAAGGCCATTCCGGAAGAAGAAGAGGAGTGTTGCCCTGAGGATACCAAATATGCTTACCATGAGCACATGGCTCTTGCGTCAAGGAAATTTTGGGGCGACAAGAGGAACTCAAGGCCCAACTTCACCAAGAACAACTTAAGTGGCTCAAAGAACAAGAAACATGTGAGGACTTGCTACAATTGCGGCAATGTGAGTCACTTTGTGGCGGAGTGTCCTTATGAGAAGAGAGAAGACAATGGTGGCAAACTCATTCGCAAAGACAAAGCCAAGTCTTTCCCAAGCAAGAACAACTTCACCAAGAAGACTCCTCCAAAGGGCTTGGTGGTGTATGAAGAGTACGCCTCCGATGATGATGATGAAGACGCAAGTGGAGAAGGAATGGCAACGGCGACCATTGCCATTGCCATGTCTTCCCCCTCCAAGGTCTCTCTCTTCGGCGCCCCCAACAAGAACACCATTGCCAAGTGCCTCATGGCCAAAGGTATCAACAAGGTAACCTCAAACATCAAAACCAACATCACTACTACTCCTTCATTGTTAGATTGTGTTGATGATAGTGAGGTGGTAAATGTTGATGAGAATGAGTTTACCAAGTTTGTGAATAAGCTCAAGGGTGAATCCAAGAAGCACTTTGTTGCTCTCTTGGAACAACTTGGTGAGGCCAATGATATCATTGAGACTCATGATGATACTATCTCCAAGATTGAGGAACATAGTCGTGATTATGCCGATGAGATTGCAGGTCTTTCCAATGCTCTTGAGAAAGAGCAAGGTCTTCATTTTGCTCTTGAGGAGTCACACAATGTTGATCGTGCTAAATTACAAAAAGATCTTGATCATGCTATTGTTCTTTCCCATGTGCTTAAATCCGACAAAGTTGCACTTGGGGTTGACCATGATAGACTCAAGGAAGATTTTGATACACTTGACAAGGCTCACAAGGTCTTGAAGGGTGTTCATGCTTCTCTCAAAGAGTCTCATGATCAACTCCAAGTGAAGCTAACCAAGGATATTTCCACGTGTCCTCCTTTTGTTCTAATTGACAATGCCCATGCTTCTAACCCTTGTTGTGATCATGTGCATCTTGTGGATTAAAATGCCATGTTGAAGGAGCAACTTGAGAAGGGCCTTGTGACATACATACAAGGTGAAAAGAACATCAATGACCTTTTGATGAACCAAAAGGAAGTTGTAGGAAAGGAGGGACTTGGGTTTGCACCCAAGTCAAAGAAGAAGAAGAAAAACAAGACCAAGCAACCTCTCCCACTCAAGGAAACTTTTGTCAAGGCGGGTGAGAGTACTCATGAGAAGAAGAAGAACAAGGAAGTGGGTGGTAATGCCAAGAAGGGCAAAACTGCCCCTAACAACAAAGCTGGCAACTTTAACCCTTCTTTATGTCTTATGCCATGCTAGTGATGGGCATGTTTATGCTAAATTTGTTGGTTCTTACTATGAGTACATTGAATGGTCTATTTGGGTTCCTAAGACCCTTGTTACTAACCTCAAAGGACCCATTCAAGAATGGGTAGCTAAATCCAAGCATTGATCTCTGGTAGGAGTTTGCTTCCCGTGGAGTGTCATAGTTGCTTGATAGTGGAGCAACAAATCATATGACCGGCAGCAAACACTTGGTGGTGGATGTGCATCCAATCCCATCTATGCACAGCCATGTCCAATTCGGTGATACTTCAACTTCTAAGGTATTGGGAATTGGCAAGGTGGTCATCTCTCAAGATTTATCTATTTAGAAGGTCATGCTTGTTGAGTCCCTTGCATACAATTTGCTTTCCGTTCATCAATTTGCACTCATGGGCTTTCCAACATTCTTTGATCTTGATACCGTGGCCCTTTTGTGGACCAAGACTCTTAAAGTAGCCTTTGCTGGGCATGTCGAGGACGGTCTTTATGTGGTGAACTTTTCGGAGTGACCCACTAAGGCCGTGACTTGCCTAATGGCTAAAGTTGATGTGGGTTGGCTTTGGCATCACTGACTAGCCCATGTCAATATGAGATCTTTGCAAAGTCTCCTCAAAGGGGATCATGTCTGTGGACTAACAAATGTGAGTTTTGCCAAAGATCGTGCTTGTAGTGCTTGTATCAAAGGAAAGCTTCATGAAACGGCTCACTGACCCTCGACTATCATCTACTCGAAAAGGCCCTTGGAGTTCCTTCACATGGATCTCTTTGGTCCTCCATCCTTTGATAGTCTTGGTGGAAGAAAGTATTGCTTGGTAATTGTGGATGACTACTCAAGATATACATGGGTATACTTCTTCAAGAGGAAGAGTGAGACTCAACTTTGCAAATGAAGCTCAACGTCAACATGAAGGAAAGATCTTGATGATTAGAAGTGACAACGGCACCGAGTTCAAGAACTACACCTTGGATGAGTTCTTAGTGACGAGGGGATCAAGCACCAATATGCCGCACCTTATACCCCTCAACAAAATGGTGTGGCGGAAAGGAAGAACCGAACATTGATGGACGCGGCAAGGACCATGATGGCTGTGTTCAAATCTCCGTACAACTTTTGGGCCGAAGCCATCAACACCGCATGTCATGCATCCAATAGGCTCTACCTCCGCAAATGCTTGAACAGGACTCCATATGAGATACTTACCGTCAACAAGCCCAACCTCAAGTACTTCCGGGTGTTCGGTTTTAAGTGTTTCATCCTCAAGAAAGGTGTCCGTTTGTACAAATTCAGAACTAGAGCTCAAGAGGGCATATTTGTTGGTTATGCTACAAACTCTCATGCTTACCGTGTCCTCAACAAGTCCACCGGACTCATTGAGGAGACGTCTAATGTGGAGTTTGATGAAAATAACGGCTCCCAAGTGGAGCAAAGTGGTGTTTGTGATGTAGGTGATGAAATTCCTTCTCAAGCCATAAGAAGAATGGGGATTGGTCAAATACTCCGCATTGAGGAACCCCTTGTGGCCGAAGGAGAAGGAAAATGCTCCACTCAAGTGGAGCCATCACCAACGCTAGATCCACAGGCTTCCGAAGAACAAAGTGAAGGCCCTCAACCCAATGAACAAGATCAAGGGCAAGATCAACCACGTGAAGATGGTGATGCACCAAATGATGCCCAAGATCAAGTTCTTGCCTTCGAGCATGTTTAAGATCAAGAGCAAGCTCAAGATCAAGGGCAAGATCAAGACGGTGCCCAAGATCACGAGCATGCTCAAGATCAAGAGAAAACTCAAGACGGTGCTCAAGATGAGCAAAATGATCCTCAAATGCCTATTAAGGAACTCTTGGAGCGCCGTGCCGCCAAGGTGGCTTCCAAGCTCGAGCGTCAACAACATGTCATGGAGAATGTGCTTGGAAGCTTGAGAAAAGGGGTAACTACTCGTAGAAAATTGTCAAATTTTTGTGAGCATCAGGCGTTTGTTTCGTGTGTTGAACCCCAAAAGGTACATGCACTGGTACAGCGAGGTGCTATACAAACGGTTTTTAACCCCTTTCCGCGACGGCGTTCTGAACCGTCGCCTAGTGAGTGATTGCGATAGGGGGGTCCTTCCCACACGACCCAGAAACCATCGGGGATATACCTTCCTGGCACACACGATCGGCAAAATGAGGTCGTGTGCGACGGGCGAGCGATAAATACGGTTATACGTACAGTAGTGCTAAAAAAATACAATTATACAGGCGAAATAGTTTCCAGTCGTAAGTACATCCCACACAGTCAGTAACCGCTAAACGTTTCCGTTCGTATGTACATTCCACACAGTCAATCCAAGGAATACATTTCCGTTAGTATGTACATCCCACACAGTTAATCCAAGAGGTATGTTTCCGTTCGTATATACATCCCACACAGTCACTCCAAGGAAAACGTTTCCGTTCGCAGGTACATCACACATAATTTTCCTCATTAAATTGTTTGTGATAGAGTTGCCATTGCACACGATATTAACAATTTTATCGTTTGTGTTCTTGAATGCATCACACACGGTGCGTAGAAGAAACTATGTGGCAAAGACTGTCCATCACACATAGTTTTTATATGGTAAACGTTTGCGCAAGGTGGCCTAACGCAAACAGTTTTCAAGAGGATGTCGCGTGTGATTGTTCATTGATCCAACACGGTCTATTCCTAGAAACTATGTGCGTTGCCTGAGGTCATCACCCACGGTGTTTTCTCAATAACCGTTTGCAATAGAAAACCCCAATTAGCAGGCTAATTGGCCATTAGCAGGCTAATTATCCTATTATTAATAATCCATTTACTAATCTAATTGACATTTCATATTAAGGACACAATATATTTCATTTTCATATTAAGGAAGCAGGACTTCATAATTGAAATACATCAGAGTACAACATCATATAGCTTCAGCACTCAGCTACCCCATTACACAACTGCACCAGCACCAAGTTTCACATGCAACATCTACAACCTTTCGAAATTAGCATCATAGACAGTACATAGACAGATGTATCTCATCTGGAAAACTGCTGAAGCAGAAGGCGAATACTGAGCATTCATTGATGTTGAAGGTCTTTGCAACTTTAGGCCAGTGCCTATGGATGATTGATCATCCATCCTTCGTCCTCTTCAGGAACACTTCAATATTGAACCGTGGGTGTTGTATGAATACCTTCCTCGCCTCCTGACCATACAGGTGGTTTGAGAGGTAATCATCAGTGAACTGCTTTGGAAAGGCCTGAAAACAAGGATGTGCATAAATATCTTCTCTATATTAGAAATGGGGCAAAGGAATAAAAAAGGCAATGTATAATAGTTAGTACCATCCTACAGTGAACTGATGTCTTCTTCATTGTGCAAACAAAGATCTTGTTGTTTTTTGTCGCTAATTTCTTTATCCTAACAATCTTTCTGAGTTTCTTGACTTGACTGATATTCATGGACAACTCATTTTCCCATATGCAAAAAGGGTCGAACAGTGGATCAAAACCTCTAATAGCAGGACCTACATGTGCAAGACAAAATTGTTAAAAACCTAAATATTAGAATGGTTCCTGCAATTGCACAATAATGTGCTATTAGACAAAGAACCATGCATGTGCAAACCTTCATTGTAAACCTCAGTGCTTCTCATTGTTTCTCTGCAACACATATAAGGTAGTTAGTGATCAGGTTAAGTGAGGGTTCGCATGCTATTAATAAAATATGTTGATGAAAAATAAGCACATTGCAGATTCATCGGATTAATTCAAGCCACATGGAAAACCCATTTATCCAAACCAAGCAAGATTAAGAAGTAGGAAATATAGCAATTGTATATGTTTCTCATGTATTAAGTGAAGCCAAATTCGATTTATTCCTCACATGCACAACAATACAAAATTCTACCCACGACAATTGGACATCCCATTGCAGAATTGAACCAAGCAGTTAAATAAACACCACAACAAATGAACCAAACATTAATTGAGCACCACATTGCACAATATAACATAATCCTAATAGAAGATCAGACAATTAACCAAACCAAGCATGCTTAACAACTTGGAAATATAGCAATTATATTTGTTTCTCATGTATTTAGTACAGCCAAATTCGATTTATTTCTCACATGGTATACAATATAACAGAATGCACCCACAACAATTGAACATTGCATTGCAGAATTGAACCTAATAGTTAAACTAACACCGCAATAAATGACCCAAACGTTAACTGAGCACCACATTGCACAATGTATAACATACTAGAAGATCAGACAGTTAACCAAACCAAGCATGCTTGGCAACTTGGAAATATAGTAATTGTATTTGTTTCTCGTGTATTTTGTAAAGGTAAATTTGATTTATTTCTCACATGGAAGACAATACAAAATTGAACCCTAAAGAATTGAACATCACATTTGCAGAATTGAACCAAACAGTTAACTGAATACGACAACTAATTAACCAAATAGTTAATAAGTGAGCACCACATTGCACGACATATAGAACAAATACAGTAGAGCAACAGATTGCATGGTAAAAGTAGATAACACAATTCACTAGAATTTGTTAAGGAAAGGAAGGAGCAGCACATGCAACGGGTAAACCGAGCATGATTAACCGGCGTAGCTAGCAAACTGAACATGGGTCCTTATAGTGAGCTAATAAGATAAGCTACTCCTCAACGTCGGAGATATCGATGATGATTGGCTCCTTGGACATGGAAGAGGGTGAGGCCTCCACATCGTGGGTGCCCTCGTCGTAGTGGTGAGTTGCCTGAGCCGCTCCGGCAACCAACCTGCTGGCTCTCGAGTTGAGGTAAGCACGTGCACGCTGAGAAAACACCTCGTAGTCTTCGTCGAAGGCACCGAGGGTGGTCTCGAGAAAACACCACGAACTGTCGTTTAAAGCAGCCAACCGCGTCGCGGCGTCGGAGCGCGAGGCGTCGACGGTGGCCTCGACGGCGAGGTGCTCCTCCAAGATCTGGGGGTCGTCACGAATGGCAGCCATCGCGACCTCATCCACACATGCGGCCGCGATTTGCTTCTCCGCTGCCAAATGCTCCTTGAGCTCCTGGCTATACTGTGTGCACCATGGCTTAGGGCGGCGCTTATTTGGTGGAGGGATCAGTGATTTGGGTAGAAGGTGTCACGCCGGCGGTTGGGGCATGTCGGATGTGGAACGAGGAGGAGGATGGGGGTCGGGTGTGGATTACCTGTCTGGATAGACGAGGCCGAGCAGCGTGAAGGAGGGTCGCCAGTGAGGAGGCAGCGCTGCAAGCAAGGAGTGAAGGTTTGAACTTGGAAAGGAAGGCGGAAACAGGGGAAATGTGGCTTTTGGTAAGGGGGAGGGGGCGGGGAGGTAGATATTTCTGCGGAAGCCGAAAATTTTGAATCGGTTCAGCGAAAAAACTGGCGCGCAAAGTGTCATCAGACACAGTCCCTTATTCAACACTGTGCATGATATGTGAACATCACAAACGATTCATATAGCTTAACCCGTGTGTGATGAGTTTGAACATGAAAATTTTTGGTTCGAATTTCCCTGGTTACAGTGGTCATCCACGTCATTGCATAATTTGGGTACACAAAGGAGAATACAGCACACCCACACTTCTTAATCGAGCAATTTCAGCAATTAAACAGAGCTAGCTGACCTAAACATTACTCTAACAGATTAAACACCGGCGCTCTTAATTAAACAAAACAAAGAGTACTACTACGTCTGGTGCTCGTCGATCTCCGTCGCCTCCTCCATGTCCAGCTCGCGCCCGACGATCTCCTGGGGAAGGGGCTCCATGGCATCCATCGCACCATACTCGGCAAGCATCTCGCCATCCGCATCCGCCTTATCTTTGGAATAGGCCGCCACGAGCTGGGCGTGGGCGGCCATGATCTGGGCTTGGGTGGGCTCCGTCATGGCAAGGTATGCCGCGCAGGAACGGACGGTTGCTCGAACGCTCTCGGCGATTGCCAACTGTTCGGCCGTGGGTTGCCAACCATTGTCGGAGAAGTTTCATTCGATTTGTGTGGTGACCGCCATGAGCTGGGCGTGGGTGGCCTCGACATGGTCATGGGCGGCCTCCATCAGGGCTAAGGCCGCCGCTGCGGAACGGACAGCTGCTGTGCCGCTCTCGCCAGTTGCTATCCCCAAGGCAAATGTTGCTGCCGCCACCTGAGAAGCAATAGCAACCGTTTGGGCTGCCTTGGCCGCCCAGTCGTAGATTGTGTAACACCCCAAAAATTTAATTATGTTTTTATTAAGTAAAATATGGCCAGAAATAAAATTTTGAATTATATTGGGTGTTTTATTAATTTTAGAGTATTTTCTGTTTCTGTTTTTCAAAATTCTTCCCTCCATATGGAAATTTTTGGAAATAATATTGTGGCTTTGGTAGTTTTCTCAAAATATTTCATTTATACTTTAATAACAGTAGGAATTATTTTCATAATAAAATTTGCCTCTAAATAATTATTTTAATAGCATTTTCAATAGTTTAAATGCCTCTGTTGCACTACAACTATTTTAAATAATTCTTTTAAAATTCCAAAAAATTATGGGAGGTCATGTGAGGCCTACATATCACTTTTATGCAAAAACCTAACTAGGTCTTTTGAAAATTTTGAGTGAAATAACCTTTTTTCAATTCTGTCCAGTATTTGAGTCTCTACTACAACCCCAATTTTCCTTGCCCCAAAAATTCTTAAATTTTTCCCACCTACAGTCCTTCCAACTAATCCCTTAAGTCCAAAATTTTAGCCCCATTGGAATCTTTTCAGTTCACCAAATATTCCTCTGAAGTTTCTGTCCAGAACTGAAATTCACCAAAAGTTGCACATGCAAGTTTTTCCTTTTGTCCATCCAACCCCACCATCATCTTCACCATCTAAGGAGACATCACCCTGCCAAATTTCAACTCTCAAAAGAACCCCTAGGTGGCCCTAGCATTTTGTGAAGCAGGTTGGGTGCATGATGGAATTTTTGCCTCTACCTAAACTGCATTGAGCACTAGGTTAGTTGGCCAAAACAGCATGTCCCTAACCTCTCTCATGCCCATAAGCACTACCGTGATGAGTCTTAGCTCATTTAGGTCTCTGTAGATGTCAATGGCATTTGTTCGAGCATGTGGTGTGCGTGCAACGGGCGCAGCCAGAGCACGCGTACAACACCTCTGGCATCGAGCTCCTGCCGCTCACTCCGCTGCTTCCCTCACCCGTCCTGATCTACCCCTTGACCACCGCGACCCTCTGGAAGCTTGCTGACACCCATGCTTGGCCGCTCGTGCCGGCCATCACCGAAAAGAGCCGCCTCCACGGTCGCCGACTCAGGCACGGCACCGCCCGAGGCGCCTGGCCTTGCCAGCTCGCCCTCGCCTTAACTGCGGTCGCCGCTATCTCCGTCGACCTTATCCACAGCCCGCCGAGCACTCCACTGACCTCTACCGTCCTCAACCACGTTGGCGGACCATTAAGGGCCTCTGCCGCAATGCTTATCTTCGGGAGCCCGCGAACCGACCTTCCCGGCTACTTAAAGCACGCCCCGAGCACTCCTTCGACACGTCCACCCCTCCTCCTCCCTCTGAGAGCTCCCTAGAGCAGCCCGTTGGACCAGATGAGGTCGTCTTCTCTGTTTCTGACCGAGGCGCCCGCCGTCACTCCTCTGTCAAATACCACACCCCCGAGCTTCCCCCTCCTTCAGTTCTTCACCAACAGCCTCCACTCGACCCCTGAAATCCATCCCCGCCGCCAATTTCATCGGAGGTGGCCCGTAGACAAAGTGCCCAAACCGCCGTCGCCGGATTTCCGCGGGTGAGCTCGCCGCCGACGACCCTGTGCTTCCCGGCGACCATGTCGAGCACCGGGCGAACCGCGACAGCTTCCTGATCACGACGGTGGTCTCAGATTCCCGAACGGCGCCACCATTCGCCGGCGAGGCTCGCCGGAACCCCGCCTCTGCTCTGCCAGAGAAGACGCGTGCGAGGCGACCTGGTCAAACCTGACCAGTGGGCCAGGCGGGCCCACTATCAGTGACCCAGAGCCGTCCGTCAGTGGAGACGGTCTCCCGTAAAGACGTCTTCGCCCAAGGGAAAGCGTATTCCTTTGAATGCGCTTTCGATGTCGACTGGTCCATCGCGCGGCTGAGCAGCTGGGCTCGGCCCAGTAGCGGATCGCGGTTAAACTCCGCCCAGGGCGCTCCTCTTCTTTTTTTCTTCCTTTTTTCCTTATCCAGTAACTTTCAAAAATTCCACAGCAGCCATTTCAAACTCAAATTTGATAATTCAAATTCCTACAGACTTCTAAAAATATGCTCTATTATTCCAGCTAGGGTGGACATTTTTAGTAAGCTTTATCTCCACTGGATCTTCTAAATAGTCCATATACTTAATTATCTCAACTTAGAAATTCCATAAGTAATTCTTATTAACTCCAAATAATTTGATTATTTTTCTGGTATTTCTAATTTTTCATCTAGTTTATTTTAGCATTTATTTCAAAAAAATTCCAAACAATTTTTGGCACTGTTTTTGCTATATGTGGTAATTCAAATATTTTTGAAAATAGGAAATGGAGGGAAGATAAAGTTTTCAAACTTTTTGAGTGCAACCAACATCTCTGCATACTAAAGGCAAGCATCTTGAACATTTGATATGGTGAAAGTTTTGTGGTTACTAGCTAGAATATTTGAATCATGGTTGTGATAATTTTTAATAGAATTGCATATGGCTATTTCTGCATGCATGATCCATGGCTATTTTGCTGTCATCCTAAAAGCATGAAGTATGAGTGAGTATGGTTACCTTCATTTGTCATGTATGCCCGTGTTGTTATGGACTAAACTGCAGGAAAGAATCAGTCACGAGTAAAGTGACCGTGAGACTGAAATTTCTCATGGTGACGAGAATGATCTGTAAGGGCATGTCGGGACATGCCGGGTAGTGATGTTGTTGGGTATCACCAAGGAATATATTGTGCTAACCACTACAGGAAAACTTAACCTCCTGAGTCGACCGTAGATCGAGCCTTGTTCCGGTAACCCCCATACTTGATTCGTGCTGCCACTTGTCCCTGCCACAGGTGGGGTATGGTTCAGTAAGTTGTTAACCCCTTTCCGTGCACACACCACATAGAGGGCTACGATGAGGGTTTCCATGTTGGTGGACTAAATCCTATCATCGGGTTAGGGGGCATGGGTGTTTCCAGTTGTGACTGAGAGGGGGGCACCCCTTGTAATCCGCGCGTATTAATAGTGATCCCATGCAGGACGTTGGTCTCTCCGTCTTAAAGTTTTTCTTAAATGATGCTTTGGGTGATTCCTGGCATCCGGAAAGATAATCTGGTTTGTGTTGGTTAGGTGTGTTTTCAACCCAAAGACCGTAAAGGGAATTAGTCGGTGTCACGGTACTGACTAAAAAAACCCTTTACTTGTGGGTAAAGAGTACACCCTCTGCAGAGTTTAAACCTATTCGAATAGCCGTGTCCGCGGTTAAAGGCAACAGTCTGGGTTGGTCAAGTGTCAGTCTTAGTGTCGGTCTTCGGAGGAAAATAATTAAATTGAGCCTGAATTATTTTGCGGAATAATTATTGTCACCCTGTTGCTACCATGAATATTTTATACTTGTTAAATATTATTATGGTTATGCATAATATTGAGGACTAACCCGTATCTCTTATTTTGAATTTTTCCTGAGTGTCTCAGGGGCTGGCTAGACTACCCCGGGCACTCAACTTTATTTTCAAGACCTCTCGTGGTGTCTCTCACGTTAACAGGAGGTTTATTCCGCCACTACTCCTACGGACACCCGATTGGCATTTCTCTTCAAGTCCTACCGTGGCGTCACTTGACACCCGACAGGCATTTCTTTTCAAAACCTCTCGTGGCGTCGCCTGAGTTCTCGGATAGTCTTGTCTCGTCTGATTTCTCTTTTACACACCCGTTTGGCATTTCTCTTCAAGACCTACCGTGATGTCATTTTAGACATCCGACCGGCATTTCCTTTATTTTATTTTCCTTTAACTTTCCTTGTTTATCACTAATATTTTTATAGATCCAGTTATTTGAACATGCTAATATTTTATCATGCCATAATTTAATTCCTGACAGCATGCTTTAAGTCCATCATGAGCATACGCATATAGTGTGGTTCATCATGATCATATAATTTAATTGTTGCATTCGGTATATCTTAGTTCATGATGTTTGTGAGTACATTCAAACGTACTCACATGCTTGACCCTGTCTATTTCCTTGGCCAGGTCAGGATTTCTTTGAGGAGTACCACAGCGACGTCCGTGCAGAGCCTAGGATGGCAGCCACGCGGGATAGGAATTATCCAGGTCAGCCGTTGCTGTGGGAATGGGGCCCATCGACGTTGGAGAACCACGAGTCGTTTCCGTCATCCACCACCTGAGTCACTGTTGTATCATTAGACCTTTATGGTCTTGTATCCAATTCTTGTAATTGCTTGGTAATCTATAACAAGGACGTGTCCACCAGTAACGGTAATCCTAGGCTGGTGATGACACGAGGGGTTAATTTCTGTGATATGTTGTGTCCCGGCCCCGGCAGCCTTGGTATCAGAGCCAGGCTGACCATTGGCTAATCCTATCTTAGCCTGGTCGCTATCCCTAGGTTTCCACACCGTCGACATCCTTTCCTGTCCACAGTCAAGCCCATCTCATCCGTTAAGCCTGCACAGTGGCCAGCCGACATCTTTTGATAGTCGGTGCCCAACCTATCAACCTAGCCCATAGGCCGTGTGCCTGTGGCCGACACCTGCGTTGTCCCATCTACAAGCGTGCGATGGAAGACTCCGCTGGCTTATAAGAGAAGCCTTGCCCCAACCCAGCACATCACAGCCTCACTCTCAGTTCGATATCCAACCACCAAGATGCCAGGCCCCATCATGCACAACGAGACCACCGCAGCCGAGCTTGAAGGATTTGTAGCCATCCTCGCCAATCTCACCCGTCGTGCTCTCGGCATCGAAGAGCCGCCGGAGTATGTCGTGTACCAAGAGCACACGAGTGATGCCATCCACCACTACTGGGCCACGGTGCACATCTACGGGAGGGGCATCACCGCAGAGCGCCCTTACTGGTTCACCGGGAGGACGACCACCGACGAGCCCCAAGCCATCCAACTTGCAGCCCGAGAAGCTGTAGTTCAACTCCGGCATTAGTTGTGAAGGCTATGGTAGGCCGACACAAGTCGCTAATGGAGACCATGAGACGGATCCTGCTCTGGTGCATCTGGTGCGCTACCTGAGAGCGCAAGAGGCACTGTTCGATCAGGTCACCAACGATCTAATTGAGACCCGCAGGACGCTTGCTCTCCTGACCCCGGTGAGAAGGGAAGCTGCAACCGCCACTGACAACCCGATAGTGCTGTTCGGAAGACCAATCGAGCCCTCAAGGTTTGCCCCTGTTACCCACCCGGGCAATGCATTCGTTACCCCGGATGAACTCCGTCGTCTCTTTGGGATTTCCTCCAATGGGATTGTAGCCACTACACGCTGCGTGTGTCATCATCGCTACCCCAACCCTGCAGCTCCTCATAACACTCCAGCCAACTCCGACGTTGAAGCCCCCGGAAAAACCTCGATGTCCGCGAGACACGCCCGTTTGGACGTCGACGAAGTGGACTGAGTCTGCCAGAGTAGTTGCCATGTCCTTAGCAACCCTGTTGCCCTGTAAATTCCACCGTCATGCCGTAGATGAATATGTGTATATTTCTAGAAGTGTGTAGTGTTTGATTGAATGATGTGCCTGTGTGTTATTGTCTTGTGCATGATTGCTTGTCGGTTGTGATTTGCATTTAATTCTTTCGTCCTTAACAAATCTCGAGGATGAGATTTTCTTAAGGGGGGTAGAGTTTGTAACACCCCAAAAATTTAATTATGTTTTTATTAAGTAAAATCTTTCCAGAAATAAAATTTTGAATTATATTGGGTGTTTTATTAATTTTAGAGTATTTTCTGTTTCCATTTTTCAAAATTCTTCCCTCCATATGGAAATTTTTGGAAATAATATTGTGGCTTTGGTAGTTTTCTCAAAACATTTCATTTATACTTTAATAACAGTAGGAATTATTTTCATATTAAAATTTGCCTCTAAATAATTATTTTAATAGCATTTTCAATACTTTAAATGCCTCTATTGCACTACAACTATTTGAAATAATTCTTTTAAAATTCCACAAAAATTATGGGAGGTCATGTGAGGCCTACATATCACTTTTATGCAAAAACCTAACTTGGTCTTTTGAAAGTTTTGAGTGAAACAACCTCTTTTCAATTATGTCCAGTATTTCAGTCTCTACTACAACCCCAGTTTTCCTTGCCCCAAAAATTCTGAAATTTTTCCAACCTACAGTCCTTCCAACTA
Source organism: Thinopyrum elongatum (assembly GCA_011799875.1). NCBI lineage: Eukaryota > Viridiplantae > Streptophyta > Magnoliopsida > Poales > Poaceae > Thinopyrum > Thinopyrum elongatum. The sequence continues at coordinate 50,223,892 of CM022299.1, read as the reverse complement.
AACCCTTAAGTCCAAAGTTTTAGCCCCATTGTAATCTTTTCAGTTCACCAAATATTCCTCTGAAGCTTTGGTCCAGAACTGAAATTCACCAAAGGTTGCACATGCAAGTTTTTCCGTTTGTCCATCCAACCCCACCATCATCTTCACCATCTAAGGAGACATCACCCTACCAAATTTCAACTCTAGAAAGAACCCCTAGGTGGCCATAGCATTTTGTCAAGCAGGTTGGGTGCATGACAGAACTTTTGCCTCTACCTAAACTTCATTGAGCACTAGGTTAGTTCGCCAAAACAGCATGTCCCTAACCTCTCTCATGCCCATAAGCACCACCCTGATGAGTCTTACTCATTTAGGTCTCTGTAGATGTCAATGGCATTTGTTCGAGCATGTGGTGTGCGTGCAACAGGCGCGGCCAGAGCACGCGTACGACACCTCTGGCATCGAGCTCCTGCCGCTCACTCCGCTGCTTTCCTCACCCGTCCTCATCTACCCCTTGACCACCGCGACCCTCTAGAAGCTTGCTGACACCCAAGCTTAGCCACTGGTGCCGGCCAACACCGACAAGAGCCGCCACCGCGGTCGCCGACTCGGGCACGGCACCGCCCGAGCCGCCTGGGCTTGCCAGCTCGCCCTCGCCTTAACTGCGGTTGCCGCTGTCTCCGCCAACCTTATCCACAGCCCGCCGACCACTCCACTGACCTCTACCGTCCTCAACCACCTTGGCGGCGCCATTAAGGGCCTCTGCCACCATGCTTATCTCCGAGAGCCCGCGAACCGACCTTCCCGGCTATTTAAAGCATGCCCCAAGCACTCCTTCGACACGTCCACCCCTCCTCCTCCCTCTGAGAGCTCCCCAGAGCAGCCCGTTGGACCAGACGAGGTCGTCTTCTCTGTTTCTGATCGAGGCGCCCGCCGTCAGTCCTCTGTCAAATACCACGCCCCCGAGCTTCTCCCTCCTTCAGTTCTGCACCAACAGCCTCCACTCGACCCCTGAAATCCATCCCCGCCGCCAATTTCATCAGAGGTGGCCCGTAGACAAAGTGCCCAAACTGCCGTCACCGGATTTCCGCGGGTGAGCTCTTCGCCCATGACCCCGTTCTTCCCGGCGAGCATGTCGAGCACCGAGCGAACCGCGACAGCTTCCTGATCATGACGGTGGTCTCAGATTCCCGAACGGAGCCACCGTTCGTCGGCGAGGCTCGCCGAAACCCCGCCTCTGCTCTGCCGGAGAAGACGCGTGTGAGGCGACCTGGTCAAACCTGACCAGTGGGCCAGGCGGGCCCACTGCAGTGACCCAGAGCCGTCCATAAGTGGAGACGGTCTATCGTAAAGACGTCTTCGCCCAAGGGAAAGCGTATTCCTTTGAATGCGGTTTCGACGTCGACTGGTCCCTCGCGCGGCTGAGCAGCTGGGCTCGGCCCAGTAGCGGATCGCGGTTAAACTCCGCCCATGGCGCTCCTCTGCTTTTTTTTCCTTTTTCCTTATCCAGTAACTTTCAAAAATTCCACAGCAGCCATTTCAAACTCAAATTTGATAATTCAAATTCCTGCAGACTTCTAAAAATATGCTCTATTATTCCAGCTAGGGTGGACCTTTTTAGTAAGCTTTATCTCCACTGGATGTTCTAAATAGTCCATATACTTAATTGTCTCAACTTAGAAATTCCATAAGTAATTCTTATTAACTCCATATAATTTGATTATTTTTCTGGTATTTCTAATTTTTCATCTAGTTTATTTTAGTATTTATTTCAAAAAAATTCCAAACAATTTTTGGCACTGTTTTTGCTATATGTGGTAATTCAAATATTTTTGAAAATAGGAAATGGAGGGAAGATACAGTTTTCAAATTTTTTGCGTGCAACCAACATCTCTGCATACTAAAGGCAAGCATATTGAACATTTGATATGGTGAATGTTTTGTGGTTACTAGCTAGAATATTTGAATAATGGTTGTTATAATTTTTAATAGAATTGCATATGGCTATTTCTGCATGCATGATCCATGGCTATTTTGCTGTCATCCTTTAAGCATGAAGTATGATTGAGTATGGTTACCTTCATTTGTCATGTATGCCCGTGTTGTTATGGACTAAACTGCAGGAAAGAATCAGTCACGAGTAAAGTGACCGTGAGACTGAAATTTCTCGTGGTGACGAGAATGATCAGTAAGGGCATGTCGGGACATGCCGGGTAGTGATGCTGTTGGGTATCACCAAGGAATATATTGTGCTAACCATAGCAAGAAAACTTAACCTCCTGAGTCGACCGTAGATTGAGTCTTGTTCCGGTAACCCCCATACTTGATTCGTGCTACCACTTGTCCCTGCCACAGGTGGGGTATGGTTCAGTAAGTTGTTAACCCCTTTCCATGCACACACCACATAGAGGGCTACGATGAGGGTTTCCATGTTGGTGGACTAAATCCTGTCATCGGGTCAGGGGGCATGGGTGTTTCCAGTTGTGACTGAGATGGGGGCACCCCTTGTAATCCGCGCGTATTAATAGTGATCCCATGCAGGACGTTGGTCTCTTCGTCTTAAAGTTTTTCTTAAACGATGCTTTGGGTGATTCCTGGCATCCGGAAAGATAATCTGGTGTGTGTTGGTTAGGTGTGTTTTCAACCCAAAGACCGTAAAGGGAATTAGTCCGTGTCACGGTACTGACTAAAAAAACCCTTTACTTGTGGGTAAAGAGTACACCCTCTGCAGAGTTTAAACCTATTCGAATTGCCGTGTCCGCAGTTAAAGGCAACAGTCTGGGTTGGTCAAGTGTCGGTCTTCGGAGGAAAATAATTAAATTGAGCCTGAATTATTTTGCGGAATAATTATTGTCACCCTGTTGCTACCATGAATATTTTATGCTTGTTAAATATTATTATGGTTATGCATAATATTGAGGACTAACCCGTATCTCTTATTTTGAATTTTTCCTGAGTGTCTCAGGGGCTGGCTAGACTACCATGGGCACTCAACTATATTTTCAAGACCTCTCGTGGCGTCTCTCGAGTTAATAGGCGGTTTATTCCGCCACTACTCCTGTGGACACGTGACTGGCATTTCTTTTCAAGACCTCTCGTGGCGTCGCCTAATTTCTCGGATGGTCCTGTCTTGTCCGATTTCTCTTTTAGACACCCGTTTGGCATTTCTCTTCAAGACCTACCGTGATGTCATTTTAGACATCCGACCGGCATTTCCTTTATTTTATTTTCCTTTAACTTTCCTTGTTTATCACTAATATTTTTATAGACCCAGTTATTTGCACATGCTAATATTTTATCATGCCATAATTTAATTCCTGACAGCATGCCTTTAAGTCCATCATGAGCATACGCATATAGTGTGGTTCATCATGATCATATAATTTAATTGTTGCATTCGGTATATCTTTGTTCATGATGTTTGCGAGTACATTCAAACGTACTCACAGGCTTGTCCCTGTCTATTTACTTGGCCAGGTCAGGATTTCTTTGAGGAGTACCACAGCGATGTCTGTGCAGAGCCTAGGATGGCAGCCACGCAGGATAGGAATTATCCAGGTCAGCCGTTCCTGTGGGAATGGAGCCCATCGACGTTGGAGAGCCACGAGTCGTTTCCGTCATCCACCACCTGAGTCACTGTTGTATCATTAGACCTTTATGGTCTTGTATCCAATTCTTGTAATTGCTTGGTAATCTGTAACAAGGACGTGTCCACCAGTAACGGTAATCCTAGGCTGGTGATGACACGAGGGGTTAATTTCTGTGATATGTTGTGTCCCGGCCCTGGCAGCCTTTGTATCAGAGCCAGGCTGACCATTGGCTATTCCTATCTTAGCCTGGTCGCTATCCCTAGGTTTCCACACCGTCCACATCCTTTCCTGTCCACAGTCAAGCCCATCTCATCAGTTAAGCCTGCACAGTGGCCAGCCGACATCTTTTGATAGTCGATGCCCAACCTATCAACCTAGCCCATAGGCCGTGTGCCTGTGGCCGACACCTGCGTTGTCCCATTCGCAAGCGTGCGATGGAAGACTCCGCTGGCTTATAAGAGAAGCCTTTCCCCAACCCAGCACATCACAGCCTCACTCTCAGTTCGATATCCAACCACCAAGATGCCAGGCCCCATCGTGCACAACGAGACCACCGCAGCCGAGCTTGAAGGCTTTGTAGCCATCCTCGCCAATCTCACCCGTCGTGCTCTCGGCATCGAAGAGCCGCCGGAGTATGTCGTGTACCAAGAGCACACGAGTGATGCCATCCACCACTACTGGGCCACGGTGCACATCTACGGGAGGGGCATCACCGCAGAGCGTCCTTACTGGTTTACCGGGAGGACGACCACCGATGAGCCCCAAGCCATCCAACTTGCAGCCCGAGAAGCTGTAGCTCAACTCCGGCATCGGTCGCCGACGGTTAACTGCCGCTCCTTCTACTACTACCCTAGTCGTGAAGGCTATGGTAGGCCGACCCAAGTTGCTAATGGAGACCATGAGACGAATCCTGCTCTGGTGCATCTGGTGCGCTACCTGAGAGCGCAAGAGGCACTGTTCGATCATGTCACCAATGTTCTAATTGAGACCCGCAGGACACTTGCTCTGCTGACCCCGGTGAGAAGGGAAGCTGCAACCGCCACTGACAACCCGATAGTGCTGTTCGGGAGACCAATCGAGCCCTCAAGGTCTGCCCCTGTTACCCACCCGGGGAATGCATTCGTTACCCCGGATGAACTCCGTCGTCTCTTTGGGATTTCCTCCAACGGGATTGTAGCCACTACACCCCGTGTGGGTCATCATCGCTACCCCAACCCTGCAGCTCCTCATAACACTCCAGCCAACTCCGACGTTGAAGCCCCCGGAGAAGCCTTGACGTCCGCGAGACACGCCCGTCTGGACATCGACGAAGTGGACTGAGTCTGCCAGAGTAGTTGCCATGTCCTTAGCAACCCTGTTGCCCTGTAAATTCCACCGTCATGCCGTAGACGAATATGTGTATATTTCTAGCAGTGTGTAGTGTTTGATTGAATGATGTGCCTGTGTGTTATTGTCTTGTGCATGATTGCTTGTCGGTTGTGATTTGCATTTAATTCTTCCGTCCTTAACAAATCTCGAGGACGAGATTTTCTTAAGGGGGGTAGAGTTTGTAACACCCAAAAAATTTAATTATGTTTTTATTAAGTAAAATCTTTCCAAAAATAAAATTTTGAATTATATTGGGTATTTTATTAATTTTAGAGTATTTTCTGTTTCCGTTTTTCAAAATTCTTCCCTCCATATGGAAATTTTTCGAAATAATATTGTGGCTTTGGTAGTTTTCTCAAAACATTTCATTTATACTTTAATAATAGTAGGAATTATTTTCATAATAAAATTTGCCTCTAAATAATTATTTTAATAGCATTTTGAATACTTTAAATGCCTCTATTGCACTACAACTATTTGAAATAATTCTTTTAAAATTCCACAAAAATTATGGGAGGTCATGTGAGGCCTACATATCACTTTTATGCAAAAACCTAACTTGGTCTTTTGAAAATTTTGAGTGAAACAAACTCTTTTCAATTCTGTCCAGTATTTGAGTCTCTACTACAACCCCAGTTTTCCTTGCCCCAAAAATTCTGAAATTTTTCCCACCTACAGTCCTTCCAACTAAAACCTTAAGTCCAAAGTTTTAGCCCCATTGGAATCTTTTCAGCTCACCAAATATTCCATTGAAGCTTCGGTCCAGAACTGAAATTCACCAAAAGTTGCACATGCAAGTTTTTCCTTTTGTCCATCCAACCCCACCATCATCTTCACCATCTAAGGAGACATCACCCTGCCAAATTTCAACTCTAGAAAGAACCCCTAGGTGGCCCTAGCATTTTGTCAAGCAAGTTGGGTGCATGGCAGAATTTTTGCCTCTACCTAAACTTCATTGAGCACTAGGTTAGTTGGCCAAAACAGCATGTCCCTAACCTCTCTCATGCCCATAAGCACCACCCTGATGAGTCTTAGCTCATTTAGGTCTCTGTAGATGTCAATGGCATTTGTTCGAGCATGTGGTGTGCGTGCAACGGGCGCGGCCAGAGCACGCGTACGACACCTCTGGCATCGAGCTCCTGCCGCTCACTCCGCTGCTTCCCTCACCCGTCGTGATCTACCGCTTGACCACCGCGACCCTCTGGAAGCTTGCTGACAACCAAGCTTAGCCACTAGTGCCGGCCATCACCGACCAGAGCCGCCATCGCGGTCGCCGACTCGGGCACGGCACCGCCCGAGCCGCATGGCCTTGCCAGCTCGCCCTCGCCTTAACTGCTGTTGCCGCTGTCTCCGCCGACCTTATCCACAGCCCGCCGACCACTCCACTGACATCTACCGTCCTCAACCACCTTGGCGGCGCCATTAAGGGCCTCTGCCGCCATGCTTATATCCGGGAGCCCGCAAACCGACCTTCCCGGCTACTTAAAGCACGCCCCGAGCACTCCTTCGACACGTCCACCTCTCCTCCTCCCTCTAAGAGCTCCCCAGAGCAGCCCGTTGGACCAGACGAGGTCGTCTTCTCTGTTTCTGACCGAGGCGCCCGCCGTCACTCCTCTGTCAAATACCACGCCCCCGAGCTTCCCCCTCCTGCAGTTCTGCACAAACAGCCTCCACTCGACCCCTGAAATCCATCCCCGCCGCCAATTTCATCAGAGGTGGCCCGTAGACAAAGTGCCCAAACTGCCGTCGCCGGATTTCCGCAGGTGAGCTCATCGCCGATGACCCCGTGCTTCCCAGCGAGCATGTCGAGCACCGGGCGAACCACGACAGCTTCCTGATCACGACGGTGGTCTCAAATTCCCGAACGGCACCACCGTTCACCGGCGAGGCTCGCCGAAACCCCGCCTCTGCTCTGCCGGAGAAGACGCGTGTGAGGCGACCTGGTCAAACCTGACCAGTGGGCCAGGCGGGCCCACTGTCAGTGACCCAGAGCCGTCCGTAAGTGGAGACAGTCTATCGTAAAGACGTCTTCGCCCAAGGGAAAGCGTATTCCTTTGAATGCGGTATCGATGTCGACTGGTCCCTCGCGCGGCTGAGCAGCTGGGCTCGGCCCAGTAGCGGATCGCGGTTGAACTCCGCCCAGGGCGCTCCTCTGCTTTTTTTTCCTTTTTCCTTATCCAGTAACTTTCAAAAATGCCACAGCAGCCATTTCAAACTCAAATTTGATAATTCAAATTCCTGTAGACTTCTAAAAATATGCTCTATTATTCCAGCTAGGGTGGACATTTTTAGTAAGCTTTATCTCCGCTGGATCTTCTAAATAGTCCATATACTTAATTATCTCAACTTAGAAATTCCATAAGTAATTCTTATTAACTCCATATAATTTGATTATTTTTCTGGTATTTCTAATTTTTCATCTAGTTTATTTTAGTATTTATTTCAAAAAAATTCCAAACAATTTTTGGCACTGTTTTTGCTATATGTGGTAATTCGAATATTTTTGAAAATAGGAAATGGAGCGAAGATAAAGTTTTCAAACTTTTTGAGTGCAACCAACATCTCTGCATACTAAAGGCAAGCATCTTGAACATTTGATATGGTGAATGTTTTGTGGTTACTAGCTAGAATATTTGAAGCATGGTTGTGATAATTTTTAATAGAATTGCATATGGCTATTTCTGCATGCATGATCCATGGCTATTTTGCTGTCATCCTAAAAGCATGAAGTATGAGTGAGTATGGTTACCTTCATTTGTCATGTATGCCCGTGTTGTTATGGACTAAACTGCAGGAAAGAATCAGTCACGAGTAAAGTGACCGTGAGACTGAAATTTCTCGTTGTGACGAGAATGATCAGTAAGGGCATGTCGGGACATGCCGGGTAGTGATGCTGTTGGGTATCACCAAGGAATATATTGTGCTAACCACTACAAGAAAACTTAACCTCCTGAGTCGACCGTAGATCGAGTCTTGTTCCGGTAACCCCCATACTTGATTCGTGCTACCACTTGTCCCTGCCACAGGTGGGGTATGGTTCAGTAAGTTGTTAACCCCTTTCCGTTCACACACCACATAGAGGGCTACGATGAGGGTTTCCATGTTGGTGGACTAAATCCTGTGATCGGGTCAGGGGGCATGGATGTTTCCAGTTGTGACTGAGAGGGGGGCACCCCTTGTAATCCGCGCGTATTAATAGTGATCCCATGCAGGATGTTGGTCTCTTCGTCTTAAAGTTTTTCTTAAATGATGCTTTGGGTGATTCCTGGCATCCGGAAAGATAATCTGGTGTGTGTTGGTTAGGTGTGTTTTCAACCCAAAGACCGTAAAGGGAATTAGTCGGTGTAACGATACTGACTAAAGAAATCCTTTACTTGTGGGTAAAGATTACATCCTCTGCAGAGTTTAAACCTATTCGAATAGCCGTGTCGGCGGTTAAAGGCAACTGTCTGGGTTGGTCAAGTGTCGGTCTTCGTGTCGGTCTTCGGAGGAAAATAATTAAATTGAGCCTGAATTATTTTGCGGAATAATTATTGTCACCCTGTTGCTACCATGAATATTTTATGCTTGTTAAATATTATTATGGTTATGCATAATATTGAGGACTAACCCGTATCTCTTATTTTGAATTTTTCCTGAGTGTCTCAGGGGCTGGCTAGACTACCCCGGGCACTCAACTATATTTTCAAGACCTCTCGTGGCGTCTCTCACTTTCACAGGAGGTTTATTCCGCCACTACTCCTACGGACACCCGATTGGCATTTCTCTTCAAGTCCGACCGTGGCGTCACTTGACCCCCGACAGGCATTTCTTTTCAAGACCTCTCGTGGCGTCGCGTGAGTTCTCGGATGGTCCTGTCTCGTCCGATTTCTCTTTTAGAAACCCGTTTGGCATTTCTCTTCAAGACCTACCGTGATGTCATTTTAGACATCCGACCGGCATTTCCTTCATTTTATTTTCCTTTAACTTTCCTTGTTTATCACTAATATTTTTATAGATCCAGTTATTTGCACATGCTAATATTTTATCATGCCATAATTTAATTCCTGACAGCATGCCTTTAAGTCCATCATGAGCATACGCATATAGTGTGGTTCATCATGATCATATAATTTAATTGTTGCATTCGGTATATCTTTTGTTCATGATGTTTGCGAGTATATTCAAACGTACTCGCAGGCTTGTCCCTGGCTATTTACTTGGCCAGGTCAGGATTTCTTTGAGGAGTACCACAGCGACGTTCGTGCAGAGCCTAGGATGGCAGCCACGCGGGATAGGAATTATCCAGGTCAGCCGTTCCTGTGGGAATGGAGCCCATCTACGTTGGAGAACCAGTCGTTTCCGTCATCCACCACCGGAGTCACTATTGTATCATTAGACCTTTATGGTCTTGTATCCAATTCTTGTAATTGCGTGGTAATCTGTAACAAGGACGTGTCCACCAGTAATGGTAATCCTGGGCTGGTGATGACACGAGGGGTTAATTTCTGGGATATGTTGTGTCCCGGCCCCGACAGATTGCGGCCGCGCTCACGAAGGTTGTTAGCACGCGCCTGGTGGCTGCAGCCGCGCTCTCGCCAGAGTGGGCCACCAAAGTTGCCCTCACGAAGCGGGTCCACGTCCCCATCTTTCACCGGTGATGATTGAACGGTGAAATGATATTTGGGGAGCGAGCTAGTGTGCTTGACATGCCGGTTGTGGACTGTAGCCGACGCACCTTCTCGCACAAGCCATATGCGTACTATAGTCCGATGGTGCTCCAAGATATTTTGTGCTGTATCTCACACGCTTGGTGATAATAAACTATGTGCGATCTACTTGATTTTTCGTCTTGATTTGAATTACATAATGTGGTCACAGCTACAAAGGATGGTGTTTGAATCGCAAGAACTTTTATCTGCAGTGAACATGCAACTATAGGTGTGTCGTCAAAAAAATTAGAATTATTCAGGGTTCGTTTGGACATTTTTATACATTAACTTGGTTTTCTAGGCATTTCAGGTGCACAATTCAAAATTAAACTACATGCACATGCTCCGGTGCATCAAAATGGTTTGTAAAATGATATATGTGTCCATGGGTTGATCCTTATGTCCCATGCAAGAAATGGGGATGAATTTCAAACACCACGTCACCGTGGCTCTCCGGCAAACGTCGAGGTGCTTGCTTTTGTAATTCTAGTAAATCCAAAACTCGTTTGTAATTCATGAACCTTGGCATGCTATCATGGAATGGCATCAACATGTTGGGGTAAAATATATTGTCCCATTTGGGGTAGGTTATGGTATTAGCTTCTCACAAATCAGAGCATCTCACAAGAAGCCTCATGGTTCCGATAGGGAAACATGTCACCTTTGTGGACGAAACGATATCCGTTGCCTCTTCTTGCTTTCAAAACATTTCTAGTGTCAACGTAGAATAACAGGAGTGTTGTGTTAAATTTTGGAATTTTTTGGGTTCGTTTGGACATTTTTATACATTAACTGGCTTTTCTAGGCATTTTATGTGCATAATTCAAATTTGAACTACATGCACATGCTCCAGTGCATATAAATTGGTTGAAAAATCAAATCTGCATCCTTGGGTGTATGCTTAGGTCCCATGCAAGAAATGGGAATGAATTTCAAACACCAGGGCACTGTTGATTGCCGGCAAAACGTTGAGATACTTTGTTTCTAAATTCTAGTAAATCCAAAACTCGTCTGAAATTCATGAAACTTGGCATGCTATCATGGAATGGCACGCGACATGTTGTACTATTTTTCGTGTCCATTTTGAGAGAAGACGCACTCGAACAACAACCAACAAAGGCATTTTGAAACAAATACCTGCCACTGTAACATCTCAAACGTTTTGTATAATTTAAATTGTGTGCGTTCTGTTAACCATTCGCCACGCCTCACTCTTTTAATGGCTAGTTGGTACCGTGCGGACAGGTGCTTGACTAAACGGGAGGCGTGCGAGCTGTACTCCAATGCGCAGGCTCACCGGGAAGCGTGCGAGCTGTACGCCGCGCAAGCTCACTAGGAAGAGAGCCCTTTGACTTCCATGGCCACCCGCCTTGCTCGCATCCTCTCCATTGATGGCGCCCAAGCCGCAGTTTAATACGGTTTTTAAATATAAAACACTCATCGCAAACGTTTTAGTTAGAACACCCGTATGCAAACCGACAGCTTCCCTAGGAAGCCTAGCGAAAATGTGCCGAGCAGGATTTGTGCAGTTCTTGATCGCAAACGTTTTAGATATAACACCTATATGTAAACCGACAGCTTCCCCAGTAAGCCAAGGGAAAATGTGCCGATCAGGATTTGTGCAGCTCTTCATCGCAAACGTTTTAGATAGAACACCTGTACGTAAAGTGAGAGCTATGGTCTTCCGCAGTAAGCCAAGGGAAAATTTGCCGCGCAGGATTTGTGCATCTCTTCAACGCAAACGGTTCAGACTAAATAAGGTATGCAAAGCGAGACTTCAGCGCTAAACCAAGAGAAAATCTGGCAAGCAGGATTTGTACCTCCCTTCAACGCAAACAATTTTTTTGGATGACCCGTGTGCAACCACGTACAGACAATTTGGTAAGATTTGCATCTGTCATATTGGGTATAATGCCATTTGTCAAACCGGAAATATTGACATTTGTTGATCTAGTAACATTGCCTTTTGTCAACCTTGTAACACTGCGATTTGTCAAAAATATGCACCTAAAAATCACTAGCACTATCTAATTTTTGCAACTAAAATTCAGTAATTAAGCATAGATTTCATTCATAGATTAAGCAGTCGTTTTTTATACAAACAATTCAACTCGACAACTGAACCGACCAAACTTTTCCCAATTGTTGCCAACCACATACTGAAATAGCTAGTTCAACTATATATACTAGCTAATTTTAAGTACGTTGTACAGTTCCACCACATCTATAGTCAGATGAACTGAACAAAATAGCCCCTAAATATTACTACTACTACGGAGGGCTTTGTACTAATTCCGGCAGCCTCTCCTCTGCCGAGCATGCTCAGTAAGAGGAAGAGGAGGAGGAGCCTACCGACGAGCTGCACAACTGCAATACGGTGCCTGCCGCTGCTGCACCTTTAGCGACGCTCAACTCGAACGCCCTCTGCCGCTCCAGACGACCCCTCTCGAAGCGGCGGGACTGCTCGTAGATCTCCTGATTCCTTGCCTCTGCATCGGCGTGTGCTGCGGCCACGGCTGCGGTAAGGCTCTTTGCGTGCTCGACAAGGCGCTCCTCCTCCTCCATCAGGAACTCGATGTAGCGCGCAACGTCGCTGACACACGTGCGGGTGATGATCCCGGCGGTCGACAGTGGGCTGGTGGCGACGGCAGCCGATGATAGGGTGGCGGCCACGACCACCACCTCCTGCCTTCGGGCCGCGGTGGTGGAGCGGGTGATGGCCATGGTGGCCGGCAGTGGGGTGGCGGCCACGATGGCCACCTCCCGCCTTCAGGCCATGGCGGCGGACCGGGCGATGGCCCTGGCTTTCTACAATGGTGTGGCGGCAACGGCGGCCGGCAACAGCTATTGACAGGCAGCGGCGGCGGAGCGTGTGGTGGGTGTTCCGTGCACACCCAACAGGGAGGTCACGCGCACTACACTACGCCGGGGACTGCGCCGCCGCCGCGGTGTAGCCTTCCAGCTGGAGCTGTCCTCTGATGACGACGGAGTGGCTGAGCGACGACGACGGACCGGTGCCATTGGCGATTGTGGGAGAAGCAGACGAGATAAGCTACAGGGAGGGAGGGGAAAATGCGACGCAGGACTCGCCGCCCGTGAGGGTTTATATAGTAGGCTGGAAAGTATTGGGATTTTAGGGGATTTCACCGAGTCGGTAGGGAACCTTGCGCGGGAACCTGCGTGGTTGCGCGGGAACGGGCTCACCACCGTTTGGCCAAAAGAATGCCCCCGCGCGCTGCTCAAGCTTGCGCTCGAAGCCGTCCGCGGCAACGGGATGACAAAATGTGCGAGAGGAGGACGAAAGGACACGTACACATACCGTTAATAAAAAAACGTTTGTGATTTAATTACCTACTATACACCCATCTTGGTTTATAAGTAGGATTTAACTAATAAAATACAAATGCATGTCGCCAAAGATTATATCGTTGGATTTGTATTTGAACATAGTTTCCAATTATATAATTTTTGTAACATGCATTAACATTTTGTTGGTTAAATTTATGGTCAAAATATGGCACGGAATATAAAGGGGACTAAAAGACCAAGACGGCGGTAGTAGCACATGGCCGCTCTCTACGCAGCGACGCAACTGTCGGTCGGCTTGTAGACGACCATTTCCTGCGTGTTCAGCTGCTCTATGTTTGTGGTTGCTTGCGGTTGAGGCGGCCACGGCGCACTCTGCTCGCGTCCCGCCGCACGCGCTCTGCTCTCGCGTCCCTCTGGGCGCTCTACCCTCGTCCCTCCACGCGCGCTGCCAGTGTTTGGGGCCGGTGCACGTTTGTGTGCATGCGCTTGCGTCGGGCGCGGAGCGACGATGCTGTTACCTACTGCGAAAACTGCCATGCGGATGCGCCGAGAATCCAGGCCACCCATCCCCCATTTATTCCTGCAGCCATTTACCTTCATCTCTCGCGCCACACGACACAATAAGCACACCCACGACGACACATACAGAGAGGACTCCAACGGATCCAATGGCGCTCCCCGTGGCTCCAATGGCGCTCCCAGCGACCGACGACGACAACGGTGGGCAGTTCACCACACATCACGTAGTGGACACCCACGTGAGGGGGAAGGCCCTCTCGGTGGTGTACACAAACGATCCGGTCTCGGTGGAGAGCTCCATCCAAACTATGGAGTAGTTGCTTGCCGAGGACAAGTACCAAGTGGTCGGCTTCGACCTCGAGTACACCATCGGTGATGCCGGGCACAATCAGAAGGTTGCCGTCGCCCAGTTGTGCGTGTGACATGATGTCCTCGTCTACCACTACCACCTGGCCACAAGGCCTTGCGAGCGTTTCTCCAGGTTTATGAACAGCTCCGACCACAGTTTCGCTACGGTGGACACCACCAACGATCTAAAAGCGCTCAAGGTTTCGGGTTTGAAATGCCAGAATCTTGTCAACATCCAGGACCACTACAAGGTCTGGGGCAGCGACAACAACATAAAGAACTCCCTGGTTGACCTCGCCTCGGCCATCATCGACCCCTACTACATGAAGATGAAGGATGAGAGCAAGAAGGACAAGAACGCCTGGCACAGTGTCTGGCATGAGAGACTGGATGAACAACATGTCAAGTACGCGGCCAAGGACGCGTACACAAGCTACGAGATGTACATGCGGATCGTTGACATGAGGGAGCGTCTTCTTCCTGCCCCAAATGAGGAATCGAGTCACAGAGCAGTGGTGGGAGCGTCACAAGAAGTAGATGACTAGACGATCGTTTCTCCTAGTTTAGAATGCATACAATTGTTTATTGACGTGTGTGCGAATGATCTGTATAGTCACTTATGTAATTGGATGTTTATTTCAAATATATATATAGAGAGAGTAGCACTATTCTGATGCCAGGATCAGAATAGTTATTCGGATCACGGTCGGCCCTATATAGGGCCTGAAGACACGTTCCCGAACTCCCGAAACCCACGAAGAAGGAAAAAAAAGCCCACTCCACGCCCCCTCGTCCACCACCTCGCCCGATCCCCAACCTCCCGATCTTCCCAGTCCCAGCGACGCCCACCTCCCCCTGACCCCGCCTCCACCCGGCGTCGCCGCCCGTGCCTCCTTCTGGCGATTCCCCGCCCCCGCCCCCTCCCACTCCTGCCCCGCCGGCAAGCCGGGCGCCGCCATGCCCGCCCTTCCCTTTGACCTACCTCCTCCTTCCTCGCCGTCGACGCCATGGGAGCACCCATCCAGCCGCCCCGACCCTAGCCGGTGATGCCGCCACCACCACGGAGCCGCAGCCACGCCCCTGCCGGCGGCGCCGCCGCAACCCCACCCCGCCGGCGACGCCACCGCAGCCCCGACCCCAATCGATGACGCGCCACACCACCTGCCGGAGCACCTCGGGGTCGCCGGATCCGGCGAGGATCCTTCACCACCCTTCACTCTCTGGCGACCACCAGCCCACGTGCGGATGGGGTGCTATCCTGCAGATCTTGGAGGCGTCAAACTTCAGATGGAGGAGGCCACAACCTGCAGCTGGCCGCACGCCATGGTCGCGCGTCGCCGGCATCCTCCGTCACGCTCGGCACCTCCTGAGCGTTGGAGTGAAGGTCGACTCCTATGAACTCTGCAGTTCAGTTTCTACTGATCCTGTAGCTCCTAAATCCGTCGCGCACTTATATCCAAAGGTTCTTGCGTGTGTGTTTTGTCCTGCAGAGCATTTTCTTCAGGGCAGTGGAGAGCACCCTCACCCTGATCCGATCTGCAGCAGCGCCCCAAGTCCTCCCAAAGCAGCCCTGAGCCGTTCAAGTATGCAGCCCCGGGCCGTTCAATGACGGAGGTGACGACCGTTCGTGAACACAACATCCCGGATCCTGCTACCCACCATCAAGTTCAACTTCTGTTGAATCCTGTAAATGGAGACTTATTGTGAGAGCAATTCCCTCTTTAACTTTTTTCATTCAAAAATTTGTTAGCTACTTCAGCTTCAGCTAGCCTGTGTATGTGGCTACCAAGGTGGCATGCATTCAGCCTGTGTATGTGGCAACATGTCGTGAGTTGCTATCTGACTAAAATGATTTATGTACACTAGGATCTCCATGTACTAAACATGTTAAAAAAGATATCTCATGTATATTCACCCCCCTGTTTGTTTCAAGTTGTATTTCAAGCTGCCACTACCATTGGCATTTTTTGTCTGATGGTCCACGTCTTATAAGTGTGCACTCTAAAAAAATAGAATTTTATGCAATACCAGCAAACAGTAAGTGCGAACTTCTCCGTTTACACGCACCTAAAGAAGTATGTATTTTTTAAAGTACTCTAGAAGTTCAAAGACTATAGTCCAGAGAGTTCAATCATTGGATTTTGGGAAGAATTCATCTTACTGATAAATAATGAATAGAGAAAAAATACAAAATAGGTTTTGGGTCAGTACTAAATAGGTTAGGAATTGTTTGGCGTTGGTGGGGTGTTGGTCCATGGGTTGAGCTATGAAGCTGAACTTGTTGTTATGCCTTTGAACGTTTACCTCTTTCCTGTAGGTGTTGATCCTGGTGCTTGTTGCCATTCACGAGGAAAGATAGTCGGTCTTTGAATGGGTGAGTGACCTTGCTGTTGCTGGGATGCTATTCATCATGGGGAATTGATCTCCCATGAGGTGCAGTGTAGCGAGATTTATACTGCTGCCACTTTTGGATTTATTGTTGTGATGGTCGCTCAAGCTCAATATTGATTAGTCCTTCCCCTAGATCTTTCCCTACATGCTTTGTAGGTCATCAGTAAGAATAAAAAGTATGCCTCTAAGCTGCCTGTGTTTATTCCACAAAAGAATTAGTATGGCTGCACACGGTCGACTGTTCTTGGCCAGTTTCTGTAGTAATTCGTATGGCTGACAATTTTCAGCAGTTATTAACATGGCTGCAGTCAACTGTGTCTGATTTCTAGCAAGCCAACTTGATTAATGCTAGTGCAACTCATCTTCAAAAGTGTACATGGACAGAGTGTGAAATTTGTTCCTACTGTTGTTGTTTAGATAGATCACACTAGAACATTTGTGTACGAACCATTTACTCAAGTGAGAGAGATAGGCTTCTTCGTTGTTCATCTATTTCTTGGCAAAAACAGAAAGTGTAACGACATTTGTTCCCTGTGTGAATAAATTTGTGTTCCTATGTGAAGTAATGTTTTGTTCCTGGACTAAGAACATCCTGTCCCAGTATTCAGGCAATATGATGGCGCAGCCGCTGCAGCATCAACGACAACAACGCGGCGCTCCTGGTGCTCCTCTCCCTCTGCTGCCTTGCATGCTGCGATGCCACTGCCTCCTCACTATAAAAAAAGGTTTGAGTGAGGAAAAATTCCAGCTCATGAACGAACCTGAAGAAGTTCTAATGCGATGGTGCTATTCTCTATAGTTATTTGTTTCTCGTGAATGAATTTGGTTGTGGCTGATGGATCTCTATCTTAATATATTATTTGCTTTATGTTAGTGTGACCTGCACCAAGCTCTCTCTATTCTTGTTTTAATCAACTCATTAGTGCACGTACTGAGTAATTCTTGCGACTTTGCTGCATCTTGTTTCAGACTGCAGCCCAACACTGATTCTTCAGTCTGATTTGAATGCCAGTTGAATCCATTAATTAAGTTGTAGCCTTCAAAAAATGCGTTTGGCATTTCTGTCGTACGCGTCATTGCTGCTAATGATGGAGAGCTAAGCTCTGCCATCGCTAGACTAATGCTGAAGAGCTAAACACCACACAAGATGCACCTGTTCACGCCATGACTCAATCAAGATGAGTGTGTGCGTGTGCCTGCGAACTGCAACAATGCCTGATGCGAGCGATGACTTTAATTGTGCCCACGTAATGTTGTTGAAGAGGAAATCTGAAGTTAACTGAAGTCCAACTATTATGTTGGACAAGGTTCATCTACTTCGTGGTCGGCACAATTTGACCCTGCCTAATGTACCGGTTATTTTTAATATAACGAAAATGAGTGCATATAGTTGACGAGAAAACCTCCAGGAAATTCAAACATTATGTTCCGAAGAAGTTCACTTTATACAAAGTGATAGAAGATTGGAAAAAACAGAGAAGAAAAATTGGCGTTCGAAAACAAGCCAAAATGCATTTTACCAGAAAAAATGAGTTTGCTCAAAAATAAACTCTAGAAGTTCACAAAACCCCAGAAGTCTATAAGTTAAAAGACAAAACAATAGACAAGTTTTTCCGTCTCTGAAACTAAACCTAGAAGTTAAAATTTAAGATACATAGCAGGTAAATGTTTATAAAAAATCAGAAATTTTTGTATCTAAAGAAAAACAAGAAGTTCAAATTTTTGTATCTAGCTTCAAGATTGCAGAGAACTCAAGTGCGATAAAAACACATTTTCCTGTTTCTAATAATAAAACCAAGAAACTCGCATCAAAATAACAGATTTTTTTTGTTTGTATAACTAGGACTTTTTTCGTTAGTAATGAATAACACCAAGAAGTCCAATATAAAAAATGAAGTTTTTTTATGTTTGTGAAAAACTCAGATTTCCCTAATACTAAAGATTAAAACCAAAAGTTCAATTTTAAAAAACAGAGCAGTTCAATGAATATAAAAAAACTCAGCTTTTCTCGTTACTAATGAATAAAACGAAGAAGTTCAATTGAAAAAAAATGGAGCAGTTTGATACTTATTTAAAAAAAATCAGATTCTCTAGTTACTAAAGAATAAAACCAATAAGTTCAATTCGAAATAATGAAGAAGTTCGATGTTCCTAAAAAAAACTCCAATTTTCATATTTCTAAAAATACACAATGAAGATCAAATAAAAAAGGTAGAGTGGTTCAATGTCTATAAAAAACTCAAATATTTACGCGTAATCTTGAGAAGTTCAGATTGATAACTGTGAGAAGTTCACGTACTACACGGTGTGCATTTGTATGAAAAAAAAAGAACGAAAAAACAAAGGCTAAAAGTTTTGTTGCTAGAAGTTCACGTGCTTGCCCCGAAAAGTTTAAAAATATTTGTGAGAGAGGTTGAACAAAAATACGTGACCGAAGTTTAATATGAAAACAGCGGGAAGTTCAACTACTATATGGAATGCATTTCGGGTAAGAATATATGAATACAAAACAAAAAGCATAAAAGGTTTGTTGCAAGAAGATCACGTGCTCCTCCTAGCATAGTTCAAAATTCACGTGTGAGACGTCCGTCGTTCATTTACATGTTGAAAAAAACAAAAAACAACATTGTTTTTTGCTATTGTTATTGTTAAAACTCAGAACTTCAAACTAAAATAAGAAAGCAGCGCAAAATTTAAGTAAAAAATTGATGTTGAATTTTTCTCAATAAAAAAACTAGAATTTCAAATTGAAAAAAGGAGAGGTTCGATGTTCATTATAAAACTGGATATTTTCGGTTTATAAAAAATGAAACTAAGAAGTCCAAATTTAAGAACTGGAGTAGTTCACAAAAATTTATTACAAAAACTAGGGTTTTGCATGTTACTAAAGAAAAAACCAACAAGTCCAAATTAGAAAAAAAATGTAAAATTCAAAAATTTTGCTTAAAATTTTCCCATTTTCTAAGAGGTTCAAACTTAAATAACAGAGAAGTTTCAATGTTTATTAGCAACCCATGAAGTTCAAATTTAAAAAACGAAGCAGTTCAAAAAAGTATATATATAATGGATTTTCCCGTTTCTAAAAAAACTCGGAAGTTCATGTGCACCTCCGTGCACGGTTCAGAGTTTATATTGCGGGACATCCGACCTCCAATTACATGTTTTAAAAATGGCAAAAAATGACGTCCGACCTTCAATTGCGTGTAATTCGATGTACACACAAAAATGTGACAGAAGTTCATCGTGAAAACAGCGAGAAGTTCAAGTACTGCAAGGAATGCATTTCCGGTGAGAATAAAAGTATAGAAAAATAAAAGCTTAAAAGGTTTGTTGAAAGAAGTTCAAGTGCTCTGTCAAGGGAAGTTAAATTTTTTTTACGAGAGAGGTTCACCTTGTATTTTCATGTTCAAAAACACAAAAAAAGAAATTGTTTTTTTGCGTTTTAAAATAATTCTCTCAATCCACAAAGAAGTTCAGTTATTATTTGGGAGCAACTTGATTTCAAAAAGAAAATAAAAAATTCAATTTATAAAAATGGAAAAATTCATGTACTACATGATGTGTGTTTAATATGAGAAAAATGAATTAAAAAGGCAAGGTCCAATTTTGTTGTTGTTATAAGTTCAAGTCCTCGGTCGGAGAAAGTTAAAAAAATTATTGTGAGAGAAGTTTGTACAAAAGGAATATCATTTGTGTAACACCGACGAATGAATGAGAAAATTACAAACGAAAATAAATCACAGAAGTTCAACGTGAAAACAGCAGGAAGTTCAACTACTACACTGAATGAATTTCAGATGAAAAACGTTTAAAATCGTCGTGATTATGAAAAAATTATCAACCCGGGAAAGTTGCGTATTTATAGCGGCTTTCCATCGGTATATCACTTGCTCAATTCCGATGAGTGGATGGAGAGCTACGAGCAAAAAAAGCATGTGAAAAATAGAGTGAAGTTCAAGTAGACATGCCGAGAAGTCCAAGTTCTTCACATGGTGCATTTTCGAAGAATCTGTTTCACGATAAAGGCAGAACGAATGATCTCGCCGTTTTCGTAATTACTTGAAAACGGCTAGGAATCAGAGAAAATCATCAACATGAAAAAGTTACACATTTTTCGTAGCTTTTCAACGACATATTATTTGCCCTATTTCGATAAAGTTTGTAGAAATTACGGCAAAAATACGTTTTTACCCATTTTCAAATTTGACTTCAAATCGTAAAGAATTGGGAGAAACAATATATACCAAAAAGTTTCGCATTTTCTCAAGCTTTCCAACGCCATATCATTTGCTGCATTCGGACACACGGTTAAAAAATTAGCTTGAAAATACGAACACGGTGGAACTTGTACCGTTTTCTAAATTACTTTTAAACCGTTCAAAATTAGAAAAAACTTTCAACAAGAAAAAGTAGCGCATTTTCATAAGCTTTCCAACGCCATATCATTTGCCTCAATTGGATTAGCCGTTTAGAAATGGCATAAAAAATTAAAACTCGGCTGTTCGGTTTGCGAAATTTTATGATTTTTCAAATTACTCTTTAACCATAGGGAATTAGAGAAAACTATCAACATGTGGAAGGAGCGGTTTTGCAGCAGCTTTCCAACGCCATATTATTTGCCTCATTTCGATAAACGGTTTAAAAATGCGATCGAAAATACGATTCACATTTTTTGTATGAAGAAAAAACGGTTTTCAAAACTACTCTTAAACCGCTTACATTTTGGCAAAAAATTAGCTTGGGTCATGATACTCATGTCCATAGCTTTTCAACGGTATATGGCAAGCCCCATTTGGGCAATGTTGGCGGAAATTCAACCTAGCACAAGGAGAAGTTCAGGTCGAACGACTCACGCAGTAAAATTGCAAAAGACGCAAGTTCATCACGACCCGAGAGCAAAATCCGCCAATGAGCGAGATTCCTATTTAAAACGGGTATTTAGTTGCTAAAAATAGTTTCTAGATTACACTTACATCATATATAACACAACTGACCAGAATAATTCGCGCAGGGAGACACGGTTGCGAAGATAGCCCGAAGGTCGGGTTCGTACAGAGAGAAGTTCAGGCCGTGTAGCTCAGGAAGTTCAATTTGTGATCAGAATAATATTATATATATATATATATATGTTATTCTTCTGTAGACAGAGCAAATCACACGGCTTATTAGCAGCAATCATCTGTGTTATTATTGGTCTTCGCACACATTTCTGATTACGGACCTATTTGCCGCGTATCACACACATCTTGTTCAGTTGAACTGTTTCTATTGTGTTGCCTAATCACACACAGTTCATCCTAGTGAACTGTATGCCGTATATCGCACACACCCTCATCTAGCTGCCCGTTTCTGTTGTTCTGCATCATCGCAAACAGTTCTTCTGGATTAACCGTGTGCCCTGCATCGCACACGCAACTAAAATCGGAACCGTGTTTGATGGCTCCGCCATTGCAAACGTTTTGCATCTTTTTTGACAGTTTTTTTACATCACCGTTTGCGATTAATGCATCGCACACAGTTTCGTCAAAGGGTCTCTGATCGTAGTGTCGCGTTAGCAGCATCATGCAGTAGTGATGAGGCGCTCGATGATGAGGATGGGCTTGAAGCCATGCATGATGAACTCAACAACTTCGAGCGCAATCAAGTGTGGGAATTAGTGCCAAGGCCAACGGAGGAACACAATGTAATTGGGACCAAATAGATCTTCAAGAACAAGCAAGATGCGAACGGTGTGGTTGTTCGAAACAAGGCAAGATTGGTGGCACAAGGCTACTCCCAAGTCGAGGGTATCGACTATGGTGAAACCTTTGCTCCAGTTGCACGCCTTGAATCTATTCGCATGTTGCTTGCATATGCATCTCATCAAGATTTTAAGTTGTAACAAATGGATGCGAAAAGTGCACTTCTTAATGGTCCTTTGAATGAGTTGGTATATGTCAAACAACCTCCGGGATTCGAGGATCCCAAGCTCCCCAATCATGTATACAAACTCAAGAAGGCGCTCTATGGCCTTAAACAAGCCCCACGTGCGTGGTATGAGCACCTTACCGAGTTATTGCAAGATCATGGGTTTCAAATTGGGAAAATCGATCCCACTCTTTTTACTAAGAGGGTCAAAGGGGATTTGTTCATATGCCAACTATATGTTGATGATATTATCTTTGGTTCTCCTAGCAAATCTTTCAATGATGAGTTTGCCGCACTAATGACCGAGAAGTTTGAGATGTCTATGATGGGAGAGTTGAAGTTCTTTCTTGGGTTCGAAGTCAAGCAAAGAAGAGAAGGAACGTTCATCAATCAAGCCAAGTATACTCAAGACAAGCTCAAGAGATTCAAGCTAGATGATGTCAAGCCCATCAAGTTCCCCATGCCCACCAAATGCAAGCTTGATAGTGATCCCAATGGTAAAGCGGTGGATCAAAATGTATATCGCTCAATGATTGGATCCTTCCTTTACCTTTGTGCATCTAGACCGGATATCATGTTGAGTGTGGAAATTTGTGCACGGTTTCAAGCCGCACCTAAGGAAAGCCACTATGTGGCGGTCAAGCGAATCTTTTGATATTTGACTCATACCCCAAACTTTGGCTTATGGTATCCCAAAGGCGCAAGCTTCGATCTCATGGGTTACTCGGATTCAGATTGGGCGGAGATTGTGTGGAAAGGAAGTCAACTTTTGGAGGGTGACAATTCCTTGGTCGCTCTTTGGTGAGTTGGTCTTCGACGAAACAAAATTGTGTGTCTCTCTCATCCACCGAGGCCGAGTATGTAGCCGCCGCAAGTTGTTGTGCACAATTGCTATGGATGAGGCAAACTTTAAAGGATTACATTGTCACTTGTGACAAAGTGCCTCTTCTATGTGACAATGAGAGTGCCATCAAGATTTCTCACAATCCGGTGCAACATAGCAAGATGAAGCATATTGAGATTCGTCATCATTTCATTCGGGATCACATCAAGCGTGGAGATATTGAGATCATCTACATCAACACTCAAGAGCAACTAGCGGATATTTTAACCAAGCCCCTAGATGAAGCAAGATTTCGCGAGTGACGGCATGAGCTATATGTCATTGATTCGAGCAATGTGGTTTGAATCTAGGCACACCCCACCACACTTTCACATTAGGCATTTTTTATGGTACTTGTGCTTCAAAGATGAGTTTTGGTCATGAGCCCAATGTTAAAATCTTCGCGTTGTCATACCTATTAACTCAAACATAGGTGGCTTCGGCCACCGCCCTCCCCTCGTGATCAACGGTTGTTGTTGGTCTTGAGGTCTTTGTGTGTGTTTGAGACACTTCCTATGTGGTTATCTTTCCCTTGCTTTTTTGTTGAGGTGTCTCTTCCTGTTGTGGTTGTTCTTCGCCTTGTCCCTCTCGTGTTTTCGTTTTCCTTGGTTTTCCCATTTGCATAAGCCTCCCTTTTCTTTTGCTCCTGCCTGTTTTTGTCTGAGCGGTACTACCGTTGAGCCACCACGGTACTACCACTGAGCCACCACTATACTACTGCTTTTTAGCGGTACTACCGCCCGTCTCCACAGTACTACCGCGTAGGGAGTTTGAGCAGGGGTATGAATCAGGGAAGGGGGAGGTTTCTCTCCCCATACCCATTCACTCCCCCTCTCCTCTCTCTCTCTCAGGTGATGAATAGGCAGCGGAGGGCTGCCGCCTGGCCGCCGTCTCCGGGCCGTCTTCCTCATTTCCGTCCGGTGGGATCGATCACCACCCCTTCCTCTTGCCATGGACGCCGGTATTACCCCCATTTTTCTCCTCATTGGTTCTAGGTTTTAGGGAAATATCCGTTGCATTCTTCGATTTTTGGCCAAATCGGGGCATGAGTAGGACGTAGAAGACTGCTAGAGTAGGTAGATTGAAGATTTAACCGTGAAAATTTGAATTTGGCATCTCCGGTACTACCGGATCTCCCCGCGGAAGTTGTCAGCCCCGTTGACATCCGCCGCGAGCGGTACTACCGCTCCTCCAGAGCGGTACTACCGTTTGTGGGCGGTACTACCACTCAGAGCTACCAACTTCAACTTTTCCCCGTTCCATCTTCACTCTTGTGCTTTCTTTTTCCTTGGCTTATGCAATTTGCCTCTTTTGTGTTCTTATGTGTGTGTTCTAGGTGGTAGTAGCTCCAGGCATCAGGCTCGCTGCAACAATCCTTCTCGTACCAGTGGCTCCAAGCACTACCGTTCCGCTGATGTGCCAGTGGGTAGCACCTTGCCAGAGAGTGGCTCAGTGCCTGAGAGTGGCTCCAATGAACAGTCTTGACGGACAGTCAAAGTCATTGCTTCCAAGAATAAGGGGTCCAAGGGTGCTCATCAGATGTCTGCTTTGGAGTTTGGTACGAATAGCAAGCGCAATCCGTACCGGGAGCCTCAGGATCCTTCACTTGTTCATCGCTTGTTTTGGAACAAGTTTCAGAAGTCTATCTTCTATGATGTGTTGAAGAGAAAGAAGAATCTGTTTGTGAAAGTCAAGTCTGTTGATCTCTCTCACATGGAGAGGGACTTGCCGTACTTTGGAGCCGCACTTCAGAGGTGCGAGGAGCTGAGAGGATCATATCTTTTAACAAGGATTTTGATGCGGAGCTTGTGGCCCAATTCTATGCCACTGTAGACTTTGGGCATGATGAGGACAGGACCCTCTCTTGGATGACCAATGGTCGGCGTCTGTCTGCTCTTGGAAGAACTTTATGGAGTTGCTGTCGTATGAGGATAAGGGCGCCCAAACCCCAATTTGGTTTTGCCCTCACCGGTAGGCCACTGCTACTCACAAGGAGGCTCTGTGGTCGTTCTCTACTAGGAAGGTGTCTGAGACTGGACATGTCTCTTACGAGCTTTGGCCCTTTCTTGATATCATGCATAGAATCTTCAGGAACACTCTGTTCCCTCGTGTTGGCAATTAGGATATGGTGCATTCCTATCTAGTGGACCCCCTTCTCTTCTGCCAGAAGGAGCAGGGCTCTCAGGAGGTGTTGGATGTTTCTCATGTCATGTGGTCGGAGCTTCGTTGTGCGATCTTGGAGCGCAGGTGCATCATTTATGGTCCTTACCTGATGCAGCTCATTGAGGAGACTTGGGCGTCTACGTTTCCTGATGAGGAGTTCATCACTGGACAGCTTGTGTCTCATGATGTTATTCAGCTGAGGCAGAAGGAGAAGTGGGGAACCTCAACTCCTGCCCCACAAGAGCATGATACAGTTAGGTCTGAGGATGATGATGATGATGAGCAGGACTATGAGACGTCTGAGGAGCCATCTTGGGCTAAGAAGCTCAAGCAGAAGATGAGGAAGCTTTTCTGCCTTCAGGCAAAGGGTCAGTACAAGGCACATGTGAACGCAAAGAAGGCCTGCTGTCGTGACAAGGCCATCATGAGGCAGGCTGGCCTCAACGTTTCAGATGACTCCGAAAAGAAGATCACTGATGATGAGTCCTGGATTAGAGTGCACTACCCGTGGACCGATTCTGATGAGGGTACTGGAGGCCCTTCACCTTCTGTAGAGGCGTCTGAGGATGACGGGGAGCACGATTGGTGATGTCTTGGAGTATTGCTACCACCATCGGTCTTAGGTGTTCTCTCTGCCCTTTTGGTGTCTCGATGCCAAAGGGGGAGAGAGCTTAGGGATTTGCAGTTTGTCTTCTGTCTTGAGTCGAGCGTGTGTTTCTCTCTTGCCATTGCTTTGCTCGCTCGTTCTCTCTTTCGTTTGCTTTGGTTTGTGGTTGTCCCGTGTGTTCGAGACCATATGGTGTGAGACATATGAACTATCCTATCTCTATCTATTTATGTCAAGTACTTTATGTTATTAATTGCTTGTGAGTTGTATCTTGTGCTTATGCTCTTATCCATATGCTCACATGATGTTACTTGCTTACTATCCTCCTTTTATATTTGTGCAAGTATGGCTTGGTCTATAAAATATAGGGGGAGTGTGGATCCTACATGTGTGTACTTTGCATTCCAAAAGCATATCTTAATTAGTGCACACATCTAGGGGGAGCCCGTCTATATTTTGTAGATCTGTGGGTTTGCACACCTCCTTGCTATATCCTTTGTGCAAATCCCGCGTTATCATCAATCCACCAAAATTGGGGAGATTGTTAGGGCATATTTCTCCCTAAGTGGTTTTGGTGATTGATGACAATGTGGTTGCGGACTAATCGTGTGCATTAAGCTTTTCAGACTATCAAGCATATAGCACAAGACGATTCGTGCCCCTCGGAGTTTCAAGTGAAGACGGTTTTCTTTCCTTTGTTTCTTTTCGGTGGACTTGAGTCGTAGGGAAAACCATACTATCAAGAGGGGATCCATTTCGGAAAGGTTCGGGTGGAATCATCACATACACCCTCATACTGCACCAATCGCTCCTTTTCGTTTCATTAGAGTTGTCCTCCGTTTGTACCGAAGAAGGGAGAAGAGCTGCCAGCGGTAGTACCGTGGGCAGCAGCGGTAGTACCGCCGATTGCCGGTAGTACCGCTGCTACCTCCGCTCACACTACCGCCCGCAGATGAGGCCTCGACTTTTTCGTGTCGGGTTCTACGGTAGTACCTCCGGGTCTCTACCATGAAACCTGTTTGCCTCTAGAAAACTGGCGGATGTAGCAGCGGTAGTAGTTGCTGTAGTACCGCCGATAGGCGGTAGTACCGCCCCTACTACCGCGGCTATCACCGCTCGTTCCTCTGCTCTCTCCTCTGCTTTTCTTAATCCTCATGCTGATCTTCAAGGGCGGTAGTACTGCTCCCAGAGCGGTAGTACCGTGCCATGAGCGGTAGTTCCGCTGGCTTGCGGGCTGAGAGGTACATAACGGTTGGATTTGTCCCCCCCACTATAAAAGGGGGTCTTCTTCCCCAAGAGGACTCACCTCTTCTTCCCCCAAACTCCATTGTTGCTCCAAAGATCATTTTCGCCCGATCTCTCTCCCTAGCCAATCAAACTTGTTGATTTTCTAGGGATAGGTTGAGAAGACCCCGATCTACACTTTCACCAAGAGAAATTTGATTCCCCCCACTAATCCCTTGCGGATCTTGTTACTCTTGGGTGTTTGAGCACCCTAGATGGTTGAGGTCACCTCGGAGCCACATTCCATTGTGGTGAAGCTCCGTGGTTCGTTGGGAGCCTCCAATTCGATTGTGGAGAGAGCCCCAACCTTGTTTATAAAGGTCCGGTTGCCGCCTTCAAGGGCACCACTAGTGGAATCACGGCATCTCGCATTGTGTGAGGGCGTGAGGAGAATACGGTGGCCCTAGTGGCTTCTTGGGGAGCATTGTGCCTCCACACCACTCCAACGGAGACGTACTTCCCCTCAAAGGGAAGGAACTTCGGTAACACATCCTCGTCTCCACCGGCTCCACTTGTGGTTATCTCTTACCTTTACTTTGGGCAAGCTATTGTTGTGTTGTATCCTTTGCTTGCACTTGTTGTTGTTGTTGTTGTTAGCATCATATAGGTTGCTCACCTAGTTGCACATCTAGACAACCTT
Organism: Thinopyrum elongatum; assembly: GCA_011799875.1. NCBI lineage: Eukaryota > Viridiplantae > Streptophyta > Magnoliopsida > Poales > Poaceae > Thinopyrum > Thinopyrum elongatum. The sequence continues at coordinate 50,196,213 of CM022299.1, read as the reverse complement.
TGTTGCTAACCCTAATTTGTTAAGAAAAGTTAAAAAATTGGTAGTTTCCTATTCACCCCCCCTCTAGTAAACCATATCGATCCTTTCAAATAGCATGTCCATAGAGTATAATAAATCAAATGGAGCATTGGCGCATAGTAACAGAATTATTAGTGGCTGATTATGACATTGTAATTTCTGCTGTAAAATCTGCAATCTTGTCATCTTGCTGGTGTAGAATCACATGTAAAGCTAGCTGAGAAGGGTCTTAGCTGATGGGTCTTGCCTTCCTGGGTAGTACTTTTACCAAGGTAAATATCTAACTATTGACAAATTTTAACATGCTCCCTCTTACACCCTATTTTCACAAGAAGGTAAGAGTTAATCAGGCCACTAGAGATCAACGGTTCAGATCTATTATATAAACATACCTCATGTGAAAAGAGGGGGTAAGAGGGAGCAAGCTAAAACTGCTCCTAACTATTAGAAAAAGGTAAATGTGAGAAAGAAAATTGACTCGTTTCCATAGCCCAGCCATAATAGTTAGGAAGATCGGATGCTTAGATGGTGAGATGCTTCAATGATTTGCTCAGCAACTACAATCTGATATGAACATGGTAACGTACAGATTCTCAAATCGGGCATGTATACCCTGACAGGTTCTTCCCTAAAACATGGGAAACACTCACACACCAGCTTCAGGGAGACTAAATTAAAATCCAATAAGAGTCAAACTTGGTTTTATAAATTTTCATTACAAAAGTTACAGTAACCTTAGCAGCTTAAAACAACAACCGAAGTTCACTGACCTCTGGTTCATGCATTGTCATTTGAAGGCTTATGCATGGATCTAAATCATGTAAAAAGCTAAGAAACAGAAACTACAACCATATCCTAAGAATTGACACCATTAAATAAGAACTTCCTTTGCTCAGTTGATTTATAGATTGATTTACCTGTCAAATCTAGGGTCTGGTCAAGGATGGGTTGCTAGGAAGTGAACGTGGAAACAGATCTAGCACCACATATTTTTCCTCTGTTCTGCTATTGGGTTCTTGCTATCTGGTGATGCATGCCATCTATTTGTCGTTGCTGGGTAGGCGCGACCGTGAATTATAGCCAAATATACATTGGTGCAGAAAAACCATATTTCATCCATATACCACTATGGATACAGATTTGTATATCTAAATTAAGGAAGAGCAGTTACCTAACATACATGTGAACCACATGTCATCGAACACGTCATCACCAGAAAAAGGAAACGATTCTGGTGCTGCTACTGTTTCACCTTCAAGGGCGTCGGTGCTAGCAGTAGCCATACCGGTGGATTATTCCTTGTCTACACAACCATACGTTCTTCCTCCCATCTTCACTGTCATACAAAATTAGACTCAAACTCTACAGCACGTGTACTAAGCCAAGAAATTCTGAAGAGGAGAGGAGAAAGTGGCATATGCCCTATGGCAAGTATCTCAAGTGCGCTCCCCATGAAGGAGGATCGATCAGGTAGAGCACTGCCCATGGCCGAGGCTCGATCAGGTAGAGCGCTGCCTATGACGGAGGCCCATGGAGGAGGATCGATCAGGTAGAGGGCTACACAGGGCCGAGGCTCGATTAGATAGAGCTCTGCCTATGGCAGAGGTACGATCAGGTAGTAGATCGGCTAGCGGCATAGCGCAGAAGTTTGCAGGAGGAAGAGCGATCGTGGTATGGTGGAGAGATCGATAGGTTTTTTTAGGGAGAGTTTTTTTTTTTGCATGGAGGGAGAGAGGGATTGATATGGCTTGTTCTCTTTAGGGGGAGAATTATAAGACCAGGTCTATTACGGGAGATTACGGTGAAAAGAGCTATCTCGGTTGTTTATTTTTTGATCCAACGGTGGATTACAGTTTAGACCCAAGGATTAACGTGGAGGCTCTTAGGGAGAGTTTTTTGTTTTTTTTGCGTGGAGGGAGAGAGAGATTGATATGGCTTGTTCTCTTTAGGGGGAGAATTATAAGAACAGGTCTCTTACGGGAGATTACGGTGAAAAGAGCTATCTCGGTTATTTATTTTTTGATCCAACGGTGGATTACAGTTTAGACGCAAGGATTAACGTGAAGGCTCGTATGGTGCATCCAATTAGTAAATATAAGATATAAGATACTGTAACAAAATATCATTTATCCATGCGCCAGGTCCAACTATGTTTAAATATCTGCCCTGGGCAAATTAATTTTGCAAAAATACCAGCAGCATCCCATCATTGCATTGATTAGCATTCAGAAGTAGGAATGGTAATTTTGTAACCATAATTTTTCCCCTATAACTACATTTATTTCTTTTAAAAGTATAGGCCTAAGTTAAGTTACTTCAAAGTTCATATTTGTTATAAAAAAAAGGCGATATCATCGGAAGTCATAGAACTTGCGATCGATGTTTAGTTTGGTGCTAGAATTTTAAAAATATGGATTTGTGGTCACCTAATTTGGCATCACGTGCAAATACAGTCAGAAAATATGTGTGAATGTATCATGGTGTACGGCCCCACCTGTCAGTGAGTGATGGTACGGCGTCCACTTCTAACACCCACTTTTTCTCTCTGCGCGCGGCATTTCATTGAACAGTTCACGGGCACACACACCGGAGACGGCTCCAACGAACTCCGGCCCGAGGAACGCGATGCGCGCGGTACGCGACGTGGTTCGGCACGGGCATGCGGCGGTGGCGGCCGCCACGCTCGTCCAGACGCAGACGCACGCGTGAGCTCTGGCCTCGGCATCGGACATGCGGACATGGCCGCGTGAACTCGGATGCGGACACGCGTGTGAGCTCCGGCTGCAACGCAAGCATGCCGTGCGCCACTAGCACGCATGCGACCGCGGCCAGATCCAGCACGCACGCGAGTGGCGGAGGGCGCGGGCTGGGCGCTCTATGGCGTGGGCGGATGAGCCCCGGCTTCATCTCCGGAGTGGACGCGAGCACGCAGCTTCTGTGCGGGGGCGTGAGCTCTTGCCTCGAAGTTCAGCTCCAGGGCGCGCATCTGCTCCACGCTCACTGGCGAGCAGGACGAGCAAGACGGCGGAGGCACGCACGCATGCGGTAGCTAGCTAGCTAGCACGCATGTCGTGGCCAGCGGCTAGCTAGCATGCCCGCAACGTCGGCGTCCAGCTCAGGCATCGACATGGGCGCGCGAGCTCTGGGATGGGGGCGACAGCGGCTCACGGCGCGGGCGACCCGGCGCACACAGGAGCCGGGCTCGTTTGAGTTGAGCTTCGGCCCAGGCAAGGCACATTAGTATCGTCACCCGTGAGCTCCGGCACGGGCGTGGCGCGGGGCGAGCACTACAGCCGCAACACACGCAAGCTCCGGCCCGGCAAAGGCACAGCAGCCCCACTACGCGCGAGCTTCAGCGGCCTTCCTCCTGGACGCAGGAGCCGCGTATGCCGTTGCCGTCCCATCACACAGGCTGCAGGTGGGGTCTTCGGTCGTTAGAGCTGACGTGGAGCAGTGTGCGGGATTGTCTGGTCACCCTCATATCGTCCCCAGATTTAAGATGGATTTGAGGGGTGCCGGTCAGTCCAGACGTTTAAGATGAAGGAAATGGGGGGTCCGTTTGGGTCACCTTTTTGTGACCGGACACTGATCGGATGGACGTTTCTAACGTTTAGGGAAGAAATAAGAGGTCCGGCTGTAGATGGTCTTACATGCCTTAAGATTACTTACTGTAGAAGACTAGGATTAGGTCGTGCAACACAATTGCATTGATCGGTGCACCAGGCACATACATATGATGTACAGGAAGGGGCCACAACCTCAACTATACAGAAGAACTAGGAGGTGGGCCCAAGACACAATATACACGCACACAATATATTCAACACCCCCCCGCAGTCGAAGCGTCGCCAGAGACGCAGAGACTGGAACGAAACTCCTCGAAGGTGGAAGTAGGCAGTCCCTTAGTCATCACATCAGCGAACTGTTGTGCGGTCGGAACATGGAGGACCCGAATGCGTCCAAGGGCCACCTGCTCACGCACAAAGTGAATGTCCAGCTCAATGTGCTTGGTCCGACGATGATGAACGGGGTTGGCGGAAAGATACACCGCAGAGACGTTGTTACAGTAGACAACCGTAGCCTGGGAGATATCATGATGCAACTCCTGAAGTAGCTGTCGTAGCCAGGTGCACTCGGCGACTGCGTTAGCCACTGCTCGGTACTCGGCCTCCACTGTGGGTTGTCGCTTGGACGACCACAAGACGAGGGAAGGACCGAGGTAGACGCAGTAGCCAAAGGTGGAGCGACGTGTGTCAGGGCAGCCAGCCCAGTCAGCATCGGAATAAGCCACCATCTCCAGAGAAGTGGACGCCGTGAGAGTGAGTCCAAGAGACATCGTGCCACGAATGTATCGAAGAATCCGTTTCACGAGTGTCCAATGAGAGTCACGAGAGGCGTGCATGTGGAGACACACCTGCTGAACAGCATACTGTAGATCTGGCCGGGTGAGTGTCAGATACTGAAGAGCACCGACGATGGACCGGTAGAACGGAGCATCCGACGCGGGAGAGCTCTCGAGAGCAGAAATCTTGGCCTTCGTGCCAACAGGAGTAGCAACAGGGTGATAATTGAGCATGCCAGCACGCTCACGTAGCTCATGCACATACTTCTGCTAATGAAGGAAGAAGCCGTCGGGTCGTCGAACGACCTCAATGCCAAGGAAATAATGGAGAGCGCCCAAGTCCTTGATAGAAAACTCGTCACGCAGCCGGAGAGTGATCTGCTGAAGAAGGGCTGCGGAGGAGGCCGTCAGGATGATGTCGTCGACGTAGAGGAGCAAATAGGCAGTCGTGTCGCCACGGTGATACACGAACAACGAGGCATCCGAGCGAGTGACGCTGAAGCCTAGTGTGTAAAGGAACCTGGCGATCCGCTGGTACCAGGCGCGAGGTGCTTGCTTGGGACCGTATAGAGACCGGGACAACAAACACACATGGCCAGGATGAGAGGCGTCGATGAAACCGGTGGGCTGCTCATAGTAAACCTGCTCCGCAAGATGGCCATGAAGGAAGGCGTTGGAGACATCCATCTGATGAACCGGCCAGCCACGGGAGACCGCCAGCTGGAGGACGGTGCGGATCATGCTCGGTTTGACAACCGGTGCAAACGTCTCAGTGAAGTCAACGCCAGTACGCTGCTGAAAACCACGGACCACCCAGCGAGCCTTGTAGCGCTCAAGTGTTCCATCCGAGCGGGTCTTATGATGAAAGACCCACTTGCAACTGATGACATTGGCACGAGAAGGCCGGGGAACCGGTGTCCAGGTACGGTTCCGCTGAAGAGCGTCGAAGTCTTCCTGCATCGCAGCAAACCAGTGAGGATCACGTAGGGCTGCTCTGGTGGACGCAGGAATCGGGGACGGCTCGGTGGTGGAGGCAACGAGGAGATATTCGTCGCTGGAGTACCGCAGACTCGGGCGGTGAACGCAGGCTCGGGCCCGAGTGAGGGGGCGAGACGACAACTCTGGGACGAGGCCCGATGGGGCAGTCGAGGCCGACGAGGCGACCGGCGAGGGCGCCGGTACCGGCGAGGCCGCCAGCGATGGCACCGGCGAGGCGGCCAACGAAGCAGCCGGCAAGGGGGCAGCCGAGGCCGGCGAGGGCGCCGGCATGGGTGGCGAGGCGGTCGGCGAGGGCGCCAGCGAGGAGGCCGGCGAGGGCGCAGGCGAGACGGCCGGCGAAGGCGCCGGCGAGGGCGTCGTGGGGGCGCGAGGCGCAGCTCGTCCCACGGTGCGAGGACCGCCGAAGCCCGGAGGCGGTCCAAAAACCGAGCGGGGCCGTCCACCTGACGGGATCGCCGAAGGGCCGCCAGTGGCCGGCGGCGACGGGGCGACGAGAGGTACCTGCTGCTGAAAGGGAAACACCTTCTCATCAAAGTAAACGTGTCGGGAGGTGAATACACGATGTGAGACAGGGTCGTAACAGCGGTAGCTTTTAGTGTTAGGTGGGTAGCCGAGGAAGATGCAAGCGACGAAGCAAGATGCAAGCTTATGAGGCGCAGTTGCGGCGATGCTAGGATAGCAGAGACAGCCAAAGATGCGAAGGCCATCATAAGATGGGTGCGCACCAAAGAGGAGATGGTGAGGGCATAGTTCCAGCATGGGCGACACGGGCGGATGTTGATGAGGAGGGTGGCGGTGGCGAGAGCGTCCGGCCAAAACCGGGGAGGCACATTAGAGTGAAAGAGCAACGTGCGTACGCAGTCATTAAGAGTGCGAAGGATATGCTCGGCACGGCCATTTTGTTGGGACGTGTAGGGACAAGGGAGGCGGAAGATAGTGCCGTGGGAGGCTAGAAGGTTACGAACAGCGATGTTGTCAAACTCTTTTCCATTGTCAGTTTGTAATGCAAGGATAGGACGACCGAACTGTGCGGTGACATAGGAATTAAAGGCGGTCAGTGTGGCAAGGACGTCGGACTTGCGACGAAGAGGAAATGTCCACACATAATGAGAGAAATCATCTAAGACCACCAAATAGTATAGGTAGCCCGTGTTGCTTGCAACCGGGGATGTCCAAACATCACTATGCTGTAACTGAAACGGAAAAGTGGAAATAGTGGTAGATGCGCTAAAGGAAAGACGAACGTGCTTGCCAGGACGACAAGCCTCACAAGTATGGTTGTCGATCTTATTGCATGAGAATGAAAAACTCTGAATAATTTGAAGTAAAGTGGTGGGGTTCGGGTGTCCCAAACGAGCATGCCAAAGGTCGACACCTGCGGCGAGGGCGACTGGGGTGGTGGAGGCAGTGGCGGAGGAGTGCACCGGATAGAGCTCGTCAAGACTATCGCAACGGTGAAGGACCATCCGAGTACGGGCGTCCTTCACAGGAAAACCGACATCATCAAATTCAACGGTAATGGGATTCTCACGAGCAAGATGACGAACAGATACAAGGTTCGTAACTAAATCAGGAGAAACAAGAACATTAGACATAGTGATAGGCATAGATGTGGAAGGAAACGAATTACGACCAACATGTGTGATAGGTAAAGAGGAACCGTTACCAACGGTGATGCGAGTAGGAGTATGAACCGGAGTGAAGGAGGTTAGAGTACTGAGATGAGATGTCATGTGGGCGGTGGCGCCCGAATCTATGTACCAAGCGCCGCGGGTGATGGGGCCGAGTGCAGTGCAGCCAAAGAAGTAGGGTCCCATGGCGGTGAGATCGGCAGCGATGAACCGGGGCGGGCGGAGCATGGCCGCTGGCCATCGGCGTGGCGAGCAGAGTCGCGGAGCCGGCACCGGCCGGCTGCTGCGACACGGCGAAGTGGGCCGGATGGCCCGCCAGAAAAACCTGCGGCGTGGTGAAGCCGCCGAAGGGCTGAACCAGGGCGGGCGGAGCGTGGCCGCCGGCCATCGACGGGGCCGGCTGCATGTGGGTGAAGGGAGCCAGCGCGTCCGCGTACATGTGGCCGAAGAGAGACGACGCGGCAGAAGACATCGCAGCGGCGGCAGCGGCGGCTGGGGGAGGGGCGCGACGGCGGCCAGGGAGGAGCGGCGGCGGCGCGGCGGGGATGGACGGCGGCGACGGCACGGGCGGCGGCGGCGTCGGCCAGGTGCGACGGCGGCGGCTGGAGGGGATGGGGTTGGCGTGGTTGCAGGAGGGATTACAACGGCAAGGGGATGAGCGGCGGCGGCTAGAGGCGGCGGCGGCTGGGTGCGGCGGCGGCAGCTCGGGCAGCGGAAGGCAGGGGACGGGTGGTGGAGAGGCGGTGTGGAAGCAGAAGAGGAGGGAGCGGCGGCGACCTGCGGCGGCGGCGGCTAAAGAGGAGCCGGCGGTGGCGGCGGCGTCGGGTGGAGAGAGCGGCGGCAACCGGCGGCGGCGGGTGGAGGGTGCGGCAGCGGCGGCGGCTAGGCTAGGGTTAGGACCGACTTGCGATAGATACCATGTAGAAGACTAGGATTAGGTCATGCAATATAATTGCATTGATCGGTGCAGCAGGCACGTATATATGATCTACAGGAAGGGGTCATAAACTCAACTATACAGAAAAACTAAAAGATGGGGCCAAAACATAATATAGACGTACACAATATATTCAACACTTACAAAGTGGGTCGGTGCACCGTTGTGGAAAAAAGTAATGAGTGTGTCATAAGCGTCACGCTCTTATCTGGCTCCGTATATAAAACTTGTTTTCTCTCATTTGTTTCCTGAGAACCATTGACAGCTAGAGCACAATATACCCGTAAGGAGAGCTAGCCAGCTCATGCTTCCCCCAACCAACGATGTTGTAGTTTCACACGTAGATGGAAATGGACGACATGGATCACAAAATTGTGCTACGTAGGCCTGAGAGGCTGCAGGAATTCCATGTTCCGCACTGTTGTCAACAGTTGAGCAAGTTCTTTGTAAACTGCTTGTCCATCGGCGCTGGTTGGTTTATCTACGACTCTAGGATGTTGATGAGCTGCCGCTTCTTTGTGTGGCTGGCGCTCAAAAATGGATGTTGTACTTCGGACTAGCTAGGAAACAAACTCTACAGTACCATGACCCGTGCTCCGCGTTATGAGAATATTGGACATCTGCTGTTGCCCTGCATCTATGTTCGCGCTGTTTAGGCTTAGGTCATGATAATGTGGGGTATACCGGCATCGGTGTTTACGGAATTGCTTTACTGATGCATTTCTTGTGGTCGAATGAACACATTGTTCGGGTTAGCATTGAGGATGATGTATAATAAAAGGATGGAGACATGGTTTATTCCATTTGAAAACGACTGAATTTTGATTTTCTTTAATTGTTCAGCATTGGCTGAGGTAGTACTCTGCTCTTTCCTCTGCATTGAAGATGTTTGGAAGAACTATGGTTTCAATCGAAGCAAATGGAGATTGGGCGCTGGGCGCTTTCCCTCTAAAAAATTTCTTCATCACTAACTCAACACCACCATTTACCTAAGTTTGGCATCCTCCGGCCAGGATGCACTAACACTAAGAAACCACTTCATATCATCTGTGGATAGGTGCACCCTCGCGAGAAAAATTAATACGTGTGTCATAGGTGCCACCCTAGTATATATGTGTGTGTGTGTATATACTCCCTCTGATCAATATTAATTGTCATTGGTTTAGTACAAAGTTGTACTAAATCAGCGACAATTAATATTGATCGGAAGGAGTAACATTTTTCTTCCATAGTTTCCTTAAAACCATTAAACGCTAGCGCACAATATAGACGTGATGGAAGCTAACTCATGCTGCCCCAGTCAACCATTGTAGGCATAGAGTTGTAGTTTCACGCATAGAAGAAAGAAAACGGACGACATGGATCACAAAATTGATGCGAGTCAGCGGTAACGTAGGCTTAGGGGGCATCAGGAATTCCACATTGCACACGAAAGCCAACGATTGGGCACGGGCTGAGGAAACTGCTCGTGCGTGGGTCAGCAAAATGGCGAACTGTGCCCACCCTGCTGTTACGAATCCAATTTAACAAACTCCGACCTCACGAGCTTGCTCTTGATTTCCTCTCTCTCCGTTCCAATTTGACAAGAACTGAGGTACATATTACAAGAGGATAGGTGGGAAGGAAGAAGAACCAAGATAATTAAGGAAACAGAGGAAGGTAGGGGATGTGTTTCAGAGGTACTACCTCCATTTCGAAATATATAATGTTTTGGCAACCAAAATGTCGTATATTTAGGAACGGATGTAGTACACGATAAAGGGAGATTCAGTGGTATAGGGTGTGGATAGATGGAGAGGTATAAAGTGAGGAGAGATAGGTTCCTCCATTGCCTTCCCAGGTCGTTGCCTCGTCTGCTTATTTGTAGCCCGTATAACTCTAAATTTTTTGTTTTCTTTTTTTAAGATCCCATATAATTCTAGGATTTTTTAGTGAACCGTATAACTTTTTTTTAGGCTAGCCACATGCTTTATTTATTGCTCAATAATGTTTAGAGGAATACAATTGAGAATAGGAGGTTGTAAGAGCCAAAGACGATGACCTACAGAAACAGTAAGCGCGTACTTAGCGAAGCTCTGAGGACATTATCTGAACATCCCATATGATATGGCCATACTTTCCTCCACTGCCCTCATTAACGTTGGTAACTACTTCCTTGCACTCGGATCCAATGACAACATGTGTTTGCACTAGATCAGTTGCCCAAGGCCAGTGCTTCCCGACATGTCAAAGCTTAGAGAGTTGCCGGGTCGGTTACACCTGCAAAACCATAGCAGAAACACCCATACACTGGCCCCTCACCACTAACTGTCCTCTAGCCACGCATCAATGATGAACATTAGCATGGACCGGCCACCACTCGCATCGTCAGTTATAAGCACTTTGGGGCTCGACTGGATGCTTATCACAGACCATTCCAAAAATTGGCCCATGTGTGATATGGTGATCCTGAGTGAAAAAGGAACCAATATATACCACTGATCGGCTGCTTTTTTTTTTTTGACCCATTTAAGTTACCCTATTAAATCTAACCCTTTGTGTTTCCCACCTATCAATGTTGTTGTTTACATGCGATGTTATATCCATCCTCCACTGCCCCGCTACAATAGAAAGCTCCTAGCGGTCGCCGAGCACTGCCCCCTTTAATTTTCACTCTCTCGTGCCACACATCTCCATCTTGACAGCCTCCATCAAACATCCCCGGTGCCCTCCGACGACCCCATGGCCATCTCCGTTACCTCGCCTACGCCCCCACAGCCAGCCAGCTCGGCGGCGCCGCCCCGACAAGGCCGTACCCAAGACGTCCCGAGCAACTTTTCTCTTGCCGTGTGTCGCCTCGACGGTCACACGGCTTAGCCTCTTTTCGTTGTCTATGGTTTCTTCCCGTCCGCGGGGCCGTTAGACGATGGGTCTCCCGCACTGTCTTGTGCGGCGTATACCTGGCATGTCTTACCTTGCTCTTCAGTTGTAGCGGCGATCCCAGTAGTGAGCTCCACTCCTTATTAGATGATAGCACTTTAAGGCTTTTCTCTATGACCGGCTTCGAGCCAATGTCATTTTGTAGGGGTAGTTGAAGTATTTGGCTATAGAAATCTGTAAGGATTGATGTATTTAGAGTTAGCTATTACTTATAGAAATCTATTATATATGCCCATAACTATTGCGCGGCTTATAGAAATCTCCAGTGATTAGCTCCGCTCCTTATAACGTTATATCACTTTTTTTGTAGACTTAGTTATTGCTTACAGAAATCTTTTAAGAACTGGAATTCAATTAAACTATTCTAATGGTGTAGCACTACCCACTTCCCATTAGACCAATGATGAAACTTGTTACATTTACACATAAGGCATGAGTTGCTTTGACTGCTATGTGTTGAAGCATAACTTAAATTATGTAACTCAATGCTAGTCAAAGCAGTTATGTCTTTGATGTGGAAAATAAGGTTACTTATGTTATCTGAGGTGTGTATCTTCTACAATGGCCTTTGATGCATCTCTATATAAATTGAATACTACATAACAACTATTATTTTAAAACACATATCCATTTTAGTTGCACTACACACGAAAAATTATTTGTCTTTCCCACGAGCAGTTAGAAGGACACTTTGAAAGAGGTGAACATAATATGGACAAGTCCCGAGAGTGTTGTCTGTTCTAAACACATTAAATTCGAGTACAGGGTTAACTATTGCTTATTTCTTAATGTTTACTTGCATTCAGTTTCAAATAATAGATCAATGAATATCCTATGTTGATTGTCATGCCAATTTTTGTTCTATGCAAATTTTGGTTGCACTACACAAAATAAAATGACGAATGGTGCTACAAATTTACCTATTGGTGTAAGCGCCGGAGGATTTCATCAACACTTGGTCAACTTGTCATTGGATCCGAAAGTTTGACAGAGATTGGTGAGATAATTATTCTCGTCATATCCTTCCTATTGAGCGTCCTTTAATTAGCTAAGAGGTGCGACGAATAGACTACCCAAGAAGATGAGTAGATTAGGAATATTTAGATTTATATCTATGTCATTTGTCTAGTTCGTTAACTGTCTCAATGAATAGGCTACTTTGTGTAATGTGGTAGAAGTATCTATGTTCCATATATATGTTGGCTGTGAAGTGTGTAAATGTACATGTTTTGTTCTATGGAAAGCAAAGTGTGAAAATGATGTTGTATGCCTGCGTAATCTGTATTTCTGTTTATTTCATTTTGCGTGCCTTGTTACCAACATAAATAAAGCCAAGAAAAACGAAAGGAGCAAATTCAGTCAGAGATAAATAGTATCATTGACCGTTTGGCAGTCTGTGATGAAGATCTATCATTGACTGGCTAAGTGGCCCTTCTATGTTGTACACAGGGGCGGAGCCAGAAAATTGAGTTAATGGGTTCATCGTTGATTTATTGTGAAATTTTTTGTATGACTTAATTAAGTACAGTGTCCAATTTCACATAACCATATAACAAGAGTATAGAGCAAAGACAACATAACAAAAACAAATGCTATAACATTGATAGCACATATCTTATACATTGAAAACAAAATACCATAACATTAACAAAGAAAAACAGCAAGACGTATGAGTTGGATTAAATAGTAAAAATCTCTTGTTCACATAATGTGAATAGAGTAATACCAAAATAACTTCACAGCCTCAGGTGCAGCTTCTCCTTCCCGGAAACACTGGCAAAATAGTCAAGTTAGTTTGACACAATACCATCAATCAAAAGAACTTTGTACAATCACTCACATTAAAGTGTGTTCCCTTTCGAGCAATGCATCACTCACAACTTACCCCTCATTATGATCCGCGAAAAGGAAGCAAGACAAATAATAGATGGATCATCTAAATATTATTTATATGTATAGATTGCTTCATAAGAGCACTTACATCAACGACATTTGGTGCAATTTACGTGCATCTAACAGCTAGTCTTGAAGTGCCTACATCATAATCTGAATCTGGTGGTTGGTTTATCTTCGAGAAATATTGCTCCACTGCCGGAATGAATCAAAGTTCAGGAAAAGTTAATTAGAAAATTAGGGCAAAGGGCAATGCCGCACTAGGCCAAATAGAACATGCAAAAGAAGAAGAACATGTGGTGATGTGATCTCTCAGTATCTTCAATTTGTACTGCGCGGCGACCTGTCGTTGCTTCCTTGTGGGCTTGCCACTCGCGATGCGCTGCGACGTCGCCGCGATGGCGAACTAGATAGGGAGAGGCGACTAGATGGAAGACTGCTGAGTCTGGGCGAGCGAGAGTCGTCGATTCACAATGCATGCGACCTGATGCGTACAATTGTACTCCCTCCGGAAAGAAATATAAGAGCGTTTAGATCACTGAGTACGCGTCATTTTTTTAGGCAAAAAATTATACACCCTCCGTAAAGAAATATAAGAGTGTTTAAATCACTACTTTAGTGATCTAAACGCTCTTATGTTTCTTTACAGAGGGAGTATGAGCCATGGAATCCGACGCACGCATGGAGTCCAATTACTTGAGAATCCGACGCACGCGTGGAGATTTGTGGACTAAAAGGCTTTTCATTTGAGAATTCCAACTTCCCATGGATGCAACCTTGACTTTCTACTGGGTTCATAGACAAGATTACATATCTATATCTATACCTACTAATAAAGCAATGTGTGTTTCACCAATTTTTTCATCCGTTCATTGTCGAAAAGAAAAAAAATTATCCGATGTGGTACTAAATTCTTATGCGTTTGTTTGTTAGAAAAATAATTTTCATACGTGGGCCGCGCTGTGGCCCAGCGAAGCCAGCCCAGTTATTTTTCTGTCACGCAGCTGGAAAAATTCTATTTGCTGCACTAAGCGACAAATAGTCGGAGTTTCGCACAGGACAACCAATAATGGGCAGGCCCATTTTTTTTTCTGTGTTTTACTTCTATTTTTATTCTCCTTTCCCTATCTCTTTTTTCTCTTCCAAGTTTATTTTTCTTTTAGAATTTATTTCGTAAATTAAAAATTCTCAAAAAATGTTCATAACTAAAAAAAGAAAATTAGGAAAATGTTCAAAATTCCAAAATTTTGTTGCTATTTTGAAAAATATTCCGAACTTGCAAAAAGTTTCCCTTTTTCAAAAAAAAATATTGTTTTTCAAAATTGTTCGAGATTTCTAAAAGGAAAATAGCATTTCAAAAAATGCTCCAAATTCAAAAAATATTCTTGTTTTAGTGAAATTTTCAAAATTAAAAATAATGTTCGTGTATAAAAGATACACATTTTCTACAAATCTTATGAATTTTGAACACCTGTTGCGTTTAAATAAATGTTCACAAATTCAAATAATGTTTATGTTTTTATAAAAAAGTTGGTGTTTTCAGAAAATGTTTGTGAATTTTAAAAGATGTTCCCTTTCATATTTTGTTCATGTTCATAATTTTCAAAAAACTGTTCAGGATTTAAAAAATTGTTCGGGTTTCCTAGAATATTCAGAAACTTCATGCCTTAAAATCCCCTCGATTGAAAGAATTAAAAGGAAGAGTAGATTGAATAACTCATGGGCCTTCTTTGGCGTACGATGATGTAACAAAACTCTTAAATGTTCTCGATCAATGAATGAAAAAATAGTGGATTGATTCCTTCACACGCGGCGAAACCGAGAAACTAAACGTTCCTTTTTCGTATGCACACAGGGTTTTGCTTGCACATATAATTCTCACTGACTTTAAATGCATACTATTTTATCTCCCGTTGCAACGCACGGGCATATGTGCTAGTATACACGTACGTGGCAACACAAATTCGTTGGGTTCACGCTGCAGCGCTGGCTCCGCCCCGCGAACCAACCTGTGGTTGGATGAATGGTTAGAAGGACAGTGGTATCGTCTGCCCACCGGAGTTCAAGTCCCAGACTTAACATAGGTGCTTGCATTTTCCTGTATTTATTGCAAACCTTCCTACGATGTGCGTTTAGTAGGAGGAGACGTTCCCGACGACTACGAAGGCGCGTATGGCGACTTCGTCAATCTCAAGATGATGTACCGGCTCAGTCTCTCAGAGGTGCTCATAAGCAGAGGGTGCGCATGCGTGCGTTCATAGGGGTGAGTGTATACTCGTATATGTGAGCGACTTTGATTGTAGTGTGTAAAATAAACGCTGGCTCCGCCCATGGTTGTACATGTCATCACTTACCGCAAGATACTAGCGGGCCAAAACCATGTCAATGATGATGCAATTTGTCTAGTCCGAGCTCTACAGATCTGAGTGGTGGCCTGGGTTGATCTGTGCCTTGTTTGTTTGTGAGGAGGTTGGCAATAGCGTGGTCGGAGGTTGCATGGCGGTGTTTATTTTTTTGGAAAGTCGGCTTCTTTAGCCTCTTTTGAGGTTGCTCATGGAATTTGTTTCCGACGGTGACCTACACGATACTACCAAGGCCAATTTGGTAAGGGATAGGGTTCCCCTCACGTGGTTTCCACGACGAGTCGGCAAGGTTAGCTTGGAGCTCTTCTTTGTGGAATACGTGTCATCTCTCAGCAATAACTTTGTTGTCTCCCCTCTATTGTTTGCGTTGTCATCAACAACTTAGTTGTGACGTTGCTTTCCCTCGCGTGCAGGTTCTTGGTCAGTGCAAAGTATCCCTTCGATGAGAGTGATGTAGCATGGTGGTGGCGTTCTGGTTTGCTTTTCCGGATTCCAATAGCATTGGTACACATCTTAGCTCTTTGCTGAGCGTCTTCATATTTCAATGGATCGGCACCCATCGTGCCATGGTAAGGGGGTAGGGAGCCCGCTTTGGACATGTGGAGGTCGTCCCTGTGTCGGGCTAGGCCCATGGAGCTGTCAAGGGCGTCTCTTCACCTGCTGGTTGTTCCTTCCCCACAAGGTCCAATTCGTATCTCTGCGTGGTAATCTATTCAGAGTGGGGGCTACAAATTTGAACTAAAACCACGACGAGTAATTTGGAACGGAGGGAGTATATGTTTGCGTGTAGTTCGGTTGAAGCTTGTTAGTTGTTAGGACAACAATTTGTATATTTTAGTTGTATTTTTTGATTCCATGTACGTTACTGGTTGATGTAATCTTCGCTTGTCGATGAGTTTGTCAATTCATAGTTAGGCTTATCTTGAGCCCTCATTCTAAAATAGCTAGCCTCTAATGATAGTTCGAGGCACTTAAACCAACGTCCTTCAAGTATCGCTTTTTCAGTCCTTTTACAGTACATTAGATTATTTTGGTCCATTAATTTTTGTTGTTCAATGGCCCAGATATAGTAATAGTACATCTAAATTTGTGCAGTAAATTCAGGCTTGAAGGGCATTTTGGGCACCACTCCCATATATCTCTGCTGGTCATAGGCGTACCGGCACCACCGTGTGCAATGTGCTGGCGCAGCTGCTCCTTTGCGCCGTTTCCCGGCGAGATCGTAGCTGGCTAGCCTCATACGTTAGTTTATCAATAGAGAAAATAAACCTGCCTGGTTCCCTGGTTGCTTCATATGTGTGTCTCTCAGCCAAACGCATCGGCGGTAGACTCATGGCGTACAAATATGGCGGGAAGTACGGGGCCAAGCCAGCACCCTGTGATTGAGCTCGCGGGCGCTCCTCGACACGGCAGGCTGTCTTGCTTGTTGCCATCACATGGGTAGCAAGGGAAGCCGGCGGAGGCAAGCGGCCGGCTGCTTGGTGGAGTCGGATATGCAGCATAGGGTTATGAAGAAATTGCTCCGGTGCGCGTTGTCATCATGGTGAAGGACAAGGGAGGGTGCAGGACGTCGTCAATGGCGAAGGACTAGGGAGGCATGCGACGCAGATGATAGACGTACTCATGTGCGACTGCGTTAATTAGAATATTTAGAACCAATAAGACATGAAAGGACTACTTAAAATTACCAGGATGTCCATGGGCTAAAATTAAAACTAACTCATATTAACCATTGGATCAGCTTAATACTACATATGAAATTCGGTAGTACGATGTACCCTGAAATATCCCTTTTTAATTGCCCTTTATGTGCCATACCCAAGAAATACTTCTCATTAAGAATGAAAGAGTTTTCTCAAATTAGAAATTAATCGGGGGTTTCTAAGAGGGAGAACTTAATCGCTTTATAGAGGAAGTTACAGTTACATTGTTGCTTCCATGCAAAAAGCTAAGAGGACAGATCATGTCTTTCTTCTTCTCCTTTTCGTCTCCTCTTCCACTCAACATCGTTCAAATACTCATCAACATGAAGGGCTGACCACACCTACTGCGTGTTGGTGTGATATAATATGTAAAACTAAGTCAGACAAGGTCATCACCATCACAATAAAAAGCAGCCCAAAAATGTCAAGAAATGGTAACAGAAAAAAGTATTATCATGTCATCGGTAAGTCCAAGGAGGCTCTAAAAATGAGCCCTGATCAAATGTCGTGGAACAACTATTCTCTTTTTACACCAAGTACCAACTTTCGATATATGAAGTAAATAACAAGATATATGAAAATCAATGCATATCCTGCCAGTAAATACATTAATTATTGGGGATAGATCTCCAACACCGTAGTCCCGTAAATATGTGGCTATATATATGCTGTCCACAAGTGAACAGGTATGTTTGTGTATTGCACGCCTCTCATGGGGCTGCTTCATATCACATATATAGATTACATGACTTGACCATCAAGAGAGATCAAGAGTATCCCTAACCGAATCAATACATATCGGCAGGAGATCATATGCCTATACAAGGTAATCTATACAAAAGGAATACTTTAACATCCCCCCTCAGTTTGTGCGTCGTATGGCAAGAGACACAAACTGGACCGAAACTCGGAGAAGCGACGAGAGTCCTTTGGTCATTATGTCAGCATACTGATGAGAAGATGGCACATGAAGAACCCGCACCTCACCAAGAGACACCTTCTCACGAACAAAGTGAATGTCGATCTCGATGTGTTTCATACGGCGATGCTGAACCGGGTTGGAAGCCATGTAGACAGTACTGACATTATCACAGAAGACAACTGTGGCAGTCGAGAGAGGATGATGAAGCTCACCGAGAAGCTGCAGGATCCAACAACATTCGGCAACAGCATGAGAAACGGCACGATACTCTGCCTCGGCACTAGAGCGAGAAACCGTGGTCTGGCGTTTGGACGACCAAGAGACCAGGTTATCACCGAGATAAACGCAGATCCCAGATGTCGAGCGTTTGGTGTCAGGGCAGTCGGCCCAATCAGCGTCAGAGTAAGTTGTGAGAGATGTCAGTGAGGAGCGGGTGATGTGCATGCTGAGGTCAAGGGTCCCCTTGATGTATCGGAGAATGCGCTTGACCAGGTGCAGATTCGGCTCTCGAGGTGCATGCATATAGAGACAAGCCTGCTAAATAGCGTGCGCAATGTCAGGGCGCGTGAATGTCAGATACTGCAGAGCTCCAGCATAGCTGCGGTACTCGGTAGGATCAGCAAGGAGGGAACCATCTTGCGCCGAAAGCTTGCATTTAGCGTCGATAGGGGTAGCCGAGGGATGACAATCCACCATGCCAGCACGGTGGAGAAGATCCAACGCATACTGTCGCTGTGAAAGCACCATACCAGACGCTGTCCGAGTGATGGAAATGCCGAGAAAGAATGATAGGGCACCAAGATCCGTCATAGCAAACTCTGAGTGGAGCTGCTGAGTGAGATGACGAAGGAGCTGGTCCGTGGAGGCGGTGATGACAATGTCGTCCATATATAGAAGAATGTAGGCGAGGTCATGGCCATGCTTGTAGATGACCAGAGAGACATCCGACTTGGAGGCGACGAATCCCATCCGATGTGCAAAGAGGGCAAACCGCTGGTACCAAGCACGCAGAGCTTGCTTGAGACCGTAGAGCGATTTGTGGAGGCGGCACACGTAGTCGGGGCAGCGAGCATTGACGAAGCCAGGAGGTTGCTGACAATAGACCTCCTCATCAAGATTGCCATGAAGAAAGGCGTTCTTGACGTCGAGCTGGTGAACTGGCCATGCCCGAGACACAGCGAGGCTGAGGACGATACGGATCGTGGCCGGCTTGCCAACCGGGCTGAATGTCTCATCGAAGTCGATGCCGGGCTGCTGAGAATACCCACGGACCACCCAACGAGCCTTGTAACGAGCAAGGCTGCCATCAGAGTGAAACTTGTGCTTGAAAATCCATTTCTCTGAAACAACATGAGCACGAGGAGGTCCTGGAACAAGTGACCACGTCCGGTTAGCAACAAGAGCATCAAACTCCAGCATAGCACGACGCCAGAGAGGATCATGGAGAGCACCCCGGTATGTTTTCGGAATGGGAGAGAGAGTGGAGTGGGACGCCGTTAGGTTGAGACGATCAACAGGTTGGAAGAGCCCACGTTTAGCACGCGTAAGCATAGTGTGCGTGTTAGACGGGGACGGTGGCCGGTGAACGACGACGGGCGGCGATGGTTCGGTAGACGCGCAAGATGGAGGGGAGATAGGGTCGACCGAGGGAGGAGTGGCCGTCGCGCTGGTTGGGAAGGGAGGCGAGCTCGAGGGCAGGCTGGTAGGTGTAGCCGACGCAGAGGAAGGCTAAGAGCCACCATACATGGTGGGTGACGGGGTTGCATGCAGACTTGGCGGAGAGAAGGTGTCACGGGCTAGTGGAGTAGAAGATGGAGGGCCACTAGACGGGCATGCATGCAGGATGGGTTGGGGCTGGACGGGTGCATGTTGGGTGGCTGCTAAGTTTAATAAAAAATCAAGGTCGGCTAGGGTAGTCGTTTGTTGATCGGGTAAGTGAAGAAAGGGAAAGACATGTTCGTCAAAAGTGACATGGCGTGAGATAATGACTCGGCGAGTAGCGAGGTCGAGACAACGATACCCTTTGTGTTGACTAGGATAACCAATAAACACACATGCGACCGAGCGGGGAGAGAGTTTGTTTTTGGCAGTGGCGGATTGGTTTGGGTAGCATAGACAACCGAAGATACGAAGAGCGGCGTAATCGGGCGGAGTGTCGTATAAGCGAACATAGGGAATGGCAAAGTCTATAGCTTGGGAAGGGCGAATGTTGACGAGGTGGGTAGCTGTGGCGAGGGCTTCTGCCCAAAAAGAGGGCGGCATGGATGACTGAAATAGAAGGGTTCGGACGACGTCGTTGATCGTGCGAATAGCTCGTTCAGCTTTGCCGTTTTGATCGGAAGTGTAGGGACACGAGAGACGAAGGCGAATGCCGTGAGAGGTGAAGAAGGTGGTGACGGTGGAGTTAATAAACTCGGTGCCGTTGTCGGCTTGCATAGCGACAAGAGGATGAGCGAATTGTGTCCGAACATACGCGACAAAATCGAGAAGGATGGCAGCAGTGTCAGACTTTTGTCAGAGGGGGAAGGTCCACATAAAATGTGAAAAATCATCAACAATAATAAGATAGTATTTGAAACCCGAATTACTCAGAATTGGAGAAGTCCAAAGATCACAATGAATTAACTTAAAAGGTTTGAGCTTATTGAGGATGACCTAGCAAAAGGTAGACGTACGTGCTTGCCAAGTTGACAAGCATGACAAACACATGAGTCTGCTTTATTACAAGAAACAAAAGACTGTTTATGAAGTTGGGACATGGCGTCACGTCCTGGATGTCCTAAGCGACGATGCCAAAGCTCGGTGGATGTGGTGGCAAGGAGTCCATGGGCATGATGATTGACGACAGACGATGGAAAGATGTAGAGGTCTCCTTGGCTATTGCATCGAAGGATCACGGCCCTGGTGCGAAGATCCTTCACAGAAAAGCCGAACGGGTCAAATTCTATAGAACATAGATTATCAATAGTGAAACGATGAACAAAGAGTAAATTTTTGACAATGTGAGAGACAAGTAGAACATTGTGAAGCAAGAGTGTGCGAGCAGAAGTGGGTATAGATGTGTGTCAGATGTGAGATATGGGCAAGGTGGAACCATTGCCTACGGTGACGATGGAAGAAGAAGTAGAAGGGGTGAGGTGATGAAGCATACCGGGGTCCGAGGCCATATGAGCAGTGGCTCCGGAATCCATGACCCACTCACCGACGGTCGAGGGGGTGGCGGCGTTGTTGAGGGCGGCCATCAGTGCAGTGCTGTCCCAAGATGGAGCGCCGCCGTGGCCGGGAACCGAGGGAGTGCCGCCGTAGCCGGGAATCGGTGGCGGGTTGGTGCCGAACGCCTGTCCATGCAGAGGAGCCAGAGAGGTGAAGGCTTGGGCAGGTGGTTGCATCGCTGGCCGTGGACCGAGCAAGCCAGCCCCGGTGTTCTGCCTCATCACCTGAGACGCATGAAGTTGCTGGCCAGTGTATGGATTAAAGCAAACCCACGGGCCAACAGAAGATGCAGC
The DNA here is from genome assembly GCA_011799875.1 of Thinopyrum elongatum. Taxonomy (NCBI): domain Eukaryota; kingdom Viridiplantae; phylum Streptophyta; class Magnoliopsida; order Poales; family Poaceae; genus Thinopyrum; species Thinopyrum elongatum. The sequence goes on along the minus strand of CM022299.1, from coordinate 50,174,980 downwards.
GTTGCCAGGGCGAGCACCACCTGAGTTGCTGCTTGCGTTGCCGCCGGAGTTGCCGCCGCCGCGGTTGCTATCGCCGCGGTCCGAGCCGCCGCGGTACTGGCCGGACGAGTTGGAGCCGCCCACTCCATGGGACGGACCGCCGCTGTAAAGTGCAGTCTGGTTCCCCACGGCCGTAGAGTTCGCGAGCTGCGTCTCGCTCAAAGTGAGAAGAGAGCGCGTCTGGGTGAAGGACGGCAAGGGGCTCTGCATGGTGACGATCGTGGTGATGTCGGAGAAGCGCGGATTAAGCCCACGGAGGCAGTTGAGGACGAGCGTTTGGTCGGAGACGGGGGTGCCGACGTCGCTGAGAGCATCCGAGAGGGCCTTGAGGCGATGACAGTAGGCGGTGATGGAGAGGTCGCCTTGGACGAGGCCTCGAAACTCCGCCTCAAGATAAACGGCGCGTCATCTGATTGTCCAGAAAAAGGATGGTGATGAGCGTCCATGCTTCCTGCGCCGTTTGATCCTCCGCCATGATTATGTCGAGGATGTCGTCAGAGATGGACCGGTAGAGCCATGACCGAACGACGTAGTTGTCGCGAGTCCAGTCCGGCGTACTGCACGCCTCTCATTGGGCTGCTTCATATCACATATATAGATTACATGACTTGACCATCAAGAGAGATCAAGAGTATCCCTAACCGAATCAATACATATCGGCAGGAGATCATATGCCTATACAAGGTAATCTATACAAAAGGAATACTTTAACACCACACACACACACACACACACACACACACACACACACACACAAATTTGGCAAGCAAGCTGTGCGGACAACAGAAACGAAATAGAAGAGGAACATTCTAAGTAGCATACAACTGTTCATACTGGACGTAGTAACCAGCTACCACAATGCAACGTATCAACCGTATCTAGGAAAAGCAGGCACCAGGAAACTTGGAGAAACTGCATGGCTGAACTTCGGATCTACGAAGCCTGTTAGGACCTATGTGGAACGGCATAGAGCCTAGGGCGCAAGTGACACGGGACAATCCGCTAAGCAGCAATCCTGCCCCGCATGCTCGCCCCACTTAAGGCTGCTGGATCGGTCCCATTACTTGAAGCGAGTTCAAGCGATCAGTCTGCCTCACTCGGGCGTCCCACATCACCACATGTCCCGCGTTTCTCCCTTTCCCAGCCGTTGACGGCGCCCCTCTCCGTAGAACCCTCGACCATGGTGTCCCTCTCTGTAGTATCCCCGACGACGGCGCCTTTCACTCTGGGTAGCAGTTCCAGCTGGCAGAAGGGTCAGGGTGTCTTGTCTCCCGATGTGAAGGAGACTCTCTGCAGCAGGCAACGAAAGTAACAGATCGACCGTCTCTCCACCACCACCCTCACGGGCTGCAGCAACCGACCCTCACTTGCCGCACACTGTGGCCGCTGTTCCTGTTCCTTGCCAAGGTCTTGCCTTGTCTGACTGAATTCTTGCTGATTTAGTTGCACGTCGTACATTGAACGTCCTCGCGAGCTTGCGGGCGTGTGAGGCATACGTTATGTGAACCCCATTTGGCAGACGTGTGAGGCGTCCGGTTGGTGCAGCTTCTCTTTGCCATGCGTTTTGGATTTCGGTTTTTGATTTTTCTCGGCATTGAACGAGACGGCCGAAATTCGGCCATTTCAAAAATCTCGGACAAAATTGTAAAACCAAAATTTGAATTTGGACAAAATTTGATGAAAATTTAAATGAATTTGACCCAAAAATTGAAATCAAGCAGAACTAGTCCAACATAATTCTCAGGAATATAAAATATAGTGTTTGGCACCGGGGATTAAAACTCAGCATAAAAAGAATAGCAATCCAACATAACAGTCGCAGATTAGTTCAAGACCTGACATTCCACACAAACATCTTTCAGGAAAAATACATGCAGATTGCCGTGGAGTACCACGCCACAGTCTTCAAGGACCAAAGGGAAAGGAAAAAGTTTGTTAATTGCATCGACCATCGAACGAATCTGAGAGGCTGCAGGCCATACAGTTGGGGAGGAGTTGTCGACAGCTTTAGCAGCACCGGCAGAGGTCAACCGCAGGATGGCGGAGGCGCGAACGATGCAGGAGCGGGAGGCGTGAGCTGGGAGGCCGACGGCAACGGGTGGAGGACGCGCGTCTGCTTCTGTGCCCTGTGGGCAGCGGCACCGCGGCACAGCACAGGAGGAGCAAATAAGATGTGTTACGGTTTGGGCGTTCGTTTCGATCATTTTGGCTGAGGCAGAGCCTAATGGATAGCCTCCAGAAGCTGAGTTGGGCCAAAAGTATTCAAACTGGGCCAAAAAATTCGGTCGAGAGAGACTTTTACCGGGCCCAAGCAAGATGGCCGAATTTCGGCCGAAAATCAAAACCCAAGAATCACCATTTAGAAAAGCCTTAAGATTCCAACTGTTCTATACCTGACACGGTTTTGTAAATGACTGAGGTTATTGGGGTCTGTTGAGTTACATTTTGATTTGGTGGTGACAAAGTCGGAGCTGGTGGTGATAGAAGCGGAGTTGACCGTGCACCCAGCACAAAGACAACACTCCATTGTACGTGAGTGCCTGCACCACTCCTTACGACCTACGTGAGATGGAGCATTTGACTGACAACAGGACTGTTGGCTACCGAATCTTTCCCCTTTGTAGCCCCAAGCTTGTAGTATGCCTTCCGTTTTAAGAACCCACTACTACTGCAGGATGCTGCTAACGTGACACTACAATCAGAGACCCTTTGACGAAACTGTGTGCGATGCATTAATCGCAAACGGTGATGTAAAATAACCATCAAAAAAGATGCAAAACATTTGCGTTAAAGTATACATCAAACACGGTTCAGATTTTAGTTGCATGTGCGATGAGGGGCATACGATCAGTTTAATGAACTGTTTGCGATGAGGCAAAACAAAAGAAACGGGCAGCCAGATGAAGCCGTGTGCGATATACGGCATACAGTTCACTCGGATAAACTGTTTGTGATGAGGCGGAACAACAGAGACGGACAGACAGATGAAGGTGTGTGCGATATATGGCATACAGTTCATTGGGATGAACTGTTTGAGACAAGAGAAAAGAAACGGTTCAACTTAACAGGATGTGTGTGATACGCGGCAAACAAGTATGTAATCAAAAATGTGTGGGAAGACCGTTAACAAAACAGAAGATTCCTGTTAACAAGTCGTGTGTGTTGTGAGCAAACGATTGCTGGTATACAATTGTCAGTGATTGATGAAATCATCACCGACGGGTTTCATTGTTTAGTCCGTGTGCGATGTGATTTGCTCTGTCTACAGAGCATCAACATATATACTTAAAAAGACAGCGTTGCAAAACCAAATTAAGCATATAATTACACAAGTGACTACACACATAACATTTCCACACACCAAAATAAGGAATTACATGCATACTAAATTAGGAGAAACGAGAATCTAATCATCTACTTATTGTTGCGACGACGCTTGCCATTGCTCTGCTTCCGGCTGGATCCCTGGCCGTTTTGGGGAAGCAGACACTTACTCATGTCAACGATCCGCCTGTACATCTCGTAGCTCGTGTACGCCTCCTTGGCCGCGTACACGACGTGAGCTTTGTTGAGTTTCTCCATCCAGACCGAGTGCCAGGCACGCTTGTCCTTGTTGCAGGAATCCTTCATGTCTCTGTAGTAGAGGTCGATGATGGCCTTGGCGAGGTGAACCAATGAGTCATTCTCATGCTCGTTGCTGCCCCAGATCTTGTATTGGCCCTGGATGTCGACAAGATTCTGGCAGGCGATGCCCGAATTCTTGAGCACCTTTACATCGTTGGTGATGTCCACCGTAGTGAACATGTAGTGGGGGCTGTTGACAAACCTGGCGAAACACTCGCAAGGCCTTGTGGCCAGGCAGTAGTGGTAGATGAGGACGTGGTTGCGCACGCACATCTGGGCGACGGCGACCTTGGGACGAGACCCGGCACGAGCGCGGTTGTACTCGAGGTCGAACCCGACCACTTTGTACTTCTCCTCGGCAAGCAACAGCTCCATGATGTGGATGGAGTGCTCCACCCAGACCGGGTTGTTGGTGTACACCACCGAGAACTCCGTGAACCTTCTGCATGGTGAACTGCTGCTCGTCATCGGCAGCTGCTCAGAGCGCCATTGGAGCAGCGCAGGATACCCTCTAAGAATTTTTCGTGGTGGTGTGCTTCTTGCAATGGTGGAGCGCGATCGAAAAGTTGAAGAGACACAAGGGTTGAATGGCCGCAGTAATAAATGGGGCCGGCCGGCCTGTAATCGTCACGTCTTGTCACCGCGTTCATAGCGGAGGATTCCAGTGCACGATTGACAACACCGCACCGCACGCGTTTCGTTTGACCACGCGTGGGCTCGAAGAGGCACCAAATGTATCGTCAGTGAGCCTGTTCCTACGCTACCGTGCAGTTTACCGCGCAAGCTTCCCGCCCGGCTAGTTAGGCCACGCGTCGGCTAGAAGAGGGACAAATCGTGGGCGTTTATTGGCAAAAAGCTTTGTAAAAACTAAGTGTGTGGAATGACTTCGGTCATAAGTTTACCCATGGGTGATGAGGTCAAAGTTACACAGAAGGGTGATGATGGACACTCGAGTGCGATAATTAATTCTACGCTCTACAGGGCACACGGTTGAAGAAACCAACTATGTGCAATAATGTCGAAGATCACAGTCGAGTTAGCTATACAGATTGTGTGCTATGAAATCGACAAGGTAAACAAATTCGAGAATGGTTAATAAAATCTAAGTCCATTGCATATTAAGGTCAAAATAGTGCTACCAATATACGAGTCTCATACGATGCCATTTCAATGATTGTACCACAAAAGCTCAAAATATTAAAAGGTTCAAATTCCAGAGTTATATGGCTCAAATTCGAAGATTACAAGATTCAAACTGATATTAGAAATGAAATTTAGCTCATCAACTGCAAACGCTCGCGCTGATCCGCTGAACATGAATATCAGAGAGGTTGAAACTAATATTACCACTTGTAAGTCTGGTTTCGAAACATTATAATTTTTGCAAAGGGGCCAGCCACTGAGAAGTCATGTATGGGGTTGACACGATGACTTCCGATTACTCTGTCATCTCAAGTTCCAAAATGAAATTCAGCATTTTCGTAGCCTATTCCATTCTACCGCAGCAGCTGGCGCTGATCAACAAACCATTCATTTTTGCAAAAAAAATGTAGGGCAAACCTCATTACCTTCAGCACCCTTACTCTGACAATAAAGAACCTAGCGAATATAATCTCTGGTAAGGTCCCTCGGTAGGAGTTCAAAGTAATTTCTGAGAGATGCAAATCTAGGCATTCGATGTGATTGTTATATTGTATCACATTATCCACCACCGGGCCTAATCTTATCTGCAAAAGAAGAAAACATGTTAGTGCCTACATGCAGTTTTGAACACTACTACAGGCCTATTTGATTTGCAGGATTTGTAAAATGCACTAACATGCCATCTTTGATCCGACATGATTAACATGGGCATTTGATTACAATCTAAAAAAATGTAGCCTTCTTCACAAGAGGTTGGAGTGGATGAAAAGTTCCCTAAGAAAACTAATAGTACAGATGAATCCAAAGAAGAAATGCTTATGGATTGTAACCATATAGATTAAGCAACCAATATGAGGAAAACATGTATGTACTGAAATCCTCCAAAAAATCCTTCAAAAATCATAATACATTGTCATTGTAAACTTGGAAAAAGGTGTCACAAATTGAACTCCCTTATGGTTAACATTTAACAAAAGGAACATCACCTCGATATATAGCTTCCCCAGGCACGGAAAGCATCTCAGGAAACTGACAACTTGCTCCAGGTTGGGGCCGATAGATTCTAGTGCCAAGACCTTCACTGTGCGCAGTTTCGGGGTCAAGCTTGTTGGAATCATTTTCTCGATGACAGACGAACATACATCTTCAAAATTAGAAATAATGTTAATTTCTAGAAGGAGAGGTAGAAGGCGGCTGTTGTATCTGAACGGGTGTGGATCCAATAATAAGTTCGGAGTATTTGTCAGACGAGTAGCCCATCATTGTCAATTTCGGCGCAGAAATGACATTGATTCTTGTTGGACCTTCTTGATCAACTACAAGTAATCTCTCAAGTGAAGGTGTGTCCTCAATGACCATACCGTGGTACACATCTTGTGATGTCTTCTTGCCGCGCCAGCAACACACATAAATAGTCCGGAGAGTCATGGAGGTGATGTGGAAGCTACTCAACCCATTGATCGCCTGAAGACGAAGGTACTCGAGTGCAATACAGCCACGGAGTAGGCGCTCCATGTCACCGTTTAGGAGGTAGACAACGACGAGCTCGAGGTGCTTCAGTCGTGGTAGAATAAGAGTGGGCGCGTCATTAAGGGAGGGGGGGGGGGGGGGGGGGAATGGCAGTTCCTGATCTTGGCGACGCGCAGCGTGGGCGCGAGGTGGAGCACGGATGTTGGCAGCGAGCGGATATGCCCATTATCAAAAGTGAGCTCCTCGAGCTGATCTAGGGCGGGGGACCAGAACCAGTCATCAAGCTTGGCTTGGTCCTTGCCGTTGGAACAGAACTTGCCCATGCTAAGGCCTCTGGTTGGGCCAGGGTGACTGCCGAGGATCTTGGCGAACGCATCCAAGCTTTTGCGATAGCCATGGCAGAGCTCGTGGGTGTCAATGAAGTCGAAAGGGGTGGAGTTCCATAGGAGGCGCCACCACTGGGAAAGGACGGTTATCCGCGCTCCATATTTGATTGGGAGGAGGGAGATGATGACTGTCAACATATCATCGGGGAGGCTGCTGATGAAGTCTAGGCCTGCTGGAGTCGCTTGCGGTTCTTGCTCGACCCGCCTTCGCTTGTTGGCAGCCCCGTTCTCCACCTCCGGAGTCTCCTTGTTAGCGGCCCTTTCTGATAGAAGTGGGAGTACAGGGAATATTTAGTTAAAACAGGGCAATAGAAAAGTGCATTGGTAACTAGAAGTTAGTAGGTAGGAATAGAGTAAGAAAATAGAATAACAATTGTTTGCTTAAATACTACACAATTCATTTGATATTGCTGGGTAAGTCAACATGCAGATACTTGAAAAGAACACTTACTTCGAACAAAGTCTGGACGGATGATATCATCGGGGAATTTAGCATATATCTCATGACCAGGCTCTTTTATGTGGAGTGCAATTTGTGCCAGCTTTCAGTACATAAAACTTTAAAAAAAAATTCCAAAGGCCAGTGCCAAAATAGGAGTCAACACGTTCATCAAGTCTTACAGTAGCAATGATTGTAAATCCATGGTTTGTGTTCAGTATGACATCCCTGCAGTCTTGATTTATGTAAAGGGAAAGATTGTGTACTACAGATTCTGTTGCATAGCAAGGGATGCGCTGCAGAAAATGGTAGGATTGTTAAAGATAATATGGTAACATGCAAATATGGGCCCAAATTGAAAGAATTGTACAACAGTTGAAATCGAAGGAGAAAAATCTATAATTAAACAAATAGGATAAACATGATGTCATGAAAATATGAGAGTAATCGAAAGAACAATACATCATTAATTTGCCTAATATAGAAAGAAGAGGAAAAAATATCCCCTTTGACATATATGGTGCATGTGGCACCTTTTATCCAAATGTAGCAATATTTAGTATATGTTCAGGAAACTAGGTCATGCCAACCGATTTATAGTGAGATTGAACATACCGCGCGCAGCCTCAAGTCATCTGGTACGGTGAGATGGAACTCCATGGATGTCTCGCGGAGGCCGCAAAGTCCTGATGTGCCCGCGCACTGTACACTGTATGAATGAAAGAAAAACGCTCAAATCAGCTCGAATAAAAATGAATTCACGGTGATTTCGGCCGGGTGATTAAAGGAGTCAGATGAACTGGGATAAGATATGAGATAATATCTCATTAAATTAGTTACCTTATTGTCCACGAGAAAAAACCCTTAGTACGGCAGATTCACAAACCGGGCGGAGCTGGGTCGACAGCGAGCAGCGTCGAGAAAGTCGATGACGATAGGCGGCGACAAGCGGAAGTGGCGAAATGAGGTGGGGTTTGCCGGCAGCCTGGCGGCGGCGGCAGGCGTCGAGCTAAGTGGTTGCCGCCGCAATAGGCGATGCCATGCATAGACGCGGAGGAGCTTGTGCAGGTGTGAATGGGGACTGGAGCGGGTGGCGGGCGGGCTGAGGATTTTTGTGACGTGGGGATGGTAAGGGTTTTCTTTTTTCTTTTTTGAATCGGATGGTGAGGGGCTTCTGTCCCACAAAGAGTTTCGGAGGCAACGGTTTGCTAGAGCCAACCGTGTGTGATTGACGTAACAGGCAAAATGAAAGTTATTGCACACGGTTTCAATTTTGAAAACCGTGTGTGATTGACATACTACCTTCATCCTGTTTTATTGGTCCCCTTTGTAATTTGTACCAAATTTTGACCAAATATTTAACTAACAAATATTTATGCATGTCACCAAAAATAATACCATTGAACACTATGTTAAAATACTCATCCAACGACATAATTTTTGCTGATCTGCACTAACATTTTGTCAGTTAAATCTTTGGTCAAAATTTAACACAAATTACAAAGGGGACCAATAAACCAGGACGGCGGTAGATTCTATCAACCGAACTGATTGCATCCATATTTCACATTTAGACATAAGTAAACATAGATTAAACATACTCAGACATAAATAATAAGCGTACACAAGCATAGTTCAACCGTAAGTACATAGTTCAACCGTCATTAAGCATACTCAAGTGTACATAATTCGATCCCACATCTCATCTCATCTGCCGGTACGATTCTGAAGCTTCTCCAGTTACTCGGCGTACGCGGCGTGCGTCACCCTGCGAGAATACTTCTGCTTGAAGGAGCCAACAGCTCGTCCTCTTGCATGCGCTAGAACACTTTCATATGCGTCATGAAGCTTTTGGTTGCAAAATGGGCATCGATAGCCGCCGTCCCAGGTTGTAATAAGCCTGTTATGCATTCCCGCATAAAGCTCCCTCATGATTTGCCTCTTGTACCTCCTCTGGCCATCTTTATCCTCGATGTCCACATCGTCAGACAGCACCTATACAAATAGTAAAAAAAAAATATGACGTCAAATTAATGTTTACAAACTAATCTCTAGCGAACATTTGGCAGTTGCCAAAATTTGGCATCAAATCAATGTTTACATGCCGTGAAGTAGGATTAGAAATTTATGGCTATTTTTTATACATATCCAGAGAATATGGTTCGATTTTTAAGCACAGTCGTCTATGTACAGACCAATCTTAAAGAAAATAATGGCACAAACATATATGTAGGTCATTCAAAATCAATTGTCAAGTCCTGACTAGGAATTATTAGCATGAACACTAACCCTAGTCGGATTACTAGCAGAAATCATTGGCACAGATGAAACAACTAATCACTTATCACTTGTACCATTCAAACAATCAATACACTACACGGATCTAACGAAACTTACTCAGATTTCATGGATTGGGAGAACATAACTATAGGATTTCTATTCCAAAAAGGGGGAGGCAGGAGTAACTAGAGAAACCCTAGGATCTATTTGACACATAAATGGGTATAGATGACTAACCAGTTGTCCGTCGTCGTCGGAGTCGTCGCCGGAGTGGTCGTTGGAGTCGTCGCCTGAGACGTCACCGGAATCGGTGTAGACCTCCCCCTCTGGCTGTGGAAGCTTGACGCCGTCGACGACTTCAGGGTGCAGGGATACCTCGCCGACGGTGACGACAACCTCTGTCTCCATCTCCACGCCGTGTTCTGATGCTTCAGCAGCCCCGGCATCGCCACTCCCTCCGATGGGGCGCTTCGGCGGCATCCTCATACACTGACGGCTTTGAGGACTGAGAGCGGCGTCGAGGATGCAAGCGGAGAGAGAGGATTGTGTGTGTGGCGAGGATGGGGGGTGCGGCCGCTCGGGCGCGCCATTAATATGGAGTAGTGGGAGAGAGGCGGGCGGAGGTCAAACCACTGGCTCGCCTCCCGGTGAGCATGGGCACCGGACTGCTGGCATGCCTACCGTTGTTTCACACAGCTACTCACATGCCTTCCGATGACACCGCGCAGCGAGCACGCCTCCCGTCAATTCACACACCTGCACGCAGGACTCCCGGTCTGCCTGCGCGGCGGATTGCTCACGTGCGTCCCGTCAACTCACGCCTGCTCGCACGGCACACGAGTCGCGTGGCGGCACGTATATTGTTTTTCTATTTGGATGATTAATGCTGCCGCTTTATTTCTTAACCGAAGCATGGCAAGTATCCATTGTTGGTCTAATGCTCACGGTTCGATTAAATAATCCGTTTGGGATATTGGTTCCCAATTAATAATAATCTCCTGTTTGTAAGAAAATAAAGATTACATCAAAACGGGACTCAAATTTGACAAAAATAAAGTACAATGCCACTTTGTATTGGTGTCCATATGACAACACGATAAGTTTCATGAATTTCAAATAATTTTGGTTGTACTAGAATTTAAAAATTAAGATTCTCAATGTTTGAAATTTCTAGCACGGGAAGTAAACATGCACCCAGTGAGAGACTTGTGTTTTTGCAATCCATTTAGGTGCACTGTCACGTGTGCATGTAACTCAAATTTGATTTTTGCACATTATACCCCTAGAAAATCAATCAATGTACTAAAACATCTTAATGATCTCTGATTTTTTTCAAAATTAAAACGTCCCTCCTTTGGTAACATATGTTCACCGCGGGATAATTTAACATGCATCGTAGTTGCGGTGGATTCGCGGTGTGTGTGTGTGTGCGTCTGGGGGGTGGCGGGTGGCTGGCAGTACACTACGGGTCGTGAGCCACCGTGTGGGTTGGCCGTTTTGTGAGGCAGGTGCCACATCAGAGTCGTGAATTCGTTATTTAAAACATTACACAACCCTTTCATACATACACGTTTTGGCCACATGAAGTCGATGATTGTCCTACACGACACTCGATACTCGCGTGTGACACTTTCTTTGGGCCCGCGAGGTCGTCGTCCATCAGTTTGACGAACAGCCGGTAGAGAGGTTAATTTGACCAGCAAGGTAGAATCTTTCTTGTTTGTGTGAGTATATAGTACGCGTCGAAGAGGTGGGAGGGGACTAGCATATATACTATATGTACACGTCCGTGAACAAGTACACCTCACTCAGTGTCGGAACTTTTCGGTTTCCGAGGCACGTGCCACATCAAAGTTGTGAATTTTTTTATTCAAACATCACGCAACACCTCTTTGGGCCACATGCATGCAGGCGGTGGTTATCCTAGAACACTCACGTGTGACGCTTCCATCTATGGGCCCATGCGGCCATCGTCGATGCATGCATCACTTTGACCTACATCGGGAGAGGTTAATTAATTTCACCATCAAGTAGAATTCTTTTTGAATTGTATTACGGTAGGAGCATATAGTATGCGTTGAAGAGGGGGAAGGGGACCATCATATGTAATACGCTTCATGAACCTCGCTCTGTATGGGGACTTTACGGTTTTCGAGGCATGTGCCACATCAAAGTTGTGCATTTTGGGTATTCAACGTATGTTTGGCCCACATGCAAAGCGATGGTGGTTTTCCTCTCGCAGCCACTTAAGCAGTTATCAACGATATCGAGGCTTTCCATCTATGGGCTCGCTTGGTCCATCACTAGTTTGCCTGGCAACGAGAGAGGTTAATTTGACTTAGGAGGGGATTTTTTTGTAATACGGTATATATATAGGTCATGCTCTGGGATGATATGATACAGTTTGAGCACACATATGCATGTGTACGCATGAATCCCTCCCATCGAGTCGAAGTGGCTAGTACCACGACACGTCATGAACCGATCTCGCTCTGTGTGGGGACTGTACGATTTTCGACGCACGTGCCACATCAATGTTGTGAAATGGTATTCAAACATGCATGCACGCATCACCTCCATACATATGCATGTAGTGGTTGTCTTCGAACGGTACACTCCCTCAAATGGTTATCGGCGACAAGCCTATATATTTGTGGGCCCGCGTGGACATCCATGATCACCTTGACCGACAACAAGATAGGTTACCATGGCGGATTCTTCCTTTGGTTCGTGTTATCGTAGTATAGGTCATGGTGAGATTCAGACCCCCTAATTAAGTTTGAGCGCATACTATGCACGCATGCATGCATGAATCCCCGTCATCGGCTTGAAGTGTGGTGTGACATACATATGCATCGTCAACTAACCCTCACTCAGTGTGGGGATTTCTGGTTCGAAAGCATGGTGCCACATCAAAGTTGTTCCATTGTGTATTTAAACACGCCTCTACATACGTTTGGGCCACACGCAGGCAGTGGTTGTCTTCGAGGACTAGCTACTTGCGTGATTATTGGCGAGCTAGCCCATCTCCGGGGTTGCATGGACGGCCATCACTTTAACCAACAACAAGAGAGAGGTTGTACGACCAAGGTGGATTATTCTAGGTTCGTTTCACGATCCATCTTGGTGAGATGCCTCTCTGGCCCGCCGACTGAAAGTGGGTGTGTTTGTGTGGGGGGGGGGGGGCTGGGACTGCTTACTTCGCACTTTTGCTAGGGAACTCTCCGTGGGGGGGGGGGGGACTGAATGCCGACACCCAGGGGGCAAGCAATACCGTGCGCTTTGCGAGATAGGTGTCACATCAAAGTTGCATTTGGTATTTGAACATCAAACCACCCTTTTCATACATATATTTGGTCCACATGCAAGTGTGTTTGTGTTCTGACCCTCTCCCGAGTCATTTTTCGCCAAATTTATGAACATTAGACAAGTCGGATAACGCAACAGACATGGTTCACTCACACTAACCGTGTGCCACACCGGTGCCCCTGTCACGCACATCCGCACAGTACATTGAGCTCCACGAGGCTTCCCCTCTCAAAAATATCTACCCGCCTGCAGATTTTTTCTGTTTGATAACACACGGTTCTTATGTTTCGACCGTGTGTGATGTTTCTTGTTCCCGCTCCCGCCTGCATCCCTCGAAAATATCTGCCCGCCTCGAGGGTTTTTCTGTTTCATAACACACGGTTGTTATTTTCGGACCGTGTGCGATGCACCACCATCCAAATTTTCAATAGCCCAGACATTTCACTCCCGCGTTTGACTCCCACGTAGTAAAATTTTCAGTAGCCACGTCATTTCCTCAAACACACCCCCCGCCCCCCCTCCACACACACACACACCAAAACCTCCTCGGGCGCGCGCGCACGCACACACACACACCCTCTCTCGCTCAAAACCTTAGCAAGGTCGCCACCGCCGCCGCTGCAAGGCCTCCATTGTCAACATCTGCCGGTTTGCCCGTGCAGCTTACCCACTGATCTCCGTACCCAGGCCGCCCTGAGTTTCTTAGATGACGCCTGCCAAATGCCCCCTTTCCCACATATCCCCATCCCCATCCCCATCCCCCACTCCAGAGCGTCGCAGCCTAAGCCCAGCTACGCTTTCCGTGGAGCTCGAGGAGCGACTGGCCCAAAAGAGGTGTATCGCGGTCTCTTTGCCCGACGTCGCCGAGGAAGCTGACGACCATTACTGGCCGCAGGCACTCAATCAGCGGGCTAGAGTATGCGGGTATGTCACGGACGCCGGCTATGACATCGAGGTCGTCGACAGTGACGGCCTGACGCGGGCTATGTCACAGGTTAAGTGGCCCACTCCCAACCCCTCGGGTTCAACCGCCATCGATCTCAAACATGGCCCCGCTGCTGATCTCCTCTGGCTCACTGTCAAGAATTTTCCATTGTACATCGACATCGAGCTCCTTTTGTCATTTCTGAAGGACATGTTCTGCGATGCTGGCTTGGGATCCACAGCTTCCAATTCAGACCTCATCGACGGCGACCACGAGGATGGCACCCGCCCCGGCTCTTCCAAGGGAAAGAGCCCATATGCTCTTCCAAGGGGAAAGAGCCCGTCTGCGACATCAGGGAGGGCCCTCTACAGCCGTGCTCTCCCAAGGGGAAGGAGCCCATCTGCGACAACATGGAGCGCATCCAGGGTCCGTGCTCTTCCCATGGGAACGAGCCCATCTGTGACAAGTGAGGAAACCCATGATTTGTTTTGCCTCGCCTCTTCACGGGGGGAACCCATGATTTGTTTTGTCGAGTCCCTTTTGTAGTGTAGTGAGATTATGTCCAGTTTTAATTGCTATATTTGGTTGTTTGCAGTATGCCTTGTTTATTTCAGTTGTTCACAATGTGATGCTCTATATGCACAATTATTTACTGTGCAGTACATTTCATCAATCCAGTTTTAAACATACCGATAGGAATGCATATATTTGCTTGCTGTTAAGCCTGTTATAGCTAGCATATGCCTCTTTTAAAGTTTTTTGATTGTTCGGTTGTTTGTAGTTAGCATATGTCCAGTTTCAAATGCTATCTTTGGTTGTTCGTAGTATGCCTTGTTTATTCCAGTTATTCACAACGTGATGTTCTATATGTGCAAGTATGAACTATGCAGTTCAATTTCATCAATACCAGTTTAAACAATACCACTATGAATGACTATATTTGGTTGCTGCATCTTGTAGTTAACACGCCTTTCCATTTTTATTTAACAATAACCAGTGTACTTAGACCGGCACACTACCAGTTTGAATGACTATGTTTGCTTGTTGTTAAATGTTAGGCCTGTTGCAGTTAACACACCTTTCCACTTGTTTTGCTTTACTAGCGTGCTTAAACCTGCACACTGAAGCTATCTTTTGGAGATTATTTTGTCTGTCATGGATATATTTGGTTGATGTTTAGCCTGCTGTGCTTAACATGCCTCTCGATGTACCTACACAGGACAATTTTGAGAGCGACTGCTGTTTTCCATCGTGGTTAGTTTCATCCCATGGATTATATATACTCACTGTTCAGGATATCGGTAGCTGGTACCATATAGGCCGGGGGCTGATAAGGGACTAATCAGTGAATCAGACTTTTAACTGAATATATCTATAACCCATTTATCGTTAGGTTAACAAGGGCCATATGTAATATATCTGAGGCTACATAGCAACATGCACTGTACTTAATATCTAAATGTGCAACCTAGGCTACATAGCAACAAGGAAGAGTGTTACCTTAATATTCTGATGATGTCTAGATATACATAGAAGAGCAGCAGCAACAACAACAACAACACAACCCTGTTTGGATACTCAGCTTAGCTAGAGGTTAGAGTTAGTTTCTAGCTCATGACTAACCCTGAACTAACTCCATCCAAAGAGGTGTTTGGATGACAGGGTTAGATTGACAATAAATGCACTAGGAGAACTAGCTCCAATTAGCACCTCTTGGGTGGGATAGTTTTTTTGGGTGGGTTAGATGCAACTAGCTCAAACTAGCCCTCATGTTTGGATATACTTTAGGGCTATTTGAGCCCGAGCTAGCTCAAACTAACTCTAACCAATGGATACAGCAGCAGTTAATCAACCGATAATTTGTAAAAATGCAATAAACTCCTTCCGGCCCATAATATAAGATGTTAATTCATCTAATATGTGAGTATATTGGATGTTATAAGATATTATAAAAGAGTGTTGTACTACATCATTGTGCAATTGCTGTTTAGCTTCTAATATTAATTTGGTGCTTTTAGGTACATATTTCATTGGTAAAGATCCGCGCTTCGACCCTTTCAGCGTATGGGGCAATGAGATATCGATGAACCAGCATCAAGTGAGGAAGCTGATAAAGATTGTTAGTAAAATGGGTCAAAATATGGCAATTAAACTATTTGTGTACACTTTATCCAAGAAAACAGCGAACTGCAGGATGGTAAGTAAGAACTCTGAAGCCTTCTTTTTACTGCCCATAATGAGTTGTGTTAGATGACAATGTCTGAATCTTTTTTCCTTTGCAGTTGTTCCCAAAGCAGTTTACTCAAAATTACCTCTCAAACTACATCATTGGTGGGCATGCAAAGGTTAAAGTATTTCTACCAGAACACAATGATTATCTAGATGTTTTCATGAAGACCGTGAAGGATGGGCGGTCGGCCATCACAAGGGGTTGGACTAGAGTCGTGCGTGCCTTCTACATGGAGGAGGGCACAATATGGGCATTCCGCTTCACCTTGTTCAGCAACCAGAATGTATTTCGCCTCTTTCTTTATCGTCTTTAATAGTACAAGTATACAACTGTGGTTCATCATTCTTTATTTGGTTCTTATGTAATTCTTGAACATATGTACCTATGAATCGAATAATGCATTGGTTCTTTGAACCTGATGGATATGAATAAAGCTATAGCATAAATTCAAATTCAAATCCGGTTCAATTTGAAATAGCAGCAATTAAATTATGGTGAAACTACGCTCTCCGGGTCGTTACGGCACACACGGTTGGTAAAACACAAACGTTTGCGATATACACCATAATTCGACACGGTTCACAAAGAGGAAATGTGTGCAAGCATGCACACAGTTGCCGTTTGCAAAGCGTGTGCGATGTCAGACAATATCACAAACGGTGCGGGCAAACTAAATGTTTGTGATAGTTTCCTTATCGTACACGATTCGCAACCATGAACTGTTTCTGATGTGGTATGCATCATAAACGTTGCACCACAAAATAGCGTGTGCGATAGTTGTCGTGTACGACGATGTTACGACCGTCCAACATTTCGTAGTCCTATCCGACACTCGTACGACGATTAGCTAATCTTCTTAATTAGTTATCGCATACGGTTTGGGAAAAAGCGAATGTTTCCGATTGTCTGCTTATCATGCACGCTCTCTAATCGTGAACCATTTGTGATGGGCCGTGCATCGTAAACATAGCACCACATAATACCGACTGCGATGGCAATGCAAGCACAAATGAGTTGCAAGGATGCAGCGTCTGGGTGGCTCCCTTTCCCCGATGGTTTCTGGGTCGTCTGGGAAGGACCTAATGGGAATCGTTGAATGAAAAACAAAAAATTTCTACGCACACGCAATGATCTATCCATGGAGATGCATAGCAACGAGGGGGAGAGTGTGTCTACTTACCCTCGTAGACCGTAAGTGGAAGCGTTTCACAACGCGGTTGATGTAGTCGAACTTCTTCACGCTTCAACCGATCAAGTACCGAACGCACGACACCTCCGCGTTCTGCACACGTTCAGCTCGGTGACGTCCCTCTCCTTCTTGATCCAGCAAGACATCGAGGTAGTAGATGAGTGATACGTCTCCAACGTATCTATAATTTTTTATTGTTCCATGCTATTATATTATCTGTTTTGGATGTTTTATATGCATTAATATGCTATTTTATATTATTTTTGGGACTAACCTATTAACCTAGAGCCCAGTGCCAGTTTCTGTTTTTTCCTTGTTTTTGAGTTTCGTAGAAAAGGAATACCAAACCAAGTCCAAACAGAATAAAACTTTCGCGATGATCTTTCTTGGACCAAAAGGAAACCAGGAGACTTGGAGATGAAGTCGGAGGAGCCACGAGGCGGCCACAAGGACGGAGGGCACGCCCAGGGGGTAGGGCGTGCCCCCCACCCTTGTGGGCCCCTCATGCGTCTCCTGACCTAATTCTTTCGCCTATATATACTCTTATATGCCCAAACCACCAGAGGCATCCACGAAAAGACTTTTCCACCGCCGCAACCTTCTGTACCCGTGAGATCCCATCTAGGGGCCTTTTCCGGCGTCCTGCCGGAGGGGGATTCGATCACGGAGGGCTTCTACATCAACACCATTGCCCTTTCAATGAAGCGTGAGTAGTTTACCTCAGACCTACGGGTCCATAGCTAGCAGCTAGATGGCTTCTTCTCTCTCTTTGATTCTCAATACCACGTTCTCCTCGATGTTCTTGGAGATCTATTCGATGTAATA
Source organism: Thinopyrum elongatum (assembly GCA_011799875.1). Classification (NCBI taxonomy): domain Eukaryota; kingdom Viridiplantae; phylum Streptophyta; class Magnoliopsida; order Poales; family Poaceae; genus Thinopyrum; species Thinopyrum elongatum. The sequence continues at coordinate 50,157,121 of CM022299.1, read as the reverse complement.
CTTTTTTGCGGTGTGTTTGCCGAGATCCGATGAATTGTGGATTTATGATCAGCTTATCTATGAATATTATTTGAATCTTCTCTGAATTATTTTATGCATGATTTGATATCTCTGCAAGTCTCTTTGAACTATCGATTTGGTTTGGCCAACTAGATTGGTTTTTCTTGCAATGGGAGAAGTGCTTAGCTTTGGATTCAATCTTGCGGTGTCCTTTCCCAGTGACAGTAGGGGCTGCAAGACACGTATTGTATTGTTGCCATTGAGGATAAAATGATGGGGTTTTCATCATATTGCTTGAGTTAATTCCTCTACATCAAGTCATCTTTCTTAATGCGTTACTCTGTTCTTCATGAACTTAATACTCTAGATGCAGGCAGGAGTCGGTCGATGTGTGGAGTACTAGTAGTAGATGCAGAATCGTTTCAGTCTACTTGACACGGACGTGATGCCTATATTCATGATCATTGCCTTAGATATCGTCATGACTTTGCGCTTTTCTATCAATTGTTCGGCAGTAATTTGTTCACCCACCGTATTATTTTCTATCTTGAGAGAAGCCTCTAGTGAAACCTATGGCCCTCGGGTCTATTTTCCATCATACAATCTTCTACTTTCCAATCTATGAATTTTCGATCTACTATTTTGCAATCTTTTACTTTCCAATCTATAAAACAAAAATACCAAAAATATTTACTTTACCATTTATCTATCGCTATCAGATCTCATTTTTGTGAGTAACTATGAAGGGATTGACAACCCCTTATCGCGTTGGGTGCAAGTTTGATGTTTGTTTGTGCAGGTATTCGGTAACTTGCGTGTTGTCTCCTACGGGATTGATACCTTGGTTCTCAAAACTGAGGGAAATACTTACTCTACTTTGCTGCATCACCCTTTCCTCTTCAAGGGAAAAACCAACGCAAGCTCAAGAAGTAGCAGGAAGAATTTTTGGCGCCGTTGCCGGGGAGATCTACACCAAGTCAAGACATACCAAGTACCCATCATAAACTCTCATCTCTCGCATTAGATTATTGGCCATTCACCTCTCGTTTTCCTCTCCCCCACTTCTAAAACGATTTTCAAAAAGTTTGCCTTCTCTTCGCCTCTCTCTTTGCATTTTCTTCACCCCTCTTCCGTTCGTCTGCTTCGTGTGCTTTTTGTGTGCTTGTGTGTTTGATCGCTTGTCTCGCTCCTATGGCTAGTCTTCCCGTCATTGTTAACACTCCCGATAACGAAGTTCTTAATTTTAAACAAAGGGAGGGAGAAAACTTAAAAGATGCTTGGTATAGAATTTGCAATGCTCGAAATAGATCTACTCAAAAGCAATCTATTCCCGTTCTTCTTCGCAATTTTTAAGTGACCGTTACTCCTTGGAATACATATGTTCTAGATACCATAACTGGAGGGAATTTCTTGGGTAGCCATACTTGTGATTCTTACAATGCCATGATAGATTTGTTAGGCCCACCACCTCTTTTGGTCAATGAAACTGTTTTAACCTTGGAGCATGTAATGCAAAGGCTTGATATTATTGAAAATAAGATTGCTACCGTTGAGTTGATTGAAAATTTGTATAAAAAGATTCATAATCAGATTACTCAATATGGATCTGAAGTAGGAGTTACTTTAAAGAATCTTAGAGAAAAGGAACCCATAGTTAACGAAAAGATAGATCAAGATTCTACTAGAATTGGCAAACTAGAAGATATTATTACCAACTTGGGTTCCGCTTTTTCCTCCGTCAAAACTACTCCAAAGCCTCCTCCTACTAAAATTGCCAAGTTTATTTATGATCCTAAGGATAAGGGTGAATCTTCTAGTAAAGATAATGAAGATCTCAAATCTATAAGTGTTCACCCCAACTTTTTCGATATTATTAAGGAACCAATTGCTACGGATGAATTTCTTGATTTCTTGCCTAGGAGTTTGACCATTTATAAAACCAAAGAACCTCCTAAGGATAATAAGTGTGTAATTGAAGAGTTGCATACCAAAGATGACAATACTTAGATCTATTCGTGTTTTTATGCCTAGCTAAGGGCGTTAAACAATAGCGCTTGTTGGGAGGCAACCCAATTTTATTTTTGTTTTTGCTTTTTAGGTTCTGTTTTGCAATAAATAATTCATCTAGCCTCTGGTTAGATGTGGTTTTATGTTTTAATTAGTGTTTGTGCCAAGTAAGACCTTTGGGATAGCTTACGGTGATAGTTGATTTGATCTTGCTGAAAAACAGAAACTTTTGCACCCAGGAAAATAATATTCATAATTCACAGAGGATTTATTTTGAGTTGATTATTTTTGCAGAAGATTAATAAACAAATTTATTAGGTCTTCCAAATTTTTCAGAATTTATGGAGTTACAGAATATTCGAGATTTCCAGATTGCTACAGACTGTTCTGTTTTTGACAGATTCTGTTTTCTATGTGCTGTCTGCTTATTTTGATGAATCTATGGGTAATATCGGGGGGTATGAACCATGGAAAAGTTGGAATACAGTAGATATTACATCAATATAAATAAAGAATGAGTTCACAACAGTACCAAAAGTGGTGATTTATTTTCTTATACTAACGGAGCTTATGAGATTTTCTGTTGAGTTTTGTGTTGTGAAGTTTTCAAGTTTTGGGTAAGGATTTGATGGACTATGGAATAAGGAGTGGCAAGAACCTAAGCTTTGGTATGCCCAAGGCACCCCAAGGTAATATTCAAGGACAACCAAGAGCCTAAGCTTGGGGATGCCCCGGAAGGCATCCCCTCTTTCATCTTCGTCTATCGGTAACTTTACTTGAGGCTATATTTTTATTCACCACATGATATGTGTTTTGCTTGGAGCGTCTTGTATGATTTGAGTCTTTGCTTTTTAGTTTGCCACAATCATCCTTGCTGTACACACCTTTTGAGAGAGACACGCATGAATCATGATTTATTAGAATACTCTTTGTGCTTCACTTATATCTTTTGAGCTAGGCAATTTTGCTCTAGTGCTTCACTTATATCTTTTTAGAGCACGGCAGTGGTTTTATTTTATAGAAATTGATGAAGTCTCATGCTTCACTTATATTATTTTGAGAGTCTTTAAAACAGCATGGTTATTTGCTTTGGTTATAAATTTAGTCCTAATATTATAGGCATCCAAGAGGGATATAATAAAAACTTTCATATAGAGTGCATTGAATACTATGAGAAGTTTGATTCCTTATGATTGTTTTGAGATATGAAGATGGTGATATTAGAGTCATGCTAGTGAGTAGTTGTGAATTTGAGAAATACTTGTGTTAAGGTTTGTGAGTCCCGTAGCATGCATGTATGGTGAACCGTTATGTAACGAAGTTGGAGCATAAGATATTTTTTGATTGTCATCCTTTGTGTGGAAGTCGGGATCGCACGATGGTTAACTCCTACCAACCCTTCCCCTAGGAGCATGCATCTAGTACTTTGTTTCGAGGACTAATAGATTTTTGAAATAAGTATGTGAGTTCTTTATGACTAATGTTGACTCCATGGATTATACGCACTCTCACCCTTCCACCTTTGCTAGCCTCTCTAGTGCCGCGCAATTTTCACCAGTACCATAAACCCACCATATACCTTCCTCAAAACAGCCACCATACCTACCTATTATGGCATTTCCATAGCCATTGCAAAATATATTGCCATCCAACTTTCCACCGTTCCGTTTATTATGGCACTCATCATCATTGTCATATTGCTTTGCATGATCATGTAGTTGACATCGTATTTGTGGCAAAGCCACCGTTCATAATTCTTTCATACATGTCACTCTTGATTCATTAAACATCCCGGTACACCGCCGGAGGCATTCATATAGAGTCATATTTTGTTCTAGTATCGAGTTGTAATTTTTGAGTTGTAAGTAAATAGATGTATGATGATTTTCATTATTAGAGCATTGTCCCATGTGAGGAAAAGAAAGAAAAATAAGAAAGAAAAAAAAGAGAAGAAGAAAAAAAAGAAAAAAGAGAAAGAAAAAAAAAAGAATGAAAAAAAAGAGAGAAAAAGAGAGAAGGGGCAATGTTACTATCCTTTTTCCATACTTGTGCTTCAAAGTAGCACCATGATCTTCATGATAGAGAGTCTCCTATGTTGTCACTTTCATATACTAGTGGGATTTTTTCATTATAGAACTTGGCTTGTATATTCCAATGATGGGCCTCCTCAAATTGCCCTAGGTCTTCATGAGCAAGCAAGTTGGATGCACACCCACTTAGTTTTCTTTTTGAGCTTTCATAAACTTATAGCTCTAGTGCATCTGTTGCATGGCAATCCCTACTCACTCACATTGATATCTGTTGATGGGCATCTACATAGCCCGTTGATACACCTAGTTGATGTGAGACTATCTCCCTCTTTTTGTCTTCTCCACAACCACCTTCTATTCCACCTATAGTGCTATGTCCATGGCTCACGCTCATGTATTGCGTGAAAGTTGAAAAAGTTTGAGAATACTAAAGTATGAAACAATTGCTAGGCCAAAACCGGGGTTGTGCATGATTTGAGTATTTTGTGTGATGAAGATGGAGCATAGCCAGACTATATGATTTTGTAGGGATAAGCTTCTTTGGCCATGTTATTTTGAGAAGACATAATTATCTTGTTAGTATGCTTGAAGTATTATTGTTTTTTATGTCAATATTAAACTTTTGTTTTGAATCATATGGATCTGAACATTCATGCCACAATAAATAAATTACATGGATAAATATGTTAGGTAGCATTCCACATCAAAAATTCTATTTTTATCATTTACCTACTCGAGGACGAGCAGGAATTTAGCTTGGGGATGCTTGATACGTCTCCAACATATCTATAATTTTTTATTGTTCCATGCTATTATATTATCTGTTTTGGATGTTTTATATGCATTAATATGCTATTTTATATTATTTTTGGGACTAACCTATTAACCTAGAGCCCAGTGCCAATTTCTGTTTTTTCCTTGTTTTTGAGTTTCATAGAAAAGGAATACCAAATGGAGTCCAAACGGAATAAAACTTTCGCGATGATCTTTCTTGGACCAAAAGGAAACCAGGAGACTTGGAGATGAAGTCAGAGGAGCCACGAGGCGGCCACAAGGACGGAGGGCGCGCCCAGGGGGGTAGGGCGCCCCCCCACCCTTGTGGACCCCTCATGCGTCTCCTGACCTAATTCTTTCGCCTATATATACTCTTATATGCCCAAACCACCAGAGGCATCCATGAAAAGACTTTTCCACCGCCACAACCTTCTGTACCCGTGAGATCCCATCTAGGGGCCTTTTCCGGTGTCCTGCCGGAGCGGGATTCGATCACGAAGGGCTTCTACATCAACACCATTGTCCTTCCAATGAAGCGTGAGTAGTTTACCTCAGACCTACGGGTCCATATCTAGTAGCTAGATGGCTTCTTCTCTCTCTTTGATTCTCAATACCACGTTCTGCTCGATGATCTTGGAGATCTATTCGATGTAATACTTTTTTGCGTTGTGTTTTCCAAGATCCGATGAATTGTGGATTTATGATCAGCTTACCTATGAATATTATTTGAATCTTCTCTGAATTATTTTATGCATGATTTGATATCTTTGCAAGTCTCTTCGAACTATCGATTTGGTTTGGCCAACTAGATTGGTTTTTCTTGCAATGGGAGAAGTGCTTAGCTTTGGGTTCAATCTTGCGGTGTCCTTTCCCAGTGACAGTAGGGGCAGCAAGGCACGTATTGTATTGTTGCCATCGAGGATAAAAAGATGGGGTTTTCATCATATAGCTTGAGTTAATTCCTCTACATCATGTCATCTTTCTTAATGCGTTACTCTGTTCTTCATGAACTTAATACTCTAGATGCAGGCAGGAGATTTAATTCCTCTACATCATGTCATCTTTCTTAATGCGTTACTCTGTTCTTCATGAACTTAATACTCTAGATGCAGGTAGTAGTCGGTCGATGTGTGGAGTAATAGTAGTAGATGCAGAATCGTTTCGGTCTACTTGACACGGACGTGATGCCTATGTTAATGATCATTACCTTAGATATCGTCATAACATTGCGATTTTCTATCAATTGCTCGGAAGTAATTTGTTCACCCACCGTATTATTTTCTATCTTGAGAGAACCCTCTAGTGAAACCTATGGCCCCCGGGTCTATTTTCCATCATACAATCTTCTACTTTCCAATCTACGAGTTTTCGATCTACTACTTTGCAATCTATAAAACAAAAATACCAAAAATATTTACTTTACCGTTTATCTATCTCTATCAGATCTCACTTTTGCGAGTAACCGTGAAGGGATTGACAACCCCTTATCGCGTTGGGGGCAAGTTTGGTGTATGTTTGTGCAGTTATTCAGTGACTTGCGTGTTGTCTCCTACTGGATTGATACCTTGGTTCTCAAAACTGAGATAAATACTTACTCTACGTTGCTGCATCACCCTTTCCTCTTCAAGGGAAAAACCAATGCAAGCTCAAGAAGTAGCAATGAGTTCCGTCAGCGCGACAGCGTGGTGACGGTGATGGTGAAGAGATCTCCGCAGGGCTTCGCCTAAGCACTACGAAAATATCACCGGGGATGTAAACGATGGAGGGGGCCGCCTCACACGGCTAAGCAATTGTCTAGGGTGTGCTAGGCGCCCCTCTCCTCATATATATAAGTGGGAGGGAGAGGGGAGAGGCCAAGGGGCACCCCAAGTAGGTCCGAATACTACTTGGGCTCCTGCCCTTGGCTGCGCCCCTCCCTGCCATGTTTGTTGTAGGGGAAAGGAAAGAGGGGGGGGGGGGGAGAGGGAAGGAAGTGGGAATCCTAATCCACACTTACCTTTCCCTTCTCCCCTTTCCTTCTCCTCCTTAGGACGGCCCATATGGGGGGCGCACCAGCCCCTTGTGGCTGGTGTGTTTCCCCTTTTGGCCCATAAGGCCCATATCTTTTGCCAGGGGTGCCCCGAACCCCTTCCGGTGAACCGATAAGTACCCATTAGCCCCCGAAACACTTTCGGTGTCCGAATACCATCGTCCTATATATCAATCTTTAACTCTCAACCATTTCGAGACTCCTAGTCATGTCCGTGATCTCATCTGGGACTCCGAACAACATTCGGTCACAAAATCACATAACTCATATAATATTATATCGTCATCGAACGTTAAGTGTGCGGACCCTACGGATTCGAGAATTATGTAGACATGACCGAGACACCTCTCCGGTCAATAACCAATAGCGGAACCTGGATGCCCATATATGCTCCTACATATTCTACGGAAATCTTTATCGGTCGAACCATTATGACAACATACGTAATTCCCTTTGTCCATCGGTATGTTACTTGCCCGAGATTCGATCATCGCTATCTTCATACCTAGTTCAATCTCGTTACCGGGAAGTCTCTTTACTTGTTCCGTAATAAATTACCTCGTGACTAACTCCTTAGTCGTTTGCTTGCAAGCTTATGATGTGTACTACCGAGAGGGCCCAGAGATACCTCGCCGATACTCGGAGTGACAAATCACTACTACAGGATGTTGCTAACGCGACACTATGATCAGAGACCCTTCAACGAAACTGTGTGCGATGCCATACTCGCAAACGATGGAGTAAAAAAACCATCAAAAAATGTGCAAAACATTTGCGATGACGGATGCATCAAACACGGTTCGGATTTTAGTTGCGTGTGCGATGTAGGGCATATGGTTCAGTTCAATTAACTGTTTGCGACGAGGAGGAACAAAAGAAACGGACAGCCAGATGAAAGTGTGTGTGATATACAGCATACGGTTCACTCGGATGAACTGTTTGTGATTAGAAAACAAAAAAGAAACGGTCAGCCAGATCAAGGTGTGTGCGATATACGGCATGCGGTTCACTCGGATGAACTATTTGCGTTGAGACAAGAGAACAGAAACGGTTCAATATAACAAGATGTGTGTGATACGCGGCAAACAGGTCTATAATCAGAAATGTGTGTGAAGACCGATAATAACACAGACGATTGCTGCTAATAAGACGTGTGTGTTGTGCGATGGGATTGCATACAGAACAACAACATATATATATACACACTTATAAGGACATGGTTGCATAACCAAATTAAACATCCAATTACATAGGTGGCTACTACAACCATGGCATTTGCACACACCAAAGTAAACTATTACATCCATAATTACATAGGTGGCTACTACACACATGACATTTCCACACACCAAAGTAAACTATATATTACATGCATGATTAACTAGGATAAACAATCATCTGATCATCATCTACTTCTTGTGACGCTTGCTGCTACTGCTCTGCTTGTGGCTTGATCCGCCCGCGTCGATTTCGGTAACGAGGCACTTCCTCATGTCAACGATCTGCCTGTGCATCTCGTAGCATGTGTACACGCTCTTGACCGCGAACCTGAGGTGAGGTTCATCCAGTTGCCGCATCCAGGCCCTGTGCCATGATACGAGACGTGTTCTGTTGGCATCCTGCTTCATCTTTTCGTAGTATGGGTCGATGATGGCCGAGGCGAGTTCAACCAGGGAGTCCTTCTTCGTGCTGCCCCAGACTCTGTAGTGCTCACAGATTTCGAGAAGGTTCTTGCAGGCCAAGCCCGTAACCCTGAGCGCTTTTACATCGTCAGTGGTTTCCACCGTAGCGAACTTGTAGTCGGTGCTGTTGACAAACCTGGCGAAACGGTCGGAAGGCTCTGTGGCCATGCAATAGTGGTAGATGAGGACATGATGGCGCATGCACAATTGGGCGACGGCAACCTTCTGATCTATGTTGGGATGATCGGCGGTGTACTGGAGGTCGATGCCGACCACCTTGTACTTGTCTCGAGCAAGCAACTGCTCAACGGTGTTGATGTAGTCGTCCACCACGGCCGGGTCGATGGTGTACACCACTGAGAGATCCGTCTCCATCACATGGGTCTCCACTTTATGCTCACTGAACTCCATTGGAGCGCCGCTAGACATCCCCTCTCTATGTGTCGTCGTGGGTGTGCTTGTTGTGTTGTGGGGCGCGATCGAAAGGTTTAAGAGACTAAGGTTATAATGGCCGCGGGAATTAAAGGGGAAGCCGGACGGCCTGGAATATCGGCACGCCTTGATGGCAGTTCTAATTTGCAGCACGTAACTCCATCGTGCCGCACGTAACTACATCGCGTGGCGACACGCGCGGTGCAACCGCATGCATATGGGGCCCCCGACATGATCGTGCGCAGGCCGAACCGTTGACAGAGCGCGCGCGGAGGGACGCGAGCAAAGCGCTTCGCGGTCGCCTCAATGGCGAGCAACCATATATATGCATATAGCAGCTGAACACGCAAGGAAAAGCTATCCACAAGCCGAGCGCGCCGACGGACGCGAGCAGAGCATGCCGACGGACGCGAGCAGAGTGCGTCACAGCGCCTAACGGTGAGCAGAGCTTGCCAAGGGACGCGAGTAGAGGCCGGCACAGTGATACGTGGCAAATAAGATGAACTGTGCGAGCGATGTCGGAGACATCAAGCATGAATTAGATTAGAGTTGCGTGTGCGATACGTAGCATACAGTTGATCCATCCGAGCTGTTTGTGATGGAATAAGCCGTGTGTGTTGTAGACAAACGCTTGCTGGTATATAACCTTAAATTTAACCAACAAAATGTTAATGCATGTTACAAAAATTATATAACTGGAAACTATGTTCAAATACAAATCCAACGATATAATCTTTGGCGAAATGCATTCGTATTTTATTAGTTAAATCCTACTTATAAACCAGGACGGGGGTATAGTAGGTAATTAAATCGTAAATATTTTTTTTATTAACCGTATGTGTACGTGTCCTTTCGTCCTCCTCTCGCACGTCTTGTCACCCCGCTGCCGCAGACGGCTTCGAGCGCAAGCTTGAGCAGCGCGTGGGGGCGTTCTTTTGGCCAAACGGTGGTGAGCCCATTCCCGCGCAACCGCGCAAGCTTCCCGCCCGACTCGGTGAAATCCCTCAAAATCTCAATGCTTACCAGCCTACTATATAAACCCTCACGGTCGGCGAGTCCTGCGTCGCATTTTCCCCTCCCTTCCTGTAGCTTATCTTGTCTGCTTCTCCCACAATCGCCAATGGCACCGGTCCGTCGTCGTCGCTCAGCCACTCCGCCGTCATCAGAGGACAGCTCCAGCTGGGAGGCTACACCACGACGGCGGCGCAGTCCCCGGCGTAGTGTAATGCGTGTGGCGTCCCTGTTGGGTGTGCGCTGAACACCCACCGCACGCTCCGCCGCCGCTGCCCGTCGGCAGCTGTTGCCGGCGCCGTTGCCGCCACACCACTGTCGAAAGCCAGGGCCATCGCCCGCGCTGCCGCCGCGGCCTGAAAGCGGGAGGTGGCCATCGTGGCCACCACCCTACTGCCGGCCACCGTGCCCATCACCCGCTCTGCCACCGCGACCTGAAGGCTGGAGGTGGTGGTCGTGGCGGCCACCCCATCGTCGGCTGCCTTGGCCACCAGCCACCGTCGACCGTCGGGATCATCACCCGCTCCGCCACCGCCGCTCGAAGGAGGGAGGCAGAGGTGGAGGCCCGCACGTGCATCAGCGACCTTGCGCGCTACATCGAGTTCCTGCGGGAGGAGGAGGAGCGCCTCGTCGAGCACGAAAAGAGCCTTACCGCAGCCGTGGCCGTAGCACATGCCGATGCAGAGGCGAGGAATCAGGAGATCTACGAGCAGTTCTGCCGCTTCAAGAGGGGTCGTCTGGAGCGACAGAGGGCGTTCAAGATGAGCGTCGCTGAAGGTGCAGCAGCGGCAGGCACCCTATTGCAGTTGTCCAGCTCGTCAGTAGGCTCCTCCTCCTCTTCCTCTTACTGAGCGCGCTTGGCAAAGGACAGGCTACCGGAAGTAGTACAAAGCCCCTCCGTAGTAGTAGTAGTATTTAGGGGCTATTTTTTTCAGTTCATCGGACTATAGATGTGGTGGAACTGTACAACGTACTTAAAATTAGCTAGTATATATAGTTGAACTAGCTATTTCAGTACGTGGTTGGCAACAATTGGGGAAAAGTTTGGTCGTTTCAGCTGTCGAGTTGAACTATTTATATAAATTAAGAACGGCTGCTTAATCTATGAATGAAATCTATGGTTAATTACTGAATTTTAGTTGCAAAAATGTGATAGTGCTAGTGAATTTTAGCTGCATATTTTGACAAATCGCAATGTTACAAGCATTGACAAATGGCAATGTTACTAGATCAACAAATGCTAATCTTTCCAGTTTGACAAATGGCAATATACCCAATATGACAGATGCAAATCTTACCAAATTGCCTGTACGTGGTTGCACACGGGTCATCGGAAAAAACCGTTTGCGTTGAAGGGAGGTACAAATCCTGCTTGCCAAATTTTCTGTTGGCTTAGCGCCGAAGTTTCAGTTTGCATACCTTATTCAATCTGAACCATTTGCGTTGAAGAGATGCACAAATCCCGCGCGGCGAATTTTCCCTTGGCTGACTGCGGAAGATCATAGCTCTCACTTTGCATACAGGTGTTCTATCTAAAACGTTTGCGATGAAGAGCTGCACAACTCCTGCTTGGCACATTTTCCCTTGGCTTACTAGGGAAGCTGTCGGTTTACATACGGGTGTTCTATCTAAAATGTTTGCGATGTTAAAGTGGTAGATATTTGTTTCAAAATGCCTTTGTTGGCTGTTATTCGAGTGAGCCTTCTCTCAAAATGGACACGAAAAATACCACAATATGTCGGGTGCCATTCCATGATAGCATGCCAAGTTTCATGAATTTCAGACGAGTTTTGGATTTACTAGAATTTAAAAACAAAGTATCTCAATGTTTTGCCGGCAATCAACAGTGCCCTAGTGTTTGAAATTCATTCTCATTTCTTGCATGGGACCTAAGCATGCACGCAATGACACAGATTTGATTTTTCAACCAATTTATATGCACTGGAGCATGTGCATGTAGTTCAAATTTGAATTATGCACATAAAATGCCTCGAAAAACCAGTTAATGTTTAAAAATGACCAAATGAACCCCAAAAAATTCCAAAATTTAACGCAACACTCCTGTTGTTCTATGTTGACACTAGAATTTTTTTTAAAGCAATAAGAGGCAACGGATATCGTTTCATCCCCAAAGGTGGCACGTTCCCTACCGAAACCAACAGGCTTGTTGTGAGATGCTCTGGTTTGTGAGAAGCTTATACCCAAACCTACCCCAAAGGGGACAAAATTTTTACCACAGCATGTTGATGCCACTCCATGATAGCATGCCAAGTTTCATGAATTTCAGACAAGTTTTGGATTTACTAGAATTTAAAAACCAGGTATCTCAATGTTTGCGGCCGAATGATGGTGGCAGGGTGTTTGACATTCATTCCCATTTCTTGCATGGGACCTAAGCATGCAACCAAGGACACATATTTGAATTTTCAACCAAATTATATGCATTAGAGCATGTGCCTGTAGTTCAAATTTGAATAATGCACATAAATGCATTGAAAACTCAATTAATGTATAAAAATATCTAAACGAACCCCAAAAAATTCCAAAATTTAACACAACACTCCTGTTGTTCTATGTTGACACTAGAGAAAAAATTGAAATCAAGAACAGGCAACGGATATCGTTTCGTCCAGAAAGATGAAACATTCCCTACCATAACCATAAGGCTTGTTGCGAGAAGCTCTGGTTTGTGAGAAGCTTATACCCCAACCTGCCCCAAATGGGACAATATTTTTACCACAGCATGTTGATGCCATTCCATGATAGCATGTCAAGTTTCATGAATTTCAGACGAGTTTTCGATTTACTAGAATTTTAAAATCATGTATCTCAATGTTAGCGGGCGAGCGACGGTGGCAAAGGTGTTTGACATTCATTCCCATTTATTGCATGGGACGTAAGGTTGCAACCAAGGACACACATTTGATTTTTCAACCCGTTTATATGCACGGGAGCATGTGCATGTAGTTCAAATTTGAATTATGCACATGAATGCATAGAAAACTCAGTTAATGTATAAAAATGTCCAAGCGAACCCCGAAAAATCCCAAAAATTGACACAACACTCCCGTTGTTCTATGTTGGCACAAGAAAAATTTTGAAAGTAAGAAGAGGCAACAGATATCGTTTCGTTCCCCAAGGTGGCACGTTCCCTACCGAAACCATCAGGCTTGTTGTGAGAAAAGCTCTGGTTTGTGAGAAGCTTATACCCAAACCTGCCACAAATGGGACAATATTTTTACCACAGCATGTCGATGCCGTTCCATGATATCATGTCAAGTTTCATGAATTTGAGACGAGTTTTTGATTTACTAGAATTTTAAAACCATGTATCTCAATGTTAGCGGCCGAGCGACAGTGTCAAGGTGTTTGACATTCATTCTCATTTCTTGTGTGTGACCTAAGCTTGCAACCAAGGACAAACATTTGATTTTGCAACCCATTTTTATGGACTGGAGCATGTGCATGTAGTTCAATTTTGAATTATGCACATAAATGCCTAGAAAACTCAGTTAGCATATAAAAATGTCCAAACGATCCCCAAAAAAATCCAAAATTTAACACGACACTCCTGTTGTTCTATGTTGACACCAGGAAAAAAATTGAAAGGAAGAAGAGGCATCGAATATCGTTTTGTCCACAAAGGTGACACGTTTCCCTAACGGAACCATGAGGCTTCTTGTGAGAAGCTCTAGTTTGTGAGAAGCTTATACCATAACCTGCCCCAAATAGGACAATATTTTTTACCCCAGCATGTTGATGCCGTTCCATGATAGCATGCCAACGTTCATGAATTTCAGACGAGTTTTGTATTTACTAGAATTACAAAAGCAAGCACCTCAACGTTTGCCGGAGAGCCACGGTGCCGTGGTGTTTGAAATTCATCCCCATTTCTTGAATGGGACATAAGCATCAACCCATGGACACATATATCATTTTACAACCCATCTTGGTGCACCGGAGCATGTGCATGTAGTTTAATTTTGAATTGTTCACCTGAAATGCCTAGAAAACCAAGTTAATATATAAAAATGTCCAAATGAACCCTGAATAATTCCAATTTTTTTGACGACACACCTATAGTTGCATGTTCACTGCAGATAAAAGTTCTAGCAATTCAAACACCATCCTTTGCAGTTGTGACCCCATTATGTAATTCAAATCAAGATGAAAAATCAAGTAGATCGCACACAGTTTATTATCACAAACGGTGTGAGAGGCAGCACAAAATATCTTACGGCTTACGCGAGAAGGTGCGTCGGCTACAGTCCACAGCCGGCGTGTCAAGCAAACTAACTCGCTCCCCAAATATCATTTCACTGTTCAATCGTCGTCGGTGAAAGATGGGGACGTGGTCCCGCTTCGTGAGGGCAACTTCGGCGGTCCACTCCGGCGAGAGCGCGGCTACAGCCGCCAGGCGCGTGCTAACAAGCTTCATGAGCGCGGCCGCAATCTGCGTCCGGGCGGCCAAGGCAGCCCAAACGGCCACTGTTGCTTCTCAGGTGGCGGTAGCAAAATCCGCCTCAGGGATAGCAACTGGCGAGAGCGGCACAGCAGCTGTTCGTTTCGCAGCGGCGGCCTTAGCCCTGTTGGAGGCCGCCCATGACCATGTCGAGGCCACCCACGCCCAGCTCATGGCGGTCACCACACAAATCGAACAAAGCTTCTTCGACAATTGTCGGCAACACACAGCCGAAGACTTGGCAATCGCCGAGAGCGTTCGAGCAGCCATCTGTTCCTGCATGGCATACCTTGCCAAGACCGAGCCTGCCCAAGCCAAGATCGCGGCCGCCCACGCCAAGCTCGTGGCGTCCTATTCCAAAGATATGGCGGATGCGGATGGCGAGATGCTTGCCGAGTATGGTGTGATGGATGCCAAGGAGCTCCTTCCCCAGGAGATCGTCGGGCGCGAGCTGGACATGGAGGAGGCGGCGGAGATCGACGGGCACCAGCCATAGTAGTAATCTTTGTTTTGTTTAATTAAGAGCGCCAGTATTTAATTTGTTAGAGTAATATTTAGGTCAGCTAGCTCTGTTTAATTGCTAAAATTGCTCGATTAAGAAGTGTGGGTGTGCTATAGTCTCCTTTGTGTACGCAAATTATGCAATGACTTGGATGACCACTGTAACCAGGGAAATTCGGACCAAATTTTTTCATGTTCAAACTCATCACACACGGGTTAAGCTATATGAATCATTTGTGATGTTCACATATCGTACACAATGCTGAATAAGGGACCGTGTCTGATGACACTTTGCGCGCCAGTTTTTTTGCTGAACCGATTCAAAATTTTCGGCTTCCGCGGAAATATCTACCTCCCCCCCCCTTACCAAAAGCCACATTTCCCCTGTTTCCGCCTTCCTTTGCAAGTTGAAACCTTCACTCCTTGCTTTCAGTGCCGCCTCCTCGCCGGCGACCCTTCTTCACGCTGCACGGCCTCGTCTATCCAGGCAGGTAATCCACACCCGACCCCCATCCTCCTCCTCCTTCCACATCCCACATGCCCCGACCGCCGGCGTGACACCTTCCACCCAAATCACCGATCCCTCCACAAAATAAGCGCCGCCCTAAGCCATGGTGCATGCAGTATAGCCAGGAGCTCAAGGAGCATTTGGCAGCAGAGAAGCAAATCACGGCCGCACGCGCGGATGAGGTCGCGATGGCTGCCAATCGTGCCGACCCCTAGATCTTGGAGGAGCACCTCGCCGTCGAGGCCACCGTCGATGCCTCGCGCGCCGACGCCGCGATGCGGTTGGCTGCTTTAAACGACAGTTCATGGCATTTTCTTGAGGCCACCCTCGGTGCCTTCGACGAAGACTATGAGGTGTTTTCTCAGCGTGCACGTGCTTACCTCAACTCGAGAGCCAGCAGGTTGGTGCCCGGAGCGGCTCAGGCAACTCACCACTACGATGAGGGCACCCACGATGCGGAGGCCTCGCCCTCTTCCATGTCCAAGGAGCCAATCATCATCGATATCTCCGACAATGAGGAGTAGCTTGTCTTTTTAGCTCACTATAAGGACCCCATATTCAGTTTGCTAGCTACTGCCTTTCCTTAACAAATTCTTGTGAATTGTGCTATCTACTTTTACCATGCAATCTGTTGCTCTAGTGTATATGTTCTATATGTCGTGCAATGTGGTGCTCACTTATTAATTGTTTGGTTAATTAGTTGTCGTGTTCAATTAACTGTTTGGTTCAATTCTGCAAATGTGATGTTCAATTCTTGAGGGTGCAATTTTGTATTGTCTTCCATGCGAGAAATAAATCAAAATTTTCTTTACAAAATACATGAGAAACAAATACAATTGCTATATTTCCAAGTTGTCGAGCATGCTTGGTTTGGTTAACTGTCTGATCTTCTAGTATGTTATACATTGTGCAATGTGGTGCTCAGTTAATGTTTGGTTCATTTGTTGTGGTGTTTAGTTAACTGCTTGGTTCAATTCTGCAATGCGATGTCCAATTGTCGTGGGTAGAATTTTGTATTGTTGTGCATGCGAGGAATAAATCGAATTTGGCTGCACTTAATACATGAGAAACATATACAATTGCTATATTTTCTAGTTCTTAATCATGCTTGGTTTGGATAAATGGGTTTTTCATGTGGCTTGAATTAATCTAATGAATCTGCAATGTGCTTATTTTACATATTTTACTAATAGCATGGGAACCCTCACTTAAGCTGATCACTAACTACCTTATATGTGTTGCAGGGAAACAATGGGAAGCATTGAGGTTTACAATCGAGGTTTGCACATGCATGGTACTTTGTCTAATAGCACATTATTGTGGCAATTGCAGGAACCATTCTAATATTTATGTTTTTAACAATTTGGTCTTGCACATGTAGGTCCTGCTGTCAGAGGTTTTCACCCACTGTTCGACCTTTTTTGCATATGGGGAAATGAGTTGTCCATGAATATCAGTCAAGTCAAGAAACTTAGAAAGATGGTTAGGATAAAGAAATTAGCGACAAAAACAACAAGATCTTTGTCTGCACAATGAAGAAGACATCAGTTCACTACATGATGGTACTAACTATTATACCTTGCCTTTTTTATTCCTTTGCCCCATTTCCAATATAGAGAAGGTATTTATGCACATCCTTGTTTTCAGGCCTTTCCAAAGCAGTTCACTGATGATTACCTCTCAAACCACCTGTATGGTCAGGAGGCGAGGAAGGTATTCATACAACACCCACGGTTCAATATTGAAGTGTTTCTGAAGAGGACGAAGGATGGATGGTCAATCATCCACAAGCACTGGCCTAAAGTTGCAAAGACCTTCAACATCAATGAAGGCTCAATATTCGCCTTCCGCTTCAGAAGTTTTCCAGATGAGATACATCTGTCTATGTACTGTCTATGATGCTAATTTCAAAAGGTTATAGATGTTGCATGTGAAACTTGGCGCTGGTGCAGTTGTGTAATGGGGTAGCTGAGTGCTGAAGCTATATGATGTTGTACTCTGATGTATTTCAATTATGAAATCCTGCTTCCTTAATATGAAAATGAAATATATTGTGTGCTTAATATGAAATGTCAATTAGATTAATAAATGGATTATTAATAATAGGACAATTAGCCTGCTAATTGGGTTTTTCTATTGCAAATGGTTATTGAGAAAACACCGTGGGCGATGACCTCAGGCAATGCACACAGTTTCTAGGAATAAACACTGTTGGATTAATGAACAATCACACACGACATCCTCTTGAAAACTGTTTGCGTTAGGCCACCTGGCGCAAATGTTTACCACATAAAAATTGTGTGTGATGCATAGCCTTTGCCACACAGTTTCTTCTACGCACCGGGTGTGATGCATTCAATAACACAAACGATAAAATTGTTAATACCGTGTGCAATGGAAACGCTATAACAAACGATTTAACGTGGAAAATTGTGTGTGATGTACCTGCGAACAGAAACGTTTTCGTTGGAGCGACTGTGTGGGATGTATATACGAACGGAAACATTTAGCGGGGACTGACTGTGTGGGATGAACTTACGACCGGAAACGATTTCGCCTATATAATTGAATTTTTTTAGCACTACTGTACGTATAACCGTATTTGATCGCTCCCCGGTCGCACACGACCTCATTTTGCCGAGCGTGTGTGCCAAGAGGGCATATCCCCGACGGTTTCTGGGTCGTGTGGGAAGGTCCCCCTATCGCAGTCACTCACTAGGCGACGGTTCCAAATGTCGTCGCGGAAAGGGGTTAAAAACCGTTTGTATAACACCTCGTTGTACTAGTGAATCCTAATCTCGATCTATGCCAACTCAACAAATACCTTCGGAGATACCTGTAGCGCATCTTTATAATCACCCAGTTACGTTGTGACGTTTGATAGAACACAAGGCATTCCTCCGGTATCTGGGAGTTGCATAATCTCATAGTCGAAGGAATATGTATTTGACATGAAGAAAGCAATAGCAATAAAACTAAACGATCATTATGCTCCTAATGATGTGGTCTTGTCCATCACATCATTCTCCTAATGATGTGATCCCGTTATCAAATGACAACTCATGTCCATGGTTAGGAAACCATAACCATCTTTGATCAACGAGCTAGTCAAGTAGAGGCTCACTAGGGATACGGTGTTTGTTTATGTATTCACACATGTATTTAGGTTTCCGATCAATACAATTCTAGCATGAATAATAAACTTTAATCATGAATAAGGAAATATAAAATAACAACATTATTATTGCCTCTAGGGCATATTTCCTTCAGTCTCCCACTTGCACTAGAGTCAATAATCTAGATTACATTGTAATGAATCTAACAGCCATGGAGTCTTGGTGCTGGTCATGTTTTGCTCGTGGAAGAGGCTTAGTCAACGGGTCTGCTACATTCAGATCTGAATGTATCTTGCAAATTTCTATGTCTCCATCCTTGACTTGTTCATGAATGGAGTTGAAGTGTCTCTTGATGTGTTTGGTTCTCTTGTGAAACTTGGATTCCTTCGCCAAGGCAATTGCTCCAGTGTTGTTACAAAAGATTTTCAATGGATCCGATGCACTAGGTATTACACCTAGATCGGATATGAACTCCTTCATCCAGACTCCTTCATTTGCTGCTTCCGAAGCAGCTATGTACTCCGTTTCACACGTAGATCCCGCCACAACGCTCTGCTTGGAACTGCACCAACTGACAGCTCCACCATTCAATATAAATACATATCCAGTTTGTGACTTACAGTCATCCAGATCAGTGTCAAAGCTAGCATCGACGTAACCATTTACGATGAGCTCTTTGTCACCTCCATAAACGAGAAACAAATCCTCGGTCCTTTTCAGGTACTTCAGGATGTTCTTGACCGCTGTCCAGTGATCCACTCCTGGATTACTTTGGTACCTCCCTGCCAGACTTATGGCAAGGCACACATCAGGTCGGGTAGACAACATAGCATACATGATAGAACCTATGGCTGAGGCATAGGGAATGACTTTCATTTTCTCTCTATCTTCTGCAGTGGTCGGGCTTTGAGTCTGACTCAACTTCACACCTTGTAACACAGGCAAGAACCCTTTCTTTTACTGATCCATTTTGAACTTCTTCAAAACTTTATCAAGGTATGTGCTTTGTGAAAGTCCTATTAAGCGTCTCGATCAATCCCTATAGATCTTGATTCCCAATATATAAGCAGCTTCACCGAGGTCTTTCATTGAAAAATTCTTATTCAAGTATCCTTTCATGCTATCCAGAAATTCTATATCATTTCCAATCAACAATATGTCTTCCACATATAATATCAGAAATGCTACAGAGCTCCCACTCACTTTCTTGTAAATACAGGCTTCACCGAAAGTCTGTATAAAACCATATGCTTTGATCACCTCATCAAAGCATATATTCCAACTCCGAGATGCTTGCACCAGTCCATAGATGGATCACTGGAGCTTGCACACTTTGTTAGCACCTTTAGGATCGACAAAACCTTCTGGTTGCATCATATTCAACTCTTCTTTAAGATATCCATTAAGGAATGCAGTTTTGACGTCCATTTGCCAGATTTCATAATCATAAAATGCGGCAATTGCTAACATGATTCGGACAGACATAAGCATCGCCACGGGTGAGAAAGTGTCATCGTAGTCAACTCCTTGAACTTGTCGAAAACCTTTTGCGACAAGTCGAGCTTTATAGACAGTAACATTACACTAGTAGAAAACAGGGCTTTGGTTGAGGCCAGGATAAGGGCATTAATCCCGGTTCACTCACGAACCGGGACCAAAGGGGGCATCAGTCCCAGTTCGTGAGGCCAGGGCGCTGGCCTGGCCTCGGGGGCCATTGGTCCCGGTTCGTCTGACCCCTTTGGTCCCGGTTCCAGACACGAACCGGGACCAATGGGCCTCGCTCCTGGCCCACAACCTTTAGTCCCGGTTGGTGGCTGGAACTGGGACCAAATGTAGTCCTTTAGTCCCGGTTTTAGCCATCAACCGGGTCTAAAGAGAGGCCTATATATACCCCCGCCCCTGCCTGCGAGCAGAGCCACTGCTCTGTTTTTTTTTGGCCGGCAGTGGGAGAGCTTTGTGGTGCTCTAGCTCACCTCCTATGCACATGAGATGCTCGATGAAATGCCCGAGCCACACTTAAGCTTTCTCCTCTCGAGGCTCCTTGTCCAAGCTCCATTTTCCTCAAGATTTGTCTAGGTTTGGCGGTCCGTCCTTTCTCGTCCCTGTCCTCACCGCCGTTGATCGCCCGCGCCGATCTCGCCGCCGGCACCATCGTGGTGAGCCTCTTGTTCTTATCTTCTTTCTAAAAGGAAAAAATTTCTTACTTGTATGATTTAGGTAGATACTTGTATAATTTTCTTACTTTTATTATTGTTTGTTATTATATAGTGCGATGGTTTTGGTATCTGCCCCCGTCGGCCCTCGTCCTGTCTATGATTCGGATGTGGTATATATTATCTTTTATAACTATTTGTTTCATTTAGTGTTTATGACAATTATGCCGACCAACATGACATAGATGTTTTTATCTAGGAGGTATGTGAACCAGAAATTCCAACCGACCCTCTTGTCGAGAGGTTAAATTTAGTTGAAAAAGAAAACAATTACTTGAAGAAAAAATTGAAAAGAATTGAGGACGAGAAGATGGAATTGGAGTTGCATGTTGCGGATATCGTCGATGATCACAAGATCAAGATGGATAAAATGCGCTTGAAGAATAGAAAGATTAAAAAATATGCCATTCATACTGAGGCTTGGTATCATTATGCCGTTGGATCAATTGTTACCTTAGTTGCGATTATGATCGCATTTGTTGTTGCATTGAAATGGTTTACATAGTTTCAATGTATGTTTTAATTAGATGCTCTGGAGAGCTATATGTTGTTCAATGAGAACTATGTATGAACTTTATTTATTTATTTTTTCAGTAATAACATTTGATCACTACTGTACTCTAGTTTTAATGTGATGATGATCTTCTATTAATATGGTCACTTCTCTATTCATGATGTTCTGTAATGGTTTTTGACACACTTAATTATATATAATGCACGCAGATGAACCGGCAATGGATGTACGGTAACAGACGCACCTCCGAGTACATTAAGGGCGTGCATAATTTTCTCGAAGTGGCTGAGGCAAACAAGCAGAATGGTTTTATGTGTTGTCCATGCCCTAGATGTGAGAATACGAAGTCTTACTCTAACTCGAAAACCCTTCACATACACCTGCTTGAGAAGGGTTTCATGCCACACTATAATGTTTGGACCAATCACGGAGAAAGAGGGGTTATGATGGAAGACAACAAAGAAGAAGAGGATGATGACAACTATGTGCCCCCTGAATACGGTGATGCTGCAACGGGGGAAGCTGAAGATGAAGAGGAACCAGACGATGTGCCCGATGATGATCTTCGCTAGGTCATTGTTGATGCAAAGAGACAATGTGAAAGTGAAAAGGAGAAGTTGAAGTTCGATCGCATGTTAGAGGATCACAAAAAAGGGTTGTACCTCAATTGCGAAGATGGCAACACAAAGCTCGGTTCCACACTGGAATTGCTGCAATGGAAGGTAGACAATGGTGTATCTGACAACGGATTTGAGAAGCTGCTGAAAATATTAAAGAAGAAGCTTCCAAAGGATAACGAATTGCCCGACAGTACGTACGGAGCAAAGAAGGTTCTATGCCCTCTAGGATTGGAGGTGCAGAAGATACATGCATGCCCTAATGACTGCATCCTCTACCGTGGTGCGTACGAGGATTTGAACGCATGCCCGGTATGCGGTGCATTGCGGTATAAGATCAGACGAGATGACCCTGGTGATGTTGACGGCGAGCGCCCCAGGAAGAGGGTTCCTGCCAAGGTGATGCGGTATGCTCCTATAATACCACGGTTGAAACGTCTGTTCAGAAACAAAGAGCATGCCAAGTTGATGCGATGGCACAAAGAGGACTGTAAGAAAGAAGGGAAGTTGAGAGTACCCGCTGACGGGTCGCAGTGGAGAAAAATCGAGAGAAAGTGGGGGGACTTTGCAGGTGACGCAAGGAACGTATGGTTTGGTTTAAGCGCGGATGGCATTAATCCTTTTGGGGAGTAGAGCAGCAATCATAGCACCTTTCTCCTTGGTTGTGCATGAAGCGGAAGTTCATTATGATGCCAGTTCTCATCCAAGGCCCTAAGCAACCCGGCAACGACATTGATGTGTACCTAAGGCCATTTGTTGAAGAACTTTTACAGCTATGGAATGGAAAAGGTGTACGTGTGTGGGATGAGCACAGACAGGAGGAATTTGACCTACATGCGTTGCTGTTTGTAACCATCAATGATTGGCCTGCTCTCAGTAACCTTTCAGGACAGACAAACAAGGGATACCACGCATGCACGCACTGTTTAGATGACACCCAAAGTATATACCTGGACAAATGCAGGAAGAATGTGTGCCTGGGGCATCGTCGATTTCTTCCGCCAACCATTAATGTCGAAAGAAAGGCAAGCATTTCAAATGCGAGGCAGATCACCGGAAGAAGCCGGCCATCCATACTGGTGATCACATACTTGCTATGGACAATGATTTACAAGTAATCTTTGGAAAGGGTCCCGGCGGACTATCTGTTCCAAATGACGCTGAGGGACGCGCACCCATGTGAAAGAAGAAATCTATATTTTGGGACCTACCCTATTGGAAAGACCTAGAGGTCCGCTCTGCAATCAAAGTGATGCACGTGATGAAGAATCTTTGCGTGAACCTGCTAGGCTTCTTGGGCGTGTATGGGAAGACAAAAGATACACCGGAGGCACGGGAGGACCAGCAACGTGTGCACGAAAAAGACGGCATGCCTCCAAAGGAGTATGAAGGTCCTGCCAGCTACGCTCTTACCAAAGAAGAGAAGGAAATCTTCTTTGAATGCCTGCTCAGTATGAAGGTCCCGTCTGGCTTCTTGGCGAATATAAAGGGAATAATAAATATGGCAGAGAAAAAGTTCCAGAACCTAAAGTCTCATGACTGCCACGTGATTATGACGCAACTGCTTCCGGTTGCATTGAGGGGGCTTCTACCGGAAAACGTTCGTTTAGCCATTGGTAAGCTATGTGCATTCCTCAATGCAATCTCTCAGAAGGTGATCGATCCATAAATCCTACCAAGGTTAAGGAGTTATTTGGCGCAATGTCTTGTCAGTTTCGAGCTGGTGTTCCCACCATCCTTTTTCAATATCATGACGCACGTCTTAGTTCATCTAGTCAACGAGATTGCCATTCTGGGCCCTATATTTCTACACAATATGTTCCCCTTTGAGAGATTCATGGGAGTCTTAAAGAAATATGATTGTAACCGTGCTAGGCGAGAAGGAAGCATTTCCACGGGCCCTCAAACAGAGGAGGTCATTAGGTTTTGTGTTGACTTCATTCCTGACCTTAAGAAGATTGGTCTCCCTCAATCGCGGTATGAGGGGAGACTGACTGGAAAAGGCACGCTAGGAGCGGACTCAGTAATATGTAGGGACGGGCATTCTTGGTCTCAAGCACACTATACAGTTCTACAGAATTCTACCTTGGTGACCCCGTATGTCAATGAACACACGAATATTCTGCGCTCCAAACACTCGGAGCAGTGTGACGACTGGATTACATGTGAACACATCAGGACTTTCGCAGTTAGTTGCAAACACGTCTCATGGGTGACAACACTGTTTCTGATGAGCTGTACTCATTGGCCAGGGGACCATCTTTGACTGTATTAACTTACAAAGGTTACGAGATAAATGGGAATACATTTTACACGAACGCCCAATGTGACGCCCCCGGCTTAATCGTGCATTAATCATACACGCAAATGCACATGATCAAATCTAAGGACTCACTTGAAGGAATCACAACACAACTCTAAAACATAAATAAAGTCTTACAAGCTTTATATTACAAGCCAGGGGCCTCGAGGGCTCGAATACATAAGCTCGCTTACAAGCGTCAGTGGAAGCATCAGATATCTGAGTACAGATATGAAACAGAAACAGATAAGCCTTTAGAAAGGCGAGGCAAAAGAAAAACTATGATCGAAAGGTGCAGGCGTCCTGCCTGGGACCCTCTGAACCTACTCCTGGTCGTCGGACGGCTCCTCGTAGTAGTACTCGCCTGGAGGGTAGTAGTAGTAGCCGTCGGCGGGGGCAGCTGGCTCAGGGGCTCTGTCATTTGGTTGCGACAAATGGATATGGGGAGAAAAAGAAAGCAAAGCAACCGTGAGTACTCATCCGAAGTACTCAGCAAGCAAGGATCTACACTACATATGCAACATTATCAAAAGGAGGCTGTGTAAGTGGACTGGGCTGCAGAAATGCCAGAATAGAGGGAAGAACCTAGTCCTATCGAAGACTAGCATCTTCATCATCTTCAGCGGTCTTGCAGCATTAGAAGAGTGCATATTAGCATAATGTAAAGTAGTAGTAGTGTCATCAACCTCGCCCAGAGATCCTTCATCGACTCCCTGCGAGGAAGCAATCCCAGAGCTATACTATCCAGTTATCATCTCAAGTGTCAGGTTCTAGTTATACCAATCGGGATACAACTCCGAGTGTCCGTTACCATAGGACAGGCTATTGATAGACGTTTTCTTCCCTGCAGGGGTGCACCAACTTACCCACCACGCTCGCTCAACTCCGACCGGACACACTTTTCTGGGTCATGCCCGGCCTCAGCCAAATGATACGCCGCAACCCGGCCTAGGCTCTAAAGAGAGGTCAGCATGACGGACTAACCTATGCCCCCAGGGGTCTTGGGCCTTCGCCCTGGGAACCCTGCATGTTGCGAGGATGCTCCGGAAGCAGACCTAGCCCCCTTAATACAAGCGCGGGCTTAACCAGTCCAATCCAAAGTGGGCCGCTCCTCGCTGACATATACAGAGCTTCGGGTGATGTATACGATGCAAAACGCACATACTATGCCCACGTGATGGTTATTGCTATCAGGCCAGAGGCCCCTCGGATCAAATATCCAAACCGTTAGTGTGTTGGTAGTGCGGTAACGAGAAGAGACTCACGAAAGATGTGACCCCGTCGCCCCGTCTCGAGGACTTGTGGCAAGGGCTAAGAATGCCCGGCCACGCCTCGTATTCAACTCTCGGGCACCCTCCAGGTCCACCCGACTCCACATCTCTCGCAATTAAGCTCGCGCGGGTACCCCTCGGGGCCGACCCGTCTTTAATAACATGGTTCAGTGTAAAGTCATAGTAACCATAGTAACTGTGTGTTTAAAACCAAGGGGAATCTGAGGAATCACCCTCGATGGAATTCCACCTGATGTTATCGTCAAGGTGAACGAAGGAGGAATCACCCTCGAGGTCCACACTTGAGATGCACAACGATGTCATTATTGGAGGGTGGTGTAGGAGGAATCACCCTCGCTGACCATGATCGATTAACTAACCTACAAGGTTATCATCAAAAGTGCTGACGAGGTATCACCCTCGGCACTTGATAGTAACCTAGTAGTGTCGAGCAACTAAGGGGGGAAGTGATGTGCGGTGCCGGGGCCTAGTCTTCGATCCCGTTGATCGGGTCTTCTGATAATCCAGCGGGGCAGTCGGGTCGAAGTAGGAGTCTCTAATGGGTCTCTACCCAGCCTATACTAAAAAGTTTAGGATAAGAAGGTAGGTAACAATAGCAGGTTACAATAAACAGGCTATGCAGCAGATATAGGATAACAGTAACAACAGCAACTTCTAATGCAAGCATAAGAGAGAGAAGAATAGGCGATATCGGTATGCTCAAAAGGGGGGTGCTTGCCTGGATCGTCTCATTTTTCTGATCAACTTTCATGTATAAAGTTTTTCCATCCGAGTTACGGATGATTTTCTACGAATTTCCGAAGTTTTCTGAAAATCTCCGAAATTCTGCTAAGTCTGAGAAGCCCTCAGTTTTAAACACCACATAGCTGTTTTTCGGAGGCTATTGCTATTGTTATGTAGTTCTATTGGAGACACTTCATATAGGTGTTTTACTTTACACCAACAGTACTACAAGGCCATGCCAATTGATGGCATGAACAGTGCCTGCAGCTAGTTCATCTTCAGCTCTAAAATGGCTAAGGCAATAACCTGTTTTTCAGTTCTTCCAGTTAACAGAACATAGACTTTTGTCATTTTTCTAGGAATTAATCCATGCCTTATTTGAATTTGGTCCAGTGGAATAAGTTGGAGCTTGTCAAGTGTACTACCCGCACATATTTATTTTAGCTATGTTAAGCTATGTTTAGTTGCTGTTTTGAGGCTAGTTAGGGTGCTAACCAGTGTTGTTTTAGAAAAGTTAGCTACTGCTACAGTAACTGAATGTTACTATAGCACGCAGCGAGCGACGCAGCACCATGAGCAGCTAGCGGCAGCGGGCGACGCCATGGCCGGGGAGCCGCAGGCGCGGTGCAGCAGCAGCTATCGCAGGAGCAGCAGCTTGCAAGCGGCAGCAGTAGTAAGAACAACAGCAGGAGCAAAAGGGTAGCGGCGGCGGTGGCGGCGGTGCTAGGCAGGGATCCGCGTGTGGGGCCGGCGTAGCCAGGGCGTGAACGGGATGGCCGGGGGCGCGCGGGATCGCTGGGGCAGCCGCACGCAGGAGCGCGGATGCGGCCACGGCGAGGTCCGGCCATGGCGGGCTCGGGTGGGCGCGGGTCTACAACGCCGATTCGAAGGAGAAAAAAAGGGGGGATCGAGGGAGATGCTCACCACGGGATAGATGGCGCGCTCGGAGAGGCCGGGAAGGGCTTCACGGCGATGGATTTGACGAAGGTGTCCGGCGTTCCGAGGTTGAAGAAGACGAGCGGGTGGCGATGCGGTGGTGCTCTTGTCGAACGGGTGCACAGAATCGACGCAGACGAGTACGGTGCAACTCCTGGATGTCCTCTTGGGCGCCGGGGAGGCCGGTGGCCGCGACGGCGACGACGGCACAACGGTGATGGCATCGGGTGGGTGTGGGGGAGAGCGAAGCGGTGTGAGGGGACGGAAGAGAGGGAGGACTAGGGTTCGCACGGGGCTCAGGGAGGCTTTGTAGGGCGTCGGCGGGTGCCTGGATGGCCGCCACGCACCTTCTGTCTGCTGTTGCAGGAGAGGTGGTGGTGGTTGGCTGGGCCAGTGCTGCAGCACGGTGGCCCATATGCACATAAGGCTAGTGGTAGTTTCTCCCATTCCCTTTTCTGTTCATTTCATTTCGCTCTGGTATGCATTTTAAATAAATACCAATTGAATTTGGTTGAATACAAAACTTGTCACATAAATCAAGCACAATTTTTTTGAAGAGGCCCACAAGTTTCAAGTCAATTGGAATTGTATAATTATTTGTACAAAATGAAATGGCTATTTTATTTGCTGTTGGACAACTTTATATTTTACTAGGGATTACCCGATGAGTCAAATGATGTTGGTTTCAACATGACAATGATCAAGGGAAATTATAGAATTATTCAAACATTTTAGTTTTATAGTTTGAGGAAATAATAATTTGACTTCTCTTTTAAAATTTGAATTTGAGGTCGGTTTGGAACAAAGTGATGAATAGCAAAATTTAATTATGATGGCGTGGCACCATTAACAGGAGTTTACTGTAGCATGACACCCGGGGTCTTACAACTCTCCTCCACTACAAGAAATCTCGTCCCGAGATTTAAGAGGTGGAGTAAGGGGAAAGTTCTGGTTATGAAATTCTAATGGATCTTCTCGGTCTTGGTTGCTCTTCTCAAAGAGGTTGATCCATAGTGTTGACGTCTTCATTTCTCTGCTTCAGGTCATCATGATGAAGTCATCATCCTCTCTTCGGGAATTCCATCGTACTTACGAAAAAGGTTAAGGGGTAGCTAAAAAAAGCGGACCTCTACAAGGTTGCTTATCCGATAGATATCATGAGGGAAGGTGGAGGAAAATAACTCTCGAATTGAAACTTAAGATAATATCGAGAGCAAAGTAAGAAGGTACCATGAGAAGTTTTGAACGGGCAGGCAATCGTTCGATGCCTAATCAGAAGGTGATAGGGGTTCAGAGTAACAAAAATAAATATTGCGTTTGATACTAGAGTAGATCTCTAGGAAGGTGGCTCGTGATTGACATACGAAGCCAAGCGTGAGGAATAACTTTGAAAACAAGGGCGTATAGGAGAGTCAGGTTTCGATCCTGTGGAACTATGGTTTATGGGCCCACCATGTGGGTTAAAAGTAGGAATGGCTGTGATATTTTGCACGGTCATGATAGCAAGACATGTCAGAGGATAGCCTATCAGTTATGTCGGCAACAACATTGGTACCAGGGGCGAGGGACGAAGAGAACCATTTTCCTGCTCGTTGAAAGAAGGCGAACCAATATGCAAAGTTCTCGTCCATCGGGGGTTACCGGAATGTCATCAACAACAGTAACAGGGTCTCACTGACAAGGTTGTACATCGGGGTGTTTTATGAGCAGGGAATTATTTCTGCTTCTATCATATAGATCACAAGAAGGGTTAAACAAATCAATGGAAAGGAAAATGAAATTATCAGATTAAACAAACCAATGGAAAGGAAAATGTGTTTACACACAAGAATTGGGAGTATATCCTTCCCAAGAGGAAGCGGAGCATGATATACATGATATGACAGCAAGTTCAAAAGCATTTAGATAAAGGGGGTGAGGGAAGAATCATGATATTACCCATACAACGGTGTTTGGATAATAGATCATGAAACACTTAGCGTTGCGCTTCCAATTGTTCTTTTTGATATTCGGGATGCCACAATCATGCTTCGAGGTAGCAGTAATATGGTGTCAAGTAAAGATTGGGTTCGAAGATCTCAAGAGATATCGAAACAATTCCAAGGTTATCTCAGAGCGTAAGGAATAACCAAGCACAACCAGGTCTGTGTTGGCAGAAGTCAAGATGTCATCGATGATATCACAAATCATCGAGGGGAAGGGATGGTATTTCTAGCCATGAGTTCAATGGGCATCTCCGAGGAAGCCAAAATACTATCGGTGATCATGACACATTTGTCGAGGGATTTAAAGAAGATGAAATCGATCGTCGGTGACATCTAGTCAAAGGAAGGAGGAAGCGAAAGGTTATTGAAGCCACGGATACTACACAAGCTCGAAACCAAGCTTGTTGTTCGAGGTGGAATGACAAGATGAGGAAGATCGATGTAAGCTTAGCTCATCGTCGGAAATTGTGCTCTGGAAAGAAGGACCAGGTAGCACAGTTAAAATTTAGCACGATAGGGATATAGCCGATCAGGCTAGGAATGACTGGAAGGATTATTAAACTCGTAAGCAATGAAAATTACTTAGAGTTATCGAATCAGAGTGCGGAATCGATTCTCTTACCGGTGTTCTCGAGTGACCAACCACTCACAACCCGGGGATATTGGAATTGGTGATCAATAGTAGTTCGATGAAGAACTCATAAGAAGTTATGTAGTTCCTGCGATATTCCCGAGATATCAAGGGGTAACACTCGAGGGTAATTCAGGATAGAGGTTGGGCAGGGATATCGATTCGTAGAAGACAAGTGCTTTAGCTTGTCCACGAAATGGGATCAAAGAAGAACTATCATGGTCGGGACCATGATTGCAAAGAATCAAAGCAATAAACCAGATGGATTATAACAAGGGTTTATTATTTTTACGAGCAGCTTCCATGATAAGTTCTACATCGGGTCCATGGGCATGAACACAAAGTTCAAGCTCGACTCCCACTTCTTCAATGATAAACTTCTCATTCACTGCTCTCTGTTAAGAATGTTTATAGTTTGAAAGTTTAACTGGTGGAATACCAGAAGGTAGGGCACAAGAAGACTTTTGGGTTCTCTCAGACAGCGAAGGCATAGACACCACCCATAGGGGCATTTTACGGATCTATACCACACACTTATAGAAGCAACAGACAACATCTCAAAATAGGATATGGATGGAAAGAATTAAATGATACCACATTGTCGAAGGCAATTGTAACAGGGGAAGAACTCACAAGGATAGAAGATGAAGGACATTGTGGGATAATAATCCAACAAAAGATCAGGTAGACAACAAAGGATCTGATGTGAGTTGCGGTACTCAAGCAGAAGAAGAAGAAATGCAAGGGCATCGGTTTATTGAAACATCTGAATAATTCGATGCTTAAATATGAAGGGTTTACGATTACAAAATCGGGGAATCAAAGGCAGACGCTATAACCGAAGGATGAGTAAGTTGAATTGAACTCGATGGACAATCGATTGCAACTTGATTAGCCGAGAACCAACTCATGTCCAAATTGACGTCTGAGCCGGAAGGAAAATTTAAAAGGATCAACTGATGATTGCGTGCATTCGCACTCATGTTGAATCAATAAGACCAGAAGGACGGTGTCAAAGGATACCAATGAATATTGCCAGACATATGGAATTAACCATAATTCAGGCCGGCAAGGATAATCAAGAGTGATAGGCTATAGAGGATTCTCGGGAGATCAGATAGTATTTCAAAGTATTTGGGAAACGCATGAGCATCTGGTTGTGAACGGACCCCGTGTAAGCATGAGGATTTATTCGTAGGTGTGTTCAGGCGGAAAGGAACTGCAAGGTAGTAGGTTCAGAGAATTCTCGAAATGTCGGATAGTATTTCGATATGTCAGATAGAACCCGAGAGTTACTGGGACGAATGTATGAATGAGAGTTGTAAGTAGTTATCCATCGGAGTTTACCGGTGGTCAGGAACTGCAAAGCAGTGGGCACAGGGTCTCGGCAACTTCGAGGAGTATCTTCGGAGTCTTCTGATGAACCAAGCGATCATCTGGCATGCGGGGCTCTCCGGGTTCAAGCAGTTACGAGAACCTAATATTAGAGTTAGCAAAATCGTTAACCCAAATAGAAGAGAGATCAGAGTCCCCGAGTAAAGACGAGGAAAAAAAGATCCTAATACCACCCAATTGGCGAAGTGGGCCCATAAGCCACACAGCCAAGTTAGTAAAACAGTTTTCGGTTACTAAACTCAACATCAGCCAAGGAGTTGGAAAGGGGAGTTCCTACAGGCAGTCGGCTCTGATACCAACCTGTGACACCCCCGGCTTAGTCGTGCACTAATCATGCACGCAAATGCACACGATCAAGTCTAAGGACTCACTTGAAGGATTCACAACACAACTCTAAAACATAAATAAAGTCTTACAAGCTTTATATTACAAGCCAGGGGCGTCGAGGGCTCGAATACGTAAGCTCGCTTACAAGCGTCAGCGGAAGCATCAGATATCTGAGAACAGATATGAAACAGAAACAAATAAGCCTTTAGAAAGGCGGGGCAAAAGAAAAACTACGATCGAAAGGCGCAGGCCTCCTGCCTGGGACCCTCCGAACCTACTCCTGGTTGTCGGACGGCTCCTCGTAGTAGTACTCGCCGGGAGGGTAGTAGTAGTAGACGTCAGTGGGGACAGCTGGCTCAGGGGCTCCGTCATCTGGTGGCGACAAATGGATATGGGGAGGAAAAAAAGCAAAGCAACCATGAGTACTCATCCGAAGTACTCAGCAAGCAAGGATCTACACTACCAATGCAACATTATCAAAAGGAGGCTATATAAGTGGACTGGGCTGCAGAAATGCTAGAATAGAGGGAAGAACCTAGTCCTATCGAAGACTAGCATCTTCAGCGGTCTTGCTGCATTAGAAGAGTGTAGATTAGCATAATGTAAAGTAGTAATGGTGTCATCAACCTCGCGCAGAGATCCTTCCTTGACTCCCTGCGAGGAAGCAATCCCAGAGCCATACTATCCAGTTATCATCTCAAGTGTCAGGTTCTAGTTGTACCGATCAGGATACAACTCTGAGTGTCCGTTACTGTAGGACAGGCTATCGATAGATGTTTTCTTCCCTGCAGGGGTGCACCAACTTACCCACCATGCTCGCTTAACTCTGCCCGGGCACACTTTTCTGGGTCATGCCCGGCCTCGGCCAAATGATACGCCGCAACCCGACCTAGGCTCTAAAGAGAGGTCAGCACGCTGGACTAACCTATGCCCCCAGGGCTCTTGGGCCTTCGCCTTGGGAACCCTGCACGTTGCGAGGACGCTCCAGAAGCAGACCTAGCCCCCTTAATACAAGCGCGTGCTTAACCAGTCCAATCCAAAGCGGGCCGCTCCTCGCTGACGTCTATAGAGCTTCGGCTGATGTATACGACACAGAACGCCAATACTATGCCGACGTGATGGTTAGTGCTATCAAGCCAGAGGCCCCTCGGATCAAATATCCAAACCGTTAGTGTGTTGGTAGTGCGGTAACGAGTAGAGACTCACGAAAGATGTGACCCCGTCGCCCCGTCTCGAGGACTTGCGGCAAGGGCTAAGAATGCCCGGCCATGCCTCGTATTCAACTCTTGGGCACCCTCTAGGTCCACCCGACTCCACATCTCTCGCAATTAAGCTCGCGCGGATACCCCTCAGGGCCGACCCGTCTTTAATAACATGGTTCAGTGTAAAGTCATAGTAACCATAGTAACCGTGTCTTTAACACCAAGGGGAACCTGAGGAATCGCCCTCGTTGGAATTCAACCTTTTGTTATCGTCAAGGTGAACGAAGGAGGAATCACCCTCGAGGTCCACACTTGAGCAGTTGCACGACGATGTCGTTATTGGGGGGTGCTGTAGGAGGAATCACCCTCGCTGACCTTGACCGATTAACTAACCTACAAGGTTATCATCAGAAGTGCTGACGAGGTATCACCCTCGGCACTCGATAGTAACCCAGTAGTGTCGAGCAACTAAGGGGGGAAGTGATGTGCGGTGCCAGGGCCTGGTCTTCGATCCTGTTGATCGGGTCTTCTGATAATCCAGCGGGGCAGTCGGGTCGAAGTAGGAGTCTCTGATGGGTCTCTACCCAGCCTATACTAAACAGTTTAGGATAAACAGGTAGGTAACAATAGCAGGTTACAATAAACGGGCTATGCTGCAGATATAGGATAACAGTAACAATAGAAACTTCTAATGCAAGCATAAGAGAGAGAAGAATAGGCGATATCGGTATGCTCAAAAGGGGGTGCTCGCCTGGTTGCTCGGTGGCAGAGGCAGGGTCATTAGTGGGGTTGTCGATCTCCGGAGCTGCGTCGGTCTCGGGGACTGCATCGGTACCGGGGTCTATTGGAATAGAAGAGGAGGAAGAAACAATAAATAAAAAGCAGACAATTGCAATCATAGATACATGGCATGGCAGCACGTTATACGAGGGATGCCCTAATGCAGTACTACGCAAGTTAGTGGGAGCGGGAAATTACCCGGGAGTGTTCTCCCAGCCCCGGGTGACTATTGGAGGAATGAAATGGAGGGGAAAGTTCCATGTTCATCATGCTAGAGGCATGTGATAGGTATGAGGAGGGCATATTCGGATTCGTCATATTTTTCTGATCAACTTTCATGTATAAAGTTATAACATCCGAGTTATGGATGAATTTCTACGAATTTCCGAAGTTTTCTGAAAATCTCCAAAATTCTGCTAAGTCTGAGAAGCCCTCAGTTTTAAACACCACTTAGCTGTTTTTCGGAGGCTATTGCTATTGTTATGTAGTTCTATTGGAGACACTTCATATAGGTGTTTTACTTTACACCAACAGTACTACAAGGCCATGCCAATTAATGGCATGAATAGTGCCTGCAGCTAGTTCATCTTCAGCTCTAAAATGGCTAAGGCAATAATCTGTTTTTCAGTTCTTCCAGTTAACAGAACATAGACTTTTGTCATTTTTATAGGAATTAATCCATGCCTTATTTGAATTGTGTCCAATGGAGTAAGTTGGAGCTTGTCAAGTGTACTACCCGCACATATTTATTTTAGCTATGTTAAGCTTTGTTTAGTTGCTGTTTTGAGGCTGATCAGGGGGCTAACCAGTGCTGTTTTAGAAAAGCTAGCTACTGCTACAGTAACTGAATGCGAGCAACGCAACAGCATGAGCAGCTAGCGGCAGCAGGCGACGCCATGGCCTGCAAGAGGGCGTGGGCCGGCGTGGCTGTGCGTGGCCGGGGAGTCGCAGGCGCGGTGCAGCAGCAGCTATCGCAGGAGCAGCAGCTTGCAAGCGGCAGCAGCAGTAAGAACAACAGCAGGAGCAAAAGGGTAGCGGCGGCGGCGGTGATAGGCAGGGATGCGCGCGCGGGGCCGGCGCAGCCAGGGCGTGAACGGGATGGCCGGGGGCGTGCGGGATGGCTGGGGCAGGCGCACGCAGGAGAGCGGATGCGGCCACGGCGAGGTCCGGCCATGGCGGCCTCGGCTGGGAGCGGGTCTACAACGCCGATTCGAAGGGGAAAAAAGGGGGGATCGAGGGAGATGCTCACCACGGGATAGATGGCGCGCTCAGAGAGGCCGGGAAGGGCTTGACGGTGATGGATTTGACGAAGGCGTTCGGCGTTCCGAGGTTGAAGAAGACGAGCGGGTGGCGATGCGGTGCGGCTCTTGTCAAACGGGTGCGCGGAATCGACGCAGACGAGGACGGTGCAACTCCTGGATGTCCTCCTGGGCACCGAGGAGGCCGGTGGCCACGACGGCGACGATGGCGGCGATGGCGTCGGGTGTGTGTGGCGGAGAGCGAAGCGGCGTGAGGGGAGGGAAGAGAGGGAGGACTAGGGTTCGCATGGGGCTCGAGGAGGCTTTGTAGGGCATCGGCGGGTGCCTGGATGGCCGGCACGTCGGCACGGCGTGGCCATCGCCGGCGGATGGCCGCCACGCACCTTCTGTCTCCTGTTGCAGGAGAGGTGGTGGTGGTGGGCTGGGCCAGTGCTGCACCACGGTGGCCCATATGCACATTAGGCTAGTGGTAGTTTCTCCCATTCCCTTTTCTATTCATTTCATTTCTCTCTGGTATGCATTTTAAATAAATACCAATTGAATTTGGTTGAATACAAAACTTGTCACATAAATCAAGCACAATTTTTCAGAAGAGGCCCACAAGTTTCAAGTCAATTGGAATTGTATAATTCTTTGTACAAAATGAAATGGCTATTTTATTTGCTGTTGGACAACTTTATATTTTACTAGGGATTACCCGATGAGTCAAATGACGTTGGTTTCAACATGACAATGACCAAGGGAAATTATAGAATTATTCGAACATTTTAGTTTTATAGTTTGAGGAAATAATAATTTGACTTCTCTTTTAAAATTTGAAGTTGAGGTCGGTTTGGAACAAAGTGATGAATAGAAAAATTTAATTATGACGGCGTGGCACCATTAACAGGAGTTTACTGTAGCATGACACCTGGGGTGTTACACCCAAGATCAAAAGAGCACCAACCAAAACAGTGGTGTCTGCTTTGATGCAGCAACCAAGAGGGGAAAGGACACATATTATGGTTACATAGTGGACATATGGGAACTTGACTATGGACATGATTTTAAGGTCCCTTTGTTTCAGCGCAAATGGGTCAATCTGTCAGGAGGCGGGGTACAGGTAGACCCACAGTACTGAATGACAATAGTGGATCTGAACAATCTTGGGTACACAGACGAACCATTCGTCCTAGCCAATGATGTGGCACAGGTTTTCTATGTGAAGGACATGTCTACCAAACCGAGAAAAAGAAAAGATAAGGAAGCGAATACATCATACGATGAGCCAAAGCGCCACATAGTTCTTTCAGGGAAAAGAGACATCGTGGGAGTGGAGGGCAAGACAGACATGTCTGAAGATTATGAAAAGTTTCATGAAATTCCTCCCTTCAAATTCAAGGCTGACCCAAGCACCCTGTTAAACGATGAAGATTATCCATGGTTATGGCGCAATAAGCAAAGGACACAAGCGAAGAAAAAGTGAAGACTTTCTCTCCACAACTATTATGATGATGCCTTTGATCTAGAATATCACTGTAGTTACATGTCAAGAAATGAAATGCATTTTCTAACAGATGAGTTTTCGTCCGAAACCCTGATACTTCAAAAGAGATTGTCCATTTTGTACACGAAGTGCATCCAGCTTTTGCCGTAACCCTCTCAACTTTCTAGCACATGCTATGTGGGTGAAATGATGATACCATGCCAACTTTCAACCTGTTCAGAGTTCATTTGTAGTGCTTTTCAATTTCAGGGTCATTTAGCTAAAAAAATCAGTAAATTCATGAAAAATACCAAATGAAGTCAGAAAGGGTTGAAAATTGATGATGTGGCTTTGAATGGTCCATTTTGAACACACAAAAAGTCTGGAGTTCAAATAAGTTCAAAAAAATGAAATCCCTTTGTAACAGATGAGTTTTTGTCCGAAATCCTGATACTTCGAAAGAGATTGTCCATTTTGTACACGAAGTGCATCCAGTTTTTGTCGTAACCCTCTCAACTTTTTAGCACATGCTATGTGGGTGAAATGATGATACCATGCCAACTTTCAATCTGTTCAGACTTCATTTGAAGTGCTTTTCAATTTCAGGGTCATTTAGCTCAAATAATGAACTAATAGCAAAAAGAATGAACTAGAAAACTTTTATAAAACTCTAATAGCAAAAAAAATGAACTAAAAAGAATCAATTAAAATATTCTTTTGTTCAAAACATTAATAGCAAAAAGAATTTACATAAAGTATTTCTTGTTAGAAACTTTAACAGCAAACTAAAATAACAAAATCTATTTTTGATTAAAACACCCATTTAATATAACCTAAAAATTACCAAATTAAATATAATGATAAAACACACTAATATTAAATAGCAGGAAAAAGAATCACTCAAAAAACTATTTTTAAAGTAAAGTTATTCACAAACTAGTGATTCCCACAAATTTCAAAGAATTCAAATTTAAACTATTCAAATTTGAAAACAAATGGCACTAAGAGAGAGTTTATAATTTTTGTGACCTAAAGCAAAAAGAATCACTCAAAAACTCTAAGTATTTATCTATAGGTCGAAACAAAAGAAAATAAATAAAGCAAAAAACAAAACAAAAATACTGGAATTAAAAAAAATGCCGCCTACTGGGCCGCCACGGCCTGCATACGACTAGAAACCCAACCCGCTAGTTGGGCCAGGATGCAGGCCCACAGTAGGCCCAGTAGGCCCACAGGCACAGAGAGTGCATTTAGGCCCGTAGGCCTGCAGTAGAGAGGAGCTCGAAGTGGTTGGCGCAGCGGCGCTTATAAACCACTTCGAGCCCCTCTCAGCTAGCGAGGTGGCGCTAAACATCCCACCGCATCGCGCCAGTTACAGCACAAGTCCTTTGGTCCTGGTTGGTGGCACCAACCGGGACTAAAGGGTGCCTTTTGTCCCGGTTCGTGGCACCAACCGGGACCAATGTCACCCTTTAGTCCCGGTTGGTGCCACCAACCGGGACCAAAGATCTCTGCTTCCCGCCCTTTGGGCTGACGAAAACTGACCTTTGGTCCCGGTTGGTGGCACGAACCGGGACTAAAGGGGGGCATTGGTCCCGGTTGGTGCCACGAACCGGGACCAATGGTTCGTGTATATAAGTAAACACTTAGAAATTTTTAGTTTTCATCTACCAATTGCCCCGATGACGCCGAGCTCATCGACGCCGCCAGGCTGCCCCGACACCGTCCCCCACTTCCCTCGCCGCGCCCTACCCCGACACCATCGCCGTCGCATCCCCGAGCCCTGTCCCGATGTCGCCGTCGCCGTCGCCTCCCCAAGCCCTGCCCCGACGACGCCGTTGCCGCGCCCCTGCCCCGACGATGTTGTCGCGCCCCTGCCCCGACGTCGCCATCGCCTCCCCGATCCGCCCCGAGGTCGCCATCGCCGCGCCCCTGCCCCGACGCCTCCCCCGCGAGCTCCCCTCATCGCCGGCCGGCCCTCCAGTGAGCTCCTCTGCTGCGTGCTCTGCTTGCCGCCGCCGCACGCTCTGTTTATGATGTTTTTTCTTTGTTCATATGCAAATTTTATGCATGTATGTATGTTCATATGCAAATTTCTATTTATGTATGTATGTTAAGATGCAAATTTCTGTTTATGATGTTTTTTTTGTTCATATAATTTTTGGTGATATTGTAGAATATGAACTTTTTTTCATAGAACTTTTTGATGGATATGGATATGTATGCATTGATATATGAGCAATGATGTTAATAGAAAGTCTTTTGTTCATAGAACTTTTTTTTGTTCATAGAAAGTTTTTTGTTCATAGAACTTTTTTTTGTTCATAGAAAGTTTTTATATATGACCATGGATATATGAGCAATGATGATCCATGGATGTATGCATTTATATATGAGCAATGATGTTCATAGAAAGTTTTTTGTTCTGACAAAGTTTTTATATATGATCCATGGATGTAGCTCCTCGTCGCCGCCCCCGACGCCGTCCCTGCCGAGACGCCGAGCCACCTCCCCGATAACTTACTAAGTTACTAAGTTACTAAGATAAAATGTTCATATATTCGCAACATATCAAGTGTTGTATTTTCTCTCGAAACATATCCCTGATAACTTCGACATGAGGGGGGACATCGATCAACCCCCTCTCGCCCGACCAACTCTCGAGGCCACCCAAATTTACGAAGTTCAAAGTTACTAATTTACTCCCGGTCCGCTCGCCCGACCAACTCTCGAGGCCACCCAAACCCTAGAAGAAAGAGCGTTGTCGATCTCCTACCCCCTCCCGCCCCTACCCGATAACTTCTACATGAGGGGGGACATCGGACATGCATGAGAGAGGCGGTCCACAACTAATCCATTGCTCATATATGCATATGATTCCTTGTTGTGATTAGCTAGGTCTATGTTTGCCACTAATATATCCATCTCTCATGTTTGTATATTGCCATGTTGTAATATTTGCAGAAACTATGGACAGAGACTTAGAACAAGAAGAGTTGTTGGGGGATATAATCCGCGACGGAGGTGATCCCTTGTCGTTTCTCAATGACACCGATGGTCAGGAAGGAGAGGATGACGGCTCCGATAATCCAACAATGGAGGAGGAAGGAGATCATGACGGCTCCGGTGACCGAATGGCGGAGGAAGAAGACCATGATGACGGCTCCGGTAACCGAACGGAGGAGGGAGCTGTTGCAAAGTCCGGCGAGGTATATATATTAATTAAGCCTATGCTGACCTGATGCATTAATTGTTTTGGTATGTACATATATTAACGCTTCTTTCTTCTTTTATAGCCCTCTGGATCGAGCCACACTGCCGTAAGGAGACGAGGCCCGAAGAAAAGGTTGCGCCAGGATGAAAGGTTTACGATCACAGAAATCGCGGACGATGGCCAACCGATTGCTCCCAAGCGGACCAAGGACGCATTTGTACATCAGTGTGGAGCTATTGTTAGGGACAGCGTCCCGATCAGCGTCCAGCAATGGAATAAGAGTAAGGACGACCCTGAAGTTTCTTATGTCCAGGATAGACTGAAAGGTGATCTTTGGACCTCACTGATGGCAAATTTCAGACTACCACCAGTGGAGGATCCGAATACGCCAGTCATAGATCCAAAGGTCAAGGCGTTTGCTCTTAAGAATATGGCAGATCTATTCAGGAACTGGAAGAAAGAGTTGAACACAAAGTTTGTCGACAAAGGGAAGACTCCAGAATTCACCGGCCGATATGAGAAGATAAGAGATCACTGGCCCGCATTTGTGGCCTACAAGAAATCGGATAAGGGTAAGAAAAGATCAGAGACAAACAAGAAAAATGTTGCAAAGAAGAAGTATCACCATCACACGGGGTCAGGTGGCTATTACAAAGCGGCCGTTATGGGACAAAGCTGAGCAAGACCTGCTTGCTAAAGGGATCCAACCAGCGACATTGAACTGGCTAGATCGTTCAAGGACTTGGTTCTTCGGGGTTGGGGGAACTTTGGACCCAGAAACAGGGGAGTGTCGTTGGACGGACGAGCAACTTGCAATACCCATGAAGAAGCTTCAGGAATATATCAGGGCAGCGCAGGAAGGGACGTTCATTCCCGACAGAGAGAAGGACGAGCTGACAGAGGCCCTCGGGAATCCTGAGCACCCTGGATGAACACGAGGCACACCAGGCTCCATTCCGTGTGTGGTTGGGTTTCCCGGCAGCGGTGGTTACAGAAGCCAAGAGGGAAAGAGGAAAGCGGAAAGCGGAAGTGAGCTCAATGCAGAAGCTCAATGCAACAATAGCAAAGCTAGAGGAACTTGCAACTACCAGCCAACCATCTCAGCGGCACGAAGATCCTTGCTTCGACGCTGCCCCAGAAGCTACCCCACCATCTCAGCGGAGAAGCAGCGTGGCTTCCACGGAGCTCCTTCAGCCTGATTTCACGGCTCCTCGCTACCCCGTGGATACTATCACGGAGGCTCAACATTGCGAGCTAATGAAGAAATGGCAGAACCTGACTTTGAAGGTGACGGTCGGCTCTATTGCACCTCCTCAAGTTGAGGGAACTTTCCATTGCCGTCCGATTCCACATGGCTATGCTGTTGTGACGGTGGATGAAATAATGGAGGGATTTATGGAGCTGGAGCTTAACTACCCTACAGGTGAAGGGGAGAATCATCTGGTTTATGCTTTAAGGAGTACCTGTCTATGGAGGAAGGAGTACATCAAGCTTCCAAACTGGACACCTCCTCCTCCTCCTCCGGCAAGTCAGGGCTCTCCGCCTCCT
The DNA here is from genome assembly GCA_011799875.1 of Thinopyrum elongatum. Taxonomy (NCBI): domain Eukaryota; kingdom Viridiplantae; phylum Streptophyta; class Magnoliopsida; order Poales; family Poaceae; genus Thinopyrum; species Thinopyrum elongatum. The sequence goes on along the minus strand of CM022299.1, from coordinate 50,116,166 downwards.
CCTCCTCCTCCGGAGAGTGATCAGGGCACTCCGCCTCCTCCTCCGCCTCCTCTGGCGCGTGAGGGCATCCGCCTCCTCCTCCGCCTCCTCCGGCACGTCGGAGCACTCCGCCTCCTCCTCCGCCTCCTTCAGCGTGTCAGCGGACTCCGCCGTGTCAGCAACGGCGGAAGAGAGACGGCGCCGCTCCGGCGGCTAGCAGTACAAGAGGAGGGAAAAATTTCAAATACGGTCCAAGCCTCAAGCCTCTGGAAAAGTTACCATATGATAGGACCGACGAGGAAAACACGGAAATCAGTGCTGCCGAAGTGGAGGCCCATTTTGCACGGAAACCTCTACCTCCGAAGGAAACAATAGATCAGGTGAAAGTGAAGCGCACTCTGCGTGCCCTTAAGTGACCACCACCGTCTCCACCGCAATCCAACTATGAGTGCATTATTGAAACGACATATAAGGAAGCGCAGTGGTCGGGAAGTACTTGCAGTGCTGCAAGAGAAGCAAAATGAAGAAGTCGGAAAATAATTCCCCAGCTCGGCGAACAAGCGAAGCAATCGTGCCCCCCGCTCAAGGTGTCTAGCGATATCATCGCTAATCATCCGGGGCTAGTGCCCGGTACCAATCCTGCTGATTACCGGGCCGATGATGTACAGTTTGAAATGTTAGAGGTAGTAGATATCTTCAGATACGAGTACAGGAAGCCTCTCGTCAAACCTGATCATCCTCCTCTAACAACGATGATGCGAAGATTGCATGAATGGTACATGGATACCTGCAGGAAGTCTGGGAAGGATACTTTGATGCTGGGAATTAAAGAGGAGCACGACCTCGTTGGATTTGAGGTGGTGCCTGTTGAATTTGTGGAGTTATTCTAGTTATTCAATCAAGACGCCCTTGACAAACAACTCATGACTTGCTACTGTCTGTAAGTATTACCTCTGTAATTAAGTCTCTATAGCTCAGCTCTTTCATTGCATGTATATATAATTATCCTCACTATATTATGTAGACTGAAGATCGTCGAATGCAAAAAAGCACAAATCTATGACATTGGGTTCATTAACCCAAATACCATAAATGAATGGTCGGTTCAAAACAGAGACAAAGATACTGAGGACAACTTGCTAAAATCGTTACTTTGAAATCAAAACAAAGGGAAAATACTCTTTCCTTACAACTTAAAGCGGGTGTTACTGTCTTGTGCATATTCGGTTTCGCTTAGTCGAGGTTATAGTAATGTAATTGATGAGTTATGCATGCGTGCGCAGCTTCCACTTTATTCTGCTAGAGATTAAGCATGACCGGGGAGTAGTAACTGTCTTAGACTCGAGATGAAAAGTTCCCCAGGTTTATGCGGACATGACTGAAATGCTCCAGAAGTAAGTTCAATCGATCATTATTGCACCATATCATATCGGCAACTTTGTTTATTTCCGGATATCAAATAATTATTTTCTTTGTCTTGCAGGGTTTGGAAAGAGTTCACCGGAATGGTTCCGGGACTGCCGAGGGAGCTGTGATTTACACACCCGAAAGTAAGTAGTACTAGCTAGTTCCGCGCATCACCCATTGATTCTAGTTTAATCAATACCATTTTCATGATTGATTATCAGTTTGATTGAACTCTATTCTCGTAAAGTGCTTGTGGCAGGAAGGCGGGAATAATTTATGTGGATACTACGTTTGCGAGTTCATCCGCCAATCGACCTCTGAGCGGGGCTACTCTGACCGACAATATGAAGTACGTAAACAATAATATTCACAATTTTATTTTATTACAATCATTTGTGTTGAGTTTCATTCATATATATGTATTAACCCCCTTCTTTAAATTAGATGTGGGATGAACTCCTACCACATGATCGCATACGAGCAATTCAAGAGGAATTGGCGGGATTCTTTCTTGACCACGTCATAAATGAGAAGGGAGAATACCATCTGGAAATTGAAATGGATTTTAGATGATAGGGATTGTAAGAGATGTTATATTGTATATATGTAGTAGCGTCTGATAGATATACGAAAACTTGTTGTTCGACCAATCTCTCAGAGAAAGAGAGGTCACTTCTCTCTGTATATGTTCATGACGACCTTGTGTAATTAATGGTTCGTTCATTTGCTTACTAGCTAGCGTGTCGAGTTCTCTCTATATGTATAGTAGCTAGCATCGACCAAGCACGGAGAAAGAGAGGTCACTTCTCTCTATTAGCTAGCTAACACAATATGAAACCCCTAAATTAAACCTCCAAAACCCCACCCCCCCCCCCCCTTTGAAAACAAAAAAACAAAAACTCCAGCGCCTGCGAGCTACTGACGCGTGGCAGCCTTTTGGTCCCGGTTGGTTTTACCAACTGGGACTAAAGGTCCTCCTGCCTAGGCGCCCCGCAACGGGCACGTGGAGCCCCTTCTTTCCCGGTTCGTAAGCGAACCGGGACTAAAGGTTTTGGGCTTTTGCCCCGACCCTTTTGTCCCGGTTCCAGAGCCAGGTCCAAAGGCCCTCTAGAACTGGGACTAGTTCCATGTTTTCTACTAGTGTTACCATCAGCGTCAGTCTTCTTCTTGAAGATCCAATTATTCTCTATGGCTTGCCGATCATCGGGAAAATCCACCAAAGTCCACACTTTGTTCTCATACATGGATCCTATCTCAGATTTCATGGCCTCAAGCCATCTGTCGGAATCTGGGCTCATCATAGCTTCTTCATAGTTCGTAGGTTCACCTTGGTCTAGTAACATGACTTCCAGTACAGGATTCCCATACCACTCTGGTGTGGCTCGTGTTCTGGTTGACCTACGACGTTCTGTAGTAAATTGATCCGAAGTTTCATGATCATCATCATTAGCTTCCTCTCTAGTTGGTGTAGGCATCACAGGAATGGGTTTCTCTGATGTGCTACTTTCCAATTCAAGAGAAGGTACGATTACCTCATCAAGTTCTACTTTCCTCCCACTCACTTCTTTCGAGAGAAACTCCTTCTCTAGAAAGGTTCCATTCTTGGCAAGAAAGATCTTGCCTTCGGATTTGTGGTAGAAGGTATTCCCAATTGTTTCCTTAGGGTATCCTATGAAGACGCACTTCTCCAATTGGGGTTCGAGCTTATCATGCTGAAGCCTTTTGACATAAGTGTCGCACCCCCAAACTTTAAGAAACGACAGCTTAGGTTTCTTGCCAAACCATAGTTCATACAGCCGGTGTCGTCTCAACGGATTTAGACGGTGCCCTATTTAACATGAATGCAGCTGTCTCTAATGCATAACCCCAAAACGATAGTGGTAAATCGGTAAGAGACATCATAGATCACACCATATCTAATAAAGTACAGTTACAATGTTCGGACACACCATTATGTTGTGGTGTTTCAGGTGGCGTGAGTTGTGAAACTATTCCACATTGTTTTAAATGAAGGCCAAACTCGTAACTCAAATATTCGCCTCCGTGATCAGATCATAGAAACTCTATTTTCTTGTTACGATAATTCTCCACTTCACTCTGAAATTCTATGAACTTTTCAAATGTTTCAGATTTATGTTTCATTAAGTAGATATATATATGCATATCTGCTCAAATCATCTATGAAGGTCAGAAAATAATGATATCCGCCGCGTGCCTCAACACTCATCGGACCGCATACATCGGTATGTATTATTTCCAATAAGTCATTAGCTCGCTCCATTGTTCCGGAGAACGGAGTTTTAGTCATCTTGCCCATGAGGCATGGTTCACAAGTATCAAATGATTCATAATCAAGTGATTCAAAAAGCCCATCTGCATGGAGTTTCTTCATGCGCTTTACACCAGTATGACCTAAACGGCAGTGCACAAATATGTTGCACTATCATTATCAACTTTGCATCTTTTGGCATCATAATTATGAATATGTGTATCACTACAATCGAGATTCAACAAAAATAGACCACTCTTCAAGGGTGCATGACCATAAAAGATATTACTCTTATAAATAGAACAACCATTATTCTCTGATTTAAATGAATAACCATCTCGCACTAAACAAAATCTAGATATAATGTTCATGCTCAAAGCTGGCTCCAAATAACAATTATTCAGGTCTAAAATTAATCCCGAAGGTAAATGTAGAGGTAGCGTGCCGACGGCGATCACATCGACCTTGGAACCATTCCCGACGCGCATCGTCACCTCGTCCTTAGCCAATCTTCATTTAACTCGTAGCTCCTGTTTCGAGTTACAAATATGAGCAACTGAACCAGTATCAAATACCCAAGCGCTACTATGAGCATTAGTAAGGTACACATCAATAACATGTATATCAAATATACCTTTGTTCACTTTTCCATCCTTCTTATCGGCCAAATACTTGGGGCAATTCCGCTTCCAGTGACTAGTTCCTTTGCAGTAGAAGCACTCAGTTTCAGGCTTGGGTTCAGCTTTGGGCTTCTTCCCGAGAGTGGCAACTTGCTTGCCATTCTTCTTGAAGTTCCCTTTCTTTCCCTTGCCCTTTTTCTTGGAACTAGTGGTCTTGTTAACCATCAACACTTGATGCTCCTTCTTGATTTCTACCTCCACGGCCTTAAGCATTGCGAAGAGCTCGGGAATTGTTTTGTTCATCCCTTGCATATTATAGTTCATCACGAAGCCTTTGTAGCTTGGTGGCAGTGATTGAAGAACTCTGTCAATGACACAATCAACTGGAAGATTAACTCCCAGCTGAGTCAAGTGATTATAATACCCAGACATTTTGAGTATGTGTTCACTGACAGAACTGTTCTCCTCCATCTTGCAGCAATAGAACTTGTTGGAGACTTCATATCTCTCAACCAAGGCATTTGCTTGAAATATTAACTTCAACTCTTGGAACATCTCATATGCTCCATGATGTTCAAAACGTCTTTGAAGTCCCGTTTCTAAGACGTAAAGCATGGCACACTGAACTATCGAGTAGTCATCAGATCGAGCTTGCCAGACATTCAAAACATCAGCTTCTACTCCTGCAGTAGGCCTTTCACCTAGCGGTGCATCAAGGACATAATTCTTTTGTGCAGCAATGAGGATAATCCTCAAGTTACGGACCCAGTCTGTGTAGTTGCTACCATCATCTTTCAACTTAGCTTTCTCTAGGAACGCATTAAAATTCAGGGGAACGATAGCACGGGCCATTGATCTACAACATACATATGCAAATACTATTAGGACTAAGTTCATGATAAATTAAGTTCAATTAATTAAATTACTTAAGAACTCCCACTTAAATAGACATCTCTCAAGTCATCTACGTGATACGTGATCCAAATCCACTAACCCATGTCCGATCATCATGTGAGATGGGGTAGTCATCAATGGTGAACATCTCTATGTTGATCATATCTACTATATGATTCACGTTCGATCTTTCGATATCCAGTGTTCCAAGGCCATGTCTGTACATGCTAGGCTCGTCAAGTTTAACCCAAGTATTCTGCATGTGTAAAACTATCTTACACCCGTTGTATGTGAACGTAGAGTCTATCACACCCGATCATCACATGGTGTCTCAACACGATGAACTGTAGCAACGGTGCATACTCAGGGAGAACACTTTTACCTTGAAATTTAGTGAAGGGATCATCTTATAATGCTACCGCCGTACTAAGAAAAATAAGATGCATAAAAGATAAACATCACATGCAATCAAAATATGTGACATGATATGGCCATCATCATCTCATGCTTTTGATCTCCATCTCCAAAGCATAGTCATGATCTCCATCATCACTGGCTCGACACCTCGATCTCCATCGTTGCGTCGTGGTCGTCTCGCCAACTATTGCTTCTACAACTATTGCTAACGCATAGCGATAAAGTAAAGCAATTACATGGCGTTTGCATTTCATACAATAAAGAGACAACCATAAGACTCCTGCCAGTTGCCGATAACTTACAAAACATGATCATCTCATACAACAACGTATATCACATCACGTCTTGACCATATCACATCACAACATGCCCTACAAAAACAAGTTAGACGTCCTCTACTTTGTTGTTGCAAGTTTTACGTGGCTACTACGGGCTTTTAGCAAGAACCATTCTTACCTACGGAAAAAACCACAACGGTGATTCATCAAGTTTGCTGTTTTAACCTTCTTCAAGGACCGGCGGCAGTCAAATTCGATTCAACTAAAGTAGAAGAAACAGACACCCGCCAGCCACCTTTATGCAAAATTAGTTGCATGTATGTCGGTGGAACCGGTCTCATGTGCGTGGACATGTAAGGTTGGTCCGGGCCGCTTCATCCCACAATACCGTCGAATCAAAATAAGACGTTGGTGGTAAGCAGTATGACTATCACTGCCCACAACTCTTTGTGTTCTACTCGTGCAAATCATCTACGCATAGACCTGGCTCATGATGCCACTGATGGGAATCGTTGCATGGAAAACAAAAAATTTCTACGCACACGCAATGATCTATCGATGGAGATGCATAGCAACGAGGGGGAGAGTGTGTCTACGTACCCTCGTAGACCGTAAGCGGAAGCATTTCACAACGCGGTTGATGTAGTCGAACTTCTTCGCGCTTCAATCGATCAAGTACCAAACTTACGGCACCTCCGTGTTCTGCACACGTTCAGCTCGGTGATGTCCCTCGCCTTCTTGATCCAGCAAGACGTCGAGGTAGTAGATGAGTTCCGTCAGCACGACGGCGTGGTGACGGTGATGGTGAAGTGATCTCCGCAGGGCTTCGCCTAAGCACTATGAAAATATAACCGGGGGTGTAAACGGTGGAGGGGGGCGCCGCACACGGCTAAGCAATTGTCTGGGGAGTGCTAGGCGCCCCCTCCTCATATATATAGGTGGGAGGGAGAGGGGAGAGGCCAAGGGGCGCCCCAAGTAGGTCTGAATCCTACATGGGCTCCTGCCCTTGGCCGCGCCCCTCCCTACCATGTTTGTTGGAGGGGAAAGGAAAGAGGGGGGGGGGAAGGAAGTGGGAATCCTAATCCACACTTACCTTTACCTTCTTCCCTTTCCTTCTCCTCCTTAGGACGGCCCATATGAGGGGCACACCAGCCCCTTGTGTCTGGTGCGTTTCCCCTCTTGGCCCATAAGGCCCATATCTTTTGCCGGGGGTGCCCGGAACCCCTTCCGGTGACCCCCTGAAACACTTCCGGTGTCCGAATACCATCGTCCTATATATCAATATTTACCTCTCGACCATTTCGAGACTCCTCGTCATATCCGTGATCTCATCCGGGACTCCGAACAACATTCGGTCACCAAATCACATAACTCATATAATACTATATCGTCATCGAACGTTAAGCGTGCGGACCCTACGGGTTCGAGAATTATGTAGACATGACCGAGACACCTCTCCGGTCAATAACCAATAGCGGAACCTGGATGCCGATATTGGCTCCTACATATTCTACGAAGATCTTTATCGATCGAACCATTATGACAACATACGTAATTCCCTTTGTCTATCGGTATGTTACTTGCCCGAGATTCGATCGTCGGTATCTTCATACCTAGTTCAATCTCATTACCGGCAAGTCTCTTTACTCGTTCCGTAATACATCACCTCGTGACTAACTCCTTAGTTGTTTGCTTGCAAGCTTATGATGTGTATTACCGAGAGGGCCTAGAGATACCTATCTGATACTCGGAGTGACAAATCTTAATCTCGATCTATGCCAACTCAACAAATACCTTCAGAGATACCTGTAGAGCATCTTTATAATCACCCAGTTACGTTGTGACGTTTGATAGCACACAAGGCATTCCTCCGGTATCCGGGAGTTGCATAATCTCATAGTCGAAGGAATATGTATTTGACATGAAGAAAGCAATAGCAATAAAACTGAATGATCATTATGCTAAGCTAACGGTTGGGTCTTGTCCATCACATCATTCTCCTAATGATGTGATCCCGTTATCAAATGACAACTCATGTCCATGGTTAGGAAATCATAACCATCTTTGATCAACGAGCTAGTCAAGTAGAGGCTCACTAGGGACACGGTGTTTGTTTATGTATTCACACATGTATTTAAGTTTCCGATCAATACAATTCTAGCATGAATAATAAACTTTTATCATGAATAAGGAAATATAAAATAACAACTTTAGTATTGCCTCTAGGGCATATTTCCTTCAGGACCCCCCTATCGCAGTCACTCACTTGGCGACGGCTCCAAATGCCGTCGCGGAAAGGGGTTAAAAACCGTTTGTATAGCACGTCGTTGTACCAGTGCCCCCCACCCACCCACAAACAATTGCTCCATTCACAAATAAGATGTTCTATTTTTTTATACAGATGTATATAGACCCATTTTAGTGTGTTTGTTCACCCATTTCAGCCTGTATGTACTATGTAGTATATATTGAAATATCCAAAACATCTTATATTTGTGGATGGAGATGGAGGAATACTTTCTAATAGTATTTTTTTCTTTTGAATCCTAGAGAAATCCCGACTGGTTGATTCTAAAGTTTTTTTGCTAGCGACTCTCACGTACGAGGGAACCCTAAGCGCTAGGGTTTCTTGTGCCTCCAGTCGGCGCCACCGCCAATCTATCTCGTCTTCTATGGTCTTAGGGCCATGGAAGCGCGGTGGATCCCGGCCCTTGCCGGGGGGAGGGCTTCGTTTCAGATGATTTTTTTTTTGAGTTTTTTAGGGTTTGTGCCCTACTCAGAGAGGCGAGGCGGCGGCGGCTCTCTGAAGATGGAACAATGTCCTCCCCGCCTAGCCCCCGCCCCGGTGGTGTTTCTAGCATCGTCGGAGGGCGTGTGGAGGTTTGTCTCTGGCGGATCTCGCAGGATTCGATCGACACTCGTCTTCGATGGATCCATGTGGATCCGATCTTCTTTCGTCTGTGTTCATGTGTCTACAGGTTGGATCCTTCTAATCTATGCATCTCTTCATCAACGGCGGTTGCTATCCTGGTGCGCTAATCTTATCATACACATGGAGTGTTGTTAATAGATATATGGCCAATCCTGAAAAAGAGCACTGAAAAGCAGTTAAGTGGATTTTCTGATACCCGCGAGGTACTTCTAATGTTTATTTATAGTTTGGGAATTCTAGATATGGACTTGTAGGTCTTGTTGATTGGGATTTTGCTGGCGATTTGAACAAGAGAAGATCACTCACAGCTTATCATTATTGGCGATTGTGTTGTGAGTTGAACAACAACTTTGCAATCTATTTTAGCTTGTTCCACTAGTGATGCCGAGTATATGGTTGTTTCTGAGGCACGCAAAGATGTTATTTCATTGAGAGGTTTGTGCACTTAGTGTTGTGGAGATTCATCTTTCCCTACCGTATTTTGTGATGGTCAAAATGCTATATGTCTTACAAAGAATCAAATATATGATGAGAGAATGAAGCGCATTGTTGTCAGATTTCACTATATTCGAGATGTTATTGCTAAAGGTCTTTGAAGGTATTCAAAATAAGTACACATAATAATCTTGTCGATATGATGAGAAAGTCAGTTCCTATCAATAAGTTCAACCTTTAGATTTTGTTGGTATTTCTCATTAGCCCTATAAACTTTATGGCACAAGGTGTTTATATTGATTTGGATGGAGTTGTTTTTCCCTCTTTCACTACTAGAGGAAATTTGGCTCAAGGTGGAGATTGTAAAATTATAAGCCAAATTCTAGTATTGTGTTGGACATAGCAATGTCTCATGCTAGACGTAGTATGCGCAGTGTGGGGTGTTGAGTTGGCGTCGACGTGTACAATTACAACTTGTTTACTTGTCCTTCAAGGACACATGTATTTTCCCTCATATATACGCCATTTAGTCACATCTAAAGACGGTCTGTCGTCTCATGCTTGTATTCTAGTATTGTGTTGTAATATTCAATCATGTTGAAATTGCGCCTTCGTGCGTCCGTGGATTTTTCACAGGAGTTCTACATAAATAATCTCTGTCTCTCTTGCCTCGTTTGCCGTCGATTTATCTAACATATCCAACATATATTAAATTTCACAAGCTTGCTATCAGCTGAAACATAGCAGACTATATACCCGAGTAATTGGTTGCTAGGCGTGGCAACCAATTTCATCAAATATCACAGCTACCATAGATATGAACAACAAGAAGGGAAGGAACTCTTTTTTTCCCGCCTAAGCGCCCACCCGTCGTCCTCTCGCGCGACACGGGTGGCTCCAACGCCACCACCGCTCTAGGTCCCCACCTCGCCTCCTCTCCACTCGCCAGCGCCGGCCGGCACCACCGAGGCAAAGCACTGGTCGTTGGTTGGTGGCGGCAGGACCTTCTGCGCGGCCCCGGCAGTCCCGCTCAGCCCTGTCCCCGTGTTGGATCTTGCCTTGCTGTGTCGGGCGTGCTGCCGCCGCTCGTCCTGCCCTCCTTCCCAGATGCGGGGCTCCTCACCCTGGGCCGCTAGGCACCTTGACTTGCCCTTGGGTGCTCTTTTCGGCGGGTCTATAGTGTCCTTGCTCTGGCCATGGTCCGTCGCCGGTGTCCTTCCTGGTGCCTCTCTGGGTGTGATCTGCTCATATTCGGGGCCCTGGTGTGGATCTGGTAGTCTGCTGAATCTTTAGCTACGGTTCCTTGAGTCGATGGGATTGGGAAGGGCTCTCTCCGGCGTGGTTTCGCCATTGGTGTTGGATCCTGTGGTGACCACTCTGGCCCGCGGCGGCGGCTTCGCTAATTTGCCACTAAAAGGTCTTCATGAAACTTCTTTCTTCAGATCCTGTGGTTGTCCTGATGGCAAAGTGCAATTTATGGACAATGGCTTGACGCCAAGGGTATGATTGTACAGTGGTGGCGGTTGCACGCCGCATGTAGTTGCTGGGATCGAGGAAAAGTGATGGTGACAACGCATGGTGACTTTGATGGTAGTGCTCTTTGAGCACCCGGTCTTGAGCTCCCAGGAGAAAACCTACGACTGACCCGAGTTGGTTATACCTGGCAATGGCGATGTTTTTACGTCATTACCTTGTTGGAGGCATTGCTCGGATATGCTCAGACCGTTCTTCAGGGTGAAAATCTAGAATCTAACCTTTGATGGTTGGATCCGGTGACGGCGACACTTTGATTGCCGCTCCCTTCCTGAAGGCGTTGCTGTTGAAGAAGCTTGTCATCCTTGTGGTGTCATGAGATTGTTTGTGCGAATAAGGTTATTGTCGTAGTTTGTCTATCGCGATTTGATCGCTTCGGGGTTTCTTCTTTTTCCATGCATAGGCATAGTTTTGGTCTTGTATGACTTTGCTATTTACCGATGTGTTTTGTGTGTGTGTGTGTGCGTTGCTGTTGGCTATGTGCATCCTAGCTTCATATTGTCGAAAAATACATGAAAACAGAGGCCGGGTGTATACTCATTGTGTTTGTATCCTCTTGATGCCTCACATTGACTCAATAAAATTCACCCTTTGTCCAAAAATAGATATGAACAATGGTATTTACAGGAGAAGGAGTGCATGAGAAATACATGGAAACAATTTGCAACTGTGCGTACGCTGCATTTCACTACATTTTCTTTGATCAACATGATTGCGTCATTCTCTTGTCTCCCCGTCTGCATCGGGGTCATACATCATTGCTCTCCTGTTTGAGCTCCACACTTTAGATCCTCCTTTTTTTTGTGACAGCAGAGTTTGTAATCATTTTTTTCTCTACAAGGAAATTTGCACCATGTTTTTTCTTGGGGGAATTTTGCTCCTATGCTGGTAATCCTTAATATGCCGTGAAACAATACCGCCCATTATGGTCCGCCTTTTTTGTCTTTTCTTCCAATGTCATTTTCCTCATTCTGATTGGTTTTATCATTCACGTACCTTTCAATTCTGATTCATTGGTGCGACAACACTTCAGTCATGTATGCGCTTTGTAGGGTCTCCAGGACTCGAGGTGTATCCGGGAGTGGTCATGGAAGCATCGAACGGATCTGTGCCAAAGGACACATGCGTGGTGTCTTGCGAGCTCGCGTGGGCCAAGGCCAGAGGGCTATGGCCAAAGCTTGCTTGGCTGCGGCCGTCGGTGACATCGGGGTCGTGTCCATCCTGTACATCGTGATTGGTCGGGGACATAGGCGTGGACGCTTCCTACAATGGAGTCTTGACCCAGACTCGATGGCTGATGTTGGGACCGTTGGGTTAGGCAGTTGGCAGTGTCTCGTGACATGGATGCCGGGGTGGCAGCCACGGATGGGGTTTCCTATGGTTGGTCTCAGGCTGGCACGACAGCGATGGTGGTTTCTATGCCTCTTGGTCGTGTCGGTGGCGAGGAGTGTAGTGGTGGGTGGCTTGGTCTCGATCTCTATCTTTGACAGTGGCAACGCCCAGTCCGGATCTGGAGGTTTGAGCTCGCCGCGGTTGGCTTTCGAGCCTCGTGATGGCATAGATAAGCTGTCGAGCGAAACCTCCGTGCTTTGACACCAACGGCGGTGACACCCGCGGGTGCCGCTCTCCTCTTAATGACTTCGTTATGGTTCTCCTCTCCATGCCAGGGTACCGGGTGAAGAGGTTTGTCCTTCTTGGATTCTGCAGCGGCGACGCTTATTATTGTTTCCCCTCCTGAGTGTGTTGTCGTGGAGCTTAGGTCTCCTAGGACGTGTAGTGGTGTTGTATTAAGACCTACCTATGTTATTTGTCAGCAACGTAGTTGCGTGCATTTATGTTGTCCGGTTATAGTGGGATTCGCTTTGTAATAGAGCTTCCACAATACTATTTATCGTTTGTCTGTGTACTTGCATTATGTATAAAGCGGGGTGAGAGCCTGTTTTGAGAGGAGGCTACTGCGACAGCAAGAGAATTGGAGAAGAGGAGGGGAATCAGTTGTGTCACACTGGTTAAGTCGCAAGGCCTCCTGTTTGTGTCCTCCCCCTCTAATCAACGGGCGAGGCGAGTGTGGGAGCGCCCACTTATCCCCTTTTACGCTGACTACCGACAACAAGACAAACACCGATGAAATCCGACAAAAATTAGAAGGCCAGGCCCATGTGTCATGTAGGTGGGAAACTACCTCAAAGTCAATGCTCTAAAAAGATGGGAATGGTTGAGAACGAGCCAGCACGCCAAGTGAAAACAGATGGGACGGGTGAAACGTCAAAATAACGCGAGAAGGCCTAGGCCTTGTGCAATGCTATGTGCTTAGAAAAATAACCCGGGTTTTTCTGAAGTGCCAGTGTAGGTGGGAGTGAGGCTGAACTCAATGGAAGAAGATGATTCGGGATGAATGGGTGGGTGTGGGGTCCACCCAGGCCCCCTCCACTCACTTATCCACTTTAGGACCCTACCACCAGGGGCTTGGCTGTAGGGTATCACATCCTACATCCAGGTACTCCGGCGGTAGGGAAATTAATGTAAATTCTCATTAGTTGCAGTGGTCCTATCTTGCTCCGTGGCTTCACATAAATAAAGTCACCCGCTTTTTAATTATTATTGGAGCTAGCTCTCCTATCATACTCACAAAATTTGCGCCAATATAAAGTCCAAACATAGACAGAGCTCACAATATATGGCTGCATGCAACGTGATGCAAAGTCCGGGGGTTATCCTCCTTTAAAAAAAGATAGAGCTCACAATTGGCAACAGAAGCAAAAGAGAACTAGTATCCATGTTAGTATACTACTATCATTCATACTCGACTTAGCAACCAGTCAATCACTACCGTATCAGTTTGTATTTATATAGGAAAAGGAGGCACCAGGAAATCGGGAGAAACAGCATGGCCGGAAATAGGAACAAGGGAACCCATCGAGTCCACACCAGTATGTATCTCCTGCCCTCTGAAGCGTGAATAACCGTCTTCAAAAGGCACCTCACAGCTTGCAACTACTGTTCAACGTGAGTCCATGTTATTGCAGCCAGCACAGTGGGTGTAGTTAGGACAGTTAAGCTGAGATACACGAAAATCCAACGTCCCCAAAGTAACAGCTGGTAGAGGAAAATCTGCAAATTAAACTGGCTTCAGGCAACGCCGCTTCTCCGCCCGTTGAACGATCCAGCTGCCCATTTTTTTCCCTTTGCTGTTTCTGTCGCCTACTTCTACTGAATTACCATAGGAGAAACAAGATGTTACGTGTAACCATTGTTAGAGGCCAAACCGCTGGGTGTTGAGCTGGATGACCGGATAATTAAATTACCAATCAGAACTGTGCAAATTAAACTGCCTTCAGGCAAGAGCAGAAGGAAAGAAATATACTGAGAGCGTAACTATCATACTCTTGCAGAAAATGGTGTAAACTCATGAAAATCTAGTCCGGCTCCCGAGCTCATTTGCCCACGAAAACTGTACCGATCAGTTTCATGGAGATTTGCACAGGTCGCTGTATTATGAGTCTTATTTCTTATTGAGTTATTCTTTTCCCACAGCCTGTGTGGCCAAGCTCTGCCATGCCAACAAATGCACATATATCCATTTGCTTCAAGTGGAATAGATGATCGTTAACGTCTGGACCATGACGCGCATCAAGAACTAAAATATAGCCACAAATTCAATGATACCACACTTGATTGCCCACACGGTTAACACGATAGATCCTCATTACAATACCAGATCGATCCATAAAAAAAAACGAAAATGCTTTGAGATTCAAAGCACAGAAGAATTATCACGACGGATTGGCCTATGAAACACTTCAACGAACTGGAAAAAAGAAGTGCACAACCGTGTGGTGGCCGGTCCGAAGACAACAAATGCTTGCTAGCAGGGCAGACGATGAAGATGACGGGTTGATCATTTTCGATAACAAAGAGAATATTTTGGTCGATGAGATGAGAGATGGGGGGCGGGGGGGGAGGGAGCCAAGACTACACTAGTTACATCGGGTACTTGCTGGATCTCAAGGCGGAGAGCCATGAACGAAATCGTGAACGGTCTATCGTAAGTGCAAACTATGTGATGGTAAGAACAATCTCGATGTAGAAATAAATATGTCAGAGATCTATGGATAAATTAGTTGGTCAATATATGGACAAAAATGGTAAAGAAACAACAATTTCATGATAAGTGACATGTCATAAATGATATAGGTTTGAGAGGCAGTAGTAATTCATATCCATGCCTCGCCCTTGTCTAGTGATGCGGAAGGCGAATGCTATATATGCAAACGCACCTCAATTTTTTAGTGTCGACATGGTCTTGATCCGCTCCAATTGGTGATGAACCTGGATTCATTGACCCTCCCGCAGGTTACTTGAAGAGGGTTATGACCAAAAAGGTGTTTTGAGGAGAGAGACTTCATGGACCAATGTTCACATGTTTTTGTTTATTTCTTAGTTCGAGGATTGACCTAAGCGTCTTGAGAGATTCACTGCAAGGATTAGATGGCTGATGTTCTCCTTCCTCCATGTGAACATTGTAGGATGCGAGCTCTCATGGGCCAAGGCCAGAGGGCTATGGCCAAAGCTTGCTTGGCTGCGGCCGTTGGTGACATCGGGGTCGTGTCCATCCTGTACATCGTGATTGGTCGGGGACATAGGCGTGGACGCTTCCTACAATGGTGTCTTGACCCAGACTCGATGGCTGATGTTGGGACCGTTGGGTTAGGCAGTTGGCAGTGTCTCGTGACATGGATGCCGGAGTGGCAGCCACGGATGGGGTTTCCTATGGTTGGTCTCAGGCTGGCACGACAGCGGTGGTGGTTTCTATGCCTCTTGGTCATGTGGGCGGCGAGGAGTGTAGTGGTGGGTGGCTTGGTCTCGATCTCTATCTTTGACAGTGGCAACGCCCAGTCCGGATCTGGAGGTTTGAGCTCGCCGCGGTTGGCTTGGGAGCCTCGTGATGGCACAGATAAGCTGTCGAGCGAAACCTCCGTGCTTTGACACCAACAGCGGTGACACCCGCGGGTGCCGCTCTCCTCTTAATGACTTCGTTATGGTTCTCCTCTCCATGCCAGGGTACCGGGTGAAGAGCTTTGTCCTTCTTGGATTCTGCAGCGGGGATGCTTATTATCGTTTCCCCTCCTGAGTGTGTTGTCGTGGAGTTTAGGTCTCCTAAGACGTGTAGTGGTGTTGTATTAAGACCTACCTATGTTATTTGTCAGCAACGTAGTTGCGTGCGTTTATGTTGTCCGGTTATAGTGGGATTCGCTTTGTAAGAGAGCTTCCACAATACTATTTATCGTTTGTCTGTGTACTTGCATTATGTATAAAGCGGGGTGAGAGCCTGTTTTGAGAGGAGGCTACTGCGACAGCAAGAGAATTGGAGAAGAGGAGGGGAATCGGTTGTGTCACACTGGTTAAGTCACAAGGCCTCCTGTTTGTGTCCTCCCCCTCTAATCAACGGGCGAGGCGAGTGTGGGAGCGCCCACTTATCCCCTTTTACGCTGACTACCGACAACGAGACAAACACCGATGAAATCCGACAAAAATTAGAAGGCCAGGCCCATGTGTCATGTAGGTGGGAAACTACCTCAAAGTCAATGCTGTAAAAACATGGGAATGGTTGAGAACGAGCCAGCACGCCAAGTGAAAACAGATGGGACGGGTGAAACGTCAAAATCACGCAAGAAGGCCTAGGCCTTGTGCAATGCTATGTGCTTAGAAAAATAACCCGGGTTTTTCTGAAGTGCCAGTGTAGGTGGGAGTGAGGCTGAACTCAATGGAAGAAGATGATTCGGGATGAATGGGTGGGTGTGGGGTCCACCCAGGCCCCCTCCACTCACTTATCCACTTTAGGACCCTACCACCAGGGGCTTGGCTGTAGGGTATCACATCCTACATCCAGGTACTCCGGCGGTAGGAAAATTAATGTAAATTCTCATTAGTTGCAGTGGTCCTATCTTGCTCTGTGGCTTCACATAAATGAAGTCACCCGCTTTTTAATTATTATTGGAGCTAGCTCTCATACCATACTCACAAAATTTGCGCCAATATAAAGTCCAAACATAGACAGAGCTCACAATATATGGCTGCATGCATCGTGCTGATGCAAAGGCCGGGGGTTATCCTCCTTTAAAAAAAGATAGAGCTCACAATTGGCAACAGAAGCAAAAGAGAACTAGTATCCAAGTTAGTATACTACTATCATTCATACTCGACTTAGCAACCAGTCGATCACTACCGTATCAGTTTGTATTTATATAGGAAAAGGAGGCACCAGGAAATCGGGAGAAACAGCATGGCCGGAAATAGGAACAAGGGAACCCATCGAGTCCACACCAGTATGTATCTCCTGCCCTCTGAAGCGTGAATAACCGTCTTCAAAAGGCACCTCACAGCCTGCAACTACTGTTCAACGTGAGTCCATGTTATTGCAGCCAGCACAGTGGGTGTAGTTAGGACAGTTAGGCTGAGATACACGAAAATCCAACGTCCCAAAGTAACAGCTGGTAGAGGAAAATCTGCAAATTAAACTGGCTTCAGGCAACGCCGCTTCTCTGCCCGTTGAACGATCCAGCTGCCCAGTTTTTTCCCTTTGCTGTTTCTGTCGCCTACTTCTACTGAATTACTATAGGAGAAACAAGATGTTACGTGTAACCATTGTTAGAGGCCAAACCGCTGGGTGTTGAGCTGGATGACCGGATAATTAAATTACCAATCAGAACAGTGCAAATTAAACTGCCTTCAGGCAAGAGCAGAAGGAAAGAAATATACTGAGAGCGTAACCATCATACTCTTGCAGAAAATGGTGTAAACTCATGAAAATCTAGTCCGGCTCCCGAGCTCATTTGCTCACGAAAACTGTACCGATCAGTTTCATGGAGATTTGCACAGGTCGCTGTATTATGAGTCTTATTTCTTATTGAGTTATTCTTTTCCCACAGCCTGTGTGGCCAAGCTCTGCCATGCCAACAAATGCACATATATCCATTTGCTTCAATTGGAATAGATGATCGTTAACGTCTGGACCATGACGCGCATCAAGAACTAAAATATAGCCACAAATTCAATGATACCACACTTTATTGCCCACACGGTTAACACGATAGATCCTCATTACAATACCAGATCGATCCATAAAAAAAAACGAAAATGCTTTGAGATTCAAAGCACAGAAGGATTATCACGACGGATTGGCCTATGAAACACTTCAACGAACTGGAAAAAAGAAGTGCACAACCGTGTGGTGGCCGGTCCGAAGACAACAAATGCTTGCTAGCAGGGCAGACGATGAAGATGACGGGTTGATCATTTTCGATAACAAAGAAGAATCAGTTTGCGTTTGCTGAGATGGGGGGGGGGGGGGGGGGGGGGGGGAGCCAAGACTACACTAGTTACATCGGGTACTTCCTGGATCTCAAGGCGGAGAGCCATGAACGAAATCGTGAACGGTCTATCGTAAGTGCAAACTATGTGATGGTAAGAACAATCTCGATGTAGAAATAAATATGTCAGAGATCTATGGATAAATTAGTTGGTCAATATATGGACAAAAATGGTAAAGAAACAACAATTTCATGATAAGTGACATGTCATAAATGATATAGGTTTGAGAGGCAGTAGTAATTCATATCCATGCCTCGCCCTTGTCTAGTGATGCGGAAGGTGAATGCTATATATGCAAACGCACCTCAAATTTTTTAGTGTCGACATGGTCTTGATCCACTCCAATTGGTGATAAACCTGGATTCATTGACCCTCCCGCAGGTTACTTGAAGAGGGTTATGACCAAAAAGGTGTTTTGAGGAGAGAGACTTCATGGACCAATGTTCACATGTTTTTGTTTATTTCTTAGTTCGAGGATTGACCTAAGCGTCTTGAGAGATTCACTGCAAGGATTAGATGGCTGATGTTCTCCTTCCTCCATGTGCGCCCCCCCTCCCCCCCAAAAAAAAGAAAAAATCAAGAACCTGGAGCAATCACCTGATGGATTAAAGGGCAAGAGCTGCTGGCCTCAGTCCCCTACGGACCAAACCACCCTGACAAATCCACTGAAATCTGAGGTGCCGACCAAATGGGAAGCTCCACCAGTGGGCGTGGTGAAACTGAATACCGATGCAGCCTTTTTGTCGGAATCGGGACAAAGCTGGGCGGGAGTAGTTGCACGGAATAATATGGGGGTCGTATGTTTCTCGACAAGCAAAACAACGAACACTTACAATCCTGTTGGGCCTGACGGCACTGTCACGTCTATCCAGAGGACCGATCATTGTTGAGACTGAGAATGTTGTAATGGCGAGCTGAAAGGGAGAGATACCTGTCGCTCCGAATGGTTCTGGTTGGTTGCTGAAATAAAGGAAGCAATCCAGATTTTCAGTTCTGTTCAAGTCAAGGCAGTCAAGAGATTTCAGAATAGCCTTGCGCATGAGTTTGCTGCAAGAGCCAGACGTCAAGGGGACTGCAAGATGAAGGCGGACGTGCCGGAAGTGTTGGAAATATGCCCTAGAGGCAATAATAAAATGGTTATTATTATATTTCCTTGTTCATGATAATTGTCTGTTATTCATGCTATAATTGTGTTATTCAGAAATCGTAATACATGTGTGAATACATAGACCACAACGTGTCCCTAGTAAGCCTCTAGTTGACTAGCTCGTTGATCAATAGATGGTTACGGTTTCCTGACCATGGACATTGGATGTCATTGATAACGGGATCACATCATTAGGAGAATGATGTGATGGACAAGACCCAATCCTAAGCCTAGCACTAGATCGTGTAGTTCGTTTGCTAAAGCTTTTCCAATGTCAAGTAACTTTTCCTTAGACCATGAGATTGTGCAACTCCCGGATACCGTATGAGTGCTTTGGGTGTACCAAACGTCACAACGTAACTGGGTGGCTATAAAGGTGCACTACGGGTATCTCCGAAAGTGTCTGTTGGGTTGGCACGAATCGAGAATGGGATTTGTCACTCCGTGTGACGGAGAGGTACCTCTGGGCCCACTCGGTAGGACATCATCATAATGAGCTCAATGTGATCAAGGAGTTGTTCACAGGATGATGTGTTACGGAAACGAGTAAAGAGACCTGCCGGTAACGAGATTGAACAAGGTATCGGTATACCGACGATCGAATCTCGGGCAAGTATCGTACCGATAGACAAAGGGAATTGCGTACGGGATTGATTGAATCCTCGACATCGTGGTTCATCCGATGAGATCATCGAGGAGCATGTGGGAGCCAACATGGGTATCCAGATCCCGCTGTTGGTTATTGACCGGAGAGTCGTCTCGGTCATGTCTGCGTGTCTCCCGAACCCGTAGGGTCTACACACTTAAGGTTCGGTGACGCTAGGGTTGTAGAGATATTAGTATGCGGTAACCCGAAAGTTGTTCGGAGTCCCGGATGAGATCCCGGACGTCATGAGGAGTTCCGGAATGGTCCGGAGGTAAAGAATTGTATATAGGAAGTCCAGTTTCGGCCACCGGGAAGGTTTCGGGGGTAATCGGTATTGTACCGGGACCACCGGAAGGGTCCCGGGGGTCCACCGGGTGGGGCCACCTATCCCGAAGGGCCCCATGGGCTGAAGTGGGAAGGGAACCAGCCCCTGGTGGGCTGGTGCGCCCCCCTATGGGCCTCCCCTGCGCCTAGGGTTGGGAACCCTAGGGGTGGGGGGCGCCTCCACCTGGCTTGGGGGGCAAGCCACCCCCTTGGCCGCCGCCCCTCCCCTCAGATTGGATCTGAGGGGGCCGGCCCCCTCTCCCCTTCCCCCTATAAATAGTGGAGGGGTGGGAGGGAGGACACACCCCAGCCCCTGGCGCCCCCCTCTCCTCCCGTGACACCTCTCCCTCTCGTTGGTGCTTGGTGAAGCCCTGCCGAGATCCCGCTGCTTCCACCACCACGCCGTCGTGCTGCTGGATCCTCATCAACCTCTCCTTCCCCCTTGCTGGATCAAGAAGGAGGAGACGTCTCTCCCAACCGTACGTGTGTTGAACACGGAGGTGCCGTCCGTTCGGCGCTCGGTCATCGGTGATTTGGATCACGACGAGTACGACTCCATCAACCCCGTTCTCTTGAACGCTTCCGCTCGCGATCTACAAGGGTATGTAGATGCACTCCCCTCTCTCTCGTTGCTAGATGACTCCATAGATTGATCTTGGTGATGCGTAGAAAATTTTAAAATTCTGCTACGATCCCCAACAGTACTGTTGGAAATATGCCCTAGAGGCAATAATAAAATGGTTATTATTATATTTCCTTGTTCATGATAATTGTCTGTTATTCATGCTATAATTGTGTTATCCGGAAATCGTAATACATGTGTGAATACATAGACCACAACATGTCCCTAGTAAGCCTCTAGTTGACTAGCTCGTTGATCAATAGATGGTTACGGTTTCCTGACCATGGACATTGGATGTCATTGATAACGGGATCACATCATTAGGAGAATGATGTGATGGACAAGACCCAATCCTAAGCCTAGCACTAGATCGTGTAGTTCGTTTGCTAAAGCTTTTCCAATGTCAAGTAACTTTTCCTTAGACCATGAGATTGTGCAACTCCCGGATACCGTAGGAGTGCTTTGGGTGCACCAACGTAACTGGGTGGCTATAAAGGTGCACTACGGGTATCTCCGAAAGTATCTGTTGGGTTGGCACGAATCGAGACTGGGATTTGTCACTCCATGTAACGGAGAGGTACCTCTGGGCCCACTCGGTAGGACATCATCATAATGAGCTCAATGTGATCAAGGAGTTGTTCACGGGATGATGTGTTACGGAAACGAGTAAAGAGACTTGCCGGTAACGAGATTGAACAAGGTATCGAGATACCGACGATCGAATCTCGGGCAAGTATCGTACCGATAGACAAAGGGAATTGCGTACGGGATTGATTGAATCCTCGACATCGTGGTTCATCCGATGAGATCATCGAGGAGCATGTGGGAGCCAACATGGGTATCCAGATCCCGCTGTTGGTTATTGACCGAAGAGTCGTCTCGGTCATGTCTGCGTGTCTCCCGAACCCGTAGGGTCTACACACTTAAGGTTCGGTGACGCTAGGGTTATAGAGATATTAGTATGCGGTAACCCGAAGGTTGTTCGGAGTCTCGGATGAGATCCTGGACGTCACGAGGAGTTCCGGAATGGTCCGGAGGTAAAGATTTATATATGGGAAGTCCTATTTTGGCCACCGGAAAATGTTCGGGATTTTTCGGTGTTGTACCGAGAAGGTTCTAGAAGGTTCCGGAGTGGGGCCCACCTGCATGGGGGGACCCACATGAACGTGGGTAGTGGGGGCAAGGCCCCACACCCCTAGTCAAGGCGCACCAAGATTCCCCCTTAGAAGGAATAAGATCATATCCCGAAGGGATAAGATCAAGATCCCTAAAAAAGGGGGATAACAATCGGTGGGGAAGGGAAAGGATGGGATTTCTTTCCTTCCACCTTTGCCAACGCCCCAATGGACTTGGAGGGCAAGAAACCAGCCCCCTCCACCCCTATATATAGTGGGGAGGTGCATGGGAGAAAGAGCACAGCCCCTGGCGCCTCCCTCTCCCTCCCGTGACACCTCTTCCTCCTCCAGTAGCGCTTGGCGAAGCCCTGCTGAAATCCCGCTGCTTCCACCACCACACCGTCGTGCTGCTGGATCTCCATCAACATCTCCTCCCCCCTTGCTGGATCAAGAAGGAGGAGACGTCTCTGCTCCGTACGTGTGTTGAACGCGGAGGTGCCGTCCGTTCGGCGCTCGGTCATCGGTGATTTGGATCACGACGAGTACGACTCCATCAACCCCGTTCTCTTGAACGCTTCCGCTCGCGATCTACAAGGGTATGTAGATACACTCCCCTCTCACTCGTTGCTAGATGACTCCTGTTGGAAATATGCCCTAGAGGCAATAATAAAATGGTTATTATTATATTTCCTTGTTCATGATAATTGTCTGTTATTCATGCTATAATTGTGTTATCCGGAAATCGTAATACATGTGTGAATACATAGACCACAACATGTCCCTAGTAAGCCTCTAGTTGACTAGCTCGTTGATCAATAGATGGTTACGGTTTCCTGACCATGGACATTGGATGTCATTGATAACGGGATCACATCATTAGGAGAATGATGTGATGGACAAGACCCAATCCTAAGCCTAGCACTAGATCGTGTAGTTCGTTTGCTAAAGCTTTTCCAATGTCAAGTAACTTTTCCTTAGACCATGAGATTGTGCAACTCCCGGATACCGTAGGAGTGCTTTGGGTGCACCAAACGTCACAACGTAACTGGGTGGCTATAAAGGTGCACTACGGGTATCTCCGAAAGTATCTGTTGGGTTGGCACGAATCGAGACTGGGATTTGTCACTCCATGTAACGGAGAGGTACCTCTGGGCCCACTCGGTAGGACATCATCATAATGAGCTCAATGTGATCAAGGAGTTGTTCACGGGATGATGTGTTACGGAAACGAGTAAAGAGACTTGCCGGTAACGAGATTGAACAAGGTATCGAGATACCGACGATCGAATATCGGGCAAGTATCGTACCGATAGACAAAGGGAATTGCGTACGGGATTGATTGAATCCTCGACATCGTGGTTCATCCGATGAGATCATCGAGGAGCATGTGGGAGCCAACATGGGTATCCAGATCCCGCTGTTGGTTATTGACCGGAGAGTCGTCTCGGTCATGTCTGCGTGTCTCCCGAACCCGTAGGGTCTACACACTTAAGGTTCGGTGACGCTAGGGTTGTAGAGATATTAGTATGCGGTAACCCGAAAGTTGTTCGGAGTCCCGGATGAGATCCCGGACGTCACGAGGAGTTCCGGAATGGTCCGGAGGTAAAGAATTGTATATAGGAAGTCCAGTTTCGGCCACCGGGAAGGTTTCGGGGGTAATCGGTATTGTACCGGGACCACCGGAAGGGTCCCGGGGGTCCACCGGGTGGGGCCACCTATCCCGGAGGGCCCCATGGGCTGAAGTGGGAAGGGAACCAGCCCCTGGTGGGCTGGTGTGCCCCCCTATGGGCCTCCCCTGTGCCTAGGGTTGGGAACCCTAGGGGTGGGGGGCGCCTCCACCTGGCTTGGGGGGCAAGCCACCCCCTTGGCCGCCGCCCCTCCCCTCAGATTGGATCTGAGGGGGCCGGCCCCCTCTCCCCTTCCCCCTATAAATAGTGGAGGGGTGGGAGGGAGGACACACCCCAGCCCCTGGCGCCTCCCTCTCCTCCCGTGACACCTCTCCCTCTCGTTGGTGCTTGGTGAAGCCCTGCCGAGATCCCGCTGCTTCCACCACCACGCCGTCGTGCTGCTGGATCTTCATCAACCTCTCCTTACCCCTTGCTGGATCAAGAAGGAGGAGACGTCTCTCCCAACCGTACGTGTGTTGAACACGGAGGTGCCGTCCGTTCGGCGCTCGGTCATCGGTGATTTGGATCACGACGAGTACGACTCCATCAACCCCGTTCTCTTGAACGCTTCCGCTCGCGATCTACAAGGGTATGTAGATGCACTCCCCTCTCTCGTTGCTAGATGACTCCATAGATTGATCTTGGTGATGCATAGAAAATTTTAAAATTCTGCTACGATCCCCAACAGTGGCATCATGAGCTAGGTCTATGCGTAGTATCTTGCACGAGTAGAACACAAAGTAGTTGTGGGCGTCGATTTGTCAATCTTCTTGCCGTTACTAGTCTTATCTTGATTCGGCGGCACTGTGGGATGAAGCGGCCCGGACCGACCTTACACGTACGCTTACGTGAGACAGGTTCCACCGACTGACATGCACTAGTTGCATAAGGTGGCTAGCGGGTGTCTGTCTCTCCCACTTTAGTCGGATCGGATTCGATGAACAGGTTCCTTATGAAGGGTAAATAGAAATTGGCATATCACGTTGTGGTTTTGGCGTAGGTAAGAAACGTTCTTGCTAGAAACCTATAGCAGCCACGTAAAAACTTGCAACAACAATTAGAGGACGTCTAACTTGTTTTTGCAGCAAGTGCTTTGTGATGTGATATGGCCAAAGGATGTGATGAATGATATATGTGATGTATGAGATGATCATGTTCTTGTAATAGGAATCACGACTTGCATGTCGATGAGTATGACAACCGGCAGGAGCCATAGGAGTTGTCTTAATTTATTATATGACCTGCGTGTCATTGAAATTCGCCATGAAATTACTTTACTTTATTGCTAACCGTTAGCCGTAGTAGTAGAAGTAATAGTTGGCGAGACAACTTCATGAAGACACGATGATGGAGATCATGATGATGGAGATCATGGTGTCATGCCGGTGACGATGATGATCATGGTGCCCCGAAGATGGAGATCAAAAGGAGCGAAGTGATAATGGCCATATCATGTCACTATTTTGATTGCATGTGATGTTTATCATGTTTTTGCATCTTATTTGCTTAGAACGACGGTAGCATATATAAGATGATCCCTCACTAAAATTTCAAGAAAGTGTTCCCCCTAACTGTGCACCGTTGCGAAGGTTCGTTGTTTCGAAGCACTACGTGTTGATCGGGTGTGATAGATTCTAACGTTCGAATACAACGGGTGTAAGCCAGATTTACACAGCAATACACTTAGGTTGACTTGACGAGCCTGGCATGTACAGACATGGCGTCGGAGCACAAGAGACCGAAAGGTCGAACATGAGTCGTATAGAAGATACGATCAACATGGAGATGTTCACCGTTGATGACTAGTCCGTCTCACGTGATGATCGGACACGGCCTAGTCGATTCGGATCATGTATCACTTAGATGACGAGAGGGATGTCTATCTGAGTGGGAGTTCATTACATAATTTGATTAGATGAACTCAATTGTCATGAACTTAGTCTAAATGTTACATATCTACCTTGTAGATCAAATGGCCAACGCTAATGTTACCCTCAACTTCAACGCGTTCCTAGAGAAAAACAAGCTGAAAGACGATGGTAGCAACTATGCGGACTGGGTCCGTAACCTGAGGATTATCCTCATAGCTGCCAAGAAATCATATGTCCTTGAAGCACCGTTAGGTGGCCCACCTGCTCTCCCAGCACTGCCAGACGATTTGAACGTTTGGCAGACACGCACCGATGATTACTCCTTCGTTCAGTGCGGCATGCTCTTCAGCTTAGAACCGGGGCTCCAAAAGCGTTTTGAGCATCACGGAGCATATGAGATGTTCGAAGAGCTGAAAATGGTTTTCCAAGCTCATGCCCGGATCGAGAGATATGAAGTCTCCGATAAGTTCTACAGCTGTAAGATAGAGGAAAATAGTTCTGTCAGCGAGCACATACTCAAAATGTCTGGGTTGCACAGCCGCTTGTCTCAGCTGGGGATTAATCTCCCGGATGACGCGGTCATTGACAGAATCCTCCAGTCGCTTCCACCTAGCTACAAGAGCTTTGTGATGAACTTCAACATGCAGGGGATGGAAAAGACCATTCCTGAGGTATATGCGATGCTGAAGTCAGCGGAGGCAGAGATCAGAAAGGAACATCAAGTGTTGATGGTGAATAAAACCACCAAGTTCAAGAAGGGCAAGGGTAAGAAGAACTTCAAAAAGGACGGCAAGGGAGTTGCCGCGCCCGGTAAGCCAGCTGCCGGGAAGAAGTCAAAGAATGGACCCAAGCCTGAGACTGAGTGCTTTTATTGCAAGGGAACCGGTCACTGGAAGCGGAATTGCCCCAAGTACTTAGCAGATAAGAAGGCCGGCAATACCAAAGGTATATGTGATATACATGTAATTGATGTGTACCTTACCAGCACTCGTAGTAGTTCCTGGGTATTTGATACCGGTGCGGTTGCTCATATTTGTAACTCAAAGCAGGAACTGCGGAATCAGCGTAGACTGGCAAAGGACGAGGTGACGATGCGCGTCGGGAATGGTTCCAAGGTCGATGTGATCGCCGTCGGCACGCTACCTCTGCATCTACCTACGGGATTAGTTTTAAACCTCAATAATTGTTATTTAGTGCCAGCTTTGAGCATGAACATTGTATCTGGATCTCGCTTAATGCGAGATGGCTACTCATTTAAATCTGAGAATAATGGTTGTTCTATTTATATGAGAGATATGTTTTATGGTCATGCCCCGCTGGTGAATGGTTTATTTTTGTTGAATCTCGAACGTGATGTTACACATGTTTATAATGTGAATGCCAAGAAATGCAAGGTTGATAACGATAGTCCCACATACTTGTGGCACTGCCGCCTTGGTCATATCGGTGTTAAACACATGAAGAAACTCCATGCAGATGGACTTTTGGAGTCTCTTGATTATGAATCATTTGACAGATGCGAACCATGCCTCTTGGGCAAGATGACCAAGACTCCGTTCTCCGGAACAATGGAGCGAGCAACCAACTTATTGGAGATCATACATACTGATGTGTGTGGTCCAATGAGTGTTGAGGCTCGCGGTGGTTATCGTTATGTTCTCACCCTCACCGATGATTTGAGTAGATATGGGTATGTCTACTTGATGAAGCACAAGTCTGAGACCTTTGAAAAGTTCAAGGAATTTCAGAATGAGGTTGAGAATCAACGTGACAAGAAAATAAAGTTCTTACGATCAGATCATGGAGGAGAATATTTGAGTCATGAATTTGGCACGCACTTAAGGAAATGTGGAATTGTTTCACAACTCACGCCGCCTGGAACACCTCAGCGTAACGGTGTGTCCGAACGTCGTAATCGCACTCTATTGGATATGGTGCGATCTATGATGTCTCTTACTGATCTACCGCTATCTTTTTGGGGTTATGCTTTAGAGACTGCCGCATTCACTTTAAATAGGGCACCGTCAAAATCCGATGAGACGACACCGTATGAATTATGGTTTGGGAAGAAACCTAAGCTGTCGTTTCTGAAAGTTTGGGGATGCGATGCTTATGTGAAGAAACTTCAACCAGAGAAGCTCGAACCCAAGTCGGAAAAATGCGTATTCATAGGATACCCTAAGGAAACTATTGGGTATAGCTTCTACCTAAGATCCGAGGGCAAGATCTTTGTTGCCAGGAATGGATCCTTTCTAGAGAAAGAGTTTCTCTCGAAAGAAGTAAGTGGGAGGAAAGTGGAGCTTGATGAGATGACCCTCGAACCGGAGAGTAGCGCAGCGCAGGAAAATGTTTCTGTGGAGCCTACACCGGCTAGAGAGGAAGTTATTGATAATGATCATGATCAAGCTACCACTGAACTTCGAAGGTCCACAAGGACACGTTCCGCACCTGAGTGGTACGGCAATCCTGTCCTGGAAATCATGTTGTTAGACAACAGTGAACCTTCGAACTATGAAGAAGCAATGGCGGGCCCGGATTCCGACAAATGGCTTGAAGTCATGAAATCCGAGATAGGATCCATGTATGAAAACGAAGTATGGACTTTGACTGACTTGCCCGTTGATCGGCAAGCCATAGAAAATAAATGGATCTTTAAGAAGAAGACTGACGCGGATGGTAATGTGACCATATATAAGGCTCGGCTTGTCGCTAAGGGTTATCGGCAAGTTCAAGGGGTTGACTACGATGAGACTTTCTCACCCGTAGCGAAGCTGAAATCCGTCAGAATCATGTTAGCAATTGCCGCATACTATGATTATGAGATATGGCAAATGGACGTCAAAACGGCATTCCTTAATGGTTTTCTTAAGGAAGAGTTGTATATGATGCAACCGAAAGGTTTTGTCGACCCTGAGAATGCTGACAAGGTATGCAAGCTCCAGCGCTCAATCTATGGGCTGGTGCAAGCATCTCGGAGTTGGAACATTCGCTTTGATGAGATGATCAAAGCGTTTGGGTTCACACAGACTTATGGAGAAGCCTGTGTTTACAAGAAAGTGAGTGGGAGCTCTGTAGCATTTCTCATATTATATGTGGATGACATACTGCTGATGGGAAATGATATAGAATTCTTGGAAAGTATAAAGGCCTACTTGAATAAGTGTTTTTCAATGAAGGACCTTCGAGAAGCTGCTTATATATTAGGCATCAAGATCTATAGGGATAGATCGAGACGCCTCATAGGTCTTTCGCAAAGCACATACCTTGATAAGATATTGAAGAAGTTCAATATGGATCAGTCCAAGAAGGGGTTCTTGCCTGTATTGCAAGGTGTGAGATTGAGCACGGCTCAATGCCCGACCACGGCAGAAGATATAGAAGAGATGAGTGTCATCCCCTATGCCTCAGCCATAGGGTCTATTATGTATGCCATGCTGTGTACCAGACCTGATGTAAACCTTGCAGTAAGTTTGGTAGGTAGGTACCAAAGTAATCCTGGCAAGGAACACTGGACAGCGGTCAAGAACATCCTGAAGTACCTGAAAAGGACTAAGGATATGTTTCTCGTATATGGAGGTGACGAAGAGCTCGTCGTAAAGGGTTACGTCGACGCTAGCTTCGACACAGATCCGGATGACTCCAAGTCACAAACCGGATACATGTATATTTTGAATGGTGGAGCGGTAAGCTGGTGCAGTTGCAAGCAAAGCGTCGTGGCGGGATCTACATGCGAAGCGGAGTACATAGCAGCCTCGGAGGCAGCACACGAAGCAGTATGGATGAAGGAGTTCATCACCGACCTAGGAGTCATTCCAAATGCGTCGGGTCCAATGGCTCTCTTCTGTGATAACACTGGAGCTATTGCCCTTGCCAAGGAGCCCAGGTTTCACAAGAAGACCAGGCATATCAAGCGTCGCTTCAACTCCATACGTGAACATGTTCAAGATGGAGACATAGATATTTGTAAAGTGCACACGGATTTGAATGTAGCAGATCCGTTGACTAAACCTCTTTCACGAGCAAAACATGATCAACACCAGAACTCTATGGGTGTTCGATTCATCACAATGTAACTAGATTATTGACTCTAGTGCAAGTGGGAAACTGTTGGAAATATGCCCTAGAGGCAATAATAAAATGGTTATTATTATATTTCCTTGTTCATGATAATTGTCTGTTATTCATGCTATAATTGTGTTATCCGGAAATCGTAATACATGTGTGAATACATAGACCACAACGTGTCCCTAGTAAGCCTCTAGTTGACTAGCTCGTTGATCAATAGATGGTTACGGTTTCCTGACCATGGACATTGGATGTCATTGATAATGGGATCACATCATTAGGAGAATGATGTGATGGACAAGACCCAATCCTAAGCCTAGCACTAGATCGTGTAGTTCGTTTGCTAAAGCTTTTCCAATGTCAAGTAACTTTTCCTTAGACCATGAGATTGTGCAACTCCCGGATACCGTAGGAGTGCTT
The DNA here is from genome assembly GCA_011799875.1 of Thinopyrum elongatum. Taxonomy (NCBI): domain Eukaryota; kingdom Viridiplantae; phylum Streptophyta; class Magnoliopsida; order Poales; family Poaceae; genus Thinopyrum; species Thinopyrum elongatum. Next base: position 50,086,154 of record CM022299.1, on the reverse strand, counting down.
TGGGTGTACCAAACGTCACAACGTAACTGGGTGGCTATAAAGGTGCACTACGGGTATCTCCGAAAGTGTCTGTTGGGTTGGCACGAATCGAGAATGGGATTTGTCACTCCGTGTGACGGAGAGGTACCTCTGGGCCCACTCGGTAGGACATCATCATAATGAGCTCAATGTGATCAAGGAGTTGTTCACAGGATGATGTGTTACGGAAACGAGTAAAGAGACCTGCCGGTAACGAGATTGAACAAGGTATCGGTATACCGACGATCGAATCTCGGGCAAGTATCGTACCGATAGACAAAGGGAATTGCATACGGGATTGATTGAATCCTCGACATCGTGGTTCATCCGATGAGATCATCGAGGAGCATGTGGGAGCCAACATGGGTATCCAGATCCCGCTGTTGGTTATTGACCGGAGAGTCGTCTCGGTCATGTCTGCGTGTCTCCCGAACCCGTAGGGTCTACACACTTAAGGTTCGGTGACGCTAGGGTTGTAGAGATATTAGTATGCGGTAACCCGAAAGTTGTTCGGAGTCCCGGATGAGATCCCGGACGTCACGAGGAGTTCCAGAATGGTCCGGAGGTAAAGAATTGTATATAGGAAGTCCAGTTTCGGCCACCGGGAAGGTTTCGGGGGTAATCGGTATTGTACCGGGACCACCGGAAGGGTCCCGGGGGTCCACCGGGTGGGGCCACCTATCCCGGAGGGCCCCATGGGCTGAAGTGGGAAGGGAACCAGCCCCTGGTGGGCTGGTGCGCCCCCCTATGGGCCTCCCCTGCGCCTAGGGTTGGGAACCCTAGGGGTGGGGGGCGCCTCCACCTGGCTTGGGGGGCAAGCCACCCCCTTGGCCGCCGCCCCTCCCCTCAGATTGGATCTGAGGTGGCCGGCCCCCTCTCCCCTTCCCCCTATAAATAGTGGAGGGGTGGGAGGGAGGACACACCCCAGCCCCTGGCGCCTCCCTCTCCTCCCGTGACACCTCTCCCTCTCGTTGGTGCTTGGTGAAGCCCTGCCGAGATCCCGCTGCTTCCACCACCACGCCGTCGTGCTGCTGGATCCTCATCAACCTCTCCTTCCCCCTTGCTGGATCAAGAAGGAGGAGACGTCTCTCCCAACCGTACGTGTGTTGAACACGGAGGTGCCGTCCGTTCGGCGCTCGGTCATCGGTGATTTGGATCACGACGAGTACGACTCCATCAACCCCGTTCTCTTGAACGCTTCCGCTCGCGATCTACAAGGGTATGTAGATGCACTCCCCTCTCTCGTTGCTAGATGACTCCATAGATTGATCTTGGTGATGCGTAGAAAATTTTAAAATTCTGCTACGATCCCCAACAGGAAGCGCTACGACCGCCGATGCTATCTGAAATTCTGAATACTCACTGTGATGTTCGTGGGTTGTATTTTGGGTAGTCATCCTCAAAAAAAAAAAGAAGAAGAAGAAGAAGAAAAAACCATTGTGAAAAAGGAGGCTTCTTGAGATTGACTTTAAGGAAAATGATATGGTGGATGTATCTGTGCAATTCCTATTTACTTCAAGCTTAAATCAAGAATTGGATTGAACTACAAAACATTCTCTCGAAACAGACTTTGACCCCGCTTTATTTTATTACTAGTAGAATGCCCATGCGTTGCTACGGGCTATAGTGCATATAAATGAGTCAAACAAATTATTAAGGTCTCTTCAAGATCGAAACCCATTTCTTCTTCATAAGTTCGCGTTTGTTCGGACATCAAACGGGCGTCCAGCAGGCTCTTCAAAATTCAACCATCTACACAGTCCGAGCTCCCTCAAATCCACACCATGTGTTGACGGGAAATGTGATTGTCCGAACTATCTGTCATGTGATCTCCAACACACGGGCTCAACACAAAAACCTTAGCCCACGACGCAACCTTCCCTTTTCCTACCAGATCCTCCCTTTTCCACTCGGTTTCTCGCCATAGAGGGACATTTCTCACCGGAGCCCTCCCTTTAAAACTGAATGACGCCACCTCATCTTTGCCATGGTGCCCTCTCTTTCACACCGTACTTCCCAACGGTTCGCCAAGGAGGAGTCCCCCACCAACTGCCCTGATCCCCTCCCCCCGTGTCTATGTCGATCCGCCACCCCCATCAAGGGGGAGGAGACGTGCGCCGCACATGACGCCCCCTAGCCAATAAGGTAGATCTGTTGTCTCCTGATCCATTGCCACATTGTGCGGCATTGTCAACCTTCCTCTACCCACTATATCCACCATACATAATATTGAGATCATCAATTGATTTCTAAGGCACTATATACCGGGATCGATGTTATCACAAATTTCATTCAAGTTGGAGTATATGACATTGTCATGCTACATGTGTTATCCAAATGTAAATATCAATCAATAAATTCTACTTATTCACACTAATTTCCTTAATCCGCTCCGTTGCTTGTGAATGATGTATGTTCTTCCATATTTCACTATGTGATGCAAGTGTAGTTATAAAGGGATGCCAATACATTCCTCAATGCTCAAATTCCATCAAACATGCACGTCCACAACCTTCTCACATGAAACATAATATATTAGTACAAATGCTTATAGACCATGATGGCACATGTACATAAACCCAATATAAGGAATTTACGTAAATATATGAAGTAGGTACCCGTCTATTTTTGAATCAAGATATAAGTGTGTACTTGCTAAAGTTGTATGTTAATTTTTGTAGTACCAAAATACAAACATAACATTTTAGAACTGATACACATATGAAGTTGCTTGATCCAAAAGTCTTGACACGTTCAAAAATGGTGGGCGTCTAGCTGGCCGGGTGCATCGGGTGGAACATGCTGAATCTTCAAAAACTATAAAATTTGAAGAAAATCGTATACAGAACACACCATCACTGTTTGATACTCCTGCATGTATTAGTGAAATAAGCACACAAGTTATAAAAGCAACTTAGTACAGAACATAAGATAAAAAATTCTTACTATAGAACATACGAAAAGGTCCACACGCCAACACTATGTGCCATAAAAACAACCACAAGCAGTCCTGCATCATGATTTATTCGGTACATGTACAATTGTGCATCTGCTCCAGCTCGTCAGAAACACAATCCTTATGCATATTTTTCACAAGGTAGCTCAATATGGAACAACCTTGATTTGAAACATCATTTCACTATAAATTTTAAGAAAATATGAGATTGGGTCATACACTAAAATACGTGCACATGAACTACCAAAGGCCATGCTAAAATAATATAAGATCTGGTAATTTTGGGATATCCTCACAGGAAGTGATACCAGATAGAAACTTCATCATCTAAATACTCATCTACAATTTTGGGAAATCCTTACAGGAAGTAAGACCAGATAGAAACTTGATCAATCTAAATACTCCTATAATGACCTCAACACCCTTAAAGTATATATGGATGCAAACATATAATCAATGTTGCTATGAAAGTATTAAGCAATCATGCATTGATGCTACATAAATAGTAGGAATAGATAAAATGTTACTTCCTCCGTTCCAAAATACTTGTCCTGGTTCAAGTTGTCGATGACATGATGTGCAACTACTATTATGAATCATTCCGGTGAGAATAAGCTAATATAAAAAGGCATTTGGAAACACACATTGTAGTCTTAAAAATAATTTGCTAATAACGTGATGCATCCTTCTCGATCCATCTGCAGGGATAACGCACCAACATGGGAAGAAGAGAGAGAGTGTCCTGGCGGAGTCTCGATGACGGATGAATAATATCTCCACATTTGTTGGAAAAAAACCTACTGAAGATTGTACTCTGAAGAATTAACAACCAAGCATATCAAGGCTTTTCCAATCAATCCATCGGTGCAAGTGTGAAACACTTCTTAACATGAGGACATTTTAGAAAAAAATATAGGTTATTTGCTGTGAATAATTAATGCAGATCAAGTGTTTTCCAATCAGAGTTGCCGATGAATGTATGAACCTAATGCATTGTAAAAAAGTACCCCTTGATGTCTACAGGTCTTGAACTGAATAGTGGAACAGAGAATTTTGCAACGTGGAGTAGATATTTAGAACAAGACAGGAGATTCGGATTAGTGTGCTCTGCTCACCAAGCTAGAGAAATCATTAGAAGCGATAGTGTGCCCTCGCAGTCATAGATATGCCGCATCCCAGTAGCTCACGGTCTGGATCAGGTTAGCAGCTCGACACCGCCCTGCCGTCTTAGTTGCGGCCATGGCGTACACCACGTCCTGACCCGTGCTGGGTAGAGGAGGTGGTAGATACTGTTGGTTCACCACATCCTGGAGGTGGCTGTAGATACTGTTCATGGCAGACTGTTGGTTCTAGGACGACAGCCGGGTAGATGATGGTGATAGCTTTCTTTCTGTTAGTTGAAGATCTGGTGGATTCTTCCAACGCATGTACATGATAACCATGCCTATTCTTAGTATGTGACCTGCACATGCATGCTATGCTTAGATGCGCTTCTAATTTTCTCTCATGCTAATACATACTTTTTTTATTGATTTATCACTCATTCGTACTGCAGTCTGGATTTGTTTCCATTTCACTTTGATTTCATAAAGTGTTCTTTCAACTCTCATTATCGCGGTTACATCCATGAGTGCATACGCCATATCAATGACGTAGCCACATCAGAGACACGCCCCAGGCCAAGCTCGTTGCTACAGTGTTACACAGTAGCAAACAGTGTTACTATTGCTACAGGTAACGAAGCACGAAGCTGCTACGCCCCAGGCCACAACCCTAGTAGCCTGGGGCCTAGCTACGCCGCTGCGTCATATAGAATATGTGTGCCCCCGTTGCAACGCGCAGGCAATTGCCGAGTAACTATAAAAAAGTATGTGACCTCTCTGATATCAAACAACCGGTTTTCGCTAAAAAAACAAATAGCGACTCCTTTTCTTCTTATATTAAATGATAAACAATTCACTCAATCACTGCCCGGCACAATGCTCACACTCACATCTCACTACCCCAGCCCATTCTCCCTGCCAATAAGACTTACTCAATTGGCAATAATGTGTGGACTTGTGGTGAGCTTGACTGAAGCAATGGATAGTGTGATATATTCCCCAATCATTTAACATTGAAATTTCAGAAATGGGAAGATTATGTAACACCTCGAGTCGTTAGCTACAGTGACCTCCCCCTAATGATGCCATGTCATCAGGCTTGCTAAGCCAAACTGCCACTTGATAAAAATCAAAGCCCATTTCAAATTTAAAATAAAGTCAAATAAATTATTTTGTCAAACAGTAAAACTAAAATGTTCACCATATTCTATAAATTCCATTGATCTTTTTCATGTTGAGCCCAACATTATTTGACCCAACAATTAAATCTTATCAAATTAATAAGAGGTCCAACAGTAGTTAAAATAACCAATTAAATATAAAAACCTAATTTTATGTATTTCCTTTTGGCCCCAAACTTTTTGTGCCACCTAGTGCTCGAATTGTGTGCATAGTTTCACAATTAACAAAAATCATTTAGTTGATAAGAATAAATAGAAAACAGTGTAAAAAAGGAGAAACAGTGCCGCCATAACCGAACGCCTCCGCTACTTCGTCTGCGCCAACGAGATCTAGTCCAACACCCCAGCATCGACGTCGCTGCCGTCTTTCTCAACCTTCAGCCACCGCAACATTGCCGTTCGATCCGCGCCGCCCCGAGCTCCCCTGTCTTCCCCTAGGGCGCCATTGACACCGCCGTGATCTCCTCTTGCCTTTCCCCTGTTTCCCCTCTCGTTTGCTCTCGTTAGATATTTTGCCGTGGCCGAGAACTGCCGTCCGCCATGGCCGTTGCAGGGGTAGCCACCGAGCTCCTCGGATTGACCCCGTGGCACATGCCCGCTGCTGTGCGCGCCCATGCCCGAGCCTACCGCTCTTCTTCCGCGCCCGCCGGGCCACTCCCTCTCTATGCCCACGCCCGTGCCACACCGCGTCGGTCGCGCCCGCCACTGCCATCGCGCTCGCCGCTGCCATCGCACTCGCCGCAGCCACCGCACCACTGTGCCCCGTGCGACACACACCCTGGCCGCACGCCACACCCTCGCTGGCTGCGCTCGCCCCGCCTGCTGCCGCCTATCCCTTCGCTCAGCCCGCTGTCGCGCCCCCTGCATCGCGCCGCCTCCTGCCGCGGCCATCTGCTGCCAGCCGCCCCATCAGCCACGTCGGCCGCATCTCTGCCCTCCACCGTCGGCCGCTCGCCTCGCCTGCTGCGTGCTGCTGTGCGCTGCTCTACCGCTGGTACGCTGCTGCGCCATGCCCTCGACACCGCCGTGGACAAACGTGGCAGAGGGATAGTCAATGGAGTACGAGGTGGAGGTGGCGGAGAAGGTGTGAAGAGGCAGGAGGTCTGGGGTGGCGTCAGCTGGCTGTGGTGGAGATGTTTATGCGAGAAGGAGCCGGAGCGGAAGGAGAGGTCACAATTGGAAAGAATCGCAAAAAAAATCATAACCCGGAGATCTCATTCCGAAAAATGCTAATATCGATGGAGGGGTGATTTCCTTCAATAGGTGTAAAACATAGGAAATATTGGTTGTTATCAAGGAAAGGTAAGAATTTAGGAAAGTTAGGATTTTGAACTGATTTCTATGCAAATGGGGTTTTATTGTATGGTAAGGTGATATCAGTACCTGCCCGTTTGTGACGTGTCTGATTAGGAAAGTTTGCAAATGTTAAGAAACTATTTATTGGGAGGAAAGTTTGTGATGTGTTTGTTATTTGTTTCCTAAAACAAATTTCACTAATGAGAGAAATCGATTGATTTGGATAAGTTAGGAAAGTTAGATTAAAATCTATTATTTGTTTCCTGAAAATCTGTTATTTGTTTCCTAAAACAAATTGCACCAATAAAAGGGATCGATTGATTTGCATAACTTAAGGAAGTTAGATCCATGATTTGTTATACGTTAGGAAAGTTCTGGTTGTAATAAAGAGTGGAGAGAAAAATAAACCGATGGACCAGGGTGGGAGGGGGTGGTGGGAGGAGAGACGGAAAAAATCAGCGAAAATAAACCGTGGAGACTATTCACCAACTCAGACATTAGGAGTAGAGATATATAAAGCAACAACCGAACAAAGAACATAGCCAAACGATACAATATGATGAGGCAGCCCTCATAAAATGCCAATCCCAGGATTGTTGGATCATGCAAGACGCAATCGACAATGCTACCAACAGAGAACATAGGAAGCCCTAAGTACATTGCCACACTACGCCCAATAACACCTAAGCTCCATGACAACGCCCTTAATAGAGAAAACAACACCAAGCGTCGCCACCGCCGAGTCCAACGGACAAGGGTCTTCACCCGGAACCTTGACATGAAGAGGAGCACCACAACAACGTCTTCAAGAAGAGAGTGGCACCCGCAAGCGTCACCGTCACCGGTGACAAAGCGCGCAACATTCGCTTGGCAGCTCTCTCGTGCCACCACGAGGTCTCTAGGACAAGTGTGAGGAGTTCAGACCCCCAAATCCAGATCATGGCGATGCCACTGCCAACGCGAGAGAGCGCACCTCTTGCCGCCCGCCACTCCACCTCTCGCCGCCCACACAACCAAGAGGGAAAGCCACCATCGCTGACACCGTGCCCACCAGAGAGCCAACCATGTAGACTGCCATCCGGAGTCGCCGCCCCGGCACCATGTCCGAGACACCACCAACCGCCCACATTACGGTGGACCCACCACGGTAAGAGGAGTAAAAGCCATCTCCTTTCACTACTAGCATGGCATCAGTCACAGGGCCTGGATCGATGCGTGCACAGAAGGATGCCTCCACGCCCGCATCTCCAGTCTGTCCCAGTGCACCGGGTGAGAGAAAACCCCTACCAACGGCCGTTACCGAGTAAGCTCACACGACGCCATGTCCATGTCCCTCGTCGCCGATCTTCCTGACAGTGTAGCGTGCCCCAACCACCACCATCATCCACCGCACCCGTGGGGGGAGATCTCATCGCCTACGAGCACCACCCAGGCCAAGCCTAATCTCACGCACCTACCAGGGAGAGCTCCGACCCGCCTCAGGCCCAAATCCGGTCCGCCCAAGCACGACCCCAAGGTTGAAACTGCCGTCGCACGTGCAACCAGTCTAGCACCCCGGCCAACACCGGCCTAGCACTGCGCACCACCGCCTTGAATCCAAGAGAAGGAAGGTCACTGCCACCACCCTACGCCACCTGTCGAGCACGGAAGCCAGATCTGCACCGCCGGACCACCACAATCACGCACCACCTACTCCCGAGAGCAACACGACAGGGCCAGCCGCCTGCCAAGGTGCCACACCACGAGGTCCACGGTCCTCCACCATGCCTGGCCCGCGCCATTTTACGGCTACGCCAGATCAAGGCAGCCATCACAAATCCACCACAAATCCCGCCGTCGCCCCATGGAGCACCACCACGAAGCCCACTGCGCCACCTCCTGCTCTCCAGCGTCACAGCCGCCAGCACAAGACGCAGCGCCATGCCGCCGCTCAGAGATGACGTCCCGCGCCGCCACCGACTGAGGGCGAAGGAAAGGATGACGTCGGCCGGGCTTCGCCCGCCAGCCAGTGCATTTCGATGGTGGTGAGGGGAGATGAGGGAGGAGGAGGGTCCGAGCCCGGCGGCAACAAGGGTTTGCCCCGCGCCGCTCGCAAGAGCGACGCGGGGGCGAGGGGATAAGGTCCTCAACCCACTACAAACCTTCTTACAAAGTAAATTTTGTTTTTGTGCTTTATTACATATTTTAAACTGTTGGGTGGTTCTCCCTTCACACCGTACCCCATAAACGCCTTGCCCCTATCAGGGCACTGTTGTGATAACTTTTTTTTTTCTGAGGGGATGTTGTGATAACTAATTAATGAGGATTGTTGGTATAGATAAAAAAATAAAAAACTCCACGCTTCGCTTTATATAGTTGCACAACTTCTTTCTTCTCCTTCAACATCTCCCTTGGAAGAAAACATCAAGACATCTCACATCTTACATCTATATGAATTTTTCAAGACATCTCACATCTATATGATTTTTTCATGAGGATGAAACGTCTTTAGTACCGGAGGATGAATTGTCTTTTCTTATTTAGTACCAGACCTGTTTTTTCTTCTTCTCTGATTTCACCACTTAGGACATTTAGAAGCGCGAATTTTATTGTAAAGGCATCTTAGGGAGTGACAAATTGTGTCTTAGACCAATAGTTTAGTTTGTACTACCATACACAAAAGATCAACGCAAAAAAATCACAAGACAATCCCATAGATAGATTTGGGAGGCATCGGGATTCACAAAGATCGTTCGACAGAAAGTCGCCGAGAACAACACAACAATGTCACCCCTGTTCATGAGCACATGAGACAATGATTGACCTTCGGAGGTCGCATGTTACTTTTATATTTTTGTGTGTGCCGGTGTTGACTGTGCATCATACTCGTGCAGTGGCTGGGTGTGTGCTCGTGGTGCTTGTATTTTCTTGATGTGGCATTATGAATTAATAAAATCCATCTTTTATCAAAAAATGAGACATTTGAGTGACAGTTCATTTATTTCTTCATGACCACAACCATCTACAACAAGAGAAGAGAAGTAGACAGGCAACGAATTTCCCTAGAATCAACCATCTGCAGATTAACCGACGAGCTCTTCCTCATTTCTCTCTCTCCTCCAACTCACCAAACATCCTTCGTGACATTTCGTATAGATAGCTCATATGTTGGTAGTTGGTCGGATAAACCAAAAGATTTTGTTGTGCCATATGCTGAAGGGCAAATGATCGAATCTGTTTTCAGTTAGTGTCATGCTCCGATTTGTTAAGAAATGTAATGCCCTTTATGAGGAGAAAACTCGAATGGTTTAATGGATTTTTTGTAATTTCTACAGCCAAATTATGTTTCGATGGAAGTAGCAACTGTAGCTACACTTATACAAAAAAAATCAGATGCATTTTCAGGTGCTAGAGCAAACCTGGTTCAGGAAAGACCTCCAAGCTTGTCACGACTCACGAGTATCTTCATAAAAAATGCAAGAAATTCTTAGCCCCAACAGCAGCACAAGCATCAGGCTCACATGTTAACCACAGCTGAAATCAACCATCATTAAGCATTCGTTCCAGAACCTTTTTATAGGCACTAAAAAACAACTTACAAGGTACATTCTTGTTTTTGCTTTGTTACATATTAATGTTTTTCGGTGGTTCCCTCTTCACCTCCCATAAATTCATTTCCGGATATCAGGAAACTATTGCAGAAAAAATTTAATGACGGTTGTTGGTAGAGATACATAAAGCACTCCACTCTTTGTTTTATCTGTCACACAACTTCTCTCTTCTCCTTCAACATCTCCATCGGAAGAAAACTTCAAGGCATCTGACATCTACACAAAAATTTTGTTCTCTGAGAATGAAACATCTTTTTCTTATTCAATACCACATTGTTTTTCACTTCTTCTCTGTTTTATCCACTTAGGACAATTAAAAATGAAAAATTATTGGTAAAAGGATCTTATGTGACTATCGTATCATAGATAAATACTTGTTCGAACTATTGTGTTATAGAAAACTGTTTAGTTTGAACTACTCTACCCAAAAGATCAATGAGAAAATCACAAGAAAATTCCATAGATAGATTTGGGAGGCAATGGGATTCACCAAGATCGTTCAACAGGACGTCCACGCGAATACCACAACAACTTCACCTTGGATTCATTAACATGGGGATACTACGTCGTCGTGGATTCAAGAGTGCAGGAGACATGTGCGTGATGAAGTGGGGATTTCTTCCGGGCCACAATTAGTGAAACCATCTATACAATAGGAGAAGGGATATAGATATCCAATGAATTTCACATGAATCGACAATCTACAGAGTTACACGACATCTTCCTCTCTCATTTCTCCCTCTCATCCGACTCACCAAACTTCCTTCATGACATCTCTTATAGATAGTTGATGTCATGTTGTTGTGCATTCCCTAAGATTTTTATTAGTCCTACATATCTTGGCAAGTGGGTGTTGAAGAAATAGATGACGAATTAATTCCTCGCTACAACAAAAGCAACACTTTGCGCATCGTTGCAAAAAAAAATCCAGATCATATTTGTTTAGGATCACCTGTCTATCTAGAAACCACATGAATATTTTTATTTTTAATGGGACTTTCAACTTCGTTAAGATTTTTACCTGTGTTTCACTGCGAATACACCAGAAGTATTCAATTTGAAACAGGATGTGTCTGGTTCATCTATGATGTTGACCGTTATCAACCTTGTAACACATGTATCCACACAATGCATTTCTCGGCAGTTAGTACGCATTGAACTTCAATATTCAGCGGTAGCATTAGCGAAGCAGTGTAAGTCTCTTTTTGATACACGATATGATAGAGCAGAGGGTATTGCATAGGTAGAGGTGCATTCCTCAATCTTGTATCATACAAAAAAAAGTTGTGGTTAAGCCAGTGCCTACCATGAAATCTCCGTGGCCAAAAAAGTCGTTTTCACTCCCATGAGGACTTTTAAGAAAGGCGAGTCAGTTGGTTTGGCCTCGATACTCTACAATCTTGTACAACCAATTGGCCATCAATCACTTATTTTTAAAATCAAACTCTTCCATTCCAAGTCCCCGTTAGTGTTTTGGACGACATATCACAACCCACCTTGTCAGGTGGTAGTTGCGCTTATGTTAGGCGTACTAACAATTTTTTTGGATTTTTGTAATCCAAGGTTTTTCGTACCGATTTAGGTCTTTCCAAGAAGGACAACATGAACATAAGTAAACTCGTGAGAATGGCATTGGTTACAATTAGCCTTGCCCCATTAGACGTAAGCTTGCCCATTTAACAAGCTCGCTTTGTCTCAAAGCGATCTTCAGTACATTTGCAATCCTTGTTAAGTAGTTGATGGAAATGCATTGGAGTACCAAGATTTCTAAATGGGGATGATCCAGACTCACAACCAAAATTTTGTTTCTTTGTTACCTTCTATCTCTTAGATTTTCCAAAACATAAGAGTTTGATCTTTTGAAAGTTTATCTTGGACTATATAGTTGTTTGAATAGACAATGGATTAGCCTCATGTTTTTGGCTTTCTGAATGTACTTCTTTATGAAAATGGCATTATCATCAGCATATTGCAAGATGGGCAATGGATGATCATCTTGGCATAATCTCTTTCATGTCAGAAATTAATAACAGATTTCATTATTTACCTTAACATCACACTACCACCACCGACCAAATGAGTCAATCCAGTGACACTAAGTTGTTGGGAATCCATTCATGTGCATGGCTTGTTGCTAAAATTGCCATAACCTTATCGTTAACTTTTTACTCCACCTTTTCCATCAAGTTTCTTCGGGTGCAACTCATGAATGGTTTCATGAAGGACTACAACCCCCTCCAGGATTTTCCGCAAAGGCATGAAGGCCACCTCCAGGATTTGGAGCGATTACCATGACACGATTTGTTGCCACTTTGATGAAACTCTTGAAACTAATATTAAGTAGAGAAATAGGACAAATCTGCTTTATTTTTAATAGCCTCTCCCTTCGTAGGAAGTAGAGTGAAAATGCCAAAGTATAGCTTATATAAGTGCAACCTCCAGTTGTATAATTCTGCGAACATCCGCATGAAATCGGGGAGGGGGGGGGGTGCTCATCGAGCTCAGCTATAGAGAAGTTGGTTTGTAGTGTGAACTGCCAACCAAATAGCATGCAATATAGGCACTTTTCGTAAAATAGTACTCCCTCCGTAAAGAAATATAACAGCGTTTAGGTCACTAAAGTAGTGATCTAAACACTCTTATATTTATTTACAGAGGGAGTAACAACTATATATCATGATGTGGTGCATTAACAATAATAAGATGATGCCTTTGGATATTCATCACGTGGTGCATTAACAATAAGGCGATACCTTTGGATATTCTTCCCTAAGATATTGTTCAATTCATATTTTTGTCTTACAAATCCTCAAGAATATTCCTTAGTAAAGAAATAAAGATAAAAATGGTCTTCCTAACTCGTATTAGAATCCAAGCAATGTCCTGCTTTTCTACTTCCAAGATGACCATAATGCATGGTACCAAATTGAATTTACAACTAGGTGTCATTTAAAAATTAAACAGTCGTACTACTCTTTAACTGGAAGGAAGAGTTATCATCCAAACAGGCTGGTTATAGCCTATACGTATAACTAAGAAAAGTAACTTCATGTCTACTACATAACTTGTTCTTGTAGACTCGTGTTGGGCCTCCAAGCGTAGAGTTTTGTAGGACAGTACCAAATTTTCCTCAAGTGGATGACCTAAGTTTTATCAATCCGTGGGAGGCGTAGGATGAAGATGGTCTCTCTCAAAATACCCTGCAACCGAATAACAAAGAGCCTCTTGTGTCCCCAACACACCAAATACAATGGTACACTACTAGGAAAAAGCCTAGTAGTAACGCGGATTAAACAGCTAGTAGTAGCGCGGGTGCCCGCGCTACTACTACGACGCTACAGCTAACTGGTAGTTGTAGCGCGGTGCATCCCGCGCTACTAGTACGTGTGTTAGTAGTAGCACGGATTCCACACGCGCTACTACTAACTATATGTAGCGTGTGTCTGTGACCCGCGCTACTACTATTAATTTCAAAAACAAAACAAAAAATCTTGACCCTGTGCATGCTGTCAATGGTGTTAATGGTTTGATCCAGCGACGACAGGGGTCGCCGGAGGTGCGGACGGGTAGCGGCAGACCAGATCCGGCGACGGCTGTTGGAGAGGGGCCGAATCCAGTGTAGAGCAAGACGACGGTGTGAGGATCCTCTTCGCGGCCAAGGTGGTGAGCTCCTGGTTGGCCATGTCAACGACCTGCACAGGTATGGGCATGGGAGGTGAGTAAAACCAAAGGGAGAGGGAGAGGGAGAGGGAAAAAGAGAAACAAGGGAGAAAGGAAGGAGATGGAGGGCGCATCTTGGCTGGTCATCGGTGGTGAGGTGCTCCGTCGTGGTGGCATGGAGGCGAGGGGGAAGACGGGCGAGCTCCTGGACATCAGTGACGCGAGGAGGCGGACTCGTAGGGCGCCATGGAGGAAGAGATGTGCTTGGGCAGGAGCACCATGGGAAGAGCCTATGGAGAGAGGGGGAGAGTGAGGGAGAGAGGAGGGATTCGGCCGAGGATATGGGGACTTCACCTACCTCGTACCTAGTAGTAGCAAGGGGTATAAAACCGCGCTACTACTATCAACTTAGTAGTAGTGCGGGTTTATACCCCTCGCTACTACTATGGCATGTCCCGAGGGGCACGGTAGAGACCGCTTAGTAGTAGCGAGGGGTAAAAAACCCGCGCTACTACTATCAACTTAGTAGTAGCGAGGGGTAAAAACCCGCGCTACTAGTAAGTAGCAGTAGCGAGGGGTATAAACCCGCGCTACTAGTAAGCGTCTGCCTATAAGCTTTTCCCTAGTAGTGGTAAATTGTATAGGTGCACTAGTTCGGCGAAGAGATGGTGATACAAGTGAAGTAATGATAGTAGATATTGATTTTTGTAATAGGAACAATAAAAAACAGCAAGGTAGGAAGTAACAAAAGTGAGCATAAACGGTATTGCAATGCTTGAAAATGAGGCCTAGGGTCCGTACTTTCGCTAGTGCAATCTCTCAATAATGCTAATATAATTGGATCACATAACCATCCATCAACGTGCAACAAAGAATCACTCAAAAGTTCTTATCTAGCGGAGAACATAAGAAGAAATTGTGTGTAGCTATTCTTTTCGATCGATCTATCCAAGAGTTCGTACTAAAATAACACCAAGTTATTCTTTCCGATCGATCTAGCAAGAGTTCGTACTAAAATAACACTAAGTTATTCTTTTCGATCGATCTATCAAGAGTTCATACTAAAATAACACCAAAACAAATTCAGATTCATAATACTCAATCCAACACAAAGAACCTCAAAGAGTGCCCCAAGATTTCTATCGGAGAAACAAAGACGAGAACATGCATCAACCCCTATGCATAGATTACCCCAATGTCACCTCGGGAATCCGCAAGTTGAGTACGGAAACACATATCAAGTGAATCAATATGACACCCCATTGTCACCATGGGTATTCATAGCAATACATACATCAAGTGTTCTCAAATCCATAAAAGTATTCAATCCGATAAGAACGAAACCTCAAAGGGAAAAATCTATTCATCACAACAAGATAGAGAGGGAGAAACACCATATGATCCAACTATATTAACAACGCCCGCGATACATCAAATCGTGCCATCTCAAGAACACGATAGAGAGGGAGAGAGATTAAACACATAGCTACTGGTACAAACCCTCAGCCCCGAGGGTGGACTACTCCCTCCTCATCGTGGGGCCGCCGGGATGATGAGGATGGCCACCGGTGATGATTTCCCCCTCTGGCAGGGTGCGGGAACAGGGTCTAGATTGTTTTTTCGTGGCTATAGTGGCTTGCGGTGGTGGAACTTTCGATCTAGGGTTATTTCTGGGGTTTTTTGTATTTATAGGATTTTTTGGCGTTGGTTTCATGCAAAGATGGGCCTCGAGGTGACCACAACCCATCGGGGCAAGCCAAGCCCCTCTGGCGTGTCCTGGTGGGTTGTGCCCACCTCGTGGCTCTTCTGGCCCTCCCACGAAGCTTCTAGTGCCTCTTTTGTTCGAAAAAAAATTGTCAAAAAGTTTCGTTGCATTTGGAGAACTTTTATTTCTGCACGAAAAACAACACCACAGTAGTTCTGCTGAAAATAACGTCAGCCGGGTTAGTTCCATTCAAATCATACCAAAACCATATAAAATTGTTGTAAAGATGGCATGAATACTTCATAAATTATAGATACGTTGGAGACGTATCAGCATAGCCAAGCTTAATTCCTACTCGTCCTCGAGTAGGTGAATGATAAAATAAATAATTTACGAAGTGTGAATGCTAGGATAGTGCATAAGTTTGATCAATGATAATTTCAATCACTTCTCCTAGCATCATAACATCAACTATTTCTCATAAAACTCATCATGATAAAGTAGCAATTGAAAACAAAATTTTTTATGTGGAATGCTACCTATCATATTCATCATATACACTTTTCTTTTGTAGCATGGACATTTGGACTTGAATGATTCAAAGCAATAGTGTATAATTTGACATGAGGACATCAATACTCAAGCATATCAACAAGCAACCATGTCTTTAAAATATCAACACTAAAGAAATCTATCCCTAGCCCATTATGCTCAATCATTCATCCATTCATGAAACACACTCGAATATTAACTTTGCCCAATGCACAAGTATGACAATAGTGTTCCCTAGTTGGTGCTTTATAAGAGAAGATGGAGAATCAAATAAAATAAAATTTGCATAAGGTAAATAGATAGGCCCTTCGCAGAGGGAAGCAGTGATTTGTAGAGGTGCCATAGCTCAAAGCTTAAATTGAGAGATAAAATATTTTGAGAGGCATGCTTTTCCCGTCAACGAAAACGACCGAGTAATTCCCAACACTTTCCATGCTAGATATATCATAGGCGGTTCCCAAACACAAAATAAAGTTCATTCCTTTTTCCATCATTCTTTCACACTCCACGGCTAGCCGTATCCACGGGTACCGTCCATACCAACACTTTCCAAGAAATTTATTATTTGACAACGTAAAGTAAATTTCTTTTTCATTTGGGGACTGGGCATCCCTATTACCGCCGTACTCTCAGGCATTGACAAGTGAATAAACACTCATCTTGAGAATAACACATCTAGCATGGAAAATATTGGCCACCCCCAACCGCTTCATGAGCGGTACAGGCACACAAAAAGAAAATTCATTTTGAAAATTAGAGTTGACACATACAAATTTACTTGGAACGGCATGGAAATACCGCATATAGGTAGGTATGGTGGACTCATTTGGCACAACTTTGGCTTTAAGAATTTGGATGCATAAGTAGTATTCCCACTTAGTACAAATGGAGGCTAGCGAATAGATTAAGAAGCAACCAACCAAGAAACAAAAATTCTCATAAGCGAGCATTAAGCATAACTAACACCGAATAATGCACCACAAGTAGGATGTAATTTCATTGCATAACTATTGACTTTCGTGCTTGCATAGAGAATCACAAACCTTAACACCAATATTCTTACTAAACCAAAATTACTCACCAACATGACTCACATATAATTATGTCCATATCGCAAAGTATTGCAAGGAATCAAACTTATCATATCCAATGATCTTCATGAAAGTTTTTATTATATCCCTCTTGAATATCCATTACTTTGGGACTAAATTTATATATTACCATTGCTACTAACAAGCTCTCAAATAAATTTAAGTAAAGCATGAGAGCATAAGTATTTCTTCAAAGTTTTCAACTCTCAAAATAATCTACCACTACAAGGATACCCCCTATAAAGCAACGCATATTGTACAACATTTTGATTATATGTTGTGAAATTCACGATATATACACATATATAACCGTTGTAGCATATGTGTTGTAGTGACCCATTGTAGCACATAGATTGCAACCGACCACAACTATAAGTAGAGCCCAATGCACTAACCCAGCCCAACCCAAGTTGTTGGCTTTCACGATTAGGTCATTGCCTGACCCCAACATCCTCTATTCCTCTCGAGCCTTCCACACCGCCGCCGCCGCCACTCGTCACCGCTCCCCTACGACAACTCCTTTGCACGGCTGCGACCTACCTGCATCCTGATGCGCCGCCCCTCACCACTCCCGTGTGATCCTCCGTCCCGGCGCGTCATCCCTCGTCACCACTCCCCTACGGCCCTGCATCTTGGCGCGACGCCGCTCGTCATGGCACCCCTGCGACCAACGGCGAATCCAAGGTACGGCCATGGACAGTCTCAGGCCTGCCAACCAAGTTTCTCCCACCCCCAAGCCAATCTTATGTACCAACGGCGCGTGACCTATTCTTAGCATGCGATCCATCCTTGCCGTTATCCAATTCGCCACTGCTGCCGATGTAGCCAGCATGCCACGCCCAAAATACCTGCTAAATTGACCTGTCCGGTACTATGCATGTAGACGCCGTCGGAATCAGCATGACGAGTCAGAGAGGAACGTAGGGCAGGACCTGAGCACGCTTACTAATAGGACTGGATGTATACTCCTGCCACATATTTCATTCTAGGTATGTGACCCCGTATTCTGTTACTACATCAATTTTTTCTCTGTAAAAGGAAGAAGATCAGGTTCTTCAACTGTTCATTAACACACAATTAAGCTCGCAAAGTAGCACCCAATCTCAATAGTGATTCGTCCACTTGTTAATATTACATGCAAGGTAATGATCGAGTCTCTCTATACTATGCAAATTGATATGCTTGAATAGCAACAAAGTGCAGCGTGATATGCTTGAACAGCAACAAAGTGCAGCAATTAAGTTAATAGAACATATTAACTACAAACGTATAGGAGATTGTAAATCAAGTTGACTATCACGCAGTATATACAAAGCTTTGACTATTGTACATGTTAACTTAGTCCGCATGGTTTGCAGTGCACTTGCTGCAGCCAGGGTATGTATATTGTTTCTATGTATTGCGACGTTGCCTTTGAAACTAAGCAGAATTATTTATTTTGCTTTTTAATGGTTAGTTGTTGATTTATATTTTGCAGATTGCTGCTTGTTTTCCCTTCTGAAATAAAAGTTGATCTTCAAGTTATGTTAGTTAGATATGATTATTATGTATGACTATATCATCATCAAGGTGTTTTTAGTAACAAATGATGAATATTTCAACCACCATTTGGCGGTAAGTTAGATGCTTTCCCTTACTTTCCAAAAATAATATTGGTACTTCTGTTACAGTTGGGAGTTGATGTATTGTTATCTCTGTATGGTGGCCAATACAAATTATACTCTATATTCATATGCACTTTCAGACCAAATAAAGCGTAATTGTATTATCTTTTGATTGCTTTCGTGGTAACATGGTATCTCGATGTATCCTCTTAAAAAATCATGAGAAATATTTTAACATTAGAAGTTTGCGTTTTCAACTAAAAAGGGTATTAGTATTGTGGTTATCATGAGTTCACGACACGGTGCTCCTATAGACGTATTTTTCGGGGTACTATTCCGCACTAAAAGTTAGGAACAAGTTCTATTCTGGCTATTATATGTATGAATGATGGAAAGACCAAACGGTTTTGTTTTGCAAATTCCATACGGGAAGGGAAAGAACAAACTAGATAAAAGGATTAACCTATGATGTACTACTATTTTTCAGAACTATGAGCTTGTACTCATGAAATACACTCCAAGGGCATAAGCGCCTACAAATTGTCCCTATGAAATTATGGTACTCTTGTAGCCATTCCACTATAAATTAGTTACTATTTTAGCAATTTCAATATAAATTTGTTGGTTTTGCCCAATAACATGTTCTTAGAAGGCTAGAACAGTATACACACTATCGATTTGCAACCATCCTTGTTTGGGTCCAGAGCTTGAACTCTCGCTTTTTGTTCGTTGCCCACAATATATTTAGTTATTTACTCATCATTATTTGTGCCATTTGTAAAATGGATGTCACTATGTATCACAAAAAACATATGTTCTATTGTATTTACAGCACATAAATTATCATGGTTTGTTTTCAGTTTCAAAGAAAATAAGTATTTACTTGAGCTAATTAGCACGTGTACCAGTGCAGGTATGTGGCATGCAAGCAGAGGAGAGGATGGACTTGACAATTACCAATTCTACCTCATATTTGATCCGATAAGGTCAGTTTCTTCATAGCTTTTGTCAATGGACGTGAAAATATATGTGCCATCAGGCGTACTCCGCTTGTGTAGATGAATTTCTGGAGTTTGCTTTTAGAGATATACCAGCAGACACAATGACTAATATCCTGCCTCTATCACTACTTGCATTGACATCCATCATGTCAATGCATTGTGTGTTAATAGTTCATTTTGATTTTTTGTTTGTAGATGTATATGGGTGCGTGCCAAGTATACTACAATGATGATGATGATGATGTTCCTGTTCATGATGATGATGATGATGGATGCTTTCAGTTTTCATTAAGTTGTAGGGATAATGTTCATGTTGGATGATGTTCCTCAGTTAATTTTTAGATATGTTGTAGGGATGTTGATGGATGCTCTCGGTTGAAGTTTCACTGTGAAGAAAATATTTAGATTATGCATCATATTTGGATGATGTTCCTCTTGTAATATCCACTATTGCAATCCAACATTTTTATCAAATATATGATTTCTTCCTCCTTTGAGTAATATTCTCTTGTTTTTCCTTCACTTCAAATACATAATTATCACTAATTACATGGAGCATTAATTTAATTGCTGGCACTAATAATATAATTCACATTATATATGTACCAACACTTGAAGCATTCAAAATTGTTTGTTGACAAGCATTGGGATTTTGATTATTGTACATTAATCACCAACATATAAAAGTGTTGCACAAGTCTGTTTTATGTGTTGCATTCTTGCAACGGTCCATTTACCAATGGCAATATAAGTGTTGCATTACACGCTAGCAACACTGGATAAGGCAACGCATCCCAAACCGTTGGTAAATACACTAACAACGCATCTATGGACTTTTAGATACGAAAAAAGCGTTGCTACAGAGGGGGTCCTATTGTAGTGTAAGTGAAGCATGAGAGTAAATAGGTAGCTATGTGAGGACCCTCTCTTATTTAAAAGTTTCAGATCTAATTATTTTATTAAAACAGCAAGCAAAACAAAATAAAATGAAATTCTAAGAATAACACACATCACGTGAAGAAGCAAAAACTTAGGCTCAACCGAGGCTAACCGATAATTGTTGATGAAGAAAGGTGGGATGCCTACCGGGGCATCCCCAAGCTTAGATACTTGAGACTTCTTGAAATATTATCTTGGGATGCCTTAGGCAACCCCAATCTTGAGCTTTTGTGTCTCCTTAATTCCTTTTATATCACGGTTTCTCTAATTATTAAAAACTTCATCCACACAAAACTCAACAAGAACTCGTGAGATAAGTTAGTATAAATCAATGCAATAACCTTATCATTCTCTACTGTAGAAAATCACTAAAATTATTATTTAACATTGCATACTAAATGTCTCTGCATATTTAATACTCCTATCCTCAAATAGAATGATTAAACAAGCAAACATATGGAAACCATGCAAACATAACAACAATCTGTCTAACCAGGATATTCTGTAAAGAGTGCAATTTTACTCACACTTCCCTAACTCCAAAAATTCTGAAAAATTACCACACTGTAGAAAATTAATGATATCTTATTATGCATAAAATTTCAACATTTTATCACATACTTAGTTTTCGCAAGAATTCACGCACTAGCGTGCAACTTTCTGTTTTCAAACAGCCACATATAGAATTGCAAAATAAGCATGGTAAAGGCTATACTTGACATTTTTACTGAAATAAAAGATGCAAAACATTATTATAAATAACAGAAAGAAAATCCTAATAAAATAAAATGATGCTCCAAGCAAAACACATATCATGTGACGAATGAAAATATAGCTCCAAGTAAGGTTACCGATAATGTTGGAGACGAAAGAGGCGATGCCTTCCGGGGCATCCCCAACCTTAGTTGCTTGGGTATTCCTTGAATATTACCTTGGGGTGCCTTGGGCATTCCCAAGCTTAGGGTCTTACCACTCCTTATTCTACTCATATCGATATCTCACCCAAAACATGGAAACTTCAATCACACAAAACTTAACGGAACTTCGTGAGATGGGTTAGTATGATAAAGACAAATCATTCACTTTGGTACTGTCAAGATAAGATTCATAATTGTTCTCACACAATGCCTACTGTACCCTACAATTTCCACAATTTATATTAAGAAATATAAGCAATAGAAACCATAAACAAGCAAACTATATACACATCAACTGTAAAAAATTAGGAATTTTTCCACTTTCCAGTAAAATATAGGAATTTCTGCACTGGACGCAAAAGTTCTGTTTTTGCACAGAATCAACTCAACTATCATCCACACTATCCCAAAGGCTTTACTTGGCACTTTATTGAAAGAAAAAATATAAAACATGATTACTAAAGTATACTAATAATGTGAACACAGAAAAATAGTAGGTAAAAGTGTTGGGTTGTCTCCCAACAAGCGCTTTTCTTTAATGTCTTTTTAGCTAGGCATGATGATTTCAATGATGCTCACATAGAGATAAAGAATTGAAATATAAAGAGAGCATCATGAATCACATGGCAAGCACATTTAAGTCTAACCCACTTCTATGCATAGGGATTTTGTGAGCAAACAATTTATGGGAACAAGAATCAACTACATAGGAAGGCAAAACAAGTGCAATTTCAAAACTTTCAACATAACGAGAGGAAACTTGATATTTTTGAAATATATATGAGCATATCATCCCCTCTCATAATAATTTTTAGTAGCATCATGAATGAATTCAACAATATAACTGTCACATAAAGCACTCTTTTCATGATGCATAAGCATATAAATTTTATTACTCTCCACATAAGCAAATTTATTCTCATGAATAGAAATTTTATTACTCTCCACAAAAGCAAATTTATTCAACAAAATAACTATTATGTGATTGAAAATCAAAATCATGATGACAAGTTTCATGGTTATCATTACTCTTTATAGCATAAATGTCAACACCATAATCATCATAGATAGGAACTTTATTGTCATAATCAATTGAAACCTCCTCCAAAATAGTGGATTCATCATTAAATAAAGTTGTGACCCCTCCAAATCCACTTTCATCAATATAATCATCATAAATAGGAGGCATGCTTTCATCATACTAAATTTTCTCATCAAAACTTGGGGGACTAAAAATATCATCTTCATCAAACATAGCATCCCCAAGCTTGTAGCTTTGCATATCATTAACATCATGGATATTCAAAGAATTCATAATAGCAACATTGCAATCATGCTCATCATACAAAGATTTTATGCCAAACATTTTATTGAATTCTTCTTCTATCAATTGAGCATAATTTTCCGATCCATCATTTTCAAGAAAGACATGATAGAGACGAATAATATGAGGCCACCTCAATTCCATTTTTTTTGTAGTTTTATTTTACAAACCAAACTAGTGATAAAACAAGAAACTAAAAGAATCAATTGCAAGATCTAAAGATATACCTTCAAGCACTCACCTCCCCGGCAACGGCGCCAGAAAAGAGCTTGATGTCTACTACACAAATTGTTCTTGTAGACTCGTGTTGGGCTCCAAGGGCAGAGTTTTGTAGGATAGTAGCAAATTTCCCTCAAGTGGATGACCTAAGGTTTATCAATCTGTGAGAGGCGTAGGATGAAGATGGTCTCTCTCAAACAACCCTGCAACCAAATAACAAAGAGTCTCTTGTGTCCCCAACACATCAAATACAATGGTAAATTGTATAGGTGCACTAGTTCAGCGAAGAGATGGTGATACAAGTGTAATAATGATAGTAGATATTGATTTTGTAATAGGAACAATAAAAAACAGCAAGGTAGCAAGTAACAAAACTGAGCACAAACGGTATTGCAATGCTTGAAAATGAGGCCTAGGGTCCGTACTTTTCCTAGTGCAATCTCTGAACAATGCTAATATAATTGGATCACATAACCACTCCTCAACGTGCAACGAAGGATCACTCCAAAGTTCTTGTCTAGCGGAGAACATAAGAAGAAATTGTTTGTAGCTATTCTTTCCGATCGATCTATCCAAGAGTTCGTACTAAAATATTGTAGGGTAACGCAACAGAAACAAAAAAATTCCGACCTACGCACCAGCCCAGGACCACTATGGAGACTTCATACAAGGTTTGATCATTTTCGTTACTGACTCGTAGCACAGCGGAAGTAGAGTCAATGACGATCGGCGGTGCAGATCCCGACAGCTAGGATTTTACAACCTCCCAACAGCGAGGATGTATACCCTCATCTTCCCTTCGGACAGCCCTCCGGGAGGCGGTCGGACAGTCCCCCAGACGGTGTGGCGGATAGCCCTTCGGGAGGACCCTCAAAACTCGAACGGTCACTCGGACAGCCCTTCCGGAGGACCCTCAAAACTCGGACGGTCACTCGGACAGCCCTTCGGGAGGACCCTCAAAACTCGGACGGTCACTCAGACAGCCCTACGGGAGGCACTCTCGCACTAAAACCGAAACTACGATCTCTCTACAGAGTTGCACACATACGGTGTCATCTATCCGGTAAGGCTTCACCGTTCAGAACTAGTTCCCACCGGAACCCAGACAGCCTTTCGGCTCTACGAAACTATTTCGCTGGGAGGGAGAGAGAAGCCAGATCATGCATGGCACTTGTATGTGAGAAAGAGTGAGTTTTGGGCAGCCCCCTCCACCTCTATTTATAGGAGAAGGAGGGGTGGAGGGACTGAAATTTCAGCCACATCCATCCATGTCATCTCCAAGATATTTTGAAGCTAAAGCCCAAAAAGGTGGCTTTCCAAAAAGTAACCCAAAAAGCACTTTCACTATTCACGACGACATTTTTCAGCGTCCGTTCAAACTGAAAATATTTATGTGGGCTTAGAACATTTCCAGTACGCACTAAAATAATTTTCAACGTGTTCCAGAACAATTCCGGATTAGCGATTTTCATCTACGAAAAGCATCTGAAGCGGTTCCGGCAGCTCCGGAACATTTCCGGTTTTCACCCCCGAAAATTCCAGAAAGTTTCCAGCATGATTCTGGCACCCTCCAAGAATTATCAAGCATGTGCCGAAACCAATTTGACTTAATGGTATCCCCTGAAACAACTTTTCAGTTTTACCGGAACTCATCCGGTGACCTCTCTCTTCGGAACTTTTCCGCTGTCTCCGAAAACTTTTTTCGGAGACTTTCTCTCAGACTCCCTGTCTAGTATTCAGCAGATAGATGACCCTTAAGTGTGTGACCCTATAGGTTCGGTGAAGTATAGACATGACCCGGAACCCATTCCGATCAATGATCAACATCGGAGCCGTGGACACCCATATTGACCCCTATACCCACACGAATGAATATTTGAGTGAACCTCCAGTTGCCGTGTGCTATTCCTGTTACTTCACGATATGTTACAAATACCCGAGGAGAGACATGTTGGCATCTCCCATGGATCAACAACTTGTCCACTAAGCCAGTTACCTCGTTACCGGTATTGTTCTCTTTTCTTGTTCGTGTGTTCCGGCATCCTTGTGATCAAATCACATTGTGTCTGGCCAGACGATGATGGATACCATAACACCGAGAGGGCCCAGAGATATCTCTCCATCGTCGGAGGAGCAAATCCCAATCTTGAGCTATCAAGTTACTTGACATACTTTTCCATGAACCCGTAAGCCGCCGTAATAGCCACCCTTTTACGGATGACATTTAACAAACCCCAAAGTTCATGAAGCAAGCATGAAGAAACTCGATACTCTCATGGTCTAAGGAATCATGCAAACGTTAACCATCTCTGTGTTATTACCCATTAACTTGTGACGAATGTATTCTCATAGCATAACATCAATTCGGGTCGATTCAACACAAAAGTTCTTCTAACATTATGCCCTCAAAGTTGCCGGCATAGCCATGCCCATGATCAGGAAAACAGAACCATCATGCAACACTTGAGCTAGTCTTATAGGCCAGACTAGGAATACATTTTACCGTTTATTATTCCACACGTGCATATGAGTCTTCCTCCGAGCCTCGTGGTTATTGCTGACTCGAGAACCATAGCAGTTATAGCATGGAACATAAACATAATTATGAACATGGAGATAAATAATAACATTTATTATTGCCTCTAGGGCATATCTCCTACAGACTCCCACTTGCACTAGAGTCAATAATCTAGTCACGCTATTGCACTTTACACCTGTGTTACACCGGTGTAAATACGCTTCACTTGTGGTATAGCCTGATGTCCAACGGATCTGACGACTTCAGCTCCGTGTGTATCTTTACATATCCTCGCATTTTCACGCTTTCACAAGATTCATATTTTGTGTGGACTTGGCTTTGTATGTTTGTGAATCATAGGTCGAACCTGGATTCCTCAGACTGAGTTATGGAGCAACTACCTGCAGTAGTGTCCCATTGACAAAAGCCATCTTGGAACCATACTAAGTTCATGAATGAACTATATGATTCAACATCTTCTTTGTCGCTTCAAAAGCGGCAACATACTTCGCCTCTGTTATAGAATTCGCCACAGTAACTTGTTTGGAACAATTTCCAACTTCCGTGCCACCATATTGTGTATTGCACAAAACCCTTAACTTAAATCAAAAAACTCATGGAGCATTGATGTAGACTGTATCGATGTAGTTACTTACAACGAGCACTTCATAATCTCTGTTTGCGAGAAAACATGTTATCAGTACTACTCTAGTACTCAATGACATCTTTCACTGTTGTCCCATGATCAGTACTTTGATCACTTTGGTATCCATACTCGCAACATCTTTGGAGTATTGGACATATCTGGTTGTTTTACATACCATGGAATACATGATTAATTCAAACACGAAGGTGTGTGGAATCTCCATCATGTATTTTGCTCATCAGTGTTTTTGGGACACCGAGTCTTGCAAAAACTCTTTCCATGTGACTTCAGCAAGAATCACTTGCCGTTTTAAATGCTAAAAAGTTTTAGCATTTTGTCAATATGTATCTTTGCTCAGCCCCATCAGGTAAATCTGTCTCCATAGATCATCGTGCCTAATATCAAGGCTATTTAGCCCAAGCACTTCATCGAAAAAACCCTTTTCAAATGAAGTCCTAATTCATGTCAAGAAATTTATTTCCAATTAACAATGTGTCACGCACACAATGTTTTTAGAAATATTATTAGGCTCCCACTTACTTTCTTGAATCACAAGCATCTTCGTTACCCATTGATGAAGTCAAAACTCTTTTGACCATTTCATCAAAACACGAAGATTCCAACTCCATTTTGCTCTCTTATGTCCATCGCTGGAACTCTGAAGTTTCAACACTTACTAGCATCCTCTGGTTTGACAAAATACCTTGGACTGTAACACATGCAAGTCCTTGGTTTCATTTCCATCAGATGGAAATCCTTTCGTCATCCATGTTTCATATCTCATGATTGAAATATGTATTAATTGCTAGTTCAACCCGAACCGACTTTAAGCATCGCTATGATGAAACAACCTCATCGTAGTCAACTCCTTGAACTTGTTATTTTAACAAGTCGAGCTTTATGGATAAAACATTTTTATCTGTATCAGTTTTTAGTTCCATAAATATTTGTTAGACTCTAAGTCTTCCGAAAGGTGTATCAAGATTTTAATCTTGAAACATTTATATGGAGACTATCTCGGATTGTATTGGCATTTAGCCAATTCTGGAGTTAGGGCCCATCAACGCTTCCTTGTGTATCATAGGTATACTGTTATCTAACAACAATATCTCATTTTCACACCTAAGAGGTTTGCACGAGCCTAGCCTACGTGGTTCAGCTGCAAGTTCGACCGAAGTCCATACATTTTATTGTAGAGACTTCCGTATCAGTCGCAGTAGGAAACATCGGAATCACTTCCAAGGTTCCTTTCCTTTGATCTGATGATGAAGATACTAGTTATCTCGTCGAGTTGCACTGTCCTCCCACTCACCTTTTGCAAGAACAATTCTCTTTAAAAGCATACCGTTTTGTGGCAAAAACCTTTGCCTCGGTATAGTGGTGGGGGAATACCCAATGACTTGGGATAACCTACAAAGTAGCACTTGTCTGATTTGGAATAGGTTTGTAACCTTTTACACAAGCCCCATATTCCAAATGTTAAGAAAAGATATAACATGGTTGGGCGTACCATACCATGGCATCATTTCAGCAGACCCGATGGAGCTCTTTTCAGTGTAAAAGCCACAGTCTCTAAAGCATCACTCTTTAAAAGGGATAATGGCAAATTTATTTATGTCATCTTTGATCTTACCATGTCATAAATGGTTCGATTACATCTTCACGGACTTTCCACTCACAGTGGTGTTCCGGGAGGTGCAAGTTATGAAACTCTTTTCACAACTCATCAGACATTCGCTAAACTTGTAACTCAAATATTCCTTTCAGTAATCTAATTGCAGAAACATAATTTTCTTATTACAATAATTTCTACTTCATATTGAGAACCTTTCGAATGATTTCAACAGATCCAGAATTGCGTCTCATCAAGTAAATATCCATATATCTACTTGAGTCATTTTTGAAGATAAACAAATCCACTGCTTGCAACAACATTTATCGGACTACACACATCAAAATGTATGGTCACCAATAAGTTTGTTGCTCGTTCCTTATGGCCTGTGAACAGTTTTTCAGTCACTTCACCTTTTGGAGGAAAGTTGCAAGTTTTAGATGATTGAAAATCAAATGACTTCAAGATCCATCATAATGGAATTTTCCATGCGGGTTTCGCCAATGTGACCAAATGCAGTGCCACACCTGTGTGGTATTCTTTTAGTCTTGCAACATTTAGTGTGAGTGTTATGGATGTATCATATTACCATCAATATTCATAGCATCCATCACATCTTGGATGGAAGCATGGCCCTTTATGTTATTCATAATACTGAACAACAATTGTTCTTTTAAGAACAACCCTTTCGCAACAACATTGTGCAATGGGCTAGAGTGTATGAAACTCTAAAATGAATTATGAAAGTAAATCCAGAGGTAATATATTAGGGACAATTGTATTCATACCCTTAGTTGTGTCCCCCTCAACCGAATTGCCCCTAGTTTTTGAAAACACGTGGTCTTGCCCAACCCACTTTGTCGTCTTGTGCTTTTGCCCTTTGACCATTTGACCGTCACTTTGAAAACTTCATAACTAATTCATACTAAATCAGAAAAATGAAAATAAGATACCAAAATGTTTGGAAAAACATCACCTGTATGTCAATGTCACTTGCATTCATGACAGAAGTGTTGGTAAGTGCCCATCCGAGTTTTAGCTCTTATCATACCACCATGAACAGGAAAATCTAAAAAAATTCAAAAAATTCAAGAAAAATTTGGTGGCAAAGAATTGCAAATGTTTTAAGTGCTTGCCAAGTTTCATGAGGGAATGACATTCGTGGAAGTCGTGGCAAAAAAAACAATGTATTTTCGAGTGTTCATTGGTTTTTTTGCCACGACTTCCATGAATGTCATTCCCTCATGAAACTTGGCAAGCACTTAAAACATTTGCAATTCTCTGCCACCAAATTTTTCTTGAATTTTTTTAGATTTTCCTGTTCATGGTGGTATGATAAGAGCTAAAACTCGGATGGGCACTTACCAACACTTTTGTCATGAATGCAAGTGACATTGACATACAGGTGATGTTTTTCCAAACATTTTGGTATCTTATTTGCATTTTTCTGATTTAGTATGAATTAGTTATGAAGTTTTCAAAGTGACGGTCAAACGGTCAAAGGGCAAAAGCACAAGACGACAAAGTGGGTTGGGCAAGACCACGTGTTTTCAAAAACTAGGGGCAATTCGGTTGAGGGGGACATAACTAAGGGTATGAATACAATTATCCCTATATATTATTATCATTATTCATAACATACATCTCATTCTCAATGAAAGTATGGCCCTTATGTTATTCATAACACCAAACATCAAAAGTTCTCTTATGAATAACCTTCTTGCAAGATACCTTATGCAAAGGGCTAGAGTGTGAAACTCTAAAATGAATTATGAAAGTAAATACATAGGTAATACACCGATGGAAGGTATAGTAACATTTACTATGTTCCCTGTGTGTATCTTAACCTCATTCCTGGCTAGTCTTTTAGGCCATAGTTCTTGTATCGAATTGCAAGAGAATGCAATCGCACGGGTTTTTCTGTGATTAAACCACAATACCCAAGAATTAGTGATTAACATGTTTAACCATAACTCCCAAGAACTATATCTTTGACCAGCCTTCCATACATCAATAACTTGTATGACATTCATACATGAGCTGGATATTCCAGTCTTCTCTCTTATTGCCTTTATACTTCTAACAGTTTAACTTTCAGTATTTCTCCTACTCTCAGAAGAAGCACTCAACTTAAGAGTGGCGTTAGCCCTAGACTTCCTAGGCGTGAAATTTCACTAACACCCTTCGGACACTTCCTTTCTCTTTAAGTTGTTGTTTTATTCACCTTTCATCACATGACAGGCGTTCTCCTGGATCCCTCTCTTATCAGTCTAATGCATAGTAAACACCTTTACTAATAGTTTGCAAACAAACATTGCTTTGGATATCTTATATCTTTTAGCCTTTGTCTGTCTCTGAAAATGATTTTCAGATTCCATGAATATCACATAACTATCCAAACTTTCGAAGTTCGGGTCTCATGGAAGCAAACATATTGCACTTGATTGAAAACGGAATTCTAGCTTTTGGATCGAAGGACGAGAGTCACATGATCCATAGCATTTGCGGGAGGATACCAAAAGCATGCGATAGGACAAAGTCCTTCTCGGCACTCTAGAGGACAATCCTCACATTAGGTTACCAACCGTAAAGTTTTAATCAGATATTTAACAGCTAATTCAATTTTAATAGGGAGGGTGGAAACGCGAGCAATTCTTCTACAACTATTTTGCAAATCACACTTAGATAGTGTTCAAAATTAATTGCACTGAGAATTTAAACAAGTTAATTCTACAGTGCGCTCCCACTCAAATCAATATCTCTCATAATTGATTGTGAGTGATACAAGATACGCATTTCCATTCAACGCCATTGAATGAGATGAACACTGATGGCGCGAACTTCAATCAGTAGGCAAACTTGCCGATCACATCTCTATGTGACTCTTGTTCATCTTTCGATGGGCGTGTTCCGAGCTCAGGGAGATCCTTCCAGAATGTCAAGACAACCAAGTGATCTCGCTGCGAGGTCTCAACTCACCCGCCTCACACATCACTAATCGTTTGCACACAGGGAGATCCTGTGATACCCTGAAAAGTTAGGTGCCATGACGGTGCTACACTTGGGAGAACACTAACTACTTGATATTTTTGTGAGAGATCACCCTAATAAAAAGCAACTACCGCGCAATCAAAAAGGGTGCATCATAAGGGATAAACATCTCAGGCAATTCATAATAGCATGCTATGGTATAGCCCTTCCTAACGGAGAAGTCTTTCATTTCTTCATCTCTGGCATTCGCGTCGGTGTTCACCTTTGCGAAGATTGCCACCACCTTGTCGATGCACCAGATAATATTGCTATCTCTATAGCTAATAAAATAATGTATTACAACAAGGTTGACACGCAGGTCATTTAAAGTGACAATCATATGGCTCTAGCCATCATGCCGAATCATGACACGCAGGTCATGTTTAATCAATTTACATCATATAGTCATCTCATACATAATCAAATTATTATGAGCACTGCTATACCACATCACATGCACATGCAAACCCTCCTGCAAAACCAAGTTAGACACCTCTAATCGGTGCATGCAAAAACTTGTTTTATGTGGCTTCTAAGGTTTCGAAACAAACCGAAGCTACCAACGTCCATCATCAAGTATGATAATTCAAGTCGCTAGATTAACTTTTCAGGGTGTATGAAGCACGAGATAATAAAATCTCGATCCCCATACTAAACTTTGTCATACGCATGACCCCCGTGCAGATTAAATCTGCATTGCCCTTTCATCTGTGAAACATCCATCTTTCTTTTAACTATGGTGGAACCCAAAGAACTGTTAGCACTTCGTTAATCTATCAATCAGCATACTCAGGAGCAGCATGAAAGGATCGTGGATTGCCAGAACTTTGTGAGATTCCACCATGCCGTCAAGATTAGGATTATGCAAATTCAAGGGAAGCAACAGAAACATCGGGTAGCAGATTTCATCTGCTACCCGCACAAATAATTTTCAGTAATAGAACTCATCTACTACCTAATTATATTGTGCAACACCCATACATCTTTATGTATTCTAGATCGCAACCTGCATCTACGCATAGCACGGCTCATGATGCCACTATAGGGTAACGCAGCAGAAAACAAAAAAATTCCGACCTATGCACCAGCCCAGGACCACTATGGAGACTTCATACAAGGTTTGATCATTTTCGTTACCGACTCGTAGCGCAGCGGAAGTAGAGTCGATGACGATCGGCGGTGCAGATCCCCGCAGCTAGGATTTTACAACCTCCCAACCGCGAGGATGTATACACTCATCTTCCCTTCGGACAACCCTCCGGGAGGCGGTCGGACAGTCCCCCGAACGGTGTCGCGGACAGCCCTTCGGGAGGACCCTCAAAACTCAGACGGTCACTCGGACAGCCCTTCGGGAGGACCCTCAAAACTCGGACGGTCACTCGGACAGCCCTTCGGGAGGCACTCTTGAACTAAGACCAAAACTACGATCTCTCTACGGAGTTGCACACATACGGTGTCATCTATCCGGCAGGGCTTCGCCGTCCAGAACTAGTTCTCATCGAAACCCAGACAGCCTTTCGGCTCTACGAAACTATTTCGCTGGGAGGGAGAGAGAAGCCAGATCATGCATGGCACTTGTATGTGAGAAAGAGTGAGTTTTGGGCAGCCCCCTCCACCTCTATTTATAGGAGAAGGAGGGGTGGAGGGACTGAAATTTCAGCCACATCCATCCATGTCATCTCCAAGTAATTTGGAGCAAAAGCCCAAAAAGGTGGCTTTCCAAAAAGTAACCCAAAAAGCAATTTCACTATTCACGACGACATTTTTCAGCGTCCGTTCGAACTGAAAATATTTATGTGGGCTTAGAAAATTTCCAGTACCCACTAAAATAATTTTCAACGTGTTCCAGAACAATTCCGGATTAGTGATTTTTATCTGCGAAAAGCATCTGAAGCGGTTCCAGCAGCTCCGGAACATTTCCGGTTTTCACCCCCGAAAATTCCAGAAAGTTTCCAGAATGATTCTGGCACCCTCCAAGAATTATCAGGCATGTGCCGAAACCAATTTGACTTAATGGTATCCCCTGAAACAACTTTTCAGTAATACCGAAACTCATCCGGTGACCTCTCTCTTCGGAACTTTTTCGCTGTCTCCGAAAACTTTTTCTGGAGACTTTCTCTCAGACTCCCTGTCTAGTATTCAGCAGATAGATGACCCTTAAGTGTGTGACCCTATAGGTTCGGTGAAGTATAGACATGACCCGGAACCCCTTCCGATCAATGATCAACATCGGAGCCGTGGACACCCATATTGACCCCTATACCCACACGAATGAATATTCGAGTGAACCTCCAGTTGCCGTGTGCTATTCCTCTTACTTCACGATATGTTACAAATACCCGAGGTGAGACATGTTGGCATCTCTCGTGGATCAACAACTTGTCCACTAAGCCAGTTACCTCGTTACCGGTATTGTTCTCTTTTCTTATTCTTGTATTCCGGCATCCTTGTGATCAAATCACATTGTGTCTGGCCAGACGATGATGGATACCGTAACACCGAGAGGGCCCAGAGATATCTCTCCATCGTCGGAGGAGCAAATCCCAATCTTGAGCTATCAAGTTACTTGACATACTTTTCCATGAACCCGTAAGCCGCCGTAATAGCCACCCTTTTACGGATGACGTTTAACAAACCCCAAAGTTCATGAAGCAAGCATGAAGAAACTCGATACTCTCATGGTCTAAGGAATCATGCAAATGTTAACCATCTCTGTGTTATTAGCCATTAACTTGTGACGAATGTATTCTCATAGCATAACATCAATTCGGGTCAATTCAACACAAAAGTTCTTCTAACATTGTGCCCTCAAAGTTGCCGGCATAGCCATGCCCATGATCAGGAAAATAGAACCATCATGCAACACTTGAGCTAGTCTTATAGGCCAGACTAGGAATACATTTTACCGTTTATTATTCCACACGTGCATATGAGTCTTCCTCCGAGCCTCGTGGTTATTGCAGACTCGAGAACCATAGCTGTTATAGCATGGAACATAAACATAATTATGAACATGGAGATAAATAATAACATTTATTATTGCCTCTAGGGCATATCTCCTACAAATAACACCAAGTTATTCTTTCCGATCGATCTATCAAGAGTTCGTACTAAAATAACACTAAGTTATTCCTTCCGATCGATCTATCAAGATTTCGTACTAAAATAACACCAAAACAAATTCAGATTCATAATACTCAATCCAACACAAAGAACCTCAAAGAGTGCCCCAAGATTTCTACCGGAGAAACAAAGACGAGAACGTGCATCAACCCCTATGCATAGATTGCCCCAATGTCACCTCGAGAATCCGCAAGTTGAGTGCCAAAACACATATCAAGTGAATCAATATGATACCCCATTGTCACAATGGGTATTCATAGCAAGACATACATCAAGTGTTCTCAAATCCATAAAAGTATTCAATCCGATAAGAACGAAATCTCAAAGGGAAAAATCAATTCAACACAACAAAATAGAGAGGGAGAAACACCATATGATCCAACTATATAAACAAAGCCCACGATACATCAAGATTTTGCCATCTCAAGAACACGAGAGAGAGGGAGAGAGAGAGAGAGAGAGAGAGATTAAACACATAGCTGCTGGTACGAACCCTCCGCCCAGAGGGTGGACTACTCCCTCCTCATCATGGTGGCCGCCAGCATGATGAGGATGGCCACCGGTAGGGTTCCAGAATGGTGAATAGATTAGTTTTTCGTGGCTACAGAGGCTTGCGGCGGTGGAACTTCTGGTCTAGGGTTATTTCTAGGGGGTTTCTGTATTTAAAGGATTTTTTTATGTTGGTTTCACGCGAAGATGGGCCTCAAGGTGACCACAACCCATCAGGGCGAGCCAGGCCCCTCTGGTGCGCCCTAGTGGGTTGTGCCCATCTCGTGGCTCTTCTGGCCCTCCGACAAAACTTCTAGTGCCTCTTTTGTTCCAAAAAAATTGTCAAAAAGTTTCGTTGCATTTGGAGACTTTTATTTCTGCACAAAAAACAACACCACGGTAGTTCTACTGAAAACAACGTCAGTCCGGGTTAGTTCCATTCAAATCATAACAAAACCATATAAAATTGTTGTAAATATGGCATGAATACTTTATAAATTATAGATACATTGGAGACGTATCATACCTCCCCTGATAAAACTAAGAAAACTTTTTCTGTAAAAAAAACTTTTTTGGTAATAAAACTAAGAAAAGTATCAGTTCGGTTTTGACAAAGCAGGGTGATACTAGAAGTTACGGGGACATAGGAAAAAACAGATGAATCATAATCAATTCGACCTAGTATATACAATGCACCCACCTTAAGAACTATTAATTGATCTCCCCGACCTTAGGGCTTGAGATCGAAGTGCTTGTAGTTGTATAGGGTGCTCTTGCTCCTCTTGGCTCCGCAATAAAAGTAGAGAACTAGTATATACTACACCCCATCCAAAAATATGCGCACGCTATTTGACCAAATGTCCGATCATGAGGATACAATTGGGAGACACCGGAAATCCAAAGGTTTATATATGTACAAATGTCTTCATGAAATCCGTGGGAAAGAACAACCAATCTCTTTAATTCTACTGGTGCATCCGAAAATCCGGGTAAGAGGTGATCACTTCTTTGCGTATCGCGCTCCCTCTGTGGATGCAAACTGAAATTGCTTTGTCCCGACGCCCTAAGAAGGTCTAGGCGTTCTTCTAAATGGCATAGCTTGGCAGCTCCTGAAGGCGTGCCTTTCTGCATCAACGTCATTGGCTTAGCTTCGGCAATTGCCCGATCTGCTCAATAGTTGATGAGGACATTACCGGCTTGATATTTTCCTGCTCTGCCTATTGTACCTTTGTCTGATATAAAATTTTGCATGGCTTAGAACACACAATGTGACCTTTCATGGTGTCATAGTGCATATTGGGTCATGTCACGCACAGTTGTGAACCGTCACCTTGTGACTGTGTGCAACACGAAGTTGCAGAGGATAACCATATGCGATAGGCCCTCCTATCGTACACGATGCACTCTGAAATAAACCATCATCCGGACTGTTGTAGCTACCACCATCAGTGGTTCAGTGATGTCACCATCTTAACAGTGCATTATAATCACATGATTTATATGCAATTCAGTTCTATGTATAGTATGACAAGTGTGAATGCTTGATACATTTGCCATGTCAGGAAATTTATTGGAAAAAATAATGTGTGTGCATGTCCCTAGTGTATTTTTGGTTTGTGTGTGCATGTGTTTGGCCATCATGAGCCGAGCTGGCAAAATATATCCAGAGGACTTGCGACGGAATTGTTCCACAACATATCGATGTCCCTGAGCTACGAGGGAGTTAAATTTGCAACCAAGGGTGGATATAAACTCTATACATTTACAACTAGCCTGAATATATTTTCATTTTTGTAGTCTTCTAAATGGGAAGAATATGTATGAAGGTTTCCATTGATCATGTATGAAATGTATGGTAGGAATGTATATGCAATGTTTCTTTTATCATGAAGATGGGGGGGGGGGGGGGGGCTATGTAAGAAATCAATGTTTCTTTTCTCAAGAAATTTAGAATATAAAATTTGTGAGGTGCATTGAGCAAAATGTAAGGTGCTTGAAGGGAAATTTCTGGATAACATCAGAATGAATCTTGATGGGATCAATGGCCTACATATTTCTTGTATGTAGGTGTTTACTGAAGTTTTCGGGGGTAGTTGGTAGATAAAAGGAAATTTCAGGGAAATAGTCATTCAGATGTTTTCGTATATATAAATCATATAAGGTCGAATCAATTAACGAATTGCATTGTCGTTGGCTTTGAAGTCGATGGACAGTCATTGAGCATGTATAATTAAATTTGGACAAACTTTACACTACCTACTACCATAGGTTTCGGTCCTCGTGATGGTAGAACCTACCCGCTGAGCTTTAGTTGCGCCGGGTGCTTGTTTTGTGACTGGTTTATTTCAGAATTTCCTGCACTATTCTGTCACTGGGAGACGGTGTGTTGTTGACTATGTGGCGTGTATGTTCATAGATGGTGATTATATGCATATGTGTGTTTATATGAGCTTCTACGATCTACACTATGTTCCAAAAAGAAGAATTAAGTTCTCCATCCTCTTGCAAGGACTTACTATCAGTAGGCAACTACTTCATTTCTCCCAGTTTCACATGCTCTAAGATGACGTATTTTTAAGCAGGAACGACGCACTGCTGCAGGCCTGTGCTCTCTGATTAGAGTAGACTTAGGCCTCCTGTAGGAGGCTTGGGAGTAGTTCATTTGTTGTTTCGCCAGGATGCGTTTGGCATCTCTGGCTTAGTGTTTGTTTTTGGTGTTTTGGTGGCCTTCTTGGCTGTTTATTCAGTCCATTGTACAGTTTGTTCCCTCTCTTAAATAAAAAGGCAGAGCACCTGCCATTCCGGTAAAAAAAATTGGCTAACTTAACCAGGAAGCCAGTCTTTTACTAGTGAAAGCAACCTATCACGCTCTGGTTCACCACTCATTCCCTCATAATGAGAGAAACCATTTCATTACACTATCTGATCAATATATAGCACCTTTTCTTCACTCATTTCAGAGCACAAAAGCCAATGAAGCTAGTACACAACATGCAGTTCTCGAGACCTTGGCTCACGCTAGGACAGACAACTGTATCTTACATAAATACTAGTAGTATATAGTTGCGCTTTCACACACATATGAAAAATGAATGACACAGATGCGCTAGATGTTAGTAATGTAGGCTTGGGAGATATCAGGAACTCCAGGCTATGTCGGATTGCAAAAGATTGAGCCTCGGCCAAGGTTCCTGCTGGTGCGAGGGTCAGCGACTACACAGCCTACTCCTTCGGTCCTTCCTAGCACTAGATGACCCGTTGCGCCGATGGCGCAAAGGGCGAGAGCAAGCCAAGTATTGAAAGAGTACACATAAAAATATTTAGAGACAGATTGAAACATATGGAAATAAAAAATTGTTGCAGGCAATGTCATGATTTTCTCTAACCAGTGTAAACATATATAATAGTCTTCTGAAAATATTAGTAGAAGGGCAGTTGATTACATATATAGAACAAGTGATCACAAGCTTGTTTTGACCACAGAAACTACATGAATGGAAATCTAAAGGCTATACATATCTTGCTCAGAGCAACGCCAAAACGGCAAAGATACTGGATCGATTGATACGAAACAAAAGATGGCTGCTGTTGGTTAGGATATATAGACTGAAGGTCACCAGAAACTATCTTGTGTAGTCTTCAGGCGCTGCTCTGACTTCATGCCAATATAGCATAACCTCTGCGTCAATTCTTCAATACTTGGATTAGCTACAACTTTAGTTCTTTTGATAAAACAGTTTTTACACCAGCAGCAGCACCCCTAAGATTAGCAAGTTTCCAGCAAAAGGATCACATGAGAATCACATATCTGTATCCTATATGAAGAGAAACAGAAACCCAACAAGATGATATAAAGAAACACAGGTATCAAAACTGTAATTGCTATAAGAACAGAAGCTTGATTGCACAGGGTTTCTTATTACTATTTTGTTTTATGATTCATGCATGTATTTCCAGTCTGGATTGGTAGCTAACAGGGTATTATGCTTCATTGCCTAGAGAGGTCGTACCTCTTAAGCCTAGGTGGCTGAGCAAGGCCAGTTTCCATGGTGTTAGTAAGTGCAGTGGCCGGAGCATTAGCAGCAACACCGGCCAGTTCAGATCCCTATGATAGAGTCAAGCTAGTCATTGGAATCATGCAAGAGGAAAAAAATAAAGAGGACGGTAAATCCGATAGAAATATTAACAGTTGTTGAAACAAAAGAACTTATGAAAGTTGGTGTGACCACCCGATCATCATACTTCTCCTGCCAAACAAGGACACGTGCGTGTGGAAGACCCGTCTTTTCGAACTCTATGGTGTAGAGAACTGGAAAATAGAAGGGTAAATGAAAAACATGAAAAAAAAAAGAAACGTGGGTAAGAAAAATGAAGAAAGGAGAGAAAATGCACTGGGCATAGTACCAGCAACTACAGTCCCAAGCATCTTTCCGGTTCTGATCTTCTGTAGGTACTCAAGCAGCTTCATGTGATATACTCGAACAGATATGAACCCTATCGACTGTTTTTTGCCAAGGTTCAAGACTCCATTATTTCAAGCCACTTTGGATTACATGCGAAGGTTGTGATTATATCAGGTGATGCTTGGACACGGGAAATAGTCATCGCGGCCAGGAACCATTTTGTTTTGGCTTCAGTTCACAATTTTTAATATTGGCTATCTAGTGCAGAAAAGAGTGATTATATAATCTTTGTCGACATCCATCGGCATGTCCCAGTTTCAGCCGTCATCATTTCAGTCACAGTTTCCTCTCGTCCAAGCCCAAAATCAGTAAGCTTCAGCTTCTTACGGTTTGCAGTAAGCAACAAATTATCTACACACACAAAACTTTTATTAGGATACTGTAAAAGCATAAAAAGTGTGATGGAACGACTTTGACAGAAAGGAACAAAGCAATTATTGGAAGAACTTAGAAGGTAAAGCAAGTAAAACAAAATGGAAAGATTGAGAGGGTGACTAAAACATATTGTGAGTGAACCATGAACATGAATTAAAGCTGATACCATGGATATGGAACCAGGAACATTCAAGAATGAGTTGTCGAAACATCTGACAGAAATTTGTATATGATTAACCGACCAGCTACTGAAAACCAAACAAGCTGAACCAAAAAGATGCAACTGAAAATAGTATCTTTGCAAGTAGTCATTCAGTTTTTAAACCAGATGCTATGATGTTGATGTACAAATGACGAAACAAATAGTACCCACCCAAAGTAGAAAAGAGTCTTTTATTGAAGTGTCATAAATTGTTAAAAGCAGATGCCTCTAACCCACTTGATTCTGCAAGTAAATAAGCAACAGATCTGACTGCTGAATCCAATGATTGGCATCCAAACAGGAAAAGGGTACATCGTCTTTAACCTGTCGACTCTATGACAGCTTTAATCACCATCAGAAACAATCCTGATTAGAAATGCATTAGGGTTTCTAATAAACCTCATGATGCAGCAGATTGGTATTATGATTCAAA
The DNA here is from genome assembly GCA_011799875.1 of Thinopyrum elongatum. Taxonomy (NCBI): domain Eukaryota; kingdom Viridiplantae; phylum Streptophyta; class Magnoliopsida; order Poales; family Poaceae; genus Thinopyrum; species Thinopyrum elongatum. The sequence continues at coordinate 50,046,107 of CM022299.1, read as the reverse complement.
ATGTTTAGAAATCATGTAATTCTACTGCAACAAAGTTAATATGAATAATATGAACATATTAAGAAGAGGTGGCTTTCCAAAAACAGAATAAAGCTTTCAGGGTAAGAATCTCACCTGCTAATGGAACCTAATCTAGTAAATATAGGTAAAGATGAATAAGTACTTCCCATGATAGTGTTCCCAGTCATCATGATCTCCACACCGTCAAATGAAGAACTGACATCTCCACACAACAACTCCCCGTCAAACTGCCAACCATAGGAATAAACCCAAAACCATAAAAAATCAACACTGGAGGCCCAATAAATATATCCTCCTATTATAATACAAGATCACAGACATTAGTATTAAAATTCTCACTCTATATAGAGTATAAACAACATACATCAATTTCCTTTCCGAAACCATACTTGCTCAAGTACAAACGAAGTTGCGAGAAATTTATTTATCAAAATATATAAATATAATTGAAAGAAGTTGTAATACTTCACTTTAGTACTATATTTTGGCAGCGCTATTTTTTCTTTCGAATCCGTATGAACATTCCCATTGGCTGTGTTTATACACGACTGGTATTCCTCTAAACTGAATAATGATGTGACTAAGCAAAAATAAATAAGCAACGATCCATTCCCGGATTATATTGGGAGTTGTTGCTAGGGGAAAATGTAAAAAGAAAAATGGCTTCATCAGGCACAGTAGTAAATATATACACAGCACGGTGCTGCAACAAAAGAACAAACAAACAGACGGAAAACCTTGAAATTGCTCCATATACCTTAGGTGTGGTCGGTGCCTCTGTGAACGAATTTTCTTTGTTTGCTAAAACTTGAGCCTCTTTATTTTGTAGATGCAGAAGATGCAAAAGGAAACAGATTGTTAGTTGAAGAGAGGGTACTTGCCACTTTTCTCTTTTCCTTTAATGGTGTTTACAACATCTCCTGGCCACCCAAACCCACATGCCAAACAAAAATGAAATTAGAGAGCAAGGGGAGGAGGAACTCACATGGGGAGGTGTAGCCAGAAGGGACGAGCGGTGAGACGGCGTGCGGTGGGGAGTCCCCGGCACCAGCGCCATGGCTGGGCCAAGCCGCCTCCATGGCTCCCCCACGGTGCCCCGTCTGAAAGCACGGCGGGAGGAGCTCGTTCGTCACCGCGCTCATCAGCTCGTCATCACCTCACATCGGTCGAGCCACCGTCGGGATGCCCGGATCTTCTCTTCCTCCTCCAGATCCCGCCTCTCTCGTCTTCCTCCAGATCTAGGGATGGCAGCACGGGGGAGGAGAGAGACGGCTGATTTCGGCTAGTATAACCAAGACAGTCCCTGCTCTCTCAAATTGCATGTTAGTGCTAAGCCTTGATTTCAGGTCAAGACAATGCAAATAAAACAACTTAATCGTTTCCTTTTCATATATCGTCAATCATTGCATGTTTCACTTTTGAGTTCATCCAAAAAGCACACCAAATGTAACAGTTGGATTGATTGTATTATCCCTGAAATGCCATTATTAGAAATTCAAATGGCACTTAATCGTAAATAGAAGTGCAAGGCTTGCTTATCACGCTTACTTGGGACTCATAGGCCTTATCTAATCCATTTACAAAGTACTAAAAAAGTTTGTCTACTAACATTGAACTATGGAGAAGATGTGCTTTGGATGGGATTAGGAAATAATTGATAGGATAGCCTGAACTATATTTACGACAAAGATGAATAATTACCTTTTGGTGGCAATGGTTGATTGTACATCCAGAGAAATATGCCAGACTTCAAAGAAGTTTAGTTCCTTTGCAAGATCTGGCAAAGATTATATAGTTTTTTAGTTCGCCTGGTAAGCAAGCAAGAACGAAATAACAATGAACCAGAAAGTTGCCTTAGCAAGAATATAGATAACATAGTGCATGCTACAGTAGGGGTTGTAAAATTACTTAAAGTCTTTAGACTATAGGCATCTCTAGATTATATAATCAAAGTTGTCACCGCTAAATACAATGAATGGCCCATTTTGAAATCTGAATTGTACTTTGCAAATGTCATAGAACAGTAATAAGATTAGAAGAAATAAACCTGATATAAGCATTCTAAACACGTGTGAACTACAATGCATTGGTTCAGGTTATAACGATAATTAGAAAATGATGGTATACGAGTAAGCCATGGCACACCGTGGTGAACTCCAGAGACCAAAACAAACTCTGAATATGTTCTCACAGGTTCACTGATTTACTCCCTTTGTATCTAAACATAGGACAACTAAATACTACTCCCTCTCTTAAAAATAATTTGAACTAAAACAACAACAATTATTTTGGAACGGAGGGAGTAACATATTAGGAAGTATATATATTTGCTAAATAAAAATGATTTCATTTGATTTTTCTTGCAGAGTACTTACAAATACATGACTGAATTGAACCTACGGGCTGAAGGAAGAGCTCACCAGGAGGTTAAACCTGCAAATCTGCACTCATCGTCTGCAATGCGAAAACGACACGCCATGTATAGTCAGACAATCAGTCTCATAAGCATGCGCATGAACAAAACCAAAAATATATATGCAAGAAAATAAAATAAATATCAGTAAACTATGTTCCGAGTCTTGCATCTTTGAGCAATATAGGGGCGAGGATGTTGCTGGACTGCAAAGTGAAAGAATAATCAAGAAATATCAAGGTGCACAAACCAATGAGAGTAGCAATTTTCAGTTTCCAGAAAAGATCACCAGAATGGAAATTTAAGGGCACTACAGAAACACCCAAATCACCCTCCAAAAACACCCTAATGACCATTAAGCAATCAAAGTTGCAAAACACTATACAAACATATAGGAGCATCCTTTTGATCAGCCAAACCTTCATTCATACTTCTTGTTTCAACGTATTAAAAATGTACAACAATGAAAACATCACAAGGTAAAAAGGGATTAGCGATCGCAAGTCCCTCAGATAGCCGGGTAGGCTAGCGGCTTTTATAGGAGAGATTTATTTCCTAGAGTCCACTTAGCCAGCTTGGTCCCACTCCCCCCTAAATGTCCAAAGGAACATCAGTGATGGAGGTAGTGGCAGCAGCAACAGCAACAGGTTAAGAGCATCTCTAGAAGATGTACAAAAACACATGGAATTGCCAATGCACTAGAGTGGCCAAGTAAGCTTCAATAGGGAAGTGCATTTAGGTCTCCATTCTTACTATAGTGCACACTATGGTAATCATCAGGCAGCTATATCAGAATGCTCCAATGACAAAGCCAACATATCTAACTGCACACATACATTTGAATCGAGGAAAAAGCAACCATTCTGAAGAAGTTGTGCATTTGAGATAAACTCAAAGAGAGAACATGTTCACATATACTACCTACCACCACCTTCAGACATTGTGCACTGAAGATTGCAGATTTTCAGTAAATAAGGCCCCATATCTAGTTTAAACAATGCACCTTATTTAATATAGAAACACCTTGACAAAAAAGAGCAAAACAAGTTTTTCTTGAAAGAAGACCACGGAGAAGATGAAGCAAGTGAGTAGCCATAAGTAATTCTTCCATCCTATAATAAGCAAACATCATGAGAAAAGAAGCCTACCTACCTGACCAAAGATGAACATTTTCCACATTATTGTGTTTCAGCAGGACAGTTGTTTGCCACTCATCCCGCTGTTATTATTTACCAATTGGATGAGCTTATTTGCTATCTGAGTTATGTGCCTCCAAAACAGGTGTAATGACAGAAATAACACCACACATCCTTCTCACACGCAAGCATGAAATATATGCAGCACGACAAAAACAGTACACGACGCCCGGTCATATCGGAATATTAAACCGATCAGCAAACCAAACACCATGACAACACGTACAAAAAGGGATAATAGGCATTAGCTAGAAAGGAGAGGAGCAAACCACAATGAGCAGAACAGATATGTAGGAACACAGGAGATCCTAGATTAGTTATTGTTTGTCCAATAATTACTTATTGATCTCATCGTCAACCTATCCGAGCCATCACTCCCCGGACACCACTTGGTGTCCTTGCCCATCTATTCATCGGATTTGTACAAAAATTCACAACATTGACTTCAGATCTTACAAAAGGTTTCAAAAAGATGGTTCAGAACCTAAGCTATACTAACTAAATCTACACAAACTCATGGATTTCAATCTGAAGATATTATTTGATGCATCTCCCAAAAAATCCAGCATAATTGTATAGAGGAACTACATATTCCCAGAAATTTACTCATTTCTTGGACAAACAACTCACATCACCTAGAAAGGAAATATACACTACGTGCAAATCATATAACTGAAAGACGTAATATATTGTATCTATATCTTGGTTCAAACAACTAATAGAGAAAGAAAGTACCCCCAAAGCCTCCATATAAAAAAATAGAAACAAGAGCCAAATAAAGGAAAGCATGTATAACTAAAGTTGACTTTTCAACAGCGCAATGAACTGATTTTTTTATGAGTGCTTCTAGGAAGAAAATAACAATTGTAGAGCAAGCGGAGAGACAAAGCTAGTTAAAGATAGAACTACATAACCAATCAAGCAAGATCTGCTTGATATGACCCACATTATCAATTTGAGCAAGATTTGTATTGGTAGAAAGCAGTAAACCTGGGATGGAGTGTCCAACTCATCAGCTATAACGAAGAAATGAAATGTGGCAATGCAGTGCTCCTAAGTCCTAACCAGCTCACATTAAAGCAAAACATGAAAAAGTCGACATCCTCTCCAGGGATAGATTGGTTCACCTTGAGGTAAAATGAATAGATTAAAAAACAAGCAGAAGTTAGTCCTCTTCTGGGATCTGCAATAATACTCGCTTAGGAAGAACTGCAAGACACAAGGCATACATACTCAGATGAGAGAGCAGATCTACGGGCTGAGCATTCATGGTAAGGTGAACTAAAGTGATGCATGAATGTACCTCGAGGAAACGTCCTCAGAATGAACCCGTCGCTACTCTTCGCCTCCCACAAACACCGCATCGACAGATTGATTGGATTCTCAATTCCTAAAATCCATGATCATACAAAGGGACTTATCAGCAGACGTATACTGATTCCAATGATGGAGCTTCTATATGAAACCAAATTTTAAGTATACTGAACTCTTCTACATGAGATTATAATTAGCAAAAAATGATTGTAAATCCAATATTATATCCAACTACAACTTTGTGCTAGCAGTATCTACAATCTAACATAGTTGATCCATCAAAGAACGTATATACAATACCTACAATCTAACGCAGTTGATCCATCAAAGAACGTATATACAGGAGCGGCTAATCTAACACAAAGTCTAAAAGGTAAACTAAACCTGTATCCAATTGATAGAAAAGAAAAGGCAGCATGCGTATATTGACGAGAGCAAATCAGGTCAAGCTTAAATTTAGCTAAATATATAAATTTGGCAATACTAACACTACTAGGAAAAACACTACTAGTATTGTAGGTTTTTTGCATAGCAGTAGCGTAGGTACCCGCGCTACTGCTACGACGCTACAGCTAAATTTTAGCAGTAGCGTCTTTTTTACCCCGCGCTACAGCTAGTTGTGATAGTAGTAGCGTGGGTTGCACACGCGCTATTGCTAATAGCAGCAGCGGCGCATGCTGCCCCGCGCTACTACTAATTAATTAGGATTTTTTTTTAATTCACCAATTCCATTTTATGCTTTTGAGATGTATACAATTCAATCAGCATGTTAATTAACTGGACAGACAACACAAATGTTTGCTTTTGAGATGTATACGCTCGAAACATCAATTGATCACTTGCATTAACTAGTACACGGTGCATTGGGTAGGAGATGAGCCGGAGCCACCGGCATCCAAGTTGCCTGATCCACTCGCCGTCCACGGATCCAAGTTAGGTAGGACGAGATCTACTACAAAAAAAAACACGGGCTCCCTTGGTAATTTTTCTGTCACAGAGCATGAAGAAGAGTGAGATGGGAAGGAGAGGGGGCTCACTGTTGCTGGCCGGATGGGAGACGACCGGGACGGGGGATGACATGAGCTGCGGGGAGGGAGATGATGAGTAGCGCGTCGGCCGCGTCCTCGCCGGTGGCGGACGTGCAGGTCACCGTGAGCTGCTACACAAGGAACGGCATGACCCCCGCGTCGGCCAACAGCCGGCGTCCGCACTTCGCCGGCGGCTGGAGAAGTAGCGTACATCGCCGCTCTGAGCTGGGTGAGGGGAAATCTTGGCGGTGGCCGGATCCAGTGGTGGAGGAGGATGAGGACGCAGCGGCCGGATAAGAAGAAGATGTGGGCGAGGGAGAGACCGAGGTGACGGGACGCATTTGTATTTTATAAGTACACGGTTGTAGTTACAGCATAGCCAGCGACAAAATAGTAGTAGCACGGCATGTTTCACCTGCGCTGCAACTATAGCATGTCCGGGTGGTCTACTTAGTAGTAGTGTAGGCCTTATAACCCACGCTACTACTATCAACTTAGTAGTAGCCTGGGATTTATACCCCGCGCTACTACTATGGCCGATCCCGGGGGTACGGTGGGAATCACTTAGTAGTAGCGTAGGATTTATACCCCGCGCTACTACTATCAACTTAGTAGTAGCGTGGGTTTATACCCCGCGCTACTACTAATTAGCAGCAGCGCGGCCCATATACCCCTCGCTACTGCTAAGCTTCTATCTATAAGGTATTTCCTAGTAGTGTAAATACCTCAAAATGACTTGGCAAAGCTGATTAATACAATAAAGCAAAATAAATCGACAAAAGGCATGAACCTTTCTGGTCTTCAAAAGAAGAGCGGCATCATTCTCCCCTATAACTAATTATACTTGTACACTCACAAATATATACAAGCTTCAAAGGTATATTGTCGTGGGTGTGGACCAATTCATCCGAAGATATATATTAGAGGAAATTGTTGCACAATGTTACTTCAGAAACATGGATAGAATATGGAATATTTACCTTAGCAAATACTTGCATAAATGGCAAAGTCTGTACCAATTGATTCTAGTTCTCTTACCACAAGAACAAACCAGATCAACTAAACAGGCAAGGTTGCGTACAGAAAAAGACAAGGGGGAGGGGCAGGCGAGTGATAGGAACCTGGAGGTACAAGGGCACGAATTTAGTCGACATTAGGGCTTGATTTTCCTCCTGTTGCTGCTGGTGGCCACAGAGCAATCGAAGGGGAGAAAGAACAGCAAGGCACCCGAGAGAAGTGGCTGGTCGGCATTGATAGCCGAGCCAAGCTGCCATCCTCGTTGGCTTCCTGGTACGATTGTTCCTCCCATCCTCCCATTGACTAAGACAACAATGCTCCTTGTCGCCCCATATCACTCTAGCCGCTGCCAATACGCTTGATTTCGCCCGGATCTCATTTTCCTCCTCCAGCGCCATCTCCAGGTCCCTGTGGTGAGGACAAGAGATGAGGAGACGTCGACCGCGGGGAGGCACATCAACGAGGAAGAAAGTACGCATAGAACAAGCACAAAGCAGCAAGAACAGGGGACTCAAGGGGGTCAAGGGTTGGAAACAAATTGCGTACTTACCTTGCCAGGGCAGTCCTTGGTTGTGGATCCACTTTTGATGCAGGTCATGGGGAGAGACAGCTGGTTGGGAGGCACGAGCACCACACCGGCGGACCGCCTTCCCTCCAGCAGTAGCGTGGCCAAGCCCAACTTCATCGGGGCTGAACCCGAATGGCGTCCTCCTGCCTGTGACCCTTCCGTTTGAGGAGAAGCCGACGCGCGGGAGGATCCGGTGGGATTCGTACGAAGAGGAGGAGGAGAGGCGGCGCTGGTGGAGAAGGAGGAGAAGGGGGCGTGGCGGCGGAGAGCGGGAGAGGAGGAGAGACGAGGAGACGAGGCATGGGGATTGGGGCTCGACTGCTCGAGGAAAAGAAGGGATTGGCATCTAGGTTTTCACCGGCATCGACCGCACTCAGAACATGAAGGGACCATAGATTATTTTTCCAGTGTAGCTGCAAAGTGGGCCTAACAAACTGAGGCCCCAGTAGTCATCCACGCTTAAAGACTGCAAGACGTGTAACACAAATGAACGGTCCAACCAGTGCCAGCGTAAAAAATCGTACAATTGTGGAAACATCGCACGGTCAAAAAGGCTTAGCGATCGCAAGCCACCCAGATGGCCGGGTAGGCTACCAGGGTTTATATGTTCAAACAACAGTGAAAACATCGCACGGTCAAAAAGGCTTAGCGATTGCAAGCCCCCCACATGGCCGGGTAGGCTACCAGGGTTTATATGTTCAATGATCCAAGGGCACCTGACGTCATCCTTCATGGAACTCTGCACATCACTAGTACAGGCACATCAATGACACCGTGTTCCCTCGTGCGAGGTGTTCCAGAAATCCAGAATGACCACCGATGATCTGTGGCTTTTCCAGGCCCTTCACCTTCAGTGAGACGCCAATGCATGCATGACTTGCTTGTTTGCGCGGAGCCAATATAGTCACACACCTGCATGCTACGTAATCTTTTGTTTACCTTTCTGCTGACCTAATTTGTTTGTGGTACAGTGAGAAATTCAGGTAGGATATCTCTTCCCCGATTACCATGTGAAAAACAAGTTGAGCTGGTTATTGGACTGGAAATGTTGAAGATATCCGGAAAGACAATATGGCCTGATAGATCAAATAAGGAAAAATATCTGATGCATGCATACATGACTGAGGCACAAAAATAGAAATGTCGCTTACTGTTTGAGAATCATATTAATGAACGAACTGCTTTGCGTTTGGCGCTGAGATTGATGTAGCCATGAATTGAAGTGTAAGTGCATCTAGTGCCACCCCTAGTTGGTTTTGGAGTATTGACGATAAACGTGGTTGAGGGACTAATGTGTTTGTGATATTCACAGGAGAACACAGGTGGAATTCCCTCATTGATTCAGTTCACCTACACTATTAGGAAAAAGCCTAGTAGTAGCGTGGGTTAAATAGCTATTAGTAGCGCGGGTGCCTGCGCTACTACTACGACGCTACAGCTAACTGGTAGTAGTAGCGTGGTCCATCCCGCGCTACTAGTACGTGTATTAGTAGTAGCGTGGGTTCCACATGAGCTACTACTAACTATCTGTAGCGCGTGTCTGTGACCCACGCTACTACTATTAATTTTGAAAACCAAGAAAAATGTCGATGCCGTGCGTGCTATCAATGGTGTCAATGGCTCGATCCAGCGACAACAGGGGTCGCCGGAGGTGTGGACAGGCAGCGGCAGACCAGATCCAGCGACGGCTGTTGAAGAGGGACCGGATCTAGGGTAGAGCAAGACGACGGTGTGCGGATCCTCTTCCAGGCCAAGGTAGAGGGCTCCTGGTTGGCCATGTCGACGACCTGCGCAGGCATGGGCATGGGAGGTGAGTAAAATGGGAGGGAGAGGGATAGGGAAAAGAGAAACAAGGGAGAGAGGAAGGAGATGGAGGGCGCACCGGGGATGGACGCCGGTGGTGAGGTGCTCCGTCGTGGTGGCCTGGAGGCGAGGGGGAGGACGGGCGAGCTCCTGGACGGCAGCGACGCGAGGAGGCGTCCTCGTTGGGCGCTATGGAGCGTGTGCTTGGGCAGGAGCACCATGGAAGAGCCTATGGAGAGAGGGGGGAGAGTGAGGGAGAGAGGAGAGATTCGGTCGAGGATATATGGGGACTTCACCTACGTTGTACTTAGTAGTAGCGAGGGGTATAAACCCGCGCTACTAGTAAGTAGCAGTAGCGAGGGGTATAAACACGCACTACTAGTAAGCGTCTGTCTATAAGATTTTCCCTAGTAGTGCTATCAGAGATGACCCCTAAAAATGAATGAAGACATTGAAGACAATGGTGGTTCGTGAAGACATACACGTCGTAGATAATGACGTGTCAAGAAATTCACTTGAAAGTCAATGAAGTGCGAAGACGTAGTTTCTTTCGTAGCTTCATTTTCTTCTTTCTTAAGTCATAGGAACAACCGAACTGCCAAGTGGGGTCAAAGTGAACAATGTTAGAAAACTGACGTGATGCTCAACTCAAATCCTATATCTTCGAGCGAAGACAAATGAGAGGAAATCTTATCCTAAGTTGGATAAGTCAGCTTTACTTGTAGCCCAAGTCTAGCTGCCACGTGTGTTTCAAATCCGACTGTTGGACACATGTCGGTTCCTTAGTGACACAGGGTCATTTCGGACATATCATGTCGGGTTGCCTCCAGGCTACAAATAGCCCACCACCTACACCATAAATTGGTGGCTGCTCAGAGTTAGTGCACGTCACCCTGTGCATTTTGAAACCGAACCGAAAAACCATACCAAAAATAAACCAATCCGAACCAATTTTATGGTTTTTATGGTATCTGGTTTTGGTATGGTATGAACTTTTCATACCGTTTTGAACTTTGGTTTTTATGGTATATACCGAAAAACTGAACGGTTAACCGAATAAACCGAAGTAAAAATAAATTTATATTTCTTGAGGTAAACAACCATACAAGTTATCATTTTGCTTGTACATAGAGTCAAATTCACTACCAAGCACGTACATTTTTCTCGTAACATAGTCATTTTTCTCTTTAAAAGATGCTAAGCACGTCCATAACAATCAAGGGATGAATCCATTCATGCATATATACTTATATATATAGTTATATACTATTTGTGTAAAATACTATGTGTTTTGAGTCATAAATTTGAAAATTGTTATTACGTCATTTTCAAATTCGCATCAACTTTGGTTATTATGGTATATACCGAGACCATACCAAAATAATTTGGTATATATCGAAACCAAACCGTGTTTTAATTTCATATTGTATTTATCGAAGTATTAATACCGTACAAACCAAAAAACCGTATAAACCGAGCCATGTAAACCGAATAAACCGAACGCACAGAGTGAAGTGCACTGCTTTTGTCGTTTGAGAGCAACCCACCTCCGAAGCCTTTAAGAGAGAATCCTTGCAAGGACAAAACCCAAAACACCCAAAGCCCAAAGAGTGTTGGAATCACTGAAGTCTTTCTCTCCACGTGATCTGAAGACTTATTACACTTGAAGACTGTGATCTTTCAGTCAGTTAGGCGTCGCGTTTTGAGAATCTAAGAGTCATTGTGGATCGCCGGTGAACGAAGTCTGTGAAGGTTTGAAAGTCTACCTTGAAGACTTACCAGAGTGATTGGGCGAGGACTAAGTGATCTTATCTCAAGGGGAATAAGGTGAAGACGTGATCTTCTAAGTTCAATCTCATCCTCCCTAACCAGACGTACAGTTGTCACAACAACTGGAACTGGTCTACCAAATCCTTGTCTTCACCAAGCAACTGGTTCTATCCCCTCTCTCCTTTACTTACAGTTCTGTCTCGTGAAGTCATTCTTGCCTACTCTGTTTGACTTCATTGTGTGAAGACGTTCTCTCTAATTGCATATTTGGCTTCATACTGTCTTCCTATTCCGATCCTATCTACCTAGCTTCTATCTGTCTTTGAGTTTACTCTGTACTATTTCCTTGAATATGGCATGGCTAGTGTAGTTTATCTTCCGCTTCATATCATATAGTTGTTATTTGGTTGTCTGTCTGCAAAGACATTGCTTCTCTCGAAGCCTTTCTTAAAAATCGCCTATTCACCCTCCCTCTAGTCGATAACTAGCACTTTCAATTGGTATCAGAGTAAGGTGCTCCCTTGTTCTGTGTGATTCGGTTTAACCACCTGGAGTTTTAGCTATGTCGACTGCAGGGATAATCAAGTTCTCCGCTGTGTGTCCCGTCTTTGATGACACTGATTACCCCTACTGGAAGAATAAGATTCTCATGCATCATGAAGCCATTGACAATGACCTCTGGTATGTTGACAAGAATGGAGTTCCCAAAGTCGGTGAAGGTGTCACTACTGCTGACGTGAAGAGTTTCGCGCAACTGGATTCAACCGGCAAGAACATCATCTGTGGTCATCTGACCAAGGGGCAGTATGGCCGTGTGAGTGCTCTAGAGTCTGCGAAGCTATTCTGGGACTGGCTGTCCAAAGTCAACAAAGGCGTCTCAACTCAGAGAGACTCAAGAATTGATGTGCTTCGCAATCTCTTCAACCGCTTCAAAAGGCTTGACAATGAAAATATCCAGCACACCTTTAACCGTCTTACTAATATCACCAATGAGCTTTGTGCTCTTGGTGTCACTGAGATCACCAACCATGAAGTCGTGAAGAAGCTACTGAGATCACTTGACATCTCATTTGACACTCTAGCCTTGATGATCCAAGAACGTCCTGACTTCAAGGATCTTGACCCATCTGACATACTTGAGAGGCTCAACACACATGAGTTCCAGCTATCCGAGAAAAGAGATAACTATGGCCCCAACTATGGCCGATCCCGTGCTTTAAAGGCAAAAGTTGTTTTCTCGTCTGAAGAGTCTGAATGCAGTTCTGATGATCCTGAAGATATTGGCAAAGAGCTAGCAATGCTTGTGAGAAAATTCCAAAAGTTCTCCAAGAAGAGTCGCTTCGTAAAGTCTTCAAAATCCAGCTCCAAGAATGCTGAGGCTTTCACTCGTGACTACAAGAAAAGAACCTGTCACAAATGCAAGAAACCAGACCATTACATATCTGAATGTCCTCAATGGGAAAAGAAAGCAAAGAAAAAGAACAAGAGCAAGGAATATGAATATAAGTGAAGCACTAGAGCAACTGTCTAGCTCAAAAGATATAAGTGAAGCACATAGATTATTCTAATAAATTCACAATTAATGTGTATCTCTCTCAAAAGATGTGTACAGCAAGGATGATTGTGGCAAACTAAAAAGCAAATAAAGTAAAGACTCATATATCACAAGACGTTTCAAGCAAAACACATATCATGTAGTGAATAAAAATATAGTCTCAAATAATTTACCGATGGATTGAAGACAAAAGAAGGAATGCCATCCGAGGCATCTCCAAGCTTAGATGCTTGGTTGTGCTTGAATATTACCTTGGGGTGGCTTGGGCATCCCCAAGCTTAGGCTCCTGCCAATATTTTTGCGAGAACATTCGCATATGACGACCGAATGACGCAGAGATGTAAGACAACTTCGGGTACGTAAACACTATTCACAATTTTTTTATCATGATCTAATCATAGTTTTAAATAGCCGGCTATAGCGGAAGCTATAGCCCGTTATAGCCTTTTCAGGAGGGTGCCGCTAAATGGTCGCCTTCACAAATAGCCCGCTATAGCCCGATTTAGACCGCTATAGCTCCGCTATAGCTGATTTGGAGGCTCGCCGCTATTTTCCATAGCCCGCTATTTAAAACATTGGATCTAATATATATACACACCACTAATATATTCATATTGATTTCCTTCTTTAAAGATGCAAGAGATGCGGGATAGGCTCCTACCAGAGAACCACATACGAGCAATTCAACAGGAATTTGCGGGATTTTTGCTTACGGAGGTCATATCTGAAAGAGGAGAATACCATTGCCGCTAATTCCTACATGTAATGATCTCCAAATTGTAGGAGAAATTGTATATACCAAATTGTATATATACATGTGTATGGTCATACTAGAAATTATATGATATATGTATGGTCGTACGAGAAATTATATTATATATGCATAACGTGTACAGCATGTAGTAGCGTAAAATATGTTTGAAATAAAAAAAATTAAATGAAAAACACAAAAGGAAAAGAAAAAATAAACCATAAACCCTAACCCAACACAAAATCATTAGTCCCGGTTGGTGTCACCAACCGGGACTACAGGTCCTCCAGCCCCAGGCGCTAGCTCGCGGCCATGTGGAAGGGCCTTAGTCCCGGTTGGTGTCACCAACCGGGGCTAAAGGTCCTCCAGCCCCCGGCACGCGCTCGCGGCCACGTGGAGGGACTTTAGCCCCTGGTCGAGGCCAACCGAGACTAAAGAGTGGGGGCCTTTACTCCCGATTTAGTTGTCCCGTTTAATGACACGGGACTAAAGGCCGTTTTCAACTGGGACTAAATTCGGTTTCTCTACTAGTGTTGTTTTCCGAGTGGCCGACATAATGCATTCAGCAAACCGGTGTTCACTTGGTAAAAAACCATCTTCGGTAGAAACTACACCTAACAAATGTACAATTGAACATACATTATTCCCCAAAAGACGTACTTACTACTTGCTCAAATTGGTTGTCATTCTTCAGTGGAGCCTGCTTGCTAGTGCCAAGGGCGTCGACCCTATGGACTTCATAATCTCCACGATTAGTGGCACTGACTCCCTGCTGCCTCCGGCCAACTAGTCTAGACCTTCGCCGCATTACGCTAGGTGCTAGGTCCTTCAAACGTTGTCCTGGTGGCTCTGTCTTTTTATATTTTTGTTTCTGAACTAAGTTTGTACCGAGTATGATGATGATGCTTGTTCTTGTTTACAAAGCTGAGCATACCTGCTACGTGCCAAAGCCTCCAGGCCGCGTAGACATATGCATAACTTGTCCGCAGACATGCACGCCGCCCGAGTGACGCATAGGTTGTGCCCGTGCCTCTGCCACCTCCAACCTATCATGCCCCCGCGCCGTGATTTGCTGCAGTACATCCGTCGGTGCGTGCCATGGCACCGCATGCCTCAACCAATGCTCGATCGACATAAGCAAATGTGAGAGTATCAGATGATATGGAGCCTTAGGCTATCCGGTGATATGAGCTCCAGCGAGCCGTTGGATCTGAAATCCAAGGGACACCGGCCAAGCTCCTAGACTTGCGCGTAAATATCAGACTCCTTTAGGGTTTTTGCAAATTTGCAGGAGATCAGCCCGCCACCCTTGGATCTAAGATCCAACGGCACGTTGGAGCTGTTATCATGCTCTACATCACCTGATATTTTCCCAGCAAATGTAGTGGTCCAACAAGTCTACTTGGTACTAATCTGCACACATGACAACATTTAACAGCTCCCGGTTTTGTTCCATGCGGCCGCACTGTTTTTGTTTGTTGCCAACGTCCCGGCCGGTCACAACCGGATCAAGGTTAAGCCCCCCTTGACTCTCGCAGATAGGCGTGCCCACCATCTCAAACGGCTCGCTCCTGTCGCTCGATCGGAGATTGGTCGCCAGGTCTCGATCACCGCCGGCCCGTGGCCGCGAAACAGTAGCAGAATTTTGGCGATCGAAAACGACATTGACGATAATTGAAACTGCCAACGTACGTAGACTGGCCTGGCTAATTAAAAACGGGGAGATTCCATTCCTTTCTCAGGTTTTGTCTGCCATTTTCTGCGTGACCAGTACGTGGCCACACCAAAAGTAGGAGTGTAGTAGCTACTTGCCAGGTGGTGCCGAGGAATTATTGTCGCTTGGGTTTGTTGCTTCCGTGACCCCCTGCAAGTTGGGCCTGTGGATGTGGTTGTATAAGCAAGCGCAAGGGAAGCAATCATATATTCTAAAGCTAGTAGCATAACACTAACTAAGGGATGGATCCGATTGAGGAGGAGTCCTTCTTAGACGAGCTCACGTCGCTTCACCGGGAGGAGGCGCCGGCGCCGACGTACCCGGGCAGCAACGGCATGATGACGATCAGCGGCCTCCTCTTCTACGGCGGCGAGGGCTGCACTGCCGAGGAGAGGAGTGGCGTGGACTTTGTCGGGCCGTTTCAGCAGCCCATGCCGCCCTCGCCGCCGGCCACGCGTCCACACCCGCACCAGGAGTTCAACTTCGACTACCTGAGCGAAGTGTGCAATCCCTGGAGGAGCTGCATCCCTGACCCTCCTGCGGTCCTCCAGGCTGCTGCCGGCAAGGCAGCCGGCAAGGCATCGCTCCCTCTTCCCCCCCATGACGCTATTGCGAGCTCGTCAACGTTCGTGTTCGGGATCGGGGGAGGGGCCGGGGAGAGCTCGGAGATGAGAAGCATACCGGCCTCCAGCACCCATCCGGAGAGCAAGCTCAACGCAGGAAGAGGAACTCCGTCCAAGAACCTCATGGCAGAAAGGCGGCGCCGGAAGCGGCTCAACGACCGCCTCTCCATGCTCCGCTCCACCGTGCCCAAGATTAGCAAGGTGTGCTGCCGCATCGCCCGCCCCTAAGTTCTGTATATCGAATTATATGTGAGTTGTGGACCTTAATTAAAATGTGTAGATCTAATCAACCGATCGATCGAACTGCAGATGGATAGGACTGCGACCCTCGGGGACACCATAGACTACGTCAAGGAACTGACCGAGCGGATTAAAACCCTGGAGGAGGAGATCGGCGCCACGCCCGAGGAGCTGAACCTGCTCAAGAATTTCTCCAGTGCTGGCAACGATGAGACACCGACGAGGAGTTCCACCAAGGTATGTGCGAACGTCGAGAACCGAGGCGGAGGCGACACGAAGATTGAGATCTGCTGCTCGACAAACCCCAGAGCGCTGATCGCGACGGTGACCGAGCTGGACGTGCTGGGGCTGGAGATCGAGCAGTGCGTCGTGAGTTGCTTCAGTGACTTCGCCATGCAGGCCTCGTGCTCACAAGTCAGTAAATTCCTTCTGAAATGGTACCCATCTCTAAGTTTTCCTTCATTTCATGCTAATGAAATTCGACCGCCAACGTCCATTCACGGCGTGCCCGGTGTGTAGGCGGAAGGGAAGAGGCAGGTGATAAGCTCAGACGAGATCAAGCAGGCATTGTTGAGGAGCGCAGGCTACGGGGGAAGGTGTCTCTAAGCTATAGCTAGCTGGAGATACAAGCGGTTTGTAATCTTCGATGAGTACGTGCTAGGTTTGCTTTTTTTTTTACATGACTTTGCGGGGGGAATATCTGTATGAATTAGTGTAGGAGTTCTTTGGGGGAATATCTTCGATGAGTATTTGTTGTCACCGGATTGTCTTCTTTGTGTGTGTGAGATGCATGAATGATTCAATGGAGTGGATACCTATTGTTGGTGTGTTAATTTGGTTGGACAGTCTTACAGCTTCTTGTTTCTTCTGTTAGTTTAGCTGTTTCTGGACATGACTGGTTCGTCATGTTTTCTCCCAGGCCATCATTGGAAAAACAGTGTTGAAGGATTGGCCTGAGCAATATGTACTGTACACACAATTGGACGGGTAACAGGTGATCCTCCATTAATCAAGCACAACCCACGCTTCAAAAACTTGATAGGATTCTCATGTCTGATAGTTAGGAGGACCTATTTCCTATAGTTTCTGTTAGGAAATTAGTGCGTGAAATTTCTGACCATAATCCTGTATGACTTTCCTCCGGGGATGAAGGGAGAGAGGAACATAAAACCCGTGAATTCCGTTTTTGACCTGTCTTGTGTTAAAAACCATGAATTCCTAGGGCTGGTTGATAAGATCTTGAATAGGAATGTGCATGCCTCAGATCCTATTGACGTTCTTAACATCAAGCTCAACAGAATTAAGATATATTTTAAAGGTTGGGGTTCAGATAAATTTGGTCATGCTAAGAAGCTAAAGGAAGATCTTAGATTGGTGCTCTCCTTGTTAGAAGATCTTGAGGAGGATGTCCCTCTTTCTCCAGAATTGTATAGTAGGAAATTGGACATTAATTTTGAGTTGCATGAGATGCTGGTCAATGAGAATATCTATTGGCTTCAGCATTCTCATGAGGCTGGCCATAGTGGTGGTATCTTAGCCGGTATCATGCACTCGGAAATCAAACACGCTTATGTGGCAGAGAATTAAAGAAGAGAGAGAGCGTTAGAGTAACATAGGTAGATACCGTATCATGTTAAATGCTATGTTGCTTTGTGTCATGCATGGCAATAAATAAGACCATCTATGATACTACTCTATAATACTATGCACTATTAAGGTAGTATCATATGCAGGTTACTAGTATATGATACTCCCCACTATAAGTAGCCTAAGCGCTGGTTGCTCAAAGGGGATCGTAATACTTATTATTTTCATAAGATTGCAAATGGTCACAAGATGAATTATACTACCCATGCTCTCAAGTGTGGGGACGTTGAAATTAAGGGCATAGACAACTTAATACGCATGCCAGTAACTTCTATAAGACTGACCACAGTGGGGAGTAACTTAGACTAGTAATATGCCTATGTTACTACATCTATAGTGGGGAGTAACATATATGTGGTGTCATGCAACACTTCATTTATTAAGTTGTAGACTCATCTTGCTTCATATGTATGATGTTACTCACACTATTAGTAACTAGCTATGTTACCACATGTCTCTCTTTCTACATTAATTACTTGCCACATCATCTTTTTTGCCTAGATATGTGTGATGTTACCATCTATGTTACTTCCACTGTGGATAGTCTAAAGAATTGTTTGGTCCGGCTGCCGGAAATCAATTTCATATTGACCCTGATACTTGGATGACTGATGACAAGCTTAACCTTGACGACAAATGCTGACTTAAGTCATGAATTTACTAAAGACGAAGTTATGGACACTCTGTTTGCCATGGATGTTAATAAGGCGCCTGGGCCTGACAATATCCTTGTAGAATTTTATCAATGTTGT
This sequence comes from Thinopyrum elongatum, assembly GCA_011799875.1. Lineage (NCBI taxonomy): Eukaryota > Viridiplantae > Streptophyta > Magnoliopsida > Poales > Poaceae > Thinopyrum > Thinopyrum elongatum. The sequence goes on along the minus strand of CM022299.1, from coordinate 50,027,695 downwards.
CAGGATACTGTCAAGCGTGATATCATGCAGTTGTTTGGTAGTTTTCATAAATTTACTTTGGATGTCCAACATCCCAGTAACTAGGTTATTAAGTCCTACCCAATGTCTCTGGTCTTGACCATATCCAACAATTTTGGCCTATTTGCCTCCTTAGGTGTCCCTGCAAGCTCATCACCAATGTAATGGACCGGAGAATAGAGAAATATGCCGAGAAACTCATTAGCCCCACCCAAAATGACTTTGTTAAAGGCAGAAATATTATGGACAGGGTGTTGTCTCTTCATGAGTTACTTAATTATACTCAAGTCAAGAACAGAGTTGGGGTAGTGATTAAACTCGATTTCGAGAATGCGTATTTCAAGGACAATTGGGACTTCCTATTGGAATGCCATAAGTTGAGAGGGTTCAATACTATCTGGTGTGGTTGGGTTAAACAAGTCTTGTACAACTGCATGGTTAGTATCAAGCTTAACAACTGTGTGGGCCTTTATTTTCAAAGTTCCAAAGGGATGCGCCCGGGGGGACCATATATCACCTTTTCTGTTTAATCTTATAACTTTCATGCGCGCCACCATGCGCCGGCACCTCTCGACCGTCCCGACTGTCGCAACGAACCCCATCTCCTCCAACACCGTTGCCGGCATCACAAACTCTCCTCCAAATCTGTCTAAAGATATTTTTCACATCCAAATGTACCACTACTGTAGAGAATTGTAACATGTTCGTGAAATGCCACACAAAGGAGTTACATCTTAGCTGTTCTTAGATGTACATGTACAAACGTGTGCTTTGGTGTCATTCGATGTACAATCAGATGGTTGTGTTTGATTTGCAGGACTTAATAATATGAGTGCCAATGTTTTGAGGAAACAATGAGTCATTTCCGTTTCGCCAAATTTCTGATACTCAATATGCTCTACTTTTAGCAAAGCTCATGCCGAAATTTTCGGTGGAGATATTGTATTTTATGTTTTTTCATAACTCTTGTTTACACACATTATTTGTGGAGTTCGATTGTACAACCACAAATTTGTTTCTTGATTTGCAGTACTTAATATGAGTGCCAATGTTTTGACGAAACATCATTCGTTTCCATTTCCGTAATTTACGGAAAAATCTGCCAGGTGAGCACCGCCTGGGCCCTGGTGGTTACAAAGCTGCTGAACCCAAGTGGGAGAAGGAGGTCGCGGACTTTATAGCCGCGGGTAAACAGCCTCCGTTCTCGAAACATCAAGATCCTGCTCGTGACTTCTGTTTTCTCAAGGCCGGTGCAGTGCAAGACCTAGACAGTAAGGAGTTGGTCCTCCGATGCTGGAACTTCGCTCGATAGAGGAGAACTTAGTAACGTCAATCAGCACTAATAATTTAGTCCCCACAACTTATTTATTGCGTACCTTACTAATCGTTTACCAAAACACATGTATTTTTTTAGACAAAAAATAAAGTAGGACCTCGTACTCATGAATCTTCCCATGGCTATAGGTATGATGACCCTCTTACCTGGGCAGTGAACGAGGGTTTAGGGATTAACAGGAAGCCCAAGACTAGGCATGTGTTGGGCGGGGGTAAGATGTTGTGGGACAACGCCTGCCCCGAAACCAAAGAACTAAAAAATACAGAAGGAAGTACATAAGCAAAACTAAGTTAGATGCAGTAGTAGATGCAGCACTTCAGAAGTGGTTAGCAAAAATGTTTTCGCATGGCGCGCCAGGTCCTACCCAGCAGCATACACCTAGCATCACTGTAAGTGCATCTAGTGCCACCCTTAGGTTGTTTTGGAGTATTTACGACAAACGTGGTTGAGAGACTAATGTGTTTGTGAGAATTGCAGGATAACACAGGTAGAAGTCCCTCATTGATTCGGTTTACCTACCAGAGATGACCCCTAAAAATGTATGAAGACATTGAACACAATGGTGGTTCGCGAAGATATACACGTCGAAGACAATCACGTGAAGACAATGGAGTGCGAAGACATAGTTTCTTTCATAGTTTCATTTTCTTCTTTCTTGAGTCCTAGGAACCACCGAACTGTTAAGTGGGGTCCAAGTGAACAAAGTCACAGAAACTGACATGATGCTCAACCAAATCATATGTCTTCGAGTGAAGACAATGAGAGTAAATCTTATCCAGAGTTGGATGAGTCAACTTTGCTTGTAGCCCAAGTCAAGCTGCCGTGTGTGTTTGAAATCCGACCGTTGGACACATGTCGGTTCCTTAGTGACTCAGGGTCATTTCGGACATATCATGTCGGGTTGCCTCCTGGCTATAAATAGCCCACCCCCTACACCATAAATTGGTGGCTGCTCAGAGTTAGTGCATGGCTTTTGTCGTTTGAGAGCAACCCACCTCCGAAGCCTTTGAGAGAGAATCTTTGCGAGGACAAAACCCAAACCACCCAAAGCCCAAAGAATGTTGGCATCACTGAAGTCTTTAAGTCCGCGTGATCTGAAGACTTATTACACTTGAGGACTGTGTATCCTCCAGCCGGTTAGGCGTCACGTTCTAAGGATCCAAGAGTCATTGTGGATCGCCGGTGAATGGAGTCTGTGATGGTTTGGAAGTCTACCTTGAAGACTTACCTAAGTGATTGGGCGAGGACTAAGTGTCCTTAGCTCAAGGGGAATAAGGTGAAGACTTGGTCTTCCGAGTTCAATCTCAACCTCCCTAACCAGACATATAGTTGTCACAGCAACTGGAACTGGTCTACCAAATCCTTGTCTTCACCAAGCTATTGGTTCTATCCCTTACCTCCTTTACATTTCAGTTTGTCTTTGTGAGGTCATTGCTTGTTTGCCTGATCTGTTTGACTTCTCTGAGCAAAGCCTTTCACCGGTTTGGCTTCATACTGTCTTCCATTCCGATCTGCTCTACCTTGCTTCTATTAGTCTTCGTGCTTTCATTGTATTGCATTCCTGACTATGATCTGTCTAGCGTAGTTTATCTTCCGCTGCATATCGTATAGGTTCTAGTTGGTTGTTTGTCTTCGAAGACCTTGTGTTTTTGAAGACTTTCGTAAAAATCGCCTATTCACCCCCCTCTTGTTGATAACTAGCATTTTCAATTGGTATCAGAGCAAGGTGCTCCCTTGTTCTGTGTGATTCGGTTTAACCACCAGGAGTTTTAGCTATGTCGACTGCAGGGATAATCAAGGTCTCCGCTGCGTGCCCCGTCTTTGATGGCACTGATTACCCCTACTGGAATAATAAGATGCGCATGCATCTTGCAGCCATTGACAATGATCTCTGGTATGTCGTCAAGACTGGAGTTCCCAAAGTCGGTGAAGGTGTCACCACGGCTGATGTGAAGAGATTCGCGCAACTGGACTCAACCACCAAGAACATCATCTATAGTCACCTGACTAAAGGGCGGGATGGCCGTGTGAGTGCACTGGAGTCTATGAAGCTTGTTTGGGACTGGCTGTCCAAGGTCAACGAAGGCTTCTCAACTTAGAGAGACTCAAGGATTGATGTGCTTCAAAACCTCTTCAACTGCTTTAAAAGGCTTGACAATGAGAACATCCAGCACACCTTTGACCGTCTTACTGATATCACCAATGAGTTGCCTGCTCTTGGCGCCACTGAGATCACCATGCTTGAAGTTGTGAAGAAGCTACTAAGATCACTCGACGGCTCATTTGACACTCTAGCCTTGATGATCCAAAAATGTCCTGACTTCAAGGATCTCGACCCATCTGACATACTTGAGAGGCTCAACACACATGAGTTCTAGCTATCCGAGAAGAGAGATATCTATGGCCCCAATTATTGTCGTTCCTGTGCTTTGAAGGCAAAGGCCGTTTCCTCATCTAAAGAAGAATCTGACTGTAATTCTGGTGATCCTGAAGACATTGGCAAAGAGCTAGCGATGCTTGTGAGAAAGTTCCAAAAGTTCTCCAAGAAGAATCGCTTCGGAAAGTCTTCACGATCCAGCTCCAAGAATGATGAGGCTTCCACTCATGACTACAAGAAGAGAGCATGCCACAAATGCAAGAAGCTAGGTCACTACATATCTGAATGTCCTCAATGGGAGAAGGAATCAAAGAAAAAGAAGAAGAGCAAGGAATATGATTCTGATGACAAGAAGAAGAAGAAATCTTCAAAGTCTTCTTCAAAGTCTTCATCTCACAAGAAGAGCTCATCTGGCAAGGCTCGTGCGTTCATTGGCAAGGAAATGGATTCAGAGGAGGAGTCTGCTTCTAAGGAGGCAGAGGTGGAGTCTGAGGAGGAGTCCCATTCAGGCATGGCAAGCCTGGCTTTGGCCTCGGCATTCGTCGCCAAGTCCATCTTCAACACGGAAGACAATGGTCACATCGTCGACCTGAAGCCGATGATGAAGACGACCCTGCTCCAACCTACTGCTTCATGGAACGAGGTGCCAAGGTAAACTCTCGTGATGCTTACTTTCAGACCTCCAGTGAAGATGACTCTGAATGTGAATCCAAACCCAGCTATAAGACACTTGCTAAAATTGCAACTAAACAACAAACAACCATGGAAAAGATTCAAAAATTGCTAGACAAAAGCGATGACCTGTTGGACGAGGAAATGAATCAAACTCAGTCCTTAATCAAAGACATAAAAAATCTTCGTGTTAAGTACGAGGAACTTGAAAGTCGTCATGAAACCCTCACAGCTACTCATGAGAAGCTTTCCTATGATTATCTTCAAAGGAAGCAAGATCTAGAGAAACTGAGAGCGTCTCATGAAGATATTCAAAAAGAAAATGATTCACTACTCGCTCAACAGATCAGTTTCGCTCAGGAAGATTTTGTGCCACCTTGTTTAAAATGCCTTGAGCGTGATAATGTTGTCTCTATTGCTGAATGTTCTACTGCTTTTGAAGTTGCAATATCTTCAACTGCTGATGTGGTAACTAACCCCTCATCTGAGGATGCCACTACTATTGCTGATGAGAATGCCAGGTTGAAGACATTGCTCGAAATAGGCATGTACAAAAGCCTCAAAGGGCATCAGACTCTATGTGATGTCCTCAAGAAACAGATTCTGAACTGAAACCCTAGAAAAGAGGGTGTTGGTTTCAAGAGGAAACTGAATGTCGATGGTTCCTACTCGAAGCCTGAGCAGTACCCCAAAACCACATGGGTTGCTGCAAAGGGTCCTTTAGTAGATCCATCCACATTATCTGGCTTCACTTGTGCTAACCCCATTGTCATTGATGAGTCCTTTGACTCAAATTATAACCTATTTAAGAATCAGAATGGTGAAGTGTTTGCCAGGTTTATTGGTACTAACTGCAGGAATGGGTCGCCTATGAAGAAGATATGGGTCCCTAAAAGTTGCCTTGAGAAGCTTCCCGTGAATGTCATCATGACACCACCAGGGAAGAAGACAAACCCCAGCCCAAAGGCTTCATACAGACAGAGGACCTCACAAGGTCACCCTAACGCCAATGTATTGCAGGGAAACCATCATCAGACTCATGAATATGAGCGTGTCTCTTCAAACCGCTATGTTCACAAAACAAAAAACTTTTCTGCATATTCTTATGAGTATTATTTACCTCCTGTAAAACTATTTGCTACGGCTACAAAGCCAAAGTTCTCTGATGCTGCACTTAGACTTATTGCTTCTAAGCCACCCCTTCAGATGTGGGTGGTTAAGAAGAATTAACTTCTCTTGCAGGGTCGGGTCTCCAGCCGAAAATCATTGACTTCTGAAGACAATGCTGGGGACCTAAAACATCTTGTTGGGCGCAAAATAAAAAGTGAAAATGGACTTATCATTTATTTCGCCCATGGTTTTCTTGATGATCGTCCTACCATATCCTCATCTAGGCTTACCTTTGATGAACGTCTATATCGATGTATGCTTGCTCTTCACGACACTCTTGGTGAAGACTATCCTACTAACTACTCTGTAGGGTACAACTCTGAAAGCGACTGAATGGATCATGGATAGTGGATGCACTAACCACATGACTGGTGATCGAAGTCTTCTCATGGATTCAACTCTCCGACCATGTACTAAAAGCCATATCACATTCACTGACACTGGTAAAAGCAAGGTATTGGGCCGAGGTAGAGTTGCTATCTCAAAGGATCAACACATGGATAAAGTGATGCTTGTTGAATCCCTTGGATACAACTTAATGTTTATCTCAATGCTTTGTGATGTTGACATGATTGTGATATTTGGAAAATATCGTTGCCTTGTGCTTATGGCTTCTGAAAAATCTCTAGTCTTCAAAGGTTATCGAAGAGGTGATCTGTATATGGTAGATTTCTCTGCAGGACCATAGCTTGTCGTATGTCTTCTAGCAAAAGCTTCAGAGTGCTGGCTTTGGCATCGAAGGCTAGGACATGCGGGCATGAGGAACTTGCACACTCTCGTGAAGAAGAAGCATATCATCGGCATCGAGGGTGTCAAGTTTAAGAAGGATCATCTATATGGTTCTTGTGAAGCCGGGAAGATGACTAGGGCAAAACATCCCTCGAAGACAATCATGACGACATCACGTCCCTTCGAGCTGTTACACATGGATTTATTTGGCCCTACTCACTACTCTACCCTTACTACCACTGCACATCTTTATGTCTTCGTTATTGTTGATGATTATTCAAGATACACCTAGGTGCACATAATTCTCTATAAGACTGAAGTGCAGGATGTCTTCAGACGGTTCGCCAATCGTGCCATGACCAACTATGGCATCAAGATCAAGCACATCAGGAGTGACAATGGCATAGAATTCAAGAACACTAGCCTCGACACTTATCTTGATACACTGGGCATCACTCATGAGCTCTCTTCTCCATATACACCTCAGCAGAATGGTGTCGTGGAGTGCAAGAACAGGACTCTTATTGAGATGGCTCGCACTATGCTCGATGAATACAAGACTCCAAGAAAGTTCTGGCCTGAAGCCATTGACAGTGCATGTCATACCATCAACAGAGTTTATCTTCACAAATTCTTCAAGAAGACATCTTATGAGCTACTCACTGGTAAGAAGCCAAACGTAAGCTATTTCAAAGTCTTTGGTGCTAGGTGCTGGATCAAGGATCCACATCACACTTCCAAATTTGCACCTAAAGCACATGAAGGTTTTATGCTTGGATACGGAAAGGATTCGCACACCTACAGGGTCTTCAACCTCTTTCACTATAAAGTGGTTGAAACTGTAGATGTGCGGTTCGATGAGACTAACGGCTCGCAAAGAGAGCACCTGCCAAATGTGCTAGATGAAGCTTCTCCTAGTGAAACTATCAAGCTAATGGGTACTGGAGAAATCATACCCACCGAGGAACAAGCTGAAGAGGAAATTTTCATTCCAACACCTACTCAACATGAAGACAATGCTCAGCCTGAAGACAATCATGAAGGTGAAGATAACGATCAGCAAGAGGAAAGTCTTCGCCCTGTACATCCTCGCGTGGCCAATGAAGTTCAGATTGAGAAGATTCTTGATATCATCAATGCACCTGGTCCTCTTACTCGATCAAGAGCTACACAACTAGCAAAATTCTGTGGGCACTTTGCATTAGTCTCAATATCTAAACTCAAGAAAGTTGACGAAGCCTTCATGGAACCTAAATGGATTCAAGCTATGCTGCAAGAGCTTCAATAGTTTGAGCTGAACAACGTCTGGGAACTAGTCAAGCGTCCTGATCCCCACAAGCACAATATTATTGGCACCAAATGGATCTATCGCAACAAACAAGATGAACATGGTCAAGTTGTCAAAAACAAAGATCATCTCGTCGCTCAAGGTTACACACAAGTAGAAGGCATTGACTTGATGAAACCTTTGCTCCTGTGGCTAGTCTTGAAGCCATTCGCATACTGCTAGCCTATGCTAATCACCACAACATCCTCCTGTACCAAATGGATGTGAAGAGTGCCTTCCTCAACGGCAAAATTGAAGAAGAAGTATATGTTGCTCAACCACCTGGTTTTGAAGATCCAAAGCATCCTGATATGGTCTACAAGCTCAACAAGGCACTATATGGCCTCAAACAAGCTCCTCGGGCTTGGTATGACACATTCAAAGACTTCCTGAAGAGCAAAGGTTTCAAACCTGGTTCTCTAGATCCCACACTCTTCACGAAGGCATATGATGGAGAACTATTTGTGTGCCAGATCTATGTGGATGACATTATCTTTGGTTGCACTGATAAGAGATACAGTGATGAATTCAGTCATATGATGCAAGAGCAATATCAGATTTCTATGATGGAGAGCTGAAATTATTTCTTGGTCTTCAAATTCGTCAACAAAGCAATGGCATCTTCATATCTCAAGAAAAATATCTCAAAGATTGCCTGAAGAAGTTTGGAATGCAAGACTGCAAAGGATACACGACGCCAATGCCAACCAAAGGTCAATTGGGCCCCAACGACAATGGTAAAGAGTTCGATCAAAAGGTATACCACTCCATGATTGGTTCTTTATTGTACTTATGTGCATCTAGGCTAGATATTATGCTTAGCGTTTGCATGTGTGCCCGATTCCAAGCGGCACCAAAGGAGTCGCATCACCTCGCGGTGAAGCGAATTCTTCGATATTTGGCTCACACCCGAATGCTAGGATTATGGTATCCAAAGGGCACAGAGTTTGATCTAGTTGGATTCTCATATGCTGATTATGCTGGTGATAAGGTTGATCGCAAGTCTACATCAGGCACATGTCACTTTCTTGGACGATCTCTTGTCTGTTGGTCTTCAAAGAAGCAGAACTGTGTGTCACTCTCCACTACTGAATCTGAATACATTGCTGCTGGATCTTGTTGCGCTCAGCTTCTCTGGATGAAGCAAACCCTCAAGGACCATGGCACCAACAAGAAGAAGGTGCCCCTCTACTGTGACAATGAAAGCGCCATCAAGATTGCTCATAATCCTGTTCAACACTCGAAGACAATGCACATTCATACCCGTCATCACTTTCTCAGAGACCATGTGTTGAAGGAAGACATTGATATCATTCACGTCAACACTAAAGAGCAATTGGCAGATATCTTCACAAAGCCCTTGGATGAGAAAAGGTTTTGCAAGCTACGGTGTGAGCTAAATATCTTAGAATCCTCAAATGTCCAGTGAATGGACACACATCCTAACGCTTATGCATATTGATGTCTTAGATATGCAACACACAAAGTAACGTATGTCTTCAATTCATGAAGACATACCCTCTGAGTGTGAATACATTAATGCGGAAATTGACTTCGGAGTGCCACGATAATTGCGTGCCGTATCTGGGTCTAATACTTCCTATATGGTGGGTAACGCCACCACCAATATTTCTTGAAGATTTTTGTTTGGCGTCATGTTGCATTATCTTCAAAGTTGGTTTGTCTTCAACATTGGCTTATCTTCATGATTTATCTTCACTATGTTGATTTAGTTCTTATTCTTATATGTGTTCTGTCCTCTACAGCATTCACCTATAGCTATGTCTTCAATCTGCTATTTTCTGCACTAGGTGAATGTGATCGGACCCTAACCTCTTTTGTGCTTCTCTCTCTAACTCTCTCTATCTCTTCCTATGCATTCTATTGACACATGTCGATTGTCTTCACTGTGTCCTTGTCAGTCGAAGATATAGAGACAAACATCTAAAAGGCTTTTATTATCTCTATCCTGTTTGCCTGAACCCGGAGAAGCCCGAATGACCACTCGACAAACCAGGCGCGCGTGGGGTTGTGGCATAACATTTAAGCTGTTGCATGCATGCCACGTGTCCTTCAGATGTGAACCACCAGGGGTACCTGAGTAATTACACTGCACCGTCCCTCTTCCTTATAAATACACAACCCCCCGCGGTCATTAAAATCTACTCCCCTCGCTATCTCGCTCGAACCCTAGTGCTGTCGCTAGCTTCCGTCGTCGCTGGAGACGAAGCGCTTCGCTGCCGCGACTTCTCCGTTGTCGTCGTCACGCCGGCTGCGGACATCTTCCTCCCGCCGCCGCCGTAGGTGTCTTCCGCTGCCAAGTTAGGGCGTGGGAGATTGGACTGCTCGGCCTCCATCCGCGTCGTCTAGCAGTTCTTTGTGCGGTAAATATGAACTCACTTTTTACCATTTATTTGATCCAATGAACTCTCCATATCTTCCAAAAGTTGTTTTTACACTTCCAAATCTGGATCTTTTCTCTTCTGCATCTCATAATTTGCAAGTACTTTCACTTATGCCTCACAACTAGTTAGATTCCTCACTTGTACCTATTCATGGATTCGTACAAATGTGGAACCAAATCACATCAATATGTGAATGTCTTCGCGCTATGAGGTCAATGTCTTCAAACTAATTTATCTTCAAAATCTTCTGAAAATGCATATGACCTCTTCCCCTTCCCTCACATCTCTAATGCTGTCACAGGTACATGTCCATGGGAGAGTCCCTTGGTTCTCATAGTCTGCATTCATTTGCAGAGTTTTTACAGCATCATATTGAATCACCTGAAGCCAGTTCTTTTCTGACAAGTAAACTGAAGCTAAATATTGTCGTGAAGCCTTTCAGTCTGAAGCCAATGGCAGGTGGAAAATCTACGAATAAAGGGGGGCATCAACGTCGTGATAACACTGGCTTGGACCTGCCTCCTGATCTCTATGAGATGTACAAGTCAGATCCATATGAAACATATGGGGAGCGCAAGTCAAGAGTCCAATGGATTCGAAGATATTGGGTAGAGGAATGGTTTATGTATCACTTCGTGACTTCTGAGTATGCAGAAAAGAATGATGTGAGGCCACCATGGGCTGATATCATTTACAAGAAGCTTCAACCCAAGACCAAGGCTGAAGCCATTGCCAAAGGTTTCTTTCCTTGCATGGTCAGAGGCGCAATGCCTGAGAATGCCGACCCATCTAGTCTCAGATGGTGTCGAGAAGACGATCTCTTTGAAGAGAACTATAAGTATGCAAAGAACTCTGCCGTCCAGAACAAGAAGGAATTTGGGATTGACTTCAACCCAGGTCCAGCACGACCAAGGCCAGATGGGAGTCATGAGGCTAAACCCAATCTAATTGGCCCTTTTGAAGACTTTGGCTCCTTCCTTGCACACTGCGCTACTCAAAGGGCCAGCATTGAAGAGGCTGCTGAGGATGAGGAAGACACTATCGCTCTAGATCCCCCGATGCCTGTGAAGAAGGCTATGGCTTCAAAGTCTTCTGCTGCTCCAAAAGCTTGAAGAGTAAAGCCATTGAAATCTGCACCTCCTGAATCCAGTGTGCATTCTGAAGACTTATCTCGCACGTCTAAGAAGACTAAGAAGATCTCAGGGCAAGCTCTTACACCTGCAAGCATCCTTCGCAATGATGAAGATATAATTGACCTATCTAGCGATGAAGATCTTGCTGATGATGCTCTTGAGCTACTGATCAAGAGCAAACAGGAGGCCGAAATTTTCAATGACTTGCCTCTGTTTGACGCCGATATCCTAAATAACTTCATTGATGAATGGTTTGAGGACACCTCTCTCACCATTGATGATCTGCAGCTTCCCATTGGCATCAACGTGACATTTCAAGGCTACATTGCCAAGGAGCTTGCCATCCCTCAAAAGGTCATCAAGAAGCATATGGCAAAGCTCAGTGTCTCTGACGTCCAGAAATTTAAAGTAATGATGGCTGATCTCAAGGCTGAATTTGTCAAGCGCCGTGATTTGGCCAAAGGCTCCTGAGAGCGTCTCAAGCACTATGCTGTAAAGTGCATTCAGGCTCATAATGAAGCTTTGAAAAGGAAAGCACTTGGGCATCTAGGCATTGACCCCAAGCAGGCTGCAAAGAAGAAGAAGCCAGAGCAAGCTGAAACTGAAGCTCCAAGGCAGGAAAGACCAAGCATTGTCTTCCCTGCCAGTATGCTGGCTCGAAGTCAAAGGTCCCATCAGCTGCTTCTGAGAAGAAGAAGACAAAGCAGGCTGAGGCTGAAGCCAAAAAGCGAATGCATCAAGAAGCCTCTGATGCTGCTCCATCAAAGAAGAAGTTGAAGACCAAATCTTCAAAGTCTTCACGAAAAGATCAAGCTGCACCTCAAGAGCCGCTGCTTGTTGAACCCATTTCTATTGCATTACCTGCCTCCTCCAACCGTGAGCGTCGTCTGATTGTTCATGAGCCTGCTCCCTCAGAGGCTCATGAGTCTGAAGAGATCCCAGCTGCTGACACCATCGCAGCTGAAGACATTGGTCATGAAGACAATGTAGTTGATGATGAAGTCCTTCCTCAGGTTCCCCAGATCATGCCAAAACCGGTATCATCGCCTGCTCCCACAAGCAGTGAATAGATAAGCATTGGCGGTCCTCTGACTCCAATCACTCAAGATGATTTCTAGGAAGAGCAACACCCCAATACTCCACTCCATGAAGTCATTCCGCGCACTCCACCAGCTCAAGTCACCACTCATGTGAATGCTACTCCACAAGACACCCCCAAAGACATGGAGAATACCACTCCCTCACCACAGGCGTCGCCCTCTTTTCGGAGGCTTCGCAGAGGCCCAAGGCCAACGGTCTCCATGTCCAGCATTCCTGAAGAGGATGTGCAAGCCACAAGCTCAGTAGCACATCAAGTGTTCCCTGAAGCCATCCCTACAGAAACTGCTCAAGAGTCTGAAGCCAAAGAGGCCGAAGATATTCCGGCTGCATCAGCCGGTGAAAAACAAGAAGAAGAACAAGATGTTATTCCCCCTATCATTGAACCAAGAGAGAATCAAGATGTGATTGTGCCTGACCCACCAGTTCTTGAAGCCACTGAAGCCACGGCAAATGTGGCTGCTGATGTTACTGCTACTGAAGCCGATGATGTTGTCATGGCTGAAGACAATACGCAGCCCGAAGCCACCCTTCAGACTGAAGCCCATGATGCCATCGAAGACATTCAGCCCTCCACCTCGGATGTTGCTGCTGCTCCTCCTGTACCTCACACTATGGAACGGGCATTCTATTGTGGTGAGCTCATTACTGTCAATTGGCCAATCATGCACCTCCTGTTGCTCCTGGTCCCTAGTATGATTACCATGTGGAGCAAAGGCCTCAGACGCAAAAGCCCAAGCCCAAGCTGCCAAGGCTTCCCAGTGGTTTTACCACACAGGGCTCGTTCAGTGTCCTCAGCTTCAGAGAGCATAACACATTCTTTGACAAGACCAAGAAGCCCTACAAGAAGCCCAAGATGTCCTCTGACAGGTTCTGGAGCCACCAGCAACAAAGCTACTACTCATGTCTTCTGTACAACCAGGACAGGATCTTCCCCCACAAGCGCCTGTGCTGCGATGCCATTGCTGGACTCCCTTGCCTTGAAGAAGCTCTGGACTATTTTTGTCAAGTTGGCATGCTCCCATTTGTCGTTGACAAGGAGCACTGGAATGAGGAACTCTTGCTGCAATTCTATGCCACTCTTCATATCTCAGGCTACAACAGGGATCCGAAGACATGGGTCCTTGAGTGGATGTCAGGTGATGTACATCATGAAGCCAAAGCTCAAGACATCATCGAGCTAAGTTCCCTGCCCACTCTTGGTGATCTCTATGAGCTAGGTTGTCAGTGCTATGAACAAGAATTGCAGAGCAACTTTCAGAAGCCAGAGCCCAACATGAGTCAAATGTTAAGCATGATGAAGCCTTTGCATGTTGATGCTGAATACCCCAAGGAATTCTTTTTCAATGACCTCAAGTACCTGCCCCACACCATCTATCACATACTGAGGCATACTCTATGGCCTATCAAAGGGCATTGTCCTCACGCCAAGCTTGAAGGCACTATGAAGACATTGGTCTTCTACATCATCAATGGCATCAGGTTCAACACTCATGATTTCTTCATCTGTCAGTTGGCAGCTTCTGGCATTGATTTATTTGGCCTCAAATTCTATGTTTCCTGGGTCATGCGGTTGATCAAGCTTCACTCTACTATCAACTATCAAGCTTCAGCACGCAATAACATTGTCTTTCTGCCTGAAGTGGATATGTCTTATGAAGCCATATACCCTGAGCCTACCAAGGCACCTATTCGTGAAGACAATGTTTCCTTCCAAAGCTTCACACAACCACTTGAAGGTGTTCATGTCCCTAATCCACCTGCTGCTCCTGGTCCTCTTGCTGGTCAGCTCAGGCTGCCGCACCATGCCAACACTGATGTTACAGACAACACAGTAGCCCAAAGGCCTCAGAAGCATGCTCGTGTGCTGAATGGCCTAGAGCTTCTTGTTTCACTTCATCAGAAGCAGGATAGGCATCATGACTGGATGAAGCGTCAGATGCAAAGTCTTCTTGTGGATGTCAATCAGATTCGCAACCTTGCCACTAAGAACTCGTTTGTTGCTCATGAAGCCTGTCGACATGCCTGGAAGAGCCTCACTATGCTATGCTCTGAAGATGATCTTCAAGCAGATGGCTTCACTGAATGATTCAAGTTTGACTCCAGGCCTCCACAGTCAGCAAGTTGGCGACCAACACCTTCAATTGAAGATTCTGAATACTCATCTTTAGCTCCAACTGTTGTTGCTAGAATCATTGATGAGGAATACGACGCCACTTCACCAGCTATGGCTTCACTGCATCGCAATTCTGCATCAGGCCCCTCTGCACCGCCCAACTCCAACGTCGACCCTGCTGCCCCAACATCTTCCCCAACACCTTCTGGGAACGCTTAGCCACTCTATGTTTTCGCTCCTTTTTGGTCATTCCTGACAAAAGGGACAGAAGCATATGAGTTGATAGTCTTCAAGCGGGTCTATAAGGGTCGGGTGCTTATTTTTGTTAAGTTTTGCAACTCTCATTCTTGAACTTGTTGGTTTTGAGTTGTAACACTTAAACCTTGATGGTCGTCTGCCACTTTTGCTGCTACTTTTTATTGTGATGATAAATTCCGCATGAAGTCATTCTGCAGACGTCCATTTTTCATTGTGCATGTCATTATCTTCACTACATTTTTATATGCATGATGAATTGTTTTCATGTATTGAAGGAGATCTCCAAAAAGCAAAGCCTGCCATGTGCATTTGCATTCAAAGGCAAATTACTCATATGCACATCTTCAGGGGGAGCCCTTTCAACTTCATGAAGCCAATGACCACGTTCTTTAACTTACACATATTTTTATACCCGTTGAAAACTTCAACTAGTTTGTCATCAATCACCAAAAAGGGGGAGATTGTAAGTACATCTAGTGCCACCCCTAGTTGGTTTTGGAGTATTGACGACAAACGTGGTTGAGGGATTAATGTGTTTGTGAGAATTGCAGGATAACACAGGTAGAAGTCCCTCATTGATTCGGTTTACCTACCAGAGATGACCCCTAAAAATGTATGAAGACATTGAACACAATGGTGGTTCGCGAAGACATACACGTTGAAGACAATCACGTGAAGACAATGGAGTGCAAAGACATAGTTTCTTTCGTAGTTTCATTTTCTTCTTTCTTGAGTCTTAGGAACCACCGAACTGTTAAGTGGGGTCCAAGTGAACAAAGTTAGAGAAACTGATGTGATGCTCAACCAAATCCTATGTCTTCGAGTGAAGACAATGAGAGTAAATCTTATCCAGAGTTGGATCACTCAGCTTTGCTTGTAGCCCAAGTCAAGCTGTCGCGTGTGTTTGAAATCCGACCGTTGGACACGTGTTGGTTCCTTAGTGACTCAGGCTCATTTCGGACATATCATGTTGGGTTGCCTCCTGGCTATAAATAGCCCACCCCCTACACCATAAATTGGTGGCTACTCAGAGTTAGTGCACAGCTTTTGTCGTTTGAGAGCAACCCACCTCCGAAGCCTTTGAGAGAGAATCCTCGCGAGGACAAAACCCAAACCACCCAAAGCCCAAAGAGTGTTGGCATCACTGAAGTCTTTCTGTCTGCGTGATCTGAAGACTTATTACACTTGAGGACTGTGTATCCTCCAGCCGGTTAGGCGTCATGTTCTAAAGATCCAAGAATCATTGTGGACCGCCGAGGAACGGAGTCTGTGAAGGTTTGGAAGTCTACCTTGAAGACTTACCTGAGTGATTGGGCGAGGACTAAGTGTCCTTAGCCCAAGGGGAATAAGGTGAAGACGTGGTCTTCTGAGTTCAATCTCAGCCTCCCTAACCAGACGTACAGTTGTCATAGCAACTGGAACTGGTCTACCAAATCCTTCTCTTCACCAAGCTACTGGTTTTATCCCTTACCTCCTTTACATTTCAGTTTGTCTTCGTGAGGTCATTGCTTGTTTGCCTAATCTGTTTGACTTATCTGAGCAAAGCCTTTCACCAGTTTGGCTTCATACTATCTTCCATTCCGATCTGCTCTACCTAGCTACTATTAGTCTTCGTGCTTTCATTGTATTGCATACCTGACTATGATCTGTCTAGCGTAGTTTATCTTCCGCTGCATATCGTATAGGTTCTATTTGGTTGCCTGTCTTCGAAGACCTTGTGTTTTTTAAGACTTCCATAAAAATTGCCTATTCACGCCCCCCCCCCTTAGTCGATAATTAGCACTATCAATCACCCAACAGCCACGAGCATCCCACTTTATTCCATGTTGGCTGCAAGCTAACATGGATAGGGTGAAGACAAGCGTTGCCAAGGGGCAAATCATCCCGTTTACCAATGGTAGCAGAAAGATGCACGGTGTCGTCCTGCCACTTGACATGACGAGGGTGCAGTTGCAGGAGGTAGTGCGGGCTTGGCATTTTGGTCGTTGCCTCATCCCCTGAGGAGGTCATCACTATGTTTCGACAAGTGACCCAATGATGTAGAGGAGATTCCCCACGGACATGTTGGCATCGGAGACGTGGTGCCAGATATTCCACATTCAGGGGAGAAGAATGCACGTGATAGTTGCAGACCATTGATACGTCTCCAACGTATCTATAATTTTTGATTGTTTCATGCTATTATATTATCATTTTTGGATGTTTTACAATCATTTTATATCAACTTCATATCATTTTTTGGGACTAACCTATTGACATAGTGCCCAGTGCCAGTTGCTGTTTTCTGCTTGTTTTTTACATTGCAGGAAATCAATACCAAATGGAGTCCAAACGCAGCGAAACTTTTTGGAGATTTTTTTTTTTGGACCAGAAGACATCCAGTGGGCCAAAGAAGTACCGAAGAGGGAGCCCGAGGTGAGCACAAGACACGGGGCGCGCCTGGGGGCGCGCCCTGGTGGGTTGTGTCCATCTCGGAGACCTCCCGCACCGCCTCTTTGCTCTATAAATACCCCAATATTCTAGAAACCCTAGGGGAGTCGACGAAAATCAATTCCAGCCGCCGCAGAGTCCAGAACCACTAGATCCAATCTAGACACCATCATGGCGGGGTTCACCACTTCCTTTGGTGCCTCTCCGATGATGCGTGAGTAGTTCTTTGTAGAACTACGGGTCCATAGTTAGTAGCTAGATGGCTTCCTCTCTCTCTCTTGATCTTCAATACAATGGTCTCTTGGAGATCCATGTGATGTAACTCTTTTTGTAGTGTGTTTGTTGGGATCCGATGAACTTTGATTTTATGATCAGATCTATCTTTTTATCCATGAAAGTTATTTGAGTCTTCTTTGATCTCTTATATGCATGATTTCTTATAGCCTCGTATTTCTTCTCCGATATTTGGGTTTTGTTTGGCCAACTTGATCTATTTATCTTGCAATGGGAAGAGGTGCTTTGTAGTGGGTTCGATCTTACGGTGCTTGATCCCAGTGACAGAAGGGGAACCGACACGTATGTATCGTTGCTACTAAGGATAAAACGATGGGGTCTATTTCTACATAAATAGATCTTGTCTACATCATGTCATCGTTCTTATTGCATTACTCCATTTCTCCATGAACTTAATACACTAGATGCATGCTAGATAGTGGTCGATGTGTGGAGTAATAGTAGTAGATGCAGGCAGGAGTCGGTCTACTAATCTTGGACGTGATGCCTATATAATGATCATTGCCTGGATATCGTCATGATTATTTGAAGTTCTATCAATTGCCCAACAGTAATTTGTTCACCCACCGTTTGCTATTTTTCGCGAGAGAAGTCACTAGTGAAACCTACGGCCCCCGGGTCTCTTCTTTAATATATTTGCCTTTGCGATCTATTTTCCTTTGCTTTTATTTTTATATCTATTAAACCAAAAATACAAAAATACCTTGCTGCATTTTATTTTATTTGGCGTTCGATCTATCAATATTTCCTACTCTCTCATGTCTGTTTGCCAATTTTGGCGCCGTTGCCCGAAAGGGATTGACAACCCCTTTTACACGTCGGGTTGCGAGTATTTTTTATTTGTGTGCAGGTGTTGTTTACGTAGTGTTGCTTGGTTCTCCTACTGGTTCGATAACCTTGGTTTCATCACTGAGGGAAATACCTACCGCCGTTGTGCTCCATCATCCCTTCCTCTTTGGGGAAATACCGACGTTGCTTCAAGCCGCATCAAAAGGAATTTCTGGCGCCGTTGTCGGGGAGGGATTGACAACCCCTTTTACACGTCGGGTTGTGAGTATTTGTTATTTGTGTGCAGGTGTTGTTTACGTAGTATTGCTTGGTTCTCCTACTGGTTCGATAACCTTGGTTTCATCACTGAGGGAAATACCTACCGCCGCTACGCTGCATCATCCCTTCCTCTTTGGGGAAATACCGATGTAGCTTCAAGCCGCATCACTGTGCTGCATCATCCCTTCCTCTTTGGGGAAATACCGACGTAGTTCAAGCAAACATCAAAAGAAATTTCTGGCGCCGTTGCCGGGGAGACATCATCAACATCAACCAGGTTCCTCATCACAAATCTCATCTCCTTGCAATTTACATTATTTGCCATTTGCCTCTCGTTTTTCTCTCCCCCACTTCACAAAAATTTACCGTTTTATTCGCCCTCTTTTTCGTTCGCCGTTTTCTTGTCAGATCTGTTTTTGAGTGCAATCTTGTTGCGTAGTCACAATGACTCAAGAGAACACCAAGTTGTGTGATTTCTCAAATACCAACAACAATGATTTTATTAGCACTCCGATTGCTCCTCCCGCCACTAGCGCGGAGTCTTGTGATATTAATGTCGCTTTGTTGAATCTTGTTATGAAAGATCAATTTTCCGGTACTCCTAATGAGGATGCCGCATCCCATCTTAACACATTCGTGGATTTATGCGATATGCAAAAGAAAAAAGATGTGGACAATGATATTGTGAAGTTGAAATTATTTCCGTTTTCTTTGCGAGATCGTGCAAAAATTTGGTTATCTTCTTTGCCTCGCAATAGTATTGATTCTTGGAATAAGTGCAAAGATCCGCCCGCAAAAATTATTTCCCTTAGAACCCAGATTATGAATTTCAAGCAACTTGAGCATGAGCATGTTGCACAATCTTGGGAAAGGATGAAAATGATGCTAAGAATTGCCCAACTCATGGGTTAAATCTTTCGATGATCATACAAAAAATTTATGCGGGATTGAATTTTGTTTCTTGTAATCTTTTAGATTCCACCGCGGGGGGTACTTTTATGGAAATTACTTTGGGTGAAGCTACTAAATTGCTTGATAACATTATGGCAAATTATTCACAATTGCATACCAAAAGAGCTCCTACTAGTAAAAAAGTTAATTCGGTTGAAGAAATTTCTTCTTTGAGTGAAAAAGTTGATGCTCTTATGAAATTGGTTGCTAATAAAAATGCTCCTATTGATTTTAATGATATGCCATTGTCTACTTTGATTGACCAAAATAGTGATGCCATAGATGTGAACTTTATTTCGTGAAACAATTTCAATAACAATGCTTATAGAGGTAATTATAATCCTAGGCCTTTTCCTAGTAATTCCTCTAATAATTATGGTAATTCCTATGGCAATCCTTCTTATGATAATAATAGGAACACCTCTGAACTTGAGAATAATATTAAATAATTTATCAATACTCAAAAGGTTTTCAATGCTACAATAGAAGAAAAGCTGAATAAGTTTGATGATATGTGTAGAAGTATTGCTAGAATTTCGCATGATGTAGAAAATCTGAAGATGAAAATTTTTGTGCCTAAGGTTGAAGAATCAATTAAAGCTCTTTATGTTTCTATGGATGAAAGTAAGAAAAGAACCGCTATGCTTAGAGCTAGACGAGAATTTTTAGAAAAAGCTTTTTCTAGTGATTGCTTTCATAAAAGTGATGAAGATCTTAAAATGATTGGTGTTTCTTCTATTGATTCATTGTTTAGTAAAATTAAGATTGATGAAAAGGGGACTGGAGAAGAGTCAACTTTAGCTAGAAGGCGTCCCAATAATTTGGAGGGTGAAAATCTTGTTGAAAATTTTGATAAAAGTGGGTTTGAAGAGGTTAAGACTTTAACTAGTGATGTGCCCACTCTTTTGGATTACAAAGACATTAATTATGATAGTTGTTCTTTGGTTGATTGTATTTCTTTGTTACAATCCATGATAAATTCACCCCATGCTTATGAACAAAATAAAGCTTTTACTAAACATATTGTTGATGCTATGATGAAAGCTTTATGATGAAAGCTTTTGAAGAAAAGTTGGAATTAGAAGTTTCAATTCCTAGAAAATTACATGATGAATGGGAACCTACTATCAAAGTCAAGATTAAAAATTATGAGTGTTTTGCTTTATGTGACTTGGGTGCTAGTGTTTCTACAATTCTGAAATCTTTATGTGATGTGCTTGGTCTTACCGATATTGAAGAATGCTCTTTAAATTTGCACTTGGCAGATTCTACTATTAAAAATCCTATGGGAAGAATTAATCATGTACTTATTCTTGCAAATAGAAATTATGTGCCCATAGATTTTATTGTCCTTGATATTGATTGCAATCCGTCTTGTCCAATTATACTTGGTAGACCGTTTTTACGTACTATTGGTGCCGTGATTGATATGAAAGAAGGCAATATTTAATTTCAATTTCCACTAAGGAAGGGCATGGAACACTTCCCTAGAACTAGAATTAAGCCACCATATGAATCAATCATGATGGCATCTTATGGATCTCGAAACAAAGATGACAATACTTAGATCCTTTGCTTTATGCCTAGCTAGGGGCATAAAACGATAGCGCTCGTTAGGAGGCAACCCAACTTGTATCTTTTTGCTTTTTGGTTTTATTGCTGTTTTCAATAAAATACCAAATTATGCCTCTGGTTAGATGTGTTTTTGTGGTTTAAATTAGTGTTTGTGCCAAGCAAAGCCTTTGGGATGATTTGGGTGATAGTTGATTTGATCTTGCTGAAAAATAGAAACTTTTAGGCTCAGGAAAACAATTATTATTTTTGACAGAAGAGTGATTTTGATTTAATTCTTTTTTCAGAAGATTAATAAATAAATTTCTCACGTTGTCCTAATTTTTCAGAATTTTTGGAGTTACAGAAGTATTCTAAGTTTTCAGATTGCTAGACTGTTCTGTTTTTGACAGATTCTGTTTTCTTTGCATTGTGTGCTTATTTTGATGATTCTATGGTTTCGTTTGAAGAGTTTTTGCCATACAAAAGTTTGAATACAGTAGATATAATGCAAAAATAAAATATGAATAGGTTTTCAACAGTACTTATAGTAGTGATTTGCTTTCTTATACTAACGGATCTCACGAAGGTTTTGTTGAGTTTTGTGTGATTGAAGTTTTCAAGTTTTGGGTGAGATTACGATGGATGAAGGAATAAGGATTAGCAAAGGCTAAGCTTGGGGATGCCTGAGGCACCCCAAGATAATATTCAAGAAGTATCAAGCAACTAAGCTTGGGGATGCCCCCGAGTGGCATCCCCTCTTTCTTCTAACGACCATCGGTATTTTACTTGGAGCTATATTTTTATTCGTCACATATTATGAGTTTTGCTTGGAGCGTCTTGTATAATATGAGTCTTTGCTTGTTTTGTTTTTATTTTAAGTCTTGAATCCTTGCTGGACACACCTTTTTGGGAGAGCCAAAAATTATGCTATGCTTGCTCCTATGCTTCACTTAAATTTTTATGAGCTAAAGAATTGTTCTAGTGCTTCACTTATATCTTTTTTAGCACGGTGTGCTTTGTTATTTTTGAAGAAATGCTCTCATGCTTCACTTAGATTTATTTTGGAGTTAGTAAATTTTTAAAGAAATTCTCTCTTGCTTCACTTAGATTAATTTGAGAGAAAGAAATATTAAGCTCATGTTCTTCACTTATATTTGTTTGAGCTTATTAAAAGCAACATATGAAACTAGTCCCAAAGTGATAGGTATCCAAGAAGGATGTAATAAAAACTTTCATGAAGATCATTGGACAATATAAACTTGATTCTTAGCAATAGTTTTGAGATATGATGATAGTGATATGTGAGTCATGTTGATGAGTAATTATGCTTTAGTAAGAATATTGGTGTTAAGGTTTGTGATTCCCTATGCAAGTACGAAAGTCAATAGTTATGCAATGAAATTATATCCTACTTGTGGTGCATTATTCGGTCTTAATTATGCTTAATGCTTGCTAACGAGATTTTTTGTTTCTTGGTTGGACGCTTCTCAATCTTTTTGCTAGCCTTCATTTGCACTAAGTATGATCACTAATTGTGCATCCAAAAGCCTTTAAACTAGTTTTGCCATATGAGTCCACTATACCTACCTATATGTGGTATTTCCGTGCCGTTCTAAACAAATTTGTATGTGCCATCTCTAATTTTCAAAATAAATTTCTCTTTTGTGTGCTCGTACCGCTCGCGAGGCGGTGAGGTGTGGCCGATATTTTTCCATGCTAGATATGTTATTCTCACGATGAGTGTTTATTCACTTGTCATTGCACGAGAGTACGGCAAAGGTATTAGGGATGCCCAGTCCCGAAATGAAAAATGAATTTACTTTATGTTGTCAAATAATAAATTCCTTGGAAAGTGTTGGTATGCAGGGCACCCGTGGATACGGCTAGCCATGGAAAGTGAAAGAAATGGTGGAAAAAGGAATAAACTTTGATTTCTATTTGGGAACTGCCTATGATATATCTAGCATGGAAAGTATTGGAAACTCTAAGTCGTTTTCGTTGGTGGGAAAAGTATGCCTCTCAAAATGTTTTTATCTCTCAATTTAAGCTTTGAGCTCCGCCACCTCTACAAATCCCTACATCCCTCCGCGAAGGGCCTTTCTTTTACTTTATGCTCTTTTTATTTTTACTTGAGTCTCCATCTTCTCTTATAAAGCACCAACTAAGGGGCACTATGATCGTACTTGAGCATTCGAGTGTGTTTCATGAATTGATCAATGATTGAGCATAATGGGCTAGGCATAACTTGCTTTAGTGTTGATATTTTGAAAGACATGGTTGCTTGTTGATATGCTTGAGTATTAAAGTCCTCATATCAAAACTAGACTATTGCTTTGAATCATATAAAAGTCCAAATGTCCATGCTACAAAGAAAAGAATATGTGATGAACATGTTAGGCAGCATTCCACATCAAAAATTCTGTTTTTATCATTTACCTACTCGAGGACGAGCAGGAATTAAGCTTGGGGATGTTGATACGTCTCCAACGTATCTATAACTTTTGCTTGCTCCATGCTATTATATTATCATTTTTGGATGTTTTACAATCATTTTATATCAACTTTATATCATTTTTTGGGACTAACCTATTGACATAGGGCCCAGTGCCAGTTGTAGTTTTCTGCATGTTTTTTACATTGCAGGAAATCAATACCAAACGGAATCCAAACGCAGCAAAACTTTTGGAGATTTTTTTTGGACCAGAAGACATCTAGTGGGCCAAAGAAGTACCGAAGAGGGAGCCCGAGGTGAGCACAAGACACCGGGGCGCGCCTGGGCCCCTAGGCGCGCCCTGGTGGGTTGTGCCCATCTCGGAGACCTCCCGCATGGCCTCTTTGCTATATAAATACCCCAATATTCCAGAAACCCTAGGGGAGTCGACGAAAATCAATTCCAGCCGCCGCAGAGTCCAGAACCACCAGATCCAATCTAGACACCATCACGGAGGGGTTCACCACTTCCATTTGTGCCTCTCCGATGATGCGTGAGTAGTTCTTTGTAGACCTACGGGTCCGTAGTTAGTACCTAGATGGATTCCTCTCTCTCTCTCTCTCTTGATCTTCAATACAATGGTCTCTTAGAGATCCATATGATGTAACTCTTTTTGCGGTGTGTTTGTTGGGATCCGATGAACTTTGAGTTTATGATCAGATCTATCTTTTTATCCATGAAAGTTATTTGAGTCTTCTTTGATCTCTTATATGCATGATTGCTTATAGCCTCGTATTTCTTCTCCGATATTTGGGTTTTGTTTGGCCAACTTGATCTATTTATCTTGCAATGGGAAGAGGTGCTTTGTAGTGGGTTCGTTCTTACGGTGCTTGATCCCAGTGACAGAAGGGGAACCGACACGTATGTATCGTTGCTACTAAGGATAAAACGATGGGGTCTATTTCTACATAAATAGATCTTGTCTACATCATGTCATCGTTCTTATTGCATTACTCCGTTTCTCCATGAACTTAATACACTAGAAGCATGTTGGATAGCGGTCGATGTGTGGAGTAATAGTAGTAGACACAGGCAGGAGTCGGTCTACTAATCTTGGACGTGATGCCTATATAATGATCATTGCCTGGATATCGTCATGATTATTTGAAGTTCTATCAATTGCCCAACAGTAATTTGTTCACCCACCGTTTGCTATTTTTCTCGAGAGAAGCCACTAGTGAAACCTACGGCCCCCGGGTCTCTTCTTTAATATATTTGCCTTTGCAATCTATTTTCCTTTGCTTTTATTTTTAGATCTATAAAACCAAAAATACAAAATTACCTTTCTACACTATATTTTATTTGGCGTTTGATCTATCAATATTTACTACTCTCTCACGTCCGTTTGCCAATTTTTGGCGCCGTTGCCCAAAAGGGATTGACAACCCCTTTTACACGTCGGGTTGCGAGTATTTGTTATTTGTGTGCAGGTGTTGTTTACGTAGTGTTGCTTGGTTCTCCTACTGATTTGATAACCTTTGTTTCATCACTGAGGGAAATACCTACCGCCGCTGTGCTGCATCATCCCTTCCTCTTTGGGGAAATACCGACGTAGCTTCAAGCCGCATCAACCATCCGCGGACAAACCACCTATGCATGTTGTCATCCATGAAGGGAGGAAAATGAATATGTATAAGCTCGTGGAACCGCTTCTATCGTACTCTATGTTGAACACCCTCTCGATTGATCTTCAAGTTCTACAGGCCCATGTGGTAGATAAATCAAAAGAATGTCAACATGGATACACGGCCAACGTCATAGAAGGTTATAGTTTGGTCCTGGTGTTTTCGGCAAACAGAATTGATCTGGCCTTTAATGAGGTCATCCATGCAAATATCTTCTCTGTCAGCGCAGTCTCCCCAGAGTTAATAAGGCTTTGGGTACATCATCGAGCTACAAATCCCCTACTCCCGCATGGTAAAGTGTCCTTACCTGATCCTTTTTGCATGCACTGTCGGGGTTATGATCCTGACAATGAGTACTAGGGGTACGAATAAGGGGCAGAGACTAGCTACGGCATAGATGTAACACTCGGTGTTTAACGAGTTCAGGCCCCTCACTTGGTGGAGGTAAACGCCCTACGTCTCGTGCCCTAAGGCTTGCTTTCATTTGATGGATATGGTTACGAGGGTTGAACGTGCCCGGCCAGGGGGAGGGGAGTGGCTTATATAGAGTGCGCTGTAGCCCCATGTTCCCCACGCCGCCGGGGCAATAGATGCCATTGAATAAGACAATTACTAGTGTAATGAGCCTATACTATAGCAGTTACAGGTAACGGTAGCTATAAATCTATTTAGTGGATGACTTAGGATCCCTCGACCATTGTAGCTCCTATGACGCCTTCCTGTCTTGTACGTCCGAGTGGTAGTTCATCCGCTGAGTGACGTGTGGTTGTCCGAGTGCTGCGGAGCCGTCCGAGTGATCCTCCTGATGTATCATACGAATGTTGAGACGGTCCAGAGACCTAGCTGTGATGGTGATGGGCCCCCTGTGGGTCCCAGATGATGGGTCCTTGACCCTACCTGTAATAGGTGACCACGTCATTAGCCCTCGAATCAGTAGGGATTTCGTAGGACAAACAAACCGACCCTTTAGTTGAGTCCAAGTGCTGCAAGGACACTCGAAATATGTTTCCGAACCGTGATGTGTTGTTCCTTGGATGAAAACACAATGAATTCTGGACTTTTAGGTTTACCCAGATGACTGAGTGTTGTTCATCATCGAGAAAAACCTGGTGGCATTTGTTTTGTCTCTCGGAGGAGATAGACTAGGGGCCCGAGTGAGGGCATGCCATTACAACTCGAGTGGCGACGCCGGCGCGTGGTCTAAATCTCCAGGGAGATGCCACTCCTTATCCCAGGGGAACGCCAGCGCGGGCCTCCTACGAGTCCAGGTTTACGAGTCATGCGCCTTGGAGCCTACCGAGAGGGCCAAGTGAATCCGCAGAGGGGCATCAAGCTCGTCACATAACGGTCCTAAAGAGGACTTCAGTCGGGTGTTTAATAGGGCCGAGTGCACGGATACCCATGGAGGGCGGTTAGTCGGACTGACGTGTGTCCTTTAGGAAAGGAATCGCTGGTAATCAATCGGTTTGATTTGTCCCGGAAATCTCGGGATTTGAATTTGTGCGTTCGCGCGCTGAAACAGTAACGTCATCCGTTGGTGGAAAAGTGGGAGGTGTGGCTCCTCGATTTGCGTGCATGATTTCCGCCACGTGTCGTGTCTGCCCTGTGCAAAGCCCTGCCGCGCAGGCCATTGATCCAGGGATTTGTGGTGGCGGATTTGGTTGAGGATTTTGTCTGGAGGTATAAAAGGTTCATGGGCAGAGCTTCGGGCCTCAGATCCCCTTTTCTACTCCCGACTCCTCCACTTCTCTCCTACATCTGAGTGGGCGGCGATGGCGAGGGACTCCACGGCCAAGGCAGAGAAGGCAAAGAAGGCAGGGAAGGCTTCCTCCTCTGCCACCGGTGCGGCAGCCGGCGGCGCGGCCGGAGACTGGATCCCGTCGCGTGTCTCGGCCCGGCGACTGGAGGAGCTTGCGGAGGAGGGTCTGATCCTACATGAAGGGTGGCGTCACCCGGGCGCAGGGGAGGTTGAACCTTCGCCCTAGGAGGACAAGCGCGTCCTGCTCATCACCCATATCGAGTGGGGTTTTTCCATGCCTCCCAACCCTTTCTTTCGGGTGTTTCTTGATTATTTTGGTGCACAACTTCATCATCTTCCACCCAATGCCATTATCTACCTTTCAGCCTTTGTTTCTCTCTGTGAGAACTTCTTGGGTTGCCCGCCTCATTGGGGTCTCTTCAAGTATATCTTAACATGTCAATCGATGGCCGTGAAGAAAGATTCATCGGGTGGAGAGAAAACCCATGTCACCCAGCTGTGCGGAGGCCTGGCCATCCAGGTCCGCGGAGGGAGATCTTTCCCCAAGATGAGCTTCCCCGACTCAGTCAAGGGGTGGCAGGGCACCTGGTTCTATTGCAGGGATGTTCCTAGTGCCAGCACTCGGTCAAGCCTTCCACCATACTCTTCAAAGAGAGTGAGGGCTCCCCCATCGCTTTCTGTGGCGAAGGAGGAGAAGGCGGAAGTCGACATCTTGTCCACTGCCCTCATTAGCGCCGTGAATGCCAGCGTCAACGGGATGGATCTATTGGAGGTGTTTCTCACTCGGCGGATCCAGCCGCTGCAGGCCTGGGCCCACCCAATGTGGATGTATGAGGGGTTGAGTGATCTCACCCGAGTGCATCCTGAGGAGCTCGCCGAGACGGTCGTGGGGGCCAAGATCAAGGCCATCACCTGCACTCGAGACAACCCGAGGGGGATTAGGAGGGTGCCTCCGTATTCCAAGGACCTGCAGCCCCTAGAGGTGAGTACATGATATTCAGTCAGCCCATATGTGCATCGTTTCATATGTATTTGACTTCAATGGTTGTGATGAATTGGCCCTTCAGGATTTCCCGAAGATGATCTCCAGGATCCCAGTGGTGGACCGGTCGCCTGAAGATGTGACGAGTGACACCGAGCAACAGTACTCGGAGGAACCCAACGACGACGAGAGTGACGAGGAAGAGGAGAGCGACGAGGAGGAGAACTTTGAAGAGGGAGAGGAGGCTGAGTCCTCTCCGTCCTATGAGGCTCCCAAGGAATGTTGTTTCAGGGCGCTGCACGACCCCAAGGGGAAGGCGAGTGCGGCTCCGCAGCCAACTGTTTCTGGTCAGACGACTTGGAGCTCGAAGTGTGCTTGTGCCGAGGCTGAGAGCTCGGCGGAGAAGCAGTCCAAGAAACTCAAGCAGATTTCCTCCAAGCCCCGAAAGGTCGCGGTGCCTCGGATCAAGGTGGCGGTGCCGGTGGCTTCAACGTGAGTGCACTAGACAATCTTCTGTTTATTTTTGTGCCGCTTTGATTGCTGACCGAATATTGTTTGGTCCTTGCAGTAACGACACGTCGACAACTTCAGCGGACAAGCACGTTTGCAAGTCTGGCCCGAGTGATGCCGACACGGTGGATGTCGCTACCTCTAAAGATAACTTTATGCCGACTGCTTATGGTGCTTGATTATCTTCCGACTGGTCTTCGTTGATTCTTCTAATTTGTGTATTCGTGTAGCTCCACCAGAAATCATTCAGCTAGATGACGATGAAAGGAGTGCTCCGCCCAACTTGGATGTTGCCAAGGAAACGGTGCCGAGAGCGGATGTACCAATGCTGGACGCTTCCCCACGCCAAGTGATGCATGTTTCCCCGGCAAAGACCACTGCAAGAACTATGGGGTTGAGTCCTCTTGCTCCGAGTTGCTCGGCTTCGGCGACTGCGGTGATCCAAGCTACAAGGGGCTTGCTGGTTCCTCCGAGTGGGTTGGCAATAGTCTCTGCTCCGAGGCCTAGCTCTACGTCTCTATCGACCCCAGTCACTCCTTTCCCCCTGTACCGAGTCCCTGAAGACCATGTGGGGGCAAGCAAGGAAGCCCTGATCCAGGTTTGGTTGATGTGCAGTTGATTGAAGGAGGCCTATGACGCCAGCACGGCGCTGGAAACCAATGTCCAAGTAAGTACCATTGTGAGTATGATTTCCAGTCGAAGTTTCTTCTTTTCTTGTAATAGGTTTTCTGCCAGTGGGTTTGCGTAGGACACACCCACTGGGTGTACAGTATCTAGTGGTGGCACGCTGAGTGCACCCACTAGGTGTAGTCCTCGAGGCTCTTGTCGACTGGAAACAGTCGGCAGGAGTCTTTGAATTTTTTGTTGAATTTTCTTATGTTCACTCGGATTCTAGCCGGAGCGTAGTCGAGTGGCCATGATCCTGTGGGGGCATGCTGAGTGCACCCACTGGGTGTAGTCCCCGACGCTACCGTTGACTGGAACAGTGGATGATAGTCTTAGAACTTGTGTTTGTTTTTTTAGGTCCATTAACGAGTCACTTTCCAGTGGGGGCACGCTGAGTGCACCCACTGGGTGTAGTCCCTGAGACTGCCGTCGATTACGGGCAATCGATGGTAGTCTTTAGAACTATCATTAGGCGTTCAAGACACGCGGCTACACCCGTTTACTTGGTGAGTCGATAGGTAGGGTCTTCTTCATTGCTGACTCGGAA
Organism: Thinopyrum elongatum; assembly: GCA_011799875.1. NCBI lineage: Eukaryota > Viridiplantae > Streptophyta > Magnoliopsida > Poales > Poaceae > Thinopyrum > Thinopyrum elongatum. The sequence goes on along the minus strand of CM022299.1, from coordinate 49,998,200 downwards.
GTTAGCCGAATGAAGAAGATCATCTTGTGTTGTTGTCCTCAATCTTCTTCATCGCCGACTCAATGGCTTAACTGAGTGATCTGGTACTTCAAGATCTGGCACTGATCGTGCTCGTACCACTTGGTAGTGTGCGATCGACTCGGTAGTCAATAGGTACTTGAGGATTTTGTACTAGCCAAGCTTGCCAAGGGTACTTTAGGATCTGGTACTGGTCAAGCTTGTTCCACCGTGTGCCTGTACCTTGATTCTTCCTTCGGGGAGGCGACTGATTACTTCTTGTATATTGCAGAGAACCTATGAGTTGGGACCCCATTATGCCGTGATCGAGAAGGAGGTGACATCCCTTTGACTTGATCTGGAGGCTGAAAAGCTCAAGAGCGCCCGACTGGAGCAAGAGAAGAAAGTCCTGGGAGGTAAGTTATTTCCTCTGACTGATAGCTAAATACTGTTTTTCCCTTTTGATCCGAATCATTTCGCTCCGACAGATGTTCGTAGCGAGAATGCCCAACTTGTAATGAGGCTCAGGACTTCTATTTCTTTAGAAACCATGAAGCAAGCGTTGGAGAACAAAGATAAGGACCTGGCGCTGGCCCAGAAGGAGGCAAGGACCAAGACCAAGCTCGCCGACGAGAAGCTGGCTTCAGTCGGTAGATTGGAGGAGGAGATCCAGAACCTCAAGGCTGCCGCCGAGGTCTCCGCTCAGGAGAAGGTCAAGTTGGAGGAGAAGGTCACCCAGTTGACTGAAAAGAAGGATGCCTTGGAGGCACATATGGAGGAGGTGGGTGAGGAGTTTAGTGAGAAGCTCTCTGGTAAGCTCTTCCTCAGCCGAGTGAATCCCATATACGACCAAATCTTTCTCAGTCATTCACTCACGCACTATCTTCTTCCAACCAGAGCATTGCTATAACAAGGAAATGGAGCTGTAGAGGATAGATAGGGACCTGGACCCTACTCGGTCACTCGTCGCTGACAAAGCAGCACTTGCCATCCTTCAGCTTGAAGACTACCTGGAGAATGTGTTGGGCTATATCACTCGGACGAGAGGTGCTGCGGGTCGGATTGACGCGGAGTTGCAGCCGGGTGAAGAGACTCGGAAGGACCTGGAGTCACTGATGATGAGGCTAAACGAGGTCCCTGCTCGGGTGAAAGCTTGGAAGAAGTCTGTCGCTCGAAGTGGAGCTGATGTGGTGCTATCACTCGTCCGTGTCCATTGCAAGAACGTGGACGAGGAGAAGCTGAAGAACCTCCGAGTGGTGAACAAGAAGAACATCAAGTTTGAGGATTTCATGGAGACCTTCGCTGAAGCTGCCACTCACATCGCCGACGGGATAGATCTGGAGACCTTCGTTGACCCAGCTAGCCCTCCGCCTGAGGCTTAAAAACACTTGATTGAACTTGCCCCGGAATGTTGGGTGGTTGATGTAATGAAATACACTGCCGAGCCTTGGGCTCATTTTATCTCGGAGACATTCAAACGGATCGAACCCTTAATTTTAAATGTTTTGCGCTTCTATTTGCTTCTTTGTGTTTTATTTGACTTTAGGCAAAAGCTGATTCGCATCTAAGCCCCCGAGTGTGGTCCAGATCCTCACTCGGGTTGTTTTCGAACTTAGGCGAAAGTTGCTTCGCGGCTAAGCCCCCAAGTGTGGCGCAAATCCTCACTCGGATTATTTTTGAACTTGGGCGAAAGCTGGTTCGCAGCTAAGCCTGCGAGTGTGGAGCATATCCTCACTCGGATTACTTTTGAATTTAGGCGAAAGCTGGTTCGCGGCTAAGCCCCCGAGTGTGGAGCAGATCCTCACTCGGATTACTTTTGAACTTAGGCGAAAGCTGGTTCGCGGCTAAGCCCCCGAGTGTGGAGCAGATCCTCACTCCGATTACTTTATCCTCTCTCAGATTACTTTTGATCTTAGGCGAAAGCTAGTTCGCGACTAAGCCCCCGAGTGTGGAGCAGATCCTCAATCGGATTACTTTTGAACTTAGGCGAAAGCTGGTTCGCGGCTAAGCCCCCGAGTGTGGAGCAGATCCTCACTCGAATCACTTTTGAACTTAGGCGAAAGCTAGTTCGCGGCTAAGCCCCCGAGTCTGGAGCAGATCCTCACTCGGATCACTTTTGAACTTAGGCGAAAGCTGGTTCGCGGCTAAGCCCCCGAGTGTGGAGCAGATCCTCACTCAGATTACTTTTGAACTTAGGCGAAAGCTGGTTCGCGCCTAAGCCCCTGAGTGTGAAGCAGGTCCTCACTCGGATTACTTTTGAACATAGGCGAAAGCTGGTTCGCGGCCAAGCTTTCTCACCTCGGCTAAGCCCCCGAGTGTGGAGGAGATCATCACTCGTATTATTTTCTAACTTAGGCGAAAGCTAGTTCGCAGCTAAGTCCCCGAGTGTGGTCCAGATCCCCACTCGGATTGTTTTTTAACTTAGGCGAAAGCTGGTTCGCGGCTAAGCTTTCTCACCTCTACACCCACTGGAGGTGTGTTAGTTTTCGAATGCGATTAGTCACCTGAGGGAGACCCGAATGTCGGTCGAACTAGACGATATATGGGAAAAAGTAAGACTTTTATTCATCTAAGTTCATTCGGAATAACTATTACAAGGGAGATATTTTATTCTAAGTATAAAACTTGCGGAGCAGATCTGCGTTCCAAGCTCTAGGCTCTTCTATTTCTCTCTTGACGTTATACAATCTATATGCTCCATTGTGTAAGACCTTGGATATGGCGAATGGTTCCTCCCAGGGAGGTGCCAACTTGTGACATTTCTATTGATCCACTCAGAGGACCAGGTCTCCTTCCTGGAAGGCACGTCCTCTGACGTGTCTATCATGATAGCGACGCAAGTCTTGTTGGTACAACGTCGATCTTATAAGTGCTAGCTCACGTTCTTCCTCCAAAAGGTCTAGGCCATCCTGCCTTGCTTCCTCGGCTTTGGCTTCCGAGTAAAGATCCACTCGGGGAGAGTTGTCGAGCAGATCACTTGGCAAGACCGCTTCTGACCCATACACCATAAAGAATGGGGTGCGGTTCGTGGATCGGTTTGGAGTCATTCGCAGGCTCCAGAGGACCGAAGGCAGCTCGGTCACCCAGGCTCCTGCTGCGTGGGCCAGATCACGCATGAGTCGAGGCTTCAATCCTTGAAGATGAGCCCGTTTGCTCTCTCGGCTTGCCCATTCGACTGCGGGTGCGCCACGGAGGCGTAATCGACCCGTGTGCCCTGGGTCCAACAAAACTCACGGAACTCATCCGAGTCGAAGTTGAACCCGTTATCGGTGATGATGCTGTGCGGGACTCTGAATCTGAAGATAATCTTTCTGATGAATTGAATTGCAGTTGCTGAATCCAGCTTCTTTATGGGCTTGGCCTCGATCCACTTAGTGAACTTGTCTACTACTACCAACAGGTGTGTGAAGCCACTCGCCCCAGTCCGGAGAGGGTCGACCATGTCGATTCCCCAAACGGTGAACGACCAAGTGAGAGGGATAGTCTTTAGGGTGGACGCCGGCTTGTGTGATTGGTTTGCATAGAACTGACACCCGACGCATTGATCCACTATGTCTCGGGCAGCCTCATTGGCTCGGGGCCAATAGAGTCCGGCTCTGAATGCTTTGGCGACCAAGGTCCGAGAAGACGCATGATGCCCACATGTTCCCGAGTGAATCTCTTGCAGTATTTGTTGCCCTTCCTCCGGGGATATGCACTGCTGAGTGACTCCAGTCGTACTTTTCTTGTACAGTTGATCTCCCAAGACTGTGAAGGCCTTGGATCGGCGGACGATCTGGCGGGCTTCATCTTCATCCTCCGGGAGTTCCTGCCGGAGCAAGTATGCTAGGTATGGCTCTGTCCACTCGGGAGTGATGACCAGTATCTCTTGGACCAGATGAATTATTGCGGGCATGTCTACTTCAGTCAGATTAAAGGGTCCAACTGGTTGCGGGGGCTCTTCCATGAAGGGATCTTCCTTGATCCTGGGTGAGTGCAGGTGCTCTAGGAACACATTCTTGGGCACTTCCTTCCGAGTGGAACCCATCTTGGCTAGGTCATCAGCCGCTTGGTTTTTGAGTCGTGGTACATGATGGAGTTCCAACCCTTCGAAGTGTTTTTCTAGTTTTCTGACGGCGTTGCAGTAGCCAGTCATCGCAGGGCTACGGATATCCCATTCCTTCATGACTTGATTCACCACTAAGTCTGAGTCACCGTAGACCATCAGTCGGTGAATCCCCGGAGAGATTGCCATTCGCAGTCCATACAGGAGAGCTTCGTATTCGGCTTCGTTCTTGGAGGAGTCGAAGTGAATCTGAAGAACATAACTGAGTCGGTCGCCTTTAGGGAAAACCAAGACCACTCAGGCCCCGGAGCCGTGGAGCATCTTGGAGCCGTCGAAGAACATCGTCCAGTGTTCGGGAACACTCGGGAGAGGCTGTTCCTACTCAATCCATTCGGCCAGGAAATCTACCAGGGCTTGCCACTTGATGGCCTTCTTGGCTTTAAACCTGATGTCCAGTGGGAGGAGCTCAATGGCCCACTCGGCCAGTGGCATCTCTATTGTTCATGATCTCAAATAGAGGAGCGTCACTTATCACCGTGACCGAGTGTTCTTGAAAATAATGCGCCACCTTCTTTGCAGTTAGATAAATTCCATATACTAGCTTCTGATAATGCTGATACCTTTGCTTGGAAGGCGTGAGGACTTCAGAGATGTAGTAGACCGGTCGTTGGAGCTTGAAGGCTTTGCCTTGTTCTTCCCGTTCCACAGTGAGGACCATGCTAACAACTTGGCTCATGGTCGTGATGTATAAGAGCAAAGGCTCCTTGCTGCTCAGAGCAGCTAGCACCGGCTAGGTGGAAAGCAGGGCTTTAAGTTCCTAGAACGCAGCTTGTGCTTCGGGAGTCCACTCGAACCTGACAGACTTCTTCATCAATCGGTATAGCGGCAAGGCCTTTTCACCGAGTCATGAGATGAACCTACTCAGGGCCGCTAAGCAGCCTATGAGGCGTTGTATGTTGTGTAGACTCTCCGGTTGCTTCATTCGGACGATAGCCCCTATCTTCTCGGGATTGGCATTGATCCCTCGTTCGAAAACGAGGAAACCGAATAACTTGCCTGCTGGTACGCCCAATGTACACTTGGTTGGGTTAAGTTTGATGCCGAAAGCGCATAAGTTCGCAAAAGTATTAGCGAGGCCGACCAGGAGGTCGGAACCTTTCCTGGACTTAACCACGATGTCATCCATATAAGCTTCTACGTTTCGACTGATCTGCTTCTATAAGCACTTCTGGATCATGCGCTGGAATGTTGCCCCAGCAATTTTCAAACCAAATGGCATCGTGATATAGCAGAAACACCCGAATGGGGTGATGAACGCTGTTTTTATTTCATCAGGTCCGTACAATCGGATCTGGTGGTACCCGGAGTACGCATCGAGAAATGACAACCGCTCACATCCGGCAGTAGAGTCTACTATCTGATCTATGCGAGGGAGAGGGAAATGATCTTTCGGGCAGGCCCGATTGATATGCCTAAAATCTACACACAGTCGGAGAGACTTGTCTTTCTTCGGTACCAAGACGACGTTGTCGAGCCCACCTCTCAGATGAATTCGGCGGCTAAGTGCCGCACTATCTCCTCGCAAATTGCCTTGCGCTTCTCGGTGGAGGATCTCCGAAGATGTTCCTTGATAGGCTTCATCGCCGAATCGACACAGAGTGTGTGCTCGGCCAGTTCCCTGGGAACACCCGGCATGTCAGAAGGCTTCCATGCGAAGGTGTCCCAGTTCTCACGGAGGAACTGGACGAGCTCGACTTCCTATTTGCTGTGGAGGGTGGTGGAGATGTTGGTCGGGGCAGCGTTTGGGTCTTCGGGATGGATGTGCACCGGCTTCATTTCCCCGGCCAACTGGAAAGCAGATTCCACAGTCGGCTTCTTGGTCTTCAACAACTCGCTTGCGTCCACCGCCATCCTATATTCGTCCAGCTCGGCCATCGCCATCTACTCGTCGGCAATCTGGGAGCCCTTCTGGAGGCACTCTTCGGCCAACTTCCGATTGCTTGTGATAGTGATCACGCCTTTCGGCCCTGGCATCTTAAGCTTAAGATACACGTAACATGGACGGGCCATGAAACGTGCGTAGGCAGGCCTACCCAGGATGGCATGGTAAGAACTCCGGAAGTCCACCACCTCGAAAGTCAGCCGTTCCTTTCGGAAGTTCTTCTCCTCGCTGAATACAATGTCGAGGGCAATCTGGCCGAGTGATTTAGCCTTCTTCCCAGGGATTACCCCGTGGAACTGCATGTTGCTCTTGCTGAGTCGGGTCACCGAGATGCCCATCACCTCCAATGTGTCGGCGTAAATGATATTAAGCCCGTTGTCGCCGTCCATTAGGACTTTGCGCAGTCGGACCCCTCCCACGACTGGATCTACCACCAAGGTCTGCCGCCCGGGGGTCGGTATGTGAGCCGGGTGATCTGACTGATCAAAGGTTACTGGCGTCTTGGCCGAATCGAGAAATTTGGTGACAGTCGGAACTGCCATGTTGACCTCTCGGTTTATGACTTTGAGGCGACTCTTGCTCTCCACGTCGGCGAAAATCATGAGGACATTCTCGACGTTGGGGTACCCGGAAGCACCCTTGGCCTCATCATCGTCATCTTCATCCCTGTCTCCAGAGAGATCTTGCCACATCTCTTGCTTGAAGAGCCAACACTCCCGAGTGGTGTGTTTGGGCAGAATCAAATTGCCCTCTTCATCTTTGTTCGTATGGATCTGGCAAGGTTGGTCGAGGATGTCGCTTTTCATGGTGACTTGCTTTTTCCCTTTCCAATCCTTCTTCTGCTTTTGGAAGCTCTTCTTGCCTTGGCTAGCCAGAGCCGCAGCCTCGGCACTCCCTCCGGCATATGATTTGCGCTTGTGCTCCTTGCCCTTGTTTTCCGACTGATGGGCGTCGCCGGCTCGGCTCTTGCCACTCCTCAGTAGGCCTTCCTCTTCACCGTTGGCATAGCGATTGGCTATCTCCATAGCTCAACTGAGAGTCAGGGTCTCAGTTCGGCCGAACTTCATGTTCAGCTCTTGGTACCTAACTCCGGCCTTGAAGGCGCAGATTGCCTGGTGCTCGGTGACGTTCTCCACCGTGTTATGCAGAGTGGTCCACTACTGAATATACTCTCGAAGAGTCTCATTCTGCTTCTGCACGCAGTGCTGCAACTCGGTCAAACCTCCTGCTCTCTTGTATGTGCCTTCAAAGGTCTTGACGAACACCTTCGCCAGATCATCCAAGCAGAAAATGCTACCCGGCGGGAGCTGTGTTAACCAAGCCCGAGCAGAACCCTCTAGCATTAGCGGCAAATGCTTCATGGCCACAATGTCGTTGCCACCGCCAATCTGGACTGCTACTCGGTAATCTTCTAGCCAAAATTCGGGCTTGGATTCGGCAGTGAACTTGCTGATTCCTGTGGCCAACCTAAAGGTGTTGGGTATCTCAGCTGCTCGTATGTAACGGCTGAAACACTCAGGACCTGATGGTATGGAACCACTCGGCACGTCGTGATCTTGGCGTTCTCACAAGGCCCGGCCTCTGTCAACCAGGTTCTGAGCGAGAACGAATCTTGCGTTGAACAGTGGGTCTCAAGTGTCTCTCGACAGGCGAGTAGGACTCGGCCTGCGGTCGCCGCTGTACGTCCGCCTGTCGATGTAGGGCTGGCGCCCGTACGCGACATCCCGTGGTGGAGGCATCAGGGCACGATCGTAGTCATCATTACGCCAGGGCAATAGGACTCGATCGCGTCTCCGATCTTCGTGACGATCTCTGGAGAAGGAAGTGGCTCGACGCCTGCCTGAGCCGAGTGGGCTATGAGCCGACTGGATGGTCACCGCACGCACGGATGAGCTATGTATCCGGTCTCTGGACTGGGACACCGCCGCATTCTGCGACAGTGCTGTCTTGAGGAGCGCCTGGATCTGACGAATCCCTTCTCCGGCTGAAGAGCCAGAGGGCTTAATGGAATCCGTGATCCGAGTAGCGCCTGCAAGATTTTGTAACGGAGTACTTAGGACTTGATACTTACGAGGCTGGTCACTCAAGAAGAGCTGGCGCTTATGCCGACTGGAACTGGGTTGACGACGCTCGCGCTCATCCAGCTCCTCTGAAGCTGCTCGAGGTGATCGCGCTCGGCCAAGGTGGCCAGGCGAGTCGACTCCATGGCCAACACCTGAGGAGTTGTTCCCATGATGGGGGTGTTCAGAAGCTGATCATTCCTGCGACAGAGCTCGTCCCGCTGCTCCCGAGTGAGAGCCTGAGGTACAAACGGCTCGTGGCCCGGAAGGCCACCATCGGTGTTGATGCGGGACGTACCCGCACGACCGTCTTTGGGCTCCGTGTAACCCGGGGGTACGCTGTGCTCGGAGTTATCCGCCATGAGAATCTCGGCGGTCGACTTGATGCTTTCAGACTAGGACTCCTCGGAGGAATCGCCGAGTGATCCATTGGAGAGGTCGAGGGCAGGCTCGTCGAACTCGAGAGCCACCACATGTTCCGCCGCTGCCTGAGTGGCAACGGCGTGCTTGATCCTGCACTGCAGCCGCGAACGCCCAGAGCGCTTGCGACGGCGTGTGCTGGTGGGGTGGGCAACCACCAGGTACGGAGCCGAGGGCTGTCGGAGGAGGAATCCGTAGGAGGAAGCACGGAAGTGCATCGTGCCACGGACGAGCAACGCCTCTATGTCCAGCGAGGCTTCGCGCAGCCACGCTGAGTCGTCGGCGACGAAGGAGATCGTCCCGAAACGGATTTTGCCGCCGACTGACATGACGATGAAGAAGAAAATCCACCTACACCGTGAAATTTTGCTAGACGCCTAGCCCCACGGTGGGCGCCAACTGTCGGGGTTATGATCCTGACAACGAGTACTAGGGGTACAAATAAGGGGCAAAGACTAGCTACGATGTAGGTGTAACACTCGGTGTTTAACGAGTTCAGGCCCCTCACTCGGTGGAGGTAAAAGCCCTATGTCTCGTGCCCTGAGGCTTGCTTTGATTTGATGGATATGGTTACAAGGGTTGAACGTGTCCGGCCAGGGGGAGGGGAGCGGCTTATATAGAGTGCGCTGCAGCCCCATGTTCCCCACGCCGCCGGGGCAATAAATGCCATTGAATGAGACAGTTACTAGTGTAATGAGCCTATACTACAGCAGTTACAGGTAACGGTAGCTATAACTCTATTTAGTGGATGACTTAGGATTCCTCGACCGTTGTAGCTCCCACGACGCCTTCCTGTCTTGTATGTCCGAGTGGTAGTTCGTCCGCCGAGTGACGTGTGGTTGTCCGAGTGCTGCGGAGCCGTCTGAGTGATCCTCCTGATGTATCATCCGAATGCTGACACAGTCCAGAGACCCACCTGTGATGGTGATGGGCCCCCTATGGGTCCCATATGATGGGTCCTTGACCCTACCTGTAATAGGTGACCACATCATGCACTGCCACAACCTGGAAACCACAGAAGGACAGGAGGTCATCTCAGACTACCTGTTCCGTTCTTTATTATCAATCATCCACATACGGACACCTCTAGTGCCATACTGCGACATGTAAGTTGTTAACGTTCACTCATTTATTTTGAAACATATAAATGGCCTTGTGGTTTTATCTCATCAATGCTAATTTCTTCATTTTTTTACGTAGCGACCGATATTGGATCATAATCGCACTATTGCCGACGCAGGGCTTGTCTCATTTCTTCGATTCGAAGAGGCACCCTAAAAAAGCAATGGACCAGATTGAAGAAGGTTCTAAATGATGCTCTCGCCAAGTGTAAAAACTTGAGAGAGACGATAACAGAACGTTTAGAATTCAAGTTCTTCACTAGCACTTGTTGCTATCAAGAACAAAATGTGAAAACCTCTCATAGGTCTGGCTACTATGTCATGGCTATTGTATACGACTTTTTGAAAAAAAAGCAAATATTTGTGTAATCATAGCCAGATCATCAAGTGGTCTGAAGAGATGGAGAGGGACATGGACATAGGGGAACTATTAACAGAGCATGGGAGCCTCCAAAAGGTGTTGGCCAGAATCATCAACAAAGACGTTGTAAATGAGGATGGGAAATTCCACTGCCAGTTAGAGCGAGATGAAGAACGACTTCACCGAGCCGAAGACATATTACGGTAATCGATTGCGAGCGATACACTACTTCAAAACATCTTGATTCGTTGTTAATTATATGAGTTGAGACACACATGTTTATTTGTTGCCCTACACTTCTTATACTGTATGTTTGCTTCATTAATACTCTTAATTATTTTATCATTGTTATAATATGATTGTTTGAATACAATGGAATAATCAAGTGCAAAATACTGCTTCGGCGCCATTAAAATGCTGCCACGATAGCAAAATAATGCTGTTGCTGCAGCAATTTCTCTATATGCCGACATCACTACCAGTGGCGGACGGCAAAGGTGCCTGCCACTACTAATATGCACAACAATGGCGAGCAGAGACAAAGCAGTGGCGGGCACAGGCAAACAAATCACTTGGTAGCTATTATAGTTGTGGCGGGTGATAGTGCATGCCCGTCACTACAATATTGTGCCATGATAGCAGTGGCGGGAGGTCAGTGGCGAGCGGCCCTGAGAGCCTGGCCCGCCACTACTAGGCTTTTTGCACCCGCCACCGCTGGGCATTCCTGCAGTAGTGATGGTTTAATAAATTTGACATCGACTGACTTTTAATTTTCTACAATTGTTCGGCCTCAGCTGCGGTAGTACTCTGCTCTTTTCTCTGCATTGAAAATGGTTGGAAGGCATTTGGTTTCGATCAAAGCAAATGGAGAGTGGGCGTTGGGCACTTTCCCTCTAAGAAACTTTCTTTGGCACAAACTCAACACCACAATCTACCAGGATGTACTAACAGTAAGGAGCCACTTCATATCTTCCCGTACTGCTCACATGCCCTGAGATTACTTGTAAAGTGGGTAGGTGCACCGTCGCGAGAAAAATTAATAAGTGTGTCATAGGTGTCACCCTAGTATCCAACTGGCTCAATATATATAACATTTTTCTCCAATTTTTTCCTTAAAATCATAGACTGCTAGCGCATAATATAGCATTGGTTGGAGCTAACTTATGCTGTCACAATCAACCATTGTAGGCATAGAGTTGCAATTTCATGCATACAAGAAAAAAATATGACGACATAGATCACAAAATTGACATGAGTGAACCGTAATGTAGGCTTGGGAGGCATTAGGAATTGCACGCTGCACACTAAAGCCAATGACTGGGTGAGGGATTAGGAAACTACTGGTGTGTGGGTCAGCGACATGGAGAATTGTGCCGACCCTACTGTTACGAATCCAAATTAACACACTCCAACCTCATGAGTAGGGGTAAATGGAGCGGAAACTTTCAGCTTTTCCTGTGGAAAAAAGTAAATGGTGAGGGGAAATGGAAGTGGAAATAGAAATTTGAAAAAAGGAAATGGAAATAAATTGTTTTATTCGGAAACGGAACGATATTTTCCGACGGAACAGATGCGGAAACGGAATTTTCCATTTTGAATATGAGCACACGGATGTTTTGCAGCCCAACGAACACACAATTAGACCCTACACATGGTGAGCATAATGGCCCAACTTTTATAGTGCTACTGCTACATCGAGCATGGCAGAATATGGATAGAATCCTTATTCGCTAATGGAGCACGTCACCGTCGCTGACATATCTTATTATATAGGCATGATATGTCATAATATTTGCTAATCATCTTATCAATTGAACATCTTTGTTGTTTTCTTTTTTTTAGCCTACTGTTCAATTAGTTCCAGTGAACACACCGCTTCTGCCTCCGTCTCCGTGCCATATTTGCTCCATTTTCATTTTCAATAGTATCAGTTTATGTATTTGTTTCCACTTTCACAAAAAAAATGAAATCAAATGTGGCAGCACCCAATTCCGTCCGTTTCTGTTCCATTTTCATCCCTACTCACGAGCTTGCTCTTTATTACAACTCTGTTTCGTACAGCCTGACAAGAAAGAACTAAGCTGCAGATTAGTACAGGAAGATAGGTGATAAGGAAGAAGAACCATGATAGGTGAGGAACACAGAGGAAGGTAGGGGATGACGTTCAGCTGTACAGGGTGAAGGAGAGTCGGCCCAGCTCGTTGCGTACTCCCCTGTATTTGTAGCCTGTAGCTCTAATTTTTTGTAACATTGCCCATAGCTCGCAAAAAAAAAATGATAAGTTGCAGTGCTTTGGGCTCCCCTTCTCGTCAAAGTAGTCCATTATGGCTAAGTCAAATGGTCTTCTGAAAGCACTGCAGTGCTTCTATAGGCTGCAGTGCTTTGGGCTCCCCTTCAAATGATAGGCTGCAATGCTTCTAGCTTCTAGAACCATTTGGCTAGAAACTAAATCTGGCATGAGGCAGGATGTGCTCTTAAATAATTATGTGAAGAACAAATGCATTTCTAGAATTAAACCTAGAGTTGAGGATTCACATTTTTGGAGTAGTCTTCTGAAAGTTAAATATCTGTTTTATCAACATTCCTAAATGGTAATTGAAAACCAAAAAAAAACACCATATTCTGGGAGGGCTGGTGGATTGGGGATAAACCATTAAAAAGCTCCTACTTTAAACTATACAATTTATGTTTTGATCATAATATAACAATGGCTGAAGCTATTGAGTAAGGCTGGGATGGTTTGACCTTCAGAAGAACTTTGTTTTGTGAAACTTTGGAGTTGTGGAATAGTCTCAATATGACTTGGAGCCAGTCTTGTCCGGGTTGGGGCATAGGATTTGAGCTGAGCTGAGCTAGTTCAGTTCAGCTTGCCGAAACATATTGAGGGACTCTGCTCTCTGGAGCCACTCCGGTCCGGTTCAGAAAAGTTGAACTGAATAAGCAGGAAACGGCAGCTTGACTGGACCAATTGCAAGCTAAAGGCTGCTCTTGAGCCAAGCTGGTTCAAGACATCTGAAGGTGTGATTGGCACATAGAACGAAATTTAAGGGAAATAATATGATGCCTGTAGGACTTTGAATCATTGATCGACAGTACTAACTTATCAACGAATTTCTTTGCGGTTGAATTTTAGGTTGATATTCGGCACAAACTCAAATGACCAGCTACCATAAGTTCCATGTCCTCCTACCAGGATCTACCATCATGAAGTGACCACTTCATGTGGTCCGTCCTGGTCACATGCCCTAAGATTACTTGCAAAGAGGTTAGGTGCACTGTCGCAAAAAAAAAAAAACGTGTGTGTCATAAGTGCCATACTCGTCTCTAACTCAGGATATAAAACTTGTTTTCTCCCATTTGTTTCGTGAGAGCCATAGACCGCGCTAGAGCCCAACATAATCGTGAGGAGAGCTAGCTAGCTCATGCGGCCCCAACCAACGGGACTTCCTATGTGACGCTCTCTGCGTCAGAGTGTCGAGGTTTCACACAGGGCGCGCCTCACCTGGGCCAGCACAGAGTGGCACGCGGTGGCACTTCGCGTCGTGGAAAAAACGCCATCCTAGGTGACGCTCTCTGCGTCAGAGTGTCGAGGTTTCACACAGGGCGCGCCTCACCTGGGCCGGCAAGAGTGGCACGCGGTGGCACTTCGCGTCGTGGAAAAAACGCCAAAAAAATGCGGGGCTAGTCCTGTGATTCAAACCTAGACTTGGCAGATAGTAGCAAGCTGTGCTAGCCGCTCCTTCCATCGAGCTTCTATGCTATAGATGCAGTGGCGAAATCTAAACATTAATAATATAGGCCTGCTGCGAGTGAACCAAAATCGCTAGGCATTGTAACTAAAAATAGCAACCCAGTGCTTATGAACTATAAGTCGCACCAGACTTATATCTTTTTCGAAATTTCAAAAGTTATTTTATGAAATATTTAAATATTTTTCAAAAGTGAACCTTTTCAAATTTATGAACAAAATTTTCAAAACACAAACATTTCATGAAAAAACATGAACATTTTTTGAATTTCTCAACCATTTCTTGAAAAAAGGAACAAAATTGAAAACGAGAACAATTTTTGACATTACGAACAATATTAAAAAATAAGAAACCTTTTCTTAAAAAAGGAACATCATTTGAAAATGCAAACATTTTTTGAAATTATGAATAACTTTTGAAAATGGAAACATTTTCCGAAAATTCCCTGTACATTTCGGATTTAGGATCAAACTTTAAAAACAAGAATATTTTTCAAATATGTGAAAAAACTTGGAAAATCAGAAACATTTTTTGAAACTCTCACACATTTTTAAATTTGTGAGATTTTTTTCAAAACATGAACATTTTTCGGAATTATATACAATTGTTTTAAAATGCAAACATTTTTTTAAAATTACAAAGAACAAAATGAACAAAATTCTTTCAATCTGCGAACAAAATGAACACGAACATTTTCATAGTATGTGAACAAATTTGGAAATGCTGGAACATTTTTGGAAATTCCAGAACATTTTTGAATTTATGATTACAACTAAAAAGTACGAACATTTTTTTCAAATACTCCGAACATTTTTTAAATTTGCGAACAAATTAATAAAAGCATGAACAATTAATGAAATTTGTGAACAAAATTTGAGAGTAGGAACATTTTTTGAAATTTCAAACATTTTATGAACTTTTGAACAAAAAATGCAGAACATTTATTAAATTTGAAAAAAAACAATTGAATTTTGAACTTTTTTGTAAATGAATCTAACAATATTTGAAATTCTAAACTTTTTTGGAATTTCTGAACTAAATTTAAAATAAGGAACATTTCTGGAAAAATGAAAAAGAAATTAAGAATGAACATTTTTTAAATTCCTGAACATTTGATGAAAGAGAGAAAAAGAAAAGAAAAAATTCAAAGAATAGAAGAAGAGAAACAGAAAAAACAAAAAAGAAAGAAAAATAAAAAAGAAACGGAAAAGGAAAAAAAGAAACAGAAAAAAATGATTCAGGAACCTTCTAGAAGGTTCCCAAAACCGAAAAAACCGGCTGGGGAACCTTCGAGAACATTCCCAAAACCGGGATATGGGAGATGCCCGTCTCGCTACTAAATGGGCCAGCCCGTGTCGGGTCGATCACGATCCCCTTTGTGCGACGCGCCGGCAATTTGACGCAGAATGCGTCGAATAGGTTTTTCCCCAACCAACCATTGTAGATATATATAGTTGAAGTTTCACGCGTAGAGGAAAAAGGACGACATGGATATCAAAATTGTGTAACGTAAGCTTGGGAAGCATCAGTAATTCCATGCTGTGCACTAATGCCAACCATCGAGCATTCTTGAGAGTCCCTTCCAGAGAGCCCCTTGAGAGTCGCCTGTAGCTTCCCTGATCCCGCCCGATCCCCAATCTCCGACGACGGCGATGCCGGCCGGACGAGAGACGGGAGAGGTGTGTGGAGCTCTGTAAATAGCAGGTCTAGGATTAGATCGAGTCTTGCCCAAGTGGCGTCTGGCGCTATGCCGTGGTGGAGCGCGCCGCCGGCGCACGCGAGCTGCGCCTGGTGGCTAGCGTCGGCGTTTCTGATGGCTGTGGTGGCGAGGTGCTGCATGCAACCGGAGGAAATGACGGCGGCGACTCCTTCAATAAGCTCGCTGTGTTTCCTGTTAAGGTGGAGGCCCGGCTGCTCTTCCCTTTCTTTTCAGGCCATCGTGGTGGTGGATGGAGGAAGAAAGAGAGGCGGCGAGCTGGACTTTGCAGTTTGGGAAGGAGCTCATCCTCAATGGTGTTTGAGACGAGGCAACGGCGCCCGCTTCGGCTGTCGGCAGCCGGTCCTCACCGTCTCGCCATTGAATATCCTGGCCGAAGGGCGGCCCTTTCTCTTCCTCCCGGCCTGGTGCCTAGATGGGAGGCAGTTCATCTTCGAATCGGAGTCTAAGGCTTCTTCTTCTACGGTGTTGTGCTACGGGAGAAGCAGCTGCGGAGGTCCCGGCGTACCAAGTTGTAACGTCCCCGGTGACGACGGGATTGGATCCGGTTGGGAGATGATTTGGACCCGATTGCATTTCTTGTTTCCTGTTCAGGGTCCTCCATGCAAAAAACAGGGACTGGTCTGTAATTTTCTTTCCTTTGTGGGTCCTGTTGTAAACTGCGGTGTGCTAGTGCTACCGATCTATGGTTAATGCAGTTTCTGGGTCGCGTGACCCATCTTTTGTTCAAAAAAAAAAAAAGCAAACCCATGGTAACCTGCTGGAGCGTCGGCGCCGCTAGGCTTATCTAGGACAATAGGGCGCTGATGAACAGTAATGAAAAGTGACGTTTGTTGAGTATGGTGATTAGTTTGGAAATATAGGACAGACTAGGAGGTATTTTGTCATGACTTGTACTTTAAGGAGATCACGTACTCCTATATATGTCCACGAGACTCAAACAATACAACAAAATATTCCACCAATCCCTCTCTCTTCCTTCTAACATGGTATCAGCCTAATCTCGATCCAAACCCTAGCCGCCGCCGCTTCCGCACCCCGCTGGCCCCGGGGCGGATCTCCCTGATCGCCGCCGGGGGCCGCGTCGTACCTAGGGTTCGTCCGCCGGTCGTGTTGACCGGCTGCCTTAGCGAGTCTTTTTTCCGAGCCCTTGCTTCGGGTTTTTCTCCCTCTCGTCGGTCGCTTTGATCGGCGTTTATTTTTTGGTTTTCCGATCTAAGATCGGTTTGCATCGCCCGCCGTCGCCGTTGACCCCCGCGCGCCTCTACTCCGACATCGGCATGACTACGCGGCCTCTTCTCCGACACGACGGCCTTGCGCGAGATGCGGCGGCCCGGGACGGCCTTCGTCCGCGCATCCGTAGCTCGCGTCGTTCTGCGCCGAACATCGTCGCCTTGATTGGATCGGGATCCTCCTTCAACCTCGCCTTCATCCAGCTCGGCTCCATCACGCTCCTCCCTGCAAGACGGCACGCCCGTGGTGCGTTGGTGCAATGCGCTGCCCCGTGCCCCGACGTGGTTATCCACACCGTGCGGCTCGAGGTCAGTCTCACGGACGCTGGATGCAGACTTGCACTAGCCCTTGCTCGTGCGTGTGTTGGATGGCAGTGCACTAGTACGTGCAGCGAGGCCATCTACATCACGTAATTTTGCATTGGCTCAACGCAGTAGCAGGCTCCTGCTACGTCCGGCCGCGGAACGCACGACGCAGGTACCTTCATCGCCAGCCGAGCAGCTACACCAACCTCGCGAGCAATTGGATTGATCACCCAACTGCCCATGATCAGCTTCGTCTACACCGTGCGACCGATCTGGCCCGTCGGTTACGCGCGCCTTCACAGGTCCCGTGAAGATCGTCCCCGAGTTTAGCGCTCCCCTCCATCGATCGAGCAACGGGCTGCCGCTGCGTTGCCCCGTCGGGCCGTAGCGCCGCCGCCTCGTGGTTCTTCCCGTGACTGCATCGACTCGCGCGTCGCCGCTGCGTCGCCCCTACGGGCCGTAGTGCCGCGATACACGGTCCCAGCCGCCGCCCTGAGGCCGTCCCCGCGGTTGCACCGACCCGCGCTCCGCCGCTGCACCGCCTCTTCGGGCCGTAGCGCCGCGGCCCGCGGTCCCCGTCGCCGCCTCGAGGTCTTCCCGCCATCGCCACGACCTGCCCGCCGCCACTGCGTCGCCCCTTCGGGCCGTAGCGCCGCGGCCCGCTGTCCACTCTGCCGTCACCGCGCGTCGACCTCCCATGGTATGCGCCGCCCCATCTTCCTTGGCGCGCGAACGCCACCGTCCGCGCCGGTCTTCGTCACGCTGTCAGGGTTCACTAGTAGAAAACAGGGCTTTGGTTCAGGCCTGCCCAGCCCATTAGTCTCGGTTCAGTCACGAACCGGGACCCATGGGGGCATACGTCCCGGTTCGTGCGCCCAGGGGGCCGGCCGGGCCTCGTGGGGCATTGGTCCCGGTTCGTCTGGACCCTTTTGTCCCGGTTCCAGACACGAACTGGGACCAATGGGCCTCGCTCCTGGCGCACATCCATTGGTCCCGGTTCGTGGCTGGAACCGGGACCAGGCCTTTGGTCCCGGTTCCAGCCACGAACCGGGATCAATGGTATGGCTATATATACCCCTCGCCCGCGAGCAGAGTACTCCACTGCTCTGTTTTTTTCTGGTCGGCGAGGGGAGGGCTTTGTGGTGCTCTAGCTCACCTCCTATGCACATGAGGTGTTTGATGAAATGCCCGAGCCACACTACTTAAGCTTTCTCCTCTCCAAACTTGACCTTCAAGCTCCATTTTCCTCAAGATTTGTCTAGATTTAGCGGTCCGTCACGTCCCGTCCCCGTCATCACCGCCGTCGATCGCCCGCGCCGATCTCGTCGCCGGCACCACCGTGGTGAGCCTCTTGTTTTTATCTTCTTTCTAAAAGAAAAGAAAATTCTTACTTGTATGATTTCGATAGATATTTGTCTAATTTTTTTACTTTTATTATTGTTTGTTATTATATAGTGCGATGGTTTTGGTATCCGCCCCCGTCGGCCCTTGTCCTGTTTATGATTCGGATGTGGTATATATTATATTTTATAACTATTTGGTTCATTTATTGTTTATGACAATTATGCCGACCAACGTGACATAGATTTTTTTTATCTAGGAGGTATGTGAACCGGAAATTCCAACCGACCCTATTGTCGAGAGGTTAAATTTAGTTGAATAAGAAAACAATTACTTGAAGGAAAAATTGAAAAAAATTGAGGAGGAGAAGATGATATTGGAGTTGCATGTTGCGGATGTCGTCGATGATCACAAGATCAAGATGGATGCAATGCGCTTCAAGATTAGAAAGTATAGAAAATATGTCATTCATACCGAGGCTTGGTATCATTATGCCGTTGGATCAATTGTTACCTTGGTTGCGATTATGATCGCATTTGTTGTTGCATTGAAATGTTTTACATAGTTTCAATGTATGGTTTAATTTGATGCTCTGGAGAGCTATATGTTGTTCAATGAGAACTATGTATATATTTTGGTTTTAATGTGATGATGAACTTCTATTAATTTGGTCACTTATCTATTCATGATATTTTGTAATGGTTTTTGACACACTTAATTATATATAATGCACGCAGATGAACCGGCAATGGATGTACGGTGACAGACGCACCTCCGAGTACATTAAGGGCCTGCATAATTTTCTCGAAGTGGCTGAGGCAAACAAGCATAATGGTTTTATCTGTTGTCCATGCCCTATATGTGGGAATACGAAGTCTTACTCTGACCGGAAAATCCTTCACACCCACCTGCTTGAGAAGGGTTTCATGCCACACTATAATGTTTGGACGAGACACGGAGAAATAGGGGTTATGACGGAAGACAGCGAAGAAGAAGAGGACGATGACAACTATGTGCCCCCTGAATACGGTGATGCTGCAACGGGGGAAGCTGAAGATCAAGAGGAACCAGACGATGTGTCCGATGATGATCTCCGCCGGGTCATTGTTGATGCAAGGAGACAGTGCAAAAGTGAAAAGGAGAAGCTGAAATTCGATCGCATGTTAGAGGATCACCAAAAAGGGTTGTGCATGGCTCTATGTATCTGGCCCGTGACTCTATGTATCTATAACCTTCCTCCTTGGTTGTGCATGAAGCGGAAGTTCATTATGATGCCAGTACTCATCCAAGGCCCTAAGCAACCCGGCAACGACATTGATGTGTACCTAAGGCCATTAGTTGAAGAACTTTTACAGCTGTGGAATGGAAACGGTGTACGTGTGTGGGATGAGCACAGACAGGAGGAATTTGACCTGCATGCATTGCTGTTTGTAACCATCAATGATTGGCCTGCTCTCAATAACCTTTCAGGACAGACAAACAAGGGATACCACGCATGCACGCACTGTTTAGCTGACACCGAAAGTATATACCTGGACAAATGCAGGAAGAATGTGTACCTGGGGCATCGTCGATTTCTTCCGACCAACCATCAATGTCGAAAGAAAGGCAAGCATTTCAAAGGCGAGGCAGATCACCGGAAGAAGCCCGCCATGCGTACCAGTGATCACGTACTTGCTATGGTCAATGATTTACACGTAATCTTTGGAAAGGGTCCCGGCGGACTATCTGTTCCGAATGACGCTGAGGGACGCGCTCCCATGTGGAAGAAGAAATCTATATTTTGGGACCTACCCTACTGGAAAGACCTAGAGGTCCGCTCTTCAATCGACGTGATGCACTTGACAAAGAACCTTTGCATGAACCTGCTAGGCTTCTTGGGCGTGTATGGAAAGACAAAAGATACACCGGAGGCACGGGAGGACCTGCAACGTTGGCACGAAAAAGACGGCATGCCTCCAAAGCAGTATGAAGGTCCTGCCAGCTGCGCTCTTACCAAAGATGAGAAGGAAATCTTCTTTGAATGCCTGCTCAGTATGAAGGTCCCGTCTGACTTCTCGTCGAATATAAAGGGAATAATAAATATGGCAGAGAAAAAGTTCCAGAACCTAAAGTCTCATGACTGCCACGTGATTATGACGCAACTGCTTCCGGTTGCATTGAGGGGGCTTCTACCGGAAAACGTTTGATTAGCCATTGTGAAGCTATGTGCATTCCTCAATGCAATCTCTCAGAAGGTGATCGATTCAGAAATCATACTAAGGCTAAGGAGTGATGTGGCGCAATGTCTTGTCAGTTTCGAGCTGGTGTTCCCACCATCCTTCTTCAATATCATGACGCACGTCCTAGTTCATCTAGTCGACGAGATTGTCGTTCTGGGCCCTGTATTTCTACACAATATGTTCCCCTTTGAGAGATTCATGGGAGTCCTAAAGAAATATGTCCGTAACCGCGCTAGGCCAGAAGGAAGCATCTCCATGGGCTATCAAACAGAGGATGTCATTGGGTTTTGTGTTGACTTCATTCCTGACCTTAAGAAGATTGGTCTCCCTCAATCGCGGTATGAGGGGAGACTGACTGGAAAAGGCACGCTAGGAGGGGACTCAATAATATGCAGGGACGGGCATTCTTGGTCTCAAGCACACTAAACAGTTCTACAGAACTCTACCTTGGTGACCCCATATGTCGATGAACACAAGAACATTCTGCGCTCTAAACACCCGGAGCAGTGTGACGACTGGATTACATGTAAACACATCAGGACTTTCGGCAGTTGGTTGGAAACACGTCTCAGAGATGACAACACTGTTTCTGATGAGCTGTACTCGTTGTCCAGGGGACCATCTTCGACTATATTGACTTACAAAGGATACGAGATAAATGGGAATACATTTTACACGATCGCCCAAGATCAAAAGAGCACCAACCAAAACAGCGGTGTCCGCTTTGATGCAGCAACCAAGAGGGGAAAGGACACATATTATGGTTACATAGTGGACATATGGAACTTGACTACGGACATGATTTTAAGGTCCCTTTGTTTAAGTGCAAATGGGTCAATCTGTCAGGAGGCGGGGTACAGGTAGAGCCACATTACGGAATGACAACAGTGGATCTGAACAATCTTGGTTACACAGACGAACCATTCGTCCTAGCCAATGATGTGGTGCAGGTTTTCTATGTGAAGGACATGTCTACCAAACCGAGAAAAAGAAAAGATAAGGAAGCGAATACATCATACGATGAGCCAAAGCGCCACATAGTTCTTTCAGGGAAAAGAGACGTCGTGGGAGTGAAGGGTAAGACAGACATGTCTGAAGATTATGAAAAGTTTCATGAAATTCCTCCCTTCAAAGTCAAGGCTGACCCAAGCACCCTGTTAAGCGATGAAGAATATCCACGGTTACGGGGTTACGGCGCAATAAGCAAAGGACACAAGCGAAGAAAAAGTGAAGACAGATGAAGTAAGAAAGGGTTGAAAATTGATGATGTGGCTTTGAATGGTTCATTTTGAGCACACAAAAAGTCTGGAGTTCAAATAAGTTCAAAAAAATGAAATCCCTTTGTAACAGATGAGTTTTTGTCCGAAACCCTGATACTTCGAAAGAGATTGTACATTTTGTACACGAAGTGCATCCAGTTTTTGCCGTAACCCTCTCAACTTTTTAGCACATGCTACGTGCGTGAAATGATGATATCATGCCAATTTTCAACCTCTTCAGAGTTCATTTGAAGTGCTTTTCAATTTCAGGGTCATTTAGCTCAAAAAAATCAGTAAATGCATGAAAAATAACAGATGAACTCAGAAAGGGTTGAAAATTGATGATGTTGCTTTGAATGGTTCATTTTGAGCACACAAAAAGTGTGGAGTTAAAATAAGTTCAAAAAAATGAAATCCCTTTGTAACAGATGAGTTTTCGTCCGAAACCCTGATACTTCGAAAGAGATTGTCCAGTTTATACACGAAGTGCATCCAGTTTTTGCCGTAACCCTCTCAATGTTTTAGCACATGCTATGTGGGTGAAATGATGATATCATGCCAATTTTCAACCTCTTCAGAGTTCATTTGAAGAGCTTTTCAATTTCAGGGTCATTTAGCTCAAAAAAATCAGTAAATGCATGAAAAATAACAGATGAACTCAGAAAAGGGTTGAAAATTGATGATGTGGCTTTGAATGGTTCATTTTGAACACACAAAAAGTCTGAAGTTCAAATAAGTTCAAAAAAATGAAGTCCCTTTGTAACAGATGAGTTTTCGTCCGAAACCCTGATACTTCGAAAGAGATTGTCCATTTTGTACACGAAGTGCATCCAGTTTTTGCCGTAACCCTCTCAACTTTTATGAAACTCTAATAGCAAAAATAATAAACTAAAAGAATGAACTAGAAAACTTTAATGAAACTCTAATAGAAAAAAGAATGAACTAGCAAAATTTAATGAAACTCTAATAGCAAAAGGAATCAACTAAAATTTATGCAACTAAAATTAGCAAAGTATTTTCTGTTCAAAACATTAAAAGCAAAAGAATTTTCAAAAATAACTTTTTTGTTAGAAACTTTAATAGCAAAAAGAATTATCTAAATGTTTTTTTGTTAGAAACTAAAATAACAAAACCTGTTATTGAATAAATGATAAAACACAGTAATATTAATAGCAGTAAAAAGAATCACTCAAAAATCTATTTTTTAAATAAAGTTAATCACAAACTAGTGATTCACACAAATTTCAAAGAATTCAAATTTAAACTATTCGAATTGGAAAACTAATCTAACAGAAAGTTTAAATATTTATTACCAAAAAGCAAAAAGAATTAAAAATAAAGCAAAAAACAAAAGAAAATAAATAAAGCAAAAAACAAAAAATGAAAACTGAAAAATAGAAAAAAATTTGTGTGAATCACTCAAAAATAACAAAAAGCAAAAATATTTTTTTGTTAGAAACTAAAATAACAAAAACTGTTTTTGAATATAATGATAAAACATAGTAATATTAAATAGCAGTAAAAAGAATCACTCAAAAATCTATTTTTATAGTAAAGTTAATCACAAACTAGTGATTCACACAAATTTCAAAAAATTCAAATTTAAATTATTCGAATTGGAAAACTAATGGCATTAACAGAAAGATTATAATATTTATTAGCTAAAAGCAAAAAGAATTAAAAAATAAAGCAAAAAAGAGAAGAAAATAAATAAAGCAAAAAACAAAACAGAAAAACTGGAAAAAAAATAGAAAAAAATGCCACCTACTGGGCCACCATGGCCTGAATACGACTAGAAACCCAACCATGGGCCAGGATTCAGGCCCGCAGAAGGCCCAGTAGGCCCACAGGCAGAGGAGAGCCAGGTTAGGCCCGTAAGCCTGCATTTGAGAGGAGCTCGAGAGGGCAGCGGCAGTGGGGTTTATAAACCACTCCGCGCCCCTCTCAACTAGCGAGGTGGGACTAAACTTTTGGCCGCGGGCAGCACAAGGCCTTTGGTCCCGGTTGGTGACACCAAACCGGGACTAAAGGGGTGCATTGGTACGGGTTCGTGGCTGCTGAAAAGAGACCTTTGGTCCCGGTTCGTGGCACGAACCGGGACCAAAGGGGGGCATTCGTCCCGGTTGGTGCCACGAACCGGGACCAATGCTCTGTGTATATAAGCAGGACTTAGGAATTTTTCAGTTTTCATCGACCATTTGCCCCCCGACGACGCCGAGCTTATCGACGCCGCCAGGCTGCCCATGCTCGCCGTCGCCGTCGCCGCCCGCTCCTCGTCGCCATCGCCCCGCGCCTCGTCGTCGGCCGCCCCGTGGCCCCTGCCTCGTCGCCATCGCCCCCTGCCTCGTCGTCGTCACCCCGTGGCTCCTGCCTCATCGCCATCGCCCCCTGCCTCGTCGTCGTCGCCCCGTGGCCCCTGCCTCGACGCCGGCTGCCCCGTGGCCCTACCCCGACGCCGCCCCGCGCCACCGGCCTGCCCCGACCACGCTGCCGCCACGTTCGGTCCGGCCGGCCTTCTCCTCTCTGTTTTTTTATAGATATATGATGATTTTTTTAAGATTATATGTATGTGTGTATATATGATTATATGTCCTCTTTTTTTTCAGATTTTTTGTTCATGTATATGATGATTTGTTTTTTGCATTTTTAGAAACATGTATATATGTTCTCTGTGTATATATGTTCATATATGCAAAAGTTACATTTTTATAAAATTATCTATGTAGTTCTCTGATTTAGTGCTCTTTTGGTTAGTTTCATTTTTAGAAAGTCTTATATTCTAGGAAGAGGAAGAAGGAAGAAGAAGAAGAAGAGGAAGAAGAGAAAAAAGTTTTATATATGAAAAGTTACATTTAGAAAAGTTTTATATCTCTCGCTAGAAGACGGAGCAAGGAGACAGAAGAAAAACTTTTTATATATGCCCCGTTTCCCTTTTTCGCCCCGTTTTTCTCTCGGCCGCCCCCGACCCCCGCCGGCGCGGCCCCACCGGCCCCTCCGCCCCGCCGAAGGAGACGCAGCCGGCCGCCGCACGCGGCGCGGCCGCCGCGTCGACCCTCACCTCCGCCGCGGCCCCCGCCGCCACCCCCGCGCGCCGACGCCGTGCACTCGCGAGCAGAAGAAGAAGGAATTTTTTATCGGGTATGTCGTTGTCGTATACCCCCTCCCAATAATTTCGACATGAGGGGGGGGGGGGTGGGGCGGGGTCGATAAACCCCCTCCCCGATCACATTTCTTTCCATGTATGTATGTCGTCATTGTCGATATACCCCCTCCCGGATAACTTCGACATGAGGAGGGGGGGTCGATATACCCCCTCCCGGATAACTTCGACATGAGGGGGGGGGGCGGTCGAGGGTCGTGAACTAGGGTAGAGGGTCGAGGGTCGCCGAGGCGTCGAGGGTCGAGGGTCGTCCAGGGGTCGAGGGTCCAGATTTATCAAGAATGCCCCCATTATGGATGTGCACAAGTTGATCCAATTTTTTTTTCTGATCTCATCTATATATATGTATTCTTCTATATGTCACGTTGTCTGTCAAAGTATTGAAGAAATCCATGGCTTCATCATTAGCCGGAAGTAACAGGCGTATGCCGCTACGAAGCTCTTCAAAGTTGTTTTGGAACGGAGTTCCGGATAGAATAATTCGCCTTTTGGTACGAATTTCAGCAAAGGCCTTCCAAATAGCGATATTCAGAAGGCTCTTGCTGAACTTTGTACCAAAAAGCGAATTATTCTATCGGGAACTCCGTTCCAAAACAACTTTGAAGAGCTTCGTACCATTATACGCCTGTTATTTTCGGCTAATGATGAAGTCATGGTTTTCTTGAATTCTTTGACACTAGATAACGTGACATATAGAAGGGTAGATGAGATCAGGAAAAATATGGACCATTTTCTGCACATCCAAAATGGCGTCATTTTGTTAAATCCCTTGTCGGTCCGGACGTTGGACATTCATGAGAGAGGCGGTCCGACCCAAACCCTAGAAGCGTTGTCGAGGCCACCCCAAACCCTAGAAGCATTGCCTAGGCCACCCCAAACCCTAGAAGCGTTGTCGAGGCCACCCCAAACCGTAGAAGCGTCGAGCTAGCTAGGTCTACGTTTGCACTAATATATCCATCTGTCATGTTTGTATATTAATTGCCATGTTGTAATATTTGCAGAAACTATGGAGCACCGAGACATCGAAGCAGAACAGTTGTTGGGGGACATAATCCTCGGCGGAGGTGATGTCTTGTCGTTTCTCAACGACACCGATGGTCTGGAAGGAGAGGGTGAAGTAGGCTCCGGTGATCGAACAATGGAGGTGGAAGGACATGATTATGATGGCTCCGGTGACTGAATGCCGGTGGAAGAAGGAGACCGTGATGACTGCTCCGGTGAGCGAACGGAGGAAGGAGATGTTGCAAAGTCCGGTGAGGTATATATATTAATTAAGCCTGTGCTGACTAGCTAATTGATTCATTAATGGTTTTGGTATGTACACATATTAACTCTCTTCTTTCTTCTTTTCTAGCCCTCCGGATCGAGCCAAACTTCGGTAACGAGACGAGGCCCGAAGAAAAGGTTGCGCCAGGATGAAAGGTTCACGATTACAGCAATCAAGGGCGATGGCCAACCGATTGAACCCAGCCGGACCAAGGAAGCAATTTCTGCTCAGTGCGGGGTTCTTGTTAGGGACATGATCCCGATCAGCATCTACCAATGGAATAAGCCTAAGAGCGAAGACCCTCAAGTGTCTTTTGTCAACGATAGATAGAAAGATGATCTTTGGACCGCGCTGAAGGCAAATTTCACCCTACCGCCAGAGGAGGATCCGGATAAGCCAGTTATAGAGCCATTGGTCAAGGCTCATGCTCTTAAGAAGATGACATATCTATTCAGGAGGTGGAAGAATGAGTTGAAATCAACGTTTGTCGACAAAGGGAAGACTCCATAATTCACCGGCCGATTTGAGAAGATAAGAGATCACTGGCCTGCATTTGTGGCCCACAAGACAACGTAGAAGAGTAAGAAGATGTCAGCGACAAACAAGAAAAATGCTGCAAAGAAGGAGCATCACCATCGCACGGGGTCAGGTGGCTACCTCAAAGTCCGGCTGTTGTGGGACAAGGCTGAGAAGGACCTACTTGATAAAGGGGTCGAACCAGAGACATTGAACTGGCCAGACCGATCAAGGACTTGGTTCTTCGGGGTTGGGGGAACCTTGGACCCTCAAACAGGGAGGTGCCGTTGGACGAAGGAGCAACTTGAAATACCCGTCAAGAAGCTTCAGAAGTATATCGTCGCAGCGCAGCAAGGGACGTTCGTTCCCGACAGAGAGAACGACGAGCTCACACAGGCCCTCGGGAATCCTGAGCACCCAGGACGAACACAAGGCACGGCAGGCTCCGTTGCGTGGAAGGTTGGGTTTCCCAGCGCAGGTGGTTACAAAACCCGGGAGAGGAGGAGGAAAGTGGAGCAGACCGAAATGCAGAAGCTGAATGCAAGGGTACGAGCGCTAGAGGAACAAGCAGTACTAGTTCAGAGCCAGCGACCTGCCGGAGCTACCCCACCATCTCAGCGGAGAAGCAGCGTGGCTTCCACCGAGCTCCTTCAGCAGCCTGACTTCACGGCTCCCAGCTACCAGGTGGATGCTATCACGGAGGCTCAAGATTGCCACCTTATGACGCAATGGCAGCACCTCAAAGTCAAGGCGGCCGTCGGCTCTGTTGCACCTCCTCAACCGACGCAATTTTTCACTGCCTTCCGATTCCACAAGGCTATGCTGTTGTGATGGTCGATGAAATAACGGAGGGATTTGAGGAGCTCGAGCTTGACCACCCTACCGGTGAAGGGGAGACTCAGCTGGGTCTTGCTCTGAAGACTCCATGTCTATGGCGGAAGGAGCTCATCAACCTTCCGAACTGGACGCCTCCTCCTCCTCCTCCGGTGAGTCAGGGCACTCCGCCTCCTCCTCCGCCTCCCTCCTCCGGCGAGTGATCAGGGCAGTCCGCCTCCTTCTCCGGCTGCTCCGGCGTGTGGCGGCACTCCGCCTCCTTCTCCGCCTGCGCCGACGCGTCCGAGCAGCCCGCCTCCTCCTCCGCCTCCTCAGCAACAGCGGAAGACAGCTGCCGCTGCTCCGGCTGCTCCGGCGCGTCGTAGCACTCCGCCTCCTTCTCCGCCTCGTAAGCAACGAAGGAAGACAGCCGCAGCCGCTCCGGCTGCTCTGGCGTCTAGCAGTACAGCCAGAGGCGGGAGGCAATACAGATTCGGTCTGACTCTCACGCCTCTAGAGAAGTTACCATACGAGATGACTGAGGACGAAAACGCGCAGATCTGTCAAGCCCAAGTGAGGGACTTTTTTGCAAAGAAAAATCCACCTCCGGTGGAGAAGATAGATCCGGTGAAATTGAAGCGCACTTTGGAGAACCTGAAGCGACCACCACCGCCTCCGCCGGATGACAACCATGTCCGCGCTCTTAAAAAGGCAGTTGAAGGAGCGCGCCGGTCGGGAACTACTTCAAGTGACAAAAGGTTACAAGAACGAAGAAGTGGGAAAAAAATTCCCCAGCTCGGCGAACAGGCAAACCAATCGTGCCCCCCGCTCAAGGTGTCTAGCGATATCATCGCAAATCTGCCGGGGATGCTGCCCGGTACCAATCCTGGTGATTACCTGCCCGACGATGCACATTTTGATACAATGGAGGTGGACGAACACAAATACCAGTACGGGAAGCCTCTCGTCAGACCTGGTGATCCTCCTCTAACAACGATGATGCGAAGATTCCATAAGTGGTACATGGACACCTGCAAGTCTGGGAAGGATATTTTGACGCTGAGAGTTAAAGAGGAGCATGACCTCGTTGGAATTGATCTGTTGTCTGTTCCATTTGAGGAGTTCTTCCAGTTTTTCAATTAAAAGGACCTCGATAAAATAATCATCACTTGCTACTGTCTGTAAGTACTATACTTCTGTAATTAAGTCTCTATATATAGCTCAGCTCTTTCATTGCATGTATATATAATTATCCTCACTATATTATGCAGATTGAAGATCGTCGAATGCAGAAATGCACAAATCTATGATATTGGGTTCATTAACACAAATCTCATAGATGAATGGACGGTTACATATAATGCGAAAGAAACCGAGGCCAACTTGCTACAATCATTGCTTAAAAATCAAAACAAAGATAAAATACTCTTTCCTTACAACTTCAAGTGAGTGTTACTGTCTTCTGCATATTCGGTTTCCCTTATTACTCGAGGTTATAGTAATGTAATTGATGAGTTATGCATGCGTGCGCAGCTTCCACTTTATTCTCCTAGAGATTAAACTTGAGCAGGGACTAGTAACCGTCTTAGACTCAAGACGAAAAGATCCCAAGGAGTATGCGGCCATGACTGAAATGCTCCAGAAGTAAGTTCAATCGATCATTATCGCACCATATCGGTAACTTTGTTCATTTCCTGATATCAAGTAATTATTTTCTTTGTCTCGCAGGGTATGGAAAGTGTTCACCACAGAAGCTCCGGGACTGCCGGGGGAGCTGCGATTTACACACTCAAAAGTAAGTACTACTAGCTAGTTCCGCGCATCTCCCATTGATTCTAGCTAGTTTCATCAATACCATTTATAATGCTTGATTATCAGTTTGATTGACCTCTATTTCTCGTAAAGTGGTTGTGGCAGGAAGGCGGGAATAATTTTTGTGGATACTACGTTTGCGAGTACATCTACAACGCGACGACCTCTAAGCGGGGCTACTCTGAAAAACAATATGAAGTGCGTAAGCAATAATATTCACAATTTTATTTTATTACCATCATTTGTGTTGAGTTTCATTCATATATATGTATTGACCCCCTTCTTCAAATTAGATTTGGCAGATGCGGGATGAACTCCTACCACAAGATCGCATAAAAGCAATTCAAGAGGAATTGGCGGGATTCTTTCTTGACCACGTCATCAATTCAGCCGGAGAATACCATGTGGAACTTGACATCAGATGTTAGGGATTGTAAGAGATCTTATATTGTATATATGTAGCTAGTAGCGTCGGATAGATATACGAAAACTTGTTGTTCGACCAATCTCTCGAGAAGGAGGAGGTCGATCACTTCTCTCTGTATATGTTCATGACGATCTTGTGTACTTAATGGTTTCCTTCATTTGCTTACTAGCTAGCGTGTCGAGTTCTCTCTATACGTATAGTACGTAGCGTCGACCAAGCACGGAGATAAGAGAGGACACTTCTCTCTAGCTACTAGCTAGCTAACACAATATATCAAACCCCTAAATTAACCCTACAAAACCTCCAAAACCCCCCACCCCCCCCCCCCCCCCTTTCAAAAAAAAAACAAAAACCCCAGCTCCTGAGCTGCTGACACGTGGATGCTCTTTGGTCCCGGTTGATATTACCAACCGGGACTAAAGGCCCTCCTGCCTGGGCTCGCCGCAGCGGCCACGTGGAGCCACATCTGTCCCGGTTCGTAAGCGAACTGGGACTAAAGGTGTTGGGCTTTAGTCCCGACCCTTTAGTCCCGGTTCCAGAACCGGGACAAATGGGCCTCTGGAACTGGGACAAATGGGCCTTTTTCTACCAGTGGTTCTTCGCCTACTTCGAGCACTGCCGCTGCACTCCTAACCTAGCAGTAGCCGCCGCCATCAAGCCGCCGCCGCTACCTCCGTAGCCGCCGCCGCCCGTCCACCCTGTCCGTCTTCGTCCAGCACCAGCTCGTCGCAAGCGTCGCCGTCATCTACCCTGACCACTTCGTCTACTCCGACCACCGTGGTGACATCGGCCTCCACGCCGATTGGTGCCACAACCGTCGTCGAGTCTTCTTCTCTGCTGGTCCTCCGATTCCTCGACATGGCGTACAGCTCGTGCAGGTCCCTCGTCTACGCATGCCCGGTGCTGGCAACACCGATGCTTGGCTTCGTCCACGTCGTGTTCCCGGGCCTAGCAAGCCTGGTGTGGCGCTTCGTCAACTTCGTCTTCGACCATCTACGCATGCCCGGCGCTGGCAACACCGACGCGTGCCTTCGTCTATGACGTGTCCCCAGGTTTGGCAACCCCGACGCGACGCCTCGTCAACACCATCTTCTCCCCAGCGCACCCCTACTTCGACACCACTGCGCCCATGCTAACTCGGCGCCTCCTTGCGCCCGCGCCTCCATGCAGTGACTTCCTCGACACCGGCTACCCCGACTCGACATCGACCACGGCATTCTTTGCACGGCTACCTCGACCACAGCTACACCACCCATACTCTCGGCTACATCGACATCGGCACAAAGGGCTACCGCCTTGCTTGAGCAACCTCGTCGGTTTCCACTCCAGCCACGACTTCCGCGATGCGTCGACCGTTACGACTGTGGGGGGTGTCTGTCGGCTTACCTTCGGATTCTTTTCCAGTCTCACCGTCTGCGTCGCTACCGTTGTGACTGCGGGAGGATGTTAAGTATCATGATTAGTTTGGAAACATAGGATAGACTAGAAAGTATTCTGTCTTGACTTATACTCCAAAAAGATCATGTACTCCTATATATATGCCCACGAGGCTTAAGCAATACAACAAAATATTCCACCAATCCCTCTCTCACCCTTGTAACAACGTTGTACTTCCGACCAGCTAGAGATCACAAGGCAGACGCACCAGGACTTGTGCTACCTGAGCAACCCGAGTGGCGAGACCAATTGAACATCTGCCGCTACCCTGCGTCTATGTTCGTGCAGTCTTGGGCAATGTGATGACAGCGTGGGGCATACAGCATATCGGCGCCTACCAGAGACGAAGGATTGCTTGGCTGGTGCACCACGCACGCTGTTGAATGTGCATGTCCAGGTCCGTGTGCATGCATGATCCGGGTAGGGCATTATTGCTCTAGTAGCTAGCCTGTACTATTTATATGCGTGTAACCAGCACTGTAACTTCTACCATGGATTCTTGAAGCAATAAAAATCAAAAGCTAGTGGGCAGCAAGCTATTCTTCGTGTGCGTGGATTTGGTGCTTCCGTCCGACTGGACATTGTGTATGTGCGAGGGTTGTTGCTTTGTACGTACGGTTCGAGTCACCTTTCGTGTGACGTGGTGCATCTCTGCGTAAAGTACCTTGACGGGATTACAGCGGCAAGGAGCTGAATCAATTCAACTTGCTTCGTTCGTCACCCGCATGGTTCATCCCGGTCGTTATGGAAAAGTACTCCGCATCGGGATTGGGCCAACACACGACCCCTCCATCAGCACTCAGAAGAACTGGAAGAGGTTGACCTAATCATCTTCCTTGACCGATCGAAAATTTAGAAGCATAAAATAGACATATGTTTAAACCAAGCTAACCTTTTGGAAGCCATAATCCTACAGGGAGCTACCAACGAAGGGCAAAGCTTCCGGTAGAGAGGGACGGCCTCGGCCTCGTGGCAACCTACATACCTTCTTTGCACTATCGGAATATAAGAGTTTGCCCAGTGTCACTACGACATTGTTTGTCGAGTGGAATTTATCACAAAAGTTACTACTACTCCAATTAGTACTTCAAACTGAAAGAAATACTCACTGTGCGAGGGCCATTGCCTTGTTTCCTCTCGGCTCTCCAATAGAGAATGATTATGCACGTTGCTGAACACGCTAAGGTAACAACCGTCATCTTCCGTGCCGAGGAGAAGCATCTGTGCTTTACAGTCTGTTCAGACATGTTGCAGAGTTGTCCTTCTCAAGCTTACGCCCTGCATATGTGTTGCAAATTAGATTTTAGTCACAGAAATTCAGAATTGAATGGTTCTCGTTATGATTTCAAATTCAAGCACGTCGGCATCTAATAATTTTGTAGTTGGCGGGATATGTTGTAGCATACCTGACACTGACATACTAATTCATGCATTAGCTGATAAATTGGCATCCCCCCACCTCGACTTCCAATGTGGGGATAAAAAGACTGTGCTTTCTTAGATCTATGTACCGCGGCTTCATCAACACAATGCTCTCCTTCTTCGCTTTTTTCTTGAGCATCTTCCTTTTGAGAACATCGTGGTAGTAGTGTGAGATCGCCACAAAGCGCGCCTCGTACGGCATCTGGTAGAGCAACTTTTCTGCAGCCGCCAGCAAAACCTTGTCGGCTGTGGCTTTCTGCACCTACATAACTCTATAGTATTCCTATAGTCATTTATAAAACCAGAATGAACAAGTCATGAGTTAAGTGATTGGCTGATGAAGTATGAACGAAACTTGACCCAATATTGACTTGTGAATATGTAATAAGATTCTTCCCGCGTAGCCACTGTCTCAGCGGTGCGTCTAGCGTCGCTGGAGGGTGTGTGGAGGTGTATATCCGGCGGATCTCATGGGACTCGGTTGATGTTTGTCTACAGTAGATCCGGTTGGACTGGTCTTCATTCATCTGAGTTTGTATGTCCACATGTTAGATCCTTCCTATCTATGGTTCTCATCATCGATGGGGGTTGCTTTTCTGTTGCGCTAGTCCCGCGGGGCTTTTCTTCGGCTCGCTCTAATACTTATAGTCGTTGTTAGGTTGTCTATTGTGGCACCCCGGCTCAGAGAGACCGGAACACCACGTATTCCAGCCTAGAGATCAACTCTTCTGGAATACGGCACTGCTTGGCATAGAACAAATCAACTCTTTATTACAAATGATATGGATACAAGGGTTCCGATATAACAGGGAATTACATCGGCACAGCGACACTACGCCTGCCAAGGTTGCTCTATGCTAGCAGCAGAACAACCCGTAGCAGTGGAATAACTTCTAGCAGCGGAACAACGACGAGCGATGGACTCCACTCCGCAGGGACTCTGGCTGGAACACGTATCCTAGCTCGCAAACTCGGGATCTTCGGCAATCAAGCAAACACGGCAAGACCTACAAACTGGCATGACACGCCAGATGAGTACTTTGAATGTACTCGCAAGCTCACAGCAACCAAAAGCAATCAAGACAAACAACAGCATGGCATTTACAGGTTAAAGATCAATGATGAACATGATATCACTAACATAAGCATGGCATGAACATATGAACATGATGATACTAGCATGCATCATGTTTAAACTATCATGATTCAACTTACTTTGTTCGGGGTTACCTCGTAACCACCACATGTACCACTTACCATCGTGGACATCACACGATCACCTCAGGATAAAATCATGCTTGGTATTAACAATACCGTAGTAATCATTACCTGACCACAAAGAGCTTGATCCTTACCCGTGATTATCGCATAACACCACAAACATCAATCAGCTTTGGTATCCACGATACCACTGTGATCCTCTCACGATCACATAAAGATCAACCAACTTCTTTCCTCATCGAACCAGGGTTGTTTATTAATCAGGTTATTATCACTGTTGACCCATAGTGTGACCTACTATGAACTAGGCCCATATCCGTGGGTGCGGCTATCGATAGATTATACACTCTACAGAGGTTAGTACACTGTACCCACACCACGGAACCCAAGGCCTCGTGCTCCCATTCGGGTGGACCAATGGCGTTCCGACAAAACCGATCTATTGCATGACACTCTCCCGGCCACTCTGACAAACTCCCCTTTGGGCTAAGTCATGGGTGGCCCCGATGTCACCTCGTGACACCCAACGGCCACCGTCGTGGCAAAACAAAACAAACGGTCCCAAACGGGGACAAAAGCGCGCAAACAACTCGGGCACACAAGGCTTACGGCCGCCTACCTGATCAGGGTAGCGCGCGCACATAACCTTCCCTAGTTGGAGGCACCGGCAGGAGGCATGACAATAGACCCAGTTAGGAGCCCCCATAAGGCAAGTGTGGCTGCACTGGTCAGCTCAATTTGGTGGCACCATGACTCAGCCAACAGGTGTTCAAGTTCGATTAGAGTCCGGTTTTAACTTGAATGTAATGAGCTGAGTCATAATAACATGATGAAATAACAATTCTTATGAAAATGTTATCACATGAGCATGGATGGGTAACACAACCATTTAGCATGTACATCTTAACATCAACAACAATAAAGCATTTGCTCTACCAGATGCAAATGAACATGACATATCGATGATCATGACTAACATAAGTATAGCAAAGCATATCACTACTATGAACATAGCATGACCACTAGCATCGAGAAAATAACTACCAGAATAGAACATGATAATAACATTAGCAGGTAATCATTTACTTACAGATGCAAAGTGATCATAGCATAAGATAAGCAGGGGTTCACAAACATATATAACATTCACGAAAAGATTAACATGCACAACTTATTTAAATATTCAGGTAGGAAACCAAGACTATTGCAAGACCATCATGCAAGTGGCTGTCATAGCTTGCCTGGGGATGAAGGATCCACCGGGAAGAAGTGCGGAGAGTCCGCGGGAAGGATCACCGGAAAAGTTTCTCTCCCGAAGGGGCTAGATAAGGGCAAGGGTAAAATGGTCATTTTAAGTATGTGGCAACATGGTGAAAATTGTACCAACAGAACGGGCTCGACGAGACGAAGACGTGGGCTTTGGAATCACCTGATTCGGAGTTACGGTCGCGGAGATACGGACATTTAAAAACCAGGGACTAATTTGTAATAGAAATATTTACAAACAGGTCCTTGGCTGTTTAGACAGAAAGTGACTTCGGGATAAACACGTCTTCTGCACAGGAAAGCGCACTCTCAGCCGAAGTGCAACGAAAATACGCTTTTCGGAGACGTAAGCGTGTTCCTAAAATTACGCTTCCACTTAAAAGGATCGGGCCCAGCTGTCATTGGCACATACCTCTTCGCTGTGAATTTGACACGCGGGGCCCATCGAGCTTCTCTCTCTCTCCTCCCCTGTCTCCTTCTACCTCCCGACAGAGGACATGGGAGGGCATCGGCTTCTGGTGGGGCTGGCTCCTGGCGACGAGGGAGGGTTGGCCGGCGGGTGTCGAGGCTCAGGCACTTCACCCCACACCCGAGGGCAGCCGCGGGGGTGTCCGGGGTGGCCTATAGCGCCACCACCGCTGTCAGGGCCGCGGCGACCGAAGAGCTCCGGCGGGGCCTATGAGGGCAAGGATCCTCGGACGAGAATAGGACGACGGCGGCTTAAAGAGCTCCCGGGGAGGTCGAGGGCACAGAGGGAAGGGAGGGGAAGGACCACGGGGAGAGATTGCAGAAGCGGACCGCGGCGGGCATGGCGGACGGAGGGCGAGCAGAGGGGCTCCGATGGATGGGGAGGAGTCTGGGGAGTTCGATGAGCTGCGCAACGACTCGGGGAGGCCATATATAGCCGAGGGGAGGCTCGGGAAGGCTCGTGAGTGTTGCAGGCTACGGGACACGGCGGTGGCAGAGGCGGGCAGGTCACGGGCGTGGCTGCCAGCGCGTGACGACGGCGAGAGAGGAAGGGGCCAAGCCAGAGGAGTGACCGCAGGATCACGGGGAGGCTCCAGGACAAGAAGAGAGCTCGATAACGAGAAGGAACGAACGAGGCCGAGGGCTCCACTCGCCAGAGCGCGAGCCCAGGCATGCCGGCCACGCAGTCACCGCGTGAACAGCGCACGCGGTACACTCTGGCTGTGCAGAACGTGTCGGGTAGATAGATCATTCGCTAGTGAGTGCCAAGAAGGAAAGAAACGAGCACAGGGGCTCCTGAGGTGATTGAAGCTAGCTCGAGTCCAAATCAACATCAAGGTGTTTGGTGGCTACTAGGGGACACATACTTGGAGATGAAGGATGAGATTTGTCTGTCTGTGATCATGAACTAATATGAGTATTTTCGACAAGTTTCAGCCCAAATGGAGGAGTGTACCTAGCACTTGCTGTACAAACCACCATACTGGACAGAAATGCAAATGATGAATCTGTGCTGACATACTTGCTTGGATAGAGCTTAAATTTGGATTATATGAATAATTTGGGCATATGAAGATACCGTAAAAATTGCATACCATTTGGACACACAAAAATAGTACTTGCTTCAGAGTGGTCCTCTCTGGACAGAATTTTGAGAAAATTCTAGAGAAATAATGGATGAATGAAATGAGTCCAAATTTGGTGGAGAGATATTATATAGGTAGGAGCATGTGCTGGTAAATTTTCAGAAATAATGAAGCAATATAAAATATAGTTGCTTCACAAACTGAAAATCTGACCAGAAAAAAGATTTGATGATGAGCACACATGGATTGATTAATGAAGCTCAAAACTGGTGAAGAGTCATGATTTGATCATATAAAAGACCATGCAAAATTTCAACTCATTTGAATTAGCCTAACTAGTACTTCCTTCACAAAGGCTTCCATCTAACAGAAATTTTGGAAATTTGCTAAGGAAGATTCACTAGGCAAATTGAGTTAAATTTTTACATGATACAATGATATGGATAGGAAAGAGTGCACAAAAAATTTGGGGACAAACAAGCAAAGATAAATAGCACTTCCTTTTCAAAAAGCCAATTAGGGCAGAATAGGAAAAGGAATATTTGTGAATTATTTTTTATCATGCCAAGGAACGGTTTTGACATATCTGTGGAAGATATGACCCAAACAATTTATGAGAATTTTTTGGAAATTTTTTGGAAGACAGAAATATAGGTTGCTTCACAACCTAGGGCAAAAAGGATTATTCCTTTAATAGAAGAAGAATATTCCTAAGAAAAAAAATGGTAGGATTGGTCAAGAGGGGAAATGACATGATCTTCGGATGGTTTTGAGGATGGCAAGCCACTTTGAATACTGAGAAGAGGTGATATTCCCAAGTTTCTAGACCACATAGCCACGGAAAAGCAATTCAATTCAAAATCCAAAGAAAAACAAAAGAAAAAGAAAGGGCCAAAATCCCGGGTGTGACATCTATATACGTGGATGTAATTCCTATTATTTCTTGTGTGTTCTTTGTACTACCTTGATGTTTGATGAATAGATTGAAAGTTCCTCGCAAAAAGGACAATATTACCTAATCAAAAAGTTTGTTTGAGGTTGTCTTTGAGGTCGATGTACAGTAACAGAAGGGAGATAGGTTTAATAAATTTCCCATAAACTCAATTTATATTTTTGTACAATTATTCAACACAAACTCAACACCACGAGCTGCCATAAATTCTCCGTCGTCCTACCAGCATTTACCCGAATAATGAAGTGACCACTTCATGACTTCCATCCTGCTCACATGCCCTAAGATACTCGCAAAGTGGTAGGTGCACCTTTGTAGGAAAAAATAATGAGCGTGTGACATTCTCGTCTCTTACGCATTATATATAATCTTTTTCTCCCATTTGTTTCCAAAGAACCATAGCCCGCTGCATACAATACACCCGTGACGAGAGCTAACTCATGCTGAACCAAGCCCCTAACCAAGCAGTGACGAGAGTAAACTTATAGTTGCAGTTTCACGTGTAGAGGAAATTAAGAAACCACATGGATCACAAAATTGTGTAACGTAGGCTCGGGAGGCATCGGGAATTGCATGATGCGCACTAGTGCCACAAAGCACTAGTTAATTGCCGATACATCGGCCCCGCTGGGCTTATCTAGGACTCCACGGTGGTGATGAACTGCCAGTTCTTTCACTTACGCTTGGGCTAAAAAAGGAAAATTGTACTTCAGGCCAGCTAGCGATCCGACCACCACACCAATTATGCTCCGTATGCAACCCTCGTGTCGTGATGATAACTTTGGACATTTGCTGCTGTCAAGCAACAAATGTCCGCGCAGTTTGGGCCAAGGTGATGATATAGTGAGTGGTATACCGGCTTGGGCGACTACCGAAGACGGAGGATTGACTTACTAGTGCGCCTCGCACACGCCCCCTCTAACTACATTCATAAGGAATTGGCGACAGAACAACATAAACCATGGGTTAAAACGTTTTCGTATGAGAGGGCGACTAAACCCTAGCCGCCACTCCACCTCCTCCCCCTCTTGTCACCACCAAGGTACGACACTGGCGGCTTCCGGGAGGATGCTGATCGTGGGGGCCTGCTATGGACGATTTGGTGGTCCGTTATGGGTCAACAAAGGGGATGTGTGGCCGAGTTGCGGTCTCCGATAGGCAATGCTCGATGAGAGTGTTGGTGTTGTCATGTGACATTCTTCAACAACCGGCTCGCCAATCTAGGCCATCGGAGAAGAGGACATCAGTGCATCGTCCTGGACGATGGCGAGCTCGACATCAATCTCGGACCTGGCATGCAGTGGCATGGATGATTTTTGTTCTTGTTTTCTTTTGGGAGTCATCGTGCTTGGTTTGGGGCAACAAGGCGATGACGTTGCCCTGGTGTAGGAATAAAGTTCTCCCCACCCTTTCCTCACTCAATTGGGGTGCTTATGACCGGCGGAGGGCGTGCGGAGCTGTCCTCTTGCGAATCTTCCAGAATTCGGTCGGTTTAGGTTTTCGGTGGGTCCATCTGGATTCTACCGGCTTTCATGATCTATATAGTTTCTATCGCCCTTTATCGGCGTTTTCTTCTCTGGGGTGGAGATTTGCTTAACAGATCGCATCGTTCGGCGTTTCCTAGTCTACATCAGCGACTTCGTGGCCGCTGCTTTTACGTACTACTTTTTTTGAGAGAGAGAGAGAAGCTTTTACAAGCTCTTGGGTTTTAAAAAGTTTGCTCCATCAAGGCGGACGCCCAGAGGCGGCATCGAGCTATGCTCATGACGCGTCGCCGATGGTCTCCGAGCCCCGAAGAATTTCAATGTAATTTTATTTTTCAGTACATTTTGTTTGTAAGGACTTATGATACTTAGTTTATGGCCTTGGGCCCCTTTTGCAAAAAAAAAAAAATATATTACTTGGCCACAATCATCAATCATCATTCGTTGTGAGGAAATCTAGAAGCATAAGAACAGCATAGTTTTTAACCAAGCCAACCCTGCAGGAAGTGGTCAACGATGGGCAAGCTGGGTGTACAGCAGGACATTATGTGGCCATCTACAGACCTTCATTGGCCCGTTGCCTACGTGAACGGACGAAGAGTCCTCGTTGTTCTAGGCTAGCTAGCAAGTGGATATTCACTGCGTATGTACCGTTATGTGCAGCAGGCTCCGTCCTTTAATAGCCCCCTCTACCGGAAACTTTGCTGGGACGATGATGCTCTGTGGAATGCCTAGCTCCTTCTTGATTCTGATGCATGCACGACTCGCTTGTCTGGGCGGAGCTACACACAGTGTTGCATACTAATCTCTTGTTTCCCTTCGCTCCCTAGCTTGTTTCAGTTAAAAATTGAGGTGATCAACCTCTGTGCCCAGTGAAATATTAATTGGAGAAAACAATTGATCTACTTAATGGACTGTTCAAGATTGGAAATGAGTGACGGCTTGCAGCAGAAAGAAAATACGGAAGGATATAATAAAATCGAAACAACCTCCTATATATCTTTAAAATAAAGAGATAGGGTGCAGCGATGGGCACAGGCTGGTGCATCTCGGTTGGGGTGAGGTTTCCCAGATCACGTGGATTTGGCATGATGCCCCAGGCGTTGAATCGGACGAGGCTCAAATCTCATATCCCTCATGCTCTAACGCCGCGGAGGCCGGGTTTGGCCCGATCAAGGGCCAGAGCAAGAGTTGGCATCTAGATTTTTCAGTTTTTTTTTTATTTTATGGAAGGAGGATCACCCGGACCTCTGCATCATTACTATGCACACAACCATATATATTAAAATTCAAATACGAAATCCATGTATTGAAGTACAAAATATCAACTAAAAACCAACAACCGGCGATACAAACATAGACTACCGTTGAACCTCCATCCAAACCGGTTATACGTATCCCTTATTTTAGTTTATGGAGGGAGTACTAACCAGTACGCCGATGTTCCTGTTATCTTTTTTTGAAGTACTCAAAGGTGTACGGAAGAGATTAGATTTTTATCGGTCTCGATTTTTCTGGCAATCTGATGAAGTTAAGTCAAAATACCGCTTGCCAAGATGGGATATTATTTCCATACCCAAGGACCCGGGGGGGGGGGGGGGGGGGGGGGGGGGGGGGCTAGGGATCGAGAACTTGAAGGTTAAAAATAAATGTCTGCTGAGCAAATGGCTATATAGGTTATAAGTAGAGACTAATGGTATGTGGGCACAAATTTTGTGCAACAAGTATCTACACTCTAAACCTCTCGCTCATTCTAGAAGGGGCTAATGAGAACGAAAGATACCTTCTTTCATAGAGAAAAATTCGTTGTTGGTAATGGTACAACAACAAGATTTTGAGAGGACACCTGGTTAGCGGAGACGCTGCTAGCCTTACAATATCCCACCTTGTATAATATTGTGCAACATAAGGATGACTACATGGCTACAGTATTACACGCGGTCTCTTTAAATATCCAGTTCAGGAGGTCCTTAGTCGGGGAGGTTGATTAAAGCTGGAGCCTTTTTGTCCTTTATTTGTACTAGTAGGATCAACGAGTGGCAACACGAGTAGTTTCATAGGTAGTGACCTGTGTGTGTTATTGTTTTATCGTTGATAATTTGCATTGAATATATGAGTTACTGTTGCATTTTCGCTAGTACAATTTTTTTTGCTAGTACAGTTATGACACATCATTCCATTTGCGGCGGCATGTGATCGTGGTGGCTCTTGTAGTTATATGGGCAGCATGTCGTTGTTTAATTGTGTATGTTAGGGCATCTTCAAGGCTGACCCCTAAACTGGACACCACAACCCGGCAATTCGACCCATGGGAGGCCGCGTCCACTCTAGAAAAAAACAGGGCATTAGTCCCGGTTTCAGATGGCCTTTAGTCCCGGTTCTGCAACCGGGACAAAATAATCGGGACTAATGCTCACCATTTTTAGTCCCGGTTGGCTTACAAACCAGGACTAAAAGAGCTCCACGTGGCCGCTGTGGGCGCCTAGGCAGGAGGACATTTAGTCCCAGTTGGTAACACCGACCGGGACTAAAAGGCAGTCACGCGTCAGCAGCTGCCAGGCGCTGAGGTTTTTTTTTTGATAGGAGGGGTTTAGGTGTTTTGGAGGGTTTAGGGGTTTTCATATTGTGTTTCCCTTTTTATTTTTGTGTTTGCCCTTCAATTCTTTTATATTTAGGGTTTCATTTTT
This sequence comes from Thinopyrum elongatum, assembly GCA_011799875.1. NCBI lineage: Eukaryota > Viridiplantae > Streptophyta > Magnoliopsida > Poales > Poaceae > Thinopyrum > Thinopyrum elongatum. The sequence continues at coordinate 49,956,411 of CM022299.1, read as the reverse complement.
ATTTAATGTTTTCCATTCAACTCGACGCTAGCTACTACATATAGCAATGAAGGAACCATTACACAAGATCGTCATGAACATATATAGAGAGAAGTGACCTCTCTTTCTCCGCACTTGTCCTTTGTATATCTATCCGACGCTACTACATATATACAATATAACATCTCTTACGATCCCTGACATCATCTACCAAAATCCATTTACAATTCCTGATGGTATTCTCCGTCTTTAGGTAGGACGTGGTCAACAAAGAATCCCGCCAATTCCTCTTGAACTGCTCTTAGCGATCATTTGGTAGGAGTTCGTTCCGCTTCTCCCAGATCTAATTTAAATAAGGGGGTCAATACATATATATATGAATGAAACTCAACACAATTGATGGTAATAAAATAAAATTATGAATATTGTTTACGTACTTCAAATTGTTGGTCAGATAAGCCCCGCTCAGAGGTCAAGTGGCGAATGAACTCGCAAACATAGTATCCACATAAATTATTCCCGGGTGCCTGCCACAAGCACTTTACGAGAATAGAGTTCAATCAAACTGATAATCAAACTTGATAATGGTATTGATGAAACTAGAATCAATGAGAGATGCATGGAACTAGCTAGTACTACTTACTTTGGGGTGTGAAAATCGCAGCTCCTTTTTCTCTAGACCCAAAATCATTCTGGTGAACTTTTTTCCAAACCCTGCCCGGCAAAGAAAATGATTACTTGATATCAGGAAATGAACGAAAGTTGCCGATATGATGCGATAATGATTGAACTTACTTTTGGAGCATATCACTCATGTCCATCCATAGCTTAGTCTATTTACGTCTCGAGTCTAAGACAGTTACTAGTCCCGCGTCAAGCTCAATGGATAGCAGAATAAAGTGGAAGCTGCGCACACATAACTCATCAATTACACTTAACCTCGAGTAAGCGAAACAGAATATGCACAAGACAGTAACACTCACTTGAAGTTGTAAGGAAAGCGTATTTCTCTTTTGTTTTGATGTCGAAGGAACGCGTTTAGCAAGTTTTCCTCAGTATTTTTCGCTCTGTTTTGTACCGTAAATTCATTTACGGTATTTGGGCTAATGAACCCAATGTCATACATGTAATGAACGAGCTGAGCTAGAGACTTGATTACAGAAATAATACTTACAGACAATAGCAACTCATGAGAGTTTTGTCGATGGCGTCTTGATTGTATAACTGAAATAATTGCACAAATCCAACGTACATCAGGTCGACTCCAATGAAGTCATGCTCATCTTTAATTCCCAGCAAAATACTGTCGGTCCCATCCTTGCCGCAGGTTTCCATGTACCAGTTATGTAATCTTCGCATCATCGTTGGTAGATGCAGGAGCTGATCAGGTTTGACGAGAGGCTTCCCGTGCTCGTATCTAAAGGGCGCTACTACCTCAACCATTTCAAACTGTACATAATCGCTCAAGTAATCACCAAGAGTGGTGCCGGGCGCTAGTCCCGGATGATTAGTGATATCAGTAAACACCTTGAGCGGGGGGCACGATTGCTTTTCCTGTTCGCCGAGCTGGGGAATTGTTTTCCCACTTCGTCTTGCAGCACTGCTAGTACTTTGCTACCGCTGCGCTTCATCAAATGTCTTTTCACTACAGCGGTCATAGTGTGGTAGCGGCGGAGGTGGTGGTGGTCGCCTAAGGGCATCCAGAGAGCGCTTCGCTTTCACCGGATCTATTTTCTCCTTTGGAGGTGGAGGTTTCCGTTCAAAATGGGCCTTCACTTCGGCAGCCACGATGTCCTTGTTTTCCTCGTTAGTCCTCTCATATGGTAACTTTGGAGGAGCCTTGAGGCTTGGACCAGCTCTGAATTTTTTCCCTGTTGTATTGCTAGCCGCCAGAGCAGCGGCGCCTCTCTTCCGCCGTTGCTGAGGTGGCAGAGGAGGTGGAGGAGGCGCAGTCCGCTGACGCGGTGGAGACAACTGAGACGGAGGAGGATTCTGCTGAGGGACCTCCTCTGTCGAAGTCCGCTGAAGCGGCGGAGACGGCTGAGGCGGTGCAGACTGCTGACGCGCCGGAGACAACTGAGGCACGGGAGATGGCAGAGCTGGACTGTGAGGAGTCTGCTGAGGGGCTTCCTCTGGCTGAGTCCGCTGAGGCGGCCTCCAGTTTGGAAGCAAGATGTTTTCCTTTCTCCATAGACAGGTAGTCCTTAAGGCATTTTCCAGAAGAATCTCCCCTTCACCTGTAGGGTACTCAAGCTCCAGCCCCTCAAATCTGTTCATTATTTCATCCACCCCGACAATATCAAAGCCATCTGGAACTGGAGCACAATGGAAAGTTGCATCAGGCCGAGGAGGTAAGACATAGCCGACCGCCACCTTCAAGGTTAGGTTATGGCATTTCGCAATTAGCTCACAATGTTCATTCTCCGTGATACTATCCACGGGGTAGCGAGGAGCCGTGATATCAGGTCGAACGAGCTCCGTGGAAGCCACGCTGCTTTTCCGCTGAGATGGTGGGGTAGCTTGGGCAGTATCGAATGAAGGATCTTCGTGCCGCTAAGATGGTGGGCCGGTAGCTCGCTGTCTCTCAAGTTCCTCTAGTTTCACTCATCTTTGTTCCATCTTCTGCATTTGGTCTGCTTCCTCTTTCTTCTTTCTCCCTCGGCTTCTATAACCAGTGCTGTCAGGAAACCCATGCACCCATGGAACAGAGCCTGATGTGCCCCGTGTTCGTCCAGGGTGTTCATGATTCCCGAGGGCCTTTGACAGCTCGTCCTTCTCTCTGTCGGGATGGAACCTCCCTTCCTGCGCTTCCTTGATTGCTTCCTCAAGATTTTTGACGGGTGTTTCAAGTTGAGCTTTCGTGAAAACACACTTCCCTGATTCTGGGTCCAAAGTTTCCCCAACCCCGAAGAACCAAGTCCTTGCCCGATCTGGCCAGTTGAATGTCGCTAGTTCGACCCCTTTAGCAAGCAAGTCGTTCTCAGCTTTGTCCCATGTAGGCCGGGCTTTGCTGTAGCCACTTGACCCCGTAACATGGTGAAACTTCTTGTTTGCAGCATTTTGCTTATTTATCTGTGACCTTTGCTTAGCCTTCTCTGATTTCTTGTAGGCCACAAATGCGAGCCAGTGATCTTTTATCTTCTCATGTTGACCTGTGAATTCTGGAGTCTCGTCTTTGTCGACAAACTTTGTGTTCAATAGTTTCTTCCAGTTCTTGAATAGTTCTGCCATCTTCTTAAGAGTAAACACCTTGACCTTTCACTGTATAACTGGGTTATTCGGATCCTCCTCTGGCGGTAGGCTAAAATTTGTCATCAGCGAGTTCCAAAGATCATCTTTCTGTCTATCGTCGACATAAGAAACTTCATCGTCCTTCCTCTTATTCCATTCTTGGATGCTGATCTGGACGCTGTCCCTAACAATAACTCTGCACTGATGTATAAATTTGTCTTTGGTCCGCTTGGGAGCAATCGGTTGGCCATCTCGAGAGACTTCTTCGATCGTGAACCTTTCATCCTGGCCCAACCTTTTCTTCGGGCCTCGTCTCCTTACCAAAGTTTGGCTCGATCCGGAGGGCTAAAAGAAGAAAGAAGCGTTAATATATGTACATACAAAACAATTAATGCATCTAGTTAGTAGGGGCTTAATTAATATATATATATATATACCTCGCCGGACTTTGCAACAGTTAAGGCTCCAACATCGGCAGAGCCGTCATATCCTCCCTCCTCCATTCGATCACCGGAGCCATCATGATCTCCTCCCTCCTCCATTCGATCACCGGAGTCGTCATCCTCTCTTTCCTCACCATCGGTGTCATTGAGAAACGACAAGGTGATATCACCTCCGTCGCGGATTATATCCCCCAACAACTCTTCTTTTTCTAAGTCTCTGTCCATAGTTTCTGCAAATATTACAACATGGCAATGTACAACCATGAGAGATGGATTAGTGGCAAACATAGACCTAATCACAACAATGAATCATATGCATATGAGAAATGGATTAGTGGCAAACATCATGCAAAGTTATCGGGGTTATACTTTTGAGAGAGGATACCTTGCGGACCACCTCTCTCATGCATGTCCGACGTCCCCCATCATGTCAAAGTTATCGGGGTTGTACTTTCGGGGGAGGATACTTTGCAAAAAATTTGTTCTTCAATTTGAATTCCCTAGAGAGTTACGAACAATCGCTATGCAGGAAATCGAACTATCCATTCGACCCCATTGACCTATGCCGCCTACCGAATAAATAAAGTCCCTTCGGTTCACTGAGGTAAGACCGGTGAATTAGACGTCAATAGTATTATACATAAAAACAGTGCTATATGATATTATTGTTGTAGCGTTATATAAGACCCCACCCGCCACCTTCGACAAACGGGTAGGGGCGGGAGGGGGTAGGAGATCGACAACGCTCTTTCTTCTAGGGTTTGGGTGGCCTCCAGAGTTGGTCGGGCGAGCGGACCGGGAGGAAAAAAGTTCCTTCAGGTATTGGATATTCTGAAGACCTAACATTCTCTTTGTACTTATTTTGAATATATGAGTTGTTACTCCCTCTCTCCATATAATTAACCTTAGTAAACTTCATTATCATCATGCCCATTTAGTAAAGTTGCCTCTCCCCGATTTAGGCAAAGTAAATCTTAGTAAATTTTAACCAAGTCTATAGAAAAACTTAGTAAAGTTGCCTCTCTCCATATAATTAAACTTAGTAAATTTTAACCAAGTGATACATCTCCAACGTATTTATAATTTTTTATTGTTCCATGCTATTATATTATCTGTTTTGGATGTTTTATATGCATTAATATGCTATTTTATATTATTTTTGGGACAAACTTATTAACCTAGAGCCCAGTGCCAGTTTTCTGTTTTTTTCTTGTTTTTGAGTTTTACAGAAAAGGAATACCAAACGGAGTCCAAACGGAATAAAACTTTCGCGATGATTTTTCTTGGACCAGAAGACACACGTAATACTTGGAGAGGAAGGCAGAAGAGTCCCGAGGGCTCCACAAGCCCTCAGGGCGCGCCCTATGGGGGGGGGGCGCCCCCTGGCTTGTGGGCCCCACGGGACTCCTCCAACCCTAATCTTTGGCCTATAAATTCAGAAATGTTCCCAAACCACCAGAAGCGTCTAACAAAATACTTTTCCGCCGCCGTAACCTTATGTACCCGTGAGATCCCATCTTGGGGCCTTTCCGGCATCCTGCCGGAGGGGGATTCGATCACGGAGGGCTTCTACATCAACTCTATTGCTCTTCCGATGAAGGGTGAGTAGTTTACCTCAGACCTACGGGTCCATAGCTAGTAGCCAGATGGCTTCTTCTCTCTCTTTGATCCTCAATACTATGTTCTCCTCGTTGTTCTTGGAGATCTATCCGATGTAATATTCTTTTGCGGTGTGTTTGTCGAGATCCGATGAATTGCGGATTTACGGTCAGTTTATCTATGAATATTATTTGAATCTTCTCTGAATTCTTATATGCATGATTTGATATCTTTGTATTTCTCTTCGAATTATCGGTTTGTTTTGGCCAACTAGATTGGTTCTTCTTGCAATGGGAGAGGTGCTTAGTTTTGGGTTCAATCTTGCGGTGTCCTCACCCAGTGACAAAGAAGGGGCAGCGAGGCACATATTGTATTGTTGTCGTCAAGGGTAAAAAGATGGGGTTTTCATCATATTGCTTGAGTTTATACCTCTACATCATGTCATCTTACTTAAGGCGTTACTCCGTTCTTATGAACTTAATACTCTAGATGCATGCTGGATAGCGGTCGATGTCTGGAGTAATAGTAGTAGATGCACAATCATTTCGGTCTACTTGACACGGACGTGGTGCCTATATTCATAATCATTGCCTTGGATATCGTCATAACTTTGCGCTTTTCTATCAATTGCTCGACAGTAATTTGTTCACCCATCGTATTATTTGCCTTCAGGAGAGAAGCCTCTAGTGAAACCTATGGCCCCCGGGTCTATTTTCCATCATATATTTTCAGATCTATAAACCAAAAAACCCAAAATTAGCTCACTGCGTTTTATTTGTTTTTACTTTGTTTTATGTTTTAGTAAGCTTTTATATCTATCTCTATCAGATCTCACCTTTGCAAGTGACCGTGAAGGGATTGACAACGCCTTTATCGCGTTGGGTGCAAGTGTTTGATTAATTGTGCAGGTGCATAGATTGGAGACTTGCTTGTATCTCCTACTGGATTGATACCTTGGTTCTTAACTGAGGGAAATACTTATCTCTACTTTGCTGAATCACCCTTTCCTCTTCAAGGGAAAAACCAACGCAAGCTCAAGAAGTAGCACCAAGTCTATAGAAAAACAGAAATTTCACACTAATTTCTATGAACAAAAAAAACTCCATGAACAAAAAAAATCCATCCATCTCCATTTAGCACACCATCTCTGTGACGCCCCCGGCCCAATCGTGCACTAATCATACACGCAAATGCACACGATCAAGCCTAAGGACTCACGGGAAGATATCACAACACAACTCTAAAACATAAATAAAGTCATACAAGCTTTATACTACAAGCCAGGGGCCTCGAGGGCTCAAATACATCAGCTTGCGTACAAGCGTCAGCGGAAGCATCAGATATCTGAGTACAGATATTAAAAGAGAAACAGAAAGGCCTTTAGAAAGGCGGGGCAAAAATAAAACACTACGATCGAAAGGCGTAGGCCTCCTGCCTGGGACCCTCCGATCCTACTCCTGGTCGTCACTCAACTCGTAGTAGAATCCATCCTCTGGGTAGTAGTAGTAGCGATCGTCGGGGCATCTGTCTCGGGGGGCTCCGTCATCTTGGTCACGTCAAACTGATATGGGGAGAAAAGGAAAACAAAGCAACCGTGAGTACTCAGAAGTACTCAGCAAGCAAGGATCTACACTACATATGCAACATTTTCAAAGGGAGGCTGTATATGTGGACTGGGCTGTAGAAATGCCAGAATAGAGAGAAGGCCTAGTCCTATCGAAGACTAGCATCTTCATCGGTCTTGCAGCAGTAGAAGAGAGCAGAACAGATCAATATAAAGTAGCAGTATCATTAAGTCTCAACCTCACCCAGAGATCCTTTCTCGACTCCCTGCGAGAAAGCAATCCCAGAGCCATACAGTCATCAACCTCGTCCGGAGATCCCTTCTCGACTCCCTGCGAGAAGCAATCCCAGAGCCATAGTATCCAAGTATCCAGTTCTAAAAATTGTATAAATCAGGATACAACTCCGAGTGTCCTTTACCATAGGACCGGCTATCGATAGAAGTGTTCTTCCCTGCAGGGGTGCACCAACTTACCCAACACGCTCGATTAACTCCGGCCGGACACACTTTCCTGGGTCATGTCCGGCCTCGGCCAAACGACACACCGCAGCCCTACCTACAGCTCAGCAGAGAGGTCCCCGCCGGTCTACATCCTAAGCGCTCAGGGGTCTTGGGCCATCGCCCTGTGCACTCCGGGTCGTTGCGGGCAGGGTGAAGCCAGGCACCCGGAGGGCGCCGGTCCGTCCCGGCCGCAAGGCTGAACTAGACGTCTGACAGAGCTTTCGGCTGATGCTACGATGCAGAACGCCCATACTATGCCCACGTGATGGTTAGTGCTATCAGGCCAGAGGCCTGCTCGGATCAAATATCCAAATCGTTAATGGACTAGGGGCTTGCGGTAACGAGCAGAGACTCACGAAAGATGTGACCCCGTCGCCCCGTCTCGAGGACTTGCTGCAAGGGTTAAGAATGCCCGGCCGCGCCTCGTATTCATCACTCGGGCACCACACAGGCACCCATCTTCACAACACTCGCCTCTCAGGCGCACGCGGGTACCCCTCAGGGTCGACCCGCCTATCCAAGTAACAGTGTAAAGTCCAGTATCCGTGTGTCCATAACATCAGGGGAATCCGAGGTATCACCCTCGTTGGATTCCTACTCGATGTGTCTGTCAAGGTGAACTCGAAGGATTCACCCTCGATGGGTTCACACTTGAGGTGTTGTGCGACAGCGTCGTTATCGGAAGTGGTGAAGGAGGAATCACCCTCGATGACCACTACCGAATAGCTACTCTACAGAGTTAACATCAGAAGTGCTACATGAGGTTTCACCCTCGGCACTCGATAGTAACGCTGCAGTGTCGTTACCACTAAGGGGGGTGATGTGCGGTGTCGGGGCCTGGTCTTCAATCCCGTTGATCGGGTCTTCTGACGATCCAGCGCGGCAGTCGGGATAAGTGGGGTCACTGATAGGTCTCTACCCAGCCTATACTAAACAGTTTAGGGTATGCAGGTAATTATCAATAGCAGGTTACAATAAACAGGCTATGCATCAGAATAGGTAAAGCAGCAGCAGCAGCAATTCTAATGCAAGCATGAGAAATAGAATGGGCGATATCGGGATGATCAAGGGGGGGGCTTGCCTGGTTGCTCGGCGGCAAGGGCAAGGTTGTCAATGGTGTCTTCGGGCTCCGGAGCTGCGTCGGCCTCGGGGACGACGTCGGTGTCGGGGGGCTACCGAGAGAGAAGAGGGGGAGGAAACGGTATAAATACTCAGCGAACAAGTGCAGCACAAAGCATAACATGGCAATACGCGGTGACGGAGGTGATCTAACGCAGTGCCGGGTGATACTGGCGAAGGTGGAATTCATCCGGGAAAGTATTCCCGGTTCCGGACATTTGTCAGACAAATGACCGGAGGAGAACGGTTGCATGTTCGGATAGTTAGGGACGTGTGATGGATGAACGGAACGCGAATTCAGATTCGTCTCGTCGTTCTGAGCAACTTTCATGTACAAAGTTTTTTGATCTGAACTACGGATTATTTTATATGATTTTCTAAAGTTTTTATTAATTTCTGGAATTTATTTAATTATTGAAAATAAACATTATCCAGAATAGTAAATGATGACGTCAGCATGACATCATGCTGACATCAGCAGTCATTAGGGTTAGTTAAGTTAACTAATTAATTAGTCTAATTAGTTAATTAACTAATTAATTATTTACTCTAATTAAACAGATTTAATTAACTATTTATTTATTTATTATTATTATTTTTTTATCAGGCAGGGCTGTGGGCCCCACTGGTCAGTGGACCAGGGGCGGACATGTCCGGAGCGTGCCCATTTGGCACCGGACATGTCCGCTGCCCAAATGACACGCGCGGGCGCGGGCGCGAACGGGGGCGCGGGCGGGCGAGGCCGCGGCAGCGCGCGTGGGGCTGGAGCGGCAGGGGGGGTGGCGGCGCGCGGCGCAGGCGGCGGGGCCGGAGGCGAGCGGGGCGGCGCGGTGGCCGGAGCGCAGCGGGCGAGGCGGGGGCCGGAGGCGAGGCGCGGACGAGCGCGCGGCAGGGGGCGGCAGTGGCCGCGGGTGTGCGCGCGCGCTCACGCTTTCATTATCTTTCTCATTCCTTATCGCTCGTGTTCCGTGCCTACTATTTTTGCGCTTCTCGCCCTCCTTCGATTCCTTGTTTGTTGTTCTCTATTTTTCCTTCTTATGATTAGTTATATTTAGGATATTTCCCTGCACTTTATCTCATTACTTTCATCGTTTCTCTTATTTATTATTTCCTTATTATTCTACTCCCCTCTCTTCTGTCTTCTTTCTCCGAGAGGGAGCAGGGGAATCGGGGGGGGGTGGGGGGGAAATGAGTGCTAGGTTTCGGCCTGGGGATCGGGCCGAGGCCTTATAGGCCAGGGGATCGGCAGCTGGGCCGGCCGGCTGGGCCTTGGCCCAGTTGGGCCGGGGAGGGGGGTTCTTTCTTTTTTTCTTTTTTGTCTTTTTCTTTTATTTATTTTCTCTTCTCAGTTAGCAAATTGTTAGGCCACATTTTGAATTTTGCAAAACACAGGGGCTGCTCCAACAAATACTAGGTATCCTCAACTACTACCAAAATTTAGTTTGTAGACAATTTGAGTTCACACCACTTTTATAATAATTAAAATGCATTAAACCTTACTGTTTTAATTATGTTAGAGCCACCTAAGTATTTTATTATTTATTGGTTTCAATTTTAGACTAGCCTCTACAATATCTGTTATTTATCGAACATTTCAGTTTTTATGTTGGACAACTTTTATATTTCACTTTCATTTAAATTGGGATTTTGACTTAGGAGTTGAAATGCAATACGATGTTAATGATGATCATGCACTGTTAAACATGATGACATGGCATAATCAAAAGGGTGATTACTGTAGTTAACCACCGGTGGTGTTACAATCTCCATATACATACATACATCCATCTGAACATTTTCTAAAAAAAAACTAAGCATCGGCGGCGGCGGTGGCTAGCAGAGCAGGGGCAGCGGCGACGGCGGAAGTGGCAGCGCAGGGGAAGGGGGGAGCTCACTAGTGGCGTCGGCGTCGGGGCAGGGTTCGGCGTCAGGGCAGGGAGCTCGGCGTCGGGGCAGGGACGATGTTGGGTGCAGGGACGGCGTCGGGGGCAGGGCTCGGCGTCGGGGCAGGGAGCGGCTGCCGGCATCGAGGGCTTGGCGGTAGGGCAGGGATGGCGTCGAGGGCGGCGAAGAGGAGCAGGCGGAGCAGCCTGGCGGCATCGTGGTGTTTGGCGTCGGGGGGAAGAAGAAACTGAGATTGGAAAACGCTAAGTCCTCGCTTATATACCCACCCTTTAGTCCCGGTTGGTGCCTCCAACCGGGACTAAAGGCCCCCCTTTAGTCCCGGTCCGAGCCACCAACCGGGACTAAAGGTGTATTTCACCAGGCGAAAGGGCGGGAAGCCCAGGCCTTTAGTCCTGGTTGGTAGCTCGCATCGGGACTAAAGGGGGCCTTTAGTCCCGGTTGGAGCCACCAACCAGGATTAAAGGCCTGGCACAGCGGTGTCGAAAGTTTAGTCCCACCTCGCTAGTTGAGAGGCGCTCGCACCAGTTTATAAGCCCCACCGCGGCATCCGTGTTGAGCTCCTCTCTAAAGCTGCCTTGTTTGGGCCTAACGAACCTCTCACTGCCTTGTGGGGCATACTTTCCCTGCGGGCCTGCATCCTGGCCCAACTAGTAGTTGGGTTTCTAGTCGTGTATGCAGGCCATTGTGGCCTAGTAGGCGGTCATTTTTTATATGTTATTTTAGTTTGCTATTAAAGTTTTTAACAAAAAATACTTTATGAAAATTCTTTTTGCTATTAAAGTTTTTAACAAAAAATACTTTGATAATTTTAGTTGCATAAATTTTATATAATTTGAAGTTAATATTATTTTGATAATAACTAGAGGTTTATAAAAGCTTTTTAGTTAATTCTTTTTGCTATTGAAGAATATTATAGTTTTGTTTTAGTTGATCATAACAAAATATTTTAATTGATTCTTTTTAGTTCATTCTTTTTGCTATTTAGAGTTTTATAAAAGTTTTTTAGTTCATTCTTTTTGCTATTAGTTCATTCTTTGAGATAGACCCTGAAATTTAAAAGCACTACAAATGAACTCTGAAAAGGTTGAAACTTGGCATGGTATCATAATTTCACCCACATAGCTTGTGCTGAAAAGTTGAGAGGGTTACAGGAAAAACTGGATGCACTTCATGTACAAACTAGACAATCTCTTTCGAAGTGTCAGGGTTTCGGACGAAAACTACTCCACTACAAAGGGATTTCATTTTTTAAACTTATTTTAACTCCAGACTTTTTGTGCGTTCAAAATGAACCATTCAAAGCCACATCATCAAATTTCAACCCTTTTGTGACTTCATTTGCTATTTTTCATGCATTTAATGATTTATTTTGAGCTAAATGACCCTGAAATTGACAAGCAATACAAATGAACTCTGAAAAGGATGAAAATTGGCATGGTATCATAATTTCACCCACATAGCATGTGCTAAAAAGTTAAGAGGGTTATGGGAAAAACTGGATGCACTTCGTGTACAAACTGGACAATCTCTTTCGAAGTATCAGGGTTTCGCACGAAAACTCATCTACTACAAAGGTATTTCATTTTTTAACTTATTTTAACTCCAGACTTCTTGTGCATTCAATATGCACCATTCAAAGCCGCATCATCAATTTTCAACCCTTTTGCGACTTCATTTGCTATTTTTCATGCATTTAATGATTTATTTTGAGCTAAATGACCCTGAAATTGACAAGCACTACCAATGAACTATGAAAATTGGCATGGTATCATAATTTCACCCACATAGCATGTGCTAAAAAGTTGAGAGGGTTACGGGAAAAACTGGATGCACTTCGTGTACAAACTGGACAATCTCTTTCGAAGTATCAGGGTTTCGGACGAAAACTCATCTATTACAAAGGGAGAAAGTCTTCACTTTTTCTTCGTGTGTGTCCCTTGCTTATTGCGCCGTAACCATGAATAATCTTCATCGTTTAACAGGATGCTTGGGTCAGCCTTCACTTTGAAGGGAGGAATTTCGTGAAACTTTTCATAATCTTCAAACTTGTCTGTCTTGTCCTCCACTCCCACGATGTTTCTTTTCCCTGAAAGAACTATGTGGCGCTTTTGCTCATCATATGATGTATTCGCTTCCTTATTATTTCTCTTTCTCAGATTGGTAGACATGTCCTTCACATAGAAAACCTGCGCCACATCATTGGCTAGGATGAATGGTTCGTCTGTGTACCCAAGATTGTTGAGATCCACTGTTGTCATTCCATACTGCGGGACTACCTGTACCCCGCCTCCTGACAGATTGACCCATTTGCACCGAAACGAAGGGACCTTAAAATCATGTCCATAGTCAAGTTCCCATATGTCCACTGTGTAACCATAATATGTGTCCTTTCCCCTATTCACTACTAGGGGAAAAGCCTAGCAGTAGCGCTGGTTTTTTGCCTAGCAGTAGCGCGGGGTGCCGCGCTACTGATAAGGTGCTATAGCTAACATGTAGCAGTAGCGCGTGTTGTCCCACGCTATTGCTTTACATGGCTAGCAGCAGCGAGCTTCAATGCAACGCGCTACTGCTAATAGCTGCAGCGCTTTTAACTAGGACACGCTACTGGTAAGAGCGCGCTGCTGCTAACTTTATTCTCCTCACTACTGCTAGTTTTATTAGTTTCTGTTTTTTTCCTGCATATTTGTTTTGTATTTGAACAGGCTTTATACAATAATCTTTAGCATATCATACACATACAAATGTAATCATAGCATATACATACAAATAGTCTCATCAAATCATGTCATCATCATAATCATCATCCAACACAAAGTGGTCTCTTGTCATCATCTCAAAAATAGCGATACAAGTCTCGAATACTTGCAACTACATCGTCATCCATCTAAACAATGATATACGTAAGAAGAGCTATCACTATGAGTGAGAGCGGAACTATGCAGTACATGAGTTCGTATACCTCTCTCGCATTAGCGTGAACCTAAACTAACTACTGGCTGTCGCTCGAAAACCGGAAACCGGTACACCTGGGCCTGACACTCCGGCCACTCGTCGTATACTCCTGGCAAAGCACTTCTTCGCCATCGATGATCTATGCACCTGCATCATCACATGAGTCGATGATATGAAACATATATAGTTGAGCAACAGAAAGAGACAGACTTGGCAAAAATAGAAGCAACATATCATAAGCATAAATAACAAAGTTCATCGTACCAAAATGCCCTAACTAGAGTGATCTTCGCTAGTTGTGGACGATGGTTTAATTACATCACAAATAAAGTTTCGTCGTGCATAACTCAAAGTTTCATCATACAGAAAGTATGGACTAAACGGACACATTGTCATATATCGTCAATCACTCCAACATGTCGTGCCATCCATCCAAGTCAGGGAGATAGTCCCCGAGCTTAGTGAAAGGCTTCAGGTCAAGACACTGAGCGGCTACGCGTGTTCGGACGTCTTCCCGCAACATTTGCCCTTCCTCGTAGAACATCCCTGTTTTTTCGAGGACCTCCTTCATGATGATTTGGGCAAGTTCACGCTAGATGTGATAGAACTCAGCTCAAAGTCGATGATCTGGGATATCTCCTAGGTTCTTTGCACATTGTAGAATATGGCCATCGCCGGATGTAGGTGACATGCGAAGGTTCTGCTGATCCCGTCTGTACTCCAGCATGTGGTGGAGGACATAGAATCCATCACTAAGAGTACCACTCGGTTGCTGGATGCAGCAGAAGTCGGTCGTATGGCTGAAGCAGGGCCTGCGGTCCCTTGTCTTCTTGGTCTTGATCTCTCCACCCCGTGCGCCGTAGATAAAGATAGCACTGTCGAGAACAGACTTGATGTGGGTGTAATCCTTTTTCTTCATGTTCTTCGACAAGTCCAAGTAAAGAGCGTGGGCGAATCGGGGGTAAAGGATGATGAGGACGGCGTGCCCGTCGCTGCTCAAAATAAGTACACCTCAAATTAGCCTCCACCGTGCAAATGAATGATTGAAATCGAAGGAAGGATATCCGCGTGGATGACTTACATGGGATGATAAGGCACGAGAATCATCTCCTTGTCCTTATTAGCGACCATGAAATTGGCGATGTAGTCCCTCGCGTATTCACGGTGCTCTGAGCAGACTGCCAAGAAGGTCTCATGCATGAAGTACGGGTCAGCGACACAGATATAAGGTATGTGCTCAATCCCGATGATGTAGTTCATGTGCAAGGCAAAAAGGCGGACAAACGTAAAATCCAGCTTTTTCAAGTGAAACATGTCGAAGATGTAATCGAATCGAAGGAAGAACGTCTCTGCGGGAAATGTGTCGACGTACAACCTTTGCCGCGGCACGTTAACCACGTAGTGTGGGTATCCTGGATTTTCTGAGGTGATTAGGCTTTTCTCTCTCTGCAGCACATCGTCATGAAGTCTCCTTAGATCGCCGTATATGGCCTCTAACGCTGCCTTAGGTAGGATCGGATGACCGGGCATATGGTGTTTTGCCGCATCAGGGATAGGTATACGGTCTTGAACCCGAGGCTGCGGAGGCGGCTGGATCATAGAAGCAGCTTTGTTGCTTTTCCTCGCTCTCTTCCTATGCTTCTTTGGTACTGGAGGGTCGTCTATAATACGTTCAGCCTCCGAAGGCGGCAATTCATGCACCGCCTCATGACGCTCAAACCCTGAGTACTCATACTGCTGAGCCATCAATCCTCCGTCGTCATAGGCGCCAGTATTGATAAACTGTAGAGTGTCATCGTCATCCTCATCCTCATCCATGGCATCGATATCATGCATTGCTTCTTCGATGGCGGCGACGTCATCAGCGACTAATGGAGCCTCTTCCTCACCCCGTCCGCTATCACCTGGCATGATAGGCAACGCTAATTGGGTAGGTGGGGTGTTGATGTTCATACCTTGCTAAGGCTGCGTGGTCGTGGGTGTGCTCCCGGCCGCCTCCAGACAAAGCAGACTCTTTGGCCACAACAAGACCCACCTCTTGCAATCGCCAAGCCGCCGCGGGGTCTCGTCGTCATCTCCCCCTGGTATCGGAGGAGCCAAATTCCCGTGGCCCGGTTTGACACTAGCCACGGAAACCTTGTAGACGTCAGGGGGGATCGGCCGGCTGTGGAACAATGGTTCCTTCGGCTTCACTATCGTCGCCTTCCCCACGTCCACCTTCTGGCCGCTGATAGTGTACAGTATGGTGCACGGGGTTTCGTCGGCCTGCAAAGACATGTCTGCGACGTGAGACATCCGAAAGGCAATGGAAACGGGAGATTATACATTTATTGAAGAGGGCCGGTGTGACAGGTACCATGAGGGTGTCGAGCTCAGCCAAAGACGAAGCACCGCCGAGCATGTCCGAGACGGAGGTCGGGCTGCTATGAGTAGGTGCAGGAGCCGGTGCAGGAGCTGGTGCGGGAGCAGGTGCTGGTGCAACGCTAGTCGAGCTGCTCCCGAAGAAGTTGGCAAGGGGAAAGTCCGAAGCATCTTTATTTGGATTTTCCCTGCTCCAAGCGACGATAGCTGGAAGCAACACAACATACGAAGTTGCCATTTCCTCTTTTGCGGCAGCTACCGCTGCTTTGACTGTCTCGGCTGATTTCTTATCAACCGCAATTGCAACCTTCTTGTCGATGTTTTCTTCAGTTAACCTCCGTCTTTCCTTTCTCTCCTCCGTGGTCTCACGGTAGTACTTCTTCCACGTGGCGCCGTCTCCGACCCCATGCATGTGTCCATACGACGGCCGAGTGTCCACCGGGAGTCCTTTCAATATGTTCAAGGCCCGGTTGAATGGGGTGTCCCACTTGGGCCTCGCCAATGCCTCAGACGGCGAGTCGCTTTCGGCCGTGATCCTGTGCTGCTCTCTCTGCAAAAGGAACAAGGATGTTTACAAATATGACTAAACATGCAGTCGAATTGATCAGAAGCTAAAATTAGGGGGTAATTACAAATCACCAGAAGTCTCATGAACTCCGTCGTGACCGGGTCCGTCTCGAAAACCTTCTTGACTTGGTCCCGATGGTACCGGGCCCTAAGGACGTCATGCTCCTGCGGGACGGTGAACTCCGCCAAGGGGTCTGGGATGCCCAGACTTTCGCGTTCCACATCCTCCTTGGCCCATATGGACCTCTTCCCCGCGTAACCACGGCTTCCAAGGTGGTGGCACCCCATGTTCCTCTCTTGAAGCCCCTTCATGTACTCCGACTTTTCTTTGGCAGCTTCGGCAATGCAAGCCGCCTTGAATATTTCAAACTGCTCTTCTGTAATTGTCGGATTATCCTTTACAATCTCGGAGTAGGGCTCCTTTTTGTCGATGATCCTTGCTTTCACCCTTACTTTCCAGGCGGACAACGTGCCGCTAAACTTGCCCATGATGCGTCTGTTTATCTTCTTCATTGCCGGGTCTTTATCTGGATTTTTATATTTGCTTTCATCCCAGCCCGGGAACAAGAACACCTGGTGTAGCTTCGTTAGGAGGGACTGCTTCATATCTGGTATCTTCCGTCGTTTCACATCGTTGATGGTGGCGCAAGCCCGTAGTATGCAGCCTATTTGATTGCCGTAGCACGCGCGCGCTTCCGCGGGCTCTTTTGGCTCAAAATTGCCGTCGTCCACCTCCGTGACCACCACTCTAGTAGTGATGAGCTGGTTTGGGCGCCGTTGCCTCTTTGGTTTCGGTTCTATACCGGCTCCGCCAGTCTCGGCGCCGGTCTCAGTCTCAGCGCCGGTCTCGATGTCGTTCTCAGTCTCCGATGTGACAGGTGGGCCTTGCAACAACCGTTGCTCATCGAGAAGGTTCAAATAGGTGTCTGCCGCCTCGTAGACGTTGAAATCACCAGAACCCTGTCCTTCATCGTTGCTAGCCATGTTTCCTACGATTAAATCTAGTCAATTAATTCTAGACCTAATAAAATGGATAATGACATAAAAAAAGGCCTATGTTTTGCTAGAACGTTGATTCATTCACGGTGCGGCAAATCTCGAGCACTCGATATGTCCTAGTTTGTAGCACAAGTCATGCCGAAATTCACGAAATTTTTTGGCATGACCTTTGCTAAAAAGTGGACAAATCGAGCACCTGAAATTTGCCGGAACGAAAATGAATCAACATTCCGGCAAAACATAGGCCACTCGGAATCATTCCCTGCAAACAACAAAAGGCCACTTGGGCACAATCGAACCACTTCAATGTTGCATATAACAGGACAACTTAAGAACATGTACATGAGCAACTACAACAGTAGATAAACATGAGCAAACACAATTGAGGAATTTGCATATATCATGACCACTTCAATGTTTGACACTTCAGGAAAATCTACACAAATTTCAAATTATGAACCCTAGAACTCAATTCAAATTATGTCCTAAATTTCTGTCATAATAAAAAATCAGTAAAAATTTGGAACCTAGTACACTTGCAGCACTGATAGAAATTTATATTTTTATACTGAATTTTTCTCTCTAAAATAAACCCTACTGCCCTAATTAACATCTAGTTAAACCCTACTGCCCTAGTATTTAAGCATCTACAAGTACTAACTAATTAGATGAACCCTAGCTAGCTACTTAAGCATCTCCAACTACTTAAGCACCCATTGATGAACCCTAGGAATTATACGACTACTTAAGCATACATTGGGTGCAGAACAACTATATAAGTACTTAAGCAACTATATATACAACCCTATAATATATTTAGTTAACTACTTAAGCATATACAAGTTTGTCCTAAAAATAATATTTAGTTAAATACTTAAGCATATACAAATTTGTCCTAAAAATTCAGTTAACTACTAATTTCATTCGTTTAGGTCATTCATTTAACTTCACCTAATTAACCTAGTAAAACCCTACTTCCCTAACTAAAAAACATCTAATTAACATCTACTAGTACCACTACTGCCCTAACCTAATTAACCTAAGTTAATTTCTAGGGTCCTGTTATATGTTGCTGCTCTACTGCCCTAACCTAATTAACCTAAGTTAATCTAATTAACATCTACTAGTACCACTACTGCTAATTCCTAGGGTTCATAACTAAATTCACCTAAGTTAATTAACCTAGAGCGGTGGGGTGGGGCTTACAGAGAGAAGGGCGTTGAGGGTGGATCGGGGGAACGGTTGCAGGGAGGCAGGGGCGCCGTGAGAGGCAGGGGCGACGAGGAGCGGACGAGCTGGTTCCGGGGGCACGCGGCTCCGGTGGCGGCGATGGCGCGCGGCTTCGGTGACGGCGACGGAGGCAGCGCGACGAGGGAGTAGGGGTGGCGAGGAGCGGACGAGGGTGTGGCTCCTAGGGCGCGCGGCTCGGGCGCAGGGGCGATCGACGGCGGCGACAGATCGACGGCGGGCGAGGGTGGGGGGAGAAGGGGAGAGGGGGGAAAGGACTTAGCAAAATTTTGAGCCCGCGCGTGTGATTAAGTCAAACTAGCAGTAGCGCTGGCAAGGAAAACGCGCTATAGCTAAGGTAGCTATAGCGCTTTCCACTAAAACACGATACTGCTACTGGAAGCAGCTATTTATTTTCCTTTTTCTTTTCCTTTTATCTAAGGAACTTAGCTATAGCGCGTGACCAGAAAAGTGCTACTGCTAAAGTAGCTATAGCGCTTTGTGAGAACAAGCGCTACTGCTATGCATTTCTCCTCTATTTTTCTTTTTCTTTTGTTTTTCTTTTTTTTCATTTCTCCTTTTTCTATTTCTTTCATTTTCATTTATTTTTCTATTAATTTTTCTACTTATTTTCTTTTTCTTAGCAGTAGCGCTCTACCATAGAAATGCGCTGCTACAACGCACTTAGCAATAGCGTGTTTCACACAGGCTCGCTACTACTATTCCTAGCCTACCGCCAACAGTGTGAGAATTATAGTAGTAGCGCTTTTTTGCGCAGAGGCGCTACTGCTACAACTATAGTTGTAGCATGCTTTTGTGACGAGCGCTACTACTAAGTAGCAGTAGCGCTTAGTTTTGACCAGCGCTGCTGCTATACCTCTGTGTATAAGGTTTTCCCTAGTAGTGATTGGTTGCTGCATCAAAGCGGACACCACTGTTTTGGTTGGTGCTCTTTTCATCTTGGGTGATCGTGTAAAATGTATTCCCATTTATCTCGTACCCTTGGTAAGTCAATACAGTTGAAGATGGTGTCCTGGCCAACAAGTACAACTCATCTCAAACAATGTTGTTACCCATGAGATGTGTTTGCAACCAATTGCCAAAAGTCCTGATGCGTTCACATGTAATCCAGTCATCAGACTGCTCCGGGTGTTTGGAGCGTAGAATATTCTTGTGTTCATTGACATACGGGGTCACCAAGGTAGAATTATGTAGAACTGTGCAGTGTGCTTAAGCCCAAGAATGCCCGTCCCTACATATTATCGAATCCGCTCCTAGCGTGCCTTTTCCAGTCAGTCTCCCCTCATACCGCGATTGAGGGACACCAATCGGCTTAAGGTTAGGAATAAAGTCAACCCAAAACCCAATGACCTCCTCTGTTTGATGGCCTGTGGAGATGCTTCCTTTTGGCCTAGCACAGTTACGAACATATTTCTTTAAGACTCCCATGAACCTCTCAAAGGGGAACATATTGTGTAGAAATACAGGACCTAGAATGGCAATCTCGTCGACTAGGTGAACTGGGACGTGCATCATAATATTGAAGAAGGATGGTGGGAACACCAACTCGAAACTGACAAGACATTGGACGAAATAATTCTGTAACCTTGGTAGGACTTCTGAATCGATTACCTTGTGAGAAATTTCATTGAGAAATGCACATAGCTTCACAATGGCTAATCGAACATTTTCTGGTAGAAGCCCCCTCAATGCAATCGGAAGCAGATGCATCATAATCACGTGGCAGTCATGAGACTTTAGGTTCTGGACTTTTTTCTATGCCATATTTATTATTGCCTTTATATTCGACGAGAAGCCAGACGGGACCTTGATACTGAGCAGGCATTCAAAGAAGATTTCCTTCTCTGCTTTGGTAAGAGCGTAGCTGGCAGGACCTTGATACGGCATTGGATGCATGCCGTCTTTTTCATTCACACATTGCTGGTCCTCCTGTGTCTTCGGTGTATCTTTTCTCTTCCCGTACACGCCCAAGATGCCTAGCAGGTTCACGCAATCATTCTTCGTCACGTGCATCATGTCGATTGCAGAGCGGACTTCTAGGTCTTTCCAATAGGGTAGGTCCCAAAATATAGATTTCTTCTTCCACATGGGTGCGTGTCCCTCAGTGTCATTCGGATCAGATTGTCCGCCAGGACCCTTTCCAAAGATTACTTGTAAATCCTTGACCATATCAAGTATATCAACACCAGTACGGAGGACAGGCTTCTTCTAGTGATCTGCCTCACCTTTGAAATACTTGCCTTTTTTTTCTTAAGGCATGTTTGGTCGGAAGAAATCGACGATGTCCCAGGTGCACATTCTTCTTGCATTTGTCCAAATATATACTTTCAGTCTCATCTAAACAGTGCGTGCATGCGTTGTATCCCTTGTTTTTCTGTCCTGAAAGGTTACTAAGAACAGGCCAATCATTGATGGTTATAAACAGCAATGCTCGTAGGTCAAATTCCTGTTGTTTGTGCTCATCCCACACACGTACACCTTTTTAATTCCACAGTTGTAAAAGTTCTTCAACTAATGGCCTTAGGTACACATCAATGTCGTTGCCGGGTTGCTTTGGGCCTTGGATTAGCACTGGAATTATAATGAACTTCCGCTTCATGCACAACCAAGGAGGAAGGTTATAGATACATAGAGTCACGGGCCAGGTGCTATGATTGCTGCTCTGCTCCCCAAAAGGTTTAATGCCATCTGCACTTAAACCAAACCATACGTTCCTTGCATCATCTGCAAAGTCCTGCCACTTTCTCTTGATTTTTCTCCACTGTGACCCGTCAGCGGGTACTCTCAACTTCCCGTCTTTCTTACGGTCTTCTTTGTGCCATCGCAACAACTTGACATGCTCTGTGTTTCCGAACAGACGTTTCAACCTTGGTATTATAAGAGCATACCACATCATCTTGGTAGGAACCCTCTTCCTGGGGCGCTCGCCCTCAACATCACCAGGGTCATCTCGTCTGATCTTTATACCGCAATGCACCGCATACTGGGCATGCGTTCAAATCCTTGTACTCACCGCGGTAGAGGATGGAGTCATCAGGGCATGCATGTATCTTCTACACCTCCAATCCCAGAGGGCAGAGAACCTTCTTTGCTTCGTACAAACTATCAGGCAATTCGTTATACTTTGGAAGCTTCTTCTTCATAATTTTCAGTAGCTTCCCAAATCCGTTGTTAGATACACCATTGTCTGCCTTCCATTGCAGCAATTCCAGTGTGGTACCGAGCTTTGTGTTGCCATCTTCGCAATTTGGGTACGACCCTTTTTTGTGATCCTCTAACATGCGATCGAACTTCAACTTCTCCCTTTCACTTTCGCATTCTCTCTGTGCATCAACAATGACCCGATGAAGATCATCATTGGGCACATCATCTTGTGCCTCTTGATCTTCATCTTCCCCCGTTGCAGTATCACCGTATTCAGGGAACATAGGATAGTTTTCATCATCCTCTTCTTCTTCGTTGTCTTCCATCATAACCCCTCTTTCTCTGTGCTTGGTCCAAACATTATAGTGTGGCATGAAACCATTCTCAAGCAGGTGCAAGTGAAGGGTTTTCGAGTTAGAGTAATCCTTCGTATTCTCACAGATAGTACATGGACAATACATAAAACCATTCTGCTTGTTTGCCTCAGCTCTTCGAGAAAATTATGCAGGCCCTCAATGTACTCGGAGGTGCGTCGGTCAACGTACATCCATTGCCGGTTCATCTATGTGCATTATATAATTAAGTGTATCAAAAACCATTCCAGAACATCATGAATAGAGAAGTGACCAAATTAATACAAGTTCATCATCACATTAAAACTAAGGTACATTAGTGATAAAATGTTATTACTGAAAAAATAAATACATAAAGTTCATACATAGTTCTCATAGAACAACATACAGCTCTCTAGAGCATCTAATTAAAACATACATTGAAACTAACATACAACTATGTAAAACATTTAAATGCAACAACAAATGTGATCATAATCGCAACTAAGGTAACAATTGATCCAACAACATAATGATACCAAGCCTCATTATCAATGGCATATTTTCTAATCTTTCTAATCTTCAAGCGCATTGCATCCATCTGGATCTTGTGATCATCGACGACATCGGCAACATGCAACTCCAATTTCATCTTCTCCTGTTCAATTATTTCCAATTTTTCTTTCAAATAATTGTTTTCTTTTTCAACCAAATTTAACCTCTCGACAAGAGGGTCGGTTGGAATATCTGGTTCACATACCTCCTAGATAAAAACATTTATGTCACGTTGGTCGACATAATTATCATAAACACTAAATGAAATAAATAGTTATAAAAAATAATATACCACATCCGAATTATAGACCGGACGAGAGCCGACGAGGGCGGATAACAAAACCATGGCACTATATAATAACAAACAATAATAACACTACTAGGGAAAAGCCTAGCAGTAGTGTGGGTCTAAGGGCTATCAGTAGCGCGGGGCACCGCGCTACTGATACGGCGCTACAGCTAATGTTTAGCAGTAGCGCGTTTCTACCCGCGCTACTGCTATACCTACTTAGCAGTAGCGCTGTCTGTACCAACGCTACTTCTAAGTGGCTTAGCAGTAGCGTTTTCCTGTCCAACGCTAAAGAGCGCTACTACTATATTTTCACATATCTTTTTTTTCCTACGTATTTGTGATGTTTTTGTACAGGTTTTATACAGTATTCTAATTATATCATAAACATGCAATATGCTCATCATATCATACACATAATAGTCTCATCATATCATCCAACACAAATCATGTCGTCACATCATAATCACGATATAGCTATACAAGTTACATGACATGTCTCATCATACATAATGCAGTACTTCTTGAGGCATTGGTTCGTATCCCTCTCTCGCACTAGCGTGAACCTAAACTAACTACTTTCCGCTTCGGTTCTGCTATCGAACCCTCTCTGGATGTCACTCGGAAACCGGTACACCTGGGCTTGACACTCCGGCCACTCATCGTATACTCCTAGCATATCACTTCTTCGCCATTGATGATCTATGTACCTACATCGTGACATGAGTCGATGATATGCAACATATATAGTTGAGCAACAGAAAGAGACAGACTTGGCAAAAATAGAAGCAACATATCATAAGCATAAATAACAAAGTTCATCATACCTAAAATGCCCTAACTAGAGTGATCTTCGCTAGTTGAGGAGGACAGTTTAATTACATCACAAATAAAGTTTCGTCGTGCATAACTCAAAGTTTCGTCATAGAGAAAGTATGGACTAAACGGACACATTGTCATATATCTTCAATCACTCCAACATGTTGTGCTATCCATCCAAGTCAGGGAGATAGTCCCCGAGTGCAGTGAAAGGCTTCAGGTCGAGACGCTGAGCGGCTACGCGTGTTCGAACGTCTTCCTGCGACATTTGCCTTCTTCGTAGAACATCCCTGTTTTTTCGAGGACCTCCTTCATAATGATTTGGGCAAGTTCACGCTGGATGTGATAAAATCAGCTCGAAGTCGATGATCCGGGATATCTCCTAGGTTCTTTGCCCATTGCAGAATATGGGCATCGCCGGATCTAGGTGTCATGCGAAGGTTCTGCTGATCCCGTCTGTACTCCAGCATGTGGTGGAGGACATAGAATCTATCACTGAGAGTACCACTCGGTTGCTGGATGCAGCAGAAGTCGGTCTTATGGCCGAAGGTGGGCGCGCAGTTCCTTGTCTTCTTGAGCGTGATCTCTCCACCCCGTAGGCTGTAGCTAAAGATAGCATTGTCGAGAACAGACTTGATGTGGGTGCAATCTGTTTTCTTCATGTTCTTCGACGAGTCCAAGTAAAGAGCGTGGGAGAATTGGGGGTAAAGGATGATGAAGACGGCGCGCCCGTCGCTGCGCAAAATAAGTACACCTCAAATTAGCCTCCACGCGTGCAAATGAATAATTGAAATCGAAGGAAGGATATCCGCGCGGATGACTTACATGGGATGATAAGGCACGAGAATCATCTCCTTGTCCTTGTTGCCGACCATGAAATCGGTGATGCAGTTACTCGCGTATTCACAGTGCTTTGGGCAGACTACCAAAAAACCCTCATGCATAAAGTACGGGTCAGCGACACAGATATAAGGTATCTGCTCAATCCTGATGATGTAGTTCATGTACAAGGCAAAAAGGCGGACAAACGTAAAATCCAGCTTTTTCAAGTGAAACATGTCGAAGATGTAATCGAATCGAAAGAAGAACTTCTCCGCGGGGAATGTCTCGACGTACAACCTTTGCTGCGACACGATAACCACGTAGAGCGGGTATTCTAGATTTTTCGAGGCGATCAGGCTTTTCTCTCTCCACAGCACATCGTCGTGAAGTCTCCTTAGATCGCCGTATATGGCCTCTACCGCTGCCTTAGGTAGGATCAGATCACCGGGGATATGCCATTTTGCCGCACCTATGATAGGTATACAGTCTTGAACCCGAGGCTGCGGAGGCGGCTGGATCATAGAAGCAGCTTTGTTGCCTTTCCTCGGTCTCTTCCTATGCTTCTTTGCTACTGGAAGTGAGCCTATAATACGTTCATCCTCCGGCAATTCAGGCACCAACTCATCACGCTCAAACCCTGAGTACTCATACTGCTGAGCCATCAATCCTCCATCGTCATATGCGCCATTATTGAGATACTGTAGAGGGTCATCGTCATCCTCATCGATGGCATCATGCATTGCTTCTTCGACGGCGGCGACGTCATCAGCTACTAATGGAGCCTCTTCCTCACCCGGCACGACAGGTGACGCTGAAAGTGCAACTAATCCCTGGGTGGTTTTGGTAATTCTTAACAACATATAGCTCATTGAACTAATACTCTTTCAAGATGATCATTTCAGAAAGTTCAATGATTGGCATGGCATGGACTAGGAATGTGGACCCCTCAAAATGCTAAGGACACATATTGGCTCAAGCTCAAGACTCTACTCTTTTCATTTTAGTGATCCAAGATCACATTGAGTCCATAGGAAAACCAATACTATTAAAAGGGGATGAGGTGTTGCTTAATGGCTTGTTTGCTCAAAATGCTTAGTGATATGCTCCAAAAGCTCTCAACCACTTTCTCATATCCACATATGTCCCAAACCAAAAGTCAAACTCGGCCCCACCGATTTGATCTATCCGGCGCCACCGAGTTCATTTGACATAGCCACTGCCAAAAACCCAAATCAGTTTGGTCTCACCGATAGGGATCTCGGTCTCACCGAGATGGGATTGCTAACTCTCTGTTTCCCTTCGTAACGTTTCGGTCTAATCGAGATGAGCGATCGGTCCCACCGAGTTCGCAATGCAAACTCTCTGTTTCCTCTTCGTAACGTTTCGGTCCCACCGAAATGAGCGATCGGTCCCACCGAGTTTGCCTGACCAACTCTCTGTTTGCCAATTACAGAAATCGGTCCCACTGTGTTCATGTGATCGGTCTCACCGAGATTACGTTATGCCCTAACCCTAACAAAATCGGCCTCACCGAGTTGACATGTCGGTCCCACCGAAAAGCCTAACGTTCACATTTTGAACTAAATCGGTCTGACCAAGTTTCAGTATTCGGTCCCACCGAGTTTGGTAAATTGTGTGTAACGGTTAGATTTTGTGTGGAGGCTATATATACCCCTCCACCCTTCCTCCATTCGTGAGGAAAGCCATCAGAACGTGCCTACACTTCCAGCATTCATTTTCTGAGAGAGAACCACCTACTCATGTGTTGAGACCAAGATATTCCAATCCAACCACAAGAATCTTGATCTCTAGCCTTCCCAAAGTTGCTTTCCACTCAAATCATCTTTCCACCAAATCCAAATGTGTGAGAGAGAGTTGAGTGTTGGGGAGACCATCATTTGAAGCACAAGAGCAAGGAGTTCATCATCAACACACCATCTATTACCTTTTGGAGAGTGGTGTCTCCTAGATTGGTTAGGTGTCACTTGGGAGCCTCCGTCAAGATTGTGGAGTTGAACCAAGGAGTTTGTATGGGCAAGGAGATCGCCTACTTCGTGAAGATCTACCCTAGTGAGGCAAGTCCTTCGTGGGCGATGGCCATGGTGGGATAGACAAGGTTGCTTCTTCGTGGTCCCTTCGTGGGTGGAGCCCTCCGTGGACTCGCGCAACCGTTACCCTTCGTGGGTTGAAGTCTCCATCAACGTGGATGTACGATAGCACCACCTATCGGAACCACGCCAAAAATCTCCGTGTCTACATTGCGTTTGCTCCCTCCAAACTCCTCCCCTTTACCTTCATATGCAATGATTTACATTCCGCTGCTATACTCTTAGAATTGCATGTGTAGGTTGATTGCTTGACTTGTGCTAAGTTGCTAAAATCTGCCAAGACTTAAAATTGGGAAAAGGCTAGATTTTTATTTGGTCAAGTAGTCTAATCACCCCCCCTCTAGACATACTTTCGATCCTACAGACGCTAATTGGGTAGGTGGGGTGTTGGTGTTCATACCTTGCTGAGGCTGCTTAGTCGTGGGTGTGCTCCCGGCCGCCTCCAGACGAAGCAGACTCTTCGGCCACAACAGGACCCAACGCTTGCAATCACCAAGCCACCGCGGGGTCTCGTCGTCATCTACCCCTAGTGCTACCGGAGGAGCCAAATTCTCGTGGCCCAGTTCGACACTGGCCACGGAAACCTTGAAGACGTCAGGGGGGGATCGGCCGGCTGTGGAACAATTGTTCCTTTGGCTTCACTATCGTCGCCTTTCCCACGTCCACCTTCTGGTCGCTGATGGTGTACAGTATGGTGCACGGGGTTACGTCGGCCTGCAAAGACATGTTTGCGATGTGAGACATCCGAAAGGCAACGGAAACGTAAGAATATACATATGTTGAAGAGGGCCGGTGTTACAGGTACCGTGAGGGCGTCGAGCTCAGCCAAGGACGAAGCCCCGCCGAGCACGCTAAAGACGGAGGACGGGCTGCTATGAGCAGGTGCGGTTGCGTGAGCAGGTGCTGGTGCAACGCTAAACGAGCAGATCCCGAAGAAGTTGGAAAGGGGAAAGTCCGCTGCCTCTTTATTTGGATTTTTCTTGCTCCAATTGACGATAGCCAGAATCAACACACCATACGAAGCTGCCATTTCCTCTCTTGCGGCAGCTACTGCTGCTTTGACTGTCTCAGCTGATTTCTTATCAACCGCAATCTCAGCCTTCTTGTCAATGTTTTCTTCATTTAACCTCTGTCTTTTATTTCTCTCCTCAGTGGTTTCACGGTAGTACTTCTTCCACGTGGCGCCGTCTCCGACGCCGTGCACGCGTCCATACGACGGCCGAGTGTCCATCGGGAGTCCTTTCAATATGTTCAAGGCCTGGTTGAATGAGGTGTCCCACTTGGGCCTCGCCAACGCCTCAAACGGTGAGTCGCTTTCGGCCGCAATCCTGTGCTGCTCTTTCTGCAAAAGGAACAAGGATCGTTTACAAATATGACTAAACGTGCAGTCAAATTGATCAGAAGCTAAAGTTAGTGGGTAAATTAAAAATTACCAGCAGTCTCATGAACTCCATCGTGACGCGTCCGTCTTGAAAACCTTGTTGACTGGGTCCCAATGGTACCGGCCCTTGATGATGTCACGCTCCTGTGGGACGGTGAACTCCGCCAAGGGGTCTGGGATCCCCAAACTTTCGCGCTCCGCGTCCTCCTTGGCCCATATGGGCCTCTTCCCCGCGTAACCACGGCTTCCGAGGTGGTGGCACCCCAGGTTCCTCTCTTGAAGCCCCTTCATGTACTTTGAATTTTCTCCGGCAGCTTCGGCAACGCAAGCCGCCTTGAATATTTCAAACTGCTCTTCTGTAATTGTCGGATTATCCTTTACAATCTCGGAGTAGGGTTCCTTTTTGACCATGATCCGATGTTTCACCCTTACTTTCCAGGCGGACAACGCGTTGCTAAACTTGCCCATGGCGCGTTTGTTTATCTTCCTCATTGCCGGGTCTTGCCACGGTCGAGTATATTTTATTTCATCCCGGCCCGGGAACAAGAATACCTGGTGCAGCTTCCTTAGGAGGGAGTGCTCCATATTTGGTATCTTCTTTAGTTTCTCATTGTTGATGGTGGCGGTTGCCCGTAGGATGCAGCCTATTTGATTGCCGTAGCACGCGCAAGCTTCTGCAGGCTCTTTTGGCTCAAAATTGCCAGAGTCCACCTCCGTGACCACCAGTCTAGTAGTGTTGAGCTGGTTTGGGTGCCGTGTGCTCTTCGGTTTCGGTTCTATACCGGCTTAGCCGGTGTCGGCGCCGGTGTCGGTCTCAGCGCCGGTGTCGGCACCGGTCTCAGTCTCGGATGTGACAGGTGGGCATTGCAACAATCGTTGCTCCCCGAGAAGGTTCAAATAGGCGTCTGCCACCTCTTAGACGTTGCAATCACCAGAACCCCGTCCTTCATCGTCGCTAGCCATGTTTCCTACGATTAAATCTAGTCAATTAATTCTAGACCTAATAAAATGAATAATGACATTAAAAAAGTCCTATGTTTTGCAGGAATGTTGATTCATTCCCGGTGCGGCAAATCCCGGGCACTCTATATGTCCTAGTTTGTAGCACAAGTCATGCCGAAATTCACGAAAAATTTCGGCATGACCTTTGCTACAAAGTGGACAAATCGAGCACTTGAAATTTGCCGGAACGGAAATGAATCAACATTCCGACAAAACATAGGCCACTCGGCTTCATTCTCTGCAAACAACAAAAGGCCACTTGGGCACAATCGAACCACTTCAATGAAAAGATATAACATGACCACTTCAATGAAAAGATATAATCAACAATAATGGAATATGCAAATGAACATCAATGACATATATCATATAACATAAATCTTGTTTTTCGTTTATATAACAATAATTACTTTAACCAAGTTTTTAAAAAGAAAAACAATTCTGTTTTTTGTTTATTGCTAAATGCCATAGCTACTATTTTTTATTTATACCTAAATGCTTTTGTTTTTTGTTTAAAGCTAAAAGTCTAGGAAGGGATCATCTTTAAAATAAAACTTGCCTAAATTCTTTTCCTTGAAAAATAGTGGTCTTTTCAAAAACCAAAAACCTTTGCAAAATGAACACACTAAACACTTCTCTGCCTATGACAGAACCCAAATTCTGTTCTAGCTATTCCTCACACACACACACACACACACATTATTTTCTTTTCATCCAAATTGTTTTAGAGCAAATATTCAAACAATACTTGACCTTATTATAAATTGCAAAGGAACTCTATTTTCTCTAACCCTTCTGACCTCACCAAAATTTTCACAGCAAGACCTTAGTACCTACACCCAATTTCTTCAAAAATATTCAGGTCCATAGTCCAAATAATTCAAATTTCATTTGAATGAAATTTGGACCAGATTCAGGTCCATAGTCCAAATAATTTTTTATAGCTAAATGCTACTATTTTTTGTTTATAGCCTCTATTAATTTAAAGCTAAATGCTACTATTATTTATATACCCTCTGTTAATTTAAAGCTAAATGGAATTACTATTTAGGCATTTTCATAAAAAATTGCCCTAGCTAATTTCCTAAAAAAATTGCTATTTTTTTCCAAAATGCTAAAAAAATCCTACTGTCCTAAACAAATCTAGGGTTAATATGAACACCTAGGGTTCATATGAACATCATCACAGCAGCAACATATGAAATTTGCCCTAACTAGCAGAGAGAGAGAGAGAGAGAGAGAGAGAGAGAGAAAGAGAGAGAGAGAGAGAGAGGGAGAGAGAGAGAGAGGAGGGCAGGGGAGAAGAGAGGGAGAGGCTTACGGTCGGCGGTGAGGGCGGGCTCGGGCGACGGCGACGGCGGCGAGGTCGAGTGCGACGGCGGTGAGGTCGAGGGTGGCGGGGGTGACGTCGAGGGCGGCCTCGAGCGGCGGCGGTGAGGTCGAGGGCGGGCTCGGGCGACGGCCGGCGTCGAGGGCGTGCTCGGGCGCAGGGCGATCGACGGTGGCGACAGATCGAGTGGGGGGAGAGGGGGGAGAGGGGGGAAAAGGACTTAGCAAAATTTTAAGCCCGCGTGTGGTTAAGTCAAACTAGCAGTAACGCTGGAAGAAAAAAAGCGCTATAGCTAAGCGGAAAGTCCTTTCTCAGCCCGAGCTCAAATGAGCTCGGGTGAACAGTAACATCAAAAAATATTTTAAAAATGTTCAAAAAATTCTGAATTTTTTTGTGGTAAACTTTGACAAATATTCTAACTGCTTGCAAAATTTCATTTTCAGATCACATTCGTACAAGGCGTGGCAAAAAAACAAAATCGATGCTCCAAAATGCTTTGAAAGTAGAATTTTCAGAGTATCGATTTTGTTTTTTTGTCACACCTTCCACGAATGTGATCTGAAGATAAAATTTTGCAAGCCGTTAGAACATTTGTCAAAGTTTACAACAAAAAAATTTCAGAATTTTTTGAACATTTTTAAAATGTTTTTCGATTTTACTGTTCACCCGAGCTCAAAGCTCGGGTGTAGATACTCCGCGTCCTATAGCTAAGTAGCTACTTTATTTTCCTTTTTCTTTTCCTTTTATCTAAGGAACTTAGCTATAGTGCGGGCATACAAAAAGCGCTACTGCTAAAGTAGCTATAGCGCTTTGTGAGAACAAGCGCTACTGCTATGCCTTTTTTTTTTTTTCTTTTTCTTTTTTTTTCTTTACATTTTTTTTTTCATTTCTCCTTTTTCTATTTCTTTCATTTTCATTTACTTTTCTATATATTTTTCTATTTATTTTCTTTTTCTTAGCATTAGCGCTCTACACCAGAAACGCGCTACTACAAGGCACTTAGCGGTAGCATGCTTTCTGCGGAATCGCTACTACTATTCGTAGCCTACCGGCAATAGTGTGGGAATTATAGTAGTAGCGCATTTACATACAAATGCGCTACTGCTACAACCATAGCTGTAGCGCGCTTTGTTGATGCGCGCTACTACTAAGTAGCAGTAGCGCTTTGTTCTGAGCAGCGCTACTGCTATACCTCTGTGTATAAAGTTTTCCCTAGTAGTGTAAAAGTAAGAAAATTATACAAGTAGTTATCTAAATCATACAAGTAAGATTTTTTTCTTTTAAAAAGATGATAAGAACAAGAGGCTCACCACGGTGGTGCCGGCGACGAGATCGGCGCGGGCGATCAACGGCGGTGAGGACGGGGACGGGACCCCTACACATGTGCAGACTCTAAGAAGTTAATTTGATCTCAAATTGTGCATCTAAATCAAAAAAACTCCAACATACACTCCTCCACTAAAACCCACAAACCACTCTACCTCTAGGGCATTTGAAATGAGCTAAACTAGCACTGAAAGATGAAAGGATGACTAACCTTTTAGAACACTTGTGTAGTTGGTGCACCGCCAAACCTAGACAAATCTTGGTGAAAATGGAGTTTCGAGGTCGAGCTTGGAGAGGAGAAAGCTTAAGTGTGGCTCAGGCATTTCATCGAACACATCATGTGCATAGGAGATGAGAGCAGAGCAGAACACACCTCCCACATGCCGGCCGACCAAAACACAGAGGAGTGAGCGGGCAGGGGCGAGCATATATATAGGCATCTCTTTAGTCCCGATTGGTAGCTAGAACCGGGACAGAAGACTGACCTTTAGTCCCGGTTCCAGCCACCAACTAGGACTAAAGGGGCTGCGCCAGGAGCGAGGAACCGGGACTAAAGGGGTCAGACGAACCGGTACAGGTGCTTGCCGAGGCCCTGCCGGCGTCCTGGCCTCACGAACAAGGACTGATGCACCCATTAGCCCCGGTTCGTAACACGACCGGGACTAATGCTCTGACCTGGCCTGGACCAAAGCCCTATTTTCTACTAGTGTCATGGGCACCCGACCCGGATGGGTAGGATATGGGTCGACATCTTCACCCATTAGTAATCTCAATGGGTAACACAATTAGTCGTTGGTAGGGTATGGGCACAAGTTTATACCCGTGGATTACCCGATGGGTTGCCCGATTAATATTACTATTTAGAAATAAACTATTTATCATGTATTACATATGGTCTTTTATCTAAATACAATACATATATTAGCACGTCAGGAACATCCCACAACCATCGCTAATATACTATTAGCATGCAGCAGTCCCGCCCTATTTCCTGGGAGCTCCTATAGGGCGCCCTTTGCGCCGTGGAACCTACTGGTGCTCACTGCAGCGCTCCGTTGGGCCGGCCCTTGAAAAGCGAATGCAGCGAACATACATATTATTACAGATCTCAGAGATGGACAAGTAGTATGATCAAAATTTCAAAAGAAAAAACTACTCCCTTCGTCCCAAAAGAAGTGTTGCCGATTTAGTACAAAGTTGTTTAATTTCTCAAGAAATAATTTGTGATTTCAACGGTCAACCAATACAGAGAACATGCTTTTGTTGCACGTTCTCGGACAAATTTGCATTCCTATTAATCTGATTTTAGACTACAATTGATGATGGTTGGGAGCCTGGAAGTGTGTTAAAGGTGCATTCTCGGACAAAAGTGCAAGTTTATACCTGGTAATAATCATGATCTCAGAATGGATGCTTTCCTGAAGGGAAAATGGACATAGTACACAGCCATTTACGCGGAAATTGCTTACTGTTTAGGCCCTTCACTGGTAATAATCATCAATTTTTTTTAGGAAATTGCTTACTGTTTAGGCCCTTTACGCTGTCAATTCCGACACTACCCCGGACGTCCTGGCTATGCTGCATATCGATGTTGCCTTGGGAATACATGTTGCACTCCATGGCGACATCACCGTTCTTGACGTGGCCTCATCCCGCCTATCTAAGGCTGCTGGCGAACCCTTGCCCGACATTGCCAAAACTAGTCATGAGTACTTGAACAATTCGTTAAAAGAACAGAAAACGTATACTGTCTAATAAAAGGTCTGCACATCTGGTGTATCATTTGCACATACTAGTTGTATCATTTGCACATAGCAGTTACGTACAAGCTAAGCTCCTTAATGAACAAAGCTGAAGGGTGATGGTAATTAAATTTGTATGTTGTTTGCTCAAGTCAAGTCCCCGAAAAATATAAACTGGCAAACAGAGGACACTACGAACTATAGAAAGACACCATCTAATTCATGTGACCACCAGCCTAGGTACTGTCCCAAGTGTTCTCTGGATGGCAACTTATATAAACACCATCAAGGTAGGAGAAAAGTAAGATTACCAAACCTACAACTCTTTGATCCGGAAACGAGGATATTTCAGTGATGTCCCATTAATATTACCCTAGAGCAGCTGCAATGTAGATGCTGACGAAGAGTGCGCATATTGGCGGCAGCGTGGTACCCGGCGTTAAAAACCTAAGGTGTCAAATAGGTGGAATACATTTTATAAAGCAAATTATGTACAATACTAACTCTCGGTAATCATCGATTACCAATTTGTATCATTACCAATAACTCTCGATAATCATCGGGCAAGACGGATAAAAAAATCCATTAGTGAAATAGTGGAACTGTCAGAGACAGTGACTAACCGAATAGCAGGTAGCTAAGTGACACACATAGTGACAATGACTAACCCAATGTCAGGTAGCTAAGTATGAAGAAAGTTGGTCAACCACTTAATCCTACCAGATGCTATGTTAGCTCGCACAACTGCATCATGTAGGAGCCAGTAGTGCCCCTCCAACCTCGCAACTAGCTGTCAACTTTGCTACCAGCTATCAGAACTAGTTATGAACACAAAGTGGCATCGTAACAAGTCGGTACTCGAGGGGAACACAAAGCGGAAGTAGATTATGCAGGCATGCATCATGTTTATCTGTTTGGCTATCTAGTTATTGATGAACCTCTCTGGTGCAAAATTTTGATGTATCACATTCCCAATATTTGTCGCCACTATGCCATCTACGCTGCCCATCACCGTCGATCAACCGCTCCTCACATGTTTTCTCCATACAAATGAAGGAGACATACTTGTCAACATTTTACATGTCGGTCTCATATAAAAAGAGTGGCATAGTGACATAGAACTTTAGTGTCTCACCAACAAGCAAGGACGATTGTTTATCTCGTCAATTGATGAGTTTTGGAGTTAAGCTAGCTGTACTTTGTTGCAAGGGCAAGGACACAAAAGAAATCCTGCTAGCTGTACTTTATTTCCCAACGACGACATTGCACCATGGTTAAGACGGAGTCACGGCAAGACAATAGTTCATACCAGGAAGAAGATCACGAAAATTCATGTGAAGACCATCAGTAGAGGGCCTGAGCTGCGATGGAGCGGGGTAGGCAGCTGCAATGGAGCTTCACCGGCGGCCTTGAGCTGCGGTGCAGTGGGGTAGGCGCTTAGCATCGCCGGCGCCAACAACGGCTACAATAAAACTTCACCGGCAGAATTGAGTAAAGAGAAATTTGAGGAGTTCACTAGTTTCATGAAAATTACCCTAAAGAAAACATGGGAAGTTGGCTGGAGTTGATAGATGAAGGGCCAGTTCGTGTGCTGGCTTTTAGGATAATCTGGAATAAGTTGCCCCTTACCCAGCTTATTCTAGAAGCCCAACCAACTTTATGTTTTACAAGCCTACTAATTAAGACTTGACTAGTAGATTTCTAAAAATATATTTTTGGTTGAGCTTCTAGAATAAGATGGGTTGGGGTCAACTTATTCTAGTAGCCCAAAAAAGCCATAAAAAAAACTCGCCCGGAGCTCTTCTGCTACCTCAATCTCTTCTATCTCAGGACATCGATATCTGGAACAAGCTCAAGATCTTGGGACAAAAACTGGCCCAATTTCGTTCTCTAGAGAAGCCTAGAGTTGGGACAAGAAGCACTAACCTGAGCCCAGTCTCTTAGCTGGAGATCTGTTTGTCTCCACAACCAACGGTTGTACACCCACTGAAGGCTAGACGTGCATTCTTCGAAGTTCAGGCTTGAAGTTTACAAGATGTAGTTGGAGATTCAGAACAATCCTGGTTAATACGCGTGCATGCGCTTTTACCAGGAAATAGTGATGAATGATCTTCTCCTTAGTTTGATGTAGTTCTTTTTTCTGTTGCACTTTGCTCTCTTGTTTTTTGAGTTATTTTCTTTTGAACTGCTTTTGGGGTTGTTGAATGGATGTTGGTTCCGTTCTTACCAATGGAACCGGGAATGGATTCCCTTTTGATCTAAAGAATAGTTGGGTTTTGCGGGTTGCCACAGTTTTGCCTTTTTTTTCTTCTTCTGTCTTGCACTCAGCGAAGAGGCAATTTCGCCGGGTGCTTCCATTTTGCCGAGTATTTTCCTTCATCACTTGATTTAGGTAGTTGTTTTCTGAGTGGCCGACATAATGCACTCAGCAAACCGGTGTTCACTCAGTAAAAAACCATCTTCCGGTAGTAACTACTTGTAACAAGTGTACAATTGAACATATATTATTCCCCAGCAGACCTACTGACTACATGTTCAAATTGGTTGTTATTCCTCGTGGAGCCTGCTTGGTGCTTGCTAGTGCCAAGGACGTCGACCCTATGGACTTCATAATCTCCACGATCCATGGCACTGACCCCTTGCTGCCTCCGGCCAACTAGTCTAGAACTTTGCCGCATTACATTAGGTGCTAGGTCCTTTAAACGTTGTCCTGGTGGCTCTGTCTTTTTATGTTTTTGTTTCTGAACTAAGTTTGTGCTGAGTTTGATGATGATGTTTGTCTTTTTTTACAAAGTTGAGCACACCTGCTACGTGCCAAAGCCTCCAGGCCGCGTGGACATATGCATAGCTGGTCCGCAGACATGCATGCCGCCCTATTGATGTGTAGGCCCTACCACCTCCAACCTGCCGTGCCCACGTGATTTGCTGCAGTATATGCGCTGGTGCGTGCCATGACACCACATCCCGCAACCAAAGCCCGATCGACATAAGCAAATGTGAGAGTATCAGATGATATGGAGCCTAAGGCTATCCGGTGATACGAGCTCCAGCTAGCCATTGGATCTGAAATCCAAGGGTCACCGGCCGAGCTCCTAGACATGCGCGTAAATATCAGACTCAGTGAGGGTTTTTGCAAATTTGCAGGAGATCAGCCCGCCACCCTTGGATCTAAGATCCAATGGCTCGTGGGAGCTGTTATCATGCTCAACATCACCTGTGTAGTGCTCAGCAAGTCTACTTGGTACTACTAATCTGCACACATGACAACATTCAACAGCTCTCGGTTTTGTTCCATGCGCCCGCACTGTTTTTGTTTGTTGCCAACGTCCCGGTCACAACCGGATCAAGGTTAAGCCCCCCTTGACTCTCGCAGATAGGCGTGCCCACCATCTCAAACGGCTCGCTCTTGTCGCTCGATCGGGGATTGGTCGCCAGGTCTCGATCACCGCCAGCCCGTGGCCGCGAAAACGACATTGACGATAATTGAAACTGCCAACGTACGTAGAGTGGCCTGGCTAATTAAAAACGGGGAGATTCCATTCCATTCTCAGGTTTTGTTTGCCCTTTTCTGCGTGACCAGTACGTGGCCACACCAAAACTCTACAGTAGTAGAGTACCTACTAGCTAGGGAGAAAAGTATGTTTTTTGTCTCTCAAGTTCCCAAAAAGTATAGACTTGGTCTCTCAAGATTTTTTGGTATACATTATAAACCATATTTTGACCCCGTTGACCGGGTTTGACCGCCACAAAACCGCGCGGTGAACAGTACATTCAAGTTTTTTTTTTAAATCTTCAAAAAAATCTGAAAATTTTTGGGGTCTAATATGCTTACATGCGTAAGATACGACCAAATTTTCGAGGTCTTTTCACACTCGAGGAGCTTGTGACAAAAAGAATAAAAATATCTGTCCGATCAATAGTAAATTCAAAAAAAATTAAAAAAAATCTGAAAATTTTTGGGGTCCAATATGGTTACATGAGCAAGGTTCGACCAAAATTTGGTGGTGTTTCGAGACTCAAGGAGCTCGTGGCAAAAAAAACAAATTTTCGCTCAAAGAAAATAGCCAAAATTTATTTTTTTTGTGCTATAGCCCGTCCTACGTCATTTCATGACAAAATGTTGGTCGCACCTTGCGCATATAACCATATTGGACCCCAAAAAATTTCAGATTTTTTTTCGAAATTACTATTCATCGGATAGATATTTTTGTTCTTTTTGTCACGAGCTCCTCGAGTGTCGAAAGACCCCGAAAATTTGGTCGCACCTTACGCATGTAAGCATATTGGACCCCAAAAAATTTCAGATTTTTTTCAAGATTTTTTTTAAAAAAACTTGAATTTACTGTTCATCGCGCGGTTTTGTGGCGGTCAAACCCGGTCAACGGGGTCAAAATCTGGTTTAGGACAAAACTTGTCCGGTTTTGAGACTTGAAGGAACAAATATATACCAAAAAAATTTAAGGGACCAAGTCTGTACTATTTGGGAGCTTGAGGACACAAAAAAACATACTTTTCTCCTAGCTAGGCGGTGCCGATGAATTATTGTCGCTTGGGTTTGTTGCATCCGTGACCCCCTGCAAGTTGGGCCTGTGGACGTGGCTGTATAAGCTAGCAAGCGCAAGGGAAGCAATCATATTCTAAAGCTAGTAGCATAACACTAAGGGATGGATCCGCTTGACGAGGAGTCCTTCTTGAATGAGCTCATGCCGCTTCACCGGGAGGAGGCGCCGGCGCCGACGTACCCGGGCAGCAGCGGCATGATGACAATGAGCGACCTCCTCTTCGACGGCGGCGAGGGCTGCACTGCCGAGGAGAGGAGTGGCGTGGACTTTGTCGGGACGTTTCAGCAGCCCATGCCGCCCCCGCCGCCGGCCGCGCGTCCGCACCCGCACCAGAAGATCAACTTCAACTACCTGAGCGAAGTGTGCAACCCCTGGAGGAGCTGCATCCCTGACCCTCCTGCGGTCGTCCAGGCTGCTGCCGGCAAGGCGCCGCTCACTCTTCCCCTCCATGACGCTATTGCGAACTCTTCAACGTTCGTGTTCGGGGGAGGGGCCGGGGAGAGCTCGGGGATGAGAAGCATGCCGGCCTCCGGCACCCACCCGGAGAGCAAGCTCAATGCCGGAAGCGGAACTCCGTCAAAGAACCTCATGGCGGAAAGGCGGCGCCGGAAGCGGCTCAACGACCGCCTCTCCATGCTCTGCTCCACCGCGCCCAAGATTAGCATGGTGTGCTGCCGCATCGCCCTTAATTTCTGTATATCGAATTATCTGTGAGTTGTGGACCTTAATTAACATGTGTAGATCTAATTAGCCGATCGATCGAACTGCAGATGGATAGGACTGCGACCCTCCGGGACACCATAGACTACGTCAAGGAACTGACCGAGCGGATTAAAACCCTGGAGGAGGAGATCGGCGCCACGCCCGAGGAGCTGAAACTGCTCAAAAATTTCTCCAGCGGTGGCAACGAGGAGACGCCGACGAGGAGTTCCACCAAGGTATGTGCCAACGTCGAGAACTGAGTCGGAGGCGACACGAAGATTGA
This sequence comes from Thinopyrum elongatum, assembly GCA_011799875.1. NCBI lineage: Eukaryota > Viridiplantae > Streptophyta > Magnoliopsida > Poales > Poaceae > Thinopyrum > Thinopyrum elongatum. The sequence goes on along the minus strand of CM022299.1, from coordinate 49,917,546 downwards.
GATCTGTGCTCGACAAACCCCGGAGCGCTGATTGCGACGGTGACCGAGCTGGACGTGCTGGGGCTGGAGATCGAGCAGTGCGTCGTGAGTTGCTTCAGTGACTTCGCCATGCAGGCTTCGTGCTCACAAGTAAGTAAACTCCTTCTGAAATGGTACCCATCTCTAAGTTTCCCTTCATTTCATGCTAATGAAATTCGATCGCCAACGTCCATTCACGGTGTGCCCGGTGTGTAGGCGGAAGGGAAGAGGCAGGTGATAAGCACAGACGAGATCAAGCAGGCATTGTTGAGGAGTGCAGGCTACGGGGGAAGGTGTCTCTAAGCTATAGCTAGCTAGAGATACAAGCGGTTTGTAATCTTAATTCGACGAGTATATGCTAGGTTTGCATTTCTTTTTACAGGGTTAGGCTACATGTCAGTCGACTGAGTTTTTGAAATTGGGTCAGTCGATCAATTTTGAACATCGGATCTGAAAGAACTAGAGGCGTGGAAGCGTATGCATCATCGCAGGGACGCGTGCGTGTTAAATAGATCGATAGGTTACACGATGTGGCAGGTTGTTTCTAGACTTGACCCATACTCCAAGCTATACAAGAGATAGGATCTATCTAGTCTAACAACCTGCCCAAGATACAACACAACACGCACACAATACAGCGTGACATATATGTCACGTTACACACCTAAACAAGCCTATCATTTAACATCCTCCCTCAATCTAAACATGTCAAGGTTGAGATTGTTCTTGAAGGCTTGAAGTTGTCGAGCTTGTAAGGGCTTTGTAAAGCCATCAGCAACTTGATCTTCTGTTGGAATAAATCTAATGTCCAAGAGTTTCTTTGCAACTCGTTCACGAACAAAGTGAAAATCAATCTCTATATGCTTTGTTCTTGCATGAACCACTGGATTTGCAGAAAGATAAGTTGCTCCCAGATTATCACACCATAAGCAGGAGACACGTGGTCATGCAATTCCCAATTCATCTAGTAGGGTTTCTACCCACATTACCTCAGCTATTGCATTTGCCAAAGACGTGTATTCTGGTTCAGTGCTAGAGCATGAGACTGTACCTTGCTTCTTTGCATTCCAAGACACAAGATTAGACCCAAAGAAAACAGCAAACCCACCAGTAGATCTTCTATCATGAGGGCATCCTGCCCAATCTGCATCAGAGAAGGCACTTACTGTTGTTGATGGTGATTTACCCATTTTCAGGCCAGTTCCAGCACTTCCTTGGATATACCTCAATATCCTTTTTACAGCTGTCCAATGCAGAGATGTAGGAGAATGCAAATATTGACAGACCTTATTAACAGAGAAAGATATATCAGATCTTGTCAAAGTTAAGTACTGTAGTGCCCCAACTACACTTCTGTACTTTGTCCCTTCCTCCGGACTTAGCAATTCTCCTTCATGTAATGACAGGTGTTCTGTAGTAGACAGAGGTGTACTAGTGGGTTTACAATCTTTCATGCCTACACGTTTAAGAATCTCTGTTGCATACTTTTCTTGAGTTAGCAGAATACCATCATGTGTCTTTCTTACTTCAATGCCTAGGAAATAGTGCAACTCTCCCAAGTCCTTTAATGCAAATTCACTTTTCAAGTTCTTAAGCAAAAGCTGAGGTGGCTTCTTAAGAGCAACTAGCAACAATTATGTCATCTACATAAATGAGCATAAAAATGATCACCTTCCCTTTCTTGAAATAGAATAAGGAGGTGTCTCCCTTTGAAGGCCGAAAACCAAGTTATTGCAGCTTTGTATTCAATTTTGAGTACCAAGCCTTGGGTGCCTGTTTCAACCCATATAGAGTTTTATCCAACCTACACACATGTTGTGGTTTAGTACCATCCACAAAACCAGGTGTTTGTCGCATATAAACCTCTTCCTCGAGAACGCCATGTAAAAACGCTTTCTGTACATCCAGTTGGCGAAGACTCCATCCCCTGGACACAACAATAGACAGAACCAGCCTGATAGTGGCCGCTTTAACAACTGGACTAAACGTGTCCTCGTAATCAATGCCATAGCGTTGCTTAAAGCCTTTAGCCACTAATCTAGCTTTGTACCTATCTATAGTCCCATCAGATTTTCTTTTGATTTTATACACTCACTTACAGTCTATAATATTTCTACCTAGCCTAGGTGGAACTAGATGCCAGGTTTTATTTTTCATTTTTTATCTTGCAAAGCTTCTACTGGATCACGAGGTTCTTGAGTGGCAGCAAAGTTTACAACTTTAAAATTCTTCTCATATATACCTGACGGTTCCATCCTTATGAACCATGGGCTTGAATATACCTCGTTGCGCACGTGTACTCGGGCGTTCAGGATTTGTAGCCGCAGAAGATCCAGCAGCCGGCGCAGAAGATCCGCCACCTCGTACTGCAGTAGATCGCGCCAGAGGATTTTCCTCGGTTGTCGGTCGGTCGGGCGTGGGATCACGCGCCCGAGACGGGACCCAATCTGGTGCAGGCGACAGGCGCGTGGAAGACCATGCACCATCATTGCCTGCGGTAGATGGCGACCCAGGCCCAGTCGGTTGCTGCCAGCTGTCGGTGGAGGACGCGCCCGCATCGATCCCACCACCCCGCACGAGCGACCCGTGCCGCGTGTCAAGCGCAGAAGGGCTGCCCGCTGATCCAGCGCCTGGCGATGTCGGAGGATCCGGCTGCGCACCTGTGTCATGTTCTGCGCCGCTGCCAGATCTCTGGGGATCGGGTGCCGCAGCAGGATCCACCTTGGGTCTTGTGTCGGACCAGTTTGGACTTATACGCTGCATAAAATCACGGTTTGGAGTGCTGTTTTTTTCACTGTTTTTCTCAGCGCAGTCTCCATTAGTAGCAGGATTAGGATTATTAAACACAAGATCATCATCAGAATATTCACCCCCGTGATCAGAAGGATTTAATAACTCCGGAGTAAGTAATAGAATTTCAGCACGTAGACAAGCGCCGGCATTAGGGTGAAGACTAGCAAAGGGGAAAACATTTTCATCAAAAATAACATCTCTGGAGATATAAACATGTCCAGTAGATATATCAAGGCATTTAAAACCTTTGTGGAGATTGCTATACCCAAGAAAAGCACATTGCTTAGACCGGAATTGGAGCTTGTGATTATTGTAAGGTCGAAGATTGGGCCAGCAGGCACACCCAAAAATTCGAAGAATAGAATAGTTGGGTTTTTCATGAAATAGTTTCTCAAAAGGTGTCTCAAAGTTGATGGCCTTGCTGGGAATTCGGTTTATCAAATAGGTGGCAGCAATGAAAGCCTCATCCCAAAATTTTAGGGGCATGGAGGCTTGAGCAAGAAGAGACAAACCTACTTCCACAATGTGTCGATGTTTTCTCTCAGCTGACCCATTTTGTTGGTGAGCGTGAGGACACGAGACATGGTGAGATATGCCTATCTTGGTGAAGAAGGAGTTTAATTTTTCGTACTCCCCTCCCCAATCTGTTTGTAGAGCAAGGATTTTGCGATCAAATTGTCGTTCTACTAGATTCTGAAAGTCATGAAACTTTTGGAAGACTTCAGACTTGTGTTTGATTAAATATATCCATGTGAATTTACTGAAATCGTCAATGAAACTCACATAGTATTTTTTTTTTCTTCCTACTGTTTCAACAGCAGGACCCCAAACATCAGGAAACACAAGTTCTAAAGGAAACTTTGATTCACTTATTAACTTAGGATAACGCAACTGGTGACTTTTGCCTTTTTGACAGGTGTCACATACAGAATCTTTATTGAAAGAACTGGCACACGGGAGATTATTCTTGCTAATGATTTTGCTAACAATAAGAGGAGATGGATGGCCTAAACGTCGGTGCCGCCTATCACTAGTAGAAAACAGGGCTTTGGTCCAGGCCTGAAAAGGGAATTAATCCCGGTTCACTCACGAACCGGGACCAAAGGGGGCATCAGTCCCGGTTCGTGAGGCCAGGGCGCCGGCTGGGCCTCGGGGGCCATTGGTCCCGGTTCGTCTGACACCTTTGGTCCCGGTTCAAGACACGAACCGAGACCAATGGGCCTCGCTCCTGGCCCACAACCTTTAGTCCCGGTTGGTGGCTGGAACCGGGACCAAAAGTGGTCCTTTAGTCCCGGTTTTAGCCACCAACCGGGACTAAAGAGAGGCCTATATAAACCCCCTGCCCGCGAGCAGAGCAGTGCACACTGCTCTGTTTTTTTGGCCGGCCGTGGGAGAGCTTTGTGGTGCTCTAGCTCACCTCCTATGCACATGAGGTGTTCGATGAAATGCCCGAGCCACACTTAAGCTTTCTCCTCTCGAAGCTCCTTGTCCAAACTCCGTCCTGTCCCGTCCCCGTCCCCACCGCCGTCGATCGCCCGCGCCGATCTCGTCGCCGGCACCACCGTGGTGAGCCTCTTGTTCTTATCTTCTTTCTAAAAGAAAAAAATTCTTACTTGTATGATTTAGATTGATACTTGTATAATTTCCTTACTTTTATTATTGTTTGTTATTATATAGTGCGATGGTTTTGGTATCCGCTCCCGTTGGCCCTCGTCCTGTCTATGATTCAGATGTGGTATATATTATCTTTTATAACTATTTGTTTCATTTAGTGTTTATGACAATTATGCCGACCAACGTGACATAGATGTTTTATCTAGGAGGTATGTGAACCGGAAATTCCAACCAACCCTCTTGTCGAGAGGTTAAATTTAGTTGAAAAAGAAAATGATTACTTGAAGAAAAAATTGAAAAGAATTGAGGAGGAGAAGATGGCATTGGAGTTGCATGTTGCGGATATCATCAATGATCACAAGATCAAGATGGATAAAATGCGCTTGAAGATTAGAAATATTAAAAAATATGCCATTCATACTGAGGCTTGGTATCATTTTGCCGTTGGATCAATTGTTACCTTAGTTGCGATTATGATTGCATTTGTTGTTGCATTGAAATGGTTTAATTAGATGCTCTAGAGAGCTATATGTTGTTCAATGAGAACTATGTATGAACTTTATGTATTTATTTTTTCAGTAATAACATTTGATCACTACTGTACTTTGGTTTTAATGTGATGATGAACTTCTATTAATTTGGTCACTTCTGTATTCATGATGTTCTGTAATGGTTTTTGACACACTTAATTATATATAATGCACACAGATGAACCGGCAATGGATGTACGGTAACAGACGCACCTCCGAGTACATTAAGGGCATGCATAATTTTCTCGATGTGGCTGAGGCAAACAAGCAGAATGGTTTTATGTGCAGTCCATGCCCTATCTGTGGGAATACGAGGTCTTACTCTGACTCGAAAATCCTTCACATCCACCTGCTTGAGAAGGGTTTCATGCCACACTATAATGTTTGGACCAAGCACGGAGAAAGAGGGATTATGATGGAAGACAGCGAAGAAGAAGAGGATGATGACAACTATGTGCCCCCTGAATACGGTGATGCTGCAATGGGGGAAGCTGAAGATCAAGAGGAACCAGACGATGTGCCCGATGATGATCTTCGCCGGGTCATTGTTGATGCAAAGAGACAATGCGAAAGTGAAAAGGAGAAGTTGAAGTTCGATCGCATGTTAGAGGATCACAAAAAAGGGTTGTACCCAAATTGCGAAGATGGCAACACAAAGCTCGGTACCACACTGGAATTGTTGCAGTGGAAGGCAGACAATGGTGTATCTGACAACGTATTTGAGAAGCTACTGAAAATATTGAAGAAGAAGCTTCCAAAGGATAACGAATTGCCCGACAGTACGTACGGAGGAAAGAAGGTTCTATGCCCTCTAGGATTGGAGGTGCAGAAGATACATGCATGCCCTAATGACTGCATCCTCTACCGCGGTGCGTACGAGGATTTGAACGCATGCCCGGTATGCGGTGCATTGCGGTATAAGATCAGACGAGATGACCCTAGTGATGTTGACGGCGAGCGCCCCAGGAAGAGGGTTCCTGCCAAGGTGATGTGGTATGCTCCTATAATACCATGGTTGAAACGTCTGTTCAGAAACAAAGAGCATGCCAAGTTGATGCGATGGCACAAAGAGGACCGTAAGAAAGACGGGAAGTTGAGAGCATCCGCTCACGGGTCGCAGTGGAGAAAAATCGAGAGAAAGTGAGGGGAATTTGCAGGTGATGCAAAAAATGTATGGTTTGGTTTAAGCGCGGATGGCATTAATCCTTTTGGGGAGCAGAGCAGCAATCATAGCACCTGGCCCGTGACTCTATGTATCTATAACCTTCCTCCTTGGTTGTGCATGAAGCGGAAGTTCATTATGATGCCAGTTCTCATCCAAGGCCCTAAGCAACCCGGCAACGACATTGATGTGTACCTAAGGCCATTAGTTGAAGAACTTTTACAACTGTGGAATGGAAAAGGTGTACGTGTGTGGGATGAGCAAGACCAGCAAGAACTTGACCTACATGCGTTGTTCTTTGTAACCATCAATGATTTGCCTGCTCTCAGTAATCTTTCAGGACAGACAAACAAGGGATACCACGCATGCACGCACTGTTTAGATGACACCGAAAGTATATATTTGATCAAATGCAGGAAGAATATGTACCTGGGGCATCGTCGATTTCTTCCGACCAACCATCAATGTCAAAAGAAAGGCAAGCATTTCAAAGGCGAGGCAGATCACCGGAGGAAGCCCGCCGTCCGTACTGGTGATCACATACTTGCTATGGTCAATGATTTACAAGTAATCTTTGGAAAGGGTCCCGGCGGACTATCTGTTCCGAATGACGCTGAGGGACGCGCACCCATGTGGAAGAAGAAATCTATATTTTGGAACCTACCCTATTGGAAAGACCTAGAAGTCCGCTCTGCAATCGACGTGATGCACGTGACGAAGAATCTTTGTGTGAACCTGCTTGGCTTCTTGGGCATGTATGGGAAGACAAAAGATACACCGAAGGCACGGGAGGACCAGCAACGTGTGCACGAAAAAGACGGCATGCCTCCAAAGCAGTATGAAGGTCCTGCCAGCTACGCTCTTACCAAAGAAGAGAAGGAAATCTTCTTTGAATGCCTACTCAGTATGAAGGTCCCGTCTGGCTTCTCGTCCAATATAAAGGGAATAATAAATATCCCGGAGAAAAAGTTCCAGAACCTAAAGTCTCATGACTGCCACGTGATTATGACGCAACTGCTTCCGATTGCATTGAGGGGGCTTCTACCGGAAAACGTTCGACTAGCCATTGTGAAGCTATGTGCATTCGTCAATGCAATCTCTCAGAAGGTGGTCGATCCAGAAATCCTATCAAGGTTAAGGAGTGATTTGGCGCAATGTCTTGTCAGTTTCGAGCTGGTGTTCCCACCATCCTTCTTCAATATCATGACGCACGTCCTAGTTCATCTAGTCGACGAGATTGCCATTCTGGGCCCTGTATTTCTACACAATATGTTCCCCTTTGAGAGGTTCATGGGAGTCTTAAAGAAATATGTTCGTAATCGTGCTAGGCCAGAAGGAAGCATCTCCACGGGCCATTAAACAAAGGAGGTCATTGGGTTTTGTGTTGACTTCATTCCTGAACTTAAGAAGATTGGTCTCCCTCAATCGCGGTATGAGGGGAGACTGACTGGAAAAGGCACGCTAGGAGCGGACTCAATAATATGTAGGGACGAGCATTCTTGGTCTCAAGCACACTACACAGTTCTACAGAATTCTACCTTGGTGACCCCGTATGTCAATGAACACAAGAATATTCTGCGCTCCAAACACCTGGAGCAGTGTGACGACTGGATTACATGTGAACACATCAGGACTTTCGGCAGTTGGTTGCAAACACGTCTCATGGGTGACAACACTATTTCTGATGAGCTGTACTCATTGGCAAGGGGACCATCTTCGACTGTATTGACTTACAAAGGGTATGAGATAAATGGGAATACATTTTACACAATCGCCCAAGATCAAAAGAGCACCAACCAAAACAGCGGTGCCCGCTTTGATGCAGCAACCAAGAGGGGAAAGGACACATATTATGGTTACATAGTGGACATATGGGAACTTGACTATGGACATGATTTTAAGGTCCCTTTGTTTTAGTGCAAATGGGTCAATCTGTCAGGAGGCGGGGTACAGGTAGACCCACAGTCCGGAGATAGCTTGGTGGCACTGAGCATGTGCTTCTTGATGTTGGACCCCGTGTGCCTAACCGGGTAGAGTCCTCTTCTACCCCTGCCTCGAAGGAGCACCTTCTTCGTTCCCCGTTCCTTGAGAAGAAAAGAATAGGAATGAATCTCAACAAAAGAATCGTTGTCAACAGCAAGGCGGCTAGCAGAAATTAGACTTTTGTTTGCTTGAGGTACATGAAGAATGTTGTTTAGATGAAGATCACGGTCAGGAGTGTCAATAGCCGAATGACCAATATGTTTAATAACCATACCTAATCCACTGGCAGTATGAATCTGCTCATTGCCGGTGTAGCGGTCGCGCACGGTCAGCTTCTCTAGATCTCCCATGATGTGATCGGTGGCACCACTGTCCAAGTACCACTTGGTGTCCACCCCATACTGCGGTGTAGCGAGGTTGGCCGACTTCTCCTCCACACCTTGGTAGGATTCGTCGTAGCGCTTCTAGAACTTCCAGGCTGGGTGGCCCATCTTGCCACAGATCTGGCACTGGACCCTAGGGGCAGAGGCATGGTTGTTGTTGTAGTTGCCCCCGCCGCCGCCGTTGCTGCCGCTGTGTCCGCCGCCACCGCGGCCTCCTGGTTTGGAGTAGCCGCGCCCGCCGCGGTCACCACCATTGCCGCCTTGTCTGCGGCCGCGGTCACCACCGCCACCGTCGTGTCTGCGGCCTCGAGTAGCGGCGTTGGCAGAGGACTGCGACCCTCCGCCCCGAAGATTCAGGCTTGTTTCGAAGTTGAGCAGCTGTGAGAACAGCTCGTCCACGGTCACCGGTTCCACCCGGGAACACATGGCAGACACCACCGGGTCGAAATCTTCATCGAGCCCGGCCAGGATGTGGGAGACGATGTCGTCCTCGTCCACCCTCTTCCCTGCGGCAATCAGTTCGTCGCAGAGGGACTTGATCTTCCCGACGTAGTCGGTGATGGAGGAGTTGCCCTTCTGCAGGTTGGCGAGGGCGATCCGAACGTTGGTGGTCTGGGAACGGGTGTGAGATGCAAGCATCCCTTCAACCGTGTTCCAGAGCTCTGCAGAGGTATGGCATGAAGCGACCTGGATGGCTATCTCACGAGGAAGTGTCGTCAGGAGATAGGAGAAGACTTGTTGGTCTTGTGCATACCAGGATTGGAAATCAGGGTTTGGCGCCTTCGCCGTCGTCTTGCCATCAGACAAGGTTACGTTGATCTGCATGGGTGGTGGTGGCTGCTCAACGTTGAGATACTTGGCCATCTGTGCTCCCCGGATGGCCGAGAGCACAGTGGCCCACCACAGCGCTTGATTGCCCTTCGTGAGCTTCTCGGTGGCGGCGTGAACGAATGGCAAGGATGGGAAGGAACTTGAAGACGCTGCCATGGATGAGCTCGAGGATGGCTCTGGTTACCATGAAAGAACTAGAGGCGTGGAAGCGTATGCATCATCGCAGGGACGCGTGCGTGTTAAATAGATCGATAGGTTACATGATGTGGCAGGTTGTTTCTAGACTTGACCCATACTCCAAGCTATACAAGAGATAGGATCTATCTAGTCTAACAACCTGCCCAAGATACAACACAACACGCACACAATACACCGTGACATATATGTCACGTTACACACCTAAACAAGCCTATCATTTAACAGGATCCACATCCAGCGGCGTCTGGCCTTTCTTCTACCTCCAGCCTTTCTCCTTCTCCAGACCGCCGCCCGGGCCGCCGGCCAAACTGCCTGCGACCACCACCCGCGGTCGGCGGTGCTCCCGCGCATCCTCGTCGCCCACCCTCCCCGGAACCGCCCCCACCGCCGGTCTAGCCGCCGCCTCCGGCCATCCCTCTAGGCCTCCCCGCGTTTAGGTTTTTTCTCCGGGGAAGTGCACTGCCGCCTTCCACCACCGCCTCCACCCTGAGCCCTAAGATAGATAATGGGGTAGCCTCCGGCGAGCCCCTTTATTCTCCTTCTTTCCCTCCGGCTCACTTCGGCCAACTCTCGAAAATCGACTGACCCCTATTTCATATTCAGTCGACTGTCATTTAGCTACACTGTTTTTTACATGACTTTGTGCGTGAGATGAATGAATGATTGAATGGAGTGGATACCCATTGTTGGTGTGTTAATTTGGTTGGACACTCTTACAATTTCTTGTTTCTTCTGTTAGTTTAGCTGTTTCTGGACATGAATGGTTCGTCATGTTGTCTATATATATGTACTGTACTGTACACACGGTCGGAGGGGTAATAGGTGATCCTCCATTAATCAAGCACACCTCACGCTTGAAAAACTTGATAGGATTCTCATGTCTGAATCTGATAGATAGGAGGACCTATTTCCTATCGTTTTTGTTAGGAAATTAGTGCGTGAAATTTCTGACCATAACCCTCTATGACTTTCCTCCGGGGAGATGAAGGGAGAGAGGCACCTAAAACCCGTGAATTTCGTTTTGACCTGCCTTGGGTTAAAAACGATGAATTCCTAGGGCTGGTCGATAAGATCTGGAATAGGACTGTGCTCGCCTCAGATCCTATTGACGTTCTTAACATCAAGCTCAAAAGAATTAAGATATATTTTAAAGGTTGGTGTTCAAATAAATTTGGTCATGCTAAGAAGCTAAAGGAAGATCTTAGATTGGAGCTCTCCATGTTAGAAGAGCTTGAGGAGGATGGCCCTCTTCCCCAGAATTGTATAGTACGAAAGTGGACGTTAATTTTGAGTTGCATGAGATGCTGGTCAATGAGGAGATGTATTGGCTTCAGCATTCCCATGAGCGCTGGTTACTCAAAGGGGATCGTAATCACTATAGATACTAAGCTCCCGTGAAATAAGCTCTCCTGGTGAATCGAGGGTGTGAAAAGTGCGTGGGTCCCGGATTACAGCGGGTGAGACGTGCCTGTGTGGGCCGCTAGGTCCCTGCGTATCAGTTTTATGTGTGTACGTGTCTTCCGTGCAATCCGTATGAATTAGCTGGGCGCCGCGCGCCTGTGTGGGCCGCTAAGAGTTCTCTGATGGTCGCAGGAGAGGTCGGTTGGGGCGGCGTGCAGCAGCGACTAGGGAGATGGCTGGGTCGGTTGCCGTGGATTAACTGCTCCTGTCTAATAGCATCTTCGGCAGCTTGTGCACACCATCGTCTAAAGCCCATATACACGACCAAGGCCCGAAATCGGTCCCCACAGCTCGCATCTGTGCCGGAGCCGGCGGCTGGCGTGCCTACCCATGCTTGATTATTTGAGGATGGGTGGAACAGCGAGCGATGACATGGATTTGGAGGAGGGGAAGGGGAACTACAGCCGATGGTATGGTTGTGCTCGTTGTTGTCTGAGCGGAGCCTCGGAGGAGGGGGAAGGGAGCTGCAGTCGCCGACGTGGCTGTAACGGGGAGCTCTGAGCGTGGCTGCATATGCCGGACAGCCGGAGGAGGAGGAAACACAAGCTTGGCTGCAGCTGGGAGCGGACGAAGGAGGAAGCACGGTCAGAGAATGGGAAGGGAGCAGCGGCTGGCTTCGTGGCTCCGTTTGCTGTGGTCTGAACATGGGAGTGGGAAAGGAGCTCACGGTGTCACTGTTGATTGTGTGGAAGCACCAGCGGCGACGTCGTTTCGGTTGGGTTTAATTAGGAGAGTTGTTGCTAATGCTATTTAGAGAAGCTGATGTTGGATTTGTTTGCCCTGATTACATATGCTGCTACTGCTATTTATTCAGAGATGTTGTTGGATTTTCTTGCTGTGATTGGTGATGCTACTACTGCTATTTATTTAGAGATGCTGCTTTTGGATTCGCTATATGAAATTTGTGTTAATTTTTGCTTATGGAAGGCGGTGAAAGTTTAATAAATTTGATGAGCTTCTGTGTTGTTTGAATTATAATTGTTGAAATGGTAGTTGAATATGTAGTTATAAGATAATATTCCCCCACAAAAAAAAGATAATACTGAAATATAAGAGAGAACATAGACAATCTGCTGAAAAACTGGTTGTCTATATAAGGGAATCTTTTCAGACTATTGTGTACATGAAATTTCACACAACGGGATACACACATGCTGCTGAAGATGCTCTTGGGTATGCGTTCATTGGTGGCGGTCGATAGGTGGGAGTTGTCCAGCGGTGTTCTTCGTTGTTATTTCTGCATAATCTTTCTTTGCTGCGTCCCCCAGTTCTCTCTCCAACATTTTTTTTGGTTTTGATGTTGAGCATCCCTATGTGTATGGTTTTTGACGTCACCCCGCTTTGGTCCGGCCACAATCATCGGCTCCGATCGTAGCTTTGCCCCACGCACCTCCTTGCCCAAGATCTGGGAATCACCCTCTGGCTTGCTGCCCACCCTCATCCTAGATCATCGACGGCGAACCACCACGGAGTGATTCCCAAATCTTTGTCTCTGCAGAGGACTTGTACCCTCCATTTGCTGCCAACATTGGTAGGACTTTTTCCTCCACACATCCAGCTCCCGACGGTGGTCGGCAACCTAGCAATTGAGTTTTTGAGTTTGGAACCTCAAGAAGGATATTATTTCACTTTCCATTGCATGTCCATTTAATGTTAATGAATAAGAGGATGATTTCATCTTCGCCAGATCTTTTGTTTTAAGAAATATTTTTGAAGTGGGAAGCTCGAATTGGTAATGGAACTTCTAAAATTTCCAAGTTGGTGCTTCCGACTATGGTGTATTATCTCGATGTAGTAAGAGTAATCAGAATTTTTATTGAAGATTTGAGAAAGAAAACATCTTTGTTGTCAGGAATACACGTTATATTATTTATATTGACACTCCGGAATTATCTAATGGCATACTTTGCTTGTTGTGTTCTACTCCATATAAATTTTTTATAGTCTTCGCATTGTTTTTACTACACTTCAGTAACCAAAAATAATGCAATCATATTGTGTGGCCTAAAAACAAGATACATTATACCCTTATATGTCGATAAGAAAGGTGATACAACAACAATTAGAGAAAAACGGCACAGCAAAGCGTGCGTATCCTTCTAGCACTAATTATTTTCATAAGATTGCGAATGGTCACAAGAGAAAATATACTACCCATGCTCTCTGGTGTGGGGACGTTGAAATTGAGGGCACTAACAATTTAATCTTGCATGCCACTAACTGGTCCAGCTGCCGGAAATCAATTTCATATTGACCCTGATACTTGGACGACTGATGACAAGTTTAGCGTTGACGGCAATGCTGACTTACTCATGAATTTACTACAAATGAAGTTAAAGACGCTCTGTTTGCCATGGATGTTAATAGGGCGCCTGGGCCTGATAATCTCCCTGTAGAATTTTATCAATGTTGTCGGGATACTGTCAAGCGTGATATCATGCAGTTGCTTGTTAGTTTTCATAAAGGTACTTTAGATGTCCGGCATCGAACGTGGATTTTTGAAGCTCAGTCTTTCAAACACCTCTTATCCATATCCTCCAATATTGCATTGAGATCTGTGCTACACAACTAACTCACTACTTGAAATTCTCTTTTTTGTTTCTTCAAAACAAAACAACATACAAACTTCAAACTTTGCAAGACACCAAAACATTCTTACTACAATGTGGGTAAAAACTTTCAGATTTTTTCGTCCGACATAAATATACAAAGTGAGATTTTTTTTGAGTAAAAATTATTACTTTTAGTATATATAATTCACGAAAAAATCTGAAAGTTTTTTCTCACATTCTAGTTAGAATGTTTTGTTGTCCTAAAAAGTTTCAAGTTCATATGTTGTTTTATTTGCAAGAAACAAAAAATACAAAAGTTTTTGCATGAATCTTGATGAAGAAATGGATGGCTAGATAAGGGAGTGTTCCAAAGCCTATGCTTTCTCAAATGTTAACCGTCCAGTATCCCAGTTACATTAGTGGAGAAACGGCCTTTAGTACCAGTTGGGAAAGGTCTTTAGTCCCGGGTCACCAACCAGGACTAATATAACTAGAGACTTAAAGGCATCCCCCCCCCCCCTCTCTAGTCCCGGTTGGCCACGACCCGGAACTAAAAGTCCCACCACGTGGCAGCTAGCGCGCGCCGGCGGCTGGGAACCTTTAGGGTTTAGGGGTTTATGGTTTATGGTTTATTTTTCCTTTTCATTTTGTGTTTTTTATTTAATTCTTTTTCATTTCAAACATATTTTACGCTACTACATATTGTACACGTTATGCATATATAATAGAATTTCTCGCACGACCAATCATATATCATAGAATTTCTCGTACGACCATGCATACACACACACACACATATATATATACAATTTCTCCTACAATTTGCAGATCATTACATGCAGGCATTAGGTGTAATGGTATTCTCCGCCGGGAGTTATGACCTGCTCAAGCAAAAATCCTGAAATTTCCTCTTGAAGTGCTCGTATGCGGTCCTTCGGTAGGAGCCTATCCCGCATCTCCACCATCTTTTAAAAAGGAGATCAATATGAATATATTAGTTGTGTATATATATATTAGATCATGATAAAAAAATTATAAATAGTGTTTACGTACCCAAAGATACCTTGCATCTCTGCGCCTTTCGGTCATAAAGCGAATGTTCTCGCAAACGTAGTATGCACATAAAATAGTCCCCTTTTCCTGTCCCATGCACTTTACGAGAATAGAATTCAATCAGATAATAATCAAGCATGATAATGGTATTGAAACTAGAATTAAAGAGATGCGCGGACGTAGCTAGTACTCCTTAATTACCTTGGACCGTCGCCATTTCAGTTTTGGTTCCCATACACCGACAACCTCTTTGATGAACTTTCTCCAAACCCTGCCCGGCAAAGAAAATGAATAAAGGAGTTATTAATTACTTGATATCAGGAAATGAACTAAAGAGGCCGACATAGTGCGATAATGATTGAAATTACCTGTCGAGCATCAAAATCAGGCTCGTGTATTCTGTAGGGTCTTTACTTTGTGAGTCTAGTGTTTCAACAGTTCCCTCGTCAACTCTAATGATTAACAGGATCCAGTGGAAACTGCGCACAGGTTTATATAAGCGGGCATGCATATAACTCATCAACTACACTTAACATCGAGTAAGCAAAATATAATTTGTAGAACAAGACAGTAACACTCACTTGAAGTTGTAAGGAAATAGTATTTCTGGTCTGGTATTTAGTTCCTTCAAAAACCTTAGCAAGTTTTTCTTTGAGTCTTCGGCGTGGTTTTGTAACATAACTTCATTAACGGTATATGGGTCTATGAACCCAATGCCATAGACTCCATCTCTTTTGCATTCAAAAATCTTCAGTCCGCATAATAGCACACAAAAGAATATAGTGAGGATAATTACATGCAATGAACGAGCTGAGCTAGAGACTTAAATTGCAGAAACAAATCACTTACAGACAATAGCAACTGAGGATAGATTTGTCGAGTGCGTCTTGATTGAATAACTGAAAATTTTCTGAAAACTCAATCCATATCTCGGTTCCATGGAAGTAATGCTCGGGCTTGACTTTCACCATGAGCATCTCTCGCCCGTTCTTTAGTTCTCACAGGTACCAGTCATACAATCTGCGCATTTGTGTTGATAGAAGCGGGACCTGCTCAGGCCTGACCACAGGGTTCCCAGGGACATATTTTCATGCAAATGATGTAGCCATGGGGACTTCCTTGGTGCCTTGGAAGTGCTCAACACTGAGACAAAATTCTTTACAAAGAGCTTCAGTTACCGCCTTATCAGTACTCACCTTGAGCGGGGGGGGGGGGGGGGGGGGGGGGGGGGGGGTCGATTGCACTGCCTGTTCTCCGAGCTGGGGAACAGTTTTCCCTCTTTTATTACTACATGTAAGGCTCGACTAATGCTTTTGTTCATGATATGACTTGCTAGTAGATCATTCATAGTCTGATCGCCTATTCTCCACAGGTGCCGGTTTAGCAAGATCCACAAAGTGTTGTACGATTTTCTCAGGTATTTTTTCCTTTGGCGGCGGGGGCGGTTTCGGTGCAAAATGGGCCTTCACTTAGGAAGCCACGATTGCTCTGTTTTCCTCCTCACTCATCTCGTAAGCTAACTTCTTTTTGGCAGGAGGCTCAGGGTTCTTCTTTGGTGCTCTCTTCCGCTTTGGAGTCGGCTGGCGCGACAGAGATTGATATTGCGAACTCACGCTGGGCTCCGTCTCGGGGTGGGGTGGAGTCGGCTGACGCGGCGGAGATCGATATGGCGGACTCGCGCTGCGCTCCGTCTTGAGCTGGGGTGGAGTCGGCTGATGCAGCGGACTTGGAGGAGTCGGTGGCCTTGGCGCCGTGTTTGGAAACACGATGCATTCCTTTCTCCTTACAATGAGACCACATATGACTTCTCCCAGTGTCTGCTCCTATTGACCTCCAAGAAAGTCAAGCTCTAGTGACTCATATCCCGACAGAACTTCATCCACCCCGACACAAGCATAGCCAGCTGGCATCGGATTGCCATGGATGATTGCTTCAGGTGCATTTGGTAAAGCAAAGCCGACTGCCACCTTCATGGATTTGTTCTTCATTTTCATGTGTAGCTCACAACTTGTCGTCTCTTTGATATCATCCACGGGGTAGCGAGCCAGCAGTGCATCATCGGCTGGGACCCCCGTGGAACCCACGCTGCTTTTCGGCATAGATGGGACGGTACTATCCAATGTTGGATATGCTTGCTCCTGCCGCTGAGATGCCCTTTGCTGGGTAATTGTGTTGATCTGCTCCTGCTGCCACATTAAAACTCGTTCCAACTCCGCGTTCTTTGATTCTACCTTTTGAAGCCGGTCTGCATCCTGCTTCTTCTTTCTCACACGGCTTCCGTAAGTGGCGTTCCAGTCCAAAACCCCCTCAACCCACGGAAAAACGCCTTTGCCTCGTGTTCATCCCGGGTGTTCAGGATTCCCGAGGGCACGTGTAAGCTCGTCGTTCTCCCTCTCGGGCTGGAACTCCCCTTTCGTGCTTCTTCTATTGCTTTAAGTAAAGCGTCCGAGCCTTCTTTAAGACTTGCCTGTTCATTGATCTCCCTTGTGTTTGGGTCCAACTTTCCCCCATGCGCATAAAACCAAGTCCTGGACCTCTCGGGCCAAGTTGCAGTTTTTGGAGTGACCCCTGCAACAATCATGTTAGCCTCAGATTCTTCCCACTTAGGCAGGCCAGTCTTGTAGCCACCTGGCCCTAGAACATGGTGATACCTTTTTTTGGCAGCATTTATCTTATTTTTTCTTGACCGCTCCTTAGTTGCTTCCGATTCCTTGAACAGCACAAATAAGTCCCAATGATCTTTTACCTTCTCAAGTGCTCAAGTGAATTCTGGAGTCTTCTTTTCATCGTTGACGTAGTTGGCCCATAATCTTTTCTTCCATGTCTGGAGTTGTGTGGCCATCTTCTTAAGAGCAAACTTCTTGACTAAAGCCCGTTCTCGATCTGTGAAACCCTCTGGTAGGTTGAAATGTGACATGAGCGGCTCCCAAAGAAAAGAAAAATGATCTTTCATCGACAGAACTAACTCCTCGATCTTTGTTTGGCTTATTCCATTCTTGAACGATTGTCCCTAACAATAAATCTGCATTGATTTATAAATTTGCGGGCATTGTTTGAAGGAGCAATTAGTCTGCCATCTGCTTTGACTTCATCGATGTTGTACTTTATTCTATCGGGCAACTTTTTGGCCTAGCCTCGTACCCTTGAAGAATATTTGCTCGATCCGAAGGGCTAAAAGAAGAAAGATTCGTTAATATATATATATATATATACAAATCAATTAACACATGTAATGATCACCAGAGGCCTTATATATATATATATACACACACACACCTCGCCGGACTTTGTTAATTGAAGAACATTTCCTTCGCCATCATTGTTTGTGTGCCCTTCGTCTCTTGGTTCTTCCTCAATTCCCTCACCAGACTGATTGTCGGGGTACACAAACAGGGGTGTATGTTTCCCCCTGATTTGTGCACGGACAAGCAAGTCTCCGGTGCGGCAACAACAAAGCAAGCTGCACCAAGTATCCAAGACAAGGCCAAGCAGAAGAAATAGATCTTTGAGAAATCAAAGGGTGGATCAAGAAGACCACGACAAGCCAAAGGAGCAAGATATTAATAAGGGAAAAACATCCCTTGCCGGGCAGGCGAGCCCGATCAGGTCGAGGCCACCCCAAGGGCAATTCCCAAGATCTCCCGGGCAAGAGTTGCCGGGGCGACGACGGCATGCTTCCCCGCCAAGTCTCCACTGCTCCACCTCACAGCAACGCAAGTCACTTATCGGTGCGATGTCGATCCCCCAAGTGATTAAGTGGCTGTAATTTGGCGCGTGGCAGCCATTTCTGAGGAAGATCACCCCTAAATGACACCCGTCCAGGGGCGTGTCAACGGGCAGACGAGAAGGTGGTTGAATGGCATGGCAAGGCTTGCCGGGCAACTTCCACGACGTGATACTAAGCGGTGCATTTAATGCACCTTGTCCTGTCTGCAGAGTTAGGTATGATAGCACTGTGACTATCTAATCATAGGATAATGACTGTTTTGCCACTGTGGTAACCCCTTGACCTATAAAAGGAGGGCCGAGGCAACCTTTGAAAGGATTCGGACCCTTGTACACTCATATGTGCGTAGCTCCTCTCCCCGAGGTGACCTTGCTGGGCTTGAGCGATGCGCGTTCGTCACGGTCCTCCATCCAATCCACCAAAGCAGGAGTAGGGTTTTACGACTCGCGGCGGCCCGAACCTGGGTAAAAACCGCCTGCGTCACCATTGCCGTGCTGCCCTACAGCCTCCGCTCTTTGTGCAACGTGCCCTTGCCCCTTGCCGAACCACAAGGGGCCGATAGCCCCATAGGTGATCGTGTCGAACCACGACATCTTTGGCGCGCAAGGTAGGGCGGAGCGCTTGTGCAAACCCGAGGACGTAAAATGCGCGTCAAGCTACGCCGACACCAGCGTCGACGCTCACATCATCAGCGGCTCCTAAGGAAAGAGGCGGCGCCACCCCCTCATTCTGCCTTGTCTAGGCCCCGCCGCCTACACCCACCAAAGCCGAGACAACGGTGCGACAGGGAGGTGGCAGCGGTGCAACGGTCCCAAGCCGCCCGGGCGGCATGGCCTCCGCACTGCCCCTGTCCAAGGGAGAAGAGCGAGGCACGCGCCAACGCTGTCATCCTG
Source organism: Thinopyrum elongatum (assembly GCA_011799875.1). Classification (NCBI taxonomy): domain Eukaryota; kingdom Viridiplantae; phylum Streptophyta; class Magnoliopsida; order Poales; family Poaceae; genus Thinopyrum; species Thinopyrum elongatum. The sequence continues at coordinate 49,898,348 of CM022299.1, read as the reverse complement.
GTGGGTTCCCGCCAAGCATGCCAGGTGACTGAGAGAATCACAAAGGCGGGCGTAAGGCGTGGTATGGTCTCCTCCTCCTCCTCCTCCCTCGACGATAGAGCCGCGCAGGGGGCGACGTTTTCAACGTCAAGGAGCCCACATGGAACTCGGTTCAACACTTACCCTGCCAAGGGGAAGTCCTGAGGGCAGAGCTGGCGCAAATCCGTTGATTGACGCCCCGACAAGTACGCTCCGGCAGGGCTGTCCGCGCCAGCGTGACTTTTATGCCCCTGGCCGTGATGTTGTCGAAAGCAAAGGGAGAGAGGAGAGAGGAAGCAACCATCCCTTTTTCGTCGTACATTGTCGCCCGCAAACATTCGATTACCCCCCTCCGGCCCTTGCTCGGGGTGGGCATGCAACTAACAAACTGCCAAGCCTATTTCTTGCGCGCGTTTCTGTCGTTAACCTTTGCAGACCTGAGGCCAACACGCAAGTGCCGTCCCCTCGGGATATGCGGGCATGACGAATGACCGTGGTTAAAGGGAAAGGAAGCGTGAATGAAAGCTAAGTCCACACATTCGCTGCTTTTTCTCTCCAGAGTCCGCATTTGCTTATCCCTCGAATAACCAGGATGTTTCGTATGAAGAAATCTTTCATGTGATGGTACCTTGCCGGATTTGTCTGCGCCCTCACTCTGTTTTAGCCTGCTCACAGAGCGGGCGGCTGCATCAAAGACGCCCAAGGAAAAACCTACCGGGGCGTGTCTTCGCCAACCGAATGCTAAGGATCCGTTCCTCACAGCAATCGCGGCAACATGCCACTGGCGGGCAACCAAAACGCACAAAAAGAAACTAACCATGCGAACATCCACGGATAAAACACAAGAGGGATAGCATGCATTTGAAATTAATGAAACACCAGTTCAGCGCGAGCAAAAGTAGTATGGGATCTAAACACAAGACATGCATAATGTTTTGTTAAAGGGCAACACAGTGACGTGAATGATTCAGGGCCGTGCTTGGCGGCCATACGAAGCCCTGGGGACGGAGAGCACCTTGTCAGCGAAAGGGGCAGCCTTCTCCTTGGCAGCGGAAATGCCAGCGCCTTCCGGCAGCCTCCTGAAGCCATCGGCAAGGTTGAAGTCCGGATGGCGGAAGGCAATGTTGTTGAAGACCATGAAGAGGGCATTTTGAGCAAGCTTTCAGGACTCGCTTGCAAAATGAGCAGCTCTTTCTTCCGCGTTCGTCTTCAGCCTTCGATCAATCCGTCGAAGAAGAACGCTAGCTTGGCGCTTGGGGCCTCGTGCCTACCAACCGAGAAGACTGGGCCCTCCATGCCCATCGTTGCGATCTAGGCAGTGAGGCGCTCGGCAATGTCGTCCATGTTCTTGATCCAAAGATCGCGCTGCTGAACCTGGTTCGCCAATTTGTCCTCCGCATCGTTCTGGAGGATCTTCGTATTTTCCAAGTCCCTTATCAGCTGCTTCTCACGAACTCTGGCAGACTCAATCTTGCTCTCTAAAGTGCCAAGCCTTGCCTTCATACTAGTAATGGTGCAGTTAGCGGTATCAAGGGCCTGGCCCTTGGAGGAGAGTTGCAATTGCACCTCTTTCAGAAGAATCTCTGCCTTCTGCGCCTCCTCCTTAAGGGTTGTGGCTTCCTTGGCACTCCTAGCAATCTCCTCTGTCAGTTTGGCCACTTGTTGGTCAAGATCAACTTTGGCAATGGATGCAGTGGCAAGGTCATCGGCAACCTTCTTCAGCTGGGTAGCGGAGTCAAGGGTGAGCGCATCAAGGGCCACTTTGTCCTTGTCTTCCAGTTCCTTGGTGCGTTGCTGGACGAGGGTCTCCAGCTCTCCATCCTTGTTGCCAAGGGTGGCCTCGAGGCTCTCTTCCCGGGAAGAGATGTCCTTCTCTCTGGCGTCCAGAAGCACTATGTGCTCCGCCAAACAGGCTTCTCGGGCTGTGACATCCTCTTTTGCCTTGGTGATCGTCTCCTGTTGCCGCAAAAGGACTTGGAACTGCTTGCCGTGCCACTCGTGCAGGTCGCTACCCTTGTCCCTCAGCTTTTGATCCACGCTGTTGGCGGATTTGCGATGCTCCTTGAGCGCCAGCCACTTCTGGCGGTACCTGTTCTGCATCTCCTTGATGCCTGTTGCCACCGACTCCAGGAAGGACAGGTCCAGAACTGCGCTGACTGAGTCATCAGCCTCCTCAACATGCTGGGACAAGGGTGCCATGATACGCTGGATCTCTTCATCAAGAACATTGCTTGCTGCCGCGGACGAGCCAAGGGCCAGCGACAGACTGCTCGAGGATGGCTGTGGGGCTGCGGCCGAGGCAACAAATTGGGGAGGAGGGCTCATGGTCTGAAGGGGTCCTTCTCCTCGACCACCACCTCCAGTCCTAGCACGCTACCGGGGACCCCCTCTGGGACCTCTCGGATATCCCCGGCAGTGTGTTCCTGACCCTCCGCGATAGCAATCTTGGCTGCCTCTTCAGCAGCATCCTTGCCGGTCCTGGCCACCTCTTCCAGCAGTTCTGGTTCCTCGTCCACCGGGGCTGCAAAAGAGATCAGCAAACAATGGCAAGGAAATAATATGCATCAGAAGGCCAGAGATTTGAGGCAAAGTGATGAAGGCAACAGAAGACGGAATGGCGAGCAAGTTACCCGGAGTCATTTGCCGTGGAAGGGCTACGGTTTCCCCGGCAGCATCCGTTGCCGGGATGCGACCACCGCTCTCTTCCTCGGTGACCATGGCATCAACTTGAGCCAGTCCTTCCATGGAGTCCCTCATCAGAGATCCCTCGGCTCGAGTGTCGGGAAGGGTGGACCCCTCTTGTAGAGCCTCGCCGGGGCAAATCTCCCCTCCTTCCTTGGCTGTAGGTGAGGCATGTTCATCCATGCCACCCTTGGTGGAGGAGACCTGTCCCATGCTTCTGTGCGAAGGGCTGGGCTGGGGGCTTGGAGCTGGATCGTTCGTGCTGCTTCCCGCCAAGCTTGTGCCCTCCAAGGGCCCCGACGACTGCACCTGCCTGGGCCGTTTGGTCCAGTGGATGAGGGTTTCTTCCTCCTCTTCTTCCCTGTCGAAGGTTGCAAATAAGATTGAATCAACAATTTAACAAATGCGCAAGACACCAACGGAAAGGAAAGCATTTTCATTACTCTGAGTCCATGAGCATGGAGCCCAGCACGAACTCCATAAGTGGCGGGGGTGCTCTGTTTCTCTTCAGAGTTGGGGGGCAGTGCTTCCCGGCAACTTCATGCCCTGCTGAGGTTTGGGGGCTTCCAGTGAGCATGAGCTGCGCGAGGAGTTGGAGTCTGATTGGGAGCTGGAGTTGACTCCCGTGACTGCACGTCGCTTGGCGAGAGGGGTCTTGGCCTCGGAAAGGCGAGAAGAATGCCGGCGCTCCATGTCCGGCTTGTCGCTCTTGCAGGTGATCTTCTTCACCTTCCTGATGGCAGGTGCGGAAACAGGAGCCACTGTTCCCCGACTAGCCGCCCGCGTACGAGGGTTCTGATCCAAGTCTGGCTCGGGGGCTTGTGGGCCTGCTGAGAGCCACTCCTCCTTGGGCTGCTCCACCGCCTCGGCCTCGTCCCCCTCGTGGGCTTCCGCTACTGCGGCATACAAGGCTTCGATCCCGGCAGGCCCAGTCCCGGCAGGATCGAACCCGACAATCTCCTCTGTGGCATGCGTCTCGCTCCTGTCATTGGAGGAGCCCCCGTCTTCGGCCTCCCCTTCCTCTTCCTCCTCCACCCTTCCGGGCCTTCCCTTCTCAGCGGCCCAGAATGCTTTGTTCTCCCCAATCCGCCTCTTGATAAACTCCGGCTCTACCATGGAGGTGCGCTTGAACATGTTGTTCTCCACCCTGGTAGCCCTTTCCACCAAGTTGGAAGTCAACTCAATGTCTGTGTCAAGCTCGGGTAATTGCCAATCACTCGCAACCCCGTAAGCGTTGCAGTCGGGCATCCACTTCAAAATCTGATCCAAGGCAGAGTTGACATTCAGTGGAACAACACCTGCCGGCAATTTGAACGGCCCAAGGCTACCGAACAGTTGTTCGCATAAAAAGTCGTGCCCACACACCGACAGGTTGTTGATGAGGCTTGGATACAAGTGCATCCTATCCGCAACATCTCCATACCGCCAGGCAAACCAGTCCCTTTTCTGCAGTGGCGCAATGCAGTGTCGAAGAAAATCGGCTCCCACATGTTCGATGGTCAGCCCAGAAGCTTTGAGACGGGCAATTCTGTTCAGCGTCAGGCGAAGCCTGTTGTCAGTAAGGCCCAATTCCCTCTAGTTGTTGCCACACACGATGCACTCCGTCCGCGCTTGGCAATACTCTGGAGCATCCTCATCCTGGATCCAGCACCAGTCCGTCCGCCATTCCTCCCATCTGCCTCGCTGCTGGCCAGGAAGGTAGTCCCAAATCTCCCCCTTCTCTCGGGGAATCCAACTTATGTTTCCCAAGCGATGGTCCTTGTTTTCCACCCTCGGAACAAAATAGTGCCTAAACAGATCCACGTTGGGGGCGACCCCGACAAAATTCTCACACAGATGGGCGAAAATCGCCATGCACGCCCTTGCATTTGGTGTAAAATCTAAGAGGTGGAACCCGTACACGACCGTCATCGCCTCAAAGAAATCTGAGAAGGGGGGACAGAGGCCACAGAGGAAATACGCGCAGAAAAATCGATATGAATTTGGCGGATCCTTTTTGCCGGGCAGGCGAGCCCGGTCAGGTCGAGGCCACCCCTAGGGCAAGTCCCAATATCTCCCCAGCAAGAGTTGCCGGGGCGCCGACAGCCTGTTTCCCCACCAAGGCTCCACCGCTCCACCTCATAGCAACGCAAGTCACTTATCGGTGCGGTGTCGAGCCCCCAAATGATTAAGTGGCTGTCATTTGGCACATGGCAGCAATTTCTGAGGAAGATCTCCCCTAAATGACACCGTCTAGGGGCGTGTCAAGCGGGCAGACGAGAAGGTGGTTGAATGGCACGGCAAGGATTGCCGGGCTACTTCCACGACGTGATACTAAGCGGTGTATTTAATGCACCTTGTCCTGTCTGCAGAGTTAGGTATGATAGCACTGTGGCTATCTAATCACAGGATAATGACCGTTTTGCCACTGTGGTAACCCCTTGACCTATAAAAGGAGGGCCGAGGCAACCTTTGAAAGGATTCGGACACTTGTACACTCATATGCGCGTAGCTGCTCTCCCCGAGGTGACCTTGCCGGGCTTGAGCGCTGCACGTTCGTCATGGTCCTCCATCCAATCCACCAAAGCAGGAGTAGGGTTTTACGCCTCGCGGCGGCCCGAACCTGGGTAAAAACCACCCATGCCACCATTGTCCTGCTGCCCTATAGCCTCCGCTCTTTGTGGAACGTGCCCTTCCCCCTTGCCGAACCACAAGGGGCTGATGGCCCCATAGGTGATCGTGTCGAACCACGACACTTGTTCATATATTGTGAGCCGTCATCTGATTCATTCTCTGGGTTTTGGGATGAGCGTATCATGTCGAAGATGATATCTTCTTAATCATGGTCATCTCTATCGCTATCGTCCATAGCTTAACTAATCCAGAAGAATGATAAAACAACTAGAATGCATTCAATAAGCAAAAACTGAATCATACTATCGAGAAGAACAATACCAGAGACGCAATCAATACACAGCATTGCAACAATATGATATGCATGATCATGACATGGAGATATGATGTGGATTGAGCTTATGCAACTAACATCCTGTAAACATGGCAAGTTTTAATTCAGGTAGTTTGAGACTTAGCAGATTTCATCAAGTGTAAATCAGAAGGGGGAAAACATCCGAAGAGGTCTTCCCGGCAGTGCTAGTGGTGACCTATCGCAGTACTAGCTACACGATACCGGCGAAGGGGGTAAACATCCAGAGGTGTCTTGCCGGTAGTGCTAGTGGTGACCTATCGCAGTACTACACGATACCGACGAAGGGGGAAACATCTGTAGGGGTCTTCCCGGTAGTGCTAGTGGTGACCAATCGCAGTACTACACGATACCGGTGAAGGGGGAAAACATCCGGAGGGGTCTTCCCGACAGTCTATGGTGCCTCTCGCATACTACACAATCCCGACAAGGGGAAAACTCTGGACGGGTTTTCCCGCAGTGGCTAGTGTGACCTATCGCACTACTACACGATACCGTGAAAGGAAAACATCCGAGGGGTCTTCCCGGCAGTGCTAGTGGTGACCTAATCGCAGTACTACATGATAACCGTGAAGGGGGAAACATCCGGATGGATTTTCTCGGCAGTGTGCTAGTGGTGACCTATCGCAGTACTACCACGATACGGGCGAAGGGCGAAAACATCCGGACGGTCTTCCCGGCAGTGCTAGTGGTGACCTATCGCAATACTACACTACAAACACGATTTCGGCGAAGGGTGAAAACATCCGGAAGGGTCTTCACTACTGGAAACAGAGAATTTGCCATCAGTCACTCTTTGTCGTCTGCTAGCGGACGGCAGAAGGCCTTTGCCGTCTCCTTAAAAAAACGGACGGCAAAGACATGGCTGACTGCAAACACTATTTGCCATCAGCCAGTTGTTTGCCGTCTGCTAGCGGACGGCAAGAAATGTTGCCGTCCGCTAGCTGACGAACAAAGAGGTGGTGGTTGGGGTCCAGTGGAGGGAGGCTTATTGCAATGGCCCACCCCCACCTCTTTGCCGTATGCTAGCGGACGCCAAAGTTTCTTTTGCCGTCTGCTAGCAGACGGCAAAGAGGCACTACCTAACGGCCCTAACGGCCCACCCTCCTCTCTCTCTCTTCTCTCCCTCTCTCTCCCATCGACCGCACCCCCGCCCCGCCCCCCCCAACCGCACCCCGCCCCCCGCCCCCCACACACACTCCTCCCCTTCCCCCTCCCTTCTGCCACCACCCAGTCCTCTCCCCCGCTCCCTCCCCTGCTGTCCTCCTCCGCCTCCCCCCTCCCCCCTCCGCTTCCTCCCTCGCTCCGCCTCCCCGCTTCCCCCTCCCCTCCCCCGTCCTCCCTCCCCTCCCTCCTTCTTCTTCCTCCTCCACCTACCCCACTCCGGTGAGCCCCCTCCCCCTCTCTTTTGTTTTAAATTTTTTCTCTGTTAAGTAGTATAGTTTAGTTAGTGTAGTTTAGGTTTTTTTTTGTTTTTTTTAGGTTTAGGTTTAGATTTAGTTTAGTTTAGGTTTAGTTTTATGTTTTTTTCTGTTTTTTAGGTTTAGTTTATAATTTATTTTAGTTTAGGTTTAGTTAAAAAGAACAAGAAGATCAAAAATAAAAAAGAAGAAGACGAGGAAGACGATGAAGGAAGAAGCTCCCCCCCTCCCCTCCCCAACTACCTCCTCCATCTCCTCCTCCTCCTCCTGCCTCCTCCTCCTCCTCCTCCTCCTCCTCCCCTCGCCTCCTCCTCCTCCTCCTCCTCCTCCTCCTCCTCCTCCTCTCCACCTCACCCCTCCCCTCCTCTTCTTCTTCTCTCCTCCGCCTCCTCCTCCTCCTTCCTCACTCCGCTCCTCCTCCTCCTCCTCCTCTCCTCCCGCCTCCTCCCTCTCTCTCCCTTCCCCGTCCCCCCCGCTCGTTGTTCCGCCGTCGCATCGGTCGAGTAGGCGCGGTGACACCGTCGAGGTCGCCGGTCGCCAAGGGATCGAGGTCGTGGGCAGAGGGTCGAGGATCGCCGTCGCCGAGGGTCGAGGGTCTAGGGGTCGATGGTCGAGGATCTTCCAGTCCGAGTGCTAACCGACTGGTGTCGTACTTAATGAGGACGTCCCCGAGCTGAAGGTCAGACGTGGGTGAACTGCTTCTATCCGTGTGGCGAGAACGAGATGCGAGTTCGCCCGCTGATGACCTTCAGCTCGGGCAAGACCGCATCTTAGCTACGACAACAGCTGCACCATGCTCCAGTGAGGTGTTTGACAGGACCGCCGAGGGGTCGAGGTCGAGGGTCAGGATTGACGAGGGTCAGGGTCGGGGGTCACGGTCGCCGAGGGTCGAGGGTCGCCGAGGAGTTCGAGTGTAGAGATATGCCCTAGATGGCAATAATAAATGTTTACTGATTATCTCCCTGTTCATAATTAGGTTTATTTCCATGCTATAACTGCTATGGTCTCTCGAGTCTGCAATACCCACGAGGCTCGGAGGAAGACTCATATGCACTGTGGAATAAAAAACGGTAAAATGTATTCCTAGTCTGGCCTCTAAGACTAGCTCAAGTGTTGCATAATGGTTTTGTTTTCCTTGATCATGGGCATGTCTATGCCAGCAACTTTTGAGGGCACAATGTTAGAAGAACATTTGTTGAATCGACCCAAATTGATGTTATGCTATGAGTTCATTCGTCACAAGTTAATGGTTAATAACACAGAGATGGTAAATGTTTGCATGATTCCTCAGACCATAGAGTATATAGACTTTCTTCATGCTGATTCATGAACTTTGTGGGTTTGTAAACGTCATTCGTAACTGGATGGCTATTACGACGGCGGCTTACGGTTCATGGAAAGTATGTCAAGTAACTTGATGGCTCAAGATTGGGATTTGCTCCTTCGACGATGGAGATATCTCTTCTCGGGCCCTCTCGGTGTTACGGTATCCATCATCGTCTGGCCAGACACTTTGTGATTGATCACGGGGTGCTGGAACACGGAACGTGAAAAGAACAACATACCGGTAACGAGGTAACTGCCATAGTGGACAAGTTGTTGACCCGGGGATGCAAGTAAATCTCACCTCGGGTATTTGTAACATATCGCGAAGCAACAGAATAGCATACGGCAACTGGAGGTTCACTCAATATTCATTCGTGTGGTATAGGGGTCAATATGGGTGTCCACGGCTCCGATGTTGATCATTGATCGGAAGGGGTTCCAGGTCATGTCTATACTTCCCGAACCTATAGGGTCCACACGCTTAAGGGTCATCTACCTGCTGAATACTAGACAGGAACTCTGGAGAAAGTTTCCGGGAAATTTTTTGGGAGACAGCGAAATGTTCCGAAGAAAAGGTCACCGGATGAGTTTCGGTGAAACTAAAGTTGTTTCAAGAGGATACCATTAAGTCAAATTGGTTTCGGCACATGCCTGATAATTCTTGAGGGTGCCAGAAAATCATTCTGGAACTTCTCTGGAATTTTCTGGAAGAAAACCGAATGTTCCGGAGCTGCCGGAACCACTTCAGATGCTTTTCGCAGATGAAAATTACTAAACCGGAATTGTTCTGGAACGCGTTGAAATTATTTTAGGGGTACTGAAATGTTCTAAGCCCACATAATATTTTCGGTTCGAACGGACGCTGAAAATACGTCGTAATAGTGAAAGTGCTTTTTTCGGTGGCTTCTTGGAGAAGCCACCTTGAGGGTCCTTTGGTATTTTTCCCCTTGGCTTTTGAGAATCCACCCTTGGGCTTGGCCTATAAATAGGGGTGGAGAGGGCTGCCTAAAGACTCACTCTTTCTCACATATACATGCCATTGCAATGATATGCAGGCTTCTTCTCTCCCTCCCCGCAAAATAGTTTCGTAGAGCCGAAAGGCTGTCTGGGTTCCGGTGGGAACTAGTTTCTGGACGGCGAAGCCCTGCCGGATAGATGACACCGTATGTGTGCAACTCTGTAGAGAGGTCGTAGTTTTGATCTTAGTGCCCGTGGGGCTGTTCGAGAGTGCCTCCCGAAGGGCTGTCCAAGTGATGGTCCAAGTTCTATGAGTCCTCCTGAAGGGCTGTCCGAGTGACCGTCCGAGTTTCGAAGGTCCTCCCGAATGGTTGTCTCCGCGACACCGTCCGGGGACTATCCGACCGCCTCCCGGGGGCTGTCCGTGTGGGCAGATAGGGTATACATCCTCGCGTTTGGGAGGTTGTTAAATCCTAACTGTGGGGATCTGCACCGCTGATCGTCATCGACTCTACTTCTTCCGCTGCGCTACGAGTCGGAAACGAAATGATCAAACCTTGTATGAAGTCTCCATAGTGGTCCTGGGCTGGTGCGTAGGTCGGAAATTTTTTTTTTTTCTGCTGCGTTACCCTACATGGCATCATGAGCCATGCTATGCGTATTGCAGGTTGCAATCTAGAATACACTAGAGATGTATGGGTGTTGCATAATATAATTAGATAGTGATGAGTTCTATTACTGAAAATTATTTGTGCGGGTAGCAGATGAAATCCGTTACCCGATGTTCCTGTTGCTTCCCTTGAATTTGCATAATCCTGATCTTGACGCACGGTGGAATCTCACAAAGTTCTGGCATCCGCGATCCTTTCATTGCTGCTCCTGAGTATGCTGATTGACAGATCAACGAAGTGCTAATAGTTCTTTGGTTTCCACCATAGTTAAAGAAAGATGGATGTTTCACAGATGAAAGGGCAATGCAGATATGATCTGCATGGGGTCATGTGTATGACGAAGTTTAGTATGGAGTTCGAGATTTTAATTATCTCGTGCTTCATACACCCCGCGAAGTTAATTTAGCAACTTGAATTATCATACTTGATGATGGATGTTGGTAGCTTCGGTTTGTTTCGAAACCTTAGAAGCCACGGAAAAACAACAGTTTTTGCATGAACCGAGTAGAGACGTCTAACTTGGTTTTGCAGATGGTTTGCATGTGATGTGGTATAGCAGTGCTCAATAATTTGATTATGTATGAGAGACTGATATAATGTAAATTAATTAACATGACCTCTGCGTGTCATGATTCGGCATGATGGCTGGAGCCATATGATTGTCACTTTATAATGACCACGTGTCAAGCTTATTTTAATTAGCTATAGAGAGCAATATTATCTTGTACATCGACAAGGTGTGTGCAATCTTCACGTGGTGAACACCACGCGAATGCCGAAGACGAAGTGAATGAAGTCTTCTCCGTGAGAAGAAAGGATACCTAATCATGCTATTATGAATTGCCTGAGATGTTTATCCCTTATAGGCCCCCTTCTTGATTGCGCGGTAGTCGCTTTTATTAGGGTGATCTCTCACAAAAATATCAAGTAGTTAGTGTTCTCTCCCAAGTGTAGCAGCCACCGTCTACAACACGTATCTTTTTGGGGTGCGCCATGTACACATGAGCACGAACGATTAGAGAGGTGTAGGCGGGTGAAGGTCAGACCTCACTGCGTGATCACTTGGTTGTCTTGACGTTCAGGCAGGATAGTCCTGAGCTCGGAACACACGCATCAAAAGATGGACAAACGAAGTCACATGAGATGTGATTGGCACGTTGGCCTACCGATTGAAATTCACGTCATCATGATGAACCCGTCAATGGCGTTGAATTGATATGCTGATCTTGTATCACTTCACAATCATTATGAGAGATATGGATTTGAGTGGGAGCGCACTGTAGAATTAACTTGTTTAATTCTCAGTGCAATCAATTATGAACACTGTCAAGTGTGATTTGCATAATAGTTGTTAGAATATGGCTCGCGTTTCCACCTTCCCTGTTAAATTGATAGCTGTTAAATATCTGGTAAACTTTACGATTGGTAAAGTAATGTGAGGATTGTCTTCAAGAGTGCCAAGAAGGATTTTGTCCTATCACGCATACTTTTCGGATCCTCCCGCTAATGCTATGGATGATGAGACTCTCGTCCTTCGATCCAAAAGTCAGAATTCCGTTAACGGTCAAAGTGCAATATGTTTGCTTCCATGAGACCTGAACTTTCGAAAGTTTGGGATAGTTATGTGATATTCATGGAACTGAAAATCATTTTCAGATACAAACAAAGCAATGTTTGTTTGTAAACTATTAGTAAAGGTGTTTACTATGCATTAGACTGATAAGAAAGGGATCCAGAAGAACGCCTGTCATATCATGAAAGGTGATAAAACAACAACTTAAAGAGAAGAAGTGTCCGAAGTGGTTAGTGAAACTTTCACGCCTAGGAAGTCCAGGGCTAATGCCACTCTATTAGATTGATCTTCTTCAAAGAGTAGGAAGAAATACTAAAAGTTAAACTGTTAGAAGTATAAAGAAAAGGAAAGAAGACTGGAATATCCAGCTCATGTATGAATGTCTACATTTTTGATGTATAGAAGGCTGGTCAAAGATATAGTTCTTGGGAATTATGGTTAAACATGTTAATCATAATTCTTGGGTAATTGTGAGCCAATCACAAAGATACCTACTCGATTGCATTTTGTTGCAACTCGATGTAGAACTACTATGGCCTAAGACTAGCCAGGAATGAGGTTTTGATACACGCTTGGAAACATAGTAATAGTTACTATAAACCTTCCATCGGTGTATTACCTATGTATTTACTTTCATAATTCATTTTTATAGTTTCATACACTCTAGCCCATTGCACAATGTTTGTTGCAAAAGAGTTATTCATAAAAACGACAATTGTTGTTCAGTATTATGAATAACATGAAGGGCCATGCTTCCATCCAAGATGGATGTATGTTTAGATATTGATAGTAATATGATACATCCATGACACTGATGCTAAATGTCATAAGACTAAAAGAATACCACACAAGTGTGGCACTGCATTTGGTCACATTTGAGGAACCCGCATGGAAATTCCATTATGATGGATTTTGAAAGTCGTTTGATTTTGAATCATCTGACACTTTCAACTTTCCTCCGAAAAGTGAAGTGACTAATACCATTCACATCACAGGCCATAAGGAACGAGCAACAAACTTATTGGTGATCATACATTTTGATGTGTGTAGTTCAATAATGTTGTTGCAAGTAGTGGATTTCTCTATCTCTCAGAAATACTCAAGTAGATATATGGATATTTACTTGATGAGGTGTAAGTCTGGATCTTTTTGAAATCATTCGAAAGTTTTCAAATATGAAGTAGAAGTTATTGTAACCAAGAAATTATGTTTCTACAATTCGATTGTAAAAGAATTTTTGAGTTACAATTTAGTGAATGTCTGATAGATTTGTGAAAGGGGTTTCAGAACTGCACCTCCCAGAACACCACTGCAAGTGAAAGTCTGTGAAGATGTAATCGAACCATTTATGACATGGTAAGATCAAAGATGACATAAATAAATTTGCCATTATCCCTTTTAAAAGTGATGCTTTAGAGACTGCGGCTTTTACACTGAAAAGAGCTCCATCGGGTCTGTTGAAATGACGACATGGTATGGTATGCCCAACCATGTTATATTCTTTTCTTTAACATTTGGAATAAGGGGCTTGTGTAAAAGGTTACAAAACCTATTCCAAATCAACAAGTGCTACTTTGTAGGTTATCCCAAGTATTGGGTATTCCCCCACCACTATACCGAGGCAAAGGTTTTTTTGCCACAAAACGGTATGCTTTTAAAGGAATTTGTTCTTGCAAAAGGTGAGTGGGAGACAGTGCAACTCGACGAGATAACCAGTATCTTCATCATCAAGGTCAAAGGAAGGAACCTTGGAAGTGATTCCGGAGTTTCCTACTGCGACTGATACGGAAGTCTCTACAATAAAATGTATGGACTTTGGTCGACTTGCAGCTGAACCACGTAGCAGGCTCGTGCAAACCTATTAGGTGCGCAACGAGATATTGTTGTTAGACACAGTATACCTACGATACACAAGGAAGCGTTGATGGGCCCTGACTCCGGAATTGGCTAATGCCAATACAATCCGAGATAGTTTCCATATAAATGTTTCAAATAAAATCTTGATACACCTTTCGGAAGACTTAGAGTCTAACGAATATTTATGGAACTAAAAACTGATATGGATAAAATGTTTTTATCCATAAAGATCGACTTGTTGCAATAACAAGTTCAAGGAGTTGACTACGATGAGGTTGTTTCAACCCGTAGCGATGCTTAAAGTCGGTTAGGGTTGAACTAGCAATTAATACATATTTAAATCATGAGATATGAAACAAGGATGACAAAGGATTTCCATCTGATGGAAATGAACCAAGGACCTGCATGTGGTTACAGTCCCAGGTATTTTGTGAGTCCAGAGATGCTAGTAAGGGTGCAAACTTCATAGTTCCACGCGATGGACAGAAGAGAGCAAAGTGGAGTTCGGAATCTTCGTGTTTTCATGAAATGGTCAAGGAGTTTGACTTCATCAATGGGTAACGAAGATGCTTGTAATTCAAGAAAGTATTGGGAGCCTAATATATTTCTAAAAACCTTGTGTGCTTGACACATTGTTTAATTGGAATAAAATTCTTGACACGAATTTGGACTTCATTTGAAATAGTTTTTTGATGAAGTGCTTAGGCTAAAAATAGCCTCAATATTAGGCATGATGATCTATGAGATAGATTTACCTAATGGGCTAAGCAATAAATACATATTGACAAGATTCTAAAACTTTTTAGCATTACAAACGCCAAGGAGTGATTCTTGCCGAAGTCACATGGAAGAGTTTTTGCAAGACTCGGTGTCCCAAAACCACTGATGAGCAAAATACATGATGGAGATTCCACACACCTTCATGTTTGGATTAATCATGTATTCCATTGTAATGTGAAACAACCAAATATGTCCAATACTCCAAAGTTGTTTGCGAGTATAGATACCAAAGTGATCAAAAGTATTGATCATGGGACAACAGTGAAGATGTCATTGATTACTAGAGTAGATTGATGACATGTTCTCGCAAGCAGAGATTATGAAGTGCTCGTTGTAAGTAATTACATCGATACAGTCGTCATCAATGCTCCATGTGATTTTCGATTTAATTGAGGTTTTGTGTAACACACAATGTGGTGGCACAGTTAGTTGAAAAGGTTTCCAAACAAGTTACTGTGGTGAATTCTATAACAGGGCGAAGTATGTTGCAGATTTTGAAGTGACAAGAAGATGTTGAATCATACAGTTCATTCATGAACTTAGTATGGTTCCAATGGCTTTTGTCAATGGGACACTACTGCAGGTAGTTGCTCCATAACTTATTCTGAGGAATCCAGTTCGACCTGTGATTCACATACATACAAGCCAAGTCCACCAAAATATGAATATTGTGAAGCGTAAAACGTGAGGATTCAAAGATACACACCGGAGCTGAAGTCCGTCAGATCCGTTGGACATCAGGCGATACCACATGCGAAGCATATTTTACACCACCGGTGTGCCATAGGTGTGAAGTGCATTCCATTAACTAGATTATTGACTCTAGTGCAAGTTGGAGTCTGTAGGAGTATGCCCTAGAGGCAATAATAAATGTTATTGATTATCTCCCTGTTCATAATTAGCTTTTGGTTCCATGCTATAAACTGCTATGGTTCTCCGAGTCTTGCAATAACCACGAGCTCGGAGGCGACTCATATGCACGTGTGAATAATAAACGTAAACTGTATTCCTAGTCTGACCTCTAAACTAGCTCAAGTGTTGCATGATGGTTCCTGTTTTTCCTGATCATGGCATGTCTATGCCACAACTTTTGAGGGCACAATGTTAGAAGAACCTTGTGTTGATCGACCCAAATTGATGTTATGCTATGAGATTAATTCGTCACAAGTTAATGGTTAATAACACAGAGATGGTAAATGTTTGCATGATTCCTCAGACCATAGAGTATCGACTTTCTTCATGCTTGATTCATAACTTTGGGGTTTGTTAAACGTCATCCTGTAACTGGATGGCTATTACGGCGGCTTACGGGTTCATGGAAAGTATGTCAAGTAACTTGATTGCTCAGATTGGGATTTGGCTCCTCCGATGATGGAGAGATATCTCTGGGCCCTCTCGGTGTTACGGTATCCATCATCTCGCTCTGGCCAGACACTTTGTGATTTGTCCACGGGGATGCCGGAACACGGAACGAGAAAAGAGAACCAATACCGTACGATGGTCTGGCATAGTGGCAAGGTTTGTTGACCACGGGGATGCAAGTAAATCTCACCTCGGGTATTTGTAACATATCGCGAAGCAACAGAATAGCATACGACAACTGGAGGTCCACTCGAATATTCATTCGTGTGGGTATAGGGGTCAATATGGGTGTCCACGGCTCCGATGTTGATCATTGATCGAAGGGGTTCCAGGTCATGTCTATACTTCAACCGAACCTATTGGGTCACACGGTTAAGGGTCATCTACTGCTGAATACTAGACAAGGGAGTCTAAGAGAAAGTTTCCGGGAAAGTTTTTCGGAGACAACGAAATGTTCCGAAGAAAGAGTCACCGGATGAATTCCGTTAAACTGAAAAGTTGTTTCAGTGGATACCATTAAGTCAATTGGTTTTGGCACATGCCTGTAATTCTTGGAGGGTGCCAGAATCATTCTGGAAACTTCTGGGAATTTTCTGGAAGAAAACCGGAAATGTTCCGGAGCTGCCGGAACCACTTCAGATGCTTTTCGCGCAGATGAAAATCACTAAAACTGGAATTGTTCTGGAACGCGTTGAAAATTATTTTAGTGGGTACTGGAATGTTCTAAGCCCAACATAAATATTTTCGTTCGAACTGACGCTGAAAATGTCGTCATGATAGTAAAGTGCTTTTTTGGGTGGCTTCTTGGAGAAGCCACCTTGAGGGTCCTTTGGTATTTTTCCCCTTGGCTTCTTTGGAAATCCCCTTGGGCTTGGCCTATAATAGTGGTGGAGGGGCTGCCTAAAGACTCACTCTTTCTCTCCATATACATGGCCATTGCAAATGATCTGGCTTCTTCTCTCCCTCCCCGCGAATAGTTTCGTAGAGCCGAAAGGCTGTCTGGGTTCCGGTGGGAACTAGTTCTGGACGGCGAAGCCCTGCCGGATAGATGACACCGTATGTGTGCAACTCTGTAGAGAGTCGTAGTTTCGATCTTGTGCCAAGAGGCTGTTCGAGAGTCCTCCGAAGGGCTGGTCCAAGTGATGGTCCGATTTCTGTGAGTCCTCCCGAAGGGCTATCCGAGTGACCGTCCGATTTCGAAGGTCCTCCCTAAGGGCTGTCCGCGACAACCGTCCGAGGGACTTGTCCGACCGCCTTCCCGGAGGGCTGTCCGTGTGGCGATGAGGGTATACATCCTCGCGGTTGGGAGGCTGTAAATCCTAGCTGCGGGGATCTGCACCGCTGATCGTCATCGACTCTACTTCCACTGCGCTACAGTCGGTAATGAAATGATCAAACCTTGTATGCAGTCTCCATAGTGGTCCGGGCTGGGGGTGCGTAGTGTCGGAAAATTTTTTGTTTTCTGCTGCGTTACCCTACATCGAGGGTCCCGGGGGTCAAAGGGTCGAGGGGTCGATGGTCGAGGATCTTCCAGTCCAGTGCTGACCGACTGGTGTCGTAGCTTAAATGAGAGGGCCCCGAGCTGAAGGTCATGATGCATGGGTGAACTGCTTCCATCCATCGCGAAGAATGTATGGAAGCGTTCGCCCGCGCTAATGACCTCAACCGGGCACTCTGCATCTTAAGCTACGACACACCGCACCATTCCACATGAAGTTTATTCGACAGGACCGCCGAGGGGTCGAGGGTCGAGGATTGCCGAGGGTTCAGGGGTCGTCGGTCGCCGAGGGTCGAGGGTCGAGGATTTCCGAGGGGTCAGGGGTCGAGGGTCGACGGTCGCCGAGGGGTCGGGATCACCGAGGGGTCGACGGTCGTCGAGGGGTCGAGGGTCGAGGGCATCGATGATCGCCGAGGATTAAAGCCAAGTTTGAAACTAAACACCAAACTGACTCATGACAAAAAATCAAAGCGTAGAAAGAGAAACAAAGACGAACAATATGTGAAGAACTCGAAAGCCATTGTGTCTTTTCGACTTCTTTCGCCATCATCCTCCCAATTCATTAAAAAAGCTGGTAACAGAAAATCATCCTAGTTGCACAACCTCTCACTATGTACTATTTCATCATCTTTCGTTTCTTTTCCTACGCCTGATTTTTGTCAGTTTGGTTATTTTGAAGTTTCAAAACTTTGGCTTTTAATCCTCGTCGCCGATGGGTCGACTGTCGCCGAGGGGTCGAGGGTCGCCGAGGGGTCAGGGCGAGGGGTCCGAGATTTGCCGAGGGGTTCTTAAGAGTTATGTTGTACTTGATGATGATACACTAGCACATAGTTAATTATATGCTATTATTATCTATGTGGAGTATTTTAAAAAAAAAAATTATGTTGTCCTAATTTCGTTTACTCCTACTATGTCATGCATGGGCAGTGTTTTAAAGATGGTGGGCCGCGGGTAAGGAGCGCTCCGGGCTCCTTCTTCATCGTCGCGTGGTGGGAGGGGTCTTCCATTCCACCCAGACTCTCCGGTAGAGGCTTGGTCGATAGTATGAAGACACCGGTGGCGCTCTTTTCTTTGTCGGCGTCCGTTGCCAACTGGGGAGGAGATCGGGAGGGAAGAAGAAGAGGTCGGGGAGGACATGGCCGTGGGACACGCTAGGCAGGCTCCTACGCCTTCCTCGCCGCCACCCCTAGCTGATTCACACCGAGCACAGGACTCTAGGGTTACAACTCTGAGGAGGAGCTACGCGACTTCGGTCCACGAGCCTCGGTTGACGGGCCCTTCGGCCCACAGACTTTGGCCCACGAGACTCCATCCCAGGAGACGTCCGGATGGGCTACCTTGACGGGTCTGCCTGAGGGGCCGGTGGCCAAGCTGATGGTGGCGGGATCCCGACTGATAGCAAGGCGAGGTGTTGATGGGGCCACCGTCTACCACGTGTTTGTACACGGCTCTCTCGCCGTGTCGGCGACCCGACTCAAGGTGGTTGATTTTCCCTGATGGGGAAGGTAATTGCATTTACCTTTTTGTACCATTTGCCTTCATGTTTCTTCATATATCTAATGTGTTGGCCTCGTCATAACTGCAGGGGTTGGCACCACGCTGATGTTTGTGCACGGCCCAACTCCGTCCTTGGTGTGCTTTGCCAGCAAAAATTCCCCCCCAACCGGAGGTGATGATCGACGGTGTCTTGTGCCACACGAGGGCAAGAGATGGTATCTCAGAAACTTTTGGGTAATTCTTTCTTTCTCCTTTACACATTAAAAATCTTCAAAAGCTAGTTATTGTACTATCAATGATGTGCCGTTTATTGCAGAACCTTCTACACAGTGTAGGATGGATAGTAGAGGGGCCACGGCAAAGGTTATCGATGATGAGTGCAGGCGCCCACTAAAATACTACAAACTTACACACGACACTGAGCCCTCGGGTGCAGGATGTTCAGACTACTACTGCCTTGCGTGTATTAAGAAGCCCAAGCCGGCGTGCCATGATAATTTCTGAAGAAGGAGCAAGTACGTGATGGTAATTACTTATTCTTTAGGCCTTGTCTTAGTTTTCCTCCTCCTTGATTTGATTTTGATTCGTAGGCGTAGCGCTCAAGTACATTTCTCTTACTAACTATCTAACTAGTGCCCCCCGAGATGGTGTGCGGATCAGCGGATGGCATGATGATGTTGGGAGTGTTGGTTCGATGAGGGTGCTCAAATGAATGGGCGTGCCCAGCACAACAATGCCAAGAACAACATGCCCAAATGGAATGTGTGCCACACCATCAAGGCCAGCGCAACTTATTTCAGTCGACGGGCGGAACTGGTATGTGGTTTGCTTCATGATTCATGCAATTCATTCTTCATGCTAGCTTGAAACCTTTAATTACTAATTTACCTTCCGTTCTCTCTTCCATGCAAAACAACAAACACAATAAGGCGGAGGTGCCAGAGGTGTTCGACCTCTATGCCTTGGCCATACTAGGCCATCAAAAAGGTAAGGCCTTCGGCCATCTGACCTCGAAATCCCAAGAACTCTTCACAACACCACATCTCCCACTCTCCTCCACACAAACGTTGAAGTACAGAGATGAGGGGATGACGAGGAAAGGGGAGGGCTTTAATAAAAACCTGAGCCGGCAGTTTGATCCAGAGCTGGTGATGATATCTGGTGGCGGGAGGTTGCTACTCTTCTTGAGCTTGTGCTGGTTTTTTCCTTGAAGAGGAAAGGTGATGCAGCACAGTATAGGTAAGTATTTCCCTCAGTTTAAGAAACAAGGTATCAATCAATCTAGTAGGTGAAGAACGCACAAATCACCAACACCCTGCACAAACACAAACACTTGCACCCAACCAGCTAAAGGGGTTGTCAATCCCTTCACTGTCACTTTGCAAGGTGAGATCTGATAGAGATAGACTAAATAAGATAAATATTTTTGGGTTTTTTTGGTATATAGATCTGAAAATAAAAATTGAAAATAGTAGATCGGAAAGTATATATGATGGAAATAGACCCGGGGCCGGGCCATAGTTTCACTAGAGGGCTTCTCTCATTATAAGGCAAATAATGGTGGTTGAACAAGTTTACTGTCAGCAATTGATAGAAATAAGCGCAAAGTATAGACGATATCCAAGGCAATGAATTATGCATATAGGCATCACGTCCGTGTCAAGTACCCGACTCCTTCCTCTTCCTGCATCTACTACATTACTCCACACATCGAACCGCTATCCACGCATGCATCTAGAGTATTATCTCATAAAGAATGGAGTAACGCTTAAAGTAAATGACAGGATGTAGAGGAATTAACCACACTCAGCAATATGAGGAAACCCCCCCTCTGTTTCTTTTTATCCTCGATGACAACAATGCAATACGTGTCTCGCTACCCACCCTACTTTGTCACTGGATGAAATCACGCAAGATTGATCCCAAAGCTAAGCACCCTCTCCCATTGCAAGAAAAACCACTCTAGTTGGCCAAACCAAATGATACTTCGAAGAGAAATACAAAGATATTAAATCATGCTAAAAAGAATTCAGATAAGATTCAATAATATTCAATAGATAAGCTGATCTAAATCCACAATTCATCGGATCTTCGCAAACAACAGACACCGCAAAAGAGATTACAATCGGATAGATCTCCAAGAACATCAAGGAGACCTGGTATTGATGAGAATCAAAGATAGAGAAGAAGCCATCTTGCTCACTAGCTATGGACCCGTAGGTCTGATGTAACTACTCCAAACTTCATCAGAAGGGCAACAGAGTTGGTGTGAAAAGCCCTCCGTGATCGAATCCCCCCTCCGGCAGGATGCCGGAAAAGGCCCCAAGATGGGATCACACGGGAACAGAAGGTTGCAGCGGTGGAAAAGTGTTTTCGTGGATTGCCTCTGGTGGTTCTGGAATATATGTGAATATATAGGAGAGACTTGCATGATGGTCATCGAGGGGCCAAATAGGGGGGGGGGGGGGCCGCCCTCAACCCTTGCCGCCACCTCTGTGGCTCTTCTGACTTGGACCTCCAATTCCCCTAGGTGTCTTCCTGGTCCAAGAAAAATCATCGTGCAGTTTTATTCTGTTTTGGACTCCGTTTGGTATTCCTTTCTCTTTCCTGCGAGGCTCAAAACAAGGAATAAAACAGAAACTGGCACTAGGCGCTCTAGGTTAAAGGTTTACTCGTCCTCTCCCATACTATGCTATTACTTCTCTCTACTATCCAAAATAGATAATGTAATAGCATGGAACAATAAAATTATAGATATGTTGGAGATGTATCAATCACAAGCATCCCCAAGCTTAAATTCCTGCTTCGTCCTCGAGTAGGTAAATGAGAAAAACAGAATTTTTTATGTGGAATCTATCTAACATATTTATCCCATGTAATTTTTCTTTATTGTGGCATGAATTTCAGATCCATTAGATTCAAAACAAAAGTTTAATATTGACATAAAAACAATGATACTTCAAGACTCAATCATCTAATAAGCAATGGCCCCCACCACCCACACACCCCCCCCCCCCCACAAGTAATCAAACGCCCCTCCCTCCCCGCAACCCACAACCTCCTATGACCAAAGCCATAGCATTATTGTTTCATCATCACTGTTGATGTTTATCAACACTTTTTCACTTTCAACTTTCACACCACAATACATGAGCGTGAGCCATGGACATAGCACTATAGGTGGAATAGAATATGGTGGTTGTGGAGGATAAAAAAGAAGGAGATAGTCTCACATCCAACTAGGCGTATCACGGGCTATGGAGATTCCCATCAATAGATATCAATGTGAGTGAGTAGGGATTGCCTGCAATGGATGCACTAGAGCTATAAGTTTATGAATGCTCAAAAAGAAACTAATGGGTGTGCATCCAACTTGCTTGCTCATGAAGACTAGGGCAATTTGAGGAAGCCCATCAATTGGAATATACAAGCCAGTTCTATAATGAAAAATTCCCACTAGTATATGAAAGTGATAACATAGGAGACTCTCTACTACATCAATGACGATCTGGTGCTACTTTTGAAGCACAAGTGTGGAAAAGGATAGTAACATTTCCTTTCCTTCTCTCTTCTCTTCTCTCTTCTCTCATTTTTTTTTGTTTGGCTTCTTTGGCCTCTTTTTTTTTTGTGGGATCCTTTGGCCTCTTTTATTTTTTTGTAAGTCTGGAGACTCATCCCAACTTGTGAGTATCATAGCTTAGCACTCCAGCTTCATCATCCTTTTCCTCACATGGAGAATGCTCTAATAATGAGTATTCATCACACTTTAATTTACTTTACACAACTCAATACAAACAACACTCAAAATTACTACTCTTAAACTGAACAAAATTGACTCTATATGAATGCCTCCGACGGTGTACCGGATGTGCATGATCTAGCACACAACAAATGACATCAAAAACGGACAGCCATGTAAACCAGCATACTAGCTGTCTTACGATCATGGCAAGCAATATGAACAATGATGGAACTGTCATACTAAAAACGGAACAGTGAAAGTTGCATGGCAATATTATCTCGGAATGGTTATGGGAAATGCCATAATAGGAGGTATGGTGGCTGTTTTGAGAAAGGTATAAAGGTTGGGTGTAAGGCACCGGCGAAAGTTGCGGCGTACTAGAGATGCTAGCAAGGTGGAAGGGTGAGAGTGCGTATAATCATGGCTCAACATTAGTCATAAGACTCACATACTTATTGCAAAAATCTATTAGTCATAGAAACAAAGTACTATGTGCATGCTCCTAGGGGGGTAATTTGGTAGGAAAAGACCATCGCTCATCCCCGACCGCCACTCATTAAGGAAAGACAATCAAATAAATACCTCCATGCTCCAACTTCGTTACATTACTTCACACACACACCATATGTGCATGCACGGGATCACAAACTTCAACACATTCAACAAAAAGTATTTCTCTACATCACTCAATCACAATAACCACACACTCCATGACTCTAATATACACCATCTTATATCTCAAACAATCATAAGGAATCAAACTTCTCAATAGGATCAATTTCATGATTTCAATGCACTATATGAAAGTTTTTATTATATCCTCTTGGATGCTATCATCTTAGGACTAAAAATTTTAAACCAAGAAAATTACCATGCTGTTTAGAAAGAATCTCAAAATAATAATAGTGAAGCATGAGAGTTCAACAATTTCTATAAATAAAACCACCCACCCCCCGTGCTCTAAAAAGATATAGTGAAGCACTAGAGCAAATTTGCCTAGCTCAACAGATATAAGTGAAGCACCATAGAGTATTCATTCTAATAATTCACGATTCATGTGTGTCCCTCTCAAAGTGTGGTACATCAAGGTGATTGGCAACTAAAAAAAATCAAAGACTCATTCATACAAAAAGACGCTCCAAGCAAAACACATATCAATGTGGTGAATAACAAAATATAGCCTCAAGTAAAATTATACCGATAGCAAGACGAAAGAGGGGATGCCTTCCGGGGCCTCCCCAAGATAGGCTCTTGGTTGTCCTTGAAATTTACCTTGTAGTGCCTTGGGCATCCCCAACTTATGCTCTTTCTCTTGCCACTCCTCTGACTTCCTATTCCATAGTCCCTCAAATCTTTACCTTACCCAAAACTTGAAAACTTCACAACACACAACACAAAAACTCAAAAAAGAACTCGCGAGATCCGTTAGTACAAGAAAATAAAATCACCACTTTTGGTACTGTTGTGAACACATTATTTATTTATATTGTGTAATATCTACTGTATTCCAACTTCTTCCATGGTTCAACCCCCCCCCCTACCCCCCCGATACTAAGCCATAGATTCATCAAATAGTCAGAACAAACACAAAGAAACAGAATCTTTCAAAAACAGAACGTCTTCAATCAAACATCTAATTGTTATAATACTTATGTAACTCAAATATTCTGTAAAATTAAGAAAACATAAGAAATTTGCATATAATCCTGTGTAAAAATTCAGGGTTTTGTGCCATGCACCGTGAATTATTAAAATTCGTGTGACAGACGCAAAAGTTTCTGTTTTTTTTTTCTTCAGCAGATCAAATCAAATAATCACCGTAAGCCATCCCAAAGGTCTTATTGGCACAAACACTAATTAAACCAACCAAAACACCATTACTACTTACTAAAGAGGTAATATGTGTATTTTTATTCAAAACAGAAGCAAACAAAATAGCACAAAACAATAAAATTTTGGGTTTGCCTCCCCCAACAAGCGCTATTGTTAAACGCCTTAGCTAGGCATAAAAATACATAGATCTAGGTATTGTCATAGTAATAATAAGGCAAAATCTCGAAAGCCTCATCCGTCCAACTCCGTACTCTCACTCTTTGTTCATTGTTTTTCATTGTTCACAGGCGAACAGTT